>CM066613.1:13229166-16215833 GCA_033884665.1 Argynnis bischoffii washingtonia | reverse complement strand
TACAATTTTTGTCTGTCTGTCTGTCTGTTCCGGCTAATGTCCGAAACGGCTGGACCGATTTTGACGGGACTTTCACCAACAGATAGCTGATATTATAGGGAGTAACTTAGGCTATTTTTATTTTAGAAAAAGAATCAGGGTTCCGCGAAAAAAATTAAAACCCATGAAATTATGAACAAAATCCGCATACGGCCAACGCACCCGAGCAAAACGAGGGTAAATCACTATATAATTTAAATGAATATCTTAGGAGTAGCAACCTACTATTTATGTATACCTAAACATACCTAGACGTGAAAACGTACCTAGGGACGAACGCGAGCGAAGGGAGCGTGAGTCGCTAGTATAATATATAACCTAAACTTTTTGTCTGGATATAAACAAAATGTACGTCTTCAAATGAAATCCTTTATTTCTTCAAATTGTACTTAGATTAAAATCTTGACCTTTTAAAATTCAAGCAGCATTTACAAAATATGAGTGGTATTCCCGTTGAGAAACAAAAAATTCTTAAAATCAACCGAGTGCATTAAAATGCATGCAATAGGTAAAGACAAGACAGACATTACCTTTATCTTCCCTATTTGTCATCCGATTTTCTTCTTTTTTTTGTTTATAAGTTATTGATATTATATTGATGAGCTTTAGTGTTATTAATAAAATCGGTCAAGTGTGAGTAGGACTCGCACATGTTTGCGTACCATAAATGTTTTTTTTTTAAATTAACATGGCAGCCTTTTTGAAATTCGCCACCTTGATAATTTATTATTTGTTGTTATAGCGGTAATAGAAATACACACTCTGTGAAAATTTCAACTCTCTACCTATTACGGTTCATGAGATACAGCCTTCTGACAGACGGACGGACGAACAGCGGAGGCTTAGTAATAGGGTTCCGTTGACACCATTCAGGTACGGAATTAAAAAAAAAATATTATGGTTGAATTTCAATTAGTTTTAATAAATATCTACCTCGTTTAATATAGAATTCAAGCGAATAAAATACCAACAGATAAATAAAATTGGAGTGTCTGTTTGTAATATTAAAATAACCACTTTTTACTAAATGCATATGGATGTATACACGGTACACATACCAAAACAACATTTTTTACAATTTTTGTCTGTCTGTCTGTCTGTTTGTTCCAGCTAATCTTCGAAATGGCTGGACCGATTTTGACAGGAATTTCACTGGCAGATAGCTGATGTTATAAGGAGTAACTTAGGCTACTTTTATTTTAGAAAAATAATCAGGGTTCCGCGAAAACAAAATTAAAACCCATAAAATTGTGAACAAAATCCGCGTACGGCGATAGTATCCCGAGCGAAACGAGGGTAAATCGCTATATAATTTAAATGAATATCTTAGGAGTAGCGAGCTACTATTTATATATAAACATAGCAAACCGTGAAAACGTATCTAGCGAGCGTGAGTCGCTAGTATTATAATATAACGTTTGTTTATTTACTTCCATATCGACCCTTGCCCCTTGAAATGAATGGCTTCTTATCACCAGGGAAATAAATGACGCGTGGTAAAGCGCTCCCAAGACTATCAATCGCAATTGTCAATATGCTACGGTATCATCAATTGCAATTGAAGTGCGATTGGTGCAGTTTTCAATGTGTTTTTTTTTTATGCGATTCAGTGACAAACGAGCAGACAGACCACCTGATGGAAAGCAGTACCTGTCGCCCATAACACCTACGGTTCATGCACTTAGGTTTTAAGTAACAAAAATGCAGAACCACAGGTGCGTTGTCACTGTTAGGACTAAGATGATATGCCTCTTGCCTGTAATTGCGCTGGCTAGCTTATCTTTCAAACCGGAACACAACAATGCAATCATTGTTGCTTGGCGGCTATATCAATGAGCATTAATTAAAATTTCCATCAATTGCTTTCAATTACGTAACTGCGATTGACAATCGTTTCAATTGTACTTGTAAATGATTGACAATAACGTAAAATTGACAATAGCCATTGATCGTCTCGGGTCCGCTTAAAATTAGCGCTCGGTATGTCAATAATATTGTATAGCAGCGGATTTATAATGCTTTCACGTAAGCAGTTACAATAATACTTTTGATATGTTTTTGATATACAATGATAGCTTTTTAAAGCTTCTGATCTTTAACCACTTTTCCCGTTTACTTCACTTTGGAATTTAGGTAGTTTAATTGTTCAACTAGATTTAGAATTCAATTCAATTTTTTCCAATGTCACGTAGAATTCAGAAGACGCGAAGATAATTGCTCGGTAAAATAGGATAATTGGCGACTAAATTTTAGTGTTTTTTCTCTCCTTGTTAAACTTTACACAAAAATGTAATAGAAAAATTGATTACTCCAGGAATTAATTCAATCCATAGTAATATTATAAATGTGAAAGTAACTCTGCAAATGGACATAGATTGCCTCCTGGTATCGGACACAGGCCACTCTTGATGCCCAACCCTCTTATCACGCGAGCAACGTTGCGGACAAAAACTAGTAAAACTATATAATTACATAACAGTACGTTTTTAGTTTATAATAATAAGTAATTTTTAGGAGTCCGTAGAGCAAAAACGGAGTCTTCTAGTTTCATCATATCCATCTGTCCTTTTTGGTGTATTTTCGTATTGCGAACATACACCAAGGGGTAAAAAAAATTTGAGAGCTCATAATAGTGTGGAGTAATTTTAGATACATCTTTAAAATGGAGATTTTTAAACTACTTTTCTACTCAAGCCTTATAAAGTATTAATTTTTTCAATTCGTAAATATAAGATCACATTGTCTGATTTTTATATTCTCAATACGGCACTTATATCGTGTTATTATTTACTTTCTAATTAATTAGTATTAATTACTTATATCTTATAGACGTCACATCAATACGGGCTTAAAATGCTATCACGTAAAATCCACCATTTACATATAAGCGATATGAAAATTCATTAAGACAAACTGCAAACATGGAAAGGCGATACCCTTCAATAAATCTAATAAGCAGTTCTGTGAATTCTGCACAAATAATTTTGTTATTGTGACCTATTACAGGAACGTAGTTGGAAAATGGTGTTTTGTTCGTGTAGAGTTTATAGATAAATGGCCTTCTTAGAATATGTTATGTATGATAAGACATACATATACTTCTTCTACAATTAAATTAACCCTAAAAGTTAAAAGGTTAACAGGAAAATACGATGAAAACTCAAACCCTTAGTCTAAGAGTGGTTTAGCCCACAATTTTTTGTGTATTTACTTAAAAAGATACTACAAATTATTTTTAAGATGGTTCTATTTTTGCTTGATGCAAAAAGAGGGATGTTATAAGTTTGACATGTCTGTCTGTGTATCTGTCTGTGGCATCATAGCTCCTTAACGAATGGACCGATTTTGATGCGGTATTTTTGGTTAAAAGTTGATGTAATCGAGATGGTTCTTAGTATTAGTAGTAGTAGTAGTATTCAGCCCTTTTTAACGTCCCACTGCTGGGTACGGGCCTCCCTTCAATACGAGGGGGATCAGGCCATAGTCCACCACGCTGGCCAAGTGCGGGTTGACGGATGGTTCTTAGCTATAATGAAATTCAGGCGTTTAATGATCATCAGCTCATCTCCTACTTGACAAAAGGGTCTTACTAACTTTGACAGATCCGATTGATTTGAAATTTGGTGTACTGTTACTTTGGTGATATTTCCAAGACATGTTAACCTTGAGCTGATGCTGTAGCAACAAATAGTCTGCGGGATGCTCAATTCCTCAGAAACTTACAGCAGATATAGCGTGTTTATGCTCATAAGAATAGTCTCAATGAGAGTTATCTATTAGAATTAGTGTCCGCAAGTATTGTAAAAAGAATGAAATAAAATTAATAATTTTTATTAACGCCCGATACAAAAAAAAAGTAAAAAACAATTCTCTCTCAGCCTTTTAACTTCATTAAAAGTACCAATTATTATTTTAATGATGAGCGTCACTGCGTCGGGCGACCGCTAAGTTGGATCCGGTTTCAATTGCAGGCGGTTTTAATACCTCTTAAAATTAGTTTTCCTAACATGTTGAGACCACTTTTGTATTGACTTATCTATTTCTGCCGCCAAGCAACAATGATTGCATTGTTGTGTTCCGGTTTGAAGGATAAGGTAGCCAGTGCAATTACAGGCAAGAGGCATATCATCTTAGTCCTCACAGTGACAACGCACTTGCGGCTCTGTATTTTTGTTACCTAAAACCTAAGTGCATGAACTGTAAGTGTTATGGGCGACAGGTACTGCTTTCCATCAGGTGGTCTGTCTGCCACTGAACCTTATAAAAAAAAAATTACTTGCTTAGTTTAGTCCCTTGCCTCTGTTTTGTTTGTCAGAGTGCACTATCATTGATGATAGATATAATAAATTATATAATAAGAAGAACACAATAATCTACTCCATTAATAGTTCATTAGGTACATAAATGTAAAGCTATGATATAAAGTCTATTTTAATTATTTACATTTAATAATTATTAAAAGTATTATGGTTTTCTTTTTTCTATAGGCCACGCCATCATAAAATAAATGATAATTTTTGAAATATTTTGTATTAGTTTCCTCGAAATTGGATCAATAAATTCTCAAACAGTCTATCTATAATTTTTGTAAAAAAACTTTTCATGAGATGTAACTCATTTAGTTTCTAAGAAAATAAGCTAAAAAAAAATAAACTCAATAAAAAAAAAATAATTATATTTAAAAATATATGGATATGTTTAAAAACCATAAGTATGGAGTATTTTTGAAGACACTCATGGCACTACCTTTATTACGTACAGCTTTTATAAAAACTAAATACAATAAACACTTATGGCAACAACAGCTATATCCAGAAACGTATGATCCCATTAATCAATATTAGGAATATTAATTTCCCGTCTAGTTAAATCAATAAACTTTAGATGACATCACAATAGCAATAAATGTACACGGATGTGGTTTTTTACGTGAGATGCACTTAGACGTATCGTGACCGACCGTAAAGGTAAACTCATAGGCACAATGTAATAAAAAAGATCATTATTAACCTGTTTAAATATTTTAAGACATGATGGTCTTTTATTATGTATGTCATACTTATTTTACAATGACCTTGTTAGGGCTTGATAGTGTTATTAAACTACTTATTTTGGAGTGGGTAATTGTAAATACAACCTAGTGGTCATAAGTTCGGTCGTATATTTATACATATAATAAAATTCTAACTGAGTCGAACCTGTACATTAAAGTTTTTATGGGTCAACACATAGAGGCACAGGAACATTGAGGCAGTGGTAGCCCAGTGGTAACGCGCTCGCTTGGAAAACCGAGTGAAGCTGGTTCAAATCCCGGGTCTCACACCTCTGATATTTTCATGTGCGAATCATTTCTTACATGATTACCACTTGCCTTACGGTGAAGGAAAACATCGTGAGGAAACCTGCATGTCTGAGAGAACCTAGCAAGTTTTCGAAAGACATGTGAAGTCCGCCAATCCGCACTTGGCCAGCGTGGTGGACTATGGCCTGATTCCCCTCGTATTGAAGGGAGGCCCGTGCCCAGCAGTGGGACGTTAAAAAGGGCTGAATACATACTGCAGGAAAATATCTCATCCACACACTTTTAAGCGTCCCACTGCTGAGCACGAGCCCTTTTGTACAGGAACCCTGGAGAATCAGTTCATAGTCCCCCACGATAGTAAAGTGGGGGGTTGTCAGAACTCATATGTATTTTTGTAATCTTGCTAGGTTCTCTCACACCTGCAAGTTTCCTCACGATGTTTTCCTTCATTTTGACATTTTGTCTTGCAAAGGCATTGAAAAATAAGAGTTCTATAAATTATAAATTAAATTTATCTTTAAGAAGAAGCTTAGAATTAATAAAGTTAATCGTAATTCACAAGAGCACACTTTTCTAATACTTTGCCAATAAAGTTACAGAAGCAATTTTTTTGAATATTAAATATAATTATCTTTTAAGTACAATTACGTTTTTACAGATTAGTGATCTTGAACTTTTACATGGATGATCATGTTAAAAGGTAAAAAAAATCATCTTTTCCAAAAACCATTCAATAATTCAGGATAAAAGTAGAGCATACCCTTTTTTCTAATAGTACAGGCTTACTTAGGTATAACTCATTATTTGTTTAACCGTCTTTAATTTTAAGGAAAGAAAGAATTATTGTTAAAATTAAAAATATCCTAAGAGTCAGTAGACTAAGTTAGCACCTTTCCTTTACATACCATTATATATTTTTTTACGCGACGCGCGCCCAAAGGGGGGTATTATGTTTAGCAGTCTATGTATGTATGTATGTTATAAATGTGAAAGTTTGTGAGTATGTATGGATGCTTGTTACTCTTTCACACCAGAACGGCTGAACGGGTCTAGATGAAATTTGGCACAAAGACAGATTATAGTCTGGAATAACACATAGGCTTCTTTTTATTCCGGAAAAATGTACGATTCCCGTGGGATAGGTTTGTTTTTATTTTCCGCGTTTCCGCGTGAGCCGCTATTATTCTATATTCCTTCGTCAACTTGTTTTCGTCCTTTTAGTTGGCTTTTATGCAGTAGGGTTTTTTTTTATTTTTATAATATATTTTTTTATTATTTACTAGAGGGTAAGAAACCCTCGCAATGCTCAGTTTCGTTCATAGATAACAGTAACATATGTATTACTCCAGGCCATAATTTATTTGTGTACTAAATTTAATCCAAATCGGTTCAGTCGTTTAAACGTAAAAGAGTAACAAACATACAAACATACAAAATTTCGCATTTATTATAATAGTCCGATTTGAAAAATCATCGCAACACATAAATTAAAAATTAAATTGATAAAGTATTTATTGCTATAAAAAAAAGAGTAAAAAAAAGGTAAACAGAATCAGTAAAAGCTGAAACTAACTTATGGCAAAGGGTCATAACTCAGCTGATGCCGGTAAGACCGAAATCTCAAGCAGCGCTGATTTTCAGTTACACCCAGCTCCTTTTTTTTTTTGATTCGTGGGGAAACCCCTTTACGGGTGCCCGAGCGCGAGGGGTGCGCGGGATATGCGGGACTCCTGCCGCGAGAAGCACAACAGACTACCCACTAAAACCACCACGGTGATCCCTAATGCAAAAGACAGGGCCACGGAATCGCTTGCGCATTCGACCGCGATACCCAGCTCTCTAGGGCGTTGAAAATTATATAGCCATAGTTCAAAAATACTAGTCCATTCTGATGAACAAAATTAGCCATATTTTCTTATTACGTGCAGATTTATAGGTGTAATAACCCACAAGTGTTAAACATTCTAAGTGAGCTATTAACGGCAATTAATGAATTCTATAAACACGAGGCTTAAATTATTACTCACAGTATTTTTATTTGCTCTTAATAACATAGCTAATATTATTAATTTTTTTTTTATAAAAGTGGATTATGCTCTGATTACCGTCTGGTTTAGTATTGGGCATATTTTCTTGTATATAAAATAAAAAAATATCGCAGATTCGATTTCTAAGGGAGCACAAAATATTATTACGTGTATCAGTTACTTTTCGAAGCTTAACCAAGTCACATATAACACAGATAGGTAATATAATAATAATGTCCTTCAATTTCGGTCATGGCGGCCAAAACTTTAAACTAAGATTTTCCTGCTAAACTTTACTGGATATATTATAATGCATAAATTCGTGCGTAGTTCAAGTGCACTCTCTCTATTCCTTAAACTGTTATATTCCGATCAGACGATAACTCGACTGATGAGATGAGACGCAAATTCAACAACATAACTGCTCTCTATGACGTGCTTTCTTTATTTCGGGACCAAAAAAATGTATAACTAGTTTTGCCCTACCCCGGCCTCGAACCCAGAAAGAACCTCACGATATATATAAAAAATGATACATTTTTAACACGTAATAAATATATGTAGTAGTAAGTACTTAACTGTTAGTGAAACAGTCAAGTCTGACCTTCAGCCTTGGAAATACCTCTTACAGACATGATTTTATCTACCAACTCCTCTAATGCGCGCACCGCAAAAAATATCAATCGTGTAACCAAAATATTTGTAGGACATTGGCAAAAACAATAACAAACAGAATATTATTTATCAAATTTCATTTTATGTAATACTAGCGGCTCACCATCATTTCGCTCAGGTTTGCCTCTAGAAAAACAAAAACGAATTATACCGCGGGATAATTTTCGTACATTTTTTCAGGATAAAAAGTAGCCTATATATATATATATATATATATATATATATATATATATATATATATATATATATATATATATATATATATATATATATAGGCTACTATAGGCCTATATATTATCTTGATGAACTATATTATTGTGAAGTTTCATTAAAATCCATTCAGTAGTTTTTGCAAACATTTGTATTTATAATATTAGTAGGATATTTTGCCTACGTAAATGAACAAAGAATGAGTCAAACTATGAATTAGAACCTACGATTTGTAATATTTGAAAAGTTTATACTTGAAAAAACTGAAAGTAGCGACTTTTCTTTAGCGACGTGATTTTTACATACAACCCATACCGTCAGCTAAAAATTGCAATAAGTTGATACTTATTCCGGTATATTTACCAAGATTAGGAACCGCCACATGACAAAACTAAGCTACATTTTATTAGGACATGAAGTGGTTTTTACTGCACCTTAGATGTATTGCAAAAAGCGATGCAACACTTATTTCTAATAAAATAAAAGATTATATTTTTAATTAACACGATTATTTTTATAAAATTATAATTAAAAAGCAGCAAAAAGTGTGAATTCCCTAATGTAAAATATATTATATCTGGTAATTCCCATTTTTTAATTTTTATTACTCACTAGCAGAACCCGTGGCTTCGCTCACGATCAAACTACGAAAAATACGAAATTTCATGCAAATATGTCCAAGGAATTAAAAGTTTTATACAAACTTTTATCCCCTATTTGACCCCCTTGGGGGTTGAATTTTGAAAAATCCTTTCTTAGTGGATGCCTTCGTCATATGAGGAATACGTGTGCGTAATTTCAATTTTGTAGCCTTAAGGGTTTGGTCTGTGCGTTGATACATCAGTCAATCCATTTTGCCTTTTATATATATAGATTACAAAAAACTTTAAATTATCACTAATAACTTAATACTTTATTAAAATCGTCATGTATCGTAATACGTTATTAATTTTTAAATAGCTTATGTAATTGAACTATAATAGATAGAACAAAAAAATTAAAAAAAAACCATCGCTTTATAAAAAAAATATTAAAGCGTGTTGCGTCGTAATTAAAAGTTGTTTTTCCTTAAGCATTTCTATTGTCAATGTACGTTTTCTCTAAAACGCGATCGATTCCATATACTGTACTAGTAAATTTTTACCCGCACGATTTCCCAGTATTTTGTTGTTACTTTGTTCTGTGAACTGGCTCAGATCGCGTAAATTATGATAAGTAAAGATGTATAAAAGGATGATAAAATGTATTCGTAGCTAGTATGTGATCACAACCATGAGGCGACCGTTCTGTTTTGTTTTTGCCATCTTGTTGGTCTCTGCCAATGCCTCGGGTAAGTTAATCGTCTTTATAACACATAAGTATTATTTTTTTTTTAATTTCTAATATTATACTTATTGATTATGATAGTCAATATACAATTTGACTCTACACTGTTAAAAAATAAGTAACAACATTCCAATTTTACCGAAGTTTTACCAATCGCTGCACACTTAAGTTCGAAATTAGTTTTTTCGTAATTTTTTCTTCAATTTAGTTTTTTCGTAATTTTTTGTATAGTATATTACAGTTTATTAAATATGTCTTTATACTGTTGTTTAGAATATTTATTACTTTTGTTCACAAAAACATAAAACATGTTTTTCATAATTTATTTATTTAGGCTTGGTTATGATTTTAATGTAAAGTTTTCGTAAAAGGTGTATACACCTTATTCATATTCATGGAAAATATACAATAATATTCTTATGGGATTTCAGAAAGAGTACGTAGAGGCTACGGAGGCGGCGGTGGAGGCGGCGGCGGTGGAGGATTCGGTTTTGGAGGTGGTAGTGGTTTCGGATATGGAGGAGGCGGCGGTGGCGGCGGTGGCGCCGGTGGTGGCTTCGGTGGCGGTCTAGACGCAATTCGTGATGGTGTCCACGGAATTCTTGGCAAAGTCCATGATGGTTTGAACAACATTGGAGGTGGTTTTGGTGCCAGTGGTGGAATAGGCGGTGGCCTCGGAGGTGGGGCTGGTGGCGGTGGTGGCCTAGGAGGTGGAGCTGGCGGCGGTAGTGGTTTAGGAGGCGGAAGTGGTGGAGGATTAGGCGGTGGAAAAGAGAAAGTTATCTATACAAAATCTGATGATGGAAAATCGGGCGGTTTTGCCTTCACTGGCACAACAGGCAATGGTGGATATGGTGGCGGTGGCGGTTACAGTAGTGGAGGAGGCGGAAGCGGCTATGGAGGCGGATCTGGATTTGGAGGTGGTTCTGGAGGTGGAAAAGGAGGATTTGGAGGCAACGGCGGAGGCTTTGGCGGTGGTAATGGAGGTGGCCTTGGCGGTGGAAGCGGCATCGGTGGCGGCCTGGGTGGTGGCCATGGAGGATCCGGTGGATTTGGAGGTGGAAATGGTGGTGGACTAGGAGGTGGAAATGGCGGTGGACTAGGAGGAGGAAACGGAGGCTCTGGAAGTGGAAGTCACGGCGGGTCTGGTGGATTTGGAGGTGGTGCCGGTGGTGGTCTAGGGGGTGGAACTGGCGGTGGATTGGGAGGTGGAAGTAGCGGACATGGCGGATCTGGTGGCTATGGAGGTGGATCTAGTCTTGGAGGAGGTTCTGGCCTTGGAGGAGGCTCTGGCCTTGGAGGAGGCTCTGGTGGCGGTCTTAGTGGTGGTCACGGTGGATCAGGAGGATTCGGCAGCGGCCTAGGTGGATCAGGCAGTTTCGGTGGTTCAGGCGGTTTTGGTAGCTCTGGAAGTCACGGTGGTGGATCTGGACTTGGAGGAGGATCAGGTGGTGGACTCGGCGGCGGATCAGGACTTGGAGGAGGTTCAGGTGGTGGACTTGGTGCAGGCCACGGCGGATCAGGAGGCTTAGGCGGAGGACATGGTGGATCTGGTGGTCTTAGCGGGGGTTTTAGTGGATCCGGAGGATTTGGAGGTGGTGCAGGAGGTGGTTTAGGTGGAGGTGCTGGTGGCGGCCACGGAAGCTCTGGTGGTCTTGGAAGTGGGGGAGGATCTGGTGGATTTGGTGGTGGAAGCGGAGGAAGTGGAGGATATGGTGGTTCAGGAGGATTCGGTAGTGGACTCGGAGGTGGTCTTGGTGGAGGATTGGGCCTTGGCGGTGGACTTGGCGGTGGACTTGGTGGTGGACTTGGCGGCGGTCATGGTGGATCTGGAGGTGGTTCCGGTGGATACGGTAGTTCTGGAGGACTTGGAGGTGGACATGGAGGCCTCGGTGGAGGTTCTGGTGGCTATGGTGGATCAGGAGGTGGAGGAGCAGGTGGTTGCGCGTCTGGGTCCTGTGGTGGATGCGGATCAGGCTCATGTGGTGGTCATGGTGGAGCATTCGCTTCAGCCAGCGCTAAAGCCTCTGCTTCTGCAAGTGCTGGCTACGGAAAGTAATTTCAATGATAAGAAATATTATTATAAAACAAGTACGATTAAATCACCAGTTATCGTAAACACTAGATTGTATAAATCATATAACTTCACATAACAACAAATATTCCGATGTAAATAAATGGCGTAAGATGATTATAATCTATGCGATTTATAGATGTTTATAAATGTCATCATAGAACAATAAAAAATATGAATGAATCATTGATATACATCATTAACTATGGTAGGAGGAATTAAAGTCAAACGAACACTGTGATTATTTTATATTTACTTATGTGTAGTCAATAAAATATAAGTTACTCAAATGCAATATTAACGTATTTCATTTATTTAAACACCATAGATATAATTAATCTAACAGTTAATTCATTGTATTTTTCCTTCATTGTTGCATAAAGATTATCAATCTAATGATATATAATTTTAAATGCTATAAAGTTTTAAAAATTTAGTTTTAGTTAAAAGACATTTGACAAAGGCAAAGACATTGAAATGACAAAATATGATCTATATTAAAAATTATATTTTTCTCTAATAGATAAACAAAATATATAAATTAAAATTTGAATTGCATTAAAATACATTTATTAAAAGTTTCTATGTTAAAATATCATAAAATTTGACAATACTGATAGTAAGAATTTGTCTGGCCATAATTCACAATCTTTCGTTTTTTTAGGGTTCCGTTCACGAAGGGTGCCAATGGAACCCTATTACTAAGCCTCGGCTATCCGTCCGTCCGTCTGTCAAAGGGATGTAACTCATGAACCGTAATAGGTAGAGAGTTGAAATTTTCACAGAGTATATATTTCTATTGCCGCTATAATAACAAATAATAAAAAAAAATTAATAGAAGAAACATTTTTTTAACGATCGTAATCAATCATCCAAATTAATATACTACATACATAGAGCAAAAATCATATTAATAAAAAGTACGTGTAAGACGGTACGGAACCTTTTGTGTGCAAATTCAACTAGCATTTAACCGTTTTTTTTTCATAACTTACCTAAGTACACTGATATAAATCTTAAACATATGTATGTGAGACGTGTTGTTTTATTAACGAAGCTAAAGTACAGCTACAACACATGAAATGTTAAAACAACGCATAAAGTATAAAACACAGTAAAATATAAAAAGCTTTTTGATAAAAATATTAAGTTATTCATTTATTACATTTTACTTTAAAGTTGTTTTGTTTTTGCTTTACAAAATAGAAAAATATCTTTTAACTTTAGAAAAACTTTATATTTAAGTTATATTTAATCAAAAAGGTGATTTCTTCATTATTATATACCTACCTAATAATAATTGATAAGAGTATGTTATATAGGATATTAACATATTAAATATGTTTTGAGATCATTATATAGAACTTACATAAATAATGCTGCTATAATTATTAATTATGTACTAATTATGTGTATATTATTATTTAAAGTTTAGACCTTTAATCTGTGCTCTGTAATAAGTAAAAACTATTTATATATAAATATAATAGAGTTTCTTAGTTTCTCACGTGCGAATCTCCCAGAGTTTGCTGTAGCTAAGCTCATATAGGCTACTAGCGACTCACCCTCGCTTCGCTTCGGGTTCATCCCTAGACAAAAACAAATCTATCCCGCGGGAAACATGTATTTTTCCGAGATAAAAAGTAACCTATGTGCTATTCCAAGGTATAATCTATCTCTGTGGCTAATTTCATTCAGATCTGTTTAGCCGTTCTAGCGTGAAAGAGTAACAAACATCCAACCATCATTCACATCATCATCCATCTTCTCACAAAATGTCACATTTTATAATATTAGTATAGATATGGATAATGCGATAGCAAATTAAATGTAAGAATATCAAAACGCAAAAATATTAATATAAACGAAATAAATAAAAAGTAAAAAAAGTTAAAAAGTAAAAAAAGGTTTCATACAAATTTTCATCCCTTATTTTATCTCCTTATGAGATGAATTTCAAAAAATGCTAAAACACGTATTTATTAAATTATATTGAAGAGCATTCATACCAAGTTTCAAGAAATTCTGATCATAAATATTTTTTGGGTTGTGTTATAACGTGTATTCCCGTGGGAATGAGATAATCTCCCGCGGTAAAAAGTATCCTATATGTTGACCCGTATATCCAGCTATTATCATACTAAATCTCAATAAAATCCCTCCAGTGGTTTTTCTGTGCTGCGGTAACAGCCAGATAGACAGACAGACAGACAGACAAAAATTCTAAAAACTATGAATTCGGCCTCTGTATCGATAATAATGTCTATTTCAATAAGATTTTCCAAAAAATATTTAAGGATATGTAAACATTTTTAAATTTATTTACTAAAATTAAGTAATACCAGAAATATAGTTATAATTATTCAAAAAAAATATCATTATTAAATTCCTTTATGATCTGAAGCTTAATACTGTATTTTGTTTGTATCTTTGATGACTGCACCATGACAGGTAGGTAAAATGTACATATACATATGTATACTTGAAATGCTCCAAACGTCGAACAATCGGTGCAGTCCAAACTATGTGTAAAAAAACCTTGTGTAACAATCATTTATTCACAACATAGTGAGTACTTATGTACGCACGGAAGTTATACTTCTTTGTTTTTTTTAAAGTATTTAAATAAAAGCTTGTTTTCTATATTATTTTTTATTTTATTCGTATTCCTCTTAGCAAACCCTTTCATTTGATATCTATATCATGCATAGAAAAAATCATAGTTCGCCATCTTTGGAAGTCCACCATATTGTTTACAATGACGTCACTTTGGATATTGTGTTTCGCTCATCAATCCCATTCAATTGATGCCTATATCATCTATCATTATCATTATCATATTATCACTATGGAAATGATAAATCGCCATTTTGTAACATCCACCATATTGGATTAAAAATGGCGGCATTTAGGTAATCTTGCAGTTACGAGAACCAAACGTGTGTGCCAAATTTCAGCTCAATCTGACACTGGGAAGTTGGTCAAATTTAACTTGCAAGATTTGATTACAGACAACCACTGCGCCGGGACAGGTGAAACTAAATTGTATTCAGCCCTTTTTAACGTCCAACTGCTGGGCACGGGCCTCCCATCAATACGAGGGGGATCAGGCCATAGTCCACCACGCTGCCCAAGTGCGGGTTGGCGGACTTCACATGTCTTTCGAAAACTTGCTAGGTTCTCTCAGACATGCAGGTTTCCTCACGATGTTTTCCTTAATCGCAAGGCAAGTGGTAATCAAGTTAGAAATGATTCGTACATAAAAATATCAGAAGTGCGAGACCCGGGACTTGAACCCGCTTCACTCGGTTACCCAAGCGAGCGCGTTACTACTGGGCTACCACTGCCATTTACCATTTGCCACTACATTACCACGGAAACTAAATAATAGCTTGTAATAATTTTTATTTTTATCGATTTAAAACACGTGTAGTATATTATATTGAAATATCTTGAATATAGACATCACTTCAAACTATACTAAAAGGAGATTTAACGACTAATTTCATACTGTAGTCTAATAACGACTAACTTTATACTGTAGTCTAAATCTGTCGCATCGTTAGAAATTCACTGTCATCATTTTTTTCCTAACACGTCAAAAAAAGTATTAATTCAAAAATTTGAAAATTCGTATTAAAAATTGTGAACAAAATCCGCGTACGGCGTACGCAACCAATATCTTAGGCGTAGCAAGCTACTATTTATGTATAAACATAGCTAACCGTGAAAACGTACCTAGGGACGAGCGCGAGCGAAGCGAGCGTGAATCGCTCTTTTTTATAAAAATAAATTGCATTTAAAGAATATTTACTTATAAATAATCATAAGCCAACATTATAAATATCCGAATCGATTTGAAACCTTAGCCCTTTAAAGTTAATACATATACATTATATACCTACATATATAAGAGTCACCGTGACTCCGATGACACTGAATAAATGCAAATATTGTTTGTTGTATAATAGATCAAAGATGAGATAAATTATTCAATAGGATGGAAAATCCTATTATTTATTACACAAAACAATACCATACAACTTTAATTATTGTAGATATAAGTAGTTTTACTACTGGTTTTTATAAGTAATTGCAATTATACTTACTTTGTGTCACAACATAACATTTATAATTTTTTATCACAGGATCTTTTAGGAGATACCATTTTTTTACTCTCCATTCTCCAGAGGTATAGACGAGGTACGCACATACATCCACTTTGGTCATAAATAAAAATCTGTAATCTCTATTGTGATTTATGTCAAACATCTATACATATAATAAAGCTGTAGAGATCGAATGTCTGTACATAGAAAAAAAAATGCTAAAAACCGAGTATATATGTAAGAAGAGAGAAGAATAATATGTAAAAAGAGAAAAAGAACAAACCCAGTTTTTTTTTTTTTAATTTATTGTTTCTCTGTCTGTTTGTCTGTTTGTAAGGGCTAATCTCCGAAACTGTTGGACCGATTTAAATGAAATTTTGCATGGTGGTACTTTATATCCTCGATCAACATATTAGATAATTTTCATCCCGGAAAATTAAAGAGTTCCCGTGAGATAGTTAAAAAAATATAGTAACTTATACAGCTTAGTACACAACAACGTATGCACCTAATTTAGTAAAATTTGGCATGCTGATATCTTAATACCGGAAAAATGTACAGTTCCCGTGGGATAGATTTTTTTTTTCTAGAGGCAAACCTGAGCGAAGTGATAGTGAGCCGCTGGTACTAAATATTAATTATTTTATAATTATAAATATCTTTTTGTTTGAATATTAAGTATATTTAACGACTAATAATATTCGTCCTAACCACTGACTAATATCTTCCTGACCAATTTCGGACACGGCGGCCAATCTCACTTGGCTTGGGCACGGTAATGTTATATTAATATTATAAATGTGAAAGTTTGTGAGTATGTGTGGATGTTTGTTACTCTTTCACGTCAGAACGTCTTAATAGATTTAGATGAAATTTGGCACAGAGATAGATTATTGTCTGGAATAATACATAGGCTACTTTTTACTCCGGAACAATGTACAGTTCCCGTGGGATAGGTTTGTTTTTGTTTTTCTAGAGGCGAACCTGAGCGATGCGAGGGTAAGCCATTATGTATATATACATATACATAACATTACCGTGGCTTTGGTATGGTATGGAACGTGTGTATAGAAACATTGTTTACTCTGAGTACAATAAAATTATGTGTGATTACCAATTTCCCAACTCTGGGCTGATACTAATTTTTATTCTGATATTTGACCCGAAGTCGAATCTAGGACCTCTGGATCTACAGCGTACAACTTCGAGGCTTTTATATATTTAACTATTTTAACTCGGTGGTGTAGTGGCCAGCATAAATATGTTGGTACATTAACACACAGCACCACCTAGTTCCATGGTAAGCTACGAGGCTTGTGTTATGGATACCAGATAGTTGATACACTACACATATATACCTTTTAATACATACATATTATAAATATAACCCATGACTGGAGAACAAACATTCGTGCTCATCACACAAATGAATGAAAGCGGACTCGAACCCACGACCGCGGGCACCTCAAGGGATCAACGTGTCTTCAAATGTACGCAACATCTGGAGGTCCTGTATATATCTATATTTCCTTTTTCCTAAACATTGATAGATACTAGTCGAATTATAACAATAGAAAGTATTTACTATCTAATTTTGACCTTGTCACAGCTTTGGTACTATAAATAAACGTTAATAATAATTCTGCTAAAGTTTTGTTTCTGTGCTCCAGCTCATAATTTTAAATTATTATCAATTGATTGAATCAGAGAGGAAATCGAACAAAGGATTGATATTAAATACCACTTTGCTTCGTACTAATAATGATTATATTGTTATTGATCCGAAAAAATCAAGGTGCTTGACTGAATGTTGGACAAAAAATACAGCTTTTTGTTACTGACTTTAACACGTTTAGATTCTTAGTAATCGATTTTGGGAGTACACTGTATTATATAACATGGAGTAATATCTTTACTAGCGTGAACTCAAAAATTTATTTGGGCAATAGCCACATTTTTTCACATTTCTTTTTTTGATTTCAATTTTTCTTTGACTTAGTCTTATATATACATGTTTTTCTACTCTTCTAAATAGTGCAATTACAGGCGAGAGGCATATCATCTTAGTCCTTACAGTGACAACGCACCTGCGGCTCTGTATTTTTGTTACCTAAAACCTAAGTGCATGAACTGTAGGTGTTATGGGCGACAGGTACTGCTTTCCATCAGGTGGTCTGTCTGCTCGTTTGTCACTGAATCTTATAAAAAAAAAAAAAAGAGATTTGTTTGTTTGACATAACTCACTATTTTAGCTTCGCACGTTCATAGATATGTATGTCCGACCCTATATTCCTTTGTACTTATTAACGATTAAACCAATTTTAATGAATATAAAACGTCACATAGAGTAATAAAATAAAAAAGTCGATATGGTGGATTCTAGCCGTAAATTTAGGTGTCGAAAATTTTTTTTATCCAAACTATCAAGGGAGGTTTCAAAATAAAGGACTTTTCGCAACGATCTTTAAAATATTAAGTACTTAAAACTGCGCAAAACTAAAAAGCTAAAAAAAATATTACACAAATGAAAAAAAAAACGACAGTCGAAGGCAGCAAGTGCAAAGTATCTCCGACTACAAAATTCTACGTTTCTACGTCAACTGGTTTGTATTTTTTTTTTGTAATTTAATTTTTATTACAATAAAGGATTTTTCAATGGACAAAAATATAAACTTCTGAAACAGCGCCTTACAAGAAGTAGAAAGGTCGATGTCAAGAGACGAGTATAGCCTTGATCTATAGATACAACAAACAAATTGTAATTTGTATTCGAATATCACATATAGAAGGAAATTATATATATATATATCAAACCGGTGGTAGGACTCTGTCAAGCCTGAGGAGTCCGACTGGATGGGTACCACCCCCTTATCTATTTCTGCCGCCAAGCAACAATGATTGCATTGTTGTGTTCCGGTTTAAAGGATAAGGTAGCCAGCGCAATTACAGGCAAGAGGCATATCATCTTAGTCCTCACAGTGACAACGCACCTGTGGTTCTGCATTTATGTTACTTAAAACCTAAGTGCATGAACCGTAGGTGTTATGTTATGGGCGACAGGTACTGCTTTCCATCAGGTGGTCTGTCTGCTCGTTTGTCACTGAATCTCATAATATATATATATATATATATATATATATATATATATATATATATATATATATATATATATATACATATAATTCTAGTGAACTCCATCATTTATACAATAAGTACTTGCCATAATACTGTTATCCCGACCACAATTGCGTCTGTATCATCAATTATTTTCAATTATATATGTTATAATTACATCAATTACTCTTTATCGTTTGTCTTTATAATTATTATTTATCTTTATTATATCGTATAGTTCTACAAAGACTATACAAGTTTAAAAAAAAACCAGTGTTACCTTTTAATAACAGAGTTCATTATAATCAAAGAGTATGTGTCTGTTTATGTACCAAGTTTTTCTCGCGACTTCGCTTAGTTCGTTTTATTTATTAACCGATTACCAAAAGGAGGAGTAGCCTTCGAAAATATCTGATTAGGTATCTATACTAAATGAAAACCCCCGTTTAGTTATTTTTTACTTTTCAGTGCCTGGAAGTCGTTTTTTTTTTAAATTTTTAAATACATAGACTTCATTTTTTAGGGGCTAAAACACAATGTCAATGTAGGTACACCCGATTAATAATTATCGAAATCGAAATCTAAGAAAAATATGGGATTGATATATCATGATTTAATGATTTAAGATTTAAGACTACGACACATATTGCGACATAAATGTCAGACATTAATTTCTGTACTGCTCATACTTTTACAAAATTTTATTGTCTAAGTAGTGTCTGTACATAAATTGTGCCTGAGCTGTTCATACTCCTTGCTCCACGTAAAACTGATTTTTGAGTACTATCTTCTACGTGGTGCGGTGTATTGAAAATGTCGAGCCTGTTCGAAAACCTTTCATCCGCACCACACACTTAGACACAACGTGTTTATACAGCCGCTGATACAGCACTAATAAATATTATAAAGCTGAAGAGTTTGTTTGTTTGTTTGTTTGTTTGGTTGAACGCGCTAATGTTAGGAACTACTAATCCGATTTGAAAAGTTCTTTTTGTATTAGATAGCCCGTTAACTGAGGAAGGCTATGGGCTATATATTATCCCGGAAAAATTTATAGTTCCCGTGGGATAGATTTGTTTTTGTCTAGGGACGAACGTCTTTACAGTAATCATGGTCACTGGAGAGACTAAGGTATTAAATTTCTCGAAGGCATTGTATATATACCAAAAATCTAAATAAATCCGCTAAAAAATCCGAAAAGATAGTTTTATTTAAAATGTCAAATATTCGCGTAAATCTAAGAAAGTATTCTGTGAAACAACACTAATTATCATGTCACTGTAAAAATAATTAGAGACACTCGCGTTCCACCAGATACACTCGATGTATACACTCAGTGTACCGTGTATAGTGTCTTAGTCTAAACCGGCCTTAGCGATTGCATTTCCATGCATTCTTATAATATCAGCCAGTGAAAGTCCCATTAAAATTGATCCAGCGGTTTCGGAGATTAACCGGAACAAACAGACAGACAAAAAAGTTAAAAATTTTGTTTTTCCTTTAAGTACCGTATATAATTCCATATGCATTTAGTATAAAACTGTTATTTTGATATTACAAACAGACACTTCAATTTTATTTATCTGTATAGATAATATCGGTAGAATAAATTTCATGGTATCTAAGCACACTTGATTTCTATATTTATAATTTTAGGTAGGAAGAACATAGAAAGAATATTCTTTGTTTTTATTTTAGAGTAGAAAAGGAAACTATTTGTGTTAAAATTACAAATGCCAGAACAAAAATCCATGCGGTCATCATAAATGTTAGGCTTGGGAATCGAACATGGTATACTAACTTTGTAATGCCTGGCGGACCAATACCTGTGCTACATCAATAGGTTAAATATCTTTATTCACTAATACTTAAAATTAAATAACGATAAAAGGTCCATAACGAATACTATAGAGATAAATCTAATATTTAAAAATCTTGTGTCGCGGCGTTTGCGGTCGCACCTCTCCGAAACGCCTCGACCGATTTTAATGTTTTTGTATATTTGATAGACCTATGGGAATAGGTCGTAAAGTATTTTCACCCTTCTACCCCCCACCCTCCATTTCTTAATCACCATTTTAGTATTTTTGTATGAACAATATTATATAAATACATAGCGACGAACTCGAGTGAAGCGAAGGTGAGTCACTGTATAACATAGAGCCAAAGTGTTTTTTTTAGACTGAACGCGGGTATAGCCGTAGGTTCTGCTAGTATCGATATATAAATCGAATTCTTAGTAATGTTATGGGAAGTGTTTATATTTTATTGTACCACTTACTTCCTAATAACTCGCACACTTTACCAATTTACAAACGTCTTGTTGTTTATCTATCTTCTATTTATCTATATATATATAAATAAAAATGAATGTTGGTAGGCGCATAACTCAAGAATGGCTGGACCAATTCAGCTAATTTATTCCTTTGTATGTTCCTTAAGGTCCACGGAAGGTTTTAATATTTAAAAAAAAACTATATCCATGTTACTATATCCAAGCTAGGGACGAACCCGAGCGAAGCGAGGGTAAGTCGCTAGTTAATGAATAAGGAAAAGTTGATTTTGTTTTGCAACACTGATTTTTTATGACGACTATTCATTTAATTACAAAGTAATAAGTGCTTTAATATCTAGAAATAAAGATATTCTCTAAAATTTAAACGGTACGGTTCGTTAAATTGAATATGATATAAAATATTATAATTAATTAGTCAGTATCTAACGTTTTTTCTAAGACATCTTCATATGTATATCGAGCACACATGTACCATATATATGTATGTATACATATGTATTATGTGTATGTATGTATGTACATATGTCTAGTGGCTAAGAAACCGTGACCTGTTTAATATAGCATTGGACAAAGTTCGTTTTACATATTATGATATATGAAACCCAAAGTCACTCAAGTGAATGGTTGTTGTACGATCATTTAACAGAAACTTTATAATGATTCAGGGACGAATCAGCATAATAAAGTCATCTTAGCCATTTAAATATTTTTTAATCATTTGACGACACGTTTGGCTCAGTTTGTAGCCCGGGAAATTTTTTCCTCCCCTTCCTTCCCCTCCCCTCCCCTGAATTCTGAATAATCCACCAGTGATATGCACCTCCAACATTTCAACTCACTAACTGACTTATCAACATTCAGCCCAAGCCGATGATGATACACCAGTACCACAAAAAAAGCCAGCTTTATATATTCATACGAATATTAAATGCGAAAGTAATTCTGTCTGCCTGTCTGTCTGTACGTCATCTTTTTACGCTTAACCGCTGAACCGATTTAGATGAAATTTGGTATGGAAATAGTTTGAGACCCTGGAAATGACATAAGATAGTTTTCATCTCGGAAAACATATCATATATGAGGGGGTGAAAAAGGGAATCAATTATTTCTCAAGTAAGGGAGTTTTTTATTTTTTACTACCGACTCATCCTCGCTTCGCACGGGTTCTTCCTGTAGAAATGTATTTAAGTATTATCTATACAGATAAATAAAATTGAAGTATCTGTTTGTAATGTCAAAGTAACAACTTTTTACTAAATGCATATGAAAGTTTATACGGTACATATAAGAAAAACACAATTTTTAATTTTTTTGTCTGTCTGTCTATCTGTCTGTATGTCTATTTGTTCCGGCTAGTCTCCGAAACGGCTGGACCAATTTTCACGGGACTTTCACTGGCAGATAGCTGATGTTATAAGGAGTAACTTAGGCTACTTTAATTTTAGAAATAGAAATAAATAATAATGTATTCAACCCTTTTTAACGTCCCACTGGACGTTACGACTGAACTTTTTAGCGCTGGGCACGGGCCTCCCTTCAATACGAGGGGGAACAGGCCATAGTCCACCATGCTGGCCAAATACGGGTTGGCGGACAATAAATATAATAAATAATAGTATTCCGAGAGAAATCTACCTTCGATTTCCAATGTAGTTTTACTGAACAGAAAAGCGACTTTTTTATTAAATTATTTAAATGGAAAACGTATGAAACAAATATAAAGACATTTTAAAGATTAGGAGAAACAAATAAGTATATTTTCGTACGTTCTCATCTACAAGTAACAACGGAACAAAGTGGTACTGAATATTATTATTGCTTTAAAATATATTATACATATTATTGCTTTAAAATGTTGGTACTATATATAAAAGATAAAAGATTTATTTACTCGTTAGAGATGCAATCTGGATTTTACAGGTATATTTTTTACACACTTTTTTTTTAATTTTACATATGCTTAAGTCACGTTTCTTTTCGCCATAATGTAAGTTTACTTACATGTATATGTATGTAATATAGCTATTAGTAAATAAACAGGTGTACGCGACAAAATGTAAACTATTAGGTAATACATATATAAAGTGACCTTGAGACTGCATAAATACATAAAAGCATACTCTAACTACCGAATTCGTGGTAAATGAAGTTTATAAGGAAAAAATCAATAAGTAAGTATATAATTAAATTTATTATGCATGGCTTTATTAGTTTTTTGGCTGCAGATAAGGAGGTCCTAGGTTCGAGTCCCGTAGAGTAGCTTTTTCTATTTAAATTCTTAGTAACAGCTCGGAGTTTAAAAGCTAACCGTGTTATACCCCAAGTCTAAGAGCACATAGAGCCGGCCGTGCTCCTCCTAGAGTTCCTCTACACATTCCGTCAAACTGACGTCAATTCAGAGTTAGAGAAAGGAAAGGAATGGAGAGTCTACTTGTGTTTGCACAAAACATTGTGTATTATAATATTATATTACTTAACTTTATGCAATACATTTTCTTTGTAACGTAGATAAAATAGTTGATTTTATTTTTTAGAGTATTTTCAAATACCATGCTAAGACAAGTTTTAACGTGTCGTTACGGCCCTTAAAAATAAACACTAAGTCCGCGATCTCCTGGGTAATATACGATTTTACAGAAAAGGAAGTTTTCGTACACTTGTATAATTTTAAGGAATGTCACCTTGATTATGAAATAATACATTTTATTATTAAATAGATACATTGGACAGAAAATTCATTTGATGCCCATGTTCAAATAATAATTATAGTTTTTTTTAACATATTTCCCTGCAAGCGTTGTTATATATACTTCAAAATATGCAATTTAAATATTTGAATTCCCTTGAACCTCTCATTATCTCATTCAATTCTTAATGATCTCAAGAAAAAAAAAAACATTTTAAATATAATGTAAGTGCTATACACTAAGTTATATACATATGTATATGTCGCAGGGAAATTGTAAAAACCATGAAATTATAATTTCCCTAGTGAAATTATAATTACCCGGAGTATTGTCAATACTGCTTTATAAAACGTATCTTATATTATAATTTCCTTTTAAAAATACAAATACTTACAATATAAATATAAATAATGAATAAAATAACTTTATGTATAACAACTAATGTACAAACAAAATAAATATGGTCTCAACTCTCAGTTGAAATAGTTAATAACAAGTTGATTAATTTCCGAGTATTAGCTACGTACTAAATGTTATCAATAAGATCAAAGATGTAAAAAATAGCACCGACGCACAAGCCTTATAACGTTAATAAAGATACAGGCGTTCATATACACAAACAGAGGTTCTCACTCATTATTATTATTTCTAGCCCTATTAAGGTCACATTGCTGGGCACGGGCTTCATTTCAATACGAGGACGATGAGATAATATTTGTATTTTGTAATTAAAAACATGGTTAAGGTTATTTCGATCGATAAAGATCAAATCAGATAAACATATTTACTTACCAAATGTAATCATGTCGTGAACAAAGCCACAGGCAATAAATAGTATTAAAATATATGTACTTACATTATATTTTACAAATCAATACAAAATCTTCATCCCTTGCCAATATCGGACTGCTATATATAAATGTGAGTGTACGTGCGTATGTTTGTTTGTTACTTTTTCCTTTTGAAAGGGCTTGATGGGTTTTAACCGACTTCAAAAGGGAAAAGGTTCTCAATTCGATCGATGCTAATGCAAGCAAGTGTAGGTCGGTAGTTATAAATAAATAAATGATATATAGAGTACTGTTTATTTGGGTATATCCAGCGTTCGTCTCAAGGTACGTTTTCACGGTTAGCTATGTTTATACATAAATAGTAGCTTGCTACTTTTAAGATATCCATTTAAATTATATAGCGATTTACGTTACGTACGTACGTTATTGCGTACGCCGTACGCGGATTTTGTTCACAATTTTATGGGTTTTCATTTTTTATCTCGGAAACCTGATTCTTTTTCTAAAATAAAAGTAGCCGAAGTTACTCCTTATAACAACAGCTATCTGCCAGTGAAAGTTCCCTCAAAATCGGTCCAGCCGTTTCGGAGATTAGCCAAAACAAACAGACAGACAGACGGACAAAAATTGTAAAAAATGTTGTTTTGGTATACATACCGTGTATACATCCATATGCATTTAGTAAAAAAGCGGTTATTTTAATATTACAAACAGACACTCCAATTTTATTTATCTGTATAGACTATAAGACAAATATCTATTAAAAATTTCTCTCATACCCGTCAAGCTAATACAGCGTGTATTTTATTTTATTAATTTAATTAATTTTCGCATTCATGTGAATGTATCAATCTTTATGTAATGTTTATTTTTAAGCTGTAAATTGAATAAGTCATATCAATATTGTTTCAAGTGAGTAGTTTCTAAGTTAACATTAACTTGGAAACTACTCAGCTAATGAACTTTAAAATCTAATCATCCTAAATTTTTTATAGTACCTGGGTGATCGAGCTTCGCTCGGAGTTCTTTTTTGTTATTTCGTTTTTTTAGATGAAAAGAAACAAAAACTTGAATAAATACAAAAAAAAACAAAAGTAAAAACTTTGTATTCCCGACTGGGACTCGATCCCGGGCATATGTGTTGTCTAGCTTGCGCCTTGACAGCTCGACCACGATACTCATATCTGAGAGTAAGAAATTATCGATCATATTCTGCGTAGAATAATACAAAAGAAAACCACATGAAAACTCGAAAACGATTTTTCGCCGCCGAAAGCCCCCGCATACCAAATTTCAGCGAAATCGTTAGAGCCGTTTCCGAGATCGCCCATATAAATAAATAAAGATATAAATATACAAGAATTGCTCGTTTAAATATATAAGATTAACTCTTTTGACTAACGCGAAGCTTGAATCGGTTTCAAAGTTATTATTCGACAGAAAAAATATTCTTTCATTGTCATACGCACACAATGGCATGCACACTCGCACACATAGGTATGTATAGATGTATTATGAACTCCATCTAAAAATTGATTTGAATATCAATTAAAATGGATACATCAAAAATATCTACATCGAATGGAATTAGCCATCTATCAAGTTTTTGACCGCTTTATGTGATTTTATTTTGGTAAAAATATGAACAAAACATTTTAATAAAATTAATACTGTCTTGAGTAGGTAAGCTAAGCTAAGCTAAGCTAAGGTAGCTCAGTGGCAACGCGCTCGCTTGGGAATCCGAGTGAAGCTGGTTCAAATCCCAGGTCTCGCACCTCTGATATTTTCATGTGTGAATCATTTCTAACATGATTACCACTTGCCTTACGGTGAAGGAAAACATCGTGAGGAAAGCTGCATGTCTGCATGCATGAGAAAGCCTAGCAAGTTTTCGAAAGACATGTGAAGTCCGCCAATCCGCACTTGGCCAGCATGGTGGACTATGGCCTGATCCCCCTCGTATTGAAGGGAGGCCCGTGCCCAGCAGTGGGACGTAAAAAGGGCTGAATAGGTAATACTGTCTTAGATTTACGCGATTATTTGACATTTTAAATAACCGTGACCGTGCTGTAAAGCATTCGAAACGTCGCGTCGGGGACCAAAAATCAAAATAAATTCGCGGAAAAATCCAAAAAGATAGTTATATTTAAAAAAAATACATAAGTTCTACACTCAGACTAAAGAATAATATGGACAGAGTATTCTAGAATTAAACGTGAAGCTAAACATTTTAAAATAGTATACAAATAACAACTTGTATACCGAGTAATAAGTAAATAAATGTTAATAAATAAAAATATTAAATTATATATATTATAAAAAATAAAAACATATTAAATAACCTAATACTATACTATATCTCTTTCAAGGAAGAGAACTTATACTTAAAAAATACAAAAGGTTAAAGTATTATTTTTATTATTCATATTTTATTTTACAATACATATGTATATAAAATAAAGTACAATAAATAAAATTATATATTAACTTAACTATGTAATCATCGTCAGCACTTTTTCGTCCACTGTTAGATATAGGCCTCCCTCGGGGTATCCAACCGTACGGCGAAGGTCGCACCATCTAGCAGGAGGGCGTCCTGTACTGCGTGTCTCCCTAGCCGTGGTCTCGTCTCTCGAACTCGAGGACTCGACAACCTGCTTCTTGTAATGGTTACCCGTTCCTGCCGATATGAACACTATGTAATACATATATAAAATATTTTAAATAAAGTAAACGTTTTTGCCATACATCTACATATAGCAATATCGAAAATGGTATCTATTATAAACTGCAAAGTACCTGGGCGACCAAGCTTTGCTCGGAGTTCTTTTTTGTTATATCGTATTTTTGAGATAAAAAGAAACTAAAAACTTAAATAAATACAAAAAAATAAATAAAAGTAAATACTTTGTATCTGATCGACATTCGAACTCGGACAACTGTGATTGTTAACCTTGCACCTTGGTCGCTTGACCACAATGCTTATGCCTGAGTGTACGAGATTGTCGACCATATTCTGCGTATAATAATGCGAAAGAAAACCGCATGAAAACTCGAAAACACGTGTTTTCCCAGACATAAGACTAATCTAGATCGATTTGTCGCCCCCGAAAACCCCCACATACCAAATTTCAGCGAAATCGTTACAGCCGTTTCCGAGATCGGTCGGTCGATAAATATAATATTTAAATATATATAAGAATTGCTCGTTTAAATATATTAGATGTGCTATTTTTGACTTTAACATTTATTTTGTCATTTTCCCTCCATATAACTCTATATTACAGTCTTCCGAGCGACTCACCCTCGCTCTGCTCGATTATGTCCCTAGTTACGTTTTGACATTTAGCTCTAAGATGAGATATTTTCCAGCAGTAAAAAGTAACCTATATGTTAACCTGGATTTGAGCTATAATTATACCAAAATTTCATCAAAATCTGCCCAGTGGTTTTTTTGTGATGCGGTCATAGACAGACAGACAGACAAAAATTCTAAAAACTATAGATTCCGCTTCTGTATCGATTATAATAATGACTATTTCAATAAGATTTTCCAAAAAAAATATTAAATGTACTGATTCGGCTTAGTTACAATTTTATTATATGTATAGATTGACAAAGAAAACTATGATATTTATTATGCACTTAATCGAAATAAACAATATAAACTACATATTTTTATTCAAAATATTTCAATTAACACATATTTTGATAAAGTTTAATTTCTTTGAATTATAATTTTTTCGAAAAATGCGAAAATTTGATTTATGAATGTTTTAAATTTTTCGAAAAAAATACTAGTAATTTTTTTATTAATTTTTTTTTTTTAATACTAAAAGAATTTTCGATAATATTAAGATAATATTTTTTTCACCCTAGACTACTCTTAGTGTAAATCCAGCGCTATAAATATACAAATACGATACCATACTTTGTAAAAATACAATAAAGAACATAATAGGTTTGAGATTGCCTAGTGATTAGAATATGATTATAAATAATTACTTATAATAAAAACTAAGGTACTTATATTTCAAATTGTATTTTATATTTTACGGAAGTCTTTTCTTGTTTATTTTCAATACTAGAATTTTTTGCTATTAAAGTAAATAAGCAAAAAGGGTTCGTGAAAAAATGTTACTTTAGAAAACATAGTTTCAACATAGATAGAGTGTACTGAATTTATATACTGTAATTTATTCTTACGAGGACTAAAACTTAACTAAAAGACATGACGGACTCCCATCTTTACAATGTGCCATTATTCCACCGGATATTCCCAGATAAATAAATAAATAAATATGTTGGGGCATTAACACACAGCACCATCTAGTTCCATGGTAAGTTACGAAGCTTGTGTTATGGATACCAAATAGTTATTACACTACAAATACATAACTTTAGATACATACATATTATAAATATAAACACCCATGACTAGAGTACAAACATTCGTGCTCATCACACAAATGAATACCCCCAGCGGGACTCGAATCCGCGACCACTGGTGCAGAATGTAGGGTCACTACAAACTGAGCTAAACTTCTACTTACTTGTGATATGATCGTTATTTGTTTCGATGGGTTTTCAATTCAAACACTTTTTTAACCAACTTAAAAAATAATAGTGTTATGTTCAATTATTATTAAGTATTGGGTGTTTAATATTCATTTATCTCTCGGAGACGGAACGAGATTAAGCTTATTTAAATTATATGTATACAATTAAAGTAGCATGTCTTATACTTTCTTATTAACTTGAAATTTAGCAAAAACAATGTACTAGAAAATTGTAGGTTTTAAAAATAACATGTCTATCTCCTAAAATACACTCGCAATATTTAACTATTTATGTATATCTATATAAAACGTACCCAGGAACGCATCCGACCTAAGTGAGAATAAGTCGCTAGTAGAAAATAACTGAACGGAGTGTTTCCCTTACAATATGTACCTAATCAGATATTTTTGGAGTCTAGTCTTCTTTATGGGCGCTAGATTTTGGGGGTCAATTTGAAAGTTAAAAAAGAACAATATCATAGAATTCTTATCATTACACTCTTACAGGCATATCTGTTACATAACTACAAACGTAAGTAAATCCACCTAATAAATAATGGGTATTTTGGTATGAGGTAATTGTTTAAAAAACTCATTTACGTATATTAAATCAAATATAAGGAGGTAAATCTAAAAATATATTCTTTGTTATAGAACATAATATTTTTATTTTAATTTATTTATTTCATTAATTGTGAACTAATCTTTATAATAAAAAAAACTTTTATATGGTAAACTATAAAAAAAACGTTCAGATAGTTTTTATCATTAACTTGGAGCTATGCATATTTGGATTCATCTGTTTGTGGATAAATAGAAAAGCTAGGCTTAAATAAAATAAATAAAAAAAACTATATTTATTACTAGTATGTTTATAAAAAAATATTATATTTATATTTTGATTTATTTTAATTTAATTGTGATCTTACTAGTTTATCTGTCAGAGCGCCAAAGATTTTTTTTTCAATCGCGCGTAAAGGTTACACGCACATTTTTTTTTGTTTAAGCGATTTAATTTACATTAATTGTTGCTTTAAAAAAATAAGTTGTAAAAATCATGAGATCTTCTATAGACTAAAAATATAGAGATAATCTTCGTCATTATTCCATAATCTGTCATCACAAGCATCATAAAATGACAACTTTGTATACTGCCCAGTTCTATATTTGTTGATATACCTATTTCGGACTTAGCATTATAACAGACTTTGAGTTTGATAATTATATGTAGGTACATATATTTAATTAAAATTAATTTTATTTCAGACTACAATAACATTAGGAAAACCCAAAAAGTGTAATTTTTCTGTTAATTATAAAAACTAACACTGAATTGTTAATTAAGTATGAAAAACATCACATTAACTTTTTAAATTCAGAGAATTGTGATAAGTTCTAACATATTCGAATTCACTTATTAGCGTCAGATACAAAAAAAACAAGGTAAATGAAAATAAACAGAACTAAACCCATACCGGTCACAAGTAAACCCCCGCACTGGATTTCAAGATACGATTTTAGTAAATTATGGTTTTTAACTATTGAATATACCACTAGCTTTAACCTGTGGTTTCACTCGTGTAGTTAATAAATTTATTTATTTATTAAATACAGAATAACAAAAACACACAATGAAAAAATATATAAAAACAAAAAAAATATCTTAAAAATAGTACAGCAAGTCAGGTTTCTCTACCAAAAAATTAAAAAGCCAATTAAAAAAACCAAACCGATAAGACCTGTTCTTTAATGGTATTCGTTGATAATTTTGTCCAAATAATCGAAAGACGCCGGGCGGTCACTTCGCGCTGGGGCACTTTGTAGATAGTTTATAATCTTCCTCAATAAACAGGCTATTAAATGCAAAAAGAATTTTTCAAATCAGACTTGTACCTACTTGTTCTAAATATTAGAGTGTTCAACAAAAAAACAAACCATTTATAATATTTCTACAAATTGCATCTTTGTGATGATTTAATCTTTTATAAAGTTAATAAAACTACAATAAAATTAAACATGAAAACCAATTAAAATGGAAAAATATATCGTTTTGATTGGTTTTATAATTTATATTATACATATCTATACATTTTTTTTATTGAAATAGACATTATTATCGATATAGAGGCCGAATCTATAGTTTTTAGAATTTTTATCTGTCTATCTATCTGTTACCGCATTACGAGAAAACCACTAGATAGATTTTGATGACATTTGGTATGATGATAGCTGGTTATGTAGGTTATATAGGATATTTTTTATTGTTAGAAAATATCTCATTTCAGAGACATCTGTACTAGACGTTAAAACGTAACCAGGGACGAATCCGAGCGGAGTGAGGGTGAGTCGCTAGTATATTATATTATTCTATGTTTTAAAATATATAAATAAATATAAATTTATATTATCTCTATAAATATAAAATACTATTTAATAAAATTGAAAGGCATATTATACATATGTATATGAGATGTTTATGTTGTTATGGCACCTATTTAGATGTTAATTAAGTCGATTTTATTAGATTTGCATATTCTTTTCATCGTTTAATCTATTCAAAAAAAGAATTTTCATGACTAATAGAATTTGTTTTGTATAAGTACCTAATATTTACTTATTTTACTTACTTTTTCATAGGATGATAAAAATACCACATACTTATATTATATAAGGCCATTTTCCTTCAATAAATATGCGATCGACCATATATTCGTCTTAACGAAATTAGCGCAAAAACGGCAACAAAAAGTGAAGACTAACAAACACTTGTCTGATCATGACATAATCAGATTCGTATAAAAGGAGGCGCAGAACTAGAGCGGGCACAGTCCTAAGATGGCAAGATTCGCGATAGTTTGTGTGGCCCTCGTGGTCATCGCCTGTGTCCACGCAGCGCCAGGTATATATATATAACACATATATTTATATATATAATTTCTTCTGATTGTTCACTTGTCTCATCGCCTTAATTTCATATATAGTACATATAAATTATTATTTATTATTGCAATCAAACTAAAATATAATAATATAAAAATTAAAGAAGTTCTGAATATATCCTGAACTAGTGCAACTTTTTACAATATGTCGATATCCCACTGGGTGTACAATAACTGTTATATTATATTTCAATATTGAGTAGTTTATAGACAATATGTGCGAAATATAATGTCAATATGCTGCTCCATTGTAATGTGCAAAGCTTGTTGTTTGATGTTTTATGAATAATATGATTATTTCAGGTGGATATGGTGGTAACGGTGGCGGTGGAGGTGGAGGCGGAGGCGGAGGTGGCTATGGCGGTGGACTAGGTGGAGGCCGTGGAAGCGGCGGTGGTGCTGGTTTCGGAGGAGGTAGTGGAGGTGGCGGCGGATTTGGAAGTGGCGGCGGCTTTGGCGGTGGCAAAGGAGACGGTGGTGGACTTGGCGGCGGCAACGGAGGAGGCATTGGAGGTGGCGGCGGCTTTGGCGGTGGCAACGGAGGAAGCATTGGAGGTGGCGGCGGTTTTGGCAGTGGTGGACATGGCGGTGGTTTTGGCGGTAACCAAAGAGGCGGTGGTGGATATGGCGGCGGCAGTGAAATTGGAGGCGGAAGGGGTGGTTTTGGCGGTGGACACGGTGATTTTGGCGGTGAGCACAGTGGTTTAGGTGGTGGACATGGCGGTTTAGGAGGCGGCTTCAGTGGTGCCAAAGCCTATTCCAGTGCTAGTGCGGGAGGAGGTGGTTACAGTGGATACGGGTGAGTTAACTGTACTATCTGTGCGAATCTAGCTTCTTGAATATGACAAAATAAGTTATAAGCAATCGTTTACATGATATTTTTAGTTTTTAGGGTTCCGTACATAAAAAGGTAAAAAAGGAACCCTTATAAGATCACTCTCTTGTCCGTCTGTCCATGTGTCCCCACCGATTTTCTCAAGAACGGGTGGACCTAGCAAGTTGAAATTTATACCAGATACTGAGGTCTGAAGTTCCTATTAGGTCTATAAAAATCAAGGTCCTGAGTCAACATGATAAAAAGATATGGGCAAATTTAGATTTTCGCGAAAACTTGTAAGTACCAAAATTTACCATAATTTTCAACTTTTTTTTATTTTTCGAATTTTTTCCTTTATCTATATTGTAAGACCTTGCTTTTAAAGAAAATTGACAATTCTAGGTCAGGTTTAGGGTCGAAAACCTATATGGTAGTTCCCTTTGACCTAGAATCACGAAATTTGGCAAAAAGCAAAGTCTTACAGCACAAATAAAGGAAAAACTTCAAAAAATAAAAAAAGTTGAAAATTAAACTTAAACAGATTTCACACAAATTTGTAAGGAACCCTCGGTGGCGAATCCGACTCTCACTTGTCCGGATTTTTTTCTATTTATTCTCTATAATTAAATTAACATGAATGAAATAAAATAATGGAATATTGAATTAAAAATAAGTCCAATAAAAATTATTTATATTAAGAATATATTTTTATATAATAGAACAAACTTAATGAATATCTTTGTTTTCAGACACTAAGTGGTGAAGTGGCCGCCATCAACATGAGGTGTCTAAAGTAAAACACCATCAAATTAGGCTCAATGTGATATAGAATTAGCACCACCATAAAACTGTTAATATTATGTTCTGATTATAAAAGTAATTTTACCACTAATTAATTATTTTATTTATCTCTTACTAGCGGCTCACCCTCGCTTCGCTCGGGCTCGTCCCTAGGTACGTTTTAACGATTATAGAATAGATAGACTGTATATACGTAAGTGTATAAAAGTAGGTTATTACTTTAAAAAACTTGAAATCTAATGGAATCTAATGTCTTTCTCCAAGGTCCCATCCCTATCTATACCAAACTTCATAAAAATTGGTTCAACAGCTTATGAGTGTAAACGTAACAGACATACAGACAGACATTCACACAAAGTTACTTTAGTATTTATAATAATACTATGGATTGCTGAGTTTTCCATATATATGTATGTACTTCTTGTACAGGTATATATAAACATTTATATAATATTACTAACTAGCGGTTCACCCTCGCTTCGCTCGGGTTCGCCTCTAGGCAAACAATAACAAATCTATTCCACAGGAACCGTACATGTTTCCGAGATAAAAAGTAGCCTATTTGTTATTCTGACGTATGAACTATATTATTGTAAAGTTTCATTAAAATTCAATCGGTACTTTTTGTGTACTAAGCTTTTTAATTTTCCGGGATGAAAAGTATCTCAAATGTTTACCGGCGATATAAAGTACTACCATGCAAAGTATCATTTAAATTGGTCCAACAGTTTCGAAAATTAGTCCGTACAAACAGACAGAGAAACAAAAAAATTGAAAAAAAAAATGGATTTGTTAAATTTCTCTTCTAACATCCCTCTGACTAGGTTTTTAGCATATTTTTATGTACAGACATTCGACCTCTACAGTTTTATTATGTGTATTCTGAGTGGCAGTGGTAGCCCAGTGGTAACGCACTTGGTATACCAAATAAGACAAGTTCAAATCCCGGGTCTCGCATCTCTGATATTTTCATGTGCGAATCATTTCCAACATGGTTATCATTTGTCAAAACCTGCATGTCTGAAAGAACCTATGAAGTTTTCGAAAGACTATGGCTTGATCCCCCTTGTATTGAAGAGAGACCCTTGCCCAGCAGTGGGGCATTAAAAGGGACATACTACCTGTAAAGTAACTCAATCATAAATTATAAAAACGTCTTATTTAATTTGTTTAGCCGGACATTAATAATGTCTAGCCGATTAAAATAAGAGTTTAAATATACAAAGTAAAATAAACTAAAAATACATCTACCTATTAGCTTATTTTAGAATGATTAACCTCGTATGACCTATCACTAAAAGTTGTGATTTTTTTGATGCAAAATCTAAATTGCAATTAGAAAAAAATGTTCTGCATAATCATGTAGTTTGATCACATGAATAAATAAAGTTGTTTGAATGGCAGGATTCTAAATTATGGAAATATATATGAAGTTTAATTAATTTTAAACTTCAGACAAAACACTGGGAAATAAAAATAAAATATTGTTCGTAGATAACCGCATAATTTGAAAACAACTGGACCGATTGAACTACTTTTATAAAACGTAGTCCGAATAACGTCATTAGGTGAAAAAAGATGGAAAAATTTCCGGGAATATTCAGAAATGCTGGAAAAACCAAAGGTGTTTTTTAGGGTTTCGTACCCAAAGGGTGCCAACGGGACCTTATTGCTAAGCATCCGCTGTCCGTCCGTCTGTCTGTCAGCGGGTTGTATCTCATGAACCGTAATATATCTCTAATATTACATCTGAATCTTATAATTGTAATGTCTCCCTATTTATGTTTCATAAACTAGGACAAACGAATTAAAACGCATCTTTAGTGCATACATACTTTATGTATGTCTTGTATAGTCTAGTAGACTAAAGATTCACTTCGCGCAGGTGCGTCCGTAGGTAAGCGGTGTTTCTTCAGAATCTCATTGTTTTTATTTTTTTGCGCGGAACCCTAATTCTTTTTCTAATACAAAAATAGCCAAAGTTACTCAACATCAGCTATCTGCCAGTGAAAGTTAAAATCGGTTGAGCCGTTTCGGAGATTAGCCGAAACAAACAGACAGCCAGGCAAAACTTTTAAAAATTGTTTTGTTCTTACAAGTACCATGTCTACAAAATTCGACATTATAAACAGACACTTCAATTTTATATATTGGTATAGATAATAAATATGAAGTTTTTAGTTTTGTGATAAAGTTAGCTTATAAAGTAGATAGCTTATAAACTTAAAAAGTATTATTTTCAACATGATCATTAGAAGCAAGTTAATATACATTTCCAGTACTTGAACAGTGTCTATAACTATTATAATCCAAAGGGCCAAAGGAAAGAGCCAAAATGGAACATGACACGCGATACCTCATGCACGACATTTTGGTGCCACAAAGGTAAAAAGCCGAGAAAGCTTTAGAAAATTTATAACTCCTACCACTTAATGACGATCGGCCAGGCAAGATGCAAGAGGTGCCTACTCCATTCGTCCCGTCATCTAATAATCTTGCACCTGGACATAGTTTGCCTTGGGCCTGGAAGTCTCTGGTGGCTGAAATTTAGGCTGACACAATGTAACACTTGCCATCGATACGAGAAGTATTATAATAAAAATTATACAGATAAATTTATTTTCTATCAGCAATAGGTTCCGTGGCTTGGCCTTAGGAAGGTCACAAATAGACAGACATTTATAATATTGTATAATATAACTTCAAATATATCTGTACTAAATATGTATTATGAAGCTGAAGAGTTTGTTTGTTTGTTTGTTTGGTTGAACGCGCTAATCTCGGGAACTACTGATCCGATTTGAAAAATTCTTTTTGCATTTGATAGCCAGTTAACTGAAGAAGGTTATATATCATCCCGAAAAAGTGTACGGTTCCCGTGGGATAGATTTGTTTTTATCTAGGGACGAACCCGAAGCGAAGCGAGGGTGAGTCGCTAGTCTATACATATAATAAAATAGTAACTTAGCGAAATCTGTGTAATATGAAATATCTATACAGATAAATAAAATTGGAGAGTCTGTTTGTAATATTAAAATAACCGCTTTTTACTAAATGCATATGGATGTATACACGGTACATATACCAAAACAACATTTTTTACAATTTTTCTCTGTCTGTCTGTCTGTCTGTCTGTTTGTTCCGGCTAATCTCCGAAACGGCTGGACCAATTTTGACGGGACTTTCACTGGCGGATAGCTGCTCTTATAAGGAGTAACTAAGGCTACTTCTATTTTATAAAAAGATTAATGGTTCCGCGAAAAAAAATAAAACCCATGAAATTGTGAACAAAATCCGCGTACGGCGTACGTAATAACGTACGTACTAGGGTTTTCATCCCGGGAGTCTCGGTCTCGAAAATTTCGAGAATCTCGACGATTTTTTCGAATTTTCGAGACTTGAGGCTGCTACCGCCAGTCTTGGGAATAACGAGACTTTTGAAACTTTACTTTTTTTGAGATTGTTTGCGGTTGCGGCATACGATACGTGGCAGTACTATAAAATTAAACTTAGGATAAGACCACAGAGGGAAATACTAAACTATCGCTTTATAACTATTTAATCTCTATCCCCTATCTAAACTAGAGTAGAAGCAGAGAGGGCTTTTTCTAACACGGGTTACTCTTGTAATAAAATCGGATCCTCTCCGTCTGAAAGTACATTAAATACCCTGCTCTTTGTGTTTTCATACCCATGTAAATATAAAAAAAAGCTTATAAATATTAGGTCCTTACATATGAAATTGGCGTTTTGTCGAACTGGCTACTTTGATCTAAAATATCTATATCTTGCGTTTGGTTAGGAATTCCAAATTCAAATTTATTTCAATTTTAGGCTTGTGTATTTGTTTTTCGAATTTACAGATTCATTTGTTTTCGCACCATTTGAGTTTTCTTTGACATCACTCACGTTCACAATATGGAAAACTTAAAATACCACCGTGACACCAGCGCTGCAAAACCAGCTCGAAAGATTAATGATGTGTATGGTGAAGTTACTGTAAAATAAAACACGATTTTGGTTCCAACATTTTTGTTCTGGAATTTTTGACCTATAGAACAATCCCCGTAGATGGCCGAAGACCCTAATTGACAATGAACAAATAAAATTGATTGTGGAAACAAATCCATCGCAAACCACGTCAGAGTTAGCGGCAAGCTTCGATGTGAGTGATAAAACTATTTTAATTCATTTGAAACAAATTGGAAAAGTGGAAAACCTGGAAAAATTGGTACCGTATGAACTGATGAAGCTCCTCAACAAACACGCGTCGACTGCTTTACATTACTCAACCTTCACAATAACGAGGGCATTTTGAATCGCATCGGACCCTGTACAATAATCGGAAACGCTTATCACAATGGTCGAACCCAGGAGAAATCCTGCCCTAAGCGACAGTTGACTTAGAAAAAGATACTGATAAATGTCTGATGGACCAGTGCTGGTGTCATCCACTACATCTTTCTAAGATCTAGCAAAATCTGTACTGGCAACAAATGCAAACCATTATGGAGAAGCGAGCCATTAAACAACCGAGACTGGCCAATTGGTCTAAACCACTGTTGCTTCAGGACAACGCTAGACCACACACTGCACAACAGACGGTCGCTAAATTAGAGGAGCTGCGAGTGGGATGTCTCCGACACCCACCATACTCCCCGGACCTTACTTCAACAGATTACCGCTTTTTCCGGAATTTGGATAATTTATTGCAAGGAAAAAAAATATGATAAGTGCATAGATAACAATGTTTCTTATTTGTACTGATTAAACATATAATTAAAAAAAAAATCTTTTTGCTTTTTCCATATAAAACCGCAAATTTTATATGTAAGGACCTAATAATTGTTAATTTTACTTGTATTAGAGTTTGTAACAGTATGATTAATAAAGTACTTTATTAAAATACCTTATATCGACTACCTAACTGCCTAGCCTATGAGTATGAAACTTATTTTTGAAGTAGTCTCAAAAGTCTCGTTTTTCCCGGGAATTTCGAGACCATATCGAGTCTCGATTTTTTTCCCGGGACTCACAAATATAACGAGACTGAAGCCTTAGTACGTACGTAACGTAATGTATTCAGCCCTTTTTTTTAACGTCCCACTGCTGGGTACGGGCCTCCCTTCAATACGAGGGGAATCAGGCCATAGTCCACCACGCTGGCCAAGTGCGGATTGGCGGACTTCACATGTCTTTTGAAAACTTACTAGGTTCTCTCAGACATGCAGGTTTCCTCAAGATGTTTTCCTTCACCATAAGGCAATAGTAATCACGTTAGAAATGATTCGCACATGAAAATATCAGAGGTGCGAGACCCGGGATTTGAACCCGCTTCACTCGGTTTCCCAAGCGAGCGCGCTACCACTGGGCTACCGCCGCCTACGTAACGTAAATCGCTATATAATTTACATAAATAAATGAATATCTTAGAGGTAGCAAGCTACTATTTATCTATAAACATAGCTAACCGTGAAAACGCACCTAGGAACGAACGCGAGCGAAGCGAGCGTGAGTCGCTAGGTTTTTTAATAACAATGGCAGTAACATATTGTGTACAGAATATAGACTCCACAGGGCCAAAACAATAGTTATAATTTTTTTTGTCTGTTTATCTGTTTGTGTGTGCGCGTTTTACACAAAAAGTATGGAACCGATTTTATGTAAAGTTTATGTGGTGATAATTTTTTACTCGGGTAAACATTTAGGATACTTTTACCAGTGACATAGCGTGCACTCTCAGTCTAAGTCTAATTCACCGCCCTCTTCTTTGGGCAGTTATTTTAAGGCCAATAATACGGGACCCTTTCAGATGAATAATGCCCAATGGCCCAATGCTTTTGCTTTTGCAAATCAAGAAGCATTTAATAGCACAAAATAGGGTAACATCTATAATGCTACAGGGATTACAAATTGTTTAGGTAATTAAATGACAGCGATCAAAGAAGAAACTGTAAATCACATGTGCTTCAAGAAGTTTGTAAGATCATATTATGAGAGTACAATAAGCTTAAATTATACCATGTCATCTTCAGTCAGATGAAATGGTGAAAAGGTTAAACTAGATCTTGGAACGGGATCTAGCAAAGGTTGTGATTTGTGGATAGTAATTAAAGAACATTTCCCATTAATATATAATTCATTCATCGTAACGGACTGCCGTACACGAAAGTAATTTACATTAGCTTATATTATCGGCAGTTTGCTACGTATATAATCGGAGGATATCCCCAAAAACATTACCATATATCCTAGTAATAATGAACTAATACGGACAAGAAAAGTGGCGCAGAACACCTGCATGGCAATCACAGTAAGCGGGACGTGAACAATGTCACTTACAACCCCAAACACTGATAAGCTTGCTGAAGCTAAAAGCGAAAATTACAAGGAAGACAAATAGGACAAGAATCGACATGGGACAAGTTATTACACTAAACCTCCCATCAACCAAAGAAATCAGATATTACATGCAAACCGCCTAAATATAGCGGTTGTGAGAGAAACTGGGAAAATGCACCCTACAACGTGAAATGTCAGACAAGCCTTTCGAACTTGGAAACGAATGTTTGCTGAAAGTTTTACTCGAGGAAGAAAAAGTCGTGATAAATATCACATCAGAATACATTACACAAACTCAACATCAGAATACATTAGGGGCAACAAACTATGGAGCACGCTTCCAATCACATGGAGCCCTATAGTGTGAAGCGATAAAACGGGTAAAAAGGCCTACAACACGAAAACCCAAAAGAATGTAAATTTTCTGTTAATTATGTTATTTATTGTTTATTAATAAGACTAACAGTTAATTAATTATGAAAAAAAAAATTGTATTAACTTTTTGGATTTAGAGAATTGTGCAAAGTTCTAACTTATTCGAATTCACTTAATAGCGTCAGATATAAAAACAACAAGGTAAACAAAAATAAACAAAACTAACTAAACTCATACCGGTCACAAGGAAACCCCCGCACTTGATCTCAAGGTACGATCTAGTAACTTAGAATGTATACCTATTAAAAATATAACTAGTTTTATTTATTTACTAGCGACCCACCCGGTTGCTTCCCAAAACAAAATTAATTAATTAATTTGGCTTTATAAAATTTTCCTAGGACCCTATTTTTTTTAAATAAAAGTAGCCTAAGTTACTCCTTATTACATTAGCTGTCTGCGAGTGAAAGTTTCGTTAAAATCGGTCCAGCCATTTCAGAGATTGGCCGGAACAAACAGACAGACAGACAAAAATTGTAAAAAATGTTGTTTTGGTATATACAGGGTGTCCCAAAAGTCAACGTTAAGCCGGTGTCGGGTGATGGGTCAAGACGTGACAGTATTCAGAAAAATAATAAAAAAAAATCTTAGTCATGTACTTAAAAAATTATGGGTATTTGAAAAAAAACGAGAAATTTACCACTTTGTGGAAGTCTTCCAAGAACTGTGACCATGATTTATTATTTTTCATCAATTTAATTTTTGTAATGTAACCTTGAATAATCCTTCTGTTAATCAGTGTCTAAAAAAAATATAATATTGCCTTAGTGCTAAAGAAAATTATCACTTTTTCCCCCAATCATGAACTCAAAATATCACATCACTTGAGTTTAACTGCTTGTACTAAAATAAAAATGTACTATGGGTATTATGGCAAGTAGCTTTAAAAGTTAGCGCATTTAGTCAAGATTCTAAAATGGTATAATACTTACTAGATATTTTCCTAATAAACTGAAAAAAAAATTTTTGTCCTTAGTAACTTAGATTTCCGGTTAAGTTTCATATTTTGATAAGATGTTTCTAATGGGCGCTAGGATTCTAAAGACCTTAATTTTTGGTTACAAGTTGAAGTGAAATAAATAGAGACGCTTTTCAGAAAGTTTGAGAGAGTCAGATAGTGACGCCATTTTTGACAAGGTGACCGAGACAGTTAGATACGCGATTTTGTCAAGTTTGAGTGAGACCAAGTAGTGACGCATAAGCACAAACTGTATTAGAGCCGTCAGTGTGTTACGATCCTTTGGTCACTGTGCATCTTACTGTCGATTGTTTTGTTTTCATACTTACAACTTTGGCTTTGTGAATTGGACTCGATTGCGTTGTGATTTAGATTTGTTATTTGAGTATTTCTAACGAATCTGGCTTTCTTGTGGACTGAAGTGTTTTGATCGATCGTTTTTTTTTGTGTTGTGTGAATATCATCATGCCAACTCATTACACAGCACAGGAATATGCGAACATGCACCTCATTTATGGGGAATGTAGATGCAATGCTAGTGCTACAGCGAGACTTTATCGCGAGAAATTTCCAAATGCTGCGCGTTATCCGGATTACCACGTGTTTACAAATGTACACCGAACACTCTCAGAGGGTCGATTTCCTAATCAAATGATTAATGACGGAAGACCTCGCATGCTCTACGAAGAAGAAGTCTTGCAAGAGGTTGAAACAGACCCAAGTGTATCAGTACGCCGAATCGAAGCAAGGACTGCAGTGTCAAAAAGTACAGCACACCGTATTATGCAAAGAAATGAGTTCCATCCGTACCATGTACAACGAGTACAATGTCTTTTACCACGAGATTACTCAGAAAGAATTACATTTTGTAGAACGATGTTACAAAAATACACCGAAGATTCGCAATTCTTGGATAGTATTCTATGGTCCGATGAATCAACATTTAAAAAGGATGGATTCATGAATTTACACAACTTACATGAGTGGCGTATTGAAAACCCACATTTAATACGAGAAGACCGATCACAATATCGCTTTAAAGTGAACCTGTGGACCGGAATTTTAAATGGTAAGATTATCGGACCATTCGAGCTGCCAGAGAATTTAAACGGCGAGATTTATTTGAATTTTCTACAAAATGTTTTGCCAAATTTATTGGAAGATGTACCACTAAGTATTTACGGACGGTTATGGTTTCAACAAGATGGCTGCCCAGCGCATTACGCTCGCCTAGTAAGAGAATTCCTTAATATGGAATACCCGGGAAGGTGGATAGGACGCTCTGGTGCAATTTCGTGGCCAGCTCGTTCACCTGACCTAAATCCACTAGATTTTTTTTACTGGGGAGCACTTAAAGAAAAGGTGTACTCCAAGCCCATAGAAACTTTAGCCCAACTGCGTGCAAATATTACGGAATCCGTGGAAGACATTAACTCACGTGGATACGCACGTCTAATAAAGCGTTCATTTTTAAAACGAATTAGAGCGTGTATTGAAACTGATGGAAGACATTTTGAGCACTTACTGTAACATAATAAACAGCCTTTTGATTTCAATCCTTGTATTTTATTTCACTAAAACCATAAAATAAATGAGACACTGGGCCCGTGAAACCCTTGCACTTAGCTTGGTGCTGGTCAATTTCTTAGTAGTTGTACCTTAATCCTTACTTATACCTTAAAATTAAGGTCTTAAGAATCCTAGCGCCCATTAGAAACATCTTATCAAAATATGAAACTTAACCGGAAATCTGAGTTACAAAGGACAACTTTTTTTTTTTTCAGTTTATTAGGAAAATATCTAGTAAGTATTATACCATTTTGGAATCTTGACTAAATGCGCTAACTTTTAAAGCTACTTGCCATAATACCCATAGTACATTTTTATTTTAGTACAAGCAGTTAAACTCAAGTGATGTGATATTTTGAGTTCATGATTGGGGGAAAAAGTGATAATTTTTTTTAGCACTAAGGCAATATTATCTTTTTTTTAGACTCTGATTAACATAAGGATTATTCAAGGTTACATTACAAAAATTAAATTGATGAAAAATAATAAATCATGGTCATAGTTCTTTGAAGACTTCCACAAAGTGGTAAATTTCTCGTTTTTTTTCAAATACCCATAATTTTTTAAGTACATGACTAAGATTTTTTTTTATTATTTTTCTGAATACTGTCACGTCTTGACCCATCACCCGACACCGGCTTAACGTTGACTTTTGGGACACCTGTATACTGTGTAGTGTATACATCCACATGCATTTAGTAAAAAGCGGTTATTTTAATATTACAAACAGACACTCCAATTTTATTTATCTGTATAGATTTAACAAGGTTCTCAACTGTGTATAAATTATTATACATGTTTTATGTTAGCCATCGAATTTACATATACGTTTGTTTATATACATTGTATATAAACAAACAACAACAAACTAAATTAACATTGCTTAAGAGGTCATTTAAAAAAATTTAAAGATGATCTGTATAACATTGTAAATTTGAAAGTTTCTGAGTATGGATGTTTGTTACTCTTTCACGCCAGAACGGCTGAACGGGTATGGATGAAATTTGGCACAGAGATATTCTGGAATAACGCATAGGCTACTTTTTAATCCGGGAAAATGTTCGGTTCCCGTGGGATGTGTTTGTTTTTTTTTCCTAGAGGCGAACCCGAGCGGAACGAGGGTGAGCCGCTAGTCTATCAATAAATATTATACTAAGATTTTTTGGTACGTAAGAATACACTTGCATAAAAAAAAATCGTATAAAAGGAATATTAACCCTAAATTAAGTGGGGGGAAATTTATATAAAGAAATTAATTAAAAAATAAATAAAAAAAAACTAAGTTATTTTATATATATGGTAAAATAAATAAATAAACTAAGTTCTTTTATATTATGGTCTAGGAATGCATAAAAGATAAACGTCCAAGGAGTTTTTTTTTACACCAGAAACCTTCGCAAACGTATACAGAGTAACCCACCAAAGTTTCATCACAATCGGATCAATGGCTTAGAAAATAGGCTTATTTATGTATACAGATTATTCCAAATTCCTGAAATCGCCTGAAAACAAATAAAAAATAAATAAAAACCGACTTCCAGACACTGAAGAGTAAAAAATAACAAAACGGGGATTTTCATTTAGAATAGATACTTAATCAGGTTTTTTCGCAGTCGGTGTGCTTCGATTTGTATTGGCTGGCACCGATTTCGAAAAAATCTGATTAAGTATCTATTCTAAATGAAAATCCCCGTGTTGTTATTTTTTACTCTTCAGTGTCTGGAAGTCGGTTTTTTTTTTTAAGTTTTTATTTTTCCATTTTTAGTGTAGACGTATGACCAATACAAATTAATCAAGCCCAAACACCAGGTAATTGCTGTAAATCGTTAAGGAGTTCCCTCAACTGTCTTTCGGGTTCATCATCAGATCGACTCCAGACCTTCATTAAATTGTAGTGCTTTAAAATACCTAATGAAAATGTTAACAAACGCACTAGTCGCCGCTACAATTTTCGAAAGTTCCCCTCGATTTCTCTGGGATTCCACCATCAGATCCTGATCTCCTTATCATGGTACCACTCTTGGGATATCTCCTTCTCAACAACCTGACTTAAAAATTATTAAAGTAGTATCAAAACACTTAAAAATTAAGTTCATTAATCATTAATCTTATATTATAACGTATTTTTCTTGACCTAACAATTAAATGATGTTGGTGAAATTAAGTATTTTGCCTACGTGTAAGGATAAATATATATATATATATATATATATATATATATATATATATATATATATATATATATATATATATATATATATGTTGTTATGATACCTATTTGGTTGTTAATTAAGCCGATTTTATTATATTTGCATATTTCTTTTGTCATTTAATCTATTCGAAAAAAGAATTGTCAAGGCCAATAAATACAATTTGTTGTACTTCACTTACTTTTTCGTGGGATGATAAGGATACTACATACTTGTCTATACATATAATAAAATCCTGAGTCGAATCTCTACATTAAATATTTTTTGAAAAATCTTATTGAAATAGTCATTAATATCGATACAGGAGCAGAATTTATAGTTTTTAGATTTTTGTCTGTCTGTCTGTGATCATCACGAGGAAACCACTAGATAAATGTTGATGAAATTTAGTATGATGATAGCTGTTTATCCGGATCAACCTTTTATTGCGGCAAAACATCTCATCTCTGAGAAATCTATACTAAACGTTAGAACATAACTAGGGATGGACCCGAGCGGAGCGAGAGTGAGTCGCTAGTATTATTTAAGGCCATTTTATTCTACCAAATGACCGATCGACCCATTGGTCATAACAAAATTAGCGCAAAAACGGCAACAAAAAATGAAGACTAACAAACACTTGTCTGATCATGACATAATCAGATTCGTATAAAAGGAGGCGCAGAACTAGAGCGGGCACAGTCCTAAGATGGCAAGATTCGCGATAGTTTGTGTGGCCCTCGTGGTCATCGCCTGTGTCCACGCAGCGCCAAGTATGTATATACAATTTGTTTTGATTGTTCACTTGTCATATCACCTAAACTTCGTATATAGTACCTACATATAAATTATTATTATTGCATAATACTTTCTTAGATTTATGTGAATATTTGACATTTTAAATAAAACTATATTTTCGGATTATTTCGCGGATTTATTTTGATTTTTGGTTCCTGACGTTTCAAATGCTTTATCCCTGTTTAAAAACTCCAATAGGATCCCATCAAAAGCGACAAAAGCCACATAAAAACCAATAAATATTTATCGGTTTCTATGTGGCTTTTGTCGCTTTTGATGGGATCCTATTGGAGTTTTTAAACGGGGATAGCAATTATAGTCCCGGGAGAGACTAAGGTTTTAGACATCTCAAAGGCATTTTATACTTGTTACAGACAGTGCCTACCCACAATTTTACAAAAATGATTTTAAAATCCAAAAATGGCACCAGAGTACTGTTATACTAATAATAATATAGATTATTAATTATATAAAAATAGGATTTATATGTATTATTGTAAATTAATTATTTGATTTTTCTGACGTTGTCATCTTGAGTAGAAAAAGGGCGGGAACAGCGTTGTGTTTGTAAAATAACTTTAGCAATGGCTTCATTCTTGATTGTAATGTCGTTTGATTCATTACTCTGACTCTGTATAAAATAATAAAAACTATGTGCTGTTACACCAAAATTTTACTTGGCCTACCTGACCTACTTCTAAAATAGTCTCGTAATAGTACCTTAAAATATTTGTTGATTTTAATTCTAACCCTACTAGCGACCACATGTTACAAAAACATATTTCTAAATACATCTTTTATTAAATAGAATCGTATTAATAGTGTTGTAGGCATCAGCTATTTATTCGTTATTTATATTCTCTTAAGGTACACTTGCAATACCTATTCTTATCTTTACCTATAATGAAACTAACTTAGTCAAATCGATGTGCGCGTTTCACGCAAAAAGTACTGAACCGATTTTAACTAAATTTTGTATAGTGATAACTTATTACTCGGGTCTACATTTAGGATACCTTTTACAACAAGCACATTTTTCATTCCCGCGGGATAACGCAATGACTGGTTCTATCGAGTCGTCCTTAGAAATTTATACGGCTAACGCTGGCTAAACCTTAAGAGATACATCAAAACAATGTACTAGAAAATTGTAGGTCTTAAAAATTTATACTGACAATTTTGCAATAGTTTATGTCTATCTCCTAAGGTACATTCACAATTACTGTTTTTATTAACTACTCGCGACTGAGTGACTTATCAACGTTCAGCCCAAGCCGATGATGGTAGACCAGCACCACAAGAAAAGCCAGCTTTATATGTCCATACTAATATTAAATGTGAAAGGAACTCTGTCTGTCTGCCTGTCTTCCTGTCCGTCATCTTTTCACGCTTAACCGTTGAACCGATTTAGATGAAATTTGGTATGGATATAGATAGTTTTCATCCCGGAAAACATATCATATATAAAGGAATGAAAAGGGTGGTGGAAGTTTGGATGGGGAATCAATCATTTCGTAGACCTTATCTGTGCTTTCGAGCTAAGATTAAGGTCAAGAGTAAGCCCATTTCTAATAATAAAAAAACATATGTATGTACGTTGTACATAATATATAATATAGTCTATGCTATACTACCCGAGCGAAGCAAGAGTGAGTCGCTAGTTTCTAATAACTTGCTTTTTGATCATTCTGGCGTCAATGCGGGTACTTGTATTTAAAGCAGTGTAATGGTGAAATCGGGGTTGTTGTTGTTGTTGAATTTTATTCAGGCGGTGATAATAACGTTTTGCTATAACGACCCACAAGTGCTGCTCGCCACCTTCGTCTAGTTGTCTCGCTGCGCGTTTCACACATACCATTACATTCGCTTTAGTCCACAAATTCTCGCGAAAGAGACCCGTTATCGCCCCAGGATGATTCCGAAGCTATTGAATTTTAAAAACATTCAAACTTCAATAGGGAAGATGGCTGGGTACTACCATCATCGTGAGATCCTGTTATAAGCATAATAAAATCTAACAACAAAAACAAACATAACAGACCAGTAGATGTACTCGTAGTTAGTTCATACTGTGTGGATCGCAATGACAGTAATTCAAATTAATATATATGTATGTTGTATCTGTAAATATAGCAATAGCAATAGTGTTGCTTAATTATTTAACTTTAAATAATAGCTTTATTTAATAGCTAATTTTTTTTTTAATTATAAATATAATAACTATAATATTACTTTAATAAATAATAATTATTATTTTTTAAATGGTTATACATAATATAGTACCTAATAGCAACACTAAATTATATTATTAATTAATAAAGTTAAAAAAATATGTAAAGTTTATAATAATAACAGCTAAAATTAAATAAATAATATTGCTGTATGTAATTATAATACTTATTAAAAAAATTAAAATGTTTAGAAATAAAAGCAACAAATATTGTAAGATACTCTGGTGCCATTTTTGAATTTTTAAAACCATTTTTGTAAAATTGCGGGTAGGCAATGTCTGTAACAAGTATATAACGCCTTTGAGATGCCTAAAACCTTTGTCTCTCCCCTGACCATGATTGCTGTAAAGCATTTGAAACGTCGGGAACTAAAAGTCAAAATAAATCTGCGAAATAATCCTAAAAGATTTAAATAAGTTTTGAATATAACCTGTACTAGTGACTTTTTACAATATATGCAAATATCCCATTGTGTGTACAAGTACATATATATTTGTATATTATATTTTACTATTATGTAGTCCCTAGAAAATATATAATGTCAATCTGTTGCTCCATTGTAACGTGCAAGACTTATGTTTGATGTTTTATAAATAATATTATTATTTCAGGCGGATATGGTAGTGGTGGTGGCAACGGAGGAGGCAGTGGAGGCGGAGGTGGCCAAGGCGGCGGACTAGGTGGAGGTCATGGAAGCGGTAGTGGTGGCGGCATCGGAGGAGGCAGTGGAGGTGGCCATGGAATCGGTAGTGGTGGCGGCCTCGGAGGAGGCAGTGGAGGAGGCAGTGGAGGCGGCAGTGGAGGCGGCAGTGGAGGCGGCCATGGTGGAGGTGGTGGAAGCGGTGGTGGTTCGGGCGGAAAACATAGTGGTGGATACGGGTGAGTTTACTGTATTTTTCTGTGGTAATCTGGCTTAAAAAATAAGCTTTTGTTTTATCTCAACAGTATTCATGATATTTTTACCAGCTTTTATTTAGTTAGGACCACTTCCTGCATTTCAGATTTACCTATGTAGATAAACAAGAATATAATGTTTAAAATAGGTAAATCTCGCGACAAGCTTTTATATCATATAAATTGTTTAACGTAATAAATTGTTGGGTTTGAGTTAATTTAGGGTTTATTTTTTTCTTTTTAGAGCATTCTAATAAAAACTTGTTTTTAAAAATGTTTTTTTTTTATAATTAATTTTTGTTGTTTATTCCCTGTAATTTAATTTATATGAATGACTAAAATAAAGTAAAGAATAATAAATAAAAAACAAATCCAATATATCCAATCTAATATAATTCATATTTATGTTGGCACTAATGTCCCAACATAGCACCATCTAATTCCATGGTAAGCTAAGAGGCTTGTTATGGATACCAAATATTTATTACACAATACATATATAACTTTAAATAAATACATATTATAAATATAAATACATGACTGGAGTACAAACATTCGTGCTCATCACACAAATGAATGCCCCCAGTGGGACTCGAACTCGCGACCGCTGGCACAGTAACGGTCACTACAAACTGAACCAAACGTGTTATCAAAATATACCTATAAATAATTAAATATACTTAATAGAATATCTTTGTTTTCAGACGCTAAGTCATGAAGTGGCCGCCATCAACAAAAGGTGTCTAAAGTAAAACAGCATCAAATAAAGCTCAATGGCTCAATGTGATATAGAATTAGCACCACCATAATACTGTTAATATTATATTCTGATTATAAAAGTAATTTTATCAATAATCAAGTTTTATTATTTATACCTTATTGTTAAACTTTCCATATATATAAAAAACACTATATTATATTATATGTATAATATAGTGTTATAATTATATAATAATTTATTTGTTAGATACTTCTACCTAGATACGTAGATACGTCAAGTATAAAAACATCTTCTTTAATTTGTTTAGCCGGACATAATATTAATAATGCCTAAGTCTATACATGTAGTAAAATTGTAACTGAGCCGAATTTGTACATTAAATATTTTTTGGAAAATCTTATTGAAATAGACTTTATCATCGATACAGAAGCCACTCTGTCTGTGACCGCATCACGGGAAAACTGGACAGATTTTGATGAAATTCGGTATGAAGATAGCTAGTTATCCGGGTCAACATATAGGATACTTTTTACTGCGGGAAAATATCTCATCTCTGAGCTAAACGTTAAAACGTAACTAGGGACGAACCCGAGCGGAGCGAGGGTGAGTTGCTAGTTTTAATATACAAAGTAAAATAAACTAAAAATACATCTACCAATCAGCTGTTTTACAATGACTAACTTCAAAAGTACTAATTAAAAAAAGTTGCAATTTTATATTTCAAATCATTATCTATTTTTGATGGAAAATTTGAATTGCAATTATAAAAAAGGATAATTTAATTTGTTCGTATAATTATGTAGTGTTGACTCTAAATTATGGAAAGATATATGAAAGTTAATAATTATTAACTTAAAACAAAACACTGGGAAATCTTAGAAATCTTAATAAAGAAATAATTAATTTTAGTAATACATTGTGTAAAAACTCTAACAACCAAAAAAAAATATCTAATTTTATTTTATGTTTAAACTAACAATTCCTTAATCACGTTTAATGTTAAAAATAGTGATGATACATTCGTTGATAAGCGTATAATTTAAAAACAACTGAAACAATCAGGCTAATTTTTTTCAAAACGAAGTCCGAAAAAACGTCATTAGTTAATTCAGAAGTGCTGGAAAAACTAAAAGTGCTTTTGAAGATTCCGTACCCACAGGATGCCAACGGGACCCTATTACTAAGCTTCTGCTGTCCGTCCGTCTGTCTGTCAGCGGGCTGTATCTCATGAACCGTAATATTTCTATAATAGATATGTATCTTTGTATAAACATGTACATAGTACATGAATGATATTTGTACAGAACTATCTGGTCAGTTAGTTTAAAGTAATAGTAGTTTATATACTATTTCAGACTATCATCTATCTCTGTGCCAAATTTCATCTAGATCTGTTCAGCCGTTCTGGCGTGATTGAGTAACAAACATCCAAACATCTAAACTTTCACATTTATAATATTAATAAGATTAATATACACAACAATACACTTCCAATACTTGATCAGTCCAAAGGGCAAAAGTGGCGATTATGACACGCGACAATAACTTCCCTACTAAGAATTTTCTTCTTATAAGAAGACATCTAGTATTCTAGGTTGTATATATCTTTATATAGTGTGGCTCCCCTGTACATCCCCCATACGACCGCCATAAGCACCTATCGAGAAACAATGAGTAATGTTTACGTCTGAAAATTGCTTGTCGAAAACATGTAGGCGTTACGAGTTGTTGACAACCTCTAAGCAAAAATGAAAAAACAAATAGTTTCAGAGTCCTGCGGTAGTAGCATCTGTTTTTTTTTTTTTTGTGAAAGTATTTATTGTTACAAACAAATTTGTATTAAAAATGCTAAGATGTAAAGATGCGTCAGTAAATTTTTTTTTAGCAATCATAGTTGCCGTTATTCAAAATTTAAAGCACAAATCAAATAATATATGAGTTACGTGGCGTTTCCTCGCTATCTCTTCGGTCCAAAGTCTATGAATATCTTAAGCTGTGTGTGGTCCACTGTATTTAAAAGTATAATATTGCAAACATTTAAAGGGTTATAAAATTGTTGAAAATCGATATACACATCACATGTACATATTTATTCAGGAATTTTATAAAGGGTTTCAAAAAGCTAGCCGCTCAGACAGCGACGACGCCCCACGCTCCCCGCCGGGGCGGAGAGTGAACGATCATCGAGGGCTGTCAGCCGAAGCCGCGCCCGCCTCACGCTCAGGGCGCCGCGCCACGTCTCATCCTCGCGGCTGGCACGATCACACCTGGTGTGTGGATCTCGTGAAGAGCTTACTATAGAAATGATCCTATGAAGTAAGGTCTTATCAAATCTTGGGCCTCCCGCCGATGTCATTATGCGCGAGAGAATCTTGCCAGCGCGATGTAGAAATGGCGTCTAAAGGTACAACGCCATCTAACGGATAGCAGCGCATTTATTTCTTATCTAAGTAGTGCCATCTTGTGAGCAATATCGTATAAATAGAAACACTTCTCACAATTACTATTGTACTATACTATACTATTACTATTGTAATATAATATATTTTACTATTGTAATATGCTGTTGTTATGTTACAAAAAATGTTGTAAAAAAATTCTCATGTGTAATTTTTCAACTATATCATTGTAATTTTATCCGCAATAATTTATTGTGATTTTACCAAGCGTTAAAGTAAATTAAATTATAAACTTATGTTGTAAACTCACTACTCACACTCACTGTTTTCGATTGGATTCCCAGCATTCTGTGTCGTAAAATAACATTGTGTATTTAATAATAATACACAAGCTTTATACTATTGCAATTTACCGTTGTTATTTTGCAAAAAATGTAAAAAAAAACTCATTTGTAATTTTTCAACATTATTATTGTAATTTCAATCACAATAATTTATAGTGATTTTAATAACCGTTGTAGTAAATCGAATTCAGCGCTAGTTTTACACTAGGGACACTCGAGGCTAGTGCCCAAAGTTGCAAATTTTTAGGGGCAACAAAATTTTCAGGATAAATAAAAAAAATCTTCGCGTTTTCGAAAATGTTTTTTTTTAATTTTCCATAAAATGAATAATTAAAAAATGTACTAGTACATTTTTCGAAAAATTGAAAAGTTTTACAATTTTTTTTGTTGCATTTGTCAAAAATTAATAATTAAAAAAAATTAGAACTTTATCAAAACTTTATCCATTTTATGCAAAATTTCGATAATGGGGCGGCATTTCTTACAGTGGCGGCGCTAGTAGGTCGAATCCGGCAGTGATCGAATTATAAGATAAATTTCCAAGGCTTCATTGTAAAATTTAGATATTTTTTTTGTAAAATTGCTTGTTGTACTTTAATTAAATAAAGACATGGTCAAATTACCACTCATTTTAGTAATTTAGTTATGTATAATGTAATATTATGAGAATTGTAATTCCGCATTATCATAATTGGATTTGTTTTACTATACATAACATGTTTTGTAAATTTTTTGTGATTTTACAAATATTTTTAAAAGTATAACTTAAACGGCTTAAGAGAATATTTTATTAAAATACTTTCTTCTTACTTTGCTACTAATATGTCTACACCAAAAAGAAAAAAATTAACACTATTTAACATGAAATGAAATAAACTTTATTCAACTAGTAATTGTAATAAGTTTACAAGCTCTTGAATTTGAAAGGATAAAATAAAAATCAATTAAAAAAAGCACTAAAAAATAAAAATATTGTTGACACTAAAAATGTTGTTGTGTATATTGTTTGTGTTTTTAGCAACGATTGTGTTACTTTTTAAGTTAATAAAATAAAACATGATTTTTGTGTATTTTCTTTTTAACATAAATAATCCAAATAAATTAATTATCATATTGATAAATACATATATTAGTGTATACTACCACAATAGAATATTTATTATGTATGTATATCTATTATGTTACATAATTTTACGTAATAACTTACAAAATAGGACATACTTAATATCATATTTAAAAAAATAATAAAAATAAATTCAGCGTAGGGATAAAAATAGAGTTTTGACTTAACCCTTTGTGACAAGACATATTACAACTGTGAAATGTATTGCCTAATATAAAACTTTTATTCAAAAACCTAATATAGATATAGTCCAGTCATTTCGTAGTTATATCTGGAAAGTTGAAAATTGGCTCTTTCCGAATTTTTATTTTGTCACCTCGTATCTTTACCGCTCGCGTCGCCATATTAGAAAAATGGCGCCTAAAAACAGTTTTTTGACAATATCTCCTTTCCTACTTATTTAAAATAAAACGATAAAAATAGATATGTAAAAAATTAAACTAAAGAAAATTTCTTATAATGTAAATAACCTTTTTTTTGTAAAATGTAGAGTTTTAGCGCACAAGCGCTGCAAAGTCGATTCAACACACATTTTGGCCAAAAACCTCATTTCCACACCACCATGTTAGACTTGGCCATCGGACGAAAATATAATCACAAAAGAATCTACTATGCATACACAATCGTAAATAATGCACTCAAAAAGCTAATAACAGGAAAACACAGTATTAAATGAACCATTTTAATCATAATTATTATCCTATTACATTCTTCAACCTTAGCATTCTCTTTTAGAATTAGTAACAAAAGAAACAGTATAAGTCAAATATATTTAAACTATCTCAACGTATTTTACAACAATTACATGAATTTACATGAAGTATTGGAACAGTAACTTTATTACATTTATATATATATATATATATATATATATATATATATATATATATATATATATATATATATATATATACTTTTCTAACTCGGCACAAATAATATGATTTTATATAAAACACTTCAAACCTATAGTTTACCACTACCGTTTAACGTCCTTACCGGGCCAGCAGCTATTGCAAAGTGAACTATATTTTTCGTACTCAAGCTTGAAGAAATGCCAATTGTCAAGAAGTACTGCATTTACCGTCATTCTTTTGTATCAAAATTGCAGAGGGCGCCTCAAATTAGAGTTGCCACATGGAAAAACACCATGGCGACAACATCCGGCCGTCCTGCACATGCATTCGTCCCTGAATGCATTATAGTTTGATGCAGGAGCTGAGAACCCAAAAATTACTATTGCATTAATTTAAACTAAAAATATTTCTTTTAGGTGTAATCAGTGTTAGTTCCTGTAACACTAATTACCATCAACTAGAATTATTATAGTGTTATATGAAACTTCTTGATATGGCAGCGCTTTTACAATGGTTTACTTAGCTAAATGATGTACATATCATTAGCCACCCATTACCATTTATCCGAAGCATCCTGTTCTGAGGACTTTCCACCATATCATCCTTCATTTCATATTTCACTACCTTCGAAACGACTGCATTAAACAATATCTATGTATTTTATCTGCATTTTGACAACATCCGGGCTTATTCATCCTTGATATTATTACTCCATAGGAAATGGTTCCATATTCTCAACACAAGTAATCCCGTAATAACGCTTGAAACTTCTTTCAGCTCCTCTCATATCCATTATTCTGTATCTAGAGATTCTATGACTTAAAAAATGACCTTTGTGCACAGGCATTAGTTTTGTACTTTTACCATCATTGACTGACTGGAAATTTTTGTAACTACTAAACCTCTTGCTAAGCTTTATAAATTTTAGCCTCCTTTCATCTTACCTCAAACGTTTGTTTCCGCTTTTCTGCTTTTATTTTTGTTTTTTTTTTTTTCAACTGTTTTTCTTAAGAGTAGTAACATCAATCAAAGTCTGAATTGTCATCATAAGCGATTTTATCATTATCTATTCGAATTCGATATCCAAAAAAAAAAACCAAACCAAATATCTCACTTGGCACTGCTGATGTGGTTTTATATATACCCCCCTGCTATACCTTTTCAATATGTTCGTCCCATTTACTACTACCAGAATCCGCACCTAATGCCCATAAGGCTTCTAGAATAGTTTAATTATACCTTTCTACTAGTTTATTCGAACGAGGCATAGCTCTGTACCATTAATATGGAGTCTCATATTTCTATTGTTACAATAAAAATAGTTTGGATGTAAAAGCTGTACTTGCATCAGATAATATCCGTATTTTTAGATTGCTAAATACTTTAAATATTTATCTCACTCATTGATAACAATTTTATATTTTGTATTTTTAACTGTTGAAATGAACACAAACTTTGCGAATGAATCTACTATGATTAATAGATTTTTTTGTCAATTCTAATAAAAGGTACTACGTGATCTATATAAAGTGTATGAAATGGTCTAGCATATTTTGGAATACGATACAATTTACCTGGTTTATTCTTTTTGAAGTGAAACATCTTTAAAATCATTGTAATTTGAAACTTGATGAAACAGAAATGCGACACGAGAAAGAGACAACCTCATAAATATATAGGCTTAAGCCAGCGAGAGGATGAGATGAAATACATTACATATTTTGGAATACGATACAATTTACCTGGTTTATTCTTTTTGAAGTGAAACATCTTTAAAATCATTGTAATTTGAAACTTGATGAAACAGAAATGCGACACGAGAAAGAGACAACCTCATAAATATATAGGCTTAAGCCAGCGAGAGGATGAGATGAAATACATTACACAGAAGTAAAAAAATAATACTGAATAATATGTTATGTAATATATGTTACATAAAATATAAAATAACTCTTAAACTTGGTAAAACTAAACTTATATATATACTGTGGGATGAATGTGCAAAAATTAAATAAAAACTGTTATGACTAATTGTTGCTATGATAAACGTTATTATTGTTTAATTATTGTTTAACAAAATATATGATTACAATATGCCTAATATGTCTTATTTAATTATATACCGATTTGTTTAAATTTAATTGCGATATTTGCCAAACATTAATTATATATTTCTGTACATTTTTTTTTTTTTAGTTTTCGGAAAACAGAACTTCAATCTAATTCTCTTGACTGTCTTATCTACCGTAAAATGACCAACATCGTCATGATTTGTCCGTATTATTTGCCGAATACATAACTTTCGAACTACCAATTGTCGTCCATATTTAGTCGAACGGAACACTTTGTAACCTACACTCATATTCCCGAAAATACGTTTGTTATTCTCGGCCTCACCTGACTAAGATATCTCTAAAGTTATCAATATTCGAATCTAGAAATCAGACTGCTATAAACCTTTTGCAATTTAACTTTTGAAATTTACATAATATTATCTACAGTTTGTACTCTATCATCGGTAACCGAATTTCGACTTAGCGCATCACCATGTTTCTTTTGTACCTCTGTTCAGTGAATTACTTCAATGTACATTCCTGAATTTGTAATACCTATTTACTAATACGTGACAAAATTGTTTAGTTAATGCATAACATACACCGTTATAATCGGTTATAATTTTAAATTTATAACTAAATAAATAATGTCTAAATCTCTGTAACCCGACTACTATTACAGCTAATAATGCAAATTTGAAGGATATTTATTTTCGTCTTAAGATATTTAATTTTCGTCGTTACTAGTTTGCTGGCTATAAAAAATACACGGATTACGGGGTGTTCCCTAGAATCTGTGCACTGAACCAAGATGACCGATTCCATCGCGTATAAACATGCTGGATCCTTTACAGTGATTTTCTTTAATTGTCTAATTTAATTAATCTATGCATAAACGCTTTTCTTAAAATGCCTTATCTACTAGTATTGCTGGATTTCGATAGGGAGAATCATTATTTCGAATTATATACGTGTACATATTTCCTTTTATATATAATTCATAGATTATATTGGGGGCTATTTTTATACGGTCTTTTCGACAAATAAGCTTACTTGAATTTAATTTAATTACTACTTCAACTGCGCTAGTTTCACCTAAAGTAGCTAAATCTTTTTTTTTAAAGTACATATTTTACTATATTCAAAAAAAAAAATCTATCAAGAACCAATTCATTCCGATTTTCTATAATATATTAGCTATAGCCGAAACATTACTACCGAACTGGTGAAAAATGTTAACAAATCACATGTGTTTATACATAATATGGTTATCTTCCTTACAATTAATCTAACTAAAATATTACAACTTGATAATAAATCAACTAAGTTGAACTTATTAACCTTGAAATTAACGTTGTCAACCTTAAAACTAGCAGATATAGCTTGAGAAACTTAGAACTAGGCTCTCTAGTGAAACCTACCAAACTAATAATTTAAACGTTTCGAAATTATACCATTAAATCAAATCGCATGTAAATCAATGAACAATCATTACTTATGTCAAAAAAAACAATGCTTTATTTTCTATACCATTTAAATTTATTCCTATAAGCCTTTTGCTTTATCTTCGATTCTATAATTATCTTAACTTATAAAAAATACACTTAACTTATCACCGAGTGTACTGACAAATCTTCTTGACAAGATTTACCACACTGATAGCAAAAAAAAAAATTCTTGAACTACCTCCATTACTAGATATAAATGCTATTAAAAGTATCATTAGATTTAATTGTGTACTTAATGATTGTCGATTTAGAGACAGAATTGAACCTGCTATAATTGTTCTTTAAAAACATAAGTAACTAATTTATCTAAATATTTTCCCTTTTTATTGAAAATAAAACTCAAAAAGATAAACATTGATTAAGTAATGATTAGTATCAATTAATTATTTAAGTAAGACGAACATATTTCTTTTTATTTAAAATGTATCAAATACGCATCATGCAAATTATAATTTTTGCAATGAATCTACCTGTTTAGCATTTTTTTTTCGCAATGCTCGATATTAAATCCTACTATTAGACCAAACCAAGCGCTAAAGAGTTTGTTTCAACCACATTTAAATACATATCTATTTTATCAACGAATGGATCGAATTCTGGAATCGCTGACGATAAAATGACATTTTGACTCACAGTTGGTGATTTCTTACGTATCCTTTTATTTCATGTTCGTCGGCTTTGTCTACTTCTACTGCTACTGGACGGCATAATGTAGGCATAAGTTACTTCACACTTCTGATAACAGGAAAACACAGTATTAAATGAACCATTTTAATCATAATTATTATCCTATTACATTCTTCAACCTTAGCATTCTCTTTTAGAATTAGTAACAAAAGAAACAGTATAAGTCAAATATATTTAAACTATCTCAACGTATTTTACAACAATTACATGAATTTACATGAAGTATTGGAACAGTAACTTTATTACATTTATATATATATATATATATACTTTTCTAACTCGGCACAAATAATATGATTTTATATAAAACACTTCAAACCTATAGTTTACCACTACCGTTTAACGTCCTTACCGGGCCAGCAGCTATTGCAAAGTGAACTATATTTTTCGTACTCAAGCTTGAAGAAATGCCAATTGTCAAGAAGTACTGCATTTACCGTCATTCTTTTGTATCAAAATTGCAGAGGGCGCCTCAAATTAGAGTTGCCACATGGAAAAACACCATGGCGACAACACTAATATAAGATAAATTTTGTTATATATAAGATTTATTGCCGTTGCTACCTATTGCATATTTCGTTATGGTTCATTTTTCTGACCTGGGTATCCGTATGTTGTGATTTTAAAGACGTTTTACGTCAAAAATTTTCATGGCCAATACAATTTGTTTAGTATAAAGTGCCTAATATTTACTTACTTTTTCATAGGATGATAAAAATACTACTTATATGAGTCCATTTTCCTCCACCAAATGACCGATCGACCGTTGGTCCACACTAAATTATCTCAAAACGGCAACAAAAAGTGGAGACTAACAAACACTTGTCTGTTATGATTACCTGATGGTTCATATAAAAGTAGGCGCAGAATGCGAGCGGGCACAGTCCTAAGATGGCAAGATTCGCGATAGTTTGTGTGGTCCTCGTGGTCATCGCCTGTGTCCACGCAGCGCCAGGTATATATATACAATTTGTTATAATTGTTCATTAGTTTTATCATCTTAATTTCAAATATAGTATTATACATATAAATTATTATTATTGCAATCGAACTAGAATATAATAGTATAAAATTACAGAAATTCGGAATATATCCTTAACTAGTGACGTTTTACAATATGCCAATATCCCACTGTGTGTACAATAAGAGTTATATTATATTTTACTATTGAGTAGTTCCTAGGAAATACATGCAAAATATAATGTCAGTCTGTTGCTCCATTGTAACGTGCAAGGCTTGTTGTTTGATGTTGAATAATAAGTTTATTTCAGGCGGATATGGTAGCCGCGGTGGAGGTGGAGGATATGGAAGCGGCTACGGAGGGGGCAGTGGAGGCGGCTGCGGCTATGGCGGTGGTGGCGGCGGTGGTGGCAGCGGTGGTGGTGGCAGTGGTGGTGGCGGTGGCTACGGAGGAGGTTCCGGCTACGGTGGTGGTGGTGGCTACGGAGGAAGCGGTAGAGGTGGTTTCGACGGACTTAAAATTTTCAAGTTAGTTTAATGTATTATCTGTGCTAATCTATCTTCTTGAATATGACAAAATAAGTTTTTGTTTATTCTCTGTATTTTTTTATGAATGACTGAAGTAAAATAAGGAATACTAAATTAAAAACTAATCCAATAAACAATACCAAAATTAAAAACATATCTTTATATAAGTGAATATAATTCATGGAATACTTTGTTTTCAGAGGCTAAGTGGTGAAGTGGCCGCCATCAACATGAGGTGTCTAAAGTAAAACACCATCAAATAAGGTTCAATGTGATATAGAATTAGCACCACCTTATTAATACTGTTAATATTATGTTCTGATTATAAAAGCAATTTTACCAATAATCTAGTTTTATTATTTATCTCTGTTTGTTATTGTCGTCATAAATGTCGAACTATACTTTATTTCTTATCAAAATTATAGGATACTAGCGACTCACCCTCGCTTCGCTCGGGTTCGTCCCTTGCTTGGATATAGTAAAATGGATATAGTATGTTATCCTTAAGAAATAGACATATGCCATCACGGACTTTTTTGTAGACTTTTATAAGGTGTACAATACTGTAGTACATTATTTTGATCTATCTCGTAGGGTTCAGCCAGCGTTTACAATGTAAGCGCAAGGAAATGTGTTTATTTACGACATCACATTAGAAACCTCTTAAATTATCAGTGTTTCTCTACTATATTATGCATGTATTATATATATAAAAACCTTCCTCTTGAATCACTATATATTAAAAACAACGCATCAAAATTCGTTGCGTAGTTTTAAAGATCTAAGCATATGTATATAGGGGCAGACAGCGGGAAGCGACTTTGTTTTATACTATATAGTGATAATAAATTTTTGGTCCTTAACTTAAGAAACAATTTATTCCCATTACAAAATTTCAACCCCTATTTCAACCCTTTTGAGTTTCATTTTTGCAACAAAAAGTATCCTATATCCTTCTCCAAGGTCCTATCCAATCGATCAAAAAAGTACCTCTCTATGCCAAACTTCGTCAAAATTGGTTCAGCGATTTAGGTGTAAAAGATAACGGACAGACAGGCACACAAAGTTACTTTCGCATTTATAATTTTAAGTATGGACTGCTGAGCTTTCCATACATATATTTGCTATGTACGTATGTACATGTATATAAGTAAACATTTATATAATAGTACTAATTTATGTATTAGATACTTTTACCTGTAATGTAACTCAATCATCAAGTATAAAAACAACATATTTAATTTGTCTAACCGGATATTAATAATAGCTAGCCGATTTAAATAAATTTGTTAGTATACAAAGTAAAATAAAGTAAAAATAATTAAAAAAAACTATACTCATATCAAAGATAAGAATAAAAAATAAAAATAACTAAACGGGAGTTTTCATTTACTATAGATACCTAATAAGATATTATCGAAGTCGGTGCCAGCCGATACAAAGCAAAGTAAATCTACTTCGATACGTAGGTATATTTACATAGATCACAAATCGATGTATAATATCAATACATATAATAAAATTGTAACTAAGCCGAATCTGTACATTAAATATTTTTTGGAAAATCTTATTGAAATAGACATTATCGATACAGACGCCGAATCTATAGTTTTTAGAATTTTCGTCTGTCTGTCTGTGACCGCATCACGGAAAACCCACTGAAGGGATTTTGATGGGTATAATAATAGCTGGTTATCCGGGTCAACATATAGGATATATTTTACTGTGGAGAAATATCTCATCTCTGAGAAATGTATACTAAACGTAAAAACATAACTTAAGACGGACCCGAGCGGAGCAGGGGTGAGTCGCTAGTTTTATCTATAATTAGAATTCATACCTTTTCATATATACGTAAAGCATTGTCGTCTAGCACCGACTTCGAAAATATCTGATTAGGTATCTATAGTAAGTTAAAACCCCGCTCAGTTGTTTTTTACTGTTTGTCAGTTTTTTTTTTTTTGAACTTTTTTATTCCGTAACTTTTAGTTTAAAGTAAAAACCGAAATAGTTTTGTAATAAGTAATAATTACAAAATCTAATTCAGTTTTATAGTTACACGTTTTAGTCCATATCATAAAAACTACTAAATTGATTTTAATAAATGCATGCAAATAAAAAAAGAATGATCGCGATCTGATAACTAGATTCCCAAACATACATATATACGTACATATTCGTACATACACTTATAAAATTTTATTTATTTGTTTGGAAGTCCTAATAGATTATCATGTGTGAATATTTTGCAGTTTCAATAATATTATATACTAGCGACTCACCCTCGCTTCGCTTCGGGTTCGTCCCTAGACAAAAACAAATCTATCCCACGGGAACCGCACATTTTTGCAGGATGACATATAGCCTAAAGCCTTCCTCAGTTAACGGGCTATCTAAAGCAAAAAGAATTTTTCAAATCGGATTAGTAGTTCCTGAGATTAGCGCATTCAACCAAACAAACAAACAAACTCTTCAGCTTTATAATATTAGTATAGATGTACAATGTACCTACATACCTGTTAAATTGATAACCTCCTTTTTATTAAGTCAGTTAAAAATATTTTAAATAAAATCGGTTAAACATACTTTTACCTATCAGCTTAGTTATTATTAGAAATTGTAGAATGATTAACTTCAAAAATACTTATAACAAAAGCTTGCGATTTTCTATTTGAAATCATACTATCGCGTAATGGACACTGGAGAGTGTGTAACGTCATGTCTGAAGCATGCTTTATACCTCCTAAACAGTTGTCAACATATGACAATTATCAGACAAGGAAAGGTAATCGTAAATTGCCGAGAGTAAGAGAGAAACAAAACATTCGAAATGACTAGAAAGCTTTCGAATTTTCGAATACTAGAATGTTATTTTTTATGTATGTATATAAAAAGGCCGGCAGTGTATCGAGAGATTAGTTGAATTTTGAAACTAAGTGAAGACTAAGGCAGTGGTAGTCCAGTGGAAACGCGCTCGCGTGGGAAACCGAGTAAAGCGGGTTCAAAACCCGGGTCTCACATTTCCGATATTTTCACGTGCGAATCATTTCCAACATGATTACCACTTGTCTTAACAGTGAAGGAAAACATCGTGAGGAAACCTGCATGTTTGAGAGAACCTAGCAAGTTTCTAAAAGGCATGTAAAGTCCTCCAACCCGCACTTGACCAGCGTGGTGGACTATGGCCTGATCCACCTCGTATTGAAGTGAAGAGTCATAGTGAAACTGTATCGAGATAAGGTTCAGAGACTAAGTTTAACCAGAACTATGTATATACTGTGCCTGTTAGTCTTCATAAGTCACTTTTGTTAACTAAGAGCAATAAAACATAAGGATTGCATAAGACGTGCTTTAATTTATGATCCCCGAACTCATAGAACGTAACAATACATTTACAATTTAAATTTCGCATCAAAAACAAAGGTTTTTGATGCAAATTAAAATCGCAATTATAAAAAAGAATAATTTGATTAGTTCTGCATAATCATGTAGTTTGAGCGTTATGACTGTAAATTACGGAAAAATATATATGGAGGTTAATTAATTTCAAACTTTTAGACAAAGCATTAGGAAATCGCAAAAATCGTTGTAAAGAAATAATTTTAGTAAAACTTTGCATAAAAGTAAAAAAAAATCTTAATAAGGCAACAACAATTATGAATTTTTATTGTACATTTGAACTAACAATTCCTTAATTAATAATTAAAATCACATGACAAATTTGAAGCGTTCTAGAATATTTTTTTTTATTTATTACGATAAAGCAGTCTTTTATTATGCAATTTTATTATGCCATATCTAATATTTATTTCTAACTTAAGCGACACCCCCTCGCTCCGCACGGGTTTGTCCCTAGTTACGTTTTAACGTTTAGCTCAGAGATGAGATATTTTCTTGTTTTTAGGATTTTTGCCTGTCTGTCTGTCTGTTACCGCATCACGGAAAAACTACTGGAGGGATTTTGATGAAATTTGGTATGACGATAGCTGATAATCCGGGTCAATATATAGGATATTTTTTATTGCGGGAATATATCTCATTCCGAGAAATCTATACTAAATGTTAAAGCGCAATGATCAACCCGAACGGAGTGAGGGTGAATCGCTAGTCAATAATAATAAGTAATAATAAATAGTATCGATATAAAAGTAGTGAAGACGTGAATTGGTCCAACGATCTAATCTAATAAATATAGTTGTCTGCGGTATCAATATCAAACTCTACAATATGTTACGTGAGCGTCTCTACATCTATTGAATTGTTGGAAACAGAAGAAGGGAAATAAGTCTAGAAATGTTGCCTCATGATGCACTTGGAAAAAGTTTTTAACAAAACATATAGATTTTTAAACCGAAACTAAATATTATTAAAAATTCAGAATAATTGCGAAGCTACTGTTCGCAATACATGTAGGTACGCAGTCGCGTTCTTTGAATTTAAGGAATAATAATTTTCGCGGCCATCGTAATAAGTTAAGCCAGCCAACTTAGCGAGAAACAGCCACCCACCTCATATACTTAGTGCTCTAAATTTTGAATAACGACAACTATTGTAAATACTAACGACTCACCCTCGCTCCGCTCGGTTCGTCCCTACTTACGTTTTAACGTTTAATAAAAAATTCTTAGAGATGAGATATTTACCCGCAGTAAAAACTATCCTATATGTTGACCCGGATAACTAACTAGCATCATAGCAAATTTCATCAAAGTTCCTCCAGTGGTGTTTTCCGTGAAGCGGTTACAAACAGACAGACAGATAGACAAAATTTCTAAAAACTATAGATTCGGCCTCTGAATCGATAATAATGTATATTTAATTCAGATTTTCAAAAAAATATCTAATGTACAGATTCGGCTTAGTTACAATTTTATTAAATATTATGTATAGACGACAGATTACGGTGTTATATACACAAATAGACTAGTGCTAGGTACCTCGGGACGCACCCGAGGGAAGAAAGTGGGTAATCGGTAGTAATAAATAATTCTTTAGTAAATAGAAATTTTAGAATATCTATCAAAAATCAGATATTTGGATCAAAAAATGTTAGAAGAATACTATTATTGCACTGATAACGCTTAATATTATTAGTGCTCTAATCTCATCTCATCTTTTAACTGATATTAATAAAATAATAAATATGTTGGGACATTAACACACAGCACCATCTAGTTCCATGGTAAGCTACGAAGGCTTGTGTTATGGATACTAGATAGTTGATACACTACATATATAACTTTAAATACATACATATTATAAATATAAACACCCATGACTGGAGTACAAACATTCGCGCTCACACAAATGAATGCCCCCAGCGGGACTCGAACCCGCGACCGCTGGCACAGCAAGTAGGGTCACTACACACTGAGCCAAACCTGTCGTCAAATATTAATAAATTACAAAGTTACAATCAAAATAACCTGAATACAAGATAAAATCATATTTTCCTTATATAAAAATTACAAGAACATTTTAAGTTACCTAGAATATATAATGCTTCATACATGCATAGGTACAAGTTATTATTTGATATTTATAATCTATCAGTTTACTCGTATCTATACTAATATTATAAAGAGGAAATTTTTTTTGTTTGTTTGTGTGTACGGCTAAATAAGCTCCGAAACAACTGGACCGATTTAGATGAAATTTGGTAAGAAGATAGTTTCAGACCCTGGACATAGGATAGTTTTTCAACAGACCACGTTTAGTCTGTAGATTACGATAACACTATAATATCTCGATAATAACGGCACTTAGCCCCTAGCTAAAGTAAGGTTGTCCGGAAGAAATCGCTAGATATATAGATAAATCCCAATAGAGTAATCTATTTTGGCCATACTTGTTAATAACTTTGTTCTCAAACTATAGATATTTTTATAACGCTGTATGATTACCGAATAAATAAATAAATAAATAAATAAATAAATCTCTACGTCCTAAATATTAGTTACTAAAAAAGTGAAAAGACAAAATTCTATAAAAAATTATATTTTAAATCGATTTTTCACATTTTTTACTTTTGTAACTACACTACACAATTACGTAAAAAATAATAGCAAAAAACATAATAGGCAAAAATTAAATGTAAAAATTTTATCCAATTATGGTATAAATTTACAAAAACACAATATAATACTTTAAATAAAAACCCTCTAAACGGTGATAGGTACTGTTATAAAAATACAGCAGTATATGTACCTTTTATATACCGTCTGTCGGAAAATGAATGAAGGGCGTCTTTGGAGCAAAACGATTACATTCTCTTTTGTTTTTTTAGAAGTGTTAAAGCAGCCTTTTACTTTGTCTGATTCTATTTAGGGTTGTAATTTCCCAATGTGCGTCTGTCGGTATATCACAGTCATATTACTCAAAGGCTAGCTCCAAAGCTACATTGCTGAATTTAAGTAGGTGTTTTATGTGAACCGCTAATACAAATACTTATAAGAAATAAAAACAAAGATGGCACTGTTACATGTAAAAAAATTATGCACAATTTTTTTAAAAAAAAATTAGTATAGTTCAGCCTCCAAAATACTTTCATTGAAAATGCCGCAAAATTAACTGTTTCCCATAGTAATACTGGGAATTGCTTATTTATACCGTCAATAAAATGGATATCGTAAATATTTTATTTCACTTTTCACTTAAGAAATTTTCAAAAAAAAACAAATTTAATGTTTCATGATATGAAACCCGCAGACTGATGTCCAAGTCAGACTCACACTTGACCGATTTTTCTTTTTACGCGACTGAGGTGAAGCCCAAAAAAAAGGCTATGTGTTTGACCTGTACAATGTACATATATATGTATATATATCCGATCTTATGTTCGCTCGTAATTACTAAATGGCCTAACTGATTTTGATGATTCATACGTCATTCGATTACTCTTGATATCGCGAGTGTCATAGGGTATATAGATATTATTAAATATCAAAATAGCCAATCCTAAGTGCACATTTCTGTGTTTTGAAAAAAATTTTTCGACCGAAACAATCGAGTGGGATATTAAACTACAATTTTTTTAGAAGCGATTACAAAAATATATACAACTTGCATGTTTAAGTGTAATTTAGAATAAGAAATTATTAAATAAAATTAAAAATGTCTGACCAAAACTAAAAAACTATAAATAAAAAAATATTTACAAAAATAAAAAACCCGACTGCGTAAAAAGTGAACTAAAAAGAAGAGAAAAACTTGACGTAAGAAAATAGTATTATCTAGTATTATATGATCTGTGGCATTATGCAATTGAAAACATATTACATACTAGCAATACCCGCGGCTTCGCTCGCGCAATAACTACAACAAAAATACTTTAAAAAGGTAGGTTTCATACAAATTTTCATCTCTTATTTTATCCCCTTATGGGATGAATTTCAAAAAACGCGAAAACACATATTTATTTAATTGTATTGAAGAGCATTAATACCAAGTTTTAAGAAATTCTGATCATCAATATTTTTTGGATTGTGTTATAACGTGTATTCCCGTGGGAATGAGATAATCTCCCGCGGTAAAAAGTATCCTATATGTTGACCCAGCTATCATCATACCAAATTTCATCGATATCCCTCCAGTGGTTTTTCTGTGATGCGGTAACAGACAGACCGACAGACAGACAGACAGACAAAAATTCTAAAAACTATAGATTCGGCCTCTGCATCGATAATAATGTACAGATTCGACTTAGTTAGAATTTTATAATATGTATAGGTAGATGTACATGTTTTATAATAGCTGCGTGTGTGTATGTCTTCGATTGCATAATGCTGTGTCCCTTCGTCAACTTATTCTCTTCTTTTTAGTTCGCTTTTTACGCATTCGGCATTTTTTTTTTATTTTTATAATATATTTTTTTTAATATTTAAGCATAATCATATGTTAAAAAGCATTCAGCTTTATCTAAATAGTATCGTATGGTTTGTTTTGTGTAAATATTATATTGATCGATAGCTTATAGATATTATTAACTACGTTAGGAAATTCTTTCTCGTTTTGAAAATGATTTTTTAACTATTTTAAATATGTATATGGAAAACAAGTGATAGCTGTTGATTTAAACAAATCAATTTATCAGTCACACCGTGTTTTCAAAAACCGTGAAGTTTCGATCGACCTTCGCATCCTAAAAGGTACTTTGTTATTTCTTCCTGTCACTGAAACAAATATATATAAGATAATTCAAAACAAATTCATTCAGTACAACATCATGACGAAGATTATTTCACTAGTAATTCTTTTCTTGTTGGTAAGCACCGTTCTTGCCTTACCGGGTGAGTCAGACATTTTTTTAAGCTATGTATGTAAATACTCTTTGGTATTTGGATAAATTGATTGATCCTTGATCTGGATAACTCCATAACATTAGATACTTTAACTTTAGAACTACAGTAATATTTAAAAAAAAACATCTGTGCTATCTACCCGGGCTTTACTTATTTTCCATCTGAATAATACTTTATTCTTTTTTTGATATTATTTTTTTTTTTAATAATTTTCAATTACCCTTATTACAGTGAAATTAATTTAAGCTGTACTTTTAGTTTTTTATCGATATCAATTGTATAGAGGTCTACTTTATTAAGCCGTAAAGAAAGATATAGTTGACTAACCTAACCTACCTCATAATTTACCTGTAGGATAAAAATAAAATGCTGTTCTTTATGTTGGGCTAATTTTGTTTTGGAAAAATAGTCCAGAAAACTGGCAAAATCGGAAGTACCTGTAAATGCTCTATTCAATTTTTGTATGACATCAAATCTATACTAATATTATAAAGAGGTAAAATTTGTGAGTTTGTGAGATTGTATGGGGGGTAATCTCTAGATTTACTGAACCAATTTAGATGAAATTTGGTAAGAAGATAATTTGAGACCCTGGGAAGAATATAGGACACATTTTATCCCGGAAATCTTTTATTCTTAAGGGGGTGAAAATGGGGATGAAAGTTTGTATTGGGAAGCAAGGTAGGGACCAACACGAGCGAAGCGAGGCTGAGTCGCTAGTATATTATAAAGTGTTGTTTTAAAAATGAGACAACCATCTGTCGGAGCAGCTAGTTTAAATATAATGAATTTGTTACAGAACGCATATTGCGTTCCCTCGCCAAGGGCTACGACGGTCACGGTAAAGTGAAAGCGATTGCGGATAAAGGTACTAATGACAGCGATAGCAGTGACTCCAGTTCCAGTGAGAGTAGAGGCTGTGATTTTAAGAAAAATGACAGGTAAATTAAATCTATATATATATGAATCAATGTGTGTACTTATGTTCCCTATGATGGACTCCTAAAGGGCTGGAGCGGTTTTGATGAAATTTTAAGGCAATCTTTAGATTTGCTCAGCGGGTGATCCTGTGCAGTTTGGTAACGATCGGAAATTTAATTGCGGGCGAAGCCACAGGAACCTACTAGTATTTTAAGTCATAATTGTTAGTGTCTGTTAATGTACACATTTAACATAGTAACACAACAATGTAATTTTTGCATACAGATAATGTATGGATGTAAGTCGAGGAGTCATATAGGCTTAAGTTTTATCCAATAAAAAGAGATTCTAGTCAGTTAATTTTCTCATTATACATATTTTGATTTATCAGTGGGATTTGCGCTAAAAAGTGACTATGAAATAATTTTAAAACTATTATTGTCACATATAATCGATTTCCTTACAAATAACTTCCTGACGCCATTATCAGATTTCCGCAGAATGTAAGTCACCTTGTAAGTATACACCAAAAAACAATTTTGAATATATCGTTATCTTTTAGTAACACTGTTCTTTTATGCAGTTGCAGTGACAGCGACGAGGATTGAAATGAAAAAATAAGCAAAGGCAGTTTCGGCAAGAAGAAAAACTGAGTCTTATTCGTTTTCGTTTTTATTTGCTTATCTTGACCACGTGCTTGACCATATGTTTTGTTTTGTTTAGAGTGGATATCAAAAACCTATACATCTATAATTCTAAACATTTGACAAAAACATAATTGTAACTTCAGTAAAATTTCGATTCTAGTTAGAAAAGCCACAGACAGATAGGTTATTGGGATTCATCGTTAGCCTTATAATGTATGAGACTTGATGTAATTCTACAATCGTTGGAGAATAGAAATTTTAAAAATTGTAATGAAATGACAAATATACTTGCGTCACAAAATCACAATAGATATTATGAAATCCCACTTTTTTTTTAGATTTTTTTTTTTCTATGGCTTCTTATGGCTGTTACGTTAACAGACGCAATACATTCTGCCAGTGTCACGTTTTATGAGGAAGATACAAATGAGATTGAGCGGTAATTTTGAAATTTAGTCGCTTTAATATGAAATTAAAACTATAAATGAATGATCGGTCTACAGGAGTAGCCTACATTTTTTTAGATTTCTTTGACGATTGTAGAATGAATTGTGAAGATCGGTTTAAGTTATTAGTTTTGATTGGTTTTATTATTTAAAAAATATATTGTTATCAATTAAAGATTTATTTCATATATATTATAATAAAAGTAAAAGTTTTTTTATTACCTTTTAACATATATTTTATACTAGCAATCTAAAATCAATGCGTTCCAGTGTGTTTTAAGTTTTTCAAGCGAAACGGTAATTATTTTCTAAAGGTCTAAAATAACTCTTTTTCTAAAATCAAAGCCTAAGTTCCTTCTTATATCATGAGTTAATTGCCAGTGAAAGACTTATCAAAATCAGTCCAGCCGCTTCGGAGATTAGCCGGAACAAAGAGACAGACAGGCAGATAAAAAATTCAAAAATTGCGTTCTTCTAAGTTCCGTATATAATATCATATGCATTTAGTAAAAAGCTATTATTTTGACATTACAAACAGACACCACAGATCATATACATACATACATATACTATACTAGTACAGACGCTTAATTTTATTTATCTGCATAGATTTTCAAATTTAACTCTCGTTTTATAATATAAAAAGAAATATTACCTAATTATAAAGAAGAGTGCTAATATAAGGACAATTCAAAACGGAATAAGTAGACAATTTTGTAACAACCAGCTTGTGCTAAACTAAAATAATGAATATTGATGTATGTACTAATTTCTTTGTGGTGAGAAACAAAGAATTTTATTATTACTGGTGACCTTCACTTCGCTTCGGGTTCGTCCCTAGGACAAAAACAAATCTATCTCAAGGGAACTGTACATTTTTCAGGATAAAGCCTTCCTCAGTTAACGGGCTATTTAATGCAAAAATAATTTTTCAAATCGGATTAGTAGTTCCCGAGATTAGCGCGTTCAACCAAACAAACAAGCAAACTCTTCAGCTTTATAATATTAGTATAGATTATTACTAATTCCATGCTTTTAGCGAGGTTAAAAAAAAAAACAAAAAAATTTCTCAATAAAGTTTTTATTTACAAATAATTAAAAAAAAATACGTGACTAAGGCCACAGTAACAAATCTACAAACACATCGAAACTTACAAAGCTGTACCAGAATCGTGACCAGAGTTCATTTTATTATATAAGAAAAAGAAGATATATATGAATAATTATAACCATTTTCAAAACCTACGCTACCATGAAAAATATTGAGTACAGAAGTACATATTCTACGCATTATATTGTATTCATCCTAACGTTTCTTTGTGATATTTTGGTACATTTTTATAACTAATTAAACTAACTTAACATGTATGAGCATACAAACATACATATATATTTTAATTTTATGTAAAAACGCGATCACTGATATTTTTAATAAAATATAACTTATTATGACAGTAAATTCAATTTTTTTGTCTGTGGCTTTATCAGAGTGGCGAAAAACCAAATCTAACCTAATAGGCTCACGCCGTCAAATATTATGACATAAAAAATACAAGTTCAGATAAAAAATTTCTTAGATTTACGCGAATATTTGACATTTAAAATGAAATTATCTTGTCGGATTTTGTCGCTATTTTTTTTTATATTTTGATTTCCGACGTTTCGAATACTTTCCAACAAACAATTAGAGCATTAGTTAACTCAAAAAATCCGAATAAAATAGTTCCATTAACAATAAATACAGATATAAAAAAAAAAACAAACTGTCAAAATCATTTCTCCTTCGTACGCTCACACAATCGATTATACGCCTAGAAATAACATTATTTATGTACGGACTGACTTATCTATGTATATATAAAAACCAATCTATATTCCAAAATTCACCATAATCGATGTCAAATACAACAGTTTTATCGGTATCGAGGTATCAGATGTTAGCACTAATATGTAGACTAGTAATGCGTTATGAAGAAATATTGACATAAGCTACAAACAAACAACAATTAACACTAATTATATAATAAAGATAAGATATTTAAATATCTTTTTTATTCAAAATTTATCTAAATACAAATATATAAATGGCAAACACATTATTTAAAATAATTTTAAGCTATCAGTATATAGATTGCACATAAACACTTTCTAAAGCTACGATTAATGTTGATTTAGCTACTTGAGCGAATAAATTTGACGCTAAAATATTTAAATCGAATAATTCAATACTAACAACAATTTCGTGCTGTAGCATTTCCAAAAACCATCTATCAAAAATGTACTAAGATACACAATCAGCGACAAAAAATGTCCTCACCGAATGAGCGCTCATTTGAACATTTGAGCGCGCTTTAATTTTATTTTTTTGTGAAAACAACTTTAAGCACTGCACTTAAGGTTCAATTTACATTGTTGTATATTGCAACTAGAATAATTACCTAAACACAATTAGTGACAGTTTTAAGAGAACTTTCGCATGGGACTGTGTATCTAGTACTTTTTTGATCGACGACGCCGAAAACACGCAAAAAAACTAAATAATAATTTAAAAAATTTAATTACGCTTCTATATTAAAAATTTCATTTAAAAATCGTATTTACATTTACTAAGACATTGCACAAATATATATTTTACACAATGTATAAATATATTAAAAAAATATTGGTGTAAAAAATTCAAAGTTCCTAAGAAAGTGTTCATTAGTGGTGTATAGATAATTAAAATTTCAATACATTCCATCCGAACTGCTGGCAGTGATGTTATTATAAACATTTATTATCTGTTATTTGAATTATTTGTTCATTTATATTGCACTAGAGAAAAAGTACACTTATATTACTTCAGTACAAATCGTACAGTATGGACAAGTAGAATAAAATCATCCCGATATGATATATGTATATGTTAATAGTTTTAGTGTACAGACAGAAGTAAGCAGAACCGTCTGTATGAAAAAAGCGTCCGTCGAAAGGCCTTAATTTAGAGTAGCGCTACTGTAGCAAATGAGTAAACTAAAAAAAAACTAAAAATTCTAACAATGGTATGAAGAAGTAAACAATGAAAAAAAAAATTTTTATGCGATTCAGTGACAAACGAGCAGCCACCACCACCACCATCAGCCACCACCTGATGAAAAGCAGTACCTGTCGCCCATAACACCTACGGTTCATGCACTTAGGTTTTAAGTAACAAAAATGCAGAACCACAGGTGCGTTGTCACTGTGAGGACTAAGATGTTATGCCTCTTGCCTGTAATTGCGCTGGCTACCTTATCCTTCATACCGGAACACAACAATGCAATCATTGTTGCTTGGCGGCAGAAATAGATAAAATGTTTGATTACTTTAATATATGAGGTTTCACATACTAAAGTTTCATGAGCTATTTTAGTTGCCGAAAATATTAAATTAACAGCATACTTCACTCGCGTACGCTAGCGCCATTCTGGTGAATTCTTGAACTATTTATAGCTGGACACATTCTCAATTCGCCCCCCTAAACGACGGTTCCTTTTACCTCTACCCTCCAAGCACCATAGTACTTAATACATAGTAATATATCAAAATATTCATTAATATACACTATATAGTTGCCAAATAACTTTTCTTGGGACACTTCTGTTGGCTCGCACACTATAATCTACAGTACAAATAAGAGTACCTAAACAACTTTTATAATAACAATGCTTGTGATATTACAATCACAGATAATAAAATAAAAAAAACGAACCAAATGCTATCTTTACTGAATACACTTATATTTCAATCTTAATTTCACTAAATATTTTACACACGACCCAGCCTTATTAACCCTCTAAATAGAGGATCGATTGTAAGATAATAATAATATTGCATATATCGGAACCATAGACTGCCATAGAAACATAAGCGCTTATATATATATCATTTATACATACTTGTATATAACAGCACTAGTCACCTACAATTCATTAAAAAAATTATATATAAGAAAAATATAATTTCAGAGATTATTATTTAATCGAATGGCGGTTTTCTTACGCTTGTAGCATAAGAGGCCTACATTTTCACTAAACAGGGTTGGTTAGTTATTAAAAAAAACGTGTGTGTGTACTTATGTACGCACGTAAGAAGTTATACTTCTTTGGCGTAATTGAACAAAAATTGGCAAAAGATTTTATCCCGTATAATATCCCATAAGTCTTTGTTTGTAAAAGTAATGCAGCTAACTTCATCATGTAGCTTTCAGCTAACTTCATCATTTCACTTTTTGGCTGTCAGTGTACGCGCGCATCACAAAAATTTTACTCTCATAATTTTTTCCAAACGTGCCAAAAGAAGTATAACTTCAAAAAAAACCTACTTTACCATATTTGGCAGTAAAAACTTCACAAATAGTGTGTTATTTCTAACTGGCCAAATTTCAAAAAGATATTAATATAAATAATAAAACGTCCTAATAATAATAACAGGTGCCTTAATTACGCTAAATGTGTTTACTCGTTAAATTGATTTATTATTTACATTTACCATGTAATTCATACATAAAACTTGCACTAAACTAATAAATATCTAATCACTAGCCATGTAATTCGCATTAATCGAAAAAATGTATAGCTTGGTGTCCACTGCCTTATAATTTTTCACAGATTAAAAATAACAGAGTAAAAATTTGATTTATTCAACCTTCTGGTATTGAATTATATGTAAAATATATCGCATGACACATCTTTTGCTTTAAATAGATTTAGGAACCAAATTATTAACTTTGCTTCTTTTGAACGTTTGTATTAATTTTATTATTATGTATTCAGCCCTTTTTAATATCCCACTGCTGGGGGTGTGCCTCCCTTCAATACGAGGGGAATCAGGCCATAGTCCACCACGCTGGCCAAGTGCGGATTGGCGGATTTCACATGTCTTTCGAAAACTTGCTAGGTTCTCTCAGACATGCAGGTTTCCTCAAGATGTTTTGTTAATTTAGATTTTGTTTATACTGGAAATGTTTCGCAAATGAAAACATCATTGAACCACCTTCCCAAGCAAACGCGTTACCACTGGGCTACCACTCCTTTTATTATTACTTATAATAAAAATGAAATTCACTATCTGTTTCTTAGTAAATTTATGAAGGCAGTGAACACCAAACTTAATAATAACTCAGTCCCAGTAATGTGATTTCTTTGTAGAAATACATAATTATAACTATACAAATATAACTATATTTCGGGGCATCGGATCAGACCAGACCTTGTTTCCCTCCTATTTAAAATTATTTTCAAAATCTTGTACTATTTCCGTTGGAAAGGAAAAAAAAATAGATAAAACATGTAGAAACATAAAATATTATGCATCTTATACAAAATTGAGCACAGATTAAAAAAAAACTAGTGTAAAATGCTCAGATAATAAAATGCAATCAGTCATTTTTATTTATTTGCAAAACGTGATGTAAACGTATATGTAGACAATTCTTAATAAAAACGTGTGAATTATATTTAGTATTAACAATTATTATGAACTATTATGATAATTTGATAGTAACTTAGTTTTTCCTTAATTTTAATTCGTCCCTTAGTAATTTAAAAAAAAAAACATTCAATCTATAAATCATTATGCCGATAAAAATAATATATTTATATCGAGTCCATTCATCGAGAGATGATTTCATGTTGCAATTCAATTCGATAATTAGTTACTATAAGCAATAGATTCGTTTACAAATAAATCGATTCTATAAATCGAAACACATTTTTCAATCGAAATTCGAAAACTGATTATCATAGTCACATATAAAACGAATACGCCCAATTATAGGAATAATTCATAATAAAATCGATTATATTTAAAAATAGAACGAAAATCGATACTATAAAATCGTAATTACGATAAAAGTGCGTACCTATGAGGCGAAGATAAATTTGAGATGCATTCCATTGAACTTAGGCGTATTGACGAGTGTGACGTGTCATGTTCACGTATGGGTGAGAGTGTACGTCTATGTGAGGGTTCACCGGGTGTGGGTGTGGGTGAGGGTGAGGGTGAACATCAGAGGGGTGTGTCGGAGGGCAGCGGCTCGCAGTCCGGGGGACGGTCGGCGGGGTTCATGTCGATGCGGCCGGCGCGGCTCCACACCAGCATGTCCATTATGAACGCGAGGAACATGAGACCGGCGGACAGACCTGCAAAAGCAAAACTTCTGTAGGTTATCGGTACTCTTTATGAAATTCAATTTATGTTTTAAATAATTAGAATAGGTGAGATACTAAAAATAACGCATATAAGGGATATTACAATTATATATTTATAGAATATCATTTAAGGAAAGAATATAATATTATAATACATCATTTGTCAGACAATAACAACGGTTACCATGGCAACAAACGTACGTACATTTTTTCGTAACGCACTCACCAGCTTACCACCCAAGTCGAGCGTGCGTAAAGAAGTTTTACTTCAATATATAAGAAAATAAATATAAACAACAACTCACCCAGATAGAAGTATCTGAGGCTGTCGTTGTCGTAGGAGGCGCAGGCGCCGAGCAGGCCGCAGGCGGCGTCGCGCAGGCGGCAGGCGGCGTCCACGGCCGCGCCGAACACGATGGGGCAGGGCACGTTGCCGAACACGCCTATCGCGAACTGGATCACGCCCATCGCCATCGCTTTGTCTGCGGATAGGGACAAACTAAAAACGGGGCTACTGTTCCACTTAAAATGGCTAGTGTATCCACCGTCATTTTTTGTCAATTTTCGTGATTTTGACGGGACATACACTGGCAGATAGCTGATTTTAGTTTGTTGTAAAACATTCGAAACGTTGGTACTTAAAAATCGAAAATACAACTTCAAAAAATCCGTAAAAATAGATACTTCAGACTAGCAGAACCCGCAGCTACGCTGGCGATCAAACTTCGAAAAATAAGAAATTTCATGCAATGTCCAAGGAATAAAATTTCACCCCCTCCGCTATTTCACCCCCTTGGGGGTTGAATTTTGAAAAATCCTTCCTTAGTGGATGCCTTCGTCATATGAGGAATATGTGTGCGAAATTTCAATTTTCTAGCTTTAAGGGTTTGGCCTATGCGTAGATACATCAGTCAATCACTTTTGTCTTTTATATATATATAGATTAGGATTTTTTTTAAGACAGAGAGAGAACATAAAAAAAGGATGTGGACATGGACAATATATTATTCAACCTACGAACTAAGAAGTGGCAAAAATTATGATATCAGACTTTACTTATAATTATGAAAAAGCAAATTAATTAAAGAAACAACTGGTTGAGTGGTTCGTTTCATAATTTAGGAGCTACAGAAAAAAGAAGATGAGTTTAAAAAATCCATATCAGGCTGTCTGGACCAGCTAGAGCCAAAGAGCAATGAGAGCAGTCGCCGCCACCAGTTCCAGCGTACTCCAATATTCCAGAGAGGTCTCCGGGACTTAAGGTGAAGAGGACAAAAAGAAGTAAATGAAGAACGCTAAACCAATGTACAACTACGAGTATTGAATAAAATCAATGTCGCTGTGCTTTAAGAGTATGGAAAATTACAATATTTATATACAATAGATAAGATATCATTATAAAATCCCAACTAAAAAAAAAATTGAAAAGAAAAAACTTATCAAGGAATTTCTAAACTGCCAATGACCCGAAGCGAAGCGAGGACGAGTCGCTAGTTAGTTATAAATAAAATAAAATAGCAATGTACCCTTATTACGTTCGGACAGACACACACAAGCATTCGCATTTATCGGGAGTGATGATATACTATTATAAATCCTCCCACCATACCGGGGAAATCTTCCCACCAAACACAGATCTGACCATTCTCCTGAATCTAACATACGAGATGGGTGTACTATAATCAACCCTCCCTACACCTGAGACGGAGGTGTCACCCACCTTATCTCCCCCCCCATAACCCCCCTCCCCCTCCCCCCCTCATGACCCCCTCCCCCCGTAACCCCCCTCCCCCTCCCCCTCCCCCTTCCCACCACTCACCGTTCTTATCCGTGCAGCGTATGATGAGCAGCACGGCGCCCACCTCGCCGGTGGCGTGCACGAACATGACGGCCGCGAAGATCGCTATGAACGCGTATATCTGGTAGCAGGCGCCGCCGCACTCGCCGCTCACCGCGTAGCCCGCGTCCGCGTAATTCAACGCCGTAATTTTACTCCCGTAGCGGGATATGCTGGAATATTATAGTGAAAATGAAATAATAATAACTATTATTATTGTTGATAAGTAGTGGTAGCCCAGTTATAAGGTAGCTTGTTAGGGAAATCAAGTGAAACGGGTTCAAATCGCGGATCTTCGATATACCTCAATGGTAAAGATGGTAACGGAAAACGTCGTGAGGAAACCTACATGTCAGAGAGGACATAGCAAATCGAAAGGCAGATAAAGTCATCCAACCTGCACTTTACCAGCGTGGTGGACTATGGCCTGATCCCCCTTGAAGTACGGGAAGACCCGTACCCAGCAACTATTTGCGCAGGAGATATTATGTAGCACAAATATGCGCGCAAACGTAAATACACTCTCTATTTCTATCACTCTCATACTCATCTCGACGCATCAGTGAGAGATCAGACGCAGGTACGACCCTTTACATGCTCTAAGAGCACGGGGATGAAACACAGCCAACTTCCCGTAACTCCGGGCTATTATTAAAAAAACATTTTAAATAAAACTATCTTTTCGGATTATCGGGAGAGATCGACTCCCGTGACCATGATTGCTGTAAAGCATTCGAAACGTCGGGAACCAAAAAACAAAATAAATCCGCGAAATAATCCGAAACGATAGTTTTATTTAAAATGTCAAATATTTGCGTAAGTCTAAGAAAGTATTATAAAGAAACATTATTGACAAAACTCAATAACTAAACTTAGTCCGACACGGGATTCGAACCCTGGGACCTCCAGATCTGCCACCCTACAGGCTGGTTATGTTATAATATTGTCAAATGCACTTTATGACGTCAACGCCACTGAATATTATAATTTCTTTTAAGTGTAATTTTCAATTCTTTTCGACGACAAGTTTGGTTCAGTTTTTAGTGACCTTACTTGCTGTGCCAGCGGTCGCGGGTACAAGTCCCGCTTTGAGCATTCGGTATTTATATTTATAATATGTACATATGTATTTAAAGTTATATATGTATAGTGTATCAACTATCTGGTATCCATAACACAAGCCTCATAGCTTACCATGGAACTAGATGGCGCTGTGTGGTATATCCCAACATATCTAACATATTTATTTATTTGTGTTATTTCTAAGTTTTTATTATATTTATATAAATATTATTTTACTTACGTATTTTCGACTTTATCGTTAACAGGCAAAGAGCCGGCCAAGCACGAACAGTTATAGTATAAATAAGTACTGTTGTCCAACTGTTGGCTGCTCAAGCAACCCGCTTGACATGGAGATTGGTATGTGAAGGAATCCTGGAACAAATAGTACGTGTCGATAACAATTATATAACGCCTTTGAGATGTCTAACACCTTAGTCTCTCCCGTGACCATGATTGCTGTAAAGCATTCGAAACGTCGGGGACCAAAAATCAAAATAAATCCCCGAAATAATCCTAAAAGATAGTTTTATTTTAAATAGTATAAGAATAAATCTTTAATTTACATCCATAAAGAGGAAAGAAAATATACAAAATAAAGAAGAAATTACAAAACGCGGCCTTATCGCTAAAATAGCGAGTTGCTCTAGGCAACCTTTAGGTGTAGGGAATAGTATTAAAATAGAAGGGACGCGAATAATAAATAAAGAGATAAATAATCCTACGTATCATACAAATATATAATGAATACAAAATGTATACAAGTAAAATATAATCTACACATATAATAACATTGTAACTGAGTCGAATCTGTACATTAAATATTTTTTGGAAAATCTTATTGAAATAGTCATTATTATCGATATAGAGCCCGGAATCTATAGTTTTTAGAATTTTTGTCTGTCTGTCTGTTACCGCATCACGAGAAAACCACTGGACAGATTTCGGTGAAATTTCGTATTATGAAAGCTGGTTTTCCGGGTTAACATATAGAATAATTTTTACTGCGGGAAAATATTTCATCTCTGAGAAATTTATACTAAACGTTAAAGCGTAACTAGGGACGAACCCGAGCGGAGCGAGGGTGAGTCGCTAGTTAATCAATAAATTAATACTATAACTACATATATAAATAATATACCTGTATTATACATATATAAATAAATATAAAATATATTATATAGTATATTTATTTATTTTTTTAATCAACCATTATATTAAACTAACGGACTTGACAGACGTTATCACGTCCTTTCAACAATATTTTTAATCTGTGAGTTCACACAAAAATCCAATAGAAAGAAGCATTTTCAGTTTTATCCAATTTTCTGGGCAGTTTTCCAAATTTTTGCCCTTACAACGCTTACCAACGAATAGCACTTCATTTTTATTATAGAGTGATAAGAATAAATTAAAAATTAGTTAAAAACATTTATTATCACTGTTTTAACATTCATACAAGCCACTACACCAACGCTAACATACATAAAAATGTTTATTTTTTTGTACACCCAAATTAATTACCGTTTAGTCCTACTTCTTCGAAGTAGTCTTTAGACAGATTTCCGATAATCTTTGATCTTTTAAAGGAAAACTATCTTTCCCGAATCGAGTCTATCCCGTGACCATGTTTGCTGTAATGCAATTAAAACCTCGGGAAGAAAAAATATAAAAAAATATCGTGTGTGTGTGCGTGTGTGTACTTATGTACGCACACACACACACATACATACAAGAAGTTATACTTCTTTGGCGTAACAGAACAAAAATAGTTAAAGATTCATCCCGTATGTCACAACTCTCTGTTTGTAAAAGGAACGTAGCTAACTTCATCACGTCGCTTTTTTAGCTGTCGGTGTGCGCATGCATTGTAAAATTTTGACTTTCATATTTTTTTCCCAACTTGCCAAAAGAAGTATAACTTCAACAAAACCGGGGTACAATCCGAAATGACCCATTTTTAAAAGCAACAGATAGTTTACCTGTCCACAAACAGGCGAATAGGGAGCTCCATCACAGTTACACGCATTGCTGCAGGACAAGTTGGCGATGTCCGCCACAGTTAAAGCCTTGAAGTTTTCCTCCGGACAACTTACGAACATCAGTACGACCATACCTAGAATATAAAAAAATATAAAATATACATTACACTTATTAATACTATTAAAATTCCGAAATTTTACATGTCAATCCTATGGAATATAGACTTTTCGTAATTTTTCACGGATTTATTTCGACTGAGAGACTCTCCCGTGACGATGATTGCTGTAAAGCATTTGAAACGTCAGGAACCGAAAATCAAAATAAATCCGCGAAAAAAACCGAAAAGATAGTTTTATTTAAAATGTCAAATATTCGCGTAAATCTAAGAAAATATTATGTCAATTCTATTGGTATAATATCCTTATATATAATTTTACTGTAAAAAATCCGAAAAATGTATTATATCTATATAATGTGTATAAAAATCTTAGAAATAAAGCTTAGCTTTATTAAATAGAGGAAAAAAACTCTCAACTGTAAAGTACAAGTATTGATGGTTTTAAAAAAACGCTAAGGCGACGATATCACTACATATTACATACTAGCGGCTCACCCTCGCTTCGTTCGAATTCGCCTTTAGAAAAACAAAAACAATTCTACCCCTCGGGAACCGTATATTTTTTTGGGAAAAAGTAGCCTATGTGTTTTTCCAGACTATAATCTATCTCTGTGCCAAATTTCATCCATATCCGTTCAGCCGTTTTGGTGTGAAAGAGTAACAAACATCCATACTCACAAACTTTCACATTTATAATATTAACTATTAAGTAAAGATTAAGACCCCGCCGCAGTTAGTTTTTGTTTATTCGTGTTAATATCAGAAACTACAGTACAAAATTTTTATATCGTTTTCGTTCATAGGAATAAAACTTATAAATGTTATAAGTCACTATTTATAGACATTGCGTATGATAATATTTTTAGTATTAAGTGAAAAAAAAAAACCTTTCTGAGAACCTCCGTAATATTATAAACAAAAGCAATCTCAGGTCACTAGTAACATGTATTATAAAACAAAGGCACCTAGGGCACTCGAGCAAAGCTGAGATAAGTCGCTAGTTGTATAGTGTATTCTGCCTTTTAACGTCCCACTGCTGGGGGTGGGCCTCCCTTCAATACGAGGGGGATCAGGCCATAATCCACCACGCTGGCCAAGTGCGGGTTGGTGGACTGCATATGTCTTTCGAAAACTTGCTAGGTTCTCTCAGACATGCAGATTTCCTCACGTAAAAGAATTGATAATGATATACATATATATATATTATAGAAATGATTCGCACATGAAAATATCAGAGGTGCGAGACCCGGGATTTGAACCCGCTTCACTCGGTTTCCCAAGCAAGCGCTTTACCACTTTGTTTGTCACCATTCCATTGTTTTACCACTGTATAATAAATATAATTAATTATTCACTTACCAGCACTATATATGGCGGCGGTGGCGGCCGTCCAAGCGGCGACTTGACGAGCTGTAGGCACCAACTTAAGTATAACCACGCCAGATGTGATAATACCCAGGCCCATTACTAGAATACCGCCCAAACCTGGTCAGAGCAAGGATATTATAATATATATATATATATATATATATATATATATATATATATATATTATACGTATGTATGTATGTATGTTTGTCACTCTTTCACGCTAAAATGGCTGGACTGATTTAGATGATATTTAGTACACATATATCATGATTATGATCTTGAGTAACATATAGGGTGCTCTAGAGAACTCACGGAATCACCGAGCGAAGCTGGGGTAAGTCGCTAGTAATAACTAGAGACAAGCGTCTATTTTTCTAACATATAGTCACATCGCGTAGAGCGGGATTAAAAGAAAATCAATGTTTTTTGTTTCTTAAGGCAAACAAAAGCAAAGTTTCTGGCGAGATTTGTGAAATAATTACTTTTTGACGGACTGCAAAAAGTAAGATATTTGATTCCGAAACTGTGTTCATAATAAAACATACAGACAAATTGATCACTCTCTTCTTTTGGAAATCGATCAAACATATTTATAATATTAAAATGTAGCAGAGACCAGATATTCCTTACATTTATTTTTTCATGGTATTTTGTACATTTCTGGGAAACTTTGTCGAAAAATTCAACTTTCCAAACCTAACCGGAAAATATTTAAAAAAAAAACTACTACTATTCACAAAAAACGTTTCTCAAAAAAAAACCAAGGAACCAATCCTTGTCACGTTTTTACGATGAAACTTAGATGAATTAGATGATGATGATGATTTACTTTCAATTGGGAGCATAACCTAGTATTTAACTTAATAGAGTTATTTCAAATAAATAAAGTGTTTTTATTCTCAAACTTTCCAATGCTTTACAGCAAACGAGGTTTCTCCCATTTTTAAGATAATTTAATTTAAAGTTTAAAACGTTCGCGAAAATCTAAGAAAGTATAAATAGAATTAGCCGGTAAGACATATTGTTGCACTAGCGACTCACCCACGCTTCGGTCGGGTGTGTCCCTAGGTTATTCCCCATACAAACTTTCACACCCAATTTGAACCCCTTAAGGGATGATTTCCGGCAAAAAAGTATCCTATGTCCTTCCCAGGGTTTCGATCTATTTTTTTACCAAATTACATCAAAATCGGTTCAGTATATCCAGAGATTACCTCCTACAACCTCACAAACTCACAAACTATCTTTATAATATTAGTATAGATTAATATAGATAAAAGGGATCTCTTATCGCATCTAATATAAAACTTATGCTAGTACCTCACCCGAGACAAGGTTGGCGTCGTGTGTTGGCAGACGAAACTGTTTCTCTAAGTATTTAGGTAGGAAGGAGTAAACACCACTGATCGGCATTAGATGAAGAACAGAAGACGCCGTACGCCACATTAATATATCGTTCGTGAGCTGCCGTTTGATGGTTGCGAAGAAATCTGAAAACAAAGTACCCATTTCATGGAAATGCTTATTATTTATAACTAGCGACTCACGACCGCTTCGCTCGCGTTCGTCCCTAGGTACGTTTTCACGGTTAGTTATGTTTATACATAAATAGTAGCTTGCTACTTCTAAGATATTCGTTTAAATTATATAGCGATTTACGTTACGTACGTACGCCGCACGCGGATTTTGTTCACAATTTCATAGATTTAATTTTTTTTTCGTGGAACCCTGATTCTTCTAAAATAAAAGTAGCCTAAGTTACTCCTTATAATAGCAGCTATCTGCCAGTGAAAGTCCCGTCAAAATCCGTCCAGCCGTTTCGGAGATTAGCCGAAACAAACAGACAGACAGACAGACAAAAATTGTAAAAAATGTTGTTTTGGTATGTGTACCGTGTATACATCCATATGCATTTAGTAAAAAGCGGTTATTTTGATATTACAAACAGACACTTCAATTTTATTTATCTGTATAGATGATATATACTTGTTATTTATAAGTTTGTTTATTCTAATTTGCATTAATGACGTTTAGTTATTCCTATAGGGGTGTCATAATCACTCTAACTAATGCTCATTTTCGCCAACTAATACAGACACCTAAATCTCACAACTCTAGTTATATTATAGATTTTTTACTGTATAATTTTTAATCGAACTTTAATCGATGCACAATAATTATTTACACAAATTAAAAAAATATAGCAAAATATTGCTTTATATCTATAAGCTTTCATTTTTATAGTAAAAAAAAAATGGCTGACGCTTAACAATGATATTGTTTGTATTGTTAGATAGTGTTAGGAAGGCATAGTTCCTAAAAACGTTAATAATTCCCTTAAATCTAGAAATCGTAGTGTAGGTATTTCTATTGACATATTTTACGTTATTGGTAAATAATAAAACCGGCCAAGTGCGAGTCGGACTCGCGCACGAAGGGTTCCGTACCATCTATAATTATCCTCTTAAATATTTGTTTTAATTTAATTATTTATTTTTAAAGTGAATATATAACTAAATATTCTGTGAATATTTCAAGCGTCTATCTGTTGCCGTTATCAATATCGGGCAAAAACCCTTAAATTGACATAGAAACTTTTTAAGAACCAGAGAATTATATATAATATAAGGTACTTCTGAGACTCATCCAATTTTAAGGCCCTGGCAAAGCGTAAGCAGATCGCTAGTACAGCTAATACTTAGCAAAAACAATCAAAATGAAGCATTGTGTAACGCAATGATAATGTTTTGTTAGAATAACATCGCAAACATTGCTATAATTAAGTATCGTCGACTATGTGGGACGCATTATCAATGCCCTGATTACTTGTTGCAAGAGTTGTTTCGATTTACGTCACCAGTTAACACTGCTAATTCACTTTTATGATAGGTATATTTTTATCTTGCGTCTCTTATTTCTCATAGGCAACGAGACCTAACTATATGTATGTATACACTAGTGATCTCCGCGTGGTTGAAAATCAACCATAATTCATTAAGTTTGATCGATTTTGAGGTTCTTTTTTCAAAGTTATATAGATAACCTATAAAATCTAAATAGGATCGACGGTTTTACGTGCTCTCCGAGGCAAAGGGGTGCAACAACACCATTTATCAATTCCGTGCTGATGCTAAGAATTTCTTGACAAAAAATTCAATAACTTTATTAAGCCCGAACCGAGGCTCAAACCTAGGACTTCAAACCAGGACGGATCTGTAGCTGTACATGCTAGCCGCTAGACAACAGAGATAACATTAGTATTAAAAATAGTTTACACTGTATAGAATCGAACCCGTACCAGTTACGTATACTGCCACTGAGGTGTTCTAGCGTCAATCGTAATATTATTTGAAAATAAACATATTACCTTTGAAAAAGGGGTCTCGCTTGTCTTTGATCTTCTTTGGCGGCGGTGGTAACGGACTCTGTTTGATTTGCTTCGGGAAGAAAAACATCAGTATTGACAGAAGTACTATGAATCCCGCTATGAACACCATACCTGAAAAAACATATATATATTTCTTATATGTTCACATTTACATATATACATAGATAGCGCCTACTGTATAAATGTTATAAACATACATATAAAGTTAATGTTATAAAGTACATAAGAATAATATTAAATGAACAATTCTGGTATAATGTACAGATATAAATTTATTTCGTGTATCTCGTAAACGGCTCTAACGATTTGGATGAAATTTTGTAATTTTAGATAGAAGAATTTTAGATAAGATTTGGCTTTTTGAGTTTATTTATGCATTTTTTCACAATTAAAAAAAGAAACAAAAACCGCCAACCGAAGCTCGATCGCCCAAGTATCTAGTGTATTTATGACGTCAATGTTTGGTTAATGAATGTTGAGCTTACGCATGCGTACATTATGATATTCGAGAACCGTCAATGTCAATACTTAATAATTATTAATTCAAAATAAAAGTTTACCTACCTATGTATGTTTATGAATATAAAACAAAGTATATAAGAGATTTATGGGTATTTTATGGCAGGTTGAGTTACAAGTTTATATCGTGAGTCCCTAAATCAGAGAGAACAAGCGCAAATACATTGTTTCTACATGACTGTGATGAAGTGTTTTCACTGTCAAAGTGATGTACGAGCGAATTTCATTTTCAAGTGGAACTAATATAGAATTTTCTTCGTAAGATTCTAATCTATTGAATTTAGGTGCAATAAAAATATTAATTATGATTAAATAATAGTTGAAAAGTGCCTTAGATATAGAAATTTTGATAACTTATATTGAGATTTTTTTTTAAAGCAAGGATTAAGAACAAAAACGTTACAACGTAAACCGTAAACAAGGTAGTACTTTCTCTACATGACAATAAAAATAAACAATAATATAAAGAAATATATATTTCTTTCAATATTTAATTGCTCTATAAATTGATATAGATTTCGCAAAATTTTCTCTCAACTGCAAAATTACATAATCTCAAGTATCAAGTCGTGAATTTACCTGTGGCCATCGATTAGCATTTATAAAACTTCCTGACGCTATATATCACGTTCCATAATTTGTAAACCTTCGAGTTCTTAGATAACATGTATAAATGGTATGCGTTAAACCTCTTAATATTATGAACTAACTAAAAACAGAATACATAATATACTAGCGACACACCCACGCTTCGCTCGGGTTCGTCCCTAGCTAGGTACATTTTAACGGTTAATATGGAATAGATAGTCGATCCCTTACTCTGTGAAAAACAAAAACAAATCTATCCCACGCGAACCGTACATTTTCCGGGATACAAAGTAACCTATGTGTCATTCCAGTCTATAATCTATCTGTGTGCCAAATTTCACCCAGATCGTTTCAGCTGTTCTGACGTGAAAGACTAACAAACATCCATCTATTTCACATTTATAATATTAATGGGATTGTATGTCGCACCCACTCGTGATAACTATATTAAATCTCATGCTAAATAGTAGATACATACATTCTATCAAACAGACTTTATAAATGCTATATACCCATTCCATTCATTTCCACATTATTATAGGAGTTTGAAAATCGCTAATCAATGATGACCATAGAATTCAAAGTTTTATTGACATTGCAAATATGTACGTGCCAAGAAAACTGTATCATCGGCATTGCAAAAACATGTTAACTGAAAAATAAAACATAAGAGTGAACGACTCACTCTGTTTATACAAAGCATGGCTCACTATGGAAGATTCTAATTACACCCATTATGGCTACCGAGTTCTTTGGCCTAGGTATACCGAGAAAATTAATCCAATGCGGGTAATTGGATATTAACTGATAGATAATAATTGAAAAACATGAGCCATTTATAAAATTATAATAAGAGTACTCACATTCTTTTTAAAATAAATAAAAAATAATACTTTCTTAGATTTAAGCGAATAATTTAATTTTAAATAAAACCTATGGGGACCGAAAATCAAAATCGGCGAAACAATCCGAAAAGATAATTTTATTTAAGTTTGTGAGAATGGATGGATGTTTGTTACTCTTTCACGCCAGAACGGCTAAACGGATCTGGAAGAAATTTGGCACAGAGAATGATTATAGTCTGGAATAGCACGAAGGCTACTTTTTATCTCGGAAAAATGTGTGGTTCTCGTGGGATAGATTTATTTTGGTTTTTCACTACTTTTCACATTTTTCTATTCATAAACCCACATTATTTTAATATTTAACAGACTATCATGGTTCAAAATCAACCCTTTAAAAGTATTTAAATAAAACTATCTTTTCGGATTTTTTCGCGGATTTATTTTGATTTTTGTTTCCCCACCTTTAAAAGTAATAGTGAGCGAACGGACAAACAGATGACGTCAGCTAGTTCTAGTCGGATACTTCACATACGAAACTGAGAAAGTTAAAAAAAATACAAATCTACGAAAATTGATAAAATCAATAAATAATGTCTACTAATGTAAGCGAATTGTATCATTTAAATATTATGTCACGTTTATATCTTTAGAATCTGAAATCTAAACGAAAGATAAAAAACTATGCATTCGTTGAAGCGTTACAAGAATGCTTAATTACGCTACCATTTATATGATTCAACCGAACCGAAATATAAAAACGGTCGTTACCCAAAACTTTTCCAAACAAATCTATTGTTATATCAGGTACTTGCTTTACAAAAATATATGGTTATTGATTACGAATATTATGTATTAAAAAAAATATAAAAGTATTATTTACAATGAGTAGATAACACAGACTTTATCACCTACACATGTACGTAACAAAAATTCATTAAATATTAGTATGAAAACATAAAATCAGACAGGAAAATAAATGTCATTAATTTAAAGAAAATACCAAAACATTTATCCCGATGATAAATCTAAACAGAAAACATTTACGTGTTACAAGGTCGCCCGGTCGACGATCAGTCAAGGGCGTTCGGTAGACGCAGTACATGGGTACGAATACAATTTAAATTATGTATTTACATTATACAGATATCGATTACTGAATCATTCCTCAGTGATTTCAAAGTTAAAAAGTATTAAGTGTAGTGTAATTGGAATACAAAGCTTAGGCTCTCGTAGAGTTTAGAGCATCCGTTTCAGTAACTCCTGATGAAAACAAAGTCCAACATCTTGACATAGAACAGGGAGACGAAGGTCAAGTCAGAACCGGTTTAAAAGTAAAAGTGAGTAAGGCGGCGGTCGCGTGTCCACCCACTAAATCCTCATTACGGGCGTCGATGGCATAATTGTCGGCAACAAGGCGCGCAGCCTTGGCCGTGACCGTGTGGATAGAGCGCTTATTTTAGTCTTGGTGACGCGTCGTGATGTAATGCATTATATAACTCAAAGCGTGCGCCGGCAGCGTGACGAGGAGCGAGTGTGCGAGCCGAGAAAAAGCGAAAGCTGAGTGAAAATTGCACTCGATGTCCTCCACTGCTCCGGCGATGTTTCCCCGACGCAACATTGTAGCGGAATCGAATCTACAATCTTTAAAAAAAAACCTTGAACCGATGGAACTTAAGAGCATCAGAGCACGTGTATAATAAATTTTCGACCATTTACAGTCACACGCAACTAGCGTGCCTGTTACCTACTCAAGATCGTATGAGTGTTATCTTTGCAGACGAAAAAATTACGATATCACTTGGGATATTTCGTGATATAACAGATTATTACAAATAGATAAGGAATATTTATAAAAACTATGTTAATGATAATCGTTTCCACCACACTGCGAATATAGATACGAAACAGGAAAGAAAGATTGGCGTTTATATGAGGCGCACGAATCTAAGAATCTATTATTCAGGCAAATTGAAATCACGTAATACGCGATAAATATTCTATTTTATATGGTAAAAGCAGCACTCTGGAAAATATAGTGACCATTAAAAAGGTTATTTAAATTCCAGGGTCCATTCATGAGCACACAGCACTTAAACAATAAGGAAATACGCGGAAACCATTCAATGAGTATTTGCGAATTCAGTTTATTGCCAGTCGAGGCACGCTTGACGTAGTTTTCTACGGACACAAAACATATTCTAAAATAAATATTAAGGGACTCCGAACCGTACCCTAAAGGTATTAAGGATCGTATTGTTTAAGACCGCTTGCAAATTTAGCTCAATAGTGATATGCATGCATCCATTTAGTAGTTCGGTCACGTGCGTGCTTTCTTCGTGGATTTTGCGCGCAAATCTGAGCCAATGCGTGGGTAACGGTAGCCGCCAGTTCCGCGATGTGTGTATGTTGGAATTCCAGGCCCTAGGCCGGGCGAGTGAATGTAACAATAGAACATTACACGGTCTCTCTTCTATTCTACTCGTTTGTCAAATAAGCTGTAATATTCAGGAAGTCAAACGTTTACGGCTCGGATGAGTCAAATTGGTGTCGTTGAAACGACTGTCGCATTAAACATTTAAACTCAATCTTGTTATTGCACATGCACAAACCAGAAATATTTTTCAATGAAATATCGCCGCCATAAATATTTTAAAGGCAATAAACGTGTTGATTGTGGACGTAAATTATTATCGCGTATTTAGAAGAAATATATGGTATATTGGTAAGCACACAGTATAGTGAACAATAAAGGTGTTGCGTGAGGCACAGTACATTTTTGCTGGAGCAACTATTTCAGACGGTAATAAGACTTATGGTTAACAACCAGATACAAAATAAAACAATAAGTAATTCTAACAAAAACACACTATAGCCATTATGTATGGTCTATAGTTACATACATTATGTATAAGATGAAATGGAAATACTTGCCACTTTGAGCTTTAAGTACAAGGCATATGCACTTTAATAGAAATATCCGGTCTAAGCTCACAATAATTAAAAGCTTCAAGTAATACCTTCTATTTATTTTTAATTTTTGCAAGGAAAAGAACAGAAATTGCACTGAAAAGTCAATGGCCGACTGTGAGGAGATTCATCGCATGTTATAATGAAATATATATTATTAAAGTAGTTTAAACAAGGAAAAGAAAAACCTTTGTATAAATATAGTAAAACAAAGTGTCATATTAGTATATTACAAGGTAATAAATTAACATAAAATTAATAAACAATAGAAATCTCACCGAGCCACCAAGCGCCAACCCATCTTGGATCGCTGTATTTGTAGCCGGGGTCTACCAACGGGTCCACGTACACTCTTGTACACAGAGCACCCAGGAGAAAGCCAAGAGCTGGTCCGATGACTCTCGTTCCGATTGTTATTGCTATGGAAGAGGCATAATTATGTTAATATTTTCAAAATTTGTAACGTAAAAAATACATTATTTAAGACAAATAATTTAATTTGCGCAAAGATAACAACTGTATATAACTATTACACCTTTAAATACATATTAATTATTCACTCTCCGAATATTTACACTTAAAAATATTTTCACGAACATTAGTTAAAATTTATCGCATTGCGTTGAGCATGTCAACACAACCAGACTAGGAAAGCTAATTTTGGAACAGGCGTCAGGTCTGAAATCGTCCTTAGAGGAATTAGTTTTTTTCTAAGCTTGAATATTGAAGCAATCGTATAATAAAATGATTACAATCTATTTTTTTTAATTCGTTTAATAATAACTAAAAAGGTACAGAACAAAGTCTTCAATCTAGAATCTAGAAATGAGTGATCGAGGAAAAGATAAAAATTGGTGAAGATATCGCGTAACATATGTATGTACATACAAAAAAGTTCCTCCTTTTGAAGGCGATCAAATGAAGGAGTCACCGGGGTGAACGACTGGATAAAAAGTTGTCCCAGTTTTTCTGCTAAATGGAAAGTTGTAACGAAAAAATTACAAACAGCCGCCAAGGGTGAGTGACCGAAAAACAATCGAGTACTTAGGTCCCAAATATACAATCTTTCGGGGAAATCGGCGGCTTCGCTTGCCAAAAATCAAATTAAGCATGTAGTGTACACGTACCACAACGAAAGCAATATAAAATTTAAAATGTTATCGATACACGTCTGAGTAAAGAATAATTGTTCGAAGAATCTCAGTACCTTCTGTTTTAATCGTAATCACTCTTAAACACATGTCACAATATCTAAAATTACATCAACCAATTCATCTCAAGCCGTGATAATCTGATACTTTAATTAAAGCTTTTTTAATCTTTTTTAACTCCTTATCTTATAACTATAGTAAAGCAACTTTGATTCGTTTTTACCGGTTATGGTGCATCATTAAGAGCTATCACATCAGTGTCTATATTAATGACAGACCATTAGACTTTTTTTCTATTTACCCAACCTAAATCAGTACTTGTATTGTATGCAGGTGAAGATGTAATGGCAGAGTATCTCACCCAGCAATGAGGACTCATTTATGTAGTTTGATATATAATTTATACAAGTACAAGTCTACAATGGATGGTGTTTTAAGCTGCTTTTGTTTTTTGTCTGTAGCTCAAATGTGAGCCGGTTAGGATGCACTTCTAGACGAGATGTATATTCTGCGCAAGTTGTCGAGACCATCACAAAATGATACTAATTAATATTGACCCTTAACTTGCTTTCACACTTAACGTATTTTAAAAGATAAAAAAGGTACACTTTTTAAGGTTAAATAATTTTAATAAAATTATACATTTCATTAGAATGGCCACCCAGTGCACTGAAAATAAATCCATACTTAATTATATATTAATACTTATAAATGTAAAAGTGTGTTTGTTTGTTTGTCCTTCTTTCACATCGAAACTGAGTGACGGATTGGCGTGATTTTTTGTGTGGAGATAGTTGGAGGGCTGGAGAGTAACAGAGGCAGAGAGATTATCTCATTCCTACGGGAAAACACGCTATATAATATATAGTCTATCTATTCCATACTTACCGTTAAAACGTACCTAACTAGAGACGAATCCGAGCGAAGCGTATCATATAATAAAAGCCTAGTAAGAAAAAATAAATGTTCCTTACTCAAAATAAATCTTATACCAATAATTAAATAACTTTCTATACAATATGTGTCGTAAATATGATAAATGAACTCACAGAGAACGTTAAAATGATTCATAAAAAGCAGACAGATATTTTAATCTTAACTTACGAGTATCTAACGAGTCTTCGTGTTATTTCACACATGTCTCATACAAACTGTAATTTAGAGCTTATGAAAAATACTGAATATATATATATATATATATATATATATATATATATATATATATTATTTATCTTCTTTTCATTCTATCAAAAGCATTGGAGCATTATCCAGAGCTCTAAATTTAAAATAGAAAAAAAAACAAAATAAAGTAGTTGGCAAATAATTATATTTTAGTCGTACAGTAACTGGATTAATAATCATTTCCTATACTTTTTAAGTCATTTTGAAGTAACTCCACTTTTAATTAAAAATAATTACATACTCTACGTCTCTGTCGCCATTAATGTACACATGACCACATGTTAACCATGCCTGTGTTAGGGATCACTGGCTCGGTGTATTTTTGTCGGGTCGTAGTTTGTAACCTTTTTATTATTATTCATGTAAACAACTTCAACCGTCTCTATCTTTAATACATAACTAGCAACTCATCCTCGCTCCGCTCGGGTACGTGCCTAGTTAGGTACTTATTAACGTTTAGTATACATTTTTCAAAAATAAGATATTTTCCTGTGGTAAAAAGTATCCTATATGTTGACCCGGATGATTATCTGAGTATCATCTATCGGCTATCATCATACCAAATTTCATGAAAATCCATTCAGTGGTTTTTTTGTGATGCGGTAACAGACAAAAAGAAAAAAATTCAAAAAACTGTAAATTCGGTCGCCTTTACCAATAATAATGTCTATTTCAATAAGGTTTTCCAGAAAATCTTTAATGTACAGATTCGGTTAAGTTACAATTTTATCATATGTATAGATTTACAAAGTTATAATCTATACAGATACATAAAATTAAAATGTCTGTTTGTAATGTCAAATTAACAGCTTTTTACTAAATGCTTATAAAAGTATATATGGAACTAATAAGAAAAAAAACAATTTTTAAAATTTAGGTATGTTCGTTTCAGCTAATCTCCGAAACGGCTGGACTGACTTGACGGGACTTTCACTGGCAGATACCTGATGTTATAAGGAGTAACTTAGGCTACTTTTATTTTAGAAAAAGAATCAGGGTTCCGCGCAAAAAAATTAAAACCCATCAAATTGTGAACAAAATCCGCGTACCTAGCACGCACCCGAGCGAAGTGAGGATAAGTGGCTAGTACATTCTATATATATATATATACACATATATAATATACGTAGATATATTTATATTAAAACACATACATTAAAATAACAATATAGGCTTTTTTTAATTCCGTAAAAATGTACGATTCCCGTGGAATAGATTTGTTTTTGTTTTTCTATAGGCGAACTTGAGCGAAGCAAGTATGAGCCGCTAGTTGGGAATATTTTTAATATAAACATAATAAGTATATCTAGATGTAAATAATGTATTGTTTCACTCAAAATAGCTCTTAAATTCATGAAATAAATCAAAATTAACTACCTCTGATGCAAAATCGCACATATTACCATATTTTCCGCTTGAATAATAAAAACTCTTGCAAATTTTAGCACCAATAACTATAACGCAAAAACAATAAAATTTCGCCGAACCCAAGGATGCCGCGGTCATTGCACTCTAGAGGATAGTTTTAGGAATGATGACTAATTCTGTCTTTAAAATATAGTACACAAATGAACATGGGCTTTTCGAAAACCAAATTCACCAACAATCTGCATGTGACGTAATTTTTTTTCAATTCTTTGCTCTATATTTCGACCATTTTTTTCCTTTTTCATTTATATGTCAAACGAACGTAGAATCTGCTAATAGGTTCATATGTATAAAACCTATTTAGTCATATCTTCAACATAGCCACTATCTAAACGGATTCAACAAAAAAAATTCTAAAGCAAAACTCTACATTTCTGACTATTAAATCTAATCTATCGTAATCTTATCTGCAATGAGAAACTGACCTACGCCACATACCGCAAAAGTGTAATGTAATAAGGTTTGCACAAGTGCATTTACACAGGAATTACTTAGGTAATACTAATGTCATATGTGAAACAAATGAACGCCGATATAACGGCGCATCGTTTTGTAACATATAACTGTTTAGAAACAGTTAATTTAGCTAATAATGTCGTCCCCGATGTTTTGAGACTTAGCATAAGAATATCAGGTACAAAACGGAGTTAAAAAGTTACGACTTAACTTTAAAATAAAAGTAATACAAAAACAATAAACATATAAGATTATATTTAATTAATAATCAAGGAAATATATAATAGATTAAATTCGACAAAGACGGCAAACAGAAAATATGCATTTTGCCAATTTTTGATTTTTTTTTTAATTTTATTACCTACATTAAAATTGAAGAAATCCACAAAACTTTTGTGTTAACATAAAAATTCCAAGATAAGAGGTAATTGACAGTTAGCAGAATTCGGGGCGGGTTTTTTTTTCGTCTAAATTTGTGGTATAATATTGTTGTCATTTGAGTTCAAACAGTCCTATGACTAAGAATAATTTTCAACCGACTTCGAAAAAAAGGAGGAGGTTCTCAATTCGACCGAATATATATATATTTTTTTTTATGTTTGTTCGCGGATTTTCACCTCGTTTATGAACCGATTTTGATAATTCTTTTTTTGTTGGAAAGGAGATATCCCAAGAGTGGTACCATACCATAAGGAAACCAGGATCTGATGATGAGAAATCGATGGGGAACTTTCGAAAATTGTAGCGGCGACTAGTGCGTTTGTTAACATTTTCATTAGGTATTTTAAAGCACTACTATTTAATGAAGGTCTAGAGTCGATCTGATGATAGACCCGAAAGACAGTCGAGGAAACTCCGCAACGATTTACAGCAATTACCTGGTGTTTGGGCTTGATTATTTGAATTGATGATACGTCTACACTAAAAATGGAAAAATAAAAACTTAAAAAAAAACCGACTTCCATGCACTGAAAAGTAAAAAATAACTAAACGGGAGTTTTCATTTAGAATAGATACATAATCAGATTTTTTCGAAGTCGTTGCCAGCCAATATAAATCAAAGCACACCGACTTCGAAAATATCTGATTAAGTATCTATTCTAAATGAAAACCCCCGTTTAGTCATTTTTTACTTTTCAGTGCCTGGAAGTCGTTTTTTTTTATAGTTATTCAAATAGGTATAGTTCTATATTATGCTTTTAAGCATAAATTACTTAATCTCGATACATAACTTAGCATTCATAAATATTTTACAATTATCACAGATAAGTGTGAATTAATATAAACATATTTTTAAATAAACATTATATAAAGTTAAATAAACTATTCTGAAATGCTCAAAGCAACGGAAGGCGTTTTTTTTTATTTTTTTTTATTTTAACTTTTTTTTTTAAAACCACGAAATGGAAACATTTCTAAGGACTTTTATATGTAGGTACAGATTGAATAAAAATACCCAATGATAAAAAAAAGTTCAAATGTTATCTTATCGAACTTAAGATCCAACGATCTCAACAAAATATGCAACTCGATATATACATACGAAGTGTTAACAATTTCCTTTATTCAAAAAAAATATTAAATTATGTATTAATAAAGTTTTAGACGTTGACGGTCTAAAAACCAATATGTACTGCTTTAGTTGAAGTTTTTTATACTTTTACATACATCTATTAAACGAATTAAACATTTCTCAAGTTGGTCAAAAGACTTAATAAGTGACACACTCAAGAATCTTCTCGATTTTAAAATACCAATAAAATGACAAGATGAGCTGAAATGGTCGCATCCCGTCCTCCCGCCCCACTGACACAAATACGCACTTCCTTAGGGCTGTCACGTTTAATGAACAATCAATAATTCACATTCATTACTCTATTGATATACTAAACCCTTATAATTCTAAAAATTTACGTACAAAAAATATCAAAGAGAAGTTATTATTAAAGTTTAGTATTATAATGGATTTTTTTTGTATTAATGCGCCATTCTTATATTGGAATTAACTCCAATTTAAAAAAATGCTGATATATTTTCGGGATATCTAACATCAAGCGACACATGGGGGCAGAACAAGTCTACATAAATAAACTACGCGGTCAGAGCCACGGCTAAAATATAGTAAACTGCGACTTACCCTCGCTTCGCTTCGGGTTCGTCTCTAGACAAAAACAAATCTATCCCACAGGACCCATACTTTTCCGGGATGATATCTAATCATCTATCTAATGCAAAAAGTTTTTTTTAAATAAGATTAGTAGTTCCTGACATTAGTGCGTTCAACCAAACAAACAAATAAACAAACAAACAAGCTCTTCAGCTTTATAATATTATAATATATTATAGTACAGATAATAAAAGTGTTCAAAACAAGTTTTTATTTCTTATCTTATGTATCTGTGATACGGCCGAAAAATCGCAATATTTTTTATCTGCGCACATTAGTTGTAGAACTTTAGTTTACTGCGAAAAGTTTGTGAAGGACAAAAGAGATGTAGCTGAGGCTTGAGAGAAACAAGAGCTAGACACTAGTGTTTTATATTTATAATAATAATGCAATTCAATAAATAATTGGAAAAATAAACAAATATTTAAAAAAAAAGTTTAATACATTAAATATTGAAATAGCCTTGAACAGTGTAGATAATATGGGTTAACTTTTAATGGCTTTTTTATCAGTCATAACGTATTATCAACGTATCGACTTAAAAATTCTGTAAATACCAATATAGACTTTTCAATTATATATATCTAGAAAACAAAATCTTTTCTGACAAAATTATTTTACACTAGTGACTCACTCTTGCTTCGCTCGGGTTCGTCCCTAGAAGTCTGCCCGATTTATAAACATTTATGATTATTGCTCCGCTCCCTAGGGCAGTAGTATGATAATATATACCCTATAGCCTTCCTCAACAAACGACTTATATAACGCAAAAAGAATTTTTCAAATCGGATTAGTAGTTCCTGAGATTAGCGCGTTCAAACAAACACACTCTGCCAAATATTAGTATAGACAAAAAATAATGTTTGATGAACTTATTTATTAGTTAAACAAATCTCAAAATATATTAATAAAACATATTTACATATAACAAAATCAATGAAAAAAATGGAAAACTATTGGATAAGATAACTAATTGGTTTAGATTTCACAATAAATTGAACTCAAACAAGAACATTATTTATTAAAAATGCACCTACATTATTAAAATTATCATTTAAAAATATATAAAAAGCTCGTGTAGGCAGGTTCTTTAATTAATAAGTTACTTTCACGATCCTTGCGTCCGGTTGTCACAAAAACTAAATTTATTGCTTGGCCTTTAACTAATTAAAACAATATATAACTAAAGTTATTCCAATGAGAGCACAAAAACAAGGAGTACTTTATCTTTTTTTTTTATGTAAAAATATATTTAGACACCCCTGCAGTACAGAAATAGTGCACGATGCATGCACACAACGCATCTGACACATTTCGTAAACTAGCAGACGCACGCGCGGCTGTAACTTAATCTGTTCTGAATCATAAACACTTTGTTACAAAACCTTTTGTTTTCTCCTTCGACTTCAATACTAAAGGCGTTAAGTTGTTTATGCTAATAGTTATATTATAATATGAATCCCTGAATATGAATATCCCTATAAATGGCCTGATCCGCCTCGTCTTGAAGGGAGGCCCGTGCCCAGCAGTGGGACGTTAAAAAGGGCTGAATACAATATGAATCAAACGTCAACTTGTATATCAGTTATAAGTCATGTATTTTCCAATTGCATTTACTGTGATAATAACAATCTATACATATAATAAAATTGTAATTAAGCCGAATCTGTACATTAAATATTTATTGGAAAATCTTATTGAAATAAACATTATTATCGATACAGAGGCCGATTTTATAGTTTTTACAATTTTTATCTGTCTGTCTGTGAACGCATCACGGAAAAACCACTAGAGGGATTTTGATGAAATTTGGTATGATGATAGCTGGTTATCCGGATCAACATATAAGATACTTTTTACTGCCGGAAAATGTGTCATCTCTGAGAAATCTTCTTTTTATAAAAGTTTTCGTAATTCATTCTGTCTTGGCCTATTTTCATATCGTTATCCCAACTACTAGCAGATTATCCTAATTTTTATTAGCCACAGCTTATCAAGTCTATGCAAATACACACACACACACATATATATATATATATATATATATATATTTTTAAGTAATTGTCTATCAACAATAAGTTCACAGGGTCAGCGATGGCTTAATGGGGTCAATGAATAAACATAGATTGATTTTAATTATGTCATTGTATGCTGAGAAAATAAAATATATACTTAGTCTATTAAAGAAAAAGTATCAATTAATAACTCTTACATTACATCGTATTATATCATCCTTACGACGTTTAATTTAGTGAAACTTTCAATATTCACGCAATCAATTTTAAGAAATTCTCTTCTCTGGGTTTCATTGAAATAAGTTAAAAATAAAAATATAAAACAGAAGATCCGTTGAACACAAATAAATATTGATCTACATATATCGATAAAAACTAATCAAGTAAATAATAATATGTGACGGCACGTTTGGCTCAGTTTGTAGTGACCCTACTTTCTGAGCCAGTGGTCGCGGGTTCGAGCCCCGCTGGGGGCATTCATTTGTGTGATGAACACGAATGTTTACACTCTAGTCATGGGTGTTTATATTTATAATATGTATGTATTTAAAGTTATATAATTCGCCGCCCCAGGAGAATAAAATGATTACTGATATTACCATAGTTTTAGTGTTATCCCATATTTGAAGTCTACGGTGCCTAATACATCTACCCAATTTTTTTCGTGAATTTCCAGCCATTATTCAAAATGTTACAGAATAATGCAATAATATTCGTCACTTTTTCAAACATACCAGGCTTCTTGAAAAAAAATATTATATGAAGTTAGTGAAACAGTTTCTTCATTAAAGATACGACAAAAACTTTTGCAATAATATTCTCGGAATACAAATCGGCGAAATAATTGTGAGAGCTATTATCATTTTGTTCTCGTAAAAATCCGCTTAGGCTCGGCGACTAACATGTTCTTAGTAAATAGTACTATTAATGACTGAGCAAAGACATCTTGCTATTCTTTTCTGTCATTAGAGCATTATTATTGTTTAACAGTAATGCAATATTCACAATTTCTTGAAAGTAACGAGAGTAAAATGCTAAGTGTTACTAGTAAATAAAATCAACAATAGAATTTTAGTAACTTTTTAAATTCTAAATATCTTTAGTTCGGATAACCTTAGTATAACATATTTTAAAACATTATAAAGTTTAAAAATTAGCTATCGTTGAGCCTTTTTTTATATCTCTACACTTATTGCTTAGCAAGTTAAAGTCAAAAATCGGTTTTTTATTTTTCCTGAAAAATCGTGTTTTTGCAGTTATCATTTTATTCTCCGGGGGCGGCGATATGTGTAGTATATAAACTATCTGGTATCCATAATACAGGCTTCGTAGCTTACCATGGAACTAGATGGTGCTGTGTGTTATGTCCCAACATATTTATTTATTTATTTAAAAAAATATTTTTAACGTTCTATATCGACACTGTTTATTGCGTTATAACGTTTATTTCTATATCCAAAAATAGTTATCCTATTCTCAGTTACTATATTATAAAATCGGTACAAGGCCGATACTCACTTTGGTCATAAAGTCGTTGCTTCAGTGCCAGCGGGGAGACAATCTACAACATTTATCTAAGCTATGCAATTGACACATGTCTGGTGGTAACAAAAACAACATATTTTAATATAAAAAACAACTAAATTATGATACAAAAATTTGAGTTTGACAAAAAGTTGACGAAACACTTTGAATTTTAAATAATGAATTTTATATTCATATAAGTAATAACTAATTTCTTAGATTTACGCGAATTATCGACATTTAAAATAAAACTATGTTTTTGGAATTTTCGGGAGTCTCACCCGTGACCATGATTGCTGTAAAGCATTCGAAACGTTCGTAAACCAAAAATCAAAACAATTCCGAAAAAATCTAAAAAGATAGTTTTATTCATATACTAGCGGCTCACCCTCGCTTCACTCGGGTTCGTCTCTAGGAAAACAAAAATAAACCTATTCCACGGGAACCGTGGATAAAAAGTAGCCTATGTGTTATTCCAGACTATAATTTATCTTTGTGTCAAATTTCATCCAGATCCTTTTAGCCGTTCTGGCGTGAAAGAGTAACAAACATACATCCATACATCCATACTCACAAACTTTCACATTTATAATATTAGTATAGATAAGAACCTTAGAATGTTACAATTTTTATTTCTCTACATAACGTTTTCATTTTTAAAACTTCGATGGTCAAGTCACTTTAAAAGTTATGCCACTCTTCAAATACAAACAGAGAAATATATAACGGATGTTGGTATCATTGACAGATACTTATCAGCTATCAGAACTAGATAACGCTAGCACTAACACCACGCTGTAACATATTATCCGCGGGCGAATGCAGTGGGTGCATTTAAGGCAATCGATGTAAAACTGTACACATGTTACTGCAGTTTTGATGCATTATCTATAATTTATGTTGTAATTATAAGATTTTACAAAACATGTTATGTAAAGAGTATATGTTTAAAGGCGAAATTATTTAACTTTACAAATGAAATGTGCTTTAAGTTTATATGTATTCGTTTTAAAACATTATTTAATAAAAAAACCGATATTAAATTATAGCGATAAAAAATTAAATAGTAATCTGCTAACCAATTACTTTAGAATTAATTCGAAAAGGTTACATTAGGAGATTAATATAATCTTTATGAGTAACCTTGTATTGAATGTTTCTCAAATTTACAAAATCAAATATTTTGAGCTTTGCGATAATGGATTTTAAATAGCACGAATAAAATATATTACACATAACATTTACAGAAAATATATTGCGGATATCATTAAACATTAGATCATAAAAACCCAGATCAATGCCCTGCAAAGTAGAGTCGCCATATTAAATAGAAAAAAAAAGCACAAGACTTGATAGAGCTACAAGTATAGTATGCATTTATGCCGCAACGTCCTAATAAATTATGTAAAAACTACGTTTTTCCTTAATTAATTCAGCCCATAACTATTATTAATATCCCCCATTGCAATGATAATTTGCTAAGTGTAATGTTGTGATGGACGTTTGAATAAGACAATGTTAAAGGCCGACTCTACCATGAAGCCTTCATAACAATTTTATAATTAATAACAAACACAATAATTTAATGGTCATTGTACACTTAATTAATAAAATAAATAAATATTTCATCTATGACGTACACATTATACATATGTTTAAAAATAAAAAAACAAGGTTTTTGTTAATAATAAATTTTGAATATAATTAGAGAATTAATCTATTATACAAATTAAGTCTAAAGTCTTTATCCTTACAAATTTATGCCTTTGCGAGAAGGTTATAACTTAAAATAAAAAAAATAAGAATAATGATAATTATTTATACAATCTATACTAATATTATAAAGCTGAAGAGTTTGTTTGTTTATTTGGTTGAACGCGCTAATCTCAAGTATTACTAATCCGATTTGAAAAATTCTTTTTGCATTGGATAGCCCGTTAACTGAGAAAGGCTATAGGTTATATATTATCCCGGAAAAATATATGGTTCCCGTGGGATAGATTTGTTTTTGTCTAGGGACGAACCCAAAGCGAAGCGAGGGTGAGTCGCTAGTTTTTTATATGTTTGCTTTTTATTATGTCGTGTAAGTTAAAATTTTAATGGCGAATTGCTTGTTTACGAAGTTTTTTGAATATTAGATCTAAGACTGGATTCTAGATACCGGACCAAACAAGTTGAAGTAAAATCTGCTTGGCGAACTGCTTTTTCGTTTTTGTTTTATTTATTCAGAAAGAAAATTAAAAGCCTCTAACAGTTACGCTAATATTTCAAATAGGAAATTTTATTACGTTAATAAAGACCCTCAAAAATAGTTTTTCTCAAATATGTGACATGTACAGACAGCGATCAGTTGCACTTTTATTATATGTATAGATTATATTTAATTTAAGACCCAAATAAATATGGTCAAAATCACTACACATAAAAATATTGTTTTTTTTATATCTGGAACCAATGTCCGTGTTACTTCCATTGTCTTTACATCAAACGGGTTTGGCCAGTCGGGAGAAATTATCATTGCAAGTATTTGGCGTAACGATATTCACCCTCGCTACATACATTGTTGTAACTGAACGATTCAAAATAATAATCCAGCTAATTCCGAGACCATATAAGTTATATGAAATTAAAAATTAAATACTCTAGTAGTAACATACTAACAAATGTTTTTATAACATTTTCTATTTAAAAATATGCGTTTCGAAAAATAAGACTTGAGGCAAGAAATAAAGAAATAAAAATAACTTTGACTTATCCCCTATTAAAAAAGCTTAATTTATAGAAGAACCAGCAAGTGGAAAACCGTAAATAAATAAAATCGCTTCCTTTACTCTAACGTATCACGCGACATCAAACTAGTTTTTACGGTTAAGTTTAAGTAAAAGTTTTTTAAATTAATTTAAACATATCAACAACTAAAGCGTTGTTATAATTAAAGCTTAGATACTAATTATAAATGAAATAAAACCACCAATGGCGGAACTTTTACGTGGCGATACATAAGGCAGATACGGCTTTATGCCATTTTATTTATCAGATAATAAAAGTCGAGACGCGACGAGTAAATCGATATTATCGTAGGATTCAGGATATCACTAAAGTAAAAGTAACGAGCTTATTCCTGTGAGGACAATTGCCTCTATTAAGCCGCCTTGTGTACAATAAGCTTGTTTACTATATGTATACATTTTATACATGTGATGTGATCAATTAATCAAAAATATTTGCTTTCGATCGATCTATTTTGTTGATCGGTATAAAGTAACAAATTCATAAAACTCACCCATATACAATGGCGATTGTCTGCTACCCACGTTGTCATCGACATACGGTATTCCGAGCGTTGCTATACCGGTCTGTCCCACGCCGACGACCAAGAGACAGATGAACAGCCACGGTATCACCACAGCAGTGATAGAAGATCTCGTGGCCGTACTTTTCGCGTGAGCATCGTCACACGCAATCATTGATGAGTTGCCGTCAGCAGAACATACGGGTGCAGCACCAGCTCTGTGCGCGTCCAAATGCACATCCATCAACCGTGTCCCGTAAAGGACATGAGGAACCACGCAACCGATGACGCCCACCGCAAGCACTAGCATCATGCAGGCTATCCATCTTGGCCGGTGACCGCGACCCGCCAGGTACGTAAGAAACAGAGCCGTGCAGATTTGTCCAATTTCAGTGGCAGCCATCAGAGTCCCTGTCGTCTTAGACTCTACCTTAAATAACTTTTCAACAGTTGTCGTCACGCTTACGAAGTACGTTAGGAACATTCCTTGTAAAACCCATCCCGATAAGAATACCAGCATAAACACTCGTGTAGAGTGGAATGCTGTCCGCTGTCCAGATATTTCGGGTGTGGGTATTTTACAGTCAAGCGAGCCATTGTTATTTCCTGTTGCTAATCGTTCTTGTTCTTCTGGTGTGGCTTCAACTCCTTTCATATCGCCGTCTTGGGGCACCGGGTCGGTGGGACCCGCCTCCCCGCCAGCAGTGACAGTCGCGACACCAGGTGCCCTGTGGCAATAAAAAAACCTCTTAAAACTAAATCCTAAACTTAAAAATACTGATATATGGGACCGCATCATTTGGACTTACGTCATATTTTTTTGGAATAAAGCTAGTCCCTAGTTATCCACCCTACTGCAACGTTACTATTAGAAAAAAAAAACAAACAAACGCTCCGTTGCGTTGATTTAAAATAGTTAACGCGATAAGTTACTTAAATATTAAATGAAATCAGCGCGACTGTTGAAGAATAATTACATAATCCAAAGAAGCTATACCAAATGTAAGCTTTTAAGGTATTTCAAGCTGCGTGCGCGCACCCAGTGCGGCAAAGACAGACTGCAGCGTGCAATTATACGCGACGCACTACTTCACTGCACCCGCTGCACCCGCCCCTCGGCTTGTTCCCAAAATTTTATTGGTCGCCTATCTGATTTTTTGTGCCGCATGGAACTACACACGACGAAGCTTCCCCGCACGCCGTCCTCCTCCGCCTCTACAACTTGTGTCGGAACGTACATTAACTAAAGATTTTAAAATTCATTGTTATATACATTGACATAAAAGATAATGAGGAAAGATAATGATTGAGTTTTAATAAACAACCTATATAATTGTTTATTACTAACTAAAAGATTGCATATGTATATAATTTATGTTTGTGAAATTTTGAAACATAAAACAATATCAGTCACCGATAAGCGAGGAGGATGTGTGCGCAAGTTCGCAATAATACAAGATTGGAATATTAATGAGAATTCGTACGGCTAACTGCACTCGCAGAAGTCACCAATGAGGCCGATGACCACTGGCAACAGACACTGTCAGATATAGGTGCTGCACTCACTTGACCGGTTCCCGAAAGTAAACTATTTCACGATAACGTTAATTATCGGTAATTAAGTAAGTAAAGTATACGATAATATTGTCGAGAGATGAGGGGTTTTTTTTTCACGACTGCTGATAAATGAGACGCACTGGTAACTGCATTCCGAGATAAGAAAACAACTTGTACAATGTTCTGACTATAATCAAATCCCTATCGCAACGGCGATAACGGGACGGACTATATAGACCGGCTACTTGTGATGTGGGTCACTGGCCTAACAACCTTTAAGAGAATGCCCTATTTATCATAAGCGACTGCAACAGTCTATAACTGTAGGGGTGTAGGGCGCCTATAAACTCACTCATACTCGTGTTCTAAGAAACAGCATTGAATATTTTAAAAGGAAAATCTTGAGCATCTGCCAAATTTAAATTTTATATTTATTCAGTCATAAAAATATGATAAAACACTTGAAAAGTAAAATGATAGACGGATCTTGAATTTGTATAATCTCCGCTTTTTTAATTAACTTTCTGTTTCATATGACGTAGATAGAAAACGATACGTATATTTTAAGTAGAGCGCGGTGTAAAATATGTTTTTTGTAGCCTTTAGATGTATAAACATAAAGTTAACGTATCAGACAACAATAAAACAAACCGGTGTCCGGGTAATCAATCTGATCGCGAGTCGAAGCGGAGTCATGTCCTGAACGACGCGGGCGCGGCGTTGGCGAGACACTATTTAATTGGCCAATGTTGTATGTAAGTCAAGCACACAAGTGGCAACTACAATACCTCTACGATTCAATACGAATTAATAAATCTTATATTACGATCAAAAGGCAATGAATCACAACCGTTGAAGACGCGAGGTCTATTGTCGCGATTAAATAAAATACCTCCGAACAAAACATCTATAAAACGATCATTAGTTTAAATAAAACGTGTTAAATCAGATGATAAATTATACAAGAGGCAGGAAACAAGGTGTTACTGAAACCCGCGTGATGACACTTACGATTCAGTGACATTCCAATATGAATAATGATCGGGCGATCAAGCATATACTCAACGTCAACCCACATCAAATTCCGTCTTTCCTTAAATTGAATGGAAAACAAAAAGATACACTCGGGAGGCAAACAAGCCTCGTCGTATTCGGAACAAATGTATGAACTCATACATGTACTTTGAAATTCACATCGAACGCTGCGGGCGTCGTAAGACTTTTAAAGACTCGGCAAATGGATAATAAATCAAACCGCAACTCTGTTTGACCCAAAGTGTATTTAACACAATATAACCTTTATATTAGGTTTAATAAAGTCAAATTCGTAATTAAATCAATATTAGAATATTTAAAGTAAAGATAAATATAAAATAGTGTAAATGTTTTATACATTATATGAAGACATTATGACAGAGAACAAAAATAAAATCTGGTAATTGAACAACAATATCATCAAAAGTTTCATTAAAAAAACAACTCCTGTACTCAGTATACAGATGACATAACTTATTGGATAAATTATAAAACTAACTTAAGTCTGTAAAATAATAACTAAAATGTATAAAAATAAACGTTTTAAAAAAGTTGCATGCAAGGCAAAGGTTACAAAGGACTAACAAAAACTTTTTAATGAGTTGGGCTTGTTTAACCATACTCAAAGACGAAATAAAACAACATCAATATTTTAAATTAACTTCGACGAAATATAAAATAAGCATGCAAACGTTATTATTTGGACAATAATACTTAGGTATTATAAGACAAAAAAATCTCGAAGTTATGCTATGGATACATATTAACTTATAAATATTTTGAACTTTTTTTTTGAATTATTTTCCGAGGTATCAAAATTGACTAACGAATTGAAGCCAATATGCGAGATTTTCTTGTATTTTGTATCGGAGTGTGCACGTTAGTTAGAGCTAGAGAACTAGGTCTAATCTTTAATCTTCTTATCGTCATTTATGAAGATTATACTATAGTTGAAAATGTCTAAGTGAGAGGACAGAGCAGTCAAGGCAAGTGAGCAAGGATGATGGCACTGTGACCTTTCACAACATCTGAATCTGTAATCTAGTTAGTAAGCCCTATCAGTACATTTTAGGAAAAAGTTTAAGTAAATTCTTACTACTCTTATAAATTATAAATGAATACATTTTCCTTGTACTATTGGAGATAAATTATTGATGCGAAGTGCACTGACTTTCAGGTTTTTTTCCATTTGCCTACCATACGAGTGTACCCGTGGGCAAAAACTAAATAATTATAATTAACTAGCGGCTCACCCTCGCTTCGCTCAGGTTCACCTCTAGAAAAACAGAATCAAATCCCTCGGGAACCGTATATTTTTCCGGGATAAAAAGAAGCCTATGTGTTATTCCAGATTATAATCTATCTCTGTGCCCAATTTCATCCAGATCCAGCCGGCCAGGCCGGCATCCAGCCGTTCTGGCGTGAAAGAGTAACCAGCTTCCATACTCACAAACTTTCATATTTATAATATTAGTATAGATTATATGTGTAAAAATAGACAGTGTTAACCCAGTGGTAAAGTACAGTAAAGTGGTAACGCACTCGCTTTGGAAAAGAATGAAGCTGCTTCAAACCTCGCACCTCTTATAATTTTATGAGCTAATCATTTCCAACATATGTATGTCTTACAGTGAAGGAAAACATCGTGAGGAAACCTGCATGTCTGAGAGAACCTAGCAAGTTTTCGAAAAACATGTGAAGTCCTCACTTTTCCAGCGTGGTGGACTATGGCCTAATCCCCCTCGCATTGAAGGGAGGCCCAGCAGTGGGATGTTAAAAAGGTCGGAATAGTACTGTACTTGGACATTTATATGTTCTAAAACTTATACATTTATAATATAAAGTAATAGATTTGCTCTTTCGAGAGCAAAATAATATCAAAAAATTAGTTGAGCAACATTAGCAAACGTTATCTAAACAGTACCAATTGGTGTTATACACGAGGCAAGAATATATAATATCACATGGGCATTATCAATGTAAGTTTCAAGTAAATAGGAACATATAAATGATTATACATAACATAATTCCATTAAATAGGTTCACTCTAGTAATTAATAAAAAAAAATACAGTTAAATACCCTACAATACAATAAATCAGATTACTGCCGTTCTCTATCGGGGGAAAGAAGAAAAAAACATACTTAGTATAATTGCTGCATTAAATCTGATAAAGTTCATTGGTAACGATATATCATTATTCCGGCCGTTACATTAATGGTCATGCAAGCAATAAACTTCAATTGCATTCCGACATAATAAAAACTAATAAAGACCCCGGGAGCTACTTAATGTTTTACGATCGCTGGGTACGGCTGTGACATGGTTTTCAATTTGGAGAATACGCTCACTTTTCTCACTTCACTTTCCGTAATGTTCTATATAGATCTTTTGTATTTTATGATGTAAACATCAGCAGATAAACGGTATATTACTAAAATAATCGATCTGCTTCATGCTATAAAAGAACAACTAAAGAGGGACTTTGTATAGATATTTTATGGTTACAGCCTATTATAGCCTTTCTGTTGAAGACATACTTCCTGGCTTCGATTTTGTGTAGGTATAAATACAGACACTTTAATTATGTGTATTGTTACTATAACAAATATATGTTAAAGGGATCGCAACCTAAATAGAGACAGCAAGTTAATACTTCTATAAGGTCTTCTAAAAAAAGGTTTAACATGTGACCAATAAAAATAAACTTTTCATCATTAAACATTTTTATTGTTCATATTATATCGTACAATGTATTGGCCATGGGGGTGCATAATTGCAAATCATCATGATGTCGACAGCCTTGGCAATCATTTTTATTATATGTATATATGATATCTACAATTAGGACAAGGAACTGAATTCAAACTAGATCGTGTATATCTCCTCGATTATACTATACTATTAAATGTGTGTACTCTACATTTTTTATATAAAATAACATCTTCATATTTTGCGATTTCTTCCGATTTATGGGTAAAAACGTCTAAAACCTTAATCTTTCTCGTGACCATGACTTCTGTGAACCAAAAACTTAAATAAATCCGCAAAAAAAAACCCCGAAAAGATAGTATTATTTAAATTAAAACCTAAATGCAGTCTCTTTAAGTTTATAGATTAATTATACATACATGTTTCTTTTTAATTCAATTACCTCCAATTAATAACGATTAAGATATTAGAGATAACAGAATAAATAAAAAACTATGACAAATTAAACTTAACTATTGCGTTTTGTAAACAGATGTTAAACCACTTATAATTATTTAGATTTGGTGTTGGTTGCTAGTGTTTTTATCTTACACGTAGCGTTGGTGCAACGGAAGACGTAATTTTTTGTTTATGGTTCAGAGATAGTGTGTGACATAAGTTTTTTATCCCGATGCATTAATAACAAACCCGGTTCTCAGATACAAGACTCAGACTGTTACAAAAAACACTTACGGTCGCTAGTAAACTACAATTAATTGGTCTTTGGGGAATGTCTGACTAACACTAATACTACAAAGTTCACGTCCTATGTCGAGTAAATGTTTGTATTGACATTAAATGTACATCAACGTGGTTTAAAGTTTAAACAAAGCTCCACTGATGAAAAGTAGAAATAGATTCATTATGTTCTCTCTGTCACCGTAGCGAGGAAAGTAGAGTAAAGCTAAGAAAAAGAATATAAAGAGCAGCACGTAAAAATCACTACATTATTTTTATATTATTGTTTTATAGAAAGATTTTTTTTATAGATTATTTTATATATTTATTTTATAGAAAGAATTTTGTATAATATTAATGCCAAATTAAATATTAGAGCAGTACTGAAATGCTTTAAAATAAATAAATAAAGCGAGCAATTAATATAACAAAAACAGATATATACAAAAGCATAGTAGAAAAAAACCTAATTGAATATTTACATGAATAACACAGCGTAGAAAAACAAGCTTAACTCATTCAAATCTGCCGCTTATAATAAAAGTAACCAAAAATATATAAGGTAACAAAAACTCCATACCAATATTAATAAAAACATCAAGTTAATTTTGTTTATACATGAAACGTAATATCTTCGAAAAGAGTATGAAGAGCGTGTCCAGCATTCATTAAAATGCATTACGCAATTATTTTGAACATTGTGAGTTAATTACACGAAGCGAAGCGACGTTTAATTACAAATTAGCATTTAAAATTTACGCTTGGTTCCTTGCAAATTGTTAGAAATAGGTTCCTGTAATTATTATTGCGACGCTATAGAAAATCCAAACAGTCGAATTGGTTGAAGTCATTAAATAAATGACAGATTTCTTAAACAAAAGTATAGTATTAAACGAAAATATTTGTATATATATAATTTGTAATCACGTTCTCGAAAACGGCTCTAACGATTTTGATTAAATTCGCAATATAGATAATACTTTCTTAGGTTAACGTGATTATTTGACATTTTAAATAAATCTATCTTTTCGGATTTTTTGGGATCATTTTGTAAAATTGTAGGCACTGTCTGTAACAAGTATATATTGACCTTTGAGACATATAAAACCTTAGTCTCTCCCGTGACCATGATTGCTGTAAAGAATTCGAAACGGGGGGAACCAAAAATATAGGTTTTTAAGGGAGCGGAAAATCGATCTAGCTAGTTCTTATATTTGGGAAAATTTGCACGCGCAATATGGTTAGTAATTTCGCTGCTGTTGCCACCGTCTGAATAGCCTTATAGTTAAAGCGTTGGCCTACTTCGCACTAAGTCAGAAATTTCTGTTTTTATTCTTATAATTAATGAATAATATTAAATTAGCAATTCTCGTATATATACATATATAAATTTATTTCGTGCTTCTCGAAAACGAGTCTCACGATTTGGATCAATTTTTGTATTAGATAAGGTTTTGCTTTTTAAGTTTGTCTATATAGGTGTTTTTTCAGGAAAAAAAAAAACAATTATATAATTTCTGAAAAACAAAAAAAACCGCCAATCGAAGCTCGATCGCCCAGTTACTTATACGAGGAGACGTTTTTAAGTTCGCGGAATGGGGGGTAAGAAGCGGAAATAAAAGTACGAATTTATTTTTCCTTTCCAATATATTCATCTGTTACCCTAATAAATTTTTCCAATCTTTCAATTACGTAAGTTACGTATACCTTCGAAAAAAAATCTTTTGTCTTTGTCTAAAAAGTACGCCAAACTGCATCCTTCATTCACTTCTTCGTCGCTTGAAGATTTTTTCACACGAATACTTTTTTCATGTTTGGGAATAGGTAATAATCGCTGGGAGCTAGGTCGGATCTGTAGGGTGTGTGAGCAAAAATTTTAAAGCCCACCTTCTGCAGAGCAGCCATCGCAATGCGGCTCTTGTAAACAAGCGCGTTGTCGTGCAGAAAGAGGACAACTTTGGCCAATTTTCCTTTTCTTTTTTCTTTCACTGATTCCTTTAACCGCTCTAGGATTGAAGCATAGTATTCTCCGGTTATGAAGACACCTTTACCTTTATAATCGATCAACAGGATTCCTTCTGAGTCCCAAAAGAGTCCAGTGGATCATCAAAGTCCCGTGGGTCGTCTTCAAGTGAGCTGCCTTACTTAAAGAGGGTATGCCACTTGTAAACCATGGTTTTATCTGGGCAAGTATCCCCGTAAACGGATGATCTCTTTCAATATAGTTTACTGATTTACCTTGCTTGATAAGGAACTTTGTAACAGCGCGGTACTCAATTTTCTCCATATTTCACAATTTGTTCCCGATTGATTGTTTGGTCGACGATAATTCAAAGACTAATGACCTAATTACGATAAAACTTGGTATTTACACTAATAATGAGGTGCTTAATTGACCTACATTTCCATTCCGCGAACTTAAATACGCACCCTTGTAAGTAAATCAGTATTCAATCATTTTGTTTAGAGACAATCCTTATTTAATGTTATATACTCTATGTATTTTGTTGTAGCTAAAAGTTTTATAATAAGGAAAAATCGTCTATATACCTACTGTACATATTCTATTTATTTTTCCAGTATTCAAATGGTTGCTTCGAAATATAAGACTTAAAAAAACTACCCAAAAGACTTTAGTAAATAATTTTAAGTAAAGATGTGAAAAACATCTACAACAGTTACCTTATAAAATGTTAGACAGTTAGTTAGTTATTAAGTTGTTTACAAACAACAAACTGATAAAAAATATAGTGGCATATAACATTTTTTGAAAGTGAACGTAACAAAAACATTAGTGCACCTTATTTCCTATAAGATATATGTATGTATGTATATTAAAATTACACTACACCTATTAGCTTGCTTGTAACCTAGTTCTTCAACAGCACGACGAACTCTTTTAAAAATATTCTTAAACTTCACCCTAGCTCCGCTCGGGTTAGTCCCTACGTTCAACGTTTAGTAGATTTCTCAGAAATAAGATATAATATCCAGCTATCATTATACCTAATTTCATCAAAATCTGTCAAGTCATTTTCTCGAGATGCGGTCACAGACAGACAACAAATCTTAAACCTATAGATTTGGCCTGTTATCGATAATAATGCCTATTACAGTAACAATTTCCAAAAAAAAAATTTTTTCCAGATTTGACTCAGAATTTTATTACATGTATAGAAGGCATATTCATTTCAAGTTCAAATTATTATGAACTCGTGACATGTCTGTAAATGTCTAGAATACAGTCAAGTGTATCGACTGTCTCGATGTTTTATTAGTCGTCATCCCAAGCGCCACGGATTCTGAAAGTATGACAAGGACACAGGGCGACAATAAGACACATTGACATATTTACTCACTCGCTGGTTAAAATACATACCTACTTAAGACAATTAATACGAAATAAAGATAAATAAATAGTTTCGAAAATCGATTTGAAATAAAAATACATTGGACTTTTTTAATTAAGTTTCAGAAAATACACAATAGCATTTAATACAAGCGAGGGCCTACTATTACTATTATTAGTAACTAACGACTCACCCTCGCCCCGCTCAGGTTCGCTCCTAGTTACTTAAAAAATGGGGGGTGGGGGGGGGGGGGTGGTGTAGGAGTAGGAGGGTGAAAAAACTTTACGATCTATTCTCATAGCTACCAAATATACAAAAAAAAAACATTAAAATCTGTCGAACCGTTTTGGAGGAGTGATCACAAACAACGTGACGTGATGTGACGATATATCTATAATAATATTATAAAGCTGAAGAGTTTGTTTGTTTGGTTGAACGCGCTAATCTCAGGAACTACTAATCCGATTTGAAAAATTCTTTTTGCATTAGATAGCCCGTTAACTGAGGAAGGCTCGCTTCGCTTCGGGTTCGTCCCTAGACAAAAATAAATCTGTCCCACGGGAACCGCACATTTTTCCGGGATCATATATGGCCTATGGCCTTCCTCAGTTAACGGACTATCTAACGCAAAAAGAATTTTTCAAATCGGATTAGTAGTTCCTGAGATAAACGCGTTCAACCAAACAGACAAACAAACAAACGAAAACAAACAAACTCTTCAGCTTTATAATATTAAGTATAGATGATGTGAATATCACAAGAACTTATCCTATTTTATAGCCAATATTTAATTATCTTCATTTCAATAAGTTAAAAAGGTCCCAAATAGCATGTAGAAATCTTTTTTCTTGCAGTCCTAAACTTAATTGGGCGATAGTTACGTACATATGTAAATGAAATCTATGAAAGCTGAACAAGAAATGAATTCCTTTTAACAGCTTTTATATTATAACCATAAGAAATTTCCCTTTTAATTAATAGACAAACTTGATTGCAGCCAGCATTTTACGTCGAAATTGCGTGATTGCCTTCAAACTTGCAAATTAGTCTAGTACCAGTGGTTATATATGCAGCAGTTGTACAACCGAGTTATCTACTTAAAATTCAATTATAATTAATTTATCTACAATTTGCATTCGTGATAGCAATCTTGCTCTGGCACTATCAGTACGTAATACCAGATCCGATTGATAACAATATCAATCTCGCTGATGGAAATAAAGTGCAAATACGAGACTTACATAATAGAAATTATTTGTTAATATATAATTTAAGTTTATAATTTAAGACCCTATCTAGGTCTACAATTGTGTGGCAGTGGTAGCCCAGTGTAGCCCAGTGGTAACGCGCTCGCTTGGAAAACCGAGTGAAGCGGGTTCAAATCCCGGGTCTCGCACCTCTGATATTTTCATGTGCGAATCATTTCTAACATGATTACCACTTGCCTTACGGCGAAGGAAAACATCGTGAGGAAACCTGCATGTCTGAGAGAACCTAGAAAGTTTTCGAAAGACATGTGAAGTCCGCCAATCCGCACTTGGCCAGCGTGGTGGACTATGGCCTGATTCCCTTCGTATTGGAAGGAGGCCCGTGCCCAGCAGTGGAACGTTAAAAAGGGCTGATTACATGCATACATACTACAATTGTGTAGAATTCGTGGTACCCATAGAGTTCAGAGTATATCTTATGTAAAACAAAGTTGAAACACAGCATCCTTCTCATCTATACTCATATTATAAATATACAGAATTTGTTTGTTTGTTTGTTTGAACGCGCTAATCTCAGGAACTACCAATCCGATTTGAAAAAATATTTTTGCATTAGATAGTTTATTGAGGAAGGCTATAGGCTACATGTCATCATGCTACTGCCCAAGGGGGCGGAGCAGTAATATAACATATAGTCTATCCATTCCACACTAATCGTTAAAAAGTACCTAGGGACGAACCTGAGCGAAGCAAGGGTGATCCACTAGTGTATATATAAAGTGTTAAAAATATTCTTACTATGCAATTCAATTCTTATAAAAAGTAAGATACTGTATGTAATAAACAACGAGCTTCAGCGTATGCAAGAGTCCAATCCGTATAAATTAAAGATAAATAAAATAAAGTTCTCCACCACAATAAAACAGCGTGCATTGAATCAGAATCGAAACTTAATAAGGGAAAATAAAAAATAAATAAAAGTGAGTTTAAGACGAATAATTCAGGTCCAAAGACATTTGCGTGAAACAAATCCTTCGAAGACGTGCATAAACCAAGACTTGACAGCAGACGCCCTGCGGCGCTATGTACTGACAAAAGATATGTACCCTTAAGATTTAGGAGAGAAGATGACATTGAAACTCGTAGAAATATATACAGTTAAATAAAATTGGATTGTCTGTTTGTAATATTAAAATAACCGCTTTTTACTAAATGCATATGGATGTATACACGGTACATATATCAAAACAACATTTTTTACAATTGTCTGTCTGTCTGTTTGTTCCGGCTAATCTCTGAAATGACTGGACAGGTTTTGACGGGACTTTCACTGGCAGATAGCTAAAGCTAAGGAGTATTTTTATTTTAGAAAAAAAAATAGGGTCCCACGAAAAAAAATTAAAACCAAATTAATTAATTAATTTAAATTCTTACCACTTAATACTTTCTTAGATTTACGCGAATATTTGACATTTTAAATAAAACAATATTTTACGATTATTTCCCGGATTTGTTTTGATTTGTAGAGTCTCTCCCGTGACCATGATTGCTGTAAAGCATTTTATTTAAAATTAGTTATAAGAAAATATAGTTTTATTTAAAATGTTCTTACTACTTAATTATGTTGGAACAACAATAGTAGATTGTGTAAACCACAAACAAAATCGTATTTTTGTAGTATACATACGATAACCGATCTCCGTATTCTAACTGGACAAGTTTTCCTTAGACAGTTCATCTTGCGCAACGTGACATAATCAAGCCTTGACATTGTTGAACTCATACGTTAAGCGCGTGCCAAAGCCATTGCAGGTACCACGGGTTAGATGCTAATAAATATTTAATGTAACATTGTTGGCTAGCGCCCCTATTAATAGACTAAACTATAATTTATAAATATAGTTAATTAATTATAACAGCAGTTATTTTAACTAATGCGGGATTATATTTAAATATAATCAGCACTTCTAGAGTTCAAATCAATAATGGAAAATTACACCGAAATAAACCCGAGCAAGGTCGTTTAACAAATCACTAGTTCTGCCAATTTGACACCACTCACCTCCGCTTATTGGACAAAGTGGAACGTGTAAATGAAGAAACTATACTAGCCCGCAACCGTTTAACAGCCATGGGTAATGATGAAATAGATGTCATATTTGAAGGTAATATTCATTGTAAAATTATATGGCGATTGAAGTACTTTTTTTTATTTCATGAAGGTATATCTTATATGTTAAGATATCTATACATATAATTTTTTATATTATACATATTGATTTAATTACACATATGACAGACACAGTGGGATATAAAGTCGAGTGAATGTCGAGCAAACTCAAATGTATCACCGACCAACGCTATTAGTCTGTTAAAATGTTTCGAATCAAACGTCGGTGAAAGTGTTATAGCAACTGTCATGAAATTCGGGCGATAGGGGCGTAGAGTCCTAATAATGTAATGGTATCAAAAACGCCTCCGTACCATCTGGTAGGATTTGCATACAACGATCGCCTGAATTCACATGGAGAAATCTTGACATACAACTTTTTAAGTCTGCAAGCATTGTGTGCTTAACAAAGCTGTTTCCATTTTCCATTTAAGCAAACTGAATATTTTAAGGTCAATGTACGGATGGTAAGACCGAGTGAATCGATAACTGGTACTTGTCGTGATATTATTAAATTGTGGTACTTCGATCGCTGTGTAATAAATTATGTTCTAAAATCGATGCAATTTTATTGGTACACTAAAATATCTTATTGTCACACCCTTTTGTATGTAAATGTGATATTTGCGAAATATAAACATATTTTATAACTAGCGACTCACCCTCGCTTCGCTCGGGTTCATCCTACGTCTAAAGGTTAGTATAAATTTCTCAGAGATGAGATATTTTCCCACAATAAAAAACATCCTACACGTTGACTAGGATAACCAGCTATCATCTTACCAAATTTCATCAAAATCTGTCCAGTGGTTTTCCCGTGATACGTTCCCAAATAGACATACATACATAGGTACATAGAGACAGACAAAAATTCTAGAAACTATAGATTTGACCTCTGTATTGATAATTATGACTATTTCAATAAGATTTACCGAAATATATTTAATATACAGATTCGACTAAGTATTTTATTATATGTATTGATTACTAATCATATTTTAAATTCATTTAGATATACTAACACTAATTAGGGTATATAAACACAATGTGCAAAAAGTACAGATGGTGTTTAATTAATAAACAAGACACGCACGCGCTGAATGAAGTGGGTGAGGGCCAATGGTAAGAAACCTCATTGAAAATTGATCCTCAAAGAGCGTCTCTTGAAAACCTTTTATTCACGTTTCTACAGATACGTATTACATTGATCAGAATCAATTATATTTATAAACAGTTTTACAAAAAAGTTTTAGTATATAGAGGAAATTATGACTTGCATTGAACTTAAAAGCTTCTCTAATCAAAATCAATACATCACAACTACATCGTCTAATAAAAACTTAAAAAACAAATAAAAAGCGACTTCAACAAAAACACTAAAAAGTAAAAAGTAACTGATTGGTAGTTTTCATCTACTATAGATACCTAATCAGATATTTTCGAAGTCGACGCCAGCCGATACAAATCAAAAAAACAGGGGTCGTTTTCTTTTTTTTTTTTTTAATGTGGACATAGCAGTAGCAAAAAAGAAGAAATTATTTTAAAAATTCAGTAGGTGAAAAATCAAGTAGGTGAAAAAAAAGGATTTTTTTCAAATTTAAATGGGACCATCTCGGAATAAACCTCTTTCGAACAAAAAAAAAACAATTTTGCAAATTCGTTTGTCTCTATGACGGAGTTATGCCCGAACATACATAAAAAATATAAACATCCGGATTGAGAACCTCCTTTTTTAAAGTCGGTTTAAAATATAAAACGATAATGTCGAAGTAGATACTGTGACGCTATATTATCTTACATGTCATGCGGTTAAAGGGGTTAAAAAGTAAAAAAAATATTTACTAACCTAGCGTAAGATCCTTCATAAACAACTTTCACAAACTTCCGACACAAAGCGTTAAACAAAAAGGAAACGACTTTGAAGTCCACTCAACACGTACCTAATGGACCGGAGCGAGTATAAAGATAAACAACCTTAACTCACCTTTATACAGGATACTGCTTTAACGATCGAGAGTTAATTTTTTTAAGAGACACCGTTCTATGTACACGTGTGTATAAAATGAAACTGGTTCGTGTATTAATGTTTTGTTTAACATTATATTATTTTTAGAGTTTATAACTTTCGAGTATAATAATTCATAATCGATCGATCGGTCTGTCGACCAGTTGTTGATGTGATATTAAAAATTGGGTATAAAATAGGTTACTAGAGGAAAGGCAACCTGATTTAGAATTACCTCTAAACTCTAAATAAACGTTCACGTCTAATATATTAATACGATAAATACTTTTAATGCGTATTCTACAATGCCATTTTAGTTTAAAATTATTAAAATTTTATTATTTAAAATATTATAAACAGAATTTGTGAGATGAACAATTAAAACAATATAATTTTACTTCTACTTCAGTTAAAAAATAATTTCAATTTAAAAATATAACTTAAGTCTCTTTTCAAACAATGGTTGACATAAAAAAGTCATAGCTGCTCAAGTTCAAATGTTTGGGTCAGGCATTATCTTTAGTAGACAAATTGTAAACACTTTTCACTCGTCAGTCACGATTATGTGTTATCTTTCATTTCTAAAATGAATTCTTAGTAACAACTGAACAAGAGAATAAAAAAACAATAACAACCTTTAACCCAAACAACTAACTCCGTAAAGTTCTTGAGGTTATATCCCTAATCAGTGGAAGATTAAAGCATTAATTGTAATACTTGGCTGAGAGCAGAAGGTCTTCAACATAAAGTATTGTCGCCACGCCTTAGATAGTAATCGCTTCACTAAGCGATCACAATAACAATGAACCTGTTCGTGCTTCGGTTAGAACGTTCAACTGTCAGTCTATAGTTATTGATTGATAACAACCGTTAATCCATGTCATAGCCCCTTAAGTGACTTAACTAAGTCTAAGATGCCACCAATACTGTAAGAATAAGTAAACCTCTGTACTGAAATTCCATCCATGGCGACTAATTTCATTTAAGTTATGAAACTATTTACCGGTGGTAGGACTCTGTCAAGCCTGAGGAGTCCGACTGGAAGGGTACCACCCCCTTATCTATTTCTGCCGCCAAGCAACAATGGTTGCATTGTTGTGTTCCGGTTTGAAGGATAAGGTAGCCAGCGCAATTACAGGCGAGAGGCATTTCATCTTAGTCCTCACAGTGACAACGCACCTGTGGTTCTGCATTTTTGTTATTTAAAACCTAAGTGCATGAACCGTAGGTGTTATGGGCGACAGGTACTGCTTTCCATCAGGTGATCTGTCTGCTCGTTTGTCACTGAATCTCATAATAAAAAATAAAATAAAAAAAAACTCGTAGGAAACATAGTGTACAAATATTATGTACACTATGTGAACGATCCATCACTGTAATGTCACCACTCTAATGTGACGGTGAACTGACATGACCCGAATAAAATTTAACCCTCTATTAATACACCCCAGTCACGGGGTGTTACTAATAACTTCCTACCTCGCTTTTAGAAAGCCCTAACAACTTTTATATACTAAGCAGAACTTCAACCTTAGTTCTCATAGTATGTAGCAACTTAGCCTCAAGATCAACGAAACCAAATAATCTTTTATGTAGTCGACGGCATAGGTTACTTGTGACTGGGTGACGCAGATTCACCGTCGGGTATCACGGATTCGATTTTCAATCTGATTATGATAAACAACGATGGTCGGCGCCAAACCCACATAGCAGTAATTAGAAAAAAAAAATAAGTCTACCCCTTTTTGTCTCTATTTCTCTAAGAAAAGTAAAAAGATAAAACAGGGTCGGTATTCCAATGCGGAGTGCACACGATAAGTTCCCAAACTAAATGCATATATGTATGTATAATGGAGTAAATGTACTAAAACGTTTTTTTAAGTGTTTTTTTTTTTCTTTTTATAATTATCCTGTAATCTATCTTACTAATATTACTAATATTATAAATGTGAAAGTTTAGATGTTTGGATGGATGTTTGTTACTCAATCACGCCAGAACGACTGAAAGGATCTGAATAACATTTGGTACAGAGATAGATTATAGTCTGAAATTGCACATAGGCTACGTTTTATCCTGGAAAATGAACGGTTCCCATGGAATAGATTAGTTTTTGTTTTTCTAGAGGCGAACCCGAACGATTCGAGGGCGAACCGCTAGTTAAATATACATGAAGATGCAAGAGATCTGTAAAATGTATTAATAAATATAACTGCCTGCAAGAAATCAACGTCCAACAAGATTTTCATCATCCAATAAGATTTTCATGTTGAAAAGCTTATCGGATTATGGTAACGACAATCGTTGCCAAACATTAGATATTTTTAACGTATCTTCATTATAGTGGACGGACAAAATTTTCTAATCGCCCAGAATCCCCTGGACCTGATAAGCTGAAACTTCCTTTATTACCTCCTCCGACCTCTTATATAATTTTTATTATTCTGGGGCCTTATTAACTTACTATATTTATTATAACTAAAATAAAATATTAAAACTAAAACTTGATATAATATTCATATACTAGATACCTATGCTCTTTAGCAAAATTAATTCATTACGTACATTGGCGTTTTAAAAAAATCCCTTAAGGGCCAAAATAGGTAAGTTTAGGAAAGTGTTTAATTAAAAAAGTAGTCAAGCGAAGGCGGGAATAGCTCCTAAAAATATATATAATAAAATTATCTATACTAATATTATAAAGCTGAAGGGTTTGTTTGTTTGTATGGTTGAACGCGCTAATCTCAGGAACTACCCGTGGGATAGATTTGTTTTTGTCTAGGGACGAACCTGAAGCGAAGCGAGGGTGAGTCGCTAGTATATAATAAAAATGTAACAAAAAAAAAATATTTATCTAAATGTAGAGGCAACAAACGAAGCAGCAGTCATAAAAAAAACAAATTATAGAAAAAAAAATTGTCTTGCAAATCTTGAGCTCACAAGTACGAAGCAGGGTATTATAAGCTTTAGCTCCACGTATTATCAACACTGTTTTGAATTATAGATGACGGCCTAGAACGACTGGTTCAAACTACGCATTAAATGTACAAAAAATACCTGGCTTGCTCTTACTAAATAAAAGTACAGGTTTATAATTTAAATTAAACATGATAAGATAATTCTAGACCACTTTAGTACTATCAAACCTAAAACTTTCTACCACACATTAAGCAGACCATAATATTTTCATATATAATATTATAAAGAGGCAGAGTTTGTTTGTTTGTTTAAACGCGCTAATTTCAGGAACTACTAATCCGATTTGAAAAATTCTTTTTGCATTATTATTTTGCGTTTATTGAGGAAGGCTATAGATTATATATCATATAAAATATAGTTTACCTATTCCATACTAACCATTAAAACGGACCTTTAGACAAACCCGAGCAAAGCAAGGGTAAGGTGCTAGTTTACAATAAAAATGTAAAATATATTCGTCATATTACCGCATACATTCCAAACATCTTTTATATAACTTTTAAACAGCTCATATCTTATCTCATTTATATTCATTATCATATTTATAAATATCGCTAAAGGAAAAGCTCTAGCTTTATGAATTCTAAAAGGGAACGTTCTTGACAAACTTCAAACTCGTATACGTATGTAAAGAAACTAGTTTACGCCCCAACTTTTCCCGCATAATGGCATAAAAATAGTCCAAGAGTTTAGTCCAAGATAAAGTTATATTTTATTAGACAAAAAATATTAAATTTGATTTAGTAATCCCATTGATTATTATATCCTCTACACACATATGTGCATATATACAAACAAACAAAATTTAAGATCCATATCATTAAATAACTTGGATTAAAAAGCAAAAAAAAATTGGTGGCTATCAATGGCCTATGCGTTGCTCCAGTTCATAGTTTATCTGTACACTAAATTTCATCCAAATTCGGATATCCGGCAATCCTAATACAAAACCAAAAATAAGCATACATACACTTATACACACAACATACAAACATTCGCATTTGTATTAAGACAAAATATAACAAAAATATCACATACTAGCGAACTAGAAAAACAAAAACAAATCTATACCACGGGAATCGTAATTTTTTCTGGGATAAAAAATTGCCTATGTGCTATTCCAGAATATATATCTATCTCTGTGCCAAATTTCATCCAGATCCGTTCAGCTGTTCTGGCGTGATTGAGCAACAAGCATCCATTCAAACATCTGAACTTTCACATTTATAGCATTAGTAAGATAACAGATTAAAGAAAAAATATGAGATATGCTAACGTTAATCTTGTGAGTAAAAAATAATTTAGGAAGAATAATTTTAATAATTATTTAGGGATTAACAAAAAAATAATAAAATCGTTTAAAAAATTAAAAATCTATGGAACTAAAATTAAATCGATGTATTTAACATATATAACAAACCATGTTACATGTATGTAAGTATTAAAGGGCACGGAAGCTATTTTAACTCTTGTACATGACAAAATTTACGATGACAAGAAATTACTGAATTTCCTTTGCTTTATTTTCAACATGCACCGGCTGTAAAGGTTATGAATAGTTATTTATTGTAAATGTATTCATACGATCAATTATAATAACAACTTTAACAACAATTAAAATTTTGTTATGAATTTATTGTAATAATTATTGCTTTTGACACTCTCAATTTGTTATTAAATGACTGAAAAAAAAATTATACATATCTATTAAAAAAAAAATATGTTATTGTATAACTAGCACAGAGATACATAGAGACATTGAGAAAAAAAATCATAAACAATTATCTACTCGCCCCAACTTCACACAGATGTTTTTTCATTATTTTTACCCGACTGCGATGAAACGCAAAGGAGGGTTATGTTTTTGACCAGATTGTAATGTTTTATTAGCCCCATTTAGGGCATGGATTCTTTGTTATATAAAACCTCCTGTGCAAAATTTTAAACTTCTGGCAGACGCACAGGTCTAGATGAGTAGCATAAATTATATCCTATGATTTAAGAGTTTAATTAAGGACATCTATAACACGAGTACAATATAATAATAAAATGGTAAACTAGGGATATCTGTACATGAAATATTGTTTGAGAACAATGACTGTAACGTATTGTGTACAGAGTGTAGACCCTAAAACAATGGTTATTAAATTTCTTATCTGTATGTCTGTTTGTTTGTTTCGGTGTGTGCGTTTCACGCAAAAAGTAATAAATCTAAAAAATCTTAGGTTTTAAAAAAGCCTACAGAAAAGTCCGCAATGGCACATTTCTATCCCCTCAAGTACACTCGCAATAACTATTTATATAATATATATATATTTAAATACTCTACCAAACTGAAGAAATTAATTCACATACCGTATTTTTTGTACATAAGTGTTATCAATCTTTCTAAGGTTAGTAGGTTCTAGTTATATTTTCCCATACAAACGTTGCTCCTATATAAAAAATGGATATAAAAGGCTTCGACAGTCAAAACTTCATTGACCGTGAACAGTGCCGGATGTTGGCCGAAATAAAAAAGAATAGTATCTGATAGCTGTTACTCGACCCACATCACTAACCTCGTTACAACGAAATCGCAATGTAATTTTGCGACTCGCATATTTCGAAACACTTTTACTTCGACTACAATTTTGGTGATGACACAAATTTCTCTTTCAATAAGTTTTAGTTACTGTAGTGTTCTCAATATTTAAGTGGGCCCATGAAGCCGTAGCTACCCACCTACAATCTTAACTGTATATAATGACTAGCGACTCACCCTCGCTTCACTCGGGTTCGTCCCTCGGTACGTTTTCATTTTTTTAAGCGGAACCCTAATTATTTTTCTGAAATTAAAGTAATCTAAGTTACTCTTTATAACAACAGCTATCTGCCAGTGTAAGTCCCGTGAAAATCGGTCCAGCCGTTTCGGAGATTAGCCGGAACAAACAGACAGACAGACAGACAAAAAATTTAAAAATTGTGTTTTTCTTATATGTACCGTATATACTTTCATATGCATTTAGTAAAAAGTTGTTACTTTCACATTACAAACAGACACTTCAATTTTATTTATCTGTATAGATAACTTGTATACCTACATGTTTATTTTAATAATTCTATAAATAAGATACATATGTACATCTAAAGTATAAATAATTTAAGCTTATTTATAGTAATATTTTAAGCTTAACTTCATAATGGATCTTTCACATAATAGCTTTGTTTTAAAACTCCACGATCAGAAAAAAGCTTCTAAAGCTTAATGTAAACAACTTTGTAATTAAATCAATTATAAAACATATTTTTCGATATTCATTATATTTAAAATCCAGACAACTGGAAGTGATTGAAGATGACTAAGTGCAGTATAAAAACCACTGACACTGATTGATAAGAAGATATACACGAAGATAAAAATAAACAAATTAATATAACAAACAACTTAAACCAATCAGCATAAACATATAGAAACTCAACAGCATTAACAAACTTAAGTACCTACTTTGTTAACTAAAAAATACCTTTAAATAAATATATTACCTGAAGTCGAATAAGTATTCACCAACCGTACGAACTTTCTCCCATAAACAACAATTTCGCAAAGATCATTTTGCAAATACAAATGTGTTTAAACCGATTCATGTATAAATATGTAGAATTGTACATTTTTGTAGGCCGAAGATATTTATTCTCTTTGAATGAATGCTACTGATTTCAGCTTTTCCTTTGCACGTATTAACGATATCGATACCTGATTCAAACACCCTGCTCAGCTGGTTTTTGACGAACCATGAGTCGGTTTACCAATCCACCATCAATAAGGCCTAGATTATATGCCTATACGCAAAAGAAAAAAAATAAACACACCAACAAACCTAAATAACAATGTGGAATTAATACTTTCTTAGATATACGCGAAAATATGACATTTTTTCATTTAAACGGGTTTTCGGATATAGCATTAGTCTCTCCCGTGATCGTGCCTACAACATTTTTTTCTGTCCTAAACCATTTAGGCAAATTCCTTTCACGCAACCCTAGGTTGGAGACGTAATGATATTAATCTATCTAGCTTTTCCAGTATGTACTTGCTCTTTGCACCTTAACATTAAGTTACAGAAATTATATGATCTATACAAAAATATTTACATCGAAGAGGAATAGAACTCAAGCTTTACGTTAAGCACCTGAAGTACAAGGAAAAACAGTCGTCAAATATAAACAACAATTTCAAGTCCAGAGGCAACTCTGAGAGGAACTAGTCAAAGCGACCGAGAGCGAAACTAATACAAACTAGTAAAACGGTTTACTTTCATTCATTTGAGATGCCGAAAGTGAACTTTTACTTTCAAATTATAAATATTTGTAGAAATAAAATATAATTAATATACCTATTAATATACATTTAGTACTTACTGTATTTAATGTAACAACTTTATAATCTATATAGAAACAAGTAGCGACACCCTCGCTCCGCACGGGTGCGCAGTGAAAAGTATCCTAAATATTGACCCGGATAACCAGCTATCATCATAACAAATTTCATCAAAATCTGTCCAGTGATTCATCAAAATCTGACAGACAGACAGACAAAAATTCTAAAAACTATACATTCAGCTTCATTTTAAATTTCCAAAAAATATTTAATGTATAGATTCGAAACAGTTAGAATTTTCTTATATGTCGAGATATATATATATATGTAGAGTCGTAACCGTCAAAGCACATTGCAAGGTTGCTGTCGGCAGGTATTAATAATAATTTAGTTTTTATATTCACTCTCACAAGCAAAATGCATCCCTTGACAAACAAAATAACGACCGATAAAATGTTCATTTACGGTTTATACATTTCCGAGATAAAATAAACAAAATGAGGTTAACTGTCGCATCAGTAAAAGTTAAGTATTGCACCAAGATATTTTTTCCTATTTACATATAATACTTACAAATGTGATTTTGACTGTCTTCAATGGCATTCACTTAATCATTTTAAACAATACAAATCATTATGATAATTTGTCTTGCTAATGCAAACTGAATTAAGAAATTCGTTTAGCAGTCAAACAAATCGTCTGAGAGAAAATATTGTAGTCTTCTATATATATAATAAAATTTGTAACTGAGTCGAATCTGTACATTAAATATTTTTTGGAAAATCTTATTGAAATAGTCATTGTTATCGACACAGAGGCCAAATCTATAGTTTTTAGAATTTTTGTAGATCTGTCTGGGAACGCATCACGAGAAAACCACTGAACAAATTTTGATGAGGTCTGATGATAGCTGGTTATCCGGGTCAACATATAGGATACTTTTTACTGCGGTAAAATATCTCTGAGAAATCTGTACTAACCGTTAAAACGTACCAAGGGACAAACCCGAGCGGCACCAGATGAGTAGCTAGTATTGAATAAAAATCAAATTTCAAAATATACTTTATTATAGCAATATAATTTGAACGTATCACTAAAACAATACTATCTCGACTTAATAACGAGTATATAAAATAAATAAAATCCGAAGATATCTCATCATATTAAAGGCGCCGTTATATTTAACATGCATTTTCGCTCATAAAACTTTAAATTCTGCACCATTTAACGTACGTAAACTACCTTTACCGAGATGTGGACGTTAAAACTGACCGACCTGTATCAACTTGATACTGCAAAATAGGGTTGCCAACCAGTCTATCAATCAAACCAAGTCAGTTCAAGGCGGTAGATGAACATCTCAAATTTCACTTAATAACTTTTACTGTCATAAGAAAAAATGATAAGAACAGAAACTTTGAATGAATTGAATAAGCTTTGTAATGTATTTCATTAATATGTAAAAACATTACAAAACTAAGCCCATGTAAACCCTTAATAAATTATGTTTATAGCGTCGTTTTATCGACGTAGGGGTAACGTACGATGCTGGGGACAATAACATTATCCTTTAGCTTCTATAAAAAATATTAAAAGGAATACAAATGTCAGGTTTTCTTGTAATTTGTCATTGTTGACCTGAATATGCCAGTTCTTGTTAGTAAAATTCTATTGCGGATAAATTTTCTTTTACACTAGCGACTCACCCTCGCTCTTCCTCTTCGGGTTCGTCCCTAAGTACGTTTTAACTGTTGGTATAGATTTCTCAGAGATGAGATATTTACCCGTAGTAAAAGTATCCTATATGTTAACCTGGATAACGAGTTATCATCACACCGAATTTTATCAAAATCTGTCCAGTGGTTTTCTCGTGATGCGTTCCCAGACAGACAGACAAAAAATTTAAAAACTATAGATTCGGCCTCTGATAATAATGACTATTTCGACTTAGAATTTTATTATATGTATAGAATTAATAGTTTTCTCAACACAAATGTTTAAAGTTCAAATAAGTATATTATATTTTATGCATATAAATTACATATCCTTTTTAGCTTTAAAACTATTTATGCGCTTAGTTCTTTGACAGACCTACATAGCTGATAAATTATAATAAATATTAATACCGACTAGCAACTGTTCACATAGTAACAACGTTAATAGGAAAATTTATGTCAAAACAAGAAGCCACGAGAACTGGTCGGATGAAAGCGAAACCTCTCTAATTACTTTCATCGAAACCTCGAACCAGAACTCAATAAAATTATTAGCTACGCCAAAAATAATAACTTTTATATATAACTAGCGATTCACCCTCTAGCGGTTTTTTATATCCTTAAGTGATAAGGGTTGACAACCCTTATCACTTAAGGTTATAAAAAATAGTTTACGTCCTATTCTCAGATCTAATGAATATACACACAAAATTTCATACGAATCGGTCAAGCCGTTTCGGAGGAGTTTTGTTACAAACACTGTGACACGAAAATTTTATACATTACATACATTACTATTAATGACTTTAAACTCAAAAATTACAACGAACTCAAAAAAACTCAAAAGATTCTTAAAGCCGTAAGGGACATAATTTGTTTTGAAATTTAAATGATGAACACTAAGTATAAAAGTTAAAAAGAACAATAACGTCAAATCTTTAAGAAGATAACTCAAATATAGTCTTTAGGTGGAGGCGGAGTCTTTAAACGTTACCAATTTGTTAATTGTATACAAGACACATATTAACTTAGTAATTATAAAATACCTAATGAAAATGTTATCAAACGCACTAGTCGCCGCTACAATTTTCGAAAGTTCCCCTCGATTTCTCTGGGATCCCATTATCAGATCCTGTTTTCCTTATCATGGGACAACTCTTGGGGATATCTCCTTTCCAACAAAAAAAGAATTATCAAAATCGGTTCATAAACGACGAAAAAATCCGCGAACAAACATAAATATATATATATATATATATATATATATATATATATATATATATATATATATATACGGTCGAATTGAGAACCTCCTCCTTTTTTTTGGAAGTCAGTTAAAAATAGTTCAAACTAGCATGTCATAAAACGATTATACATTGAAAAGACATTTAATTTTTTTTTTTGTTAAACTTATTTTGCATCTGCAAAAACACGTTTTATTTCATTTTTATAATTTAACACCTAGTATAATATTTTAACGGTTAATATAAAATACAATCTTTTAATTTCTCGGCATTTCTGTATTTATAATATGCATGCATTATACATATAAACCTTACTCTTGAATCACTCTATCTATTACTGAAAACCGCATTAAAATCCGTTGAGTAGTTTAATGATCTAAGCGAATAAACAGCGGAAGCGACTACATTTTATACTATGTAAATATATAAATAAAAATATGAAAAATAATTAAAGTAATGAAAAAAAACTTTAAAATATTTAATGATTTAATCTTTTTTGTGTTAAAAAAATGTTTCACTTCTATCTTATTTACTTACTTAGTACGTACTTATATGTTATATTTTTATAAACTATCCTACAATTATGTAATACTTACGTTAGATAGATTAAAATAAATGTTCATAAAAATAAATAACTACAAACATTGCGGACTACAAAATTACTGTATACTTTAAAATTAGAACCAACATTGTAAGACGTGATTATACATATATTAGCTGCGGCGGATGCTAGGAGACTAAAGGATAGTTGTGGTCACGTTTTTTAACCGTCTTTCGAGTCCATGTCCAATCTGAAGACTATTATGAAAATTTAACAAACATTTAGCAAATTTAACAAATAAAAAAAAAAAGTGGAGGATAAAAAAAAATACAGATCGTCCTCCTAAAACAAGGCGGAGTCATTGTATCTAAGTCATTAAGATACTGATTGTGCTTCGTTTTAACATAAATATCATATTTTTAATTTTTATATAACCTTCCCGAAACACGATTTCATACGATGCTTTGACCGATTATAGGACGGTACCGACCACGGATACAGAAATTTCATATAAAAAAAAAATATATAATTTTAACTCTTTTGTTAGTTTTATAAGTCGCGTGTGAACAGCGGTCAATATCCGATAAGACAGCCGTGGGAGTTATCTGTGGAGATACGTACAGCAAAGAGTTTGGTTACTTTATACGAACGATAACATTAAACTTGTACAATATTTGTTATTTCTAATTTGTAACTAACGACTTTAGTCTAGCTTCGCTCGGGTGCGTCCCTAGGTACGTTTTAATTTTTATGAGCGAAACTCTAATTCTTTTTCATAAATAATAGTAGCCTAAGTTATTCCTTATAACAAAAGCTATCTGCCAGTGAAAATCTCGTCAAAATCAGTCCAGCCGTTTTTGAAATTATTCGAAACAGACAGACTGACACACAAAATTTTTAAACATTGTGTTTTCTTATAAATACCGTATATAATTTCACATGTACATATTTAGTAAAAAGCTGTTATTTTGACATTACAAACAGATTCTTCAATTCCATTTATCTATATAGACCATATTTTAGAAAGACAGATAAAGACTTACAAACCATAGCTCAATAGAATTTAATAGATATTAATTCCATTCATAAGGAAAATGTTACAACTAATAAATTAATAGAAGCTATTGTGAAACTGTGTCAGCAGAACAAACCAATAATTATAAAAAATGTATTAACTAAATTTATAACGAAGGCGATGTAGCCAGACAAATTAATATGAAGCTATGCGTTTGAATCGTCTGAATAAATATGTCTACAATATTGATGATTCGACAGTGTTAGCCCTGTGGTAACGCGCTCGCTTGGGAAACCGAGTGAAACGGGTTTAAATCCCGGGTCTCGCACCTCTAATATTTTTATGTCCCGATCATTGCCAAGCTGATTGCTACTTGTTTTACGGTGAAGAAAAACATCGAGAAGAAACCAGCATGTTTGAGAGAATTTAGCAAATTTTCAAAAGACACGTGAAGTCCGCTAATTCGCACTTGGCCAGCGTAGTGGACTATGGCCTGATTCCCCTCACATTGAAGAAAGGTCTGTGCCCAGCAGTGGGATATTAAAAAGGGCTAAAAATGTATGTATGTGACATAAATTGATGATTATGATATATAGATATCGGGTCGCTTTTGCCTGTACAGTTAAACTAGCCAAATAAACCGAAGAGAATCGATAGCAGTTTCCTGTATAATTATCTCGAGCTCACCTATTTAACAGGCAGGCCAAAATATACAGGTATACCACCTTTATAATATATTATATCAACACGTGCATACCATCTTTATTTAATCCAGAGACAGAAACGATAAAAACAAAACGATAGAACAAATATTTATTTTAAATTAGTGCAAGACGAGACAAAAGTAAAGCAATCGCTTTATTGCAATTTTTATTACGAGTGCAAATAATAATATGACTAAATCCAGGAGGCAAGAAGGTCGAGCGTCTGGAGGTCAAGGAAAAGGGCAGACTCGGGAACGACGTTTATACATATATTTAGAGAAATTGAAACATTTATTATTTTTCCTTGTATTAGTCAAAGAAAATTTTTGTTAAATATAACGATAGTTAAAAAGTTGAATTTTAAAGACATTGAAGTTCATAATGTAATAATTACAATGTTAATCAGACCAAAACTCTTAAACTTAAATCGTTTGCCTACGAATAGTTTCATTCGATATTAAATGAAGAAACCGTAAGTCACTTTATCATTCTCTAGTTTAAACTAGTTCTCTTTTATCCAATTTATTTTACAAAAGCCACACGTATTCTATACATATAATAAAATTGTAACTAAGCCGAATCTGTACATTAAATATTTTTTGGAAAATCTTATTGAAATAGACATTATTATCGATACCTACAGAGACCGAATCTATAGTTTTTAGAATTTTTGTCTGTCTGTCTGTCTGTTACCACATCACAAAAACATCACTGGAATAATTTTAATGAAATTTGGTATGGTGATAGCTGGTTATCCGGATCAACATATAGGATACTTTATACCGCGGGAAAATATCTCATTTTTGAGAAATCTATACTGAACATTAAAACGTAACTAGGGACGAACCCGAGCGGAGCGAGGGCGAGTTGCTAGTTATTAAATAAAAAAATATGTTTTCTATGAAAGTAAATTAAGTTACTCAGAATGTAAGCCATGTGCATGATAAATGAAACATAGTAAAAAAGTAATAAACCTTTGTTCATTATACTATAAAATATAAAATAATATAGTAATAACATGAATTTAAATTAAATAAAATAAAAAGTGGAAAAATATAAAGATATTTTTATCCCTATAACATCCATTAATTTACATATGAAAAAGACCACACATGAATGTTTTTAGTTATTCCCGACGTGCTGCAATGCATAGCATACGTACTGGAGTTTTTATAAACAGAAATAGGCTCGAGACAGTCGCGCCAGCCAAAATGTCTCGACTATGCTCAATCCTTCCCTTTGTACACTTTAACAATTATTTAAAGTACATAAAACGAAGATCGAAAATTGACGATACAATATTTGAAATATTTATCTATACAGATAAATAAAATTGAAGTGTCTGTTTGTAATATTAAAATAACCGCTTTTTACTAAATGCATATGGATGTATACACGGTACATATACCAAAACAACATTTTTTACAATTTTTGTCTGTCTGTATGTTTGTTCTGGCTAATCTCCGAAACGGCTGGACCTATTTTGACGGGACTTTCACTGACAGATAGCTGATGTTATAAAGAGTAACTTAGGCTACTTTTATGTTAGAAAAAGAATCAGGGTTCCGCGAAAAAAAATTAAAACCTATGAAATTGTGAACAAAATCCATGTACGGCGTACGCACCCGAGCGAAGCGAGGGTAAATGGCTATATAATTTAAATGAATATTTTAGGAGTAGCAAGCTGCTATTTATGTATAAACATAACTAACCGTGAAAACGTACCTAGGGACGAACGCGAGCGAAGCGAGCGTAAGTCGCTAGTTCAGTAAATATTTTCGATGAACCTCAAAATTATCTCTAATTAATCGATACTGATTCATTATCAAAGTATCCTAATTAGCATAAACAAGAAATACTATATAATCTATACATCCATACTAATATTATAAACGGGTAAAGTTTATGAGTTTGTGACGTTGTAGGGGTTAATCTCTAGATCTACTGAACCGATTTAGATGAAATTTCGTAAGAAGATAGTATGAGACAGTGGGAAGGACTTTTTATCCCTTCAATCAAGGGGGTGAAAATGGGGATGAAAGTTTATAATGGGAGTCAAGCTAGGGACGAACCCGAGCGAAGCGAGTGTGAGTCGCTAGTAATATTATGAAGAGGCAGAGTTTGTTTGTTTGTTTGAACGCGGTTAATCTCAGGAACTACTGACTCGATTTGAAAAATTATTTTTGCATTAGATAGCCCGTTTATTGAGGAAGGCTATATAGGCTATATATCATCATGCTACCCAAGGGAGCGGAACAGTATTCACAAATGTCAACAAATGGGGCAGACTTCCATACATTATTACTAACAGCATAAAGCCAAAGAGTTTTTTTGCAGTTTTAGCGCGAGCGAAGCCGCGGTATCTACTAGTAATAAAAATAAATGAAATATCATTTAATAATTCCTCTTGCTAACCGTGATGTAGACATCTAAGTGATCAACGACCTACATAAGTAGCAGTAAATGGTATATTTTCAGTTACACTTATCTCTTATCTGTTGACATGACAGCGAAATCAGCGAATGTAATCAAAATGCAATGCTGAATAAATAATGATACCGATAATAATTATTTGACTTTAAGGCATTGCTCCTCGCCGTGTACCTTCTCCCCAAATCTACGTATACGCGTCGATCCCTGCTACTGATATGTTAATTTTATTACAGAAACTTTAAAGATCCCAACCGGTTCAGTTTCGAAATGGAACGCAAGTGACATAAAAATTACGACCTTCACGTATAAACTGGTGTTTAATTCATCGGAATGTCATCAAAGACTGTTTAGCATTCGTAAAAGTCATAAAAATGCATTGAAAACGCATTACATAGAAAATTTTATTTAAAAATTGCGTTTCTTCGTAAGAAAATACGAAACAGCAAAATGAAAATCTTTAAATTATTATAGAGACCTCCATACATGTAAGTACTACCAGTGATGTCAAGTGAAGAAGAGCAACATCAACAAACATTAAAACATGGCAATATATAAGAGAAAATTATCTTTTTGACTTCTAAAATAGTACAGATTCGAAATCAAAATGTATACTAACCACGTTTTTTTTTAAATTCAAAATGTAAGCATAGGTTTGAAACTACATGATGTTAAAGATTATTAAAAAAAAAAAAAAAAACTTACGATCAATTGAATTAGATCCTAGCGCACTTAACTTGCACGTCGCATGCGTTATATTTTTGGTATTTAGGTAAATTTATGTTTCCCTCGTCTAAGCACTGGTAATCACTTAGTCCGGTACTATCACACGGTTGGTGTGTACTCGCGTGCTAGTCAGAGCGAAATGCCGGCGTGCGGCGTCGACTCTTGTAAACAAATAGATGGAGGGGGGCCCGGCAAAAAGCCTGGCCGGATCACACCGCTCACTTACGTCATTAACGATACGTAAACTAAGATCTACGGTTTACCTTTTATCATAGATATATAAAAAGTAAAACTTTTTTAAGACAAACTTAAGAAAAAAATTCAATAAATTATCTCTTCAACAAGGTATCACAAATAGAGCAACGTGATTTGAAAATTTTCAGTAAAAGTCAAATTCATGCAATTGTTTAATATTAAGTCTAACATTACGCTATTATATCCTCATTAGGAAACGACAGGATCACATTATATTATTTGGTTGTATGCAAAAACTTGTTAATTTTTTGTGCAAGGTTTACTCACGACCAATTTTCCTTATACCTGGCGAATCCGGTTTACCTAAAAAATCAACTTTTGAGAACATCCGAAAAAAAAGATTTGAAAAATTTCAAAGTGTAAGAAATCGTAAAGACGCATTTTAGAAAGAAAATGTTGCTTTTAACAACATAAAATAATTGCCACTTGCCCAACCTACTTTTAAACATGTTGTCCTTAAACACATAATAGCTAATATTGGATACGATTACGCATATGTCATACAAAATACTGCGCATTAAAAACTTACATCTACCACCTATTAGTTTGGTTTTAATTCCTTAACATGTTTTATCAAGCTATAAAATTATTATCAACTAACCTGTTCAAATAATTAACAGTTAATAATTTCCTTTCATAAACGTATTGTGGGGTCTGTAAATTAATATTTGCTGCTAAAATAGAGCTCCTATTAGCTTTATGTTATCTTCTCTGTGTTTGTAAAAGCTTATACTTTGGGTGGTAACATATACATATAATAAAATTGTAACTAAGTCGAATCTGTACATTAATTTTTTTTTTCAAATGGACATTATTATCGATACAGAGGCCGAATCTATAGTTTTTATAATTATTGTCTGTCTGTTACCGCATCAAGGAAAAACCACTGGAAGGATTTTGATAAAATTTGGTATGATTGTAGCTGGTTATTCGGGTCAATATATAGGATATTTTTTACTGCGGGAAAATATCTCTGAGAAATCTATACTGAACGTTAAAACGTAAGTAGGGGCGAACCCGAGCGGAGCGAGGATGAGTCGCTAGAGTTGCTTATAAAAACTGTTATGGTAAATATTGCATATGACACAGTTAGCTACCAATCGTCTCAAAAACAGCCTAAAATTCGTACATAATAGTCAAAATTTAATTCTGGCTGGTGACAAAACAAGCGGTAACGCAATTATCAAAAGTCGTAAACAAAAGCTAGGTAGTAATAAAATATCAACATATAATGTAAAATTTAGTAGGGATTGCAGTGAAACTTTGTAGCATTAAACTTTAAAGGCCTGCTTTACATCTGCAGTAAAAATCATTTTAACTTACTTTATATGGACCTGACTGACCCCCATGACGTTGAAAGGCAACTAATTAAAAGAATCGCTATTTATATGGACTATTTGATTGAATAATAAAATTGGAAATTTTTGAGTAATTTATAAAATCAAATATGGTTTTTGATATAAGTTAATTTTTAGGTTTTCTAATAACCCACTATAAAATAGAAACAGAGAATAACACTGCTAATTAACAATAAGTTGCGAGTTAAGTAAAACTAATTTAATTTGGTCTTACGTCCTAAAATGTCTGTTTAATAATGCGTGAATTCGCATATTTATGATTGAAATAATTATTGAAATAAAAGCTATATTTAAATAATGATACGATTGCATTGTTGTTACTACGAATTTGAAGTCTTTAAATGGGACACATCGCCGCAGGTTTTGCTCGTGACCACGGTAGACGTAAATCTGCCAAAACGTCGAACCAAATATAGGATATAATTGAAGTATTAGAACCCGTTCCTAATATCAGTTTGATGTAAGCGTTATGTATATACTCTTGCTTAACTTAAAATATGTTTTGAATTTTTACAAATGACTAGAGGCTCACCCTCGCTTCACTCGGGTTCACCTCTGGGAAAACAAAAACAAACCTATCCCACGGGAATCGTACATTTTTCCGGGATAAGAAGCAGCCTATGTGTTATTCCAGAGTCCAGACTATAATCTATTTCTGTGCCAAATTTCATCCAGATCCGTTGAGCCGTTATAAACATCCATACATACTCACAAACTTTCACATTTATAATGTTAATTAATACGAATAGTGAAGGGATAATGTAGTGCTCCCTATTCTGTACTTTCAGCATGTGTAAGGATTTAGCAATACAAAATACAAATTTATAAATCTGCCTTTGGGCATCGTCGCAAAATAACCGCTTTTTACTAAATGCATGCGCGGTACATATACCAAAACAACATTTTTTACAATTTTTGTCTGTCTGTCTGTCTGTTTGTTCCGACTAATCTCTGAAATGGCTGGACCGATTTTGACGGGATTTTCACTGGCAGATAACTGATGTAATAAAGAATAACTAAGGCTACTTTTATTTCAGAAAAAAAATAGGGTCCAACGAAAAAAAATTAAAAGCAAATTAATTAATTAATTTTGTTTTAGGAAGAACCCCAGCGAAGCGAGGGTGAATCGCTAGTCTATACTAATATTATAAAGAGGCAGTTTGTTTATTTGTTTGAACGCGCTAATCTCAGAAACTACTAATCCGATTTGAAAAATTATTTTTGCATCAGATAGAATGTTTATTGAGGAAAGCTACATATCATAAAGTACATATCATAAAAATCTGCTATATATCTAAATAAAACTATCTTTTCGGATTTTTTCGCGGATTTATTTTGATTTTTGTTTCCCGACGTTTCGATTGCTTTACAGCAATCATGGTCACGGGAGAGACTAAGGTGTTAGATGTCTCAATGGCATTATACAGTTGTTACAGACAGCCTACCTACTATTCTACAAAAATGATTTTAAAAATTCAAAAATGGCATCAAAGTACCTTACAATATTGGTTGATTTTAATTCTAAACATTTTAAAATTTAAGTTTTTAATAAGTATTATAATTAAATATAGCTATATTATTTACTTAATTTTTGCTATTATAATAAATATTACAATTTTCTTTATTAATTACTAATCTTATTTAGTGTTGCTATTATTATATTATCTGTAACCATAAAGATTATTAAACATTTTTTAAAATATCAATTATTTATTTAAGCAATATAATTGTTTTATATGTAGTTTAAAAAAGAAGTTTAATATTAATTTAGATTGTTATTATTTAAAGTTAAAATATTAAGCAACACTATTGTTAACTTTATAGATAAAAAATGTTAATTAGAATTACTACTATTATTGCGATCCACACAGTATGAACTAACTACATCTACTGGTCTGTTATATTTGTTTTTGTTGTTTGTTTTTATTATGTTTATTACAGGATCCCATGATGATGGTAGTACCCAGCCATCTTCCCTATTTCGGAATAAACCTCTTTCTAACAAAAAAATAATTTTGCAAATCCGTCTATAGGTATATGTCCGAACATACGTTAAAAAAATAAAAAACATCCGAATTTCGAGAACCTCCTCCATTTTTGAAGTCGGTTAAAAAATAAGAAAAACTCTATTTTCTTCTCGACATCACACACCTGCCACTCACTGCCCAGTAGCCTAGTCGAGTAGAGCTTGGGTTTACACGCATATACATATTCCCACACGATCTCTCCCTAGAAGGATAAGTAGAATTTCCATAAGACAGACAGACAAATGGGGAGTGTGCAAAAAATTATAATGATCTCATCATCGGTGATACTACAACCATTTAAGTATTTTTATTTTGCGCAATAATCGCTTCTAAATAAGCTTTATAACAATTTTACATGACACGACTAAAATATTGATATAGACATTTAAATAACTAGCGTTTTTAAGCGGTTCCGCATGCGTAGTTCAATTATGTATGACTATATCCCTAAAAATATAGCCTATTTATTACTGGTGTATAAGCTTTACTGTAAAGTTTCATCAAAATCCATACAGTAGTTTTTGAGTGAAAGAGAAAAAAATATCCATCCATCCATCCATACTCACAAACTTCCGCGTTCATAATATAAATAGGAGTAGGATAGTATGATAGGATAAGAAAAGATATATTACAAAATATTGCATCTTCGCGTCCTATTTATTCAAGTTCCACCGGCCACTGGCAAAAAATATTTTATTTCGCGTTGTTTTTGGGCAAAACAATTTAATGATAAGTTCATTTACAGTGTAATTAAACAATACAAGACCTCTTTTTGTCCCAAATCCATTCAATAGTTTAGACGTAATTGGGTCACAAACATGCAAACTTTCTGATAGTTTCATATAGATAGTTTGACATTTGTGAATTTAATCTTTTGCACTTCTCTTTTGAAAACAAAAGTATTATTAAGTACTAGCATTGCCCGCGGCTCCGCCCGCGTTCAGATGACCAAAAACCAAATTCTTAGGTTTCACTTATTAGTATACTTTTACATTGCAGATTTTGTATTTTTTTTAGAAATGAGATATTTTTCCGCGGTAAAAAGTATCCAATATGTTGACCCGGATAGCCAGATATCATCATACCAAATTTCATCAAAATCTGTCCAGTAATTTTCTCGTGATGCGGTAACAGAGACAGAGAGACAGAAAGACAAAAATTCTAAGAACTATAGATTCGGCCTCTGTATCGATAATAATGACTATTTTAATATGATTTAAAAAAAAAAACATGTACAGATTCGGCTTAGTTAGAATTTTATTATATGTATAGATTTTCACATAAGATATAACACAATTATTTAAGCGACTTTACGTTAACTTTAATTGCCATGTTACGTACAAACAACAATACATATCCTAACAAAAAAGTGCGAAATACATGTAGCAGCTGGGTGTTCAACTGTCGTCAGATATAAAAGGGCTTCGAAGTATTTACGGCAGTAGCAAGGCAGAGTTATTGCCACCTAACCAGCGTATTAGACAAGTTATCTAGAGCTCTATACAACTTTTTGCTTCACTCGGTATTACATAGCGAATGTGGTCAAAGACTCGCTTCAAGTTGCAGTTTTTGTTCACCGTGGGGCTGATTGCGTTACAAAATAAAAAGTAGAAAACAAACTATCTACATCGGATATGGCCGGTATCAATGAATTGAAATTCTAATAATATAAATAACAGAGTAGTATTGTTCTAAAATTGAATAAAAAATAATGTATTCATGTATATACAATAATGCTGGGAAAAAAAGTCATAATTCAACAAAAAACATACATACATATGAAAACGACAACTAAATTCTAAACTCTTCAAAAACTTTAATATAATTTTATAACGGTATAATATCAAACTGGTGATATTCCATTTATTACAAAGCACCTCAGTCTCCTTGAACTTAACATACCGATTTTGAAATTCAAAACAGACAAATATATTCTAATGTTAACATATTGAATTCGCATTATGGATATATGAACAGCAAACACCAAAAACAATATTTTATCCTACTTTTACAATATGATGGTTTCAATACTGGAAAAGGTGTCACGGTCAGAACACACAATTATTTAACACTATCGTTTACAGTATATATGTTACTATAAAAGCCCGTATCGTGGTAAATTTTAGGTTTACCTAGTAAATCTTAGGATTTGCCAACATGAGTTGGTAAATGTAAGGATTTCGCTACGCTACGCTTCGCTCTACGACCTTCTCAACCTACGTTATCCAAGTCGGGCTTTTATCTTGACAAGAACAAATACGCAGTGTTTAAATAAACCAACATTTACCAACCATCGTTGGTAAAACCTACCATGTACCAAACTCTGATGGTGAAAGCTCGAAACATCGCTTACTTCTTATGAAATCCTTCCATTTAGTAATGTTGGTAAATTTTAAGATAAACTAGTTAAACCTAAGATTTAACAGCATACGGGTTTTTATAATAACCTACCTATATACAGCTTAGTTAAGACGAATATAACGCTGTTTTGAACTACATAAAATAGCAAATAACTTCGAATTAATGGGATGTTCGTGATTCAGGCTTTACGTAGGTAAGTGATATTTGATGCCTACTTATATTTTATTTATTCATATTTTTAACTAGCGAATTGCCTCAGGTGAAAGAGTTCTTGGCAGAAGAAACTAATTATTTATATATTCTTATGGTAATATCTACTATTTTTGAAATCCCCATTCCCTAAAGGGAAAAACTGTACAGAAAACAATGTTTCAGATATTACATTAAAAAAAACAGCCCAATAAAACTGATACAAGCTACTAGTTATATAATGTAGTTTTAAATAGTCGATACCCTAATTTTCGTTATGAATTCAAACATGTAACATTTTCTTCGTATACAATGAATTTTAAAGGGCGCATGAAATTCAAAACGTGTATCCCATTTCTGCGATTCAAATATTAAGCAATGACGCGGTGTGCACTGTTAATATTTATGTTGAATATAAAATAGCAGAGGCTCATCAGCATATTATCTTGTAGATAGGACAGTATCGGCTTTTAGGCATAAAAAAACTTTTTTTTTTAGATTTCGAAGCTAAATGCGGCGTAAATATTTATAATTTTGTCATATTCTTTGTCCTTTTATTTATTACAGATTTAAATCAGGAATAAAAATTTGGTCTTAGGCGTCTTCTGTAAACCGCTATATAGTATACAATGATGTATTCACACGCACGCACATACGCACATACGCACATACGCACGCACGCACGCACGCACGCACGCACGCACGCACACACGCACGCACGCACACACGCACGCTCGCACGCACGATACATGTAATTATTTTATACTGCTTCAAAGTAATCACATATAAACAAACGTAATAAATTGATTACTGTTGTAGGCGGCTAAGAAATAAAGATCAAATAAATAGTTTTTGCCGCATGATATATCAAGACTCATTCGCCGAACGTTCATTATATGTGCTTGGTTAATGACATGTGCAATAAGTACAATATCTAGGATCCCAAATTAATTGCGATCTACACTTCACTGACCCATCACGTACACGAGAAAAAACGAGTACGCGAGCAGTAGACCGAAATTACCATTAAGATATAAAGGTTTCCGCTCTTTTGTTTCACATCATGACTTTTGTCGTAATGCTCTGAGTATCGACTATAATACACTACACTTATAACGTGTTTTATTTTCATATCGTTAACAAATTTTTACCCACATGTCAGAATAAATCAACTTATAAAAGTTCACTCATTGAATAAATAGATAAATTACCTGAATTAAAATATATATGTATATAATAATACTAATATCTATAGATATAATAAAATTCTGAGTGGAATCTGTACATTAAATATTTTTTGGAAAATATTATTGAAATAGTCATTATTATACATAGGCCGAATCTATATAGGTTTTAGAAATCTGTCTGTCTGTGACCGCATCACGAGAAAACCACTGGATAGATTTTGATGAAAATTGGTACAATGATAGCTGGTTATCCGGGTCAACATACAGAATTCTTTTTACTACAAGAAAATATATAATCTGTGAGAAATGTATAATAAACGTTAAAACGTAATTAGGGACGAACCCGATCAGAGCGAGGCCGGGGGAGTCGCTAGTCTATGTATGTATTCAGCCCTCTTTTAACGTCCCACTGCTGGGCACAGGCCTCCCTTCAATGCGAGGGGAATCAGACCATAGTCCACCACGCTGGCCAAGTGCGGATTGGCGGACTTCACATGTCTTTCGAAAACTTACTAGGTTTTCTCAGACATGCAGGTTTCCTCACGATGTTTAGTCTATACAGATACATAAAATTGAAGTGTCTGTTTGTAATGTCAAAGTAACAACTTTTTACTTAATGCATATGAAAGTATATACGGTACATATAAGAAAAACACAATTTTTAATTTTTTTTCTGTCTGTTTGTCTGTTTGTTCCGGCTAATCTCCGAAACGGCTGGACCGATTTTCACGGCACTTTCACTAACAGATAGCTGATGTTATAAGAAGTAACTTAGGCTACTTTAATTTAAGAATATATTTAAACCAGCAATTCTTGTATATTTATTAATTAATATCAGCGTTTTCGAAAACGGTTGAAATTTGGTTGCGGGTTTTCGGGGGCGAAAAATCGATCTAGGTTGGTCTTATGTCTGGGAAAACGCGTGTTTTCGAATTTTCATGCGGTTTTCTTTCACATTTTTCCACGCAAAATATGGTCGCTTATTTCTTACGCTGTCAAGTGGAAAAAGCATAAGATTGACATTCACAGGTGTACGGGTTCGAATCCCGGTCGGATACTAAGTTTTTATTTTTGTTTTTTTTTTTTTTTTTGTAAAAAAAATACGATATAACAAAAAAGAACTCCGAGCGAAACTACTTTAATATAAATGCGGAATATGACTTGGAGAAACACATAGGTTACTTTTACTGTCATAGGGATGCACCCGAGAAAGGGCGGTAAGTCGCTAGCATACGTAATTACGAAACAAACACAAAAGTCGCGATTTATCAAACCTCCTTGCCCTTATTTAATAGATTATCAACACGGCGCGGCGCTTCCGAAACAACATCAAAGCATAATATGTGAGGTCATCAAACATAAAACTTAAGTGCATGAACCGTAGGTGTTATGGGCGACAGGTATCGCTTTCCATCAGGTAGACTGTCTGCTCGTTTATCACTGAGTATCATAAAAAAAAAAAAAAAATCATAATGAAAATACAACTCGGCAACTACCATCGATTATATATATCACAATATAAAAAGAATTATCTACACTTATACCTATTTCTTTATTCTAAATATAATTTTCGCATAGTGAAGACGCAAATATAAGTTATTTAAACGTCTTAATTAAAATCATATATGTATGCATCAAGGAAAACAGTTGTAATTGAAACAGATTGACATTAAATAAATTGTAAATGACGAATTGATCATGCCTTCCTTTCGGGAAAAGTATTGTGGCATATTGATTCTGATTGATCTAAGTGGTTTTTTGTTAAGTAATTTGGGAGGACATAGCAAAGTTAATGTGAAACAACCTTCTGGAAGTGTTATTTGTATGACCAATCAACGGCGATATTTATTTAATACTAGTAAACACACCCCCACTTCGTTTGGCTACTTATAATAATAAATAAATATTATGTTGGGACATTAACACACAGCACTATCTAGTTCCATTGTAAGCTACGAGGCTTGTGTTATGGATACCAGATAGTTGATACACTACACATGTATAACTATAAATTCATACATATTACATATAAATATAAACACCCATGACGGTAAAAGCATTCGTGCTCATCACACAAATGAATGCCCCTAGCGGGACTCGAATCCTAGACCGCTCACCGCTGGCACAGTAAGTAGGGTAACTACAAACTGAACCAAACGTGTCGTCACTTATTATAATCTAAGCAAATAAATAAAATTGCTTTGTGTGAAAGTGTCTGTTTCAGTGGCGTAGCTTTGCCAATGCAACCAATTTGCCCCTGACTCTAGGGGGACCCCAGCGAGCCACAAACGATTATTTTATTTCAAAACATTTTTTCCAAGACGGCCCTCGAGAAGTTTAAATAAAAACCGCAATAAAAAAGTGTCCTAAATTTCCGCATATTATTTTTTATGGGGACCACGAGGAATGTTGTTGTTGTTGTTGTTTCGTACATGTGTTCTATAAAACAATGAATGGCCCGTTCTTCCGGGAGAGCGGTTTGAAAAAAAGTGAGAAATTTGTAAACTGTCTCTATCTGGGTTCACATTCGCATTCAAAATAGGCAAAGGGGGCATTTCCATATAATTTTTTTTCGTTGTGGCCCAAAAAGAAGTTCCGCTACAGCTGGATTGTTGTAATGTCAAAATAACAACTTTTTACTTTAGTAAAAAGTTTCATATAAAAGTTTATACTGAACTTATAAAAAAAAAACAATTTTTAAATTTTTTGTCTGTCTGCTAGCTAGTTGTTCCGGCTAATCGCCGAAACGACTAGCTTATAGATTTTATAGCAAAAATGTACGTTGGTGGTATATTTTCAGCTATGCACAATACTTCTTAGGAAAACATGAGGCTAATCTATACTAATATTATAAAGCTGAAGAGTTTGTTTGTTTGTTTGTTTGGTTGAACGCGCTAATCTCAGGAACTACTGATCTGATTTGAAAAATTCTTTTTGCATTTGATAGCCCGTTAACTGAGGAAGGTTATAGGCTATATATCATCCCGGAAAAGTGCACGGGTCCCGTAGGATAGATGTGTTTTCGTCTAGGGACGAACCCGAAGCGAATCGAGGGTAAGTCGCTAGTGTAAAATATGCAGGCAGTCTTTCCACAAGACACTTATCATATATTGAATTTCCCAAAAAAAAAAACAAATAAATATATTGACTTTATATTCGCCAAACATTTTTGAACAAGAATAATATCGATACAACATTAACAGGCTAATAAAATTATTACGGCTGCGATAAATAAAGTTTGAAACACGGATATTTCAATGTTAGCATTCTTAAGCTTTTTGTAAAAAAAACTAGAAGAAATATGAAGCAGTAAAATATTTTCTGGCAATTAATTCGTTTCACTAAGTGAGAGTTTTCTATGGGGTCGCGAGAAAGCAAAGGGCTAAGTGAAAAAAAAAATTCAAAACAAAAGATTGCACTCGTGGGAATCACGGTAATTACATTTATAACTATGAAACATAAAAAAATAAATGCGTACTATAATTAATAATTACATATCATTTGATTGTGAAAAAATAAATCACGACTTGAACAAGATTCTTTAAATCAAGTTTGATTGAAGGAATTAATTATTATCACTCGTGTCACATTTCGTATTTTTATTCACTTATACGTGCCTCTTTATTAAATAACCTGTATTTTATTTAATAACTCCATGTAAAAGGCAGAAGCCTTCGCTGATTTCTTATATTTTTATAAATTCAATCAATCAGATGTCAAGGAGATACCCAATCTGATGAATGGAATGAGAATGAACACAAAAAAACGCAAGTATTGACTTGCGTTTGAAAGACTGAATTTTAGTGCGTTGCTGTTAGTGTTATATTTAGTTTCATAGTAATCCTAATAGTGGTAGCCCAGTGGTAATGCGCTCGCTTGGGAAACCGAGTGAAGCGGGTTCAAATCCCGGGTCTCGCACCTCTGATATTTTCATGTGCGAATCATTTTCTAACTTGATTACCACTTGCCTTACGGTGAAGGAAAACATCGTGAGGAAACCTGCATGTCTGAGAGAACCTAACAAGTTTTCGAAAGACATGTGAAGTCCGCCAGTCCGCACTTGGCCAGCGTGGTGGACTATGGCCTGATCCCCCTCGTCTTGAAGGGAGGCCCGTGCCCAGCAGTGGGACGTTAAAAAGGGCTGAATACAATCCTAATAAAATAATATACAAGAATTAACAAAACGGGAATTATGTGAACATTTTATAATACACCAATAATATTTTTAATCCTGTCATGTAAAATATTACGTAGTGTGAATTGATAGGCAATTTATTATATAATGCAACAAAACATAAATGATGAACCCATTTAGATGCGAATAGAAGGCGTTGACTTAAATTATTATTTAAATGTTAAAATATATTTCTAATGTAATCATGTCTAACAGATTTTCTTTGTATTACTTCTGGCTCCAAAAATATCTGATTAGGTAGATCTCTATTTATAACAAGTGAAAAAATTCTTTCAGTTATTTCTCACTCTTTGGTACCTTAAAATCGGTTTACATTTTTGAAATAAAAGTTTATATTTTATATAGTATAATAAGAATGATGTATTTATAAGCTAATTAATCACTATTGTCAGAATTTAAAAAAATATAATCCAAACAGAGTTCTCTATATCAAATTATGATCTATTATATTACATTAATAGCGATTCACCCTCGCTTTGCTCAGGTTCGTCCCTGGTGATTCTTTAAATTGACAAAACTTTTTTTATTTATGAACCGATTGAAATATAATGAATACTAAATGTTAAATGAAGCTTACCACAATACATTAGTAAAAACCGCACCCAAATCGGTTAAGCTGTTCCTGGGATTAACGCGCACAAACGCACAGAAAAACAGAAAAAAAATAAAAAATCATTGTTTCGGGTTCCATTGCGTTAATAAAGACCCTCAATTATAGTTTTTCTCAAATATCTTACATGTACAGACAGCGATCAGTTACACTTTTGTTATATGTATAGATGCTATTATATAATAAATTTTAGTTTTCTTTGAGAAAAATTTAAATTTACATATAGTGAAATAGTTAAAGCCAATGAATACATAATAAGAATTCAAACACATGGAATAGCGAATTCCGGATATGACGTCACAAACTAACCTTATGTTTGCAGATTAGGATTGCTAGTCGCAAAGCAAATATAACACGTACCTAATTAGAAACGTCTCAATTTGTTGACTAGATGCAGCTGGTAAACAAAATATTTAAATTATATCATACTTTTACTTCAAACTATGATGATTGATGGCTTTCAAAGGTTCGATACAAACCTTTTATATTGATTGAAAATAGAAAAAATGGAGTGATTTTTGGTTTCTTTAAAAACAATGCTAACTATACCGGAAAAATATTTTTAAATATGCCATTTGAAATATTTCTACTAATTGCCATTATTATATTAATAAAAAAGTCGCTGTCATAAAATAAAATCGCATTCTTAATGAATAAAATGCTCTACATATTTGAAATCGCTCAAAATTTCGACCTTGTAATATTTGGATATCCAATTTTTAAGTATAGCGACTTACCCTCGCTTCGCTTCAGGTTCGTCCCTAGACAAAAACAAATCTATCCCACGGGACCCGTACACTTTTCCGGGATGATATATAGCCTATAGCCTTCCTCAGTAAACGGGCTATCTAATGCAAAAAGAATTTTTCAAATCGGATTAGTAGTTCCTGAGATTAGCGCGTTCAACCAAACAAACAAACAAACAAACTCTTCAGCTTTATAATATTATAGTATAGAAGTATAAATAAGTACTCGAAGTTCGAACTACACAATAAATTGCGCTATTTATACTCTTTATGTCCTATTATTGATAAAACCTAAGACGATACTTTACGCTTTCTGCTCATGAAAGTGAAAAGATTGGAATGAGGTAACGTGGGCGCTGAGGCTAAGCTAGTACATGCACCTTGCTCCTCTCACTTTCCTTTGTCACTTATCTAACACTAGTATGTGTGAGTAAGAATTTCATAGTTCTAATATTTATATTATTTCTAATTATTTCTAATGTATTTTGATTGTTTGTAATAAATTTCATAAGCACATTCTTGGCTTGCTATTTATAAGGTATCTCATAGAAATATCACTAATCTTTACAGTCTTTATAAAAAGCCAAAGCATTTGAATTCAGAATTAAAAATAATAGTAATTGCAGTGGTAAATTATAAATAAGTGTATCCTACTAATATTGCAACTGCGAAAGTTTGTAAGGATACATAATATGTTTGTTAATCTTTCATGTTAAAACTACTGAATGGATTTTGATGAAACTTTACAGTAATATAGCTCGGCTAGCATAGCTCTATGTGATTTATAAAGATATGTAATACATAAATGAAATATGTGAAAAAGGCTATGGGAAACCGCCACTAAGCACTAACTTGAAGTCCAAAATAACAAACACCAATAACATTAAAGTTTATTTTTACTGTATATTAAAAATAATTTATGCAACAATTATATTATTAAAATATTTATACTGCTTGAAGTAAATAATAGTTATTAAAATAAACTAATTAGACCATCTTTAGTACTTTTTTTTTTTAATATTTCATGAATCATAGCACTTTTTTTAGCCTGATAGTTATATAGGAAACAGGTCAAAGTTTATCCACAAGTGGTGTGATGACATGTGACAAGGAGAAGAGGAAGCTCTAAGGAATTTTAACTTTTTTTTATTTCTTTTGTGGTATGTGCTAATTTTCATGAAACAATATGAGATAGGGTAGGGAGTTTGAAGAAAATGTACACAAATACAGAACGATGAATGGTGAAGAAAGGCTTAAAGAGATTTAAAAAATTTGTGAGAAGCATTTAATAAATGAGCCCTTCTGACGATATTGATTAGCAGTATTAAAACCTACCTACAGGGCTTGGAAGCTTCTACATAATATGGCCAACTATTATGATTTCTCTATGTTAATTGCAGTAGATAACAGAGCACATAAATAATGTAATTAAAAATAACTAAAATAATATTTGTATTAAAATTATCATTTAATATAAAAGTATATAAATAATTACAAGTGTAAACTAAATGTACGTTATTTATAAAGAATATCTAAATTAGTATTAATAACCGAATATTATTCTTACACATTCATATCTAACCATCAGAAAAGGTAAAGAAGTAGGTGTAGAAAAATTGTGAAGTTTGCATTGGAAACTTAAATTTTGGAAATTTAAAAGAAAACAATTTAAAATTTCAAAAAACTCCTGAGAATGGTGAATAAATTAATTAATCACTAATGCAAAAGGAGTCTAATTAACATAACATCATTATTAGCATTAAATTAAAAAAAAAAATGTAGACCAATATAAACATATTGATGATCATAAATATTATCTTTACCAAGGTTATGAGTGTTCAAGTTATTTTTGTTTTAGTATCACATAGAACAAAAAAGGTACACTGTAAATATACACATTTTGTAAGCATTTCTTATATCCAAATCTTAGAGTAATATTTTCTTTATAAACACTAGCATATTGCATATAATGTATTATTTTTATATTATCTTGAATAATAATAAGTATGTAATTAAAATATATCTATCTATTATGATTAAAAGATAATAAAAATTCTTTACCTTTTTCAACAGGAGCTCACCGAGGTAATGCAGACACTCTCATTACTTTTACTTTCTGATAGGCGTAGGATAATATGAATATTTAGCACCGATACAGCGAGTAACCACGATTAATGTAACACTAATTAAAATTAAAAATATAGAAACAAGTGTAAAACTGTTTAGGGAACACAATAAATTAGATAAATGCGCTATATTACTCGATACTACTTCACTTAACGCCGAATTAAAAACGAATTCATTACCACAACAAGAAGTCATCACAAATAACGTTGCAACAGTGAACTTATAACATAAATAGGTATATACGAGGATATTCTAATTAAATTTTAAATATAAATTTCCTAATAATTTAATTATAATTTGACCTAAATAATTTGTTAACGGCATGTAAACACCTGAGAATGACAAAATAACACTTTGACAGCTATTTGGGGTTGCTATACTTTGTGTATGTTCTATAATTTTGAGGTAAATCATATTTTTATTTTCAGCAATAGATTGATAATATTGACTTTGTAGGATGGTAGATAAAAATTTTGATCAATCGATAATATTAAAAAACTTTACAATTAGAATTAAAAAAAATCCGCATTACTACTTAATTATTCAAAAACTATATGTCTAACTATGTGTATGTTACATAGTATAATAGTCAGTAATACTTTATGAATACCTATGGCGAATAGCTGGAAAATAAAATAGAATACCTACGTTTCAATTACTTTAAAACTTTGACGCTCCACATTGTTCCTATTATCAGATACTAACGAATTATTCTATCGAAGTTCCGTCGCACGTTTTATACTCGGCATAATTGGCGAATAAGAGCTAGACGGAATTAAGTGTAATATTTCAAGTTTCGAGCGTCCCGACAGTCGACGCTTATTATTTACTAAGAGCATCCTATGTGACATCATCCTAAGTGCCAGGCAATTAGTAAATAGTTCGTATAACAAGGGCCGAGGCCCTACAAGCTACAATGTCTGCTTATTATATAATGGACATTCCTTGAGGTTAATAGCCCCCTAGTACTCGTGTCATCGGGTATTATAAGCGAATGGTAGCCCATAATTTTGACGTCATCATAAGTACCAGGCAATTATACCTACTTGTGTTAACTAATTTATGTTGTAAAAAATTCACAGGTACTCTTTGCAGGCCTTTCTTCAATGAACTCCTACATATTCTTTGATACTCTAGTACTAATAATAATTTTTATGACCTAATTTATTAACCAAGGGCTGATAACGAAAGTAACTTCGTTCCTACCGTATATCCCACGACACCTCTCTAGTTTTTTTCTTGGTATCGGATTATTTAGGGAAAAGTTTTAGCTAAGATTGAATTAGAGTAGGGCAACACATACCTTTTCAGGGTTTTTTTTTCATTTTCATAGTGACATAGTTACAGGTTTTAGGCTTATTATTTCTATATTTTAACATTCATGTAGAATCATTATTAAAACATCTATATAGCACACATTTTGACTGAAAGAAATGTTTTAATTTAAGCCCATTTTTTATTTTTTATGAAACAATTATAAAAATTCCCATATAAAACAATTTAAATATTTTGCTTTTAATAAGCATATAAAGGCGAAGAGACCTTCTATTGAATGCGCTAATATCCAAAAATTAAGAAAGTGAAGCCACAGGCGAAAACTAATGTTAATATTATTTATTTTTATTTAGTTATAAAATAAAAACGGAAATATAGAAATAAGAACTGTTTTCTGAAACATTTTTCTCTTTAAAATACATTTTTGGAAGTTTTCTAATTTTAAGTTAATTAAAAGTATAGGTTATCTCATAATGTAACTTTTTCACATGAATGTTTATTATTTAATATTTAAGTAATATTTAATAAAAGGACAATATTAGAAGACCTTGATTGTTATTGGCAGCAATATCCTTTCTGTCCTGACTTCTGTTACTATAAATGAATCTTTATTTCAGGCCTTTAACAAAATTCGAAAAACTTACTATCTTATTTTTTTAAAACAACAGGTTAATAAAAAATAATAATTCAAATACAATTATTTATTACATTTAATTTACACAAACCTAACTACTATACATCCCGTTTGCAAATAATTTAGGAGTAAGTTATTAATACTATGTATACAATATTGGCATTAAAAGAAAAAGAATATTTTTTACTTCTGTTTTCATTTATCAATCATTAAAATTATTTAGGTAATGTTTTTAAAATACTACTTCAAATTGTGACTTATTGTAAAATATAAATGCCTTGTTAAGGAATATTTTAAAGCAGAAGTTCCCAACCAGGGGGCAATAGTTTATATAACTTAAAATTAAAATAAATTAAAATCGTTAAAATAATGTGTTTTATTATAATAAAAAATAATAATAAAGAGTGCGTGTATGAATGTGTACACGAGCAATAAGTAAAACTTCTGAAGGTTATCGATACTCTTTTTGAAATTGAATTTATGTTTTAAATAATTAGGATAGGTGAGATACTAAAAATAACGCATATTACAATCATATATTTATAGAATATAATTTAAAGAAAGAATATAATATTATATATCAGCTGTCAGATAATAACAACGGTTACCATGGCAACAAACGTACGTAGCCTACCCTCCAAGTCAAGCGTGCGTAAAGAAGTTTTACTTCAGAAAATAAAGGGGGGCATGAAAATATTTTTTTATAATCCGGGAAGCTCAACAGTAGAAAGGTTGGGAAACCCTGTTTTAAAGCAATATTGTTGACATTAGATTTTTGGTCATTAAATCTAAATTGCAAATATATATATATATATATATATATACATATATACATATGAGAAAAAAAATGCTATATTTAATACAATCTACAACTCAATATAACATTATTTATTTTATCAAACAACATGTCATAATTAACACTAAGTAATACTTGTTGAAACTGGTATAAGCAAATTATATTATGTAAAATATAATTAAACACACTAAATCATATGAAAGTCATTATATCAATAAGGGTCAAAAGTAAACAATGCTCAAAACTTCAGATAAGAATGAGTCCGAAATAGTAACTGGCAAACATTTGCAAAAAAGAACATAACTTAATGAAACTTATAGACCAATCATACACTGGAAATCCCTTTCTCCCTGCAAAAAGGACCCAAAACTATTGTATACATCAGGCTCAGACTAAAGAATAATATATAAACAGTGTCCCACGGGAGCCGTACATTTTTCCGGGATAAAAGTAGCCTATTTGTTATTCTGATGTACGAACTATATTATTGTAGTTTCATTAAAATCCAATCAATAGTTTTTGTGTACTAAGCTGTATAAGTTACTAGTTTCTTAACTATCCCACGGTAACTCTATTTCCCAGGATGAAAGGTATCTAAAATGTTCACCATGCAAAATTTCATTTAAATCGGTCAAACAGTTTCGGAGATTAGCCCGTACAAACAGACAAACAGACAGAGAAACAATTTCTATATACAAACATTCGACCTCTACAGTTTTATTATATGCATAGATAATGTACAATAATTAAAAACAGGATACAATTATTAATAGAACATTTGATACTTTGATAAGCAAATAATTGTTATATGAATTTGATCTTTCAAGAAAAGAGAAAAGTGAACTAATTAGCTTAAAAATACAAGAAAATATAGTTTCATAATTTGTAATTCATATTTTCTTCTTTAAATTTTCCTTATTCTTTGATGAAACTGTGTGGAAAAATCTAGAATAGTAGCATAAACAGAATATTACGCTACTATTTTTTGAATTGTACATATTTTTGACGGGCTCCATCTATACAATTCTTTGGTCTGAGAGATCAGGTTATTTTCAAAGTTCTTCCTAGAAAATTTCAAATAATATTATGTTGCACTTTATTAATTAATTTCAGGCTCATGTTATAGTTGGGGGAGGAAAAAAAATTGTCAATCTCAATAAATATGGAGTAAATCAAATATTACTTGAAAAAATGTTATCCTACTAATATTATAAATGTGAAATTTTGTTAGGATGGATGGATGGATGTTTGTCACTCTTTCACGCAAAAGTTGCTAAACGAATCTTGATGAAACTTTACAGGGAAATAGCTTATACATCAGAGTAATACGTAGGATATAATTTTTAATGTATGCATGTAATACATAATTGAACTAAGCGAATTATTCTTTTGAATGATGTTATTACAACCAAAGTAATCCTTATAAAATTGTTATTCTAAAGACCAATAATAATATGAAGACTATCTAAAACCAACATCTTATTAACAACTAGCGACTCACCCTCGCTTCGCTTCGGGTTCGTCCCTAGACAAAAACAAATCTATCCCACGGGACCCGTACACTTTTCCGAGATGATATATAGCCTATAACCATCTTCAGTCAAATGCAAAAAGAATTTTTCAAATCGGATCAGTAGTTCCCGAGATTAGCGCGTTAAACCAAACAAACAAACAAACTCTTCAGCTTTATAATATTAGCACATAGATAATTAATAAATTATATTTTGCTAATATGTCAATATTTTTTAATTTGGTACGAAAATGAAGTAAAACTACAGTTGGGAGTAATATTTTCCAATTTTAAAAAGAAACAAAGATCTATAATAGGCCTTAAGAAAATTATAAGAAAAATTAAAACGTTCATTTATAAAGCGTCACGTCAAAATAGCCATAAAATGGAATTTTTGAGGCATTTTTCCTCATAATAAACTCATTAACATAATCATATTAAGTAGTTCTCCTTATAAAAATGTATTTAGATCATGTAGCACCGTCTTTTAAATTTATTTAATATATTTTAATGGTAATAGATTTTTAAAATTAATATTCAATCAATACTAAATAAAAATTGTCACATTACTTACCAAATAACAGAGTCCGATAATGAAAAATTTCATACTTTGCAACTCTTGAGATTTCAAAAATTATTCTATTTATTATTCATGAAAGATAGTACGTAAGATGTTTAAACACCAAAGCTGCTATCAAAAGCCCAAGAAACTCAAACATTCAGCAATATTGACTCTGAAGTTGCCATTATATTACTTATCATCATCAATTAAGAACATACTAGATACATAATCAGCGACAAACATCAATTAAAAAAGTACTAGATACACAACCCCATGCAAAAGTTCTTTTAAAACTGTCACCAATTGTGTTTAGGTAATGATTTTAGTTGATATAAATATATAACAATGTAAATCGAACCTTAAAAAATTAAATTAATTAAAAAAATTAAAAGCGCGCTCAAATGTTTAAATAAGCGCTCACTTGGTGAGAACATTTTTTATTGCTGATTGTGTACCTAGTACTTCATTGATCGATAGCGACAATATATATATTGTGTGAAACATTCTTAAATTGTCAGTCTGTAAGTAAACTAAGCCACTGAGTTTGGTGCATAGACACTTACATTATCAAAAATATATCGATTCTTAAATCACAATAACTTCATAGGAAAAGCATACTAAAATTATTAAATTAGAAACAAAATAAACATCTAAAATTTTAAAGCTTTATATGTGGTACTATTTTAATTGGAGTACCAGTAACAGGTTTCTTTGGGCTCATTTTGTTTGGCGAATGCATAATAACATCCACAGCTCTCCGCAGGATCTGATGTTCACTCTTTTTGTATTCTTCAGTTATTTTTGATAGATCTAGATCAGCATCTATCATTAGAACCTGAAAACATAAGAAATAAAGTGTTAATGAATAAATAAAATAAATATGTTGAGATATTAACACGTAGCATCATTTAGTTTCATGATAAGCTACGAGGCTTGTGTTATGGATACCAGATAGTTGATATATAATTTTAAATACAACACCCATGACTGGAGTACAAACAAACATTCCTGCTCATCACACAAATAAATTCCCCCAGCAGGACTTGAACTCGCGACTGCTGGTAAAACAAGTAGGGTCACTACAAACTGAGCCGAAGGTGTAATAAAGTTGATGGAGGGTATTATTGTATCTATACAGATAAATAAAATTGAAGTGTCTGTTTGTAATGTCAAAATAATAGGTTTTTACTAAATGTAAATAAAAGAATTTATGGTACTTATAATAAAAAAAACAATTTTAAAATTTTTTCTGTCTGTATGTGTTTGTTCCGGTTAATGTGAATTACCAAATCAAATTCACATTCACATATGTACCAAATTTCAGCGAAATCGTTAGAGAAATAAAAAATAAATAAAACTAAATGAGAGATGTGTAGCAGATTTGAGGCTCCTTTATTCTCTAAGTGCATTCTTAGCGGCGGATGCGGATTTGAAAAATTCTTTTTGCATTGAGTAGCCCGTTAACTGAGGAATACTATAGGCTATATATCATCCCGGAAAAATGTACGGTTCCCGTGGAATAGTTATGCTTTTGTCTAGGGACAAACCCGAAGCGAAACGAGGGTGAGTCGCTAGTTCTTAATCTAGAAAGGATTGACGAGGTGTAACTATAACTATCTAATAATTACTATTATCTATGTATGTTATATGTACTCTAAAGGTGTTATCTGAAGTACTGCTGACATTGTAATATTATTTACGAAAACACTTCAAACTTTAATATTCGTAATTTGATATACTTTAGCATAAAGAAATATTAATTACAGAAATTAAAAATTTCCAGCATAAATTAGGGAGCTTAAATAAAAGGACTACCCACAATCACCAATGTAAAAAGAAAACTAAAAAATGTTCAGAATATACAAAAATAAGTCAATTAGTCATAGTTGGTAAATTCATATACATACATATATTATGTAATAAGGACTCACTCTCTATTCACTCGGGTTCGTCCCTACTTACGTTTTAAGATGACAGAAATGATATATTTTTCTGCAGTAAAAAGTATCCTATATGTTGACCTGGATAACCAGCTATCATCACATTAAATTTCACGATAATCCCTCCCAATGGTTTTTCCGTTATGCGGTCACATACTAAACTTAAAACTTAGATTCAGCCTCTGTATCGATAATAATATCTACTATAATAAAATTTTCCAATAAATATTTAATGTACAGATTTGACTCAGTTAAAATTTTATTATATGTATAGATATATTTTCAATTACCGGAATACGACATCCATATTTGCAAAAATGTTCATATTTTTATATTTACATGTAAAAATGTGAACTCTTGAAAGTTCTAATGATATTTTTCAAAACTGTTTACTAATTCTTATTCTATTTCAAACAATCAACTACTTCACATTACATTATATATGAAGGTATTCAGTTCTAACAAACAAAGAGTATAGCACGGTAAGCATGGGTCAGATTCCCCTCGGGAAAGCTAGGTTGATATTTTTACCATGGAATCACCTTATTAAGAGAAACATTTCCCTAAGCTATCTCCCCTCTGCACACGCTAGTTGTTCAAATAAAACATGACACTTCATAAGTAGGCTATACAAGTTTAAATATAATACTTCCTTAAGATTTATGTGAATATTTGACATTTTAAATAATAATATATTTTAAGATTTTCTCATGAATTTCTTGATTTTTGGTTCCCTTTATTAATAAATCAATGTATAATTTTGGAGGTAGGTACTGTCTGTCCTTGATTGCTGTCAAGCATTAGAAACATCAGAAACCAATAATCGAAATAAATCCATGTAAAAATCCAAAAAGATAAAAGTTTAGATATTCATATCTATACTAATGACTCATCCTCACTTTGCCCGGGTTCGTCCCTAAGTATGTTTTAAGTTAGTATGAAATAGATAACTATATTGTATTATATGATAATATAATGAAAAAAAAAATTTTCAAATTGGTTTAGGAGTTAGTTGTAGTTTCTGAGGTTAGCACCTTCAATCAAACAAACAAACAAACTGTCTCTATAGTATTAGTATATATTAATATAGATAATTGCAAAATCTACTTACAGGTGCAGGGCACTCTGCAAATGTTCTGTTAATAAGCCAGTCTTCATGTAGCGTATGCAATTCTTCTATATATGACAATGGAACACATTGTTCTTCAGATCTGGCTCTTTTTTTTATCCTCTCATGAACTACTGATGGTGTGGTTTTAAGGTATACTGTAAATATCAAATTGAAATGCACGAGTTATTATTTGCTATTGATTGACATATTTTCACAACATGATAAATTAATAATTAATAAGTAAAAATAAAAATGTTAAATGTCTTTAAAATTTTAATAAACATTGTTTACAAAAAAAGTTGTTTAAAAAATTTACTAGAATTAGAAAAAAAATAAGGGTTCCACAATAATTAGCATTAGCAAGTCAAAAGTAAAATACTACATTTACCTATCTACAATAATAAATTTATTGATAGCATAAAGGAGTGTGTATTATTGAAAAACAAAGTTAATTCTACAGTAGTTGTCATTAAAATTGTGTTACTGAAAAAAAAGCTTAAAAAAATGTTGTAAATAAACATCTACATCAGTGTAAAAGATATAACCAAAGGTACCAACATGCTTATGAGCATTCAATTTTTTTCATCCAAGATTAAATAGTCTCTAAATAAAATAGCTGTCATAAACAAATAGAAATGACGAAATTTTAATGCCAAATTCACATACTTGCCAAACTTTGACAACCTAATACAATTCAAACATGTGAAAAATGTTAGGCTTGGCAAGTAGGTAGGTTTGCAAGCATTTGTTGTTCCCATTGCGTTGGTTTTAGTACATGAATCAAAAGATATTAGTGAATGCTTCTGATGCATCCAGATGTTTGTATTCTTTGAGACAAATGGCAAGTGTGTCGGACTCAGCATAAGGGTTGTATTTAAGCTTTAGGCTGCCATAAAAGTAACTATAGTTATGTTTCAACAAAAATCAATAAACATACCAATAAGATCAGCCTCGATGGGTATTTCTCTTTGTATAAACCTGAACCATTCATCAAGAACAGCAAACTGTGCAGGATGTAGGGTTCCACTTCTCATCATATGTTCAACAAAACAATATCTAGCACTAAACAATGATCGTTCCATTAACTTTACTGGAGTACTCGTTGGCCGTCGATGCATGTCTAACATAGTCATCGAAACGTATGCTTGAAAGGTCATCGCCCATTTCGATGGGTCTTTGTACATTAAATCCTGAAAATTAATAATAGTTTTGTGCAACGGTCGTTTATATCAATTTTTATTTAAATTACTAAATGTAAACTTACCAAAAGATTCCATCCTCTTAAATTGCGCCATTCTTCAACAGGTTCCGTAAGTAATGTTATATCTTCAAACTGTTGAAAATGTTCTAAAAATGTTGTCTTTCCACTTCCTATATTACCCTCGACGAGAACAGTAAACGGCTTAGTATTAGAAGCAGACATTTTATGAAAAAGTCTTTCAACTAAAACAAAATATAAGAGATCTAAATTCTGAAGTAGACTGTTATCAAATACGAATAACGACAGGCATGAGGCAACGCGCAATTCGATTCAGTAATTTCCCGCCTAAATTGACCTGACATAACCAAAAATAAAAAATAACAGTCAACAAAATATAACCTAAACTGTCACAACCTATAGTAAACACACGAACCTTTAATAAAGGTATTGAAGATTTTGCGGCTTATCATAGTCTTTATACATAGTAAATCAACTATAAATATGGAAATACTTTAATATAATTTGAGGAACTAAATTCAGTTAGTGAATAATTACAAAATATTTCAAAAAGTCTTAATAAAATAGCAATCGGTCCTGCTGCTGTCAAACGAAATTATCGATTCCTACGAAGTACGAGTTACGACCGACAATATCGATTTCATACTTTTTTATTTTTGCTAAATAAAAGCGAGTGCTCAAGTTTTAGAATAATAATATATCCATACTAATATTATAAAGCTGAAGAGTTTGTTTGTTTGTTTGTTTGGTTGAACGCGCTAATCTCAGGAACTACTGGTTGGAATTGAAAAATTCTTTTTGTGTTGGATAGTCCATTTATCGAGGAAGGCTTTAGGCTATAGAACATCACGCTACGACCAATAGGAGCGGAGCATAAATGAAAAATGTTGCAAAAACGGGAAAAAATGATTCCTTTTGAGAGCTTCCGTTGCGTGCGCTGCGTAAACGGTTAAAGTTACGCAAAAATCGTGTATGACGGAATTGTTCCCCTTTAAAAGTTCTAAAAAAAAGTCCGCGACAGCATATGTCTATCTTTTAAGGTTGACTTAATATAACCCTTTTTATGGTAATGAAATTTGTTCTAAAATAATGCATTACTTCCGAAGGTGTTTTTATAAACATAATATTAATCCTTATCCAAATAAATACGTTATTCATCACAAGTATTTAATTTTGAATAAAATTACCCTTAACATCATTTGATTTCAATAAATATCTTAGGAGATATCATAGTTTTAAAATATACATATTTAACTTTACGCGGTCTATGGGTGAGCGCGCTCTCAGCCCGATACAAGGCGAGAGCGGGGCGGTCGTGAGGGGGGAGGGCGCTGGCCGCCGCGCCAGTAGCTCTGCGAGCAGTCACTATTCCACGCGTACGAAGTCGCAGGCAAAAGCTAGTATATTATATAAGTAATAGATTTCGATAAAATATCGAGTGCTAACTAAATTGCGTTCTATATATTAATATATTCTAGCTTATATGATTATTTTGACAGAGATTAATGATTAATTTTGACGGAGCTAATTAATTTTGACGAAGAAAAAAAAGGGCTGCAGACACGAAAACCTTTACGCATTGTTGATTGTTTTTGTATCATTAAAACTATATTATATCAAAAATGCAAAGTTGAGTGCTAAATTTTGATTTCAGACCTTATTTGACTAGACTAATTATTTTTGGGAACAATTTAACGCACTAGTAATGTATGGTCTACGCATATACTCATATTCTCTCTTCAATTAATAAAGTATGCGCTGTGGCAGCGCTCATAAATATTATCTAAAAAGATTATTAATGAATCTAAAGCAAAAAACTATCATGCATAATAAAAACAGAAACAATCTTTTAATTATAAAACTAAAATCGATTATCTCAATCTTTTTAATTGTTCCTATTATGTTCCGCTAGGAGTATATATGTATGTTCTGTGATTATGTTATCCTACATTATACATACAAGAACAGAATAAAAAACTCGTTTTGAAATACATACCTTTGAATTTTTCTATCATAGTACAGAAATAGGAAAGATTTCTTGAAAGGAGGACACTACACGTATCATTACTTATATTCAGTCCGAGGTTAAACAATTTATTATGTTTATCTCTTTTATACCTAGTTTTTGCGACTATTGTGTTCGCATCTTATCTGTGCATTGGTATTGTACCTGCGTCCTGCAAGTTAGACTAGCTGAAGGAAGAATTAAGAAGGAGAGATACATTCTGTGGTATTCCTGACTGACTAGTGAAAGATCAACTCACAGCCTAAGCTGCTGGTCGTAGAAACGTGGAATTTGTAGGATGTATTCCTTATATGATGTAGGCATCCGATAAGAAAGGATTTTTCGAAATTCATCCCGTAAGTGGTTAAAATAGGGGATTAAAGATTGTATGAAACTCTGTCATTCTAAATGTGAAATACACAGAAAGTGGTGTTTGGCTTTAAAATAAAAAATAAGAATTATATTTATTAGATTTTTTTTCTAATGACATCCCTTAAAAATATATAAGGGGGTAATAAACTTTATATGGCAGAATTAATTGAAACTTGGTATTAGTGCTCCTCAATACAATTAAATAAATACGTATTTTAGCATTTATCGTAATTCAATCTCATAAGGGGGTAAAATGGGGGATGAGAGTTTGTATGAAACTCTGTAATTAATATATAAAAAAATACAAAAAAAAAAAATTTAAACATCACTTTCTGTAAAATAATGTTCGCCAATTTTGGTCGTCTTATTGCTTTAGCCCACAATTTCTTCAGTTCTTGTTCTTGATGTATACTCTATGTAAGTTAAAAACAGACAATGCAGTAAGACCAAGTTACTTTATATTTTTTTGTACCTTTTCACCGTTTAGGTGTGAGCTTTATATCAAAATCAATAAAACCATTATAATTTATATATCATATTAATAATTAAAATTAAAATAAATAAACAGTTATAATTTTCGTATATATTGGTATCTAGCCCGTGAAGAAGTGTCTTTAAATCTTAATCTAGTTAAAAGCGTGCATGGGAGCTTTCAGGTTTTTTGGCGGGAAAATTGAATAAGCCAATTGAAGTAATCCACGAAATCCATTGACAATTTTGTTATCTTGTCCATGATATTTTGGCCAAAAGAATTGACGTGTTTGTTTCTAATTTCATTGTTCACCGAAATTTGCAAGCGATATAACGTGAAGGATCTGTTAAAAAGCACAAAACTACAGTTTTCAATTATAAGGTGATATTGTTTAATCTAAAATGTTAAGTTCACGCTTATTAGGTAAGTTTGAAAATATATGATACGTGTGAAATTGAACTCCTTCGATAATGCCGGTCTTTTTAAATAATGTACATGTATTTATTTTAGGCGTTATTCTATTAGTAACGGGCTCCTATGCCCTTTACGACTCATCATCTGATGTTGTACAACTGACACCAAGTAATTTTGAAAGACTAGTTTCAAATTCCGACGAAGTATGGATCGTAGAGTTCTTTGCTCCTTGGTGTGGTCATTGCAAAAATCTTGTTCCAGAATACAAGAAAGCCGCTAGAGCGCTAAAGGTATATAAATTTTTAGAAATCCACTTAGTTGGTACTATGTACTTCTTAAGTTTTGTAACAACTGACAACTTATGTTAGAAACTTGCGATAGTGGGTGGAGAGATCTAGTTTACGCTTAAACGCATTTTGATAATATAACTTAAATTGCTTATATTTAATTTAAAAACTAATGTTTTACTAATATTTCATTATTTGTCTTATATATTTTTTATTCATTTTCTCAGGGTATAGTTAAAGTAGGAGCAGTAGATGCAGACCAATATAAAGAGCTGTCACAGAAATATGGAGTTACTGGTTTCCCCACAATCAAGGTGTTCACTGGCAGTAAGCACACTCCTTACCAAGGACAAAGAACAGCCGAGGCATTTGTTGATGCTGCTCTCAAAGCTGCTAAAGAAAAGGCATATGAAAACCTCGGCAAGAAACCATCTGGATCTTCTGGCAAGGTAAACTTTATTAAAAAACTTAATAAAATCCTTAAGGCTTATAACATAGGTTAGTAAAAAGATAAAATTTTGTATACTAGAATTTTATTTTTGTTATGAAGATCAATATACTGAAAAGATCACCTAGAAATATTTAGTTATAATAATAAATATAGATATAGGGAACCATTAAATAAGAAAATATATTTATTTATTAGAAAAAAGTATATGGGCATTTGATACCATGGACATCCATACAACAGACAGATGCTAAGAAGCAAATTGATCAGCCGTTTATTACATCATTTTTAAAGAAAAATAGATTTGATGCTTTACAAGCTACTTTATTTCATGGGAGAATATCTAATATTTTGTCCAAAATTGTAAAGACTAATAAAAGCTTTAAAATGGAATAATCTTTTTCATATAAAAATATAAAATTAAATTCAACTCTTAAAATATCTTGAGAATGTGTATTATTACAAAGTATTTTATTTTATAAAATAAAATATAAATTCCACACATTTTTTAATAATTAAGTACAGAATGAAAGACTAACAATGAGAGACTAAGATTTATATGAAATGGCATAAGCAATAAGATGAGACATCCTCCTCAAATGTCCAGGCGACTGTAGGTGCTCAAAACTTGGTGTTGAGTGTTAGGGCGACTATGGCAAAATTGCTAACTTGTTCACTTAAACGATTTTTTAGCTGTAGTAATTTTTTTTTAATTGGAGTGATAAATAAATAAATATGTTTGGATGTTAACACACAACACCATCTAGTTCCATGGTAAGCTACAAGCCTGTGTTATGGATACCAGATAGTTGATACACTAACATACATAACTTTAAACACATACATATTATAAATATAAATACCCATGACTGGTGTACAAACATTCGTGCTCATCACACAAAAGAATGCCCCCAGACAGAATCTAACCCGCGACCGCTTGCACAGCAAGTAGGGTCACTACAAACTGAGTCAAACATATCGTCAAATGGTGTGATGACAAGAAAGTGACTATACTAATGATTTTCTTGAAACAAACAAATTGACTGAAATTTTTTACTTATTATTTTTTTCCTTTAAAATGAAAATTGAATTTAAAAATACCTGTGAAATCTCACTATTATAGGAAAACATCTATAAATAGTTTATCTTATATTTGCTCTAAGGGGTGATGACATCTTATCTTAAATGTGTAACACTGTACACTATACATTATCCATCTCACTCTTTATGCTCATCAATCAATTTAAATTTTTATTTAGGTTAAATTTGAGAAAAGAAATAACTGCCTGCACATTTTTGACCGACTTTAAAAAGAAGGAATTACCAACTTGGCTCTTATTTTTAACTATGTTTTGCTATATATCATCATTAATCATCATTATTTTTTCTTTGAATAGTTTATATCTCAATGGTGTTCTAGTAAAAAAGTTAATATTCAACTTTAATATTTAATAACATATTAAATATTAATTATTTTTCAAGTTTTTTGAATTACATATATATTGTTCTAAAGTATAGTGTCATATACTTTATTTAAAAGTGAAATATTAGCTAAACATTCAAAACGAAGTTGTTTTCAATTGAGACTTAGTTTTACTTCATAAATAAATTCGTGAAAATAAAACGCAATACAATTATAGTTAATATTAATAGCCAGTGCGGAGTTCGAACATCGCCTACGTCCTCCTACACACCCTCTCTCTTTCGAGAGCGTTCACACGGAATGGACACGTCAGTGTGACCTTTTTTTCGTTTTAACTTCTTGAATGATTCATAATTTGCATAACACTTACCATAAAAAGATAAAAAGTACAGTAGGTACTATCTTATATATTTAAAGGAACAATTCTTGTATATTTATATCTTTATTTATTTATTTATTTATACTAGCGATCTCGGAAACGGCTCTAACGATTTCGCTGAAATTTGGTATGTGGGGACTTTCGGAGGCGAAAAATCGATCTAGATTAGTCTCATGTCTGGGAAAACGCGTGTTCTCGAGTTTACATGCGGTTTTGTTTTGCATTCTTTTACGCAGAATATGGTCGATAATTTCTTACACTCGGATATAAGCATCGTGGTCAAGCGGTCAAGGCGCAAGTTAGACAACACATTGCCCGGGTTCGAGTCCCGGATACAAAGTTTTTACTTTTTTTAATCTAAAAAATACGATATAAAAAAAACCGAGCGAAGCTCGGTCGCCCAGGTATTTTATAGATTATATAATTATATTGTAAATGTAGTAAAATTTTTAATTGAAATTCAGAATTCTAATATTATCTTGTAGTAGGTACCTGGGCGACCGAGCTTTGCACGGTGTTTTTTTTTTTTGTGAAATCGTGTTTTTTCGGAAAAAAAATTAAAAATGATTTTTTTTTTCAAAAAAGATATCTATATAGATAAAAACTTTAAAGTTTAAATACAAAATTTAATCCAAATCGTTAAAGCCATTTCCGATATACACCAATTTAAATATACATACTTGTATACAAGATAAGTAAGTAACAGGTAAGTACATGGTATACAAGAATTGCTCATTTAATATAAGATGAATAATGCCAACTATAAACCTATTGCGCGACAATTACGAAAACATTATAATAAGGTTAATTATTATAATTATTTTATTTTACGAAATGCATAACATTGTTTACGTCTCTTTTGTTATGGCATTTTTTAAATACTTGCTGATCGTCATACATAATCGTAATACAAAATATCTATAAGCAATGTAAAAAGCACTAATTTTTATATTTAATTTTTATTGGTAATAATATTGAAATATTAATTTGTCAGTCTAATATGTAGAGCAGTGGTAGCCCAGTGGTAATGCGCTCGCTTGGAAAACCGAGTGAAGCGGGTTCAAATCTCGGGTCTCGCACCTCTGATATTTTCATGTGCGAATCATTTCTAACATGATTACCACTTGCCTTACGGTGAAGGAAAACATCGTGAGGAACCCTGCATGTGTGAGAGAACCTAGCAAGATTTCGAAAGACATGTGAAGTCCGCCAACTCGCACTTGGCCAGCGTGGCGGACTTATGGCCTGATCCCCCTCGTATTGAAGGGAGGCCCGTGCCCAGCAGTGGGACGTTAAAAAGGGCTGAATACAATATGTAGAGTCATATTTCAAATGATAGTTTGGAAAACTACAAATTCGCTACCATATTGTTGGGAAGTTATAATTTACACATAAAGTTTCTCATATTGAGTGTGTGAATACATATTTCACTAATAATAAAACTTTTATAGAAGACTCTTATTATTTTTGACTAATTTGTACAGAATACCTATCAAAACTCTTGTTGAGTTTAAGTGAAAGTTTAAGAGATATTATATGTAAGTTAAGTTTATTATACACATTCGAAAGATCCCAACGGTCAAAACTTTTTACAGTCCGATGTGATTGAACTGACGGACAGCAACTTCAAGGAGTTGGTTCTGGACAGCGAAGAAATGTGGCTGGTGGAGTTCTTCGCGCCTTGGTGCGGTCACTGTAAGAACCTGGAACCACACTGGGCTAAAGCCGCCACTGAGCTTAAGGGAAAAGTAAGTTTGATACACGCAAGAACACACGTACACACATATACATTCGAACATACATATACATACAAATTCGTACACATATACACACTTCATACAATATCCCTTGCATGGTACACTGAGAGAACAGTGCTAAGCGATACTCACTGCCATCTACATACATAGTACATACCTCTTTCGCTCCTTCCATTATTTATAAAAATCGCAAAACCGCAAGGATTTGCAAGGGTTGTCTATAATAGCCAATTTTAATGGCGAACGCTGTTGTTTAAGCACTGTAATACCATCTCGTGGCATGTTACATTTAAACTAGACAACCCTAAAGCCGCGTTTCCCGACTGTCATATAAAAATAAGTATGACAATTGGGTTCGCTTCACTCTTATCTCTCCAGCACAGCCCACACGATTGCTCTGTCTAGAGCAGAGATTCCCAAAGTGGCCGATATCGGTTTCCCAGGGGTCGATAAAAACAAAAACTGATTTTGGGGGTCGACGACGTCTAAAAATCGACCCCTATTAAATAACACAAGTTCTTATTTGAAACTAACGAAAACTGATTTTGGGGGTCGACGAGGTCTAAAAATCGACCCCTATTAATTAACACAAGTTCTTATTTGAAACTTTCAAGATGCTGCATAATTTGTTTTACGTGTACCAACTTGTTATAAGGATAACTAATATTTTAGTAGGAAGTATCATTGTTGTACTTTTAAAAAACTCAAAAACTAGAGATATGATTTTTAAAGTAATTGGGCTATGGGGGTCTGAGGTATCAGTTCATTTTGGAAAAGGGGTCTCTTGTCCGAAATAGTTGGGAATCGCTGGCTGTATGGATTAGTGGAATGTGGTAATGGAATGACTTCCGCTGTTCCTGTCACGTGATATGTTTTTTTTTTTTTTTTTTCTTTCAACGTTCTTGGCCCGCGCCATCTGTTGATGAGTTCAGAACTAAAGTATTAAGGTGTAATATTATGTAATATTAAAATTACAACAAGACAAACAATAACATTAAAATTGAACTTTTAATCCAATGAAATATACTACTAAAACTACTGTTTACTAGAATAAAAAGTACTTTTGTTTGTTTAAGTGTATTAATTGATATTGTTCTACCTGTGATTTTTAAGTTGAGATCGTACAACTTCTTTACAAGTGATTGTGTAGCAAATATCATGGCTTCTTTATGAACTACATACGTTTTTACCACCACAACATAACCTTCGTAGGTTGAAATCGCGTGAAATAATATATAAACAGTTTTCACGTGCACTTGAGTTCAATATTTGCTATAGTTTAAGGCCACGTGCAATCTATAAAAATTGAATATATATATATATATATATATATATATATATATATATATATATATATATATATATATATATATATATATATATATATATATATATATATATATATATACCTGGGCGACCAAGCTTTAATCTACTACCATACTTACCCACTATCGCTACTATTCCATTACTTCAGCCATAAAACAGATTTGTTATGAAATATTGTGTGAACAATTCAAAAGTATTGGTAATATTTTGTATTTTATAGTTATAATATGTGTTACCGTGAAATAAATCAAATGTCATCCAATCGTAGTCTACCTGTTTATAATAAAATTTTATGTCTTCAACGTAAACATAATAAGTACAAACTGTCCAGTATGAATAGTTAAAATTACTTTTAACCGACGAAAAAAAAGGAGGTTTTCAATTCGACACGTATATATACATATATTTTTTCTGTTTGACCACGCATAACTTTTTACTGTGTAGTCCAATTTCGATGATTGTTTTTTTTTAATTGCATAGAGGGTATGTCTCGAAAGTTGATCTCATTTAAATTTGAAAAAAAAATCCACCCCTAAGTGTAGAAAAAAATAGGGGATGGTTGATTTTTCACGTACTGAGTTTTTAAAATACATTCTTTTTACTTTGCTGCTACCACTAGGTATGTATGTCTACATTAAAAATGGAAGGTTTTTGAAGAAATTAAAAATGGTAGTTTTTGGTATATTGTTTATGTAATTCTTCGGTATACAATCAAGTGCATTAAAAAAATGTGTGTGTGTTTATGTACGCACGTAAGAAGTTATACTTCAATTATTTCATGCAGCTAACTTCTTCATGTCGCTTTTTGGCTGTCGGTGTGCGCGCGCATCGTAAAAAATTTACCTCATATATTTTTCCAAACGTGCCAAAAGAAGTATAACTTCAAAAATACATAAATAAATAAAAAAAAGATGTTATTAAAATAATGTTAATATGATCAGGTAAAACTCGGTGCTCTGGACGCGACAGTGCACACGATGATGGCCTCCCGTTACCAAGTGCAGGGCTATCCCACAATCAAACTGTTCCCCAGCGGCAAGAAGACCAGCGACTCTGTAGAGGACTACAACGGCGGACGCACCTCCAGTGATATTGTCAACTGGGCCATGGATAAGCTCGCTGAGAATGTTCCCGCGCCGGAGATCGTACAGGTGGGTAGCGGGTTCGATTTAGTTGGGTACAGATTAGGATTTAACTTTTCTTTTTTTTTTTCAAAATTTAGTTTGTCAAAATGTCCCAGAATTCACTTGTCACAATGTTTATGTTTTTATACAGTTTCGAAACGCCTTTCTATTCAAGTATCTGTTATGAGGGTCGTAATAGCCTTGAATTCGGTTTTACTGGGATAGGTCGATGTATGAGATTTTTACTCATCGATTTTCTACAGAAGAAAATTGTTTCCATCATATGTACTGACATGTTCAATCAAGTAATTGTGAAAAATTAATTTTTGTGCCATTTTTGTCTCTGCAAAATACTTTTTTATATTTACGCGAATATGCCTTTGAAATGTCTTAAACCTTAGTCTCTTCCGTGACGATGATTGCTGTAAAGCATTCGAAACGTCGGAAACCAAAAATCAAAATAAACCCGCGAAATAAAAAATAAAAGAATCTATTAAAATATAATGTATGTTAATTTTCAAATAGTATTTCAATTCCAAGATTGGATGAATAATTTTTTTTTTTTTAAAAAGAACGCAAAAGATATAATGACAATGTAAGTGCAAAATTCTGTCACTTTATTACGTTACAATTGGCTATTTGACAGTTTTCGGAAAGATATTTTAAAACATACGTAGGTTCATTTTATACCTCTTACAATTATTTTTTTCTGAAAAAAGCGTTATTTAATCGGAAAAAAATATATTAATCTTTCAGTAATTTGAAAGTCGCGCGAAAACAGCACATCACGTGACATTCCTGGCTGTGACGTCATATCTCAATAAACTAAGTAAAGCTAACTACGATGCATGGAGAATATAACATGTTATATATTTTCCATGCTACGATGCTCCAACTCTTAAACATATTTTAAGCTAAAAGTTTGCAGCTTTTTCATTGGCAAGCTCATATAAGTTAATATATATATATATATATATTTAGAATATAAATATTTTTTATGAAAATGACAAGCTACAAGACGTGTGCCGTACCTATGTGTAAAAGTTCTACAATTAAATATCCTGACAAATTGTTTATACACGTCCCTAAATGTCCTAAACGTCGAAAGCAGTGCTTACAATAAGCACGCTGAGAGTTGAATTTTACATCTGATAAATCTGCAATTTTTTTTTGTGAAGATCACTTCGATGTAAGTATTTAAAAGCAATCAATTTAGCCTCTGATTTACTGAAAATAAATTAAACTTAATCCAGTATTTTGTACATAAAACATGTCATAAAAACAATTCTTTTTATGACATTATTTTTATTAATTTTAAAAGTATTATTTTTATTATTCACCATACGACTGTCGCGAAGATCTAAAATTATCAACATAACCTTTAAGTAATTTAAAATTATTTTATAAAATTTTTACTACTTGACTTAAGAACTATACACATTAACTTTTACCTATAAATTATACATAATTACTTTGTTCATTTCGGTACTTACACGGAAGTTTTTACATTCCGAAACTCGGCTGAGAAAAAGTCAGGATTACATGCAAAAAAATTTGCAACCATAAATGAATCTATTTTTGGTAAATTTGCACTATCAGCTTTTGTGTAACCCGGCTCCATTTCGTTAAACTTCTCACAAGCACTAATTAAAATATTTTAGAGTGATCTTCTCAGCAAACTGCAAACGATAAAACACACGATGTTTTGTTATGTGAGATGTGACGTCACACGCTGCACAAACATGGCCGCCAGCGTTTCAGTATTTGTAATCCACAGATAAAAAAACTCAAATTTATTTTTCAAAAATGAAATATTTACAATTTATTTTAATGCAAAAAACATATTGTATAATTATTGTGGACCCATAAGCTACTGTCTCCAACAGATTAAATATTTTATCGTTAGAATTGTCAAATAGCCAATTGTTTTGGGTAATGAAACCAGTGTTACACATCATCATGTCGTGGCCGAGAGCCAAATATATTGTTTTTTGTTTTAATTGCGCTTTTATTATTTACATTGTTTGTATGATAATTTGTTTGTTTAAATAACAAAGTATTTTGTTGGCATTGACTTTGTTTTATTGAGAAAGTTAGGGCTCAAATTGTTTCTTATAATCTAAACCGAAATAAAAAGAAATAAATATAAATATGTTAGGACATTAACACACAGCACCATCTAGTTCCATGGTAAGCTAAGAGGCCTGTGTTATGGATACCAGATAGTTGATACACTACACATATATAACTTTAAATACATACATATTATAAATATAAACACCCATGACTAAAGTACAAACATTCGTGCTCAACACACAAATAAATGCCCCCAGCGGGACTCGAACCCGCGACCTCTGGCACAGCAAGCAGGGTCACTACAAACTGAGCCAAATGTGTCGTCAAATCAAAGAAAGAAAAAATATTTTTTACGTTTTAATTTATTTTTAATTTTTTTAGTTTGATCTATAGGTGATATGCAGAGATAGACGGCGCGTTTAAATTTCGCTAAGTACATAGGCCCTAACTCGCATTTTGATTTTTATTTAAAAAAAAAACTGCCAACAGAAGTAAAACCTAATATATAACCTATAACTTTGGATTGACTGGTTTTTTTTTTATTTTGAAATTTATCTTAATTTGAAATTATTATTAGTCTGGTTTTCACATCCATTGAAACTCCGAGCAATAATTAATTATTTACATTTTGATATGATTTATTTATTGATCAAAGCATAACGCTACACATTGCCAGTCCGCGCCGGGCTGCGTCTACACGTCACATGTCACACGTAGCATATCGGTGACGCGAACCCATAAATTTTGCTGGCTTCAGTTTAGTATATACGGCACGCGGTCCCTTGAGGAATGGGTGTATAGTATTTTTGGATATGGAAGGATATAGGGAGTGCAAATATATAAAATTGATTTTGACTAAACGAAGGAGTCAAAAGTTATAGAGACTTAAATTTACAACACCCACACCTCCAGGGGTGGTTGTAGGCTGTCTGTAACAACTATATAATGCCTTCGAGACATCTTAAACCTAAGTCTCCCGTGACCATGATTGCTGTAAAGCATTCGAGACGTCGGAAACCTAAAAAACAAAATAAATCAGCGAAATAATCCAAAAAGATAGTTTTATTTAAATGTCAAGTATTCGCGTAAATCTAAGAAAGTATAAGCGGCTTAAGAAGTTTTCACGTTCAATAACCCTGTTGAAAAACTCCAATAGGATCCCATCAAAAGCGACAAAAGCCACATAGAAACCAATAAATATTTATCGGTTTCTATGTGGCTTTTGTCACTTTTTATGGGATCCTATTGGAGTTTTTCAACAGGGATAACATGAGGATATCCTACAGGTGGTGGGCCCGGAGACGATGCAGGCGTGCGCGGCGGCGCCGCTGTGCGTGGTGTCGGTGCTGCCGCACATCCTGGACTGCGGCGCGGCGTGCCGCGGGGACTACCTCGCCGTGCTCGCGCGCCTCGGGGACAAGTACAAGGCCAAGATGTGGGGGTGCGTGTTGGGTTTTAATCATTATAATGTCCTCTCAAACGATTTCCGCCAGTGTCGATCTCATTGATGTAGCCAACTGCGCAGGAGATGTTATAATGCACAATAGGCATGTGTCGTTCGCGATTGACAGAATCGAACGACCTAAGTCGCGAATACTTCGCGAACGATCGGGTAGCCACGAAAACTACGATTCGTTCTCGTTCATTCGATCTTATTCACAACTCAAATCTCTAGATTTTTTAAATTGAACGATTGCCACATACTGACATTTGAATGCGTCTATCTTTGAAGACCAAGTCGTGAACCGTCGACGCATCGTCGACCCGTTGATTGAACTGGATCACTAGATTGATCTGCCTCACGCACGGCGCAGCGATCACATCTTCAATCGATCGATTGAACGAGTCAAACGAACCGGGCCATTTTCTGAACAGATCAGTATTGATCTAGACCTAACTTAGTGTACAAGTGTACGCGCAAACACAACGTGCGCTTTATATTCCTGTCACTCTCATACTCTGGTGGGACAGATAATTAGGGCTGCCAACCATACTATAATATATAGTATTGTCCCATATTTCGGGTCTGCGTAATATATACTGTTGAAGAAATATATAGCACGCAAAAATAATATATTTTCATCATCGAAATCTAACAAACAAAACCTTCATTTTAGAAAGAAGAAAAAAACAGAAGTAGTTCTCATTAAAAAAAAACGAACTTTTGATTTACATTAATTTAAAAATTGAATTTAATAAAGCATATTATGACACTTTTATTTTAGACAAAAAAATGTTAAGAAATGCAAGAAGTGAAAAAAAAAATTGTTGAAAAATAAGTACCTAACAAATATATCTTTGTCTATTTTTTTTTCTTTTCATAAAGTACTATATTTTTTTGTAGTGTACTATATTATTTATAGCAAATTTTGAAAAATACTATATTTCGCCGAAGAAATGTTTGCAACCCTACGATTACTCGACACTACGTGCTCTCCACAGGCATGAGGGTGATACACCGCCAACTTTCCATCTCCGGGCTGTTACTGAGAATTTATTAACAGAAATACGTAATAACTAAACTTGGCCCGACCCGGAATTCGAACCTAGTACCTCCGGATCTGAAGAGTGAAGCCGTACATGCTAGCCACTAAGCCAACGAGGCAATTAATTGTTTTGATATAGTGACGCTGAACTATCGACAGTGATGCTTGAGTTGACCTTAAATCAATTAGGATATCGATAGTATCGATACTATAGATAACATCGATGCCATCGATATTATCGCTACACAGCCCAAACAAATTATGCGCGGTATAGGGCATTAAGTTTGAACGAGTTTCACTTTAACATTTTCTTATAAAAAACCATCCTAACACACACATTTTTATTTGTCTACTAGCAACTCACCCTCGCTTGGCTTCGAGTTTGTCCCTAGACAAAAATAAATTTATCCCAAGGGAACTATACATTTTCCGGGATAATACATAGCCTATAGCCTTCCTCAGTTAACGGGCTATCTAATGCAAAAAGAATTTTTCAAATTGGATTAGTAATTTCTGAGATTAGCGCGTTCAACCAAACAAACAAACAAACAAACTCATCAGCTTTATAATATTAGTATAGATTATCAAAAAAAATTTCAAATATCAGTTAAAGAGTTAAAGAGAAAATTATTAATAATTTTTCTTTATATGTTTACAGATGGGTGTGGGCCGAAGCAGGTGCTCAAACAGCATTGGAAGAAGCACTTGAGCTCGGTGGTTTCGGATACCCAGCGATGGCTGTTGTCAACGCTAAGAAACTCAAGTTCTCAACACTGAGGGGATCATTCTCCGAGACTGGCATTAATGAATTCTTAAGGTAAATTAAATTTGATTATTTCTATATCGTTATAGTACAGTTCTATATTAATACAGTGGTAGCCCAATCAAATTTCAGCTCTTGCACCTCAGATATTTTTATGTTTGAGTCATTTTCAACCTGATTACCATTTGTCTTACTTGTCTGAAAGGATCTAGAACGTTTTCAAAGGACATGTGAAGTCCATCAACCCGCACTTGACCAGCCTGGTGGACTGTGTTCTGATACCTCTCGCATTGAAGCAGTGGGACGTTAACTGCTAAATACAAAAAATATAATATTTTCAATTTTATATATTGGCTGATGTCACAACACTGTCTTAACCAAGTCATAAATAATATATTAATGGTTAAAATGTTTTAAATTACTAACATTAATTTACCACCATATTTAGTTTTAATTATTATTATTACAGTTTTTGATTAAAATACTTTAAAAAGCTGTCAAACATAATATGATAAACTTCTTTGATACTTTGCCACATTAACAATACTAAAAACGAATTAATTTCTGCAGAGACCTATCATTCGGCCGTGGACAAACCGCACCCGTGAAAGGTGCTGAAATGCCCAAAATAGTTACCACCGAACCCTGGGACGGCAAGGACGGAGAACTTCCCCCAGAAGAAGACATTGATCTCTCTGACATAGATCTGGAGAAGGATGAACTATAAACTAGTATATAGTGAATTGTGATGTGAAGCGTTTTCAGAACTTTTTTTAATCAAAATATCAATTCAAATTCACACTTTGTTGTTCGAAGCTTTGAAGTAAGAATGGGAATTGTATAGTCTTTTTTATAATTAGATGAAATTTGATGAATTTTTTTTTTGTGTATTAGAATAGAAATATTTTATTGAAACCAGTGTTTATGTATTATTTGGATTTTTTTTACAAATATATTGTTATTTGACAATAACGCATATGCAAGTTGCTGAATAATTCATATCCTAAACTATCATCACATTAACTAATCAGTGTACAGTGACCGGCGGTAAATAATGCACATCGAGCTAAAGAGGGAGACAATCGGCTAGTTTCGGCTTCGTAGAGCGCCGTCTCTGTCGCACTAACAGTCCGGTATCTACTGGGAACTTATAATGTACAGAGTGACAGAGACGACGCTCTACAAAACCGAAATTAGCCCATTTTCTCCCTCTTTAGCTCGATGTGCATTATTTACCGCCGGTTATTATAAATTCTCTTTATGATATTTAAAATATATATAACCTTTGTATTATGTATTTTATTAATATTTTTATTGTGATTATCAACTGGATGTAGTAATACAAAATGGATCCAGCTCACAAAAAGCGTTTTTTGAGTTACTGTCAAATGGCATACATATCAACTCATATACAGAAAGCAGATAACCCAATATTTAAGAGAAATTTCAAATAAAAGGACGGTCTTGTAATTGAAGTGGTAACTTCTTATGGTAGGATAAGCCGCTTCGTTACGTAATGCGTTACGGCGCCAATCTAGCGTCCCTTTCTCTCACGCATACGGCAGCGGTAGGGCTACTTCTGTCTCACTCTAACCCTAGCTAGCCGTATTTCGGACAGACGGTTACCCCTCTCTACTCAGTGTTTAGTGTGCGATAATATTTAAAATATAAAATTTATAAATAAAATAGATTACTTTATCACCGTTTTTTTTTTGATATACCAATTTTAATAAAACTCCTATTTTCTCAAAAGTAAGTTTTTGTGGTTGTATCTATTTTGCGTAAGTACGTCGTAACTTCCAATCAAATCTTTGTCCCGTATTTTTGTTGTACAATTTATTATATAATTATGTTTCAGTAGTTTACTTATTGTTAATTAAAGACTGGTTCTAAAATGAAATAATAAATTTTTCTATGTTTAATTTTGAATAATACGTATAATTTTTAACATATTAATATTTTTACTGATAGTTCACATTATATGTATATTCAATATTTTATAATTTATATTCTATTCTATAATAAGTAAGAAACTATGGCCGCATCTCTTCCATTTAAATAATATTTTGAAGCATTTATTGTGGTCGGCGTGAAGTTTTTAAGAAAATAAATTGCTAATAATAAAAAAATCGCATTTTTTATACCCTATATAATAAAATAAAATTACATATAATAAAATTCTAACTGAGTCGAATCTGTACATTAATATATTTTGAAATTTTTTATTGAACTAGTCATTATTATCGACACAGAGGCCGAATCTATAGTTTTTAGAATTTTTGTCTGTCTGTTTGGCTGTTACCGCATCACGGAAAATCCATAGGAGGGATTTTCATGAAATTTTGTATATATGATAGCTAACATATGGGATACTTTTTACTACAGGAAAATATCTCACTGAGAAATCAATACTTAACGTTAAAAATCAATTTTCTAAAGAATTTATTTTAAAATATGTATGTATATAAAATATTGCTCAAGCAACTAATATGCTAATTATATTTACGGCCAAAGAAAAAGACAAAGGCCAAATTAACACAATAGTGCAAAATATAAAAACCTTCGTTCAGATAATTGAATGTATTGAATCAGCGTAAACAAAAATGCAGCTTAGGCTCAGCGCTTCAAATTCCAACAAAATATACTTAAGAACACTACCAACATATCCTTAACATAAATACTGTCGAGAAGGAAATAGGTCTCCAGGCAAAAATATAAAATCACTTTGATAAAACATCCAAACTGGCTAACCAGCTAATATGATCTACCTCAAACAACTCTAAAGGCCATGACATACAAAATAGACACTAGATTTCTGAATCAGTAACTGTTCCTAGTATGAAGCTTCCTCGACCTGACATCTACATACAATATGTCTGATTATAAAAAGAAAAAAAAAATGAATTTTGCTTTACTTTCAACCTATCTTACTAGTTACTATATTATTAAGAAGCTGTTTGTTTGTTTGAACGCGCTTATCTTAGGAACTACTTATCCGATTATATATTGAAGAAGGCTATAGGCTATATTATATCATCCCGGAAAAATGTACTGCTCTTGTGGAATAGATTTGTTTTTGTCTAGGGCCTAATCCGAAGCGAGGGTGAGTCGCTAGTGTGAAATTAAAAATTGTAATTGTGTTTAGGAAAGAAAAATAAAACAAGATATTCAAAAAATAATTTTAATGTTGAGCATTTCATTAAGTATATATGTTGACGACAAAGTCTGGTTTTAACTTGCACTGATATGTAAAAAAAATGAGGTAATACTGATCAAAAAGCGATAATATTACCTTTATTAAAAATAAGGGCAAGCAAATTGATAGTACAAAATTTTATTCTAATTTATTATATTAGTAATACTTTTAAAATGTATACATTGTTCATTTGGTCAATTTAAATTATAAAAAAATGACATTTTTAAAATTTCATAACATTATAATACTTTTTTTATTCATTACACACAAGTATGAAAATATTCAGTAAATATTTATGCCATTCTTGATTTCCTATTTTTTGTAGGACAAAAAATACTCATATTATACCTGTAATTCATAAATAAACTGCAAATAACTTAGTAGTCAAAATAACTATATAAATAGCACATATTCAAATAGCATCACTCTATTGGCATATACATTACTGGCTAAATTTCAGGCTGAACAAGTTTATCCTAGGCCAAACCAATTCATCCTAAGTGTGTTAGGATATAATAGTTTAGCCCAGGCCATAATTTATTTTGGCCTAAATGCCTTAGGCTTAACTAGTTTGGCCTAGTAAGAACTGATTTTAAAATATTATTCGGCTGTAGTTTAGTATATTGGACGCAGCCCCTGGAAGAGTGGGTAGTATTAGTGTGACAGGTTTGACTTGGATAACGTAGGTTGAGAAGGCTAAGGCGCCTTAGGTCTTATTTTTTAATTTCAAACCCAGAACCTCCTATATCATAATTATCTAATGCTATAATAAAATAATAAAAATAATCTTGAGACAAATTAAATATGAACTTTTTGTGCTACTTATAGTTGTAATGTGTTTATTTCATTATTTGCAACAATTTAATCAGTTCAGCCTAGTTAAGCCTAAAGTATTTAGGCCAAACTAGATTATCCTGGGCTAAACTAGTATATCCTGACACACTTAGGATGAGTCGGTTTGGCCTAGGACAAACTAGTTTGGCCTGAAATCGGGTTTGCCCGGAAACACATAAAATCTAATTTACAAATAGAATAGTTACGAGTACTGTATTTTTAATACTTACAACCTATTAAAAATCTCAAAAATTGTTGTACATTAAAGCAGTTTCTGGTGCGAACATGTTTTCATTTGTTTAACCATAATTTATATTTTGACATTTTATGACAAAAGTAATATAAAAGCACCAAAGTCTTTTATTTGCTAATCTAAAGCAAACACCAAAGTACATGTTTCTGAAAGCTTATCTTCTAGTAAAAATTAATGTAAAAATATTCAAAAAGTATACACAACTAGATTTATTAATTATTTCAATGTATATGTTTTCAGGCTAATTGTAAAACCCTCATAATGCCTAATATGTAAACATCTATATGTATAATAAAAGTGTAACTGATCACTGTCTGTACATGGAAGATATTTGCATGCTAATCTTAGAAACGGCATAACCGATTTAAGTTCAGTTTTCACTAATGTATTGTGGTAAGCGTCACTTAACATTTAGTATTTCAATCTGTTCATAATAAAATAAGTTACAATTTAAAGAATGACCTAAGGACGAGTTGTAGTACTTTATAAAAATTATATAATTTCAAAAAAAGTTTCTTATACACTGAAGACTTTATGAATAAAATAATACTTTCTATTAACTAGAACAATTAACATAAATCTGCCTTAAGTAATATAAATAGTAAAATTACATGACAATTTCAATGACAAAAAAAAATGAATGTAAGCATTACAGTATTTAGAATTTGCACATAATATCTACATAATATATATCATGAGTTATGTCACAAAACAAATTAATGAAGTATTTTTCAAATCAGTAAAAAGGTAACAACAAAATAACTATAATGCCGTCATAATAAAGAAGAGCCCGACTAACAATTTGGTCAAAAATGACTTAAATGCAGATTCCATGAATCACTCATGAATCCGGAGATACCATAACCATTTTCATTGTAATTATGTCAAAACAAGTAGTAACTTTCACATAGTAGTATGACAAAACTTCAAATATCTCGAAATCAACTTTGATGAAGTTGTTGCCTTTCTTTTTTATGACGGCAATGTATTATTACTGGGATAGTAAATTTTAAAACTTTACTTTGTATCCTTATGGCACCTATTATTCGATACTTTTAAGTAATCACTTTCATTAATCTACCTCTTAATCCTAAAAGGAACACAATGTAAAATTTCCTCCATCCTACATTAAGCATCAAAATTGGTCCAAAGCAGTCTCTTAAGGGGTAAAATTTAGATATATCAGTATATAGCATATTCAAAAATGAATAATAGAAGACACAACAAAGTATTATAGTTAAAATCATAAGTACTCCTAAGGTAAAATTGCAAGCCATTATAAAGATTTGATCTGACTTGATCACATCTGAGGCTTACTTGATCATATCTGAATTATATCAGTTATGCATTTGATATGTATCTTATCTTATCTATAATAAAATATTGTTTTAAGCAACAGATGTCAAACCGATCATGTCGTATTTTTTATTCTTTTGACAAATAATAGGGTAGCAAATAGAAAAATAGTACATTCCTGCAATAGCTAGTATAAAAGACACAATAACAGTAATAATACCCCATGCTGACAGGCCCAGGCCTCTTCTGGCCGGACCTTGAGTGGGTAGGGCAGGAGGAGTGGCAGCAGAGTTTGATTTAGTATTTTCCTTGTATCCTCTGCCTTGTTTGGTATTGTATCCTCTGTTTCGAAATCCTTCACATGGATGGATGACTAAATTTATTACTGAAATAATAGATAAATCGAATGTGTTTTAAAAAATTTGAAATTATGATTATAAAAACATGTAAAAAACTCAATCTTTACATGAAACAGTACGTGTTTAACTATTATTACATACCAAGTATTCCAAGGCTTACACGAACAAATAGCTTAAACATTTTAATAGCTTCCTGCCTTTTAAGTTAACAATTTATTATAAATTTAACTTTTTTTAAATTGCAGGTTGCAACAAAAGTATTTGATACTTTATACACAAGATTACTACAGTGTTACTGAACACAGCACAAAGTGTAGGTAACAAACTACAAGGTTCAGATTTCAAGTATCTACATTAGGTTTTGTAAAATGTAAACTAAAATAAAAAAATTAACAACACGAAGTTGTGACATTTTAACACAAGTATTGCTATTTGAAATAAATTATAATATAAGTATGATCAACTTTAATTAGTTAAACATTTTTTTTCCTTATTTTGTCCGTTACAATTTTTTTTAATCCACTACTGTTAATAAAAAAAAAGAGAATTCTACAAAATATAACGATTGTAGTCCTTAGACTTCTAAAACTTTTAAATTTTTTAAAGAATCGAGAAATAATAATAAGTTTTTTTTTTTTATATTGAAATAAATTTTAATATATTATGTAATTGTTTTTTAATCAGAAAATAAGTACATATTGCTCTTACTTCCTGTTTCATTTTAATAGTTTATGTTTTATCTGTGATACAGTGCTGGCGTGTACTTCCGTTGAATGCGTTACACTGCGTTGTCAAATGTCAAAAGGAAATAGCACCGGCGATGGCTAAAATACAGTTTTGCTTATTATTTGTGTTATTTATCGCCATAAAGTGTTATGGCGGTAATGTTGATACAATATCTAGTAATATAAAAATTAAAAATGTCGAAAGATCTATCGACCTTTCGTCTCAACTTGTTAAGATTTCATCTAAACTGACATTGGAAAACGCTGGAAAGGTGCCGGTTAAAAATTTCTTGTTAGCTGTTGAAAGTGCAGCTAAAAGTAATTTAGCCTTTATAGCTGCTAAAGACAGCAACAACAAGGAAGTTCAACTTGTGGAAACCTCTGTCAACGGCTATGATCAAGTTAAGTTTTGGCGTGTTGAATTAAAGGATGCCATCAATGCAGGTTCTACAGCAGTATATACTATTGAATCAGTATACACTAAGGCATTGCTGCCATACCCAACTTCTATAACCCAGCAAGAAGATCAACTAGTTAAATATAATGGTAATTTATATTTCTTTTCGCCATATGATGTATTGTCCCAAAAAACAAATATTCTTCTCAATACAAAGTCTATCGAATCATTTACGAAGGTTAAACCATACTCACAGCCAGATGTTTCCATTTTATATGGACCTTATCCCAACATAGCTCCATTTACTGAGAAAGAATTGAGCATTCATTATAAGAACAATTCTCCTTTCTTGACTGTAACACGCTTAGAACGTTTGATTGAAGTTTCCCATTGGGGTAATATAGCTGTTGAAGAGACCATTGAAGTTGAACATACAGGTGCCAAATTGAAGGGACCATTTTCAAGATATGATTATCAACAAGATCATCATAGTGGACCAGCCAGTGTACGCAATTACAAAACACTCCTTCCAGCTTCTGCTTCAGATGTTTACTATAGAGACAGCAATGGGAACATCTCTACATCTAATATGAAAGTTAAAAAGGACTCTGTAGAATTAGACTTAAGGCCAAGATACCCATTATTTGGTGGTTGGAGGTCACATTACACTCTTGGATATAATGTTCCAAGCTATGAATACTTATTCCACTCTGGTAATGAGTATTTACTGAAAATGAGAGCAATTGACCATGTTTTTGATGACATGCAAATTGATGAACTAGTCACTAAGATTATCTTGCCTGAGGGATCAACTAATATCAAAGTGAATTTCCCATATGCAGTTACCAGGCTACCTGATACCCTTCATTATACATACTTGGACACTAAGGGTCGCCCAGTCATATCTTTTACTAAGAAGAATGTTGTGGAAAACCACATTCAAGATTTCCAACTCCGCTATACATTCCCCAGACTTTTAATGTTACAGGAACCTTTATTAGTTGTTGGTTTCTTATATGCATTATTTTTATGTGTCATTATTTATGTAAGATTAGATTTCTCTATTCATAAGCCTGAACACCATAAAGATTAATAATTTATTTAAATGTAAAAGTATTTTTTTTTAAATTAAATACTAGATGCAATAAAGTATGGAGAAAATGCACATATTGTGTCTCAAATTGTGTTGAAAATAAATTTATTAAATTAAATAATTTTGGTTTTATTGATACCTTTTTCATTCCTTTCCCAAACTATACAAATAGGTATACATATAATAATATCTAACTTATTCCCTTCAATTATAGATGGGCGTGAAGACGAGACACTAAGAGGTCCACGCCCCACGGTGGGCGTTTTACCGTGCGGCACGCTCCTAGTACTTCTCTGATAAAAGAGTAGACCGTGGAAACTAAACCCCTAGGGTGTTGTGGTCTGCCCCAACAGGTAGCTTATGTGATTCCTCATCAACATGCGTTCACCTTGTCGTGGTGGGGGCTCAATAGTGCCCGGCGAACCAGCCGGGCGGCCGGCGGGCATCCAGCAAGAAACGCACAGGGAGGTGGCCCACCTTGGTGGGCGGTGTGCCATGCGGGTTGCTCCTGGTACTTCTCTGATAGCAAGAGTGGACCATTAGATCAACCCCATGGCTGTTGTGGTCTGCTTCGGCAGACCTGCAATTAGGGCGTCGTGGTCGTAAGTGATTCTACGACGCTCCTTTAAATCGAGGGAAATTCCGTTGCATTTAAGCACATGAGTAAAGAAAAGGAACAAAGACAAAGCTTCTAAGGAGGAAATATTAACCTATTCTGTTAGGGTTGGCACAGGAGCATAAAATTAAATAAACAAAACGTTTATCAGTTTTTTATTAAAAAACTATGATAGAATTTCTTTTCACAAATTACTTACTCTAAATATTTTTTTCTTTTTATAATTTTTATTTTTCAATACATAATTTGTTTTTTTAATTGAACGGTATATTCTAAATTCAATCAATTTTTTTTTAATAATTCAATGAAAAGCACTCTCATAGCATATCAAAACATTCTTGCACACACATTAAAACACTTTCAAACCGTAAAACGATAACAAACACTTCACGCAGCGTCCAGCAGCGACGACTCAGCCCTAATTTTGAGCACACGCCGAGCCAGTATAAACCGGTATTTCTCCATACGCGACGAAGCTGTCAGTGCTCACGCACACGGCCGCTTCGAGCTTGTAGTAATGTCCCTGTTTAAAAACTTTAAATGGATCGCATCAAAAGCGACAAAAACCACATAGAAACCAATAAATATTTATCGGTTTCTATGTGGCTTTTGTCGCTTTTGATGGGTTCCTAATAGAGTTTTTCAACAGGGGTATCTATCATAGCGCGGTTGTATGAAGCTTTGTCTCTGTTTCTTTTCATATTATGGTTTTAGTGGATAGTACTGATTTTTCTAACCGGCGAATACCATATAATCACCTGTAAGTAAACAGGTGGTATATGCGTAAACGTAACTTCCCAACTATGCATAATCTGTGTATTTGTTTTACTTTTTAGCGTGAAAGAAATACAAACACACAGAGAAATACAAACTTTCGTATTTAACATACCACGTCTTTAACGATTTAATATAAATCTTGGACCTTTCTATTTTCACAATGAAACAATATTAACGTACAAAAATTATCTTTATTGGTTTTGAAGGAACTAAATTATATACAGTTTTACTTACAGAATTTGAGCTTGAAATATTTATAATTACGAAACCAAACTAAGTCTGTAGCTTACAATATATAGGTTTAAACAATGATGTTTTATAATATAGATACGTTATATGTTCACAAAACTAGCGAAAAAAATGTTCCAAATCCAGCGGTAGCACACATGCTCACACATTTTTTGTTTTATTTTGTTACCACCACATTTGCCAAATGGTGTGAAAGGGATAGCTTAATTAAAACTATAAGAAAAAAAAGACAGCTAGTGTTTGTCTCTTGCGCGAAAGTTTTCTTTGAATTACATAACAATGGCGTCTTTATTCGTTTATAAAAGATTATAAACCAAATAAGATATAATAGTTTCGACTTATTTACCTGTGGTATGTAATCGACTGAAATTTATTTATTTTGCTTTAAATTGTTGTAAAAACCAGTTATACAGCGGTTAGGAAAATGGGAAACACGTGCGTATTCTTTACTTATTCGAAAGCAACTGAGGCCAATGGAATTGGAGAGTATTTACCTTCATCTGTGCGCTTCACTTTTAAAGCGCTAGTAACGTATCTCTTTTTTTTTATATCATTGAGTTTAAACAGTTCAAGTTCCATTCAAATTCTATAGTAAATATTGTATAGTACAAAAACGACAACCCGGAGTAGATAAATATTTTTCTAACTAATTTTTATTAGAAACAATACACTAAATCTTTAAAATATGAAGATACATACATACATACATATAAACAATTTATACATTTTAGCGTTAACAAAACAAAATCCATATATTTTAAATTTCCGGATATTACTAATAAGTAATAATAACTAATAAATAGTATTCACAAATTAATTGAGAAAAATGGAAAAACATTTGAATTGATTTTACTAAGTTGAAATTTAGGCCACATACATCAATCATGTTCATATTAAATACAGCTCGTACCCTCGCTTCGCACGGGTTCGCCTCTTGAAAGACAAAAACAAACCTATCCCACGGGAACCGTACATCTTTCCGGGGTAAAAAGTAGCCTATGTGTTATTCTGATATATGAACTATATTATGACAAAGTTTCATTAAAATCTATTCAGTAGTTTTTGCGTGAAAGAGTGACAAACATCCATACATCCATACATCTTCACAAACTCTCCCATTTATAAGTATGGATTATAAATACGTAAGCTTCTTTATAAGTATTATAAGTATTATAAAGTTATTTGGCTCAGATGTCTTGTTTTTTAATATTTCATATAAATATTAGGCACAATGGAGATATTAACGAGCTAAATAATTAGCTAAAATATAAAAACATGTTAATCAATGTTTTGTTTCCCCATAACAAAGTATAATATAATTGATAACAAATATTAGGTATTAATGAAAAATCTTATGATATTGTACAGTTCTCGAGGCGTAAGCTCAGCTTTGCATTAGTGTGAGACGTGAGTGATAGCCAAAAAAACACATAAAAATAAAATCAATATTTTATCAAAAGGAAGTGCTGACATTTTAAAATCTTTGACATATCTTTTTCGTTTACATGTTTAAAATATTCGTTCAATTTGCACAAAATTTCTTTCTTGCTGCTTAATGGTTTTCGTTTAGTCAATTTAGTAACAGTAGAAGCCATTTCACTAATGATAATAAAAATATAATAATATAATAGTAACATAATAATTCAAACACAACAACAAAATAATATTATACGTTAAGCTGCAAGCGGTACAAGAGGTGAAATGCGGAAAGTGCAGGGCAGGGAGATGACACGTAAGGGACGCGCCGCGCCTCAGGCCGCGATTTAAAAACCAGTATAAACCGGATTAAACCATGCGCGGGACGCGCAACGCCACAAGCCGTACCTCTCCGTACACCATTACCGGTGGTAGGACTCTGTCAAGCCTGAGGAGTCCGACTGGATGGGTACCACCCCCTTATCTATTTCTGCCGCCAAGCAACAGTGATTGCATTGTTGTGTTCCGGTTTGAAGGATAAGGTAGCCAGCGCAATTACAGGCAAGAGGCATATCATCTTAGTCCTCACAGTGATAACGCACCGGCGGTTCTGCAGTTTTGTTACGTAAAACCTAAGTGTATGAACCGTAGGTGTTATGGGCGACAGGTACCGCTTTCCATCAGGTGGGCTGTCTGCTCGTTTATCACTGATTACCATAAAAAAAAAACACTGTGGCGTGTGCACTCACACAAATGCAAAGCTGAGCTTAAGGCGCGAGGACTATAGTATGGGGTTTGTATTAGGCATGGAACATTTCATGAGAAGCAAGTGAAAATTCACATGAAATGCGTTTTCATACGTCGCACCTGCTACTTAAGTTCTCATTGACTGCTAAAAATCACACTCGATGAAATCTCAGATTGTGTTCGGATTTCATTGTAGAATTAAATCGTCGTCATTGTTAACTAGAGAGCGAGCGAGTAGGCATGAAATGGGCATGTGAGCGAGTTAGAAAGAGAAAAATATATGTTGTTGATGCGTCATTATACCAATTACCAACGGCCACTTGTAAACAATAATATACCGTAGAACTATGACTTCTTGACCTTTTAAAATAAACCTTAAGTCCAGGCTAATAATGTTTCGATTTCCTTATTAATTTGAACTTGTAGCAGGTCACAATTTATTACAAATCGCAAAATGAAATAAATTAAGAAAGTAACAATAGTTGACAGTAATGAAATGTTACTTGTGGCGCTAAATTATATATAATAATAACATATTATATAAAGTGTACAGTGTGTAGTACCAGACCGTCGAAATTAAAAATCATTGCCTGTGAAAAGTAGCAGGTGAAATCACTGTGAAAAATATACGTAATTTCATCAAACGAAAATGAATTAAAAGTAGCAATCATTTCCATGCCTAGTTTGTATAGTAATTAAGTACATTGGACCTATCTAATACACTAAACTCGCTCCTATTGCTAAGTTTTTAAGGTCCATTTTAGGGCATTTTGTATTTAACAAATACGGCGTCCCAACTCTGTCTCAACGGATGATGGTCTGTAGTCACAAATCATGTTCAGAAAAGAAAAAATATATTATTTTTTTTTATTTAAATGAATATAATTGAAATATTCACATAATATTTTTACACACTATTTAGTAGTTGGCAAATCTTAGCTAAAAGTTGCTTAAATTAAACAATATTTTTTTATCTTTAGTCCATATAGAAATGCCACGAGGTAGAAAAAGACAAACGATGTTTAAGGTATCAATTTACAAAATAGAACTCTATTGCTATGCATTTAGAGCTCATGTTCGGACATCTTATATCTAACGACGGGCAGGACAGCACTAGTATCGTCTCGATTGATAGAAATGTTAGAAAAGGACAAAAAATGTTTAAATTAAACAACATTCATAAGGGTATATATACATATCATATTGTACAAAATAGAGCTCTATCGCCATGTAATTAGAATCCATATTCGGACATCTTGTATCGGACCACGACGGGCGCGCTGGTACAGGGCAGTACGGCCAGCTCCGTCACCACGGCCGTGACGAGCGACGGCGGCGTCACGTCGTACGTTAGGTTCAGCAGCGACAGGTTGGGGTTCGAGCGCCAGTCCTTGAGTGGGGAGTTCTCATCCGTTTTGTCTATCAGATCATCGGGGTCACCTGACAAGTTTTTGGCAGTTAAAAACATACATCTAACTAGCGACTCATTTTCTATTCGGGTTCGTCCCTAGACAAAAACAAATCTATCCCACGGGAACCGTACATTTTTTCCGGCATGATATATAGCCTACAGGCTTCCTCAGTTAACGCCTAGTTCCTCAGTTAATGGGCTATCTAATGCAAAAAGAATATTTCAAATCGGATTAGTAGTTTCTGAGATTAGAGCGTTCAACCAAACAAACAAACAAACTCTTCAGCTTTATAATATTAGTATAGATATATAAACTTACGCTGGTCTGGCGTTTACCTCCAAAAAAAAACACATTAATTTGACGTTTATCTATATCCATGTAGACTCGAGACATCTATCAGCAAGTGGGTTTGTCACTTACCCATCCCTACACACACTCAGGCTAATCCATCACTCCCACCAATGACATACCCAGCTCATCATAGACTCAGGCATCGGTCTGCACGTAGGTCTGACGCGTACCTATCTGTACAGACTCAGACTAGTCCACCAGGCTTGACAGAATCCTACCGGTGGTAAGCTGTCAAGCTTGAGGAGACCGATTGGATGGGTACCACCCCCTTATTTTTTTCTTCTGCCAAGCAACAATGATTGCATTGTTGTGTTCCGGTATGAAGGATAAGGTAGCCAGCGCAATTACAGGCAAGAGGCATATCATCTTAGTCCTCACAGTGATAACGTACTGGCGGTTCTGCAGTTTTGTTACGTAAAACCTAAGCGCATGAACCGTAGGTGTTATGGGCGACAGCTATCGTTTTCCATAATAATAAAATAATATTTCCCACCAATACATACCCAGCTCGTTGTAGACGAAGGCGTCTGTCTGTACGGTGTCCGCGAACTTGTGGGTCTCGCACGCGACCAGCAGCGGCACGTTGTGCGCGCGCGCCGCCTGCGCCGCCGCCAGCGTGCCGGCCGTCGCCAACACCGCGCCGTTCACCAGCAGCGATGCGCAACCCACTATCACTTTGTCCACCTGCGTGGTGGGTGCATAATAAATACACATTACACAACACCATCATACATTAACACACAGCACCATCTGGTTCCATGGTAAGCTACGAAGCTTGTGTTATGGATACCAGATAGTTGATACACAACATACATAAACTTTAAATACATATTATAAATAATAACACTCGTGACTGGAGTACAAACATTCCTGCTCATCACATAGATGAATGCCCTCAGCGAGACTCGTACCCGCGACCGCTGGCACAGCAAGTAGGGTCACTACAAACTGGGCCAAACGTGTCGTCATCATTGTATATTTAGTTATATCGTTTGCCACTATAGTTTAGTGTCGTTACTTGTGTGTAAGAGTGTATAATAACCGGCGGTAAATAATGCACATCGAGCTAAAGAGGGAGAAAATGGGCTAATTTCGGTTTCGTAGAGCGTCGTCTCTGTCACTCTGTACATTATAAGTTCCCAGTAGATACCGGAGTGTTAGTGCGACAGAGACGGCGCTCTACGAAGCCGAAGCTAGCCGATTGTCTCCCTCTTTAGCTCGACGTGCATTATTTACCGCCGGTCACTGCACGTGTAGCTGCACTCACGTCCCGCATGAGCGTGCTGAGCGCGGAGATGTCGGCGTAGAGCGCGGGCACGCGGCGCGCCAGCAGGCGGCGCAGCAGGCCGCGCGCGCCGCCGCCCACGCGCGCGCCCACCACCACCGCGCGGAAGCGCACGCCCGCGTCGTGCGCCTCTACGAGGATGCGCTCCACCAGCGACGAGCTGGGTTTCATTATATTTTACATCAATCAATAATACATTTATGTGTTCATTTTTCTATACATATAATAAAATTCTGAATTGAATCTGTACATTAAATATTTTGGAATATCTCATTGGAATAGTCATTATTATCGATACAGAGGCCGAATCTATAGTTTTTTCAAATTTTCGTAACAGTAACACATAGGCTTATCTATACTAATATTATAAAGAAGTAAAGTTTATGAGTTTGTGATGTTGTGATGTTGTAGGGGGTAATCTTTGAATCTACTTAACCGATTTAGATGAAATTTGGTAAGAAGATAATTTGAGACCCTGGGAAGGGCATAGGATACTTTTTATCCCTGAAATCGCCCCTCAAGAGGGAGAATATGGAGATGAAAGTTTGTATGAGGAATCAACCTAAGGACGAACCTGAGCGAAGCGAGAGTGAGTCGCTAGTAATTTATAAAGATACTAGCGGCTCGCCCTCGCTCCACTCGGTGTTACCCCAAGTTACGTTTTAACGTTTAGTATAAATTTCTCAGAAATGAGATATTTTCCCGCAGTAAAAAGTATCCTATAACCCGGATAACCAGCTATCATCACCAAATTTTATTAAAATCTGTTCAGTAATTTTCTAGTGATCCGGTGACAAACAGACAGACAGACAAAGAGAAAGACAGACAGAAATTCTAAAAACTATAGATTCGGCCTCTGTATCGATAATAATGACTATTTCAATGAGATTTTCCAAAAAATATTTAATGTACACATTCAACTCAGAATTTGATTACATGTATAAATAGATAGTAGAACATAATTGAAAACGCCAGGACCTTTAATATATTACTCAAAAAATCCTTATTCTCAAGAAGTATTCAAATATAATTTATCAGCATTAAATGTTTATAATATGTTATATAAAAAAAATCATAATTACTATCCGTATGTGAGTATGTTGTCGCCGTCGCATATCTTCTTGCGCACGGCGAGGCTGATGGCTTCACCCGCCATGTCGATCTGCTCGCGGATGTAGCGGTCTATTTCCTCTTGGAGACGCTTCTTTGCCTAATTTATTATGCCATTATAGTATTATATACTATGCATTTTAATACTATTGATAAATAGCTACTGTATTCGCCGAATGAACCAAGCACTGAGATTTTGCACTTGAACATGATTAGTTGCAGGTAAGACGCTTAGGCCGCGATTACAATGGAAAAAATTAATTAGTCCGTCGTTGCATTCCGTACCGTTCACACGTCTCTCGTGCATTTACCTGATTTATTATCAATGTAGGCGATGACAGTGATACGTCGGAAAATGAAAACTAATAAATAATATATATAAATATTTAAAAATGAAGTTAATTTTACTTTAAGATCGATTTTATTTTATTAATTTTAACAATTCCTCACTAAAGCATTAGGCAACATGAACGAACCCTATAATTTCTCAAACCAAACCAGTTGCAAGCGTTAGTGGGTGAGGCTAGTTTTTTGTCCTTATCAGTTTGTATGCAAATGTGGGACAGAGAAAGCACTTTGCATGGTTCACTATGTAAATAGAGTATAATCATGTGGAAGCGCAAATTCTCAGTGCTTGGTTCATTCGGCGAATACAGTACAATTTCATTTGTTATTTTTTTAAGTTGCTTGTAGTTTGTGATATCAATATTATGCTGGCATAAACCTGTCATTAATTACTTATATGGGGAGGACACTGGCTCCTGCAACACAGTTTTCAACGAGGGCAGGGGCTTGGGAAATGATTATGATTATCACTTTTGTATATGTATAAAATTATATCAATAAAGAATTTATTATTATTATTTTAATTTTTTTACACTTTAAAATCTCTTCAATTACGAATGGTAATTTTTACTATACATGCGCCTAAATTTAATGGGGTAACTAGGATTGTTATTATTATTATTATAGTTTATTATAAAATTAAGGCAGCGGTAGCCCAGTGGTAACGCGCTCGCTTGGGAAACCGAGTGAAGCGGGTTCAAATCCCGGGTCTCGCACCTCTGATATTTTCATGTGCGAATTTCTAACATGACGACCACTTGCCTTAACGGTGAAGGAAAACATCGTGACGAAACCTACATATCTGAGAGAACCTAGCAAGTTTTGAAAAGACACGCTCAGTCCGTTCGCACTTGGTCAGCGTGATGGAATATGGCCTGATCCCCTTCGTATTGAAGGGAGGTCCACCCCCAGCGGTGGGACGTTAAAAAGGGCTGTATACAATTATGAAATAGAACAACGATCTCACATCGAACTCGTCGACGCCGTTGGGCAGCATGGTGATGTGGTGCCGCAGGTGCTTGAGCGCGTTGGCCTGCGCGGCGGCGGGCGGGCGCGCGGCCGCCAGCCAGCGCGCCGCCGCCGCCGTGGCCGCCTCCAGCGCGCGCGGGAACTCCGTGCGCGCCGGCTGGCTGTAGTCGCGGATCATCTGTCCGGCGACGGACCAATACATAGTACAAACTAATTCATTCGATACCACAATTTTTAATATATTACACTAGCGACATCATTCATCCTTAGGTTGCTTCCCAAAACAAAACTTTTTTTTATTTTTTTTTTGGTTTTATTTTTTTTTCGTAGACCCTATTTTCTTTTCTAAAATACAAGTAGCCTAAGTTACTCCTTATTACATCAGCTATCTGCCAGTGAAAGTCCCGTTAAAATCGGTCAGCCGTTTCAGAGATTATCCGGAACAAATAGACAGACAGATAGACAAAAATTGTAAAAACGTTGTTTTGGTATATGTACCGTGTATACACCCATATGCATTTAGTAAAAAGCGCTTATTTTAATATTACAAACAGACACTCCAATTTTATTTATTTGTATAGATTATACTTATAATTGAAGACTGATTTCAAATACATGAAAAAAAAAAACACTTTAATATCACAGTCTTGAATCTACTAATTCAAATAGTCTTTTTACTAATCCGTACAGTTATTATCACGATTGTCTTAGTCTTTCAGTTTAAATAATAATAGAGAAGTTGCATTAATTTCCTTTACCACAAAATATCCAAATGAAAATATATTTTTTTTGTTATTAAAAATTCATTTTTTTTAGTAATTATTAATAAAAAAAATATTAAATTTTTGAAAGAAATAAAACTACTTGTGATTGGTTGTGACGTCATTATATCCTTTGAGGCTGTAGCCAATCGCAATCATACTATACTTTTGTATTTTCTATATTCGGATCACAATGTGTCACAACAAAATAGTCAAATGTCACTTAAATAATTGTTGAACATCAAATATAAACTTTATTAAGCAATGACAACTTTTTTAATTTTGACATCGAAACATATTATTATTTCGCCATGCGGTGGCGTTACTAAAGCGATACAATGCCGTCACTGGCGTTTGAATTTATATTTAAAAAAAATATTTTTAATTGTAAAACTACATGAAAAATCAATTGATAATTTTTTTATTTTTCGCAACAATTTTCAGTAAGCTTGCATGCCACTTGTCTATTATCACACTTATCACATTCGACCAATACATGCGGCTATTATCACACTTGTATCACAGTCTACTAATTCTTACAGTCATCATCACATTTATACCACATTCAACTAATCCATACAGACATTATCCAACTCTACTAATTCATACAGTAGGTCTTTAACTTTAACCGAAATCTTCATAGCAAGGGTTGTCAAAAAAAAGAATTTTATGGCAAATGCTATTTCATTACAACCACACCTACCATACCCGTCAACCCTAAAACCGTTGCCCGATTGTCATATAAATTAATGTATGATAGCTGAGCACTATGCACCCACATCTTCACCCCTATCTTCGGCTTCAGGTCCCAAGACTATTTGGGTCCTTTATCCTAATAAATTGTAGTAGTATAAGTGCATATATTTATATACTTTAGTTTTGTTTTTAATGTAAAAGTATATTTTTTTTTATGAAATCCAAACACGCAACAGTCGTTTGCTTTAGAAAATTCAATACAAATGAAAGAAATGATTCATAAAACATACCTTCTTCAAAGCATCCAATAATGCGATGCACCTCGCGTTGGACCCCGTCACCACATGCGACGCCAACTGAACACCCAACTTTACTACTGCTGGATGCAAACTAAAAAAAAAAATATATTCAATTAATATCAATTTATTCATCAATTTATTAATTATAATTAATCAAATAATTATTAATGCACTAGCGACTAACCCTCGCTTTGCTCGGGTTCGTCCCTAGGTACGTTTTAACGGTTAGTACGAAATACAAATCTTTAAATTTCTCGGCCTTTCTGTACTATAATATTCATGTATTATACATACAAACCTTCCTTGTGAATCGCTCTATCTATTTAATAAAACCTCATCATAATCCGTTGCGTAGTTTTAAAGATCTAAGCATATATAAGGACAGATAGTCGGAAGCGACTTTGTTCTATACTATGTATTGATGTGACACTTCCTTACAGAAGCAATGTTTTTGGTCATCTCCAAATACGAATCCGTAAATATTAATGTTATATGTTTTAATAATCACTAGTGACTTACCCTCGCTCCACTGAGGTGCGTCCTGTCTGTACGTTTTAAATATATATAAATATCTAGTTATTGCAAGTGTAGGTTAGATGACATATGCTAATGCAGGCTTTTCTGTAGACCTTTTTAAGATCTACAATTTTCTAGTACATTGTTTTGATGTATCTCTTAAGATTTAGCCATTTAGCCAGCGTTAGACAGGTACATTTCTAAGGACTCGACAGAACCAGTTATTGTTTCCACGTGGAAATGAAACACTTGTCTATAGTAAATGGTACCCTAAATATTGACCAGTGACTGATGAGATGACTTTTCGCGTGAAAAGCACACAGATTTACAGACAAACATTTTAATAACTACTGTTGTGAGTTTCGTATTATTCTGTACACAATATTTTACAGTCAATTTACCCGTCTTTGAATTCGGTTAAAAAATAAAAAAAAAAAAACTTGAGTAAACCGTTCCCAAATTACCAAATTAAAAAATCCATGGTATTAAAAAAGAATGTATTAACATATTTACTTTGAATTAACAGCCATTTTTTTTAAAGTTTCATTGTCATGTTCCATATAGAGATGCTGAAACCAGTTCATTTTCTGCATACTTTGAGGTTTCGACTTGGCTTTTTCTACTACTTTTGGTTTTGGCTTTTCCTAAAAAATAAAAGTTTGTATTAAAAAAAAAACATAGCTATATTTGATTAAGCAGATATTAATTTAACCAGAGTAGACCGATAAATTTGTTCCATGTGAGTTCTTCATGCCATATATTTCTATTATATACAAAATTTAGTGATTTAAAATTATAATATATAAAAATAAAAGTAAAACAAAAAATATATAAATATCTACCTCTTCAGGTTTAGTGGACGCCTTTTTAACTTCAACTTTGACTTCTGCCTTTTGCTGTTGTGCAGCTTGCTTGGCCGCCCTCTGAGCTTCTTGCTTGGCACGTCTTTCCGCTTTCAACTCAGCTTTGCTTTTTGTTTGCTCTTCTGGTTGCTTAAAAGACAAACAAGATAAATAAGTATAATACAAGCTAATATTACTTCAATATTAATATAATCTTTCATATTTTATGAAAACAAAAAGTATTACAGAATATATAATTTACAGTTAAAAATACGACAACTTTACAGTTAAATAACCCATTAAGTTTTCACAAGTAATATATTAAAATATATATAATTAAAGTTGAAAATATAAGGCTAAATTATGCAAAAAAAGATTGACAAGCAAAAAACGTATATACTGTGAACAAAATTCAAACTACAAAAAAGTATGAAAATTATTGAACTACTAGGGGCTCACCCTCGCTTCTCTCGGGTTCGCCACTAGACACACAATAACAAATTTATCGCACGGGAACCTTACATTTTTCCAGGATAAAAAGTAGCCTATTTGTTATTCTGATGTATGAACTATATTATTGTAAAGTTTCATTAAAATCCAATCAGCAGTTTTTGTGTACTAAACTGTATAAGTTACTATAGATTTTAACTATCCCACAGGAACTCTTTAATTTTCCGGGATGAAAAGTATCTAAGATATTGACCAGGGATATAACGTACCAGCATGCAAAATTTCATCTAAATCGGTCCAACAGTTTCGGAGATTAACCGTTACAAATTGACAGACAGAGAAACAAAAAATTTGAAAAAATCGGGATTTGTTCTATTTCTCTTCTTACATCCCCTTGACTCGGTTTTAGCATTTTTTTTCTATGTACAGACATTCAACCTCTATAGTTTTATTATATGTATAGATGTTATTAATTAATTTCTAGAAATCAAAAAAGAACAGTAAAATATAATACTAATATCATCCATAAATGACGATTTTTGTATAATGGCAGCGACTATTGGAACAAGTTAAAATAAGTAAAAAAGGTGGTACTTACTTTTTTACCATGCAAATCTATAGCTATCACTTTATCTGTTACAGATTGAACTTCTCTTGCAACATTCACAATGTCTTTCAGAGTGTTTACTACCTCCCTAACTGTCATATCATTAATAACTGTATCATTATCAGATTTATCATTATTACATGTAGTCACTTTATCATTAACACGTTTATCATTACTAGACTTATCATTACCAGATTTCTCAGTTTCATTAGGTTTCTTTTTAGCTTGCTTGGCTGCTTTTTTTGCCGCTCTTTCTGCTTTAATGGCTTCCTTAGACTTATCTGCTATAACATTTTCTGTTTTAGATATTTTAATTGCTCTATCTACTTCATCTTTACTTTTTACCAATTCCGTTATTGATTTAGATTCCTTGATTTCTGGTACTTCATTTTTTAAAGGTTCCTTCTCAGAAATTATTTTACTTTTAACTTGTTCACAGTTAGTATTAGTTGATGTGTTAGCATTTACTTTATTTGGATCATCTACATCTTTTTTCTTCGCTTTTTGCTTAGCTAATTTCTTCGCTTCTCTTGCAGCCAACACTCCATCTCTTGATTTTTCAGATCCGTCTTTAGATGACATTTCTGTTTTATTTATCACTCTTTGTAGTTTTTCTTTCAAGTTATTTTCTTCACTTTCTGAAATTATCAAATATTTGGTTAATGATATTTATTATTTACCATACAATATTTAAAATTGTCTCGTTTAAAGTCATCCTAAGAAACTTATTGGACTAGAGAATTGTTTATGAGAAATATGTAGTAATAATAAAGAAGTTTAATTAAGTTTTGAACTGTAATTTTTTTTTAAATAGCTATATTAGTCCTTTTCCTTATACTGGAAAAATAAATGGATAAAGAAGTTACAAAACAACAGAAGATTCACATGAATATTGAGATTCTAAAGCTTAAACTTCTATGGTTCTAAGCTAGTTCTGCTGAAATATGTAAATCAATAATCTTTGAATATTTGATGCCTAAGAATATTAAAACATATTAGAATAATTTTCATACTTAGTGCCCGGGCAGCTTGTAATTTCTTTCTTCTTAATCTTCTTTTTTTGGCAGTGGTTATTGCTGATGAATTAAAATCCTGACTGACTGAAATACTTTCCTGAAACATGGTAATAAAACATATCTTTAGAACTTCATTTGGTAACTGTTTATTGTCTTTCTAATATTTGAATGCATATTGCATAATTAAAGTCTTATAACCAAATTAGCTTTAAGTAGGTGATAATAGTACAATAATTGTCACAAAAAAATTTCAAAGAGAAAGGTATAACATATATCAATGCTGAAAATCATTATTAAATATTATTTTTTAAGTAATATGACTACTTAATGTTTGATAAACTTATACACAAACTGTTTTTAATCGAAATAACCATTCATGCTTTACAGTCACCTAAATTTAGCAAATTCATCAGTAGCAATCATTATGAAATGTAAGTAAAATATAAATATGGTTTTTATAATAACTAGTGAAACATTACACATTCTAATTTCTTAAAATGGGATAAAATATACTGATTAATATTTTGTAATATGAAAATTCTGTTTCAAAACATCATCACTGTAATTTAACCTTAAAAATATTGACACATCATATCATCATATGAAATACCTTAGACAAAACCATTGCTGCTTTTCCTTAGTAAGCTATAAAACAAGCAAAGAAGTTAAAGTATAAGTTAGGAAAATATTATTTAAGACAATTCATTTTTATATTTTGGGTGACTTACCTTAGTAATAATACAATGTACTGGGTTTTCTGTATTACATGAAGATATCAATATTTTGTGGCGAATGCAATATAAGCGATTAAATGTTATAATAATAACTAAATTACTATATAAATACTAAGATAGTAAGGTAAGATCTTTCCTATTTAGATTTTGGATTTGAATTTTTCGCTTTCTATTTTAAGGAATCGATTTAAACTGACATTTGTATGATTTGTATTTTGTAATGACTTTGTATCGATATTAAGATTTTTAAATATAAATGTGCATATCTATGCATATATATTTTCAATTAAGTGTATTTAATATATATTTTCGAATGGTCATCTATTATTATATATTAGTGATATGTGTAAAGTGTCTAAAAAGTCTTGAAATTTGATTTATTCTTGACCCATCAGATATTAAAAAAAATCGAATCAGAAATCAGTAATATTAAAATGTTAATGAAGCATAACTCTACGTCCAATGGTCAAAATATGATATTTATGATTACAATTTATAATAAACAATTTTTAGAAAATCGATGAAAACATCAATAAAAGATTATCAAACCTCGTAAACCTGATACGTGTCTATGGAAAAGTTGAAATTTTCCTTTAATTATTCGTCTATGGTTATTACTTGCGAGTTGGGTCCATCTATGGTTGGGTCCATTTGTGACTGAGCCAGGGCCAGATTTAAGAGAGGGCAGCTAGGGCCACAGAATACTAATACTCAAGGGCCTCCACAAGAGAGGGGCCTCCACAAAAGAGGTTTAAAAAAAATATTCTGACTGGTCAACAACAATTTCGTTTTTTTTTTTTTTCGCACTTTTACCTATAATAAATAATACTTGTACAAATATGATTGATTATGTTGTTCTTAAATATTAAAATCAATTTATCCATATTCGTTCACCGCAGTTCGCCGCAGTCGGGTAAAAAGAGGTTACAGAGGTTAAATAGAGGGTTATGATTAATTAATTATAATGCGTTTTTTTTTATTCTGCGTGGGTTTATTTATTTCATAATTTATAGGTCTGTAATAATTTCATCAAATGCCAATGTTTTATAGGTATATACAAGTTTGTTAATTCAAATTTGAAATAATTTTTTTTTTCAATCCTTTTCTATTTTTGTGTTTCGTATTTTTGAGTGCATAGCACATAAATGTATCTAGTACTCCATGGGCTTAAGTAGTTAACTAAGGGTAAACAAAAAACTCATGGGAACTTAAACCTTTTCTTACAAAAATTATTTATTGTATTCACCTACAACCACTCAATCAATAATCAAAACATCATCAAAACTGGTAGACTTGAGACTTGAGCACAAACTATATAGAAATGCTACGGAGTTGAGATAGGAATTAGGAGATACTGTTATATCAAAGTGATTTATGGTGTAGGAAGTAGTGTAGACACACTGTTCAATTATTTAGAGCCATTAACAAGGGAATTGTATTGAATTTTCAAAGAAATGTTTCTATGTTTATTTTATTAATTAATAATTTAAGAATAATTTAACAGACTATAATCTATCTGTGCTAAATTTCATCCAGATCCCTTCAGTCATTCTGGCGTGATTGAGTAACAAACATCCAAACATCTGAACTTTCACATTTAACGAGTTGAGAAGCGCATACACACCCATGTGTAACAATTAATTTCCCGGAAATTCGCACGGAGGCGTTAAAATATTAGTAAGATTATTCTTTATTGCACTTTTAAATATTAAATACAATAATTAAAATGCAATTTTTTCTTGCAAAGATGGACTTATCTCTAATAATAAAAGAGATCTCTTCCAGCCAACCTATGGTAGTGAGAAAGTGTTGTAAAGCTGATAAGCCAACGTTATTTTTCCGAAACCTGTTAAATACATATTGGTTACAGAATATTTTTTTGTTAGAATTACATTACATTCTTTAAAAAATAAATAATAGGCTTACTAAAAATACATGAATGTATTTATTGTTTAATTTTATTTTAACATGTATCTCTTAGGAGTAATACACAGATACAGCGATGCGAAATAAGTTAATTATATTTAAATTAAAAATAGAAAGGTAACTGTTTAAGTTCAGTGGTTAATAATAAATATACATTAAAATAATGACAAAAACAATGATAGCGCTATAACGAAACATTATTTATTAATATATACGACTGCTCCGTAATTAGGACTCGTCGCAAATACGTATTTTTTAGCTTTAGTTCTGTCGATGTTACAGTGTTTAACATAAAATTCGTCCTCTAATTTCTTAATATATTCATCAACTTTTTCATTTGGACATAACGCTACAATACATCCGCCCCAGCCCGCGCCTGTAAGTCGTGAATGTATATTCATGGTTTTCGATATATCTACCAAGATATCTAGATTATTATGAGAACATTCATACAATGTTTTTAAACTTTCATGACTGTTTGACATCAATTTTCCTAATTTACCTATAATATCATTTTTATCTCCACATGTACCATTGGTTGACCCATTACTATCTCCATTCGTAGTATTCGCACAAATTTTACGGAAGGCGTCAACCCTTAGAGCTTCCTCATACACATGCAAAGCTCTTTGTTTTAATTTAAATTCTTTGAGATGTCTTGTGTTAGGAGTTAAGTATAAATTATTTATTTCATCTTCAGTAATATTTAATATTAAACAAACTTCTTCCTTATTATATATTTCTTTTGGTAGTTTCTCATGCACTAGGGCTACCATACTTTCTAAACTTTTGTCAAGTAATTTTTGTACCTGACTTAAAGTAACTATTGTATGATCATTCATAGTATTAGAAGATAAAGCTAATATCTTCGCGGCTAGTCTACATTCTATAACTCGCCGGTTGTAATCATTAGTAGCAGCTTTATTTAATTCAGCTAAGCTATGAGCTACAACAAACGAAGCATTTTCGGGTAAAATAACCTTCGTAGCTTTAAGGGGATTCCACGTAATATACTGAGCGCAATATTTTTCTGCCAGAAATGCTATGGCTTGATCCATTCCACCCCCTTGAGTTCCTATATATCTTTCACTTCTAGCACAAAGAGAAGCTATGTCTTTCTTGCTTAATGTCGACTTTTGGGCGAACATAAATGCTAAGCACGCTACACTAACTAATGCTGAAGAACTAGATAAGCCTGAAGCTGGTGGAATATTTCCATCAACACAAAGCTGTACGCCACTGGACACTTTATTTTCTAAATATTCTAAGGCTCCTTTTATTCCGCAAAGCACATAATTGTACCAAAAGGGTTTCCCATTTGAATCCGCTTCTATATCAATATCATCATATGGCTTTATTTCAAAATCTTTACTTTCATACATACAATTTTTGTTCCGTAGATAAATTTTATGTTCTTTTATCAACCGGCCTGCTACAAGTATATCCTGTTCTAACGCCATTGGCAACACCGGATAGCCGCAATAATCAATATGTTCGCCAATTAGATTAACTCTGCCGGGAACACGAGCAAAAAAGTCTGGTGTACATCCAAATTCATTCATGAAATGATCACTTAGACTTTGAATACGTTCATTTGTAGGCACTTTTAATATTGGTACGTGAAAATCGTCTCCGCCCATTTTTTATCAAGTAGTACAGTTTGTAAATAAACAAAACGACAAAGGAACGCGTGTACACAATAGCAGCGGAGTTGCAACTGAAAATTGTTTATTTTAATCGCTTTGTTATCAGCGAGGAGAATATGATTCTATTTATTGTGTTTATGAATTGTGAAGTATGCAGGACGTTGTAAAACAACACTGTTTACAGTCTTTACCACGATACAATGTTTCGTGTAGGTATTTAAAAAGTTTATGATTTTACCCGTATTTTATTACTTTTTTCACTAATAATATTAATAACACTTAATGTGAAGGTAATAGATAAAATTATGAGTATCTTATCTTTAACCTAACCTAAAATCTTAATCTAGGTATAGCTAACAGCGACGCGTCTCGCTACTCGCTAGTCACTAACAAACTTGACGTATACACTGTATATTGTGTATTCATGCCGATATACAGTTATCTTAAACATATTCATATTTATAATATCAGGTTTATAGAAAGGACTTTTGATTTTATCTTTGAGAGCATCTTTATTTCTACTCGAATGGGAAAAGTATGATATTGATTATATTGACCTGAATAACAACTATTGCGTCGCAGAGATCTTTTAGTAAATAAATCTAATTCTTGAAATTTTAAATTTAATCCGACGCGACGCTACTTTTTGACCGACTTCAAAAAAAGAGATTGCCGACAATGCATGACAAGATATGAATATCTTATTATACTAAGTTAAAATATTATACATACATCAATTTGTGATGTACCTATTATTTTTTTCATAAGTACCAAAATAGATATGCTTTGCATTGGATGGGCACTGAATTCAAAAATAACTAATTAATAATTATAGGTATCTATAGTAAATGAAAATCCCCATTCAATTATTTTTTATTTTTTAGTGCAGCTATAATAAGTCAGTTTTTTAATTATTTTTTTTCGAAGTCGGTTTTTTTTTAAATTACTTTTTTGTTTATTCCGTTGCTTAATTGTGTTTGACGATTATTATTTAAAATAAAATTGGTACAAAAGCAAATTGATAACGGGGCCGTCAAAAAAATTGTGCTAAAATTATGTAGGTTAGTAGATAGGTCTTAATTACCTACTTAAATATTTAATTAAATAAGTTGACAGATGTATCAATTTATTAATTACTAGAGACTCACCCTCGCTCCGCTCGGGTTCGTCCCTAGTTACGTTTTAGCGTTTAGATTTCTCAGAGATGAGATATTTTCTAGAAGTAAAAAGTATCCCGATATATGTTGACACGGATAACCAGCTATATCAAAATCTGTCCAGTGGATTTCCCGTCATGCGGTAACAGACAGACAGACAGACAAAAATTCTAAAAACTATAGATTCGGCTTCTATATCGATAATAATGTCTATTTCAATAAGATTTTCCAAAAAATATTTAATGTACAGATTCGGCTTGTTTACAATTTATTATATGAATAGACTAGCTCACTTTGCTTTGCTCGGGTTCTTCCCTAGGTATGTTTTGACGGTTAGTATGGAATAGATAGATAATATATATTATAAATATAGGTACATAGGTATGATGAGTTATTGTGGGTTGTATTATAACGTGTTTTCCCGTGGGAATGAGTTAATCTCCTGCGGTCAAAAGTAGCATATGTCACTTTCCAGCCCTCCAACTATATCCAGTATCCACACAAATAATCATGCCAATCCGTCACACTGTTTCGATGTGAAAGAAGGATAAACAAACATATATCACATAAATATGGATTATAAGTAGTACATTATAGGTAAGAATATTCAGACGAACAGTTATATTGTAAGGGTATCAAACCCAATACCTTCTTACTATTATATTACGACTACAACTCACATTACCAGAGTATACAATATAGAGTGATATATCATTTATGTAAATTAGAGAGTAGTTGTAATAAAATTTGTACATTTGTATTTGAATTACAAACATTTACCATATATTATAACTACATACATAAGTATATCACCTTTTGAATACGGTTACATTATATTATAGTCTAATCTTTACTTACTCATTAGTTCCAACCACCTTATCGAGTAAAACAATCTATAAGTTATTTCAAAGTACTGCATTGTAGTAAGTACGTAGGTACTTAATTTTCAATGATAGTTGCTTTATCAGTTAATCTACAAATCAAGAGCACTTAAGAATAACCTAATTTTGATAAAGAGAGCTCGATCGGTCTCAGGAAAACCATCAAAATTTAAAAGTTAGCTGTCAGACTACGTTAGACTTAGTAGGTATACGTTACAAATAGGAAATATGAATAAAACAATTGTAAAAAAAACATTTTCAAAAACAAGCTGTTATTTAAATGCTCTAATAATAAGAAAATAAGCTTAAAATTAAATCGAGCGCATTAATTTATTACATTACACAATTTATATCATATGAAATCTTTTCGCGACAAGAAGCTGTTGGAGCAACCTCATGGTTGTTGTGGTCTGCTTCGCAGACCTGCCGTCGGGGCATCGTGGTTGAGTGCGCAAGCGATCCTGTAACGCCCCATTAGGACGGGGGAGGTTTTCGTGTGCTTAAGTGGGTTTGCCGGTGAGTTCCACATAACCACCTGTAAGCAGGTGGTATGCCTAAGCGCATTTCCCAATGTTAAAAAAAATCAAATTATGATAATCATAGACGAATAATAATCGCTTAAGCCTTTTTTTTGTTGTTTAAATTTTCAAAAAAAAATAGCACAGTTAAAGATAATCGTAAAAAGTTAGCTATCTAAAATTTATTCTGTTGTCTGTTTTTGGGCCAGGAGCATAGATAAATTAGATAAAATACTTGTTGTATGTTTGTATCTAATTTGTCCATTTACATACGGGATATGTTAATTAATATGAATAAAATGAATAAATAAACACAAAGTGAAAGTGAATATACATATAATGACTAATTCATCAAATTTACTTCCTCAGAAAAAAGGGTAGGTTAGGTTGGAACTGTGACCATAACGCACGAGCCGAGCGAGCTGGTTTCCGGAATAAAAACTACCCTATCTTTCCCAGGGTCTCAAACTATCTTCATACCAAAATTCATCTAGATCGATTCAGTAGTTACAGAGATTACTTCTCACAAACAAACTTACAAACTTTACTTATTTATAATATTAATGTAGATAACGCTATTAGGTAGATTTCGTGGAAATCTAAATGTTTTATTTATCTTCATGGTGGCATTTTTACCAAATTTTTTATTGTTTCAAAAAAAATAATTCACTCGATGAAAAAATTTCAAATTTATTATTTGGTTCGTGGGGCCCCTAGCCGATGCGAGGCCTCTAGGCAGTTACCTACAATACTTTATAGATAATCCAGCTCTAGTTAAAGGTGTTTTTATAGATGATATACATCATGATATAATGTATACAAACATATAACATATACTAGAGACTCACCCTCGCTCCGCTCGGGTTCGTCCCTACTCACGTTTTAACGTTTAGTATATTTTTTTTAGAAATTAGAAGATTTTCCCGCAGTAAAAAGTATCCTATATGTTGACCCGGATAACCAACTATCATCATACCAAATTTCATCAAAATCTCTCCAGTGGTTTTTCCGTGATGCGGTAACAGACAGACAGACAAAAATTCTAAAAACTATAGATTCGGGTTCTATATCGATAATAATGTCTATTTCAATTAGATTTTTCAAAAAATATCTAATCTCTGAGAAATCTATATCTACTAAACGTAACTAGGGGCGAATCCGAGCGGAGCGAGGGTCAGTCGTTAGTGTTTTATAAATTTGGTTCAAATTACACGTTTTTTATTGATATAATTAGATCGGTCGGAAAGAATACTGTAAACACATTGTAAAATCACGGTGCTATCACGTGTGAGTTTTGAGTTACACCGAATAGAAAGGAGCGAGAACGGCGATAAAGTAGACCGTCAAAATAAGTTGCATTAGGTTGCCACAGTAACCGTGTTAAAGTCTGAAAAATGATATTCTTATCGTTTCTATCTTCAAAGGTTACTTTTTTCACTTCTGTTAACGCAACTCTAAGCCATTAAAGAAAAAAAAAACTATTTTTACTAATTTGTTTTCAAATATGCCAAATATTTATAAGTTTAACTAACGGCTCAATATTTTTAAATTTCAACTACATTACCCATATTATGTGATTTGACGTTTCAACTTTTACGTCAAAATTTAATATTATCTGTAGAAATAAGACAACTTCAACTTTCCAGCTTATAACTTATAAGTTATATTATCTGTAGAGCCGAGAACAGTGAGCAAATTGTTTGTTGATTGATTATTACTGATTATTACTTTAAGTATTTGTCGTCAATTATCAATGGATGTGAATATAATCGTTTAAATTTAAGTTATAATGGCGCATATACTTGACTTTAAGAAAATATGTCGGGCCTGTTTGTCTGATGTAGGCCCTTTGAAGGATTTGTTTACGTCTTGTTCTGCTGGCGTATTTAAGTATTGCACTTCCGTAGAGGTAAATATGTACCTATAATTAGAGTGAAAACCTATAATACGGAATGAGACTATAAATTACTATTATTCTTTAAATCTTTCTTCTTAAAAGTATTAATTTTATAATCTTTGGTTTTGTGACATACACTTAATTTGTTTGTATATTTTTCTTTGTTTTTGTTTATATTAAAATAAGATTTTAATTCAATGAGTATTACTTTTTGAACATTTTCAGGTTTCAGATTCAGATCCCCTACCGAAATTGATTTGCCAGACGTGTTTAGATTTATTAAACAAATTATACTACTTCAAACAAGTTGTTGTAAGGTCAAATGTCATACTAAAACAACAGTACAGGTTGCAGGTATAAAGTTATTAGAAACTATTTATTTACTTATTAATAACATATTTAATTGATATTTATATTTTGGTTTTTATCAGAATTTACAAACAAAAAATGATGAGCCAACAAGTGAAGGTAATGAGGTTGTGGAAGTAAATATTACTGAGCTCACTGAAGAAGTTAAAATGCATGAAAATAACATGGCTACAGATAGCTTAGATAATGCAAACAATACAGAGAAACCATCAGCAGACGCTATTCTAATCAGGTTAATTTACTTTGGATACTTTCTGTTTTTAACAGTATCAGAATATTTTTTTTGTTTGATTAAAATATTGTAACGGAGCTTAAATTAAAATTAGAATGTTGAAACATTTACATAATACTATTGATTCACCCTCGCTCCGCTCGGGTTTGTCTCTACTTACATTTTAACGTTTAGTATAGAATTCTCAGAGATGAGATATTTTCCCACAGTAAAAAGTATCCTATATGTTGACCCAGATAACCAGCTATCAAATTACCAAATGTCATCAAAATCAGTTCAGTGGTTTTTTCATAATTAGTTCGAAGAGAGACAAAAATTCTAAAAAACATAGATTCGGCCTCTGTATTGATAATAATGTCTATTTCGATAAAAAAATTCCAAATAATATTTAATGTACAGATTCGGTTCAGTTACTATTTTATTATATGTATAGATAAGAGATAGTTTTAGCTATAAATAGTTATTTGGGTCCTAAAATTTTATGGGCATTAATTTTGTGCCAAGTTGCTTTGAATTTTATTTTTTCTTTGATATGCTTAAGAATAAAAACATACTTATTAGCACCTTTGAATATTAATTCAAATAACTGTGAGTACTTTTATGAAAAAAAGGGCACTCAGCAGTAATATAGCTTTCTATTGGCAAATGATTATTCAGAATCAAATTAGTAGACAGATATTACCTGCATCCAAACTTACAAAATTTACCTCTTTATGATTTTAGTGTAGAATGTAGATCATATGACAATATGACTAACATTAAGCTAAAATTTGAAAATTGTTATCAAAAAGTTTGCCTGTAATTTTTTATTTAAAGAATATTTGTAGTCAAAAACTGTATTTAGAAGACAATTCAACTCTAATTTTCTTGACTTAATATTATTTTATTATGCCATCAGAACTGCAATTTGTGTAAAATCATCCATTGAAATAAATGTGCTGAAATTTATAATTATTGTAATAATAAAAAAAGTGTGTGTGTGTGTACTTATGTATGCACGTATGAAGTTATACTTCTTTGGTGTAACAGAACAAAAATAGCTAAAGATTTCATCCCGTATGTCACAACTCTTCTCAACTTCATCATATCGCTCTTTGGCTGTTGGTGTGCGCGCGCATCCTAAAAATTTTACCCTCATATTTTTTTCCAAACGTGCCAAAAGAAGTGTAACTTTAAAAAAAAAATCAATTTTCAGAAACTAAAAAGTAATAAAAACTTTTTAGCAAAAAAATAAAAACTGACATTCTGGCACTAAAATATAAAAAATAACTAAAGGGGTTTTTATTAAGAATAGATATTTTATCAGATATATTCGAAGTCGGTGTGCTTTGATTTGTATTGGCATGCCCCCAGCGAGATACGAACCCGCAACCGCTGGCACAGCAAGTATGGTCACTAGTCACTACTCACTGAGCCAAATGTGTCGCCAATTTATTACTCTCTGTAATAGTTAAATTATTTCAGCCAAATCTTGCAAAGGCGAAGGAGACGGGGTCCTGGACGACCACCAAAAGACCCCGACGGCCCGAAACGGAGAAGAGAACGTATGAAATGTATGAAATGTGGCAAGAGCTTTCAGAAATATGAAAATTTTGAAGCTCATATGCGTGGACATTTCGGGAAGAAGGTATTAAGTTATTCTTTTATTTATTATTTTTGTAATTTATATGTATATTATTATGTTTGCAATGCCTATTATATTGTTTTTTTTTTTAAGTAATAAGACTAATTTTTGGAATATTTCTCGCGGGTATACATTGCCAGTTAGCGTCTCGAAAGTTACTTATGTACTTATTACCCGTAATCATTTTATTATTAAGCATTCAAAACATCGGGGACCCAAAACCGTGAAAAAATCTGTGAAAATTGTCTTGTTACTTAAAAATAAAAGTATATTACTATTTTTTTTAAATAAGAAATTTTATTTAACATAAGAGAACACGTCTTAAATATTTTTTGTTTAACCGATGACATTCACAACATAAAACATTTAACCTATTAATCATCTCCCTTTTTTAAAATCAGTAAAAAAAAAAACAACCAATCTAACAACAAAAACTTTATTGCTGTTAGTTTTTAACTTATTTGACAAAACGATTATTTAAAAGTTGAAATAGATGTAAGAAAGTTAATTAACTTAGACTTTGGTATGAGGTCGGTCTTCCTTTGAACTTGTTACTTGTTTTATATAATATATAAATAAATAAATAAATATATATGAAATATGAATATATAAATAAATAGAAATACACACTGAGAAAATTTCAACTCTCTACCTATTATGGTTCATGAGATACAGCTTTCTGACAGACGGACGGATAGCGGAGGCTTAGTAATAGGGTTGGCACCCTTCGAATACGGCACTCTAAAAAAAGAACTATTAATCTTATTTTCGCGAATTTGTTTAGATTTTTGGTTCCCAACGTTTCGAATGCTTTACAGCGATTATGGTCACGAGAGAGACATTTTGCTGTAAAGCATTCGAAACGTCGGAAAAAAAGTCTAAATAAAACCTCGAAATATAGTTTTAATTAAAATGTCAAATATTCGCGTAAATCTAAGAAAGTGTTATAAAAAAATAAGGGAAAGTAAAGCAAACGTAACGTTTGCAGCCGGACATAAAGTGCAAGCAGTGCGACAAAACGTTCCTGTCGCTGCGTAGCCTGAGCTCGCACGCGCGCATACACTCCGCGGTACGCAAGTATCAATGCCCGGCGTGCGGCAAGAGCTTCGCATACCGCAACGTGCTCAAGAACCACGAGCTAATACACGCGGGCGTGAAGCGCCACCATTGCCACATATGTGACGCCAAGTTCGTCCAGCCGTACAATCTCAAGGTTTGTGGCTGCCTGGGCCGGGCGCTGTGCGTGGGGGATGCCGGGGAGATTTGCACTGTGTACACATGACTTAAAGTGTGCCAGTTTACTGAAAAATGTAAGAGTGAGTGTATGTATGTGTAGGTACACGCGCAAGAAATAAAACTTCTGTAGGTTATCGGTACTCTTTGTGAAATTCAATTTATGTTTTGAATAATTAGGATATGTGAGATGCTAAAGATAACGCATATTAGGCATGTCACAATCATATATTTATAGAATATCATTTAGGGAAGGATATAATATTATATATCATTTGTCAGACAATAACAACGTTTACTATGGCAACGAACGTACGTAAATTTTTTCGTAACGCATTCACCAGCTTACCCGCCCAAGTCGAGCGTGCGTAAAAAAGTTTTTCTTCAAAAATCTTTAGTTATAATTAGTGTACACTGAGGTGTGTAGACATGATTTATTAAAGTGTGACAATTTATTAAAAAATCTATAGATACCAGTTAGTGATCGCCTTTGATTGTTTACGGGAACGCTGTCGAAGGTAATGGTTGAACTACCAACTTTAGTGGAATGGGTTTCAAGTAAAGCGATGTAGCATGTAAAATGTAATTCCATGTCGTGGAATGAAATTAAACTTTATTTAATTATACTTATTACAAGCACTTTTAAATCGGAAAAAGTCCGTGAAAAAGTTCCCACCGGCTCTAAAAGCTGTTCTGCTGAGAAGAGTCGGCGAGAAACTCAATAGTTAATCTTTTAAATATCTAGTTACATTTTATTTTACTACCCACGCTTCGCTCGGGTGCGTCCCTACCTACGTTTTTTTTTTGAGTGGAACCCAGGGATTTTACGGTTTCTACGGTGCCACGATTTGAAGGCTGATTCGCATAGATCTCGACGAGATACGCCGAAAAGTAAGAATAAAATTTTTCGATATCTCGCTTAGTTTCCGAGATATCGATACTCAAAAATCAAAAAATGTTTTTTTTTTTGACTGTATTTGAATTTTTATTCTAATCTTTCTAGTTGAAATAAATATACAACAATGTAAATTGAACCTTAAATATAATGTTTAAAGTTGTTTTCACAAAAAAAAAATCGCGCGCTCATTCGGTGAGGACATTTTTTGTCGCTGATTATGTATCTGTAGTATAGTATTATATTATAGTATTATAGTACTTTTTTGATCGATGTATATCACCCATAATACGAATTGAAAAAAATATTATACAAGCGCTCTAAATATTAAAACTGATAAAGCATGAACAAAGTGGGTTTTTAAACGTAAATAGAATACACCTAGTTGTTTTATAAAATCATGTTTATCATTTAGTTAAGCATTTTATGATATATAGAAGAAAAAAAAAATTATGAATATGAATATTTGAGTAAGTATATTTATTTTTTCGGACTTTCCAGCTATTTTGTTAATATTTCAATTGATAACTATTATTTTTATTTAATTAATATGTACATTAAAAAAAACAACTATCGCTATAAAATTGGGGACATACTCGTAGTTTCATAATTATTTCTGGTATCAGTTTTGAGTCTTGTTTAACCAACCATCCGTTGTAGATATGTAAGTTAAAAATATAATTCGTTATACAGTAATTTTATTTTTTTTAAATGTTAAAGTATATTACATAATATTTAGTTAAACAAGTTAGGAAGGGTTAGACAGTAAATACAAAGTACCTGGGCAAGTTTCTAGCCAAAAGTACAAGTTTCTTTTTAATTTGGCTTAAAAAAAAAAAAAACAAAAGTAAAAACTTTGTATCCGATCGGGATTCGAACCCGGACACCTGTGATTGTAAATCTTGCGCTTTGGCCGCTTGACCACGATGATTATGCCCGAGCGTGCGAAATTAGCGACCATATTTTTTGTGGAATAATGCAAAAGAAAACCGCATGAAAACTCGAAAACACGCGTTTTCCCAGACATAAGACTAATCTACATCGATTTTTTGCTCCCGAAAACCCCCACACACAAAATTTTAGCGAAATCGTTAGAACCGTTTCCGAGATTGCCGGTATATATAAATAAATAAATATACAAGCTCGTTTAAAGGTATTAAATTAGATATTGGAGAAGTTATTCGTGTCTTTTCTATATTGCGACAAATTAGCGAAGCTATGCTCAACTGGTACACTTTGAAGTCATCATCAAAGAAATTGAGTTGATTAAAAATAATTTATAGAGTATATGAACCTACTAGATACGGCATCTCCTATTTATGCGTGTCCCGTGGTGAAAACTGCAAGTCCGATTCGCGAATATACTTCTGCGGTGAACTTCGTGCGAGATGCGGTCGTTTGGAGTGAAGTTCTGCATCAGTTGCAAGGTTTGTTGTTCTCTGGAGGGTGTATGACTATTTAGTAGCTTATTATTTTGTTAAGCAATTTTTTTTTATAAACATAAAGATACCTACATTGATTTTAACGTTACTTTGAAGGTAATGGCTTTGCACTGAACAGATTTCGATGGGATCGTTTCACTATACAGCTTATTTTTTCTCAGCTATTTTCTTAATTCAATTCGAACGTTTAAGTAAATCGCATACGTCAGCTTCCCATAAAAATAATGTCCTGACCGATTCCGGCCACAGTGGCCAATCTCATTGAGACTAGCCAACTGCGCAGGAGATATTATAGTGCACAAAGTGTACGCGCAGACAAAACGTTCATTTCCTTTACTCTCAATCTCCGGAGGGACTACAATCCGACACTCGAGAGATAAGGTGCATAACAGATGCGAGTCATGCTTTCCTAAGCCCGAAGGTGAAACACCGCGAACTTTCCAACTTCGGGCTGTTACTGAGAACTTATTGATAGAAAAAATCAATATATACATACGTAGTCTGATCCGGGCATCGAATCCAGGACCTCACATATTTTATAAGTAACTAGCAAATCGCGCTAAAACTGCAATAAAAAAAGGTTTCATACAAATTTTCATCACTTATTTTATCTCCTTATGGAATGAATTTCAAAAAACGCTAAAACGTATTTATTTAATGGTATGGAAGAGCATTAATACCAAGTTTCAAGAAATTCGGATCATAAATATTTTTTGGGTTGTGTTATAACGTGTATTCCCGTGGGAATGAGCTAATCTCCCGCAGTAAAAAGTATCCTTTATGTTGACCTGGATATCCAGCTATTATCATACCAAATTTCGTCAAAATCCCTCCAGTGGTTTTTCTGTGATGCGGTAACAGACAGACAGATAGACAGACAGACAGTCAAAGATTCTAAAAAACTATAGATTCGGTCTCTGTATCGATAATAAAGTATATTTCAATAAGATTTTCCAAAAAATATTTAAGGTACAGATTCGACTTAGAATTCTATTATATGTATAGATTTTAAATATAACTTTTTAAATTAAACGACAATTTTTATTTCGTTATTCTATGGATAAAATAGTCATATACCCTAAAAAAGAAAATTCTAGTACTTATACGTCCAATGAAACTGCGATAATCTGAAGACTAATGACTTCAGTGTGAAGGTAACTTTTTCAGGGTCTCTTGTGCTGGCGCTATAATACGAGGTATGTTATCTTTTTAATATTATGTATATTCAGCGTGAAGTCCAAGGTAAGTCTTTGTTTCATTTTGTTAACTTATGTTAATTTTTAATCTATGCATATTATAAATTAGTAATAACTTCGTTAAAATAAACAGGACTTCAACTTCATAGAAAATAATTTAAAATTGAAATTTATATGGTATCCACCCGTAAGGTAAATAACATTTCAGTACATAAGAATCATGAATATCGCTTAGTAATAGACTAATTTATTGCTTTATGTTCAGATAAAAAACATACGCTGTAATAAAGTATCCCCTTTTCAAGTTGATTAAAAATTTACTGTTTACACGATCACTGTATAAGAACGGCTGGACATATTTAAATTAATTATTTATTATTGCAAAAACGCGCGCAAAAGCTCATATAAATTAGTAGTTTAAGACAAGTTTGACCACTATATTACGCGTATTATAATCTCGAAAGATCAGATTAAAAATGATTCAACTTAGTGTTATTATTAGTGGATGATTAAATACTGTCAACATCTGTAAAGAAGACTTTGATTTCTACGTATCTTTATACATACCTAAAGTTTATAAAAGCTATTGGAGGATATTTAAAAACAGTTGGTATAACCATTTAAATATAACTTTTTTAACTATTTAAACTATATAAAAAATCATTATTGTATTCACTGTACAAATCGGATTCGCAACCACAGACAAAAGCGTGATCAACAATAACAAATATTTACCCCCGACGGGAATCGAACCGGCGATTCTAAGATAAACCTTTCGTCGACAGATGCATCTAGATACCCACAACAATCAAAAGAACTACAGCTGCTCGCAATGCGGCAAGAAGTTCGCGCAGCCCGGGAACCTCAAGATACACTTGATACGACACACCGGCATCAAGAACTACGCCTGCAATATGTGCGAAATGAGGTTTTATATAAAGGTACGTTTACACAAATCTCTATTATTAAAAAGCCAATTATTTATTAATTAATTAAGAAATTATGCCAAATTTCTATCTCTAGTAAGGAAAACTTCAGATACAAGGTTATTGGGATCGCTTCAATGGTAATACACCGCTTATAATATATATTATGACATATTTTTGCTTGAACGTTACTCGAGCGCGGTGAGATTTTGCATAGGTATCGCCCTCCATTAATAAAGACTATAATTTAGAGGAAATCAGCTGGTTGATGGTCAAACGTACCCTCTGCATGGCTGCATAGTATATTATTTTTATGATTTAAGTACTAAAATCTGGATGTGTCGTTATATTTCCAGGCGGATCTGGTGAAGCACATGAGATCACATTCCGCAGAAAAACCTTTTTCTTGTCAACTCTGTGATAAAACATTCAAAAGCAGGAGTTTCCAGGCAATACACATGCGGACACACACTGGTGATTATATATTCATTTTTAATTTATTTATAACAAAGCTAGTGTAAAAAATTTTTTTAATATGTATTTGCAACCCTGTCTGTACAAAAACGGTATTAATCATATTTTAATGGTTTTAACATTTTAAATGAAACTTTTGTATCGTGTTTTTTCGCGACTTTTAAGATGTTACAAACCTTAGTCTTTCCCATAAAAGACAGGAAAGCAAATAAAAGCCGCTATTCAAAATCTCAAATAGCATAAGTAAATAAAAAAAAAAAAAAGATTTTTTTTTAATTTCTTACACAATTTCAGGTGAACGTCCCTACGCGTGTGACCTTTGCCCTAAAAAGTTCATGGCGAGGAAAGATCTACGGAACCACAGGATGATACATACCGGGGAAAAACCCCACAAATGCCAGCTCTGCGAGCAAGCCTTCATACAAAAGTGCGCTCTGAACAGACACATGAAAGGCCATAGCAAAGCAAACTTAGATGCACAAAACCAACAGCCAGTGAGCGCACCGTCTGTTACCGTCGCTTATGGAGTTTGGACATAATTGATGTTCCACGGAAATTTAAACTTTAAGTGTCTTATTTTACCGACCAATTTCCCTCGTGTCTTCTACATTAACAATAGCATTAAACTGGAACACTAACCTCTGCTATAACACCGCCATCTTGAAACGTTCGGGCTGTTATTGAGATTTTTAATAGAAATCAATAATGCTTGATTTAAACTGAATTTGGTAGTTAATTATTGTATCAAATCATGCAACGCGCGACGATTGAGAAGCAAAATCTAAACTAATTTACTTTTCATCAAGTAAGCGGATGGGAAAAGGATGTCCTATTTTGGGTCTTACATATATAAAATCATGAATATTTGTAAGGAAATGTGTATTTATGTTTTTATATATAGTCTAATATATATAAAAACATAAATACACATTTCCTTACAAATATCTCTTTAAAAAGTCGCATCGACATCTGACGTTAAGTCATACAAAACAATAAAATTTAAAAATCGAAAGTCCTAATTGTCTAAACACAAATTCGAACTTACGCACACCACATAGAGTGTTTTTTTAAACGAAACAACGCGCGTTTTAATTTTGTCATTGAAAAGAGCGCACAATTTCGAATGGTGCACTTCTTTTTGAGTACTTTTGAGCCAATTGTGGATCTTGAGTTTTTGTATATCAATGACCTTACACTATAAGTACATACACATACATAGTACAATCATCGATGAATATATATATATATATATATCAGGTTTCCTCACGATGTTTTCCTTCACCGTAAGGCAAGTGGTAATCATGTTAGAAATGATTCGCACATGAAAATATCAGAGGTGCGAGACCCGGGATTTGAACCCGCTTCACTCGGTTTCCCAAGCGAGCGCTTTACCACTGGGCTACCACTTTTGGTACATGTAAAGTGTAAATATTAGATACTGTTTGTGTTATGATATTGGTCATATGTTTTTTCATGTAGGTGTTATTGTAAAAAAAGTATTAATTATCTTAAGCATTAAATTTTTACTGTCCACTAGATTTAAAAGTATAAAATGTAAATAAAGCAATCACATCTACAATCTGAGAATTTGTTTTAATAATAATTTTCTAAAGTATTTACTTGAGTCTAACTTTAAATTCCATTTAAACTGTACAGTTAGTGTTAGCGAAGCTATGTATATAATGTACATTGAAATCACACATTTCATTGATATCAAATCGTTTTATTACTTCATTTTTGTCATTATACAAGAAAAAATTATATATAAATGTAAAATACAAATCATTTTTTTGACTAAAAGTTATAAATTAGGGTGATTATTATGTAACTATTCAGAATGTAGAAAAAATGACATTTTATATAATTTTTTTTAAATAAATATCTATATGGGTATCTTGTCTATTTCAAATGAAAATTTGTATAATAAATATTTACTCCACGCGGGATTTGAACCCGCTGTCTTCGGTCTAGTCACCAGTGCCAGTACGATCACACTCCATTAAGTACTAAATGGGCTAATACTTTCTTAGAGTTACGCGAATATTAGACATTTAAATAAAACTATCTTTTCGGATTATTTCGCGGATTTATTATGATTTTTGGTTCCCGACGCGACGTTTCGATTGCTTTACAGCAATCATGGTCACGGGAGAGGCTAAGGTGTTAGATGTCTCAAAGGCATTATATAGTTGTTACAGACCGCTGTCTGTAACAATAAATCCGCGGAAAAATCCGAAAAGATAGTTTTATTTAAATGTCTAAATGGGCTAATTAAATATTACATATAATTTGATATATATAATTTGCCTTTTAAGTGCAATACAATTGAAATTAAAAAATGGAGGTTTTGGACCTGAAGTCGGTAGATAAGACCTTATTTATTAACTCTATCAAAAACTCAAACAGACAAATATATTTTTTATTGTAATAAAATAACAACATAAGTATTAAAATTAATTAAGTAAAATGTCCGTCTTTGCATATAAGTTTAAATTTGTTAAAAAGGAAAAAATCCAGTCTCTCATATCGTTATATATATATTTGTTTTGAATATTTTTGTATATAGATATTATTATTTTTTTTAATAAAAATTATTTTAAGGTTTGCTCCGACAGCCTCAAATGGAAATTAAGATTTATTGTTGTAATATAAAATATGTCGTATTAATAATAAAGTAAATATTTTACGCTGTTAATAATAAATCATTTACAGAATAATGTAAAATTGCTTACAAAATAAATACATTATGGTAAAATAAAATCATATATTTATCACATTTTATTTATTTACCTTATAATGCGTTTAAATCGTTGTTTATACTTTGCTTTATAAAAAAAAAACTAGCTTAATTAAAAAAAAAATTGTGTACTTATGTACGCACGTAAGAAGTTATACTACTTTGGCGTAACAGAACAAAAATAGCTAAAGATTTCATCCCGTATGTCACAACTCTCTGTTTGTAAAAGGAATGATAAATTAATAAAAATAAATATATGTTTTTTATCTCCACTGATATAAAACACGTGTTATAGATTTATGGATATTTGAGAAACTACTTTGAATATAGTTACGAATTTTCACGGGAACCGGAGACAGTTATCAGCTAACTTCATCATGTTGCTTTTTGGCTGTCGGTATGCGCGCGCATCGTAAAAATTTTACTATTTTTTTTCTAAACGTGCCAAAAGAAGTATAACTTAAAAAAAACTTATTATAATTAATTTATGTCACAATACAATACAATTTATATATAGTATATAGTATTCTGTATTATATATTTAAAAAGCTTGATCTATCTGTCAATGTCATTTCATTTAAAGATATTTTGATGATACCTCTCAAGTAAATACATAGGTAGTGAGGAATTATTTCTATATTTTTTTCTAACAAATCAACATAAAATATATTTTAGAAATCAGTCTAGTATTGAAAATAAAGCTTTTTTTGTTAATACTTTATTACTTTATATTATAACTTTATTATTATCAACTGCCTCGGTGGTGTAGTGGCTAGCATGTACGGCTGCACATCCTGAGGTCCTGGGTTCGAGTCCCGGGTCGGGCCAAGTTTAGTTATTGAGTCTTTCTGTATAGTAAGCCTCAGTAACAGCCCGGAGTTGGGAAGTTGGCGGTGTTTCACCCCCGTGCCTCGGAGAGCACGTAAAGCCGTCGGTCCTGCGCCTTAACTCTCACCGGTCGTGTCGAGTAGTCGTCCCACTGGAGTATGAGAGTGACAGGAATAGAGAGAGCACTTGTGTCTGCGCGTACACTTGTGCACTATAATATCTCCTGCGCAGTTGACTAGTCTCAATGAGATTGGCCGCCGTGGCCGGAATCGGTCGGGAGAACATCATCATTATAACTCACTCTTAAATTTATTGAAATGTATTATATTTGAAGTATTAAATAAATATTTTTATTAGATTTTGCCCGTTGGCTTCGCTTGTGCGTAAATTGTCGATAAAAAAGGAATATTTAGGTTATTCCACGAATCCGGATGTATGCTGCTTCCATTCGAAATTAAAAAAAAACTGTTTACTTGTAACAGTATGAAGAAGGACCTAACAAAAACTCATTAAAATGATATGATTTAACGTTAGTTTACTGTCGAAAAAAAATTGCTTCGAAGTTTAAAAGGCCTTATTTGTCTAATTTTATATTCAGAGATGAGATATTTCCCCGCAGTAAAAAGTATCCTAAATGTTGACCCGGTTAACCAGCTATCATCATACCAAATTTCATCAAAATGGTTTTCTCGTGATGCCTTCTCAGGCAGACAGCTGACACAGACAAAAATCCTAAAAACTAAATTTGGCCTCTGTATCGATAAAAATGACTATTTCAATAAGATTTTCCAAAGAATATTTAATGTACAGATTCGACTCAGAATTTTATTTTACATATTATAGATGTATAAAATCGTCAATATAATCAAAGTTTAAATGTGAATCTCCCTATCTTCGGACTTGAAGAACTTCTTTGCAAATTTCATCCCCTATTGAGAGGGATGAATTAAAAAAAAACTCTTGTTCACGTTCGTTGTAAAAGGAATGTTATGTAAAATTTCATGTTTCTACTTTCTAGAACCAGCAGTTATTTAATTTAAGATATAGAGTATTAATATATTCTTAGGTTTAAGTAAACATTTCACATTCTAAAAAGCAATTGTACGATATATTTTTTTAATATATAAATCGTCAAAAAAATCTATAAAAATCTAAAGTTTTATCACTACATACAGGGTGGTCCATTTATAATGGTTATAAATAAATAAATGGACCATTATAAATGGACCATCCTGTATATATATTATTAAGATACCTGAAGTACTGGTATAATATATAAATGTTAGGTTAGTAAGGGCGGGACTCTATCGTGAACTTTCATATGCCTTGTAAGAGTTCCGCGCTGAGCAAAGCTGTGGTCACAAACAGTACACTTATGCGGTTTCTCCCCAGTATGGACTCTGTGATGGTCGGTCAGTCTTCTCTTAGATATAAAACTCTTAGAACAATAACTGCATATAAACGGACGCTCCCCAGAATGTATTCTTTGATGTTCGATGTAAGACGAACGTGTGGAAAATGCCTTATCGCAAACTTCACATTTAAAAAACTTTTTTCCCTCGTGATTTAGTAAATGTTTGGTCAAATTATATTTATCTGTGAAAGGGTAGCTGCAAATTTGACAAATAAATCGCCTTCCAGTATGGCAGCGTGTCACGTGTGAAACTAATATTTTTTTCGTGAAGAATTTCTTCCCACAATGCTCGCATGTGTATTGCCTTTCTCTGTTCTCTTTGTGTGTTTCTAAATGAGCCTGGAAATTTTGATTTAAGTTAAAATCTATACAGATAAATAAAATTGGAGTGTCTGTTTGTAATATTAAAATAACCGCTTTTTACTAAATGCATATGGATGTATACACGGTAGGTACATATACCAAAACATTTTTTTTTTACAATTTTTGTCTGTCTGTCTGTCTGTTTTACTTATTAGAAAGTACGTTATTTAGAAATGGCTGGACCGATTTTGATGGGACTTTCAATGGCAGATAGCTGACGTAATAAGGAGTAACTAAGGCTACTTTTATTTTAGAAAGAAAAAATAGGGTCCCACGAAAAAGAATTAAAACCTAATTAATTAATTAATTTTATTTGGGAAGCAATCTAGGGACGAACCCGAGCGAAGCGAGGGTGAGTCGCTAGTATTAAATAACTATAAGATATATAAAACCAGCATATATAACAAACGGGATTGACATTGCAGCAGAAAAACCCAACAGATACGAAATAGTACATAGCCTAACTAGGGACTCGAACCCATGAACCTAGACGGCGAAGCTACAGCCGCACAAACCACCAACTACTACCAACAGATACATCAAAAATCTTACATCTTCTCTAGTTATGAAATTGAATTGAAAATTAAAAAACCCTATCACAATAACATATTCATTGAGGCCATTTCAATGAGCCTAAACACAATATCTCTGCAGCAGTTTTGTGGAGATGAATGTCTTACAGATTCCAACTGATACTGCTGGCTGCAGCGTCAGGCCAAGGTTACTATGCCGTTGCAATGTCATTGAAGTAATGGTATGCTAAGTTTTGTATGGAATAGATCTGTGGAAGTTGTTCATATCCTTTTACCTTATAAAAAAGAGCTGATAGCATGCAAACAGCAAAATGGATTTTCTTGATTTATAGCTAAGAACACTCGATTAAATTATACCTCACAAACAAAAAACTAAAAATCGGTTCAGCCATTTGGGCGCTATGATGCTACAGACAGACACACAGATACACGTTAAATTAATAACACCTCTTTTGTGTCTTGGGTTAAAAATATAATAATAAATTATACCTTTAAAATACAAGTAGTAGAACATTCTTTTCCACAGACATTACATATGAACTGTCTTCTTTCCCCATGCAATTTCTCATGGGCTTTTAACGTCTCTTGGCTTTTAGCTATTTTTCCACAAGTACGGCATTTCACTGTACTGAGCTTGACTCGAGCGTGCCAACTTGCATGATGTCTTCGGAAACCACTCAATGTTATGAATATTTTATTGCAGGGTGTGCATTTAAGTGATTTCTAAAATAATGTAAACAAATAATAATGATTATGCCTATTATATTATAGTAGAGACTAACAACATACTTTATGATAATGTCCTCCTGAGCGATTTCTGCCACGGTAGCCAATCACTTTGAGATTAGCCAGATATGTGTAGATATGAGATAAGAGATATTATAGTGCACAACTGTACATGCAGTGAGAGTAAGACACAAGATTGACTGTTTAATGTGCTCTCCGAGGCAAGGGGGTGGAATACTACCAACTATCCAAATACAGGCTGTTACTGAAAATTTCTTGACTGTAAAACTCAGTAACTTGATCAGACCCGGGACTCCAACCCAGAACGTTCCGAGTATCTGCGGCAATACATGCTAGCCACTAGACCACCGAAGCAGTAAGCTTTATAATATTAGTGTAAATATTTTAATTTTATGATTCTATATTATTGTGTCAAAACATTTTTATATCATATCATTAGATATTTTTTTTTTTAAATAAAAAAAAATTGCATGTAGCATCACTTAACATACTTCTGAGTTTTGATGCTTTAATTTGTGGAGTTGAAATCTATGAAGACAGAAAAAGCTTTTATTACATAATTCACATGTATACTTTGTCTTTTTCTTAGCTGGTTTTTCTTTTAATCTGTAAAGAGATGAATGGCCAAAATATATTTCATAAAATATAATGAGGATCTAGATTCATAATGAAATGTTATTAAATCACATTCACCTTTTGTATACTTTATTTTTCCTTTTAGGTAAATGGAATTCTTCAACAAATGCAGTGTTGTCCAAATCTGAAAAAAATATTTATTATTTTTAGCTTTACTTATTTCTTTATTAAAATAATAAAAGAAATGTATTATTATATTATATTATTATTTTATTTTCTGTAATAAATATGCTAATTTTGAATATCATTCACATGATATGTCTATATAGGTAGCTAATTTACCATTGCCATAATGGTCTCCAAATTCTTCTTCTTTGACTATATTATCAATATAACTGTCCTCATTAGGGAATAAATTTTGAGTTTTTTCATGTGACCAATCTTTATTACTTTTGCAATTATTAGAAGGCAATAGACTTTCTATCAATATTTCTACTTTTTCAGATTTTACACTATAGTTCAATAAAGTTTTATGCGATTGAATACATGTTTTTTTAAATTCAGATAATTTGATAAGTAAATCGTAACAACCATTGCATATTGCTTTAGATAATTCTTCATCTTTCGCTATCTGCAATTTTAAGATATTTTAGGGTCTATTATGTTATTATATTTATTATTGTTTTATTAAATATACTTGAGTAATAATACTTCACCTCTACAGAAGTACAAAACAAAAACAAATCCGGGGAAACATTGTCAAAAAAGACATATTTAGGATAATCGATTGTATTTAGACAAGCACGACATATTTTATTAAATTCTGCCATTTTTAAAGTAACAAAGGAAGACTAATCAATATAAAAATCAATTTAAATACTTGTTCAAACTTTTTTTATTTAATGGGAACATCAAGCATCATTATTTTGATTTTTGGCTGTCAAAGATGAAAGCACCTGTCACATCTGATTTAGACAGCTGTCACAATGTCTCAGACTGAAGGCGCATTTAAGCAGCAGATTTCATACGAATCCAGAACTTACTTGTTTAGATTTTTAATATTCATTAAAATTAATAATAATTAAAAATAAAAAAAAACTCTAGTCTGGAGATGCTTTGGTATAATAACCTTATACTATTAAATTTGTTATAAAATTATCTACATTTTGATACTTGGGTGGATAGGTATGATCCAATACCTACGAGAAATTAACTACTTTATTTTACTTCATTTTTACCTGGATATTAGATAATGTGGATTCGAAAACATCCGTCAACTATACGATGGTATTTTCTACAAGCATTTTACTTTCGATTGATACTAATAGTTGTCACAGGAAAAATGAAATACAAGAAGTACTGTTAAAAAAAGAATAAAAAATAGCCTGGAGCAAATTTTTTGTGAAAACCCCCATTGGTCACGTTTTTTAATATGTATTATGGTTTAAAATATTTCGCCTGAAAAAAAAAATTGAGAGATCCACCACATATCGAGATCTCTTACTATATGTTGATCTAAAGTTAATATATAATCTGTAGATAGCGATCAATTCTTCGAGCAATAATAAGAATGGAAGAATTGTATTTAATTAAACATTTACAATATATCTGATCGTGTCCTTCTTATAGACACCTCAACAAGAGGGACAGAGACAGAAATACACAATTTGCCCTTTCTTAAAATCGCAATGAAGCCGAGTATGCTATAGAATTACTTTATTTATATATTGACTATTATAATCATGTGCCAAGATTTACCGATTTATAAATCAGAAATACTATTTTTTTGTAATATTTATAGTAACTATGAAAAATTATTAACTACACAACATAATACTTTATCTTAGGTCAAAATTAATTATACATGGTAGATTTTTGAGACGTATCAGTAAGAGCAGGTACCTTAACTGCTATAGTTACAGGAAAGTTAGGGAAACCATCCATAAGTTTTTGAGATATTTGTATTCATAGATTTTGGAAAAAATGTATGTACTTTATGTCATAAATGTAATATGTCAATGTAAAATCCTGTAAACTGACCATGACTTTTCTAAAGCTCCGCTTCGAGTTGTCCTTTTCAAATAATTGAAGCTTAATTTTGAAGATAATATTAATTTGATCTCAAATACATTCTTAGCTGTTTCAAGCTATACATAAAATAATAAAAAAAATGTTATAATGGAAATAAAACAACATTTAAAAGATATGAGATTTAATTTCATTGTAAATATATCATTCTAACAAACCAATCTCATTGAACGATCACAATACTGCACATTATTATAAACTGCGTATTTACTATGTAAGGGAATGTAAGGGAATAACGTCAGAACTGTTTACTGCTACTATATAGCACCATAAATCACCCTATTAAAAAAACTCCAATAGGATCCCATCAAAAGCGACAAAAGCCACATAGAAACCAATAAATATTTATTAGTATCTATGTGGTTTTTATTGGATTCTATGTGGTTTTGTCGCTTTTGATAAGAACCTATTGGAGTATTTAAATAGGGCAGGTCATATTGTTATTTGGAAAATGAATAAAAGAGCTTCTCATACTATCTCCTTTAGAGCACAACAAGTTCTCCAGCATAGTATATACACAGTTTTAGCTAGGTATGGAATGATTTGGCCACCACCATAAAATATACAAAAATACATTAACGAGTAAAATGTCATGTCTTTATAAAAATAATAAAAAGTATTTAAATTTCATATTAATATCAATATATCTTAAGCATAAGTATAAAAACTACAGTATAAAGTTACTGGCCAGCAAGCACATATTACATTATACGAATTTATTTTAACGAATCTCATTATTTTAAAATATTAAAAGAAAAACAACTATATAGAGGATATTAGATTAAAAAAACTGATAAGTATTAACAATAACATTAACTTTTACTATAGATAATATATTAAATCAATAAAATATTCAATATCTTATAAAATCATCTTCATACACACACAGCATGTACTGAACTGAGCGTAGAGTGTAAAGTAGGGTGAAGTGAAAAAAAAATTTTTTTTTTTAACTTGGGGGTACAATCTGTAGGTTATAAAAAAACAAAACTTTTGAAATTAAAAAAAAATTTTTACTCAACATTTTGAGGTGGCCCACAGATTTTTAAAATAAATAATTAATTTAAATTTTTAGTTTGAATAGACCTTTTTTTCGACTTGAAAACATTCAAATATTGCCGAATATTGTCATTTTCTATCCAACTTTCACTAACTACATAAGTTCACTACTTCATACAAACTCTACCCCCAAGCCAAGAAAAAAAAAACCATTTTCTTTCGCTACACCCTAGTGTAAAGGCACTATTATATATTTATAATATTATTTCAAATCTGGCCAGTACTTATTACATTATCTAAGGCACTGAATAACAACAGATGATAAATATATTTACAGCTTGCCTCGCATTAGTGGTTTAAGGTAGCTGTGAAAGCTTTGGTTGACGGGTTCTGCGTTAAGGGGGCTTTTCATGGCTTCTTCCATGAGGCGCTCGTAGGCGCGACCGTCGTATGAGCCTAGTGTTGAACTTAGAATCTGAAATAAAAATATGTACTTGTAACAGTTCGATATAAAAATAAATAAAAAAAAATCATTTTAAATATGTATCTTTTTAGCTTGTCGCTGTCCATTGCTGGACGAAAGCTTCACCCATATTTTAAATGCATATGTATAGAATATTTTTTTTATAAACAATAATCATAAAAATTTTCCATTTTCTGAATAGCCCGATTAAATATTTACATGTTAATTTTTTCTGTGTTTATTTATATCTAGAATGATTTGTCCATTTTTCCCAAAAAAAAAAAAATTATAAAAAATTTATGATGTATTTAATATTTAAATAAAATAATTTAAACGTGCCGTCAAATTATATATTTTTTATTAATAATTATATAATGTATTAATAAAAAATATATAATTTGACGGCACGTTTGGCTCAGTTTGTAGTGACCCTACTTTCTGCGCCAGTGGTCGCGGGTTCGAGTCCCGCTGGGGGCATTCATTTGTGTGATGAGCACGAATGTTTGTATTCCAGTCATGGGTGTTTATATTTATAATATGTATGTATTTAAAGTTATATATGTGTAGTATATCAACTATCTGGTATCCATAACACAGGCTTTGTAACTTTCCATGGAACTAGATGGTGCTGTGTATTAATGTCCCAGCATATTTATTAATGTATAAAAATATATAATATTTAAGGATAAACCTGCGTACCTCATCCCTGATGTCGAAGGCGTCGACCAAACCAACAGCGTTTGGTCTGAGCTTGATCATCAGGTCTTCATACCAGTTTTGCAGGTGTTCGATGTCTCTCTCAGATATGGATGTGAACTGTGGATTTTAAATAATATATTGTTTAATTAACTAAAAATAATAGACAAGTGCGAAACTGATTCTCGCAATGGGTTCCGTTTTACCACATATAAAATTTATATTGTTTAACTTTCCCCTATTAATACACGTATGATTCGTACACGCCATCGATCAAAAAAAAAAAACACTAGATATATAATCCCATGCAAAAGTTCTCTTAAAACTGTCAACAATTGTGTTTAGGTAATTATTCTAGTTGTAACAAACAATATAAATTAAACCTTAAATGCAATGCTTAAAGTTGTTTTCACAAAATAAACTTAAAAGCGCGTCCAAATATTCACATGAGCACTGTTGAAAAAGATTATAAAAATTTAACTTTTTATAGGGCAACATTGTATATTTACTAGTGTTATGTTTTTTTTTATCCATGTTCCTTAGCTTATTAAATATTCTATTGCGTTTAGTTTTGTTCGTTACTGAATACTGAGTCTTCTTGCTGTACATGTATTATATTGTGCCATAATTAAAAGGTACGCTAATAAGATTGTTTTCTTAAACCTAAATCTAATAAACAATCGATGAGGACATTTTTTGTCGTTGATTGTGTATTTATTACTTTTTTGATCGATGGTACACGTCTATTAACTAAAGCAGCTTTGGTACACACAATACAGTACCAACGCGACATTGTGAGGATCTCCTCTGTGTTCTTGTAACTACCAATAGAATAGATGTCAAAGCCCCTAGACCCCTCAACCGTAGATCCCAAGACCCCTTACTCAGCAAGTTTCCACTTATACCTACAGGTCTATTTATAGCAACATGGCCCACCACTCTGGTGATACTGTTCCTGAGTTCCTCTGTCCCTCATAGTACGACTCCCGGGCCCCCCAACCCCATAAACCAAGGCCCCATACTCACCCTCAGCAGGTCTCCCACCTGCAGCAATGCGGCCCGCACTCTAATAAATCTGTTCCTGTGTTCCTCTATCCCTCATACTATAACCCCCAGGCCCCTCAACCCTATAAGCCAAGGCCCCCACTCACCCTCAGCAGGTCCCCCACTCGCTCCAGCGCCCAGTACACCACGTACAGGTCCACCAGCTGCAGCAGCACAGCGCGCAGCTCCGACGACACCGTGCGGACCTGGCTCTCGGTCTCCTTGTAATAAGTCGCCAGTAGGATCGCACGGCAATGGGCCTGGATGAATTAAATTATTGTTTTAATTATTGTTTTATACATGATGACGACACGTTTGGCTCAGTTTGTAGTGACCCTACTTGCTGTGCCAGCGGTCGCGGGTTCGAGTCCCGCTGGGGGCATTCATTCGTGTGATGAGCACGAATGTTTGTTCTCCAGTCATGGGTGTTTATATCTATTATATGTATGTATTTAAAATTATATATGTGTAATACTTTCTTAGATTTACGCGAATATTAGACATTTAAATAAAACTATCTTTTCGGATTTTTTCGCGGATTTATTTTGATTTTTGTTTCCCGACGTTTCGATTGCTTTACAGCAATCATGGTCACGGGAGAGACTAAGATGTTAGATGTCACAAAACATTATATAGTTGTTACAGACAGCCTACCCACAATTAACAAAAATGAATTCAAAATTTTGAAAATTAGCATCAATGTACCTTACAATATTTGTAAATTTTAATTTTAAACATTTTATAATTTTAATTTTAAACTTGAATATAGGAATATTATTTATATAATTTTAGCTATTATCATTATAATTATTTCAATTTTTTAGAAAACTTATTATTATATTATTGTTTAATAATCTATATTTTAGTGTTACCATTATTATATTCTATGTCTACTTTAGAAAATTAAAATTAATTAAAAATTACATTTACAATTGTAAAATATTAATTTGAACTACTGTTATTTTGATCCACACAGTAAGAACTTACTACATCTAACTGTCTGTTATGTGTAATTTTATTATTGGATTTTATAATATTAATAACAGGATCCCACGACGATGGTAGTACCCAGCCATCTTCCCTATTGAAATTTGGATGTTTTTTAATTTCTATGGCTTCCCGAATCATTCTAGGGCGATATCGATTTTCTTTCGCGAGGATTTGGGGTCTATCAAAGCGAATATAATGGCTTGGGCGGTCCTGACTATGTTTGCAGACAGCAGATGTTGTATTACGGCGGTGTTTCACGTCAGCTATGTGTTCTTTGACCCGAGTTCTAATGGATCGCTTTGTTTGTCCGATGTAAGAGAGTCCACAATCACAATCAAGTTTGTAAACTCCTGCATCTTGTAGAGGGATGTGGCACTTGACAGGTGGTAAGAATTGACTAATTTTCTTTGGCGGCTTAAAGTAAGTTTTAATTGAAGCTCGCTTTAGGATGTAGCCAATCTTGTCAGTGACTCCTCTCATGTAAGGTAGGACTGCAGGGACGCGCTCGACTGTGGCTGGTTTCACACGGTCCCTGTGACGTAGGCGCGGCACTTGCAGCTTGTTGTCTCGCAGAACTTGCTTGACATGTTGCAGCTCTCCGGCCAGGTGTTGCTCGTCACAGATCCCATGTGCTCTCTGAAACAAAGATTTTCCCACGGTAGCTAACTGTGAAGGGTGGTGGTGAGATTCACCATTCAAGTACCTATCTGTATGGGTCTTCTTTCGATACACAGTATGACTCAAGGTGTTATCTGGGTTACGTATAACTAATACATCTAAGAAAGCTAAAGAATTATTAGACTCCAGTTCCATTGTAAATTGTATTTTAGGGTTTATGGAGTTAAGATGTTCTAAGAATACAGATATTTTGTCAGATGGTAATATTGTGAATGTGTCATCTACGTACCGCTTGTAGAAACGAGGGGTCACAGGTGATGTGTTTAGAGCAGTCTCCTCGAAGGCCTCCATGAAGATGTCAGCTACAACGGGGGAGACAGGCGAACCCATGGCCACTCCATCCACTTGCTTGTAGAATTCATCATTCCACAATAGATAGCCTGATGTAAGGCAGTGTTTTAAAAGTTCAGTGTATTCTTCTTGCATATTATTGTCGAGTAGCTTTCTTGATACTATTTTGACACAGTCCTCCACTGGTAGGCTGGTAAATAGAGACTGTACATCAAAACTAACCATTGTTTCATTGTCCATGAGCTGTAGGTGTTTTATCTCATTAACAAAATGGTAAGAGTCCTTTGTGAACGCTGATGTTTTTCCTCTGAGTGTTGAGAGTACTTTCGCTACTAGTTGGGCCAATTTAAGCAGTTGTCAATCTGTCAAAACAAACACTGGACGAACCTACCATTCAAGTACTAAGTAAAGGCTTAAATTTTGCTGTAGCACCGGCCCGCATACCTTATGAGGACATTATTTGCGCAGTTGAAGACGCCCTGGCCAAAAATGCTATGAAACCTGAGGACATGGAGGCCATACGTCAAGATGTTTCATCTCTGTTACGTCGAAGTACTAGGCCCAAACCAAATCTCAATAAACAACAGTATTTAGCGTTGAAGAACTTACGCAGCAGGTCAGACATCACCATACTACGCGCAGATAAGGGAAATGCTACCGTCGTGATGGATACATCAGATTACAATGGCAAAATTAAAGAACTTTTGTCGGATGAAAGTACATATAAAAAAGTCAAAACAGACCCAACCAACACTGTTTTAAACAATACTAAAAAGTTAATTAAGAAACACTCCGATGCATTGAATCTTGATGTTAAAAACCTTATTCCATCTTGTGCAAAGCCGCCTAAACTTTATGGACTTCCTAAGATACACAAGCCGAACGCTCCGCTACGTCCAATTGTCAGTCAAATAGATACACCGACATATAAATTGGCCCAACTAGTAGCGAAAGTACTCTCAACACTCAGAGGAAAAACATCAGCGTTCACAAAGGACTCTTACCATTTTGTTAATGAGATAAAACACTTACAGCTCATGGACAATGAAACAATGGTTAGTTTTGATGTACAGTCTCTATTTACCAGCCTACCAGTGGAGGACTGTGTCAAAATAGTATCAAGAAAGCTACTCGACAATAATATGCAAGAAGAATACACTGAACTTTTAAAACACTGCCTTACATCAGGCTATCTATTGTGGAATGATGAATTCTACAAGCAAGTGGATGGAGTGGCCATGGGTTCGCCTGTCTCCCCCGTTGTAGCTGACATCTTCATGGAGGCCTTCGAGGAGACTGCTCTAAACACATCACCTGTGACCCCTCGTTTCTACAAGCGGTACGTAGATGACACATTCACAATATTACCATCTGACAAAATATCTGTATTCTTAGAACATCTTAACTCCATAAACCCTAAAATACAATTTACAATGGAACTGGAGTCTAATAATTCTTTAGCTTTCTTAGATGTATTAGTTATACGTAACCCAGATAACACCTTGAGTCATACTGTGTATCGAAAGAAGACCCATACAGATAGGTACTTGAATGGTGAATCTCACCACCACCCTTCACAGTTAGCTACCGTGGGAAAATCTTTGTTTCAGAGAGCACATGGGATCTGTGACGAGCAACACCTGGCCGGAGAGCTGCAACATGTCAAGCAAGTTCTGCGAGACAACAAGCTGCAAGTGCCGCGCCTACGTCACAGGGACCGTGTGAAACCAGCCACAGTCGAGCGCGTCCCTGCAGTCCTACCTTACATGAGAGGAGTCACTGACAAGATTGGCTACATCCTAAAGCGAGCTTCAATTAAAACTTACTTTAAGCCGCCAAAGAAAATTAGTCAATTCTTACCACCTGTCAAGTGCCACATCCCTCTACAAGATGCAGGAGTTTACAAACTTGATTGTGATTGTGGACTCTCTTACATCGGACAAACAAAGCGATCCATTAGAACTCGGGTCAAAGAACACATAGCTGACGTGAAACACCGCCGTAATACAACATCTGCTGTCTGCAAACATAGTCAGGACCGCCCAAGCCATTATATTCGCTTTGATAGACCCCAAATCCTCGCGAAAGAAAATCGATATCGCCCTAGAATGATTCGGGAAGCCATAGAAATTAAAAAACATCCAAATTTCAATAGGGAAGATGGCTGGGTACTACCATCGTCGTGGGATCCTGTTATTAATATTATAAAATCCAATAATAAAATTACACATAACAGACAGTTAGATGTAGTAAGTTCTTACTGTGTGGATCAAAATAACAGTAGTTCAAATTAATATTTTACAATTGTAAATGTAATTTTTAATTAATTTTAATTTTCTAAAGTAGACATAGAATATAATAATGGTAACACTAAAAATATAGATTATTAAACAATAATATAATAATAAGTTTTCTAAAAAATTGAAATAATTATAATGATAATAGCTAAAATTATATAAATAATATTCCTATATTCAAGTTTAAAATTAAAATTATAAAATGTTTAAAATTAAAATTTACAAATATTGTAAGGTACATTGATGCTAATTTTCAAAATTTTGAATTCATTTTTGTTAATTGTGGGTAGGCTGTCTGTAACAACTATATAATGTTTTGTGACATCTAACATCTTAGTCTCTCCCGTGACCATGATTGCTGTAAAGCAATCGAAACGTCGGGAAACAAAAATCAAAATAAATCCGCGAAAAAATCCGAAAAGATAGTTTTATTTAAATTATATATGTGTAGTGTATCAACTATCTGGTATCCATAACACAAGCCTCGTAGCTTATCATGGAACTTGATGGTCCTGTGTGTTAATGTCCCAACATATTATTTATTATTTATACATATATACATATATACATACATATATAGTCTGGTATTTATTTATTCTCCCTAATGTTTGTTGTTTATGTAGTGTTTATAATACATATATTGTATTTATTTTGTTTTACATATTATGCTTATTCTTATATATTTTCTTATCATTTTTTTGCACTTTCTTTTTCTGTCTCGCTACTTAACACAATTTCCCACATACATGGGTTGACTGAAAGAGATCTCTTATAGAGATAAGTCCACCTTTGTCCACGATATTTTCTATGTATCTTTTTTATTACTTGTTTAGTACAATCAAGAATATAATAATATACACTAATATTATAAATGTGAAAGTATGTTTGTTTGTTTGTCCTTTTTTCACGTCGAGTGATTTGGCGTGATTATTGATAGTTGGAGGGCTGGAGAGTGACAAAGGCTACTTTTTACTGGGGGAGATGACCTCATTCCCACGGGAAAACATGTCTTAACACAACCCACTACAACTCATCATACCTATAATATATAATATTTAGTCTATCTATTCCATACGAACCGCCAAAAGGTACCTTGGGACGAACCCGAGCGAAGCGAGGGTAAGTCGCTTGTAAAGTTTATTATACATATATTGAATTTTTGTTTCGGTTTTGCATTTGTTAAAACTTCTTGAGATAAGAGATTGTACTCAGTACAAAATTGTTACATAACCTCTCCGTTATTCTTTAAATAAAATTAATAATTAAGAAAAAAAATGGACCTAATTAATACTTTATCTATATATATAATAAAATTGTAACCAAGCCGAATCTGTACATTAAATATATTTTGGAAAATCTTATTGAAATAAACATTATTATCGATACAGAGGCCGAATCTATAGTTTTTAGATTATTTGTCTGTATGTCTGGAAAAGCATTACGTGAAAACTACTGGACAGATTTTAATGAAATTTGGTATGATGATAGCTGGTTATCCGGGTCAACATATAGGATACTTTTTACTGCGAGAAAATATCTTATCTCTGTGAAATCTATACTATAGTTTAAAACGTAAGTAGAGACGGGGTGGGTCGCTAGTAAAATATAAAAATGTAAAAAACTAATTTCGCAGCTAGTCTAAGCGTAGTTTTTATTGCACTACTTAATAAATGTATATATGTACATATATATCTTATATATTTAAACGAGCAATTCTTGTATATTTATACCTTTATATCTTTATTTATTTATACCAGCGGTCTCGGAAACGGCTCTAACGATTTCGCAGAAATTTGGTATATGGGGGCTTTCGGGGGCGAAAAATTGATCTAGATTAGTCTCATGCCTGGGAAAATACGTGTTTTCAAGTTTTCATGCGGTTTTCTTTTGCATTCTTCTACGCAGAATATAGTCTATAATTTCTCACATTCGGAATTCGGATGTAAGCATCGTGGTCAAGCGGTCAAGGCACAAGTTAGACAACACATGCCCGAGATCGAGTCTTGGTCGGAATACAAAGTTTTTACTTTTGTCTGTTTTTTTTTGTATTTATTATACATAAATAATAAATTAAATTAAATAATAAATTTTTGTTAAATTGTATAATAAATAAATTTATTATACGATATAACAAAAAAGAACTCCGAGCGAAGCTCGGTCGCCTAGCTACTGAATTTTTATTTAATTAATTAATTATATCAAAGGTCATAACTAGGTCCATAGCAATAATTAAATGAATAAAAATGTACGCGAATCTGCAAATATATAAACATAGACTTCTCAATATTCATTTATGATGGTATCATCGCTACCATATACATCAGAAAGTCGCGGGTTCAATTCCGATTAGGTATAGATTCTAATAAAACCATAGTGGGAAATTTAAATTATTTGATTAAAGGCTGTTAATATTACCTCAGAAGCCGACGCGAGCTGCACCGAGGTCATGTTCCACGCGTCCTCATACGACATGCCGTTCTTCTGACGTTTTTCAATTTGCGATACACACAAACCGATTTTCCTATAAAAAAAAACGCATTACAGTAAATTTACCAATTATTAATATTTATCATTATCTGGTGTCTGTCTGTGATATTCCTCTATCCCTCGTATTATGACCTCCAGATCGCCAATCCTAGAACCCAACTGAGTAGGGGACTCAGGTCTCCCACCTTTTGAAGCAACACGGTAAAAACGCACATATTCAATGATATAAATATGCGGATATTGTTAAGACAAGGGTATAGCTTTACCCATCATAATTCAATACATATAATACTAGCGACTCACCTTCGCTTCGTTTCGGGTTCGTCCCTAGATAAAAACAAATCTATCCCACGGGAACCGTACATTTTTCCGGGATGGTGTATAGCCTATAGCCTTCCTCAGTTAACGGGCTATCTAATGCAAAAAGAATTTTTCAAATTGGATCAGTAGTTCCTGAGATTAGCGCGTTCAACCAACCAAACAAACAAACAAACTCTTCAGCTTTATAATATTAATATATTATAGTATAGATTGGCGTTGTGTGAAAATGAAATTAATTATTTTTCACTATCACCCCTTTCACTTTCACTCTTTCTAATGTAAACATATGAAGTAAGGAGATAATACTTTCTTATATTTACGCGAATATTTGACATTTAAAATAAAACTATCTTTTCCGATTTCGGAAGAGACTAAGGTTTTAGACGTCTCAAATAAGAGGCCAATACTTGTCATAGACAGGGCCTACCCACAAAATTGCAAAATGATTTCAAAAAATATAAAAATGGCACCAAAGTACCTTACATTACAATATTTGTTAATTTTAATCATTTTATATAATTTTAATAAGGTTTATAATTGAATGTGGATTTATCTATACTATATAATATTATAAAGCTGAGTTTGTTTGTTTGTTTGGTTGAACGCGCTAATCTCAGGAACTACTAATCCGATTTGAAAAATTCTTTTTGCATTAGATAGCCCATTAATTGAGGAAGGCTATAGGCTATATATCATCCCGGAAAAATGTGCGGTTCCCTTGGGATAGATTTGTTTATGTTTAGAGACGAACCCGAAGCGAAGCGAGGGCGAGTCGCTAGTTATTTATATAATGTTAAGCTGTTATTGTAAATATTACGATTTTTTTTAACTTTATTATTTAAATGGTTCACTATAGAATTATTAAAACATACTTATATTCTAAAAGGACACTTTAAATTAATCTACATATTATGAATGAACGATTGCATTTGTCATATATAATTACTCATATAATTATAAATTTACATTGTTTACAAATGGAAATATTGTTGATATAAAATATAAATAAAAGAATGTAAATCCTTCGAATATCATTGGTAAATCCTTTGAATACCCATATATCTCAATTTTTACCTCATTCTCCGACGTCATCTTTTATTATCTCCGAAACGGCTGGACCGATTTTGACGGGACTTTCACTGGCAGATAGCTGATGTTATAGGGAGTAACTAAGGCTACTTTTATTTTAGAAAAAGAATCTGGGTTCCGCGAAAAAAATGAAAACCCATGAAATTATGAACAAAATCCGTTTACCTCGCGTACACACGTACTTTTTTACATTATATATATATTTTTATTATATACATTATTATTATACATATATTTTTTTTCATGAAAAAATATCAAGAGATAAGGGCAGATCGTGACATGCATATACTAATATTACAAAGTGGTAAAGTTTGTGAGTTCGTGAGGTTGTAGGGGGTAATCTCTGGATCTACTGAATCGATTTAGACGTTTGGTAGGATTGTTTGAGCTGGGAAGGACATAGGATACTTTTTATCCCAGAAATCATCCCTTAAGGGGGTGAAAATGGGGATGAAAGGGGAAGGAACCTAGGGACGACCATTAGTGAAGCCAGGGTGAGTCGCTAGTCTTAAATATATATATATTAATAAATAAGGGCAGATCGCTTCACCCGAATCACGTGCAAAGTAGGCCCGCGACTCTAGGGGACGACCTGTACCCTTCAAAAATACGTTCGCCCGTTAGGACATTGCCCAGAGTTACCGGGGCCCAATAATTTCCTTACTCAATAGATTGAGGCACGATGTTTGAATGACAGCGAGTTGCTTATATGTTATGGTCTGAACCAAACGATAGCGCGATTCAGAATACACACAGCGCCATCTTTTGGTAGATATTGGGAAACTTTTTCGTTTATAATTATATTATAATTTATGTAAATTTAATAATTATTATATAATAAATATTATAATTTATGTATGTACATAAATTATAATATTATAATTTATGTATGTACTTGTAAAGAAAATATACAATTGCTTATTATCTGTTTTTAGAAATGGTAAAGCTTGAAGTTTTTTAACTATTATTTTTGCCTGATTATTATTATTTTTCTATTATTTATTTTCGAATTAAAAAAAAAACTAAATTCATCGTTTGTGAAAATCGATCCCACAGCATTCGGCATAGATATCATTTCAGACAAATATACTACTTCTGACCCTGACACCACTTCGCTTAGACAACTTGTGTAACATTAATGTTTATAATTCATAAAGATTCATGGTCTAAGACCTAAGTATATCCACTGTACAAAATAAACTAATATATTCTTTTCTCACACTAATTACTTTTTGAGAAAAACTACAATACAATCGTTTTCTTTTAAATGAACTAAAGTTTTGATATTTTTAGTATACGTATGATAAAAATCATAAAAAAATCGGTCAAGTGCGAGACGAATTCGCACACGAAGGGTTCCATACTATCTTACACGCACATTTTATTCTGACTTTTATATAATTATATATTAATATCGATTACGAACGTTAAAAAAAAGTTTTTTGTGTCTTTATTTTTATTATCTATTGTTATAGCGGTAATAATCACTATGTGAAAATTTTAACTCTCTACCTATTACGGTTCATGAGTTACAGCCGGACGGATGGTGGATAGAGATAGACGGACGGATGGACAGCGGAGGCATAGTAATAGGGTTCTGTTGGCACTCTTCGGGTACGGAACCCTAAAGAGAACAAATAATAATAATAATAATAAAATAATCATTATATTCAAAGTTCCATCTGAACGGTAGTATGAACACAGGTAACCCAGTGGTAACGCGCTCGCTTGGGAAACCAAGTAAAGCGGGTTCAAATCCCGGGTCTCTAATATCTTCACGAGCGAATCATTTCCAACATGATTACCACTTGTCTTAACGGTGAAGGAACATCTTGATGAAACCTGCATGTCTGAGAGAACCTAGCAAGTTTTCGAATGACACTTGCAGTCCGCCAAGCCTTATCCCCCTTGTGTTGAAGGGAGGCCCACGCCCAGCAACGGGACGTTAAATAGGGCCGAATACATTGTACAGTATCAATTTCTTGGTAAAAGTTGACGTGCAAAGATATATAAGATTTATTTACCATCATACCATGTTATTTTTGGATTCCAAATCACTCCATTGTTTAACGGAAACAATAGAGTAGTTTGGTCTCACAAAAAATGTATATTAAAAATCTACTTTTAATTTTTAAACACTAACAGGGACCACAACAACCAAATGATTGCTTCCACGGTTCCCTTTGCTCTCCGAAAAGTACCAGAAGCATCCCTCATAATACACAACTCACATTCCAAATGCTATAAATAACCTGGAGTAACACAGTTTATGTGTTACTCCAGGTATGGCCGTTGCAGCAATATTCGATTGATTAATCTATTTTATTAAAAATAGAAAATAAAAATCGTGCTTAAAATTTATGCCTTTTAATGTCAATACTTTTCTCTTCTCTTTTTTATTCGAATCTGTCACAAACGTAATTTATAAAAAGTAAATGAAAAAGGTCTTATTTAAAAATATAAAAGTACAAAGAAGATGTCTGTGTATGTTTGTGTGTATATATATGTGTGTATATAGCATTTGGGTCAGTCAGTCAGTCACCTAGTATCTAGTAAAGTGATCAACATCGTGCACATACCCGGCCGCGACCCTGTAGAAGCCCGCGACGACGCCGCGCACGGAGGAGTCCCAGGGCGCGGGCTTCGCGCGCAGGTACTGCACGGTGGGCGGCAGCGTGTCCCCGCCCGCCGCCTGCTGCCACGCCTTCACTAGGTACCTGCATAATGTAATATATATATATAAAAAATATATACAGTAGAGTGGACATTAGAAGTAAATGTGCGTTTTAGTTTTTCGTTAGGGTTTTTCTTAAATCAATATTTATGAGTCGACAAAATGTTGGAAATAAGTTGCCGAAAACACATACATAGTATTATCTAATCGGAGACTAACGCAATTTTATAATTCATCAACATGCATGGAACAACCAAACATACATACATATCCAACACACAACCCTCCTTCCCCACACCGGGTAACCTCATTACTCACCTCGCAGTCTGCAGCAACATAACGGTGTTTTCCCCTTCGTAAGTGCATGCGGCTGTGACGAGCCCATACGTAAGGGGCAGGTTGGAGGAGAGCATGTACCCGTGTCCGCCGCACGCGAGCCGGCAGCGCTCGACGCACACCGCCGCGTCTGCCGTGGTCACTGCTTTGAGGCAGCAGGATAGAGCGTGAAGCTGGGTACAGATTGGAAAATGGGTTAATTTTTATCCCATTTAAAGTCCAACTCGCACTTGGCCAGCGTGTTGGAAAATGGCCCGATAGCCTTCGCATTATAAAAGATACCCTAACCCAGCAGTTAAAAAGTATTGAATCTGTTCTTTGCTTTTAAAACACTTTATAGACTTGTCTTGTCGTCCCATAGGAAATGAAGCACATGAGTAAATATCTCTAAGCTTCAAACACGGTAGTATACATACATATGGTGTACGTTTTTTTTTTAAGTTAATGACGCTCTACCTGAGTCAACAGTTCGAGTCAGAATAAACTGCTTTTGTCAACGGGCAACGCGTACGTCACGCACACACTGCCCCGACACATAGTATTGTTTTAACGTCCCACTGCTGGGCACGGGTCTCCCTTCAATCATTACGATTCAATTTACCAGACTGTCCAAGTGCGGGTTGGCGGGACTTCACGTCTTTAGAAAACTGGTTAGGTTCTCTTAGACATGCAGGTTTTCTCGCGATATTTTCTTTAACCGTAAGACGAGTGGTAATCATATCGGAAATGATTCGCAATTGAAAAATCAGATGTGTGCCAGGATTAGAACCCGCTTCACTTCACGGTTTCACAAGCGAGCGCGTTACCACTGGTCTACCACTGCCTAATATGTAGTAGGTAGTATTGTAATTGTATCTATCGTTGCGATGAGGTTTTTGATTTCGCAGGATAAATATTCTTGCAGAGATAAAGCCTCATAATAATCAGGTGGTTTAAGTGTAATAGGACGAGAGAGTACACTTTTGGACACTGCACACACTTGTGCTCTATAATACTCCAGCAAGTGACTAGTTTCAGTGATATTGACCGCCGTGGCCGGAATCGGCCAGGAGAATGTTATTACGTCGATTTCAAGCTAATCTATACTTATGTTAGATAATATTAGAAATGTGAAAGTTTAGATGTTTGGATGGCTGTTTGTTACTCAATCACGCCAGAACGGCTGAACGGATCTGGATGAAATTTGGCACAAAGATAGATTATAGTCTGGAATAGCACATAGGATACTTTTTATCCCAAAAAAATGTACGGTTCCCGTGGGATAGATTTGTTTTTGTTTTTCTTTTACTTGTTAGTACAATAATTTAATAATAAAAGTCGATTTAAAAACATGAATAAAGCAAGTCATTATTAAATTTCTCTTTTTTAATAGAATAGGTATCAATGTAAATTAAATAATTTATAGCTGAATGATCAATTAATTGTAATTGATCAATTAATTGTAATTGATAAAGTGACAAACGTCATACACGTTATAAATGAATTCTAATTTTGGAGGCAAACTAAAAAAAAATGTTAGATACAATCACCTACTTTCACTTTTAAAATGCAAGTTTTTTTTAAATGAAAAAGTGGACGGAATTTAGTCATTCACACGGTTACGAGACAGCCTTTAATATTATGTTTTCCTAAGATATGTACATATTTTGAACTCCTTATTTCTCCTTCCTTAATATTTCTTTCATTTTTTACTCTCATAACTAAATGATTGATCAAACAAATCTATTCTTATGTATATTATAAAGCTGAAGAGTTTGTTTGTTTGTTTGTTCGGTTGAACGCGCTAATTTCAGAAACTACTAATCCGATTTAAAAAATTCTTTTTGCATTAGATAGCCCGTTAACTGAGGAAGGCTATAGGCTATATATCATCCCGGAAAAATGTACGGTTCCCGTGGGATAGATTTATTTTTGTTTAGGAACGAACCCGAAGCGAAGCGAGGGTGAGTCGCTAGTTTTGTTATAATGTGAATTTACAAAAATATAAATACGATGATTTAAAATGGCTGTGAATTAAACAAAAGTAAAGTATAACTAGCTTATTATGACCGATCGTCTAATTATATCTAATATGACGTCTAGCGTGAAGTTTATTTTTCATATAAACTCTTATGAAACGAGTTACATACAATGACTTGCATAAATACATAATTGCTTGAGTATTCGTTTTGTTGTAATTGCATCGTTGGTCAGTATTTACAGCTGCAATCAGTGAGATCATGGGTTCAAATCCCGGATCGGGATAAATTAGTTACTACTAGTAAGTAGTAGAAATTAAATTTTTAAAATGTACCTTTAAGTAGCAAATGTATAATTAACTTTTTACCCAGCTACAGCTAAGCCCAAAGGAGGATTATGTGTTTGACCTATATGTATGTAATAATAATGCTGATACCTCGGAAACTAAGCGCTTTAGGGCAAAAGTCATTGAGACCATTTTTTGTAGAGAATAAAATTTCACTTCTTTTGTTTCCTGTCTTTTTTGTAAAATTTACCGTTTACGATTTATGGCCCATTCATTGAACCGATTTTTCTATCTCAACCGATAACTCTTAAAATATTGGTTTAATCAATGAAATGCATCTATCCATTTTTAAAGATCAATTTATTCTGTACAACTTTTGTTTAAAACTTTTTTTCTAATTTCCCATACTTTTTGAGCTATATAGAAGTATATGTACCCTTTAAAACAAAAAAAAAAGATTTTTCCAAATTGGTTCAGGCGTCTTCGATTAATCGGTAAACATAGATGAAAAAAAAGAAAAAAAAAGATTCCGACGAATTGAGAACCTCCTCCATTTATGAAGAAGTCGATTGAAAATAGTAAACTAAATACCTTATAATTTATAATCTATACTAATATTATAAAGCTGAAGAGTTTGTTTGTTTGTTAGGTTGAACGCGCTAATCTCAGGAACTACTAATTCGATTTGAAAAATTCTTTTTACATTAGATAGCCCGTTAACTGAGGAAGGCTATAGGCTATATATTATCCCGGAAAATGTACGGTTCCCGTGGGATAGATTTGTTTTGTTCTAGGGACGAACCCGAAGCGAAGTGAGGGTGAGTCGCTAGTATAAAATATAACTTACTACAACGAATTATAAATATGCCAAATATGTGATTTCTAAAAATAAAAAGTTATTTAGATTGACCTTGATAGTGTTGTACTGCCTTTACTATACTTAACGAAATACATCCATATAAAAGATATGTTACGGATACGGACTTTTTCTCTGCAAATATCCGCGGATACGGATATCCGGCACATCACTAGTTACTACCATGAAATAATGAGTTGGGAAGATGGCAATGTGACACCGCCTTGCAAAAGCAAAGCAAAGAACTGCGTCTGATGAGCAAAGACCTTAAATGTAAAAGTAACAGAGAGTATCTACACTTGTGTCTGCGCATATACTTATGTATTCAGCCCTTTTTAACACTCCCTTCAATACGAGGGCCACCACTACGCTGGCCAAGTGTGGGTTGGCGGACTACATATGTCTTTCGAAAACTTAGTAAGTTCTCTCAGACATGCAGGTTTCCTCACGATGTTTTCCTTCACCGTAAGGCAAGTTGTAATCATGTTAAAAATAATTTGCACATGAAAATATCAGAGGTGCGAAACCGGTCAGGAGGACATTATGCCTAGTTACAATGTCTCTTAGTTTTTACTAACACTAACGCCCCAATGCGATGATGTGCATAAGGTTTTTCTTATAATGTAGAACGTTTTTAACGATCAGTTGATATTTTAAATCTATACTAATATTATAAAGCTGAAGAGTTTGTTTGTTTGTTTGTTTATTTGTTTGGTTGGTTGAACGCGCTAATCTCAGGAACTACTGATACGATTTGAAAAAATCTTTTTGCATTTGATAGCCCGTTAACTGAGGAAGGTTATAGGCTATATATTATCCTGGAAAAGTGTACGGGTCCCGTGGGATAGATTTGTTTTTGTCTAGGGACGAACCCGAAGCGAAGCGATGGTGAGTCGCTAGTTAAATAATAGAAATACGTTGTTTTATTTTTAATTAAATTTTGATTAAATTTAAGAATTAACTTCTACGCTTTGACGTCTATATAATATGACGTAATAACCTTTTTCCTACGTAACGTTAAAAGCAGATACTTCTGTACCTACTATTTTAAATTCATTGACATAATTCAAACTAACAAAAAAAAAGTTAAAAACAGCCAGTCATGGGGACTGCCAACAGAAGTGAAAACTTATAACAATAACTAAAATTTCATAATATGTAACTTGAAATTATTATTAATCTGGTTTTACATCCATTGGCACTCCGAACAATAATTATTATTTATATTTTGATAGTTTATTTATTAATAAAACTGTAAAGGTCGAATGTCTGTACATAGAAAAAATATACTAAAAACCGAGTCATGGGGGTGTGAGAAGAAAAATAGAGCAAATTCAGTTTTTTTTTGTTTTTCTGTCTGTTTGTCTGTTTGTACGGGCTAATCTCCGAAACTGTTGGATCGATTTAAATGAAATTTTGCATGGTGGTACCTTATCCCCGGTTAACATTTTAGATACTATTCACTCCGGAAATATAAGAGTTTCCGTGGGCTAGTTAAAAAAACTATAGTAACTTATACAGCTTAGTACACAAAAACTACTGATTGGATTTTAATGAAACTTTATAATAATTTAGTTCATACATCAGAATAACAAATAGGCTACTTTTTATCCTGAAAACATGTACGGTTCCCGTGGGATAGATTTGTTTTTGTTCGTTTGTTCTAGTCAAACAATACTATACAGCTGCGCATCGCCAGTCCGCGCAGCACTATGTCGACACGTCACATGTCACACGTAGCATGCCAGTGATGCGAACCCATAAGTTTTGCCCCTACCAAAATCGCTCAACGCGGCAAAAGAAGTTTGAAATTTAAAAAAAAAACATTACCTCTGGCAATCTCTCCATATCGCCGGCCTCTAGTTCCGCCGTCACATTGTTGTACATCTGCCAGAGCCAGTCCGCGCTCATGCGGAACGCGTGCACCGTCGCTATGCCGATCAAGAGTTTGTGTTGTTGTGTGAGGTAGTCTATGATTTGAGGCTCTGGTTCACTGTTCAAACACAAATTTATAAAAATTTTATAGCATTTAGTATAAATTTGTGGGGGTTGTGCGTGCTGTGTGTGTTGTCGAGTTGGCGTATTTTTATACGAGAGATTAATTAAAAGTCTATGTACAATTCACAGTCTTTATTGCACTATTTTTACACCCACAAAAGATAGAAGGAGAAAGAACAAAGCGGATAGATAGTTCATATAGTTTACACGACAGAAAGAACGAAAGCACAAAGATAATAGAAGAAAAATACATTAAATTACGTAGCTTATAAAGATTAGGTACGTAAGCTAGGAATGGCGAGTAAGTGAGTAGTACGTGTCTCTCGTCTAGCGTGCGGATTGCGACTGTCTGGAGTTACAACTTTTAACTCGATGAAAAGATTGTCAGCTGATGCGCGGGCGCCGCTAACGGTAAACACTGAGGTGCGCGGGAGGAAAGATCGTTGCTACGTCACCTCGACCATCTGTCCGTGAGGCTCAAATTCAAAATAGATATATATGCGTATTTTGTTTATTATTTATTTAATATTATTTATTTACTATTAGGTAGGTGTATGTGTGTAAGGTGTGTGAATTTATTTATATATATTGTGTAAATATTGTTATGTATAGTTTATGTATTTATGTTAAATATTTAATACATTATAAATGTGAGTCAGCCACATCACTCCCCTCCAGAGACCGTTCACGGGCGAAAGTAGTCTGGAAATCTAACTTGACGACCGGATCGAGTAGTTTTTAAAATTGGAGTGATGATTACATTTTTATCATCGAAAGTTTTAGGTGTAACGTTTTTGTCTGACAGTATGTAGGCTGGTTTAATACGGTCTATCGATACTGTGACATCTTTACCTTTTATACGGATTTTAAAAACTTTCAAATCTCTTTCGATTACTTCATGCGGGCCAGTATATGCTGCTTGAAGTGAACCTCGAAGAGAATCTTCGCGTAAAAATACGTGTGAACATGATGAGAGGTCTTTGTATATAAAAATTTTGTTATTATATGTGTGATGTCTAACAGGTACGGGTTGTAAGTGATTGGCAAATGATCTGATACGGGAAGAAAAATCTGTTACATCAGTTATACACTTGTCAATGCTCTGATCAAAGAAATCGCCTGGAAGACGTAAAGGTTCTCCATAAACGAGCTCTGCTGAGGAACACTGTAAGTCCTCCTTGAATGAACTTCGTATTCCAAGGAGTATAAATGGTAGTGATTCTGACCATCTACAATCAGCATGGCACATTATTGCTGCTTATAACTGTCGATGGAATCGCTCGACTAGACCATTGCACTGAGGATGGTAAGCAGTTGTTTTACGGTGTCGGAAGCCAATAGACTTCGAAAGCTGCTGAAATAGCGTAGACTCAAACTGTCTACCACGATCAGTGACAATGTCTGTAGGACAACCAAAACGTGCAACCCATCCGGATAAAAATGCTTTGGCTACAGACTCCGCCGTAATATCGGTAAGAGGTACAGCTTCGGCCCATCGTGTAAAACGATCGACGGCTGTTAAGCAGTACCGATACTCGGCAGATGGGGGTAATGGTCCGATGAGGTCTAGATGCACATATTTGAAACGCGCCTTCGGTATATCGTGCGTGCCCAGTGGAGACGACACGTGTCGATTCACCTTCGCGCGTTGGCAATCCAAACATGCCCTAGCCCACTCGCGACACTGCTTCCTCATCTGCGGCCATACATAGCGTTGTGCTACGAGTTTAGCACTAGCATTAGCGCCGGGATGGCTTAATGAATGCAGGCTATCAAAAACTTGTTTGCGTAATGATTGAGGTATGAAAGGCCTAGGTGTCGTTGTACTAACATCGCAGTACAGATAAGTGCAACTACCTGGGATTGTCATCCTCTCAATACGCAGAGAAGAATCTTCTTTTAGGTATCTATTAAGTTCGCTATCAGAGTTTTGAGCCTGAGCTAACACTTTGAAATCTACAGGGATCTGTAACTCTTCGATGCGTGATAATGTGTCTGCGACTACGTTGTCTTTGCCAGAAATGTGACATATATCTGTAGAAAATTGAGATATGTAGTCGAGATATCTATATTGACGCGGTGAGCAATTATACTTACGCTCACTAAACGCATAGCATAAGGGTTTGTGGTCAGTATAAATAGTAAAGCTTGTTGTCTCTAGCCAATGTCTAAAGTATTTAATACTCTCGTAAATTGCTAGAAATTCTCTGTCGTAAGGCGAGTATTTCCTTTGCGATGGGCTCAACTTACGAGAAAAGTAAGCTAAAGGTTGCCAGTTACCATCCTTTAACTGTTGCAAAACGCTACCAATGGCGAAATCTGAAGCGTCAGTTACAAGGCTTAGTTTTGCGTTAGGGTCAGGGTGTGCTAACATAGCTGCATTGCACAAACTGTCTTTACATTTTTCGAATGCTTTTAACGAATCTCCGCATATGTCTATAGTCTGAGAAGCTTTTACGGAACCGGTTAAGAGGGTATTTAAAGGGGCTTGGATATGAGCTGCTTGAGGTATAAACCTCCTATAGAAGTTAACCATACCCAAAAATCTCCTAAGCTGCCTAGCCGTCTTAGGTGTGGGGTAATTTTTTATTGCCTCTACTTTACTCTCTAAAGGTTTAGTGCCGGCCTGTGAAATATGGTAGCCTAGAAAAGTGACTTCTGTTACTCCAAATTGACACTTAGAGGTATTTATTAAAATGCCATAGTCTCTTAACCTCGTGAAGAGTTGACGAAGATGTTCCTGATGTTGTGACTCATCCTTCGAAAACACTAATATGTCATCGAGATATGGGTAACAAAAATCTAAACCACGTGTCACTTCATCTATAAACCTTTGGAAGGTCTGAGCGGCGTTCCGTAGACCAAAAGTCATATATGGGAATTCGAAGAGTCCGAAGGGTGTAGTTATAGCTGTTTTCGGAATATCCTGCTCAAAAACTGGTAACTGGTTATATGCTTTAACTAAGTCAACCGTAGAAAATATTTTACATTCAGATAGACTATGAGCAAAGTCCTGGATATGCCTAATGGGATATTTGTCAGGAATTGTCCTAGCATTGAGCATCCTATAGTCACCGCAAGGACGCCAGCTGTTGTCCTTTTTGGGGGCTAGGTGAAGAGGTGAGGACCAGGAGCTATCTGAAGGTCGAGCTGTGCCATTAGCCAACATGGCTTCAAACTCAGCCTTAGCTATCCTTAGCTTATCTGGAGCGAGACGTCTTGGTGAACAAGCTACTGGTGGGCCTGGTGTGGTGCGAATGTGGTGTGTAATGTTGTGTTTTATGATGCGTACTGGGCCAGCTGGTCGAGTGATCTCAGAAAATTCAGAAAGTATATGATTATATTTGTTATCACAAGTCATGATCTTAACGCTAGACACTAAACTATCTACATTACTAGAAATCATGGCTACAGTACACAAATTAGTTGTATTATCTATTAAGCGTTTATTGCGAATATCCACAACTAAATTAAAATAAGATAAAAAATCTACGCCAATAATTGCTTTAGATACATCTGCAACTACAAAACGCCACATAAATTCTCTACGTAAGCCTAAATTTAAATTAAGTTGTACATAACCATACGTGTTTATCGTAGTACCATTTGCCGCACACAACTGGTAATCCATTTTAGCACGTCGTTGCAGCATTGCGTTATGAGGAAAAACACTCACGTCACTTCCTGTATCAATTAAAAATTGCACTTTTGAACTGCGATCTGTCACAAACAGGCGACCAGTATTAGAAGACGGAGGGCAATCGTCAGCCGCCATCACCGACTGCCCGTCTCGTTTCCCGACTTATAATCGCATGGTAATGTACATCTAGTCGCTTTACTGCCGAATTTGGAGTGATACCAGCATATTGGAAACTTCCTAAAGTTGGAATGTGATCTCCTTGAATTGGAATGACTGCGCTGACGTGGCCTTTGCCTATGCCTTGAACGCGCACGATCGAAGTTCTGGGTAGTCAGTTCACTCACTTGCTTCGTCAATGCCGTTATTTGACGAGCCATGACATCCATCACCGATTCTAACCTTGAAATCGATGCTACTGCCAATTGAGGCTGGCTAGGTGCTATATCATGTACCCTGTCCGCTAATTCGGCTAAATCTTGAAGAGCCATATTGGGTTGCGAAGCGATAATAGTCTGTAAATTATTTGGTAAACGACTAGTCCACACATCCATAATAAACTCGTCAGGCATATTCGGTCCTGCTAATTGTTGTAAGCGTCGCAAAAACTGAGAAGGTGTGCGATCTCCCAATTCCTCAGATTGTAATAATTGTTTCACCTTCTTTTGTCTCGATATAGAAACACGCTTAATAAGCTCTGATTTAAGCTTTTCGTACTTGTCAGTAGAGGGTGGATTTTCAATTATATCCTCGACCGTTGCAGAATATTGCCCGTCCAAATGCGCCAGAACGTAATAAAATTTTGTGTTGTCATCCGTTATCCGTGCTAAGTTAAATTGCGCTTCAATTTGTGCAAACCAAATCTTAGGTTTTTCAATCCAAAATGGCGGTACACGCACGCCGACACGAAATAACTCCGACGTCACATCTCGGTCCGTTGAAACACGCTCACATTTATTAACACGTTGGCGAACACGTGGACTTCTCGCAGAGGGTCCAGATTCTGCCGTTGCACTGTCGTCACTGCTCATTTTAATGTTCAACCGGGGTCACCACTGTGGGGGTTGAGCGTGCTGTGTGTGTTGTCGAGTTGGCGTATTTTTATACGAGAGATTAATTAAAAGTCTATGTACAATTCACAGTCTTTATTGCACTATTTTTACACCCACAAAAGATAGAAGGAGAAAGAACAAAGCGGATAGATAGTTCATATAGTTTACACGACAGAAAGAACGAAAGCACAAAGATAATAGAAGAAAAATACATTAAATTACGTAGCTTATAAAGATTAGGTACGTAAGCTAGGAATGGCGAGTAAGTGAGTAGTACGTGTCTCTCGTCTAGCGTGCGGATTGCGACTGTCTGGAGTTACAACTTTTAACTCGATGAAAAGATTGTCAGCTGATGCGCGGGCGCCGCTAACGGTAAACACTGAGGTGCGCGGGAGGAAAGATCGTTGCTACGTCACCTCGACCATCTGTCCGTGAGGCTCAAATTCAAAATAGATATATATGCGTATTTTGTTTATTATTTATTTAATATTATTTATTTACTATTAGGTAGGTGTATGTGTGTAAGGTGTGTGAATTTATTTATATATATTGTGTAAATATTGTTATGTATAGTTTATGTATTTATGTTAAATATTTAATACATTATAAATGTGAGTCAGCCACAAATTTCTCAGAGATGAGATATTTTTCCGCAGTAAGAAGTATCCTGCATATATGTTGACCCGGATAACCAGCTATTATCACACAAATTTCAACAAAATCTGTCCAGTGGTATTCTCGTGAAACGGTAACAGACAGACAGACAGACAAAACTATAGATTCAGCCTGTATATCGATAATAACGTCTATTTCAATAAGATTTTCCAAAAAATATTTAATGTACAGATTCGGCTTAGTTACAATTTTATTATATGTATAGATAAATAATAAATATGTTGGGACATTAACACACAACACCATCTAATTCCATGGTAAGCTACGAGGCTTGTGTTATGGATACCACTACACATATATAACTTTGAATACATACATATTATAAACATAAACACAGACGACTGGAGTACAAACATTCGTGCTCATCACACAAATGAATGCCCCCAGCGGGACTCGAACCCGCGACCGTTGGCACACTAAGTAGGGTCATTACAAACTGAGCCAAACGTGTCGTCACTGTTATAATAATTCAATTTTGAATTTACCATTACCAAATTTTCATGAGGTTATTAGAAGTTTTTTGACGTTATCCATACTCTCTGCCTGTCTGTCTGTCTGATACGTTTTTACGCCTAAACCGCTGAACCAATTTTGATGGATTTTGGTATAGATATGGATAGATGGACCTTGGAGAAGGACATATGCTAGTTTTTGTCGCAAAAATGAAACTTGAAGGGGGAGAAATAGGGGTTGAAAGTTTGTATCGCTAACAACTCATTTCTCAAGTTAAGGAGATAAAAATTCGTTACACCTATAATATTGGAAAGAAATAAAGAATGTTACGGTATTTTTGACGAATCGGGATAAAACATATTACCTTCCTTTGCGTCGCGCAGTCGGGTAAAAATAGGGGATGAATTCAAATTTTTTTTCAGAGTTAATTAGATTGCTGTAAAGCATTCGAAACGTCGGGAACCGAAAATCAAAATAAACCCGCGAAAAGATAGTTTTATTTAAAATGTCAAATACTCGGGTAAATCTTAGTGTTATTAAACAAAACTACTTACTTAGGTTTAGGCTGTGACTGCCGCCTTATAGCGGAGTACCGCGTGGCTATTGTGACGGCTTTGGACATGTATCTGCACATGTCGTTGACTAACATCACTCTCACGAACATCATCGTGCCGTATGCTAGCTTGGAGCTGGGCGCGTTCACGTATGTACCGTCCTTAGGAAATACAAAGTTTTTTCCCAATTTGCCGAGTAATTTGGGTCATGGCTTATATAATATATACTATATAATACCACTATTATAATTGAAAATTTTTGTGTGTGTGTCTGTGTATGTATGTTTGTTACGCCATCACGTAGAAAGACCTAGATAGACTACTGTTAGGCACCTAGAGGCGAACCCGAGCGAAGCGAGGGTAAGTCGCTTTTACATACAAGCTTATAATATATCTATATGAACTATGTTGAACGTATAACCGTTTATTTTAAAGTAATTATTATGTAAGTTGAGCAATGATAAGTGAATTTTAATTCATTAAAATGTACTTATCATTGCTTCGCTTCGCTGGGTACATTTTAAATAGATAAAAATAGTTATTGCGAGCGTACTTTAAGAGATAGACATTTTTCATTGCGAACTTTTCTGTAGGAACTTTTTGAGAAATTTTCTCTGTAGTAAAAGTTATTCTAAATGTAAATACCTGAGTAATTATCCCCGCACAATATTTAGTTGGAATCCGTTCAGTAGGTTCTTTTTATGTGAAATGCACAAAGGTCAAAGATGTACAGACAAACATAGAATTTCAACAACGATTGTTTTGTGGTCTACATTCCGAACACAATACGTAACCGTCCTAATTTAAAAAAAATATTTCATGTATAGCTTTGGTTTTGTTATTTCATTATATGTTTACTATTTTATTATATATTAAGATATTTTCCCTCAGTAAAAAGTAGATAACCAGCTATCATCACACCAAATTTCATCAAAATCTGTCCAGTGGTTTTCCCATGATGCGGTAACAGACAGACAGACAGACAAAAATTCTAAAAACAATAGATTTAGCTTCTGTATCGGTAGTAAAGTCTATTTCAATAAGATTTTCCAAAAAATATTTAATGTAGGTACCTACAGATTCGGATTAGTTACAATTTTCATCGAACTCTTAAATACGTGTAACAACTCACCTCTAAAACTTTCGCATTCTTCATAAGCATATAATCTCTGGGTATTCGCACTTTATCGAAGCCAAGGAAGCCATTATTAGTGCCATTCATGCCAAGTTTGGCGCCAATTTCGCCTACTTTAATGCCAGGGAGTGGCATGTGGGTTTCTTCATCTCGGAGCTGAACTATGAAGGGGTGTATACCATGGCATTTCCCTTTGGTATACAGTTGAGCCATGACAATACAGTAATTTGCTGTATGTGCCACTGATGAAAGGAAAGTATATGTGTAATTAATAAGTAGTAAGATTTATAAGACACTAGTGCTTCGCTTCGGGTTCGTCCCTAGTCGAAAACAAATCAATCCCATGGGAATCGTACATTTTTCCGGGATGATATATACCCTATAGCCTTATTCAATAAACGGGCTATCTAATGCAAAAAGAATTTTTCAAATCGGATTAGTAGTTCCTGAGATTAACGAGCTGAAACAAACAAACAAACTCTTCCACTTTATAATATTAGAATAGATTTTTGCATACTTCACGATAAAATAATAGTTTCTTAAGTCTCATCTGTCCAAAGTCCATGGTTGTAGTACATGAATAGAGGAAAATAATTTATATTGTAAATAATTACTAATACCAATGTGATTTTTTAATTAGTATAGGAAAAACAGCATATTTGTGAAGGTAGGTATTATCAGTTTATCACGTATCAATAATAATGAAAACTAAAAAGATGAAAACAATTTACAACATAATATTATGCAATCGTGCTCACGGTATTGAGCCGAATCTAATGAGTAATGACTAATGACGTATGCGGTATGAATCATTGAAATCGGTTAAGCCGTTTAGTAATTACCAGGGAACCCAGAATCGGACATACCAACATACAGGTTAAACACATAACCCTCCTTTGGGTTTCGCCCCAGTCGGGTAATAACTAATAAATGCAAAGAGATGTGGCAGATTCGGTACTCGGTCGTGACGCTTTAATAATTTTAAAACGTTTTGGGCTAAGCAGAGCTCGATCAAGATTCAAGTACATAAATTTTCGTATTTTTAATATATTTACATACCTAGTAATATCTTAACATCTTTACGCGGAAAAACCTGAACTCTTAATTTACATAAAGTTATCTATAACTACATATAATAAAACTGTAGAGGTCGAATGTCTGTACATAGAAAAAAAATGCTTAAAACCGAGTCAGGGAGATATAAGAAGAGAAATAGAACAAATTCAGATTTTTTAAATTTTTTTGTTTCTCTGTTTGCCTGTTTGTACATTTAATTGCACTAGGAAGAGTGCGATCTTCAAAAATTAAAATACTTATTACTTTAATACTGATAAGCACAGCATTTCATAACAGAGCTTATAAGGATCCTGTAGAACGTAATGCAAGCGCGATTAAGCTTTCATTCAGCGCCATCTAGTTAGGACACATTCAAATTTTAAAATTACTGTTATTTTTTATTTATTTTTTTATAAGATTCAGTGGCAAACGAGCAGACAGACCACCTGATGGAAAGCAGTACCTGTCGCCCATAACACCTACAGTTCATGCACTTAGGTTTTAGGTAACAAAAATACAGAGCCGCAGGTGCGTTGTCACTGTGAGGACTAAGTTGATATGCCTCTTGCCTGTAATTGCGCTGGCTACCTTATCCTTCGTACCGGAACACAACAATGCAGTCATTGTTGCTGGCGGCAGAAATAGATAAGGGGGTGGTACCCATCCAGTCGGAATCCTCAGGCTTGACAGAGTCCTACCAGCGGTGCTGTTCATATTTTGTTCTTTTTTGTATATCAAAATTTAGCATATAAAGCGATTCATTTTTATGTCCATTCATTCATTCATAGCCTAGGCTAAAATATAGATCCTTTTCTTTTGGTTTTTGTTTGGTTGGTTGGTTTGGTAATAACTCGTTTGAGAAATAGTGTAGTCTTTGAAAATGTGTACTAACATCAAAAAAGCGCTGTTAGCTTAATCGTATATTAAAATTCCAAAGAAAATACATGGTGACGCAGTCGGGTTTTCTTATTTTCGCAAAAAAAATTTTTTTCATAAAATAATAGTAAAAAAATTGAGAAAATTAGAAATTTTCCAAAAGTCGGAGAGAGAACCGAGTAAGTAAGCTTCAGCTTTAACCGAGTAAGCTTCAACACTGTTATCTGTACAGATAAATAAAATTGGAGTGTCTGTTTATAATATTAAAATAATCGCTTTTTACTAAATGCATATGGATGTGTACACGGTACATATACCAAACGACATTTTATAAAATTTTTGTCTGTCTGTCTGTTTGTCTGTTTGTTCCGGCTAATCTCCGAAACGGCTGGACCAATTTTGACGGGACTTTCACTGGAAGCGAGCGTGAGTCGCTAGTGTATAATAAATATCAAGTGTTAGTCTTTTAATAAATAAAATACTCATAGTTTTAACATATTAAAAATATTTTCCATAAACACAGGTTACATTTTGCCCATGAAGAATATAAAATCATTGAAAACGAAATAGTCCATTTGGAAATGCTTTAGACATTAACCCAATCTCAGTTTTCAATCCGCCCACTAGGTGTCGCTGGCATGTTAAAATTCAAGCTATGGTTTGGTTCGTTCGGAAGCATATAAGGCGGTAAGAGTGCTAGCTCAGACACTCTGGTTTCCCTTCAACACGTATAAATATTTCGCCTTTTACTAAAGATCTCCGTGGAGGGGAACACTCAAATGAGTCTAACTCAATTTTTGATGCTCTACGATTGTAGAGCTTAGATGGTTGGTAATTGGTATATTTAGTTATATATAAAACTGACTAGCGACTCACCTTCGCTTCGCTTCGGGTTCGTCCCTAGACAAAAATAAATCTATCCCACGGGAACCGTACATTTTTCCTAAATGATATATAGCCTATAGCCTTTCTCAGTTAACGGGCTATCTAATGCAAAAATAATTTTTCAAATCGGATTAGTAGTTTCTGAGATTAGCGCGTTCAACCAAACAAACAAACAAACTCTTCAGCTTTATAATATTAGTATAGATTGATAGTTAAGTGTAAAGACGTATACACTATACATATACATATTTGCTTAAATATAAACTTAAAATGTATTAAAAATTGAAACCATTCCACAATATGACAATATTTGTTCAGTTTATTTGTTTAATTCAACTTCCATTTCATTTTCCATTATTTCAGCTTTTTGAGCTTTCAATTCAGTCCACTAATCTATATTGTGCCTATTCATCATTTTACTGTTAGTAATTTCAAATATATTTTTTTCGTTTATTTATTTTTTTTTAAACTATGTGGCTATATCTTATAGTATATGTATTTTATAACTAACGAGCTGAAAGACGACGATAATGGAGAAGCTCGTGACAGAAATTTCAAAATAGTTTTTTGTATTGTAATTGAAATATTTTCTTTTTAATATAAATTATAAGCAGTATGAGTGCTTATCTATACAGATAAATAAAATTGGAGTGTCTGTTTGTAATATTAAAATAACCGCATATGGATGTATAACACGGTACATATATCAAAACAACATTTTTACAATTTTTGTCTGTCTGTCGGTCTGTCTGTCTGTTTGTTCCGGCTAATCTCCGAAACGGCTGGACCGATTTTGACGGGACTTTCACTGGCAGATAGCTGATGTTATAGGGAGTAACTTAGGCTACTTTTATTTTAGAAAAAGAATCAGAGTTCCGCGAAAAAAAAATTAAAACCCACGAAATTGTGAACAAAATCCGCGTACGGAGTACGCGCCCGAGCAAAATGAGGTTAAATCGTTACATAATTTAAATGAATATCTTAGGAGTAGCAAGCTACTATTTATGTATACCTAAACATAGCTAACCGTGAAAAAGTACCGAGGGACGAACGCGAGCGAAGCGAGCGTGAGTCGCTAGTAATTTATAAAATTATGAGTGCTTATAATTAATATTAAATTATCTCCTTTCCAACAAAAAAAGAATTATCAAAATCGGTTCATAAACGACGAAGAAGTCCGCGAATAAACATATATATATATATATATATATATATATATATATATATATATATATATATATATATATATATATATATATATATATATACAGTCAAACCTGGATAAGCGAGAGTTCAAGGGAGCACAATCTCATTCTCGCTTATAGAGGTTTCTCACTAACCCGAGTTTCTCGCTAATGCAGGTGCATGGGTCGCGTTTCTCTCTTATAGGGGTACGCAGCAATAACAAGTCACAGCAAGTACGAATGAAGTAAATATGTAATATGATAAAATTATGTGCATGATATGCACAACATATATTATGTACATATATATTTTTAAATGCTTACGAAAACAAAACAAAAATTCATGTATTATGTAATTTTATTTTATTTAGAACTTATTTGCACTCAAAAAATCCGTCAATTTCGTTTGGGTTTCTGTTTTTGTATTTTGAATATTTTTCCCTAACTCATAAATTTTGTCGCATATTGCTTGACCAACAACTGCCGCGTATTCAAAGTACTGATGCACCGTCTCCAACGCATTTAAAGCTAGCTTCATTGGAATGTTCTTTATTTCTACTTCTTATAGAATAGGTACAATATTGACGAGAATACAAAAACGATGGTACTTAGGAAGTTCCACGAAAGTTAAGAATGAGTCATAAAATAGCACATGTTAAATTTGTAAATAAAGCTCGACTGTCGCTTATAGAGGTATAGATAAGTAGCAGTCTCACTTACAGAGGTCTATGAGGGAAAAACGACTCTCTCTTACAGAGGTTTCTGTTTCTCGCTCATAGAGGTTTTGGGAGCTTAAAATGACGGGTCCTGGCTATTACTCTCACTTATAGAGTTTTCTCACTTATCCAGTTCTCACTTATCCAGGTTTGACTGTATATATATATATACGGTCAAATTGAGAACCTCCTCCTTTTTTTGGAAGTCGGTTGATAAATATCTCGCGTCACGGCGTTAGTTAGTGGTCGCACACCTCCTCGGCTCGGCCGATTTTAATGATTTTTTTATATATTTCGTAAGCATGAGAATAGGTCGTAAATTATTTTCCACCCTCCTACCCCGGCTTCTCATTTTTTAATAACAATTTTAGTATTTTTGTGTCTTAGGTGAGATTTCTTTGATAATTTATATGGCAGATCAACGTTTGCCAGGACCGCTAGTTCATATTATAAATATCGATAAAAAATCTGGTACAACAACATTGACTGAACGTCTAGTCAATACCGGTTTTGACGCTCTTATAACCTAAATTTTTTTCACTCATTTTTTAAATCAATGCTTCTATATCGCAACGCGTCGTACTCGTCGTCTTCAAATGTTGTGTTATTTTATTATTTTTAGTTTCAATTAATAAATCGTGTTAATCTATACTAATATTATAAAGAGGTAAAGTTTGTATTTGTGAGGTTGTAGGGGGTAATCTCTGGATCTACTGAATCGATTTAGATGAAATTTGGTAAGAAAATAGTTTGTGGCCTGAGAAGGACATAGGATACTTTTTATCCCGGAAATCAACCCTCAAGGGGATGAAAATGGGGATGAAAGTTTGTATGGGGAATCAACCTTCGAACCCGAGCGAAGCGAGGGTGAACCGCTAGTAATGACTATTTCAATAAAATTTTCCAAAAAATATTTAATGTACAGACTCGACTCCATTAGAATTTTAATTTATGTATAGATATTAAATAAATTAATAATAAATATGTTGGGACATTAACACACAGCACCATCTAGTTCCATAGTAAGCTACGAGGCTTGTGTTATGGATACCAGATAGTTGATACACTACACATATTATACAACTTTAAATACATACATAATATTATAAATATTAATACCCATGACTGGAGTACAATCATTCGTGATCACCACACAAATGAATGCCCCCAGCGGGACTAGAACCCGCGACCGTTGGCACATCAAGTAGGGTCGCTACAATCTGAGCCAAACGTGTCGTCTATCAAACGTATTGACATATCTATCAAACTAGTACCTACTAGTGTCAAAAATTGTATCTTTTTTATTTGTTTTACTTTACAACCCCCTAAGCCTCCTTCTAAAGAACGTGCATTAATATTCAGCAGAAGAATACTGCTAATCTATACTAATATTATAAAGCTGAAGAGTTTGTTTGTTTGTTTGGTTGAACGCGCTAATCTCAAAAACTACTGATCCGATTTGAAAAATTCTTTTTGCATTTGATAGCCTGTTAACTGGGGAAGGCTATAGGCTATATATCATCCCGGGAAAGTGTACGGGTCCCGTGGGATAGATTTGTTTTTGTCTAGGGACGAACCCGAAGCGAAGCGAGGGTGAGTCGCTAGTAATAAAATAAAAAAATTGTAAACTTTACGATAACTCATGTGTCAACACATGAGTTATCGTAAAGTTTACAATTCTTTTATTTTTATCTTCATCAAGTTGCACAAGTTAAAAGAAAAACTGCACCGAATTTACCATTTCATACGTACCTAGGTATATATAGCCTTTTATTATTAATAGGTATCATTATTAAGGCAGTGGTAACACAGTGGTAACGCGGTCGCTTGAGAAACCGAGTGAAACGGGTTCAAATCCCGGGTCTCGCACGTCTGATATTTCATGTACGAACCATTTCTAACATGATTACCACTTGCCTTACGATGAAGGAAAACATAGTGAGGAAACCTACATATCTGAATTTCGAAAGACATGTGAAATCCGCCAAACCGCACTTGGCCAGCGTGGTGGACTATGGCGTGATCCCCCTCGTATTGAAGGGTGTCCAGTAGTGGGACGTTAAAAATGACTGAATACACATCATTACTTATATTATAAGCAAAGAACCCAAACAATATTTTTATGTCATTCATCCATCGGCGTCCGAGTAACTTTTATCTGTACGCTATAAATATATTTGTTATTAAATTAGGTTATCAGAGTAATATATTAAGAGAGTATATTAATAATAATACAGAAAAGCCAAAGACGGCCAGATACATTACTACTGGTTAACATATTTTTAAGATAAGCTAGTTAGTAAAAATGAAATATAATGTAAATATTCATGCCTAGACAAAAAATCTATCCCACGGGAAACATAAATTTTTCCGGGATAAAAAATATCATTTTTGCTATTCCAGACAATAATTTATCTCTGTGCAAAATATCATACAGATTCGGCCGTTCTGGGGTGATTAAGTAACAAACATCCATCCATAATTCTCACAAACTTTCACATGTATAATATTAGTAGTATTTTCCCCGAATAGCACTTTGACCACATCGGCATTTTAATAACAATGCCCTCATAACCGATTTTCAGTCACGGCCGCCAATCTCACTGAGACAATTTGCTTGTATCATATAGAGTGCGATTGCCTCGGTGGTGTAGTGGCTAGCATGTACGGCTGCACATCCGGAGGTCCTGGTTTCGAGTTCCGGGTCGGGCCAAGTTAAGTTATTAAGTCTTTCTTTTTAGAAAGTCCCAGTAATAATCTGAAGTTGGGATGTTGTCAGTGTTTCAACCTCGTGCCTCGGAGAGCACATATCCCCGGATATCCAGTATTTCTCTTAAAGAATTCCCAGTAACTGTCCAGAGTTGTAACGTTGACGGTGATTCACCCCCGTGCTTCGGAGAGCACGTAAAGCCGTCGGTCCTGCGCCTTAACTCTCACTGATCGTGTCGCAGTATTGTCCCAACGGACTTTGAGAGTAGGTAAAAGGAATAGAGTGCATTTGTGTCTGTTCGTACACTTGTGCACTATAATATCTCCTGCGCATCTAGCTAGTCTTATAATCCAGTGAGATTGACCGCCATGGCCGAAGTCAAATCAGTCAAGAGGACATTATCATATAGAGGTCAAATATACATTACTTTCATAATGTCATAGTAGGTTGACAATTCGACAACAATCAAGAAATTTAAATTACAAGTGGATTTTCAATGGCATTTCGTGCTCCGGGGCACAGAGGTGCTTAAATGCCAACTTTCCACGCCCGATCTTTTAAAAGTATCTCAACAAAAACAATAATAACTAATTTTAACTTGAAGCGCGACACAAATGTATAACCTGCTAAATAAACTAAAATACTAACCAGTAGACAAATATCTAGCAAGTAAAATGACAAATATGATCAAACTCCTAATTTCACACTAGAATCTGTGCTGAAGTGTATGTGAAAGTATTTTCTCTGACTTTCACATTATTTAATGGTACTTGCCTCTTAAAGATTGCATCGGGTGAGTAAATTCGTAGCTAAAAATGTATAAATACTAATAATATAAAGAGGTAAAGTTTGTGAGTTTGTAAGGTTGTAGGGTGTAATCTCTGGATCTACTGAACCGATTTAGATGTGGTATGAAGATAAATTGAGATCCTGGGAAGGACTTAGGATATTTTTTATCCCGGAAATCATCTCTTAAGGGAGTGAAAATGGGGATGAAAGTTTGTATTGGGAAACAAGCTAGGGACGAACCCGAGCGAAGCGAGGGTGATTCGCTAGTTTTAAATCATCATTTTGTAATCTTGTGGGTAGGCACTGTAACAACTATATAATGACCTTTGAGACGTCTAAAACTTTAGTCTCTCCCGGGACCATGATTGCTGTTAAGCATTCGAAATGTCGGGAAAGAGAAAATATTCCGAAAAGATAGTTTTATTTAAAATGCCAAATATTTGCGTAAATCTAAATAAGCGTAAAATAAATAAAGGTATATATTATTATTTTGCTTAGATACCTTATAAGATATATAAAGGCAGCGGTAGCCCGGTGGCGATCGGAACCCAGTGAAGCGGGTTCAAATCCTGGCTTTTGCACCTATGATATTTTCATGTGCGAATAATTTCTTACATGATTACTACTTGTCTTAAGATGAAGGATAACATCGTGAGGAAATTGTATGTGAGAGAAACTGTCCAGTTTTCGAAAGACACGTAAAGTCCACCAACCCGCACTTGGCCAGCATGGTGGACTATGGCCTGTTCCTCTTCTAATTGAAGGAACACCCAGCAGCAGTAGGACGTTACAAAGAGTTGTATAATATATAAGATAGACATAACAAAAGAACCATGTAATCGAATGCACCTATAAAACATTATAAAAAATACATATACATATCACGTAGCATGGTCACTAATCCTAATTCCTAACCCATAAAAACCAAATTTTATGTAACAACTAGCGACTCACCCACGCTCCGCTCGGATTCATCCCTACTTACGTTTTAAACTTTAGTATAGATTTCTCAGAAATGAGATATTTTCTCGCAGTAAAAAGTATCCTATATGTTGACCCGGATATCCAGCTATCATCATACCAAATTTCATCAAAAACCCTCCAGTGGTTTTTCTGTGATGCGGTAACAGACAGACAGACAGACAAAAATTCTAAAAACTATAGATTCGGTCTCTGTATCGATAATAAAGTCTATTTCAATAAGATTTTCCAAAAAATATTTAAAGTACCTACAGATTCGGCTTGGTTAGAATTTTATTATATGTATAGTATAAAATTTAAATCATATTAGAATACGAATAGATAACAAACATTGATTACAGGAGAAAAGAATGTATTGATTTGTTTATTGTCCTCGTTTAGCGCTTATCTACACTAATTAGCCTTTTGTACCGATAAGACGTAAATAAAAAAAAAATGACCAAGTGCGTGTCATACTTGTGTGAAGAAGATCCGTATCATATTTATTTATTAACACTTATTTACTTATAATATATAATACTATACAAATTAGCATTTGTATAGTATTTTAAAACATATAGGTATGTGTATTATTTTAAAACATTTGTTTAGCTTCATGTTTAAATTTTAATTCTATCACACTTTGTCTATATTATTCCTTAAAGATCTATATAAATATATAGAACGATTTAACGTTTAGTATAGACTTCTCAGAGATGAGATATTTTCCCGCAGTAAAATGTATCCTATATGTTGACCCGGATAACCAGCTATCATCATACTAAATTTCATCATAATCTGTCCAATGGATTTATCGTTTCCATGGACAGACAGATAGACAAAAATTCTAAAAACTACAGATCCGTCCTCTGTATAAATAATAATGACTATTTCAATAAGATTTTCTAAAAAAATATTTAATGTACGGATTCGACTCGGTTAGAATTTTGTTAAATGTATAGATAATAAAAATTAAAAACAAAGAGTGGACTTTAAACAATAAGAATTAAAAACAAGATTTGCCATGTCATACTTCATAGATATAACATATTATGATGCTCTTCGCAAAAAAATAGAAACTTTTTGTTGAAAAACGATTTAAGTAATCTATCTACTATAGGAGTATAACTCAACACTTACATATTTAATTATATTATAAAGAGACTAATACATATTATAAAAAGATCGAGTTTGTTTGTTTGAACGCGCCAATCTCAGGAACTACTAATCCGATTTAAAAATATCTCTTTGCATTAGATAGCCCGTTTATTGAGGAAGGATATTAAATAAAACTATCTTTTCTGATTTTTTCGCGGACTTATTTTGATTTTTGGTTCCCGACGTTTCGATGGCTTTACAGCAATCATGGTCACGGGAGAGTCTCTAGCTCCCGTAAAGATAGTTTTATTTAAAATGTCAAATATTCGCGTAAATCTAAGAAAGTATTAAGGCTATAGGCTATATATAATCATGCTACTAAGGGAGAAGAGCAGTAATCATAAATGTCAACAAATCGGACAGACTTCTATACATTATTGTAAAACTAATGTTTATATCGCAAGTTTGAATGCGAGCAATGCCGCGGGTACTGCCAGTTGTAACATAAACCAAAAGAGCTACTAACAAATTGAAAGATATATTAGTTGTATATAATATACTAGGTAGGGTGGGACCACGCTTATGAGCGTAAACATTCTAACTAGATGTAAACCGGATACTGGATATCCGGGGATATGTGCTCTCCGAGGCACGAGGTTGAAACACTGACAACATCCCAACTCCAGGTTATTACTGGGACTTTGTAAAAAGAAAGACTTAATAACTGAACTTGGCTCGACCCGGGACTGGAACCTAGGATCTCCGTATTTACAGCCGTACATGCTCGCCACTACACCACCGAGGCAGCTGAGATTCAATACATAACAATAATTCGATCATCGGGCTGATCTAATAATGGTGTCAAAAGATGAATAGTAAAACTATTTAATGGCTGCTATTAATAAAACCTTCGAGTTTGTCCTCATATTGTTCTTTTAAGTATTATAGATTAAGTTGCTCAAGAGCATTTTTTCTTAGTTTTTCTAACTCTAATAATTATGACCTAAAAAAAACAGTCTGTTAAACTAAGGAAAGCATTAACCTAATACTTACATCCTCCAGGCCACCATTTATATGAAGTTAGTGTAGGGCTGTGCAGTACGAACTCCTTTGTGCTTGGGTCATATGTGGCAGTAGTTTCTAACCCACGGATAAATGTACCATGGCCAAGCTCCGTCTGACAACAAAATAATGATTTTTATTTTTTTTTTGTTATTTCAAATGTCTTAATTCAGGTTAGCTTTAAAATAGAAATTTAATTGTTTTTTTTTTTAATCGTATTAAAAATAAAATTTCTTGTAATTTTACTGGAAGTTAAAGATGAAAATAAAATGCCGAAGTTATTCATAATCAGTGTTCGCAACCGTACGATAATTATCGTACATGTACGATAATTTCATCACTGCGTACGATGTACGATAGCAATGATGATGATGCAAAATTTTATACTGGACTTGAAACATATAAAAATTTTTAATTTGTCTTCAGTACTTTATGCCCAATGGCTTACTAACTTGTGTTATAAAGTATGCAATGTAATTTCTCTAAGTATGAAGACCAGTTTCTATTAACATTAATGAAACTGAAGTGTACTGTGTAAATATTGTGATTTTGAACTATTAAATATTTGTGTCAACTGTCTTTATACTTCATAGTATCAAGTAGGGATATGACTTGGAGGGTAAAACTCGATTACTAAATAACCCATTTTTTTCTCTTTAAAATAAACCGATTTGTAAAAATTGATTAACTAAAAAGTAATCGATTTAAAATAAAATAAAATTAAAAATACGTTTTTATCTATTTCCAGAGCGAAAACGAACTGGGAATGTTCATGACATATCGGTAAAGGAGGATTGTCCAAAAATCTACATAGTAAAAGTTACTACATACTTTGATCTCAATAAATCTATTCATTAGAACATTCCATATTCTTGACCTGTACGTACCCTTCAAATGTACTACGCAATATAATAGGTATACTATAATAATTATATAGGATTTTTGCATAATTATCGCAATGCAAAGTTTGAACTTTATGTTATAACTGACCTTTTAGAATAACTATCTTAGAGATAAACGTGTTTACTACTCAATCATTGTTAACAGCCAATAAAAATGCACTCCCTAAAAGTGTGGAGAACAAACAAAAGTTCATTAATTATTTACTTTCGGAGTAAACACTTACAGGGAGAACATATACAATAACCAATTTATCTCAATTTCACTGATTTTCCAAAGCTTCTCTTCTCTTAATGCAAAAGAGGGAAGGAAGTTAATACATAAAATTAATATATATATCTATGATGTATGTATGTAATTTTAAAATAGGTAGCCTATATTGAGGTTGTATTCAGCCCTTTTTAACGTCCCACTGCTGGGCACGGGCCTCCCTCAATACGAGGGGAATCAGGCCATAGTCCACCACGCTGGCCAAGTGCGGATTGGCGGACTTCACATGTCTTTCGAAAACTTACTAAGTTCTCTCAGACATGCAGGTTTCCTCACGATGTTTTCCTTCACCGTAAGGCAAGTGGTAATCATGTTAGAAATGATTCGCACATGAAAATATCAGAGGTGCGAGACCCGGGATTTGAACCCGCTTCACTCGGTTGTCCAAGCGAGCGCGTTACCACTGGGCTACCACTGCCTTATTGAGGTTAAATGTACCTAATATGTTTATTTGCATTTGCAGGAGACTAAATAATCTAAGGGGAAGTGGCTAGTTTATGTATTGCACTAAAACAATAACATGTTGTTTAACAATATGCAAGTATTTCAATCAATTCAATAGTATTCTTTTCTGCAACAATGTTTATTGAAATTCAATAGATGTCTCGTTTTTTATTGATTTCGTTTCATACGTTTATAGGTTTATTAATTTTTTAATAGCTATTATTCAACAATGATCGACAAATAAGTAAAATCAAATCTCACAGTTGACTTTCAAGTGATCGAGATAACATATTTTAGGTTCAGCCAGTTAGGTTCAAATACCTATAAGCACAATCAAAAAAAAAAACTTACCTGAGCATAAGTTCCTATCATTTCTAAATTAAAAGCTCTCCCAATCCAATAAGCTTGTTGTTCTACTGTCCCTTGACCCATCACGGTTGGTATAAACATTACATAATGCAGAGTAAGAGGTGATCCATCTCCAAGAATTGCTGAACCTAAATATCCACCTAGAACTGCCCTGAAGGCAAACATTATATTAATTTTCAAGCATTCTTAGCTGAGTGACAGCAGTGATATTTTTACTTGATTGCACCAACTAAGTAGTGATGCAGCTTAATAGATTTTCATGTATATGTTGCTGGCCAAACCCAATTTTAAGACAAGCCGGTTCATTCACACTTACATGAACCGGTTTGGCCTAGGACAAACTGGTTTGGCCGGTAACATATGTAGGGTTATTGCAATACATTGTAAATAAGAAAAACCTATATATCCAAATTACATTTAATTTTTATATGTACATTTTTTCTAAATAGCGTCTCAAAATTAAGACAGAAAAAAACAATTTTATTAAGCCACATTACTGTTATTGTGTCCATTAACTAACCATATATTTTTAAGAGGATATTACAGACACACAGGATATTGACTTATGTAGAACTAGCGACTCACCCTCGCTTTACTTCGGGTTCGCCTCTAGACAAAAACAAATCTGTCCTACGGGAACCGTACATTTTTCCGGGATGATATATAGCCTATAGCTTTCCTCAGTTAACGGGCTATCTAATGCAAAATGAATTTTTCAAATCGGTTAAGTAGTAGTTGAGATTAGCATGTTCAACCAAACAAACAAACAAATAAAGAAATAAACAAATAAACTCTTCAGCTTTATAATATTATAGTATAGATTTGTAACATTAAAGATTCATATCATAGACAGCATAACTGAATTACAATTGTTGTTATCCTGGATTTAATATATTTTTAATGAAATTTGAATATGAACAAAATTTAAGTCTCATGAGAAATGCCACTATGTTATGCTGTAAAACTATCCTTATATACTGTATGTAGCTTACAAATAATTATCCATGCCAGTATTCTCATCTTCTTGCAATTTCCTTATCAGTTTGAACATCAAGCATGCCTTTTTCATTGCTAATTCATATTTTTCCTTGTGACTTAAATAAACTGCTGGCACAGTGTCAATGTGAATATTTTCTTTAAGTACCATTTCCTCTAAAAAAAAATTAACTATCAAACATTTGGTTAAATTTTAGTTAATTAGAATATGTTTTTTCATAAACACCTATATAACAATAATCTAGATTCTAGATCAATTTTTTAATTGTTTTATCAATATTTTCTTTTACCATCAACTGAGATTACCTCTCATTACAATTGATGGTAAAAGAAATGATACCGACTGATCTCCTTTGTGTCTTCCCCATTATACTTAACATTGGAGAAGTAAGTAATGTTAATTGATAATTCTTGATTTAATATCAGTAAACAATGTTTATTAATTAAAATAGTACTTAGAGCAGAACACGAAAGCATATTGTGTTTCTGTTTTCCCATTTTTCAAAAATAGACCAGGAAGGAAAATTTAACACTATGCATGTATGTATTTATTGCATAACTATCTATATTTAGATTGCACATTATTTAGCATATATTTGCATTAAAAACATTTACTTTGACTAATCGATGTGTTTATTTGTGGTTACATAATTACTGTTGAGTTAATTTCCATAAATTAGCAACAGTACATTTCATTATATATTATGCTGATGTAAACTTAAAGTAAGAAGCCCATTGCTACAAATATTTAAGATACATGATAAAAAAATTGTTTGGTAGCTGCAAATTTATAAATAATAGTATTCTATCATCAGCAAGACATGCGTTCTATGCTATGAAATTGTATTCAATATGTATAATGTATATTGTTTAGTTTTTGGTAAGTCATAAAATCATAACTGTTAATAATATAAAGAAGAATTTATATTAATATGTTATTATTTCGAATTCTATAAATTTTTGATTATAGAAAGATTTTATGATATTATCAGATAAAACCTAGGTTTATATTTTTAATCTCTATTTAATATGTGATAAGTGATGAACATTGGACCAATATGTATTACTATGTAATTTCAATCTTCAAAGAAAATATAGTTATTAAATAACAAAAGTTTTGTATGTCAGTTCAAAATATAAATTGTTTTGTTTATGAATGAGTATACACTTAATCCAATAATAAATTACCTAGTACTAAAACAAGTAAAACCTAAACGACCAGTTAAAATGAAACATTTGATAATTACTCAATTTATTGCATAAATTTTAATCTATTCCTATGATTACCTCTTTTCTTTCTTTCTGCAGTTTTTTCAACACCTCCATCAATAACATGAGTTAATTCTTTCACACTAAAAGTGCACTGATCCCTCTCTTTTTGTAAGTCGGGATTTATTTTTGTAGACATTATAAATTGGTAAATAACGCACACTCAATTTATCTATAATAACAAACAACACAACTTTACTACACCGTGCCCATACATATACTAACGAATTACGATATTACGAATGTCATTATAATGATCGTTATGTCTTGAGAGTTGAGTTAATCACTCGCTCGGGCCTCCGCAGTTCGCTAGTTTACATTTACAAATTTCTTTTTAATTACAATTTACAAAACAAGTTTTGACTTTTGGCCTTAAATTTGAGTGACGTCTATCTATTAATATATAGATAAATAAACTTAATAAACATTGTTAATTTATTGAAGAATAATACTATAATGTAGCTAATAGTTTATAAGCTTTTTAATCATTGATATCTACAAATGGTGCTTAAGACTAGATAAATATATTCATACTCATAATAGGTATTTAAAATTTTATGAAATGTGCACCGTATGTGACGTCACCATTAATACCAGGCGAACATATAGACAACTAACGACTCACCTCGCTTCGCTCGAGTTCATCCATAGGTTGATTCCCCATACAAACTTTCATCCCCATTTTCACCCCCTTAAGGGATAATTTCTGGATAAAAACTATTAACTAATACTAGACTAAACTATGTCCTTCTCAGTATCTCAGAACTACCTTGTTACCATTTCATCTAAATTGGTTCATTACATCCTCATAGATACAACCTCACAAACTTTAGCTCTTTATATTATTATAAGAAATAATAATAAGTATAGATAAAATTCTTACTGAATTGAATCTAATTTTTTTTAAATCTTATTGAAATAGTCATTATTATTGATACAGAGGCCGAATCTATAGTTTTTAGAATTTTCTGGCTGTCTGTTTGTATGTCTGTCTGTGACTGCATCACGAGAAAACCACTGGACAGATTTTGATGAAATTTGTAAAAGTTTGTAAAGTATGATGATAGCTAATTATCCGGGTCAACATATAAAATATCTCATCTCTGAGAAATATATACTAAATGCTAAATCGTAAGTGTTAAGAATGTATGTTGTAAGAAATTAGAAGGCACTCTATGCTACGCTTTTCTTCGATAACAGTCAACATGGTTTTAACTTTGCTATTGGTGTTTTTTTGTTATTTGTCTAAAGACTTTGATTTTGTAGGTTCTTAAATACTTTTGCTTATATTGAATCAGTATGGCATTCTGAGCATTGTGCTTGATCTTGTTGCTTCCTATCTAATCAGAGAATCCAGAGGGATATATGTAAAATCTTCTAGATATCCTTTAAGAATGGGTGTTCTACAAGGGTCTATTCTTGGCCTTTTTTTATTCGTAATACATATTAATGCTTTACCTTCCTATGTAAAGAAACTGTGTGATATTGTACTTTTTGCTGATAATGTCTCTTTAATTTATAAAGTAAGCCGAGCGAAGTAAACTAAAGTATGAGGAAGTAATCAGTGTATTGTCACATATACCTACATCGCTAGTTTAAGTACCTAAATAGAAGTACCCACACGTAGAATAATAAAACACTGGAAATAACAGAATCAGCTGTATTTTTAGGGATGAACTAGACTCTAATCTCCAGTGGAACCCCTATTTCTCGACACTTGCAGGTAAATACAGTTCCGCTGCCTTTGCTGTTTAAGAAAGTTAAAAATCTTACGGTTATTAACATGCCCGTCTTGTATATTTTAGTTATTTTCATAGTACTTTATCTTAAGTATATATAAGTTAAAGTATATATATAAGTATAAGATATTTATGATCTAAGAGCTCGTGATTCCTCTCGAGATGTTTTCAAAAATTGGTTGCATCACAATATATACCTACTATACCTACGTGTAGTACATCTACACGAGAATTATAAGGAGATAAAGTATATAAGATACTTTTAGGAGGCATCTATAAAGATAAATAAAATTGAAGTGTCGGTTTGTAATGTCAATAGCTTTTTACCAAATGCTTATGAAGTTATATACGGTACTTATAAGTAAAATACAATTTTTAAAATTTTTGCCTGTTTCTTCCGGTTAATTTCCGAAATGGCTGGACTGGTTTTGATGGGACTTTCACTAGCAGATAGTTGATGTTATAAGGAATAACTTAAGTGACTTTTATTTTAGAAAAAGAATTAGGTTTCCGCTTAAAAAAAAATTAAAGGTACTTAGGGACGCACCCGAACGAAGCGAGGGTAAGTCACTAGTCATTCATATACGGTGAGTATCTACACGGCCAGATAATATCGCAGGAAGCGGACGATATCCAATGTATGGGCATTGGGCAAGCACATAAGATTGTGCTAGTCTTGAACCTATTAATGTGAGCGAAGATAAATTATTAATCTTTAAGTATCTACAATTTTTTAACTAAAAAGTATATTTCAATTAAGTGCTTTTAATGTATTATATTTTTTATTAATATTTGAATATTATAATAATATAAAAAATACAATTTTCAACCTCCAATCTTAATTATTGCATTTAATCTACGGCTAAGTTTGGCTCTACACGATTTCTTTTTTATTCTATAATCGTCAATTACCATAGATAAAATACATATTATATGAGATCTATTAGCGTCTGTCACGCATAGGTTATCTGTTTTAAAACCGCCATATTTCTTTCTTGTATGCGTTGGATCTCACCGTGTCACGATGAGGTTAGTTTTATAAAAATTAATGGATTTTATCGAATTCTAATATTAGTAATTATAAATATTTATGACTTTTATGGCTAGGCATACGTATGGGATAAATTTTCAGCATCACGGTCCATGATTTAGAAAAATGTGATTGTCAACAATCAGCCCGTAAGACCATGTGGTCTACAGTAATATTTTTTCGTTTTCAGTTCCTTAAGACTACAGAAGAGGCTTGCAGCCTCTGTTATGCGATGTGGTAAAAAGAAGGTGTGGTTGGATCCAAATGAAATCAATGAAATCGCCAACACCAATTCCCGTAAGTAATTTTTATAACCATGTGATTCAAATAATTTTAGATTTTCTCACTATGGAAATGTATTTTACTTATATGAATATGCGAAAAAAGAAGATTTTTAATAAATGCTAAAAAAAGTTTTGTACAAATATTTTTTGCGGCAGTCTTGTGAAAATCAAGAAGTAGGTACGCTTATCTTGTTAGTATTATCCAGCGCTATTACTAGCATATAATATTCATAGGATTAAATTTTTCCATCAATTAATATATGGATCAATATATAATAGAAGTTCATATATTGAATTTTTGTTGTTGAGAATTTGTTATACACCAAGTTACAAATAATATTTTATAAATACAATGTTTGATATTTTGGCTTGTGGCTGAAATTTTCTACTAATAACAATAACATAAGAATTTGTTCTATTAATGAGTACTTTCAAATTTAAAATGTTATTTGGATTTGTAGTAATTAAGAATATATGTCATCCACAGGACAGAACATCCGTAAGATGATAAAGGATGGTCTCGTCATCAAGAAGCCCGTTGCAGTGCACTCGCGTGCCCGCGTTCGTAAGAACACTGAAGCCCGTAGAAAGGGAAGACATTGCGGATTTGGTAAGAGAAGAGGTACTGCCAATGCCCGTATGCCACAAAAAGTAAGTCATTTTTTTGTTGTTTTTATAAATAAAATATAATTATCAATCATTGTGGTGTTATATGAGTAATTAATTTGTTTATTCACAAATATGTATGCCACAATAAGTTCTGTCTGTTTAGAAGTAGGACATTGTTCAATACTTCATACATGTTATTAATCTGAAATATAATAACCCAGTGCAAAATATATTTGTGTATTCAAAATACAGTTTTAAGCTACGTAATACCTACTAGGTTATTACAATAAATATGTAATAAAAATGTATGTATCCTTATTTGCCAGGAACTGTGGGTACAAAGACAAAGGGTACTTCGTAAATTACTCCTCAAGTACAGAACAGCCAAGAAGATTGACAGACATTTATACCATGCCCTATACATGAAGGCGAAGGGTAATGTGTTCAAGAACAAGCGTGTACTTATGGAGTACATCCACAGGAAGAAGGCTGAGAAGGCTAGGACAAAGATGTTAAGGTAAAATTGAATAAATTTAATTAAGAATACTAATGCGTAAAGTTTGTTAATAGTTTTCAACTAGAACTAGGCTTTAGTATTTTGGATACTACAATATGTGAATATTTTTTTAAGTTAATAATTAATGGCTCTACACATTGTATTATATTACAAAACATATATGTAGTTCTGTGTAGCCTCATGAAAATTGATGATAAATTAACAGGAATTGTTATTTAAGAAACAGAATGTTGCATACATAACATAATTTCACAGTTTTTTGATTTTGGGCTACAACACTGTTATCTTCTGTTTTCACTCAAGCTGTGTTCTTATATTTCAAGGGAAATAGCTTTTGTTGACATAATTTGTGCAGTTAATTTTTTTTTAATTTTTCCAACAGATTTGTTCTTTTCAATACCAACATTATTTTAGTTGCCTATAAAATTACACAATTTATTATTAGAAATATATTAAATGACAGATTGTTAATAACATGGAAATTTAAATTGATTACTTTATTCACATCAGTAACGGAATGTTATAAGTTATGACTTCTCATGCAAATGGTTTACATTCATATTATTTGTAATTATATATATATATATATATATATATATATATATATATATATATATATATATATATATATATATATATATATATATATATATATATATATATATATATATATATATGTTTTAGAACAATTAGATTGGCTGAAGGCATAATACTTTCTTAGATTTATGTGAATATTTAATATCTATATAAATTAAAATGATACGCTGAATGTGAAGCTAAGCGCAAAACTTGAGAACAATTGGACTAGTTTGTTAACTGAAATATTTGTTAAAGTCCATATAAGGTTCTTATGAAGAGACAAATAAGAGACAATGCCCAGAAAAAAAATACCATTTTTCTAATTGTACCTCTTTACACACTTCATTTGACAGAATGAGGTTATCGGGTCAGCTAGTTTTAAATAAAAACTGTTTTTTTCAGATTTTTATGCATAATTATTTTGATTTTATCTCTCAAGACTAATAGTTATAGTATAAACTAAGTATATTTACATATAACATTACAGTGACCAAGCCGAGGCCCGTCGTAACAGAGTGAAGGAAGCACGTAAACGCCGTGAAGAGCGTATCGCTGCTAAGAAGGAGGAACTACTCCAGACCTTCGCGCGAGAGGACGAGGCCGCTGGCCGCTGTCACCGCTAAGAAGTGAACTTTATAGATATATATATGTAAGAAAATTATCCAATAAACCCGTTGGATACAATGTATTTGTTTTATTTTTTTGATGTGCTCGGTACTGGTTGGTTCACGCTCTGCTTGTTTTAATGTACAACCATTACAATCAGACATGACAAAGTAAAATTTTTTTTTGAAGTTATACTTCATTTGGCACGTTTGGAAAAAAATATGACAGTAAAACTTACGATACACGCACACCGACAGCTAAAAAGCGACATGATGAAGTTAGTTACATTCCTTTTACAAACAGAGTTGTGACATACGGGATGAAATCTTCATCTATTGTTAAACTAATAATAATATAAATTATTAATTATATAAAAATAGGATTTATATGTGTTATTGTAAATTAATTATTTGATTCTTTATGTTGTCATTCTGATATAAAATACTTATTTGAGTTCTCTGACGTTGTCATATTGAGTGGAAAAAGGGCGGGAACAGCGTTGTGTTTTTTGTAAAATAACTTTAGCAATGGCGTCATTCTTAGTTGTAATGTCGTTTGATTCATTGTGCGTACATAAGTACACATACATATTTTTTTTTTACCTCTTACTTCCCAAATATCCACTAAGGGCTAAGGCCTATATCCATCTTTGAAAATTTTCAGTACATATTAGAACATTGACTCTATTTTAATCTATGGTTTGAAATGTGTAATTTTAGTGTACTGTGTATGTGGAACACGACTTGAATAATCCTACAAATATAAACGTGAACGCTATAAGAATGTATGGATGTAAGTTTGTTTGTTAGGTACTCTTTGATGCATAACTACAGCCGTTTTGATGAAACTACAGCAATGTAACTTATGCCTCAGTGACACAACTATACATCAACTACACAACAGCCAAATCTGTACATTAAATATTTTTTGGAAAAATCTTATTGAAATAGTCACTATCGATACAGATACAGAATTTATCGTTTTTAAATTTTTTGTCTGTCTGGGAGCGTATCACGAGAAAACCACTGGATTTGATGAAGCACAGATTTTGATCAAACTTGGTATGATGATAGCTGGTTATCCGGGTCAACATTAAGATACATTTTACTGTGGGAAAATATCTAAAAATCTATACTAACCGTTAAATACCTAGAATTAACGAACTAGACGGTAAAGCTAGCTTATACTGCTAGCTAGATTAGCATTATATTGGAAATTGTCTTTGTTTTAAGGAATACAATGGTACAGTCATTTGTAAAATTATTTTTTAGCCAAAAGTTTTAGGTAATATATGTATATTTCCCTATAATATAGGGCCAAACGTGTCGTCAGTATATATATAGGGCCTATATGTATACTGACGACACGTTTGGCTCAGTTTGTAGTACCATACTTGCTGTGCCAGCGGTCGCGGGTTCGAGTCCCGCTGGGGGCATTCATTTGTGTGATGAGCATGAATGATTGTACTTCAGTCATGGGTGTTCATATTTTTAATATGTATATATTTAAAGTTATATAATATGTGTAGTGTATCAACTATCTGGTATTCATAACACAGGTTTCGTATCTTACCATGAAACTAGATGGTGCGTGTGTGTGTGTGTTGTCTCTACATATTTATTTATTTATTTCCCTAGTATATTTTTGGGTCAATAGTTTCGCTCGCGTGTTAGGCACGTATATAAAAATTGCAAGATAGTACCTATTACATGATCTGTGATATAACTAAGTAACAAGACATTCTCAATATGGTATTAGGTAGTTTATTTTCATAATCATTTACGCAATCCATACTAATTACTATTAATATTATAAATGTGATAGTGTGTTTGTTTGTTTGGTTTACTAGACTTTGTACTCCTGTATACCAAGATAGAAATTTGATTGTGATTGATGTGATTTTTCTATTTTATGACAAAATGTAACATTTTTTGCCTCTTGACTCGCGTTTTTGCTTTTGACTCTGACTTTGGGAGGGAGTAATAGAGCAATTTTTATTTAGTCATTGCTACATTTTAAAGTGAAGGCGTTGAAATATATGCCTACTATTATTAGAAATTAAACAACACAAGGTTTTTTGTTCTTAAACATAAGAAAAACATTATTTTCCGACTTCAATTGAGCTACAATATTTTTCACTTTTTTTTTAATAAAAACTTCTATTTCGTACCCTCTGCCTGTAAGAATAAATTAATATTGTTTCATAATAATATAAATAATAATATAATAATAATATTATAAGCTTATATTATAAACTTTTACAGTCACCCAAATATTATGTTAAACACATACAACTTTAATGATATACATTAAATTCGCAGTAAATACACTTTTTAACCGACTTCCAAAAAAAGGAGGAGGTTCTCAATTCGACCGTATACATATATGTTTTTTTTTTTTTTTTTATGTTTGTTCGGGCATTTTTTCGTCGTTTATGAACCGATTTTGTAATTCTTTTTTTGTTGGAAAGGAGATATCCCAAGAGTGGTACCTTGATAAGGAAAACAGGATCTGATGATCGGATCCCAGAGAAATCGAGGGGAACTTTCGAAAATTGTAGCGGCGACTAGTGCGTTTGTTAACATTTTCATTAGGTATCTTAAAGCACTACTATTTAATGAAGGTCTGGAGTCGATCTGATGATGGACCCGAAAGATAGTCGAGGGAACTCCTCAACGATTCACAGCAATTACCTGGTGTTTGGGCTTGATTAATTTGTATTGATGATACGTTTACACTAAAAATGGAAAAATAAAAACTTAAAAAAAAAATAAAAACCGACTTCCAGGCACTGAAAAGTAAAAAATAACTAAACGGGGGTTTTCATTTAGAATAGATACTTTATCAGATTTTTTCGAAGTCGGTGCCAGCCAATACAAAACAAAGCACACGGGTGTGGGTAAGTCCCGGGTCGGGCCAAGTTTAGTTATTGAGTCTTTCTGTATAGTAAGCCTCAGTAATAGCCCGGAGTTGGGAAGTTGGCGGTGTTTCACCCCCGTGCCGAGGCAGAGCACGTAAAGCCGTCGGTCCTGCGCCTTAACTCTCACCGGTCGTGTCGAGTAGTCGCCCCACTGGAGTATGAGAGTGACAGGAATAGAGAGTGCACTTGTGTCTGCGCGTACACTTGTGCACTATAATATCTCCTGCGCAGTTGGCTAGTCTCAATGAGATTGGCCGCCGTAGCCGGAATCGGTCAGGAGAACATCATCATCATTATAGAGAATAATCTTTTTTTTTTTTTTTTAAGTTCAGTTTAATTTAGGCTGTGTTGACTCAAAAGATATGGTAGCCTCTGTTGCCGTACTAGGAGACCTGTATTACGGCATACATCGCCTATCCCCCAAATATGTTTTTATCAATAATTATAAGCCATTTAATTTAATAGTACAGCAGCAAATAAAATTAATGCCCACACAGGACCATCTTTTTCTATAAACAAAGGAGTAAAACAAGGAGACCCATTATCTCCCAAACTATTTAATGCTGTATTACAGGAAATTTTTAAAAAACCGGTAGCTAGATGGGCAGAAAAGGGTATTGCTATTGGCGAAAAGAGGTTAACAAACCTTCGTTTTGCCGATGACATTGTTTTATTCGCATCCACCGCCTCCGAGTTGACGCAGATGTTGACTGACCTTAACACGACAAGCCTCGAGGTCGGACTACATATGAATATGTCCAAGACCAAATTGATGACAAATAGAGCACATCATAAAATCGTAGTAGAGGGTGTGGAGATTGAATACGTCGATGAATATCTCTATTTGGGCCAAATAGTCTCTTTCCAGGCAAGACAAAATAAAGAAATTGCAAAGCGCACTGAAAACGCCTGGAAGAGCTATTGGGCCATAAAAGATCTAATAAAGAGTAATCTTCCTTTATCCCTTAAGAGGAAAGTCATGGACGTGTGTATTCTCCTCATTCTCACTTATGGCTCCCAAACTTGGTCTCTAACAGGTCAACAAAGATATACACTCGAGGTTTGCCAAAGAGCAATGGAACGGAGTATACTGGGAATTAAGCTAACTGACCGTGTCAAGAATATCATAATCCGTTCCAGAACTCAGATTATGGATGTCACTCGGAAAGCTGCCTTGCTGAAATGGGACTGGGCTGGTCACGTCATCCGGATGTCAGATGACTTTTGGGCCAAACAAACAACTTTTTGGATGCCCCAACACAGCAGACGACAGCGTGGTAGACCCAGACGGAGATGGCGGGATGAATTAGACTCCTTCCAAAGAGTCCATACTATAGCGAAAGATAGGGAGCAGTGGAGGAAGAGTAGAGAGGCCTTTGCCCTGCAGTGGGACACTACAGGCTTATAATAATAATAATAATAAGGAATTATCAAAAACACATCATACGAATACCTAACTTACGCACCGATATATGCCGACGCTGCAATAGTGCATCCGAAACCATACAACATATAACAGGAGCCTGTAAAGCAATAGTTCAAACCGATTACATGCACAGACACAATCAAGTTGCCAACATTCTTCATCAAAAATTAGCACTAAAATATAGTTTAATATCTTCCTGGACCCCAAACTACAAATATACACCCGATACAGTACTTGAAAACTCAAACCACAAACTCTACTTTGACAGAGCCATCCTCACAGACCGAACCGTTCACCACAATAGACCAGACATAACCCTTGTAGACAAGATTCACAAAACAGCCCAATTAATAGACAACGCCATCCCAAACACACACAATATACAAAACACCATTGCAGAAAAGTTGTCAAAATACATAGACCTTAAAGACGAGATAGCCCGAATGTGGAACTTAAACAAAGTAACAATAGTTCCGATAGTCCTCTCCACTACAGGTGTTATACCCACCCAACTCCACCAGTCCTTAGAAACCCTACAGCTACCAAAATATACGTACATCACCCTCCAAAAAGCTGTCATTTTAAACACCTGTAGAATAGTTCGAAAATTTCTACAAACAAACCAATCCCAAACGTCCGCTGAACAAGATCATTCCCTCAATCTTCCATGATCCACACTTGGCTTTGGCCCGTGTGGAGCATTTAGTCACCGGTTTTTCTTAAACCGAGACTCAATAAGAGGAAAACAAAAATAATAATAATAATATAAGTGTGTGTGCCGTGTGCCGTGTGCCGTGTGCCGTGTGCCGTGTGCCGTGTGCCGTGTGCCGTGTGCCGTGTGCCGTGTGCCGTGTGCCGTGTGCCGTGTGCCGTGTGCCGTGTGCCGTGTGCCGTGTGCCGTGTGCCGTGTGCCGTGTGCCGTGTGCCGTGTGCCGTGTGCCGTGTGCCGTGTGCCGTGTGCCGTGTGCCGTGTGCCGTGTGCCGTGTGCCGTGTGCCGTGTGCCGTGTGCCGTGTGCCGTGTGCCGTGTGCCGTGTGCCGTGTGCCGTGTGCCGTGTGCCGTGTGCCGTGTGCCGTGTGCCGTGTGCCGTGTGCCGTGTGCCGTGTGCCGTGTGCCGTGTGCCGTGTGCCGTGTGCCGTGTGCCGTGTGCCGTGTGCCGTGTGCCGTGTGCCGTGTGCCGTGTGCCGTGTGCCGTGTGCCGTGTGCCGTGTGCCGTGTGCCGTGTGCCGTGTGCCGTGTGCCGTGTGCCGTGTGCCGTGTGCCGTGTGCCGTGTGCCGTGTGCCGTGTGCCGTGTGCCGTGTGCCGTGTGCCGTGTGCCGTGTGCCGTGTGCCGTGTGCCGTGTGCCGTGTGCCGTGTGCCGTGTGCCGTGTGCCGTGTGCCGTGTGCCGTGTGCCGTGTGCTGTGTTTGGAATGTAATGTGAATGGAAAAAATCATTAATTAAAAACACGTAAAATGTCCTCCGTTTCATCGTAGGATAGATTTAGCAAGTAATTCACTATTTTCAATTTGCATGTTTTACTATTATCAGAATATATTTTAAGTTTTTTATTAACTTGATTATAGATAAAAGGTCCTAAATAACTATAAAATTTGTGGATAAACATAGTTTTAATTTTCCTATCATTGTTACATACTGCAAAGTTTCTTCGTTTATCGATCTTGGATGGATCAAATTTTAGCTCAGAATGTTGCTTTAATATAATATTTAATAAAAAAAGTTGCCGAACCGTTAGAATTTCACAATATTGGTAAAGTGCATGAGTTGGGTATAGAAATGGCTTAAAGGTACACATTTTGAGAGCTGTACGTTGAGCCATCTCAAGAGATTTTAATGTTGTTTTTGAGGCACCGCCCCCTGAAGAGATGCAGTAAGTGATAATAGATTGGCACAGTGACTGGTAAACTCTCTTCATAATGATTGGCTCAACAATATGTCTAAGTTTTTTAAATATGTATGATAATTTAGGGACTTTAATGGTTAAATCAGAAATATGTTGCTTGAAACTAAGATGGCAGTCTATGATTATACCCAAATATTTGATCGAATCTACTTGTTCAATTGATTGGCAAGAGCAATTTTGGCTGTCAATGCAAGAGTGAGTTAGTATACGTATTGCTCACTTGGTCGGTTTTCTTCACGAATTGAGTATGCAATATATTTAGTTTTGTCAGAATTTAATGTTAACATATTATTTCGAAGCCATTCGGTGACAACATTAAAACCATTTTGGGCGGCACCAAAGACTTCGGACCAGGTATCTGCGGAAAAAACCAGAGCCGTATCATCAGCATAGGAAAGAATTTTTCCATGATATGTATTTAAGCATAATAAGTCATTTATATATAACAAAAACAATGTTGGACCCAAAATGCTACCTTGAGGGGCACCTAAAGTGTATTGTAATGTGTATAAATTATACAACATATAAAGCTTAAATAATTATCTTATAAATATTTCGTGAGTACAACATACGTACGTACAAACGTACTCTGTGTTTTAAGTTTACGTTTTAGTTTTAAGTTTATGCATAGTTGGCGAGACCTTAACACAGAGTTCAAATTAATTATACAAAGAAAAATATTCCAAAACAAAATTTTTGTAGTAAAAAATATTTTTAGTACATAAAAAAGTTATAATTTTAGATTCAAGAATATCAATTAAAAGATCATGAATACTAAAAAAACATAAAGTGTCTAGTCATATTATAGCCTTTTTGAAGAGTTCAAGCTGTTCTTTTGAATTCACTAGGATTTGAGGTGTACCTTCAGTTTTCCTCAAAAATACGCGCTCATGAGCAGTCCAGCAATATGAGTAATTACAACTCTATGCAGTTTCTCGTGCTAAGAAAAAGAGTCGCTTTGCTTTTTTTGAGAGCATATGAGAAATAAATATTTTTTGAATATTGTCTTTGTAGCCCAAACAAGAGGTATTTAGAGATGAAGTATTATTTTTGTTGTAGTTCTTAAACGATTTTATATACCTACATACATAATAAATATAGTTTATGAATATAAACTTATTTAAAGTTGATAAATACACATATGTATAATAAATCACATCAAATTCATTGACTACAGTTAGTACAAGCATATTATAGTCACCACTCACAGTGTCATATAGTTTATACATAAAACAAGCGGCTCATCCTCGTTTCAACAAAAACAAATCTATCCCACGGGAACCGTACATTTTTCCGGGATAAAAAGTAGCTTATTTGTTATTCTGATGTATGAACTTATATTATTGTAAAGTTTCATTAAAATCCATTTAGTAGTTTTTGTGTAGTACACAAAATTTTTTGTGTATTAAGCTGTATGTATTACTATAGTTTTTTTATCTATCCCACGGGAACTTTAATTTTCCGGGATGAAAAATATCTAAAATGTTAGCCGGGGATATAAGGTACCACCATGCAAAATTTCATTTAAATCGGTCCGACAGTTTCGGAGATTATCCCGTACAAACAGAGAAACAAAAAATTTGAAAAAAGCCAGGATTTGTTCTATTTCTCTTCTTATATCCCCCTGACTCGGTTTTTTGCATTTATTTCTATGTACAGACACTCGACCTCTACAGTTTTATTATATGTATAGAATACGTTTATGAACCGGAGTCCGGAATATAGTCAACACTCAAAAGCCAGTTTATGTAAAGTATCAGTGAGCGACGCTCGTTTCGACACAATGAGTAAAATAAATAAAGATTTGCAAAGGGAACGTGATAATTGCACTTTTAATATCCAAGAGTTGACGACCTTCATTGATGGAGGCCCCGATAAGACTAAGGAGAGAAAGGAGAGCGGTAAGTACCACGTGGTGGAATCTTTCCAATTGGTAAACGAAATTTTTAAAGACTTTCACAGGGCATTAAGCATGAACTCGATCATCCTTGATATAATATGTATTTTGTAATCCTATCACAAATATTATGTTTAAGTGATTATATGTATAGTTTGTATTTTTATTCACTCCGAGTTTACTCATAAGTGGAAACTTTATTGGCTAATGAGAAGAATATTTTGTATTTACGAATATCTGTATTTATAATAGCTGTTTGTTTCCCAACCGATAATAAATAATAATAAATGAAATTAAAATATCAAATAATCACTTTAAAACATTTAATCAGGGTACATAATAAGTATCTTTTCGCTTTTATATTCAGTGGTTTGTCCATTGAGTCAAGATTTATTTAATAATATACTAAATATTAATATATGCATTATTTTATTAATACCAATTGACCACAATTTTAGTTCAATCAAAACATTTATGTAAATAAATAAATTTTATTTAATCGACCAAAATATTGCAGTAAATATTTGTTTACAATATATTTTTTTAAGCTAAGTTAACTTAAGTTTTATACTGTAATGAAGTTTTTCAATTTTATTATTTGTAATTTATTGTTTATTCGTATTATTTTTATATATTATTTTTATTTTAATAAAACTTCTTGAAAAAGAAAACAAATACAACGCTTTATGCCACGAACTATATAGAAATGCTACATATGTATATTTTTGTAATACGTAATGTTTATTTTTCTTTTTGTAATTGTGTGAGTGTAAGATGAAGAAAAAGTAGTTAAGAGATCTAGTAGGTATTTAAAAATCTTTAACAAGGGCGTATGAACAGACAATTTATGAAGAATTCAAAGAGTTATGAAGAGAGTACAGTGCTTGACACTAATTTCTCTTGTTAGAGTCTGTTATTAATATCTAAACTTGAATATATACATACATCCATATGTATACCATGTGATAACGTCAGCTGACTACTTAAAGGTCAACGACCTCTGAAGAGTAAAATAATATGAGATGTTGCCACAACGAATAATTATATTTTACGAGAGTAAAAATTAATAAATATTTAGTTTATATTAATGTCGGTATAGACTATTGGATTTTGTTCAACGACGGATCGTGTTTAGTTTGAAAAAGTAATCGGTTGTCTACTGCACAGGATTTATTTATACTTAATCTTCTTCAATGTATACAACACAGATCAACATTTGTACCCATGTACCTTTTTATATATTATCATAAAGCTCTACCAGGAACAAAGACAAATAACTCTAATAAATGTCAATAAATGGAGTTATATGTATTGATTTGTTATAGATGTTTAATATGTAAAATGAAAATGTTAAAAAAAGAAATCTAGCCTATTTGTACAACAGATGCTAACGCTATAAATTCATTGAAACAAATTTTTCTAGATGACATTCAGAAGTCAATGAGCTCGCTCATATTTTTAGGACCTTTTTCAAGAATTAACACCAATTCGGACTTGACCAGACTAGGGCTCACCAAACTTGGCCCGCAGGAAACGTCTCTTTTTAGTGTCAAGGCCCTGTTCGTTTAATAGCTTCCCTGTATTGCTTGTTTAATAATAAGAGATGTTATCTTTATGTTAATACAAAGTTAGTAGACTGACGAAATACCATAATAAAATTTTACTCGATTAAGTATGATTTAAATTAAAGTTACTTATATGATTACGCACATTGGATTACCAATTAAGATACTTCGTTAATTATATTTTAATTTATATTCTATGTATATTTAAAAGTACCCAAGGATAAATAATTAATAGTCGGTTGAGATAACATATTCATAACGAAGTCAAAGTTAGAATAAATATTCTTTTCAAAATAAAGAAGCTGTTCTTCATATTAAGAGTGTGTATATGGCAATTTTGTACTGTGAAAGTTACCACTTTGATATTTAGGGAAATGATATTTCAGACTTTTATCTTGAATGATCAAATTTGAAAACACGATTGGTGTTTTTTTTTGAGTAATACATGTTTTGCACATATATTGCCATTTATCTCAAACAGCAACGAAGAAACAGCTCACTATTCTTGTAGGATTTTTGTCTTAGAGGAAGCCTAAAGGTTATTCAGTTACCAAATTTAATTTCTCGATTGGTTGTTTAAATAATTTATAGTGAATTAAAAGCTGTTTTGGCCCTTAAATACGTTAAAAATATATAACTACTATACTATACTTATTCTATACTTCTCACTCACGATAGAACATTATCTTGTCATCTCGCTCCTCAGAATCTGATTCGTAGCGGTCTCATGGCACATGAGTAAATAAACGGAACATATTATGCTCAAGGGGCACTGTTAATTAGTTTTCCTTTTCGTGAACGTACGAATTTCGCGATTTTTGGCACAAAGAGCTTATATTTTATTCCCACGAGACACGAGATTTAAATATAGACTTTTTTGATATTCATTATAAAAGAATTATTATTTATTATTATTTCTATATTATTATAATCATGCTAATGTATTTACGGTCAAAGTTTAAAGGTTAAGCAGCGACTTCATACATTGTAAAGCCCGCTTGTTTTAACCATATTATCTATACATATAATAAAATTGTATGCTGATCGCTGTCTGTGCATTAACGATATTTGAGAAAAAGTATTATTGGGGTCTTTATTAACGCAATAGAATCCAAAACAATGTTTTTTTTTTAAATCTCTGTCTGTGCGTTTGTGCGCGCCAATCTCAGAAACGGCTTAGCCGATTCGGGTGCGGTAATTAATGCATTGTGGTAAACTTCATTTAACATTTAGTATTTGCTTTATTTCAATCGGTTCATAAATAAAAAAGTCATGACAATTTAAAGAATCACCTATCATTTTTAAGTATTATTTTAGTAGTAGTAGAATTCAAATACATGCATATTCATTAAATATTTTTCTAGTGCTAAACTAAATATTCTTTTTTTTTTTTTATAATACGTGGAGCTCTTCGTTTTTGTAGCCGAAAAGCGAGCTTTGGCAAAAAATTAAATGTAAAAAAAAACTAGGTACTGACAATATCAATTCTTTGTGTTGTGTTAGAATTATGCTAGTTTTTGTTAAACTAAATAAGAAAATTAATTTGCGGATACATTATATTTACATGTCCTACCTACTGTGCTACTCGTAGGTAAACACGAAAACTTGGAGATTATGTACAGTTATTTAATTAGTCATACTGCATACAAATAATATAATGAAGTGCGGCTGATATCATCATATAAAATACTAGCGGCTCACTCTCATTTCGTTCGGGTTCGCATCTAGGGAAACAAAAACAAACCTATTCAAAAAAAAAAAATTCAAAATATTTTATTCAGCATTAAATTATTACAATTTTTTACTGAACGTCATGAGTCTACTACCAGTTCGGAAAAATGAAACCTCAGACCTGAGAAGAACTGGCGAAAGAAACTCAGCGGGACTAATATTTTTTTTTAATAAATTGTAATTTACAATATTTTTATAAAGTTGAAGTAGCCTGGAGGCGATCACTTCATTCCCAAGGCGTGCTATCTTCTATGAAATTATTTATTGTATAATAGCCTTTAGCACACAAACGTTCTTTAACAATTTTTTTTCCCGCGGGATTTAATCCCGCGGGAACCGTACATTTTCCGGGATAAAAAGTAAAAAGTCACGGGAGCCTAAGATTTTACGCATCTCAAAATTTATTATATAATTATTACACAAATTATTACTACGTTGGTAACAAAAAATCAAAATAGAACCGCGACAATATCCGAAAATAAGGTTTAATTTAAAATGTTTCATAATTTGTTTCCAATATAAAAAATAATAAAAAGATTACTTGGTTAAACAAATAACGGGAATCGTCGGGAATCAAAATTCAAAATAAATCAGCGAAACAATTCGAACCTACTTAGTTTTATTTTAGGTATGTTTTCACGATGAGCTATGTTTATACATAAATAGTAGCTTGCTACTTCTAATATATTCATTTAAATTATGTAGTGATTTACGTTACGTACGTACGTTATTGCGTACGCTGTACGCGGATTTTGTTCACAACTTCATGGGTTTTTTTTCGCGGAACCCTGATTCTTTTTCTTAAATAAAAGTAGCCTAAGTTACTCCTTATAACAGCAGCCAGTGAAAGTCCCAAAATAAAGCCAGTAAAAGTCAAAATAGGTCCAGCCGTTTCGGAGATTAGCCGGAACAAACAGATAGACTGACAGACAAAAATTAAAAAAAAATTGTTTAGGTATGTGTACCGTGTATACATCCATATGCATTTAGTAAAAAGCGGTTAAATTTTAATATTACAAACAGACACTCCAATTTTATTTATCTGTATAGACTAGCGACTCACCCTCGCTTCGCTCGGGTTCTTCTCTAGGTACACGATGTCTTAGGAATACCTAGTGATAGAAAAAAAAGTATTACGACTATTTTTGTAGATAGATAATTTTATGATCTACAATTTTTGTCTGAACTGTATTTTTGATAAAACTTACCGTTTTCGGGAAAAAACCGAAAATATTGACCTTTGACCTTGAACAACTTTTTTAGCACACACGGGATCTATGGAGACTTTTGACACTTTATTTCTACTGGTGTACCCAAGGTCTCTACCAAAATATATTAAGTATGGATATCGTTAAATCGTAACTGGGCCGAATCTGTACCTTAAATGAAATAGACTTTATTATCGATACAGAGACCGAATCTATAGTTTTTAGAATTTTTGTCTGTCTGTTACCGCATCACAGAAAAACTACTGGAGGGATTTTATGAAATTTGGTATGATGATAGCTGAACATCCGGGTCAACATATAGGATACTTTTTACCGCGGGATATTGTCTCATTCCTACGGGAATACACTTTATAACACAACCCAAAAATATTTATGATCAGAATTTCTTGAAACTTGGTATTAATGCTCTTCAATACAATTAAATAAATATGTGTTTTAGCGTTTTTTGAAATTCATCCCATAAAGAGATAAAACAAGGGATGAAAATTTGTATGAAACCTACCTTTTTAAAGTTTTTTTGTTGTAGTTTTAGCGCGAGCGAAGCTGCGGGTTTTGCTAGTATAATAATAAGTATAAATAATGGATTGATTGATGGATAGAGTGAATGAATGTATAGATAAGACAAATTAATATATATTTTTTTGCTATCTAGAAATCCTTATTTCAAGTTTTGATGATTCAAACAATGAAGTGTCAGAGGACTACCTGAGCCATAAAGAGAAATATGAAATATCTGTGAGAAAGTCTGTCAAAATATTCTCTCTCATACGTCGTATGCAAGAAGAGGGAAAATATAATTTAGAAAATTACAGGTTAATGTTCATTTAATGTAATAAATCTAATAAATAATGTAATCTAATAAAGGTGATCTTTCAGTGTATTGCTGAGATATTTCACTCCAGTCAAAATTAACAGTCAATAATAAATTAAATACTAATATTTTTAAAATAGCCGATCTAGTCCAGGAGGAATCGCCGCTTGAGTACCGAAAACTATTCCACTTCAATTTCTTTATGCGATCCTCTTTCAATTTGCCTACTGATATAAACGCATGTTGCCATTTATTTTTATAGTTGGGGAATGCATTTACGCATACCACCTGTACCCCCAGGTGGTTATGTGGGGCTCACCGACTAGAAGAGCCAGTACTACCCACTAAACCCCAACTTTCCCCTCCCCTCCGCCTTAGTGGGGCGCCGCGGGATCGCTTACGCATAACTACCGCGAAAACGCATGTTGCCATGGGGCAACCGCGTGCCATATTGTTTAAACCGAAATTTTATAAATAATTCCAAGAAATTGTTATTTTTCAACCGAACATTTGACTATTCATATATTGACTAATCAATCTTTCATGTTTATTTTAGGAATGTTATAGCAAATCTTTATCGAAATTCTACCTTCCGGGACGGTTCCCCTCTAGCTTTACACTATATTATGTTCATACCGGCGATCATGAACCAAGGGGATGAGGAGCAGCAGGCGCAGTGGCTAGCCAGGGCTTGGAAATGCAGTATTATCGGAAGCTATGCACAGGTTAATATTTACATTCATTGTTTGAAATAGTACTTAAGTACATTGTAATAATAAACCCCAATAACCTTACAATTTTGTTGCATTCAGTTTTAACATATTAAAATCAACGTTTAAACTTTAAATTTTAAAAAGGCAGTTTGTTTGTTCGTTCGTTTGTTTGTTTGAACGCGCTAATCTCAGAAAATACTAATCCGATTTGAAAAATACTTTTTGCATTAGATAGCCCGTTTAATGAGAAAGGTATAGGCTATATAGCATTCCGGAAAAATGTATGAAATTCATAATTTACTCAAAAAATCATCAAACTATTAAAAAAATTTATACCATTGTGATTGTTTTTTGTTGATATCAGACGGAGTTAGGTCATGGTACGTTTATTCGGGGCATGGAGACGACGGCTACTTATGATCCAAGTACTCAAGAGTTTGTTCTTAACAGCCCTAATTTCACTTCTTACAAATGGTGGCCCGGCGGAAGTGAGTAAATGTTATCTTAATATGAAATAAGGTTTATATTGATTTATAGAGCATATGTAAGTAAAAAAATTTAATTTTTAAACTCTCTCTGTCCATTTAGTTTAACATCATTAAGAACAAATATCTGTTAAAATGAATAATATTGTATTTGATAAGTAAATCGGGTAATGAGTTTCTTTTGATATGCAGTTTTATAAATATGAAATAAAGGCGAATGCTAGCGATTATTCAATCTACTACTAATATAATAAATGTGAATATAATCTGTCGGTTTGTTATCTTTTTTACGCTTAAATATGCGAACAGATTTTAAAATAATCTGAAATGAAAACTTTTGTAAACAGAACCGCGACCAGAAACTAGTGCAAAATAAAAATATTATTGTATATTTTGATTTCATTTGAAGTTTTTTATTTTCAGTTGGTCAATCTGCAAACTATGCAATCGTTGTAGCACAGTTGTATACAAAAGGAAAATGTTATGGTGTACACTCTTTCATAGTTCAAACACGAGATGAAGAAACACATGAGCCTTTATCTGGAATAAAAGTTGGAGATATTGGAGCTAAGATGGCTTTTAACCCAGTTAACAATGGATTTTTAGGTTTTGATAATGTGAGGATACCCAGGAGGCAAATGTTGATGAAGCATGCTCAAGTTTTAGAAGTAAGTATCTACTCAAGCTTCTATATTATGTAAGGCTTAATGATACTAGTGATGGGTTTTGTAAATGAATTAATGTAAATAAAACAAGAAGGTGGTTTGGTTGACGCAACGGTGGTTTGGTTCCAATATCTTTATTGCGTCAACCATAAATAAAGACATCTGAAGGAGGAAGGATATCTATAAAAGAGTAAGAGCGAAGTAATTTAAGACATTAATCATGTGTATTTTTCACTAACTCTATAAATAGATATATTTATTTTCAAATGCAATATATGTAAATTGGTAAATTATTCCGAAATACTTTACCGTATACTTAAGCAAAAGTATACATGTATACTAGCGACTCACCCTCGCTCCGGGTTCGTCCCTACTTACGTTCTAACGTTTAGTATAGATTTCTCAGAGATGAGATATTTTCCCGCAATAAAAAGCATCCTATATGTTGACCCGGATAACTAGCTATCATCATACCAAATTTCATCAAAATCCCTTCAGTCGTTTTTCCGTGATGCGGTAACAAACAAAAATGTTAAAAATTGTGTTTTTGTTATAACTACCCTATATAATTTCATCTGCATTTAGTAAAAATGTGTTATTGTTATTTTGACTGACTGACTGTTATTTTGACATAATAAACAGACACTTCAATTTTATTTATCTGTATAGATGTAGCTAAAGCTTTAACAGCTTCTTGATGTCTATTTTCATAATAGGCATTTAATCAGTTATTTTTAACAGACATAGATTATTTACTCTAAAAGAATAATACGTAAAATATAATTCATTTAAATATTTAAGGATGGCACATACGTCAAATCTCTCAACAACAAACTTAACTATGGCGCCATGGTATTCGTGAGGGTGGTCATAGTATACGACATGGAGAACTATTTGAGTAAAGCCGTTACAATTGCCGTTCGTTATTCCGGTGTTAGGAGACAATCGCAGAGAAAACCGGGGTGAGATAATATTTACTTTTATTTACTTAGAATATACGATCTAGTGGTAATTTAACTAGTTTTATAATCTAAGGAAAAGTCTCAAAACTCACAAACTAATCAATAATATATCTGGACGATATGTAAACATCATCAAGTCTTGATGTTTTGAAGAACAAATCGACTGTTTTTAATTTACCAAACAAATAGGTACAACAGTGATATAAAAGTGACAAACTTAGTGCAAACAATTTTCCCTATGCATAATGACTGTAAAACAAAAATAATTTGCAAAGTGAAAGTGTAAAAGCATTAAATCATTTTACTATCTCAAAATCTAATATAAATGAGTCGTAAAATTGCAATTCAATCTTTATAATATAGCCATTTAGTGTCTTATGGTGGAGCTGCTAACTACATAAGCCACCCCTACGCCATTCGGGTCGCTCCATAGTCCACTCTGCTATCAGAAAAGTACCAGGAGCAATACGCATGGTACACCGCCCACCGAAGTAACCCTGTCCGTTTCTTAACTTCGCGCCCGGCTGTAAGCCGTACTGAGTAGTTCTGAGAATACTAATAGACCTTTTTTTTTTTTTTTTTTTTTTTTTTTTTTTTTTTTTTTTTTTTTTTTTTTTTTTATAGTTGGGGAATGCATTTACGCATACCACCTATCCCCCAGGTGGTTATGTGGGGCTCACCGGCTAGAAGAGCCGGTACTACCCACTAAACCCCAACTTTACCCTCCCCTCCGCCTTAGTGGGACGCCGCGGGATCGCTTACGCATAACTACCGCGACGCCCCGGCGGCAGGCCTGACGGCCACCAAAACAATGGGGCTGCTCCACAGTCCACTCTGCTGAATCAGAGAAGTACCTGGAGCAGCCCCATTAAACCACGCCGCCCACCGAAGTGGGCACCCTTCAATCGGCTGCAGAGGACAGGGAGAGCGGCAACGACACACCGACACTCCTCTTCCCCTGCAGCCCCACCGCGTCTGCCATCTAAGACGGTGGCAGCCCCGTCAAGGCCGCGGGGGGCAGGGAGAACGGCGCACCGAAATACCGGCACTCCTCTCCCACCGCGGCCTTCCCCTCTACCGGTTACGAGCCTGCCCTCACAGTCCCGCAACCGGTCCCCGCCCTCCGGTCACGAGACCGCCGAAGCGGCCCCGCTCCCGGTGGCCGCAACTCCGGAAGCCGAAGCCTCAACGGAGAGCGGCCCCGTCCTGCTTTGGTCTGCGCCGGATTTCTCCGGTACCACCCGCTGGGTCCAAGCGGGTGGCGTTCCCCGATCCGCCACCTGGGGACGTGCCCGGTAGGAGTTGGCTCTCCCCCGGGAGAATACTAATAGACCTAATTTATAACTAATATCTGCTACTATAGGTGCTACTTCGGTACTGCCTTGTTGGTCTAGTGGGTAGTTGGGTTAATCCCGGGTCGAGCCAGGTTTGATTATGTACTGAGTTTTTCTGTTAAAATATTCTAAGTAGTAGCCCGGAGTTGGGAAGTTGGCGGTATTGCACGTAAAGCCGTCGCTCTACGCCTTAATTCTCATCGGTCGTGTCGAAGTTTCGTGCCATTGGTCTTTGAGAGGAAAATGAATATAGAGTGCACGTTTTGTCTGCGTGTACACACGCTGCGCACATATCTCCTGCGCAGTTGGCTAATCTCAATGGATTAACCGAAGTGGCTGAAATCGGTTGGGAGGACTTTGTTATTATTATTTACTAGCGACTCACGCTCGCTTCGCTCGCGTTCATCCCTAGGTATGTTTTCACGGTTAGCTATGTTTATACATAAATAGTAGCTTGCTACTCCTAAGATATTCATTTAATTTGAATTATATAGTGATTAACCCTCGTTTTGCTCGGGTGCGTAGGCCGTACGCGGATTTTGTTCATAATTTCATGGATTTTAATTTTTTTCGCGGAACCTTGATTCTTTTTCTAAAATAAAAGTAGTAAAAAATAAAAGCCTAAGTTACTCCCTATAACATCAGCTATCTGCCAGTTAAAGTCCCGTCAAAATCGGCCCAGCCGTTTCGGAGATTAGCTGGAACAAACAGACAGACAGACATTGTAAAAAATGTTGTTTGATTATTATAATGCTACTATGTCTGAAAATTGAGATCGCAGGTTCGAATCTCGCGCGGGGTTAGCTTGGTATTGATTTTTTGATCATTGCATTTATTTAATCAAAGTATGACATTTGGTATTAACGTTCATGTTCCATTCTATGTGACTAGGACTGAGGTGATAAGTACATAATGAAATGAAATGAAAGCCGCGGATAAACGTAGTATTAAGTGTAACATTTATAATAATTAGCTATATTTGTTATAATGTTATGAGCCTTTATTCATTTAGTATTATATTGTTTCTATAATATTTATCTCTCTAACATCTTTTACAATTTGTTTCTCTTACAGTGAACCAGAAAGCCAGATTCTTGACTATTTAACTCAACAGCACAAGTTGTTTGTGGCAATATCGACATGTCACGCGATACGCCTTACAGCGAATAAGCTGTGGGACACTTTTAACGTAATAAATGAACAACTCCTTAGCGGCAACTTTGAAAGGTTACCTGAGGTGAAGAATACAGTTTTATATATTACTAGCGACTCACCCTCGCCTCGTTCGGGTTCGTCCCTCGGTTGATTCTCCATACAAATTTTCATCCCCATTTTTACCCCCTTAAGGGATATTGTAATTGGGACAGAATCAGGGATGATTTCCAGGATAAAATTATTCTATGTTCTTACCAGGGTCTCAAACTATCTTCTTACCATATTTCATCTAAATCGGTCTAGTAGTAGTGCTTATTCGGTAGAAACAAATAAACAAAGAAAATCTTTCCTCTTAATAATATTAGTATAGATGTGTACAATACATAATATTATTAAAAATTTAATTTTAATAAGTACTAAATAAATGTATACATCTATATTTTTTTAATTTTATAACTCCTAAATAAATATTATAAAGGATTTTTTTTCACATATGGTGACAAATATTTTTCTTTTCAATGTCAGTTTTAGTTCTTTAATAGAAACAAAGTTATAACTACTTAACAATTATCGTGTTTTCTAAACGTCGTTAGTTTACCACAGTTCGAAAAATGGTAAATCCTCATTGTTAAGAAGAATTATTTAAAAAACTAGCGAGATCATCAACATCATAAAAGTTATTATAATATCTTTTTAATATTTTGGAACATTAACACACAGCACCATCTAGTTTAATTTTAAGCCACGAGGCTTGTGTTATGGATACCAGATAGTTGATACACCGCACATATATAACATTAAATATTATAAATATAAACACCCATGAATGGAGTACAAACATTCGTGCGCATCACAAAAATTAATAACCCCAGCGGGACTCGAACCCACGGCCGCTGGCACAGCAATTAGGGTCACTACAAACTAAGCTAAACGTGTCGTCAAACTATAAATTATTGTAAATCATTTCCAGCTTCACGCTCTTGCGTGTTGTTTGAAAGCGGTAGTAACATCCGACACGGCGGCGTGCGTCGAGCGCTGCCGGCTCGCGTGCGGCGGACACGGGTACATGCTCTCCTCCAACTTACCCATTATATATGGGCAAGTCACTGCTGCTTGCACATATGAGGGAGAGAACACTGTGCTATTGTTGCAGACAGCTAGGTACGTATAAAGCAGACCTATTCAAACTGAACATACCAAATAGAGGTATCCAAGTATATACCTAAATAGAGTAAGTCAATATGTTAGTAAGCTGTGAATCCCTTTATTTTTCAATGTCTTTACCACCCGTAGAATAGATGTTAGGTGGCTCATTGGTTGGAAGAGCCAGTACTACACACTAAAACCCAACGGAATCTTCCCTTTTTTAATGAAATCTGTGCTATACTTTATGGCAATGGTTAAAGATGTCACTTTTTTATGTGATTTTTTGGTCGTAAAAAAATAAATTATATCTTGTTGCGAAGGGTCTACCATCAACCTAAAGGTATATAAATATTTGCGATCACTCAATAACAGTAGCATTGTTAGCTAAAATCATCATACATGTATTTTTTATCCGACTGCGCGACGCAAAGGAGAGTAATGTGTTTATCGGTGTATGTATGTATGTTTATTCCCATGTGGTGTTCTAGAGACCAAACCAGGCTGATTTTGATGATTCATACGTCGTTAGATTCGTCTTAATAAAGCTAGTGTTATAGGCTATATAGAAATAGTTAAAAATTAAAATTGTGGATTTCAGACGCCAATTTCGTATTATGTATATACATGTATGCACAAACATAGATGTATGCACATATAAGTTTATTATTATTATTATATAAGTATATATATATATATATATAAAATATATAGCGGCAAGGAGGAAACGCGTATGTCTCCGACTGCATAATACTATATTCTATCGTCAGCTTGTTTACATCTTTTTAGTTAGCTTTTCTTTATAATATATTAAATAAAATAAATTTAAAATGATGTATGCTTAATAATGGTTGAATATACAGATATATTGCAATTTTGAAAATATTATATTTCTTTATGTATTATAAACAATATAGGTATATATAATTAATAAATTATTTTTATATTTCATAACAGGTTTTTAGCAAAAACTTGGCAACAGGTGGATAGTGGGAAATTAATGCCGACGGTTAAATATTTAAGCACAGTTAGGAAGGATGTTTATCAAAAATGGGAAAACTCCGTCGAGTGTATAATTCGTGGGTTCGAAATTATATCGATGAGGTAAAGTGTTCTTAAATATATGTATACCGTGGTATGTACGAGTACATAATAAAGCCCTTATATCTATACATATAATAAAACTGTAGAGGTCGAATGTCTGTACATAGAAAAAAAAAATGCTAAAAACCGAGTCATGGGGATGTAAGAGGAGAAATAGAACAAATCCAGATTTTTTATTTTTTTTTGTTTCTATGATTGTTTGTCAGTTTGTACGGGCTAATCTCCAATACCGTTGGACCGATTTAAATGAAATTTTGTATGGTGGTACCTTATTTCCCCGGTCAACATCTTAGATACTTTTTATCTCGGTAATTTAAAGGGTTCCTTCTTTACAATAATAACAAATAATAACTTTACAATAATATAGTTCATGCATCAGAATAACAAATAGGCTACTTTTTATCCCGGAAAAATGTACGGTTCCCGTGGGATAGATTTGTTTCTAGAGGCGAACCCGAGCGAAGCGAGGGTGAACCGCTAGTATAAATTATGTAATACGACTTACTACTTACGTACTGCGACTTACCCTCGTTTTACTCCAGTGCGTCTTTAGATACCTTATAGGTAGCGCCATCTTTTAGAAATTTTGTTGACTAAGAGCCTATGTGTTATTCCAGGTCAAAGTCGGTATGTGTACAAAATTTCAACCAAATCCACCCAGCTCTTTCAGTACGAAAGAGCAACAAACATGCACATACCCATAATACTTTCTTAGATTTACGGGAATGTTTGACATTTTAAACAAAACTATATTTTCTTTACTTTGCTTTACACCAATCATGGTCACGGGAGATGCTGTAAAGCATTCGAAACATCGGAAACCATAAAAATCAAAATAAATCCGCGAAATAATCCAAAAAGATGTTTTATTTAAAATACACATACACATATAAACAAATACATACAAACATACATTAATATGTATAAAAATAGTTAAATAATAGTGTTAACTAAAATTATTTACAGAAAAATATCGTCGTGTGTGAATAACATGCAGAAGAGAGTTGCTTCAGGCATGTCCTTCGAAGACGCGTGGAATGTTACCTCGGTGCAATTAGTTGATGCGGCGGAGGTAAATTGTCTGTCTTTTTCTCAAGGAAAATTAATTGAATGGCTGAATTCTTGCAAAAAACTCGCAGAACAATTAAAAAAACCTTATTGTCTAAATTTTCTAAGCGATTAATAAATAAGGTTTTGAGTTCTTTTAGTTAAAAAATTCAAGTTAATAAAATTAGTTAAGTATTATTAGTAGTTTAATAAAGTGAAAATATTAAAACAGTATAAAAATACATACAGTAGTGAGTAGATGATCGTCTTTGACCTTAAGAGGTCTGTCATAAATCCTTGCCTCTTTTTATAAATACCCATAATTAGTTATTTACATCTTTTTGTTTTATCTCTTTTGTTGTATATAACTTATGTATATATATATATATATATATATATATATATATATATATATATATCAGTGTTAGGATCAGTGTGTTTATCAAATAAAGTTTTTGTTATTATTATTATTTGTATGACAAGCATTATTTTTGCTTGAGGGATTTAGCGCTGCTAGCTGAAATACGTATTACAGCCAGCTACAGTTGTTACATTTACTTTATAATCTATACTAATATTATAAAGTTGAAGAGTTTGTTTGTTTATTTGAAAGAGCTAATCTCAGAAACTACTGGTTGGAATTGAAAAATTCTTTTTGTGTTGGATAGTTCATTTATCGAGGAAGGCTTTGGGCTATTTATTATCCCGAAAAAATGTACGGATCTCGTGGGATAGATTTGTTTTTGTCTAGGGACGAACCCGAAGCGGAGCGAGGGCGAGTCGCTAGTATTTTATGAAATAAAAAAAAACGTACCTACTTATGGTATTTATATTCGAGAGGCTTCATCAGCATCCCATCTCATCTCACTCACCTCATACGATTGTCGAGGCTTTTTTTTTTTTTTTTTTTTTTTTTTTTTTTTATAGTTGGGGAATGCATTTACGCATACCACCTGATCCCCCAGGTGGTTATGTGGGGCTCACCGGCTAGAAGAGCCGGTACTACCCACTAAACCCCAACTTTCCCCTCCCCTCCGCCTTAGTGGGGCGCCGCGGGATCGCTTACGCATTACTACCGCGACACGATTGTCGAGGCTAGACGCCTTTATTGACGAGTTAATTATTATTACTATTATTTTTTATTTAACTTGTATTATTTGTATGTTTGTTCGGGTCAAATCTTGCAACTGAAATTTAAAACGGTCATCCTCAAGCGATTAAGCAGAAATTTTGCATACATGTTTAGTTTGAATGCAATGGATGATTAGCTAAATGACGTCATTCTAAATCTAATATGGCGGACTAGTTTTTTTTTATGCACCCCCATGATATATGTAGATATCAAGTGAAAGGGTTTGCTGAGAAGAATACGAATAAATAACTTAAAGAATAAAAAATAAATTAACAGTAAAAAAACCTTTTTTTACAAATTGTAAAAAAAATTCGTTTAGCTTTTATTTCAATGCTCTAAAAAGAAGAAAATATATTTTTTTATAATAACAAACTTATATGAGATAAAATGGTTATGATTTAAAAGCTTGTTTTTAAGATCGTTTTTTTTTACTAATAAATTATTCTTTTGTTTTTCAATATTATAATTTCAGGCACATTGTAGGGTCATCATGTTATCGACATTTAATGAAGAGGTCAACAAATACTCACTATCTGTATCTCCGGAACTGCGCGTGGTTCTGAAGCAGATGGTAGAGTTGTATTCTCTGTATTGGGCTCTGGAAAAACTAAGCGACTTATTACTGGTAAAAAATATATTTGATACACTAATGTTATAAAAAAGTAAAGTTTCTGAGACAGTGTGTTTGTTACTTTTTGGCTGTAACTGCGCAACGCAGCCGTTTGGGAGATTAGCCGGAACAGACAGACAGACTAGAATTTTAAAAATGTTTTTTTTCCTTATAAATATCGAAGGTACCTACCTACATATATAATTTCATATGCATTTAGTGAAAAGCTTTTATTTCGATATACAAACAGACACTTCAATTTTACTTATCTATATAGATAAGAAAGTTTCTATATGTGTATGTATATTTGTTATTCCTTCACAATGAAATGGCTGTGTTTCTGTCTATCTGTCTGTCAAGACCCTTTTTCTCAGAAACGCGTGAAGGAACCAAGTTGGAATTAATATCACATACTCAGGTCTGCAATACCTTAGAGCTGTGAGAAAATCAAACTTCTAAGTCAACGCTATTAAAAAATAGTGATGTTTATACTTCATACCGGTGGTAGGACTTTACCGGTGGTAGGACTCTGTCAAGCCTGAGGAGTCCGACTGGATGGGTACCACCCCCTTATCTATTTCTGCCGCCAAGCAACAATGATTGCATTGTTGTGTTCCGGTTTGAAGGATAAGGTAGCCAGCGCAATTACAGGCAAGAGGCATAACATCTTAGTCCTCACAGTGACAACGCACCTGTGGTTCTGCAGTTTTGTTACATAAAACTTAAGTGCATGAACCGTAATCGTTATGGGCGACAGGTATCGTTTTCCATCAGGTGGTCTGTCTGCTCGTTTATCACTGAGTACCATAAAAAAAAATTAAAACTCTCATACTTATTAATAAATGTTTACTGATATTCTTTTAGTACACTACGATAACTTCTAAAGATGTAGAAGACCTCCGGTTTTGGTATGAAGAGAATCTTTTGAAGTTACGACCCAACGCTGTTGGTTTAGTCGACGCATTTGATTTACGGGATGAGGTAAACGTTTAATTATAAATATTGTTTAAGTTTAAGAGCACAATGTAGGAAAAAAGTATTTTTAATAGAAAAAAATATAAAAAAAAAACTAATACTATTTTATAACTTTTCCATTTTTTTTAATTAACAAAGGAGTGCTTATGCAACTTTATAATGTTATGCTTAACTCATAACAGGTAAATGATAATGGGCAGTTTTGTATGCAACTTGAATCTATGCCACACGATACATTTGGCTCAGTTTGTATTGACCCTACTTGCTGTGCCAGCGGTCGCGGGTTCGAGTCCCGCTAGGGGTATTCATTTGTGTGATGACTAATGTTTATACTACAATTATGGGTGTTTATATTTATAATATGTTTGTATTTAAAGTTATATATGTGTAGTGTATCAACTATCTGGTATCCATAACACAAGCCTTGTAACTTACCATGGATGCTAGATGCTGTGTGTTAATGTCCCAACATATTTATTATGCCATAAAGAAGATCTCGACGTGTATTTCACACCAAATCAAATCAAATACAAAATATACTTTATTCAAATAGACATTTTAAATTAAATGTCAGTATGTAAGTCCGTGAGGAATCTACCACCGGCTCGGAAGGCTTGAGAAGAGCTGGCGAGAAACTTAACAGTTTCACTCAATTCAACGCCTTATATTTCAAGCTTCTATGTGAACGAAATTTGGCGTAAAGGATCTATTATTTACTACCGACTCTTCGCTCCGCTCGGGTTGGTATCTAGTAACTTTTAACGTTTAGTAAAGATTTCTTAAAGATGATATATTTTCCCGCAGTAAAAAGTATCCTTTATGTTGACCCGGATAACCAGCTATCATCATACCACATTTCCATCAAAATCTGTACAGTGGTTTTCTCGTGATGCGACTGACAGATAGACAGATGGACGGACGAACAGACAGACGGACGAACAGACAGACAGACAAACATACTAAAAACTATAGATTTGGCCTCTGTATCGATAATGATGACTATTTCAATAAGAATTTCCAAAAAAAAAATAATGTCGTATTCATAGCAATTCATAGGCAGTGGTTGCCCAGTGGTAACGCGCTCGCTTGGGAAACCGAGTGAAGCGGGATCAAATCCCAGGTCTTGCATGTCTTGCACGCATATTTTCATGTGCGAATCATTTCTAACATGATGACCACTTGCCTTACGGTGAAGGAAAACATCGTGAGGAAACCTGCATGTCTGAGAGAACCTAGCAAGTTTTTAAAAGACATGTGAAGTCCGCCAACCCGCACTTGCCCAGCGTGGTGGATTATGGCCTGATCCCCCTCGTATTGAAGGGAGGCCCGTGCCCAGCAGTGGGACGTTAAAAAGGGCTGAATACATAGCAATTTCAACAGGTTTCTTTTTATTTTCAGGTCCTTATGTCCACTCTGGGCTCGTACGACGGTCGGGTGTACGAACGATTAGTGGACGAAACAAAGAAAAACCCTCTTAACAAGGAAACAGTTAATTCTACATTTCACAAATACCTCAAGCCATTTATGAGAGGGAAATTGTGAATATATTAACAATTTGTATTTAAAACGATTACATGGACGAAGTAAAGTGCCTGCGACATTTTGTATGTGAAAAAAATGTTAATTAGTATTTATTACTTAGACTTAAATCTATATTATATTTCTATCTTTCTATTATATTTCATCATGGTTAGCTATGTTTATACATAAATAGTAGCTTGCTCCTCCTAAGATATTCATTTAAATTATATAGCGATTTCCCCTGGTGTGTACGCCGTACGCGGATTTTGTTCACAATTTCCTGAGTTTTTTTTTTTCGCGGAACCCTGATTCTTTTTCTAAAATAAAAGTAGCCAAAGTTACTCCCTTTAACATCAGCTATCTGCCAGTGAAAGTCCTGTCAAAATCGGTCCAGCCGTTTCGGAGATTAGCCGGAACAAACAGACAGACAGACAGACAGACAAAAATTGTAAAAAATGTTGTTTTGGTATATGTACCGTGTATACATCCATATGCATTTAGAAAAAAGTGGTTAATTTAATATTACAAACAGACACTCCAATTTTATTTATCTGTATAGATAAATAATAATTACCAATTTTTTCAAATCAACTTCTATGACAGAAATCTATAGATTTTTAATCGTTACCCTAACGATTTTCGGAAAACTGATCTAGTAACTTCCCGCGTCTTTCAAAAGGCGTCGTAAATTTTTTTTTGCTTAAAATTGTTTTTCGCATTTGATTCTTTGGTACCCCTTACTACCTGGAGCGACCGCTCCTCTTGCTCTACCTCTGGGCCGGCGCTGTTTTTATTTATGTGTAAATATTTATCTACACTAATGATATAAAGAGGTAAAGCTTGTTAGTTTATATGTAGCGTATAATCTCTGAATCTGTTGATCCGTTTCTAAAAATTCTTACTTCCTTTCACTAATAGAAAGCTACATTACTTAGTGTTATAGGCATTTTTATAATGATAAAAATGGGTGTATTATCAAAAATTAAATATGTTTAATTGAAATCAAAAGAAAAATGGCCGTTGAGTTGCTTCATTGATGTGCGCTGCTTAAACAGTTTGATATAAGGCAATAAAATGTATGACAAAGAGTCCCCCAGGGACGCACCCGAGCGAAATAAGGGTACATCGCTAGCAATATCTATTGGATTTCTACTATGTTTGCGTTCCTTTATGTAGTTGTTTTGGAAGATTTTAAAAGATTATTTGGCGAGGTGGCGTTGGTGTTCCATAAGAATTTGCTTTATCGTGACTTGGGGGCTAAGCTGGTGATTGTATCTCACCTATCTTAATTATTTAATTTTCTTTTTACATTTTTAAAATTTTTTCTTCTTGCGCGTGCACACATTCATACACGCACTCTTTAATTTTTTATATACTAAATTCTAGAATTTTCCTGTGTTTAAGCACAGTAAGTATTTTACCCTAATTAAAATAAAAAATGAAAGAAAATGTTGTTTTCGACTCTATCATACAGATGAAATTTGAATCAATAATTGTTGGCTGTTTAGCCTACAGCCTTCGCCTACCAATAAAACATACTCATCCACTTTCATACTTATAATCATGGATGACAAATAAAACTTATAATATTACTTTGATTTATCTAGTACTAATGTATTATATATACATATATGTAAGTAAAAAATGACAGTTGTATTTTAATATTTTTATTAAGATTTTTTTTAATATGTGGCTGTGTGCTTAAGTTTACCAAATTGTGATGCTTCTAAATAAATGAAGTAATATTTTTAATATGAAGTTTGATTATTATCTTTGTATCCTTTACATGTTTTCCCATGATGTATTTTTTCTCTTAAAATCATTTGTTCACTCACAGACATACAAAGTACAAGATAAAGTAGTAGAAAAACAAATATTAAGAGGGTTTTTGAAAATTTTTCAAAATCATGTTATTTTTGATGTCAGAAATGTTAGTTGCTAATAAGAAGTGCTTTGCTTCTGAGAAACGGGTTTACCGTAAATAGGCAGATAAAACATAAGTAGCTTTTCACCACATAACGTTAATTTATTAATTTTATTTAACTCTTTAGCATACGAATGCGAGATCTCCGCAATTGTAGGTACCTAATAGCATATCTACACGAATATTATAAAGAAGAAAAATTTGTATTTTTGTACGTTTGTAACGAATAAACTCAAAAACTAATAAATCTATTTACATGAAATTTTGTAAGAATATAGTTGAGACCCTGGGAAGAATATAGAATATTTTTTATTCCAGAAATCATTCCTTAAGGGGGTGAAAATGGGGATGAAAGTTTGTATGGGGAATCAACCTAGGTACGAACCCGAGAGAAGCGAGATTGAATATTTCAAATATTTCAAACTAAGTCTTGTTTCTAATACATTCCACTTACAATTACAAATAAGAGTTTTACAAAACCAAAACCAGCACAAAACATTTCTGATTGACTTATCAAAAAACTTTGTTAGTGAACTATTTAGCTACGTGGCTGTAGGTTATAAAGTATTCGGTGAATACAAAAACCTTAAAAAGGTAAAATGTAAAGTATTAAGTTTTAGTTTTTGGTAAATCCGTTATTCCATGCCTTGGTCTGTCTCCAGTAGTGCATAATAGCAGCTTCAGTCCAGACTATGAGAGCATGAGGATAGCTAGTGCCTAGTGCACCTTTTGCACACGTAAATGTGTAGGTACAAGTACTTACTATAATATATCGCTACAAAACCCAGAATAAATTTGAAATTAGTACTAGAATACTACGTAAATATAATCCAGCAAAATAATTTTAAAGCACATTATTTGAAATGTCTCAATGTCTGAGTAATTAATAAAACCGGCCAAGTGCGAGTCGGACTCGCGCACGAAGGGCTCCGTACTATTATCTATAAAAACGGTAAAAAAAATCATGTTTGTTATATGGTAGCCCTCTTAAATATTTATTTTATTCTGTTTTTTAGTATTTTTTGTTATAGCGTCAACAGAAATATCACGGTTCATGAGATACAGCCTGGTGACAGACGGACAGACATACAGATAGACAGACGGACGGACAGCGAAGTCTTAGTACCTAATAGGGTTCCGTTTTACCCTTTGGGTACGGAACCCTAATAATAACAAGTGATTGATGTAATTAATATTCAAAATAATATTAATAGTGAATTAAATCAACCTTCCTAACGCTGTATTCATCTATACATATAATAAAATTCTAACTGAGTCGAATCTGTACCTTAAATATTTTTTGGAAATTCTTATTGAAATAGACTTTATTATCGATACAGAGACCGAATCTATAGTTTTTAGAATTTTTGTCTGTCTGTCTGTCTGTTACCGCATCACAGAAAAACTACTGGAGGGATTTTGTTAAAATTTGGTATGATGATAGCTGGATATCCGAGTCAACATATTTTTACCGCGGGAATTTATCTCATTCCCACGGAAGTACACGTTATAACACAACCCAAAAAATATTTATGATCAGAATTTCTTGAAACTTGGTATTAATGCTCTTCAATACAATTAAATAAATACGTGTTTTAGCGTTTTTTTGAAATTCATCCCATAAGGAGATAAAATAAGGGATGAAAAGTATGAAACCTACCTTTTTAAAGTTTTTTGTTATAGTTTTAGCGCGAGCGAAGCCGCGGGCTTTGCTAGTGTACTATAAGTAATATATATTTACGTAACATAATTGATGTATAATATCTTACAAAATAAATATGTAAAATGTGAATAGAATAAAAATACATACATATTTTCAGTATTAAACATAAGAGATGCGTTTATTTACCTTCTTTGCTAATCTTATATTCTTTGCCTATTGCATATTCAAAGACAATCGTGCTTAAGGCGTAACCTCCAGTCGTGCGTCGGAGCTGACACACAGACACTTTTATTTATTGTATTGTCATCGGCCCTTGTTAAATGTGTAAAGTTTCAGTAGAATCTGAAGATTCGAAATGGGTGAAAATCACGTTCAAAGATTCCGTTACAAACATACAGGTAGAATTAAAAAAAGCGTATAAAAATGAGCTATCGCACATATTTGTAGCAGTTTTATCTCTATCTTTCATCATTTTTAACTTTTAATATAAACTACATTTGTGAAGTATTAATTACTGATAGCTTGCATGAGGGAATATCTTTTCGCAGTCGCAGTTACTTGCAGGTCGCAGACTTGACATTGTTACATTATTGGAGACCTAAGAACGTTGATCTTTACGTGTCGCCATTGTATTCAAAATATTGGCTTTTGTAATATTCATTATAATTTTATCATTTTTAAAATTAGGTTACGGTATCATTTACAAATCAATTTTATTTCATTTTATTTGTTATCATGTCAATTGATAACTTAGTCTAGTACGTTTAAAAAAGGTTTCATTTTGCCCCATGAAAGAACGTAATTTTTCCATTGTGGATATTATTGAATTAGATCTTGTTTTGATGTTGTGCTAGGTCTCTTGCAAAAGGCAGATATGTATGTATGTATGTCCGTTCTTATGTTCGCTCGTAAATACTAAATGGTTTATAGTCCGGTCATGTTAACCCGAATAATAGGGGTACCCTTGCATAAATTCCCAAGAAGCTGAGAATTTACATGAATGTTAGGACACCATTATAATGAAATTGTGAAAAGTTCCCATCGATCCCATGTGTGCAAAAAGTTTATGCAAGGTCAAATTTCACAAAAATTGGTTTTTTGGATTTTTCTACGAAACGGTTAAATTTATGATAAAAATAGTTATATCCTGTTTTATTTGTATTTATAGTATATATCCTGAGCAAACTCGCTAGATCGTAGACCTTATCTATGCTTTCGAGCTAAGATTAAGGTTAAAAGTAAGCCCATTTCTAATAAAAAAAACCTATATATGTATAACATTATTATCGATACAGAGGCCGAATCTATATCCGTTCCTTTATACCCCATACCCTATGGGGTAATTGGGACCATCCCGCGGGGGAAATGGGAACAGCTTAGGGTAGTTAAGAACAACACAAATCTTTACAATAAACTACAATTAATTTGTGTGGCACATATTACACATGTAACTTTTCTTAAATCTCGCCAATAGTACATTTTTCATGTGCGCAGAGTTTACAAATGATGCACATGATCCAATCTTCTATCGGTGGAGATTGATACTTCTCGTTGCACATTATACAATAAAACTCTTCTTCTTTTTCCGTGTCCAGCAGTGGGACGTTTAAAAGGACTGATTACATAGTAACTGTTAAGTTTAATGTTGGATATTTTTATATAATATTTCAGACAGAACTCGGTCACGGTACATTTATAAGAGGTATAGAAACAACTGCAACATTTGATGTCGATACGGACGAGTTTGTACTAAACAGCCCAACAATCACATCTTACAAATTTTGGCCCGGCAGTTGTAAGTGCTTAGTTTTTTATTACACTTTAGCGGCTGAAAACAGCAGAGCTGAGGTCACAAGTTACTAATGATAATTTCTTCTTACACTGTGATGATGTTTTTGCATTCGTGGGTGATAATAGAATAGTGATTGATTATGTTACACTCGTAGTACTGTTACACTTGTTAAAAATGCGTCTGTTATTAAGAGCTGTCCTTAATTTCTCAGTTTTTTATTATATGTTAAAAATTTGCCATGCAAATACACAAACACGAACAAAGAGAGCCTGGACAGAATTGGGTTTGGACCTTAAAACTATTACTTTCAATAATTTCAGTGGGTCACACAGTGAACGCGTGTATCGTAATGGCACAACTCTACATCCATGGCAAATATCATGGCCCTCACTTATTCGTTGTTCAAATAAGAGATTTTGACACTCATGAACCTCTGCCGGGCATCAAAGTGGGAGATATTGGACCAAAAATGGGGCATAACACAGTCAATAACGGTTTTCTAAAATCAGTGCTAATTAAATTCACATGTCATTCACAAGTGTGACTTTTTGAGCCACAAATATTATTAAATTAGTGCTACGGAGACAAAATATTTCAGCTTATAGTCCAAGCGAAATGCAGTTTAGGAACAAAATATTGAAAACCTGAAGTTTTAATATTTTAAAATGTTAGCATGTATATAAAGAATAGAAATTCATGAAATGCTCCCGATGCCCAGCCACCCCCGAGAAATGGGGGGACGCAAAGCGTTGAAAAATAGTTTTTTTTCAATTTCCGGCTTACTGTGACGTTGTATCGAAAAATGTTTTCTACAAAAGTTGTAGGTAAAGTAAAAATCCACAACCTTTATAGATAACATTTTTTTACAACAACCTCAAAGTTTTCGAGATATTTGCACAAAACTCAGTTTTTAATTTTTTCTTGGTTTTTTATTTTTAATTTCTAGAATAAACTTTTAATTCTTATGAAACTAAGGTAATGTAATCTTTAAAATATATATAGAAAATAGAAAAAAAACTTAAAAAAAAAAACCGACTTCCAGGCACTTAAAAGTAAAAAATTACTAAACGGGGGATTTCATTTAGAATAGATACTTAATCAGATATTTTCAAAGTCGGTGTGCTTTGATTTGTATTGGCTGGCACCGACTTCGAAAAAATCTGATTACGTATCTATTCTAAATGAAAACTCCCGTTTAGTTATTTTTTACTTTTCAGTGCCTGAAAGTCGGTTTTTTTTAAGTTTTTTTGTTATATCATATTTTTTAGATAAAAAAAAAAACCGAAAACTTGAATAAATACAAAAAACGAAAAAAACAAAAGTGAAAATTCGATTCCGGACATCTGTGCTTTTTAATCTTGCACCTTGACCGCTTGACCACGATGCTTCTACCCGAGTGTGCGAAATTAACGACCATATTTTGCATATATGAGTGCGAAAGAAAAACGAAAAATGAAAACTCGAAAACACGCGTTTTCCCAGACATAAGACTAATTTACATTGATTTTTCGCCCCCGAAAACCCCCACACACCAAATTTCGGCGAAATCGTTAGAGCCGTTTCCGCGATCGCCGTTATAAATAAATATATATAAATATACAAGAATTGCACGTTTAAATATATAAGATTAGATATTAGATATATTATAGGCACTATATTTTATGTACTATATTTTACTAATTACTATTAATATGTATATATTTTACTATTAATATGTACTATATTTTTAGGTACCTAATGAAATGTTATAATAACGCCGTGAATGGTAAAACTTTGCCAGCTTCTATTGCCTTCTTAGAGGTTTACTGTAACAAAAGATATAAGATGTGGACAAATTCGCCTGAAGTAATTATTCAAGGTTTCAATAGCGTAGCTGCGGGGTAAGAAATATTATTCAATATAATATTGTTTTCCTTTTTAAACAGATAAAAAAAAAATATTTTTTGTTGCTAATTATTGAAAACGTAAATTGAATATCATAAAAAGTATCGATAACCTACAGAAGTTTCACTTCTTGCGCGTGTACACATTCATACACACACTCTTTAATTCTAACAAAGATAGCTAATGACTTCGAAATTTTTCCACTGCATATATAAATATGGACCATTAAAATTTTTGTTTTCTATGCTAAAAAAATTACCTGGACTGTGATAAAACACTCTTGATTGTAGGATAAGATAGATTGGATTAGGTAGAATTTTAATACTGGGTTTATTTGTTTAAATGAGTTTAAACCTATGATTTACAAAAGATTAAGAATTAATTTAAAGGATTTTATTCTTTTGTTTAAAAATCATATAGAAGGACAAAAGAAGCGTACGACGCGATTCAAAAACACGTAGCAAATGGAAAAGACTTGGAAGATGCTGGAAATTTATCTTCTGTGTTGCTATCAAACGCCAGTGAGGTATACTACTAATTAATTAGTACAAATGTCAATAGATAGAGTTATGTGATTTTTTTTGTATTTTTAACATAATTTTTATGGGTGTTATGTAAAATTATTAAAAAAAATACTAATTTTTTTATTTTATGAAATATTAGATTTTGATATGCTAAGTAAAGGTAATTCAAATCATTCATATTTGAATCCGGTAATTTTACTCGTAAGCACTTATCTTGTGAAAGAAATTGAGTTTTAAATTTACTTGAAAGAACTTAGTATTGTATAAAAAAATATTTATTTTTGTTTAAGGCATACGCGCGTTCCTTATTATGTAATGTGTATTGGGATGAAACTCAAAAGTTATTAAGTAAAGTATCCACCGAATTAGGCGTGGTTTTACAGCAACTTGCTGAACTATACCTCGTGTACTGGGCTTTGGAGAAACGAGGAGATCTTTTAATGGTATGTTTTTTAATAAATAATATTTTTTAAACAGTTAACACTTGGAAACCTTACATTAATCGTTTTATTTAATAATTTACCGGTGGTAAAGACTCTGTCAAGCCTGAGGAGTCTGACTGGATGGGTACCACCCCCTTATCTATTTCTGCCGCCAAGCAACAATGATTGCATTGTTGTGTTCCGGTTTGAAGGATAAGGTAGCCAGCGCAATTACAGGCAAGAGGCATATCATCTTAGTCCTCACAGTGATAACGTACCGGCGGTTCTGCAGTTTTGTTACGTAAAAGTGCATGAACCGTAGGTGTTATGGGCGACAGGTATCTCTTTCCATCAGGTGGGCTGTCTGCTCGTTTATCACTGAGTACCATAAAAAAAAAAAAATTACAAAATATGTAGTAATTATTTATATCGATTAAGTGATTAATTTCGATAACTGATTATGTTCCCCGACTCTTTCCCGGACATTTGCAGAAGACCGAAAGAGATGTCTGCGGTATGCAGATGCCGTATGCATTCTACTAATGACCTCTCGCCTACCAAGGCTTTTTTTTTTTTTTTTTTTTTTTAAGGCTGTCAAAACTCAAAAATCTTACTTTTTTTTCTCAAGTAAATATTAAATGTTTGAGGGTGTGTTTATTTATCAACAGTTCTAAATTAGAATGTCTGAAATTTTATTATTATGAATTTTAGTATTCTACACTATCAAAGGAGGATATCGATAAGTTATATATACAATACGAAGAGTTGCTTGGTTTGATCAGACCCAATGCGGTGGGTCTCGTCGATGCCTTCGACATACGAGATGAGGTATTTATAAAACTACTTTTATAACATAGTTTATAAATTTAAAAGTTAGTACAAAATTAAGTAAGTGAAGTAATAGGTATACGTTATCTTTACACGACTAAACCCTTAATCAACTACTAATAGAAACTGTTGGACCGATTTAAATAAAATTTTATATGGTGGTACCTTATATCCCTAGTCAGCATTTTAGATACTTTTCATCTCGGAAAATTAAAGAGTTCCCGTGGGATAGTTAAAAAACTTTAGTAACTTATACAGCTTAGTACACAACAACTTATGCACCTAATTTAGTAAAATTTGGCATGCTGATACCTTATACCGGAAAAATGTACGGTTCCCGTGGGATAGATTTGTTTTTTTTTCTAAAGGCTAACCCGAGCGCAGCGAGGGTGTAGTATTTAATAAGTAATAACTAATAACCTAATGAAATAATTTGTGTGTTTGCTACTTCTTCACGCTTTTACGGCTCTACGGATTTGAGTGAAATTCAGAATATACTAATAACACGAATTACACTTAGGGTACTTTTTATCTGACAAGCGAGCCGTATAAAAAAACTAGTATGTATTCAGCCCTTTTTAACAACCCACTGCTGGGCACGGGCCTCCCTTCAATACGAGATGGATCAGGCCATAGTCCATCACGCTGTGCCAAGTACGGGTTGGAGGTCTTCACATGTCTTTCGAAAACTTGCTAGGTTCTCTCAGAAATGCAGCTTTCCTCACGATGATTTTCTTCACTGTAAGGCATTAAAACTAATATTGTACAGAAATAAAGATGAATATAACTATAGATAAAATAAATAATAATAATCACAGATTCTATGCTCTACATTGGGGTCTTACGACGGTCGCGTGTACGAGCGGCTCATGGAAGAAGCGGCCAAGAACCCCCTCAATGCAGACACCGTCAACCAGAGCTTTCAAAAATACATGAAGCCGTTTAGGTTGAGAAATAAATTGTTATATATTGAACTTAATAAAATCTTCAAATACATTTAGTTTATTAATTAAATTCTTTTTTTTTTCATTTCTTTTATGGTTTTCGTTTACTTCATTTTCATTTTATTTCCCATGTACAAACTTTCATCCTCATTTTAACCCTGTTAAGGGACAATTTTCGGGATAAAAAGTATCCTATGTCCTTCCCAGGGTCTCAAACTATCTTCTTACTAAATTCCATTTAAATCGGTTCAGTAGATCCAGAGATTACCCCCTACAAACTCACAAACTTTACCTCTTTATAATATTAGTGTAGACTAGTGGCTCACCGTGAGCTCGGGTTCGCCTTTAGACAAACAAATACAAATGCAACACGGCCCTAATAGAAGCTACTAAACAAACAAATTGAATTGAATGGACAACTAAATGATGTTCATATATTGCTAAACTAGTGCTGCCAACACATGTAAGCAATGAGAGACAATATTTTTTTCACATATACAATAAACTGCTACTTTGACAGCTTTAGCAGTGTTCGTGGTAAAAATTGACATCAATGGGTTACCACATAGTGATATAGTATAATAATTTAGTGCTCAATTAGAAAATGAGCGCAAGTTTTACTTTGTTACTATTTTATTATGTTTGTATAGGTAAAAGAGCACATCAGGGCAGGATTTATATATTGTATGTAAATGTGTATACAGTATAATTGACTGTCAGTCACAAATATTTCGTCAGCCAGTGCAGTGTATCTTTAATCGCAATTTTTTTAAAACCTCAATTTTTGTGAAAATGAGATCAATTAAACCGGTAAATGAGGATCTGGCGAAAGAAAGGCGTGCTTGCACTTTTAATATAGAGGAAGTAACTTATCTGTTTGATGGTGGTGAAAACAAAACTCTGGAAAGGAGAAAATTTGGTATTTGACAACTTTTTTTATTACTTATATATTAAATTTTCTTACTAAAGTCACTGTAAGGTAAATTATTTATACCTTATCTATACATATAATAAAATTCTGAGTGGAATCTGTACATTAAATATGCTTTGGAAAATCTTTTTGAAATACAATACGTAGGCCAAACTATAGTTTTTAGAATTTTTGTATGTCTCTCTGTCTTTCTGGGAACGCATCACGAGGAAACCACTGGACAGATTTTAATGAAATTTGGTATGATGATAGCTGGTTATCTGGGTCAACATATAGGATACTTTTTACTTCGGGGAAAATGTCTCATTCCTGAGAAATCTATACTAACCTTTAAAACGTATCTAGGGACGAACCCGAGCGGCGTGAGGGTGAATCGCTAGTCTCATATATTATGATATTTTCCCGCAGTAAAAAGTATATATATTGATCCGGATAACCAGCTATCATCATACCAAATTTCATCAAAATCCCTCCAGTGGTTTCCGTGATACGGTAACAGACAGACAGACAGACAAAAATTCTAAAAACTTAGATTGGGCTTCTGTATCGATAATAATGTCTATTTAAATTAGATTTTCCGAAAAAATATTTAATGTACAGATTCGGATTAGTTACAATTTTATTATATTTATAGATTTGAATAAAGCACATTATAATGTTCACTAGTAATATGAAAAAGTACCTATATATTAGTTTTATTTTAGTCATAACATTTGGAGTGAAACTGATTTAAATAGCTTTATATGTAATTTAATCACTTTCTTTTAATTTTAAAGAAATTTAAATATTTTAATATATGTTTCATTAACCTCGAATGATTCCATTGTGAGTTTATAGTTTAAAAAATAAAAAAACATTTAGCGTTAAAAAAACAATATGTCTTCCCTAATTAAAATCTTTATTATTGTTAACAACACAGTGAAATATTTATTATATGTAAATTATACCAGTCTGTCTTGCTCAAGTGGTATTTCTGTTATGTACGAGTACATATATTGATTACTCATATGTTTGTTATCATCTATGCATATTATAAAACAAAGTCCTCCACCGTGTCTGTCTGTCTGTCTATCTGTCTGCCTGTCTGTCTGAACGCGATAAGCTCAAAAACTACCGAACAGATTTTCGTACGGTTTTCACCGATGGACGAAGTGATTCATGAGGAAATTTTAAGGTGTATAATTCACTAGCAACTCACTATCGCTTCTCTAGACAAAGACAAATCTATCCCATGGGAACCGTACATTTTTCCAGAATGATATATATAGCCTATAGCCTTCCTTAATAAACGGCCTATCTAATGCAAAAATAATTTTTGAAATCAGATTAGTAGTTCCTAAGATTAGTACGTTCAAACAAACAAACAAACAAACTCTGCCTCTTTCTAATATTTAAGGTTTTTTGTAAAAAAGCTGAAATATGACGATGATTGTTAAAGATTACGTAAAAAATCATGCCGGTAGCTTTACTGGCGTGCGCCACGTAAACTATTGCAGTTAATGTTGTAATAAATTGAAAAACATAAAAATTACCTACTACAAAAAAAAATATATACGGTCGAATTGAGCACCTCCTCCTTTTTTTGGAAGTCGGTTAAAAAAGACGCGATAGCATATGTCTATCTTTTAAGGTGGACTTATAATGACCATTTTTGTGGTCCAAAATATTATATGGGTCTAATTATAAGGGTGGGGACACTCAGTAGCGTCCCGCAGCTCATCCGGGCGCGAAGACAAGAAACGCACAGGGAGGTGGCCTACTTCGGTGGGCGGTGGGAGATGGCCCACTTCGGCCGGCGGTTTACCATGCGGGTTGCTCTTAGTACTTCTCTGATAGCAGAGTGGACTGTGGAGCAACCCCATGATTGTTGTGATCTGCTTTGGCAGACCTGCCGTCGGGGTTCGTGGTTGAATGCGTAAGCGATCCTGCGACACCCCATTAAGGTGGGGGAGGTTTTGTTGAGTTTTAGTAGGTGGTACTGGCTTTTTTAGCCGGTGAATCCCAGATAATCTGTATGTCTACGGTGATAATATGCGTAAATGCATTTCTCAACATTAAAAAAAAGCTTTAGCCATATACATTTCTAAGGACGACTCGATAGAACCAGTTATTGTGTTTTCCCATAGCAAAAGAAACATTTTCCTGTAGTAAAAGTTATCCTAAATATTGACCCGAGTAAAAAGTATCACTACACTTGCTAAAATTGGTTCAGTACTTTTTGCATGAAACGCGCACTCGTTTGAGTGCGAATGTCGAAGTTTGATAACATAAGTGTCATAGGCTATATGGATTTATTGATAGATGGTATTATTAAAAATCAAAATGGCGGATCCCAGGCGCCAATTTGTGTTTAAAAAAAAATTCTTCCAAACCTATCGAGTGGGGTATCAAAGTGAAGGTTTTTAAGAGGCGTTCCCAAAGTATATTTACACAATTTATATGTTTAAAAGTAATTTAGAATAAGAAATTGTTAAATAAAATTCCATATGTCTAGAAAAAAAATTGGAAAAAAAATTTAAATTATAAAAATACAAAAACTTACTGCGTAAAATATTAACTACGAAGATGAGAGCAAGTGTTCTCATCTTTGTAGTTCGATTTTTAGGTACTCGGGGTTTTATTTTATTTTAATATAATCTTTTAGTAGATAAGTTGAACCATGTATGGGCATACTTAACAAACATACTTGATTATAAATTCAGTAAATTGTCATTATATTCAATACACTTTGATTACAGAGGACATTGCTCTCAATGGAGGTGCATCGGCCGATAAAATACCCGAAGAATGTCTAGATGCTAAGGCCAGATACGAAAATGCTATAAGAAAATCTTGTATCTACGCCGGTATTGTCAAAAACCAGTTGATCGAGATGAATGGTATTGAAAGTTTCGGGTAGGTTTTCTATATTTCAAAATGTCATAAAAATATCATTTTTAACCCATCTTTGTGAATTAAATTCCCATGATTTACATAAATAAATATTCAAATTTTATCCTGTAATTTTACACAGGAAAGGATGCTATTGGCTTATTCTAGCTTCACTAGAACGTGTCCCTAAGCGGATTTACACAATTACACGGGTTTTAATTTCTTTTGCGGGGAACCTTAATTCTTTTTCTAAAATAAAAGTAACCTAATTTAGTCCTTAACATCAGCTAAAGTCCTGTCAAAATTGGTCCAGCCCTTTCAGAGATAAGACGGAACAAACTATTATTATTATAAAAATGTTTGTTCACTCACTGACTAAACTCGAAATCTCGAAAACTATTTGGTCGGTCGGTTGTCATTAGAGACATCAGCTGTTAAGAACCAACTTCGTGACAGGGCCGAATTTAGGGGTTCTAAATACAAGTTTATATGAAATTTCTTCATCGATACTGCTACAGCATAAAGAGCGTTATTTTGATCACATATTTCAACCTCAATTCTCCCTCTTACCTTCGTTCCCGGTTTAACTTTCTTCCCACTCCAACGCGTTCCAGGCGGCCCTGCATCACATCGATGCTTGACATACCGAGAAGCAACACCAAGTTTTTCCAAAACTCATTCTCGGTACACGCTGCAGTGCTATGAAACAGCTCAGAATTGAAAAATATACATCTTTCTGTTTTGTAATAATATTAGTATGTCTGTGTATATTGGTTGTATATACCTATATATACATATGTATATAGTTCTAGTATTTATTTATTCTCTCTAATATTTATGTAATGTTTATAATACATATTTTATTTATGTATTTATGCTTATATATTATATATGGAGATATAGTATGTATATATATTTATATATTGTATTTATTTTGTTTTACATATTTTGCTTATTCTTATATATTTCCTTATCATTATTTGCACTTTTTCTTTCTGTCCCGCTGCTTAACACTATTTCCCACATACATGGGTGACTGGAAGAGATCTCTTATAGAGATAAGTCCACCTTTGTCCACGTTTTTTTTTCTATGTATTGTTTTTTTATTACTTATTTAGTGCAATAAATAATATAATATATATTTATATCGAACACACAAGCGGAGCCGTGTGCAACGCTAGCATTTTGTGTTTTAGGTAGATCACCACAATTTATGTACATATATCAAATTACTACCTATACAAATAAATAAAATTGAAGTGCTCTATTTGTAATGTCAAAATAACAGTTTTTTACTTAATGCATATAAAATACATACGGATATTATGCATAAGAAAAAAAAAAACGTGTGTGTGTACTTATGTATGCACGTAAGAAGTTATACTTCTTCGACGTAATAAAACAAAAATAGCTAAAGATTTCATTCCGTATGTCACAACCCTCTGTTTGTAAAAAGAATTTAGCTAACTTCATCATGTCGCTTTTTGGCTGTCGGTGTGCGCGCGCGTCGTGTAAATTATATAAACTTTTTACAAAATTAAAAAAAAATGTTTAAAACGTGCCAAACGAAGTATAACTTCAAAAAACAGTAAAAGAATTCCATGATAAATTATATTTAAATTAATGATTAGGTCCCATTTTGCATTCATGCCTTCTTCTTTACACAATGTAGAGGTCAAGATCTGAATTGTACGGGTTATTTTAATATGCATGCAATAGTTTTCGAAAGTAATCATAGTGTGAGAAACAAAATTAACATATTTGTATACGAGTACTAGTTACGTTTTAACGTCTAGTATAGATTTGTCAGAAATGAGATGTTTTCCCGCAGTAAAAAGTATTCTATATGTTGATTCGGATAACCAGCTCTCATCATACCAAATTTCATCAAAATCTGTCCAGTGGTTTTCTTGTGATGCGGTCTCAGATAGACAGACATACCAAAATTCTAAAAATTATAGATTCGCCCTCTGTATCGATAATAACGACTATTTCAATAAGTTTTTCTGAATTTTTGAAATCATTTTTGTAAAATTGTGGGTAGGCATGTAATAAGTATATAATGCTTTGAGATATCCAAAACTTTAGTCTCTCCCGTGACCATGATTACTGTAAAGCATTCGACACGTCGGGAACCATAAAGTCAAAATAAATCCGCAAAATAATCCGAAAAGATACTTTTACTTACAATGCCAAATATTCGCGTAAATATAAGTATAACATAGTAAAATTAATTATTAAAACAATTTTTTAACAAGGTCACCAGTTCTTCGTCGAACTTCTGATGCATTTTTTAAAGACATATCACCATTTTTACTGCATGTTGGCATGTTCATTCCAACTATCATTGGACAATGCACGGCAGAACAGCAAGCGATGTGGCTACCAAAAGCTTTGAGTATGAAAATTATTGGAGCTTACGTACAGGTACATATATGAATATAACTGAGAATCAAACGAACTTAGCTTGTGATGTTTGATTTCTAATTATTCGTGTGACTCGAACGAAGATGTATCCACACACAAAATGCCGGGATTCAATTTGCACACACAATATACGTCGGCATATTCATAGTAATAAAGCTGCTTTATTTAATTTAAATATAATGTATTCAGCCCTTTTTAACGTCCCACTGCTGGGCACGGGCCTCCCTTCAATACGAGGGGGATCAGGCCATAGTCCACCACGCTGGCCAAGTGCGGATTGGCGGACTTCACATGTCTTTCGAAAACTTGCTAGGTTTTCTCAAACATGCAGGTTTCCTCACGATGTTTTCCTTCACCGTACAAGTGAACATAACATGATTACCGGCAAGTGGTAATCATGTTAGAAATGATTCGCACATGAAAATATCAGAGATGCGAGACCCGGGATTTGAACCCGCTTCACTCGGTTTCCTAAGCAAGCGCGTTACTACTGGGCTACCACTGCCTAAATATAAAATTAAGTATAAAATTATCTTTAAATTCCAAGTCAGTATAATGTGAATATGTAGGTGATTCTGATGTTATAATTTCGTTTACAGAATCCTCAGACAACGATGACAAAATTATTATCTTCTTAGTGCTCACTATTTAGTTTTTTATTTTCTTTATAACTTTCCTTCCGATATCAGTATTGTTCTTATCCAATCACTTCCCTTTTCCCATGTTGATTTTACAATATTTGTAAAATTGTTTTAACTTGGACAACACAAAAACGCGTAATGACATATGAAACAAAATGGTGTAGTGGGATGACGCTAAAGGAAAAATTCAAAAAAGGATTAGTTTAAACTTTTTCTTTTTAAGAGTGAAATCTTTTAAAAAAAACTTTAAAAGTAAAAAAAAAAATATTTAAAAATGCGCTAGAATAATTAGCGAGGTGACTTACGAGGCTTTTCATTTAAGCGATTATAAGTTAGTTCGCTTGTCAATGATAGAGCACTTTATTAATTTTACATTGCTCAGTTACTACAACCTTACAATTTTTTCACATTTATTTGCCATTTTAGACAGAACTTGGTCATGGAACGTTCATCAGGGGATTAGAAACCACTGCCACTTATGACCCGACGTCTGAAGAATTTGTTCTCCATAGTCCGACGTTGACCTCTTACAAGTGGTGGGCTGGAGGACGTACGTATTATCTTCCATATATAACAAACATACATATAAATATACTTTAATTGCTTATTGGCGGGGTAAAAAATAATATTCAAGTATCTCCATCACAAAAATGCGATCTATGTTCTTGTCAAATTTCGTCAAAATCTGTTCAGCATTATAAGCGTGAAAAGGATCTCTAGGAAGAATATATACCTATAAGGATCAGAGTTATTTTTCCTCATTTATTATTCTACTGTCACTGAAATGATGGCTACAGCTCAATCGGGTATCTATTAAAAATAGATGATTTAAGGAAATTTAATAGAAGTTCATATACGAGGAAGCAAGTTAAATACTCCTAAAGGTTTTTAAAAAAAATACTATATTGTATGGGTAGCATTTACACCAGTGCGCGTAGAATTTATCTATTCTAATACATCCATACTTCCATACTAATATTCCATACTAATATTATAAATGTGAAAGTAACTCTGTCTGTCTGTATGTCTGTCTCCTTTTCACGCTTAATCTGGTGAACCAATTTAGACCGAAATGACGAAATTCTCTAGTAAGGGATATACTATATATACTATATAATCCATGTATTCCATACTAACTGTCATAAGGTATCTAGGGAGAGTGAGTGAGAAGCGAGGGTGAGTCGCTAGTACATAATATACTTAATAAAATTCTAAGTGAGTCGAATTTGTACAAAAATTATTTTTTGGAAAATCTTATTAAAATACTCATAATAATCGTTAAAGAGGCCAAATCTGTAGTTTTTAGAATTTTTGTTTGTCTGGCTGTCTGGGAAGGCATCACGAGAAAACCACTGGACAGATTTTGATGACATTTGATATGATGATAGCTGGTTAACATAGAAAACTATTTACTGCGGGAAAATGTTGCACCTCTAAAAAATCTATATTAAACGCTAAAACGTAACAGTAATATAAGTTTATTATATAATGTAATTTTAAAGTTCGACTCTTATAGCACTTTTTTTCTTACTTTTCCAGTCGCTCGAACAGCAAATCACTGTGTGGTCGTAGCCCAATTATATACTCAAGGCAAATGTTACGGCACCCATCTTTTCATAGTCCAAATTCGTGATATGGAAACCCATGAACCTCTACCTGGTATAAAAGTTGGGGAGTTAGGTCCTCGCATGGGTTTCAATACAGCAGATAATGGGTTCTTAGCATTTAATCAGTATCGGATACCCAGAAATAATATGTTAATGAAGAATGCTCAAGTAAATAAGGTATATAACGAATTTCAAGGCTTTATTTATTGTTATGAATTTTATAATGTTTTAAATTATATTTGGAGTTGTTACTCGCGATAACTCGCCTCTCCATTGTGACATGTTAAAAGATAGGATCTATAAAAGATTGTTTAAAAAAATTAAGAATGATAATTTTGAGAATTTCAAAATGATAAATATAATTTTCATCAAAATATATAAAACTTGTGTTTATCATTAATTATTTCAAATAAACATGGTTTTGTATGTTGACGACACGTTTGACACAGTTTGTAGTGACCCTACTTTCTGTGCCAGCGGTCGCGAGTTCGAGTCCTGCTGGGGGCATACATTTATTCGATGAGCAAGAATGTTTGTACTCCAGTCATGGGTGTCTATATTTATAATATGTATGTATTTAAAGTTATATATGTGTAGTGTATCTACGTGGTATCCATAACACAAACTACATAGATGGTGTTGTATGTTAATGCCCATATTTATTTATTTAATTATATTACGAGTTGTTCTCGCGATAACTCATTTTGATAAAAATTATGTTTATCATTAGTTATTTCAAATAAATATGGTTTTGTATATTTTCTAGGATGGTACATACGTAAAAGTGGCGAGGCATGGCAAATTGACATATGGGACCATGGTGTTAATACGAGTCAATTTGGTTGGTGAAGCATCATTTCATCTCGCTAAAGCTGTTACTATTGCGGTGCGGTATTCGGCTGTCAGACGACAATCTGAGCTGCGGCCAGAGTGAGTAAACCATAACATACATAATCTATTTTAAATAACATGTTTTAATATCAAACTCATAATAAACACATACAGGACTCATAGTATGACAAAAGAGCTTACCTCTTTTGAAATACTTTATATTTATTGTGTAATAATCACATAATGTATATTTTTGTTATACCTACAGGGGTGGATTTTTGAGACGGGACAGTAAGGGTACAAGTAAGTAAGGTACCTAACCTTAACTGTTATTGTTACAGGAAAACGTTCCTAGGAGGCCATCCATAAGTTTTTGAGATATTTTGAACTGCATTCACAGATTTTGAAAAAAATGTACAGTTAGCGAAAAAAATGTTAAAATACCAAAAAAAAATTTTTTATGTTAATCGATCCTATTTCATGTAGGGATCGAAAGGCTCTATGGGACCATTTAAGATATGATTACTAGAAATGACAGAAATCGCCAAAATCTTCTTCCATACATTTTGTACAGAAAAACGATTAATCAACTCGAAATATCCTTTGTTAACAAAAGTTTTGGTCCTATTTCTTAATGCGATCAAAAGACTCTTTGAAGCCAAATGGAGTGTACTCATACCTCAAATGGTCCCATAGAGCCTTTTGATCCCTACATGAAAAAGGATCGATTGATATAAAAAAAAATCGTATTTTTGCATTTTTTTCGCTAACTGTAATTTTTTTCCAAAATCTGTGAATGTATAGTAATAATGTAATTTTTTCCAAAATCAGTTTATCTCAAAAAGTTATCGATGGTCTCCTAGGAACATTTTCTTGTAACTACTTATAGCAGTTAAGGTATCTGCCCTTACTGTCCCGTCTCAAAAATCCATCCTGTACATATATTGTTATTATTATCACTAGTGCCCCAGAGCCACAAATTCTGGACTATCCAACACAGCAGCATAAGCTATTCATTTGCATAGCGACCGCCCACGCCTTCCAACTCGCTGCTTCGTGGCTGTGGAACACATTCACCGCGGTCCAAGCTGATATGGTGAAGGGAAAAGTTGACACTTTACCTGAGGTATTAAGGCGTTTCTAATTTATAACAACTGATATCGAGCACTCCAAGCTTTTTTCACAAAAATAATTTTCTTGTTGATCACTTTATTCTTATACAAAAAATATTTTTTTTGTTTTTATAGTTTGGTTCATCATTAAAGCGTGTTTTTTATTTTTTTTAAATATAGTTTATCATATAAGTATATGAGCACTCGTTATCTAAAGCCTGTAGACCGACTTGCGATGTATCCTCATAACATAATGAAATTCACTCTTATGAAGAATGAAACTTAAGGATATTTTAAAATATGAATAATAGAAAGTTTTCATGTAATTCGCCAGTAAAAGCTAGTTAGACGAAAAATATTCTTTTGGTATATTACTCTTAATTATAAATTTTATTCTATGATCTATACTAATAAACTATACACCATAAAAACTGTCTGTTTCAGCTGCATGCCCTGTCGAGTTGCCTCAAAGCCGTCAGTACGTCCGACGCAGCGGTATACATAGAGCAATGTAGATATGCCTGTGGTGGACATGGATATATGGTATCCTCGAATTTACCCAATTTATACGCATTTGTAGCGGCCACCAGGACTTATGAAGGAGACTATACAGTTTTACTTTTGCAAACTGCGAGGTATGTGTGCAAAATGTCATAGTTAAAGGGTTGTTACTATAAGAAATTCTATAAAACAGTCTTAATTTAGAAATTGTTAAAATAAAAAAATCTAAATACATTTATTAACTTGAAACTGCGTAGATATTTTATTGAGTAGGTTATGGAATATATAACATTGTAATAGGCTCTTTCCAAATATGAATGTCTACATAAAATTTTATGGAGGTCGGATTTTGTTTCAAACTACTATTAACAATTTCCTAGCTGCAAGAGATATAGCTTGTTATTTCTATCAAAATTATGTATTGCTTTTAGGTTTTTAGTAAAAGCTTGGGAGCAAGCGGAAGCTGGTAATGTGATGACACCTACTGTAGCATATCTAAATCGATACTTTAATACTAAGGAGAAAGTTCTTTGGGAAAATACTCCTGAGTGTATAATTCGATCCTTCCAAGCGGTTGCTGCAGGGTGAGATGTTTGTTTTTTTTATTACTCTAAATAACTTTAAGGTGGAAGGTCTAGAGATTTTTAGGAATTGTTAAAGTTTTAGCATATGAAATGGACAAAAATATATGGCCTAGAGTATTGTTTATAAATTTTTGTTCATTTATTATATTATTTTATTTTTTTTAAATTAAAACGTATTTACTAAGATGTTTGATGGTACTATAATTTACTTCCCAATACAAACATTCATCCCCATTTTCAACTCATTGAGGGATGATTTCCGGGATAAAAATATCTATTTCCTTCCCAGGGTCTCAAACTATCTTCTTACCAAATTTCATCTAATTCGGTTCAGTAGATCCAGAGATACATACCCTACAACCCTACCTTACCTACTACCTTACCTACCTACAACCTCACAAACTCACAAACTTTACCTTTTTATAATATTATTATAGATTACTGCAAACAGATAAGTGTTCTTATTAAATTTGAACTCTAGAAGGCAAAAAATTTTAGGTCAGAAGGTTTTTGGGTTAGTCTGAGCAGTTTGTTTTAAATATATTTTTGCAGGAAAACCACTTTATGTGTAAAGAATATTCGAGACAGGATGAAATCCGGCAAAGACTACGAAGACGCCTGGTTGTTGACTACAGTTCAACTTGTGAATGCAGCCGAGGTAAAATATATATTCACTATAATTTACTAATTATTCTTTACAATACATCGCCACAAAATATTTCTTTTCATTTAATTATGCATTTGTTTAAAACACAATGTTTTTAAAAACAGCAATTTTTTAACTTATCTATAATAAACTCCAAAATCACTTCTTGATCACTTTGATCTATGTTCATTTAAAATATGCATGCACATAAAAACATACACCCCAAAGTGCATACCTTCTTTTTGAAGTGAGTTATAAAAAGGGAACTAAAATGATGGGAACAAGTTGATGAACAAACATTATGGAGTCGGAGACGTACAGATGTATGTACATGTTTTATACTTTTTATTTGCTAGTCTTGCTACGTGTATATCTCCGACTGCATAATACTGTGTACTTTTGTAAACTTGTTTCCATCTTTTTAGTTCGTCTTCACGCAGTCGGGGGTTTTTTTTTAATTTTTATAATACCAATTCATTTGGATAAGTCACACCATCAACTAATAATTCCAAGTCACAACTTCTCTTAAACCACATTATTTTAGCCCTTTTTTTAACGTTGGGAAATGCATTTAGGCACGAAGTGTGGGATTCACTGGCAAAGCCAGTACTACCCAGTAACACCCAACGGAACCTCCCCCGTCTTAATGGGGCGTCGCAGGATCGTTTACGCATTCAACCACGACGCCCCGACGGCAGGTCTGCCGAAGCAGACCACAACAACCATGGGGTTGTTCCATGATCCACTCTGCTATTAGAGAAGTACCAGGAGCAAACCGTATAGCACACCGCCCACCGAGGTGGGCAACGTTCCAGTGCGTTTCTTGGCTTTGCGTTGTATTGCCGGGCACTACTGAGCCTCCCCAACACGACAAGGTGAACGCACGTTGGTGGGACTTTATTTTAGCCCTGGGAACCCGATAAATTTATAATGAACTCTGAATAACTTTTAGTTAATAAATAGTTAATTAGGTTGGCACATATGTTAGTGACGTAAATCGTATTGTCATACAAAATGTATGGAAAAATATGTTAACTAATTCAAATATGGTGGTTCAACTACCCTATTTATTTATTATGTTCATTTACAATAATACACATAAATATAAAACGTATAAATAAGAATTAGAAATTAAATGTAGTGATTACTTACAAATAAACACAGCATGCCCAGAAATAGTTTTTTTTAATTAATCATTGTTCTTTTGAACAATCCATTCCCCATTTGTTATTATAATTATCTCCCCACCAGGCTCATTGTCGCGCAGTTTTGCTACTAACGTATTGGAATGAAATTCAAAGACTGACTGAAACTTGCAGTGAAAATGTGAAAACTGTAATGAATCAGCTTGTTATGTTGTATTTAGTTTATTGGGCTTTGGAGAGGACCGGAGATCTTTTACGGGTAATGTCAATTTTTTCATTTATATTTGTTTTAACATATGGATGAAGAAAAAGACTAAGAGAATAAAAGCGAAAGGACGAAAGGGGCTTGTGTGTTCATAGAATAAGGAGAAATTAATGAACAATAATAATAAAAAGTACTTATGCATATACATATGTGTGTATGTATATGCGTGTACTAGATATTTTCCTTTATTAACCGACTTCCAAAAAAAGGAGGAGGTTCTCAATTCGACCGTATACATATATATTTATTTATGTTTCTTCGTGGATTTTTTCGTCGTTTATTAACCGATTTTGATAATTCTTTTTTTGTTGGGAAGAAGATATCCCAAAAGGGGTACCATGAGAAGGAAACCAGGATCTGGTGATCATAAAGAAATTTTCATTTTTTTCATTATATGAAGAATTACTTGAATGATATTTTTTATCTATACTAATATTATGAATGTGAAAATTTGTGAGTATGGATGTTTGTTACTCTTTCACGCCAGAACAGCTGAACGGATCTGGATGAAATTTGGCACAGAGAGCCTATAGCCTTCTTCAATAAACGGGCTATCGAATGCAAATAGGATTAGTAGTTCCTGAGATTAGAGCGTTCGAACAAACAAACAAACACACTCTGCCTCTTTATAATATTAGTATATGAAGACTTACTTTAATAATATTTTTGATAGTTTATATTTATTATTACAGTATTCGTCAATATCTGAGCAAGACATTGATCGCCTCCAACGGCGGTATGAGGAATTATTGGAAAGTATAAGACCGAACGCCGTCGGACTCGTCGACGCGTTTGATGTGAGAGATGAAGTAAGTAAATAGTTCTTATCTGGTCATAATAATTGACTCCATAAAGTGCAGATTTTAATTTATCTATTTTTTACCCGACTGCGGCGAAGCCAAAAGGAGGGTTATGTGTTTGACCTGTGTGTATGTATGTCCGATTCTATGTTCCCTTGTAATTACTAAACTTTTAACTGATTTCGATGATTCATACGTCGATTCGTCTTGATAACGCGAGTGCTATAGGAAATTAAAATGGCAGATCTCAAGCGCCAATTTTTGTGTTTTGAAAATTTTTTTTTCCTCCGAATCAATCAAATGGAATAAATGGGGCATTTGGCTTTTCGCGTTTGGCATTTCGGCAACCCAGCCGGGCGGGAAGCCAAGAGATACACAGGGAGGTGGCCTCTTTCGGTGGGTGGTGAACCATGCGGGTTGTACCTGGTACTTCTCTGACAGCAGAGTGGACCGTGGGAGCAACCTCTTGGTTGTGTGGTCTGCTTCGGTAGACTTGTCGTTGGGGCGTCGTGGGTGAGTGCGTAAGTGATCCTTCGACGCCCCATTAAGACGAGGGAGGTTCCGTTGGGGTTTTAGTGGGCAGTACTGGCTTTCCTATCGAGTGAGCCCCACATACAGGTGGTATACAGTCAGGTAGTATCCAGTATACAGGTTGTATGCGTAAATGAATTCCCCAATATTAAAAAGAAATACAGAAATTACATTTCGTCTTACAGATGATACAAAGACCTGATTTGCTCTTCATAGCCTCTACGCTGTTATGGCTGTACTCATTACTAAAAGAGCATTTGTCCTTATTACAAAAATTGCTACTTTTTTATCCGATTAGCTTTTTCTTATTTAATACTTTTCTTACTTTCTAACTTTTTTTTATGTCTTACATTTAAGCTATCTTATCTTGTATACTCTTTATATACATTATACAGATAATTTCATTGACTGTGATGAGATCATGTGGTTATGCTTATTTTATATATTCCAGTATCTTGGAAGGATTAATTTGAAAGAAGTAGGATTTTCATAAGGAATGGAGTATTATAATAATAATCTTAAAACGTTTGGAAATTAGTACCTCAAATATAAAATTGATTGCTTTATTTAATAAAAAACTATTTTCAATAAATGTGTTTCGCTCATCAAGCCCTTTAATTTGATATCCATATCATGGGTGTGCATAAAAAATAGTCGGTCATCTGTGGGAGTCCACCATATTGGATTTACAATGACTTCGCTTTTTTTATTGTGTTTCGCTCATCAAGTCCTTTCATTTGATATCATATTATGGTGGTGCATAAAAAAACAGTTCGTCATCTTTGGGAGTCTGCCCTATGGATTTACTTTTTTACCATCTGACGGGCGACGGCCAACTCTACCAACGCGCACGTTCATTAGTCAAATCAAATAGTGCGCGCTTCCCCGGCTTCCTGTTACACACTTCCGTTCCTTTTCTGGAAATCACTCCCACAGATTGCAGGAAAGCGAGAGCAAAGATGTTACACATCAAAAATATAATAGTAATAATTTTATTATTTTACTATCTTATTATAAATATTCGAATTATTTTTACTTATTTTCAAATAGGCTAAGTTTTTATCGAATTAATTTAAAATGTGTTCTTTTTATTTTAGATAATTATGATAATTTTATATGCTAGCTTTTAAATATGCGTAGTCTTACTTATACTCTTTATGTAATTTCTTAAAATTTTCGATTCTCTCTCGATCTCAATGTACTTTACTTTTACGATATATTTTTCTAGTAGGTACCATCTAGTTTTGAATTTGTTTTTCGAAAAATATTAGTAGTAAATGAAGTATAAATTATAATATATATTATAACTTTTACAGATTTTGCACTCCACATTAGGTTCTTATGATGGGCGAGTATACGAGAGAATCATGGAAGAAGTAGAAAAGAACCCTGTGAACAAGGAATCTGTTAGTCCAAGCTATCACAAATACATCAAACCGATGATAAAAGGGAAATTGTAACTAAACGAAAATTGAATTAAATGAAAATTGCATGTTAATTTGTATTTTTTTCCAATAAACGATCTTAAATTATTACTTTTTTATATTTAATAATATACCTTATATATGGCATTGCAAATTTTTCTGTAGGTCTATTTACAATTTGTTAGTAGAAAAAGACGATTATTGTGTTTTCCCGTGGAAATGAAAGATTTTCCTGTAGTAAAAGGTATCCTAAATATTGACTCAGTACAAATTTGTAGGAAATCTGTTTTAACTTTAATTTTCATATTTTTATTTTTCGGAATTTTTCCTTTATTTGTGCTGTAAGACCTTGCTTTTTGCCAAATTTCGTGATTCTAGGTCAATGGGAACTACCATATAGGTTTTCGACCCAAAACCTATAGGGTATTTCCGGTTGATCTAGAATTGTCAATTTTGGTTAAAAGAAAGGTCTTACAGCACAAGTAAAGGGAAAATTCCGAAAAATAAAAAAAATTGAAAATGAAAGTAAATTTTGGTACTTACAAGTTTTCGCGAAAATCTAAATTTGCCCATATCTTTTTATCATGTTGACTCAGGACCTTGATTTTTATAGACCTAAGAGGAACTTCAGACCTCAGTATCTGGTATAAATTTCAACTTGCTAGGTCCACCCGTTCTTGAGAAAATCGGTGGTGACACACGGACAGACGGACAAGAGAATGATCTTATAAGGGTTCCTTTTTACCTTTTGAGATATGGAACCCTAAAAACACCTATTAGAAACGTAGATAGGTAAATATTATCTTATATATTTAAACGAGCAATTCTTGTATATTTATATATTTATTTATTTATTTATTTATTTATTTATTTATTTATTTATACCGGCGATCTCGGCCACGGCTCTAACGATTTTGCTGAAATTTGGTATGTGGGGGCTTTCGGGGGCGAAAAATTGATCTAGATTAGTCACATGTCTGGGAAAACGCGTGTTTTCGAGTTTTCAGGCGTTTTTCTTATGCATTATTCTACGCAGAATTCAATTACGAGAATCGCGACATCTATACAATTCTCTCAGTAACACTTAGTCACTTAATGTAAAATTATATTTAAGCCAAATTAAAAAGAAAATTGTTCTTATCGCGACATCTATACAACTGTCTCAGTAACACTTAGTCACTTAATGTAAAATATACAATCTTTCAAAGTGCCATGACAGGTAACATCTTACTCCGGTTTCGTATATTATAATTACGAATTTTTAAGCTTTTTCCCGCTACCAGTATTACTTTTTAAGAATAAGAATTAAGTACATCAAAAAGAATTGCAATAGCTACCTACCGACAGCTGCTCATTCCTTCCGTACTAGCGAGTGCTACTTATGTTCATTATGTAAACTGTAAAATAATTATGTTTAAAATAAAGTATTTTCCTAAAGTGTATCAATGATTTGTTTATTTAAATGACTGAATGATGATGAATATGATAGTTTTATAGCTGAAATGACAAATTCTATACCAATCGGAAACGTCCCCAAACGATTAGGATGAAAATTTTATTAGGGGGAGGTCCCCCAGTAGCGGACACTTAAGGAATATTTAAATAAAATAACAAAATTCATGTCAAGATTAATTTTTTTTAGTTTTAAATGTTCGTTATTATATAATTAATCAATACAAATATATAGACAGGCTCAAAGATTTCCTTAAAATATAAAGAAATTTTTCTTTGTATTCAGCCCTTTTTTAACGTCCCACTGCTGGGCACAGGCCTCCCTCATTACGAGGGCAATCAGGCCATAGTCCACCACGCTGGCCAAGTGCGGATTGGCGGACTTCACATGTCTTTCGAAAACTTGCTAGGTTTTCTCAGACATGCAGGTTTCCTCACGATGTTTTCGTTCACCGTAAGGCAAGTGGTAATCATGTTAGAAATGATTCGCACATGAAAATATCAGAGGTGAATCCCGGAGAATCTCGGGTCTCGACCCGGGATTTGAACCCGCTTCACTCGGTTGTCCAAGCGAGCGCGTTACCACTGGGCTACCACTGCCTTAATTTGCCTTTATTTTTCTTTATGGATAATTAATATACGAAATAACACGTCTTCAAAAAGGTCCTCTAATATCGGACAGTCTTCTTTTTTAATCCTAAAGATAAAAATACATTATTTAAACAAATAATTAACCAACAAATTATTAAAAATGAAAAAAAAACAAACATACAATCAGAATATATATAAGAACATTGCATGAGATTACTAGGTTTAATATTGTGGTCTGTAAAAGTCACAAATATAGACTACTAGCAGGGCAAAGAATCCAATCTTTATCGTTTTCTTCTTGACAGATCGTACAAGTTGTTGTTTTTTGAGCCATCGGTGTTTCATGTGATAGAATCTTCACTCTCTCCAATTTTGCTATCGGCTTACTGAACTTTATATTATTATTTTTTGATTCGTCAGTTTTCTTGCCTTTAAGGTGAATCAGATTTTGTATTTTTATTTACTATAAGTGCATTTTATAAAGGAGAGGATGTTAAATCACTTTTCTCCGCTTTTCTTCGTCGACTTATAGTTTCCTTTGCCGCAATATTTAGAACCGGTGATAGCTGATGAATTGTCTTTTTTTGATGTCAAGTATCCTTATAGAGTGGTGTGAGTTTACCCATGTTGAACCTAAAAAACAATACTAACTCAATTACTTTCTAAAATAATGATAAAACTGTCCGTCTATAGGGGACTTTTCAGTGTCCGAACTTAGGATCCATTAAAGGTAAGCAAGAAAAATTACTGTTTATAATATATACTGTAAATTAAAGAAAAATGCTTTAAATATAATGGATTGTTAACATTACAATCATGATTCATTATAAACAACATCATTGTATTATTGATATATTTTCAACATGCCTCTAAATATTACTTCGAATAAAAAATTTACTAACCTCAAACTTTGTACAACTCTCCTCGGTGAACAAAACGGCACTGGGTTGTAAGCGACCGCTCCTATGCCTCACTTCTCAGGATCATTTTAACCATGACACAAATAACGAAACTGCGCGTTTTTTTACGTTGATTTGAATTGTGTCCGGCTAAGGGACTTCCCCATCAGTTTACGTTTTGCTCTTTAAGTTATATAGATTATCATCTAAAAATACGATATAACAAAAAAGAACTCCGAGCAAAGCTCGGTCGCCCAGGTATCATATATATTTAATCGAGCAATTCTTGTATATTTATATCTTTATTTATTTATACCAGCGATCTCGGAAACGGCTCTAACGATTTCGCTGAAATTTGATATGTGGGGGGCCCTTGGGGCGAAAAATCGATCTAGATTAGTCTTATGTCTGAGAAAAACGCATATTTTCGAGTTTTCATGCGATTTTCTTTAGCATTATTTTACGCAAAATATGTTAATAATTTCGCACAATTATGTATAAGCATTGTGGTCAAGCGGCTAAGGCGCGAGATTGACTATCACAGGTATGTTCGGATACAAAGGTTTTTTCCTTAATTTTTTTTTTGTATTTATTCAAGTTTTTAGTTTTTTTTTGTCTTTAAACCAAATTAAAAAAAAAAATCTTTTAACCAAAAACTCCGAGCGAAGTTCGGTCGCCCAGGTACTAATTTATGTAAATTAATGCATATAGGTAAGCAGTATAAAAATGTTATCTTCATCTGTCTGACTTCAAAATATCAGACACTTACGTCTTACTAGTATTGTATTATGCCATCAGTGTTCATGCAATAGTTTTTCATTTCTAATTCAGTTTTATTATTTATACATTAATTTTGAATTTTTCGAAAGTTAGTTTCAGTAAGTTTTTTTAAATTATTTTCTATTCCAAGTAAGCATAGCGTACGTAGCAAGGGCTGAGTTAAACTGGAACGAGCGTTTACTAGGTAGGTATAAGGTAAATACCGGATGCAATTTTTTTTTAAAAATGAGGCATATTAGGCATATTACTATAATAATAGATATAATATATGTAATTTGGCGCATTTATAATAATAGTCCGGTTATTTACTTATAACTAGCGACTTACCCTTATTTCGCTCGGGTGCGTCCCTAGGTACATTTTTTTTAAGCAGAATCCTAATTCTTTTTCTCAAATAGAATTATGCCTACGTTACTCCTTATAACATCAGCTATCTACCCGTGAAAGTCCCGTCAAAATCCAAGATTATCCAGAACAAACAGACAGACTGAAATCTTAAAAATTAAGTTTTTCTTATAAGTACCTTATATAATTTCATATGCATTTTGTAAAAAGCTGTTATTTTGATATTACAAACATATACTTCAGTTTTATTTATCTGTATAGATATAATAAATAATAAATACACAATAAAGATAAAATTAAATAACATTACTGATAATCGTGTTAGTTTTCTTTGTTTGTGATAAGATTGTTACTGCCATTGTTATTCTATATTTGGGCGTGCGATTATACTGCCATCTAGTTTGGTAGCAAGTTATACAATCATTAGCGACTCACACTCGCTCCGCTCGAGTTCGTCCCTACTTACGTAACGTTTAGTATAGATTTTTCAGACATGATATATTTTCCCGCAGTAAAAAGTATCCTATATGTTGACTCAAACTGCCTCGCTGGTGTAGTGGCTAGCATGTACGGCTGCACATCCTGAGGTCCTGGGTTCGAGTCCCGGGTCGGGCCAAGTTTAGTTATTGAGTCTTTCTGTATAGTAAGCCTCAGTAACAGCCCGGAGTTGGGAAGTTGGCGGTGTTTCACCCCCGTGCCTCGGAGAGCACGTAAAGCCGTCGGTCCTGCGCCTTAACTCTCACCGGTCGTGTCGAGTAGTCGTCCCACTGGAGTATGAGAGTGACAGGAATAGAGAGAGCACTTGTGTCTGCGCGTACACTTGTGCACTATAATATCTCCTGCGCAGTTGACTAGTCTCAATGAGATCATCATCATCATATCTTGACTCGGATAACCAGCTATCATCATACCAAATTTCGTCAAAATCCTTCCAGTGGTTTTCCCGTGATGCGGTAACAGACAAACAGACAGACAGAAAATTTAATAACTATAGATTCGGCCTCTGTATCGATAATAATGTATAGATTTTATTATATGTATAGATTTTATGACTTTAATACAACATCTAATTGTAGAATAAGTGAGTAAAATAGGATAATTAATATTTTTTACCGTTTGAATTTTAGGATATATTTTGGTAGATTTTAATAATAACTTGAATTTTTAAATGTAAAATTGAAAAATGGATTTAAGTTCATCACAGTTCATCCGCCAAAATATAATTTATCGAATCTTTTGTTCTTCCAAACATTTAAGGATTAACGAAAATATTAAACTATAATAGAGATTCGTTATAGTTTTTTATAAATTATGAATTCTAATATTAGATGTTTCACATCTGCGGCGCGTCCCGTGAAGGCCAACTTCTTTTTAATTTTATTTATTAATACTACACTAGAACTACAATAGATGCTAATTGAGTACTATGTGTAGTTAACAAATACTGCTAAGTATATTAAAATGAACTATTCACTTTATAAACTGTGTTTAGCAACCCGTTACATATTTCATTGCTATTGTTTTTGCAATAACCTCAGATATATGCAATTCTATGAACACAAACGTATTTTCACACAAAACAAAATATCGCTATCCATATTAATATTATAAATGTGAAAGTTTGTGAGTATGGATGTATGGATGTTTGTTACTCTTTCACGCCAGAACGGCTGAACGGATCTGGATGAAATTTTGCACAGAGATAGAACATAGCCTGGAATAACACATAGGCATACATTTCATCCTGGTAAAATGTACGATTCCCGGGGGATAGGTTTGATTTGAGGATAAGACGAAAATTATGTCAAACGTCCATGTTGCATCTACTCCAGTGATTCTATGCTCGAAGTTGTAGACGAGTATGTATACCTAGGGCAAACTGTCCAGCTAGGTAGGTCCAACTTCGAGAAAGAGGTCAATCGACGGATCAGACTCGGATGGGCAGCGTTCGGGAAGCTACGCAATATCCTCTTGTCTCAAATACCGCAGTGTCTTAAGACAAAAGTCTTCGACCAGTGTGTGTTGCCAGTGATGACATACGGCACAGTGACGTGGCCGCTCACGATGGACCTGATAAGAAAGCTCAAGGTCACACAGAGAGCAATGGAAAGGGCTATGCTCGGGGTTTCCCTGCGAGATCGAATCAGAAATGAGGAGATACGCAGAAGGACCAAGGTCACCGACATAGCCCACAGAATATCCAAGCTCAAGTGGCAGTGGGCGGGGCACATCTCTCGCAGAACGGACGGTCGTTGGGGACGCAAAGTTCTGGAGTGGCGGCCACGTACCGGAAGGCGAAGCGTGGGCAGGCCTCCCAGAAGGTGGACCGACGACTTGGTCAAAGTCGCTGGAACCCACTGGATGCGGATGGCACAAGACCGGTTGTCGTGGAAATCTCTGGGGGAGGCCTATGTCCAGCAGTGGACGTGTTTGGGCTGAGGCGACGAGGTTTGAATTTGTTTTTTGTGTGCAAACCCTAGCGAAGCGAGAGTGAGCCGCTAGTAACAAAATATTTACAAGTAATCAATTATAAAAATATATTAAAAAACGTTGAGTATTATTAGTATTTTTAACTGATTTCAAAAAAAAGGAGGTTATAAATTCGACATTCATCAGTCATTCACTGTAATATGTATATTCACATAATTATGATAATGTATTATGGCTTCCAAACAAATATAATTTTTTTTATAGGTGTATGTACATATGTTTATATGTTGTTAATATTGTGGACTTACAACTTAGAAGTAGGTACTAATAATTAATACTAAGTTATAGGTATTTATATACAGAATACATATTATTCTGTCTGTATCTTTAGGGAAAGCAGAGAAAGTTAGTGTCGTAACACGTATACGTAGACTCGATTAGTCTTAAGTCGCAAGCAAAAACCTGCACTTGCTTTAAAACTCTGTGAACATTTGTGTTATAACTTCCTATTTAGTATTTACCAACCGTTGTTTTAATAGTTATTTCATTAGACACGTTTAAGGTTTGACTAGCGAATAACCGCGATAGTGGCTGTGTAGAGCCTTTTACTTGTAAGTCAAAACCTTTTGAGTTTAACAATTTCGAGATTATCTCATACAAACAGATAGACATAAATAATGAAATATATTATTATTTTGCTATAGAATTAATTTTATAAATTTGAGCTTGAGAATTTGTTCTGTTGTTACAATCTGACTCATCTATTTTTTTACATGCACAGATAATAATTAAAGTAAAAAAAGAAAAAAACATCACTATTTTTCTATTTACTGGTGTGTTAAATACAGTATTATTTGCTTGTTGAGTACACAGTGTTGGTATTTTTACTAATCAGTGTTTTTATCTGTTGTAAAAGTGATCTTTTGTGATAACATGGGGTATTACCTTCTTCTACTTTTTGGGAAAGTATTTTTAATTATTAATTTCTGTAAATGTTCAAATTAAATTATATTAATTTCTGTAAATATTAAATGCCAGAAATACTGGTAATTCTTTTTACCCGATTTCGATGAGGTCCAAAACGAAGGTTATGTGTTTGACCCGTCGATACAAAAAACTTGTTGCGAGTCTTGCCATATGTTTATGTCATAATACGCTACCTACTCTTCTTTTACGGAATCTGTTTTTTTTTTGTTTTTGTACTTTAATTTGTTTTTCTTAGAACATTTTATAATTGCACTTTACTAATTCAGTAGTAATTATTACAACAAAAATATTAGAGAACAGCGAGGAGTTTAAATTCTTAATATGTATTATTCTTATATTATAATCACCATTACCATCATAAATATGAAAAACAGAGGTGTCAAGGGACACCCGGATGGAACGAAGTTCCTTTCGATTAAGAAACACTGTCAGGATTCATTATTATTATTTTTTTTATTATTTATTATGTATAAAAAACCTGTATACACTCAACAAAAATAATCGTCGCGACACCACACTGTTCAATGCGAAATAGAAATGAAAATATCTGGCTTGCTTTCTATAAGAGAGAGAGACAGACAGACAGAGAAACATGCGCACGCCGCACAGCTTACAAAAAAGTGTCGTTACAACTTTTCGTGAGAATTTTTTCCGTCTAGCCCCCTTTCACAACGCGCGATAAGGAATTTCGTTCCCATTATGTTTGTAGGTTTGTTTAAATAAGGATATAACGCAACAGTGGAATGACAATATTTTCTGTATATTCATCAGCTTAAAGGCTGGAGAACAACATATAGACCTATTTTTTCGATTTATATACCTAGTTAATTTTTTCCAAAACATACTTTTAACTATTTTTCTTATATAAAATGAAAAATTTACCATATTAAGATGGTAATTAATAAATATCCCATTTATACACAAACATAATATAATAAAAGTAATATTCTTGACTATGAAAGTTAGATTTTTTTTACCAACACAGTATTCTCTATCTATATATATATATATATATATCTCATCATGTAGTCAAAAGTGAAATGACAGTCATTATATATATATATATATATATATATATATATATATATATATATATATATATATACTAAGAATTCTAACGTCTTATAATTATACATATATACAAAAAACATCCATAACTTAATAACAATGTCTATGTAAGTGTAAAAACTATAACAAAAAACCTAAATTTAAATATATGTAACCTACGAGTTAATATGTTATGTTATTGTATTATTTACGCCAATAGCCGTACCGCATATCATTTATTATCACGTAGAATGATAAGTCATTATAGAAATTCCGCTTACATTGTGTGCTAGTTCAATGTTTGCTTGTTCAATGTTCATCAGTGAAGGTGACATGACGTCAAAAGTGAATTCTGATCTTCTAAAGGAGAGAAATAAGTGTAGCTTTGATACAGAAGAACTAACACATTTACTTGACGATGGAGCTGATAATACTAAGCGAAGAAGGGATTTTGGTGAGTTTATTTATATTATTTCATTTAAATGTTGAGCTATATGCGTCTTTTAAAATGTTTAGTCAAAAAAAAATAATTTTGTTTAATAAACAAACAAACAGATAAAGCCAAAGATATGTAAATAATTATTTTGGAAATAATTATTTAAGTTTAGGTTATGTTTAGGTTATAGTCTTATAATTTGTTGACAATTATAATTTATTCGAGCAATATTACTCAGCGCCTGTGGGAAAAGTTTAGCAATTATGTTTCTGTGAAAGTTATCTATGAGTTAATTAATTATTCTTAAAGAAAATTTAGATAGAAAATAAAGGTTTGTCTTCATCAGTTAAATACCATGTTAAATTATTATAGACTAGCAACTCACCCTCGCTTCGCTCGGGATGGTATCTATGGAAAAACCAAAAAATCTGTCCCACAAAAACCGTACATTTTTCCGGGATAAATAATAATCTATGTGCTATTCCAGACTATAATCTATCTCTGTGCCAAATTTCATCCAGATCAGTTCAGCCATTCTGGCGTGATTGAGTAACAAACATCCATCCAAACTTTCGCATTTATAATATTAATGGGATTCATTTTTAGAGGAAAAAATCCTTAGTGTGAAAGGAATCTTAGACGATGTACCAGAAGAGTATCTTAGTCATAAAGAAAAATATGAAAATGCTGTGCGAAAAGCCGTTCTTTTAACACAGGCATTAAAAGCTCACGATGATGGGAATTTGCCTTTCGAAGAGAGGGTAATGTAAGTATATTCTTAGGTCAATAAGTGATATGTTAATTATTTTTTTGTTAGTTATATAAAAATGTAGAAAAACAGCTTAATAATATAAGTTAATAGCCTATTGTGTTTTTCAATTAAGCAAAAAAAGAGTGTAATATTCACATGTGTAGAGATACATAATACAAGTTAAATATACATAAGTTTAGTATATAGAAGTGTTACATAAGTAAGTTAACCAATTTTGAATTAATACAGAAAGGACTGATATAGTAGTATCATGGGGTCTCATCACTAACAAAGAATAATTTGTTCAAATAAATATCAATAGATAACATTATATGTATCGATTTGTTGTTAAAGTTGTGTTATATTAACAAACTAGCGACTCACGCCCGCTTCGCTCGCGTTCGTCCCTAGGTACGTTTTCACGGTTAGCTATGTTTATACATAAATAGTAGCTTGCTATTGCTAAGATATTCATTTAAATTATATAACGATTTACCCTCGTTTTGCTCGGGTGCTTACGCCGTACGCGGATTTTGTTCACAATTTCGTGGGTTTTAATTTTTTTTTGCGGAACCCTGATTCTTTTTCTAAAACAAAAGTAGCCTAAGTTACTCCCTGTAGCATCAGCTATCTGCCAGTGAAAGTCTTGTCAAAATCGGTCCAGCCGTTTCGGAGATTAGCCGGAACAAACAGACAGACAGATAAACAGACATACAGACAGACAGACAGACAAAAATTGTAAAAAATGTTGTTTTGGTATATGTACCGTGTATACATCTATATGCATTTAGTAAAAAGCGGTTATTTTAATATTGCAAACAGACACTCCAATTTTATTTATCTGTATAGATTGAAATTCAGCAATCAGATGATGTTTGTTGGGTATATTAACAGATGGCGCTTTTACTTTTTATGAATTGTTCATCACGGTTAAAAATTGTTGAAATCACAAATTTTTTTATTCGAATAGGAATAATAATAAGGAGAATGAGGGAATCGAATAGGAGGAATAATAAGTAGGATGAATTTTATAATATTTAGGTACTACACGTTAGTTTGCACATATTTATAAAATAAAATAGTGTTACTATTTCCGCATCAACAGCATCTATTATTTATTCAAGCAAACTTTTCCACAGATTTTTGACCGACTTTAAAATAAAAGGCGTTACGTTTCTTTGTAACGTTTGTGTCGCCATATCGATTTTAAATCGTATGGTATTTTCTTTGAATGAATATGATACGCTTTAGGTGGTGCATATTTTATATATTTTAAATATCATTAAAAATAATATGTTAATTACTTTCTTAATTGACCTCCAAGTACCTTAAGTTAAATTTAACTTAATTTTTTCAATGTAACAAAGAGAAAAAAATAATATATTTTAATAATAAAAATGTTATATTAGGGATAGTTTTCGTACTTCGATATACTTCGCTGTTCATAAAGATGGTTCACCCTTCATGCTGCATACTGCCATGTTTCTGACTGCTATTCTGGGCCAAGGAAATGATGAACAAAAAGATTATTGGATTAAAAGGATTCTAAATTACGAAGTTATTGGAACTTACGCTCAGGTAACAAAAAAACATGATTTTAATGTAGATAGTAAAAGTGAAAAAGAAATGCTTATAAAAAATATGAAAATTTTAAGATTAAAACTTATTAGTTAGAATAAAAATGAAAATAACAAAATAATAATAATAATTATATAGAAATTAAACTAATTATGAACGAAAATAAGTCTTATAATATACAGAATTACATAGTAAATACTTGTATCGATCTTAGAATTTTTTTATATTAAGTTAATGAGTAAGAGTATAGAGTTTTATGACGATTTAACTGTTTTTATTATTATTTATTTATTAAAACATTTACACGTAACTAATCTATATAATAATATAACAGTGACGCACTTATTTGGGAAACCAAGTGAAGTACAAATTCCGTGTCATTTCAACATGATTACCACTTGTCTTACGGTGAAGGAAAACATCGTGAAGAAACCTGCATGTCTGAGAGAACCTAACGAGTTTTTGAAAGACATGTCAAGACTGCCAACTTACACTTGGCCAGCGTGGTGGACTATGGTTTGATCCCTCTCGCATTGAAGGGGGGCCCATATCCAGCAGTGGGATGTTAAAAAGCACTGAATAAAATTTATATGGTACAATTATATTTTCAGACCGAATTAGGCCACGGAACATTTATTCGTGGGTTGGAAACTCAAGCTACCTATGATCCAAGCACAGAAGAATTCATTCTAAACAGTCCAACATTAACTTCTTATAAATGGTGGCCTGGAGGTTGTAAGTATAAATAATTTATTTCTACAAGTTTTTGTTTAACTTTACTTGTATATCTGTCACAAACAACCAATAAAACACCAAATCTTTGACAGGATCACTGTATGAGTATTTGTTACATTGCATTATTGCGGAATCTACTTAATATTAATATATTGGGGCATTATCGAAAAAAAGTGAGGTTTTGAAATTCGTTCGCATTAGGCATATTTGTACTTCAAGGGGATATTTCCCTAGAGGTATCGTTGTCCGCTTCACGTGAAATGCCCTATATTATAAATGTCAAGTTTCCACAAGAACCCACTAAGTACATCTCGCAAGACCTAGCTAGGTGAATCAGTCATGAATGTAGGTGTACAGTGTTAATTTGGCTTTTTATATTAGAATATTAATCCAACCGGCACTTGGCTAACGTGGTGAACTATGGCCTGATCCCCCTCGTATTGAAGGGAGGTCCGTGCACAGCAGGACGTTAAAAAGGGCTGAATACAATCAAGTATTTACATAATAATCAGTACTTATAATTAAAAATGCTCCATCAATCAACACTTATTTTAAGTGACACTATATATAATATGATAATTAGTCCTCCTTCTAAACAATAAACACTGAACAATGAACGTATTTTCTTTTGTAACTATTTTGGTTAATTAATATATTTGTTTTTATATAGTAGGACACACAGCAAATTACTGCGTACTGATGGCACAGCTCTATATAAATGGCAAGAATTGCGGTATCCAACCTTTTACGGTCCAGATCAGGGATGAAGAAACTCATATGCCCTTACCAGGTATCAAAGTGGGGGAAATCGGACCAAAACTTGGTTTTAATTCAGTAAATAATGGATTTCTTGGATTTGACAATGTTAGGATTCCCAGGACCATGATGCTGATGAAGAATGCACAAGTATTAAAGGTAATTCAAATGAAAACAATGATTATACTTATTTTTAATGTAATAATATGATAATAATCTTATGTATTAAAATCTAATTTATAGCCCTAAAATCATTTGATAATGAAAAACATTTAAAAATGTCTCTACCATAAAATATAATATTTTTAATAAGCATATGCGACGATGTTATTGCTTTAAGGAGGTAGATAACAATATCTATACAGATAAATAAAATTGTAGTATCTGTTTGTAATTTTAAAATAACAGCTTAATACTAAATGCATATGGAATTATGTACGGCACTTATAAGAAAAACACTATTTTTAAAATTATTGTCCGTCTGTCCGTCTGTTTGTTCCCGCTAATCTCCGAAATGGCTGGGCCGATTTTGACGAGATTTTCACTGGCAGGTAGTTGATGTTATAAGGAGTTAAGTTACTCCTTATAACATCAACTACCTGCTACTTTTATTTCAGTAAAAGTATTAGGGTTTCGCTCAAAAAAATTAAAATGTACTCAGGGACGAACCCGAGCGAAGCGAGGGTGAGTCGCTAGTATCTAGTATAAGATTGCTGCAACCAACTTGTATTGATATAAACTATAACCTAATATAACTGTTTCTAAACACATAGGAGATGATTATTCTAAAGTGCCCTCCTCGGTGTGACCAACTGTCTCGGTGGTATAGTGGCTAGCAAGTACGGCTGCACATCGAGAGGTCCTGGGTTCGAATCCCGGGTCGGGCCGGCTCAAGTTTAGTTAGTTATTGAGTCTTTCTGTTTAGTAAGTCTTAGTAACAAGGAGTTAGGAAGTTGGCGGTGTTTCACCCCCGTGCCTCGGAGAGCACGTAAAGCCGTCGGTCCTGCGCCTTAACTCTCACAGGTCGTGTCGAGTAGTCGTCCAACCTGAGTATGAGAGTGACAGGAATAGAGAGTGCACGTTGTGTCTGCGCATACACTTGTTCACTATTTAATATCTCCTGCGCAGATGGCTAGTCTCAATGAGACTGGCCGCCGTGGCCGAAGTCGGTCGGGAGGTTAAAAAAGACCCCTCCATTTACCTTTTTTATTTGTAGTAGAATTACCGGTGGTAGGACTCTGTCAACCCTGAGGAGTCCGACTGGATGGGTACCACCCCCTTATCTATTTCTGCTGCCAAGCAACAATGATTGCATTGTTGTGTTCCGGTTTGAAGGATAAGGTAGCCAGCGCAATTACAGGCAAGAGGCATATCATCTTAGTCCTCACAGTGACAACGCACCTGCGGCTCTGTATTTTTGTTACCTAAAACCTAAGTGCATGAACTGTAGGTGTTATGGGCGACAGGTACTGCTTTCCATCAGGTGGTCTGTCTGCTCGTTTGCCACTGAATCTTATAAAAAAAAAGAATAACATCATTTCATGGCACAAAGGACATAGCGTCCAAATAGTAGTGTTCATAATTTTTTAACATTACATTCTAAAGGTTTAAGTTAATATAATGTTTTTTTACAGGATGGTACATTTAAAGCCTCATCGAATAGTAAGCTAGCGTACGGTACAATGGTGTATGTCAGAGTTACAATAGTCAACTCTGCCTCGAAATACCTTGAAAGAGCAGTCACAATTGCAATCAGATATTCAGCTATAAGAAGACAGTCTCAACCAAAACCTAAGTAAATATACATTTATAAATTCACTAGCTTTAACTGACTTGCTTAATAAGCTTTAAAAGTTAAATATTTTTTCAAAATTCGATTCCTGGCAACCATTCCGTACATATTGCTATACTTATGACTTATTTTATTTAGCTTAAAATTATGGGTTCGATTCCCGGACTAAAATAGCTCGTATTTTTTTCTGTCAAGATATTGTCAGTAACAGCTGTGGCCTGTGACACCGTTGTTGTATTGTTAACGATGCGCACATATTTTCATAGATGAATCGTCTAATGAAACGCTTCACGAGTCACGAGGGCCCCGAAAAGTACATTTGCGTTTACATGGAAAAGATAGAAACTCAATTTTTAGTTTATAACTAGCGACTCACTCTCGTTTTGCTCGGGTTCGTCTCTACTTACGTTTTAACGTGTAGTATAGATTCCTCAGAGATGAGATATTTTTCTGCAGTAAAAAGTATGCAGTATGTAGGTTATCCGGGTCAACATATAGACCCGGATAACCATCTATCATCATACCACATCAAAATTCCTCTAGTGGTTTTTCCGTGATGCGATAACAGACAAACAAAAATTCTAAAAACTAAAGATTCGGTCTCTGTATCGATAATAATGTCTATTTCAATAAGATTTTCCAAAAAATATTTAAGGTACAGATTCGGCTTAGTTACAATTTTATTATATAGATAACATTTCACTGTGCACTCTATACTACAGACTGAATAATATTATGTTTCTTCGTTAACTTTTCTATCTTTTTACCTGACTTGTTTACACCATCAAGTTTTTTTTTATTTTTGTAGTTAACTTAATTTTCTTTGTCATTAATTTTTTTTCACCTATCACAAAGCACCCTAAATTGTTATAAGGCCTAAGACGGCTCTGAGGATAATAAAAGTGTAAGCCGAAAAAAAACTAGACTTCTGCTAAGACTATATAAAATACTAGCCCTTCGTTTCGTTCGGCTGCGTCAATAGGTGCCAAAACGTTAACCTATATGTTACTCTAATTCATAGTATCTTTTAAATAAAACTATCTTTTCGGATTATTTCGCGGATTTATTTTGATTTTTGGTTCCCGGCGTTTCGAATGCTTTACAGCAATAATGGTCACCTGACGGTCTGTAACAAGTATATAACGCCTTTGAGACGTCAAAAATCTTAGTCTCTCCCGTGACCATGATTGCTGTAAAGCATTCGAAACGTCAGGAACCAAAAATCAAAATAAATCCGCGAAATAATCCGAAAAGATAGTTTTATTTAAAATGTCAAATATTCGCGTAAATCTAAGAAAGTATCATAGTATCTTTATACAAAAGTTCATCCAAATCCCCCAGCCGTTTCAGCGTGAACGAGTAACAAACATACATACATACAAATTTAAATAATTTAAATTATATTTTCAGTGAACCAGAACCCCAAATTTTAGACTATATCACGCAACAACATAAGCTAATCATAGGTATAGCAACAGTCCACGCTTATCACTTCACAGTCAGGTGGCTTTGGGACTTGTACCTCAAAATAAACAAAGATTTAAATCAAGGGAAACTGAACGACTTGCCCGAGGTAAATATAATGTTTGTAATTCATATTTCATAGGTGTAAAACTTACCCGAATACTGGCAGAATGGATAGAGATGAAAAATTAAATTCTAACTTATATTAATAAGTTAGAATTTAATAAGTTAGAATTTAATTTTTAAATGAAAAATTAAATTCTAACTTATATTAATAAGTTAGAATTTAATTTTTCATTTAAGTAAAATGGATGTCCAATTTGAACATATTATATCATTTTAACGAAATATTTGGCTCAGTTTATAGTGTTTACTTACTGCGTACTTGCTGTACCAGCGGTCGCGGGTTCGAGTCCCGCTGGGGGCATTCATTTGTGTGAGGAGCATGAATGTTTGTACTCCAGTCATGGGTGTTTATATTTAAAATATGTATGTATTTAAAGTTAGATATGTGTAGTGTATCAATTATCTGGTATCCATAATACAGGCTTCGTAGCTTACCATGGAACTACATGGTGCTGTGTGTTTATGTCACAACGTACCTATTTATTTATTTATTTATATTTTAAGAAATTATAAAATTATAATTCAGTCAGTGTCAGTTAAGCACAGATTACTTCGCCAATGTCACTTAGAATAGAAAAGACACGAAGATGTTTTTGAATATTTTTTTTAATCATTGTCATCTTGTTTTCAGCTTCACGCGTTAGCCTGTTGTTTGAAAGTTATCAGCTCATTTGATTGTACGGCTCTTATAGAGAAATGCCGTCTAGCGTGCGGTGGACACGGGTACATGCTGTCCTCATCTCTGCCCCTGTTGTATGGCTTGTCCACAGCCACATGTACTTATGAAGGAGAAAACACAGTTTTGCTGTTGCAGGCTGCAAGGTGAGGTCAAATTTTGTAACTTTCTGTATTAACTTGTATTATTTAAATACATTAATCCCTGGTAGTCATTTAGTAAGGCCCTTCATTTGAAAACGTATTGAAGCGGGTTCAAATTCAGGTCTTCCCGCTGAAATTAATATCTATTATATTAAGTATAGATCATTTATATATTTGTCTAAAATGTCAAAAATTTGATAGTGTTATAGAAGCTAATATGGACATATAATGATGACATAATAAAAACCTCTTAAGAATATCTAATAAGAAATAATTTTATTTCAGATCTTTAGTAAAAGCTTGGTATCAAGCTGCCGAAGGTGGAAAACTCAGCCCTTCAATGGGTTATCTCACAGAAGACGTTTCGACTCCATGGAATAATTCCCTCAATGGAATACTTAGGGGCTTCCAGAGGACATCTAGGGGGTAAGATAAAGAACAATCCGTTAACGATACGTAGCAAATATAATATTTTTATTACTTAATAGTCTTTTTATCAACGATAAATTAAAATATTTATTGATTTTAAATACTGTTTTCTAATCTTATCTTGTTGTATCGGAAAAATGGCAATAACGGTTATCAGTATAAAATTATATTATACATTATAAAGTACTAGGTCTTGCGTGCGGTTTCGCGTGCATCTTACAGTCTTAAACGTTTTATATTAGAACAACCTTAATTTTTTACCTTTAGAAATATTAAACTATAAGTAAAATAGACTTACAAATACTAACAAATTTAAAGATACCACAGGCTTAGAGTTACTTCTGCTATTTCTCGTATGGGAGGGCATGAAATTAAATCCTACAGTATTGTTCTACCATTATCAAAATCCAAAGATACTACTACTAGGTATGTTTTTATTGTGTGATTTTTTGCAGTAAATTATCCGCTGCTGTGTCCAGCCTTGAGCAATATAAAGCATCGGGACTGTCTCCTGAAGACGCATGGAACAAGGCATCTATACAATTAACTTCGGCCGCCGAGGTATTTATTTTTAGTTCGTAAATAGTCGAAAAATAGCACGGTTATGTGTCATTCAATTTGTTTATATTGAATTGTGTTATATGCGGTTATACTTAATATTAATGAGTGTTTTATAAAGGGGTCGTCCATTAACCATGTGATGTTTTTAGCAACTTTTTAACTTCCTCACCCCCCTGGTGATACGTGGTGAGGTTTTAGACTAACTACCCGCCTAACCAAAATCACATGTATTTTATTTGGTACAAAGTATTTTAAAAAATTTCTGAATATTTTTTCTAAATATAAGTATAATCTAATTTAATTCTAGAAAATTATACAACGTTACCGTACCTGAAGCAAATACTAGGTCTCTCCTACATGCTTTTCCATACTTTTGCGAGAACTTCTGTAGCCTTCTGAATGCAACGAAAGAACGACGAACGATGAAGTTCAACGCAAAAATAAATATCCCACTGCACTACTCCCCCTTTGGGGACGTTTTGTGCCGCCACCCCCCCCCCCCCTCCCCCTCCCTTTCGAGCCTCACGTGATTAATGGACGATCTCAAATAATACATCTATACATGTAACAAAAAGATAACTGAACCGTGCCTATACATTGAATGTTTTTTAGATAACCTTCTTCTAAAAATCATTCTCGATATCCAACCAAATCTATAGTTTTTAATTTTTTTGTTTGTCTGTCTTTTACCGCACTACCAGTAACTAATATACATGAAATAACATACATGCGTATGTAAGGCAGTGATAGCCCAGTGGTAACGCGGTCGCTTGGGAAACTGAATGAAGCTAGTTCAAATATCAGGTCTTGCACCTCTGATATTTTCATGTGTGAATCATTTCCAACATGATTACCACTTGTCTTACGGTGAAGGAAAACATCGTGAGGAAACCTGCATGTCTGAGAGAACCTAGCAAGTTTTCGAAATACACGTGCAGTCCGCCATCCCGCCTTTGGTCAGCGTTGTGGACTATGGTTTGATCCCCTCATAATGAAGGGAGGCCCGTACCCAGCAGTGGGACGTTAAAAAGGGCTGAATACATGAATGTGAAGGGAATCAATTCAATTATGGAATATTTAAGATATAATTGAAATATTTTACTTAGGCTCACGCAAGAGTCATCGTGCTGAACGTTTACAAGAGTGAAATAGAGCAACGAGTGTCAAATGTATCCCCGCCTCTGAGAGCTGTGTTAGGACAACTTTTAGAACTATATTTTATTTACTGGACTCTAGAGAAGATTGGAGATTTATTATTGGTAAGTCTGAAAATTCTTTATCAATTATACATGTAGATTGTAATAAATCTTTTTAATATGCTGTATAGCCTAGAATATATAACTTAATGAAATACAATATAAAAATTCTTCTTTTATAAAGATATTTTAAAGGATCTATTTTTAAACTTATTTGCAAAACACTAATGTAACTAAGTAGTAGCTAGTATCACCATATCTTTTTTTATCAATAATAATATATCACTATTGAAAAAACAGAATCTATACAGATAAATAAAATTGAAGTGTCTGTTTGTAATGTCAAAATAACAGGTTTTTACTAAATGCATGTGAAAGTTTATATTACTTACTAGCGACTCATGCTCGCTTCGCTCGCGTTCGTCTCTAGGTACGTTTTGACGGTTAGCTATGTTTATACATAAATAGTAGGTTGCTACTCCTAAGTTATTCATTTAAATTATATTGCGATTTTCCCTCGCTTCGCTCGGGTGCGTGCGCCGTACGCGGATTTTCTTCACAATTTCATGGGTTTTAATATTTTTTCGTGGAAACCTAATTCTTTTTCTAAAATAAAAGTAGCCTAAGTTACTCCTTATAACATCAGCTATCTACCAGTGAAAGTCCCGTTAAAATCGGTCCACCCGTTCCGGAGATTAGCCGGAACAAACAGATAGACAAACAGAGAGACAGACAGACAAAAATGTTAAAAAATGTTGTTTTGGTATATGTACCGTGTATACATCCATATGCATTTAGTAAAAAGCGGTTATTTTAATATTACAAACAGACACTTCAATTTTATTTATCTGTATAGATAAGAAAAAAACAATTTTTAAAATTTTTGTCTGTCTTCTGTCTATTTGTTCCAGCTAATCTCCGAAACGGCTGGACCGATTTTGACGGGACTTTTACTGGCAGATAGCTGCTGTTATAAGAAGTAACTTAGGCTACTTTTATTTTAGAAAAAGAATCAGGGTTCCACGAAAACAAATTAAAACCCATAAAATTGTTAACAAAATCCGCGCGCGGCGTACGCACCCGAGCGAAGCGAGGGAAAATCGCAATATAATTTAAATGAATAACTTACGAGTAGCACGCTACTATTTACGTATAAACATAGCTAACCGTGAAAACGTACCTAGGGACGAACGCGAGCGAAGCGAGCGTGAGTCGCTAGTAATAAATTAATTAATAAAAAATACATCAGTAGGTACTTTTTAAATAAAACTATGTTTTCGGATTTTTTCGCAAATTTATTTAAATTTTTGGTTCTCGACGTTGCGTATGTTTTACAAAGCTTTACGAAAAGAAAAAAATAGTCAAAATCCGAAAAGATAGTTTTATTTAAAACTAACGACTCACCCTCGCTTCGCTCGGGTTGCTTCCCAAAACAAAATTAATTAATTAATTTGGTTTTAATTTTTTTACGTGGGACCCTATTTTTTTTCTGAAATAAAAGTAGCCTTATTACATCAGGTGTCTGCCAGTGAAAATCTCGTCAAGCCATTTCAGAGATTAGCCGGACCAAACAGACAGACAGACAAAAATAGTAAAAAATGTTGTTTTCGTATATGTACCGTGTATACATCCATATGCATTTAGTGAAAAGCTGTTATTTTAATATTACAAACAGAGACTCCAATTTTATTTATCTGTATAGATGTCAAATATTCGCGTTAACCTAAGGCAGTATTATATAGGTACTCTTACAATATACCATTCACCTAAAGAACCAAGAATTTATAAGTTAATCCAAATAGTCTTTAAAATTTTGTCTCAATTTGGAATCGAAGTGCCTACCACGACCAGCTGACAAGTGGCCAATGAACTATTGGAATGAATGAAAGTTATTAGTTCGTATATTTTTATAGTCATAAAAATGTATATGCTCTATTAAATCAAGTTTAAGATATTTATGTTTCCTTTGAACGAACGTATTATTTTGTAACATGATATTATTAATATATAAATAACAAATGTTAGAGAGCTTCTTAAATATGAGATCACGTTAGATATCTATACATATAATAAAACTGTAGAGGTCGAATGTCTGTACATAGAAAAAAAATGCTAAAAACCGAGTCAGGGGGATGTAAGAAGAGAAATAGAGCAAATCTGGTTTTTTTTCAAATTTTTTGTTTCTCTGTCTATCTGTTTGTCTGTTTGTACGGGCTAATCTTCGAAACTGTTGAACCGATTTAAATGAATGATTTAGATACTTTTTATCCCGGAAAATTAAAGAATTCCTGTGGGTACTTAAAAACTATAGTAACTCATACAGCTTAGTACACAAATATTACTGATTGGATTTTAATGAAACTTTACAATAATATAGTTCATACATCAGAATACCACATAGGCTACTTTTTATCCCGAAAAAATGTACGGTTTCCGTGGGATAGATTTGTTTTTGTTTGTCTAGAGGCGAACCCGAGCGAAGCGAGGGTGAGCTGCTAGTTTTTAATAAAATCTGCTTTTATGTTTTAATTTTTTTTTATAGTTTGTATGAAGTACATATTATGTATGTATAGGTATACTAGATATCGCTTGTGGCTTTGCATAGATGTAATTTAAAACGAAACGATTTAAAAAATATGGTATATATTGGAATCTTTAGTTACAGTATTCTAATCTACACTAGTATTAAAAAGAAGTAAAAATTGTTTCTGGAGTAACATCTATACATATATATATATTCCCAAGGGAAAACATCAATAACTGGTTCTGTCGAGTCGTCTTTAGAAATTTACATGACTAACGCTGGCTAAACCTTAAGAGATACATCGAAACAATGTACTAGAATATTGTAGGCCTTAAAAAGGCCTAAACAAAAGTCCGTAATAGATTATGTCTATCTCCTAAGGTACATTCACAATAACTATTTATATCTATTTAAACCGTACTTAAGGACGCACCTAAGCGAAGCGATGGTAAGTCGCCAGTATAGGTATAAGGGTCTGGGAGGCATTCGAGTGAAGCGAGAGTGTGTCGCTATTAGTTAATACATGATATTTTTAAGTAACTTGACGTAGATTGTTTAGTGTGTAAACTCCTGCAGAAAACTATGTCCAACTATTTTTACAAACAGACACAAAAGTAAAAAATAAAATTATTAGATACTAGCGACTTACCCTCGCTTCGCTCGGGTTCGTCCCTAGCTTAATTCCCCATACAAACGTTCATCCCCATTTTCACCCCCTCAAGGGATGATTTCCGGGATAAAACGTATTCTTATGTCCTTTCCAGGGTCTCAAACTATCTTCTTACCAAATTTCATTTAAATCGGTTTAGTAGATCCAGAGATTACCCCTACAACGTCACAAACTCACAACCTCACAACCTCACAAACTCATAAACTTTTTTACCTCATTATAATATTAGTATAGATTATTCAAAACTAGTAATCCACCATGGATTCCTTCGAAAGTATAGTGGTGACCTTTACACAGTAGAGTGTTTTTTATCCAGTTCGCGTCGCGAAGATAAGATCATATAAGCAATTAAGAAAAAAATCAATTAAGTATGAATAAAATTGTTTATATGTACAAGATTAATCACTGTGCCTTGAAATTAAAACTTTGTAAAAAATGTTCCATGATAACTGTAGTATGAAGAATAAAGAGGTACATCTTTAAAATGATTAAAAAAAACTATAAATGATGGCAAATCTGTGGCAAATGGCTAGTATATTCATATGAAATAATTATAATAATCCTTCTTTGAAATATAACGAAAAAGAGGAAATGTCAGCTTTAGGCAATAGATTTCACGAGTTAATGAACACATAAATAACACAATTTTATATCCTCTTCGGAATTCATTAGGTAAATTAGAATTTTATGCTAAAAATCTATAACTGTGTTAAATAGAGTAAATTATGTTTTTATAATTTGCTTATTTAAATAAAATATGAGGTAAACGAGTTCGATTCCTGATGCCTTGTAGGCCTCCGATTCCTTTACCTCCGGCCTTCTAAAAGTTAGACACACCCATAACATACTTTATTACTAGCGTTTTCCCGTGGCGCCGCCCACGTATTTCAATTATATAATAAATATAAAATAAATGTGTTACTCTGACGCATAAGTTATATTACAATAGTTTCATCAAAATCCGTTAAGTAATTTTTGCGTGATCATTCATGACATGGATGTATGTCTCGACATACATCCATTTTATACATTGGCATAAAATTTTACTTATTAGATTAGATAATACTTATCTTTATATAATAATAATTATATACATATGAATTTTATTTCCAACGTTTCCAGGTTTCAGGTCAAACTTTTTCCCACAAGAAAAACTTATACTTATAAAAAAAAAACCGACTTCCAGGCACTGAAAAGTAAAAGATAACTAAACGGGGGTTTTCATTTAGAATAGATGCTTAATCAGATGTTTTCGAAGTCGGTGTGCTTTGATTTGTATTGGCTGGCATTTTGCGGCTTTATTTTTCCATTTTTAGTGTAGACGTATCATCAATACAAATTAATCAAGCCCAAACACCAGGTAATTGCTGTAAATCGTTAAGGAGTTCCCTCGACTATCTCTTGGGTCCATCATCAGATCGACTCCAGACCTTCATCAAATAGTAGTGCTTTAAAATACCTAATCAGAATGTTAACAAACGCACTAGTCGCCGCTACAATTTTCGAAAGTTCCCCTCGATTTCTCTAGGATCCCATCATCAGATCCTGGTTTCCTTATCATGGTACCACTCTTGGGATATCTCCTTTTCAACAAATATATATACGGTCGAATTGAGAACCTCCTCCTTTTTTTGGAAATCGGTTAAAAAATTTAGGTGCGTCTTTTGGCTTTCTCTACTAACCTTTGTCATATGACGTACTCGTATTGCGGTTAAAGAACAAAGAGCGTTTGAATGCCAATATTTATCTTACAAAAAATAATTTTACTAAGCATTTTTTTAAAAACACTTTAAAAAAATTGTAATTCAAAATTTTATTAAAAAAAGATAAGGTAAAATATTTTTTTGACCCCCGGAGAGAGCTTTTTTCGCCAGTTTTTCTCAGCACAGATTTTTTTCTTTCCATGATGATAGATGATATGACGTTCAGTAAACAAATTTAAAAAATTTACCGCTCAATATTTTTTCTTCATTTGGTTTTAAGTTTAAGTTTGCTTTTGATGATCACTCTTCAAGATTGTATATAGAAACTATTATCAAATGATTAGCCTGACTATAGTTTAGTAGTTTCCATTACAGATATGACGTATTGCGGTCAAATAATTGTGGTTATAAAATTTTATAGCATCTCGACGCAAAAGTAGCAAAAAATGTACCACATCTTTGTACCTATCTATATAGGTCACTGTAGCCAACTGCAATCATCGCAATCGATATTACAATATTGTTATTTGGAGTCATTTTTAGAGTGTGCGCATATATTGTAGTGATTTAAAAAAAATATTTTGTTTTTTTTTTTTTTTTTGTAAAACTAACCATTATCTATTTAACTTATAATATGAAGGATAAATTGAAATTAATCTTCTGAATAGTCGAAAAGGATATCAAAAGTCTATTGTATTATAATAATCGCATAAACACGATAACAGAGAGACAAACATTTTTAAAACTATATAATTTAGTTTTTAATTAATTCCAAACCTATCTGATAATAATTTAATGAAAAAAACATTACATCACTAAAAGTGCGATTTCGACGGTACGCTTTTATTCTTTACAGAATTAGTGTGCGCGGTTACCTTATAATAATACATACCATAAATAAATCTAACCTCTAAGATAGGGTCTCTAATACAGTTATCCAGATATGAGGTCAATGGTCCGCATTGATTTGTAAAAAATGAACTCCTGCTGACTTCATTTGTCATTGAAACAAACCGGACCGTAATTCGTGTTTTTGAACGTTTATTAGGCACTAGCGATTTGCCCTCGCTTCGTTCCGGTGCGTCCCTAGGTACGTTTTAACCCTAATTTTTTTAACCCTAATTTTTTTGAAATAAGAGTAGACTAAGTTACTCCTTATAACATCAGCTATTTGCCATTGAAAGTCATGTCAAAATCGGTCCATCCGTTAAGGAGATTAGCCGAAACAAACAGACAGACAGACAAAAAAATAGAAATTTTAAAAATTGTATTTTTCTTCTAAGTACCGTATATAATTTCATACGCATTTAGAAAAAAGCTGTTTTTTTTGAAATTACAAACAGACACTTCAATTTTATTTATCTGTATACATAATTAGCATACGTTTAGAGGGGAAGTGATAAAATGATTACTGATTTTATAATGGATTTAGCTTTTGAACCGACGCGATGTTACCTTGTTTTGATTTTGATATCTATTTATGTATAAGAAATAAAAAAAAATGATTTATTGTGTATAATAAAATAATAAATAATAAAAAAATGATTTACTATACTATGTATTCATAAATTTCTCCGGTTTATTTTATCGATAATACTTTTTTTTTTATTTGCGAATATTTTTCTTTTTTCATTTATTTGACAGGCATAATGTATCGTCATTGTAAATATTTACTTTTTTGGAGTCGAATCGGCGATATTGTCTACAGTCGTACAGTGCAAATTAAAGACAGACACATTGACATAATTATAATGTTCATTAGAATACATTTTCAATATGAATATTTAAAATTTTAAATTGAATGCTTATATAAATATATTTTTAAAATTAAAAAAACTTTTTAAAAGTTAGTGTGTTAATAACAAAATTTCTAAAATGAAACCTTACTATAATTTTTTTTTCAAGTTTCCGACACTTGTGTTTTAGAGAAGGACAATTTATAAATACAGATTATCTATAAAACAAGTTTCGTTCGATATCGATATATCAAGCTATCGATACGCCTTAATGGGCGGCGGAAATCAATTTGAACTCCATTCATAAACATCATTAATTAATATACTATTTATAAAATAATAATATTTTAATTAGTTATATTTTTTTCGACAGTACACTCAACTCTGTGAAAAGAATGTTCGAGACTTACAAAGGAGATATGAAGATTTACTTGATTATATTCGACCTAATGCTGTAGGATTGGTGGATGCTTTCGATTTAAGAGATGAGGTAATAAATCTATTTAGATCTTGCGCTTGAGCTAATTATATTTTAAGTTTAAAATATATTCTTTTTGTAGTGTTATAATAGTGTTATAACGTGATTTTTTGAATCTCGAAAATGGCTACATGTCAATAATTTTTCTTTATCCTTAAAAGCTTTACACCATGTACGTATACGTCACAGATATCGGGTTCAATTTCCGCTCTAAACAAATGTGTATATTAATGGTATATGTTACTTATTTATGTTTTATGTTTATTTAGATTTTAAACTCTACACTAGGAGCTTACGATGGGCGAGCTTATGAGCGTTTAATGGAGGAGGCAATGAAAAGCCCCCTTAACAAGGAGCCAGTGAATGAATCTTTTCACAAGTATCTTAAGCCTTTCCTTCGTGGAAAGTTATAAAATATTAAACTTAATTGTCATCAATATTGACTTCTTTAAATAAATAAGGAGGTTTTAATACGAATATTAAATCGGCTGTTTTTTTTAAATGTATTGTTTTATTATTGTTTTTTTAATGTTCACCCTCTCCTAGATATCTAAATTGTTTAAAATTATGCACTATGAATAAAAAATGGGTATAGTTTAAAATATTTATATTAAAAACTAAGGCAAGGTATTTCGACCGGTGTATATTTTTGTATATATATGTTGTGGACTTCTAATTAGAACTCAACTAAATCATACCAACTTTATATTAGTTTATTTTAACATCAATTTGTATTTTTTTGAATGGTTGATAGTATTTTTTTGGTAGTACACAGAAATAACTGTTAAAACAATGATGTTGAAAATAAAAAGAAAATATTTTGCTGAACCAACTCTTTTATTAATCATGACCTTCATAAATAAATTAATATGGAAAAAGTTAATAAATAAAATAAATAACTTAAATACTAATATGCAAACACATAAAGACAAGTTATGAAGCTGTTAAAGTCGTCTTAATGTTGTTTGCTAATGTAGAGCATGATTAGGCACTAGCATTGGCGTTAGCTGAGCCTACACCGTAAGAGTTAGCTGCAGAGTTGACAACCCTATAGGCTGTGTTTAGACCTTGGTTTTTAGCAGATGAAATAGCGGAACCCTGACCAGTAGTTTGAGCATTTGCGTTCAAACGAGAAGAACCGGCTAAGTAGGGAGCAAATCCATCAACACGTAGTGCGCCATAAGCTGGCCCGTTAGCGATGGAATTCGCTGATCCGAAACCATTGGTAGCAGATGAAACGAAGCCATGTCCCGCAGCATCAAGATCAGCGTGAGCATTGGCATTACCGTAGCCAGGTCCGTAAGTGTTGGCAGTAGATTTGACATTGCCAATACCATTATAGCCTACAGGGACAACCTGTTCATATCCGTTGGTGTTGGCAGAAAATCTGGCAGAATCAAAGACTCCATTGCTGTTAGCTACGGAATTGAAATAACCAGCGCCATTCAAATTAGCATTAGCGTTGGCAGAGCCTTGACCTTGTGTGTCAGCGACCGTTCTGATGGAGCCGAAGCCATTGGATTCAGCGGACGACTTGGCAGAACCACCATTAGATTGGCTGGCAGCGTGAACTTGTCCAGATGAAGTTCCATAAGCAGTGCCAAATCTCCAGTGTATTCCCCTAGCGGGATAGTTTTTAGCTGCGCTTATAACATATTCTTGAGAATTGTTAATATCGGCGTTAGAAGTTGCGGAGCCATAGCCCTGGGAGTCAGCACCAGCGACAGCAGATCCTAAGTTATTGTTAGCTAAGGAGCTTGCGTATCCACCGTTTGTTTGTGATGCAGCGGATACTTGACCAAAGTTGTTTTGAGATTTAGAAGCAGCTGAACCGAAGCCTTGTGTCCTTGTAGCGGTTTTTGCTACTCCATGATTGTTGTTAGCGATCGAAGAGGCGGATCCAATTCCACCATAAGTCTTTGCGTTAGAGGAAGTTACTCCGAGACTGCCAGCTCCATCGGTGTTTGCAGAGGATTCAGCATTCCCAGAGCCATCAGTCCTTACAGAAGAAACCGAAGATTCTGAATTTCCGTCGTTGATAGCAGATGATTCAGCAACTACTCCGCCAGCGGGAATTTCGTATCTTATCTGAGATGGCACGTCGAAGTTTTGTTCGTACGCTACGACGGTAGCAGGAGCTGGTACGTAATAACTTGGCACACTTTGAACGTCAGCGACCGCTTTGGCGGGACCGTAAAGTGGAATTTGTTGAGTGTCGTGTACTTCAGCTTTAGCGACAACTTGACCCGGGTAAGCTTCATAGCCATAGTTCCTAATTAAAGGACTCTGTTCATTGGATGTCGCTCTTCCTGAAGCATGAAGAACTCCTCCGTTGATAGAAGCTGACCCCGTCGCCTGACCGCCGTGGTTTGTGTAACCTTGGCCGATTGAATAGCCGCGTCCATCACGGAATAAGATTCCTGTAATTAAAAAATAAAATAAAAAATAATATTTTTTTTTATATGCTATATTGCACATTAAAAACATAACTTACAAGTATTAGAAGAAAATTGAAGACAAAGGTTTGAAATAATTTACCTACGTCTATGAACATGTAATAATGTCAAATAAGTCGATTTTTTAATAATAAAAAAAATTAAAAATAAAAATAATATTTAGTTGGTTAAAAACGTTTGCTTACCATTTAAAAATACAGGAGTAGAATTGCAAAGTGCAATACACGCCAAGGCTACGACAAGTTTAGCTGCCATGGTAGTTGCGAACAGACGCTAAGTGGATGTGGAGAGAGCATTTCTCCTAGCTTATATACGAACTTGAGTTACCACCACCTCGCCTGTGTAGGCCAAATGAACTTTACCTAGAAAAGTCGTTCGCAGTCATAAATTTGGTTGATAGTTTACGGTAGATTAATTGGCGATCTAAATCAAGATTTGGCATGTGCAAGTGCATTTACCTAGGCTTATGGTTTCCGCTTCATTAGACAACTTTATTAAATTATTAATGATGCTTAATATTCTCTATAAATTGTAATTAAAATTCAAAATATAAGTTAAAGTGTAATAAAATAGGTTTTTTTTATTTTATTGACATAGTTAAAGTAGTGTGGTAAGTACATATTTGCTTTATATTGATTAACTTCAAATATATATATATATATATATATATATATATATATATATATATATATATATATATATATATATATATATATATATATATGACTTGTGATTTAGGGCGAGTATTTTAGTGAAGGACATTTTTTTATATACAGATAAAGATCGATGTATAACAAGTTATCGATACGCCTTTAATGGGCGGTGTAAATCAATTTGAACTCGATTCACAAACGATTTCATTAATTAATATACTGTTTATAAAATATTGATATCTTAATCTATACATAATATAAAATTCTGAGTCGAATCTGTACCTTAAATATTTTTTGGAAAATCTTATTGAAATAGACTTTATTATCGATACAGAGGCCGTATCTGTAGTTTTTAGAATTTTTGTCAGTCTGTCTGTCCGTCTGTCTGTCTGTTACCGCATCACAAAAAAACCACTGGAGGGATTTTGATGAAATTTGGTATGATTGGTATGATGATAGCTGTATATCCGGGTCAACATATAGAATACTTTTTACCACGGGTGATTATCTCATTCCCATGGGAATACACGTTATAACACAACCCAAAAATATTTATGATCAGAATTTCTTGAAACTTGGTATTAATGCTCTTCAATACAATTAAATAAATACGTGTTTTAGCGTTTTTTTGAAATTCATCCCATAAGGAGATAAAATAAGGGATGAAAATTTGTATGAAACCTACCTTTTAAAGTTTTTTTGTTGTAGTTTTAGCGCAAGCGAAGCCGCGGGTTTTGGTAGTTTATTATATTTTTTTAACAGTACACTCAACTCTGTGAAAATAAATATTCAAGACTCACAAAGGAGATATGAAGATTTACTTGAGAATATTCGACCTAATGCTGTAGGATTGGTGGATGCTTTCGATTTAAGAGATGAGGTTAATGAATATTTTGACCTCTATCTTAAATTTAAGTTTCTTATATTTTAAGTTAAAATAAAAAAAAAAAAATTTTTTTCTTAAAAAGAAGTAGGTTTTAAACGCCTATAATTACTTATAATATTTTGTACTGTTACGAGTATGATAGTGTTATAACGTGATTTTTTAAATCTCGAGTACAGCTCTACATGTCAATTATTTTCGAATATATCAAATGTATTCAGATTCCAACTGAGTTTCAAACATTTACACAATAACATTTATTTTCTCATTAAAGAAAATTACTATTATACATAAAAGTTAAAAGTTATTCCTTTGACCTGAGTGTTTTTCTATATGTCGGGGATCTTGGGTTCGATTTCCCTATACAGGGTCATTTTTAATTTACTGAAAACCTTTTGGAAATATTCTATTTATATCATAACAACAACATCTGTAAGAAAAAAAAAATAATTTTACAAAAATAAAAATATTTTTATTGCATCTTCTAAACGGTAATAGTCCAGCATTAACAAAAGAAAGCGTGTGTCCGGTGGAGTGGGAGGGGTGGAGAGTGCAGGAGACGGCGCTTACTCATTTAAACTTGACCAGATGCTAGGACTATTACTGATTAGTAGGGGCAATAAAAATATTTTTATTTTTGTATGAAAATAAAATTAATTTTTTTTTTGTTACAGATGTTGTTGTTATGATCTAAATAGTATATTCCCAAAAGGTCTTCAGTAATTTGAAAATGATCCTGTATACTTAAAAACAATATATAATTTTTATTTCTATATAAAAGTTTTACATTGAATGATGGATTGAACCGAGTACCGAAAATTTACATAAGAATTAATTAATTCATTATATAAAACTAAATACTTTACATAAAAGGGCACATAAAATAATAGAACAATTAATTCTCTTGACATAGCGACTTCAGTATTGTTCTCTACCTCAAAGATATCGGATTCGCTTTCCGCTCCAAACAAATGTGTATGCCTTATAATATAATATATTAAATGGTATATGTCAATTATTTATATTTTATGTGTATTCCAATTTTGAGCTCTACACTAGGAGCTTATGATGGGCGAGCTTTTGAGTGTTTAATGGAGGAGGCAATGAAAAGCCTCCTTAACAAGATGCCAGTGAACGAATCTTTTCACAAATATCTTAAGCCTTTCCTTCGCGGAAAGTTATAATCTTATATATTTAAACGAGCAATTCTTGTATATTTATATCTTTATATCTTTATTTATTTATTTCTTTATTTATTTATACCGACGATCTCGGAAACGGCTCTAACGATTTTGCTGAAATTTGGTATATGGGGGCTTTCGGGGGCGAAAAATTGATCTAGATTAGTCACATGTCTGGGAAAACGCGTGTTTTCGAGTTTTCATGCGTTTTTCTTTTGCATTATTCTACGCAGAATTCAATTACGAAAATCGCGACATCTATACAACTCTCTCAGTAACACTTAGTCACTTAATGTTAAATTATTTTTAAAAAGGAAATTGTTCTTTTGACCAAAAAAATTCGAAAATCGCGACATCTATACAACTTTCTCCTTAACACTTAGTCACTTAATGTAAAATATACAATCTTTCAAAGTGCCATGACAGGTAACATCTTACTCCGGTTTCGTATATTATAATTACGAATTTTAAAGCTTTTTCCCGCTACCAGTATTACTTTTTAAGAATAAAAATTAAATACATCAAAAAGAATTGCAATAGCTACCTACCGACATCTCCTCATTCCTTCCGTACTAGCAAGTCCTAGTTATGTTCATTATGTAAACTGTAAAATAATTATGTTTAAAATAAAGTATTTTACTAAAGTGTATCAATGATTTGTTTGTTTAAATGACTGAATGATGATGAATATGATAGGAAAGGCCTATGTTTAGCAGTGAACGTTTTATAGCTGAAATGACAAATTCTATACCAATCGGAAACGTCCCCAAACGATTAGGATGAAAATTTTATTAGGGGGAGGTCCCCCAGTAGCGGACACTTAAGGAATATTTGAAATAAAATAACAAAATTCATGTCAAGATTTATTTTTTTTAGTTTTAAATGTTCGTTATTAAGTATATAATTAATCAATACAAATATATAGACAGGCTCAAAGATTTCCTTAAAATATAAATTTCTTTATGGATAATTAATATACGAAATAACACGTCTTCAAAAAGGTCCTCTAATATCGGACAGTCTTCTTTTTTAATCCTAAAGATAAAAATACATTATTTAAACAAATAATTAACCAACAAATTATTAAAAACGAAAAAAAACAAACATACAATCAGAATATATATAAGAACATTGCTTGAGATCACTAGGTTTAATATTGTGGTCTGTAAAAGTCAGAAATGGGCTTTGATTTGTATTGGCTGGCACCGACTTCGAAAAAATCTGATTAAGTATCTATTTTAAATGAAAACCCCCGTTTAGTTATTTTTTACTTTTCAGTGCCTGGAAGTCGTTTTTTTTTTTTTAAGTTTTTATTTTTCCATTTTTAGTGTAGACGTATCATCAATACAAATTAATCAAGCCCAAACACCAGGTAATTGCTGTAAATCGTTGAGGAGTTCCCTCGACTATCTTTCGGGTCCATCATCAGATCGACTCCAGACCTTCATTAAATAGTAGTGCTTTAAAATACTAACTACAATAATGAAAATGTTAACAAACACACTAGTCGCTGCTACAATTTTCGAAAGTTCCCCTCGGTTTCTCTGGGATCCCATCATCAGATCCTGGTTTCCTTATCATGGTACCACTCTTGGGATATCTCCTTTCCAACAAAAAAAGAATTATCAAAATCGGTTCATAAACGACGAAAAAATGCCCGAACAAACATAAAAAAAAAATATACGGTCGAATTGAGAACCTCCTCCTTTTTTTGGAAGTCGGTTAAAAATACGATATAACAAAAAAGAACTCCGAGCGTAGCTCGGTCGCCCAGGTACTATTAAACTCAATTGTCATCGATATTGACTTCTTTAAATAAATAAGGAGTTTTTAATACAATTATTAAATCGGTAGGTTTTTTTAGTGGTATTGTTTTCTTATTGTTTTTTTTTAATGTTCACCCTCTCCCAGATATCTAAATTGTTTAAAATTATGCACTATGAATAAGAAATGGGTACAGTTTAAAATATTTGTATAGAAAACTAAGGCAAGGTATTTCGACCGGTATATATTTTTGTATATATGTTGTGTACGTCTCATTCCAACTCAACTAACATCTAGCATCTAATTCAACTAGCATCAATTTGTATTTTTATGAGAGGTTGATAGTATTTTTTTGGTAGTACATAGAAATAACTGTTAAAATAATGATGTTGAAAATAAAAAGAAAATATTTTGCTGAACCAACTCTTTTATTAATCATGACCTTCATAAATAAATTAATATGGAAAAAGTTAATAAATAAAATAAATAACTTAAACACTAATATGCAAACACATAAAGACAAGTTATGAAGCTGTTAAAGTCGTCTTAATGTTGTTTGCTAATGTAGAGCATGATTAGGCACTAGCATTGGCGTTAGCTGAGCCTACACCGTAAGTGTTAGCTGCAGAGTTGACAACCCTATAGGCTGTGTTTAGACCTTGGTTTCTAGCAGATGAAGTAGCGGAACCCTGACCAGTAGTTTGAGCATTTGCGTTCAGACGAGAAGAACCGGCTAAGTAGGGAGCAAATCCATCAACACGTAGTGCGCCATAAGCTGGCCCGTTAGCGATGGAATTCGCTGATCCGTAACCATTGGTAGCAGAGGAAACGAAGCCATGTCCCGCAGCATCAAGATCAGCGTGAGCATTAGCATTACCGTAACCAGGTCCGTAAGTGTTGGCAGTAGATTTGACGTTGCCAATACCATTATAGCCTACAGGGACAGCCTGTTCATATCCGTTGGTGTTGGCAGAAAATCTGGCAGAATCAAAGACTCCATTGCTGTTAGCTACGGAATCGAAATAACCAGCTCCATTCAAATTAGCATTAGCGTTGGCAGAGCCCTGACCTTGTGTGTCAGCGACCGTTCTGATTGAGCCGAAGCCATTGGATTCAGCGGAAGACTTGGCAGAACCACCATTAGCTTGGCTGGCAGCGTGAACTTGTCCAGATGGAGTTCCATAAGCAGTGCCAAATCTCCAGTGTATTCCTCTAGCGGGGAAGTTTTTAGCTGCGCTTATAACATATTCTTGAGAGTTGTTGATATCGACGTTAGAGGTTGCGGAGCCATAGCCCTGGGAGTCAGCACCAGCGACAGCAGATCCTAAGTTATTGTTAGCTAAGGAGCTTGCGTATCCACCGTTTGTTTGTGATGCAGCGGATACTTGACCAAAGTTGTTTTGAGATTTAGAAGCAGCTGAACCGAAGCCTTGTGTCCTTGTAGCGGTTTTTGCTACTCCATGATTGTTGTTAGCGATCGAAGAGGCGGATCCAATTCCACCATAAGTCTTTGCGTTAGAGGAAGTTACTCCGACGCTGCTAATTCCATCGGTGTTTGCAGAGGATTCAGCATTCCCAGAGCCATCAGTCCTTACAGAAGAAACCGAAGATTCTGAATTTCCGTCGTTGATAGCAGATGATTCAGCAACTACTCCGCCAACGGGAATTTCGTATCTTATCTGAGATGGCACGTCGAAGTTTTGTTCGTACGCTACGACGTTAGCAGGAGCTGGTACGTAATAACTTGGCACACTTTGAACGTCAGCGACCGCTTTGGCGGGACCGTAAAGTGGAATTTGTTGAGTGTCGTGTACTTCAGCTTTAGCGACAACTTGACCCGGGTAAGCTTCATAGCCATAGTTCCTAATTAAAGGACTCTGTTCATTGGATGTCGCTCTTCCTGAAGCATGAAGAACTCCTCCGTTGATAGAAGCTGATCCCGTCGCCTGACCGCCGTGGTTTGTGTAGCCTTGGCCGATTGAATAGCCGCGTCCATCACGGAATAAGTTTCCTGTAAATAAAAAAAAATGAAAAAAATATATTTTTTAAATAATTTACTTACGTCTATGAACATGTAATAATGTCAAATAAGTCGATTTTTTAATAATAAAAAAATATAAAAAAGTAAAAAAAAATAATTAGTTGATTAAAAACGTTTGCTTACCATTTAAAAAGACAGGGGTAGAATTGCAAAGCGCAATACACGCCAAGGCTACGACAAGTTTAGCTGCCATGGTAGTTGAGAGCAGACGCTTAGTGGATGTGGAGAAAGCATTTCTCCTAGCTTATATACGAACTTGAGTTACCACCACCTCGCCTGTGTAGGCCAAATGAACTTCACCTAGAAAAGTCGTTCGCAGTCGTAAATTTGGTTGATAGGTTACGGTAGATTAATTGGCGATCTAAATCAAGATTGGCGAATGATTTTAAACTTATTATGACGTGTTGACATTGATACGTTGCAAGACCGGATCATGTGCAAGTGCATTGACCTAGGCTTATAATTTCCGCTTGATTAGACAACTATCAAAATGTTCAGAGTTCAGAATAAGTATTAATGATGTTTAATGTCCTCTATAAATTTTAATTACAATTTACAAATCCTAATATAAATTAAAGTGTAATAAAATAGTTTTTTTTTATTTATTAACACAGTAAAAATAGTGTGGTAAGTACATATTTGCTTTGTATTAATAATTGTAATTTCAATACATATGATTTCTTTTGATGATATAAAATTTTAATAGTGAAGTAAATAAGTTTTCGTCATACATGACACTTGAAGTTACAACTTTATTTATACATAGTTCTATTTACCCGACTGCAGCGTACCCAAAGGAGGGTTATGTATTTTAGTTATATTAAATAATTTCATACCATTTTAATCATTTCGAAAGAAAAGCCATAAGCAAGACTTATAGAAAATAACTTACACTCGTATATTTGATTTTTATTATAATAACTTGTATACTTGTTACTGATATTATTTAAATTAATTCAGATTTGATATACAGCGTCATTTTCCAAGCATTATATTTTTATGTTTCGTAAAATGGTTTTTAAACAGTTCATTTTGCAGATAATAGATTTCTTGTCGTCGTCAGTCCACCATTAATTTTATAGCTTTCATACATTATTTATACATAATTTAGTTTGAAAATTGAATTGAGTTAATGATTTACCAAATAAAATGATAAAAATTTTTATTTTTTGAAACTAATTGATTAGGTAATCAGTTCATGAGCTTAGTTCATAACTAGCGACTCACCCTCGGTTTGCTCGGGTTCGACTTCGATTTTTAAAATGACATATTTATAAACAAATTGAAATAAAACAAATACTAAATGTTAAGTGAAGCTTACCACAATAGGTTTTAATTTTTTTTTTCTCCTTTAAAAAAAAAACCGATTTCGATCGGTTTTTCCCCTAGCCGGTTAATTTATTATATAGATAATCTAATTTACTTAAAATAAATTTAACTTAAAGCTCTAATATTATATTATAATGTTTTTAAACAATCGAAACGGCAACATTGACCGTTACCTAAAAATTACAAAAAAATCCTGATGTTATCAATTTTTAATAATAATACTGCACGTGGGCTAAGTCATGTGCAATATTAATAGTTTTAGTTTACTTCACGCTTCTTAAAACTAATATTACAAATGAGAGTCTGTCTGTATGCTTATTACTCCTTCAAACGTAAATCTTGAACTTTGAATAAATCTCGGTATTCATTCAGATTAGTCCTAACTCCTAATACAAGATACTTTCTTAGAAAATATAATTCACGCGGGAGAAGCCGCAGTTAGTGACGAGTTAATTTTACTATACATTTTTTTATTTTGACTTAATACACCTACGTCATATGTGTTTTTTAATAAAACATTTTGTTAGTATGTCCTATAAGCCGAAACTATCTACATAGATTAAAATACACAGAAGAACAAAACTGTACATCATAATTTTAATCTACAATCAGTTAATAGGACAATTAAAACTTAAATAATACTTTCTTAGATTTACGCGAATATTAGACATTTATATAAAACTATCTTTTCGGATTTTTTCGCGGATTTATTTTGATTTTCGGTTCCCGACGTTTCGATTGCTTTACAGCAATCATGGTCACGGGAGAGACTAAGGTGTTAAATGTCTCAAAATCGTTATATAGTTGTTACAGACAGCCTACCCACAAAATAACAAAAATGAATTCAAAATTTTGAAAATTGGCATCAAAGTACCTTACAATATTTGTTAATTTTAATTTTAAACATTTTTAAACATTTTTAAAATATCTAACGAACCTAAATAAGTTTTTGAATGTTGGTGTTTAGAAGATTAACTCTGGAAATAGTCATCCCATCCTAATGGTCAACAACACTAATTGCAACGGTTTTTGTGAACTCCATATACAAGTTGAAGAATTGTTGAAGAAGGGTGCTAAGTAAGCTTTGGTACGTTTTTTTAATAATGAGAAATGCATTTACGCATACCACCTGTATACATAAAGGTGGTTATGTGTGACTGACTGGTTAGAAAAGACACTATTACCCACTAAAACCCAACAGAACCTACCCCGTCTAATGCGGGGTCGCAGGATCGCTTATGCACTCAACCACGCCCCGACGTGAGGTCTGCCAGGGGAGGTTGGAAGCTTTATGTCCATAACAAGCCTGATTACTTTTTCTTGAAAAAGATACATTTTATGACCAGTTTTAGATTAACTAAGATATTACACAAATGTTACAAATGTAGTTAGGGTATATATGGGCTAAGCGTGGGCGGCATATTTTATTTTGAAGGAAAATCACGAATGACCAAACTATAGAAAATGTAGTACGTTCAGATTACTAAATAATATATATATATATATATATATATATATATATATATATATATATATATATATATATATATATATATATATATATATATATATATATATATATATATATATTATAATAAGCTAATGTATTAAGCTATTTCTATCAATTAATATACTTTCTCTGTCATCACTTATATGCCACAATAAACTTTTTCTTTCTAATGATCGCAAAAAGTGTCCTAGCGAATGTGTAACGAAATAAAAGTTGTCACCAAGCGGATATTATGTTGATCTTGAATTAGACCGTCTAAAAATAAAATGTAGAGTCAACGCACTTTCTTTTTATTTTTTATGTTTAGTTACACTACTTATCCTATCTTTGCTCGAGTGCTGGATAAGGTGCCTTTTGTATTCATATTTTATAATATGATAGACAGGCAGTGTCACCTTATAGCAAATGTTATTACATACAATAATATGTTGCTACCCCCACCGTGCGTTCACCTTGCCCATTTATTTCCACACCATTAGCGTCTGGCAATCTAGCCAGGCGCGAAGCCAAGACAGCGGCCCACCTCGGCGGGTGGTGTGGTGTACGGGTTGCTCCTGGTACTTCTCTTATAGCAGAGTCGACCATGGGAGCAATTCCATGGTTGTTGTAGTGCCTCGACAGACCTGTCATCGGGTCGTCGTGGTTAAATGCGTTACGCATTCCTAATGGACGGGGAAGGTTTTGTTGGTTTTTAGTGGGTAGTACTGGCTTTACCGTCGAGTCCCACATAACTACGCTATAATTTTTGAAGTAAAACTTCTTTACGCACGTTTGACTTGGAGGGTAAGCTGGTGAATGCTTTACGAAATAATGTACATACATTTGTTGCCATGGTAACCGTTGTTATTGTCTGACTAATGATATTCTATAAATATATAATTGTAATATGCCTAATATGCGTTATTTTTAGTATCTCACCTATCGTAATTATTTGAAACATAAATTGAATTTCATAAAGAGTACCGATAACCTACAGAAGTTTTACTTCTTGCGCGTGTACACATTCATACACGCACTCTTTAATTTTTTTTATTAGATAATTTGCCTGTATGCCTATTTGTGTTATTCCATCTAATTCGCAACTACTATAAATGACCCTCTCCCGTGACCATGATTGCTGTAAAGCATTCGAAACATCAGGAATCGAAATCAAAATAAATCGGCGAAATAATCCGAAAAGACATTTTTATTTAAAACTTTAAAATTTATAAATACAGTTAATAATCCCTCTATTTTTACCTAATTGTTTATGTATTATGCTAATATTTGGCGAGTATGACAGCGATGGATGAGAGATAAACCGGAGGTAAAGAACTTGATCGCTTCACCTACAAGCGCCGCCTTGATTGCTATAACTTACTTTTTAATATACAGCTGACATCTAAAAGCTACATACATGCTTAATTAATTAATGTTGGATTTTGTGAAAGTAGCTATGGTCACGTATTTTTGACTATTAATCTTTCAAATGACTTATATTGATTTTCGTATGCCTTTAATTGATACATTTAGAATTAATATATGTACATATATTTACTGCGTGAAAAGAAACTACCCCGACCCCTTCCCCGTTTACCCCTTTTGTAAGCATATTGCGAGTATGAAGGAGCTTTTTGAAAGTTAAAGTTTATATGGAGAAGGACAGTAGAAAGCTTTATTGACCGTCCCACGGAGCCCATGGCTTCGCTCGCGTAGTTAATTTATGTACAATGTACATAGGTAATACATAGGTACATAGGTAATACATAGGTACTCTTACCTAGTATGGTATTATGTGATATGTGCTATTATTAATTAAAGCTGTAGCGAAATGTATAGCCAATATTCATCTTTTTAATAGTAAAATATTAAGCTCAAATTTTTTTATCTGCATATGTAATATATATATATAACAGTTAAGTAAAATGTATACTCGAATATACGTCAGTTCAAAAGAAACCTAATTTAAAAAAACTTTATATAAAAGTAATTACAACTGTACAAAATGCGATGCTTTGGCCGCTCGAACTCAGTACCGTAAAACTCAGTACATTTTGTAATAGGCCTCTTAAAGTAAAATGTGTTTTTATTTAATACTGACAGAAACGACATTCAAGTCAATTCTATTTTTATTCTGTATTAAAAATGTTTCGGTAAATAGATGGTTTGGACAAATGAGCACTGACATGATTTGTATAAAAAACTACATATATTAGGGCTATTTGTGCATTATGAACTACATTATTTTTGTTTTTTATCTATTTATATTATAAGGCAGTAGTAGCCCAGTGGTAACGCGCTCGCTTGGGAAACCGAGTGGAGCGGGTTCAAATCCCGGGTCTCGCACCTCTGATATTTTCATGTGCGAATCATTTTCAACATGATTACCATTTGTCTTACGGTGAAGTAAAACATCGTGAGGAAACCTGCATGTCTGAGGGAACCTAGCAAATTTTCGAAAGACATGTTTAGTCCGCCAATGCGCACTTGGCCAGCGTGGTGGACTATGGCCTGATCCCCTCGTATTGAAGGGAGGCCCGTGCCCAGCAGTGGGACGTTAAAAAGGGCTGAATACAATACATATATTTATATTATTGAATAAAATCAACATTTAGAATTGGTATTTTTTGTGTAGTACTGGCGTACGTGTTCTGGAGACCGCAAAATTATTAAAAAAAATACGGCGTTTTTCAAAGAGTTACAGTTACAATGAAAACTTAAAAAGTGTACCTACCTAATATAACTGTTTTTTCCTTTACCTAGTTTAGTCTCTTGGTACTGAATTTAGGCACACATCTTCCTTGTATCAAATTCGTATGATTTTAAAACGTCAAATCCTTATTAATAAATGTATTATTTTAGATATGATGTCATTATTTCTTCCAAATTTTTTGTTTCTCTGTCTGTTTGTCTGTTTGTACGGGCTAATCTCCGAAACTGTTAGACCGATTTAAATGAAATTTTGCATGATGGTACCTTATATCCCCGGTCAACATTTTAGATACTTTTCATTCCGTAAAATTAAAGAGTTCCCGTGGGATAGTTTAAAAACTATAGTAACTTATACAGCTTAGTACACAACAATTCAATTATTGTATTGAAATGACAAATGTAAGGGATGTCAGAAAATTATAATATGTAATTTTTATATAGGTTTTTTTTTTATTTCTATTAAATGATGACAACGGCAGTTGCTGAAATTCAAAATTCGAAGTTTTTTTTATCATAAGTTTATACTTAGATCATAAATAATGGTATGTATTTTTAAATCACATATTTTCAAAATTTTGAGTGCGAAATAATAGAAGCACCAAAAATTATTACTTAAATCCCATCAATATCTATTATATATGCGAAAGTTTGGATGGATGTTTGTTACTCAATCACATCACAATTGCTGAACGGTTGAAAAAGTTCACCGGTGGTAGGACTCTGTCAAGCCTGAGGAGTCCGACTGGATGGGTACCACCCCCTTATCTATTTCTGCCGCCAAGCAACAATGATTGCATTGTTGTGTTCCGGTTTGAAGGATAAGGTAGCCAGCGCAATTACAGGCAAGAGGCATATCATCTTAGTCCTCACAGTGATAACGTACCGGCGGTTCTGCAGTTTTGTTACGTAAAACCTAAGTGTATGAACCGTAGGTGTTATGGGCGACAGGTACCGCTTTCCATCAGGTGGGCTGTCTGCTCGTTTATCGCTGATTACCATAAAAAAAAAAAAAGTTACTTATTATCCTGCAAAAATGTACGGTTTCCGTGGGATAGACGGGATGAGGCGGTAGTGGTGAATAAATTTAAATAAAAAAATATCCTAAAATGCTTACCTTACATATATAAACATATTTACATGTATAAGTACTGAATTGAATATACATAATATGTCGTACGTTCGTAACAATTGCTCCAGAAAAAGGGTACCTATTATTTTGCCAGTGGATATTATATACATAATGAAATGAGTATAATAAGTATATTATGTATCTACTATTTACGTTTTTATGTAAGAATATAGGCATACATATTTATATATGTCTATTTATTTGGCACCATTGATAAAATTTTTGATCGATGTTTGGCACGTTTAATGCATTCTGTTCTCTGGAAGTATGTCAAAATTGAAAGATTCGTTTTGTTTTTTATATTATACTTATTGGGGAGAAATCTATACATATAACAAAATTGTAACTTAGCCGAATCTGTACATTAAATATTTTTTGGTAAAACTTATTGAAATAGACATTATTATCGATATAGAGGCCGAATCTATAGTTTTTAGAATTTTTGTCTGTCTGCCTGTCTGTCTGTCTGTCTGTTACCGCATCAAAGAAAAACCACTGGAAGGATTTTGATGAAATTTGGTATGATGATGGCTGGTTATCCGGGTCAACATATACTTTTTACTGCGGGAAAATATCCGATATCTAAAAAATCTATACATACTAAACGTTAAAGCGTACCGAAAGTGAAGCGAGGGTGAGTCGCTAGTAATAAATATACATAAATAAACTACGCGAGTGGAGCTAAGCTGGATAAAGCTAGCGAAGGGTAATTCTCATGGGACGGGGAACTACGTACCAAAATTTTATAAGGGTTCACTAGTACAATTTCTTTTATTAAATGTTACGTCTATTATAATGTATTTTTTAATATTTTTATAAAATAATATAATCGATATAATATATATTTTAAGATAGTTTTATTAAATAAAAATATTTGACAGCGGTGGGATTCGAACCCACGCCCTTTCGGACTGGTGCCTAAAACCAGCGCCTTAGACCACTCGGCCACGCTGCCTGTTGCACAACGATGCAAAATAGTGTAAGTACTTAAAAAGATTACAAAAATTTGCATAAATTAAAACAATATTGATTTCATTCAATAATTATTAACGATTTATGTTACACACTCTAATAATTGCAGTCCGTTATTTCTAAATGTATATGAATTTAAACGGTATATTGTGTTATCTTACTAATATTGTAAATGTGAAAGTTTAGATGGATGTCTGGATGTTTGTTACTCAATCACGCCAGAACGGCTGAACGGATCTGGATGAAATTTGGCACAGAGATAGATTATAGTCTGGAATAGATTTGTTCTCCCGTGGGATAGATTTGTTTTTGATTTTCTAGTGACTTATATTTAACGCAGCGGATTATATTGCAAGTATATCTTAATATGAGAATGTACTACTAATTCTACAATCTAAAATTGTAAGATTTTTTCTTCTTCGTGTATTTTGTATAACATATTTATATATATTTGTATACTTTAAATATGCTAATAACTTATACTTACGCTGTAGGTTTCTTTTTCTTCTGTTTGTACTATATCCATTTAAATATGAACGTATGTATTACCTATAATATTGTAATTCAAGGTAAGGTCTTTGGATTGTATTCAAACTAACAATAAGTAAAAAATTAAATACATCAATAACCATAAGAAGTATAAAATTCTATATGTGATTTGAACACCTTAACTTTTCAGCTTTGCTCTTGAATTTATACGAGTAATTAATACTAATTTTAGTGCTATAAATTTGTTCCTTTATCACTTATTTTATCATATACTTGCAAAAAAATGTTATATAGACAAAATAATTAGGACATGTTTTTTCTCTTTCTTACCAATACAAACGTCAAAGCGATAAATAAAGACAAACGCTTTATAACTAAAACAGATTAAAATTGGTTTTTGAATAAGATGATCTTTTGTAACTGTTGTGTGTTTTATATATACAGATAAATAAAATTGCACTCCAATTAAATAAATAAAATTGGAGTGTCTGTTTGTAAAAATTAACCGCTTTTTACTAAATGCATATGGATGTATACACGGCACATATACTAAAACAACATTTTTTACAATTTTTGTCAGTCTGTCTGTCTGTCTGTTTGTTCCGGCTTATCTCCGAAACGGCTGGACCGATATTGACAGGACTTTCACTGGTAGATAGCTGATGTTAAAGGGAGTAACTTAGGCTATTTTTATTTTAGAAAAAGAATCAGAGTTCCGCGAAAAAAAATTAAAACCCATGAAATTATGAACAAAATCCACGTACGGCCTACGCACCCGAGCAAAACGAGGGTAAATCGCTATATAATTTAAATGTAGGAGTAGCAAGCTACTATTTATGTATACCTAAACATAGCTAACCGTGAAAACGTACATAAAAATACTATAAGCTATTTGTTGTTGTTTAACATCTTGATTATGTTTGATAAAATACTCATTGTATTACTTAAAAATATACTTAATCAAATATTTAAAAAATACTGCCTATATATTACGTTATATCCGCGTGGAATACTGAATGATGATTACTGATTACTTAAGATTCTTTTAATGAAAACGGCCAGCCTTCACAAATAGAGGCGATAGGAAGAGGTTTTATGTCTTTTAATAGGTTTAAAAAACTTACATGAAACTATTATTGCTTGATATGTAAATAGTAAATATATATACATATAATAAAATTCTAACTGAGTTGAATCTGTACCTTAAATATTTTTTGGAAAATCTTATTGAAATAGACTTTATTATCGATAATGTAGAGAGCGAATCTATAGTTTTTAGATTTTTTGTCTATCTGTCTGTCTGTTACCGCCTCACAGAAAAACCACTGGAGGGATTTTGATGGAAATATAACACAACCCAAAAAAATATTTATGATCAGAATATCTTGAAACTTGGTATTAATGCTCTTCAATACAATTATATAAATACGTGTTTTAGCGTTTTTTGAAATTCATCAAATAAGGAGATAAAATAAGGGATGAAAATTTGTATGAAACCTACCTTTTTAAAGTTTTTGTTTGTTGTAGTTTTAGTGCGAGCGAAGTTTTAGCGCGGGTTTAGCTAGTTCTTTTATATACAGGATGGATTTTTGAGACGTGTCAGTAAGAGCAGGTACCTTAACTGCTATAGTTACAGGAAAACGTTACTAGGAGGCCATCCATAATTTTTTGAGATATTTTGAAATGCATTCGCAGATTTAGGAAAAATTAACAGTTAGCGAAAAAAATATTCTAAAATAGCAAAACATTTTTTTTTGTCATTCGATCCGATTTCATGTAGGCATCACAGGAAGAAATAGACCTGAGACTGCATTTCACCCGAAGAGCCATTATCGCGTGATAATGTAACAAACATACAAACACTCACAAATTTCCAATTTGTAATAAAAAAGACAGTGTCCTCAAAAATAAAAAAAAGTGTCTGTGTGCAATTCACACGGTAGAAGTGAAACTTCAGAAAAGTAACCTACGAGAGATTGAGATGAATACAGATCATCAGGTCGAGAAGGATAATTATAAAAAAAATTATAATATTTTTACCAAGTTAAAAAGTTATTATTACATTGTATTTAATATATATTACATTACATATTATCCAGTATTATTTTTGTGATTTTTCATTTCCTACGTAATGTATTTTATCTCATTCTCCCGCCTCTCTCTCTTTTTTTAGTACCTATCGCATTTTCGTTTCATCGAGTTCAAAATTACAACGATTCTAAAATATGTATGATATTGAATATATTATGGGATAAATAAATAAAACGCCATATTTGTTGATAATGACCTGTATAATTACCTAAGTGTAAAGGAGCGTTATGTACAAGGTGGACATCGATATATTTATGCCTACCCTAAATCTAAACTTATTAAAAAAAATGTTCTCAAACAAACATTACAGTGCTTTTTAAATAAAACTATCTTTTCGGGGTTTTTTTTTAAATTTATAGACACATCACCCATGTGACCATGATTGCTGTAAAGTATTTGAAACGTCGGGAACCAACAATCAGTATAAATCCGTGAAAAAATCCAAAAACATAGTTTTATTTATTTAAAATGTCAAATATTCGCGTAAATCTAAGAAAATATTACAGTGCATATAAATAATAATTTCTGAGGGCCAAAATTTAATTTGTAGGTTAATTAAGTATTGAAATTACAGGGGATTGAAAATAATAAATAACATAGACAATTTTTTAATTTTATATTATAATATTAACTCTCAAAGAAGACCATAAAGCACCATTTGCTTAGAAAATGATGATTTTATCAATAAAAAAATATTTGATTAAAAACGCTAAAGAAAAATACAAATACAATAAATAACATAAAATGGTCTTTATAACGCTATGAAAACGTGGACATGTCCTAGCAATGAAAAAAAAATTATTATAATATAGATAGTTTTGTTTAGACTTATCCTTTATTTCTTTCTATTGTCAACGAACAGTGTCTTTGCGAAGACATAACACTCGGTAAACATCATTTTTTTTAGTAAAAGCTGCCAATTATCATCAGTTTAATTAACCACAGAGAAAACAAGATACTATATAAAATCAATTATAATATTAATAACATACTTGTATATGTAGTTAGTAAAAAATTGAGCATATTACGTATAAAATTATAAATAAATAATATAAATAATATGTTGTGACATTAACACACAGCGCCATCTAGTTCCATAGTAAGCAAGGCTTGTGTTATGGATACCAGATAGTTGATACACTACACATATAGAACTTTAAATACATACATATTATAAATAACACACAAACGAATGCCCCCAGCGGGACTCGAACCCGCGACCGCTGGCACAGCAAGTAGGGTCACTACAAACTGAGCCAAACGTGTCGTCAAATTATAAAAAAAAAATCATTTTATGTTCATAAATAAAGTCAGCGTAGCGTGATGTTAAATGCGTTTTTAAATAAAAATCAAACATTAAAATAACTACTTCCCACGAATTTGCAAACAACAATGTTATTTATCGTGTGAGACAATCCTTATTAGTTATATTCTCGATAAATCTTATTAAATTTAAAAGAACAAAATAACAAAATGATTAAAACGAAATTATTTTGTTAATTTCTGATATTTTAGACATTTTTAGTTAATACTTAAACCTATATAGATACCACAAACAAAAAGTATTAAAAGCAGTTTAAAAATTAATGTAAATTATGTCTTATCTTTGAAATTATAAGTGTTATTTTAAAACGAGTGCTACATTAAATAGGATACGTTTTCGCATTTTACATTATAACTAGGTTATGGGATATTAATAAATCTTATGCCTAACAAACAGTCGCGGAACGTACGAATCGTATCGAAAATCGAATTAACCATATGAAATTAGTTTCGCTAATGCCATTTAAATTGATTTTGTATTTTGTGTGTATATATATATATATATATATATATATATATATATATATATATATATATATATATATATATATATATATATATATATATATATTACACCCCAGAACAAACAAAACAAAATTATGTCATACAATTTGATCTTTTCTATACATATTCTGAAAGCAGACTGTGTGCATGATAAGATAATATATGTATGAGACAAAAAGACTACAATTAATACTACTTGTGAGACGTAAAACTTTTGTCAAATTGGTAACTAACATTTCGTTCAAAATGAAATATTTTCAGTAACATTTCATTATTTTTTATATGGAAACACTGAAAATTTAAAATATATTTTGTAGTAACAAGAACATTGAAATAAAATAAAAAAGAAATTGCTTCTTATATGCGCTATATATAAAAGTTGAAATGTTACTGAAAATGTCTTATTGAGAATGAAAACCCCAGTTAGAACAAAGTTTGGCGTTTCACGAGTAGTATTAATTGTAGTTTTTTTGTCTCATAAATATATTATTTTATAATGCACATAGTTTACTTTCAGAGTATGTATATAACAGATCAAACCGTATGACATAGTCTTTGAAGTAAAACTTCTTGACGCACGCTTAACTTGGCGGTAAGCTGGTGAATGCGTTACGAAAAAATTTACGTACGTTTGTTGCCATGGCAACCGTTGTTATTGTCTGACAAATGATATATAATATTATATTCTTTCCTTAAATGATATTCTATAAATATATAATTGTAATATGCCTAATATGTGTTATTTTTAGTATCTCACCTATCCTAATTATTTAAAACATAAATTGAATTTCACAAAGAGTACCGATAACCTGCAGAAGTTTTACTTCTTGCGCGTGTACACATTCATACACGCACTCTTTAATTTTTTTCGTCATTCTGCGGTAGAAATGAGACCCTTCCTTTAATATGAAACTAATTTCATACTATATTTTTAATTAAATTCAGATCCGTATGTCAAATTGTCATTCATTTAGTATTTCCATCTTTATTGAATACATGAACATATTTGGTTACTGATTACTATGTATAAGTTAGTTATCTAAGAGAATTTACAAATATAATGTACACTTTCTTACACTAAATGAGCGTCGCTATTTAGTTTACTGCTTTACGGCGTTTTGAGGAATGTTTTGTTTAAATATAGAATGTGAATATTATCTGTATTTTGTTTCTATTTACTTTCGCTAATCTATATTTTAGATTAAAAAAAACGGTTATGTCAAATAAGTTATTCGTTCATAGATTTTTTTTTATTTAGATAATGTATCTGTCAACTCAAAATACAGATAATATTCACAATAGGATACATTTTTGAGTTTTGTTTTTTTTTTAATATATATTTATCTCTGCATCAATCGTAGTCATGTGTCACGATACATAAAAATATAATATTAAATTACTAATCGATTATATTATGAAAATTACACCATTACACTTAAATTACGACTATTACACATAATTTAAATAAATTAATTGACTGAATTGTCATATTAAATAAAAATGTTAGGCTTTTTATTTAAAAAAAAATACGCACAAATTACATACTGTAGATTTTTATTTTTGAGATTTAAATGAATACTTGATAATTAATTTTAATAGACAAATTTATTTTATTTCTTATTAATTATTATTTTAGTTCTTTATTTAAATGGAAAGTAAAATTTTAAGATCGATATAATAATCTACAATATGCAATTTAAAACAAACTACAATTTTAAGCGAACATGAGAATAGAGGATCAAAATTCGTTGCGTACTGACGGAAATTATTATTTAAAGACCAAGATCCCTATTGAAAAACCCCAATAGGATCCCATCAAAAGCGACAAAAGCCACATAGAAACCAATAAATATTTATTGGTTTCTATGTGGCTTTTGTCGTTATTGGAGTTTTTAAATAGGGATGGCGATTTATAGTGATCATAGCCAAACATTAATAATACGATTAAAATAAAAAAAAGAAACCCCATTATAATAAAAAAGTAAAACTAAAGGAACACAAACAAAATTCGTCATAGTGTGATATAAAATTTCATTGTTCATTAAAATGGAAGATTTGTTAGTTATAATTTTTAACTAGCGAGCTTTAAATTGAAACCTTGGAAGCAAAAATTCCAGATGAATCTAGAAGCATCTTCGCTTGTAAAATATAAGTTAATCAATATGAATGGTTGAGTCATTAAAAGTAGATATTAGGTTATTGTTGTTGCAAAATATACCTGTTTTGCTATAAAAGGTTTCAATCAAAGACAATAAATATATTTTATACATAGACAAGATATGGACGTGTCCATAGACTATCGTAATCTATGCGATGAGGAAACTCTATGACCGGCAAATATACAACAAAGAAGCGGATGGCACATTCATTATTTTTACAGTACATTATACAAGATTCATTCAGATTCAACATTAATTAGTTATTACTCCCAAAACACTCTCGATATAGAAAATGTCAAATGCACAAATGAAGCGATCTGTGTTTTGGATACTATATCGATTTTTCATGTATCTATATTGCTTTCTCCTTCGTTTTAATCTTATTGTATTCTAATCTCATAAGATTAGAAAGAGACAGCATGATAAGTATTTCTTTTTATGTTTATTATCATTTATAAATGAAATTATTTTTAAGGAATTTCAGTCGTAACTGCAACTTCAATATACAACTTGAAATCATTAAAATATGTTCATATATAAGTAAAATTATGTTATGTAATACACTAATATTTTTGAATTTCTAATAGTTTTGTCTCTGTCCCTCATTTAGAATTACTAGGATGTGAAAAGAGACAGCGCTACTATTATTGTATTCACTTCAAACAGATCGCTCAATATGTGCAAAAAGTACACCAAGACACACTCGACGATAAAAACTTGGTCTTAAAAATTGATATTTTTGATAAAAATTCAATTCACACATTTGTGTGTCGAACAACATTACCGTACACTGTTTGTACGTACAAACAATCAGTACAAGTTGATATTTTTTATATATTATATAATATATATTCGTTTCAGAACTTCAGCCACATGCAGGAATTTATGTAAATTAATTCGAGTTGATACTTCCCTATTGATTTAGGCGAGTTAATTAAATTACAATCCGAAAACAAAACTGTCAAAACAATTTTAGTATTGCAGCTGTATTGTATACATATAATAAAATTGTAACTAAGCCGAATCTGTACATTAAATATTTTTTGGAAAATCTTATTGAAATTGATGAATGATACAGAAGCCAAATTTATAGTATTTAGAATTTTTGTCTGTCTGTCTGTTATCGCATCACGGGAAAACCAATGGACAGATATTGATGAAATTCGGTATGATGATAGCTGGATATCCGGGTCAAGATATAGGATACTTTTTACTGCGGGAAAATATCTCATCTCTGAGCTAAATGTTAAAATGTAACTAGGGACGTTCCCGAGCGGAGCGAGGGTAAGTTGCTAGTATAAAATAAATTAGTGTTTTATTTCTGAATTTCCAATTTCTTTGACAGTTTTGCGATCAAATCTGTAAAATTAAATGTTTAATATACTTGTGGCAGAGTGTCTGAATCTCACGCGTAGAATTCTCGATTATTGTGGCCTTTCCCGTAGGAGGCGGCCGCGGGACTTCTTTTGGGTTCGTCTAAGGCGTATGAGCCTTCATCCTTTTTACGCATTCTGTACACTATGAACATGACCACTAGTATGGCACATAGCAGTCCTACGACTGCTCCGCCTATCACAGCTGGAAAGAAAACGTTGTTTGTTAATGTATATAACTGTTAGTATGGAAAAGATAGACTATATATTATTATACATAGGTATGATGAGTTTTATATCCCTTACTTGAGAAATGATTCCCTATATAAACTTTTATCCCCCTTTCCGCCCCCTTAAGGGATGATTTTCGGGATGAAAATTATCCTATGTTCCTACCAGGGTCTCAAACGATCTTCATACCATCTAAATCAGTTCAACGGATTTTTAATTTATTCATTACAAACAAACTAACAAACGTTACCTCTTTATAATATTAATTATAATAATAAAAAAATGACATACAGATATAAAAAGAAATAAGAAGTAATTTTGGACAAATATTTTATTTTTACTGATATTATATATGTATTTAGCACCTCTTAACATCCCACTGATAGGCACAGGCCTTCCTTTACTACGAAGGGGATCAGGTCATAGTCCAGCAGGATGGCCAAATGTGAGTTTTCAAACTTAATATTTTTTCCGAAAACTTATCCTTGAAGTTTTTTTTTGTGTGTATATGTTACACAACACCTCTACTTAACCGATTTTCATGATGTTTAACGGATTTAATGCAATTTTCAAAAAAAAAAACGTTGACTCAAGTAGTAGGTAGTAGAACTTTTATGTAACTCGATAGCAGAATCCGCGAACACACTCCATACAATTGTATGAAGTATAACCATGGATTCAGCTATCGTGTTATATAAAAGTTTTTATAGAATACCGCTTCAGGTCAATGTGGATAAGCCTTATAAATAGAAATAAAAAGACCAATATACCGGCGAGTATGCCAGGCTGCGCGAAGAAGCTCGTGACACGGTCTTCGGGGTTGTTCATAATGATGACGGAGTTCTCCGCCGGCCGCGTCTCCGGTTCTATGTTAGAGCCGGACTTATCTTGGTCCTGAAATAACAAAAATACTGAATTTGTATTTTTATTAGCAAAGATCGGATAAATTATATAGTACATTACATATCTATACATAAAAAAATTGAAAAGTCTGTCTGTGATTTTAAAATAACTATGTTCCCTCAGGTACATAGAGAAATCTTTTTGTCTGTCTGTCTGTCTTTCTGTTTGTCCGGGGTAATCTTTGAAACGGCATAACTGAATTGTAATGGGAATTTCACTGAAAGATAGGAGGATTTTGTAGGGCTACATATATAGGGTACGTTTTATTCCGGAAATATTTAAGGTTTCAGCGCTTAAATCGAAAACCCTTAAAAGTTACGCAAAATACGAATTTACGTTTCTAAACTGCTACCAAACCCTAGCAAAGTGAGAGTAAGTAGCTAATTTTATAATATAAATAAAATGCTCATAGATATTTATAACCGGCTTCCAAAAAGGAGGAGGTTGTTCTTTCATCTGTATGTATTTTTTTAACGTATGTTTATCGATTTCTCGGAGACTTATATTTAATACAAATAATAAATAAATACTTAAATAAGTTAGTAAGCTAACCACCTGCATTCATTTTGCTCGGGATAAAAAGTACATTCTAGATTTTTTAAAAGGTGTGCTTTCCTGGTTGTACAAATAGTATACTGGATAAGATCTTAATTTGTGGAACATTATTATAATTCATTGAGTTATGAGGTCAAATGATGAATCATTTAATGACTGAAGTGCCCCAAATTCTATTATCATTGTCCGTTTCAATATAACATATATTTATCTAATAAGTAGGTACTTAATTATATTTCGATTAAAAAAATACTAAAATAAAATAAATATTAAATAAATTATATAAAATAGAAATAATAAACACATTTAATAAATATTTACAATAGAAAATATTTTTTCAATATCCGAATTATTAAATTTCAGACATATTATACAAATATATTGTAGGAACTCTATAGATCTATAACACAAGTATTATTGTAAAACTTAAAAAAAACAATTGGTTAAGCAAAAAATCAATTATTAGGGTTCCGTACAGTCAATATAGAAACGGAACACAGGCAGATATCTATCTACTAGGGTGTCTACCCTCGTGCGTTTTCACAGCCTATTTTTCCAAATACACTTTATATGAGAAATCGAAGTTTTTAAAAAAAATGGCCCGCGACCGCTGGCACAGGTAGTAGGGTCACTACTAGCTGTGCCAGCGGTCGCGGGTTCGAGTCCCGCTGAGGGCATTCATTTGTGTGATGAGCACGAATGTTTGTACTCCAGTCTTTTGTGTTTATATTTATAATAAGTATGTATTTAAAATAATATAATATGTATAGTGTATCAACTATCTGGTATCCATAACACAAGCCTCGTAGCTTACCATGGAACTAGATAGTGTTGTGTGTTAATGTCCCAACATATTTATTTATTTATTTAATATTTAGTTATTGATGTATATTGAAAATGAGTTATTTTTTAGTTAAGAAACTATAAACACAGCCAAGGCAATACTTACAATGGGTAGTACTTCTTCTGATATACTTATGTCAGGAGTCTGGTCGGGACGAGCTGGCTCTACGGGCACGCTGTCCGGTGCTCCCTCAGTCTTGGTTAAAATTCGAGCTGGAACGATATATTGTTAAAAATGAATTTATAGTTTATACTTTATTTTCGTAAAGTTATTCTTTTAAAAGTAAATTATTCGTTTTTAATTTCTTTCCAAACTATAGATTATTATTTATACAGCTAATTACAGTAAATAGGTATGTTATAGGTTTTTGTAATCTGTTAAAAAAAAGGTTTTTTTACAGATTATATTTTTTACCGACTTCCAAAAAAGGAGGTTCTATGTTAGTATGTGTCTTTTTTTTTTATAAATCGCCATTCATACCAAATAGTAATTATACAATTTTGTTAATATTAACTTATAATAAAATAAGAAATTAGGGTGATTATGTTATTAGTTAATTATTGTGTATAGTTTGCCGATGACGAAGACTTTTTAGGTATGTCAAGAGGGTAGTTTAGTATCTCCGGAGTGGGAAGGGATTTAGCATGATATGAAAATTGTAAGATGAAGTAACTTGACAAGTGAATGAACACCTAAGAGCAAATTAAATGTTGAACATGCGAAAATTTGTAGAATATTTATAATATTTTATAATGATTACAATATAAATTTTGAAATAAAACTATTTTGAATGGCATTTCAGAAACCTAAAGATCTGACTAATTACCCTGTGGTTTTTTAAACACGTCATAACATACAGTCAATAACTTTAAACTATAACTAAATCTATATTATGAGATATTGTTTACAATAAATTAAAATAATATATTATTATTGTAAGTAATCAAATTGAATAGTTTTATTTCAACATGAAAGTTGTCATGAAAACTGGTACGATAATGATTGAACCATGCACAGTAATTTCGTTGGTGAAAACTTACCGAATTCCTTGAAAACTTTAAAATTTGGATTATTATTTTAATATAATATAGAATAATATATATTTTAATTAGAATAATATAAATTTTAGTGATATTAATAAAATAAATACAATATTTAATGCAGCGTTCAGGAAACAAATGCTGGATAAGTCGCAGTTAAACAACAACTAGCGTTAACTACTCGATGATAATTAAACATAAATCAAGGTCGTACTTGTTGCATGTTCATATCGCAATGACACCAAATTTACGATTGAAATTTAATATTTTTTTGTGCTACTTTAAAACAATACTAATTTTTTGTGACAAAAAAAAACTATAGAATAACCGTAACAAGCAAACATACATTAATGTAAAGTGAATAATTGGATTTTCATAGAAAATTTCCATCCTTTATTCCCGAGAAAATTTTACTGAACTTATATATAAATATCTTTGACGTGGATTCATAATTTTGGTATTTAAGCAAGTCAATCCACATCTAAATCCTACCTACCTAATAATACCTAGGAATACATTTATCTAGGTATTATTGGTCTAACTAATATAAAATTACTATGCCATTAAAAATAGACGCATATTATTCAGTTTGTTTACACGTGATACAGGATAAAGTAGACATTAATTGCTAGTATCATTTCCCTAAAGCAATAATAATATTTAAAAATAATTATTCATATAACGATCCCGCTTTAAATCGCTATATTTTCGGACACTTTTTACCATGACAATTAAATAATGAGCATCGTATTGTTCATTTAAAATATACAATTTTCTGGAGTACAATATATGTAATATAATAAAAAATAATAGCCTACATAAATCTATTTAATAGTAGGGTAAGGGATCAAGATGCGAAACAGCATCTATGCAATGTTTTTTGCGTAAGATAGCTCTTACGAGTATTATCTTGATGACAGGGAAATAGAAAATAAAAAATATCCGTGTTTTTATCTAACTGAAACGTTATTAAAAAATGTAATAGAAAGATTTAAAAATATAAATAAAAAAGTGTCAACAAAATTCACGAAAAAGTCCTAATTTTATAGTGCGAAATAATATATAAGTCTGGCTATTATCTCAAAAGCTTGGATATTAGGGTATCCATAGAATATCCTTCTGATAACAGAATAAGCTACGTAGAATAAATGTATCATGATAAAAAATAATATAACTAAATCAAATAAATTAAATGTGGAATGGTTCATTGATTTAAAAAAAAAATAAGTACTTAATGCTGGTAGTGACAATTTCAGTGTGTAATTCTTTGATTTTGATCTCTGATAACGATTCCACATTTGAAATCTAACACTAATAATACGCAACAAAACTGGCATGCTTCAGCCTCTACTCACGACTGACTACATCGAACTGGTCTACTGGCAGGATAGTGGGTTCATTCGGAACCGGGTCGGGTTCAGGTTCATCCGGATAGAACGGATAATCCGGAGATTCTGGTGCATAGCCCGGCTCTGTAGTCGTAGTAGTGGTTGATATGGGGAAGTCTTCATCATCTGGTGGCGCGTTGATTGCGTCACCTGATCCACTACGATTGTCTTCGTCATCCACACCAGGTCCGGGTCCCCAGCCGGATCCGGAACTCTCGTCGATCTCTAGACCGGAGCCATCATCGTCGATGAAGAGGTCCTTGTCGGACGCGAGTGGGTCGTCGTGCTGCTGTACTGTGCCTTCCGTCGACGGAACGCCAGTTGGGCCCACCTGGAATGTGAAAAGCACATATTTTAATCATAATACATATATGCTAAATATTCAACTGACTTGTATAAAGAAGGATAGAAATAAACCTGCTTAAAACACGTACTCGTAAATTTAAACATTTAAGATCGCATTGCACTTTTCTAGAGCGTGAAAGCTAAATGACAGACGACATAGCTATAGATTGAGTGGGCGACCTATTTCGAGAAAGTTCAACAGGGCATCAAATATGCATTTGATGCAATCACCAAATATTAACCTTTGAGGTCTATCGCTAAACTTTATAGGGTTAAAACTAAAGTAATAGTTATAAATATATTATTTATGAAAAATAAAACTATCTACTGTCACTAGAATGCCCGAATAAACACAACGACAATATGATCCACGTCATCATGAATGGTGGAATTATGATGAATGGACTGACGTATGTATTAAAAGGTCACTCACCTAGGAACGTCTGCAGGCAATGCTTAGGCCTAAAGGTTTGTTATTGATAATAGCTTTTCTAAGCTTTGGCAGTGTCCTTTCGGTTAGCGTTAGTTGTGTAGTGACGGTAGAAGATCGATAGCTTTCACGGGGGTGAGGGGTGGGTGGGGCGGTAAGTTCCTGTCGCCTGCCGACAGATGCCGGGACGCGGTTTTGGAGGCTTGCATGAAAATTTCAGGCTTTGACGTCAGAGTGCGCTACGAAAATTTTCTCGAACATATTAGATAACTGTGGGGTAGGTGCATTTACATTGCATTAAACATTTTATGGCATGAATAAAATGTTATTTAAAGAATAAAAAAATAAAATATCCATATATATAATATTTAAATAAATAAAATAAATTGGGTTATCTTCAGTTTCACTCAAAGCATGATGTTTAGTTCCTAAATAAATATTTTTAAGTACCATTAATAATAACTTAAGCATATTTAGTAATAAAATGATTGTAATGTCCAGATTTGTATAACGAGCTTCTTTAATGAAAGCTAAAAAGTTTCTTTAAAGCATTAAGGATTTTGGATGTGAATATCTAATACAAAAACTTATTTCTTAATAATAACGAAAGAAATGAATATGAAAATATTACCTACGAAGATAATCATATCACTGAATTTCACATGTAAATTAAAGTTATTGCTAAGCTAATTCTTTCTTAGATTTACGCTAATATTGATATCTATACTAATATTATAAAGCTGAAGAGTTTGTTTGTTTGTTTGTTTGTTTGTTTGAACGCGCTAATCTCAGGAACTACTAATCCGATTTAAAAAATTCTTTTTGCATTAGATAGCCCTTTAACTGAGGAAGGCTATAGGCTATATCTCATCCCGGAAAAATATAAGGTTCCCGTGGGATAGATTTGTTTTTGCCTAGGGACGAACCCGAAGCGAAGCGAGGGTGAGTCGCTAGTTTTAAATAAAACTATCTTTTCGGTCTTTTATGCGGATTTATCTTGCTTTTTGGTTCTCGAGGTTTCGATTGCTTTACAGGAGTCATGGTCACGGGAGAGATAAATAGCTAGATTATAATACCATCTCAGGCGTCAATCGCTCTCGTTTTCACGCTCCGTCTTTCTAATTCCTTTAGTCAAAGTACAAAAATTTAAAGGATCTTTTTTGATTATAATGTTGCCAAGAGGAAAAAGATATAGTACTATAAATCCTTAGCTAGAAACCGTGTCACGTTATTGAATTACTTTATCCTTCGAAAACGAAGTAATTTCCATTTCCAGTGAAACTGAAAGAACTAAAAGGGGTATCTTAAGGTATTGAGGCGCTTAGCAGTCCCTCATTTTTTGTGAAAAATATATCAGCTTAGTAAGCTTTATTTTGTCTATTCACTTACAGAGATTTGTAAGGTTTATTGATTTATTTGTATTAGTGTTCGCCCAGTGGTTGGACTTCGACCATAATCATAATTGAAAATTTATGAGTAAAAATACTGTAGTTTCGTTTTTATTTATCTACTAGCTAGTTAAGTTTTGACGGTTAGTATAAATTTCTCAGAGATGAGATATTATCCCGCAGTAAAAAGTATCCTATATGTTGATCCGGATAACCAGCTATCATCATACCAAATTTCATCAAAATCTGTCCAGTGGTTTTCTCTTGATGCGGTCAGACATAGAGACAGACAAAAATGCTAAAAATTATAGATTCGGCCTCTGTATCGATAATACTGTCTATTTCAATAAGATTTTCCAAAAAAAATTTTAATGTACAGATTCAACTAAATTAGAATGTTATCATATGTTTAGATTTTATTTATTGGCAACACTAAGGCTCGTCTCTAGCTTCTATAAAAAAATAAAATCGGTAGACAAACAGAGGAGGACCTGTATTGTTTTGACTTTATCTATTTATATATAGATATTTTTTCATAGTAATATTTATACGTATACTAAAAAAATAAAAAATAAATAAGCGTACCTATGTTGTTTTCATTTCAATATCTAAAGGAGACATTTGGATTTTTCTATCATTCATTAATGCAATTTTAACCAAAACAGAATTTATAACCAAATTTTAGGTAGAACAAATGGATAAAGTAGATTCTACCTATGACTGAAGCTTACGTATAAATAAGCTTTTTCTGGCCGTTTTCACGTACGACCAGTCAAGCTTTTATTACCTACGTGGATGTTTTGTTTTTAAATAATTCTAATATATCCCGTACATGTAGCCCTAACCCTTATTTCTGATTATTCTGGAATACCTATTTAATACAGGGATGTGATGAGAAATATTTATCTCGGAAAGATAATACGGATTTGACCCTATCATCCGTAATATTCTATTTAGGTAAATCCTATTACTTTAATTGGATAATATTTAGAGGTACATTCAGGTACAGTATATTTGACAGCACGTTTGGCTCAGTTCGTAGTGACCTTACTTGATGTGCAAGAGGTCGCGGGTTCGAGTCCCGCTGGGTGCATACATTCGTGTGATGAGCACGAATGTACTCCAGCCATGGGTGTTTATATTTATAATACATTTGTTTATATGTGTAGTGTATCAACTATCTGGTATCCATAGCACAAGCCTCGTAGCTTACCATGGAACTAGATCGTGCTGTGTATTAATGTCCCAATATATTAAAAAAATATATTATAACAAAATAGTGAATCCGACCTGGCTATTTTCAGAAACCTCGGGCATACTCCTAAAATTTACCAAAATTTATCACAATAGTGTCTGTTTAACCAAATATGTTACTACAGACCAACATACACCCATACGTTTATATTGTTTTTGTTTGTAAATAATATAAGTGTTTAAATACTGTGTTTCGTACTGTTAATTTTTTACACTTGTTGATTATGTAACCGATTGCCTCCATTTAAAAACGTAAGAACTTATGTACTATTAGTTATAGTTACTCAATTGATTCTTGTTCATTATTTATAGATCATATTGATGCTTCATATTTTGTTAGTTATAATCTTTTATATTATTGATTTGATGTTAGTTATTTATATTTTATTATTTACAACTTTATAATATTAATAGAGATACCAGTTAGTTATATTTTAAATATTAATATTTTAAAAGTATTGTTATTCACTGTGGGTTAATGCGTAATTTGTATAAAATAGGTGGCGCCACATTACACCCATCGGTAGGGACATAGTTGTGATAATCATTTTGTAAAACATTCCGTAGAAGTATTTAATTATTTAAAATTTATTACTAACAGTACATACATATTTCATTGAAGCAAATTTCGCTAAGCGCAGTCTAAATTTTCCACCAGGTCCTTTAATGCGGTTGTTAAAGTTAAAACAAAGTGCTTTACGAAACTTTTCAATAAGCTAGAGCTTTAACAGGTCGTAAAACTGTTTCAAATATTCAGTGTTCGAAATCCAAAAATACTTTTAATAAGTATTACAATTGTTTTATTCAATTCAAAAACATAACTCAAACTAAATATCTTCATTTTGTATTAAAACCAATAACAAAATATATTTTAGCCACTTAGACATTTATAAGTATTTTGAGACACCAATTTTGTTTATAGAGGAATAAGTATAGTCAGTCGGTAAGTTCTGCTAAGAAAAGCCGACAAGGAGATCAATATATTATAAATGTCAATTTAAAATAGTTTTAGATGATATAATCAATAAAAAAATTTAAAAAAATCAATTTTTTGATATTCAAATCCCCATCCAAACCTGCCTATAGAAGTTTTCACTTCGAAAAGTTTTTTTAAATACATATATTCTTCAAAACAATGAAAATATTTATTACATTTGTTTTTTATACGTTGATCTATACATGATCTTTATAGCCCATTTTTATCGACGTGCCGTGTGAGCAGAGTTGGCGAGCTAAAGATGAAATCAAACACAATTCTCCTTATAAGTTAATTCATTAACTTAAAAAGAAGTTCAAAATGACCATTTTGAATTATTATATATAAGCTACAATAAGTTATCTCATCACAAACGCAGTTAGACTTCTTATATTTTAACTCGACTCATTAATATAATTGTTTATTTTCCTTAAAACTATAGATGACATGACTAGTCGACAAATAAATAAATATGTTGGAACATTAACACACAGCACCATCCAGTTCCATGGTAAGACACGAGGCTTGTGTTATGGATACTAGATATTTGGTACACTACACGTGTATAACTTTAAATACATACATACATATTATAAATATAAACACCTATGACTAGAGTACAAACATTCGTGATCATCACACAAATGAATGCCCCCAGCGGGACTCGAACCCGCGACCGCTGGCACAGTTAGTAGGGTCAATACAAACTGAGCTAAACGTGTCGTATTTATATTTATTATTGTTTTGACTTCATGTTTAGTCCTATGACACTCTGTCATGTTATTTCTTAGTCTGAGGTGGTAGATGAAATAGAAAATGCACTTTTATAAGTGCATTTTTCTACTTCTTTTAGTATCAAAGTACAGTAGCATGACAATTCGATACGACAGACGTACATGTATCATCTCGACTACTAACAAAAACTTTGTTACATAATAATCTGCTAGCAACCCTCGCTTAGATTGATTACACTAAAATGAAGTGTTCGAATGTTCTTAACACTGCCATTATTAGTTTCTTGCAAAAAACAAAGAAAAATCGGTTGACAAGCAGAAGAGAATGAGATATTGAATTATTTAACCTATTTATATAAGACAAAGCGAACGTGCAATAAAATCTTAAATATCAATATCAAACAAAAACATTATATACAATGGCTATAGCATTAAAAAAATACATACAGACGAACATAGAACCTAGATATTTGGAAGTCGGTTAAAAATTGATTTCCTAAAGCAAGTTTTACGTAAGACTTTAAAGAGATTCTTTGGAATTTGAGATACTTAGCTTATAAAGGCATTCAGAACATTCAACATTTATAATTCTGTGAATGCAGAACTTGTATTGTTGCCACAAATATTCTTTTCTTAAATATGAAAACCAGGCCACGGGAAAATTGCGGCTGTAGATCGCGGAGACTGCAGTTAATGTCGCTAGCAAATGAGAAAAGAACGGAATCGTAGCTATCAGAAGTTCAACAACTTTGAGTGTTTCTTTGTTTCATTATGATATATTTTGTTATTAAAATCTTTTTAGTATTATTTATTTCATTAACTAAGGAAAGCTTGATGGTTAACTTGAAGCTTTTTAAGATATTATGCTTTGGCAATATTTAATGTTAGTGTATGAAGTACTTGTGTTTACTAAATTAATAAAATAAGAGTCTATGACGTTGTTGGCTTTATTATATACTAATACTAGCGACTCACGCTCACTTCGCTCGCGTTCGTCTCTAGGTACGTTTTCACGGTTAGCTATGTTTTGGTATACATAAATAGTAACTTGCTACTCCTAAGATATTATTCGTTTTGCTCGGGTGCGTACGCCGTACGCGGATTTTGTTCACAATTTCATGGGTTTTAATTTTTTTTCGCGGAACCCTGATTCTTTTTCTAAAATAAAAGTAGTCTAAGTTACTCCCTATAACATCAGCTATCTGCCAGTGAAAGTCCCGTCAAAATCGGTCCAGCTGTTTCAGAGATTAGCCGGAACAAACAGACAGACAGACAGACAAAAATTGTAAAAAATGTTGTTTTGGTATATGTACCGTGTATACATCCATATGCATTTAGTAAAAAAACGGTTATTTTAATATTACAAACAGACACTCCAATTTTATTTATCTGTATAGAGATTATAAATGTGATAGTTTGTGAGTATGGATGTTTGTTACTCTTTCACGCCAGGCTGAACGGATCTGGATGAAATTTGGCACAGAGATAGTTTATAGTCTGGTATAACACAAAGGATACTTTTTATCCCGGAAAAATGTACGGAGCTCGTGGAATAGGTTTCTTTTTGTTTTCCTAAAAGCGAACCCGAGCGAAGCGGGGTTGAGCCGCTAGTATTAACATATGTAAACCATAATTTTATATTAGTTCTTTTTATTATTATGAACTAGCGACGATCCCTAGATATTCTTTTGAATTAATAATGTTACTCATCATACTGAAAGCTTATTTTCCTATTTTTTTTATAATTCATAGTCTATAAATCTTTAAATAATTCAATTCTATAAATTTTCTCTTTCTATTGGTGAAAACTGTATGAAAATATGGCAAGGAGTTTCTGAGATTAATCGCAACAAACACAAATTCAATTTAATTTATAATATTTAGTATGAAATAAGTTTTTTTTTCACAAACAAACGGAACAAGAGGTTTACTTCGTGTGACATAATGTCAGCAAAGCAGAGATGTATGATATAGAGTGTACTCGTTAAAATCTCTTCAAAGCGAAATTTACAAAAAAATATATCAAAACTTTGCAAAATGCAAGATAAAACTAAAGCTATTGCGAGAAATAGAATGAAACGATACAATTTTACAGCAATTAAGCATCGCGACATTTCCGAGCCGCTTCAGGGATAGTTGTTTTATGTTAAATGTAGGTACTGCAAGTGCATTGAGTCAATTCTAGTGTTAAGTACTTTATTATTTATGTTAGCGCCTTTGATTTCTTTTTATTTGAAATTATGGATTACTATAATAATACAAAAATTATAATCAAGTTATCATTAAAGTTATCTACATATATACATATAATAAAATTGTAACTAAGCCGAATCTGTACATTAAAATTTTTTGGAAAATCTTATTGAAATAGACATTATTATCGATACAGAAGCCGAAAATATAGTTTTTAGATTTTTTTTGTCTGTCTGTTACCGCATCACGAGAAAACCACTGGACAGATTTTGATGAAATTTGGTATGGTGATAGCTGCTCATCCAGGTCAACATATAGGACACTTTTTACTGCGGGAAAATATCTCATCTTTAGGATATCTTTACTATACGTTAAACCTAATTAAGGACGAACCCGAGCAGAGCGAGGGTGAGTCGCTAGTTCAGTAATAAAAATATGTATGGATTATTAAAAGCATTTAAGTTATGTAATATTCTTTTATGAAAAATACTAAATTTTGTATTGTTATTTCGTGTTATATATAAATTTTATTTTTTTGTAGAAACAGTTTAAATAAATGAAAATTGTGACATTGGAGATTTAATAAATAAAGCATTCGAAACGTTGGGAGCCTAATGGCGGTCCTTCGCCGGTATCACTCGCCTGTAATGTAACAATTTAAGATTCGATTTTGAGCATTACTTTACAGTACTGCCTCGCTGACTGAGGAGCATTCGCCTGTAACTTAACAATATAAGATTCGATTTTTAGTATTCACCTGCAGTCAAGTGTGTTTTTACAATGTTGGACGAAGCGGTCATATTGAGCGCGGTAATATTGATTCGCTCATGTTATTTACGTAAAAAAGCAAAAGAAACGAACAAACAATCAAACAAGTAAACATACGTTATACATTGTATCTCGATGTTACAAATTGTATCATTACATGTTGAGCATTGTAATGCTCAGTTCTTCTCATTGACTTATGTAATGCTGGAATCTAAACTGTTACGATACAGGCGAATGCACCCTGTAAGGGACCGCCTTAAAATCAAAAAAAAACCGAAAATATATGTAGTTTTATTTAAAATGTCAAATATTCGAGTAAGTCTAAGAAAGTATTATATCTAGCCTATATTTTTTTTTATAAAATTCAGAAAAATGTGTTTATTAAAGTCATTATTATAGTCATGTAAAATCGTTATAGATAGAATTTATTCTATTAATGATTATAGTGTTATGTGGTGTAGAGATGGGGCAGTATATTGAATGAAAACTAATAATAATCTATACTATAATATTATAAAGAGGTAGAGTTTGTTTGTTTGTTTGTTAGAACGCGCTAATCTCATTAACTACTAATCCGATTTGAAAAATTCTTTTTGCATTAGATAGCCCGTTTTTCGACGAAGGTTATAAGCTAATAATATATCTTCCCGGAAAATGTACCGTTCCCGTGGGATAAATATGTTTTTGTCTAGGGACGAAACCGAAGCGAAGCGAGGATGAGTCGCTAGTGCATAATAAAATTATTCAATCAAATGTTCATTTCTTATATAGCTACATATAAATAGGTTGTAGAGAAAAATATTTGTACTCATGCCAAAAATAAAAACTCAAACATTTCAAATTAAAAAGTAAACACTAAAAATACAAGATAGAAGCTTTACTTTTAAAACAACGTGCAAACTGTGACTGCATTATTAATAAGTATTTGCTTTACTTTACCTAGGAAATGAAATTTTAAACTATAAAGCGACCGAAAAAATATTTTTTTTGTAATCTAGTAGAAATAAAGTAAATGAGCAAAATATACTTATTATGTATTGTAATGTAATATTATAACTACAAGTACTCAATATTGTCAGTCTATCCGTCTGTTTCATTTGCGTAATTCAAAAAGGAAAGAGATGTGATTTTTTTATTGTGTAGGCCATCGTTTCTCAAGCGGGGTCGCGACCCTTGGGGGGGTCGAGTTAGTTTTTAAAGGGGGTCGCAGTCTGTTGAAAAATAATAAATACAAACTACATATAGGTACAAAAGATTCGTTTGTTAAAGGTATGAATTTTAGTGTAGTGTTATAAAACTAAATATTAAGATGTATATAGTGACGGGGTCGCAAGACTTTTTAGTAACTTTTTGGCTTTTTCGTGGGTCGCGACATAAAAATGGTTGAGAAACGATGGTATAGGCATTAGCTAAGTTTAATTGTACTCAAACTAGTGCATATAAATGTCAAGGCTGCAATTAATCAAAAAACATTCTCATATTTAGTCTACGATTGATTTCCACTTCTCTATGCTCTCATAAAAAGCGTCGATTCATTCTAAGTAATCAAATATAATGCTTATACTATTATAATGTATGTATGTATTCAGCCCTTTTTAACGTCCCACTGCTGGGCACGGGCCTCCCTTCAGTACGAGGGGGATTAGGCCATAGTCCACCGCGCTGGCCAAGTGCGGGTTGGCGGACTTCACATGTCTGTCGAAAAATTGCTAGGTTCTCACGATGTTTTTCTTCACCGTAAGGCAATTGGTAATCAGGTTAGAAATGATTCGCACATGAAAATATCAGAGGTGCGAGACCCAGGATTTGAACCCGCTTCACTCGGTTTTCCAAGCGAGCGCGTTACCACTGGGCTACCACTGCCAATTATACTACTACTATTATAATATATCAACCTAATAAAATAAAGTTACCGTTGATAGTTCATTAATTTTACCTGTTATATATTAAATTGTGTTTAAAGTGAGTTTTCTCTCATCGATCGAGAGCAAATGCAAGCGAAATTAGGTATTTAAGATAAGAGATTATTTTATCTTAATATGCTTGCATTTTAAGCTAAAAATCGAATACATATATAGAAGTGTGCCCGATTTGTTGACATTTCTGATTACTGCTCCGCTCCCTTGGGAAGTAACATGATGATATATAGCCTATAGCCTTCCTCAATAAACGGGCTAACTAATGCAAAAAAATTTCAAATCGGTTTGAAAACAAACTCTGCCTCTTTATAATATAACTAGCGACTCACCCTCGCTTCGCTTCGGGTTCGTCCCTAGACAAAAACAAATCTATTCCACGGGAACCGTACATTTTCTCATGATGGTATATAGCCTATAGCCTTTCTCAGTTAACGGGCTATCTAATGCAAAAAGAATTTTTCCTGAGATTAGCGCGTTCAACCAAACAAACAAATTCTTCAGCTTTATAATATTAGTATAGATTGAGCATAATTAAACATAACATTAAAATAAAGAAAATCAGTTGACAAACTGGAAAAAAGGTGATTGAACTGTTTTGCCTTTACCTATTTACGTGTATAAATAGATAATTAACCATTCATTGAAACAAACTGAGTTTGCAAACTGGTTTATTATAAACGTCTAGTAGGTACTACACAAACGTACAATAAAATATTAAAGTTTTAATATTTTTTTATTTACTTTGTATAAAGGTTTAATTTTACGTATTTATTAGTACATTTGTACAAAGTATAGTGGCAAAATAGTAATCTATTAGCGTATTGTTTATAACGTTCCTTAGCTAAAAACGTTAATGTTCTAAAATCTCTGAGGCTTCCTTCAGAGGCCTCCTTTACTCCACACGTTCCGGTACACGTATGAACAAAAAACATAATTTTGATTTAAAAACCTATAACTTATAATTGTTACGTAAAGCAATACTACTTTTATATTTATTATTTCCTAAAGTTATGAAAGAACCATTTTCTGGTCGTCAGATTTTTTTTTTTTGCTAAAACCCGGCGAAATTTAATTAGCTAGATTAATTAATAACACGAGGAAGCCCGACGACGCTCGTAAATACTTCCCGGTCGCACGTTTTAATTTTTTTTTTCTACGTGTCTATCCTAATGCAGAGGTATTCAAATTTCATCCAAATAATTTTTATAAAAAAATGGCGAGTAACTTATACGCGCGGTTGAAGTAAAACTTCTTTTGCAAATATCGCAATTAAATTTTAATTAATTTTAATTAATTTATAGAATATCATATAAGGAAAGAATATAATATTATATATAATACATTTAAACGAGCAATTCTTATATATTTATTTATTTATATATACCGGCGATCTCGTAAACGACTCTTAACGATTTTGCTGTGGTATGTGGGGGTTTTCAGGGGCGAAAAATCGATCTAGATTAATAATATGTCTGGGAAAACGCGTGTTTTAGAGTTTTCATGCGGTTTTCTTTCGCATGAAAAATATGATCGCTAATTTCGCTCGGGCATAAGCATCGTGGTCAAGCGGCCACGGTACAAGATTGACAATCACAGATGTCCGGGTTCGAATCCTGGTCGGATAAAAGTTTTCACTTTTGTTTTTTTTTTGTAGGTTTTGAGTTTTTAGTTTTTTTTTGTTTTTAAGTCAAATTAAAAAGAAAATTACACTTTTGGCCAAAAACTCCGAGTGAAGCTCGGTCGCCCAGGTACTATCTATTGTCAGACAATAACTACGGTTACCATGGCAACAATCTCATAATTTTTTTATTTCATTTATTATACACATCCATCCCACAGTAATAAATACTTATTCATTTTTATAAGTAATAATAATTATAAGATTATTATTAATAAATATTTTTTTACATAATAATTAATATATAAATATAATATATTAAAAAAAAAATAATAAATTTGACTCTTGCTTCTGCGACACACTTCCGCTATATTCATTTTTCCAATGTATTGATTTACCCCTCAGTCACGCCTAAAGTTTTACTTTAATAAGCCTTATTGTTTTATAATCACTATTATGAAATATTATTAAAATATTTTATATTCAATAAGAACATATTGTAACACAACATTGATTGTAAATTATCATTTAGAATTTTCTAAACTGTAGTTCACTGTTTTTATAAAAAAGATTTTATTATTTAATTTACCATAAAAAAAAATAAGTAATATAAAAAATATAACAGTTTTACTAGAATACCGTTTATTCGTATGGTTCAATACATCACTTTGCGAGCCGTAATTTGAAAACCTCTGTACTTGAGGGTGTTATGATTTATGATGCGATCTCTTAGTAATAAATCAACGCTTTACGGTTTTCCCTTCTTTAAACCATCCTTCGCAAGCGTGACTGAGTCTGCGCGATTTTTAGCGCGTACAATTGCTCAGATTTTTAGTCAGGGGCTTTGAAAAGATGTCATTTTACAATCGTTTACCAATAGAAATTTAAATCTTAATAATATATTATGATTATATTTACGCCACATAGTTATTTTAATACAACTAGTGTTCGCTTAGTAGTTGAAATTCGATCATAATCTTATTAATTTATATAAAAAAGCACTTAAAAACCTAACTATTTAAAAAAAATGTTTTTTTAATAACACTGAATAGCTCGTAAATAGTCACTAAGCAAAAAAAAAAGGAAATCGGTTGACAAACAGAGGAGAAAAAGGTATTAAATTTATTTATTGTCTTTGCCTATTTTTATATAGATTTTAAAAGTTTTCATCCATAAATGACTATAGAATCATCTAGACTAAGCTCTCTGTTTTTTTTACTTAATTCATCTGTTATTTCATCTGTTGTCTACTGCTAAAACTCTTAATTAATTTTATATTACCGGAAAATCAAATTTTTTAAAGGGTTTTATGATAATAATAAATGTTAATGATATTTCTTTATTATTTGAATTTAGTTTTCGTTTGTTTTGTGTTTTGTTTGTTTCGTTTGGTTCGTGATTAATTAATTACATTTTATTATGTAGTAACCTCATTTAAGAACCCTTATTAAAAATTTTTTTTTTATATTATATATATATATATATATATACTTTAATAAAGCATATAAATAATTAAATTAATAAATAAATAGAACGCACGAGCTGAGCCGAAGGCTAGAGTTATATTTTAATAAAATATCATGTAAATCCACATACCCACACTAGTTTTCCTTTTATTTACTTACATGTCGTAATAAAATTGAGTTTTCCAGTTTTCTCAATAAATTCGCGATACATGCGAATGTCTCATAAATATCCATATAGATGTTTGCTTTTCGCAAAAAGGCACAAAAGGCAGCCTTCGGAGTACGTTCGTTAGATGCCATCAAACTGACTTGTGATGTTTTCTTATTTCGTAAACGTGAACGTACGTTACGTACCAGAAATCTTATTTTTTTAACCAAATAAAGCGTTATATTTTGGTGATTTTTTCTGTTACATTTATCCTATGTTAATAAATAAGGGTTATGTTTTTTTAAGTTACTGTATAATATTATATTATGTATACTGATATTATAAAGAGGAAGGATTTGAGTGTTTGTTTGTTTGTTTGCACCGAATAGACTCCGAAAGTACTGAACCGATTAAGATGAAATTTGGTAAGAAGATAGTTTGAGACCCTGGGAATGATATAGGATAGTTTTTATCCCGGAAATCATCCCTTAAGGGAGTGAAAATGAGGATGTAAGTCGAGTCGCTAGTAGTATATAAATCACTCTAAATACCTTCTATAAAAGAAATGATTAGTTTTTAGAATATAATTAATTCATTTTTTGAATTAATCCAGGTTTTGAATTAAGTTATAAGTTATAAGAGCTTTAAATAATATCATAACATATTGACTTAATTTAAATGATCCAAAAAAGTCCTTTCAATTATTGGGTACTGTGTTAAGATTTATTAAATATCAGAAATACTTATTTTAATTATGATATTGCATCTGCCTTTTTCATTTCAGCTTGTTATCGGGGAATGTCAGTTTCAGTAAATATCGATATACCTACATATATTCGACCTCTTTTTAAGTTTCAAAGCTGATTAATATGCGGGTCTTCCTTAAACTTAAATAATAGATAATCTAGAGATTTTTAAAGAAAATTTGGTTTATACATTCAAAAATCTAGCTTATTTTACAAATACTTTGTGAAGAAACCCTAAATTATTACTTACACTATATCTATGTCCAATATACCTACTATACATTCGCGTTCGCGAAGTTAGGCGTTCTGAATGTTACACGCGTCGAAATGTTCACCGAACCCCGCCAGCAATAAAAGATATTTCCCAACTTTGTGAGAACGTTTCCATATATTCTACGTAGATGTTATAGTACGTACAGTAATGATTTCTTAGAATACGTGGTATTTTATGCGGGTTTATTAAGGAAAATATTTGCTGATAACATCGACATGCACATAATAAATTAAGTAACGACCGATATTTATATTTTTTTAGGAAACGTGCTGAAAGCTTGGAATTTAATGGAGTAAACACTCTAACATTATTAGCTTTTGAATGTCGGTCTGCTCATGCATAAGGTGAAAACAGGAGACTGAATTTTAATATATTTTTTAATCGTGCTACGTGTAGTTTGATTTAAAGCCAGTTGTTTTTTTTGGTATCATGAATACACATATATAAAATTATTTTAATGAAAAAAAAGAAAGCACATTAAATCGTAGGGAAACTTTAATTTATAACTTTTGACCCCAAAGAGGTGCATAGGGGTGAAAATTATGTGTTTTCTGGCACGGGGTGTAGAGCAGTGAGAGCAGATCACTAGTATATTGCAAAACCAATAGTATACATCTCAGTACAGTTATGTATTATGCGTAGTTTAAACTATACCTGTATACAAAACCTTATGATGAAGAGGGGCTTTTTATTGGAATATTCTTAAAGAAAGGGACAATAAGGTATAATAAGATATATTTTAATGTCCCTAAAAAGGTTCTTGTAATATCCATTCCTGTGAGTTCTTGCTATACTTAATTGCGTAGACTGGGCTGGAATTTTATAAGCCGAGCCATCACGTTCGACGATAAGGTCGCATCGGCGATATTAGGATTCCTTTGTAATCGTTAAAAGATATGGACAATTAACTTGAATAAATTTGAAAAATATGTTTAATTAATATTTTGATTGATCTTACACCTTATACATCTAAGGATATTCTCAATATATGTACATATCATGTAAGGACATATACATACATAACCCGGATCCAAAGTACCTTATAGCATTCTCCGACCATTACATTATAAGCTTACTCCTAAGCAAAAACTTTTAAAAATAAATAAAAACCGACTTCCAGGCACTGAAAAGTAAAAAAATAACTAAACATAATATATATATATATATATAAATATATATATATATATATATATATATACGGTCGAATAGAGAACCTCCTCCTGTTTTTGGAAGTCGGTTAAAAAGCTATGCCGCTGATTTATATATTTTAGTTTATAAATGATTAATAAAATAATAAGATATTTCGCGGATTAACTCCATCTATCGTCTATTTGAATAAACAAAAATAGCTCGAATCAGGGCTGTAGCATTTTTATATGCGATGGGGTATGTACTGGTGTAGTTTTGTATCATACGTGATATTAGTTGAAAGTACATCAATGATATTATACCTATTATTACACAAAGTACACTAAGCTTATAACGCCATTAGCTAGCAATAACAGGTCTAATACTATAAATTGTAATGACAAATCTATACATACAATAAAATTATAACTAAGCCGAATCTGTACATTAAATATTTTTTGGAAAATCTTTTTGAAATAGACTTTATTAGCGACACAGAAGCCAAATCTATAGTTTTTAGAATTTTTGTCTGTCTGTCTGTCTGTCTGTTACCGCCTCACAGAAAAACCACTGGAGGGATTTTGATGAAATTTAGTATGATGATAGCTGGATATCCGGGTAACATATAGGATACTTTTTAATGCGGAAAAATATCTCATCCTTGAGCTAAAAGTCAAAACGTAACTAGAGACGAACCCGAACGAAGCGAGAGTGAGTTGCTAGTAATTTGATAAAATAAAAGCGACTTTTATAACCTATAAAACGCTCCCTAATTGATTGATTGATTTCTTTGATGACTTCCTTATAAAAGGAAATTAATTTGAATGGCAACGGCTTAAAAATAAAGAGAATTGTTTACTAGAAATGTATGCAAATACCGATTTTGTGATGTCAGCGACATTTAGATTCTTTTCGCAGGCTTGAATCATGTCAGTGGGTCAAACCAATTTGTCGGATGAACTGTAGTTACAGATCGATCTTTGGGAACTTGCTGAAATAACGTTTGGCTTTTGTAATAGGATATGAGATTAGAACGAATTGATGGACAGAAATATTGTATTTTTTCTTGTGTCTAATATTAAACTCTTTGCATAAGAATATGATATAACATAGGTACATATAATAAAATTGTAACTAAAACAAATCTGTACATTAAATATTTTTTGGAAAATCTTACTGAAATAGACATACATACAGACATACAGAAAACTAATCTATAGTTTTTAGAATTTTTGTCTGTCTGTCTATTACCGCATCACGGAAAAACCACTGGAGGGATTTTGATGAAATTAAGCATGATGATAGTTATTCGGGTCAACATATAGGATAGTTTTTACTGCAGAAAAATATCTCAACTTAGAGAAATCTATACTAAACGTTAAAACGTAAGTAGGGACGAACCCGAGCGGAGCGACGGTGAGTCGCTAGTCTAAATATATTAATCGAAGTGTATGAATCTGTAAATAATTTTTTTCGATGATCTATGTTAGGTACAACGTTAGGTACATTAGGTTCATCTTGTCGTGGTGGAGGACTCATTAGACGTAGGCGTCCGGCAGTCCAGCCAGGCCACATGGACCTGCATGTCTACAGGTGGTATGCATAAATGCGTTTCCCAACCAAAAAAAAAGCTCTAGATTAAAAGTTATACAGGTTTTTTTGAAATTGTAAGCATCGAAATGGCTAGACGTTGTTGAATAAACTATGACTGAGTGACAGTCACTTGAGAAGAACTTGAAAAGTCGAAATGGAACAGAATTAAATAATAAATAGAATTATGCTAAAGTTAAAATATAAAATAAAAATCATACTAAGCGGTTACGAAGGTAATGAAAATATACAGGCATGTGAAATTGCTGGTAAATGCTATTTAAATAATAATTATATATTTATAATATGTATTTATTTAAAGTTATATTATATGTGTAGTGTATCAACTATCTGGTATCCACATCACAGGCTTCGTAGCTTACCATGGAACTAGATGGTGCTGTGTGTTAATGTCCCAACATATTTATTTATTTATTTATTTAGTTATTACTATATCAATGATTGTTACAAATTCTGAACTTCAATTAAATTGTATAGGTTCCACGTGTGATAGTTCAGCATGATTTAGTTTGGAAATGTCACGTAGAATGGTGGAGACACGAAGGAGATTGATGGATGAGACCTGATATTGGGTGTGATTACTAGCATTAATTAATAAGATTACCTAGGTCATAACTTAGTTAGTTTATAGTTCCACAATGTTTTTTTTTTACTTTTATCAAGGAATTTGAACAATTTAGAACGACTTCAAAAAGGTATAGGCAATTCGTCTAAATTTTTTTTGTATATCGTTTTTTTTTTTTTAAATTAATATATTACTGTGATTTTGTATGAATAGGGTTCTGCAAAATATATTATTATTTATATTATATTAGTAAATAAAATACATTCCTTACTTTCTTTTGTTAAAGTAGTTATATTTTGTGCTATAAAGCTGCACGGAAATAGAAACCTATACATATTATAATGTCAGATTATGCAGAAATTTAAAACTAAGTTATCTATACATATGTATATATAATACAACTGTAGAGGTCGAATGTCTGTACATAGAAAGAAAAATGCTAAAAACCGAGTCAGGGAGATGTAAGGAGAGTAATAGAACAAATATATATTTCTTCCAAATGTTTGTTTCTCTGTCTGTTAGTCTGTTTGTACGGGCTAATCTCCGAAACTATTGGACCGATTTCAATGAAATTTTGCCCGGTGGTACCTTATACCCTGGTCAATATTTTAAATACTTTTCATCCCGGAAAATTAAAGAGTTCCCGTGGGATAGTTAGAAAAGTATAGTAATTCATACAGCTTAGTACACATAAACTAATGATGGATTTTAATGAAACTTTACAATAATATAGTTCATACATTAAAATAACAAATAGGCATTTTTTATCCCAGAAAAATGTACGGTTCGCGTGGGATAGATTTGTTTTTGTTTGTCTAGAAGCGAACCTGAACGAAGCGAGGATAAGCCGCTAGTGTTTTAATATAATACTTAGGTATATCATTATAATTTCAAAGTGATGAATGATAAAAAACACTAAAATATAATTTTAGGTTTAATATATTTATGTATGTGGAGACAACAATTTTGATATTTTATGGTAATTATAAAACATTTTTCTATTTACAAAATTAATATAACGATGTACAATTGCTGTAAATCATTATAAAAACGCCAAAAACTTTTGTGAAAGGTCTGAATATAAATTTTCCTGACAATCAAAAGCGTTCTTGGTGAAATATAGGAGCAATTTGAAATAAATCATCGAGACTTAGTGTAATGATGGTTTATACCGTTAATAGGTCTATTTGTGAGCGACCGCGGTGTACTTATCGGCTTGCCCAGAGCTCGTTTAGAGAATTTGAGGGCATCAATTCCTTATAGCTAATGGCCTGTTTAATGAAAACGAAAATAAGTATACTTAAGACCGCACACGCCTTGGAAGCGCGTATACTAGTGTTCGCCCAGTGGCCGAGATTCAACCATAATATTTTTTTTAAGCTCAAAGCTAACTTAAAGCTCGTCAATAGCTGCTAAACAAAAAAAAAGCTGTTGACTATTGAAAAAGGTGCAGAAATATTTTGTCTTTGCCTATTCATATATAGATAGACAAAATACAAATAATATTTATATATTTTACTATTCTTTTGACGTTTCAATGTACATATACATATACTAGCACAACCCGCGGCTACGCCCGCGTTCAATCTACAAAAAAAAACTCTTTGGCTTTATGTTATACAGCGACTCAGCCTCATTCGCTCGGGTTCGTCGCTATGTATTTATATGATATGTTTCATACATAAATATTAAAATCGCGATTAAAACATGGGGGTGGGGGTAGGTGAGTGAAAAATATTTTACGACCTATTCTCATACCTACCAAATATACAAAGAAAACAGTCATGAGAACTGCTGACAGAAGTGAAAACTTTAAACTATAAAGTATAAGTAAAAAAAAAGTTGCTATTCTTGGATATTCAAATTAATTATTTCATCTTAAATTAAAATTTGTAAATTAAAACTGTTTACATTCATCTGGTTTTGACATCTATCGGCACACTGAGTGTTAGCGTTAACAGGTCACGTGACCATATCGATGACGATTTACATGAATTTACTCGCTATCCAAACCTGCCTATAGAAGTTTTCAATTCAAAAAAAATATTTAAGTTCGGTCGAGCCGTTTCGGAGGAACATAACATTAACATTAACATTAACATAACATAACATTATTAATATATGTGTAGCTTATTTGCCACCACCATTAGATGTATGCTATGTTGACACATTTCTACGAAATCTTTCGCGTGTATTAATAAATGTAAACAGGAAATCATCTACAATCTTAATTGGTGATTTTAATTTAAGTGATCTATTGTGGGAGTATAATATAAGTCGATATTTTCTGTCCCCTTTATTGTCAGATAGCTGCTTAGTAAATAATTTTTTAGACAATATATCTTTTAATAACTTTTATCAATGCAATCATGTTTTAAATGGAAATGGTAAAATTCTTGATTTAGTTTTTTCCACTAATCCTTCTTGTATAACTATTAACCAAGTTTTAATTCCTATAATACCACCAGATATTCATCACCCTCCTTTAGAAATTTGTTATCAAACGTCATCATATAATACTCTAAAATATAATAAAATACTATCATATAACTTTGCAAAGTGTGATTATGAAGCTGTAAACTCTGCTCTAGAATTAATTGATTGGTCTGCTCTTTGGGACGGATGTATACATATCGATGAAATGATTAAAATATTTTATTCAACTTTAATGCCTATCATAGATAAGTTTACTCCTCTTAGAAAGCCAATGAATGAGAGCTTCCCTGCTTGGTTTTCGTTATCACTAATTAAAGCTCTTAAAGAAAAAGCGAAGTATCATAAAAAATATAAAATTTACGGAAATGAAATGGACAATTTAAGTTACATAATCTTACAAGAACGATGTGATTTATTATTAAAAGAATGTTATACTAATTTTAAGAATAACGCTCCTAACCTATTGCGGCGAAATCCAAAATATTTTTGGAAATTTTTTAAGGACCGAAAGAGTAATTGTGCTTCAATCCCTAATGAAATGACGCTAGATAACGAAAAAGCAATAGGAGGGCAAGAAATATGCAATCTTTTTTCCAAACATTTCCAAAGTATATATAGTTTAAATCAAGCTAATTCTATGCCGACACAAACGTTCAATACTATAGAACATTATTATTTATCACTTGGCCAATTAGTTGTATATGAAAATGATGTTTTAAGACACCTCCAATCTGTAAATATAAATAAATCTCCTGGTCCTGATAGTTTACCTTCATTATTTTTAAAAAAATGTGCAAATAATTTATATAAGCCGTTGTGTAAAATTTATAATAAGTCTTTGGAAAGTGGGGTGTTTCCGTCTGAATGGAAAAAGGCTTATCTATCACCTATTCATAAGGGTGGAGATGTGAGTGATGTGAGTTGTTATCGTCCTATTTCGTTATTGTCAAATTGTGGAAAAATATTGGAATCAATAGTTAATAAACATATACTAAATCATGTACGTCGCTACATAAATTGTAACCAACATGGCTTTTTACCTAGTAAGTCTACAGTGTCTAATTTAGTTTCTTATGTATCTGATATTGCAGAAGGTTTAGATAAAAAGAAAGAAGTACATTCTATATATACTGATTTCAAAAAAGCATTTGATTTAGTAAATCATAAATTATTATTAAAGAAAATTGAAAATATAGGTATCCACGGTAGTTTGTTAAGATGGATTGAGTCTTACTTAAAGAACCGCTCGCAGTTAGTATATATTCGTGGTTTTAAATCAGGAGAGTGCGAAATAACTTCTGGAGTTCCCCAAGGGTCACATCTTGGCCCATTGCTATTTTTAATATTTATTAATGATTTATGCAATAATATTAAATCAAATTTTAAATTTTTTGCCGATGACTTAAAAGTTTATCGTGTAATAAATGATGATTCTGATAAGCAAATTCTACAAACAGACGTAAACTTTATTGTAGATTGGTGTAATTTTAATCAAATGTATCTAAATTCTACGAAGTGTTTCTTTTTAAATTTTTCACGAAAAATTCATTCTGAATTAGTTACATATCATATTAATAATTTACCTATCCAAAAAGTTACAAGTATCCGTGACTTGGGTGTTATATTCGATAGTACACTGAGCTTCAGACAACATTATGATAACATAATAAAAAAAGCTTCGAAATTATCAGGTTTTATTAATAGACAACTAATATTATTTAAGCAACCAAATATCACTATTCATATATTTAATACATTGGTTCGAAATTTACTAGAATACTGTAGTACAGCATGGAGCCCGTCCTATCAAGTTCACGTAAATAGATTAGAATGTGTCCAAAAAAGATTTTTATATCACGTATCCTACACAGACAACAAATGCCATGAATTAAATTCTTATCTACAAAGACTACGTCACTACAAAATGATTTCTCTATCTACACGTAGGAAAATACTTGATATAATTTTTTTGTACAAGCTAATTCATGGGTATATTGACTCACCTGATCTCTTACAACGACTGAACTTTAGTATTCCACGTCCTAGTAGTCGTTTACAAAATCGTAAGACATTCTGTCTTCCAAAGGCAAGAACTAATGCAATAAGCCACTCGCCCTTATTCCGCATGTGTTCAGCGTATGATGCTATTCGCTTTAAATTAGATATCTTTAATAATACCTCTATAGCCTCTTTACGTAAAAAATTAAAGGAAATTGTTTAGTTTAATAGCTTTTTTTAGTAATTCATATATTTTTTTACTTTTTTTGTTATTATTAGTAGATAAAAGCCATTCCTTATTGTTACCGTAGGTTAAATCTCGTTTATGTTTATAATATAATATAATATAATATAATATTAAGTTTTGTTTGTATATGTATGCTGTGTCTGCATCTAGAAAAATGCAATCTTGTGTATTTATTTTTTAAGCAATTGTTATTTTATGTGTTTGATTGTCATTTGTTTTGTAGACCAAAAAACAAATAAATAAATAAAAATAAATAAATTCTGATATATTTCATTATATACATTATGTTTACCGTACACAATTTTCATAATAACTATTGATAAACAAAAGCAATTATAATTTAAATACGCTTTTTAATCTTGTAATTTAGATAAAACAAAAAATGTGCTTTCATCGCTTAGTATGATAAGACGACTTCAATTTAAATATCTACAAGAATCTTAAAAGCAAGATTAAAAGGGGAATATTAAAAACAAAGAAAGTAAACGCCAGAGGGAAACATAAATGTCCTTTAAAACCAGATAGATAAAGGTTGTTGACCATATTGAAGGCTATTTCCTAATAGTCACCTTGGCGTGGTGGTGGTGATGGGGAGTGGGTGGGGCTCATTAGCGTCTGGCAGTTCAGCTGGGCGCGAAGCCAAGAATCGCACGGGGAGGTGGCTCACTTCCGTGGGCAGTGTACCCTGCGAGTTGCTCCTGGTACTTCTCTGATAGCAGAGTAGCTTCTTGGAACAATGCCATTGTTGTTGTGGTCAATATTAAGAAAACATAAAGATAACATACCGTCCTTAGACCCGAATTTCAATTATTCTATTCAGTAGATTCGGGGAAAATTATCAGACAGGCATACACTAACCATTACACCTCTAGTTTACACACCACTACTATATTGATCAACATAGTACCTACTCATTAAAGATAGTGAAAAAGATAATTCCACATTGTGAATCATATGCGTATGAATAAAAAATAAGTTAAGACTAACAGCTTTAATAGTACCTTAAGCCAATAAAAGCTTAAAAAGAAGTAACTTTAAGCTTTGCACGAACTTTGTTTTGTGGAAGGTGGCCTTAATACAAAAGTTCAAAGCTTTAGAAGGCGCTAGAGGTGGTCTTGTTGATTAACAACATTTTTTTTACTAATGACTATCGTTTAAATATTCTTGTCTACTGTTGGGTAGACGACAGAAACAAAATGGTACATCTTCAGAAATGTAATTCTATGATGTTAAGCTTTTTTAATTTATTTTAAAATGCTATAAAAAATATCAATTTATTATGATGGGCTAGTCACTCAAGCTCGGTCCGCTCAAGGTACGTTATAACAGTTAGTATAGATTTCTCAGAGATGAGATATTTTCCCGCAGTAAAAAGTATCCTGTATGTTGACCCGGACAATTAGCTATCATCATACAAAATTTCATCAAAATACCTCTAGTGGTTTTTCCGTGATGCGGTCACAGACAGACAGACGAATTCTAAAAACTATAGATCCGGCCTCTGTAACGATAATAATGTCTATTTCAATAAGATTTTTCAAACAATATTTAATGTACAGACTCGGCTTCGCTACAATTTTATTATATGTCAAGATTATGTATGTTATTAAGCAAAAATATTTTAAGGTAAAGCAGTAAAAGTAATTCGTCACAATTTGTTTTCCACAATTGATTGTGTTTTGTTTGTAGCCTTATCCAAATAATATAAGTTTAAAATTTAAGTTTAAAATAGTCAGCTTTGGGGTTGAAAGAGAAAAACGATTTTTTCTACTTTCTTTGACCTTACGCATTTGTTGATTAGTACTTGTTATCATAATAATACAAAATTTAATTTTACGCTATGATATCAAATTTCCTAGAACTGTTCACTAAAATTAATTTTACATAAATAAATAATTTACGTATTAAAATCATAATTTACCATTGAGTTTACTGTTTACATGTTAACTTCTGCCTCTCTTTGAAGTTAACAATAGATTGAAATAATATTTTGCGCGAATATTTTACATTTAATTTTCTTGAGATCACGATTTTTATTTCGATGTTTTTCTTCCCGATGTTTCAAATACTTTACAACATAGGGGCTGCAAATGATAAATAATAAAAAAATTAATAATTAAATAAATATGTAAATATATATGTTGGGACATTAACACACAGCACCATCTAGTTCCATGGTAAGCTACGAGGCTTGAGTTAAGGATACCAGATAGTTGATACACTACACATATATAACTTTAAATACAAACATATTATAAATGTAAACACCCATGACTGGAGTACAAAGATTCGTGCTCATCACACAAATGCATGCCCCCAGCGGGGCTGGAACCCGCGACCGCTGGCATAGCAAGTAGGGTTGCTCACTACAAACTGAGCCATACGTATCGTCAATTTCATAAAAATTAAAAATAACAATGTTATCGTTACGTTATAGAGTCATGTTATGCATGCTTCACAGCAATCATGGTCACGGGAAAGACTAATGTTTTAATCGCGGGTCTTCTCACAATCCCCGCAAGGGGAGTGGGGAAACGGCATCAGGGCATTGCCCTCTGGCCGTGGTATCTATCGCCGCCCACAAATATGGGCGCGTCCCGGGGAGGTCCTATCTAGGACCGTAGTGGTTTCGATGATGATGAGCCGCTGCCAGGGCGATCAGCCCAGCCGGGTGAGACCCATTCGGGAAGCCCAGCTAAGTGATCAGCGACCGGTCGCGGCAGCGACTCAGGCGTCTTCAGTTAGAATGATGTTCCTCAGGAGCGCGTAGCGGTCCGGTAGACGGGCGTGCCAGGAGGCAATGTCCCTGATGTGAGTGTGGGCTGAGGAGTCTGCCCTCTCGAACATCCCCTGGGATTGGCGGCACGCGTACTAATGTTTTAGACGTCTCAATGATCATTATATACTTGTTACAGAGAGTGTCTACCCACAAAATTACAAAATGATTTCAAAAATACAAAAATAGCACCAAAGTACCTTACAATATTTGTTAATTGTAATTTTAAACTTTTTATATAATTGTAATAAATTTTATAAATGAATATGGAAATATAATTAATTTAGTTTTAACTGTTATTTTTATAATTATTATAATTTTTTAAAAACCTTATTAATTAATAATCCTATTCAGAGTTTAGCATGATTGCTGTAAAGCATTCGAAACGTCAAGAACCAAAAATCAAAATAAATCCGCGAAAAAATCCGAAAAGATAGTTTTATTTAGATTATCAAACACTAGCGACTCATCCTCGCTTCATCCCTTTTTTTTTTTTTTTTTTTGTTTTCGCTGGGGAAACCCATCATGGGGACCTTACCGGCCGTCAACGGGTAAGGTACTGTGAGACTCTTACTCACTAAAACCCACAGCGGAATCCATCACCGCAGTGCAATGGGGCGTTGCAGGATCGCTTGCGCATGCACTACAACACCCCTGAACCTCGCTTCATCCCTAGACAACCCACGGGAACCGTACATTATTACGGGATGATAAAAAGCCCTTCTCAAAAAACCGGCTATCTAATGCAAAAAGATTTTTTTAAATCGGATTAGTAGTTCCTGAGATTAGCGCATTCAAACAAACAAACAAACTCTGCCTCTTAATAATATTAGTATAGATTCGCGTAAATTTAAGAAAGTATTATACATACATTTATATAAATTGAAATCGATTCTGAAATTATCTATTGTACTTCAAACAGAAAGAAACTAGAATCGATTTACCAAATTTTGAACTTTAACAATTCTATTTACATAGAAATACATTCAACATTGTTTTATAGATATTTAGTTAACCACTCATGAATGTCGAAACACGCAAAACAATCATCAAAGCTACGAGTAGTTTAATACAATATAGATAATTTACGGGCATGTTATATAGTACATATTGTTATAGGGCTGTAAAGGAGTGCCGTAATGAGGAATTGAGGTGGAAAATTGGATCTGAGTAAGCATACAATAGAATATTATTTTTGTTGTAATTTTAATTGTGATTAAGTAAGAAATGTATGATTCACAAAACTAGGACTAGGACTCTGTCAAGCCTGAGGAGTCCGACTGGATAGGTACCACCCCCTTATCTATTTCTGTCGCCAAGCAACAATGATTGCATTGTTGTGTTCCGGTTTGAAGGATAAGGTAGCCAGCGCAATTACAGGCAAGAGGCATATCACCTTAGTCGTCACAGTGATAACGTACTGGCGGTTCTGTATTTTTGTTACCTAAAACCTAAGTGCATGAACTGTAGGTGTTATGGGCGACAGGTACTGCTTTCCATCAGGTAGTCTGTCTGCTCGTTGGTCACTGAATCTCATAAAAAAAAATTTTTTTTTACTATTTATGTGAAATTATGTATTATTGAATTGTTTTTCTTTTACTTTGCGATTTTTGTCATTTTGTCATTTTCAGATTTTGTCTGTGGATTAAAGGACTATCTCAGTACATAATTTGGTATAATGATAGCTGGTTATCCGGGTCAACGTATAGGATACTTTTTACTGCGGGAAAATATCTAAATTCTGAGAAATCTGTACTAAACGTTAAAACGTAAGTAGGGACGCACCCGAATGGAGCGAGGGTGAGTCGCGAGTTATAAATAAATTTAAATATACAGGTACATATCTCTATTCTTATATTCATTGTATTTATTCTTTTTTTAATTGAGCCACTTGTTATTTAAAAAAAAAACTATGATATTTACTATTTTATTTGATGAGCTCGTAATTTATATTGTCATAAAAAATATTGTTTTTTAAACAAATGATATATAATTTGTAAGAAGTCTAAGAATAGTGTATATTAACTTTCACTAACAATCTTATATATTTAAACGAGCAATTCTTGTATATTTATATATTTATTTATTTATTTATACCGGCGATCTCGGAAACGGCTCTAACGATTTTGCTGAAATTTGGTATATGGGGGCTTTCGGGGGCGAAAAATTGATCTAGATTAGTCACATGTCTGGGAAAACGCGTGTTTTCGAGTTTTCATGCGTTTTTCTTATGCATTATTCTACGCAAAATTTAATCGCGACATCTATACAACTGTCTCAGTAACACTTAGTCACTTAATGTAAAATTATTTTTAAGCCAAATTAAAAAGAAAATTATTCTTATCGCGACATCTATACAACTGTCTCAGTAACACTTAGTCACTTAATGTAAAATTATTTTAAGCCAAATTAAAAAGAAAATTGTTCTTATCGCGACATCTATACAACTTTCTCAGTAACACTTAGTCACTTAATGTAAAATATACAATCTTTCAAGAACTCCGAGCGAAGCTCGGTCGCCCAGGTACTAAGTCTTTAAACGCACAACCCTCGGGATCATTACGTATAACATTCTGATAAGGAATAAAGGCATAGCGAAAAATCCCATAACACATCTACACGCGATAAGGATAAGAAAAGTGCTCCTAAAATTTTTGAATATGTTTTTACATAATGTCTTACAGTTACTTTTGACGTATATAGCCCACGTTACTTTTGACGTATGCAGGATTTTAATATATACCTATATTACTAATGATATCCTTGCTTGAGCAGATATGTCTTTAGGTTCCTAGAAATAGCTTATGTTACTCCAGACGTTTATTTCGTAGACGTAATGATTAATTCATCGCTCGTCCTTTAACTGGTTAATAAAAATGTTTAGTAAACCGAAATAATAAAGGTTAACGGTTATTGTTAGATAAAGTTAGATTGCGGTTTTGATACCGAAATAACCGGTTAATTCATTCCTAAGTAAGAAATGTATATGCATCCTTCTACTAAGCCATTCACCATTAGCAAAGACGCACCAAATGTAAACGCTGTCCAAAATCGCTTTAAAAAATGAACGGGTCTCCGAGCTCTGCTCCAACTGTAATCTATCCGTGTACTAAATTTCATCTAAATCTGTTCAGCCGTTTCGAATTGAATGAGTAACAAACATACATACAAACACATAAATACATATAATATTTCATATTATGTATAATAGTCGCGTGATTAGGTACAAAAGTATTTCCTGCAAAATTATGCTTCTTTACACTTTTCTTATTATTATTTTACTTATGCATTTTCTATTTTTTCAATCTTTTTATAGGACAGATTGTTACCAATCTTCAAATTCAATCAAAATTTAATCTGCCAACATATGTTTTTTTATCTAAAGAAAATATTTTCCCGTCTACAATGGATGTTAATAAAGACTGTAGAGCCCTATTGCGTCCCAATAAATTTACCAACGAACAGTAGGAACAATTTTCCAGTTTATATACTCTTTTCATGAACAGCCTAATAACAATTAATATTAAAATGACATACAATCCGTCCGTGGATGTTATTTTGCTTTAGTTATTATTTTTGTACGAATTTCATCTTTTATATTGTATATACATAAAATACATAAAGATGAAATACAAAAAAAAAAAATACTGGACTACAGAATTATATGTTATTATTGGATAATAATAATATGTATTCTACAAAAGACTACAAAAGATGTATTCCAAATCAATACATTTTTCATTTTTTTAAATCAAATGATTAATTTCTATTAATTTTCCTACTTATTATAAAAATAAGGCATCTTATTAAAATTAAATACTTACTGTTATATCTATTTCATGCTTTTACACACTGTTAGTATAGTAATATTAAGAGTAATGTATTCTAATATAAAAGTACACAAGTACCTTTATTAATATATATCTAGAACATGCCTTTGCATGTTCTAGATATATGTTTTGAAAACTGTTGGATATCCAAATATATAAAAAATATATACGATATAGGTATTGGAACACGTGCGAGTAAAGTCTAATTTATGATTTACTAGCGACTCACCCTCGCTTCGCTCGGGTTCGTCCCTAATTATGTTTAACTTTTAGTATAGATTTCTCAGAGATGAGGTATTTTCCCACAGTAAAAAGTATTTTATATGTTAACCAAGATAACCAGCTATCATAGCTATACCAAATTTCATCAAAATCTGTCTAGTGGTTTTCTCGTGATGCGTTCCCAGACAGATAGACAGACAGATAAACAAAAATTCTGAAAACTATAGATTCTTTCTCTATATCGATAATAATGACTACTTCAATAAGATTTTCCAAAAAATATTCAATATACCCGTTCGACTCAGAATCTATCCTATATAATTTCATAATTAATTAAGCAGTGGGCCCATGCCCGGTAGTTTGCTGACAGATGAGTTTTAAGGCAACCGTGTATCCTATTGTTCATGACTACAATGTTTGCTTTATTACACTATAGTGGGCCCATAAAGTCTGAAGTGTGCGGAGGCTCTTAAACCTCTTTTTCAATACGATTTTCATGCATAGCCGGCTGAGTGAAATAGATGACAACTATCTCTTTCATTGCGTTCAGGATAATAGCACTTCCGGCAATGGTGGAATTTGAATAAAATAATAGTTTGGAAATTGCACGCCACATGGTCCGAAAGGAGATTGTAAGGGCACAAAGGAATTTGGAGAAGTTTTGCTAAGGTCACTTTATTTAATGGGTTTCCACGCTTGCTTTGATGTAATTCGGGCCGAAAAAGTTTCGCGACAGCAATGAGATAAATTGGTAAAGGATTTTTTATATTGTAACGGCGTTTGGATGCTTAAGAATTTGTGTCAACTTCAATGAATCTGAGCTTGTAACTTGTAGTTACCCATTTGCTGCTTTTATTATTTATCACGCAATTTTGTCACCTCCTTTCAACTCTACGATTTTCCTTATATATATAATCCTTATTTTTTTTCTTAACTGAGTCTAGCGTTTTATTTATAAGATATAGGAGATATAGCTATAGATTTACTTTAAGTTTTTTTCACAACTTAATGTAAATCTATACTTAATATTATAAAGAGGCAGAGTTTGTTTGTTTGAACGCGCTAATCTCAGGAACTACCACTTCGATTTGAAAAATTCTTTTTGCATTAAATAGCCCGTTTATTGAGGAAGGCTGTATATCATCCCGGAAATGTACGGTTCCCGTGGGATAGATTTGTTTTGATCTAGAGATGAACTCGAAGCAAAGCGAGGGTGTATCGCTGGTTCACTTATAATGAAAGATTATTTTCGTTCTAATTTATATGGCACACTTGCTTAGTTTTTTTTCTAATTTATATACAAATAAAGTATAAAAGTAATTTTTACTACTAAAATTAATGACAATTTAAATAATAAATTCATATATAATAATATTATATATACATAACCCTTTTTTAAATATTTCTAAAAATAAATTAATCAAAAGAACGCATAATATAGGACAGTCTGTTCAGATTCAGGGTAGATATACCGAATACCATATCTCATAAAAGAACATTGAGATTGCTTATAGAACTTGGACCCTTCATATGATTTGAATAATACAAATAGTTTTGGAATTGCACTCCCGTCCGTGGCGTGAATGCGGAAGACCGTATTATCATTGGTCTTTTTCCGACCCTCGAGGTCTTATTTAATATTCATACGTGCACATTAATGTGTAGAAATGTTGGTAAATTTGGAAAACTTATATAAATTACGGGATAAGAAATCAGTTTTCATTTAAATAACTATATTCTTATTATTAATATTATTCTTGATCATTTTACTCTTAAAATTAAAAGTTTCGTAATTAATAGGCAGAAGGGAAACCGTTTTTACGGCACTAACCTCAAAAAAAAGATATTCCGAAATGTGATTTGGACTTAAAAATGATTATGTATTGTTCCATTTATATACTTACTGTATTCAGTAAGAGATTAGAAATATGCCTTTCATAAAGAGAGTTAAATAAACCGTAGCATACTTATTCTGCGTTTAAATTAAAATCCTGTTGAAAATATTGCCGTCATTTGTCGCGCACGTGTGGTGATTCAGGTGTAATTTAAGCACCATTAGGTTTCACGCCGCGTCACGGCCTCATGACTTGTGGGGGCTACGTGTCAGCTCCAATTGTTTTCGACAGCTAAAGTTAAGTGTCATGTTATAATCCATAACTTACTTTTAGCCCTTAAAACTTCTTATTGGTCATTATGGGTTACTAACTAATCATTAATTGTTGCCTAATTTTAAACAATTATTGTGTGAAACTTTTACTATATTTTATTTGATTTGGCTTTTTCAAGTCTACGACTTGACGTCAGCTAACATCGAGTAACAAAAACGGTAATATTACGCGAGTGTTCTAACTTTAAGCCATAAAATAAAACGAAGATCGTTTTAGAACTTAACTGTGGATTTTCTGGGAATTTCCAGACTCATAAAAGCACTGATGCGACATTGCATTTGCAATTGCAACCATGCCCCACGTTGGGTGCCAGCAAACTTTAACTGATCACTTTATGCGAACTTTATACTACGACCCATATACAAGTTGTAAAAATATTAAAAAGTCAGTGAGCCAATTCGATAGCAAATCATATAAATTATCAATAACGTGATGTGTATATTATCTGATCATGACAGCTTCGTAGCAATTGCCCAATCTACCCGTAATTCTCAAATCAAAAATCAAATATAAATGTAATATTCTTAAATTTCTTATTAAACGTGTCTGATTATGATAATCGAAGATTTGCTGTTTGCTAAAAAGTTGCCGTTTTCGAAAGACATGTCAAGTCAAGTTTGGCCTGATCCCCCTCTTATTGAAGAGAGGCCCGTGCACAGCAGTAGGACGTTAAAAAGGGCTGAATACAAAAAGTTACCGTTATTTTTAAATAATTTATAATAATGAGGATATACAAAAACATCTAATACACGTAAAATATATAATTATCACTACTAATTTTACTAAAAAAATATGAATGACCCAAAGGAAACTATTGTAATATAAGGAAAATGTGGTATATGGTGAATAAAAAAATAACATAATAGAAAAGACAAACCTCCGGAATTTTTTCTGTAACAGATTTTCCTTTGCACAACAAAGTAAAAGAACATTTATTTTTCTGCCTTGATTATAGTGTCTTTGTGTAGTGAAGTAAACAACCAGGATAATCTTCCCAGAACTCATCATATCTTATTATCGTGTGAATGAAAAAATGATCTAGATAATATTTTATTATGTATATATATCTCCTTAACGTGTATGTTATATCACAGTATAGTAAATAACATTTAAAATGTATTTGAATATATAAATTTTAACCCAAATAATAAATATGTATTTCTTTAAGTTTTAATAGACATGAGTGATTGTGACGCGCTTAAAGTGACGCAAGATACAATAAATGTACTCCAATACTGTCGCCTTAACCGTAACGCACTCCTTACATGTCGCTCTCACAGAGGCACACATTTACGCCGTAACTATTAGGCCGCGCGCACTTTGGATACGTTTTGGTCCTAATTTTACTCATGCGAATACGTACGAACACGCACGAATGATAACGATCTTTCAAGTACTATGGGGACGCGCAGACTGGATACTAGTTAGTCGTAAGTACGTGTAGTTCCGAAACTCAGAAAACAATCTGAACTTGTTGGAATTTTAAAACACTTTAAAAATTAAAAATGGATGGAACTCTATTTGACGGAGAAAAACGTATACAATGTTCGCACTTAATTCGTACAACCACGATCATATGTTTCAATACAACAAAAAATCGTGTCCAAAGTGCGCGCGGCCTTAGTATTTGATGTTTTTCGAATTGAACATATGTATGTAGAGCTTAAAAGTAATATATAAGCCGAAAAGCTACGGCGGCTATAGTCCCGTTATATCAATCAGATTTTATCTTATAAGTAAAAAAAAAAAATATGTACTATTTTTTTAATAATCTACTTTAATCCAAACTTTTCTAATATTAGTTCGCAGCGTAAATACATTTAAGTTAAGCAAGTTCATTCGAGCTTGACCTAATCCTTTATAAAGGTTTTACGTAATTTCATGCAAAATCTCAGATTTTGTTGAAGTTCGCGGACCTGCAATTAGCACATCAAAGCGGATTGGGAAACGGGCTTTTGGGTTTTGATTTACATTTCAAAAAGAAAGTTTCTGAGTTGAGCCGACGCTGACGTCGATCAACACCTAAAATTCGTTCATGATTTTTTTATGTTGAACACATTAGCATCTCTTTATCATCTACTTTAAAACATAATCTATTTACTTTATAAATAATTCATTCGTGTATTTTTAATGTTGTATAATGTATTAAACATCAACTAGTTATTAGCAAATTCTAAACTAAAATCGTTACTTCTGTATACTTGTGGGCTAAGTTTTTTTTTCATTCATGTGTTAATTTATAATTAGGTATATATGTAAAGCCCGTATATTGGTAAATCTTAGGTTTAACTAGGTTTAACTTTAACTAAGTTTTAATTTTGTTGAGCGGAATCAGTAATAGTAATAAGTTACTCCTTATGACATCAGCTATCTGCCAGTGAAAGTCCCGTCAAAATCAGTAAAGCCGTTTTGGAGATTAGCCGGAACAAACAAACAGACAGACAGACAGACGGGCAGACAGGCGAAAATATTTAAAAATTATATTTTTCTTATAACTACCGTATATAATTTCATATGCATTTAGCAAAAGGCTATTATTTTGAAATTACAAACAGACACTTAAATTTTATTTATCTGTATAGACTAGTATATTTTAGTAAATACCAACATGAGTATTGAGTAGGTAAATGTAAGGATTTTGTTAAAAGAAAGGAACTTTTGGGCTTTTACCATCAGAGTTTTTTAGATGCTAGGTTTAGGGCCAAAAAATAACGGATCACTAATTACTAACTAAATACCCTACAAAACCGTTTCTTTACATTAAACTAGCGACTCACCTTCGCTTCGCTCGGTTTCGTCCCTAGGTACGTTTTAATGGTTAGTATGAAATACAAATCTTTGAATTTCTCGGCTTTTCTGTACTATAATATACATGTATTATACATATAAACCTCCACCTTAAATGACTCTATCTATTGAAAAAAACCATTCAAAATCCGTTGCGTAGTTTTAAAGATCTAAGCGTACATAGGGACAGACAGACAGCTGGAAGCGACTTTGTTTTATACTATGTAGTGAAGCTATTTTATGTACAGCAAAAAAATTCGAAAGTGCTCTTAAATAATATTCGAACATACTTGTACTTATAAAAGTACTCATTCCTATATCTATGGTAAACGAAGCAGTCAAAGTAACAAATGTTTACGCTTATCGTCTTTTTTCCTCTGCCTTGTCTCGTATCCTAAGACTGAGATCAGGTGGCTTTAACATGTACAATCTGATTGTGAACATAAAGATTATGTTTAAAATGTAGAATGGAGAATAAAATGTCCCTAATCGGAGTCTTTTTTGGAATAGATGTTTAATTTTTTTTTAAAGATTATATTAAACATAGTTACCAATAAAATAATTACATTTAATAAACACATTACATCAACTCACGCTTGGTAATCCTATCAATATCGCTTGGTAATGCTATCAAGTCCCAATGTTCTTTTTTCTATAAAGTTAATTTACGTTTCGGAGAAACAGCCTGTTTTTTTATTCCGTTACATCATTTATATTATTTTATTATATTATTCTGTTGTAATATGTCTTAGGTGACAAGTAAAGCAGGGAAGTATCTCTAGTACTATTATGAAAACTCTAACTGCCTCCGTGGTCTAGTATTACATGTCAGGCTGCAGATTCAGGGGAAACGGGGTTCGAGTCCCGAGTCGTGCTATGTTTAATTATTAAGTTTTTTCGTTAACGTATTCTCTGTAGCAGTAGGTTAATCTCAATGTAGCTATGGCCGAAATCGGTCAGGAGGAGGATATGAATGCTCTAATATTTATATGATTATATGAAGCACCAATAAAGCAAAAATTTAATTACGGCATATTTTCGTGAAATACTTTTTTTTAAATACATATTGTACGTATAATATAATACGTATTGTATTTTAAATACAAAAAAATCTATAAGTACAGTTATTTATATAGTTAGTTACCGTTTTGAACAAACAAAACACTAGCGAAAATCACCAAGCATTCAAGTTCCCAAGTAAAACTCACAAGTAAATACGATTCATAAAATATTGATACAATTTAGTTACAAAGGAAAATAGGTAAATAAAAATTGTTAGAAATGAATTTGACTTCGAATAAACATTTTTTGGCCCCTCGGGTCGCTCTCAGTTTGTTCTCTGTATGTTTCTATCGCAAAGCAAACCAGTATTGTTGTGCTAAATAATGTGTATGATTTCATTTTTAGGGTTCCGTACCCGAAAGGTGCCAACGGAACCCTATTACTAAGCCTCCACTGTCCGTCCGTCCGTCCGTCTGTCAGAGGGTTGTATCTCATGAATCGTAATAGCAAGAGAGTTGAAATTTTCACAGAGTATGTATTACTATTGCCGTTATAACAACAAATAATAAAAATAAATAAAACTAAAAAAATAAAAATAGAAGAAACATTTTTTTTACGTTTGTAATCGATCATCGAAGTTAATATACTACATATATGTAGAATAAAAGTCATATTAATAAAGTAAATGTACGATAATACGGAACCCTTCGTGTGCGAATTCGACTCGAACTTAACCGATTTTTGTAAACTCTGTTAATCTCTAAAACTGTTGAAGTAAGTGGTTTTGACAAGACTTTCACTGGCAGATAGCTGATATTAAAAGGAGGCTTAAGAAGTTAAGCTACTTTTATTTTAGAAAAAGAATTAAGAGTTTCCGCAAAAAAAAAAAAACGTATCTAGACGCACTCGAGCGAAGCGAGGGTAAGTCGCTAGTTATAAATAATATTAAAACACGCCATTTTACTGTGCTTAATTAATAAGTTAAAAAGAAAATTCCTTCAGTTACTAAAGAATATAGACAAACCCTTAATTTATATTCTATCTAAAACCGACCCGATTCTTGGCACGTAATATGAATTAAGTAGTATACGTGGTTACATCGCCGTTTAGATCTGTAGATTGAGTCTCACACAGCCTCCTTTGTAAAAATCTTCTCTTTTTTCTTTAACAATACACTAAGTGTAAGAATGTTGGTATGAATAATAAATTCATGTTTCAAGTGTACTTACTTTACCTAAGAAATCTAATTTACTTAGTTTATATAAGAAATCTAATTTATTATGAAACATTGTCTGTTGCCTATAAACAATTGTGACCTAGTATTTATACAAAATAACGTAAATAAAGGTTTTACTGCTACATCTAAAAAGACATTGGGTAAAACTGTAAAGAAAGGCAGTAAGGTAGAACAAAGAATGCATCCTGAAATTAGCTTTTTGTCCCAAATGTACCAGAAAATATGTTGTCCCAGAAAAAAATATTACGCAATCCAAGCGAACAATTGTGAATAAAAATAAATTCCAAAATGAATAACGTAATTCAATTGTAAGAATAACTGGTATATTAAATTTTATACATTATTTCGTTTTCATTTTTTGCTCGTCCTAATATATATGTATGTTATATGTATAATATATATGTTATAGTCAAAACTATTTTTTAGTCAAAAGTAATTTTGAGTGCAGGCTTTGGTCAATATCAGTTTTGACTGGCATATCGGTCAAAACTTTTAAAAAGTTAAGGAGGTACATAAGTAGGTTGAAGGTTACTCGGAAGAACCCTTTCTTTCTCTTTAGGTTAGGTTAGAATAGTGACCACAGCGCACGAGTCGTCAGACGTAACAGGCCGGCGAATGCCATAATTTTAAGAATTTTGACCGATATGCAAGTAAAAATTGCTATTGACCAAGGCCTGCAGTCAAAACTACTTTTAACTGTTTTTGTCAGTCAAAAGTAGTTTTGACCATGAAAGAGTTCTGACTGTAACATATACATATATCGCTACGGTAAATGTCTAAGTCCCAAAAAGTAGTCTATGTGTTATTTTATGTCATAACTACATATTTGTGTACTAAATTTCACCTAAATTCTCCAGCACTTTTAGCGGGAAGGAGTTACTAACATATGTATACATACAAATTTTCACATTTATAATAAACTAGCGAGTCAACCTCGCTCCGCTCGGGGTCGTCCCTACTTACGTTTTAACGTTTAGTATGGTTTTCTCAGAGATGAGATATTTTCCCGCAGTAAAAAGTATCCTATATGTTGACCCGGATAACTAGCTATCATCACCAAATTTCATCAAATTCGTCCAGTGGGTTTCTCCTGATGCGCTCCCAGATAGACAGACAGACAGAAATTCTGTAAATGTAGATTCAGCCTCTGTATCGATAATAATAACTATTTTAGTAAGATTTTCTTTTTAAATATTTAATGTACAGATTCGACTGTTAGAATTTTATTATATGTATAAAAGTCTTATATTTAAGCGTTGGCACTTAAAGGAATATTTGTTTCTGTTTCATACCCCCAATCTAGTTTCGCTCAGCTCTATCTCATGGGAATTACGTCATTGACCGAAACATAGAAACTTATGTTTGTATGGGAACAAACAATCCATGTAGGTGAAGGTTCCATAGCAAATTGAAATGTAAGAAAAAGTTACAAATAAATCCACTAATATTATACTTTCTAAGATTTACGCGAATCGCCATTTTAAATGAAACAAAATCCGAACTTTGAAAAAAAAAAAACAAGAAATCTTTGAAAAAATCCGAAAAAATATGTTTAATAAATCCATTTCTAATGTAAATAAATATATAAAATTCTCTTTTTATATTTATTTAATTAAATATGATTAAAACCAATTGGCTAAAATCATTAGATATGCAATGATTATGAACCAGTAGCTTTAAAATTTAAATTGACCTAATTCCTTTGACGCAATCAGAACTAAGCTTGTATGTTATTCTATCTCATTTGGTCCTGTAGAGCTTGACACAATGGCTCGTAAGAACACAATCTTTGGGCCCGAACATTGCTGCATTGTTCACTAATGGCGTAGAAAAAATATGCTTTCGTATTTACAATAGGAGAATACTGAGATTTTTAATATCGTTCCCATTTGTGTGCTATCGCGGAATATTAGTTTGTTGTTTTCCCTTTCGTTTTTAGGCTCCATATTGAATATTTCATGTTATTTTGATATGTTGACTTAGATTTGTGTACCTTTTATCCATATTTCAAGTATGAAAAATAAAATACAATACCACCGTTAGTTTTTACTAGTGGATACTTCATAGCACAAGTATCGTATAGTTTAAATATCAAATTCAAATAGCCAGTGGTAGCCCAGTGGTAACGCGCTCGCTTGGGAAACTGAGTGAAGCGGGTTCAAATCCCGCGTCTCGCCACCTCTGATATTTTTCATGTGCGAATCATTTTCTAATATGATTACCACTTGCGTTACGGTGAAGGAAAATATCGTGAGGTAACCTGCATGTCTGAGAAAACCTAGCAAGTTTTCGAAAGACATGTGAAGTTCGCCCATCCGCACTGGGCCAGCGTAGTGGACTATGGCCTGATTCCCTTCGTATTGAAGGGAGACCCGTGCCCAGCAGTGGGACGGTAAAAAGGGCTGAATACATACATACAATACATACATGTACACATCAAGTACAAAATATATAATAAATGTATCTTTAAAAGCGTTGTAATCAAAAGTGTGTTGTTTTAAATTGAAATATCATTTATAGTTCCTAGTACAATAAGGGGTAAGTAGAATAGGTTCCAAGGAGCAGTTTGCAGAAGAGCGATTAAATACGGGCAAATTGTAAACATCTTCCTGTACATTAATTGTTTACCGATGCCATGTTGATATTGCACACTGCGAATATGGACTTGGGACCAATTGAATAGCAACTTTTATAGTATTTTGTAGCAAACACTTCATGCAATGTCAGAGATGAGACCCAAGTTTTGAATCTGCTTTACTCGGTTTCCCAAGCGAGTGCGTTACCACTGGCATTGATTTTACTTAGTTATTATTGAACATAGTATGTACTATTAGAATGATACGAATGGTTATTTGTTTTTTTATTTAATCCATCACTCTGAAACGGCTACCTAGAGAAGCTACGTACGAGCTACGAAGTAGGAGCGAGGCGATGGCAAGTCGCTAATAAGAAAGCACCACAATTTTAGGTATATAGTTAACTTTTTGCATTAATTACTATTGTTCTTAATAACAGTAAAATAAACAGGGCGCTTTCATTTCACACTCCCGACTCTCAGACTAAAGCATAAATAGAGTTAATTTTGAAATCTATACTAATATTATAAAGCTGAAGAGTTTGTTTGTTTGTTTGTTTGTTTGTTTGTTTGTTTGGTTGAACGCGCTAATCTCAGGAACTACTGGTTGGAATTGAAAAATTCTTTTTGTGTTGGATAGTCCATTTATCGAGGAAGGCTTTAGGCTATAGAACATCACACTACGACTAATAGGAGCGGAGCATAAATGAAAAATGTTGCAAAAACGGGAAAAAATGATTCCTTTTGAGAGCTTCCGTTGCGTGCGCTGCGTAAACGGTTAATGTTACGCAAAAATCATGTATGACAGAATTGTTCCCCTTTAAAAGTTCTAAAAAAAAGTCTGCGACAGCATATGTCTATCTTTTAAGGTTGACTCAATATAACCGTTTTTATGGTAATCAAATTTGTTCTTAAATAATGCATTACTTCCGAAGGTGTTTTTATAAACATGATAATAATCCTTATCCAAATAAACACGTTATTCATCACAAGTATTTAATTTTGAACAAAATTACCTTTGACATCATTTGATTTCAATGAATATCTTAGGAGATATCATAGTTTTAAAACATACATATTTAAGTTTACGTGGACTATGGGTGAGCGCGCTCTCAGCCCGATGCAAGGCGAGGGCGGGGCGGTCGTGAGGGGGGAGGGCGCTGGCCGCCGCGCCGGTAGCTCTGCGAGCAGTCACTATTCCACGCGGACGAAGTCGCGGGCAAAAGCTAGTATATTTATAAAGTGTTGTTAGAAATTATTTTAACATTTAACAGTATATGAGTTCTTTTAAATTTTGTACAGTAACTATTGACTAAGCAGTCTAAATTAATAATTCAATTATTTAAAAAAAATGTAAATTCAATAATCCTAATCTACTCAGTAAGGAACTTCTTTAAAAAAGCATCCCCTAACGTTATTTGTACATTTGTAAGGAATATCATAACATTTGTAGTTAGAAATATTTAAATTCACGTTAAAGGCCCTGGTCATATTGCCAACCCGCTATTTGTACTCAATAATTGTATTAGACGTCCGATGGCCAAGTTCTTAGTTAGTGTTGTCTCCCGAGCTGTGAACCGAGCGTCAACTAGTTTAGTTGTCGCACCCGACTCGGATTAATTGGAGTTGTGATTGCGTCTACGTGTTTGCTTCATTCAGATGCATACGCTATTTACATAATGTTACTTTGTGTGGGTTTCAGTTTATATACGCCTTCTTAATCTAGACTAGTCAAGCAAATTATTGGGTCGTGTTGTAAGACGTTACAACACGACAGAATAATTTATTGTGTTATCTACTAGCAGGTTTGATTCCGGTAGGGGGCAATTTGAATTCTACTACATATATTTTTTACAAAAATCATTGTTGTGACCACGAGAGAGATTCTCTTCAAAATAGATCCAAACATTTTATTTAAAACTAGCGACAAACCCTCGCTTCGCTTCGTTTGTCCCTAATCAAAAACAAATCTATTCTACGGGAATGGGTAATCTAAAGCAAAAAGAATTATTCAAATCATATTAGTAGTTCCCGAGATTAGCGCGTTCAACCAAACAAACTATTCAGCTTTATAATATTAGTATAGATATCAAATATTCGCGTAAATCTAAGAAAGTATTATGTTTACTGGTTAAAACAAAATGCCGTTTTTTTACTATAATTATCCTCTTCATAAAAATTAACATGGAAATGTAGTACATATTAGTAAAGTAATGTTAACTTTTAAATTAAGAGGCAATCTCAATCCGTTAATATCTTAGTGTTTTTTTTTTTAATTTCACGAAATTTTATTGTGTATAGTGTTATGTGTATTGTTGTATTAGTAAATATTGTAAGGCAATAACAAAATAAATTCATTATTTTTTTTAAGATCGAGATAGTTTTTTTTTCCAAAATATTATTTACCCATTCCTATAAAACACGAAATTCATTAACATACGGACAATGTTAATACAATTTTAGTTTAGAATAGGAATCGAAATAGTAATAATAAAGCAAAAGTATTTTAAAAATGTCGTTAGCATAAGCTTTTATAAAAATATTTCTTTTATATACGACGACACTTTTAGCTCAGTTTGTAGTGACCCTAATTGTGTACCAGCGGTCGCGGGTTCGAGTCCCGCTGGGGACATTAATTTGCGTGATGACGAATGTTTGTACTCCAGCCATGGGTGTATATATTTATAACTAGCGACAAAAACAAATCTATCCCAAGGGAACCGTATATTTTTCCGGGATGATATATAGCCTATAGCCTTCTTCAGTTAACGGGCTATCTAATGCAAAAAGATTTTTTCAATTCGGATTAGTAGTTTCTGAGATCAGCGCGTTCTACCAAACAAACAAACAAACTCTTCAGCTTTATAATATTAAAATATAGATACGTATGTATTTAAAGTTATATATGTGTAGTGTATCAACTATCTGGTATCCACAACACAAGACTTACCATGGGACTAGATAGTGCTGTGTGTTAATTAATGTCCCAATTTATATTTATTTATTATTATTATATATGACTTTGCTATTAAACTTACTCTATGGTATTATACAGTAGAGTTTTGAGAGTATAAAAATTTCATTTCAACGAATGATAGCAGCAGTAACGATATAAAACCGAATATATTTTTTATAGCTATAAATATACACCGTCCGTACGTTTGCAGGCGTGAAGTAGGATGAACTAATACTTGTTACCCTCTGGTGGATATAATTGGACTCCTGATTGCAAGCCACCTAGATACATGTTTGCTTTGGAGAGTGCATTTAATGTTCCTTAGTTTTGAACTATAGCTTAGACTTAATATATGGACCTAAATTAAATCTTGATTATACATTTAAGTGCAGTGTTAGAATTATATTATACTAACTAGTAAAAGGTATATGACTTTATGATTATTATGATTTTTGCTTCAGTACCTCAAATGGACAAATTAAACCATTAGGATATCATCTGCTTTTTCTTGGGAACAAATATAAGTATCTAATTCAAATAACCTCTTACTGCCGTTTTTCTTATGACCTATCCCAATAACCAATGAATCTATTGCTATAGTAAATTTATTAAATATATATATATATATTCATATTTGATGGACTATATATATATATATATATATAGTCCATCAAATATCCGTGAACGTTATACGGGTGCTTCCCGTCGACCTAGAGTCGTGAAATTTGGCAAGAGGCAAGGTCTAATTGATTTTCTTGCCATATTTTAATGCTAAATAAAATATTGTTTACTGCTACGAAATTTTTGGTGTCCAAGCCCCATACGAACTTCCTAATATACGAGTACAAGAAAAATTGTTATATCAGAAGGTCGGTTCCATTAGTCCGGTCGAGATCCTACAAAAATGGAATCTTCGACGCTAAATCGAAAAATGTTGACATAAATAAATATATAGATATAATATTAAAGCGATTGCCCACCTATTATGTGAAACTGCTTTGTAAGCGATACGAAAATTTACATTGGACGTATCTAACAATAACGTGTATTTTGTCGGCGCGTCTCAAAGGGATAAAAGCTTTGGCCTTTGTAAGCGGTGGATGGAGTATCGGCTATCAGCTCGCTGTAACGGATGACGGGATACTGTTAAAAAGTACTCCTTTTCATTCAACTTGTTTATTTAAGACGCCATAATAGAAATAGCTTTTTTAAACAGCTCTGTATATTCTAGTTTTCTTAATATATTTTTTTATGCTTTTATATTTTATGTTTCGCTCGGGTTCCTCTCTAGATGTTTATTTAAATTGACATTATATTTTTTTTACTTATGAACCGATTGAAATAAAACAAATACTAAATGTTAAGTGAAGTACAATACATTCGTGAAAAGCGCACCCAAATCAATTAAGCCGTTTCTGAGATTAGCGCGTACAAACGTACAAACAGACAATAATAGTTTTCTCAAATATCTTTCATGTACAGACAACGATCAGTTACAAATTTATTATATGTATAGGTTAAAACTGACATGCCTAAAAGCCATCAAGAAAGAATTAAACTGGACGAGACATTAATACTGAGTTTCTAATATGATTATGACAAAAGTAGCGGAGCGGCCTTAAATAAAATGGCGAGTGATTAATGTTTTCTCAGAAAAATATGAAGAGCCATTGAAACTTTTGGAAGACAAGGAAAAATAGCGTTCGTGACTAAAGCAAAGGTGTGGGGATGAAAAAATGCGGAATGAAATATGAAAGGTACGAGAGCGATGACTGTTGACATTGACAATAAATCAAATAGGCATTAAATTCGGATATCTTTCACTTCCAGCACAATTATAAATTTTATATAATTATAGTTTTTCTCGTTATTCTATTTTGCCGTCAAGTTTTTTTTTTGCTGTGAATCCTAAAAATATTAAATAGTGATAACACAGCCGGCTTATATTGAGTGGTATTCTATTATAAATAGTTACTGCTTAGAACAATAAAATAATGAATGTAAACGACATATCTCAAGAACGATATCATATAGCAAGCAATATGTCACGTGGTCTGAGTTTTCTATTAGCGATATCGACTGTAGACATTTTGGTTGACGGTTTGTAGAAATTATATGTTTAGGGGGCTATTTTAATAACATACACATACATTTTAATAAAATACATGTAAATTTTCTTATCAGTATTTATAATTTTAAAAAAATACTTCGTGTTAGTTTGAAATGATTTAATAATCCGCTATTAAGCAGTACGTTATATATATATATATATATATATATATATATATATATATATATATGTACTCGGATTTAACATGTACAAAGTTTAATGCATTGCATGCTACGATCAGTCATGAATATAATTTTCCAAAACAGTTCACTTGCAACTTTACCAGGTAAAATGAAATTTCACTGAAACAATTAGCTAAGGACAGTTCGTGTAACAGTCTGCATATATACTCGTATGTAGTGTATTTTGCTTTATAAAACACTTATTTGTTATGGACCTAACAACACTAACACTATTATCTATACATATTATAAAATTGTAACTGAGCAGTATCTGTACATTAAATATTTTTTAGAAAATCTTATTGAAATAGTCATTACAATCGATACAGAGGCCGAATCTATTGTTTTTAGAATTTTTGTCTGTCTGTCTGTCTGTTACCGCATTACGGAAAAACTACTGGAGGGATTTTGATGAAATTCAGTATGATGATAGCTGATTATCCGGGTCAATATATAGGATACTTTTTACCGTGGAAAATATCTCATTTCTGAGAAATTTATACTAACCGTTAAAACATAAGTAGACGTAGTAGCGGAGCGAGGATGAGTCGCTAGATTATAATATTAAAGTTTAAACTTGCTTATGAATGAATTTTTTCTGGTAGGTATGCACTTATGTAAATACTACTTTATTTTTAACTAAATTAAGCCCTTTTTTATGTTTCGATATCTTCGCAAATTGTTAGTTGATTTTCATATTTTTTAAATTACTTATTTAAATATTTGTTAGAACTTTAAGTACTGTCGAATATTTTAAAAACAATCTATCCCTTAAGAGTGGAAATTTTAAAAGTGATTTTCAAGACTGTGTGTTATTATCATAAGGACAGACATAGGCTGCCTTCTATTCAAATTGAAATTATTCTATTTAACAATAAATTATTAAATTTTTTTACTGAACGTCATGCATGACTCTGCCACGAATCATCTGTTCGGATAAAAAGCCTTAGTCCTACCAAGAACTGGCAAAAGAAACTCAGCGGGACTAAAATCATTTTTTTAACATTTTTTTCTATCCTCGCCTGACTTAACATGCGCGGGCAAATATTATGTAGCACTAGCGACTCACCCTCGCTTCGCTTCGGGTTCGTCCCTAGACAAAAATAAATCTATCCCACGGGACCCGTACACTTTTCCGGGATAATATATAGCCTATAGCCTTCCTCAGTTAACGGGCTATCAAATGCAAAAAGAATTTTTCAAATCGAATCAGTAGTTCCTGAGATTAGCGCGTTCAACCAAACAAACAAACAAACTCTTCAGCTTTATAATATTACTATAGATAATTGTAAAATTAAGTATAACGTTATTTGATTTTCTCGCACAATATATGAAACCGTCAGCTGCGGCTAATCTGTAAACCACTCAATCACTATCAATGAAAATTTAATAGCAATTAATGTAAAACCTAATCGATGTCGTCAATCGACAGTCATCTAATTTCATATCTCAGATAATTGATTCATCTTGTCGACAAGTCAAGTGGTAATTGCATCTAGTTTAGGAAGCTGTTGATTGGCTTTATCAATATTAACTAATTATGGTTAAATGCACTTTATGTATTAAGCCACTAGCGGCTAACACTCGCTTCGCTCGGGTTCGCTTCTAGGAAAACAAAAACAAACCTATCCCACGGAAACTGTACATTTTTCCGGGATAAGAAGTAGCCTATGTGTTATTTCGACTAAAATCTATCTCTGTGCCAAATTTTATCCAGATCCGTTCAGTAACAAACATCCATACATACTCACACACTTTCACATTTATAATACGGATACGACACGTATGCTCTGTAGAACTTACTTTTACCTTTTCTGTACATAGAATTAGTGTATCCGGGTTGATTTTTAGAATTTTTAGGATATTCATAGTTATTGATAATTGGTACTCACGTAGGATAATTATAAAATAATTTTAATCCATAATACTTTTTTAGATTTACGCGAAAATTTTACATTTAAATATAGGAGAGGTCAGTGTCTCCCGTGACCATGATTGCTTTTGAGCATTCGAAACTTTGGAAAACAAAAATCAAAATAAACCCGCAAATAAAAAAACCGAACAGGTAGTTTTATTTATTTTATTCCGGTTTGGTAAACAAATATTATTTATACAACAGCAACTGTTGAGTATTTTCTTGCTGGCTCTTTGCAAAACCGAGTCTTTCGAACTGCTAGTAGTTTCCTCAAGGACTTACTATAATACAATACTGACATTTGATTTTACAATATGAAAACGAAAAAATTAAGGATTCAAAGTTCTTGGAAAAACTGATTTAAATAAAGTACATTATATATCTGAAATAAAACATTTTTTTTGGATTATTTCGCAGATTTATTTAGATTTTCTTGAATTTTGATCATTCAAAACGTCAGGAACCAAAAATCAAAATAGTTTTATTTAAAATGTCAAATATTCCCGTAAATCTAAGAAAATATTACGTATATCTTAATTTAATATTATAGGGCTATAATAACGTAACTCGAAATAATTTCTCTGTTTTGTTACCTACTATGCGTTTTGCAAATTCATGGTAGAGAGTGTAAGTGTATACGTACTAACTTTAAGTTAACTAGTTCGACCAAAAAGACTATTAAATTATGTACTTTTTGAAGAAAATTGAACTTGCGACCTCTAGCTTATATAGTATGCAGTGCATATGGACTATCTGGCTGAACTCGAGAGACTACTTTCGTTTAGAATTGCACCATTTTAAAAAAGCCATTTACCCAATCAATTTAAATCTTTCCGAGTCCATTAAATAACAATTATTCAACAAATAAAAATATTAATTTTCAATAAAAATAGGCAATAAGCCCTTCAGATTATAGTATAATAAGATTAAAGCGATAAGAATGGGAAAATTTGTACTGCGGAAAAATATATTTCCAGTTTCAAAAGGAAGTTGTTTGAGGGGCGTATTTGGGGTATTAACATTTTTATGGTCGTAACTAAGAAGGATTTTCTGAAATAATTAGGCGTGACCGATAAAATATGGATGATGAGGTATAAATCTTTATAAACAAGGGTATATAGAGCCATTTTTCATATACTTTTTTCGTATAAAAGAACTGTTATAAGTACGTAGTTCCCAACAACCTCTCGTAAAATTGTTCTTTGAATAAATTATTAAAATTTTGATTTACATAAGCTTTTAATAAATTAGAAATAAAAATAGAATATATTCCATTCCATTTACTACAATTTAAAATATTTTATGGGAAACATGGACCAAATGAATATATATTATATGTATCAAAAGATACATAAGACAAACGTCAACTTGTAGACTCAGCGTCAAGAAGCTCTTCATCATCGAAATCATATTTCTATTTTAATTTTCTACATAATTTTATCAAAGTACATAATATATCGCTAATCGCTATTATTTTCACAAATGCTCTTAAAATAAAAATGGAATTAAAAAAATATATATAAATCCTCATAAGATAACTATCTAAAACACTGAATTGAATTAAATATCTATATAGAATGTTATTTAGATTTTAAATATAACAAGTTATTATGTCACAGTGAATGTCACATTCCGTACGATTGCTAGTAGCAAATTCGCCTTTCACATTCAAGTTTCCGTGGTGTAGCGGTTATCACATCTGCCTAACACGCAGAAGGCCCCCGGTTCGATCCCGGGCGGAAACATTTATTTTATATAAAGATAATATATATTAAAGATTGCTTGTCAACACATTACATTAATAACATTATTTCCTGTTAAAAGCTAGACATCAGAGATTATTTTTTAGAATATATGAAAATATTATTCGAATAGTGTAAAAACATATGGGAATGAAGTTTCGATTAGATTAGAATATGGAAACTTTTTAATATAATAACCAAAAACCTGTGATTTTGTCGTGATAAGCAAGTCATAACTCACTCATTCGACATAATAAGATAAATTATAATTAACGAGTAATAAAATTATAATATGATAGTAGTGTGAAGGCAGCGGTAACCCAGTGGTAACACGCTTGCTTGGAAAACCAAGTGAAGCGGGTTCAAATCTCGGGTCTCGTATCACTGATATTCTCATTTTCAACATAATTACCATTTGCTCTACGGTGAAGCAAAACATCTTAAGCTTGCATGTCTGAGAAATCTTAGCAAGTATTCGTCAGACACGTTTTTTTTTATTTAGATATTTTTTAATGAGATTCAGTGACAAACGAGCAGACAGACTACCTGATGAAAAGCAGTACCTGTCGCTCATAACACCTACGGTTCATGCACTTAGGTTTTAGGTAACAAAAATACAGAACCGCCGGTACGTTATCACTGTGAGGACTAAGATGATATGCCTCTTGCCTGTAATTGCGCTGGCTACCTTATCCTTCATACCGGAACACAACAATGCAATCATTGTTGCTTGGCGGCAGAAATAGATAAGGGGGTGGTACCCATCCAGTCGGACTCCTCAGGCTTGACAGAGTCCTACCACCGGTAAACCGTCAAACAGTAAATACTTGGCCGGCGTAGTGGGCTATAATCAGACTCTCCTCGTTTGAAGGGATGCCCGTGCCCAGCAACGGGATCGTAAAAAGGATTGCATACATACATAAATACATGATACTAGTTTCCATGGAATTGAGTAAGTAGATTTATAATTATAAAACTAGTGACTTACGTCCGTAGGTATCCTATGAGATACTCTAGGTCTAGGTATTCTATTTGTGTCCTAAATTTCATCTAAATCTATCCATCTATAGCACATACGTCATCTGTAAAATGTCGATGGTCACTAATAACGATTTAAAAAGTACCTAATGTATAATTTAAGTATATTATACTTCAGTACAAAATCGAAGTGCATTTAAGCGTTTTAAACCTATTTGTTACACTAACTTCCACGTTATCGAACGGGAAGTGCTTTGAAATTTAAGAGGCCTCTCCACTACAAGCCTTATATGGAAAACGTAATCTTTGTCCAAAAGAAAATAAGGTTGACATTGCAATAGCAGCAATAAAGAGGTTGACACAAGTTTTCTTACTTTACAAAATTGCAGTTAAGGATCGAAATCTATGACATGCTATAAAGGTAATAGTAGTATCTACTTACTATATGCTATTTTTCAGATGGAACTCGACTTTTAATAAAAAGTCGGTTTTAAAACTCGCATCTTAATGAAAATACATTTCAATATATCACTTAACACATTACTTAAAAGTAAAAGTTTAGTTAAAAACGGCCAGCCATTATTATTTTAGGGAATGTCTTCTATGTATTTTAACCCAACCAATTAAGTTTTTTTTGTCTGAAAATCTATATAAATAAGCAAAAACAAAACAGTTCAAGACCCTTTTATCCTGTTTATGAACCGATTTTCTCTTGTTTTTTTTTTAATAGCTATTGACGAGTTTTAGTGTTATGAGTAGTACTGGAAACAGTTTTTTTTTATAAAGATAGGTAAAGACGAAACAGTTCAGTATAATTATTTATCTATTCCAAATATTATAAAGAGGAAAAAATTGTTTTTTTGTTTGTATGTATGTATCAAATAGGTTCCGAAACTACTGAACCGATTTAGATGAAATTTAGTAAGAAGATAGTTTGAGACCCTGGGAAGGACATAGGATAGATTTTATCCTAGAAATCATCCTTTAAGGCGGTGAAAATGGGGGTGAAAGTTTTTATGGAGATGCAACCTAGGGACGAACCCTAGCAAAGCGGGGGTGGGGTCGAATTTCGATCATTGAGCAAGTACTAGTCTATGTAAATACATAAAGCTGAAACATTTGAATCCTTTACACTGAAAAGTTATGCATTTTATGGGATATTTATTATTGATTGATCCGATAACTATCTAAACTCATGAAGAACCTTAAGAATAAAACAAATATACATAAATAAACTATGCGATCAGTCACGGGCAAACGTTAGTAATTGAATGACTAATGAGTTTTTGTAATCGACATCTAAAAAGATATATAAAATTAAAGTGTCTGTTTGTAATGTCAAAATAATAGCTTTTGACTAAATACATATGAAATTATATGCGGTACTTATAAGAAAAACATTTTTTTTAATTTTTGTGTCTGTCTGTTTGTTTATACCGACTAATTTCCGAAACGGCTGGACTGATTTTAACATGACTTTCACTGACAGATAACTGATGTTATAAGAAGTAACTTAGGCTACTTTTATTATAGAAAAAGTATTGGGATTCTGTTAAAAAACATACCGAGGGACGCACACGAGCGAAGCGAGAGTAAGTCGCTAGTTTAAAATAATTAAGCAAAAAGAGTGCCGGTCGCTAGCCTATAAGTTTCTCTACATTTATGTTGGTGTGCTCTCAGGATAATGTCAGAAAATGTATCATCCTCTTGCTTCTTTATTACACTATTTCGTTAAAGGAGGACCGTTTAAAGTTAATAGAATTAGAGCGTTGCAGTTAACAGATTATATAATATTGACTCGCTTTAATAAATATACCTGTTATTATTTTAGTAGTACCTAGGCGACCGAGCTTTGCTCGGAGTTCTTTTTTGTTACATCGTATTTTTTAGATAAAAAAACTAAAAACTTCAATAAATGAAAAAAACAAAAGTAAAAAAAAACTTCGTAATCCAAATGGGATTCGATCCCGGACATATGTGTTGTCTAACTTACGCGTTGACCGCTTGACCATGATGCTTACGACCGAGTGTAAGAAATTATCGACCATATTCTGCGTGGAATAATGCAAAAAGAAAACTGCATGAAAACTCGAAAACACGCGTTTTCCCAGACATGAGACTAATCTTACCAAATTTTAGCGAAATAGTTAGAGCCGTTTCCGAGATCGCTGGTATAAATAAATAAAGATATAAAGATATAGATATACAAGAATTGCTCGTTTAAATATATAAGATTTAAGTATTAAAACTTGGATCTGAAATAATGCGCCAGTTTTATATATAGGTAAAGAGCAACATAATTAAATTAATACAAATTTATATGAAAAATATCTAGTATCCGCCCAGTGGTTGAATATAGACCCTAATATTCAAATTTTCAAATTCAAAGTATTTTATTCAGCATTAAATTATTACAATTTTTTACTGAACGTCATGAGTCTACTACCAGTTCTGAAAGAAGAAACCTCAGACCTGAGAAGAACTGGCGAAAGAAACTCAGCGGGACTAATTTTTTTTTTTTTATAAATTATAATTTACAATATTTCTATAAAGTAGAAGTAGCCTGGAGGCGATCACTTCATTCCCAAGGCGTGCTATCTTCTATAAAATTATTTATTGTATAATAGCCTTTAGCACACAAACGTTCTTTAACATTTTTTTTGAATTTAGTGATAGATATATTTTCTATATATATTTCTATAGGGTTCTGTACCCAAAGGGTAAAACGGAACCCTATTACTAAGACTTCTCTGCTCGTCTGTCTGTCTGTCCGTCTATCACCAGGAACTCATGAACCGTGATACTTAGACAGTTGAAATTTTCACAGATGATATATTTCTGTTGCCGCTATAACAACAAATACTAAAAAACAGAATAAAATAAATATTTAAGGTGGCTCCCATGTAACAAACGTGATTTTTTTGCTCGTTTTTGCTCGATATTGATCACGGCAACAGGTAGACGCTTGAAATATTCACAGAATATTTAGTTATATATTCACTTTAAAAATAAATAATTCAATTAAAATAAAACAAATACTTAAGTGGGGCTCCCATACAACAGACATGATTTTTTTGCCGTTTTTATAGATAATGGTACGGAACCCTTCGCGCGCGAGTCTGACCCGTAGGATAATTTCCGTAGGATAATTTGTTTTGTTTTTCTAGAAGCGAATGTGAGCGAAGCGAGGGTGAGTCGCTAGTATAGTAATAATGGAAGTGAGTTTATTTGCCAGACAAATGACCTTTTGAAATGAACTTGAAGTCTAAGAGAGTTTTAGTAATACGCACTTAGAATAATTAACAGCACTAACTTTGCTTTGTATTAACTTAACAACTATTTATTATATAAACAGCTCGTTATAGATAACTACGTATACATATCGAGATTTATTTAGTACTTAGTATTAGATGTAGATAGTAGTGTGACTCCCTTTTATATGTGTAGAGGTAGTTGTAGTAAAATTCTTCATTCGTATTTTCACATAAAGATTCAGTATCAACTTTAGTCCAAGTTTCAGTATTTGCTATGATTATGATTAAAGGAAGAGAAAATGTCTTTATACCTATAGATGATCATCATGATCATCACAATTATTCAAGAATCGAATCTCCGACATCCGGCATAATAAGCAAAACAGCATCTTTGGTCCAGTTTATATAGCTACAAATAATGAGATCTTGAGATCAAGACCGGGAATTCCTGTCAAATTTTTAGTAGAGCTCCTTAGGCCTATAGTACCTTATCGTCCCATAGGATTTTGAGAATGTGGGATCAGGGACTTGATCTTTGTTTTCGCCTACACTTTTTCACTATAACATCTTTCATGTTAACGGCTTGTTTCAGTGCGAATAGCCGTCGTAACCAAAATGCGGTCAGAAGGAGATCATAAGTCATTCTGGTCAATGATCTGGTAAGTTTAATCATACATTCATAAAAAATACTCAAAAACACAAAAACTTTTAAATCGACAACTTTAAAGCAATCATTATTGAAAATAAAATCTTGAATAAAAGCAAGTATTTATATTTTAAAATTGAAATTGCAGACGCTCTGCTATAGCCAGGTTAACGGAAACTGTTTTCAATATTCCTTAAATTGAGTGCATCTCGCACTGAAGCCGGTGCTCATCGGATAATATTGCCTTCTAGAAAACGGTATGTAGCATCTTTGGCTTGCATATATGGAAAGCAAATGATTGTATTAGTAGTACGGATGTTGGATATTTTATTAATCTGAAAATATCGTCTTAATTTTTCCAATTTTGAACCTATTTTAATGATTATTTTTAAATTTAATGAATTTATACTTCAAGGGTGGTGGGCCACCAATAATTCCTAAATATGCCACCACTGCTGGCATATTAATTTAAAAAAATCGTAAGTAGAATATCATCATCAGAGAAAAAATATATTATTCTATTGTATGGGGAAAACAATCTGAGGCATTGAGATATATGAAGATTCGCAAAATGAGATTGATGTATCTTTTCTTTTAATTTTCCTCTATCTGTTAATATACTATACTTAAAAAATAACTCTCTTCGATAAAACAAACACATCTACATACATATGTATAGTGTAACTATGCGACCTAATGATTAGTCCTATCACAATTTTGTGGTTCATGGATCATAATGGATATTTCGATAAGGAATATTATATTACACTAGCGACTCACCCTCGCTTCGCTCGGGTTCGTCCCTCGGTGCGTTTTAAATTTTTTAAGCGGAACTCTATTTTTTTTATTCTAAAATTAAAGTAGCCTAAGTTACTCCTTATAACATCAGCTATCTGCCAGTGAAAGTACCGTAAAAATCGAAAAACCGAATTTTACGGTTAGCCGGAACAAACAGGAAAAAAAAATAATTTAAATTGTGTTTTTTTATATGTACAGTATATACTTTCATATGCATTTAGTAAAAAGTTGTTACTTTGACATTACAAACAGACACTTCAATTTTATTTATATATATATACATTAACTATATGTAAGAATAACCCAATGCTAATATAATCGAAAATATTTCGCAAACATTTGCTTCATACAGGTTCGATTTGCTTTTGAGGATATATATTTATTTACCCTAATAGATGTTTTCTTCCGTAATGCTAAAATAAGCATACCCCGGTCACTGTTAAAGCCAGTAGAGTCAATATAGATGACGTTTTTGTTCTCTAAGTATATATAATATAGGCAGTGGTGGTCCAGTGGTAACGCGCTCGCTCGGGAAACCGGGTGAAGCGGGTTCAAATCCCGGGTCTCGCACCTCTGATATTTCCATGTGCGAATCATTTCTAACATGATTACCACTTGCCTTACGGTGAAGAAAAACATGGTGAGGAAACCTGCATGTCTGGGAAAACCTAGCAAGTTTTCGAAAGACATGTGAAGTTTGCCAATCCGCACTTGGCCAGCGTGGTGGACTATGGCCTGATTCCCCTCGAATTGAAGGGAGGCCCGTGCCCAGCAGTGGGACATTAAAAAGGGCGGAATACAATATAATATAACATTTTGAGAAAAAATATAAAGCTTGACATTTTGTATCGCAACCCAATACGAAGCACGTCAATACTAAAAAAAGTATACATATACATATTCCCTTTTGCTCTCCTCTCGCCTCAAGGGAAAGTGCGTGCGAAGAAATAATAAATAATGAGTATCGAGTCGCTTTATCAAAGTACAATAGAAGTACAAACAAACCTGACATATAAAAAAAATAGAGAAACTTATATAATCGTTAGTGAAACACTGAATTATTTATATACGATTTTGCTCGGAGGATTTTTATGATTCATACGCGTATTGTATTTACGTTTACCCTTGTAAATCGGCATCCAACTTCAAATGTTTTATTCATAACAGTGCGTTTATTTTCAGTACTCTAGCATTGATGTACAAAAACTTAAGTTTCAAAATTAACGCCTCAAAAGTGTCCTCAAAAAGAAGTGCACAATTCAAAATTGAATTGTTTAGACAATTACAATTTTTGATTTTTGAACTTTATTCTTTGATTTGACTTACATCAGTCGGTGGCACTTTTTTAGTAGAAATTTGTAAGGAAATGTGTATATATGTTTTAATATATCCATGTATGCTAGTTAATTTTAACCATTGTATCCGTTTATTTAAACTGTTTGATTAAGGAGGTTGTCAGACGCAAGGGCCGATGACGATAATGGAGTGATCGAATCTGTTCGATTAATATCTATGAACAGCTTCGCTTACTCAGATGTGTAGTGAGATGAGAAATCGCTTAGTGTTCCGCTCAATTCAAATTATGCTCAATTGCATTAACATATTTTAATTTATTTATTTAATTCATAATAACAAAAATATTCTTCCTATTATGCAAGCGAAAATGTTTGTCTGTTTGTAAATTTTTTATAAAGTGGTATGTATGGTCTTCTTTTTAGCCTGGAAAAAATGTTACTGCTCATTAAGCAGTAACGTTATTACGTGCATGGTGAACGACTTGCTTTAAGGTAAAAAACTCGAAAAGAATATATTTTACACCTATTTTAAGTATATGTTAGCCTTTACTAAAATTTTTATTTATATTTACCCGATACAAGCTTTTTTCCTCGGCTCCACACTCACAGTAAGCGAGGCGGGGATATAAGGTAGGTACTAGGTAGTAAGATAAGTACGTCCGTCCCCATGAAGCAATTATGTGTTTCCTGAACATCGGAGTCTATTTAGAGATGTGAGAAAATACAACAGAGTTACGGTTTTAGCCCGAAATATTAAATTTTTTACAGAACTGTGTAACCTAGAAACTTTTAGCCGAATTCACTAGCGCACGATTTTATTGGATCTCCAATGTTATGGTTTGGTTGACGGACTTACAGAAGTTGTAACGACAGTTTTATCGTTTAATAGATCCGTCGCTTAAAATTTACAAGTCCTTTTAATCGCGACCAAAAGGGGAAGCTGATGAGAGGATTATCTTTGGAAATTACTAAAGGAATTTTGACCAAAAATAATATACAAACTTCTATCTAGATTAAGACTGAATAATTATTCATTCTTGCTTCATCGGGCATACCTGAAACAAATAATTTTAAAATTTAGCGTATAATAATAATAATAAGCAAATTATATTTTAAATCTAAATGTAAGATAATTATAATTGTTTTTACTGAAAAATTAACATAATATATTACAAATGAAATCTATACAAATAAATAAAATTGGAGTGTCTGTATGTAATATTAAAATAACCGCTTTTTACTAAATGCATATGGATGTATACACTATACACGGTACATATACCAAAACAAAAATTTTTACAATTTTTGTCTGTCTATCTGTTTGTTTGTTCCGGCTAATCTCCGAAACGGCTGGACCGGTTTTGACGATACTTTCACTGGCAGATAGGATAAAACAAATCTATACCACGGGAGCTGTACATTTTTCCGGAATAAAAAGTAGTCTATTTGTTATTCTGATGTATGAACTATATTATTCTAAAGTTTCATCAAAATTCAATCAGTAGTTTTTGTAGACTAAGCTGTATAAGTTACCATAGTTTTTTAACTATCCCACGGAAACTCTTTAATTTTCCGGGATGAAAAGTATTTAAAATGTTGACCGGGGATATAAGGCACCACCATACAAAATTTCATTTAAATTGGTCCAACATTTTCGGAGATTAGCCCGTACAAACAGACAAACAGACATAGAAACAAAAAATTAGAAAAAAATCTGGATTTGTTCCATTTCTCTTCTTACATCCTCCTGACTCGGTTTGACATTTGACTTCTACAGTCTTATTATATGCATAGATATTATGGATTAACATTCATATATTTTTGCTTAACTGGGCATAGAACCCGCGTCTTTTGTTTATATGAACATAATAATCGTTATCACACACTATAAAAAAAAAATATTTACTCATGACCTTTATAAAATCTGGCAGGATCAAAGAAATGTCGATACCAATTAAAGCTCGCCACAATTTTAATAAAACCATCACAAAGCCTCCACGGCTTATAAATTGGATCTAAGTTTGTAATGAAACGTTCGTTTTTGTATCGGTTCGTAAAACTTTTATGGGATAAAATCCAGAGGCATTTTACGCGCACCGACGAGAGCGTACAGTTTTATTATTGGTGGTATACATGACATTATTTTCGAAGAGCTTTACGCCGGTCTAGCTTTTGTTATGCTTTGTTTTATTTTAAATGTGAATTTACGACTCGATTTTTATAATTACATGTAAAATGAGAGATATGATAAATAAATACATATAAATATGTTGGGACATTAACACACATCACCATCTAGTTCCATGATAAGCTACAAGGCTTGTGTTATGGACACAAATAGCTGATACACTACATATGTATATACATATAACTTTAAATACATACATTAAAAATATAAGCACCCATGACTCGAGTACAAATAGTCGTGTTCATCACACAAATATATGCCCCCAGCGGGACTCGAACCCGCGACTGCTGGCACAGCAAGTACTGACACTACAAACTGAGCCAAACGTGTCGTCAAATAAAAGAAAATAGGTAGTCATTACACATAATGCATAATATGTGGCAAAATATTTATTGAATGTGATCAGTAGATCTAATAAACGTTGGTTCGAATACTGAATGCTTCGGTCGATCGAAATTTTGTTTAGATTAAGCGAAAATATGTCAAAATAGTAATTTTCGTATAAAGCTTTTCATTAGTGAATTGAATTCAGCCCTTTTTAACGTCCCACTGCTGGGCACGGGCCTCCCTTCAATACGAGGGAGATCAGGCCATAGTCCACCACGCTGGCCAAGTGCGGGTTGGCGGACTTCACATGTCTTTCGAAAACTTGCTAGTTTCTCTCAGACATGCAGGTTTCCTCACGATGTTTTCCTTCACTGTCACTTCACCGCAAGTGGTAATCATGTTAGAAATGAATTAGTGAATGTAAAAGCTAAATACACGCATATATTTTGTAGTGGTCCACTATTGACTGGCGGCATGATGGCATGGTCTGCAAAGATTTTCGACTTTCGTGTAATATTTGATTATACTATTTGTTTTCTCTCCTTTACTTCAAAAGCTTTTCATAACAAACTTACATATGTTAATAATGTTTTAATTTACATTCATGAGGTTTCTATACGCTAATATTACCAAGGAAATCAATTTTAGTACGATAAACATACATATATTTCATATATTAGTGCAATATTCATCATTTGCTAAATGCTTTCGTCGAATGCGGTGAACGTAAACCGATTAGGCTGATCGATGAAATAGGCCGGCAAACCGTGAATTTTAGAGCCCCGGAAAACAATGGTTATCCAAGATTTTGCCTGGCTAATCAATGTGCAATTGATCAGTAGCTGCATATTCCAAAACTGGTTGTATATACTAGTTATATGATTTTTTTCGTAATGATAGCGCTTATAAAAAGGAGAAAGGGAGTGAGAGAGAGAGAATGGGAGTAAGAGAGTGAGCGAGTGTCAGTGGTCTAGTAACATATACATACATCCTGCCTGGTCTTGCGTCTGATCTCTCACCAGTCGTGTTGAATGGTCATCCTATGGGACTATGAGTGACAGAAATAGAGAATACACTTGTGTCTGTGCGCTCACATGTGCCATATAATATCTCCTAACTTGGCTAACCTTAAGGAGATTGGCCACCGTAATTGAAATCGGTCAAGAGGACACAATTAAGTATGTCGGTAATTGACGAGTGAGTGAGTATTTTTATTTTAAAAGTTATGTTGTGTAGTAGTTTATCAAAAAAATAATATTTATAATATAAAACCTTTTTTATAATAGTGCTGTGTACTAAAAAGCTTTAGACTTCTACCTTAAGCGAAGTAAATCAACTGGATTCAATTACAACCCTACGTTAGAATGCGCTGATGGCTGGGTAATAGGCAAATGCATATTGAGAGTTAAACTCGTCAAATATATTTCATACAATCTGTTAAAAATTCATCAGTTACAGTTATTTATAATAAATTATATTTATATATAGCTGTTAGAATGATAGAAAGAAAGCATTATACATAACCTTTTTCCTTTACTATATTTTGGAATTAAATACATGGGAGCTTGAAATTTCAGCGTGTATTTGACCACAATTTTGCACAGATCGAGTCAGTTGACAGTCTACTGCTGCATTAGGTTACTCTGAATTTTGAATCGTATTTAGCCCTTTTTTAACGTCCCACTGTTGGGCATCTGCTTCCCTATACTAAAAGGAGGATCAGGCAATAATTCACCACACTGGCCAATGCGGGTTGGCGGAATTTCTTTCGAAAACTTGCTAGGTTCTCTCAGACATGCAGGTTTCCTCACGATGTTTTCCTTCACCGTAAAACAAGTAAAAATTTTGTACGAATGATTTAAATAAGATAATAATTAGCTTTTCATAGAAAGACTAGCGACTCACCCTCGTTTCGCTCCGGTTCGTCCCTAGCTTGCTTCCGGATACAAACTTTCCTCCCTATTTTCATCCCATTAAGGGATGATTTCGGGGCTAAAAAGTAGCCATGTCCTTACCAAGATCCCTAACAATCTTCTAATCAAATTTCATCTAAATGAGTTCAGTGTATCCAGAGATTAACCCCTATAAACTCACAAACAAACTCACAAACTTTACCTCTTTATAATATTAGTATAGATAATATTCAGTCACTTCAAACGTAATATCTCAGGTATGCATATCAATAGCCAAGATATTGTTTAAAACACACAAAAAGTATACACAACACCCTTCTTTCTATTTTGTAAGTGAGAGAAGAAAAATGTTGTATACAAATGCTTCACAATTGTAATTTACAAATCACTTAAGCATGCACCGAGAGATTATCACAGAAACTTATCCACTTCATCAGTATGCAAGTTTATTGAGCGGGCCCAAGTTAATTGTTGTAGCGAAGTTTGTATACAGTTTATAGTGTAGAATGTATTTAGCCCTATAGTAGTTGAAGACTCTACAAATGAACGGTCGACTCTATATTACAATATTTGGTTTGAAGAGGATTACTTATTAAAACTACGTTAATATAATAATTACGAAAGTATGTGAATGTTTATTACTTTCGAGAACAGATTTGAGCTCAATTAACAGAGGCCTAACATTTAGGTTTACTACAGACAAAACTGACGATTCTTGAAGTAAAAAGTACCAATGCACTAAATAAAGATAATTTTATTATAAATAAAAATAAACCGTTTTACATTTAATGCTAACAAAAACTACTTAATAAAACCAAATTAGGTATCAGAGATTAATAAAATATGTGGAGATATTATGATTACGATAATAATAATGCCCTCCTGACCGATTCCGGCCACGGCGGGCAATTTCATTGAGACTAGCCAACTGCACAGGAGATATTATAGTGCACAAGTGTGCACGCAGACACAAGTGCATTCTCTATTCCTGTCACTCTCACACTCCGGTGGAACAATTACTCGACACGACCGATGAGAATTAATAACAGGACCGACCGGCTTTGTGTGCTCTCCGAGGCAAGGGGGTGGAAAACTGACAACATCCCAACTCCGGACTATTACTAAGGCTTACTATACAGAAATACTCAATAACTAAACTTGTCGCAACCCGGGACTCAAACCCAGGACCTCCTGATGCGCAGCCATACATGCTAGCTACTACACCACCGAAGCAATGACGATAATACGATGCGATTAAGTAAAATAATCGACAATAACATATTGTATAGGAAAATAGGACCTCTACCACCGGCATAAAAATCAATCAATCGAACAAAATATACTTTACCCAAATAGACTTTTACAAGCACTTTTTAATCGTCCATTATTACATTTTTTAAATACAAATTAAATGTATTATTATTATGTAAGTCCTTGAAAAAATTACCATCAGCTAACAGCCTATATGCAGGTACGGTACAGGTAGAGTAATTTATAAGCGACAAATTGAGTAAACTTTCCACATAAAGCAATGAATCAAAGTAAATTTAAAGTAAATAAATCGTGTGGGGTAAAATGTGGCTTACAGCTCAAGCAAAAGTACTGAAAACGTTATAAAACTGCAGGCATGAAACATTGCCTACGGTACAATAAATTTTAATGCCCGAGATAATACCGTATCTAATTATGGTAGAAGTTTTTGTTCCCTTTGTAAAATAAAAAATTGTTTTATTTTATATTCCATTTTTATGATGTACATTACTTCTCGTGTGGCAAAGTGGATTTGTATACAAACCTTTTTGTATTTACACGTTTCCAAACATTTTTTTAAGCGGTAAATATAATTTAGACTGTTACCATAAAAAAATACTCCTACTAAACCTAACTTAAAAGTTATGGATACAATTCTACTAAATATTTTATTTATATCATCTTTTGCCCAGGAGAGATTTCACTTTTATAATACAACTAGCAACTCACCCTCGCTCCGCTCGATTTCGTCCCTACTTACTTTTTAACGTTTAGTATAGATTTCTCAGAGATGAAATATTTTCCCGCAGTAAAAAGTATCCTATACATATGTTGACCCGGATAACCAGCTATCATCATACAAAATTTCATTAAAATCCATTCAGTAGTTTTTCCGTGATGCGGTAACAGACAGACAGACAAAAATTTTAAAAACTATAGATTCGGCCTCGGTATCGATAATAATGTCTATTTCAATAAGATGTTCGAAAAAATATTTAATGTACAGATGCGGCTTAGTTACAATTTTATTATATGTATAGACAAAGATTTTTCAAGTCCATTATTAACATAGAAAAGTATAACTTGAATTTATATAAGCAATTCTAAGAGCCTATATTGATGACTAGCGGCTCACCCTCGCTTCGCTCGGGTTCGCCTCTAGGAAAACAAAAACAAACCTATCCCACGAGAGCCGTAAATTTTTTCGAGATATAAAGTAGCCTTTTTGCTATTCTGATGTATGAACTATATTATTGTAAAGTTTCATTAAAATCCAATCAGTAGTTTTTGTGTACTAATACGTATAAGTTACTATAGTTTTTTAACAATCCCAAGATGATACCACCATATAAAATTTTATTTAAATCGGTCAATTTTGTGCAAACAGACAAACAGACAGAGAAACAAAAAAAATGACAAAAAAACTGGATTTGTTCTATTTCTCTTCTTAAATCCCTCTAACTCGGTTTTTAGCATTTTTTTCTATGTACAGACATTAGACCTCTACAGTTTTATTATATGTATAGATTCGAAGACATTCTAAAAATGACAATTTTATTCTTGAAAGTGTTCTGTATCATTCCCACTCACAGCACCACCTTTAACCATTCTTCATCAAGAAATGTCATAGGTTGACAACTGTCTTGAAATCTATTCTAAAGCACAGTTCAGGCTTGCTAATTTGATATAAAGCTGTTCTACACTCTGTTACGCAACAATATGTAAAAGTACCAGAATTCTTAGTAACTTACATGTTGATGTAACATATACATCATATGCTACATCAAACCTTTGCTTGATCCATCAAACCCACAACCAGTAAGCAGTGATAAAACCCATCACAGTGCCACTCATCACGAGGGTCAGGCGTAGAATAAATATACTCAAAACTTAATATTCTATTCAACGTTGATAGTATGATGCGATTCCCATCGGGGAAGGCAACAAACGCGCACTTTGCTCATAATTTAATTTCAGTGCTACTGAAATTTAATCTTGCACGAATTTCCTCTGTTTTGTCCAGTTTAAGCTTATCAAAATGAATTATGGTTATAATTATTTAATAAGTGAAGATATTAAGTATTTTAAGCGCATTTAAAATGGAAATATAAAGCAAAATTGTGAACTAAGAATAGAATTTTAACTTTTTAGCCCTCTTATGCTTATAATAAGTAGTAATGGGAGAAAAAAAATAAATGGGAAAAATTGTATGGGTAAAATTGAAAAAATATGTTGTACTAGGATTCAATTTTTAAATACATAAATAGTTTCTGTTGGAAGTGTACGATAAATACTTGAAAAATAATCATTTTTGATCTTTTCACTGACTAATTATAACGATTGTATCTACAACGCTACTCGAAATCATCTTGCGAAACCACTAAATCTTATTTCTATTGATTTTACTAAATTTATTGTAAAGTTCCTTTTAATTACAGTATTATACCCGAGGCTGTTTCGTAGTTTTCTGTTCGTTAAAGAATTACGCTACCATTATTCTATACCTTATATCGATTGCTTTACAGCAAATGGTCTCTCCCATGACCATGATTGCTGTAAAGCAATCGAAACGTCGGGAAACAAAAATCAAAATAAATCCGCGAAAAAATCCGAAAAGATAGTTTTATTTATAATCAGGCCATCAAATATTAATTAAAAAAATCGATATAATCGGCAAAATACCTGTTACTGAAACTAATTTCATTAAAGCACTACAACAGATGACACCTACCTACATATACATGTAATTTTACTGAAAAATAACATCGGCACTTTAATATCGACGCAACCCAGTGAGCTTGAAAATTATAAACTTAGGGGTATTTCCCTCATATACGGATATATACGTGTATTTTAAATAATATTTACATTTAATTATCAGCGTAGAATAAAATTGGCTTAAATCCTTAGGCTTAGTAAAACATTTTAATCACAATAAGTAGAAAGAGTTACTCATAATTGAATAGTTACTAATAAATTATATTTAACTGATAAAATATTAATAAAAAGCTTTGCACCTGAGTTCGATAATGATAAGAGATAAGAAACAGTTGTGATTAGTAATCTTGTAGTACAAGTGTTTTCTTTTTAAAGGAGAATCTATGACGTGAATATTATTCCTTAAAATTAAAAAAATATTTAAGTGTTAAGTTATTTAGTTAAAGAATAACTGTAATTTAACATCTTGATAATATCGATATCGAGAAAGATGGTGACAGTCAATCGTCACAAATCTAGTTCTTACTATTTACTCTTTTTAATAAGTGTTAGGTATACTAAAAACTGTCTCGGTGGTGTAGTGGCATGTACAGCTGCACATCCGGAGGTCCTGGGTTCGAGTTCCGGATCGCACCAAATTTAGTTATGAGTTTTTCTGTTTAGTAAGCCTCAGTAACAGCCCGGAGTTATGAAGTTGGCGGTGTCACACCCCCGAGCCTCGGAGAACACGTAAAGCCGTCGGTCCTGAGCCTTAACTCTCACAGGTCGTGTCGAGTAGTCGTCCCACCGGAGTATGAGAGTGACAGGAATAGAGAGTGCACTTGTGTCTGCGCGCACACTTGTGCACTATAATATCTCCTTCGCAGGAAACTACTAAAAAAATTAAATTCTTCAATACAGGCAGGCAGTATAATATTAAGAAGTTATTTAAAAGTAGCTTAGAAGACATAAAATATTCGATGTTCAATTTTAAATATTCATGAGTTCAAAATTTTGATATGAATATAGTACAATATTTTCCGCCATCGCAAATCTTGTTTGACTCCTCCGCAGACAGTTAAAACCTTAAGTGGCTAGAGGTGCGACTCTTGAGACTATGTACTTTATTCTGAATGCTTTTATGAATTCACCTCAGGGATTTTTCATTGTTTGCATATTTGCTTTTGTGAAAGCACTAGGCTAGATAATAAAACCTTTTTTTACAAATTCTGTTATTTTATAAATTATTTCTTAAAAAAACTTATTAATATTAATACAGATGTTTGGATATTTGTTATTCAATCACGCCAGAACGGCTAAACGGATCTGGATGAATTTTGGCACAGAGATAGATTATAGTCTGGAATAGCACATAGGCTACTTTTTATCCCAAAAAATGTACGATTCGCGTGGTATAGATTTGTTTCGGTTTTCTAGAAGCTTTTCAGTTTTTTTAGCGAATCAGAACGAAGCGAGGTTGAGCCACTAGTAGTCTAATGTATGACTTGATTAGACATTCATAGTCTGGTCTAGAATCCTAGATTAAAAATGATATAAAAATTATTATCATAATCATCACGAAGAATCACTTATTAAAATATTAGTGTTTATTTGCTTTTGTTATTTTAGGTGGACTATATTATGTCGCCTTGTTCCCCTCACATTAAGGGGAGACATGTACTCTACAGTGGTCTAAATTATTACAAGGTAATTTTATATGTAATTGCTGCATATTTTTCTGTTAATATCGTTAGTACGTTTTCATAGCTTATTCGGTTATCTACTTCAGAGGAATTTAATTTGAACTAACAGTAATTAAAGTCAAACTCTATTTCTATTATATACTAGCTTTTGCCCGCGACTTCGTCCGCGTGGAATAGTGACTTTGCTCGCAGAGCTACCGGCGCGGCGGCCAGCGCCCTCCCCCCTCACAACCTCCCCGCCCTCGCCTTGTATCGGGCTGAGAGCGTGCTCACCCATAGACCGCGTAAAGTTAAATATGTATATTTTAAAACTATGATATCTCCTAAGATATTCATTGAAATCAAATGATGTCAAGGGCAATTTTATTCAAAATTAAATACTTGTGATGAATAACGTATTTATTTGGATAAGGATTAATATCATGTTTATAAAAACACCTTCGGAAGTAATGCATTATTTTAGAACAAATTTGATTACCATAAAAAGGGTTATATTGAGTCAACCTTAAAAGATAGACATATGCTGTCGCGGACTTTTTTTTAGAACTTTTAAAGAGGAACAATTCCGTCATACACGATTTTTGCGTAACTTTAACCGTTTACGCAGCGCACGCAACGGAAGCTCTCAAAAGGAATGATTTTTTCCCGTTTTTGCAACATTTTTCATTTATGCTCCGCTCCTATTGGTCGTAGCGTGATGTTCTATAGCCTAAAGCCTTCCTCGATAAATGGACTATCCAACAAAAAAAGAATTTTTCAATTCCAACCAGTAGTTCCTGAGATTAGCGCGTTCAACCAAACAAACAAACAAACAAACAAACAAACAAACAAACTCTTCAGCTTTATAATATTAGTATAGATATATTACTAGCGACTCGCCCTCGCTTCACTTCGGGTTCGTCCCTAGACAAAAACAAATCTATCCAGCGAGAACCGTACATTTTTCCGGGATGCTATATAGCCTATAACCTTCCTCAGTTAACGGGCTATCTAATGCAAAAAGAATTTTTCAAATCGAATTAGTAGTTCCTGAGATTAGCGCGTTCAACCAAACAAACAAACAAACAAACAAACTCTTCAGCTTTATAATATTAGTATAGATTAATATTCTGTTGGACGTAAGTTATGTGTCAATGTGGGTCGCGGTCGAATGCGCAAGCGATCCCGTGGCCCTATCTTTCTTTCCTGTGATCACCCTGGTGGTTTTAGTGTGTAGTCTGTCGCGCTTCACGTGACGGGAGTCACCCTGCGCGCCCCCCGTGCTCGGGCATCCGTAAAGGGATTTCCCCACGAATCAAAAGGAAAAAGGTATGTCACAATATGTCATTCACTAAAATATCTATACCTAAACTTCAATTTACTCATAAAATAAATTCTTATTAAAGGAGAAAAAAGGCTGTTTCCTTACTTAAAATCTTTTTCTTACTTAAAATCTTTCATAACTATCAATCTACCTAAATAGTTACTACTTACTATTAAATTACAGAATTTTATTCCAAATCGTTCCGTAAAAAATATTGTATTTTTTACTTATAACTCTCATATTATATCAAACTATAAAGAAGATGAGAAAGTATTACTACACTTTAATAAACCGGGAATCCCAAATAAATCAGGATCTAAATTCCATTATATGGAGTTTATCCAGTCCTTTTTCTATCGAGACCCTGTTTTTTATATGGCGCGCTCAATATTCGAATTTAAGACGGACAATACTTAGGATAATGTATATGATTTGTTTTTTTTTTTTGCTTGAGGCAAATCGCTAGTACGTACCTATATAAATTAGTTTGTTCAGTCTGATTCAATGACTTAGACCGAAAGAATTAACCTATAAGTAGATATTTTGATAGCCTATTTCTGTAAAAGCATAGGTAAACATTAAGAAATTATTTTTTTAAAATTCAACCCCCAAAGGTAAAAAAGGGGTCAAAGATTTGTATAAGAAATCATTATTCAGTAGTCCGTATGTACTAAGTGAGATATTATTAATTATTTAATATGAACAAAACTAGATAAGTTATGTAGTAAATAAAATGTTCAGAAAATAAGCAAAAACGACAATTTAAATGTTTGCTATCTTTTTTATTTATTTAAAAAGATGATTTTTAAGTCAAAGAAATTAAGGAATGCTAGTACTTAATTTTTTCACTTAACTCTATATGGGCGATAAATACCCATGATAACTAATATTATCTAAAATTGTGTTATCAGTGTAAAATTCCATAACTCACAAATATATTACAAACTAGCGACTCACCCTCGCTTCGCTTCGGGTTCGTTCCTAGACAAAAACAAATCTATCCCACAGGAACTGTACATTTTTCCGAGATGATAGCCTATGGCCATCCTCAGTTAACGGGCTATTAAATGCAAAAAAAAAAATTCAAATCGGATCAGTAGTTTCTGAGATTAGCGCGTTCAACCAAACAAACAAACAAACAAACTCTTCAGCTTTATAATATTAAGTATAGATGATTCATAGGAATTTTACCTCATAGAAATTCTAAATAGATACACAAAAAATATGAAAAAAACAAAATAACTACATTAAATCATACAAATATTTACGAAAAAAAAGCAGTTAGCAATGTTTTGCTAACTGCTTTTTTTTTATTTAAGTTTATATGTGTGTATGTCTTTAACTCCTATACATTAAAAGAGGTGAATTTGGACGTAATTTAGTACACATTATGACCTAGAGTAACAAATAGCCTACTTATAGATACCTAGGCATGCAGTCGAGGGATCTAAGCTAAGTCGCCTTTTTTTATGGTATTCAGTGATAAACGAGCAGACAGCCCACCTGATGGAAAGCGATACCTGTCGCCCATAACACCTACGGTTCATGCACTTAAGTTTTACGTAACAAAACTGCAGAACCGCTGGTACGTTATCACTGTGAGGACTAAGATGATATGCCTCTTGCCTATAATTGCGCTGACTACCTCATCCTTCAAACCGGAACACAACAATGCAATCATTGTTGCTTGGCGGCAGAAATAGATAAGGGCGTGGTACCCATCCAGTCGGACTCCTCAGGCTTGACAGAGTCCTACCACTGGTAAATCTATCTATCTATAGGTACATATAATAAAATCTATCTATCTATAGGTACATACAATAAAATTTTGAGTCGAATCTGTACATAACATATTTTTGGAAAATCTTATTGAAATAGTTATTATTATTGATACAGAGGCCGAATTTATAGTGTTTTAGTATTTTTTTTTATCTGTCTGTCTGTCTAGGAACGCATCAAGAGAAAACCACTGGACATATTTTAATGAGGTATGATGATAGCTTGTTATCGGGGTCAACACATAGGATACTTTTAATACAGGAAAATATCTCATCTCTGAGAAATCCATAGTAAACGTTAAAATGTAACTAGGGACGAACGTTCACTACGTTCGAATAATAAGATATATTTTTTGAAAATTTAATTTTAAACATGTTTATAATATTTTTATAATAAAATTAAAATTAACAAATATTGTAAGGTACTTTGATGCTAAATTTCAAAATTTTGAATTCATTTTTGTTAATTGTGGGTAGGCTGTCTGTAACAACTATATAATGCTTTTGTGACATCTAACACCTTAGTCTCTCCCGTGACCATGATTGCTGTAAAGCAATCGAAACGTCGGGAAACAAAAGTCAAAATAAATCCGCGAAAAAATCCGAAAAGATAGTTTTATTTAAATGTGTAATATTCGCGTAAATCTAAGTATTAAGAGCGAAACACTTCGTATTCGATCTAGATATTGTTGGACTCAATGACAAGGATCAACACAATAGTCGTTCATATTGGTTTACTTACCACATATTATGGTTAGCGGGATCGTTGATCGCCTGTAATTAGCCTAAACTAATGTTAACCTAAACTACGCCTAATATAAACTATTCATGGCTCAATGACGGTCAATGAGCTATCCATAGGCGATATATGTAAAATATTGTGTTTCATAACACAATATATCCGGTCAATTGAGTATTGGATAGGCATACTCTAAAATTAATGTTGTAAACATTTTCCAGTATAATATTTATACATAAATAAATATAAATATGTCGGGACATTAACACACAGCACCATCTAGTTCCATGGTAAGCTACGAGGCTTGTATTATACATACCAGATAGTTGATACACTACACAATACACATATATAACTTTAAATACATACATATTATAAATATAAACACCTGTTACTGGAGTTAAAACAGCGGAACTCGAACCTGTGACTGATGGCACAGTAAGTAGGATCACCAAAAACTGAGCCGAACGTGTCGTCTTATTTATATCATTTACTATAGATCCGTCCAACAAATGCTGTTTGAAGCGGGTTTGATACCCACATGAGGTAAACATTTGCCTTGGACGTACAATGTTGATGATGTTGATTAACCATGCAAAATGTATCAGACAGAAAGCGAAGTACACGATAGTGCTGTATTAGCTTTAAAATTATATCTATGTGAAGATATAAACCTTTGTTTAATATAAAATTTCCTTTATAATTACTAGCGACTCACGCTCGATTCGCTTACGTTCGTCCCTAGGTACCTTTATACGGTTAATATAGAATAAACTATATATTATATATGTGTTAAAAATTTGTATATATATATATGCGAACAGACAAACACTACTAAACTATAGATTCTGTCTATATCGACAATAATGACTATTTAAATAAGATTTTCCAAAAAATATTTAATGTACAGACTCAGAATTTTAATATATGTATAGATTTAGGATTTTGAAATAAAATACTTATTACTTCTAATACAATACGATGGACCTAGTAGACGCATGGTGAATTAGTGGCATAAAGAAGTTCATCTCAAATAACATTTAATGTTAAGTACCTGGGCGACCGAGCTTCGCTCGGAGTTCTTGAAAGATTGTATATTTTACATTAAGTGACTAAGTGTTACTGAGAAAGTTGTATAGATGTCGCGATAAGAACAATTTTCTTTTTAATTTGGCTTAAAAATAATTTTACATTAAGTGACTAAGTGTTACTGAGACAATTGTATAGATGTCGCTATTAAATTTTGCGTAGAATAATGCATAAGAAAAACGCATGAAAACTCGAAAACACGCGTTTTCCCAGACATGTGACTAATCTAGATCAATTTTTCGCCCCCGAAAGCTCCCATATACAAAATTTCAGCAAAATCGTTAGAGCCGTTTCCGAGATCGCTGGTATAAATAAATAAATAAATAAATATATAAATATACAAGAATTGCTCGTTTAAATATATAAGATATTGTATTTCTCAGCTATAGACAATTTACTTTGCACTTCAATAAATAAGTTTCCGTGGTGTAGCGGTTATCACATCTGCCTAACACGCAGAAGGCCCCCGGTTCGATCCCGGGCGGAAACATTTGTTTTTTTTTATATTTTTAAATATTCAATGCAATTGGTATTTACAAAGCTTTTTTTATAAATATTTTTTTTTAAGTTTTAATAATATTAAACAACATAAAACTATATTCTTTGGATAGAACTTGTAAAAAACACATACCATATAGTCCATTGAAAAGTTACATTTGGGGTTGCATTTGTCAGAGGACATTTATGTATACTGTAGAATAGTATATTCGTTTCGCAGCACTGTAAAACCCTAAATAATGAATAAAATTTAAAAAGTTTACAATGATAATTATTCCTTAAAAACCCCACTATAAAAATAGTCTAATATATTTGTTTTGTAAAATGATCAGAAAAAAGTTATAACGAACAATAGAAAATTTTTCCTCGAATTTTCATCGACTTTCACTTATAACTTTATTATTTTTGGTTCTACGACTAAAAGTTACTTGACCAAAATTGTACAGAATTTTATTTGCAACTAGAAATATCCTAATATTTTTTTTCTGAGACCTAAAGTTTGTCAGATAAACCATAAAAACCATTTGTACCCTTTTTCCAAGATGGTGGCCGTGGGATAAAGGTTGCAACCCCACAAACTTGGATTTTACTTTACACTAACCCCTACTTGATATCTAAAAATAAAATTGTGTCCTCTGACAAATTTACGCTAAGCCCAAAAAAATATAACATTTCAATGGGCTAATAGTTATCTTTTATATTCTGTTTTAGCTTTTTATAATTGCACAGAATACTTATAGCTTTAGTAGTTTAAGTTCAAATTATACCAGTATAAGCTCTTAGAACTTCACACATTACATATGTTGGTGCGCTTTGTGTTAAGAGTAGCAGATTTAATTAACTACCTTTTGTATGCAGAAACTTGAGATCTACGGATTTAAGTTAAATATTAAACCGTCATTGTGTAATGTATGGTTTTGTCGTCGACTTAGATATACTGTTACGGTTTCTGAGTGGTTCTTGTATTTTGACTATGTGGATCATTTGTGTTCATAATTTTGGTAAAATTATTAAGAAATTAATATTTCATCTCTTTTACTTTGCGAGTAGATAAAGAATAACACTTCTAAAGAAAAAGAACATTTAAATTCGTTTGGAAATTGTGTTATTGTGATTCGAGATGCTAATAAAATTATGTTAAATAACAGTTTTTAAAAAAACATAGAAATTAATCTTTACTGTTCAAAATCAATTCAAATATTTATTTTAAAAATTATAAATTTCTTTCTTTGCTTCATGACTTCTTAGATTGTCTAAAATATCTGATAAAATGTAATATATAATTAGTTACTGTTCTACTTTTCGCAATCTATAATATTTTTTACAAAAAAAGTCTCTGTCATTTTACTATAGAGTATACTCGTAGATAGACATTTGACATATTGTATGTATACAGCCCTTTTTTTAATGTCCCACTGCTGAGCTCGGGCCTCCCTTCAATACGAGGGGAATCAGGCAATAGTTCACCACGTTAGCCAAGTGCGGATTGGCGGACTTCACATGTCTTTCGAAAACTTGCTAGGTTTTCTCAGACATGCAGGTTTCCTCACGATGTTTTCCTTCACCATAAGGCAAATGGTAATCATGTTAGAAATAATTCGCACATGAAAATATCAGAGGTGCGAGACCCGGGATTTGAACTCGCTTCACTCGGTTTCTCAAGCGAGCGCGTTACCACTAGGCTACCACTGCCTTCGTTTTTTTTTGACATATACTCAATACTAATTATGTGAAATTTTCATCTCTAGCAAGGAAATCCACAGATAAAAAGGTTAGTGGAGTTCACAGTTAGACATGTATTGCGAGTTAATTTTACGTGTTGTTACTTTTTAGCTTTTATCTACAACTGCGCAAAAGTTCTCTATATATCTTCTTAAGCTCGAACGAGCCACCTGAACATCTTTGTTCAGATTCAATTAATTTGGTGCGGCAAATGAAGTAGAAATCCGTCTTCTCAGTAGGTATTTTTAATTAAAGTCTCGACTAAGCGCTTACGACGCGACGTGGCGTAGAAATATAACGAGCAGGGAAGACATAGTACACTTAAATAATTTATAAAGATTACTTGAAAAGTGATGATGGAAAAACCAATGAATATTTGTTAAGATTTATTAATACACGACACGTTTGGCTCAGTTTGTAGTGACCCTACTTGCTGTGCCAGCGGTCGCGGGTTCGAATCCCGCTGGGCGCATTCATTTGTGTGATGAGCACGCACGTTTGTACTCCAGTCATGGGTGTTTATATTAATATGTATGTATTTAAAGTTATATATGTGTAGTATATCAACCATCTGGTATCCATAACACAAGCCTCGTAGCTTACCAATTACCATGGAACTAGAGAGTGCTGTGTATTAATGTCACAACATATTTATTTATTTATTATTATTATTTATCTTATTACTTCATTAATTTTAAATTGGCTTTTTTTATAATTTTTGTTATATCTATATAACTATTTTATATTTATATTTATGTTTAAGTATTCAAACTTCTATAGGACGAGTTTAAGATTCTCTTTAAACAATTTTTAGTACTTGAAGTTTCTAAAAGTGGATGCAAAGGGAATCTGCCATCAGATTAAATGCACCTACTTCGATGTCATTTTATAATATGAAATCTAATCTGTAGGCAATGTAGTAATAGTGTAATTAATAACGAATACGAGGACCTTTTGTTTTGTTACAGATAATAGCAAACAAGACGGGATGTCTGATTGTGATCAATTTCCTGTAGAAATGCGGTCCATTAAACTGAATGTAATTGTCTAAATAGGGATAGTAAGACCTACTTATTACCTGTTAATAATAACCGACATTTTGGAAATAACTATGAAGCTACAAAACACATATGTATAAAATACACGTACCTATACATACAAAAAAACTACATATATATACATATATATGTAGTTTTTACAATATTGTAATACGAAATCAATTTATACGGTAATCATTTTTTGTTAAATTTAAGTACCATTATTAAACTCAAATAAGGTACTTTTAATAGTTACTTGTGTCTTTATAACTAAACTAGCAAGTAACCCTCGCTTTGCTCGGGTTCGACCTTAGCTTGCTTTCCCATTCAAACTTTCATCCCCATTTTCACTCCTTAAGGGCTGATTTCCGGGATAAAAACTATCCTATATCCTTCCTAGGGTCTCAAACTATCTTCTTACCAAAAATCCTCTAAATCGTTTCAGTAGTTTCGGAGCTTTTTGGAACAAACAAACAAACAAATCTTTCCTCTTTATAATATTAATATAGATGAATTTTAAAACCATTACGTAATGAAATAAATTGAAAATAGACTTCAGTGTGGTGAGTTCTAAAACAAGAAGTAACTACTTGCCTAGTAATGGATCCGACGGATGCCCAATAGACTATTCAACAAGTTTTCCGATTTGAAAAGTGGATCATCGAAATTTCCCTACCGTTCCTGCGATAGGTTTTGACTTTTTTCAATAAAAATTGCCACATGTTTTGAACCGGACGTAGAGCAATTGCTGTTGCACGTACATATCTGTACATTTATATTTTTTATTTAACCAGCGTCGGGCTTAGTTGCGATTAATAGTCGGATGGTTTCAAATTTTTTTTTTGCTTCTATATTTTCTTTTAATGGATACATGAATGAAGCTTTTACAGGTGTGCATAATATAAAATTTCAGTTTTCATTCATGTTGCGAATACATGATGTGAAAAAGTAAAAGAAAAGAGAGGATTCTGAGTTCCAGAAAGAGATAAACAATGGAAGCCGCAAAGTAAACTTTTGTTCGCCCTTTTTTATTTCTGTGGCAGAATTTTAACTCATTTTAGTATCTTATCTTATTCTTTTAGGACTCAGAAATTTATCCGAACAGCTAAGATTTTGGTTAATTTTGATATAAAAGTATTACAAACAAAAATATTTTTGAATTACTATCAAAAATATGTTACAACTAGCAACTCATTATCGCTCCGTTCGGGTTCGTCCCTAGATACGTTTTACCAGTTAGTATAAATTTCTCAAAGATAAGATATTTTCTCGCAGAAAAAAAAATGTATAATATGGGATATATGTTGACCCGGATAACCAGCTATCATCATACCAAATTTCATCAAAATCTGTCCAGTGGTTTTCTCGTGATGCGTTCCCAGACAGACAGACAAAATTTTTAAAAACTATAGATTCGGCCTCGGTCCTGATAATAATGACTATTTCAATAAGATTTTCCAAAAAATATTTAATGTACAGATTCCACTCAGAATTTTATTATATGTATATATGTCAGAATATATGTAATAAAATAATAAAAATATTTTTCTTGAGAAAAAGATCATTAATTCTATAATTATTTCGGCATCTACCTACGTTATTATAAGACTTTTCCTATTTGTATTAGGTACGTTTTTCAAAGACGACCCATAGAAGTGAGTACAGACTAATTTGTTCTATGTGAAGTTGGGACATATTGTACTAATTAAGTTCTCCCTACTTGTCTAGAACTGGGTCGGGGTCAAATTAAATATATAATCCGTTGAACATTGCTAGTGTTCTCATTCAAAAACATGTTTTTATATATTACATATAATAATTTTATACAGAATAGCATTATGTAAAAATGTAAATAATTTATTTTTAAAATGAATAAGGGCTGTTACTATAATTACAAAGCTTCAAAAGTGCTAAGTAATTTAATATTAAACTGAAGTTTATGTCTCTACATATTTTTTACAATTATATTACAGAAATATAATTGACTAGCGGTTCAACCTTGCTTCGCTCAGTTCGTCTCTAGAAAAACAAAAACAAAGCTATCCCAGGGTAACTGTGTATTTTTCCGGGATAAAAAGTAGCCTATACGTTATTCTGATGTATGAGTTATATTATTGTAAAGTTTCATTAAAATCCATTCAGTAGTTTTTGCGTGAAAGAGTAACAAACATCCATACATCCAGACATCCTCACAAACTTTCGCATTCATAATATTAGTAGGATTCTACTGGTGAGCTGGCGCATTTTTCGCCCAAAGAATCGGCATTGCCATTTAAGGGGGGAATGCGGCTAGCATTCTTGCCACTATTCCTCGCGGACATGACCTGTACAATGTACAGTAATAACTAAGTGTACATTTGTTTTGTATATATAATTAAGTATATCTGTAATTTTATTTATTGTAGGATTCTGCTATAGAGCTCTATGAACAAAAATAATATTATAGATAATTATCTGTTATCATTTTATGAGCGAATTAAATATTTTTTATGTCAAACTTTAAACTACTTAAAAGTTATTTAAGTTTAAAAAGCTTAGTTATACGCAACACATTAAAACACTTATATCGTCATACATATAATAAAATCGTAACTAAACTGAATCTGTACATTAAATATTTTTTGGAAAATCTATTTGAAATAGAAGCCTAATCTATAGTTTCTAGAATTTTTGTCTATCTGTTACCGCATCACAGGAAAACCACTGGACAGATTTTGATGAAATTTGATATGATAGTTGGTTATCCGGGTCAACATATAGGACTTTGTACTGCAGAAAAATAACTCATCTCTGAGCTAAACGTTAAAACGTATCTAGGGACGAACCTGAGCGGAGCGAGGGTAAGTTGCTATTGTTTAAAAAATTAGTTCTTTTTAACTTCCCACTGCTGGGCACAGATCTCCCTCAATATGAGGGAGACTAGGCTATATTCCACCACGGTTTAACAGATTTCAAACGTCCATAGGTTATATATATCCATATGCATCGTGTTGAAAAATGATCGGCACATGAAATTTTCAGAGGTGCGAGACCCGGGTTTAAATCCAAATCACTTGATTTTCCAAGCGAACGCGTTATCAATAGGTCTGACATGTAATCATAATAATATCTTCAAAGACTTCGAAATTTTCGGTATACTTAACACAATCATGATTAATTAGTAAAGCATTTTCCTCATGAAATTCCTCATATTATACCTACTAATGGTGTAAGTGATATTAAATGAAACTATCTTTTCGGATTATTTCGCGGATTTATTTTGATAATTGGTTTTTGGCGTTTCGCATGCTTTACAGCAATCATGGTCACGGGAGAGACTAATTTCTTGGATGTATCAAGGCGTTATATACTTGTTACAGACAGTGCCTACCCACAATTTTACAAAAATGATTTCAAAAATTCAAAAATGACACCAAAATCAAAATAAATCAGCGAAATATTCCTAAAAGATAGTTTTATTTAAAATGTCAAATATTCGCGTAAATCTAAGAAAGTAAATTTTGTTTAAGTATTTTGTATAAATCAACATTTGTGGTTACTAAGTGGATTGAGTTTGCGGCTAGAATTGAATATTTTATAAACTACTTATTTAATATAAGCAGTTTATAAAATATTCCATTCTTTGTTCTGTGGTTTATAAGCGGCGTGCCATTTAGACACGGTTTACTTCGCCAATGTCGTGTAGAATGGAGAAATACGATAGAGATAAAGTGATTAAATATATATATATATATATATACACACACACACTAAAGACTAATTTATAAAATATTATAAAGTTGCCTATTTAAAGCCATTGAAAACATAAAAACTAAAATTTTCTCAGTAAGCAAATTGTCTTTATATGCAATCGCAATAACTTTAGTAAAATGGATTGTTTCAGGTCTATGAATGTTTTTCTTTATTAAATGCAAATTATTACTCAGAGAAGAAATGGAATCTGTAATATAGAGCTTCTTTAACAATTCTAAATATGATATGATCCTCCTAGCCCATTTCGGCCACGGTCGCCTCACTGAGAGTAGCCTGCGTAGAAAATACTAGCGACTCACGCTCGCTTCGCTCGCGTTCGTCATTTCGGTACATTTTCTCAGTGAGCTATGTTTAGATATACATAAATAAGAACTTACTACTCCTAAGATATTTATTTAAATTATATAACGATTTACCCTCGTTTTGCTCGGGTGCGTACGCCGTACGCGGATTTTGTTCACAATTTCATGGGTTTTAATTTTTTTCGCGGAACCCTGATTTTTTTTCTAAAATAAAAGTAGCCTAAGTTACTCCCTATAACATGAACTATCTACTAGTGAAAGCCCCGTCAAAATCGGTCCATCCATATGCATTTAGTAAAAAGCGGTTATTTTAATATTACAAACAGACACTCCAATTTTATTTATCTGTATAGATTATAGTGCATAAGTGTGTCAAATAGTACAGTCATATGGTGCTCAAAAAAGAGGTTACCTAGAAAGTTTTCCGGGAGTTTTGAAAATTGGTGATTTTTTTGATTTTGATGTACTCTTTCCAAATTTCAATTTTTCCACCTCGTATCTTTGTCACTCGCGCCGCCATATTAGAAAAATGGCGCCTAATTACACTTTTTTGACAATATCTCTATTCCCGCCGAGTTTACGATAAAAACATTTATACAAAATTAAATTACAGAAAATTTCCTACAATTTATGTTATATTTTTTTTATAAAATCGACAGTTTCAGTTTCTTCCTCTTCACACTATCTGGTGATGAGCGAAGGAGAATGTTCCAAATATTGTAGTAGTGTATAGCTTATGGATTAGGCCTACTGGAATAGAATACTACGATAAAAAAACGAGCCACTAAATCTACCTGAAAGTGATGTGAAAATGTGTTTTTTAGCCAAAACGTATGTTGAAGTACATTTTGCGGCGCTTACACGCTAAAACGATTTTACAAAAAAAAATGTTATTACATAAACTGTAGTAAATATTCTCTAGTTCAATTTTGTATATGTTTTTACCGTAAAATTAGTCGGAATGGAGATATTGTCAAAAAACTGCCATAAGGCGCCATTTTTCCAATATGGCGGCGCGAGCGGCAAAGATACGAGGTAGCCAAATTGAAATTCAAGAAAGAGTGCATCGAAATTTATAAAATCACCAATTTTCAAAACTTACGGAGCACTTTCCAGGTGAAACTACCCAATGACTGGGCTAGTCCGATGGGACGATATTGGCCTAACTCGAACCCAGGACCTTAGGATCTACAGCCGTACATGTTAGCCACTAGAACACCGAGGCAGTTTCTAAATATAACAACTACACAGTACCCGGGCCACCGAGCTGCACTCGGTGTTTTTGGTTAAAAGTACTTTTTTTTTTAATTTGGCTTAGCGACGAAAAAACTAAAAACTTGAATAAATAGAAAAAAAAAGTAAAATCTTTGTATCCGACCAGGATTCGAACACCTGTGATGGTCGAAATCGCGCCTTGGCCGCTTGACCACGATGCTTATACACAACTGTGCGAAATCATTAACATATTTTGCGTAAAATAATGCTAAAGAAAATCGCATGAAAACTCGAAAATACGTGTTTTCCCAGACATAAGACTAATCTAGATCGACATTTCGTCCCCGAGAGCACCCCCACATAGCAAATTTCAGCGAAATCGTTAGAACCGTTTCTGAGATCACCGGTATAAATAAATAAAGATATAATTAAATTTAATAAATAAATAAAAATATACAAGGATTGCTCGTTTAAATATATTAGATAAATGCATATCACAACAATTACAGTTATAGTGTTCTATTAAAAGCATTACTTATATGGTAACAGAAACGTTGACAACAACTGGTCGGGTCAGTGCGCTTCGAGGTCGTAGTCTTCTACTGTTCACAGTTCAGGCTGCTTCACTGTGATTGACATAATTACCTGCATCGGCGTATTCTTAATTATGTTATTAATAATAAAGATACTTTTTCAGTATATGCTTACAGAAATTGGAAAAATTAATTCATATCCACTTCAAAATCTAAGTAACCTTGCTGGCACATATGGCTCAGTTTATAGTGACTCTACTTATTATGTCAGCGGTCGCGGGTTCGAGTTCCGCTGTGGCATTCATTTGTGTGATAAGCACGAATGTTAATAACTCCAGTAATGGGTGTTTATATTTATAATATGTATGTATTTAAAGTTATATGTGTAGTGTATCAACTATCTGGTATCCATAACACAAGCCTCGTAGCTTACCAAGGAACTAGATGGATAGATGAGTGCTAACGTTCCAACATATTTATTTATTTATTATTTAACCTAACTCGAGCCCTCGAGCAGAACTCGAACTTAGATGATGTACTAAAGATTTTTAAGTGAGTCCGCTTTCTTGCTGGATGTAAAAAATACTATGGCATAACAAATACTTTTTAGATTTATGATATTAGTAAATATTTTTGCTTGTTTTAATTTTTTTATTTTCCAGGTTTTGACATACAAAGACAACATATTATTAAAAAATTGAAGATAATGATGTTTTAAGACTTATTACAGCACTTATCGTTTTTTTTGGAGAAACTGAGACAAAAAACAGATTTCGATGATATTTACATTCGTGTATCCGAATGTAGAGTGTGAAATCTATATAGTGTGAATATAGGTGATCGTAATCGTTATATATAACCACGTATACTACTTAATTCATATTACGTACCAAAAATCGGGTCGGTTTCAGATAGAATATAAATTGAATGTTTGTCTATTCTTTAGTTACTGAAGGAATTTTCAATTTAGGCCATAATTTAACTCATTTACTAAGCACAATAAAATGCCGTGTTTTAATATTATTTTCAACAAGCGACTTACCCTCGCTTCGTTCGGGTACGTCTAGATACGTTTGAATTTTTTTTTGTTTCTATTAGATATTATCTAGAATTCTCTTTCTAAAATGAAAGAAGCCTTAGTTGCTCCTTATAACATCAGCTATCTGACAGTGAAAGTCCCGTTAAATCAGTCCAACCGTTTTGGAGATTAGCCGGAACAAACAGATAGACAGACAGATAGACAAAAAAAATAATTGTGTTTTTCTTATAAGTACCGTATATAATTTCATGTGCATTTAGTAAAAAGCTGTTATTTTGACATTAAAAACAGATACTTCAATTTTATTTATCTGTATAGAATATAGATTATAAATACAAAGGCATCAAGTTACTAGTAGTAGTATTAAAATTACAAGAATAGTCTTAAATCATACTGAAATACAAACTCGGATGAATGGCACCGCGTTGTATGAACTACATTTCTTTTTCATCGTATCGCAGGCTGTTTGAATGCGGTTTATTATGTTTTCCGACAGTTCTATATTTTATTGCAACGTATGTAGTACATATTTTGAGCTGAAATCTTTCACAATATAATGTTACTTTTATATTATATTATTTATTTGGATATTGCAAGACTGACTTTATTCGTTCAAGCGACCGGTAAACGACAGAGCTTTTGATACACAATTGAATTTTGTCTTTTGAATTATTTAAATGTATATAAATCTTGAGGCAGTGGTAGCCCAGTGGTAACGCGTTCGCTTGGGAAACCGAGTGAAGCGGGTTCAAATCCCGGGTCTCGCACCTCTGATATTTTCATGTGCGAATCATTTTCTAACTTGATTACCACTTGCCTTACGGTGAAGGAAAACATCGTGAGGAAACCTGCATGTCTGAGAGAACCTAGCAAGTTTTCGAAAGACATGTGAAGTCCGCCAATCCGCACTTGGCCAGCGTGGTGGACTATGGCCTGATTCCCCTCGTCTTGAAGGGAGGCCCGTGCCCAGCAGTGGGACGTTAAAAAAAAAGGGCTGAATACAATACATACATATAAATCTTAGAAATATTCTTTGTTTTTAATATAAAGGATAAATACTTTAAAGTACAACGACATACTATAAATAGTTTAACGTAGGTGCCTGACGAGAGCGGAGAGACACAATTGATGGTTAGCTTTCACGCATTATACTGTTGGCTGTCGCATATATTTAGGAGCTATGGATATTTTATATTGTTGTAAATTCACTTATGGGAATAGATGATTTTATTTTGATTTAAATTAAAACTTTTAATTTCAAACTTGTGTTCTTTTTGTTCACGTCCACCTTCTGGTTTCGAAAAATACCTTGTTTCCATAATATTACCAATTATTATTAGTAATAAGTGGAAAGCCACATACCTGAAACAAAATAAGCACAATATAATAACACATTTCATATTTAAAATAACATATTTGTAGTAGTTTCCCTAACATGAATTTTTGTTGATTAATTATTAAATTACTATACATACTTTGGATTTCTCTTGCTGTAAAGGTTAGAAGTGCGAGAAGTCTAGAAAGATTGAAGATTTTAGTAAAAGTATATTTCCTAGGACTTTAGTCCCAGCATTCGATTAATAATGTGTATATATATGTATGTATGTATATGTATTTTTTTGCTTGCGTATGTATTTATGCAATAATATATATATATATATATATATATATATATATATATATATATATATATATATATATATAAGCTAATCTGCACACCGCCTACCGTTTCTACCACACACTTCTCTTACACCTCAAGGTTGCCTAAAAGAGATCGTTCTTAGCAATAAGTCCGAAGCGGGTGCAAATCCGTGGTCTCGCACCTCTGATATTTTCATGTTCAAATAGTTTTTCAATATGATAACCATCTTACAGTGAAGGAAAACATCGTGAGGAACAAGCAAACTGAGAGAACCTAGCAAGTTTTTAAAAGACATGTGAAGTCCGCCACTTGATCAGCGTGGACTATGACCTTGATCCCGCTTGCATTTCAACGAAGGCCCATGCCCAACAGTGGAACGTTAAAAAAGGGCTGAACACACAATAAACATACGTGCACTCGATAACGTCTCTCTATGAAATTTGGTGAATTCCTCAACGTTTGGATTAATATTTAATATTACCGAGGGAATATAAAAAAGAGTAGAGAAAAAATGACTGAAAGTTGAGTTTGCAAGAATTTTACTGTTTATTCGTTATTATAGGATAAATAACGCTAATAACGAATTACTGTTAGAACTTTAGTAAAATTACGTTAATGCACAATATAATTTCTATGTAAACTTAATATAAATGTTAGCTGTCGTCTACATTAACCGAGCTTGGCTTGCGGTTAGAAAACGCATGTTAGAGAAGGGAGAGATTGCGAATAAATTTTAGACTTATTAAGTGATTTATAATAGGTATATCAATAGTGTTAAATTTAAATATACATCTTACAATAACAAATATATAAATTAGTTACTAAGATTGTTTAACATCTTCCTCTTGGGAGTTTAAGTGACGTCTTATTTGTGTAATTTAGTATATTGCTAATAGCAAAGCTTCTAAAATAAAAATAATAATTTACATAAATAAAATAACCCGAATGCGTAAAATGCGAACTAAAAAGATGAGAACAAGTTGACGAAAGATCATAGTATTATGCAGTCGGAGACATACATATTATGTACATGTTTTCTAATAGCTGTGTGTACTATGTTCCTTCGTCAACTTGTTCTCATCTTTTTAGTTCACTTTTTACGCAGTCAGGTTTTTTTTTATTTATGTAATAAAAAAAAATTACAATTTTATAGTTTAGGTCATTTAGACATTTTTATTTTCATTAAACGATTTCTTATCCTAAATTACTTTTAAATATATGGGTTGTATATATTTTAAAATTAAATAAAATCCCCACATTTTTTCAAGAGACAAATTGACGCAACAAATCCGCCATTTTGATTTTTTTAAAACACCTATTTAACGACACTTGGGTTTTTAGAGAGATTGCAATCCATCTAGCCGTTTGGAAGATAATAAAGAAATTTACAAACATACATAGTAACATACATACAAGATAAGCGCGAAAAACATAACTCTTCTTTAGCAGCCGGGTAATAAGAGGTCAAATTATGCATGCACCGACCATAAATATACCGTAAACTCAACCAAATCGAAAAATCCTTGATTAAATTCAAAACAAAGTATTTTAAAGAATGTAGTATTATCTGTCTGTATATTCTATATGATTCGCTGCATAACCAGGTAACTGTTCAATCTAGATGGGCATCACGTGCGGCAGTCCAATAGTAACGAGTCGTAAATGGTGGGAAAGAGCTCTACTTTTGCATACACTGCATTTTCACTATCTTTATTGTAATCAATATTGAACAAGTTTATACAGTAAAATCAATAGATAACTTTTATATTAGACTGGATCTAACACAGTGGAAACAACACGTTCGATTTCAATTCAAGACTTATTTACTTCTTATTACTTGTTTTCGCAGATTGTACGTCGATATAAAAGTTATCATGTTAATCCGGGATAGAAGTAAGTTTTCCCACATTCCAAATTTCACTGAAATCCAACGCTCAATTTATAATTTACATTTAACTAGCGACTCACCCTCGCTTTCCTTCGAGTTCATCCCTAGACAAAAACAAATTTATCCCACGGGAACCGTACATTTTTCCAGGATGATATTATATAGCCTAAAGCCTTCCTCAGTTAACGGACTGTCTATTGCAAAAAGAATTTTTCAAATCGGATTTGTAGTTCCTGAGATCCGCGCATTCATTGTTTGAACAAACAAACAGACAAACAAATTCTGCTTCTTTATAACATTAGTATAGATATCTTTAGTAAGAAAAACCACGCACAAGGTTCTAGGCAGTTCTACTGGCTTTTCTATTTTGTTGTTTAAACTTGATAAAAAAAAATTATACCTGAGTCTCTATAAAAGCTTTAAATATGAATAAGGAAATCCCAAGACTCATAAATGTTTCGAATGCAAACTCGTTTTCCTATGATTTGTCACCAGGCTGCCGACCAATTAACAGTAGTCACAGTGCACCAAGTTTAAATGGCCTCCCCGAGCGTAAACTCTGTTTAAAGCGAAAACTTAATAAGCCACAGTTAAAAGCTGCCCAGTTATCATAAACATTAAGTTTTCTAAAATAAATTGACTTTACTAAACATATAATATTTATAAATCAGTGCATGTATAAATCAATTCAAAATGGAATTCTAAGTAAAGCAGCCTAAGGAGGTCAGTCTAAAAATCTATTTTGTACTAGAATTCCCTATATAATAATGAAAAGCAATGCAGGTATTTTAAAAACACACACCTTTAAGGGAATAATAAGGAGAGAAAGATGTGTAGTGAAGCTCATAATCTTTGTATTTGTTTGATGTTTTATTCTAATACTAGCGACTCACCCTCGCTTCGCTTCGGGTTCGTCCCTAGACAAAAACAAATCTATCCCACGGGAACCGTACATTTTTCCGGGATGGTATATAGCCTATAGCCTTCCTCGATTGACGGGCTATCTAATGGAAAAAGAATTTTTCAAATCGGATTAGTAATTCCTAAGATTAGCGCGTTCAACCAAACAAACAAACAAACAAACTCTTCAGCTTTATAATATTATAGTATAAATTTAAGTTTCTGTTTATATTGCCAACTAACGACATACTCTGGTTTCACTCGACTCCGTCTAAGTTTTTTTGTATTTATAATATTAGTAGTATGTGTATAGAGCTACGTTCGGCGTTTTTTCAGAGTGTTTATAAATAACTTTTTTTTTAGAAAAGACTCCTATATCGAAGATCTAAAAAGCAACATCTTATCTAAGTACAAAATTTAATCCAAATCGTCATAGTCGTTTCCAAGATACTCGAAATAAATTACAAGATATACTCGTATGTACAAGAACTGCGGTACTCTTTGGCAACAAAATTACTAACAACAGAGAATATGTTACTTCAGGTTATAGTATGTACATGTACTAAATTTTAATCTATTTTTATAGTTAAGCTTTATACTAATATAAATATATAACGCAGTGGTAGCCCAGTGGTAACGCGCTCACTTGGGAAACCGAGTGAAGCGAGTTCAAAACCCGGGTCTTGCACCTCTGATATTTTCAAGTACGAATCATTTCCAACATAATTACCACTTGTCTTAACGGTGCAGAAAAATATCGTGAGGAAACCTACATGTCTTAGAGAATCTAGCCAGCTTTCAGAAGACATGTGAAGTCCATCAACCCGCACTTGGCCAGCGTGGTGGACTATGGCCTGATTCCACTTGTACTGAAGGAAGGCCCGTGCCCAGCAGTGGGACGTAAAAAAAGGGCTGAATACATACACACATAATATAAATATATAAATTTACTGCTTTATGTAATGTAACATAAAAATAATAACAGGTAAAAGTTGCATAATTCTCCGAGCTCAAAGTTTATATGCATAGTTCGGAGCACGGACTCACGGAAGTCACTAGAGTTGTTACTTCTAACGAGTTTAAAAGTTGTAACATGTTAGCAGTATTAAATGTTTCAAAAAATACACTGCAGCATAATTTTGTACACTTATTCGAAATTATAAAAAATATTTTAATTATAATATCTAACTTCAACTACTACTAACATATAGGTAAGATCAATATAGATTTTTCAAATTTTATTTTTAACTAGCGACTCACCTATCGCTTCGCTCGGGTTCCTCCCTAGGTACGTTTAACGGTAAGTATAGAAAAGTTGAAAGTATTTTAAAAAATAAAAAAATATATATCCCTTACTTGAGAAATGATGGATTCCCCATTAAATCTTCCACATCCCTTTTCACCGCCTTATATATGGTATGTTTTCCGGGATGAAAACTATCCTTACTACTACTATGTCATTCCCAGGGTCTCAAACTATCTCCATACCAAATTTCATCTAAATCGGTTCAGCGAACTAAGCGTGAAAAGGTAACGGACAAACAGACAGACTGAGTTACTTTCGCATTTAATAATAGTATGGATATATATAAAGCTGGTTTTTTTTTGTGGTGCTGATCTATCATTATCGGCTTGGCCTAAGCGTTGATAATTCAGTCAGTGATTCACATTTCAGAACAACATTCACATACGAATATTTCAGAAGTACGAAGACCGGGAAACCGCTTCACTTGGTTTCCTAAGCGAAGGTTTCCAAAGGGCTACTATGGGATATTATTATTATTAGTAGTGTTATATTAAAAAACCATATATAAGGCTATAAGGCTTAGACATATAAAAAATTAGTACTATAGTAACGACATGGGTTTTGTATTCTAGTTTGTTGTTACTACTAACGAAGCAGCGTTAATTTAAAAGTGCTTATCACTACATAGTATAAAACAAAGTCGCTTCCCGCTGTCTGTCTGTCCTTATGTATGCTTAGATCTTTAAAACTACGCAACGGATTTTGATGCGTTTGATCGTTTTGATAGAGTGATTCAAGAGGTATATATGTATAATTCATGTATATTATAGTACAGAAAAGCCGAGAAATTCAAAGTTTTGTATTTCATACTAACCGTTAAAACGTACCTGGAGACGAAGCCAAGCAAAGCGAGGGTTAGTCGCTATAATAATTCTATTAGATTATAGTTTCATTTCATTTACACATTAACTCTCAAGCACTCCCCACATCTTAGCATCCATCTGGTGTAATTACACTGTCACATGACTTCATTAGCCATTTTCTCGTTTGCCTTTTTCCTTGCATCTTTGATGTACGCTTTATCTCGGTTTTAATTTATGTACTAGGTTCCATTGAATGAAAGCTGTTTGAAGGATTTAGGTTTATGGCCTAGAAAAATTATACCATAACAAAAAAATAATCTCTAATTCTCATATTACGTACTAGCGACTGAACCTCGCTTTGCTCAGGTGCGTTCGTAGATACGTTTTTTTTTTGAGCGGAACCCTAATTCCTTCTTTATATTAAAAGTATCCTAAGTTACTCGTTATAACATCAGCTATCTATATTTGATTGAGAATTTATGTAAAATAACTTATATCAAACATTAAAATCGAAATAAAACATTTTTTATTTATACTATTAGCTACAACTTTGTATTTTACACAATAAAATATTGAAAATGTACGTCCCAGGAGAGACAATTATTCCCGCAGTAGACACCTGTCCTTTATAATTAAAGAATATCATGTCAATTAGCGATTTATTCAACAAAATGTAGAAAAATATTTTTAAACATTGCTTTTACATAGAGAATTTTGCTGTCGTATTATCTATTATATACATATAATAAATTTCTGAGTCGAATCTGTACATTAAATATTTTTTGGAAAATCTTATTGGTGATAGATACAGAGGCGGAATCTATAGTTTTTAAAATTTTTGCCTGTCTGTCTGTGATTGCATCACGAATAAACCACTGGACAGATTTTGATGAAGATTGGTATGATGATTATCCGGGTCAACATATAGGATACTTTTCATTGTTTGAAAATAATTCTGAGAAATCTATATTAAATGTTAAAACTTAACTAGGAATGAACCCGAGCGGAGCGAGGGTAAATCGCTAGTATAATATAAATTTATTATGTATTAGCTACTTAAAGCATCGTCCGCATGCTCAATGGTGGGTATCTTACGTAAGAAGAACTTTGCTTAATTTTCGCGTCACCTATTTATTCCCCATACAATACAAAAATAACATTAAAATCGGTTGAGCCGTTTTTAAGAAAAGCGCCATTCGACATGGAACAGCCTTTATAGTATTTTTGAAATCATACTATTATAATAAATGTAAAAGTGTAGATATGTATATTTGTTACTCTTTCACGCTAAAGCGGCTGAATCGATTTGGCTAAAATTTAGCACACAAATAGACTAAGACTTAGAGTAACTTGCTAAAAGATGACGCTATCGGTATATAATTCCATAAAAATAAAACGTGTTTAGTGACGCCATCGCCCAAAGCGAGGGTAAGACGCTAACCTATACTAATATGTATTATACATGCGAAAGTGTCTAAGGATGTACGGATGCATAAATGTATGGATGTTTGTTACTCTTTCACGCAAAAACTACTAAATGGATTTTAATGTTCCCGTAGGATAGATTTATTTTTGTTTTCCCGAACAAAGCGAGGGTGAGCCGTTAGTCTTTAATAAAGTATCAAACAAATATCTCCTCGTAATATCAAAATTCATAAACGTTTATATTAAAAAAACAGTTGCCTTAGCAGTGAAGGCAAGAAGCAAAATGTCTCGATCATACGTTATAATATGGAATATCTAAGATAATAAAAATCACCTCACCGCTTGTTTAATGTTATATTAGTAAAATACTTATTATAAGATACTTGATCAAAGTTAGAGAGCACAGTAACAACTTTCACTTTTATATAGTAAAGTATACATATATAATTAGTAAAGTATACATACATATATTCCAAAAAAATAGAGGAAAAATTAATTGAAACTTGCCCTGAATAATCATTTCTTAAGAAGTTAAATTATTTTCAGGTGCTTCTAGTTTTAATAGAAAAGTTTGTCTTCCGTTTTACGAATGATATTTTGAAGGTATTTTTTATACACTGACATACTTCTTTTTGTGATGTAATAAAAATATGTATTCGACATCCTTTCCCTTTAAACATCCCACAGCTGGGCAAGGGCTTCCCTTCAATATATGAGAGAGATCATTTTTTTCTTCACCGTAATACACGTGGTAATCATGTTGGAGATGATTCGCATACGAAAATATCAGATGTGTGAGATCCGGGAATTGAACCTGCTTCACAAGCGAGCGCATAATATACATTGAAATACTTCAGTTATATATTATATATATGATAGAGATTTATAGCATCGAAATTAGATATAATTATTGTACGCAGCGGGGAAAAATCGGCAAAAATTTAAAAGAAGCACAAATTATTTTCACGGACATGCTATTACTGGTATTTATATAAAAATCATGGCGTGTAATTTTTTACAATAAATAGTAACTGTACTATTGATTTCAGACACTCCAAATATTTTGATAACTTCTAATATAATGACGATTCATTTTCAAGCAATTATATAAAACACAATTAAAAAACACTCAGACGTAGCGCTAGCATACATTTTTTTTTTTTAAATTTAAGAACATTTTTAAAATAATCCAGAATTTACTATCTTTTCTTCCCTTGGAGCTAGAGACGAGAAGTTAAAAGGAAAATTGAATAATAATGCTCGCGACAGTCGGATTCAAGTGATAATAAGAACAGCTAAAGTCCTTAACCTGGCTTCCGTAATTACTATACAACTTCAGCCGTTTCCGCATCGAACGCCAAAGAAGGCTAGCGCAACTTCAATGAAATTCCTGGACGAACTTAACGCCTTTATTTATATACCATAAAATAACAATCTATTTAAATCGAAATTAATTTAGGAAAACGAAAATTCTCTTAAGATACAACGGTAATGGATTTTGTTAGTTGGGTTTGTAACTTGTACACAATGGACGCTAAATAACTCGAGTTTATTGACAAAATAAATGGTATTTCTATGATATTGCCTCAAACAAAATTTAACAAAAACAATTTGTTTTAAAGTTTTCTTTGCAATATTAGTGTTAAGAAAATCGTAAATGATAAATTAGGATGAGAAAATACTACACTTTCTGAGTACCTATTGGAGATTTAATCTATTTTCTGGTTAATTATATGTTTGATCAGATACGTCGATACTACTGTACATTATGCTGACATCTGCAATGGGTTACAATAGATATAGAGCGGGCTCGTGGTTGAGTGCGTAAGTAATCTTTTTTTTATCCCCCGTCCTAATGGAGCGTCGCAAGATCACTAACGCAGTCAACTACGACGTCCCGATGGCAGGTCTGCCGAAGCAGACCACAACAACCATGGGGTTGCTCCACAGTCCACTCTGCTATCAGAGAAGTAACAGGAGCACCCCGCATGGTACACCTCATGGGCCACCTTCCTGTGCGTTTCTTAGCTTCGCGCCCGGCTGAACTGCTGGACGCTACTGACCCCCTCCTCCTCCCTCCTGCCCCCCCCCCCTCCACCACAAAGTGAACGCACGTTGGGGGTTTCGTAAGCAATCCTGCGACAACCCAATTAAGACGGGGGGGGGGCTCTGTTGGGTTTTAGTGCCTAATACTTGTTTTACTAGCCAATGAGTACCACATAACCACCTGAATGTATCAGGTGGTATCATAAAAGCATTTCCCAACATTAAAAAAGAAAGGTACTGACTGGGTTCCTTGCCTACCCAAATGGTTAATTAGACAAGGCAAATATTAGTCACTCATCTCTTTTGCTAAGATACAAGTATCATCGACCTCCAATACAATATTAGTTTTAGGTAAATGAGTTTATGTCTATTCTGTTAAAATGAATAGTTAAAAATTAAAAATGTCATACCCGATTTTAGTGATACTTGTTAAAATACAGGAAAAGTTACTACTATATAAAAACGTATAAAAATAAGAGACATTAAAACTCAGTTTTAAAATGTTCATACATGAAAGATTGCTGCATCATAACTCGTAATATCAGTTCATAGCAAAACACTGGCATTGTTCCGAATCCCGGTAGAAATGTAGGAACGAAATTAAAAGTTGACGAAACAAAAACTTTGCCTCGGAAACTAGTTCATTAAGGAATTCGAAAGCTTCAATCTCCATTTTTGAAAGTTCAACTTTCATATTTATTGTATTACGATGATGGTAGTTGAACTATTTATTATCACAAAAAGTTATAAGGCATGTTAAATGTATATAAGCTTACTTTGTACTTAAATTAAAAGCATTTGTTTTGTGCGTGTGCCTAAAATAGCACAGGTGAGAAATTGTTGTTATGACATATAAAAATAACTTTGAAGCTTTTATTGATCATGTGTCGAGTAGTCAGTACGAGTTAGAAGTGAGGGCGAAGAAGTTAAGTGATAGTGAAATTAACGGTGAAATTTTCAAATACTGAAACACAAACGTTATTTGAACGTGCACGTGAAATATAAACATATTTAAATATTTATATTGGAAGGAACAGTCTTTCGTTATCAATTCTAAAACCAAATAACAGTATTTCAAATAGTTTTGGAACTACTTGATCATATCGGTCAATGCCATTGTTTGACTAGCCAACTGCGTAGGAGATATTATTAGTGTACAAGTGTGTGTGCAAACACAAGTGCGCTCTTATATTGTAACTAGCGACTCACCCTCGCTTCGCTTCGGTTTCGTCCCTAGACAAAAACAAATCTATCCCACGGGACCCGTACACTTTTCCGGGATGATATATAGCCTATAGCCTTCCTCAGTTAACGGGCTATCAAATGCAAAAAGAATTTTTCAAATCGGATCAGTGGTTTCTGAGATTAGCGCGTTCAACCAAACAAACAAACAAACAAACTCTTCAGCTTTATAATATTAGTATAGATGGGACCACAATTATTATAAAAGACTGGAGGGATCAGGTGTATGGACATCTTACCATACTTTCCGAGGTACTACGACATTTTCGTAACAGAAAAACCCAGTAAAAATATCGACCAATCTGAGACTCGAAACCGGGACCTGACTATCTAAAGCCGTACATGCTAAGCATTATACCAATGAGATAGCAATCTAAATAAGTGATTGATAAAGAAATATGATAACCTAACGTTAATTAAAAGAATTTTCAATATAATTTCAAATAACACAATCAAAATATTTGTATCTGACACCCGACAAATGCATTCTATCACAGAGTACACATTTACTTGTAGCACAAGAGCGTGCATATAGAAACGCGATTGTAATTTACATTCACAAAGCAAAGCTAAATTGGATTGTCGGGCAACGGCAACGTTTCATTCAAATCGGACTTAACAGCCGTTTGTTTTGTCATATTTTTTCAGCTCATATCAAATGTTCTTAAAAACACGATTACGTTATAGATATTTTGTAAATTTTCATATATTGTTAAAATTTTCTACATTATATCCTTTGCGATTCGTGGAGAGAATAAATTAATAAGTGGTGCGATCTCTTCATACATCTTTCTTTTATCTTTCAATGTAATTATATTTTTATAAACGCTCGTAGGAGGTCCTCACACACAAATACTCGGCCTTGGCAGTTGGAATAAAAAAGTATGTCTAGTACATAATAATATCCTTCACTGTTTGACTAAAGAGACAGTCTATACAAAAGCAATATGACCAGTTAGAGGAATAACATAAAGCTTAGTTGGCTTAGAGTAAGTACTCAAGTTTTTGAAGTGAAAACTTCTATTTGGTTTGGATGGGGAGTAAATTCATGTAAGTCGTCATCGACATGGTCACGTGACGTGTTAACGCTAACACTCAGAGTGCCGATAGATATCAAAACCAGATAAATGTTTTAGTTAGTTAGTTTTAATTTAAAATTTTTAATTCAAGAGCAAACAATTAATTTGAATATCCAAAAATAACAACTGTTTGTTTATAGTTTTAAGTTTTCACTTCTGTCCGCAGACCTCATGACTGCCTTTTTTATGGTATAAATATTATCAATTACGCCTTTAATATTCGATTATTTACTATAAGTGATCAAAAACAATAAAAAACGTTCGAAAATGTTCATGTAAGTTCAAACTACAAACAAACATTAATGTATAGAAGTTTAAGTGTCCTCAGTAACTGAAACCTGTAGACAATAGCCACTTTTGCTTACAAATAGGGTAACCATTTCATCACTCAACAAAATTAAAGATTTATAATTATGTACTGAAGATTGTATTATTTGAATATATGATGATGTTCTCCTGACTGATTCCGGCCACGGCGGCCAATCTCATTGAGACTAGCCAACTGCGCAGGAGATATTATAGTGCACAAGTGTACGCGCAGACACAAGTGCACTCTCTATTCCTGTCACTCTCATACTCCAGTGGGACGACTACTCGACACGACCGGTGAGAGTTAAGGCGCAGGACCGACGGCTTTACTTGCTCTCCGAGGCACGGGGGTGAAACACCGCCAACTTCCCAACTCCGGGCTGTTACTGAGGCTTACTATACAGAAAGACTCAATAACTAAACTTGGCCCGACCCGGGACTCGAACCCAGGACCTCAGGATGTGCAGCCGTACATGCTAGCCACTACACCACCGAGGCAGTTAATTTGAATATATATTTAATATTGAATTGAAGTTAAGTATTTAAAATATACGTATCTCAATTGAAAATGGCGTTGACTTAGAAATTTATTTTTTTCATAGCTTCAAGGGATTGCAAACCTGAGTATTTGGAATTAATTTTAACCTGGTACCTTCACGTGTTACTGAGAAAAAGGGTCTTAATAGACAGACAGACAACGAAGTGATCCTATAAGGGTTCCTTTTTCCTTTTAAGGTAAAGGTACGGTTTAAACATAAAAATATCATATTTGACTAAAGTTTAATAATCGATTGTCCTTCTATGACATTTAGGATGGGAGCTCTAACCTAATAGCACTTAGTAACAACCCGCGCCCACTCAAGCGCCCTTCGGCGGTTCGAAATATAAATTCCTTTAATGACACACTTGCCGCGCCTTCCAAATCATTTTCATAATTTCCACTTTTCGTCTAAAGGCATTTTCTTCGCTTAACTTTAAGAGCTTATGACGGAGACGATCTGACGCTTATACTCGTCAATATTAAATAACTAGCGACTTACCCTCGCTTTGCTTCGGGTTCGTCCTTATACAAAAACAAATCTATCCCACGGGAACCGTACATTTTTCCGGGATGATATATAGCTTATAGCCTTCTTCAGTTAAACGACAAATTCCGACTTTATCTCACGAGTTTTAAGAGTGATTTTAGTAAATTATCAGATAAGAAAAATATTTCTGCTTCAGTTGACATAACTATTTCAGGTTAAAAAAGCACGTTATAGTATAATTTACTCACTTGGGTTTAAATTTGAAAATTAACTTAAAAATAACAATGGCTAATTAATAATACTTAAAATGTACTATTCTTAGTATTTTAATAAATAATGATATGAAAAATAATATACCCACCCTAGTCGGGTTGTGATGCATATGTTAGATACAAGATAAGTAATATTTAATTATGTAATTTCCTATAGAATGAAATATTTCAAACAGATATATCGAAACGTTTACTTCAATGCTAAATTTAATTTCATTATACTCGGAGTGTAATCTTAGTTTACAGTATAAATAACCACAATGGAGGGCATTCCTAAAATTTGCATCTACTAAATCTATTCTCATACAAAAGCTCGTATTCAACGAACATCAATTTAAACAAACTTATCACTTGCCGAAAACGTATGCAAATTGCTCTATCACATTTACCAATACCGAGGTTGTATAGCCAATACGAATTGGTTAATCAATAGCGATCAATTTTTAACGTCCCACTGCTGGGCACGGACCTCCCTTCAATAGGAGGAGGATCAGGCCATAGTCCATGTCACGTTTTTCGAAAACTTGCTAGGTTCACTCAGACATGCAGGTTTCCTTCACCGTAAAACAAGTGGTAATCGTGTTGGAAATGATTCGCACATGAAAATATCAGAGGTGCAAGACCCGGGATTTGAACCCGCTTTACTCGATTTCCCAAGCGAGCGCGTTACTACTGGGCTTCCAATGCCACTACCGAGGTTGATGCAATTTAACTTATTTCACCAACCTACTCTATCTTTTGACTTTTAATTAAATTCTATTTCATTTCATTCTTTGAAACCTTAATTAGATTTTGAGCTGCTTTGTTTGTAATCGTCAGATATTGAGACGTTTGATTGTATGATTTCGTTAATAAGTGGCTCTAAAGCGCATTAGTATATAGTAGCTTTTGCCCGTGACTTTGCTGCGTCGTCATTTCTAAGTTTACAACTACTAAAAACCTCCTTATATGAAATGCGTAGAAGGGCAATATAAAAATATTTTATTTTCTCAATGGTTTGAATAACTATATTATGAAAATGTAACTATATTTTTATATTATACTAGTAGAACCCGTGATTACGCTCGCGTTAAATCCACAAAAAAAATCTTTGGCTTTATGCTATAAGGCTATGTATTTTATATGACATTATTCATACAAAATTACTAAAATCGCGATGAAAAAATGAGGGGTGGAAGTAGGAAGGTGAATAATACTTTACGACCTATTCTTATACCTACTAAATATACAAAAAAAATCATTAAAATCGGTCGAGCCGTTTCGGAGGAGTGCGACCATAAACACCGTGACACGAAATATTTATATATTATAGATTTATATATATTAGATTTTCCTCGATTAAACAGTTCATAAAAATTGTTATTTAGCTTCTCTTACACTTCAATTTATAATATGTATATATTTAAAGTTATATATGTGTAGTGTTTATGTATCTGGTATCCATAGCACAAGCCTCGTAGCTTACCATGGAACTAGATGGTGCTGTGTTAATGTCTCAACGTATTTATTTATTTATAATTTTTTCCTATAAGTACGTTCAGTGTTCAAAAGCATGAGACCGATCTACGAACGGGTTGAATATATTCTCCATTCCTTTTCAAATGAATTTTGGTCAAACACGGATTTTTCTAGCCTAAATATTGAATTAATATAACCGAATTGAACGTTCAAACTACACTATTAATTATGATTTAAGAAAATATTTGTTACTTATATATCTTTGTAAATTATTCAAAACCTGTCATATTTCTGGCAAAGTATCAGCCAAGTTTAGACCTTTACAGCGCGTTGGACGCTCGCCCGTTGTAGCATCGACGTCTACACGTTAATGTGAAGCAATCGTTTAGGGAGAAAAATGCAGCAAACAAATACTTAAGCAATAGATCTTCAAGAACCGTAGCCGCAGAAGATTAAAGTAGTAAGTATACAAATAACTATTGTAGTAGGATGTGACTTTGCTGGTACTTATTGAATAAAAGTTTTTTGTTATAGTGATATCGTGCACAGTGAAACAAATGGAATTAATTAAGAAAAAGAAGCAGTATATATTACTTTTAAGTGTCTGAATATTTTTATTGACCGCACGTTTGGTCCAATTTGTAGTGATCCTACTTTCTGTGCCAGCGGTCGAGGGTTCGAGTTCCGCTGGGGGAATTCATATGTGTGATGAGCACGAATGTTTGTACTCCAGTCATGGGTGTTTATATTTATAACTAGCGACTCACGCTCGCTTCGCTCGCGTTCGTCCATAGGTACGTTTTCACGGCTAGCTATGCTTAGGTATACATAAATAGTAGCTTGCTACTTCTAAAATATTCATTTAAATTATATAGTGATTTACCCTCCTTTGCTCGGGTGCGTACGCTGTACGCGGATTTTGTTCATAATATCATGGTTTTTTTTTTTTTCGCGGAACCCTGATTCTTTTTCTAAAATAAATGTAGCATAAGTTACTCCCTATAACATCAGCTATCTGCCAGTGAAAGTCCCGTCAAAATCGGTCCAGCCGTTTCGGAGATTAGCCGGAATAAACAGACAGACAGACAAAAATTGTAAAAAATGTTGTTTTGGTATATGTACCATATATACATCCATATGCAATTAGTAAAAAGCGGTTATTTTAATATCACAAACAGACACTCCAATTTTATTTATCTGTATAGATATGTATGTATTTAAAGTTATATATGTGTAGTGTATCAACTATCTGGTATCCATAACACAAGCCTCGTAGCTTACCATGGAACTACATGGTGCTGTGTGTTAATACCCCCAACATATTTATTAATTATTTATTTTGTTACTCATTAATACTTTTATAATTTGGTTGGAATTTAATTCATACGATAGGCTATAGGAGTAGTACATAGGCGATTGTAAGGCACCTAGGGATGTAAATGCGTAAAACGAGTACATTTTTGGCAGAGAATCTAATAATGTTACATAAAAATGCGGCCGCTTGCCCTTTTTGTCTGTGTCAATTATCTCGTACGCACCCTTATACGAATACCGTTCAACGAGAAACAAATGGGCATCAATCAATAATACGTCCCTGAGGGAACTTGAGCGTCTGCAAATTTCAATTAAAAGTTTTGATATCACAGTTTATTTAGTCTACAGTCTAGACATTACCTATACATAATTAATGATTAGATTACAAAATAACTTTATTATATCAGGCTATAAAAGTAAGAGTATAATGACCGTACGACATCATAACCTTGTTATTCAATTTTCAACCGACTTCGTCAATTAAAACTTAAAAAAAACCGACTTCTAGGCACTGAAAGTAAAAAATAACTAAACGGGGGTTTTCATTTAGAATAGATACTTAATCAGATATTTTCGAAGTCGGTGCCAGCCAATACAAATCAAAGCACACCGACTTCGAAAATATCTGATTAAGTATCTATTCTAAATGAAAACCCCCGTTTAGTTATTTTTTACTTTTCAGTGTTTTTTTGAAGTCGGTTTTTACTTTTTCTTTAAAAAGTTTTGTCAACAGATTGATCGTTTACCCATACACAAAAATAGAAGATTATGTATATTTATTTATATTAAAATCACAATATTTGAAGTAAAATATGAATATGAAAATATATTACTTATTTTGAAATGATCTTATTAAATATACAGTATGGACTAACTAGAATATAGAATTGAAATAGTTTTGGTGTTAAATAGGACTTTCATGTCTATACTCGGATATTTATGTAAGCATTCACAAAGTAAGTGCGGTGAGACCCAAACCTCTCATTATAAAGGGATAGATGCGTAGTAACACGTAGACCTGGTGAGGACGAAGGTCAATACTTTGATGTCAAATTACAAACGGTACATTAAGTGTTATTTAAATTTTGGCACTTTTGGATTACAATTATTCATTGAGATATTTAAATTGTTTTCTTTTGCTTTCATATTCTCATTTTTTGTGGTTAAACTAGATTTGCTTAAGTAGTTATGTGTTTATTTACGAAATCAACTTTTTTAACTTGTCTTGCTGTTAATATAAAAAAAACCGACTTCCAGGCACTGAAAAGTAAAAAATAACTAAACGGGGGTTTTCATTTAGAATAGATACTTAATCAGATTTTTTCGAAGTCGGTGTGCTTTGATTTGTACTGGCTGGCTGGAAAGTCGGTTTTTTTTTTTTAAGTTTTTATTTTTCCATTTTTAGTGTAGACGTATCATCAATACAAATTAATCAAGCCCAAACACCAGGTAATTGCTGTAAATCGTTGAGGAGTTCCCTCGACTATCTTTCGGGTCCATCATCAGATCGACTCCAGACCTTCATTAAATAGTAGTGCTTTAAAATACCTAATGAAAATTTTAACAAACGCACTAGTCGCCGCTACAATTTTCAAAAGTTCCCCTCGATTTCTCTGGGATCCCATCATCAGATCCTGGTTTCCTTATCATGGTACCACTCTTGGAATATCTCCTTTCCAACAAAAAAAGAGTTATCAAAATCGGTTCATAAACGACGAAAAAATGCCCGAACAAACATAAAAAAAAAAAAATATATATACGGTCGAATTGAGAACCTCCTCCTTTTTTTGGAAGTCGGTTAAAAATAATAAACGTTGCCCTAAATAAATAGAAATATCTGTTACAGCGCGAAGCTTTTATAATAATTGCAAACACTTACAATTTCTGATAGGTATATTTAAATAAAAATTACATTGGTAAAACAGTTACGTATAGGAGAATGAAGTTTTTCAACATGGTACCTGCACATTCTCTTGATTAGATTAGATTGTCTCGTCTTCTCAAGCAGACGTGCTCTAATCAACAGACAGGCTGCTGATATGAGCCTATTAACGAAATTGACTTGGATAACGTTATATATCCAATCGAAAGCATTCATTATTGTAGGTAATTGTGAAAGCTTTTCCATGTATTTGTTAGGGCTAAACAAATCTTATATATTTAAACGAGCAATTCTTGTATATTTATTTATTTATACCGGCGATTTCGGAAACGGCTCTAATGATTTCGCTGAAATTCGGTATGTCGGGGCTTTCGGGGGCGAATCGATCTAGATTAGTTTTATATCTAGAAGAACGCGGTTTTCTTACACATTATCCCACGTAAAATATATTAATAATTTCGCACATTCGGGCATAAGCATCGTGGTCAGGCGGCCAAGGCGCAAGATTGACTATCACAGGTGTCTTGAATCCCGGTCGAATACAAAGATTTTACTTTTGTTTTTTTTCTTCATATTTATTCAAGTTTTTTGTTTTTTTTTTGTTTTTAAGGCAAATTCAAAAGAAAATTGTACTTTTTACCTATAACTCCCCAAATCAATCCCTAATCCTTTAAAATTTGCTCTACTTAAATTAGTAAAATACTTCTGAGTTTGAAAACATTATATATTAAAACTTCTAAACAAAACTAGACTTCAATTCGTGCAAATGTGGTAAGCCTCAAAGCCTGCTCTGAGAATTTTAGTCGAATCTGCTGAATAGTTCGTATGAGAAAATTTATGTATAAGTATATTAATCAGATCATTATTTATTTAAGCAGCTATATAATACACATAAACATGTAAATAAGTTTTTTTTTCAAATAAATTGATTTTTATTTAGTATTTTGACGACACGTTTGACTCAATTTGTAGTGACCCTGCTTGTTGTGCCAGCGGCTGCGGGTTTGAATCCCGCTAGGGGTATTCATTTGTGTGATGAGTTTTTACTCCAGTCATGGGTGTTTTTATTTATAATATGTATGTATTTAAAGTTATATGTGTAGTGTATCAACTATCTGGTATCCATAACACAAGCCTTGTAGCTTACCTTTGGAACTAGATGGTGCTGTGTGATATTATTATTAAATATAGTAATTTATAATTAAATATTTAATATACCTAGCTACCAATGTTTTCAGCAAGACCCTATAACTTTCACTATAACAATGTAATATGATTGTTTTCTATCATTTTGATAAGAAACTTTTAAATACTTACAACAAATGACAAATATAAACTCTGCACCGATACAACATACCTGAAACAAAAAATCAATATAATATTCAAAATCTATCAATGCTACATTAGGTGTTAAAATCTACGTATGTACAGCTTTCTAATATAAAACTTTTAGGTTTACTTTAAAGTTCACTAACTACCCTTACATCAGAATGGCAAATGAGGGCATATTTCGTTACCCTACATGACAAAGGTCGTCTAATTGACTCAATACATGTATATTATAAGCATTAACCTTAGTTAAATTATCCTAATAAATGTATTTAAAAAAAACAAATTAATAATATTAAAACATTCAATTCCATATTTTTATAAACTAACTAGCGGCTCATCCTCGCTTTGCTCGGTTTCGCCTCTAGACAAACAAAAACAAATCTATCCCATGGGAATCGTACATTTTTCCGGGATAAAATTAGCCTATTTGTTGTTCTGATGAATGAACTATATTATTGTAAAGTTTTTGGTGTACTAACCTGTATAAGTTACTATAGTTTTTTTAACTATCCTACGGGAACTAGTACATAGAAAAAAATGCTAAAAACCGAGTCGGTGGGATGTAAAAAGAGAAATAGAACAAATCCAGTTTTTTTCCAAATTTTTCGTTTCTCTGTGTGTCTGTGTCTGTGTGTACGGGCTAATCTCCAAAACTGTTAGATCGATTTAAATGAAATTTTGTTTGGCGGTACTTTATATCCCCGGTAAACATTTTAGATACTTTTCATCCCGGAAAATTAAAGAGTTTCCGTGGTATAGTTAAAAAACTGTAGTAAATTATACAACTTAGTACACAAAAACTATTGATTGAAACTTTACAATAATATTGTGCATACATCAGAATAACAAAAAGGGTACTTTTTATCCCGGAAAAATGTACAGTTTCCGTGGGATAGATTTGTTTTTGTTTGTCGCTAGTTAGTTATATAAAAAATTAATAATTTATATTTAATTGAACAAGCGAAAGTTGTTAATACAATACTAGCTATTGTTCACAATGTCGTGTTAAAAAGTGCTACCATAAGATACGGGTCCTATCTTATTAAATGCGGGCAATATAAGGCAGTTTCGAATCAAATAACGCTGAAACAAAAGATAAAAAACAACAAAGAACTTAGTGTACATTCGGGGTTGTATCGAAATACACTTTAACTCGCATTAAATTTTTATCGTTAACGTTTCGCTGGACTGACAGTCATGATTTCTATTTAATATTTAACTATATCCAGTTTATTTGCAAAATGTGAATAAGTACTCAAAATAATATTCATCCCCTTTTTCGCCCCTTTAAGGGATGATTTCCGGGACAAAAACTATCCTATGTCTTTCCCAGAACCAGAACTATTTTCTTACCAAATTTCATCTAAATCGGTTCAATAATTTTGGAACTTATTTAGTACAAACAAACAAAAAAATCTTTCCTCTTTATGATATTAAGTAAGAAGATGACTGATATTATAAATGCGAAAGTTTAAACGACTATAACTTGGATTGAACACATTAGCTACTGGCACTTGAACAAAGTAAGGATAACTTACTAGTTTCAAAAATAAAATATTATACTTACACAGACTAAAAAAATTATATAGACATAGTTCGACAAAATAAATGTCAAAGTTAAAAATAGTAGCGTGAATACCTAACCTAACCTACCTTTTTAGATGTTTTTTTAGTATTGCTACTACAAGCAGAACTGGCGCCTTCGCTTGCGATAAAACTACTCTAAAAAAAACTCTATAAAGGTACGTTTCATATAAACTTTCATCCACTATTTTACCCCCTTATGGGATGAATTTTGAAAAAAGCTAAAACATGTATTTATTTAATTGTATTGAAGAGCATTAATACTAAGTTTCAAGTAATTCTGATCATAAATATTTTTTTGAGTTATAATATAACGTGTTTTCCCGTGGGAATGAGGTAATCTTCTGCGGTAAAAGTAACCTATGTCACTCTCCAGCCCTCCAATTATCTGCACACAAAAAATCACGCCAATTCTCTTCGTCTCTGTTTCGACGTGAAAGAAAGACAAACAAACAAACAAAAACAAATACTTTCATATTTATAATATTAGTATGGGTTCTTGATTTTACCACACAGATTGTTTACTTTTTTAAAGAATAAGGGTTTTTCGTTTCTATTAGTTAATACAATATACATTTTTTGAAAATATAAGATAAATAATACTACTTTTTTTTTGTATTAGTTCGCTTTCCTTTAAAAGAGAGATTGAAATAATATTAGCTTGTTTTTTTTCTTAATTATAATAAAATCCGTTAGCTTTTTTTTTACAGTACACAAATTGTCATATGCATATATACTATTTTAAGACATTATTGTTTGGCTTCATGTTTAGTTCTATGAAACTATCAATATTATTCCTAAGTCTGAGTATATTTAAAACAAAACTGAACTTTGTAGGTGAAAATGAAAATAGAAATTTAATTACTATTCTGATCTATACATATAATACCTAATAAAATTGTAACTAAGCCGAATCTGTACATTAAATATTTTTTAGAAAATCTTGATGAAATAGACGTTACTATTGATACAGAGGCCGAATCTATATTTTTTAGAATTTTTGTCTGTCTGTCTGTTACCACATCACAGAAAAACCATTGGAGGGATTTTGATGAAATTTGGTACGGTGATAGCTGGTTATCCGTGTCAACATATAAGATACTTTTTACTGCGGAAAAATATCTCATCTCTAAGAAATCCATACTAAGCCCAAGCGGAGCAAGGGTAAGTCGCTAGTTATAAAATAAATAACAATACGTTCATTTTAAAAACAAAGGTACATTAGGTAGAAACCATTAAAAAGTAATGTGAAGGCAATTACGGCAGCAGCAAAACGTTATTATGTAATGTCGGGGCAGAAAGGTTAAATGTAATTGAATGTTTTTTCTGGTCATTACATCATAAACAGTTTCATGAATGGTCTGAGGAAATAACGTCTTCACTTTTAATTTCATGTATTTTTATTTTTATTTGTATTTATCTTTGTGTTACAGCGATTAGGGTAATACTTAGAGTACTTACCGTTTTTAGTAAGACATCGTTTACACTTTTTAGATTTACGCGAATATTTGACATTTAAATAATACTATCTTTTCGGACTTTTTCGCGGATTTATTTTGATTTTTGATTTTTGGAATTTCAGATGCCTCATCTCTCCTGTGACCCTGATTGCTGTCAAGCGTTCGAAACGTCGGGAACCAAATTTCAAAATAGATCCGCGAAAAAATCCGAAAAATTGTTTTATTTAAAAAGATGACTCACAAAATACTAGAATCTTAGTACAATTTTTAAATCCCCATTTTGCACCTTCAGATCCTTTTTTTCGCAATATGATGAGAATTTACAACGTACCTATTTATAAATATTTACCAAGTTTCAAATACATATAAAATTTGAAGGAAGGAAATTGTAACGTAACAGAAGGTTGACGATAACGAACATATATTGTACTAACGACTCACCTTTGCTCCGCTCGGTTTCGTCCTTATTTACGTTTTAAGGTTTAGTACAGATTTCTCAGAGATGAGATATTTTCCCGCAGTGACCCGGATAACCAGCTGTCATCATACCAAATTTCATCAAAATCCCTCCAGTGGTTTTGCCGTGATGCGGTAACAGACAGACAGACAGAAAGACAAAAATTCTAAAAACTTAAAATTCAGCCTCTGTATCGATAATAATGTCTACTTCAATAAGATTTTCCAAAAAATATTTAATGTACAGATTCGGGTTGATTTTCTCTCATTCGCCCTACGCGAATTAATTTTTGATAGCGGTCGTACAGTTTATATTTGTCTGTTTTAATGACACTGTATACAGTAATGTTTTATACCTTCTTTACATAACTTAAAATTAGCTGCTTATTCAATACCTGCTTACACATTCATACACATCTTTATTACTCGTCCAGCTGCAGCACTTATTTCTTAGAAAATAAATGAATGTAGGTAAAAATTAAGTTTCAAATTACTTAATTTTTACAATTAAATGTGTAGTTTAAACACACTTTGTATATGAGACAAATTATATATGGACAAGTAGTTTATTGATTTTTATATTTATTAACTAATAACATACCCTCGTTTCGATCGGGTGCGTGTGGTACGTTTTATTTATTTTATAAACGGAACCCTAATTTTTTTCTAAAATAAAAATTGCTTAAGTGAAAGTAACTAACTTCCTTGTAACCAGTGAAAGTTCCACCAAAATCAGACCAGCTATTTCGGAGATTAGCCGAAACAAACAGACAGACGAACAGACAGACACTTCAATTTTATTTATCTGTACATTAATTGATAATAATTAAGTACTTTGTTACCGCTAAATACTGATGATTTGTTTGTTTGTTTGTGCCGAATAAGCTCAGAAACTACTGAACCGATTTAGATAAAATTTGGTAAGAAGATAGTTTGAGACCTTGGAAGGACATAGTTTTCATCCCGGAAATCATCCCTTAAGAGGGTGAAAATGGGGATGAAAGTTTGTATGAAGAGGCAACCTAGGGACGAACCCGAGGGAAGCGAGGGTGAGTCGCTAGTGTTACTAACTGTTATATACATAAAGTGTATAGAGAGTATTTATTTTATAATGTTCATCGTCAAACCTATTTCATTTATTTTAACGTAATATTTTAATTCAATAGTAGGTATGCCAACAAATGCTTAAAATACAATATATTTATTGCAACGGAAGCAACTTTTAACGAAAATTGTATAAACTGAATTATCTATAGAATATATTATTGCGAACATACTTTCTAGCTTTATAACAAAACCAACAATCTCATTTTATAATTCACATCAAAAGCTCCGCCGCAGTCGTCCCGCTTTCATTAAATTAAGGTATTTCATAAAATATCTTTACATATGAAATATTCAGGATTAGGTGCGTTATAATCGTATACTTTACAATATTCAAGATTTCGGTCACGTATTTCTAATCAAAACGTTTTCTTTTATAGCGTAATTCCTTGCAGCATCATGGAATACGAAAATGCCTTTTGTGAGAATCTATATTACTAAGCCCAGAGGAGAATTGAAATGAATGAATTACACGAAGTAACTTCTTGTACCATTGCTAATGTTTACACTGACGGCTCAACATTACTGATTTAATCGATGATATCGAAACTGCTTAAACTCATATACATAAAAAAGTTAATAATATTAGTTATTTTTACAAAAAAAAATCTTTTTTTAAAAATAATTATTATGTCATCCTTAAAGATATTTTCTTTTTGTTCAGTTAAAACTAACTTCAAGATAACCTATTCAAATAGTAATGATTGAAATTAGTTTTTTTAAATAAAACTTTATATAATATACTTTTATTTAAAATACGTGATTTTTTATTTATGAACCGATTGAAATAAAACAAATATTAAATGTTAAGTGAAGCTTACTGTACATTAGTGAAAATCGCACCCAAATTAGTTAAGCCATTTCTGAAATTAACGCGCACAATCGCAACAGACAAAAATTCTAAAAATCATTGTTTTGGGTTCTATCGCGTTAATAAAGACCTCCAATGATAGATTTTCTCAAACATCTTCTATTTTCAGACAGGTATTATTTTGCACTTTTATTATATGTACAGATATAGATGTCAAATTCGCGTAAATCTAAGAAAGTATCAGTTTAGGATTGTCAAAAGTGACGTATATCCAAAAAAGAAAAAGAAATACACGACGTGAGAAACTCTTTCTTCTTGAACCAGGTTAATAACGTGTTCTTGGAATGTTTTTGAAATAAAATTTACTGAAAGAACTTAAAAGGAATATTCAATTCGCAGATCATTTCCGGCTCCCCTCTTCACTAAGACTAGCTAGCACTCGTAAAAAGAGTATAAAAACTTTATAGGTTCGACAGCCGACGAACGGCAGATGTCCACCATCAGCTATAAACGTTGGCGTAGATTTGAAGCAATAAAATACTTAATTAAAAACAGAAGAGCATTATGTAAATAATAAGTGTTTTAAAGTTATTGATAATTTAATATTTCACCCCAATAAAGGATAAAAAATATCCTATATCCTTTCCAGGGTCTCAAGCTATCTTCTAACCAAATTTTATCCAAATCCATTCAACGATTTCAGCTTGAATGAGCAACATACATACAAACATACAAAGTTTGGGTATTTATAATAATAGTCCGAAACTAGTTAACAAAATTAGAATTCAATTAGTATTGACACTGTACAAAAATAACATAACAATAACGAAGAAACCAGAATTTATCTATACTAATATTAAAAAGTGGAAATTTTTTTTTGTTTGTTTGTTTCTTTCTTTGTACCGAATAAGCTCCGAAACTACTAGACCGATTTAGATGAAATTTTGTAAGAAGATACTTAGTTTGATTCCCTGGAAAGGAAATAGGATAGATAGATAAATTTTTATCCTGGAAATCAACCCTTAAAGTAGTGAAAATAGGGATAAAAGTTTGTATGGGGAATCAACTTAGGGACGAATCCGAGCGAAACGAGGATGAGTCGCTAGTATTGCTATAACTAATTAAGGAAAAATGTACAAAAACTACAAAATGTTCTACGTTATATAAAGCAATATATTTGTAAGAATAAACTATCTTCGGACGGATAAAGGACCAGCAGCCCCTTGAGATGCCAGGGATAAGGGGTCCATAGTTTCCGCATCTGTACTTCATTTGAGCTTTACATCGCCCTCTCGTATCGATGTAATATACATATATAAAGACCCGATTCGATATCCGATTCATTTTACTTGTACAATGTACATATTAGATGTGTTTAATTTTACTGTTAAAAAAGTAAAAAAAAAAAAAAAAAAAATTGTGCACTTATCATCCTGTAGACATTTTTCCCTTCTTTAATGTACTATTTGTGGGTAATAACATAGAGATTCGCCGCCGTGGCTGTAATCAGTCAGGATTACAGGAGGACATCATCGCATCAATGTATGTTTTTTATATCACTTAAACATAATATTTAAAAATGTATAAGTAACTATGGATATTTATAATATTATTTGTATTGTAAGTCAGTGAACAAGTGATTTGCATTAATACACCATAATATGTAGATATTAGTATTACTCTGGCGATAACGATCTATGTAATGATAACGTAAAAAAGTAAATATTGTGGCCAAAGTCCAAACCACTTATAGTGATTTATATAATAAGAAGGAAACGACAGATTTACTCCCATGAACGAGGAAACAGAGTTACGACAAGGTTTAATTATTGCGGCGCAAATACGGCGAGTAATTGAGGTAATGAAGCGTAAAATAGCCTCATTTTTAGATATTATTGTAAGAGCTTCTTTGATAATCTTTCTTTGCATAGAATCATATAAATGCTATGACAAAAATGAAAATAAAAAACTCGGTAAAATTCCGAACATTTTTGTGTCGAATGTCATTTTTTTCCTGGCTTCAGGTAAGTACATATATGCATTTGGAGTGTCACAACCGATTTTTTTTTATTTTCATAATTAGCGACTCACCCTCGCTTCGATTCGGGTTCGTCCCTAGACAAAAACAAATTTATCCTACGGGAACCGTACATTTTTCTGGGATGATATATAGCATATAGCCTTTCTCAGTTAATAGGCTAATGCAAAAAGAATTTTTCAAATCGGATTAGTAGTTCCTGAGATTAGCGCGTTCAACCAAACAAACAAACTTTTCCGCTTTATAATATTAGTATAGATTTGATATATAAGGATTGCTAGGGTGCCGCTACCCGTTAGCCTTACCTCAACTATTTTATTTAGGGGTTCTTCAAGGACGATTACAAAATTTTCTGTAGTGCCTCAAGAACCTAACCTAAAATGTTCACTCTCTCTCTAGTTCACTCAGCTCTCCTAACAATAGTCCCACATGACACGTCCACCGCAATGTGGGTATTTGGACAGAAGGACATGACGAAATTGTAAAGATTACATTTTTGATTTTTGGCTGCAAAACTATAAAAGTTCGACTTTTATGCTATAGTTCTATTGATTGATGGTTGAATTCATAACTTAATTTAATATAGCTTTTTCTTATTAGATTTATACATCTATTACCTTAATAGTGAATAAATAGTTATAATAATTTAATAAAATGGCCTGATTCCCCTCGTATTGAAGGGAGGCCCGTGCCCAGCAGTGGGACGTTAAAAAGGGCTGAATACAATACAATACAAATATTTTTATTTATTTATTTTAAAGGATTTTAAACTAAATTTACATAGTGACATGAGCTTAACGTAGCAATACTTCCCTATTTGCTACATTTTCACGAAAAAGTAGAAACAGCTTTTTATGATAAATATATATTATTTTATTTACTGTTAACTCATCTAAACATTTATTTATAAAAAACAATTTCTAAATATGATATTTTTTTTCAACAAATTGTAACAAATAGACGTTGCTATATATTAATTTGTTTATATAAGTATGTACAGTAAGCGTTAATTTTATATTAGCGAGTCGAAACTTCTAACATTAGTGACACATGGCACGTTCACAGATTCTTGGTAAAGTTATTTAGATTTAGAGACGGGAAGGGAATTATTATGTTAAGTTTGTTTTCGCGATCTTATATAAGAAATAACTATGTATTATTAACTTATTATATTATATATGATATCTGTTAGTATAGATTTCTCAGAGATGAGATAATTTCCCGCAGTAAAAAGTATCCTATATGTTGACCCGGATAACCAGCTATCATCATACCAAATTTCATCAAAATCCCTCAAGTGGTTTTATCGTGATGCGGTCACAGACAGATAGACAGACAGACAGAAATTCTACAATTTTATTATATGCATAGATAGATTATATATATATATATATATATATATATATATATATATATATATATATATATATATATATATATATATATAACTTTGTACACTATACGTCAAATAGGTTCGCAAATTATGAACTTCGCTTTATAAGCACTTATTTTGTCAACGAATTCAAAAGCTTTGTATACACTAAAACGTTCAATATGTCTTTTTTCCTATGTTACATAATTTAGTGCTAGTTGGTATACAGTTTTTGTTTCCAAACTAAAAGTTCTGAAAACGATTTTCATGTTTTTTTTTCAATATCCTCTGTTACAAGTCCCTAGAGAAAATAACCCAATCTCTTTCAGTTGACCTAAAGTCGCATTCGTAGTTTATAAACGAATGGAATAGCATTGCATGCGTTCGATAGTTATATTTTGTGAATGGAGATCCAAATTTATGGACTTTATAAATTCTTTACGGTCTAAAAATATACTTTATTTTAATTTTTTTGTATTAGCCAGCCTTGTTTAATACGTACAAAATTGTGGTAATTGCGACCGGTGTATGAAATGAAGCTTTGTATTACGTACTAGCGATATACCCTCGCTTCGCTCGGGTGCGCCCCTTCTATTCAGCCCTTTTCAACGTCCCACTGCTGGGCATGGGCCTCCCTTCAATACGAGGGGGATCAGGCCATAGTCCACCACGCTGGCCAAGTGCGGATTGGCGGACTAGTGCGTCCCTAGGTACGTTTTTATTTTTTTGAGCGAAACTCTAATTTTTATTCTAAAATAAAAGTAGCCTTAATGACTCCTTATAATATCAGCTATCTGCCAGTGAAAGTCCCGTTAAAATTGGTCCAACCGTTTCGGAGATTAGCCGGAACAAATAGACAGACAGACAAAAATTTAAAAAATTGAGTTTTTCTTATATGTACCGTACATAATTCCATATGCATTTAGTATAAAGCAGTTATTTTGACATTACAAACAGACACTTCAATTTTATTTATCTGTATAGATAGATAAGACGACGTTTGTTTTTTTCAAAAAAGCTCAAAGATTATATGCTATTAAAAATTTCCATTAGAATAATGAAAAAGTTGATATTTCAATAAATTGGGCGTATAATTTATATCTGAAACTGCAAATTGGACGCGCGAGGGAAATCACATACGTATCGTGATGACCAGAGCTGGTGCTTCAATCAATGTTTGTCATTTCGCTAATGGAAAATATTGTATTATTAAAAATATTATTGAAAATGAATTATAAGTGAATTATTTATATAAAAGCAGCTGACAGTGTCCATATTTTTGCAAGCTTTTAAAATACTTTCTGACAGGCACTTATTGGCAGAACATATTATTAAGTCTTGACTATTATTTATTCAAGAAATGATTTTCGTAGTAAATAATATCTTTGACGTCAATATTTATATCATACTAGTGACTCACTCTCGCTTCGCTCAGATTAGTACCTAGTTACATTTTAACGTTTAGTATAGATTTCTCAGAGATAAGATATTTTCCCGTAGTAAAAAGTATCCTATATATCGATAACCCAGATAACTAGCTATCATCAAATTACATCATAATCTGTCCAGTGGTTTTCTTATGATGCATTCCCAGATAGACAGACACACAAAAATTCTAAAAACTATTAAAAATATAGATGCGGCCTCGGTATAGGTATATAGTAATGACAATTTCAATAAGATTTTCCAAAAAATATTTAATGAACAGATTCGACTCAGCTAGAATTTCATTATATGTATAGATAAAGAAACAGTAAATAATATTTAAATAATAATATATTATAACAAATACAAAAAAAGTTACAATTCATCCCCATTTTTACCCCCTTAAGGGATGAATTCCGGGATAAAAAAGAACCTATGTCCTTCCCAGGCTCTCAAACTATCTTCTTACCAAACATCTAAATCGGTTCTGTAGATCCAGAGATTACCCCCTACAACCTCACAAACACAAACTTTACTTCTTTATAATATTAGTATAAATAATAATTGGCGACCCATCAATTCGTTCCGTCGTTTCAACGTCAAGAAGTAACAAACATATACACACATATGTACAAACAAACGTATTCACAAACTCGTATTTATATTAGTAGTCCAATTTATATTAAATCAGTAATTCAGGTTATAGAAAATATAGGCTACTAGAAAAAAAATAAAATCAAAACAAGGATCATTCGAATATTTTCCCACGACCAACAGGAAGCTGAATCAATTTTTTTAATGACTTAATGTTAGTTCTATCTTGCTCAGATGAGTTACTTTTATCTTATACTTATGAAGTATTGTTAATTATATCCATATACGTACATAAGCATAAGCAAGTTTTCCAAAGACATGTGAAGTCCACCAAGCCGAACTTGGTCAGCGTGGTGGACTACGGCCTGATCCCCCTCTTATTAAAGGGAGGCTCGTGCCCAGTCGTGGGAAGTTAAAAAGAGTTGAATACAATGAACATAATATGTATTTTATACTAAAGATTCAGTAAAAGTGAGGATTGACTGACAAATTAGATGAATAAAAATGAACTTCATATAAAATACTAACGATTCACCCTCGCTTCGCTCGGGTTCGTCCCTAAGTTGCTTCCAAAAACAAACTTTTTTTTAAATTTTTTTTCGTGGGACCCAATTTTTCTAAAATAAAAGGAGCCTAAGTTACTCCTTATTACATTAGCTATCTGTCAGTCAAAATCGGTCCTGCCGTTTCAGAGATTAGCCGGAACAAACAGACAGACAGACAGACAGACAGACAAAAAATTGTAAAAAATGTTGTTTTGGTATATGTATCGTGTATATATCCATATGCATTTAGTAAAAAGCGGTTATTTTAATATTACAAACAGACATTCTAATTTTATTTATTTGTATAAATATACATATATAATATTTGACAAAATTCTCTTATTTATTCAGTTTTTAAAGTGAGCCGACTCATAACATGACAAAATCTACGTTGCTTGATTAATTATAATTTAATTTAAAATTAATTAATTTTAAACAAATAAGATTCTTAAAAGGAATTCGTAGGAAATAAAAAGATATAAAAACTATTTGACATTTCCAGCCACGTTGAAGACTCGCGGACATTTAATAATGTGGCGACCTCACTGTCACAGTATGCAATTAGCTTGTAGCATTACAAAAACGTGTGTCAACTGCAAACTCTCACCAATCAAGATGGTATCTTTAATTAAGAAAAAAATATACAGGAACCCTTATGTGAAGCATTCTCAGGATAAATATGTATTGAGGTTTGTTTCCTCGCAAACTCTATTAGACCGACTTTAAATGGAGGAGGTTCTCTTGTTTTTAGGGTTTTGTACCCAAAAGGTAAAACGGGATCCTGTTACTAAGACTCCACTATCCGTCCGTCTGTCACCGGACTTTATCTCATGAACCGTGATAGTTAGACAGTTGAAATTTTCACATATGATGTATTTCTGTTACCGTTTTAACAACAAATACTAAAAAACTGAATAAAAAATATTTAAGTGGGCCCATACAACAGACTTGATTTTTTTTGGCCGTTTTTATAAATAATGGTATGGAACCCCTCGTGCGCGAGTCCGACTCGCACTTGACCGGTTTTCTTATATTCTTTATGTAAGTTATGCAATAATTTCGTAAATTGTAAATCGCTTTATATATTTTGTTTAATAAATGATTAAAGTTCATGGAACCTTAAGCTATAACAATATAATAAAATATTAAGAAAAAAATTGGATAGGGGTTTGGATTCTCCCATACAATATACTGGTAATCTGATTAGTTTTTAGTGATTTGGCAGTCGATGAACCTTTTAAATTAAAAACATAACTCAATAAATGTTAATGTTGTTTATAAAGACTTTAAAGGTTCTAACTAATTTCGTAAAACGACATCAGACATTTATAAATGCATCTAACATAGTTATATGCATCAGTGTTTCACGAAAACCACTACAAGCTGTCACTGGCATACGATTGGCTCGTACTCAATTCATTCCCTCCCAATTTAACTTTAATTAAGTCTCCAAATTCTATAAAAAGAGGGTAAAAAAGTTAACCGGTCGATGTGTTTGTAGAATCATTTATGGAGACGGTGAGTGAAACTTTTACAACTCATTTTATTTTCCAATAGGGTCTGAGGTAGCTGATGCCGAAATGTGATTTGAAAAACGTAATTGAATTTAGGAACAAAATATAAAAAATATATACATATGTACTTATGTAGGTATTCCAATTAGGGGAACAAAAATGTAAATGGGTCGTTCTTCTTTTTTTGTGACAATGAATTGGTGTTTCTCAGTTTTTCGAGTTTTTCAAGTAACAATATTTTTATTTCAGTGTTAGATATTTTTTTGTAAATGTGTTTAATTTTCATTTGGATCATTTAATCTTTGTTTTTATGCCCATAATGTTGTTTGTTTTGTGGCTATTTTCGAGAAAACACTGTGACAGAGTGGTTTTTTTTCGATAGGACATCATTATGAATTACTACTCTGTCACGGTATTTAATGAAAAATAAACACATGCAAAAAAAATATTGGCTACAGAAAGTTAAAGATTATTTAGTATTAACAGCTATAAAGCGATGAGGATGTAAATTAAAACAATGAATATATAATAATCTATACTCTAATATGACACAAAATGAGATGAGAGACAGGTAATTGTCACTAAAAAAGAAGAACGACCCAAATGTGTTATTATTGCTTAAACTTGCAATTTTTACGACTCTGTTACACCGACTCTACTTTTTCTATTAAGAATTAAATTAAAATAATAAAAACAATGATCTCCCTTCTATATTACGAGTATAAGCAGAATCTGAAATAAATAAGTGGGGATATTAACACACAGCACCATATAGTTCCATGGTAAGCTACGGGGCTTGTGTTATGTGTTCTTCTCCTGACCGATTCCGGCCACGGCGGCCAATCTCATTGAGACTAGCCAACTGCGCAGGAGATATTATAGTGCACAAGTGTACGCGCAGACACAAGTGCACTCTCTATTCCTGTCACTCTCATACTCCGGTGGGACGACTACTCGACACGACCGGTGAGAGTTAAGGCGCAGGACCGACGGCTTTACGTGCTCTCCGAGGCACGGGGGTGAAACACCGCCAACTTCCCAACTCCGGGCTGTTACTGAGGCTTACTATACAGAAAGACTCAATAACTAAACTTGGCCCGACCCGGGACTCGAACCCAGGACCTCAGGATGTGCAGCCGTACATGCTAGCCACTACACCACCGAGGCAGTATACCATATGTGTTATGTATACCATAATTGATAAACTACAGATACTCGTATATAACTTTACATACATATTAAAAATATAAACACCCATGACTGGAGTACAAACATTCGTTGAAAGAAACTAAAATGACAACCTTACATATAAACTTAAAACCTTTTTGGTGTCTAATTCCTTTCTAAAAGATAAACTCATCTTCTTTTTGAAAGAAACTTTTATACAAAGTTTTATGCTTCTGAACCCATCGGTTTAGATTTTAGGTTTAGTTTAGTTTTAGAGTTAGAGTTAGAGTTTTGTTATGAAGAAGACAACATACTACGGGATTGATGCGATCAATCTTTTACAATCTTAAATAATAATTGTGAATAAAATTACATGTAAAACACATAATACAAACAAAATATAAATAAAAGTCCCACTGAGTGACTTTAGTCAGTTTTTCTCATCTCAAACGCTTCCATCCCAATTGGCGGTAAATTCAATAACGTTCAGAGGCTGATTTGAAAAAAAAATGCGCTTAAGATTTTTTATTTCGTCTTTAACTTTAATAACTTAAAATAATACGATTATTGGATGGCAGCATATATTTAATAGATTATCTTACTTGAAATATCGTTCTTCTAGTATTTACCATGACGGCTGCAGATCATGAGTTCGAGTCTCGAGTCGGGTCAAAATAGTTACTGGATTTTTCTCTCACTCAATAAATGCCTGGACCTGGGAAATCGGCGGTGAGCCATCGTCGTGTAAAATTGTTGTACCACCGGAATACAAGAGTTAAAGAAATAGAGAGTGCACTTGCGCATACACCTGTGTATTTTAATATAACTCACACAGTTGGCTGCTTTCAGTGAAAATGGCTGCCTGTAGCCGAAATTGTTTAGGAGGTCATTATTATACTTGAAAATAATTAAGTATAAATAATATTATTTCGCTGATATATTTAGGTTACTATTTCATATAAAAATATAACGCCAATTCCTAATAATAACTTTTATTATTTTAATCCTCATCGAGTCTAAATTTAGTAGATTAATTTGATTGATGACTGAATATATTTTATAGAAGTAAATACTAATTGCTTAATGTTTTAACCATTTTGATAAAATAAGTGTAACAATAATAAAGAGGTCATTCAAGTTTTTTTTTATTTGCCGTAAAACATTAAATAGGTATTGTACTCATCCCTTTTTAACGTCCCACTGCCGGGCACGGGCCTCCCTTCAATACGAGGGGGATCAGGCTATAGTCCACCACGCTGGCCAAGTGCAGGTTGGCGGACTTCACATATCTTTCGGAAACTTATTAAGTTCTCTCAAACTGCAGGTTTCCTTACGACGTTTTTCTTCACCTTAAGTCAAGTGGTAATCATGTTGGAAATGATTCGCATATGAAAATATCAGGTGCTAGACCCGGGCTGGATTTGAACCCGCTTTACTCAGTTACCCAAGCGAGCGCGTCACCACTGGTCTAGTACTGCCTATGTATAAATAGTAGAGATGCGCCGAATGTTCGGTCGAATATTCGTATTCGGTACATTCGGCATTTTTTTTCATGTTCGTATTCGGCCGAATGTTCGGTAAATTTGCCGAATAATTACCGAATATTAAAAGTATTGTTAACATTTAAAAAAAGAATATTTAATTTAACAGTAAAGTTAACTAATTACTAAATAAGTGTGGTTTATTGCGAATGTTTTGTATAGTTTTAAAAAATGAAACAGACACTACTTCTTGCACCAATTATTTATTGTGAAATAAAAAGATTAACATAACTATTTGTAGTTTTAATTCAATGTAAGTCAAATAAAATTCTTTAAATTCAACAATAAACAAATTATATCATCCGTAACAAATACTAGTTCACAAATGAAAAAGAAAATACAAATTTATAGAAACTTTAAGAGTCAACATTAGTCGGTAATTTAAGTTTTAATCAAATTAAGTTTTTTTTTTTTGCCGAATGAGAATATTAGTATTTATTATATCTTTTAACAATCACATCATAAATTTAACATACTTAAATTATGAAGATTAATCAACAATTTAAAACAACATACTTATTTAATAATTAAAATTTAAGAGTGGTAAATTATGATGTAAAAATACTAGGCTCTCAGCCCTGTGAGGCAACAATCTATTTCGTTTCTCTTCATATACATTGCCTGCTTCCGAGAATAACCGTTCACTGTATACAGTGGTTGCTGGAGAAGTTAAAAAAGTTCTGGCTAAAATAGCCATAAGTTCATACTTTCCTTGATTTTTTGCCCACCATGTAAAAGGACTCATACTGCGTTGTAATAAAGTCTCATTCAAATATTTTTGTAATTCTGAAGCTATTAGGCTTTTAGGACTTTGACTTTCTTCACATATCGTTGACTGCTTAGTAGACGCTAACTCTTCATAGCAACTCCAAAATGCTGAGTGAGAATCGTGAGATTCGCAAGTGCCCACATTTGTCATATTTCGTAATGGTGGTCTTTCTTCTTCATCGCTGCTGCTCTCATCACTCCTCCTGATATGTTCTCTAAAAAATGCTGACTTAATTGATTCAATATTTTCGGTAGAAAAAAAATTCAGTCGGAATCTGGGATCTAATAATGTGGCCAGTGTGTAATATTTGTCCTCTTGAATTCTTGCAAATCTGTGTTTTAACTCTGTTTCTAGTGTCTCTCGCATTTCATTAACATTCGGGCATGCCTGTTTAGTGGTAACCTTTTGTAAATACTTTAGAAGTGTCGTAATATGTGGAATTACTTCAGATATTGATGAAAAAGTACTACTTGTGAGCTTTGTTATTTCTTCGAAAGGTTGCAGCAGATTTAATACTTCTTTCAAAATTTGCCACTGGCGCTCTGATAAATTTTGAATATTTACTGTACTGCTGTTGTCAGAAATATACAACGACACAGCCCGTTTTTGTTCCAGAAGACGTTGACACATATAAAACTTACTGTTCCATCTAGTGACAACGTCTTGTACCAGTTTATGTTGAGGTAAATTGAGCTCTTCTTGAATCTGAACCAATTTTTCTTGAGCTTGCGGGGAGTGGTTGAAGTGAGTCACAATTCTTTTTGCTGACATTAGAGCTTCATTTACATTTTCCTGGACCTGCAATGAGCTATTTATAGCAAGTTGTAAAGTATGTATAAAACATGCTTTTCCAACATATGGACTGTCATTAATTGCTTTCACTATGTTAGGTCCATTATCTCTGACAATCACATGTATAATTGAGTCAATCTGCCAATTACTTGCCATTTCTTCCAGGTAAGATTGAATATTGTGTGCAGTGTGTTGTCCGGTAAAATGAGCCATTTGCAGAACCGCATGTTGAACAGCAAAGTTTTCATCGAGCCAATGCGCGGTGAAGCTTAAAAAGCTTGTCGAATTATTTATACACGTCCACATGTCTGTAGTGATGGCTACCGATTTGGCTTTCATTAATTTACCCTTGATAACCGCCTTCACTTTGTCATACAGACTGGGTATGACTACTTCGGTCATGTATTTTCTGCTAGGAAGTTGGTATTTTGGTTTCAATAATTTAATTAATCTATTAAATCCAATGTCTTCGACTATTGATATCGGTTGATTGTCAGATGATATCATTTCAGCAACTGCGTTATGAATTTCGAGAGATCTAGGATCATTGATATCCCATTTTATCATTAACGTGTTCTCTAAAGTTTGCTGTGTTTGTTTTATATGTATTTGAGAACTTGTACCTGAAGTTGAAGGTTGATTTTTGTCATCATTTTGTATACGAGATACAGGCTGCAGCGTACCTGCTTCTTCTTTATGTTTCTGCTTTAGGTGATTTGTCAAAGCCGAGGTAGAAGCATTACGCCCTGTACCCCCACGCGAAATAATTGTACCACACAATGTACACTTCACTTTTGTCTTATCACTTTCGTATTCATTAAAAAATGTCCACACATACGATCTTTTACGTCCACTCATCTTCAAAAACGTTCGTCGACGTAACGTAAATAATTTTCACACGAAATTATGCGAGAACTGCAATATTTACCCGAAAGAGCGATGCATCGACTGAGCGAGTCGCGCTAGCGCAAAGGGGCCGCGGGTTGTGCGCGGGGCAGAGAAGGGGCGGTAGCCGCCGCCCGGCTCATGCAGAGCGCCGTACGGACATGTACAAACCTGTTTGGCGCGCAGAATTGAACCGAATGATTCGGCCGAATATTCGGTTCGGTACATTTTGAACCGAATATTCGGCCGAACATTCGTATTCGGTTGAATCTACATTCGGTGCATCTCTAATAAATAGACATTATGAGAAGAAAAGTAATTTGTTTATACACAGATAACACGTATCTAGCTTAGTTTGACTGCTACCCCAGATGATGAATGAAAGTTACTATGAATCGCAATTAAGTTTGTGGCTGCCAAATGTACCTACTACTCGTAAGCAAGAAAATTGAAATATCCTATTTCTCAAGGACTACATAGCAACTATGTAGTTCACCATAACAATTTCTGTAGAAAATATTTTGAAATTTACTCTATTAGGTCAATATTTTTGTAATTTTTCACCCCTTAACCCAACATCCGCCTTTTTAGCTTTTGTAAATTTGATTATAATACTCTATTGGGGTTTACATGAGACTACACACAATAACAATGGTATCCGAATAAATGGCTGTGACATATCACAACAGATGGACATGACAAAAGTATAAGAATTCCATTTTTGCCCTTTGACTACGAAAATTAAAAAAAAAACTATAACACCAATATATCAATTTTTCACTTGTTGAAATGCTAATTTCTTTATAAATATTTATTGTATTTTTTTGTTTCAACAACAATTTATCTACAATTTTTAATTAAAGCGTTCCATAAAACCGTTGTTGAACACAAAAAGTCAAATGAATTCAGTGAAATCCTGATTTATCTTTTGAAGTAATCATAGTTCGCTTTATCGCTACCCTCACTCTGGCGTTTTTTTTGAAAGTTGACTATATACCGCGATTCTAATGGGTAGTAAATTCGATTCTTGCTCTATATAAATATTAATTAAAACTTAAATACAAAATAATTAACATTTCCTGGTTAAATTCTTACTTATAAATTGTTAACTGGCACACCACTGGTGTGCCCGCGACTCTCGAGGGAAGACTTAATTACAAAAAGACTTAACACCTCGTCTTATCAGCTCTATTTGTGATAAGAGTGCTTGCTTGGTTTTGCCCAAAAATCGGCATTGTCCTTCAGCAGCTGAATAGCTAGCATTTTTGCCACTATTCCACGCGAAGATGATTAATTGTACATTTGTAGTTTCCTTTATTGACTGTTAAGAATATAAATATGTTGGGACATTAACACTCAGCACCATCTAGTTCCATGGTAAGCTACGAGGCCTGTATTATGTATACTAGATAGTTGATACACATATATAACAATTCATATAATAATACAAACATTCGTGCTCATCACACAAATGAATGCCCCCAGCGGATATTCTTTGTCTCGAACCCGCGACCGCTGGCACAGCAAGTAGAGTCACTACAAACTGAGCCAAACGTGCCGTCATAAGAATGTTAAATTAAAATACAACAAGCAACTAACATAATTGAACTGTATAAAAAAAGTATTAGGTATTGTGGTGTACAGCTGTCGTGATAAAGGTCATCAATTCATAGATAAGATTTAGAAGCAACATCAGTTGTTGTAATTAATGCTGTAGATCCAATGATAAAGTGATATGTTATAATGACGGAAACATTAAAATGTAACAATTAAATAAGCTGATTGTACTTTTTATTCTAGATTAGATTCTAGACTAGATTTTCTTAAATATACTAAATGCGATGTTAATTATAAAAACAAAATATTATAACATATTTGTAAAAGAATGATGCAAATGTTTAATAGGTCAAGAATAAACTTATCCGATCTATGTATGTATATAGAAATGTATAAAAACACACGAAACACTTTTTACGAGTCGAAAAGATTATCCTTAAGGCGGTGTAACTCAAGTAACGCCCCAATTCCTAATCACTCTCAACGCTGCCAAATAAATCTTGGCGGACTGATATGAAAAAACGTAAGAATTAATGCCTTAAACGTAAAATTACTCGAAACAAAATCCAAAATAATACAGCCTTTGCAGGTGGATCAAAATATATTATAACTAATACTAAGGACTAGGGACTCGCCCTCGCTTTTCTCGATTTCGTCCTTAGCTACATTATAATAGTTAGTATGGAATAGATAAACTATACCTATACTATGTAATAGCACATAACCTTCCTAAATAAACGGGCTTTCTAATACAAAAAGATTTTTCAAATCGGAATAGTAGTTCCTGAGATTAGCGCGTTCAAGCAAAATTTTACACAAAATCAACACCGGGAACTCAAAAAAGAAAGAATATGGTAACCATTGAAATTGTTTCATATAACAAAAAATAAATAAACAAAACGAGCTACAAGTATTAAACCCCATGGCATCTCCATTGCAAATCGGCGTAGCCCTATTAAAGTGTACCACAAATTGCAATAGTTTTAGCTAGCCATTGGTCCTCGACATTCAAATTGTGGTCGCCGCTACGAATCAAGTTTCCAATCACAATCAAGTTGTGTTTGCGGACCGACAGTAGGAACACGATGTATCGTTCTTGGAACCAGTCAACTGGGTAATTGCCCGAGTTCAGGGATCACCAATAAGTCATTCACTTCGGATTTGCTTTAGACGTGTCAGATGATAACGATTTATCGAATATTACATATGTAGGTATTGCTTACGACTCCTATAGTCGGTATATTTAAAAAATACAAGCAGATACAGCCTATATTTTTAATTAAAATATAAATTTAATAAATTTTTTTGGGGCAAAATAACGTTTACAATTTTAGATGCGTAAAACTTCATGATTATTGGCTTTATAGAAAATTCGTTTAAAACATCTCATTTTCAGGACCTATCCAAAGATACTTCAATAACCATGTGGCAACATAGTGGACTTAGTAGCTTTAGGGCATATACACACGACTGTTTAACGTGCCGTCGACTGCGCGTATTCTGCTTCGATAAATTTAAAAAAACGGATGTTGCTTGCGTATCGATACAAATGCGTACACTCACAATACAATACACTCTTTTTTTAATTTGAACTTAATTTGACATTGGTTTGGAATCATGACAGTAAAACAAATGGTATCCTTTACGCCTTTTGAAATCGAGATATCCTTTTACGCCTTTACGCCTTTTGAACAACTATAAACAACATACAGCGGAATGTATGAATACGCAGTACAAATAAGTTATCCAAAGAATATTTTTATTATAAGCAAAATCGTAATATTACTGAAATATGATTTAAGAATTATTTTTACTATACTAGATATATTTTATAGTATGTCTACGAATACAATATACAGTATTATTTTCTTCTATCCTTAATTTTACCTAAGCATCAATTACAGATCAATACATCTTACGCCATTTATGAAAATTTATTCCAACCAAAATTTTTTAGTTCATTATGGGACTATGACTTAACGCCTCCGTACGAACTTCCGGAAAATTAGTTATGTTTATGCGCCTCTCAACACGTTATTCGTAAATATACGTATATTGATACAAATCTCGAACAGATACAAGCTTCGAAGCTAAAAAAAGCTCGATAACCTAAGGTTCTTTCAATATTATGTTTAAATAACTTCAGGTTGAGTGCACGTGCGTGGTTATCAAAGTTTTACACTTGACTTTGTTGTAATTTATGATAAGATTAACACGTAAGTGATTATTATCAATTTTAATTACGTACGTGTCGTCAATTTAAATATCGTATCTGAATTTTCTAATAATCCCTAAGTTCGTAAAACAATACAGATAATTAAAGTGTTAATGAGTATTAATTATGTTTGCAACTTTTTTTTTAATTGTTTAGTTTATCTTTATTTTTTAATTTTTTTTTTAAATATGTTGAGACATTAACACATAGCGCTATCTAATTCCATAGTAAGCTACGAAGCTTGCGTTATGGTACCAGATAGTTGATACACTACACATATAACTTTAAATACATACATATTATAAATATAAGCACCCATGACTGGAGTACAAACATTCGTGCTCATCACACAAATGAACGCCCCCAGCGAGACTCCAACCCGCGACCGCTGGCACAGCAAGTAGGATCACTACAAACTGAGCCAAACGTGTCGTCTTAATCACTAACATATCTTATTTCTATGCAAGTAACCATTTTAATTAAGAAAATAAAATCAACGAACACGTGCCTGACCTTCTGCAGTTTTGTGTGTACGGGTCATGTATGACCAATATGAACCTCCATCCAACCTAACTACATCTAACGCAGTATATAATCCAACCCACACAAAAATCAATTAAAACATGAAAAAGATTCAAAGTAAAATTTAAGATTACTCTCCGTTACATCACGAAAATAGATTAATGAAAAGAAAACTCAATTACAAACTTGATTAAGACAAGCTCTAGGAAGAAGTCGACAGTTCGATCGAATAATTAATTGAAGTGTAGCAAGTCCAGGATGGTGGTGGAACGTCGAGCATGGTTTCAAAGGCAATTTATTTACCTGCATATTTGGCAACCGAACGAACTTGGCAACTGTTTAGTAGCATCACTAATTTATACCAATGACCCTTCTAAACGTGGTCTAATCTAAAATAATGGATGTTCAAAGCTCTCGATGATCTCGTTTTAGATAATTGCAAATCAGTAATTAATCCCATACTATATAATGGGTATTGCGCTTATAATTAATATATTAGTAGATTCTGATAAGTGGTGAAGACTACGAGTTCGATTTCTGTACGAAGCAAATTTTTTTTGAAACTAATCAAATGTACTTTCATATAGTTGAAAACATATTTTCAGATTATATCTGTTGTGGGATAAACAGCAATTAAAGGATAATATGAATACATTTCGTTTTACCCCGTATAGCGTGATACATCGTTAAGTTCATACATAAATAAATAAAATATAGTAACGTCAATCGTTTAAATCCATCCATTGTCAAAATTGATTGCGTCAAAGTTATTATTGTAAAAAAAAACATTGCCAGTACATAATAATATATAAAAATTACATCAAAAGCGAGTCATCCTCCAAACGAGGTTGCAATTTCTGATTAACACAATTATTTCTGTGCGGAATTGCCAATATCTGAGCGAACGTGAATATTCATTGTCGCTGATTTTCAGAGCAATGTAAAAATAATTTTAAAGTCGACAGATATAGTTGGTACATTATCAATTTCATTGTAGCTGTAACATGATAAGGAATGACAATCGGACATATTTAAATTTATATTGTTAAAACATATTAATAGTCTATTTATTTGTTAAATAATAAATAAATAAATTTGCTGAGACATTAACACACAGTACTATCTAGTTCCATAGTCAGCTACGAGGCTTGTGTTATGGATACCAGACAGTTCATACACTACACATATATAACTTTAAATACATACATATTATATATAAACACCCATAACTGGAATACAAACATTCGTGATCATCACACAAATTCATTTTTGCGTTTTACGCCCTATTTATTGAGGAATCTTATAAGTTATCTAACATTACACAAAGTTATAAATAAATAGACAACGCGAACGGAGTTGCGGGACAAGCTAGTATTAGATATACATATATAAGTGTTAGTACCTGGGCGACCGAGCGTCTCTCGGAGTTCTTTTTTTGTTATATTGTATTTTTAGATTAAAAAAAAACTAAAAATTTGAATAAATACAAAAAAAGAACAAAAGTGAAAACTTTGTCTTCGACCGGGATTCGAACCCGGACACCTGTGATCTTGCAACTTGGTCGCTTGACCACGATGCGTATACGCGAGTGTAAGAAATTATTAACCATATTTTGCGTGGAATAATGCGAAAGAAAACCGCATGAAAACTCGAAAACACGCGTTTTCTCAGACATAAGGCTAATCTAGATCGATTTTTTCTCCGGAAACCCCTACATACCAAAATTCAGTGAAATCGTTAGAGCCGTTTCGGAGATAGTTGGTATAAATAAGTAAATAAATATACAAGAATTGCTCGTTTTTTTTTTTAGGTTTTACTATTATATTAGTACAATTTTACATTGCAGTTTTTGTGTTTTTTTCTCAGAAATGAGATATTTTCCCGCGGTAAAAAGTATCCTATATGTTGACCCGTTCTAAAAACTATACATTTGGCCTCTGTATCGATAATAATGATTATTTCAATAAGATTTTTCAAACAATATTTAATGTACAGATACAGCTTTGTTAGAATTTTATTATATGTATAGACTAGCAACTCACCCTCGCTATGCTCGGGTTCGTCCCTAGTTACGTTTTAACGTTTAACTCAGAGATGAGATATTTTCCCGCAGTAAAAAGTATCCTATATGTTGATCCCGGGTAACCAGCTATCATCATACCAAATTTAATCAAAATCTGTCCAGTAGTTTTCCCGTGATGCGGTAACAGACAGATAGACATACAGACAGACAAAAAATCTAAAAATTATAGATTTGGCTTCTGTATTGATAATGAAATCTATTTCAATAAGATTTTCTAGAAAATATTTAATGTACATATTAGGCTTTGTTACAATTTTATTATATGTATAGATAGATTGATAGATAATTGTCACATAACCGATGCATTCATCAAACATGAGTCGAATGACTTTCAAAACATTCTCATTTGTAAAAAAATACGATACAACTATGCTTATACCACGATGTCACGTAAGCGTAGTTTTATTTGCTAATGTAAAGGAGTGGAATTAATAAACGACACGATCACATATAGAAAGGACATTTGAAGAATCTATTTAAATAGCCCTTAGTTAATGCGATGGTGAAGTCATTCGAAATTTTGTGTGAAGCTCGCACTTTTAACGTTTACTTAACGTAATATTTAAGACATTGAAATAAAATTAAGAATTTAGCGCTTAAGCTTTAAATACTTTATGTTAGATGAAAAGATTTTGACCTCAATAATATAATATTAGATCATCTGTGACAGCCATCTTACGCGTATGTAATAAAATTTACGATATATTTTATAACAAGGATGTAGCTTAAAAAATCAGTCACAGGTGCACGTGCTTAAATCTTTTTTTGAGTTATTTTCTCCGCGCTCTATGAATGTATAAACTTTGCATGTTGAAATTCAATTTCCGTTTTGTCTTAACTAGAGGGTAAAAAGGACAGTGTCAAAAAGTACTCAGACTAGACGTACTTTAAATAATCTCTACTTATATATGTTTTAGGATATATAAAAATTTTATATTTGAGAAAAATAATATGATAGGAGTATAGGGCCTGTTTTAACATAACACAGAAATGATAACATTATCATATACTGGATATAACTTTCTTCTTATTACAAGGGCGTATTACAATGATCTATGTAAGTAATTAAGGGAAAAACCAGAATAAGTCACAAGCTTCAGAACAGATGACGCTCGATATGTCTCCTGTCGCCTGGCGTCAGAATAAGCACTCCGCATGATATATTGCAGGGCGGCGAGTGTTTCTAAAAGCCGTTTGCTTAGCGTAGCCACATCTGGCGAGAATTCAGTACCTAAGTACGTTTACTGAGGCAGGTCAAGGTTGGTTAGTGACAGTATTAACTTAGTACCAAATGTACAAGGATAGTGAGGCTGTTTGTTGTGTAAATTGCATACGTTTCTATTAAGCTGAGGATATTCGAACTGTAATCAAATGCAAATTTCAGCAGGTTAATAATTATTTTTTTGATGATTTTAATATACTATATATATTAGCGAATAGGAAGAATGGTTAGTGAAATTTAAGAAAAACTCGCCTCCCATAGAATTTTACCGGAAATCAGTACGTATTGTGGCCTATACTCGGTAAAAGTTGAAAGTTTAACCAATTCATCCTTATACCAACATTACTACTAATCTTCAGTTCTATCTCCTTCTCCTTTTCCCCTTCAGTTGTTAATGCATGAGAAATTGAGACAATTTAGTTATATAATACATCAACTGAGAGGCAGTGGTAAAGCGGCCGCTCTGGAAACCGCATGAAGCGTATTCAAGTTCCTAGCCTTGCACATCTGATATTTTCATATGCGAATCATTTTCAACATGATAACCATTTGTCCTATAGTGCAGGAAAACATTGCGAGGAAACTTGCGAATTTTCGAAAGACATGTGAAGTCCCTCAATCTGCACTAGTCCAGCGAGATGGCTTATGTCCTGATCTTCTTGTATTGAAGAGAGGCACACCTCCACCCCGTCCCATTGGACGTTAAGAGTTTATTATTAAACAATTCGTTTCAATATACAAAAAAATAAAAAAGTAAAATAGTAACTGTTGTATTTTACCAGCAGGGGTTTCCGTCGATTATTTAATATTATCTAGCTTCCGGTATCATGTATAGATATAAACATTCTTAAACGTTATATTAATCAATATCTTATCAATTTCATAAGTTTTAAAATCCCCTAGGCCTCATATTATGGGAGGGGTCATATTTTGTAGATATGATACATTTCCTTATAATAAATTTTACAAGGCGGCACTTATAAATCTATACATATAAAACAATTGTAACTGAGTCGAACCTTTATATTACATACATACAATAATACATTAATCTTTTTTTTTTTTAAATCGTATTGAAATAGTTATTATTGTCGATACAGAGGCCGAATCTATAATTTTTAGAATTTTTATCTGCCTGTCAGTCTAGTCTGGTCTGGCCCAGACAGATCTGGTAACACATCACGAGAAAACCACTGGACAGATTTTAATGAAATTTTGTATAATGATAGCTGGTTATCTGGGTCAACATATAGGACTACTTTTTACTACGGGATAATATCTCACCTCTTGAGAAATCTATATTACCGTTAAAACGCACCTAGGACGAACCCGAGCGGCGCGAGGGTAAGTCGCTAGTTAAATATATAAAATTTATTAGTTTTAACTGAAAAATTTTAATTGAATCTGAATTTAACCGAAGACTACAGATTTTTCTACTTTTTCAGCACTATTATTGCAATTGAATTACACATTATGAGAACACTCCTTAACTGATTTCAACTTTGTCTACAAATGTAATATATGTTTTTTTTTTTATTTTACATATATTATTCATTTCAAGCATATAATAAAGAGCTATTTCATATATATATATATATATATATATATATATATATATATATATATATATATATATATATATATATACACTAGCGACTCACCCTCGCTTCGCTCGGGTTCATCCCTCGGTACGTTTTCATTTTTTTAAGCGGAACCCTAATTCTTTTTCTAAAATTAAAGTAGCCTAAGTTACTCCTTATAACATCAGCTATCAGCCAGTGAAAGTCCCATGAAAATCAGTCCAGCCATTTCGGAGATTAGCCGGAACAAACAGACAGACAAAAAATTTAAAATGGTGTTTTTCTTATATGTACCGTATATTATTTATCTGTATAGATGATACTTACCTACTTTTCTACAGGGACGAACCCGTGTGAAGCGAGGGTGAGTCGGTAGTAAAAAATAAAAAAAATGTATATATCTCTTATTTGAGAAATGATTGATTCCCTATCAAATCTTCCCCACCTTTTTCACCCCCTTATATATGATATGTTTTACGGGATGAAAACTATCTTATATCATTAAGAGGGTCTCAAACTATTTCCATACCAAATTTCATCTAAATCGATTCAGCGGTTAAGCGTAAAAAGATGATGTACAGACAGACAAATTTACTTTCGCGTTTAATATTCATATTTGAATATATGAATTTTTTGTGGTACTGGCATCATCGGCTTGGGCTGAATGTTGATAAGTCAGTCAGTGGGTCGCAACATTGCCTTTAATATATAATAAAAATAATAATTGCGAATGTACCTTAGAAGATAGACAGTGTGGAGAAGCAGGGTGTTGGGAAAAGCATGGTCGGGAGAAGCAGTGTGGGGAGAAGCAGGGTGGGAAGAAGCAGGGTGGGGAGAAGCATGGTTGGGAGAAGCAGTGTGGGGAGAAGCAGTGTGGGGAGAAGTATGGTCGGGAGAAGCAGGGTGGGGAGAAGCAGGGTGGGGAGAAGCATGGTCGGGAGAAGCAGTGTGGGGAGAAGCAGGGTGGGGAGAAGCATGGTTGGGAGAAGCAGTGTGGGGAGAAGCAGTGTGGGGAGAAGCAGTGTGGGGAGAAGCAGTGTGGGGAGAAGTATGGTCGGGAGAAGCAGTGTGGGGAGAAGCAGGATGGGGAGAAGCAGGGTCGGGAGAAGCATGGTTGGGAGAAGCAGTGTGTGGAGAAGCAGCGTGGGGTTCTAGACAATCTAGAAGCTAGCGGTCACCTAATAATAAGCGAAACACTGGGTCTTAGCTGGGATCCTTCCTCGGGTTTCTTTCCTAGTACGGGTTTCTTCTCAGTCAAATTTTGAAATTGTCGCTGAAAGTGTCGCTGAAAAAGTGTCGCTGAAAACGTGTCGCTGAAAACGTGTCGCTGAAAACGTGTCGCTGAAAAAGTGTCGCTGAAAACGTGTCGCTGAAAAAGTGTCGCTGAAAAAGTGTCGCTGAAAAAGTGTCGCTGAAAGTGTCGCTGAAAACGTGTCGCTGAAAGTGTCGCGCTGAAAGTGTCGCTGAAACCGTGTCGCTGAAAAAGTGTCGCTGAAAGTGTCGCTGAAAAAGTGTCGCTGAAAAAGTGTCGCTGAAAACGTGTCGCTGAAAAAGTGTCGCTGAAGAAGTGTCGCTGAAAGTGTCGCTGAAAACGTGTCGCTGAAAGTGTCGCGCTGAAAGTGTCGCGATGAAATTGATTCGCCTGTACAGGTATACGAGTTGTACTCTCTTCTTCTAACTGTGAAAAGATGGAGTAGAAAAATGTGCGAAAAGTAACGATAGTGAAGCTTGCTTAATACTTTAACGAAAATTAATTTGCAGAATATACGTTAAATATCTTTTAAGATACTGGATATTTTGAGTTATGATAGCTAAAATTAAATTGGTTTTCCATAATACCTTTAAGAAATACTAAAAATCTATTGAGTAAAAGTTTTTGTTTAGTGTATAAATGTTATGTTAGTAAAAACAACACAATATTCAGCGGTACGGAACTCTTGATGTGCGAGTCAAAATCATACTCACTTGAATGAAACACAAATAATAAAAATAATAAATAATAAATACTTTGAAAATATTACAACCATCAAATATTAGTTATAACATAAAACCAAAAACTTTTTGTATAGTCTAAACGCGGGTGAAACCGCGGGTTCTGTTAGTAATTATTTAATTCAGTCCATTTGAAGATTCATTTTCAATGTACTCGAAGGTCGTGGCAGACACGAAATCTGTGGATCTTCTATTATAGGTATAGATAAGAACAGGTATTGTGAATGTACCTTAAGAGATAGACATATACTGTTGCAGATTTTTCTATAGGCCTTTTCAAGGCCTACAATTTTTTTATACATTGTTTTGATGTATACCTTAAGATTTAGTCAGCGGAAGGTTTCTAAAAGGACGACTCGATAAAACCAGTTATTGTGATTTCATGTGGTAAAGAAAGATTTTCCTAAAATAAAAGGTTTCCTAAATGTTGACCCGAGTAATAAGTTATCATTTCACCAAATTTCGTTGCAATCGATTCATTTATTTTTGCGTGAAACGCGCATACACAAAAGACAAACAGACATACAGACAAACAGACAAAAAAATAACTATTGTTTTGGGGTCTATATTGTTTACAAAATACATTACAGTCGTTGTTTTTAAAAAATATTTTATGAACAGATTTCGCCAAGTTACTGTTTTATTATTATACAAATATATCCCACGGGAACCGTACATTTATCCGGGATAAAAAGTAGCCTATTTATTATTTTGATGTATGAACTATATTATTGTAAAGTTTCATTAAAATCCAACCAGTAGTTTTTGTGTATTAAGCTATATAAGTTACTATAGTTTTTTAACTATCCCACGGGAACTCTTTAATTTTTCGGGATGAAAAGTATCTAAGATGTTGACCGGGGATATAAGGTACCACCATGCAAAATTTTATTTAAATCGGTCCAGCAGATTCGGAGATTAGCCCGTACAAACAGACAAACAGACAAACAGACAGAGAAACAAAAAAGTTGAAAAAAATCTGGATTTGTTCTAATGCTCTTCTTACATCCCCCTGACTCGGTTTTTAACATTTTTTTCTATGTACAGACATTCGACCTCAACAGTTTTATTATAGTATAGATAGATATATACGCGTATAGAAGTTACGGATGATATATTACGGTCGACCTTAGCAGATTTGAAAGATTCGTGGAAGATCAATAGTATTGCAAAACTTTTATATTATGATGCTAGATAGAAATCTCTTTATAAAGAAAACGCAAAAAACATTCACAACTTAACTGCGCCATTACGCGTCCCGTCTCCATTCATGACATACATCTAGCAGCCATTTGCTACAGTTGCACAGTGTTTATTTTTCTTTTTATTTCATTAATAAGTCTCGTTTGTCTATTGGCTACATTTAAGGATCCGGAGGTTCTGGGTTCAAGTCCCAGGTCGGGCCCAGTATGGTTGTTGTGTTTAGCTGTTGAGAAATTCCAATAGTAAGCCACAGTTGGAACGTTGCTGGTGCTACATCCGCAGTGTATCGGAGATCACATAGTCACGGGGCCCTGCATCTGATCTCTTACCGGTCGTCAAACCAAATAATTTTCCCACCAGGCTTTAATATTGTACAGAATAAATAGAGCGCTCTTGTGTCTGTAATATCTCTTGCGCAGATGGCTATTGTCAGTAACATCTAACCGATATGGGCGGGCATTATCATTTCTTGATTCGTATCGATCTTTGACAATACATACTCATACAGTATATACTACACTACTAGACCCTACCGTTCATCCCCATTTCTCACTTAAAACCGAATTTAAGCTTGTCATTATTGGTAGGGCGTTAGTTCGCTCTAACGAATACCAATGATTCCCCAGCGGCGGTAGTTTCGATACTTGAAAACATAAATACTTCGTGACTAGACTGGGAAAGAGTTCCTTACAGCCTTACCCTATTACAAAGCATTTGTATTCTTATTTATTGAACCATTAGCAACTCTAAATGCTTACCTTCATTTATTATTAAGGTATTTTATCACAGTTAGTCGAAAACTGTGCGAAAGTACATATTCGATATTATTCGTATTATTTAGCTCAGGAATTATATATTTACGAAAATTTTTACAAAATAAGACATGCATATTAATAAGAAATATAATGTTATACTAATAATAATATAAATTATTAATTACATACATATAAATCCTATTTTTATATAATTAATAATTTATATTATTATTCACTAAAACCATTCACTCCCAAATAACTTTTCAAACAAAAACGCACTCACACAACACCAGGAACATGCACAAAATTGCACTAAGACTCGAACCGAATATGGAATAAAAACTATTACATTTGAAGGAGCACAGCTTTACAATTCTTTGCCAAATAATGTTAAGGAGTCAAAAACTTTAAATATGTTCAAGAAAAACTTAAAACATCACATTATGTCATGTAAGAATCCAGATTTTATATAGAATCACCACTGTTTAAATTGTAGACTATAATCTTGTAAAATTTGAATTTCCTAATGTAAAGCAAACATTGTTCTTTTTTGGAAATACATATCTTTAACCCGAATTATGATTTATTTGTACGTCATTTTTATACTTATTCTTAATTCATTTCAAACCGGTATAGTAATATGTACTCATACAATTTTATAAAAAAAGTAGTAATATTTCTACTTTACTTCGCTCGAGTCGACTAAAAAGGCCTAATAGTCTACATTCCGTACCTCCAGTAAAAGTCTAGTCTTAAACGTAATTTGAATCTTTCACATCAGTTTTCTACTTTAAAGAACGTCTCTCATTGAAAATATGAGATGGCAGAATATAGCGTAATTTTATAAAGAGCCCTGACAAGCTTTTTTGTTATATTTTATAGAGAAGCTTCCATACAGTTTTCTGTAACTCCGAGAATTGAAGTTACTGTATGGAATGTATATTAATAGCTTTTAAATGTTAAAAAGTAGTACACAATTGTATAAAGTATTAAAAGTATTAAGAAAAAATTATTTTAAGCTAAAAAGCTAAGATTTCAGAGCTTTATTTTTAAATCCATCAATTTTTTTAAAATGATTATAATTTATTTTAAACTAGCGAAACTTAAACACTCCATTCGTTCAGGCTATATAACATTCCAAAGCAAAAGATACGAATATATGTAATATGTATATTATGTGCACTTAAAATATAACCCTCTTTCTGGAACAATCGGGTAAAAATAGCGGGGTTAGGATAAAAGCGGTATGAATAGTTTATGCTAATTCTAACTTCAGGCCCATTGTGTAGGAAAGCAGATTACGTTAGCACGTCAAATCTTTGAATCCACCAACAATAAGCCTACTTTCACGGACCAAAAGTACCTTGAGTAAACCAAACACTTTAGGGAGTTGAGTATTATTCAAATAAGTAATGCTTAATAAAACAGAACCAACAATACATTATTATTTCAACTAGATCAGTGAAATATTATCAGTGTAATAACATACAAGGCAGTGGTAGCACAGGTGTAACACGCTCGCTTTGGAAACCGAGTAAAGCGGGTTCGAATCTCGGGTCTCGCACCTCTGATATTCTCATGTGCGAATTATTTCTAACATGATTACTACTTGCTTTACGATAAAGGAAAACATCGCGAGGAAACCTGCATGTCTGAGAAAAACTAGCAAGTTTTCGAAAGACATCTGAAGTCCGCCAACCCGCACTTGGCCAGCGTGGTGGACTATTGCCTGATCCCCCTCGTATTGAAGGAAGGCCCGTGTCCAGTAGTGGGCCGTTAAAAAGGGCTGAATACAATAACATACATGTTAATAAATACAGACAAATATAATTCAGTAGGTACATAATATTGTAATATAACAATGACTATATTTTTAATATATTTAAAATTAGTAAATACTAATACGCTCGTCTTAAAACACTCCACGCGAATTTCTTAACTTTAAAAAGATAACAAAGTATGCCAAAGTACACCATAGCAGAAATGATTACAGCAACTGATAGAAAGTACGCCTCATTTGCTAATGTCATTACTAAAGAAGATACAATGAAGAGACTCATACTGATGACATGGAATATGATATACCATAGTTGATATTTCAGGACTGGACGATGTCGTTTGATGAAACCAATGATTAAAAACGCCGTCGCTACGAACAGTTGGATGTAAAGAAGTCCTAAAATAAATTCCACTATTACTTCAGTAATACTTTCCACCTGAGAATCCACTTTTTCTGTAGACAAAAGTAATAGTACTGCTGAAAACACTATCATTGGTAATACAGCCGAAATTGCTATGATTATAAATGTTTTACGAAGTTCTGCACAATGCGTGCATACTACTTCTCTTGAATCTTCTATGATATTCGCCATTTGATTATCGTAAGATTGTTTTGGCTTAAAAGCAAAATTTAATTTATTAACTAAGCACTTTCTTGCTGTCAGATTACTCGTAGATTAGATATATCATGTCAACCAGTTAAAAGTCAAAAAAACATATTTAAGAAATATGTTATGACTAATAAGGTTTCAATTTAGACTTATTATAATAATAGTAAATACTAAATATTGAAATTTGCTATACTCAGGAGCTAAACTGCGCTTATAGATTTTTTTTCTCTAGCAGGTTAATTACAAATAGTTTTTTTATATAAATTAAAATTAATTTTTGTTTAATAATAATTAAATGAAGTAAAAAATTGTATTTGGGTCGTTCTTCTTTTCTAGTGACAATTATCTGTCTCTCATCTCATTTTGTGTCATATTAGAGTATAGATTATTATATATTCATTGTTTGAATTTACATCCTCATCGCTTTATACTTTTTAATACTAAATAATCTTTAACTTTCTGTAGCCAATAATTTTTTGCATGTGTTTATTTTTCATAAATACCGTGACAGAGTAGTAATTCATAATGATGTCTTACCTAAAAGAAACCACTCTGTCACGGTGTTTTCTCGAAAATAGCCACAAAACAAATAATATTACGGGCATGAAAACAAAGATTAAATGATCCAAATGAAAATTAAATGCATTTGCAAAAAAATATCTAACATTGAAATAAAAATATTGTTACTTGAAAAACTCGAAAAACTGAGAAACACCAATTCATTGTCGCAAGAAAAGAAGAACGACCCATTTACATAAGGTATTTTTTGAAGAATTCAAGCGAATATGTACGTGATGTATGTCTGTCGCCAGAAGATGAAAGTAATTGATTTGTACATTGAAGTAGCACTGGTCTGGTCATGTCTGTTGTAGATCGACCGTTGGAGCAAATGAGTTTTCGAGCGATGACTGCGTCTAGGTAAGCGCAATATGAGATTCCCTGATAGTCATTGGATAGAGGACGGTAAAAAGATTGATAGCAGAAACCAGATTAAGATAAGCTTTTTTTTTTAATTTTGGGAAATACATTTACGTACACCAACTGCATACATCCAGGTGGTTATATAAGACTCACCAGGTAGAAAAGCCTGTATCTATTCACTAAAACCGAACGGAAATTTCCCCATCTTAATAGGGTATTGCAGCATCATTTACGGACTCAACTAGAACACCCTGACAACTGGCCTACCAAGCCATCACAACCACTCATCACAACAACAAAGAATTGCTCTCAGGGTCCACTCTGCTATCATAAAAGTATCAGGAACTCGTATGGTACACCGCTCAGATGCCAGACGCCAATGAGACCCCCTTCACGACAAGGTGAACACACAAATGGAAGTAACCTAGAGAATTAAGGCTAGGGGAAAGTAAAAAACATTAAGAATAAGCGATAACCATAAAAAAATGTGTTTCACCATTACTCAGTACTTATTCTACCTATAAGGAACAGTCAAAACTTTATGTTATTACAATATCGTCTAAGTCAATATGTCAAGATAATAATTGTATTATAAATATAACTTTTACAAAGTATTGACTGTTTACAAAAATACTTTATAGTATTTTATAATAGTAATGGAAGAGTCCAGTTTCAAGAGACCTTTTCTTAACTTGTCGCAGAGCGATTTATCACGACGCTTCATGAATTAGCGCCAGCTGACGGTACATTTATCATATGGTATTCTAGCACGGGGGTTAGATTATCTATGTATTACCTGAAAAACTAGTAATATATTTTATCATGCCAGTCATCATCTGTTTAGAGAACTCAATAATTTAGACTTATGGATTTGGATGCATTCAATTTTAAGGAACATCATTTATGTGTAAGTAGTTTTAATATTGAGTCTACTGTTAGCAATTTTATGAATTGTTTCTAGTATGAGAATAGAATAAATGAAGTTACCACTATTATTTAGAGTCAAATGAAACACTTATTTCCTGCCAAGCTTGTAGAGATGGCAGCACCAAAAACTATATTTAGAACTATATTATGAATTATGATTTCTAAAATAAAGTCAAAACATAATACCAGTACCATAGTGTTAACTTTTATAATACAAAGTGTTAAGTGATGTGAAAAATGAAATAATTATGCTAAAGTACGAAGTACACACATTATTATTTAACTTTGTCGACTGTATAACAAAATCTATTATAGTATTTTAAGTCCTCGATACAAGTTAGGATCCATGTACAAAATAAGCGCATGAATGCTTCCAATTTGTAACGATGCTGCTGTATCAGAGATCGTCAGGTCATCTTGACAAGGTACAAATTGAATGCTAAGGGCTTTCCCTTAACCGTCAATACATTTAAAGTGGTCATTAGCATGCAAAACGAACAGTCAAAAAGCTTTAGGCTATTAAAACTAAATGGTCACCCATCCTAAGTTGTGCTCCAAGCAATGTTTCTTTTTCAGTGAGGATTGAACCCCCTACCACATATATATATATATATATATATATATATATATATATATATATATATATATATATATATGTACCTTCATAGCGTATATAAATAAATAAATAAATATAAATATGTTGGGACATTAACACACAGCACCATCTAGTTCCATGGTAAGCTACGAGGGTTGTGAGTTGTGATATGGATACCAGATAGTTGATTACACTTCACATATGTAACTTTAAATGCATACATATTATAAATATAAAGACCCATGACTGGAGTACAAACATTCGTGCTCATCACACAAATGAATGCCCCCAACTGGACTCGAACCCGCTACCGCTGGCACAGCAAGTAGGGTCACTACAAACTGAGCCATACGTGTTGTCAGCCTAGAGTATCTACTCTATTTACCTATAAAATATTAATGAATAGTGTTATAGTATTTTGTGCTTCAATTTACGCAAAATGTAATGCAAATTGTCGCTATTGAAGTGATATGAACTGAAAAGAGCGACCGCCGCAAATTAATTTGTCTTTGCTGTGGCTCCATTTGTATCAAAATTCTGTCACGTTCAATTAAAACTAGAAGGTATTTACCATAAATAATAAATTCTGGTCAGATAGTGATGTCTAACCTTATAATGGAATATTATTGGGGGATAAATGATAAACCATTTATTGTACTGTAACATTGTTTTTTTTTTTATAAAATTTACCATAAATTAGATTATAAAATTCTACTCAGTATCATTTTAATGATTTGATATATATTCTAATATTAGAATCTTGAATGATCAGAGGTGTGAATGTACTCCAGTCATGATGATGATGAATGATTCGGTGGGCCGGTTAATGTTGTCGCCAACTACCAACATACCGCCAACTAAGTCTACACGTTGGTCCAACATGCTGGCCCAGCAGCTTAGCCTAATGTATATAGCAGCCATAACGTATTACACATAATATTCTACCATTATTTATTCTATATGACATTAATATTGCTTTAAGGGGTAGTAATAAATCCGCCACTAACAAAGCGGATAAAGCCAGCTCAATATAATCACATTACAATAAAAACTTGTTTGATCAATATATATATATATATATATATATATATATATATATATATATATATATATATATATGTATATATAATACAAGCGATATGCTAGGTATTATTTTGAACTCAAAGAAAATTCATTCAAATAGCATGAAAACTTCAATATCATTAAACCTCCAAACAATGTTACAGATAGTAAAATTCTTATATACAGTATACCCAAGGGTATTTACTATCCAGACAGAATAGTTTACTTCATTTGCACATTCCACAATAACGGTGTGCATATCTTTTTACAACCTGAAACTGAACAAAGCAAACTCATAAAACTGAAAGTTCTTTGCACTCAGTTTATTACCACAGTATCTTGGGAGTCTAAGACGCTATTGATAAGTGATAGAAATATCTTTTAGTTTTAAAGTTTAATTCCCCTGAGTGAATTTTCCTAATACCAATAAGTTTGTTAGTATAAGTAATATTGGCGTGACGACACATTTGACTCAGTTTGTAGTAATTATATTTGCTGTGCCAACTGTCGCGGGTTCGAATCCCACTGGTGGCATTCGTGTGTGTGAGGAGCACGAATGTTTGTTCCTACTCCTGTATGGGTGTATCAACTATCTGGTATCCATAACACAAGCCTCGTAGCTTACCATGGAAGTAGTATAAGTGGCACTAAATGGTGCTGTGTGTTAATGTCCCAACATATTTATAATTTTATAATTTATAATATTAAAATAAGAGTTATTTTGAAGAAAATTTTAATTAATTTTTTGTTTGAAAGTTGTTTCGAAAATGTTATCAAATGGAAAGATAATAATATTCACATTCATACTCTGTAAAGAAAGTAAACACATTTTGTTACTTTACAAAGAACAAAGCATAAAATATAGTCATAGAAATGTTTGCATGAAAAACCATATTGTTAAAAAAATTGTATTTTATAGCATTTAAAATATGCGAACAAAGTATAATAAATTATATTTTTAACAACACACAAATTTAAGACATGTGAGTGTTCAAAGAGTATTTATAAGTGGTTATTATAAATTATTATGTATATTAACTGTAATTCTTATACAAATAATAAAGGTTCGCTTTTTTCATAATAACGCACTATATTTACTATATTAATCTATTCTATAATAAAGCAGTAACTTAGCGAAATCTGTACATGAAATATTTTTTTAAAATAATGATTGTAACGTATTATATACACAATATAGACCCCATTATAATAGTTATTCAATTTGTTGTCTGTATGTCTGTATGCCTGTGCGTGTTTCACGCAAAAAGTAATAGAAGGTTTCTAAGGAGGACTCAATAATACCAGTTAAATCGTTTTCCCGTGAGAATGAAATATTTTCCTATACTAAAAGGTATCCTAAATGTTAACTCGAGTAATAAGTTATCACTACACAAAACCTAATTAAAATCGGTTCAGGTTTTATTATATGTATAGAAAGGTAGCTAATTAAATACTAGTTAAGAAAATAATTTGCTAGTCCGAATTAAAACAGTAAAGTATTAAAAAAATTTCAATTGAAGTAAGTAGATACAATGCATTAAAAATCAATAAATATTTATTTATACCTGTAAAAATCGATTATGGCTATCAGAGATAAAATAAATCCACATTTTATCAGTTATAACGGATTTGACTTTAGAAATACAGGTGTTTTATTAAAACCGAACGAATTTACAAGTTGAAGTACAATCAGCTGAACGGGGCCGGCTCCAACAGGCAGAACGTGACTCTATATAACATCTGCAAGCTAGAGCTAGTAATTATTGTGTGCTCTCCTTCTATATTATATGGAACAAAGTAGTGATGTAGAGAACATTTAACATGTTATAGTTTCTTACTCTATTTAAAATCTAAGCTGGTATATAAAGCTGAGGAGTTTGTTTGTTTGTTTGTTTGTTTGTTTGTTTGTTTGTTTAACGCGCTAATCTCTGGACCTACTGGTCCTATTTGAAAAATTCCTTTTGTGTTTCAAAGCATATTTATTGAGGAATGTTTTAGGTTAACTTATATCATCACACTACGATCTAGGAGATCGGAATAATTCTACAAATTATACGACGCAGGCAGACCCATGAAAAAGCTAGTTAATATTCTAATATTAATAATAATAATATGATAAATGGTTAATAGATTTTTATTATTATTATTAAGATATTTATTCCTATGTAAACAAAGGAATAAATATCTATTTAGATATATATAATCGTATATTAAAATTATTTAAATTAAAGATTAATTAATAACTCCTAGGAAAGCTATATGAGTCAAACGTAACGGAGGTAGGTATGTTATATTGAAATTTCACCTACAAGCAAAGCGAGGGTGGATCACTAGTTCATTATAAAATCGTAATTTTAACACAAATTCTTTTAACAATATAAATAAAAATACAAATACGTCACCAATTTCGAAGTGACTCTATTAAAAAGTAAGTATTTCCTTTAAAAGAATTAAAGTTGAGCACTCATCTATACACACATAGTCCGCCAATCCGCACTTGGCCAGCGTGGTGGACTATGGCCTGATTCCCCTCGTATTGAGGGAGGCCCGTGCCCAGCAGTGGGACGTTAAAAAGGGCTGAATACATACATACATACATACTCATCTATACTAATACTATAAAGAGGTAAAGTTTGTGAGTTTGTGAGGTAGTAGCGGGTAATCTCTTGATCTACTGAACCGATTTATATGAAATTTGGTAAGAAAATAGTTTGAGACCCTGAGAAAGACATAGGATGCTTTTTATTCAGGAAATCATTCCTTAAGGGGGTGAAAAGAGGTATGAATATTTGTACTGGGAAGCAAGCTAGGGACAAACCCGAGCGAAGCGAATTTAGTCTATAGCGTGAAAAAAAGATCTCATATACAAAAACTATAGAATAGTTTCTGAAAAACAACAAGTAATTTTCATTTGAGCACATATTGACAAGGGTTTACGGCTGCATGGACAATTTGGAGTCCAATCGGAAACGCACGATCGCCCCTTGTCAATCAACTGGACTTTGTCATTGCATTTTCCACTTTTCGAACGACTTTGTACCTGTTTTGTGAATACGTCAGTTTTATTTTACATTTGAAGAAAATATATATCTATCCATATAATAAAATTCTAACTGAGTCAAATCTGTACATTAAATCCCATCAAAAACATAAATGTGAAAATGGGAGCCAAGTTCATTATTAAGAAAATGCGTGGTTGTCAACTTTACCGACAAAACAATTGAGATCTAAATGTTTGCCAAGTTCTGTAGATTATCCTGAAATTTATTAATAAGAAATATTTGAGTTGAAGACTTGGCTAGTTTTTACCAATAAAGCAAGTTTTAAAAAAAGTGAGACATGTCGACCTTATAATACAAAAACATAACTTGCGTATAGCATAAAAAAGATATAAGTGATTAGACGAATATAAGGTAACACGTATGTAAAAACTAGCCAAGTCAAATCTTGAATGCTGATTCAGAACGTTTTTCTCTTCTGTTAGTAAACAGATTTTCTTTTTTTTTATTTAGCAGCTACTGGCGACTTTTAGTGTTTATCAATAAAAAATAATAATTACGAATGAATTTCGACCACTGAGCGAACACCAGAATACGTATCGTTGACCTGTTTTTAACTAATAACATCAACGTACGTACACCAACTCAAACTTGAGATTCGTTTAAGTATTATTTATATTTATATTATAATAAGTATTACCTTAGTATATATGCTACGAGTATTTTAACATAGCATTTAATGAAATAAATCATTCAATTCCAGTCTTACTGCATCTTACCTGAAAAATAAATAATTCAATTAGAAAACGTTTTTGAATCACATAACGGTTTGTAGATATTTATTTAAATGTTAATTTCGGAAATCGAACCCACAACAAATTGCAAATATGTTAGTAATAATTAAATACTGAAAGCTTTCGGTTCTTCATTTGTACTTTCTTATTATAAAGTTCTCGTAGATTCATAAATGTTTTTTGGAGAATTGCCTACAGGATTTTTGAGTAAAACTAAACTTTTTACTACACGCGTCTTCAACTTCAACTTTTCCTGTTACTCACATAGCAACTTTATTTGTTTCGTGTAGTACTCAGCGCCCGAGCCACCATTAAAAGTTTTAATTCATTTAGAAGCGAGTGTTTTACAAGGAATTTATCGAGCTTGTTCAACAGAATAGCATTTTGATTTCTATGACATCTCTTTTAACTTTAGTATATAACTGATACATTTTGCACTGTTTGAACGACTGTCGAGAGTTTGAAAGTATATATTTATCTTATTGAATATAGACTGTATATAAGTTCAACTAATTTCTTGCTGCTTAAAAAATATTGCATATATACATTGGATAATATTCTTACTAATACGTTTTCTATAGATATAATAAAATCCTAACTGAGTCGAATCTGTACATTGAATATTTTTTGGAAAATCTTATTGAAATAATCATTATTATCGATACAGGGTCTGAATCTATAGTTTTAAAATTTTTTGTCTGTCTGCCTGGAAACGCATCAAGAGAAAACCACTGGACTGATTTTGATGAAAATTGGCATAATGATAGCTGGTTATTCGGGTTTAATATTTAGCTTACTTCTTACTGCAAGAAAATATCTCATATCTGAGAAATTTATAATAGCCGGTAAAACGTAGTAAATTCAAAAGTATTTATTGATATATCCTCCTATCAGGTAGCAAAGGATCTACGTGATTTATATGAAAATTTTATGGGCCTTAGAGTGACACTAAGTTTCTTTTTAAATCAATTAAATATTTCTCGTATATTACTTTTAGTTTGGTTAAAAAGAACCAAGAGTACTAAAGTTTAGATAAACTAAATAAAACCGATGATAAAACTTAATGAAAAAAGATTAATTCTTTCAAATCACACGGTGACTTCGTCTTTGTAGTAAAATAACGATTTTCTTGAAGGTAATGGAAGGGAAAATGTCGATCAAGCGCAAGAGGTAATTGGACTTGAAATTTAAATTGATTTTGGTGATTTAAAGTGTACTATGAGAGTTGAAATGAAGAATGCCTAATCTATACATATAATAAAATTCTAACTAAGCCGAATCTGTACATTAAATATTTTTTGGAAAATCTTATTGAAATACATACGATACAGAGGCCGAATCTATAGTTTTTAGAATGTTTGTCTGTCTGTCTATCTGTTACCCCATCACGGGAAAACCGCTGGAAGGATGTCAACATATAAACGTTAAAACGTAAGTAGGGACGAACCCGAGCGGAGCGAGGGTGAGTCGCTAGTGAGAATATAAAGTTTAACGTACTAGGTACATACGATGTAGAAACATGAACGATAATTCTTATTTATTTAATCGTGTATTGTAATTATCTGATATCTGGTAGGTATAGTAGTAGATTACAAATTAATGAATGTAGTAACCTGATAATTTCAACTTATTTAATGATTGCTGGCATTTGCTATTTTGCTCACACACGTTTCAACACCTTTTTTAACGTTGGGAAATGCTTTTAGGCATACCACTTGCAAACATACAGGTGGTTATGATACTAAAACCTAACGGAACCTCCCCCGTCTTAATGGGGTGTTGCAGGATCACTTACGCACTCAACCACGACGCCCCGACAGCAGGTCTGCCGAAGCAAACCATAACAACCATTGGATTGCTCCAACAGCCCACCCTGCATCAGAGAAGTACCAAGAGCACCCCGCATAGTACATCACCCACCGAAGTGGGTCACCTTCCAGTGCGTTTCTTGACTTAGCGTCTGGCCGGAGGCAACTGAGCCTTCCCCCAAACTGCAACTGTCGAAATTTTAATCAATTGTACTTATATATTTTTTCTATTTTATATTTAAATTTTCAAAAACATAAAAATGTACATAAATTTAATCTTCAGACTCTATTTCACTAGGACATAGGTTGTTTACGCCGATTTTCTACGGGAGGTACTACTCCGTCAAACCGGCCTATTCCGTACAAAATGATTGCATCAATTCAAATAACTTTTGGATTAACCTATCGTATGTAGATAGCATTACAATCAGAGTTGACAATACCGCTTTAATATAAAGAACGTACTGGGAGTGATTCACCAGTTTTCATTTACATTATAACTACCTATTAAGTACTTAATCGAACAAAAACATCAACTTGAAACTTAAAAGTAACTTATTCATATTTGAGGTAGGTACATATTTTCTTGAAAATGTAGAAAGAAAGAAAAATTAACATAAAACTCGGTTCACAATTTGTAAAGACATCAATTAAAACGTAATATGCACGTTAAAAACATAATGTATAACATTTAATAAAATTTTAACTGATCGCTGCCTGTATGTTGTGGATATTTGGGAAAAACTATTATTAAGGCTCTTTATTAATGCAATAGAACTCGAAACAATGAATTTTAGAATTTTTGACTGTTTGTCTGTGCGTTTGTGCACCTTAATCTTAAAAACGGCTTAACCGATTTGGGTGCGGTTTTCACTAATTTGTGGTAAGCTTCACTTAATGCTTAGTATTTGTTTTATTTCAATCAGTTCATAAATAAAAAGGTAAGTCAATTTAAAAAATCACCTAGGGTCGAACCCGAGCAAAGTGAGGGTGAGTCACTAGTATAAATAATAAAACGTTATTATATACACATTACAAAAATTCTAAATCTATTAAGTTTTTTTAAAGTCGGTTAAAAATACTTTATACCTAGAAAACAACACATAACGTGATTCAGTTGTTTTTATGATGAAGAACATAGGTTTATCTATTCATATCTATTTTTTATGCTGCAAAAGAATTAAGTTACTCAAAAATTTATTGATCAATAAAGTAAGACATAAATTACAAAACATGTGTATGTTTATTCAAAAAAAAAATACGCATTATTAATTTAAAATATGATAAGAACACCTAATGACGTTTCCTATAATATACGAACAATAATAACACTACAACGACACTTTGGCTCGGTTTTGTAGTGACCCTACTTGCTTTGCCAGCATTCGCAGGTTCAGGTGCGCTGGGGGAATTCATTTGAGTGATGAGCACGAATGTTTGTACTTCAGTTATGGGTGTTTATATTTATAAAATGTATGTATTTAAACTTATATATGCGTAGTGTATCAACTATCTGGTATCCATAACATAAGCCATTATATATATATATATATATTCCATGTAGTTTACCATGGAACTAGATGGTGCTGTGAATTCGTAAGTGGCTAAATACCTAGTTCCCGACGTTTTGACTGGGTTGCACCAACCGTGGTTACAATTACAAGTCTGCCCGTCCCGTGATAGTCCCGTAGTGTAATAATTATATAATTATGGAACGCGAAAATTTAAAAAGTTATAAATATGTACTAAAAATGTAATAAATATCTTCCAAATCCATATGTGTTATTTTGTTGAATGAGCTATATTATTGTAAAGTTTCATTAAAATCCATTCAGTAGTTTTTGCGTGAAAGAGTAACAAACATCCTCATAAACGTTCGCATTTATAATATTAGTACACTTTAAAAATATAATTACTTAACAGGTGTATTTTCTTATTGTTTTTTTTACATATCTTTCTTACTGGAAGAGTTTAAATATCGGACGTGTAATGAAAGGATTACTTTATCTAGAGATAATTCGTTGATAGCATATCAGATATTATTATTATTATTCTCTAAATAGAATGGAATTAAAATAATTTTAAAATCAATAACATTATAAAAAACTAGCAGTAGCCCCGGCTTCGTCCGCGTTTAAACTTCCGATAAAAACATCAGTTTTATAGTAACGTATGGAAATCTGCCCGATTTGTTGACGTTTATGATTACTGCTCCGCTCCCTTGGGTAGTAGCGTGATGATATATAGGCTATAGCCTTCCTCAATAAACGGGCTAACTAATGCAAATAGAATTTTTCAAACCTGAGATTAGCGCTTTCAATTTCAAAAAACAAATAAACAAAAAGACAAACTCTGACTTTTTATAATATTATAGTATAGATTATAGTCTTAATCTAATTTATAAAGAACACTTAAAACGTTTTAACTAAAACTATCTTTTCGGATTTTTCGTGGTTTTTTTTTTTAATTTTTAACCGACGTCCAAAAAAAGGAGGAGGTTCTCAATTCGACCGTATATATTTTTTTTTATGTTTGTTCGTGGATTTTTCGTCGATTATGAACCGATTTTGATAATTCTTTTTTTGTTGGGAAGGAGATATCCCAAGAGTGGTACCATGATAAGGAAACCAGGATCTGGTGATGGGATCTCAGAGAAATCGAGGGGAACTTTCGAAAATTGTAGCGGCGACTAGTGCGTTTGATAACATTTTCATTAGGTATTTTAAAGCACTACTATTTAATGAAGGTCTGGAGTCGATCTGATGATGGACCCGAAAGACAGTCGAGGGAACTCCTGGACGATTTACAGCAATTACCTGGTGTTTGGGCTTGATTAATTTGTATTGGTCATACGTCTACACTAAAAATGGAAAAATAAAAACTTAAAAAAAAAAAAACCGACTTCCAGGCACTGAAAAGTAAAAAATAACAAAACGGGGGTTTTCATTTAGAATAGATACTTAATCAGATTTTTTCCAGCCAGCCAGTACAAATCAAAGCACACCGACTTCGAAACTGATGTATGAACTATATTATTGTTAAGTTTCATTAAAATCCATTCAGTAGCTTTTGTGTGAAAGAGTAATAAACATCCATACATCTACACAAACTTTCGCATATATAATATTAGTAGGATTGCTGTGTCATTTTATACAATTTAAACGTATAATTTACTTTCTTTAGTCCTTATATACACAGGCAACTCTTGTACTAAATTTCAGCTCCAAGCTCAGCGGTTTAGGCACATATTGTCTATAAGTGAGTAAATTAAAAGCTTTTAACCTATATCTGTACCATACAATATTTTCCTGTTGTGTAACGATTAAAATCGTATTTACTTATTAATAAACCTTATAAAAACGATTATAGCCCAAAAGGCTGGAATATTTACTATAAAAATTGTAAACTATTGGATTGTATCAAAAGTAAAAAAAATATCGTTTTAGTTATTTTCTTTACAAGTACTTCGTCTTTCTTAGATAACAAAGTAACTAAACAAGCAGATATGTCATTATCATTTATACGTTAGTAGATATAAAATATTGATTAATGCAATTTTTGTTTATTTACTAATTGAATTAGCCAAACTAATGATTATTTTTACATATTTATAAGGCATATTTTTAAGTCCATAAAAAAATAAGATGCCTAATATATGCGAAAAAAATATAATTACAAAAATAAAATACCCGACTGCGTAAAAAGCAAACTAAAAATATGGGAACTAGTTGACAAAGAAACATGAATTATGCAGTCCGAGACATACGTACGAGTATTAGGGTAGGGGTAGTAGGTAGTAGTAGGGTACATGTTTTATAATCGCTACGGGTCTTGCTAACTATATTATAGTACCCACTCGATAGGTTTAGAAGAAATATTTTTAAAAGACACAAATTGGCGCTCGCAATCCGTCATTTTTATTTTTAACTATTTCTTAATAGCCTATGACACTCGTATTATCAAGACGAATCTAACGACGTAAGAATCATCAAAATCGGTTACGGCATTTAGTAATTACAAGAGATTATAGTATTAGATATACATACATACAGGTCAAACACATAGCCCGCATAGTTTGGAGTAAATATTCAGAAAAGAAACTGCGACTTTAATATAAAATAAACAAATATTTCTAAATATTAATTGATCGAAATTTGTCTCGAAATGATAAAAAATAATCTCGAATTTTATAGATAAATAATAATTATCTTAATTAAAATAATATAATACAAAGACTTAACAAACGTTGAAATATATTTATAACTCACTAATTAGTCACTACTCACCCTCGCTTTGCTCGGGTTCGTCCCTAGGTACGTTTTCACGGTTAGCTATGTGTATACATACATAGTAGCTTGCTACTTTAAAGATATTCATTTAAATTATATAGCGATTTACATTACGTACGTACGTTATTGCGTACGCCCTACGCGCATTTTGTTCACAATTTCATGGGTTTTAATTTTTTTTCGCGGAACCCTGATTCTCTTTCTAAAATAAAAGCAGCCTAAGTTACTCCTTATAACAGCAGCTATTTGCCAGTGAAAGTCCCGTCAAAATCGGTCCAGCCGTTTCGAAGATTAGCCGGAACAAACAGACAGACAGACAGACAAAAAATGGTAAAAAATGTGGATTTGGTATATGTACCTTTTATACATTCATATGCATTTAGTAAAAAGCGGTTATTTTAATATTACAAACAGACACTCCAATTTTATTTATCTGTATAGATGTTAAGCCAAATTCAGCATTCTCTAATTTGTTATTTAAATAAAATGTAACTAAAATAAAAATAATAATAAACAGTCCATGTTACTCGTTAATAACTAAGGTGAAAGAATTTTTAAAATCAGTTAAGTACATTTTGAGTTTAACCATTACAAACAAACATACAAAGAATCTAATCTTTTCTCTATTTAATATTAGTTTAGATAAACATAATAATATATAAACATATGACGTGTCTCGGAAGGAAAATTTGCAAACAACCAAACAATAATATACAATGATAAAATTTTACCCCCTCCCTTTTCAGGTATAAATCGAAAAATATCAACGAAAAAATTGATAAGTACCATAATTGTAGGAAATTTGATTTTAAAAAACTTTATTTATTACAATTTTTTTGCGTAAAATTGAAAATAAACGAGTTTTTCAATAAACAAAATTTCACCCCCTGTCTTCGGGCATATATAGAAAAATATCGATTCTAGGAAAAAATTGGTGAGGACCAAAATTGTAGAAAATTAATTTTCAAACAACTTTCGTGATAGCTATTTTTCGTGTAAAATTAAAAATAAAGAAGTTATTTAATAAACAAAAAACAACCCTTAAATTCAAGATGGCGGATGACGAAACGGGTCTGGTACCCCGAGAATCTAAATTTAGACTTCCAGTGCCCCCCTCCCTCTTCCCTCCATCAAAGAATTCCGAAGGAAAATTGGCAGTTAAAATTTTTGCAATGTCAAATCCTAATTCGACTGGGCTATACAGCCCTCTGACGGACGAAGGGACAGCGGTTTAGTAATAGGGTTCCGTTGGCACCCTACAGGTACGGAACCCTAAAAAGAGGGAGACGAGTTATGGGAACATAAAATATAAACGTATGTATACATATGCTATCACATATTCTTTACAATTGCAATGATAAAGATCTTTATGTAAAGTATAAAATTGATCTATCAGATAAAGCAATCATACTCGTTATAAATGATTCAAATATTGGAGAAAATCTTTATTTGTTAATGTTCGCTCAGATAAACAGACAAAAAATCAAACAAAACAAAGCTATTTATATACTAGCGACTTATCCTCGCTTCGTTCGGGTGCGTCTCTACGTGTCTCGCTGTAGTTTTTGTGCATAATCCAGTTCATAGTATATGTTCTTAATTTTAAGAAAATCCCATTAGGTAGGTTACACACGAGCTCATACAAATTTTCACATTTAAAATAGTAGTCCGATTTTAGTACAAGTTATGAAAGTAAATGATAATAAAGAAATAGTGATTTTGCGTCACATTTTAATTCATATTCGTTCAGTTTGAGCAAATTTGAGGGGAGGGGAGTGGGGGGGGGGGGGGGTTATAAGTTAAAATTCAAGTTAGAGATAACACATTGTGTTAATTATAGATAGGCATAGTATAAAAGCGACAGGACACAAAAATATTGACATAAATCAATGTTAACAACACGAACACTAGAGCCTGGAAGTACTCGTTGAAACGAAATATAAAGATAATCTGATAATCTACTTAATCATAATTAATACATTGAAAGTAAGAAGGAAAAAAACTAATCCTACGTACAAGTGTGAAGCTGTTCTGTAATCATCCCTAGATAATGATAATTAAAACGTTATAAATACAAGAGCAAATAAAACACCTTTGTCATTTGGAATATTATCATGTTGAGAATATTTTCAATCGTGACCATACTAGTTTGTGCCCAAGCATACGCTGCTCAAGGAGAAGAAGATGGACTAAATACAACCATTATAAGAAATATAGTAAGTAGGAGCTTTAAAAATTTGACTCATAATATTTAATTAAATCTATACATATAATAAAATTCTAACTGTGCCGAAATGTACATTAAATATTTTATGGAAAATCTTATTGAGATAGTCATTATTATCGATACAGAGGCTAAATCTATAGTTTTTAGAATTTTTGTCTGTCGGTCCGCCTGGGAACGCACCACGAGAAAACCACTGGACAGATTTTGATGAAATTTGCTATGATGATAGCTCATTATCTAAGTCAACATTTGGGATACTTGGAATTTGGTTTATAACATTTAAAAAAAACATTTATACGTATTATAAAAATCTTTTACAAAAAACTTAAGGCTTATCTTTTACCAAAATTTTTGGTTCTTTAGATAATTTTTCATGATAATATAGTTTAGTGATTCATTACAATTTTCAATGATTATGCGCCTCACGTCTTTGATATAAATCTATTCAATATTAGAATCGATTGACATTTTTTTATCGAATAAACTCAACTCAATATCCACTCAATATCCTTTTAACTTGGTTTCTTAACTACATAGTCGTAAATAAAACCCTACAAGTCCCTCACTTCACACTTGTAGACAGTCAACTCAAATCCTTCCTGAACGAAACGAGGGCATATCACTATTTTATTCTTATATTCTATGAAAATAAAACAGATACTCCCTTAAACGAAGTTATTGCTTATATCATATACAAACCAGAAGTTCCTAAGCCAGTTAATACCCAATAACGTATCCTATAGGATTTACAATTAATACATGTAATAAAAAGTACATACAATATGCAGTATTAGGTAACAAATCACAAAATTAATATATTTAATCCACGATAAATTATTATTGACGATTAACTAATCTGCGGGACTAAAACTGATTATAATTAATTAAAAATAATCTGATTGACATTACTGTGTGTGTGTGTGTTTATCTTAATCGGCGCGTTCAATAATTTGTTCAACGTAATCAAAATTTATAGTATCTCTTTGAATTGGAAATCCATATATCAGTAGAAATTTATAATATATTATTAAGTTTCTTTTATTAATAATTTTAAGTATAATATTGAACCGCCATTTTTTTTTCAGAATGAAAGAATAGCAGAAGATGGGTATTTCTCCGAATCCCACTTTGTAGTTACAAGCGACGGGTATATCCTAGAAATCAATAGGATCCCCCTTGGTCGCAATGAAAGTAAGGATGTGCTTGGAACAACTTCGAAGCCAGTGGTCTTCTTGGTGCATGGCTTGCAAAATTCCGCTATATCCTTTATTGCTTTAGGTCCGGAAATAAGCATAGGTATGTTATTGTAGACAAGATAAGTTTTTAACAAATTCTTAAAATTTAAATATACACAATTAAAATTGTACTTTAAATCTTTTATAAAATAGAGTGAAATAACCAATTATATTACTATTTTTTTGCAAAACTCGCTATAATCTAAAAATTTCAGCCTACAATCTCGCTGATAATGGTTTCGATGTGTGGCTGGGTAATACACGAGGCGTTTTAAACTCTCGAAATCATCTATACTTGAATCCTGATGACCCCAAAGACAGGATAGCTTTCTTCGACTACAGCTTTGAAGACATCGGGTTGAAAGATCTTCCTGTGATGATTGACTACATTTTGGCTCGCACAAAAAGGCAACAGCTTCATTATATTGGACATTCACAGGGCGGAACTTCTTTCCTGGTGCTTAATTCTATGTTACCAGATTATAACCGAAAAATCACCTCAGCCCATTTGCTTGCTGCCGTGGGTTTCCAAGATCATTTCCCTAACAGAATTTTAAGACGTGCAGCCAGTCGAACGGATTTAATTTATGTAAGTATAGCTTTGTGTGTATATATTGCTATATTTATAAAATCCTAGCGACTTAACCCCGTCTTTGCTCGGGTGCGTCCGTTAGCTTGAATAGTTTAGGGACGCATAAAAGGCAAACGTGTAAAAAACTTGTTTTCTGGGCTAGGGACCTTTGCAGGCGTATACCATCATCACAATCGGATCAATTCAATTTAGGAACGCATAAAAGACAAACATAAGAACATTAATTTTTATTTATATAGAAGATTGCTTCCCCATACAAACTTTCATCCCCATTTTCAACCCCTTAAGGGATGATTTCCGAAATAAAAATATCCTATGTCCTTCCCATTGTGCAAAATATCTTTTCACCAAATTTCATCTAAATCGGTCGAGTAGTTTTTGATTTCATTCATTACAAACATGCAAAAATTAGCTAAACAGTAGGTAAGACGGTGCGGACTGCGGAGGGAGGATCGGCAATTGCACCAAGCGAAGCGAGGTGCTTAAATTTTATTCTCGCGTCCGTAATTTTTTTTGCGATTACTCCTAAGATATTCTTTTAAATTATATGGTATAAAAGATTAAAATAATGTGCATGAAATGCTTAAAGTCTCTAAATTATTTAAAATGATAAAGATTAATACCGTATTTGTGTAAATAACTTTTACAGTATTAAAAAGGATATAGTGTGTTATCCTGAAGAGGTAGACATATGCCATCGCAGACTTTTCTGTAGACCTATATAAGATACATAGTTCCGCGATACATTATTTTGTTATATCTCAAAGGGTTTATTTAGGTAGTGTTTTCGTTAAAAACTCCCAGACGCCTTATTTTTTTCCGACATCTCCAACAAATATCGTTATATTTTAGCCAATGTATACAAAAACTGAACAAATTATATACTAAAACCTTCCCCGAGAACCACTCTATCCATTGGTGAAAACAGCTTGAAAATTTGTTCAGTAGTTTTTGAGTTCATCGCGAACAGACATACAGACAGACGCGGCGAAGGACTTCGTTTTATAATATGTAGTGAAGATAGATGATAATTTTTTTTAAGTTAAAACGTATTTATATAATTATATATTTATGAAACATTTTTTGTCAAAAAACAATATGTTTTAACATATTTATTGTAACTATATAAGCTAAATTCTTTACTATATTTATCTTTTATTTCCTCAGAACTTCGCTGTCAGAATGGGTGTAATAGAAATTTTTGGGCCTAATTCGATCGAAGTAGACGCCAGCAGTTGCAATGATGAATCCAGAAATGATGAGTGCGGTCTTGTAAATATTAGAGACTTATTGGTAAATATTATTTTGAATATTTCTTTATTTAAAATAATTTCTTATATTTTTTAAAATATTCTTACAATATGTATATTAATTAATATTGTAAATACAATTGTTTACATACATATAAATTCATAAATACACTTTCAGGGAGACCTTGGGAATCTACTGGAGATGATAGGTGGAGCATCTATTAAGCAATATGCTCACTATGGCCAAAACATAAGAGATCGTACATTTAAGCGATGGGACTATGGTCTTCTGGGGAATTTGATTAAGTACAGAAGAATTACCCCACCACCGTATAGTTTGAGAAGGGTAACTGCTGATGTTACTATGCACTACACTGTCAATGATATCCTGTTAGATGAGAGAGATGTGCGTGCTATGGCTATAGTAATGCGCAATGCTAAAATTCGTAGAGTAGAACGGAGAACATTCAGACATTCAGATTTTGTTGCTTCCCCCGATGCAAAGGAATTGGTGAATGATTATATTATTGAACAGTTAAAAACATACAACCGCTGAGCTATTATTATAAGTTTTCATGTATTAGAAGTTTATATGTATCTAAGGTATTAAATAAAATCGAGTGTTCTTATCAGAAACGGAGTGTTACATTGCTCAGAAAAATGTTTTGATTGGAACTCTTGATGAATATAATTATTATTATGTAAACAGCGAAACAATTGATAGTTAATTGTAACATATGAATATTGTAAAACGAAAAATAAATAAAATAGAAAAATTAATCATTTTTTAAATTATTTGCTCTACGTCTTATTTTATAATTTTATTTTTTTGGACACTTTATATATGTATATAATTCGAGGTAGATAATAAAAATACATAATTATTATTTTTGCTCGTTCGCGTTGACGCTCTATGATAATGAAATACCACGGGCACGTTATTTATGACTATATCTGAATATTATCTTATCGTTCACTATTATAAAGAAAGGAAATTGTTTTTTTTTACCCGATTGCGGCGAAGCCCAAAGGAGGGTTATGTGTTTGATCTGTATGAATTTATGTTGTATATATGTATGTGTGAATGTATGTCCGATCCTATGTTCCCTCGTAATTACTAAACGGCTTAACAGATTTTGATTATTCATACATTATTCAATTCGTCTTGATAACGCGAGTGTCATAGGGTATATAGATATTATTAAAAATCAAAATGTCGTATCCTAGGCGACAATTTGTGTCTTGAAAAAAAAAATCATTCGAATAAATCGAGTGAGGTACCAAAATACAAGTTTTCAAGCGGCGATTACAAAAATATATACAACTTATATGTTTTACAGTAATTAAGGATAAGAAATTGTTACATAAAACTAAAAATGTCTAACTTACCAAAACTAAAATTCTGTAAATAAAAAAAAAAAATTGGCATAAATAAGAACCCCGTCTGCATAAAAAGTGAATTAAAAAGAAGAGAACAAGTTGACGAAGAAACATAGTATTATGCAGTCGGAGACATATATACGTATATGTTTTAGAATAGCTGCTAAAATATCTCTTAGGGTCACTGAACCCATCTATACCCCTTTTCTTATTATTAGTAAAAAAAATTTTTCATTTATACACTCTGTGCGCAACTCTCTCTAAGTATACACTAAAAATAACATATTTTAACCAATTTTAAAGCAATTTCAAAAAGTTACCGTAATAGCTTCCGACCAGCGGCATTATTTTCAAACGAATCGGCGTTTTATAGAGCTTAAACAAGTGATAGACATCTATTTTCGAGAGAAGAATTTGAAATTCACTTTGTTTCTAAAACTGTATTAAAAAGATAACGGTAAAGGAACGCGAAAAGAATTTTTGAGGAATGCTACAAAAATAACTGGTAGAATCGAGGTAGAAAATCTTTATACTATATAAATGCGAAAGTTTGGATGGACGGATGTTTGTTACTCAACCATACCAGAACAGTCGAACGGATCTGGATGAAATTTGGCACAGAAATAGATTATAGTTTGAAATAGCACATGGGTTTCTTTTTATCCCAGAAAAATGAACGGTTCCCGTAGGATATTTTTATTTTTCCCTAGCGACGAACCCGAGCGAAGCGAGAGTGAGCCGCTAATGTATAATAAATATGAAACAGTAGAAAATAAAAAGTTTTAAAATCCTAATAGGTTTATTTTTACTTAATAACGCCTTAGCCTTAACAGTGAGCAGAAAATACAGTTCAATAGTTTAAAAAGATCTCTGAAAAATTATGCACAATATATTTTTAACACTTTCAAAGAGTACTTATAAGTGATCAAAAGCTCTCCATTTGGGGTGGTATTAAAATACTCGTAGCTGCTATCAGGGACATTAAGAGGATAAATACCGACGTTCAGTGGCGCGTAGACCCTAATGAAGGAAGTATTAAGGCGGCAAAAGTCCAATGAAATTTACGGGGCCTGAGGCCGGACTGATGAAAGCTGAATATTTTTATGTATAGATATAACATGAAATTGCCATACCAAGCATTATTTGTAAAATATCACTAAGTTTAAAATTAGACATTTCTCGTGGATTAACTCGCCTTTCTCGCATTTTCGTTGCTAATACATGATAATATAATTTAATTTACATACGTGAAAGCTGTAAATAAAACAGTATATGTATGTACCTATGTATGTGTCATTGAATGCAGTCAACTTGTTTTCTTGTCTTTACGTTTTTGTTTTTTAGTTAATTATAATCTATCTACACAATCATGATAAATGTACCTATTACAACCTGGTAAGTTAATTATTATTTTTGTACAAGCGACTCACCCTCGTTTCGCTTGAGTACGGTCTGAGTACGTTTTAACGGTGAGTACGGGATAGATAGACTATATATTATATGATATATAGCCTATAGCCTTCCTCAATAAACGGGCTATCTCATGCAAAAAGAATTTTTCAAATCGGATTAGTAATTCCCGCGATTAGCGCGTTTAAACAAACAAACAAACTCTGCCACTTTATAATATTAGTATAGACTAGGGACTTATCCTCGCCCGCTCGGGTTCGTCCCTAGTTACGTTTTAACGTTGAGTATAAATTTCTCAGAGATGAGATATTTTCCCACAGTTTAAAAGTATCCTATATGTGGACCCGGATAACCAGCTATCATCATACTAAATTTCATCAAAATCTGTCCAGTGGTTATCTCATGATGCGGTCATAGACAGACAGACAGACAAAAAATCTAAAAACTATAGATTCGGCCTCTGTATCGATAATAATGACTATTTCAATATGATTTTTGAAAAAAAAAATGTGTACATATTCAATTCAATTAGAATTTCATTATATGTATATAGATTATATTAACAAATACAAATAATATTAAAGTCAACAAAACTGACTCATTCACGTTAACGTGTTAAAGTCTTACTTTTATCTAATCACGTGGCGTTGTTATTGTATACGTAGTTAATTTACTTAGAAGTAATATAAGGTTATTTTATTAATTTCTCCACTATAAGCGACATGTACCTACTGCTTCATTTTGCTTACTTAGTACGCCTTCGTTATGTCAGGAATTCTTGTGTTCCGTACTCGTTAGAGTTAAAATAAGTAGACAACATATTTATACGATGGATCTGCATAAAAATGCGTACGGATTATCTATACTAATATTATAAAGCTGAAGAGTTTGTTTGTTTGTTTGGTTGAACGCGCTAATCTCAGAAACTACTAACCCGATTTGAAAAATTCTTTTTGCATTAGATAGCCCGTTAACTGAGGAAGGCTATAGGCTATATATCATCCCGGAAAAATTTACGGTTCCCGTGGGATAGGTTTGTTTTTGTCTAGGGACGAACCCGAAGCGAAGCGAGGGTGAGTCGCTAGTAAGAAAATAATTAAGCTTAATTGCTGAAATTATAGAGTTTATTCTGTAATATTTAAGGATTATAATTTTGAAAGGATGCAGGAATAGTATCATACCTAGGAGTTAGTACTTATTAGGGTTCCGTAGGGTTCCTCAAAAGGAAAAAGGTATAGGATAACTTCTGTCCTTTTCCTTCTGTCTATCTGTTTTTTTTTTCATTATCCTTTAAAATTAAGAGAGAATTTCCTTTAATCCTCCGAAAATATTAGCTAGGACAAATCACCGCATATTTCGCTCATGTGTATGACCAACAAAACAATTTACCCCATAAACTGTACCTGTTCATTCCAGCCTATGAAATATCGATGAGTTTTTTAAAGTACTTTTTGTGATAAAACTTCGATGAGTAGTTATGTGAACACCCGCCAAGGTTTCTGAAATCGAACTATTAATGTTTCATAGGAAGAATTTAAGTTGGACAAATTAAATAATCATTAAGCGAATAACCCAGCAAGATGATCCGAGAGCACGAGAAGAGGCAATTAAGAAGCTGCTATCCCACACCAAAAATATCAGCATCCCACACAAAGATCTGAATAAAATGAAACTAAATAATAATAATATATATATATTATACTTGTATCAGTTTACACCCAGACGAAGCCAGAACGGGTCGCTAGTATGTTATATACTTAAAATGCCCTCTATACATAAGATAATGTAAATACCTATTTTATTTTGTAATTAAAAGCGAAAGTATGCGTGCGACAAGTAATTAAAAAAAATGTCTGTGATTAAATAATCTCCAAACAATCCTTAATTATTCGAGTAGCTTATCTGATATCACGTTCAGACAGTCTAATGAACTAACTCTTAATCGTTTTACGCAGACAGTGTACCTAGTGATTTTTTACAATATATTAGTAGTATAGTAATATTTTATATTTAACTACCTTGGTGGTCTTGTGGCTAGCATGTATGGCTGCAGATCCAGAGGCCCTGGGTTCGATCTCGTGTTGGGCTATCGGGTTAGTTATAAAATTTTCTGTCAAGAAATACTCAGTCAGTTGTAAGCCGAAGGTTAATAAGTTGGCGGTGTGACACCCCCGTGCCTCGGAGAGTACGTAAAGCTATCGGTGTTGCGCCTTAATTCTCACCGGTCGAAATATCATTTAATAGAACTTTGAAAGCAAAATAAATAGAGAGTGCAGTTGAGTTTGCTTGAGCAGTTTAATATCCTGCGTACATGGCTAGTCTCAGTGACCTCAGCCATTGCCGATCGGTCAGGAAAACACATTCAACGAGAAACCGTTTAATTTAATGAGATAAAAGTATTCTATACCACTTTACAGCTCCTACTTTATCTCTATGTCAATCTTTTGCTGGGTGAAGAAGAGACAAACTAATAATAGAATAATAATACTTTCTCAGATTTACGCGAATATTTGTCACCTATACTTATAATAAAATAGTAACAAATCCAAATCTATACATTAAATATTTAAAAAATCCACAGACCTCGTGTCTGCCATGAACGAGGCGAAAAACGACTGCATTTTTTACATTTTTCGATTTAAAAAGAAATTTATTTATAATATATTTTATGTTTATTCAATTATTTTTTTGCATCTTGTAGCCCTCGCCAAAACGCGTCTTTTATTATAAAAATTAGCCACGTAGTCCAATAATCCACGACACCAGGTCGATGTCGTACTTTCGCTGAAAATCGGGCCTATACTGAATTATAATGTTAAAAAACCTGATACCTACTATGTATAGAATATAGATACCAAAACGATAGTTATTGAATTTTTTGTCCGTTTTCTCTATTTAATTTTATTTCATTCCCGCTAGTTCTATCGAGTTGTCCTTAAAAATTTACATGGTTAACGCTGGTTAAACCTTAGGAGATACATCGAAACAATGTACTAGAAAATTGTAGGTCCTAAAAAGGGCTATAGAAAAAAAAAGAAGCCATCTTAGATAGTTCACAATAGCATTTGTCTATCTCCTAAGGTACCCAAGCGAAACAAGGGTAATTCGTTATTTTTGAATAAAACATACTTTTTTTTATAATGTTAAATTTTTGCTATTTAACATCGGACTACTATTATAAATGTATTCTATGTGACTTTGGCGATGTAAATTGTGCACAACTGGCACTCCTATAACCACGAAATAAAAGAATAAATAAATAAATAAATAAATAAATGTCCGGACATTGAATACATCACCATCTAGTTAGGTAAGCTACGAGGCTTGTGTTATAGATACCAGATAGTTTATACACTACACATATATAACTTTAAATACATATATATAATATATATAAACACCTATGACTGGAGTACAAACATTCGTGCTCATCACACAAATTAATGCCCCAGTGGGACTCGAACCCGCGACCGCTGGCACAGCAAGTAGGCTCACTATAAACTGAGCCAAACATGTCGTCAAAATTGGAATTGAATTGAACTGGTTATACATGTAGAATTTTATATGTGTTCGTTTTTTAAATGTTTTTTGTAAATCATGCTGGATGGATTTTGATAGAATTTAGTACGCATATAGACCTGACCTGTAGTAACACATAAGCTACTTTTTGGCAACTTAATACGTAACCAAGGCAAGCGAAGTTAAGTCGTTAGGTTAAATCAAACATTTTTTCCGATTTTGTTGTGGTTTCATTTTCATTTTTATTCCCGTCGTTTTGAAACAGAATGAAACCGCGAATGGTATAGCGTTTTTATTAACTTAATTATAATTTTTTATACCAGACATATATTATAAAGAAGGTCTTAGCACATCATGTAAATAAACCCTTCAACGGAATTAGGTGCTACATCAGACCGTCATCCAAATAGGATACGGAATTCACAGACCAAAAATTTAACAATTTTTAACATAGAAAGCATGTACTAGAAGTACGTCCGGGCAAGTGACAAAGACAAACAAAGTTCATTACTTATCGTTATTATTGAAAAAAGCTATGTAATTTCGGAATATTTACAAGAGAATATTGGTTTAATCGCGGTCGTAAATCAATAATAATCTTAATTTAGATTAAAAAAAAACATATCGATAACGAAATGAAGCTACCGTAAAGTAATCTTAGATATCTTAGATCATGATAATTTATATATTATAAATACACGGATGAATTGAAAAAAGTTGTCATTCATTAATTTAAAATGTTAAGAATAATTTCTGTTGTGATCTTAATTTGTGTTCAGGTTTTTACCACAGAAGCGGAATGGAAGTCGGGAGGGTTTTTCGATACAGTAAGTAAATGAAGTGTGAACAAATTTATTCAGCCCTTTTTTACGTCCTACAGCTGGGCACGGACCTTCCTTCAATACGTGCGTGTTAAGGCTAGTCCACCACGCTGGCCAAGTGCGGGTTGGCGGACTTCACATGTCTTTCGAAAACTTGTTAGGTTCACTCGAACATGCAAATTTCCTCACGATGTTTTCCTTCACCGGAAGACAAGTAGTAATTATGTTGAAAATGATTCGCATTTGAAAATATCAGAGGTGCGAGATCCGGGGTTTGAATCTGCTTCACTCGGTTTTCTAAGCGAACACGTTACTACTGGGCGTACCACTGACACAAACAAAATTGTCATCATTCGTTTATAAATTACTAGTGACTTTACTCGCTTCGCTCGGGTGCGTCTCTTGTGAAAAACAAATCTATCCCACGGGAACCGTACATTTTTCCGGGATAAAAAGTAACCTATGTACTATTCCAGACTACAATCTATCTCTATACCGAATTTCATTTAGAGCCATTCTGGCGTGATTGAGTAACAAATATCCATCCAAACTATTCAATAAAGAAATAAATAAAATTTTTGTTAAAACTGAACGTCTAGTTGAACTGTACTCGTAGCTCAAGTTTTTGGTATAAAGAAATGATTTATTCAATTAAGCTTTTGATTGAGACAATTTTATTAAAAGAAAACTATTAATGATAATGATCTAAGAACGATAATAACTATTATGTATTAAATAATGACAAAGAGAATTTCCTTGATATATTCTCAAGGAATATGTATAATATACAAAAAGTAAAATAAATATGTTGGAACAGCTACGGTTAAATTACTGCAATAGAACCCAAAACAATGAATTTTAGAATTTTCTTGTCTGTGCGTTTGTGCGCGCTAATACAGAAATAGCTTAACCGATTTAGGTACAGTTTTCACTAATGTATTGTGGTAAACTTTACTTAACTTTAAGTATTTGTTTTATTTCAAACGGTTCATAAATAAAAAAACTTATGTCAATTTAAAGAAAGACATAGGAACTAACCCAAGCGAAGCGATGGTGAGTCACTAGTTTTTAATGAAACTATTTTTTTGGTTTTTTTCGCGAATTTGTTTGAATAATTATTTTTAATCGTACTTGAGTTACACAACTCTAGAATACAAAATTCGCTTAATCATTAGGATAATAAACTAGTGTTCATTAAAAAAAAAGCTTAATTACAAGAGATATTTAATAAACATATTTAAATACATGAGAAACACAAAAGCATAAATTTCTTTACAGAAAAATTGTACCGTTTATTTTTCTTTTTAGGAAAAAAGAATAGCTAAGGATGGTTATTATTCTGAAACACATCAGGTGACGACGAGTGATGGGTATATACTAGAACTGAATAGGATCCCTTTTGGACGAAATGAAGATACTGACTGTGCAGCAGTAACATCCAAGCCCGTGGTCATGTTAATGCCTGGATTACATGGTGCTGCTATGTCCTATTTCACATTAGGTGCTGAAAAAAGCATGGGTAAGTCTTCATGAGTCGATAACAGATACTAGCCATAATTAAATTAAAAAAACACAAGTTATTATATATGTGTACTTAATAATGGAATTTGAGAAATTTTGTTTTTTTTTTCAATAATATAGATAAAAACATTTTTTCTACAGCTTACAATCTTGCTGATAATTGTTTCGATGTATGGATGGGTAACGCAAGAGGCGTCATTAACTCGCGCAAACACGTTTCCTTAAACCCTGATGACCCTAAAGATCAAAGGGAATTCTTCGATTTTTCTTTCGAAGACATTGGTATGAAAGACCTGCCTGCTATGATCGACTACATTTTGAAACAAACTGGAAAATCACAGCTTCACTATATTGGACATTCTCAGGGAGGAACTAATTTCCTTGTATTAACTTCGATGCTTCCTGAATATAACCAGAAGATAGCGTCAGCTCATCTGCTTGCAGGTGTCGGTTATCAAACTAACTTCCCTAATAGAGTCCTACGATTGGCGGCTATCAGCTCTAGAGCTATTTATGTACGTATTGTACATGTAAATTTTCGTTTTTTCTATAAATACCCATTTTAACTAAATCGCAAAAATTAATTTATCACATTTTTTAGGCGTTTGCGGTTAGGATGGGTCTGATTGAAATTCTTGGTCCTGAGTGGAATGACATCAGTATTGGAAAATGCAGTGAAAATGCCGAAGTGTGTGATCTTATCAGAGTCAAAGATGTCATGGTAAACATTTATTTTTTATATTAACACAAAAAATACTTTGTTTGTAAAATGTTCAAGCATAATTTTTGTTAAAATAATTATTGCAGGCAGAAATCTTCGGGCCAATAGAAATATTAGCAGGAGCATCTATCAAGCAGTACGCTCACTACGGACAAAATATCAAGGATAAAAAATTCAGAAGGTGGAACTACAATCCTGTCACGAACCTAATGAAGTACGGAAGTTTAGAACCTCCAACGTATAATATAAGCAGTATTACTGCTAAAGTTACTATGCACTACACCGTGAGTGACGAGCTGCTAGATGAGAAGGACGTATTAGCAATGGCTAAGGCCATGCCTAACTGCATAACCCGTAGAGTGGCCCGTGACAACTTTTCTCATAATGACTTCGTTGCTGCCGACGACGCTAAAGAGTTGGTGACAGATTACATCATAGAAGAACTAAAAAAGTACAATAACTAATACAGTGATAATAAAGATATAATTGTAAGAAAAACTTTTTATTTCAAGATATTCCGACACAAAAGTCAGTGTATAATTTATCTCGCTCGCTTGAAGTCTCGCTACTTGAAGTCAGAAAATCATTGGCTCCCAAATAAGTACTCCTATTCCTTTTCATGCTCTTTGAAGGTGAAATTTTCAAAATGCTTTTTTGGGTTTTTATATGATCATAGGAATAACTTGTACATTTTTTTTGGCTTTAAGGCCGAACGCCTCAAATATTGACGAATCAGCCAGGAAATGAACAAACTTTGTAATTCAATTATGTGAAACCAAAGAAAGCTTTCTAGAATGACAGATTGATTTATAAATATCATGAATATTATTTATAGTTTTAATACAGTAAAAGTATTTTTTTAAATACATATATATGTATAATATATAATTTTTAATTTCCCTTCTTGTAAATGTAATATGGAAAATTGAACTATATTCAGTCATCACAATTTCTAAAATACAACAGAAACTATTCATAATGTATATTAAACAAAATATTTGACGTCATTGTTTATTTACATTTGGAGCATATTTTAAACATTTCATTTCTCAAAGGACAATATTGTATTGATTTCGGAATTCACAAAGCTGTATATCTTTTGTAAAAACCAAGACAGGTTCATTCAAATGGAAATTCTGCGTCTACTGGAGAATGGAGATAGTTCTTAAAACGTTTAAATAAAATTGAATTTAAGAAAATCTAAGGAGGATCGCATTTCACTGTATTCAATAAAAGAGATCTAGGAGCTTGAAAAAGGTTTAATTGTACCACAAATGTTTATATTTAAGTATGAAAACACAATGATAAGTATATTATATATAAAGAGTTTTGTACAACATTTTTTTTTTTTTGATTTTTATCTATTAGATATATTACGTACTAAAAATTTAGTCGGTGTCGACTTACGTAATGCAAACATAACGATCATTTAGATTTTAGATACAATTTCGCGATGTACATATACTCGTATGTATGTCCATATCTATCTGCTCTATGCTTACAAAAGATAATCTAATATATAAATATCTCGTGTCACGGTGTTTGTGGTCACACTCCTCCGAAACGGCTCGACTGATTTTAATTTTTTTTATGTATATTTGTTTATCGGTAGGTATGAGAATAGGTCGTAAAGTAGAATTTCTTTTGTAGGTTGAACGCGAGTTTAGCCGCGGGTTCTACTAGTAGGTATTCTACAATTGCTAACGCTAATAGAAAACTAAAAATTATATAGAAATTTTTATATCAAATAGTCGTAATATGTTGTCCTTGCGTATTTTTAAGTTTTCTATTAAGAACATCGATTGTAGAAAGGCACTTACCTAAGGGCTTAAGGACTCAGATTTGCTTTACTTTGCGTCCGCTGCCACCGACTCCAAAAATACAATTAGATTAAATATTTTATTGCAAATAAAAAAAACCCGTTCAGTTATTATTTTCACGTTTAAGTCGTCGTTTTTTATGAATTTGTATTTAAAAATTATGTTACATATATATTGTATATACTTAATTTATTCTGTAAAAATAACATTTACTATCAATCATTCTAATCAACAAATGTTTTAATTCGATTGTATATTTTATGACTTCATTTTATCACTAGGATTTTTGTTTCATCAACTACCGCCAGTTTGCAAAGTTATATTTTATCGCTATTTTGCTTCTGTTATTTATTGCAGTGGCCTTGCCTATACTATAACAAATGCCCAACGTTTATTCTCCGAGCGCCCAAGTTACGTAAGTATTAAATAAACTGAGCACGTGCATCCGCCCGTCCGACAACGGCCATTTGCTCTCACATAACAGTATGATTTTTTTTCAAATCTATACATATAATAAAATTGTAACTAAGCCGAATCTGTACATTAAATATTTTTTGGAAAATCTTATTGAAATAGACTTTATTATCGATACAGAAGCCAAATCTATAGTTTTTAGAATTTTTGTCTGTCTGTCTGTTACCGCATCACGATTCACGGTCAAACCACTGGACAGATTTTGATGAAATTTAGTATAATGATAGCTGGTTATCCGGGTCAAGATTTAGGATACTTTTTACTGCAGGAAATATCTCGTCTCTGAGAAATCTATACTAACCTTAAAACGTAGGGACGAACCCGAGCAGATCGAGGGTGAGTCGCTAGTCGTATAATAAAACTTTATTATTCACGCAAATAATAACCGTCCGGTTATTATTTGCGTCCGTCCGGTTACTATTATAAATGCGAAAGTTTGTATGTCTGTATGTTTTGTTATTTCTTCCCGCTAAAATGGCTGAACAGCTTCGGGTGTTTAGTAATGACTTGGAGTAAAACAGACTCCTGGACTATTGGCAAGGCCTAAATAACCAGTAAATAATATAAACATATTTATTCTTGTATCTCTAATACTAAGTTCTAGCAGAAAGTTGGGAGTTCAAGTGTAAAATACAACTATTGAAGCGCAGGAGTTAAACTCAAATTAATTAGGAGTGAGAGGAATAAAGTGAAATTCATGGTTGTTTCGTAACAAACGGTGCAGGTGCATTCACACTTGTATTTGTTTGTGCGCGTCCGACTGCGAGCGCTGCGGCAATGCGTTAAAAATTAACCGGACTGCTGGTTTGGTTGCGAATTTTATTATAAAACTTCATTTAGGTTCGTAAATAGAGTTTTATGACTATTTAATTGGAAAATTAAAAAATTACTTCATCTTCCGCATACTCCTGTTAAGAAATTATTAATTAACACAAAGTTTTTTATTTCTATATTTTAAACTAGCGGCTCACGCTCGCTTCGCTCGCGTTCGTCCCTAGGTACGTTTTCGCGGTTAGCTATGTTTATACATAAATAGTAACTTGCTACTCCTAAGATATTCATTTAAATTATATAGCGATTTATCCACGGTTCGCTCGGGTGCGTACGCCGTACACGGATTTTGTTCACAATTTCATGGGTTTTCGGAACCCTGATTCTTTTTCTAAAATAAAAGTAAAGCCTAAGTTACTCCTTATAACATCAGTTATCTGCCAGTGAAAGCCCCGTCAAAATCCGTCCAGCCGTTTCGGAAATTAACCGAAACAAACAGACAGACAGACAAAAATTGTAAAAAAAATTGTTTTGGTATATGTACCATGTATACGTCCATATGCATTTAGTGAAAAGCGGTTATTTTAATATCACAAACAGACACTCCAATTTTATTTATCTGTATAGATGTCGCGCGATACCAAAGACATATCTAAATCATTGCACATTGAACAAAATTGTCTAGAGATAAAAGATAAATGTTTAATTATAAAACATTAATCTTTCTTTTTTTTTTATGGTAATCAGTGATAAACGAGCAGACAGCCCACCTGATGGAAAGCGATACCTGTCGCCCATACCACCTACGGTTCATACACTTAGGTTTTACGTAACAAAACTGCAGAACCGCCGGTACGTTATCACTGTGAGGACTAAGATGATATGCCTCTTGCCTGTAATTGCGCTGGCTACCTTATCCTTCAAACCGGAACACAACAATGCAATCATTGTTGTTTGGCGGCAGAAATAGATAAGGGGGTGGTACCCATCCAGTCGGACTCCTCAGGCTTGACAGAGTCCTACCACCGGTAAAATCTCTTACGGAGCTGACAATTAGATAATTAAATCTATCTTTATAAATATTATAAATGTAAAAATTTTTAAGTATGCATGTTGTTATTGTTTTACGCCAGAACGGTTGAACGGATCTGGATGAAATTGACACAGAGATAGATTATGGTCTGGAATAACACATAGGCTACTTTTTATTCCGGAAAAATGTACGGTTCCCGTGGGATACAATTTTCGAAAGTTCCCCTCGATTTCTCTGGGATGCCATCATCAGATCCTGGTTTCCATATCATGGGACCACTCTTGGGATATTTCCTTTCCAACGAAAAAAGAATTATCAAAATCGGTTCATAAACGACGAAAAAATCCTCGAACATATATATATATATATATATATATATATATATATATATATATATATATATATATATATATATGTATATAATATTTATAAAGGAGGAGGTTCTCAATCCGCGAACATATATATATATATGTTCGCGGATTGAGAACCTCCTCCTTTTTTTGGAAGTCGGTTAAAAAATAAAACACTATTTATTTTTAAGTAGGTAATAGCGGTACAGCCTAAGTAACTACTACATCTCATAGGAATAATATAGCGCTTTTACAACATTTGTACACAAAATCAAGTAAAAGTGTAAACATTTTGAAGTCATTTTTGTTGCAGGAACATTGACTGGACAACGTATTTGATACATTCTTCTCCCTATTCCACTCACGTCCGGACCCACGAGTACGGTTACCATTTATATTTTATCTTTCGGACAGTCCTACGTTGGAATACGATCCAATTTAATATGTAGTATTTGATTTTAATAGCATTATTCTATATTGCCACTGCTTCTCTTGTAAAATGATTTGTACATGTTTGTATTTTAAAAATAACATACTAAATTGATAATACAATAATTTTTTTCAGATTGAGTAATTAAGATTATCAAGTCTTAATTTAAATCAAGAAATGATTTCATAAAATATATGTAAACAGATTTCTGATTTCAAAGAAATAGTGCATTTTTCGTTCTGCAACCAATGGTAAATTAAAGTTTAAAGTGTGATAAAACTTTTTTCGATAATTCTAAGTCAAAGTAAAATACAACGTTATCTCACTAAATGATTAAAATTTTCGCAGGTTTTAAAAGTATAACAACAATATACGTGTACTAGATAAAACTAACGTTTTAGTAACATATTATTACTATTTCAAATTCTTATATTTTTCCGTACAAAATTCTAAAAAAAAAAATCTTTATAGTCCCGCATTGCACTTCAACTGTGGCTACCTTACCTGCATCCGAGATCGGTGACGCTAACGAACTCTGCGCTTCCGATAGCCCTGCCTAATATTTCAGTTAGTCACGTGACATGCGTTCCTAACATTCCCATACAGATTCGAATGACGTAGCAGTCGTGATTTTTTGTAAGGTATGACAATTTTTTAACGATATTTTTATATATTTATGTTTTTCGTTCTATGCGCACAAATATACTTTGATATATAAATATTTGAATCTATCCATCGATCCAACGAGATAAAAGGTCAAGAACACTTAATAATTCAATATGTATATTAAAAACCAATGATTTAGTAAAAACTAATTTAAATAATATTAAGTTTATGCTTAGTTTATTCTGTATACTAAAGTGGCACTTATAACTACACTTTATCCATCTGATCTCCTAGAAATAGATGCAATTATCGGGTATAATAGGGTATGTAAAATCGATTCAATATTCGAAAACGTTCAATGGGTTGTTAATTTCTCTCCAAGAGCACTTTTCGTGGACCACAATTACATGACAAATGAGATGTGAGTTAAATCAGCCAGTAATTAAATTGCAAGAACAGTATAATCTTGTTAAAGCAATTTTACTTATGTAATATATGGTATTTATTGTTACTGGTATTTGTTGTGTTGTTGAAATTCAACTGTAATCATAATTTAAAAGAGGAAAACATATATGAATATGATTTACTTATCTAAATAAATGTTTCCAATTTTTTAACCCACTTCCAAAAAAAGGAGGAGGTTCTCAACGACCGACCGTATATATTTTTTTTATGTTTGTTCGCGGATTTTTTCGTCGTTTATGAACCAATTTTGATAATTCTTTTTTTGTTGGAAAGGAGATATCCCAAGAGTGGTACCATGATAAGGAAACCAGGACCTGATGATGGGATCGTACAGAAATCGAGGGGAACTTTTGAAAATTGTAGCGGCGACTAGTGCGTTTGTTAACATTTTCATTAGGTATTTTAAAGCACTACTATTTAATGAAGGTCTGGAGTCGATCTGATGATGGATCCGAAAGACAGTCGAGGGAACTCCTCAACGATTTACAGCAACTACCTGGTATTTAGGCTTGATTAATTTGTATTGATGATACGTCTACACTAAAAATGAAAAAATAAAAACTTAAAAAAATAAAACGACTACCACGCACTGAAAAGTAAAAAATAACTAAACGGGGGGTTTCATTTAGAAAAGCCAGTCAAGTCGGTGCCAACCAATACAAATCAAAGCACGCCGACTTCGAAAATATCTGATTAAGTATCTATTGTAAATGAAAACCCCCGTTTAGTTATTTTTCACCTTTCACCGCCTGGAAGTCGGTTTTTTTTTTTAAGTTTTTATTGAAGTTATACTTCCTTTGACACGTTTGGAAAAAGTTATGAGAGTAAAATTTTTACGATGCGCGTGCACACCGACAACCAAAAAACGACATGATGAAGTTACCTGCATTCCTATTACAAACAGAGAATTGTGACATACGGGATGAAATCTTTAGCTATTTTTGTTCTGTTACGCCAAAAAAGTATAACTTCTTACGTGCGTACATAATCACACACCCACGTTTTTTTTTTTAAATAACATTAAAGCTCGTCAATAGCTACTAAATAAAAAAGAAAATCGGTTGACAAACAAACAAACAAAAAAAAACAAAAGAAAAGAGGGGATTTGCTTTTATTTCACTAAATAGTATGAAGTCAATCGACATTTTGTCTGTCTGTTTATGCGATTAGCCCTCCAAATCTGCGCGACAAATTTCGATACAGCTTTTACTATTATTAAGACAAAATTTTCAGGATGATTATATTTATAGAAAAAATGATTTTTTTGTAATCAAGTCTAAGTAAAGCGAGGGCGGGGCACACACATAGACCAACTTTCACATTTTTAATTTTAGTGGTGATTTTATGTAAAAACAACAGAGAGCTAGCATAACCCAATAGTTATACTCCATACATAAATTCATACACACCTGTATACAGACAATGATTCAATTAAGATTTAGTAGTTAATATAACTAGTATATCAATTATTTATTCTGCTCACGCAGTAACAACGTAATTGTGATCGGGTGTCGTTAATAGCATATCTATTAAGACAAGTTCCATGTGAAATTAATAATTGCAATCTAACTAATTAGGAATCTGCAATATTGCTAACTACTTTACTCCGGCTTCACCTAGCCATTTTTCTGTACAGCCATTTCAGTGAGGAGAAGTAACAAATATACATATACACACACATACGCACACACGCACACACGTACACAACTTTCACATCTATACTAATATTATAAATGTGAAAGTTTGTGAGTATGGATGTTTGTTTATGATTACGTTTTTATCCCGGAAAAATATACGGTTCCCGTGGGGTAGGTTTATTTTTGTATTCCTAGAGTTTCAGCCAGCGAATATATAAATATTAGTATAGATAGATATTAGTGAATAAATATAGATAAAAATCATAATAAAAAGTAAAGTGTGTTTTTGGCATAGGTATATTTAGTGCTGAATTACGCACTCTAAAATGCATCATTTCATCTCACTGTTAGTTACTGATACCAGTGAAACCGCTGGCAGCACGTGAATAATAAAGGATTATCCTACGCAAAATAGCCTCGGTATAACATAACTGAGTGCGCGTCATTATGAGGTATGTGATGTTGTGTAACTTCAGTATATAATATGCAGTAGGTATATATTATACATAAAATTGATCATTAGGGAAATAGAAAAGTTGTTAAAAGTTATAAGACTACTATTATACTTCGACGACGCGTTTGGCTCACTTTGTAGTTAACTACTTACTTGGGGGCATTCATTTGTGTGATGACCTCGAATATTTGTACTCCAGTCATGGATGTGTATATTTATAATATGTATGTATTTAAAGTTATATATGTGTAGTGTATCAACTATCTGGTATCTATAACACAAGCCTCGTAGCTTATCATGGAACTAGATGGTGCTGTGTGTTAATGTCCCAACATATTTATTATATTTATTAATTTATTTATCTAACTCATTTTGAAAATATTTTTCCGAATTGCTACAACACGTAGTAAGTGCAGCTATTTCCGAAGTATTTTAATTAACAAAGTAGAACGTACTTAGTATTTAAATTATTAACATCACTGTACATTATTCAATGTCTGCTTGAAAATAAATAACCTTTACAAAACAGATACCACTGAAACTTAAATATATCGCACCCTACATAAATTTGTACCCAACATGAATTTGTGAGGCAATATCGATGGCTTCCATGATCAAGTACGTGACACGCATATCAACAGGCCATATAGTTTAGAGCTCTGATATCGATAAATTAACGACTGACGTTAGCGTCATGGGCTGTAAAAGTAAGAAAGATAAAGTAGAAAACAGTTCTTAGCAATTACAAAAGTAAATGTAAGCATTATATAAATTTATATTATTAGGTATAATATTACGTTTTAATGTTTAATATAGATTTCTCAGGAATGAGATATTTTCTCGCACTAAAAAGTATCCTATATATTGACCTAGATAACCAGCTATCATCATACCAAATTTCATCAAAATCTGTCCAGTGGTTGTCTAGTAATGTGGTCACAGACAGACAGATTAAAAATTGTAACAGATATAGATTCGACCTCTGTATCGATAATAATTACTATTTTTATAAGGTTTATCAAAAAATATTTAATGTACAGATTCAACTCAGAATTCTAAAAAAAATAATTTATATTTATCTAAAGGATATATATTTTCAAAGTGAACTAAAAACAATCAAGTATATTAATTTAAAAAATGACAAAATATACCGCAAAGAGCTTATAGGGTTGAAATTATCAACATTTTGTACCAAATAATAAATAAACTAACTTTTGAAACTTCTGTCCATTTCACGTAGCAGACTAAGAAGACTATACTATTTCTTTCACTTCGTCGATTTCGGGACCAAATCTTACTTTTAGCAACTTTCACGCTGGTCAATTAAAGTGATATAGTGTGACTATTAATTTCTACGAGTATAACCTTTCACTCACACGACGAATTAAGCAATTTCTTTTCCGCATTTGATTACAGAACGGTACTGTGATCTCACAGATGACATCTATACAGATAAATAAAATTAAAGTGTCTGTTTGTAATGTCCAAATAACAGCTTTTTACTAAAGAAAATACATATATACGGCGCAAGAAAAACTCAATATTTTTTAATTTTAGTCTGTCCGTTAGTTTCAGCTTATCTCCGAAACAGCTAGACTTATTTTGAGGCTACTTTCACTGACAGCTGAAGTTATAAGGAGTATCATAAGCTAATTTTATTTTAGAAAAAGTATTAGGGTTCCACTCAAAAAAATTAAGACGTACCTCCCTAGGTGCAACCCTACGCACCCGAGCGAAGTGAGGGTAAGTCGCTAGTTCTACAATAATTTACAAATAGATATACTAAAAATTTTATCAAAATAACATATAGAAGCTTTTTGTCAAACATAATATATCATACTTATATATTTTTTGGATTTCTATTAAGCTATTGTAGAACCTTATCATGTAGACCCCCTATTCAGTAGAGTAAAATCATAAGGTAGATAAATTCATTGTAAATGTTATCACTGACAGCCCTGATCACCTGTACGGCTCCCGCTTATCCCGCGCGGCAGAGCGGAATCCCGATAAAATGGCTCATCGACGCGGTGCCTCCTCAAAATAACAACATCCTATACCTTCATGTAATCGATGATTCCATCTTACAGGTGAATATTTTTTATAAAACCTTTTACCGTATCGTAGAACTATAGTGTATTTATAAATGTAGTTTTCTTTTAGAAATTGAGTTATTTTTCGTAGAGTCTGTTCATATTAAATAGAATAGGCTTTGATATATTTTTTTTACATATTTACAAAACTTTCCTAAGATATAAAAAGAATATTACATACTTATATTATAAAGATGAAACTAAGTAATTCAGTATGACTGTCTGTTCCTGTTTCACGCTTATAACGCTGAACAGATTTTAATAAAAGGGAAAGACATAGATTGCATTCTGGGGATAAGCTACCTTTAATCCCCTGTCCGCTTACCATGCGAGCTAAGCCTTAGGCAAAAAGTATTTTATTATAAAATAATAATTACAAGTCATAAATGATGCATAAAGGTGTCGGTGCTAAAGACAGACTAATATACATATGTATATGTACATACACGGAATAGGTAAAAAAGGCTGGAAGGGTAATGTGGGCGTGACAGCGTCGCCGCAACTATGGTTAAACAACCATACTTGAACCGATTCATGCGTGCACCGCTTGTAGTTCGTGTTTAGAGTGCGTCGGGTTCGGAGCTGCGATAAATAGTGTTATAATGCCGTGTTGTGCTATTTTTACTTGCAAGACAAAAAGTCAAACTTCGAGTATCGATCGAGGAGGTATATCTTTTCATCGGTAAGTCAAAAATAATAATGAATATCTCTTTAATTTCAAAAATAAAGCAACGATTACAAAATTCAAAACAAACGATACTATTGTAATAAGCTAAAACAAACAATATACATTGCTCGCTATGCATGCGCATAATCAAAGCAACGCGTGATCGTTGTCTGCAATGGATAGCGTTCTCTGCGAAACCCACACTTTTCATTGCTTGCTTTGCGATGATTCACTTTTGTATATTATAATAGTGATGGCTTTTGTTGTAAGACAAAATAATCGATAAGGCAATGATTTTTGTAATAATGTGATTGAATGCTTTCTATGGCAAATTTAAAGTTTATATTCAAGTTTATTTTAGAAATAAGAAAAAATCAATTTTATATATTACCTAAAAATATTCTTACGATTACGTTTAAAAATTCTAACTGAGTCGAATATGTATATTAAATATTTTTTGGAAAATCTTATTTAAATAGTCATTATTATTTTTATATGATTGTTCATTGTGTTTTCTCATTTTCGCGCCAACATATTGTAAAATATTTTGTCATGTAAAATGAGTGTGATAAAGAGAACTAACTTAAGAATTCACTTACCACGTATGTAACATTAAAAATACATTTATTATAAGTTAAACATTGTTTTATTTTATTTTTAAATTGAACTAATCTAATTCGTTTATAAAATGTGTTTTTAATAACTGTAAAATAACAAATATTATATAAAATTTATTTTAATACACTGACATAAATTATCGACAAAAATATCGTTAGCATTTTTTATTTTCTACCACTAGTCATTTTATTTATTTTACACAACACAGACGCAACACTAATTTTATCTATGCGTTGACCAATTACAGGGCTGCGTTAAAGGTTGCGTATGTGTGCGAATGCTTGTGTTTATTTGACTTGCGCGTGTAGTAAAAATATCAAGAAGGGATGAGTGGCGACAGTGGTTCCCATACAAATTACGCGTGATTACCATTCTACTATCTTTCATCAATTCTGTGTGTACATATGATGACGGCAAGTTTGGCTCAGTTTGTAGTGACCCTATTTTCTGCGCCAATCGTCGCGGGTTCGAGTCCCGCTGGATGCATTCATTTGTGTGATGAGCACAAATGTTTATACTCTAATCATGGGTGTTTATATTTATAATATGTAAGTATTTAATGTGTAGTGTATCAACTATCTGGTATCCATAACACAGGCTTCGTAGTTTACCGTAGAACTAAATGGTGCTGTGTGTTATGTCCCAACATATTTTTATTTATTTACATATAAGATCAATACCCAAATAAATAGGTGGGCCTTTATATGCAAAGCTGGCTGTTATTACTCAACAAAAGTGAAGTGAATATATTATTTGCTCAATAAACAAAATATATATAAATGATAGAATAACCTAAAATAATAAATAAAATATATGTAAATAATAATAATGTACCAATGACTAGGTATACCTAGAAATGCAATACTAATATTTTGTACAAGTGAAATTGACCGCGTAGGCTTTACGTAGACGCAGCTACGACTATAGAGGATTTCAACCTTGTTACTATCATGTAATTGTTGTTAAATGAAATAAACTATTTATTTATTTATTTATTTATATAGTGCTTTATAAAAACTATACCTATGATGCTAAAATTATTATATTATTACATATAAATCCCCTAAACAAGTAATTTTTACAATCGATACCGATAGCATAAAAAAATTAGATATGTCGACTACTTACTTTTCAGTTTTCTATTAGCGGAAGCAATTGAAGAATATAACAGAATAGATAATAAAAAAAAATTGACGACTTAAAAAAAAATAATTCCAAGCAGTAAAAAGTATAAAATAACTGAACAGGGGTTTTCATTTATTATAGATACCTCATCGGATATTTTCGAAATTTGTGCCTATCTGTATGTTCAATTTTTTTAATGATAATAATATATTGCTTTTGCTCATTAATATAACAGGTATACAATAGAGACATTATCTAAGACTTAATCTATATTAATATTATAAAGAGGAAGGATTTGATTGTTTGTTTGTTTGTTTGCACCGAATAGGCTCCGAAACTACTGAACCGAATAAGATGAAATTTGGTAAGAAAATAGTTTGAGACCCTGGGAAGAATATAGGATAGTTCTTATCCCGGAAATCATCCCTTAAGGGGGTGAAATTGGGAATGAATGTTTGTATGGGAAAGCAACCCAGGGATGCACCCGAGCGAAGCGAGGGTGAGTCGCTAGTACTTAATAGTTTAACAGTTGATTTTGCCTGCCTTTTAAGCGACACATTCACGTAGGCACACGTATCTACGTTTGAATTACTTACTCGCTATAAGCTATAACTATTGTTTTCAACGTAATAAATTTCAAATTATACGATGCATCTTGCGCGCCACCTAGCAGACGTTGGTACGATATATTAGAAACCTTCAGTGTATTGTGACGTGTATTTCAGCGTAATCCACAAACAATGAATATTATAGCAACGAATACGTTACAGACACACATGCTCATACATTTCTCTATAGCTATAGGTATAGTATGTATGTATGTATGTATGTATTCAGCCCTTTTTTTAACGTCCCACGCTGGGCATGGGCCTCCCTTCAATACAAGGGGATCAAGCCATAGTCTATCACGCTGGCCAAGTGCGGTTTGGCGGATGGCACAAGTATTTCGAAAACTTGTACGGTTCTCTCAGACATACTGGTTTCCTCATGATGTTTTTCATCACCGTAAGACAAGTAGTAATCATGTTGGAAATGATACGCTCATGAAAATATCAGAATTGCGAGACCCGAGATTTGAACCCGCTTCACTCAATTTCCCAAGCGAGCGCGTTACCACTGGGCTACCACTGCCTACAGATGGATAGAGATTGGCTACGATTAATATAATTTTATCTTTCCAATTCTTGTTAAAGAATTTACAAGTTATTATTAGACACATACATACATACATACATACATACATACATACATACATACATACATACCACTAGGCTTATCACTGCCCCAGCTATAGGTATTATTTTACATATATTTTTACTAATAAACAAAATTGTATTTAGCCCTTTTTTAACGTCCCACTGCTGGGCACAGGCCTCCCTTCAGTATGAGGGGGGATCAGGCCATAGTCCACCACGCCGGCCAAGTGCGGGTTGGCGGACTTCACATATCTTTCGAAAATTTGCTAGGTTCTCTCAGACATGCAGGTTTCCTCACGATGTTTTCCTTCACCGTAAAGCAAGTGATAATCATGTTAGTAATCAACAAAATTAGGAAAATAAAATAAAATTGTTACATAATATCTTTTGTTATCACGCGCATTTTTTAATTAGATATGCACATTAGTAAGATACCTTTGAGGTTCCAAAGTCGATCGTCATTTATTAATTATCTTTATATCAATTATTATTATAAATATGAAATGTGTGTTTGTTTGTTACTCTTTCATACTTAAACGACTAAACCAATAGTATCACGACTGCTGTTCGGCACACAGAAATGCACACGACCGAAACAAGAATAAGACGATAGTAATTAAAAAAATAACAGATTTTATCGTCCTAAATCAAATGAAGAGTAGTAATCATACATTTATTTATTGAAAATTATTATAATCAACACATAGAATACGGACCATTAGATAGTTAAACAGGAGTTTAATTCAATGAGACCACATCAATCAGTCTTAATGTGACGAGATAATTATTTGGGCGACCGGTCACGTGACCAACGCTTTTTAACTGTTCCGCGGTTTGGTAATTGTCTGTGGCATAAATTGATAATATATATAGTTTTTTCCATTTAGTGCTGCAATATTGATAAGTTTAAAATATATTTTAACCGCCACCTGTAGATTAATTTAAACTGCAAGTTCTTTAATATAACTAGCTCGAACGTTTAAGGAAACGATTTCTACGATATACTTTCTCAATGATCGTTTATTACTTACTACTTTCACAAGTGAAGTTATAATCGAATTTTTTTTATATAAAGTCTATATTGGAATCGATATCGTAGATATTCGTAAGATAATTTTTTTCTTCAAAATACCTGAAACATAATACCTAAATGTTGATGACATATAGACCAGTACCTACCCTATTTCAGTCAATAAATTAAACAAAAACATTCCTCTCAGTAATATACAGCACATTCTAGTCTTTATATTTGTATATAAATTTTCTTGAATCGTAAAAATCGTCCTCTAATGACTAATTAAATGAATAAACGTTAAGTACCAAATTAAAACAATAATAATCAGCTTAAAAGAGACCCAAAGAACCAAATTACACGGAAAACATTGATAATAAAGAGGCACAATATCTAATACATTTACAACGAAGGATAGGGCGTGCCACCGTCAAAAGCACGCGGCCATTATGCCCCCGGCCAAATAGGGGCAAGCCGTAAGCCATAAGATATAAGGCGTTGCTGTTGACGGTACATTAAAAACGTTACGTTTAAACTTTATGATATTTTCTACAACTGGAGTCGTTAAGAAGTTTTTAAAGTTTGTTTTGCAAAGAATATATTCTCTTATTTAAACTGGCTTGATGTTGGTTTAATGTGGTTTTTGATATTATTTGCAGAGGCAAATAGGATGGCGGGAATTATGGTTGTCTATTTACAAAAAACCGCCAAATGGTGGTGTGTGAACAGGAGATAAGCCACAGAAATAGTTTATGTTATGTGCCAATTATTCATACCTCTCCCTAGGTACGTTTAAACTGTTAGTATGGAATAGATAGACTGTATATTAGTAGGTATACATAGCTATTATGAGTTCTATATCCCTTACTTAAGAAATGGTTGATCCCCCATATATACTATCATCCTACTTTTAACCTACTTAAGGGATGATTCCCGGGATAAAAACTTCCCAGGGTCTCAAACTATCTTCATACCAAATTTCATTTAAATCGGTTCAGCGGATTTTTAATTTATCTATTACAAGCAAACTCACAAACTTTACTCCTTATATTATTAGTGTAGTAATAAATAACTACATAGCTTCTCTGTAATAATATCTAAATTAAATATGATGATTTTAATGACGCTATTTTTTATGACGCTGTTAAAGTTTGCCCAACATTTTCTATATCGCAGGTTGCGGATTCGAGTTTATCTCAGTGTAAGTTGGTCCATACGAATATGGACCAAATTGGTAAGAAAAAAGAAAAAGAGCATTTTTTAATATACGAGTACGTAAGCGATAGTAGATTCGAAAAAACAATAACGTTTTCTTCGATAGTAAAGATTCATTAAAGAATAAAAAATGGTATACACATATGTATATACTATGTACTCATGATGTTATGTTTATTATTACTTTATAAAGAAAATTTATTGCCCTTCACAAACGTTCTTTCTCTACGTAATATGTTCTATATCTAAAACGAACGAATATACCTAATAGATTATGCAAATAAATATTAAAATATATTCATACCCTAATTTTACATTTCGCTTCAAACTGCCCCTTGGGCCAAGCCTTAAGTAATGCCTTACTAATGACTGTGTGTCGAGATTTTTCCCCCCACTCATAAATATGCATTAATGATGGACTTTCCGACATAAAATGTAATTTAAATTTTAGCCTACGCTTCACCTATTTAAAACTTTTAGTGGGATTAATCTATTAATTTTTTAGTCTCGTCTTATTTTCGCGGTGATTTTTATTATTTATATCATGTACGAGTACTTATACTCTGAGAAATCAAAATTCACAATAATTTAATTTTATGATAGTTTATATTATACTAACGACTCATCCTCACTCCGCTCGTGTTTGTCCCTAGGTAAAAGGTAGGTCCGTTTAACGTTTAGTATAAATTTGTCAGAGACGAGATATATTGACCCGAATAATCTGCTATCATCATATCAAATTTCATCAAAATCTGTCCAGTGGTTTTCTCGTAATGCGTTCCCAGATAGACAGACAGGCAGACAAAACTTGTCGGCCTCTACATCGATAATAATGATTATTTCAATAAGATTTTCCAAAAAATATTTAATGTACAGAATGGACTTATTTAGAATTTTATTATATGTGTAGATTCAGAAATCAATCAACTCTTGCTCGTGACGCTTCTACATTAAACGCTGCGGGAAAAACCATTTAGCCTTAATAGCACTAGTAATAGACTTTTCTGCTATTTGGTTATAAAAACATCAAACATGGCTCTCTAAAATAACAAAAACAATATGTTATCACTAGTCGTTAGTTCATGCACATATTAGTTGATTATATTATCAGAAAGCAAAATAAACATTCAATTATATATAAGATGCTACAAAGATTATATGTGAATGATTAAAATCCCATAACCAGATCCTGGTTATCATGGTACCACTCTTGGGATATCTCCTTCCCAACAAAAAAAGAATAATCAAAATCGGTTCATAAACGACGAAAAAATCTATGAACAAACATAAAACAATATATATATATATATATATATATATATATATATATATATATATATATATATATATATATATACGGTCGAATTGAGAACCTCCTCCTTATTTTGGAAGTCGGTTAAAAACAGATGTGTATTATATAGAAACAAATACATTTATTACAAAGGAGCATTATTAATTAAAATTGTTGTTCTAATTTCAGAGTTTTTCGGAGAAAATTTTATAAAGCCGGTGATAAAAGACCTGTACAAAAAATCTAATTATAGTATACATAGGTATACATTTTTTATTTCAATGAGAAAACATCGCCAACCAAAGAATTTTATCAACTCTTGTATCTTAATTTTTATAAGCGCCTACATTAATATATTAGCAAATAATTAGACCTGCGCGAATGTAAACATTTAAATTCTAGGAAAAAAAAGTTTTTTACAATAATTTATCTTTAACGTTAAATATTATAATATCTTATTTCTCTGATCATTTCTTTATTCCCGATTAATGATTATAATTTTTTAATTGGGGGGTGTTTTATTTCGTTAGAGTGGAGACCGCGTATAGGCAAGCGTAGTGTAGGACGCCCTGCAGCACGATGGACAGATGACCTAAGAAAGGTGGCTGGCAGTGGATGGATGCGGGCTGCCCAGGACCGGGATGGTTGGCGCTCATTGGGGGAGGCCTTTGTTCAGCAGTGGACGGCGATAGGCTGGTTGATTGATTGTTTTTTTAATTATCTTTTCTCTCATTTCCTTTCAATGTACATATTCTGTTAGAAGTGGTTACCGCTATGAAGCCGACACTAACTACATAAATGAATGTTTTAACCAATATTAGTCATCGTATGGCAAAAACCTGCAACCTCCAACGTAATAAGTACTTATGCGAATTAAATTAACGTGACGTGACGTTCAACAGACTACATCGTTTTAATATACTCTAATGAATAAGTACATGAAAAAGTTATTTAAAGTGTAAAAAGAACTACATACTTTGTGTGAATGTGAAGTTTTAAAGTTAATCTAGCTAGTGAAATAAAAATAGGCCGCAATGCTATCCAATATTACATAAAAACTAAAAAAATAAAAGTGCAATAACAGCTGTTTATGTGAATAATAATTTTACTTGTCGGTAGACATAAATAAAGTGTACACCGAAATACAACACAATCAATAGAACAGAAGATTCACAATTAAAGTAAACGACTCGTTAGCCTAGCGTTGTAATACGCACGGGTTATATTCGACGTTCCTTGGTTCAATCCTCGCATTACCAACAAAAAGAAAAAAAAAAAAAAAAAATTATAAATATATTTTTCTAACTTATTTATCTTGTTTATGTTCTGAAGTTGGAATTAAATTTACTAACATGCCTATCACTTGTGAAGCTTGCAAAGAGAACATAAATGTAACGCAAAAGCGAATTAAATGCACGAGCTGCTTTTCTACGTATCATTCGGAATGTGTAAATTATGGAGAGAACTCGGCTATCCGAGCCAGTTGGAAATGTCCTAATTGTATAGTATCTCAACGCAAAAGCAACAACACTAACACGCCTCTTCCACCAGAGAAAAAACAACAGATTAAAAATCAACGGGTGAACGATACCCATACGATTGTATCTCAACCTCAGAATACACAGGATATTACACCATCAAACACCTTAAATTGCTCAAATCTCATTCGGTCACTTGAAGAAATGCTGGACAACAAATTAAAGATTGTAAAGGAAGAACTTATTGAACAACTAAAGACAACTATTTTTCTGGAACTTAAAAACGAAATAGTAGCACTTACCAGTTATACCTCTCAGCTTCAAGAATCTTATAATAATATTCAATTAGAGAATGACACTATAAAAAAAGACTTAGAGTTGCTTCAAAACCGCGTCAGTACAGCAGAAAGCCAAGTTCTGGAACTCCGTTCCCAAATAGGAAAACAACAACAAATTGCTAGACTAAATAATCTAGAGGTGTTAGGATTACCACAGATTAGTAACGAATGTCCAACTGACTTAATAATTAAAATTGCCAAACATGCGGGCGTAAACCTCCAAGAAAAGGACATTGAGTTTGCACACCGTGTCCAACCATTCACAAAAGTACAAGGAAGACCAAAACCAATAGTAACTAAATTAAAAGACCGCAAGCACAAAGATGCAATATTATCTGGTTTACGAAGACAGAGGGTTGTAAACACTTCAGATATTGGCTTAGGAGGAAAGGACAAACGGATATTTGTAAATGAACACCTAACACCGGAAAACAAGTTACTATTTAAGAGAGCTAAAGCTATTGCTAAACAAAATGCTTTTAAATTCGTATGGGTGAAAAACTGTAATATTTTTTTAAGGAAAAACGAGGAGTCCCCAGTTATATATATCAATTGCGACAAAGATCTAAGCAAAGTGACTTAGAACTTCACAGACAACTGATTCTCATAGTATTTTTTACAAAACTTATTTTTTTCTTTTTTGTTAAATTATATTTCTTTAAAAGATATTCAAAAGGTGTACCACACAAAACCCTTCACTCCCTTTCACACACACACAACTTCCTTAAATTCAATCAAAATCAATCACACGTCAACTTACCACTCACACACAAAACATCTTGCTCTCTCATTTTCTGCTCATGGGATTGTACAAAAATTTTGGCATCCTCCACCTTATATTACAATAATTGTTTATTATATTTTCTTTCTCAAATACTCATTATAAATGGCGATTAAATCTATTGAAATACTTTACCAAAATACACGAGGATTACGCACCAAAACACAACAATTTAAACAAAACATACTAAATAATGAATTTGATTTGATATTAATTACAGAATCCTGGCTATGTCAGAGTATTTATAATGGCGAAATATGCGATGATAGATATGACATCTTTAGATGTGATCGACACAAAGATACATCCCTGAAGGAAATGGGCGGAGGAGTTATGCTATGTGCTTTGAAGAAATTTCAAGTACAACATAAACAGGATTGGATGTGTAATGGTGTAGAGTCATTATGGATAACTTTATCTCTTAACCTTTAACTACTGACGTGGTTTTTATTTTACGTAAGTACTGACGTGGGGGCTTGAGAGGCCCGTACCTAAATGTGATTTTTTTAACGAATTAAGAGGATTTATTGGTATAAATAGTTAATAGCTACATTAAATACGCGTTTATTAATAAAACAATCTAAATAATTTAATATTTTTTTATTTAAATAAGACTTATTTTTGACAATTAATATAGAGTTAACATTTTTTGGTAGATATTATTTGAGATCAGAAACCACTTCGTATATCTTAATTTTTTTTAAAAGTAAACAAATTAACTTATATTATAAAACTTCAATAGTGTCTTTATAATTTATTATAATAATCAACTTTCTTACTATAAGCCAATTAAAAACTGCAAGGCACCTATTTTCACAAATTTTGCACAATCTTCCTTTGCGTATTGAAGGCAAACATGCTTTTAGACAAGAAAAATGTGTGTATAGACTTCTTCTGAAGCTTGAGTGGACATATGTGGCATCTTCTCCTTTGTTTCAGCTCTTCTTCTTGAACTTCTGGACAGTCAGGCTTATCAGATCAGGCAAGCAGGCAGTCTTTCGTCCAACACTTCTTTTCATATGTTGCAATACCAAACTGCGGGCCAATTCTTTTATGGAAATTCCTCTTTCAGTAACCTTTCCGTGATGTATGTCATACTATAAGTGACTATTGACAGAGCTAATATCTAACATGTGGTAAAAAATAAATGTCGTTGGCGCGTCCATTTGTACCGATATTTACTGTAGTAAAACTGTAATAATGACAGTAGAACTTCGTCTTCGGAGAATACTTCTTGCTAATCTTGTTTTTCAAGCTCTGTTGCTTGGCAATAAGCAAGTCATCGACATCTTCTGCCTCTGAGCTGATAAAGTCCTCACAATGTATCCAGGAAAATACAGCTGACTCAAAATCACTGTTACCAGGCATAACTTATATGCTAGTGTTAGAAAAATGTGGGCTATCATCTGTATTGGTTGACCGTTTTCTTAAGTATGAAGTACTGGGTTCCAATTCAGGCTATTCAATCAACTACTGAAAAAAAAGACAAAATATGAACCTACGTAACTTTTCAAAAAAGTTACGTAAATACTGATGTGGGGTCAGAGAGGCCTACAAAATTTTTTTAAATGAATTTACTTACCAAAATTGCGCGTGCCAGCACGTACACCACTACTCACGACCTCTAAATGACTAAACTCGAAGCTACTAGAAACACCATATGCGTCGCGTAAGGGAGAAGGGAGTAATTCAAAAATATTACTTTCGTTAGGCCTGAGCGGCCCCCACGTCACCAGTTAAAGGTTAATAAAATGAATAGCTACGAAAATAAAAATCTTCATATTGGCTTGTTCTACGCCCCACCAGACAAAATGTTGTCCAGTAGGTTGGAAGCAATAACTGCTTGCATTGCCCAGGTAATACTGATCCATCCTCACGATCACTTTTTTATAGCAGGTGATTTCAATCTATCTAATACCAGGTGGACTGAAAATGGACCTATACATACAGGCTTCAGTTCTGCTTCCTTATTAAATGCGGCCACGGACTTTTTAGATATGTGCAATTTAAATGGACTCACGCAATATAATAATATACTGAATTCAAACAATAAAATTCTCGACCTTATCTTTGCGAATATACATATTAATGTATCTCATTCTGTGACTCCCCTCGTGATGGAAGATGCACATCACCCATGTCTAGAAATAAGTTTACCAAATCTAAATATACGTACTTTTCGCCATAAACCCATTAGCAAACCCAACTTTTATAAAGGTGATTATGAAAAAATTAATGATCATTTACTAAATATTAATTGGAACATAGCCTTACAAGCGCCGACAATGGATGACGTGATGGATACTTTTTACACCATATTATATAATTTAATATCTGAATACATACCTAGTAAAAATATTAACTCTTATAAATTTCCAGCGTGGTATACAAAAGCGTTAATTCATATAATCAGGGATAAAAAAAGAACTCATAAACGTTGGAAAATCTATAATAACCCTCGAGATTACGATGAATTTACTTTGCTTCGAACAAGACAGAAATCTAAACAAACAGAATGTTTTGACAAATATACTTTGCAAATGCAAGAATACATTAAGAAAGAACCTAAACTTGTTTTTACATATTTGAACTCATTAAAACACAACAAAAGTAGCTATCCTAATACTCTTATCTACGAAGATAATATTTATACCGAAGAGACTGAAGCTTGTAATGGATTTAGTAGGCATTTTGACAGCGTTTTTATGAAACCTGCTTTATCATATAAAAACTTAGATCTACAAATAAATAACGTAAATGACTCGATTTCTGGGTTCATCATAACTGAATGTACTGTTTTGAAACAATTAACAACGCTTAATGTGAGTAAAGGCCCTGGGAGCGATAACATACCGCCTATATTTCTCAAAAAATGGGCAAAAAGCTTGGCTAAGCCACTTACAATTATTTTTAATTTATCCATAAATACTTTTGGTTGTTTTCCTACAAAATGGAAAGAAGCATTAGTAGTTCCAATTCATAAAAGTGGATCAAAAACTTTAATAAAAAATTATCGACCTATTTCTATATTAAATGTCATGAGCAAAATATTTGAGAAAATTATATGTGATAAAATTAGTTTTAATATAAATAAATGCATTCCTATTGAACAACATGGATTTATGCAAAGACGCTCTACAGTAACGAATTTAGGAGTTTTCACTGATTACGTTTTAAAAGTCATGGATGAAAAAGATCAAGTTGACGTAATCTATACTGATTTCGAAAAAGCTTTCGATCGAGTTGATCATGTAATTTTATTGCGTAAACTTGACCTTCTCGGTATACATGGGAATCTTTTAAGATGGTTCTCATCATATGTTAAAAATAGAATGCAGGCAGTTAAAATGGGAAGTGCTAGGAGTAACTACTTAAATATATCATCGGGCGTACCTCAAGGCTCGATCTTGGGACCTCTATTATATAATGCATACTTATTTGACATAGGTAACTGCTTTAAGCACTCTCGTTTCTTAATGTTCGCTGATGACAAGAAAATATTCCTCAGAGTTCGCACTATTGAAGATTGTAAAAAAGTACAAGCAGACTTAGATAGACTAGCTACCTACTATGAGATAAATAGAATAACGATAAATGTTAAGAAATGTCATCATATTACGTTCACCCGAAAAATTAAACCTATAGACTACACTTATAATATTAACGGAACAACAATTGACAAGGTCTCATCAGTGAGGGACTTAGGTATTACACTAGACCAAAAATTAACATTTAGCGAACATTATGAACATATAATTAACAAGGCTTACAAACAGCTCGGGTTTATTAAGCGTGCAACCTTAAATTTCAAAAATATAGAATGTATCAAGATGCTTTATTTTGCTTATATACGAAGTGTACTAGAATATGCCAGTAGTATTTGGTCACCTTATTATAAATCAGATATACAGAGAATCGAAAAAATTCAAAATGTATTTGTAAAATACTTACAATTTAAAAATTACAAAGTTTTTGATACAGATCGTGAAGCATATGAACATTATCACATAGAAACACTCGAAAGTAGACGAGCACAAAGCGATATGCAACTGCTGCACGCAATATTAAACGATAAGACTGATTGCCCTGAACTCCTATCAAACATATCCCTTCAGGTTCCAAAGAAGCGAACGCGCCATACACCCTTGCTATATGTACCTCCTACTAAAACCCAATATGCCAAAAATTCCATTTTAACGCGATCAGTTAAAATTTATAATGAACAGTACTCTGATTTAGATATATTTAATTTATCTCAAATAGTCTTTAAAAAAGAGATTAAAAAAAAAGGAGTGTCGCCATTAAGTCATAATACGTGAGCAGTCATTGACTTGTTTATTTTAAACAATACCTAATAATAGAAATTATTATTTGAGCATACACACACAACTTCACACCACACACACACACCTACACACAACATACACACACCTTTACATTTTATATTTTTTACGTATGTACCAACATAATAGATTTTATATTTAGATCTAAGACATATTTTGAATATCTAAATTTTTGCTTTACCCTTTTAATGTCTGTTGTTCATTATTGTTGTATTTTTAGTGTAATCTAATTTTGGCCTTATTGTAACTCTCCTTTGTGTACAATGTGCAATCTTAATTAATATTGTAACGCTGTTTGATTACCAAATAAATAAAAATAAAAAAATAAAAAAATAAAAAAAAATAAATATTTGTCACGCTCAGACGTAAGTCATGTTTATTATTGATAGAATTGTGTCATCGACTAGAATGTATAAAGAGTTAACATAATCCATATTATCTATCCATACTAATATTATAAATATAATAGGACCTCTGTCTGTTGCCTTTTCACGAATAAACTGCTCAACAGATTTTCACAAAATTTGGTAGGGACATAAATTGGACCCTGAAGACGGATATAAGCACCTTTGATCCCCGCCTCACTTACTATGCGAGTGAAGCCGGGCGAAAACTAATGTTGTATAAATTAATTGCAATGGTTAATTAATTATAACTATTAATCTTATTCTCTAAATTTTACTGATTCTAATATCTCGTTTTCATTTTAAAAACAACACGTCGACAAGTTGTTTTTGGTCCACAACACTTACGAATTTTATAATAAAGTGTGTCACTTTCAATTTGAATTTACTTTTCGTAAGGATGATCAATAGAAAAATTTTAGAATATCCAATAATAACAACATGTAAGGGAAATTTTTTCATAAGAACCACAGCAATAAACATGATTTTAAGTTATTTAGAAAGTACAAATGAACATTATTTTAAACACAATTAGAAAAGAGGTAAAAGTAATACATATTGCAATTAGCTAATAATTAAATTTGTCTTACGGTAAAGAAAAACATCGTGAGGAAAGCTGTAAGTCTGAGAACGTAGCAAGTTTTCGAAAGACATGTGAAGTCCGCCAACCCGCTTGGCCAGCGTGGTGGACTGTGGCCTGATCGATCGTATTGAAAAGAGGTCTACCCCCAGCAGTGAGACGATCAAAAGGGCTGAATACAATAATCGATTGAAATCTCGGAAATTCTTTCTCTGGCATATCCTCTCACCTCACCGCTTAAAAAAACTAGTTTAATATTAAATGTCGCTTATCTTACAGTAATATTTTACGTTCTATATTTCTACATACTTATAATGAATATTTTTTTGAAAAATTAGACAAAAACAAATACACACTTAATTACGCTTTTTCTAAAAAGTAATTTTGTTGTATCTAATAATTGCAAAGTAAACCTAATATATTATATTAGAATATTAACCTAAATAAATACATAATTACACAGCCCAATACGCGTAATGAAAACAAATTGACGCTATAACAATAAAATGTTAGCGCAAAACGATATTACTGGCCCAAATAAAATAGAGTAGATACTTATTTTATCATCAAATATTACTTGAACGAGTTATATTTAGTAATTGAAATATACATTTAATAACGTCTAGAAATTTCGATAGATAAATATGAATATATTTGAGAAGCAAATATTAAAATAGTAACTGAATATTATAAGGTCTCGACTTTTTTTTCATATTAGTTATTGTTACATAGAAATGCTAGTACCTACTCACTAGTAGTGGGTTTTTCTCTCTATTTTTTACTTATTCTTTTTTTTTCATAGAAAATATTTCTTTAAATGTAGCCTTCGTTTTGTAAAAAAATTTTCATTTAACCATAAAAATCAATAAGATAGATTACAGGTCTGCTTACATATTTATAACTAGCGACTCACCCTCGCTTCGCTTCGGGTTCGTCCCTAGCCTTCCTCGGTTAACGGGCTATTTGATGCAAAAAGAATTTTTCAAATCGGATTAGTACTTTCTGAGATTAGCGCGTTCAACCAAACAAACAAACAAACTCTTCAGCTTTATAATATTAGTATGATACACTAACGATACGTTTTAACGGTTATAACGGTAGTACCTATAGATTTATCAAAGATGAGATATTTTCCCTCAGTGAAAAGTATCCTATATGTTGACCCGGATAACCACCTATCATCATACATACATGCCTACCAAATTTCATCAAAATCTGTCTAGTGGTTTTCCCGTGATGCGTTCCCAAACAGACAGACGAAAATTCTAAAAACTATAAATTTCTATAAGTTTTTCCAAAAAATATTTAATGTACAGATTCGACTCAGAATTTTATTATATGTATAGATGTCGATATCAAGATAACAAATAAATACCAAATACCAAAGCAACTTATTTAGATTTGAAATGAAATAAACTTTATTCAATTAGACTTACAAGCACTTTTAAATCTGAATATAATTTAAAGAGCGTCAGTCTAGTCAGTTCGTGTGGAACCACCACCAGCTCGGAAAGCAATTCTGCTGAGAAGAGCCAACGAGAAACTCAACAGTTGCTCTTTTAAATATCGGAGTTATATTTATTATTATTATTATTAATATTCTAATAACATAACAATATATTAAGTCAATATTTCTTATTTCCACACATTACCATCAATAAGAAACTCTTGAACTGAATAATATACTTTGCTCAATAAACACAAAACATATAAGACCAGCTTTACTCATCACATTGAGACTAAATATAGGTTGTAAAAATAAACGTAGGCTGTAACAATAAAATACATAAACGTGCTACATAAGCGCTGAACGGCATTATCGATACAAGTTACAACGTACAGGTACTTAACTATGGCTGTGTGAACTTGGCACCCGACTTTGGAAAAATTATTCTTTTTTAGGTTTATTTGAAAGAATTCGGTTAGTAGTGGATAGTAGTGAAGCTAATTTCGTTTGTAGTAGTGCCAAAAAAAAAATACAGGCAACAAAAAAAATGTCATCCCCCGAAGTTGGAAAAAAAAAATTTTTCCGTTTGATTCTTATAGAAAAACGTTAGTAGTCGTTTGTAGTGCAATTATTTTTTTTTGTAGTAAAACAAAAAAAAATAATAATTTTTTTTTTCGAGTATTTTTGCAGAACGATTTTTACTACATAAATACACTATGAAAGCCTATACGATTACTATAAACGCTAAAAAAAACTAAAAAAACCTTCGTAAAGGTTAGTAGTGGAAGAATCTTAAAGTGTATTCGAATAGAAGTTAATAAGAAGATAGCGTTTGTAGTTAGCGTTAATTTCGTTTGTAGTGCCATTTTTTCGTTTGTAGTTGTTTGTAGTAACGTCAATTTCGTTTGTAGTAACATTCTTTTGTTTGTAGTACCACAATTTCGTTTGTAGTACCATTTTTTCGTTTGTAGTTGTTTGTAGTAACGTTAATTTCGTTTGTAGTAAAATTCTTTCGTTTGTAGTACCATTTTTTCGTTTGTAGTTATTTGTAGTAACGTTAATTTTGTTTGTAGTACCATTATTTCGTTTGTAGTGCCATTTTTTCGTTTGTAGTTGTTTGTAGAAGCGTTAATTTCGTTTGTAGTGCCATTTTTTCGTTTGTAGTTGTTTGTAGTAACGTAAATTTCGTTTATTGTAACATTCTTTCGTTTGTAGTACCACAATTTCGTTTGTAGTACCATTATTTCGTTTGTAGTTGTTTGTAGTAACGTTAATTACGTTTGTAGTACCATTGTTTCGTTTGTAGTTGTTTGTAGTAACGTTAATTTCGTTTGTAGTACCATTGTTTCGTTTATAGTTGTTTGTAGTAACATTATTTCGTTTGTAGTACCACAATTTCGTTTGTAGTACCATTATTTCGTTTGTAGTTGTTTGTTGTAACGTTAATTTTGTTTGTAGTACCATTATTTCGTTTGTAGTTGTTTGTAGTAGCGTTAATTTCGTTTGTAGTGCCATTTTTTCGTTTGTAGTTGTTTGTAGTAATGTAAATTTCGTTTTTAGTAACATTCTTTCGTTTGTAGTACCATTTTTTCGTTTGTAGTTGTTTGTAGTAACGTTAATTTCGTTTGTAGTACCATTGTTTCGTTTGTAGTTGTTTGTAGTAATATTATTTCGTTTGTAGTACCATTTTTTCGTTTGTAGTTGTTTGTAGTAACGTTAATTTCGTTTGTAGTGCCATTTTTTCGTTTGTAGTTGTTTGTAGTAACGTTAATTTCGTTTGTAGTGCCATTTTTTCGTTTGTAGTTGTTTGTAGTAACGTTAATTTCGTTTGTAGTGCCATTTTTTCGTTTGTAGTTGTTTGTAGTAACGTTAATTTCGTTTGTAGTACCATTTTTTCGTTTGTAGTTGTTTGTAGTAACGTTAATTTCGTTTGTAGTACCATTGTTTCGTTTGTAGTTGTTTGTAGTAGCGTTAATTTCGTTTGTAGTGCAATTTTTTCGTTTGTAGTTGTTTGTAGTAACGTTAATTTCGTTTGTAGTGCCATTTTTTCGTTTGTAGTTGTTTGTAGTAACGTAAATTTCGTTTATTGTAACATTCTTTCGTTTGTAGTACCACAATTTCGTTTGTAGTACCATTATTTCGTTTGTAGTTGTTTGTAGTAACGTTAAATACGTTTGTAGTACCATTGTTTCGTTTGTAGTTGTTTGTAGTAACGTTAATTTCGTTTGTAGTACCATTGTTTCGTTTGTAGTTGTTTGTAGTACCACAATTTCGTTTGTAGTGCCATTTTTTCGTTTGTAGTTGTTTGTAGTAACGTTAATTTTGTTTGTAGTACCATTCTTTCGTTTGTAGTACCGCAATTTCGTACTGTGTAAAAATTGTGGTACTACAAACAACTACAAATGAAACAATGGTACTACAAACGAAATTAACGTTACTACAAACAACTACAAACGAAAAAATGGCACTACAAAGGAAATTAACGTTACTACAAACAACTACAAACGAAACAATGGTACTACAAACGAAATTAAAGTTACTACAAACAACTACAAACGAAAAAATGGCACTGCAAACGAAATTAACGTTACTACAAACAACTACAAACGAAAAAATGGCACTACAAACGAAATTAACGCTACTACAAACAACTACAAACGAAAAAATGGCACTACAAACGAAATAATGGTACTACAAACAAAATTAACGTTACTACAAATAACTACAAACGAAAAAATGGTACTACAAACGAAATTGTGGTACTACAAACGAAAGAATGTTACTACAAACGAAATTGACGCTACTACAAACAACTACAAACGAAAAAATGGTACTACAAACGAAAGAATTTTACTACAAACGAAATTAACGTTACTACAAACAACTACAAACGAAACAATGGTACTACAAACGAAATTAACGTTACTACAAACAACTCCAAACGAAATAATGGTACTACAAACGAAATTGCGATACTACAAACAACTACAAACGAAAAAATGGTACTACAAACGAAATTGTGGTACTACAAACGAAATAATGTTACTACAAACGAAATTTACGTTACTACAAACAACTACAAACGAAAAAATGGCACTACAAACAAAATTAACGTTACTACAAACAACTACAAACGAAATAATGGTACTACAAACGAAATAATGTTACTACAAACAATTATAAACGAAACAATGGTACTACAAACGAAATTAACGTTACTACAAACAACTACAAACGAAATAATGGTACTACAAACGAAATTGCGGTACTACAAACTAAAGAATGGTACTACAAACAAAATTAACGTTACTACAAACAACTACAAACGAAAAAATGGTACTACAAACGAAATTGTGGTACTACAAACAAAAGAATGTTACTACAAACGAAATTGACGTTACTACAAACAACTACAAACGAAAAAATGGCACTACAAACGAAATTAACGCTAACTACAAACGCTATCTTCTTATTAACTTCTATTCGAATACACTTTAAGATTCTTCCACTACTAACCTTTACGAAGGTTTTTTTAGTTTTTTTTAGCGTTTATAGTAATCGTATAGGCTTTCATAGTGTATTTATGTAGTAAAAATCGTTCTGCAAAAATACTCGAAAAAAAAAAAATTATTATTTTTTTTTGTTTTACTACAAAAAAAAAATAATTGCACTACAAACGACTACTAACGTTTTTCTATAAGAATCAAACGGAAAAAATTTTTTTTTCCAACTTCGGGGGATGACATTTTTTTTGTTGCCTGTATTTTTTTTTTGGCACTACTACAAACGAAATTAGCTTCACTACTATCCACTACTAACCGAATTCTTTCAAATAAACCTAAAAAAGAATAATTTTTCCAAAGTCGGGTGCCAAGTTCACACAGCCCTTAACTATCGATCTCTTCGCTTTTATCTTGTATGGTAATTTCATAATATCTTTTGCAGATTATTCTTATATAAAAATAATATACTCGTAGGTATCTTTAATTAGTTATAATGTTACAGATGTTTTACAAATTGTGATTAGATTTTTTGGTTGTGAAGGTAAAACCTAAAGGACTAACCTAGACGACACGTTTGGCTCCCTTTGTAGTGACCCTATTTGCTGTGCCAGCGGTTGCGGGTTCTAGTCCCGCTGGGGGCACTCATTTGTGTTATGAATACGTTTGTTTGTACTCCAGTCATGGGTATTTATATTTATAATATGTATGTATTTATAGTAGATACACATATATAATGTGTAGTGTATCAACTATCTGGTATCCATAACACAGGCCTAGTAGCTTACCATGGAATTAGATGGTGCTGTGGTTAATGTCCCAACATATTGATTATTTACTAGCGACTCACCTTCGCTTCGCTTCGGAGCTTTGCTAAAACAAATCTATCCCACCGGAACCGTACATTTTTCCGGGATTATATATAGTCTAAAGCCTTCCTCGATAAATGGACTATCCAACACCAAAAGAATTTTTTAATTCCAACCAGTAAGTTCCTGAGATTAGCATGTTCAACCAAACAAACATACGAACTCTTCAGCTTTATAATATTATATTTAAGTATATTATATTTATATTATAGTATAGATTTATGTATTTAATTCCTAATATTAATAATACAAAAAGCAGAGTTGATACTACTCCTACTAATACCCAATATATGAATCAAAAGAAATCATTTCATTATCATTTGAGAATTGGCTATTGTTTCAAATGTTTCTGAAAGTTTTTAGCGGATTAAAGCTCGAAAATTTCTGCGGAAAATTGAACAATTAGAGAAAAACTGATCGAATTAATTAAGATTTGGACAGGCGAATTACGACCACCTAGTACTTAACTTAAGAACTAATTAAAATTTTAGCACCTCATAGAGGTCATGTCAAGTGTATTAAGTACATCTTACTTCATACTAATATTATAAATGTGAAAGTTTAGATGTTTGGATGTTTGTTACTCAATAACGTCAGAACGGCTGAACGGATCTAGATGAAATTTGGCACAGAAATAGTCTCCGCATACGTCTAACATATATGCTACGTTTTATTCCAGAAAAATGTACGCTTCCCGTGGAATAGATTTGTAAGCGAGGGTGAGCCGCTAGTGGATTTATACAATTTTTAAAACAAATATTTGAAATCAATAAACGACTTTCATTGTAACGCATTATTCTACGTAAATTAAGCAAAAACATTTGTTTAAATATAAAAATAAATATTAAACATATAAAAGATAAACAAATTTTTAAGATTATTAAGATACTATTACTAGATTACTAACAAGAACACGAATATCTGAAAATACGTGAAACACAAAATAACAAAAATTATAAAATAACACTTTATTCAATTAAAACCAAAGCAAATCTCAGAGAACCTAGTTTTTTTTTAACCAAACCTAACCTCAAGTATTCGAAAGATATTTGAAGTCCGCCAGCCCGCAATTGGCCAGCATGATGGACTATACTATCCCCCTCGTATTAGAGGGAGGCCTTTGCCCAGCAGTAGGAGTTTTATTATTGAAAATAAATATTTTTTATTAAAGTTTACATCAAACAAGAGACACAACTTGATGGTGAGCCACGCTCGAACTCAGCTTCTCATTAGGTGAGGAAGTGTTTGTGCTGACGGTTTTAAGGATTCTTTTCTTAATTGCACTACTTTAGTATGCTAGTGGGTTGTAGGCATGAGAAATCTCTCACGTCCGTGTTTCGTAAATAACCTAAATGTTACTAAATATAAGGATCAAAAGAAACTTTGATCCTTATACTTAGTAAGAAAAGCAGATTCGAAACTTGAATATTGATTACATATGGTACATTAATATTAACTAAAAACTATCTTTTCTGAAACCAACATTCCGTTTTAATAAAAAATAACTCTATAGTGTGTCAGTATCCTATATTATTTTTTCTGCTGAGTCATTGATGTTTGTTGCAACTATGGTATTGCATGTCAATACCATAGTTTTTTAAAGTATGTCAGATACGATAAAAATTGGCTTGTGCTATAATCGAACCTAACACTAAACGAACGAAACAAATACGTTTTACTTAACCACGACCGTTTTCATACTACACTTGGAAAATAATAAGCTTGTGTTGTTCCTCAGTATCCTAACAATATAACTTTATAATGTATGCGACAAAGCTTAGTGAAGTTTATTTCGAGCTCGCCTCTATATATAAGCTCTTTTTATCAGGTCCTTTCTGAAAAATCTAATATAGGTAAATTCACATGCATTTAATTATTTAGAAATTATATACTATACTAGCAGAATCCGCGGCTTCACTCGCTTTAAAAATACAAAAAAAAAAACGAATTCTTTGGCTTTATGTTATATGTAGGTAATTAATACAGAAGCACCCCTGCGTTCCCGCACGCCCTACGTGCCATGCGCCAATTTGACCCTGTTGGGGGTTGATTTTAGGAAAACTGTGATACAAGAGTTTCATTCAATCAACCCAGAGAATAAATTTTCACAGAAAATTCAACCCTCCATTTCACCCACGTCGTCACTCTCGCTTCGCTCGGGTTCATCACTAGTTTGTTTCCCCATACAAACTTTTATCCCCATTTTCAACCCCTTAAGGATGATTTCCGGGATAAAAAGTATCTTATCCTCCTCCTATTTCATCTAAATCGGTTTAGTAGATCTAGAGATTACCCCTACAACCTCACAAACTTTACCTCTTTATAATATTAGTATAGATAAAGAAAAAATAAAAGAGTGATTAAAAAAATATATACCTTTATGTATTTTTCAACTCTTATAAGTCCTCAATGTAATCCTACTCTTGGTATTTGACAAGCGAGTCCTAAGGGATACTTTTTCGAATAGCAATTTCGCCATCCCCTAATAAAAACATGGCAAAACAAATTCCAATCTTTCAATGCCCTCTGCAAAATAAAAAGCGTGGGTTGTTAAATTTGTTTTTTGTGTATGGAATTCGGGAGCACCCTTGTGACTCTTGAGGGCGTGTATGTTGTAGGATTTACATAATTTTGAACGACCTGTATTTCATAAAATTGTAAGTATAATACAAGATTTTAAAATTTACGTCACTATTTGACGACATAATTTATTCGTTCTGCATCTGGACCTTTATCTAAACGAGAGTGATATATCTATATGGTTTTAACATTTTCATATGTATATATTTTCATGTGCGAATCATTTCTTACATGATTACCACTTGCCTTACGGTGAAGGAAAACATCGTGAGGAAACCTGCATGTCTGAGAGAACCTAGCAAGTTTTCGAAAGACATGTGAAGTCCGCCAACCCGCACTTGGCCAGCGTGGTGGACTATGGCCTGATTCTCCTCGTATTGAAGGGAGGCCCGTGCCCAGCAGTGGGACGTTAAAAAGGGCTGAATACATGTAGGAATCGAACCTGCAATCCTCAATTGATCGACTTAGCGGACGACCTCTATTTATATGGACCCATAATATATGTAGAGTAAACAAACATTTATGTTTGATACTACTATCGTACGTTTACTAGCAAAATAAAATCTACGGATCATAAATTCTCAGCTTTATTCATCCAACAGGAGAAAGATTTCTTTACACTTATAAGATACATGCATTAGTACTCTCGACGCGTACACAAAGTCTTTCCACCTTTATTGTTTGACGTGTTTCTTGGAGATTTTTACTTTAATTTGTTTTTTTTCTTCTCGCCTGTATAATGGGTTTTGTTTTTCCCTAAACACGACCGGCTCTTTTATGTTTTTCTAACCACTTACTTTAATCAATCATCATAAAATGGTTTAATATGAAGCTCTTCGTAGAAGAAAATATTAAAATATTTTATTACACTTTTTAGGGTTCCGTAGTCAAAAGGCAAAAACGGAACCCTTATAATTCGTCATGTCGTCATAAGCTACATACATTTGTTACTGAAATTTGTTAGACAGGTTGTGAGTTAGTGGTGAGTTATCATGTCACCGCTAAACAAATATCTAGTCAAATTATGAAAAATAAAAATAGGGGTGGTATTCCACACATGATGCAATGTAAGTGAGGGGTAAAAAATATAAGGGTTATTTTCGTTTTTAAATTCAATGTTACGGAACCCTCAGTGTGCAAGTTAAGGCTTGCACTTGCCTTTTTAAAATTTGTTTTCTAATTAAAAAATGGTTTAATTCAAATAATTTACAACATAATCATATACATATGTCATACAGCAGATTGCATAAAAAGATCATCCTAGTTCCCAACTCCCATTACGCGAAGTCCGACGCAACTTCGCTAATGAGTTGGAAACATCTTGCCGTTTGTATTGTTAGCTAAACTTGCCAACCACACTTGACAAATATAGGATCTTTATCTTGTCTTTTTATAATACTCATTTATTCTATTCAATAAGTAGTAAGAATAAGATATTTATAAAAAATTACAACTGATTACATTTTGTGTTAAATGTTCAAATTGTCTTCCACAGTTCATTATGCATAGACGACAGCGACGTAAAAAAATCCAGGTGGAAATGAAAAGAAACTTTTTACGAAACTTTTTTTTTACTGTTTGTTTTTATTTCAGTAATTATTACATTTGAACTACTACTTAGATAATTCTGTCGCCCCGCTCAGGTTGGCGTAACCCGTCAAACAGATTAAAAATAACAAAGCAGTGCTTGCGCTCTCTTTCACATCACAATAAAAGCACAAGACAGGTCTTCATAAAACGGTGTTTTAACCAAATACATTTTAAGTTCAATTTCTTTTTCAATGGTACTAAGTAACGGAGCCCTTAGTGCGCGAGTCCTACTCGCACTCGACTGGTTTTAAGAGGAACTCAGGTTGTTATTAAGTTATCTTCTAAATAAAACATTTTAAATTTTGTGTTTAAAAAAACAACCTAGTTTATTCTAATGCGAATTTCTGAAGATGTCAGTGGTTACATCAGCACTATTTTTTGCCTAGACTATCACTACATCCTAAGGTAGTTTTAAAAGTCGTAAGCAAATTTCTAGTTGTAACAATTTTACGACAGTGATTTTTCAAAGGGATTTTGTTTTTGCCACAAAAATAAATAAATCAACAACAATTTTAAAACAATAGAAAATGCTAAGAAAAAAACATACAAATCTTACATTGTATGCTTTTTACATGACTTCTCTACACACATGCCAAATTGCGATTTATGTTTATTTTTGATGTTTGTTGCTCTTTCACGCAAAAGCTACTGAACCGGTTTTAATGAAACTACAGAAATATAGATTATTCATCAGATTAACACGTTGAATACGTAGACTATTATTATTTATAATAATATAGTAATACGTACACGTATTACATATGTAATTATAATTGAATTACGAGGGAGAGTCGCTAGTTGTTGTATAAATAATAGTCTTAATGAAGACAGTTTTATTACATCATAATGATCTTTCGACTTTAGTTCTTTTATTAAATACCACTCTGAAAAAAATGCAGTCTTAAATTCAAAGTGGCCAGTAGCATAATGTTTACGTTTACATATTATGCAAAGATAGAGATAACCGCTAATGTCATCTAATTAGAAACAGATTCTTGGAGAACTAATTTATAGCCGTTTTATTGATTTTAATAATATCAAATATGAACTTCGGTTAACCTTTTATTATGTGTAACTTCATAAACTCCGACATAAGCTATTCATACAATTATTACTATATTTATTCAATATCTACACGAAATATATGTTCTAGAATAATTATTTTTATCTTATCTTACTACTTAATGCGAAAGTTTGGATTGATGGATGTTTGTTACTCAATCACGCCAAAATAGTTGAGCCAAAAGAGTTGATAGGACTCTGTCAAGCCTGAGGAGTCCGACTGGATGGGTACCACCCCCTTATCTATTTCTGCCGCCAAGCAACAATGATTGCATTGTTGTGTTCCGGTTTGAAGGATAAGGTAGCCAGCGCAATTACAGGCAAGAGGCATATCATCTTAGTCCTCACAGTGACAACGCACCTGTGGTTCTGCATTTTTGTTACTTAAAACCTAAGTGCATGAACCGTAGGTGTTATGGGCGACAGGTACTGCTTTCCATCAGGTGGTCTGGCTGCTCGTTTGTCACTGAATCGCATAAAAAAAAATAAAAATAAAAAAAAATAAAAATAAAAAAAAATGAAATTTGGTAAAGAGATAGATTATAGTCTTGAATAATAAATACATAGGGTACTTTTTCGAAGGCAGTGGTAGCCCAGTGGTAACGCGCTCGCTTGGACAACCGAGTGAAGCGGGTTCAAATCCCGGGTCTCGCACCTCTGATATTTTCATGTGCGAATCATTTCTAACATGATTACCACTTGCCCTACGGTGAAGGAAAACATCGTGAGGAAACCTGCATGTCTGAGAAAACCTAGCAAGTTTTCGAAAGACATGTGAAGTCCGCCAATCCGCACTTGGCCAGCGTGGTGGACTATGGCCTGATTCCCCTCGTATTGAGGGAGGCCCATGCCCAGCAGTGGGACGTTAAAAAGGGCTGAATACATACATACAGGGTACTTTTTATCCCGAAAAAATGAACGGTTTCCGTGTGATAGATTTATTATCGTATTTCACTAGAGACGAACTCGAGCGAAACGAGAGTGAGCCGCTATTAATTTATAAAGTCTAATTAATTATTTTATTATCTAAATTGAAAAACACGCTTTTGACCAATTATAATGTACCTATTGTAAGGTTGTACGTTTTAATGGAAAATAATATATTTGATTAATTTTTAATGATTTATGTATGTATATGGCATGTGATTATGTGATGTTGGCCGATAAGAATGTATTTAAAAAAATAAAAAGGACGCGGATATTCTTTTCTTTTCCTCGCGCTTGACAGAGGGGCAGATCTCGGTACCATCCTGTAGTGACTAGTCATGGATTGCTTGTTATACTGAAAATGATTGTTGTAAATTATGTAACTCGTTATTTAAAAGATTAACTGTTGAGTTTCTAGCCGGCTCTTCTCAGCAGCACTGTTTTCCGAGCCGATGGTAGCTTTTATACGGACAAACGTACTGACAAATATAAAAGTACTAAATATATAAATGCAAGGGGTATCTTGAAGTTTTATTGGCCACCTCTTACACTATGAAATTCGTCAAAATGAATGAAATAAACCCAAACTCCAAGGCTTCATTAGTAGCTTTATTTAATAGAATTAGGCTAAAATTGCCTTCCAATATTTGATTACATAGTTTCTTAATTAGTTAATAACAAGTAAAAACTAAGTTAAAAACTAGATTTGCTTCCATTATAGTTATACCATCCTTCAAATCTATACTAATATTATAAAGCTGAAGAGTTTGTGTTGTAATCTGTTTTTATTAGATATAATTATCTGTGTTTTAGTTGTTAAAAGTGTGTGTATAATCTGTGAGAGAGTTTTGATTAAAGACTGCAATTAATGAATTTGCACGTTTACATTTATTTAATCATAAATATAAAATCAAGATATAACAGTTTGTTTGTTTGTTTGGTTGAACGCGCTAATCTCAGGAACTACTGGTTGGAATTGAAAAATTATTTTTGTGTTGGATAGTCTATTTATCGAGGAAGGCTTTAGGCTACATATTATCCCAGAAAAATGTACGATTCCCGTGGGATAGATTTTTTTTGTCTAGGGACGAACCCGAAGCGAAGCGGGGTGAGTCTCTAGTAGCATAATAAAATATTTAATGGTCAATTTTAACCGGGTTTAATTACGGGTATATATTAATGTAACTTAATAAAGTTAAACATAACTAACATAGCATATAAAGGCTACGACCACCAAATTCACAGGTTTAATTATCTCACGAGAGGAATGTTTTCTATTATCGCATATACTCAGCTTCTTGTCGAGTAATAAAAAGCATAGTATGGAGAGAATACTTACTTTGCCATATGTAGTACCCTGAAGTATGAAAATGATTTTTTAGCCAGAAAAATATACATGTCAATTAATTAATGTTGTTTTCATTATGAAGTCATCAATCAATACGCTTTTATATTCTTTTTTTCATGCCATAGCATCGGCGAAAAAGAAATTACGCTCAAATGGTACTGCTATAACTCTTACACCAATAAGATTTAAAAGTGCCTATTCTTTTATTTCTCTACTGATAATAAAATTGTAACTTAATCGAATCTGTACATAATATATTTTTTGGAAAATCTTATTGAAAAGTTGTCATTATTATCGATACAGAGGCCAAATCTATGGTCTTTAGAAATTTTGTCTGTCTGTCTGTCTATCTATATGTCTGGGAACGCATCTCGAGAATACCACTAGACAGATTTTGATGATAGCTAGTCATCCGGTTCAACATATAGAATAATTTTTATATAGTATCTCATAGATCTGAGAAATGTATACTAACAGTACCTAGGGACGAACCCGAGCGGAGCAAGGGTGACTCGCTTGCAATAATAAAATTTGACCTCATAATTACTATCTATTATTGTCAGTGCAGATCAAAGCTGCCTTCCGCGACGCAAACATTGCTTTCAATGTCAAATATGAGATAACCTCATATATAGTAATCAAGTATCGTACTAACCTATGCTCTGGTATTCCTCGATATCAAATTGCTTTCATAAGGAAAAAAAATACAACATATGTAGTTGTTTTTGTAAAATTGTTATATTAGTAACTAAGGTTTAAGGTTAACAATCAATTACAATTTAAAGAACAATTAAAGTATTTGGAATTTCATATTTAGAACAGATATTTTTATGTATACGAGATGCGATATACATATTATGTAGATTAATGAGAATAGCTAAGATTAATGAAATTTAATTTTTAACCGACTTCCAAAAAAAGGAGGAGATTCTCAATTCGACCGTATATATATATTTATGTTTGTTCGCGGATTTTTTCGTCGTTTATAAACCGATTTTGATAATTCTTTTTTTGTTAGAAAGGAGATATCCCAAGAGTGGTATCATGATAAGGAAACCAGGATCTGATGATGGGATCCCAGAGTATCGAGGGGAACTTTCGAAAATTGTAGAGGCGGCTAGTGCGTTTGTTAACATTTTCATTAGGTATTTTAAAGCACTACTATTTAATGAAGGTCTGGAGTCGATCTGATGATGGGCCCGAAAGACAGTCGAGGGAACTCCTCGACGATTTACAGCATTTACCGTCTACACTAAAAATGGAAAAATAAAAACTTAAAAAAAACCGACTTCCAGGCACTGAAAAGTAAAAAAATAACTAATCGGGGGTTTCCTTTAGAATAGATACTTAATTAGATATTTTCGAAGTCGGTGTCAGCCAATACAAATCAAAGCACACCGACTTCGAAAATATCTGATTAAGTATCTATTCTAAATGAAAACCCCCGTTTAATACTTTCTTAGATTTACGCGAATATTTGACATTTAAATGAAACTATCTTTTCGGATTTTTTCGCGGATTTATTTTGATTTTTGTTTCCCGACGTTTCGATTGCTTTACAGCAATCATGGTCCCGGGAGAGACTAAGGTTTTAGATGTCTCAATGGCATTATACAGTTGTTACAGACAGCCTACCTACTATTTTACAAAAATGATTTTAAAAATTCAAAAATGGCATCAAAGTACCTTACAATATTAATTGATTTTATTTAATTCTAAACATTTTAAAAATTTAAGTTTTTAATAAGTATTATAATTAAATATAGCAATATTATTTACTTAATTTTTGCTATTATAATAAATATTACAATTTTCTTTATTAATTACTAATCTTATTTAGTATTGCTATTATTATATTATCTGTACCCATAAAGATTATTAAACCGTTCAGGTACCTATCAGTATATACCTGATATAGATGATAGGTACATATATAGGATAATAAAAACAAACAACAAAAACAAATATAACAGACCAGTAGATGTAGTTAGTTCATACTGTGTGGATCGCAATAATAGTAGTAATTCTAATTAACATTTTTTATCTATAAAGTTAACAATAGTGTTGCTTAATATTTTAACTTTAAATAATAACAATCTAAATTAATATTAAACTTCTTTTTAAACTACATATAAAACAATTATATTGCTTAAATAAATAATAGATATTTAAAAAAATGTTTAATAATTATCTTTATGGGTACAGATAATATAATAATAGCAATACTAAATAAGATTAGTAATTAATAAAGAAAATTGTAATATTTATTATAATAGCAAAAATTAAGTAAATAATATTGCTATATTTAATTATAATACTTATTAAAAACTTAAATTTTTAAAATGTTTAGAATTAAATAAAATCAATTAATATTGTAAGGTACTTTGATGCCATTTTTGAATTTTTAAAATCATTTTTGTAAAATAGTAGGTAGGCTGTCTGTAACAACTGTATAATGCCATTGAGACATCTAACACCTTAGTCTCTCCCGTGACCATGATTGCTGTAAAGCAATCGAAACGTCGGGAAACAAAAATCAAAATAAATCCGCGAAAAAATCCGAAAAGATAGTTTCATTTAAACCCCCGTTTAGTTATTTTTACTTTTCAGTGCCTGGAAGTCGGTTTTTATTTTTTTTTAAAGTTTTTATTCTAATTCTTGTTAAAGAATTTACAAGTTATTATTAGACACATACATACATACATACATACTCGTACATATATCTGCATACTATTTAACACGTTGTTATTAACTTCACTTACTTCACACATATTTAATCAAACTTTTGAAGTCGTTTTAAGCTCAATTCTAACTGTTCTATAGATTTAATATTTTTAAATGCATATGTGAAATCTGAATGACAATATAATACTCATAATTTGATACCATAGGCTCACCTAATAAAGAAACAAGGAGATGGATAGTGGAAGTCTTTAATGGCTTCTTGTGAAACTTACGTTTCATACGTTTTGACTTGTCCCATATATATATATATATATATATATATATATATATATATATATATATATATATATATATATATATATATATATTTATACAGGATGAATTTTAATTACAATTGATCAAAGCGTGCTTTATTAATTTCCAAAAAGAACCGAAATTAAAATTAAATAATGAAATTTATAATTTAATTATTTCCATAAGCAATTTTCCTTCTGTCCGTGGCTCTGCATGGACGCCCATTAACTTAGGTAAATATTGTTTCAGCTGTACAGTGGAAGGCCTTTGTCTTTTTCTTTAAAAAACGTTTAATTTGTACTCCCTCTGCGGTATGCCTGTTTTACATATTCCACGCTTTATGCCTCCTCTATGAAACACGTACGATACATTTTGTTTCTGAATGATGTGTTTTTGGGTTATTTTGTTTCATTCTATTTTTCCGCAGATTTTACTACAATCTTAACCAACTGTATAGACGGTTAATAAGATACTAACAGGCCCTTACTTGTTCGATACTATATTTTTTAAATATAAACCCTTGTCCTGTGAACTGGCCTGAAGTAAAAGGATATAAATATGTTATAAAAAGTCACCTTGGAACTCCTGATATTTTTTCACAACTAATAATAGAGTAAGACAACCACGATAGCCTAAGCGAAGCCTACGTTAGCCATGACAGTTTAAGTGAAGGATATAATAAAATCTTTCTTTTTTAACCGACTTCCAAAAAAAGGAAGAGGTTCTCAATTCGACCGTATATATATATATTATGTTTGTTCGGGCATTTTTTCGTTGTTTATGAACCGATTTTGATCATTCTTTTTTTCTTGGAAAGGAGATATCCCAAGAGTGGTACCATGATAAGGAAACCAGGATCTGATGATGGGATCCCAGAGAAATCGAGGGGAACTTTCGAAAATTGTAGCGGCGACTAGTGCGTTTGTTAACATTTTCATTAGGTATTTTAAAGCACTACTATTTAATGAAGGTCTGGAGTCGATCTGATGATGGACCCGAAAGATAGTCGAGGGAACTCCTCAACGATTTACAGCAATTACCTGGTGTTTGGGCTTGATTAATTTGTATTGATGATACGTTTACACTAAAAATGGAAAAATAAAAACTTTTTAAAAAATAAAATAAAAACCGACTTCCAGCCAATACAAAACAAAGCACACCGACTTCGAAAAAATCTGATTAAGTATCTATTCTAAATGAAAACCCCCGTGTAGTTATTTTTTACTTTTCAGTGCCTGGAAGTCGGTTTTTATTTTATTTTTTAAAAAGTTTTTATTTTAATTATAAATGGCGAGCGAAGCGAGGGTGAGTCGCTAGTAAAGTATAAACCAGTAATTGATAATCATGACAATTAGTGAACAATTGGTATAAATATTTAGCTATAGTGTATAGCATAAATAGTTGAATAATTTAGCATAATGGCATCTAGATGAAAAATTATTCAAAGCATACGTAGGTACGTCTTTTATATTAAGTTACACAATTTACATATGAAGAAATATTGCATAAAATTGCAAGGTAACATCAACTCTCGTGTAAGCAATATGGTTGCTCGCTCTGACATACAATTTTACTATACAAAGTGAAATTTATATCTTTATGTTTTACTTTATAATATTTTAATAAATGTAAATGTTATATTAGTTGTTTTAAAATATTAAACTGAGTGTCTTACAGATTTGAACTGTATTTCAATCATAAACCTTCCATTTTGACATTCCGCAAACGAGGCATACATCAATATTTATTATACAAACTTTAAAAATAAATTTAAATTAAAATTTTAATATTAATGAACTATTTTCATTTACATTAGTAAAAGTTAAAACGCGAATGTAGTAACAGCTTCATTTAGTATCTCAGTATAGTAAAATTATAGTGTACGTCGACGTGTGAAACGCTGAAAGCGCGGAGTTAATTTGAGTACTATGTGGCACCTGAAACTATCTAAATTGTAGTGTTAATTAGGTTTTGTTTATTTAACTAGACTAGCTTAGATAAAGCGGTGATTGTTTATAATTTTAATAATAAAAAAAATGGTTTTATATGTACTAACAAAGTGGGTGGTTATTATAAATTGTATATGTATATATTTATTTAAGGGAAACAAACAGTCCAATATTACATAAATAATAAATACTAATAGGATAAACATAAACCAATCAAATTTTCATATAAAAAATACAAATTAGAAGCTAAACCCAATGAAAATAAAAATAAATAAAAAAATTAAACACAACTAAAAAATTACAAAACGAGATACTGATTAACATTAATAATAAAAAATAAGGAAAAACATTAAATACATAAAAAAACAAAAGTATCAATTAAACAATAAGTGATTAATACCTTTTTTGGAACTTATAACTAAATTCGAAAATATGTCTATACTTGTTAATTTTTTATCATACTCATTACATGAACGAAGTATAAAAGATATTTAGAGCATATTTTGTTCTAGCAAAGGACAGGTCAAAAACACCGTGGTTGCGCTTACTAAATTTGGAACCTTAAAATTTAAAGAGCCTCATAAGAAAGGGCTATCAATGAAATTATTTAAAAGTTTATAAAGAAAAATTTGATCTCTAAGCGTACGACGGTCTTAAAGTCTAATATTAGGTGGACATTGATCACTATACAATTTATATTATGTGTGTATATATTAAATTATATATGTTATATAGAAAGGTTATTCAAGATCACTTAATTCAAGATTATTCAATTAATTACTTTTGGAGGATATGACATAAAAATAAGAGTATTTCTGGCGTAGAAAATAACTTACAGCGTCGGACGATGCATTATCCACTAAATATAGCGATTGAACTTATTTGAACTTAGCACGTCGTGAACAAAACAGTTAGTTGAACTATTTCGCTTTGTAGTTACGGACGCTTTTTGTTTTATCTATACTAATATTATAAAGAGGTAAAGTTTGTGAGTTTGTGAGGTTGCAGGGGGTAATCTCTGGATCTACTGAACCGATTTAGATGAAATTTGGTACGAAGATAGTTTGGGACCCTGGGAAGAGCATAGGATAGTTTTTATCTCGGGTATCATCCCTTAAGGGGGTGAAAATGGGGATTAAAGTTTGTATGGGTAATCAACCTAGGGACTAACCCGAGCGAAGCGAGGGTGAGTCGCTAGTATGTAATATTTAAGAAAGCTGTAGTTAAAGAATAATATTCGTCATACGGGGCGATTTGAAAGAAATGTGTCAGAACCACTGAGGTAAAATTACATTTTATTATTTTCTTAGTGTGCAGTTTTTCAACTACACAAGTATTCCATATAATAACACCCGAGGGCCCCATTAGTCCTTATAGTGAGTGGTACCTTGGTCTTATATTTATTTAAAATAATATAAGACATTACAATTCATTTTACCTTACATTATTAAATATTGTATATGTATATTATATAACAAGCGGAACCTGCAGCTTTGCTCGCACTAAAATTACAAAAAAAAATTAAAAAAAAGGTAGGTTTACCGGTGGTAGGACTCTGTCAAGCCTGAGGAGTCCGACTGGATGGATACCACCCCCTTATCTATTTCTGCCGCCAAGCAACAATGATTGCATTGTTGTGTTCCGGTATGAAGGATAAGGTAGCCAGCGCAATTACAGGCCAGAGGCATATCATCTCAGTCCTCACAGTGACAACGCACCTGTGGTTCTGCATTTGTGTTACTTAAAACCTAAGTGCATGAACCGTAGGTGTTATGGGCGACAGGTACTGCTTTCCATCAGGTGGTCTGTCTGCTCGTTTGTCACTGAATCTCATAAAAAAAAAAGGTTTCATACAAACTTTCATCTCTTACAGGGTGAGTTTCGAAAAGTGCTAAAAGACGTATTTATTAAATAGTATTGAAGAGCATTAATCCAAGTTTCAAGTAATTCTGATCATAAACACTTTTTTGGGTTGTACATACTATACGTGTTTTTCCGTGGGCATGAGATAATCTCCTAAGTAAAAAGTAGCCTATGTTATGCTCCAGCCTTCCAACTATCTCAACACAAAAAAATCACCCCAATCCATCATTCTATTTTGATGTGAAAAAAAGGACAAACAAACAAAAACACTTTCACATTTATAATATTAAGTATGAAAGTATGGATATGGATATAGTGTCTGTTTGTCTTTAACATGTTATAGGTACATTTCTCTTTGCTTTATCACTTAACATATTTCGATCAAACTTTAGTAACTGGTTGCGGCAAAAGTTTGTGATAAACTTACTTGCAAACTTCAATACTATTGCAGTTGGTTAAGTGGATTCGCGGGTATGTACATATGTACGAGTATATTATGATTTAAATTCCAAACTGCATAACAGATATTTATTATCTAATATATTTAAACGAGCAATTCTTGTATATTTATATCTTTGTATCTTTATTTATATATACCAGCGATTTCGGAAACGGCTCTAACGATTTTGCTGAAATTTGGTTTTCATGTGGTTTTCTTTTGCATTATTCTACGCAGAATATGGTCGATAATTTCTTACTCTCGGATATAAGCATCGTGGTCAGGCGCAAGTTAGACTTAATTAATATGTGTTATATTATGCCCGGGATCGAGTCCCAGTCGGAATACAAAGTTTTTACTTTTTTTTTGTATTTATTCAAGTTTTCATTTTTTTTTTTATCTAAAAAATACGATAGAACAAAAAAGAATTCCAAGCAAAGCTGGGTCGCCCAGGTACTTTATAATTATATTACTTATTCCTACTAAGCAAGTCCAGTTTGATAAACATTAAAAATCAAATAAATAATACATGTATAGGATATTACTAGCCACTTCACAATAATATTATTTACAAGGATATATGTATATAATAAGACGACACGTTTGGCTCACATAATACTTTCTTAGATTTACGCGAATATTTGACATTTCAAAATAAAAAATCTATCTTTTCGGATTATTTCGCGGATTTATTTTGATTTTTGGTTCCCGACGTTTCGAATGCTTTACAGCAATCATGGTCACGGGAGAGACTAAGATTTTAGACGTCTCAAAGGCGCTACATACTTGTTACAGACAGTGCCTATCCACTATTTTACAAAAATGATTTTAAAAATTCAAAAATGGCACCAAACTACCAATATTTGTTGATTTTAATTCTAAACATTTTAAAATATTTTTTTTAATAAGTATTATAATTAAATATAGCAATATTATTATAAATATTACAATTTTTTTAAAACTTTATTAATTACTAATCTTATTTGGTGTTGCTATTATTATATTATCTGTAACCATAAAGATTATTAAACATTTTTAAAAATAATAGTTTAGATTGTTATTATTTAAAGTTAAAATATTTAGCAACACTATTGTTAGCTTTATAAATAAAAAATATTAATTAGAATTACTATTTGCGATCCACACAGTATGAACTAACTACATCTACTGGTCTGCTATGTTTGTTTTTGTTGTTAGATTTTATTGTGTTTATTACAGGATCCCATGATGATGGTAGTACCCAGCCATCTTCCCTATTGAAGTTTGGATATTTTTTAATTTCAATAGTTTCGCGAATCATCCTGGGGCGATAACGGTTTTCTTTCGCTAGTATTTGTGGATTATCAAAGCGAATGTAATGGCTTGGTCGATCCTGGCTATGTTTACAGACTGTAGATGTTGTATTGCGACGTGAAAATTATTAGGAAGATAACTTTTATCCCATTAAACACGTTCGAAGCCATGAGCAAAAGCTAGTATATCATATAATATATATAGAGAAAGCAGTTTGGAAGTTTAGTCATTGTTTCAGTCAATAGATAATGTATGAGCGCATCTGCAAAAGTTTTCATGTCCCCCATCAATCATGGGCGTCCAGCCGTCGCAACAGCTGACGACCTTTTGATTGAGATTCGATGTAATGCCGTCGGCAGCCTAAAATTATATTTCTATGGTATAATGTCATCCATTATTGAAATAATGTTTAAAGTTTTGGAAATTGATGCTTTTGATTTCATACAAAACCAACTTTTCTGAAAGATCGCCCATTCCATTTCAGCGCAGAATTTATTATCAGTCAAAATATATTATCAGTCAAAGTATAAAAAAAGCAAAGATATTCAGCGTAACCTACACATAAGGTCTCAATAACGAGTTGAAAAGTAAAATTCACTGTCTACCCTACAAGAAAGACGTAAATATATGCTACTTTTAAATGACTTAAATTTTGCTATAATAGCCATTATACTAGAAAGAGACACTTAAGCTATTAGTTACTCACCCTCGCTTCGCTCGGGTTAGTCCCTCGGTACGTTTCTATTTTTTTAAGCGGAACCCTAATTCTTTTTCTAAAATCAAAGTAAGCCTAAGTTACTCCTGTTAATATCAGCTATCTGCCAGTGAAAGTCCCGTGAAAATCGGTCCAGCCGTTTCGGAGATTAGCCGGAACAAACAGACAAAAAATAAAAAAATGTGTTTTTCTTATATGTACCGTATATACTTTCATATGCCTTTAGTAAAAAGTTGTTACTTTGACATTATAAACAGACACTTCAATTTTATTTATCTGTATAGATATGAACTACCTACAAAAAGAATATCAACTTATTGCCATTTAGTTAAGAAATGTTCATCAATCCACCAGCAGATGCCGATGTCACAAACAATTTTCCAAGTGAAATAATGTATGATTTCAAATTGTACTTCTGTCCATACCGAAAGGTAGCTCAGACACCAATATGAAATATAATAAAGGCTCAATTCCCAATACCGACCGTTATTACACTTTATTTTCTAACTTATCTTGATATAAAAGTAATATTTTCATTGTAGAGTCGTTTTCCAACAGATATTACTGTTTCCTATCGTTTCTGTAAATTGGAGATATTAAATCGATGTTTGTTCCATACTTTATAACTTTCATCTACATTTGTTTATTTGGGGGTTTTATTATAAAATTCAAACTATAATTTTCAATTGACTTACAGTAATAATAAATATGTTGGCACATTAACACACAGCACCACCTAGTTCCATGGTAAACTACGAGACTTGTGTTATGGATACCAGATAGTTGATACACTACACATATATAACTTAAATACATACATATTATAAATATAAACACCCATGACTGGAGTACAAGCATTCATGCTCATCACACAAATGGATGCCCAAGCGGGACTCGAACCAGCGACCGTTGACAGCAAGTACAAACTGAGCCAAACATGTCGTCCAAAAAGCTAATAAAAGCTTTTGATGGTAACCATTTTACATCTATACATATAATAAAATTCTACCTAATCCGAATCTGTACATTAAATATTTTTCGGAAAATCTTATTAAATACAATTAAATAAATACGTGTTTTAGCGTTTTTTTAAATTCATCCCATGAGATAAAATAAGGGATGAAAATTTGTATGAAACCTACCTTTTTAAAGTTTTTTTGTTGTACTTTTAGCGCGAGCGAAGCCGCGGGTTTTGCAAGTATATAATAAGAATATTACAGGTGCGAGCTCACGGGTTGTGTCAAAGTATCATCCCATCGGACTTTAAGATTGTAAAGTAAAGAAGTACAAGTAAAAGAGAGTGCAATTGTGTGCAAACTTGTGCCGTATCTCAATGATCTCAATGAGAGTAGCCATCTCCTGCGCAGATGGCTACTCTCATTGAGATTGGCCACCGTAGCCAAATCCGTCAGGTCTACCTACATAGTGTCAGACGTAGCGCAACCGACGTCGATTATATATCGATTACCCACAGAATACTTAATACACATCTAACACATCCGACGCGCGATTATATATATAAATTAAGTTAAGACTGCCATAGATTGGGACAGGAAATTTCAAGACTACATACTTGTATTATAAAACATGTACGTATACTTCTTTTAAAGATTTTTTAAAGAGCTCCCGATAGAGAAGATATGCCAGTTGACTTAAATTGCTCAATGAGAGTAGAGCATTATATAGGGACTATTATTTGTCTTTTCATATTATCTCTAAGTCTAAGCACACTATTGTTCGGTAAACAATGGTAATCTTAGCGCCGCACTCGCTAACTTTAAAGATACGACGTGGTGTCGTCGTAAATCAATCTATGTGACGCCCCTTTATTGGAGTTTTACATTGGCTTTCCGAGAACTCTTCTTGTGTACAATACACATTCATATATGGTGAAAAATTGTGCTTTTGTGCTCTGGTTTGTTAGTTTGTCTCTCTTTCATACATCAATGGAGTAATAGATAAAGGTTATTTGCATAAAGAGATTTATTCGATGATATAAAGCTCTCATAGGACATAATTAGTTAGTTTGTTGAAGCATGATTTTGGAATTTTCTAAGTTGAATGGAAATAATCAACTAATTTCTAGGATATGCTCTAATGAAAAGTAGTAAAAAGATAATGTAGGTAGACCCTTTGGACGAGAAGGTTTCGTTAGATTTTAGTGGGGGATAAAATAGTGGGTTGGTGGACTTCGCATTTCTTTCGCTTAACCGTTACGCAAGTGGTAATCATGTTGAAAATATTTCGTTAATTATTTATAAATTATGTTTTATGTCTATTTATTAAAGGCTCACCCTCGCTTCGTTCGGGTTCGTCCCTAGGTATGTTTTAACGGTTAGTATGAAATAGATAGACCTTATATTACTGCTCAACTCCCTTGGGTAGTAGCATGATAATATGTAGGCTATAGCTTTCCTCAATAAACGGAAGATCTAATGCAAAAAGATTTTTTCGAATCAGATTAGTAGTTCCTGAGATTAGCGCGTTCAAACAAACGAACAAACAAAAAAACCTCTGCCTCTTTATAATATTAGTACAGATGATATGCCTTTTTTAAAATTGAAAATTACAAAAGAAATTTAAGATTAAATTAAATATTGTGTCTACTGCTCAAAATAATCACGTTCAAGTACAAAAGTCTAAAGCACTAAAAAGTAAAATACAAAGCTTATAGTACATTTTTATGATAGCATAAATATTTCAATAACATTGTTATTGTACTTGTTTATAGAATTCTTCAATAGAATTTCGAATTATAAGTCGAGTTTTTAAGTAGATTAGATTTTTCATTAAAAAAAATACAAAACATTTTTTCTTAAATCGAAATGTGGAATGTAAATACTGTTTGCTTTGTTTCTTTTTGTTTTAACTTTTATTTTATTTAAGCTGTTTTCGTCATTATTTACCCATTATAAATGTTACAGTGTTAGATTGTTTTTATTTGATGCCAAAAGAATGCGATGAATAATATTATTTTTATTATGGAATAGTTCGATGGCTAATGATAAAAGTTAATTTTAATAACCGTGGTAAAATATCTCTTACCCATGGGGAAAGCGGATTTTATATATAACTATTCAAGCAATTATGGGAGCATCCTACTAATATTATATCCAAATTCAAAATATTTTATTCAGCATTAAATTATTACAGTTTTTTACTGAACGTCATGAGTCTACTACCAGTTCGGAAAGAAGAAGCCTCAGACCTGTGAAGAACTGGCAAAAGAACCTATAAATGCGAAAGTTTGTGAGGATGTATAAATGTATGGTTGTCTGTATATATAGATGTATGAACGTTTGTTACTCTTTCATGCAAAAACTACTGAATGGATTAATTTAAAACTAATATAGCTGATACATCAGAGTAAAATATAGTCTACTTTTTATCCCGGAAAAATGTATGGTACCCGTGGGATAGATTTACTTTTGTTTTTCTAAAGGCGAATCCGAGCTTAGCGATGGTGAGCCGCTAGTTATTTATATAAATGACGCATAATATATTGAGTATTTATTTAAACTCTTAAGTTCAAGCTTCAAAGCTTTAATTACATTCTACGACACATTTGATCTACACAATGGCTCTCTACGAACTCTACTTTTAGTTGACTCACTATTCAATATATAAGTGTCATTTTAATCAACAAGTAGTGCTCAAGTATTAAAATTAAATATAATTTGTCCTGTAAAACTATTTTTTGTGTCACAAGTATACGGTACAATCTTTTAACGATATCTATTAAAAAGTACTTTCTAAGAAAATACCATTTCATTTTAAATAAAACTATCTTTTTGGATTATTTCATGAATTTATTTTGATTTTTGATTCCCGACGTTTGGAATGCTTTATGGTAATCATGGTCACGGGAGAGACTAAGGTTTTAGACATCTCAAAGGTGTTATATACTTGTTACACACAGTTTCCCACAATTTTACAAAAAATGATTTCAAAAAATTCGAAAATGGCACCAAAGTACAAGACAGGTACCTTACAATATATGTTGATTTTAATTCTAAACATTTTTTTTCAATAAGTAGGTATTATAATTAAATACAGCAATATTATTTATTTTAACTTTTCTTATTATAAATATAACAATTTTTAAGAAACTTTATTAATTAATAATATTATTAAATGCAAAGAAAATTAAAAATATTAATTGTTTATTTAGGCAATATAATTGTTTTATATGTAATTTAAAAACGTTAAAATATTAAGCAACACTATTGCAACTTTTATAGATTAAAAAGTATACCTATATTAATCTGGATTACAGTTATTGCGATCCACACAGTATGAACTAACTACATCTAATACCATTTCATTTAAATATTGCGGAGGATTTGTTACCAGATTTAATTTTATTTTTTGTCACTGTATTTAATTTTGAATATTTGTACCTACTAAAAAATAGATGATTTTGTACAGATGAAACTTTTAGGTTCGTTTCTGATACTTTTTTTAATGAAAGGTGGACCCTTCTTATAACATCGCAATTCAGAGTGCCTCTTAGGGAAAACAGCCCCATGATGTTAAGCATTATAGAGTTGCTTTTCTCAAATTAAACCTCATTCCATATTATTTTATTAAAACTTTATTTTAATTCATATAGATAAATAGCGGCTCATCCTCGCTTCGCTCGGGTTCGCCTCTAGGAAAACAAAAACAAACCTATCCCACGGGAACCGTACATTTTTCCGGGATAAAAAAAGTTTGTAACAATAATTACACTCGTACTCACACATGACACAAGGACAACAGTTGAGTGACGTTTATTTGTAATGCTTTATCTAAACCAATAAATACTCAGAATATTGTTTTTTTTTGTTTTTATACAAAACTTTTTTTTACTATAACTCAAAATTGACGACTTAACTAATACATAACAGAATTCAGCTCACATCACCATCATATCATATTATCAGTGTATTGATTTAGTACCTACTAATAAGGAACATCACTATAGATGCTAAAGTGGAACAATGGTTAAGTAATTAACATTTACTCACAAAATAATACCTAAAAGAATCTTACACTTATACTTTTATTACTTAAGATCTTGATGTGTTTGTGGCTAAATATGGTTTTTTTCAAATGTACCATTATTATACACTCAGATAAGGACCTCGAAATGACCCAAATTATATAAATTCATGTATTAGAAAAACTTTGCTATCTCATTAATATGTTTTCAATTTGAAAGTCAGTTTTATTAATGGAAACTTCTTTTTTGTGGACAACTAAGACGTAAGACTAAGAAGGTACGTTCTTAGAAAACATGTTTATCCAGAACTGACCATGAACTGTCAGGTTTAACTTGGGCTCGCTTGCAATTAGGTCAAACTGCTACATTATCACGCCCAATGGCAGACAATCTAATTCTCTTAGAATTCCCAAGAGTTAGCTTTCATAGCTCTCAAGCATATTAATTGTAAAAACTTTACCTGTAACGACCGGTGTTAGGTGACTTACCTGAAAAACAAAATTGGATTTTATAAAAGTATTAAATAACAGTAAATTAAGTTGTAAAGTGCCCCAATTTTTGAAGTTAATATTTTTGATCAATGAATGTGCATTGGGTTATACGTTACGTTACCACTTGGTTGGTATACAGCTATGTGAGTGTTTGTAGGTAAGAACACAAATCTAGGATAATAGATATTTATTGGAAGTTATATTATAGACATTCAGTGGCAGTGGTAGCCCAGTGGTAACGCGTTCGCTTGGGAAACCGAGTGAAGCGGGTTCAAATCCCGGGTCTCGGACCTCTGATATTTTCATGTGCGAATCATTTTCTAACTTGATTACCACTTGCCTTACGGTGAAGGAAAACATCGTAAGGAAACCTGCATGTCTGAGAGAACCTAGCAAGTTTTCGAAAGACATGTGAAGTCCGCCAATCCGCACTTGGCCAGCGTGGTGGACTATGGCCTGATTCCCCTCGTCTTGAAGGGAGGCCCGTGCCCAGCAGTGGGACGTTAAAAAGGGCTGAATACAAGAATACATTATAGATATTTATTGTTCATATTTTCTTACGGTTATTACTTATTACCTATTACTCTTGACAGTATGATAATAAAAACGTTTATTGTTTATTTATTTATTTATATACTTTTTTTACGCGCACACGGCCGCGCACAAACAGACTTACAAGCAAAAAAGTAATAAACATGTTTTCAAATAAAAAAAGTACCTTATTAAAAAAATTACTGACTTCAAAAAAAAAACTAAAAAGTTAAAAATAATTGAACGGAGGTTTTCATTTACTATAGATACCTATAGAAATCAGATATTTTCTAAAGATACCTTATTAGACATTATATTGGTAACGCTAATAGATTATCGTAAGTGAATATTTTGCATTTCCAATTATATTACATACACACTTTTTTTAAAGTCGGTTAAAAACACAATTTCATTAAACATTTTTTCAAGGCGGCGGTAGCTCAGTGGTAGCGCGCTCGCTTGGGAAACCGAGTGAAGCGGGTTCAAATCCCGGGTCTCGCACCTCTGACATTCTCATGTGCGAATCATTTCTAACATGATTACCACTTGCCTTACGGTGAAGGAAAACATCGTGAGGAAACCTGCATGTCTGAGAGAACCTAGCAAGTTTTCGAAAGACATGTGAAGTCCGCCAATCCGCACTTGGCCAGCGTGGTGGACTATGGCCTGATTCGCCTCGTATTGAGGGAGGCCCATACCCAACAGTGGGACGTTAAAAAAAAGGGCTGAATACATACATACATACACATTTTTTCAATATATATCTACATATAAATTTCAAAGAATTTACAATATTACTAAAAATGTTAAATCAAAATCCTATAAAACCACTTATGCGTTACATTTTCAGTGTTTTGTCGTCAACAAAAACGGCGTTCTGGTTTACCATAGCGAAGGAACCTCGAATAATATTTCAACTTTAGCGACGCATTCGGAAGACTTTCCAGACGTTCTTTGTAAGACAGTAGTCCCTAGACCCCTATTTATTCACAGTAGAAATGATGTTGACACAGACTGCGACAGTCAAACGATTTGACTTGAATACAAGACCTTTCGACGATTGCCGTGTTCTTTGGTTAAATATTTCCAAGCATCGAAGACTGCAGAATATTAACGAAAACAATAAAAAAAATATAAAAGTTTGAAATTCCTCGTACATAAGGCATCTTTCTGAGCTCTAACTTATTAAGTTTCGAAACGGTGTGTCTGAACTACTAAAATCGTTATAGTTGCAAATTTTCTTACAGCTTTTCACAACTAGCTTTATTTTTATGATATTCGTCTATTTTTTACGGTATTAACTTTAAAATCCAAAAATAATATAGAAATATGAAGTTAAAAAAAAAATACAGAGTGCGTTTTTGAATGTGTACACGCGCAAGAAGTATAACTTCTGCAGGTTATCGGAACGCTTTATGAAATTCAATTTATGTTTTAAATAATAGGTCTACCGGAAAGTTCTGTCCATTTCTATGAACATAATTTTCGATATGTAAGTACATATTTATTTGGCGCATGTTCGGCTCTCTATTTTCATCGATTAATGAACACATACTAACGTAGCAAATTAAGTGAAATAAAGTTGATTCACGTTAGTCTTAAGTGTGCAGCGACAGTGTATTCATGGCGACTGATAAAGTTCATTTACGCCACTGTATGAATCGTACGAATTTCAACAAGGAAGACATGATATAGAAGCATGTACAAATTTATTGAAAGTGTTCGGTGAAGGTATAGTTTCTGATAGGATACGTAGAAGATGGTTCGAAAAATTTGAAACAAGTGATTTCAATCTTTCTGATAGCCATATTCTGGGCGATCATCTTTGATCGACGACGATGTAATTAAAGATCATGTTAGAGCAAGATCCTTTTCTGACAACATCAGAGGTCGGAGAAAGGCTTAATTCAGTTCAGAAAACTATTTCGGACCATATTTGGAAGATAGGATTCAAGATGGGTGTCACATGAATTAAATCAGAAGAATTTGGATGATCAAGTCTTCGATATGTACATCTCTGCTTGGTCGGAACAAAATCGTTCCCTTATTAAACCGGATAATAACTGGAGATAAAAAGTGGATTATCTACAAAACTATTGTAAAGAAAAGGGCATATTGTAAACCCAGAAAAACCAAGCCTTCCACCTTTAAACCAAATTTGACTTTGAATAAGAAAATGTTGTCCTTGTCCATTTCCATTTCAGGACATGTCATTATGAGCTATTAAAACCGAACGAAAAGCTCAATTTGGAAATATTGACAGCAACTGGATAATTTACAGACAGCAGTCCGAGAAAAAAGGGCAGCGATGTTCAACAGGAAGGAAATCATACTGCACCATGATAATGCCAGACCACATGCTGCTTTGGGGACCCGTAAAAAAATTGCAGAACTAGACTGGGAAATTCTGTTGCATCCACCATATTTCCCGGACTTAGCACCCTCCGATTATCACTTGTACAACTTGTTCTTTCAATTTTTTTTGAAGGGTAAAAAATTCAAAAATGGAGAAGATATCATACAAGCACCGGTTCAATTTTTCGCATCAAAAGGTGAAATTTTTTTCAAAAATGGGATATATAAATTGCTTTCACGCTGACAAAAAGTCATTAATGATAATGGCAATTATATGTATTATTAAAGTTTATTGACAGTAAGAAAAAAATGTATTTTATTTTATTCAAAAAACGGACAGAACTTTCCGGTAGACCTATAATTAGGATAGGTGAGATACTAAAAATGACATATGAGGCATATTACAATCATATATTTATAGAACATCATTTAAGGAAAGAATAAAATAGTATATATTATTTGTCATACAATAACAACGATTACCATGGCAACAAACGTTCGAATCGCAAAACACTTTTCGTAACGCTCTCGTCACGCATTCACCAGCTTACTCCCCAAGTCAAGAGTGCGTAAAGAATTTTTGCTTCAAAAATCTGTCAAGTGTGAGTCGAATTCGTACACGAAGGGTTCCACACCATCGTACATGTACTTTTTATTAATATGACTTTTACTCTATGTATGAAGTATATTAACTTCGATGATCGATTACGAACGTTAAAAAAATGCTTCTTGTATTTTTATTTACTTGTTGTTATAGCGGAAATAGAAATACATACTTTGTGAAAATTTTAACTCTCTACCTATTACGGTTCATAAGATACAGCCCTCTGACAAACGGACGGACGAAAAGACAGACAGTGGAGGCTTAGTAATAGGATTCTGTTTTCACCTTTGGGATACGGTCTTCTAAAAATAATGTTAATAAAAATTGTGCATTTTTTTTGCTTTCTAAAATTCCTTATTTATTAATAATGTCAATTATATAACGTTTAAAAGAATTTTATGAAGTGAATTACATTATTTTATTAATTAATAGTTTGCACTCAATAGCCTAAACAAGTATTTAAAGTAATTTAAACGAGAGTCGAATGTATATTTATAAGAAACTTTATTATTTTGATAAATCGTTAAAAATTAATAAACATTGTTTTTTCTAACAAAATCATTGATTAATAATAAAATATTTATGCATCATTAAGCTTAGAAAGCTTAAATTAGGTATTTAGACGATATAAAATTTTGATGTTTGATGATGTGAATATTATAAAACAAAGGAACAACTGTACATAATATTTAGCATTTATTCCAGTTAATTTGTATTGCATTCAGCCCTTTTTTAACGTTGCTGAGCACGGGCCTTCCTTCAGTACGAGGGGGATCAGGCCATAGTCCACCACGCTGGCCCAATGCTGGATGGCCGACTTCACATGTCTTTCGAAAACTTGCTAGTTCTCTCATACATGCAGGTTACCTCACGATGTTTTCCTTCACTGTAAGATAAGTGGTAATCATGTTAGAAATGATTCGCACATGAAAAATATCAGAGATGCGAGATATTCATAACAGTATACACCGGTGGTAGGACTCTGTCAAGCCTGAGGAGTCCGACTGGATGGGTACCACCCCCTTACCTATTTCTGCCGCCAAGCAACAATGATTGCATTGTTGTGTTCCGGTTTGAAAGATAAGGTAGCCAGCGCAATCACAGGCAAGAGGCATATCATCTTAGTCCTCACAGTGACAACGCACCTGTGGTTCTGCAATTTTGTTACTTAAAACCTAAGTGCATGAACCGTAAGTGTTATGGGCGACAGGTACTACTTTCCATCAAGTGGTCTGTCTGCTCGTTTGTCACTGAATTTCATTAAAAAAAACTGGGATTTGAACCAGCTTCACTCGGTTTTCCAAGCGAGCGCGTGGGCTACCGCTGCCCGGTATACTCCAGTTAATAGTCGTCTAATATTGAAGTCATTTCTAACGTCATACTCTGTAAATATTACTAGCGTATAGGATAAAACATTTTAATATAAAATAATATTTTGCATAACATGTATGCCATATGTTTGGAGGAGATTCGTCTTAATGTAAATACATCTCTGGTGTATACTGTTATGAATATATTTGCATATGGTAACCGACGTAATTTGTTAAATAGCTGCTACTATAGCTCCGATTATTAAGGTTGATATACTTGCAAAACGAGAAGATATTGAAGTAGACGTCAAAATAAATATAATATAAATATGTTGGGACATTAAAACACAGCACCATCTAGTTCAATGTTAAGTTACGAGGCTTGTGTTATGGATACCAGATAGCTGATACACTACACATATATAACTTTAAATACATACATATTATTAATAAAAACACCCGTAACTGGAGTACCAACATTCGTGCTCATCACACAAATGAATGCCCCCAGCGGGACTCGAACTCACGACCGCTGGCAGAGCAAGTAGGATCACTACAAACTGAGCCAAACGTGCCGTCTAATGTATGAAATATGACAATGGGCAATCGATCAAGAGTAGTTATATTATTTATTTTGTTCAAAGAAAAGCAAACAAACAAACTTATATTGTTTCGTTTATAATATTACTAAGCCTTAGTATGATAACGATCGAAGAGGTGAATAAAAATATATCATTTAAAATTCTAACACAATTATGCTAACCAAAGATACCCGCCATTTTCAGTTAAATACAGCTGAAGTGCTGAAAGTAATAGCATTAAGTCAGTCTGAACTTAGCTAATCATTGCAAAAGTAAATTAGGATGTAGACGATAGCGATTTAACTCAGGCATCCAAGATAACTAGAATGTACTTAGAATAGAAAATACTGTAGAAGTGATGTTAATTAAAAGATAAGCAATTCTTATCCTTTTTCGCTTGTAAAATATTCTTATTTTATTATTAATTCGATATTAAGTAATACCTTCTTTACTTTCCATCAAGTTAGTGAACTTTAAAGCTTTGAATTAATTATAAATACTTATATTGTTAAATAACATAAATCAATTAGAATTAACAGTGTTTAATTTAATAAAAATAAAAAAAAAATCTAACTTTTACTAAATAGTAGCACAATAATATAACTTTTTTATATTATCAAAACTATAATTATTTAAAATTATACTGCCTCCATTTTGTTTTCAACTGTTGATATCACTTCTATTATATTCTATTCTGTTAGAATAGGTAATTCGCTTAGCACTTCAACAACTCCATACATAACAAACTCGAGACTTGGTGCTAAATAACTTTTCTGTGTCGTCTAGAGAACTTTAGTGTGCAGCCTTTATTTATACCACAGGAAGTAACAACTTGTTATATATCTATACTAGCGGCTCACCCTCGCTTCGATTAGGTTCGCCTCAAGAAAAACAAAAACAAATCTATTCCACGGGAACCGTACATTTTTTTGGGATAAAAAGTACCCTATGTGCTTTTCCGACTATCTATCTCTATGGCAAATTTCATCCACATCCGTTTAGCCGTTCTGACGTGATTGAGTAACAATCATCTGAACATCCATCTAAACTGTCACATTTATAATATTAGTAAGATTTTCATCGCACTTATTTTTACTAAATATAATAAGTTCTATTATATTCCTTAGAATTAGCAAAATGTGTTTTGTTGGCTTTTAAATGTTTTTGGATATCACGTTGTTAGTATAGTCATTTTTTTTCAAAAAAGTCGTAAAGAATATATTCTTTAAAAATAATTTAGCTTTGGGAAAAGTAATGTTTTTTTTTCATGTAATACATTTTTTCTTACAGAATTACAAAATCTTTCAAAATTAGCTAGTTTAAATAATGCGAAATTCTTATCAGAACCAACAAGTAGTATATAAGTGTGTTAAAATTCGCAGGAAATGTAACGAGAGAAGTCGTGCCGTACACGTGGCCTCTTTCCTCGTGCAAATGAAAAAAATATTTATCTTTTTCGTGAAGTACAGATATCATCCACTTGTATGAAATTTGTTGCATTTATTTTATAGTTGTAACAGAAAGTTTACGATTATCACAGACTAGCGACTCACCCTCGCTTCGCTCCGGGTTCGTCCCTAGATAAAAACAAATCTATCCCACGGAAACCGTACAATTTTCCGGGATTATATATAGCCTTCCTCAATTAACGGGCTATCTAATGCAAAAAGAATTTTTCAAATCGGATTAGTAGTTTCTGAAATTAGCGCGTTCAACCAAACAAACAAACAAACTCTTCAGCTTTATAATATTAGTATAGATTACGATTTACCTATGTCGTTAAAATATAAAAGGTCTAATGACATAGTTTTATTTAAATAAAATTTAATTAAAGTTCTAAGTTAATTCCAGGTAATCAAAAGATTTTTTAGATTCAAAGAACCATCGTTTTTCTAAATAAAAGACTGTTTCTTGATGTGAAACATCTATTGGCATTCGTGGGGAGTAATTCCGACTCGTATGGCGTGACGGCAAACGGCGGCGTGACGGTGTCATGCCACAGCTCTCGGCTCCTTTGTGTGTACCCGCGCGTATACTATACACGCTCCATTGTAAAACAGTCTCTATTAAAAATGCTTACATATTTTCTATTCTATTAATAAATAAATACATGTATTATGTACTTATTATTAGTATTATTAAAATAGTAAGAAAAAAATGATTTTATTAACGAAATTCTATTTTTTCTTTATTGTACTCCATATTTCGTTATAAAATTTTATTAATTATGGCTTCTAATATAAACATAGATGTTTCACATCTGCCGGGCGTCCAGTGATAACTAACTTTTTATAATATAAAGCCATTCTATGCTCTATGAATAATGCACGCCAAAATACCGATAACATTTTTAAAGGTTCATCTAGAACCTAGAAATAAATGTGTATTCAATTTCATATCCTCTACATACCGTTTCATATACTTTCCATGATAGTCTAACGTGTTGTCTTACAAGCATGATGATCTAACTAATTGCACTAGGAATGCTGCTGGAATATGAATATACATTATAAACCGGCTACATGATAGCAATTTAGTACATTTTATCATGCAATTTGTCATTGACATGGTGCATGATCGTTCAGCGTGTCATGCAACTGCAACAAAATGTCAATTCTTTACATAATACTAAGAAACTTATTTTTTTTCTTTGCACCAGGGTTTCATGGCATGTTCGATAGATTATAAGATACACCTAATAATAAATGCGTATCTTTTGCTAGTGTTCACGAGCACAAGATTGTCATATCGCATGACATGCTTTATGTGTTGACATACAGACATGCCCATTTAACTTATGGCATTATGTTTACAGTGTATTAAGTATTTAGTACCAGCAGTTGAATGATACAAATTTATATTTCCATATCATGCAAGCTGTCTTTGATATAAAGCATTGTTTAATTTGTATGTCATGCAATAGCTATCAGTTAATCAATCAACGTAAAATTTTCGTCAATCACCGGCAAATGCTCAAAAAATGGTATCATTCAAAAAATGGGAAAGTTAAATTTGTATTAAACTGAATTTATAGCAATTCTATAAAAAGACATATACTTAGATAAAAAATAAAAAGTAGATGTGTATCATTAATTTTTTTTTGTGAAAGTAGGATACACTTTTATACTTGCTTGTTAGTAAGCCACAAAGGCAATATCTAATGAGAGCAAAGCCTAACCGTGCGGCGGCGTATGATGGATGAGGCAGACGAATACGCGAAGAAGAAAAAGGAAATAAAAACCATTATAAACAAGGACTATGGATTTCGAAATGAGCTGTAACTATGTAAGTTTTTTTAGGTAAACATAGACCTATATGAAACTTGATTTGCTTTGAACTTATGAACGTGACACTTTTTAAATAGTAATGGTAACGTAGTACTTTCTTATAGGCTAAGATCCCGATCTATGTGGCAGAACCCTCATTCTTTTTCCAGGCGAAATATTTTTTTTAAGAGAAAACTTCTATAAGCAGGTTTGGGTGGGGAGTAAATTCATGTAAGTCGTCATCGACATGGTCACGTGACGTGTTAACGCTAACACTCAGAGTGCCGATAGATGTCAAAACCAGATAAATGTAAACAGTTTTAATTTACTAATTTTAATTTAAGATCAAACAATTAATTTGAACATACAAAAACAACAACTGTTTGTTTATAGTTTTAAGTTTTCACTTCTGTCGGCAGTCCTCATGACAGCTTTTTTTTTTTTAAACCATGAAACATATTAACAAACACGCCCCAGGGGTAATTAAAAATAGTCATGAGCAAATTTTTGGTGACAACCCCCCTGGGTCGTGTTTCTTAATATGTTTCATTGTTTAAAAAAATATATTTCGCCTGAAAAAAGTATGGGGTTCACCACATAGATTGAGATCTCCAGCTATTAGATATACGCGAATATTTGACATTTTAAATAAAAGTAGGTACGAGTATCTTTTCGGATTTCTTCGCGGATTTATTTTGATTTTTGGTTTTGACCTGACGTTTTAAATTATTTACAGCAATGTCATGGGAGAAATTAATAGGTAACTAATAAATAGTCTTCTTATTAATAATAATGTAGAATACCTATTGTAGAGTTGCATAGTAATTATTATTCAAATTACCTATAAATGCTCTTAAAAATTAAAAATTAAAAAACCTCCTACGCAAAAAATACTTATATACTTATATTTTAAGCAACAAACCTTAAAAAGTAAATAATTTTGGAAAAGAGCTGATACTCTTACACTGGTGGACCGATATTAACCAAATTCTTCAAATGAAAAATTCAAATGAAAAAACCGCATCGAAATCGGTCCATCCGTTTGAGACCTACGATGCCACAGACAGACACACACAAACAGATACACACACAGACAGACAGACATCGACGTCAAACTTATAACACCCCTCTTTTGCGTCGGGGGTTAAAAAGTGAGCTCCAACGGAGATACTTCATTTGCTATTTACGTATAATTTTGCATATTTTATAATATATATTTTTCCTAAAATAAAATTTAAGAAACCGCAAGTGTAGCAACTAGCAAGTATAGTATAAAATAAAAATTAAATAACATAACAAGGTATTGTTTCAAAATAACATCACTGTTATTGATAAGCTCGTATTCCCTCTATTATAAATTATGTCGCCATACATTTTCTTGTATTCATAGCGCAATATCTATGAGCGGGAATTGTGCGTAAATGAATGCGTGTTCTGTATATTGATTCATGACAATTTACTTTCAGGATCTCGTTGTCAGAGAGTGTGACAAAACAGGCAGAATTGTGAAGTATAATTTTAAGTAATAGGATAATTTTATAGATATTCTTATTATTTAGAAGGCACAAGATGCACTTTCATTAGTTTACGTAAATAGATACTTATGTACATACGTCTCTAAGCTATCTATACATATAATAAAATTTTAACCAATCTGTACATCAAATATTTTTTGGAAATTCTTATTGAAATAGACATTATTATCGATACAGAGGCCGAATCTATAGTTTTTAGAATTTTTGTCTGGCTGTCTGTCTGTCTGTCTGTTACCGCATCACGAGAAAACCATTGTGTGAATTTCATCACCAGATTGTAATGAAATTTAGTATGATGATAGCTGGTTATCCGGGTCAACATATAGAATACTTTTTACTGCGGGAAAATATCTCATTTCTGAGAAATCTATACTAAATGATAAAACGTAAGTAGGGACGAACCCGAGCATAGCGAGGGTGAGTCGCTAGTACATATAATAAAATTCTAACTGAGTTGAATTTGTACATTAAATATTTTCTGGAAAATCTTATTGGAACAGTCATTATTATCGATACAGAAGCCGAATTTATAGTCTTCAGAATTTTTGTCTATCTGTCTGTCTGTCTTTCTGGGAACGCATCACGAGAAAACCACTGGATAAATTTAGATGAAATTTGGTATGATGATAGGTTATCCAGGTTACTTCGGGAAAATATCTTATCCTTGAGAAATCTGTACTAACCGTTAAAACGCTCCTGTCGCTGAGTCGTTAATAATTATATAAGATCGACAAACGTATCATAAAAGATTAAAGAAAAGCAAATGTTTTTGTGTCAGGGGTGAAATGTTAAATTGAAATACACAAAAAATTACTTAAACGAAAGATGCCTTTAAATATGAAAAGTAGCTGTAAACAAAAACGGCCAAAGTATTTACACAAAAATGAAGAGCAAAAATTATTTTACGAGTAAGACGATTAAAAATCGATTTAAACGTTAAGGCGCTAGGGCGGTAATGAGGCTGACACCAGACGTATTGCTCAAAAAACATTCGGATATGAAAGCAATCTATTTCTTTGAAATATATTATATGGAGATCGTATATATATATATATATCAAATGACACACGTTTGGCTCAGTTTGTAGTGACCCTACTTGCTGTGTTTATTATTATTTTATTATCAAAATATTTTTCCGCTATCATTTTCATTAGTAATGCTTTATTTATTTATATGGAATTGTTTTAATATCTAAGCACAGAAAATTGTTATACAGTTATTTTATTATTGACTTATGTTATTGAGTATCCGGAAACTATACATTCCTAAGAACTGATGAGAGCTTACCGTGCTTAAAGAGCTAAAAAGACACGATTTCTAAGTCTAAGGACGATTGTCATTTAATTGCATTATAACAGTTGTTATGCCTGACTTATATTTACAACAAAGTCCTCTTCTTATATTTTGTCTTATTCAAAACATTATTGTAAGGACCAAAACTGACGATTCATTAATCTTTATTAAGATTTATATTTGCCAACTTGTCAGATGCAATAAGAATATTTTATATCAAACAACCGAAATATCTTCATCGAATAGCCAAACTAATAATAAAAATTTGAATGTTTGTAAGTATGTTTGTTACTTCTTAACACTGTAACGGCTTAAATAATTTAGAATTTACCATATATAATATTTATTTTTAAAAACTCAAATATTCATAATTAAAACCACTGAAATTCGGAAGCACTTGCGTTAGATTTCAACTGCTTCCACTTTGTATTTTTAACTGCGAAGGATTTTGTTAAATTGAGTACATTTTCAAAGAAATTAGACTACAACATTTAACACTTCTATACAGATAAACAAAATTTACGTGTCTGTTTGTAATGTTAAAATAACAGCTTTTTACTAAATGCATATAAAATTATATACGGTACTATAAGTACACAATTTTAAAAAATTTTGTCTGTCTGTTTGTTCCGGCTAATCTCCGAAACGACTGGACTGATTTTAACGGGACTTTCACTGACATATAGCTGATATTATAAGGAGTAACATAGGCTACTTTATTTTGGAAAAAGAATTAGGATTCCGCTCAAAAAAATTGAAACGTGCCTAGGGACGCACCCGAGCGAAGCGAGGGTAAGTCGCTAGTACTATATAACACCTTTGTTACTTATCCGTTTCTACGAAGTATATAACAACAAGCTCTTACTGTTCACGGGTAAAATAACTAATACCGTCTACGACCAGGTCCACTTTAGGTAGAGTTCGCTTTACAGGCTCGGCTTAGTTCAAGAGAATAGCTTAGGATCCAGCTAGTATATTTGATGTCAAGATAAAACGTACGCTTCTGTTAAGTTATATATTAAACGAGGTTTTATATGTTTATTTTATTTTTAACCGACTTTAAAAAAAAGGAGGAGGTTCTTTTATATTAATTTTGCTTTGAGTATTTTAATGCTTTAATAAATAGCAATTTATTTTGCCTGTGGTTGAAGTGTTTGAAAAAATACGAATTTTCACTTGTTTTCGCATAGTCTTACTCTCTCTTTTCGTCTGTTTAAGTCACTTTTTGTTTAATCTGTCGTCGTAATTATAACATATGTAGTACTTAATTTTTATATATAGATATATTTGTAAGTTTTATCCCCTTCTGTAAATTACAATAACGGTAAAACAGGGTACATTTTAAGGTACTTAATTAGTATGAAAATGTTCATATCCCACCTTACCTCGCCTTTTATTTTAAAAATCTAATAAAATACAAGGAAAATTAGGTATATCCATTATGATTTATAATCTGTTTGTTATGTTAACAAGTTTGATGTTCGTTAACGAAATAGTATATGTTAAAAAAAACCGATAGTCTGTGTATTAATTTATTAATGTAATAATAGTATTATTTTTCAAGTATTAGATACATACTATACATTACAGTACATTATGTAAACACTACCCCCGATAGATAATTTTTCCACATTTCGTAACCCTGCGGACGTCTGAGAGAAACCGCCAATTAATTAGCGATACTAAATAAATTTAACGTAGTTATATATATATATATATATATATATATATATATATATATATATATATATATATATATATATATATAACTCATTTACATCCACACCTACGAGGAATAAAATAAAGGTTCATCGTACGTTCATTTTAAGTAATGCTCTCTCCTTAATATAAATTCCTTCCAAGGCGCTTTAGGGGCATTATTAAAGAGAACGAATAAAAATAAATTAGACATAAGGCTCTGCCATTTTTTAGATTTAAGCGGAGATTACGATCATCCGTTTTGAGATTTATACAGATTTCCCTAGAGCTCATCCTAAGTTAATTCAGAATATGTCACTGTAAATAAAAGATACCTAAGTCCAAACATGAATGTTTATTGGATATCTAATTGTGCCCACAGTGAACACTAAATACAGATATGATCCTAACTGATAACAAAATACCTTTTACTGTAAACAAAGGTAAAAGTTTGCCATTTTTAACCGGAGTATGCTATTAATTCCCGTTGCCGGTTATTCATCCAATGCGGTATGATACTCAACAAAGGCAGAATCGCACCAGATTAATTGCAACTCAAACTTTGTTTCGCTAAAAGTGCAAAAACTTTAGCTGAGACTAAATATTGAACAGTTGCGACGGAGCATCTGTGCAGTTTGGCTTTCGGGAGGAAATTTTAAACATGGGTTGAAATTTTAACTAAAAGAATAATAAATTATACAACTGATGTAAACACAATTAGATTTGTTTGTATTTCTTAGATTTTCTTTTTATTTTTTAATAGTTATATGTTATTTTATTAACCGACTTCCAAAAAAAGGAGGAGGTTCTCAATTCGACCGTATATATTATATATATACCTATATATATTTTTTTATGTTTGTTCGGGGATTTTTTCGTCGTTTATGAACCGATTTTGATAATTCTTTTTTTTGTTGGAAAGGAGATATCCCAAGAGTGGTACCATGATAAGGAAACCAGGATTTGATGATTGGATCCCAGAGAAATCGAGGGGAACTTTCGAAAATTGTAGCAGCGACTAGTGCGTTTGTTAACATTTTCATTAGGTATTTTAAAGCACTACTATTTAATGAAGGTCTGGAGTTAAAGAAAGATAGTCGAGGGAACTCCTCAACGATTTACAGCAATTACTATTAGTATTTAACTCAATTTTTCCGCCTTTGTCCTATTAACATTGAATATGTTATTTCTTTATTAATTATCTACATACTCATACATATATCAAATTATGCATCGGTATTTAACAAATAAAGCAAACATAAAAAATTAATCTTTTTCTAAAATCCCACTTTTCAAATATTAATAATAATTGGTAATAGTATTAATGTATATGTAAAAGTTTTTTCGTTAGTTCGCCCTTCCTTCGCGCTGCAAAGGCCAACAGATTCAAATGTATTTTGAATAGACACTTATTACTTTCTTAAATTTACGCGAATATTTGACATTTTAAATAAAACTATTTTTTGGGATTATTTCGCGGATTTATTTTGATTTTTGGTTCCCAAAGTTTCACTAAATAATATTATTAATCAATAAAGTTTAAAAAATAATAATAATATTTAATAACAGCTAAAATGAAATAAATAATAATGATTTAATTATAATATTTATAAAAAAATATTTAGAATTAAAATCAAAAATTAATGTAAGGTACATTGGTGCCATTTTTGAATTTTTGGAATCATTTTGTAAAAATTGTGGGTAGTCATTGTCTGTAACAACTATACAATAGGTAATCAAAAAAAAAAAAAAATGAGACGTCTTACATAAGTCTCTCCCGTGACCATGATTGCTGTAAAGCATTCGAAACATCGGGAATTAAAAATCGAAATAAATTCGCGAAATAATCCGAAAAGTTAGTTTTATTTTAGAGATTTATTTAGTGATGTACGCATTTTATTATTAAAATATTGCACTCATATCAGTATTTTATTACCTTTTTAAAAAAAAACTCTAACTCGACTGACTGACTTATAACACACAGTCTAAGCCGCTTGATAAATAACTTGGACTTTTGTACAAGACTTTCTTATATAAACATCCCTAAAGGGGTTACATAGAGAGTGAGAGTTTGCATGGAAGTTCTTCATTTTTAAAGTAGAGTAGTAGTAAGAAATATGGAAATTGATGTTTAAACTTCTTTTTATATAACTAACTAGCGATTTAACCTTGCTTCGTTCGAGTGCTTCTCTAGTTGCCTTTGTTTTTATCATTTTGTATACAGACAGTGCCATTTTCTGTCAAATCTTATCATGAAGAGTAGCTTATGTTACTGCAGGTCATTTATATACTAAATTTTATCCAAATCTGTCCAGCATACATACATACATACAGACTTTCGCATTAGTAGTCCGATTGTCATAAAAACTCTGTCGGAATCAGTAGTCAGTACTTGTAATGTTTCAAAATTTATAAAACACTTATAAACAAACAAATCCCGTCTACAACAGAAAATTATGCAAATGACACTTAAATACAGCAAAGACATTAAGAAATATTACAATGCTGAATATCTGTTTTATATTCCTACAAACCCATTTTGGTGCACTTTAAAAGCTTCAAGCAAAGCAGATTGGAAGCGCCAGCTGCAGAAAGGCAAAGTATTGCTATTTAAAATATCAGATTAGTTCCAGTACTCTGCACTATAGCATGCTGATTATTGTTTATTTATGTGAGTGAATCTACGCGATGTTTTATTAATATAGTTATAATAAAATTTTATATCATATAAATTGTGTAATCAATGAGTTTGATTTGATTTAAATTTTATTTTTTTAGGTATTTATTCGTATTCTTCTCAGCTTCTTTTCATTTGATATCCATATCATTGGGTTCTTAAAAAAACATAGTCCGCCATGTTGGATTTAGAATGACGTCACTTATCCTAACCATGCATTGTCATCTATACTAAACGTGTATGCTACATTTCAACTCAATTAATTGAATATAATTGCTTTAAAATTCAGTTGCAAGATTTGACTCGAACACACATACATTAAAACATTGCAAGTTAAATAAATGGTTGTAGAAATACGGGTGCTATTATAAATAACAAGAGTTAACTTAAAATCAAATTTTCTGTACTAATCCTTCTCTACATCACATGTAAAAAATGTTATATACTTGTAGGTGTTGCTACAAAAATGAACTATAAAATATAAAGACAATAAAACATTCGACGACACGTTTGGCTCAATTTGTTATGACCCACGTCACACATATTACTTGCTGTGCCAGTGGTCGCGGGTTCGAGTCCCGCTGACATAAATTTGTGTGATGAGCACGAATGTTTGTACTCCGGTCATGGGTGTTTATATTTATAATATGTATATATTTAAAGTTATATATGTGTAGTGTATCAACTATCTGGTATCCATAACACAAGCCTCGTAACTTACCATGGAACTAAATGGTGTTGTGTGTTAATGTCCCAACATATTAATTTATTTATTTATTTTATTAAATACCGTGACAGATTATTCATAATGATGTCCTACCGAAAAGAAAACACTCTATCACAGTGTTTTCTCGAAAATCGCCACAAAACAAACAACATTACGGGCATGAAAACAAAGATTAAATGATCCAAATGAAAATTAAATGCATTTACAAAAAAAATATTTAACACTAAAATCAAAATATTGTTACTCGAAAAACTTGAAAAACTGAGAAACACCAATTCATTGTCACTAAAAGAGAAGAACGACCCATTTATTTATTTACAAAACATTCTCCACTTACTAAATTATATTTAAATTCACATTACACGCGTATGCAAAACATCATTTTCCTGAGTAAACTTTGTATTATTTCTGAAACTCTTGCACTGTCTAATTTTAACACACCTGTGTTTATTCGTGCGGACGGAGCGTAAAATAACTTTTCTTATTCTCCCTTGTTATACAACCTCCTTTCTCTCATCCTCATACGCCAAGTTATTCGTAACATTTTATAAGTCTATATTTCGTTGGGATTTTCTTATAGATAAGCTGTTATCGCAATACTTTAGGGAACACTTGATCGATAGTGGATCCAAAGTAAATAATGTTATCGTTGGTTCGAGCTGGTAAATAATAATTTATGACGGGATAAGAGTCTTTTTGGCATCTTTTATCTAATGTTATAGTTAAAAATGTTTGTTGGTAATATTATTGTTACAATTCTCTTGTCGCGGTAAAATAGTCAAAATAGTTATATAATAATGACGTTAGTGATACACGTTAGGTACTAGCTGATTAAGAATATAACTTACATTTGGTTCAAGTCTAGTCTATTATTAAAATCATTCATATTATAATATATACTAGCGACTCACGCTCGCTTCGCTCGCGTTCGCCCCTAGGTACGTTTTCCCGGTTAGATATGTTTAGGTATACATAAACAGTAGCTTGCTACTCCTAAGATATTCATTTAAATTATATAATATATATAGCGATTTACCCTCGTTTTGCTTGGGTGCGTAGGCCGTACGCCGATTTTGTTCATAATTTCAGGGTTTTAATTTTTTTGCGGAACCCTGACTCTTTTTGTAAAATAAAAGTAGCCTAAGTTACTCCCTATAACATCAGCTATCTGCCAGTGAAAGTCCCGTCAAAATCGCTCCAGCCGTTCCGGAGATTAGCCGGAACAAACAGACAGACAGACAGACAGACAAAAATTGTAAAAAATGTTGTTTTGGTATATGTACCGTGTATACATCCATATGCATTTAATAAAAAGCGGTTATTTTAATATTACAAACAGACACTCCAATTTTATTTATCTGTATATATATATATATGTAGTTATAACGACACGTTTGGCCCGGTTTGTAGTGACCCTACTTGCTGTGCCAGCGGTCGCGGGTTCGAGTGCCGCTTGGGCATTCATTTGTGTGATGAGCACGAATGTTTCTACTTCAGTCATGGGTGTTTATATTTATAATATGCATGTATTTAAATTTATATGTGTAGTGTATCAACTATCTGGTATCCATAATACAACCCTCGTAGCTTACCATGGAACTAGATGGTGCTGTGTGTTAACGTCCCAACATATTTATAATCTTGCGTTTAACCCTCGCTTCGCTTCGATGCGTCCCTAGGTACGTTTTCAATAGATACATATTTATTGCGTAAAATCGACAATTCGAATTTTGCATAATTTTTAAGGGTTTTCGATTTTCGCGCTGAAACCCTAAATATTACCGAAGTAAAACATACCCTATGCATATGTATGTAGCCCTACAAACTAATCTACTCATCTTTCAGTGAAAGTTCCTCTTCCAGGCAAACTTAGGACGTAGGAGAAATTATATGAAATGGTAGGATATGATTATATAACGAGATATTATTATATCATGGCTTTTTGTGTTTCCGCGACACTATCATAATAAAATTACATTACATTGATTCAAACTAAATACAAAGTACTTGATGATAATCAAATTATTATTTTAAATGCGAAAGTTTGTACGTTGCACAATGCAGATATACATTAAAACAGATAGATGAATTTTGGTGGTACATGGTTTTTATTACTCTCGCTTCACTCGAGTACGTCCCTGGGTAAGCGAATTTTCTTCACAATTTCGTGGGTTTTATTTTTTTTTGCGCTGAACTCTAATAATGTTTCTAAAAAAGAAGCCTAAGTTACTCCTTATAACATCAGCTATCTGTTAGTAAGTAAGTCCCGTCAAAATCAGTCCAGCCGCTTCGAAGATTAGCCGGAACAAACGGACATTATTTGCGTTAAGTATGAAGCTGTTATTTTACATTACAAACAGATACTTTAAAATTTATTTGTATGTATAGATGGTGGCGTTACTTGTATATAATATAAATACAAAAGATACCTACAGATATTCAAGCGAAGTGAGAGAAAAGGCTTTAGACACGATAAACATATCATAGATTAGTCTTCTTGAACATCAGGCGTCAACACAAGATTACAATATTAATTAATCAGTTTTAAATCTTATGAGAACAAAGTAAAGTACACTTTCAAATGACAGTGATGTTATAAGAAAGGGATTAGTGTTGGAATAGTCAAAGATAGTTAGGAGACGTTAAGGTTTTAATAGTTTAACTTAAGTTATTATTAAATTCTACTTCGCCTTAAGAGTAATGGCTGTTTGAACAGTTCATGTCCTTTAAATTAATTCATTCATATTGCATACTTAAAACTTTCCACATTACATTTGACTTCGTTGACTTTATGAAATAAATAAATAAAAAATATATTCTAATTGTCTATACATACACATATAATATAATTGTAGCTGATTGCTGTCTGTACATGGAGGATATTTGAGAAAAACTATTATTTGGGGTGTTTATTAACGCTATACAACCCTAAATAATGATTTTTGGGATTTTTTTCTGTTTGTTTGTGCGTTTGTACGTCCTCATTACAGAAACGGTTTAACCGATAGGGTGCGGTTTTCATTGGTGTATTGTGGTAAACTTCACTTAACATTTAGTAGGTATTTATTTTATTTCGATCGGTTCATAAATAAAAAAAATATTTCAATTTAAAGAATCACTTAGGGACGATCTCGAGCGAAGCGAGGGTGATTCGTTAGTTTTAAATATAAATATCTTTTGGGATTTTTTCGAGAATTTATTGTGATTTTCGGTTCCTCTCTTCAGACGCTTTGAATGTTGAATACTGTCTGTAACAATTATTTTCTATCTATACATATAATAAATTTTTAACTGAGTTGAATCTATACATTAAATATTTTTGGGAAATTTTATTGAAATAGTCAGTCATCCTTATCGATATAGAGGCCGAATCTATAGTTATTAGAATGTTTGTTTGTCTGTCTGGGAATGTATCACGAGAAAACCTCTGGACGATTTCGATGAAATTTAGTATGATGATAATTGGTTGTTCGGGTCAACATATAGGGTACTCTTTACTGCGGGAAAATATCTCATCTCTGAGAAATCTATAGTAAATGTTAAAACGTAACTAGGGACGAACCCGAGCGGAGCGAGAATGGGTCGCTAGTATTATTATATAGAACTTTGAGACGTCTAAAACATTAAATCTCTCCTGTGGCCATGATTGCTGTAAAGCATCATAAAGTGAATATAGTTTTATTTAAAACTAGAAAAACCCGCGGCTTCGCCCGTGCTAAAACTACAACAAAAAAACTTTAAAAAGATAGGTTTCATACAAATTTTCATCCTTTATTATATCTCTTTATGGGATGAATTTCAAAAAACACTTAAACACGTATTTATTTAATTGTATTGAAGAGCATTAATGCCAAGTTTCAAGAAATTCTGATCATAAATATTTTTTGGGTTCTGTTATAACGTGTATTCCCGTGGGAATGAGATAATCTCCCGCAGTAAAAAGTATCCTATATGTTGACCCGGATATCCAGCTATCATCATACCAAATTTCATCAAAATCCCTCAAGTGGTTTCTCTATGGTGCGGTAACAGACAGACAGACAGACAGACAAAATTCTAAAAACTATAGATTCGGTCTCTGTATCGATAATAAAGTCTATTTCAATAAGATTTTCCAAAAAATATTTAACGTACAGATTCGACTTAGTTAGAATTTTATTATATGTATAGATGTCAAATATTCGCATAAGAAAGAATAATCTGTTAATTTTGAAAACAGGCATATTAGTTTACAGCCTAATGCTACATATTCTATAAGCATCTTAATTCTAATCTATTCCAGCTTTTATATTCACTAAAAATAACAAGAAAAATAGAATACATTAGTAAAAAAAATAGAGCTGGGAACAGTACATAAAGACATTTTCTGTTAAGCATCTACCTAATTGTGTACGTGTTTTCATTCATTCATTTTACATTTAATTATTACTTTAATTGACATTTGTTTTGTACACTTTATGTATGTATTGTATGTATTCAGCTCTTTTTAACGTCCCACTGCTGGGCACGGGCCTCCCTTCAAGACGAGGGGAATCAGGCCATAGTCCACCACGCTGGCCAAGTGCGGATTGGCGGACTTCACATGTCTTTCGAAAACTTGCTAGGTTCTCTCAGACATGCAGGTTTCCTCACGATGTTTTCCTTCACCGTAAGGCAAGTGGTAATCAAGTTAGAAAATGATTCGCACATGAAAATATCAGAGGTGCGAGACCCGGGATTTGAACCCGCTTCACTCGGTTTCCCAAGCGAGCGCGTTACCACTGGGCTACCACTGCCTTGTACATTTTATACAACTTCTTTATTGTACACATTGTTTTAAATGTTTTAAATTTAATTTCCCTCTTCAATACTTCAATTAACAGAATAATGAAATGATAATTCTATTATTTACGTTAGTAGATTATTGTGTACAAAAGAGTATTATTAAAATTATCATTTCATTGCGAATCTATTTTTTTCTAATATAACCTATAATATTATAAAGAGGTAGAGTTTGTTAGTTTGTTTACTTGTTTGTTTGTTTGAACGCGCTAACCTCAGGAACTACTAATCCGATTTGAGAAATTCTTTTTGCTTTAGATAGCAAGTTTATTGAGGAAGACTAGGCCATATATCATGTTACTGCTCAAGGGAGCAGAGCAGTAATCATAAATGTGAACAAATCGGGCAGACTTCTATACATTATTGTAAATCTGATGTTTATAATTACAAAAATTTAACGCGAGTGGAGCCACGGGACACAGATAGTACGTCATATGTAATTATTGTTATGAATGAGTCCAAGTCGTTTCATACCGATTTAATATGATAAGTATGTCGTTACGCATAAACACGTTATGGCCTAGTATTTTATCAGCTGTATACACTTAGTTGACTTTGAAATCGTTTAGATAGCGCATATAGGACACTTACACAGGTTATCTTGGGACTAAGTATTTCATTTTTAAATGCTTTTAAAGTACATAACGCAATCTCTTCAAATATTATAAAGAGTTTGTATGTTGGTTTGTTTGAACGCGCTAATCTAAGGAACTACTAATCCGATATGAAAAGTTCTTTTTGTATTAGATAGCCTGTTTAGGTATTGAGGAAGGCTATAGGCTATATGTCGACGATACTTTTGGCTCAGTTTGTAGTGACCCTACTTGCTGTGTTAGCGGTCGCGGGTTCGAGTCCCGCTGGGTGGCATTCATTTGTGTGATGAGCACGAAAGTTTGTACTCCAGTCATGGGTGTTCATATTTATAATATGTACATATGTTTTTCATATTATATATGTGTAGTGTATCAACTACCTATCTGATATCCATAACACAGGCTTCGTAGCTTACCATGGAACTAGATGGTTCTGTGTGTTAATGTCCCAACATATTTATTATATATATGCCATATAATATATAGTCTATCTATTCCATACTAACCGTTGAAAAGTACCTAGGGACGAACCCGAGCGAAGCAAGGGTGAGTCACTAGTCAAAACAAACAGACAAATAGATTAAATAAGTTATATGAAAAAAAATGTGCAACAACTTATATACTTACTTTTGCCCGCAGTTTCACTCGTGTAGTTCACTTATATAAGTACACATATTTGCTCGCCGCTTACGGCCAAGATATAAGATAAACTTATCAATCAATTGGCTATTAAATGAATAAAGAATTTTTCAAGTCGGATCGATATTAATGAGATTTTTATTGACATCCAAACAATAACTAAACTCTTTACCAATTACCTTTATAATATCTAATCTAATATTCAATTTATATATATATTTATTTATTTATATGTACCGGCGATCTTGAAAACGGTTCTAACGATTTAGCTGAAATTTGGTATGTAGGGGTTTTAAGGGGCGAAAAATCGATTTAGATTAGTCTTATTAGGAAAACCGTGTGTTTTTCAGTTTTCATGCGGTTTTTATTCGGGAAATATGGTCGATAATTTTTTACGGTCATTACGCTTACTTTATAAGCATCGCGGTCAAGCGGTCAAGGTGCAAGATTAACAATCACAGGTGTCCGGGTTCGAATCTCGATCGGATACTAAGTTTTTTTTTTCGCTTTTTGTATTTATTCAAGTTTTTAGTTTTTTTATTTAAAAAATACGATAGGTGTAACAAAAAAAAAACTCCGAGCGAAGCTCGGTCGCTCAGGTATTTTTTGATTAGTATGATTCCATTTTATGTATATACAGTATATGTAGGTACATTTTTTATTCATCAAATGCAATGAGTTTCCCGCACTAAAATCGAAGCTTATATACCTACGATGCCCGATGAAACTAGATAGTCAGCTTGTAAGCTAATATAACTTCTCAAAAAACAAATACTTCGTATACTAAACACGCCCAATATTTATATCGCGTGATGATTGTTGTCTTAAATATTTAAGAATATAAAATATATAAAAAGTATATAAATATAAAAAGTATTTTAAAAAGATTTCGAATATTTGTTACATTTCGCTTTTATTTTTCTCTGTCGATAAAAGTATTAATCAAATAGGTCCAAAAAGAAATATATACATATAATACCTCTACTTTTACAGATGTCAATGCGGTGACCTAATTCGCTATCCGCCGAACTCTATTTTTCGCTGTTTTAAAAAGGCCTTTTTGTGTTTCAAAATGAAACTGTACTATACGAAAATGCGAGCTTTCATTTTCGAGCCAAAATGCAGTGACAGAATCATTTCTGGTTTTTGTATGCCCTAAATGTTAAAATAGGCAAAAAAATACCTGTTGTCTCTATTCAACTTGTATGTATTATGATGCGTTGAAAAAGACCATTCTTATATTCTTATTTTTAACTAACGGCCCATCTTCGGTTCGCTCGGGTTCGCCTCTAGAAAATGAAAAAACAAATGTATCCCATGGAAAATTTTGGAAAATTTCATTAAAATCCATTTAGTACTTTTTGCGTGAAATAGTAACAAACATCCATACATCTAGACATCCTAATAAACTTTCGCATTTTTAATATTAGTAGGATAAAGGTTGTATGAAATTTCGATATACTATTGCTACTGTTACTGTTTAATTTTTTTATCATATATATATATAGGTATTTCAGTCATTTTATTATTAAGCAGAAAATATATAAATAATATCATTATTTTATCAGCACAACATTTTATATGCATTTTTTTCAATTGAAATTAAAATCTTTGTAGTTTTTTCAATATTCCTAGATAAAGACCATTATATCAATCTTTTATTTTATAATCATTGGGTCATCGAACATGAATAAGAAAAATCAAACAGAGTATTAACTCAACAACAAAGGTTAACAAAGAGATATTTTAATTAAAAAACGGTATAAATACAGTTGCATTTTCAATTATAAGCATTAAAAGCAATACGACGGTATTCGCAAAATATTTGTAGAGAACTTTTACAAAAACAATCATGGGATACTTTTGATGTCGAAATTGTTCACAAGTAGCGCAAAGTGCAAAGTTTCGAGCGGTTTCATAGAGGCGTCACTTAACCAGCCTTTAGCGGAAGTTGCCATGTAATTAAAACGTGCTTATCTGCGAGCTGGCAATTGGCCTGGCTTTTTATGTTCTAATACGAATTTGGAGAGCTGCCAGTCGTCATGCCTTGCTTATTATGCAAGTTTAGGATTCCCTGATAATACTAAACTAAGATGTGAGTGTCCGAATAACTTGGAATTGTTAATAATAGAACCTAGTTGTTTTGGATAAATTCTAGTACAATAGATTATGTGATATAATTAAAGTTTTACTTCAAAAGCTTTAAGCTCATTAGAAAAATACAAAAATCTAAACTCCAAACAAAAACTAGAGTTCTTTGTCCCTCTTGGTTTATGCAAACAATAGGAATTTGGTCCTAAATAAGGTAAATTGGGAAAAATGTTATAAAAACCTCAGTCCTTTGTTAATACTTATACATCTTGTTCTCTCTCGTATACGTATAAAAGACACCTGTTCATTTCATAAGGAATATATAATAACGTTTTAACGGTTATGTATTTGACACCTTTTATTTTTTGTTTTGTGTTTGGTAAGTGTTTGCGTTGTTTGAATATTTTCTATTGACAGACTTTTTATTTAAAGAATCAATTATATTCAAACTTACATTATTATAAATGATATATCGACAAATTCAGAGATGTGAAGTTTAAGTAAAATAAAGATAATAGTCAATAGGTTTAAACTTTTTACAAATCAGTAAATACTACGATATGGTAACATTCAACAAGTGCTTTTCCGATTTTAAAACAGGATACCACAAAGTGTATATATATGTATACTTATATATATATAGTTTGCTTCGATTTAAGGAGATAAAACGTGTCTTTTTTTTCTATAAATTCTGACATAAAATAAATGATTCATATAAATAACACCTTGAGAATTATGTAATCGCATCTTGAACATTGTATAAAAAAATTAACTTTATATAAAATTTGAAAATTATCAAATTAACGCCGAGTTCCTTTTGCCAATTTTTCTTAAGATACGTGGCAATTCTTTTAAAAGTTATTTCGGTGATAGAATAAATAACATTCAATAACTGTAAAATTTTATGCTAAATAAAAAAAAACTTGACGAACTGGTAGCAAGTGTATTGCGTGTATAACTTTTAAATAATTATATTAACACAGGAGTCTTAGTTTTAGTCAATACTTAACCTAGCTTATCTGGCTCATATATTATTCATAGAAGTAATCTCGAAGAAGCATCTAGTTACCCGCAGTAAGAGCTCATTATCGTCCGCGTCACTCGCAACGGAATTACAAAGTACTGAGATTTGAGAGCTCGCTCAATTTCGGAACGGACTTTAATATTCATAAGGCAAATAAATCCTAAATGAGACGGTCGAATGAATATAAGGTTATGTATACATCGTTTGCACTGTATTTAAAAATTTTATAATTTTTTTTTCATATTATTATCATACTATTTTAAAAGGACAGGACCGTTTTAATACATCGATTGGTGTTTTTCAAGTGTTCAAGCGTAGACGAAAAACATTGCAACGAACAAATAAAGAAAAGCAATATTGAAGACAAAAAGTAATACCTATATTATAGTCTTATATTAAACTAGCGACAACTTGGTACGTTTTAGCGGTTAGTATAGATTTCTCAGAGATGAGATATTTTCCCGCTGTAAAAAGTATTCTATATGTTGACCCGAATAACCAGCTGTCATCATACCGAATTTCATCGAAATCTGTACAGTGGTTTTCTCGTGATGCGTTACCAGACAGACAGACAAAAAATCTAAAAATCATAGATTCGACCTCTGTATCGATAATAATGACTATTTCAATAAGATTTTCAAAAATACATTTTTTTACATATTTAAGATCTTTTTGTAAATATTGCCTGAAATAAATGAATAAATAAAAAAATAAAAAAAAATATTCAATGTACAGATTCGACTCAGAATTATATTTTATGTATAGAAACATACATATATATCTGTATATATATAATATAGGTGATATTAGATAACATCTACATATACTTATTATAGTTTTGTTATTACAAGATTTAATTTCATTATTAAAAAAAATATTGTCATTGTGTTTATTGATTTCTCAACTCCATATTCATGATATTTGCATTAAATAAAAAAAACGTTATCCTCTTTAATGCAGTCGGTTAAAATAATTATAAGTACGTTTTCTCATCTCATACATTAAGAAAGAATTAAATAATATCCGCAGATATATTGAAAAAAATATATCTAGATGATCAAATTTTTCCGCCATCCCAAAGTCCTTACTGAAAACGGGTGTAATTCTACATTTCATTAACTCAAATGCCAAAGTAAATTTTAAGAAGACGAATCTTTTAAATTAAATATTGATGAAGAACCGTTTCGTGTTTATCTTTACGGGAGATTGGTTTCGGTTAAGTCTGATTTCTGATTTGCACGGATCTTAAGAAAATCAAGATTTCAGCATCGAATATATTATAATAAATTTCTATTGAATATATATTGTTGAGAATATTCAATATACTTCATAAAGATATATTGGTGAATATCTTTTGAATAAATTAGGTAAGGAAAAAGGTTATTTTCTTTAAAGAATCTTTAAGATATTATGTTGTATGTATTCAGCCCTTTTTAATGTCCCACTGCTAGGCACGGGCCTCCCTTCAATACAAGGGGATCAAACCATAGTCCATCACGCTGGCCAAGTGCGGTTTGGCGGACTATACATGTCTTTCGAAAATTTGTTAGGTTCTCTCAGACATGCAGGTTTTCTCACAATGTTTTCCTTCACCGTAAAACAATTGATAATCATGTTGGGAATGATTCGCACATGAAATTATCAGAGATGCGAAAACCGGGATTTGAACAAGCTCCACTTGTGAGACCAAGTGAAGCAATGGTAGCCCTGTGGTAACACGCTCGCAAGCGAGCGTGTTACCACTGGGCTACCATTGCCTGTGCCTTAAAGATATAATCAAATTATTTATTCACACTACTGTTTAACCTATCGGTCTACTTAAACAGGTCTTTCTTCGATAACTGGTTTGAAGCTGCGATATTCGACGTAGAATGTAGCGACAGTATGGTATGAAAAACTAATTTAGTCGTTCCTCAAACGATGGCTTTATTAACTAGTTCACTTTGCTATAATATCAGTATATGAAATTATTAATCAATAATTCGCAAATGGCCTAAAATCGATTAGCTTAAAATCTTTGGAAGAGAGAGATCATACTATGTCCAACAGTAGAATTTTTTTGGCTGTGATATAATGTATGTAATACCTATTCCTGAACAATTTCTTACAATATATGTACTTTTATTTAAAACATTCTGAAATTCGTATCTTCAGGTTTAGTTTTCCCAAATTGAATTATATAACTTTTTTTTTTTTTTGGACATTAACACACAGCATCATCTAGTTCCATGGTAAGCTACGAAGCCTGTGTTATGGATACCAGATAGTTGATACACTACACATATATAACTTTAAATACATACATATTATAAATATAAACACCAATGACTAGAGTACAAACATTCGTGCTCATCACACAAATGAATGCCCCCAGCGGGACTCGAACCCGCGACCACTGGCGCAGAAAGTAGGGTCACTACAAACTAAGCCAAACGTGCCGTCATAACATTAAAAATTTTATTACAGTAAAAGTAGAAAGAACAAAATTCTGTAAATTGCAAATGCGTGAAGCGACGCACACAGTAGACTCTTTATGTACACGCACTAAGCAAATATGATTAGTGTAATAGATACTGTCACTGCACTAGTGACTAGTCAATAGCTAATGAATGAGCGGTCTCTGAAGATAATAGCGATAGAGTAACAGAACACAGAGGGAAAATAAGACAAAATAAGCTCATGTGTTGTGCTTAACGCGCTTTTACTTCACTTGAATCTTGTAGAAAGAAGTTATTTATAAGATAAAATGTATACTAATATTATAAATGTGAAAGTTCGTGAGATTGTATGTATGTATAGATGTATAGATGTTTGTTACTCTTACTCGCAAAAACTACTGAATGGATTTTAATGAAACTTTACAAATAATATAGCTCATACATCATAATAACACATAGGCTACTTTTTATCCCGGACAAATGTACGATTCCCATGGGATAGATTTGTTTTTGTTTTACAAGAGAGAACTCGAGCGAAGCGAGGGTGAGCCGCTAGTATAAAACAAACAAAAGAAAATAATGAGTTTATGAGTAATAGTACAATTCTTTTACTTTTTGGTAGTAGTTATAATGTTATAAATATCAAAGCCTTTAAAGTTTGTGAAAGCTTTTACATTCCACGTGTATTTGTAATTTAAGGAGCAAATATCAATACTTGATGATATTCACGTTAATTCCTAACGAGAAGCCGAGTAATTACTACACCCCATCCTTAACGATGTACTCGATCAAGGACCCGTAATGTAGGATATGTGTAATCGTACATTGCTTACAATTTAAATAGGTGAAGAGAACGGCATATATTACAGCAATTATAAAAGTCCTTAAGCTTTTACGATCATTGAAAACATTTGCATAAGACGGAATTTACTATGTTTCCAACTTACTTTTATAAGTTCCCGATATTTCGGCAATGTTGCAAACGCCATAGTTAGTTTTTATCCATGATCCGCGCCACATGATGGGTACATCGTTAAAAGTAGCCTCTGTTAATCCGGTTAATCCTGAATGAAGAGTTTATCCATCCCGAGTATTACTCAAATCCTTTGAACTGTTGCTGCGTTAAAAAGTAACGAATATTATATTCTCTCTCGAAAAATTTTGGATTTATGGTTTATGTGACAATACGTATATGTACGGTATGTTGCCTGGTTCTCTCGTTAATTAAACTGCCCTGTTGGTCTAGTGAGTAGTACTTACGACTGCACATCCGAAGGCCTGGGTCCGAAGCCTGGGTCGACCCAAGCTAGCCAAGTATAATTATTCGATCTTTCGCTAATAATTTTCAGTATTAACCTCGGGTCTCTTACACGTTGGCGGTACTTCAACTCTGTGCTTCGTAAACATGTTAAGCCGGCAATCCTGCGCCTGAACTCTCACAAGACGTGACGTGTTGAATAGATCATGCAGATACTACTTATCCTGGATTTACATGGTTGAGAACAATATAGTTTCTATTCTCTAAGATTAATGTTTTAATAATTTTATTAATTAAATTATGTATGTAAATACACTTGTGTGTATTACAAAAGTTTATTAGGTACCAATCTGATTATTTACTAAAGTCTAGAAATATTTTGAACAATAAATAATTAAAATTCCTAACCAAACATGTATACTAGAACTAAGCAACATGCAAAAGAATAAAACACATTACATCACATAATTAGTTTGTTACGGTTTATCGTGATTGAATTAGTAATTTACACTGGCTATGTAATAAATATTCATTGCCATATTAACGTTTGCCTTACTGGTAAAACTACGAAGTGTACTTGACTGTAACATTCATATAATTTCAATTACAATACCACTAATTTCAAACAAGATAGAGTAGTTAAGCCCTTACGAAAGAGCAAGACCCTAGTATTAACTTATAAATTAACTTATTACGTCTTGTTTTCTTTATGTAAGTACAATTGTAAGGTTTGATTTTGTATAAAATAATCGGACTACTTATTACATATGCGAAACTTTGTATATGTGTGAATGTTTGTTACTCTTTCAGGCTTAAACGACTGGACCGATTTGGATAAAATTTAGTCCACAAATAGACTCTGAACTTCAGTAAAATATAGGTGTAAGTACTTTATGGCACCTAGGGATACATACATACAATCTTTCGCATTTACAATATTAGTACGTTATTACAAGTACGATCACATTTTATTTGTTTTTCCTACATTTTCATAACGAAGGAAATTGTAACGTTGAATTTTCCAATAAAAAGTAAAAATATATCACGCAAAGCTAGGCAAATTGCATGTCTAAGAGGAAAAAAACAAAGCCTTCTTCACGAACGTAGATCCTTAACGTCTCCGTGTCATCTTGGAAAATATACAGAATAGCAAGTAGATGTGATGCGAGAAAGATTTTTGCCTGATTTCGACATAAAACTCTTAAAATCGATTAGTGAACAGTTTATTAGCTTAATAAAAATCAAAATTTATTTTGGTATATGTTTGAATAAATACATACATAAATAAATATGTTGGGACTTTAACACACAACAACATTTAGTTCCATAGTAGGCTACGAGGCCTGCGATATGTATACTAGATAGTTGATACACTACACATATAATAACTTTAAATACATACATCACCAACGGAACTCGAACCCGCGTCCGCCGGCACATTAAGTAGGGTCACGACAAACTGAACCAAACTTGAATAGGTCATCCTTAGTATTACAATTAATGCTCAAATGTATTTAGTTTTTTCTTTTGTCACGAATTAGAATTAGTAATTTTAGTTAAGGTTAACACCTCCCGGTTAATTTCTAAGAAATCAATTATTAACTGGCACACCGGTGTCCCATCGGAATGTGAGAGTAAAAGGAATAAAGATAGCACGTTATGTCTGCGCGTACGCGCGTTACACTATAATATCTCCTGCGCATCTGGCTAGCCTCAGTGAGATTGGCCGCCGTGGTCGAAACCGGTCAGGAGGATATCATAATGATGTATTAAAAACGAACTTAGTCTCAAACCCGCCAAGCAAAATGCTAGGTTCCAAAACCATTTATATAAATTTTCTCCAAAACCATCTAAAGTTCTATTGAATAAATCTTTATTCCCTCTGTTAAGTTTATAAAAGAAAAAGTTAATAATCTTGCTAATCCTATAAATGTGAAAATTAAGATGGATGTTTGGATGTTTGTTACACGATTACGCCAGAACGGCTGAACGAATCTGTATAAAATTTGACACAGAGATAGATTATAGTGTGGAATAGCACACAGACTATTTTTTATCTCGGAAAAATGTACGTTTCCCGTGGGATAGATTTGTTTTTATTTTTGTGGTAACATAATATTGACCACATCCTCTTACCTTTATGAACCTTCTCTTAATATCACAAATTAATTCATAGCGTGTTTCAAATATAAGTAATTAAGTAATGATTGCAAAAAAATTCACAATTTTTAATTTATTGCTTTGTATCATAATGCTCGAGCATTGTCCTTTCTCACGACATCACGCGATAGTTGCAATATTTATGCCTATACAATGTAGTTCTTTTTTTTAACATGTTACGACCACTTTCAGTTGTATATTTGATGTGCCGGAAACACTGTTGCTAGACGCGATGTAAGTGAAAATAAAATATATGTTAGCGTTATCTTGGGAAAAAATGAAGTCAACAACGTTATGCATAAATTCATTTAATTTCATGATAGCTTTTATATATAGTGATGATATAATGAGTGTAATCTAGTAAATGTAGTTGCTCTATTTGTCTGAGATTCAAACTTAAAAGTTTATGGAAAATTAGATTGTTGAATACTTTACTACTAGTTTTTATTTATCTTAAATAATATGATAGACCAAGTTTTTTTTTTAAAAACCTATATTTGTCTTCAAATACACATTAACTCCTTTATCATCAAAATCGGTTCAGTCGTTCGAAGGTATGTTCAATAGTAACATTGTAATTAAAAGACAAACAGACAATACATGTTTATAATATTACTAGCATCGTATTCTTATTTCGCTCGCCTGCGTCCTTATGTAAAAGCCTATATACTACTCCTCATAGTCTATCCACATGCTAGATTTCATCCAAATCAATCAAGTTTCAGCGCGGGTAAAAAAACATACATACGTGCTTTCATTGCGACATTTTCGCATTTACCTATTTATAAAAAAAACTATTTCCAAAAAATTTTTTATTGATTACACTAAAGCTCGTCATCCACTAAAGAAAAAGAAATGAAAATCATTTAGAAAAACAGAGAAAAAAGTACTGAACTGTATTGTCTTTGTTTATTTATATATATATGTACATAGATAGTACGATGGATATGAATAATAAATATGTTTGGACTGAGCCATAAACGAAAACCAAATCCATTAAAAATTAATTTAATTAGGGCTATTCCACCTTAACAAAGGCACTTAGGGGCTATATATAAATAAGTGTAATGGTACATAAGTACAGCCGTTTGTGGTTACGGCATAATGCTAACAACTACAGGCGCGTTTACGCGACACAGAGGTAATGTTAGAATATCTAATGCAACCACATTCAGTTTGATCTAATATTAATGCTTAACTTTCCAGTATTACGTACTTTAATAGCATTAACATAAATTTTCCCGTACATAATTCATTCATGTACATTTTGTTAAGGTGACATTATTGTATCCAAAAGGAGTGATAAAACAATATACTCGGCTCAGAATCTGGCGTCTCTTGCTAAAAATCATTTAGAAAAATCGTGCCAATACTATACATTTGTAGAAACAACGATTAATTATTAAAATAATAAAATAAAAATATTAAATACAAATGATAAAAGTTTAATTAAATAAATTAATAATTTATAAATAATGTGATAAAAAAATACATAACTCAGTTCACCTCAATGATACAATAAAATACTTTAAAAAAATTATAAGAGAAACTTTTAATCAATCTATGTTTTTTAAGATGTTCACGTTCTTGGATATCAATCACCACCGTTTGTAATAACTAAACACATAAATAATTTTAATTATAAACGATATACACAACATGTTTATATACAAACTAGCGGATTACGCTCGCTTCGCTCGCGTTCGTCTCTAGGTACGTTTTCACGGTTAGCTATGTTTATACATAAATAGTAGGTTGCTACTTCTAAGATATTCATTTAAATTACATAGCGATTTACGTTATATATGTACGTACGTTATTGCATACGCCGTATTAAAACCCATGAAATTGTGAACAAAATCTGCGTACGGCGTACGCAATAACGTACGTGTACGTAACGTAAATCGCTATATAATTTAAATCAATATCTTAAAAGTAGCAAGCTATTATTTATGTATAAACATAGCTAACTGTGAAAACGTACCAGGGACGAACGCGAGCGGAGCAAGGGTGAGTCGCTAGTGTCTTAATAAATGTGGAAGTTGTTCATAATTATTTCAAATATAGACAATCCCACAGGATTTTAATAAAATATTATTGAAATATATTGAAACTTGCATGTTCAGCTAAAGTAAAGTGCTTGGTATGTTACTCCGTAAGTGGGGAAAGGCTTTTGAGAGGATGGGTCTCTTCAAATCAAGCACATATGAAGCTGAATATTTTATTCCAATGTTATTTTAAATTCAGGTGTTTATGGAATATGAATTTACAACGAAAACGTATTATCTCTGTTTACCGGTGGTAGGACTCTGTCAAGCCTGAGGAGTCCGACTGGATGGGTACCACCCCCTTATCTATTTCTGCCGCCAAGCAACAATAATTGCATTGTTGTGTTCCGGTATGAAGGATAAGGTAGCCAGCGCAATTACAGGCAAGAGGCATATCATCTTAGTCCTCACAGTGACAACGCACCTGTGGTTCTGCATTTTCGTTACTTAAAACCTAATGAACCGTAGGTGTTATGGGCGACAGGTACTGCTTTCCATCAGTTGGTCTGTCTGCTCGTTTGTCACTGAATTGCATAAAAAAAAAAAAAAAAAAAAAAAAAAAAAAAAAAAGGTACGTCCCTTATCTATCTACATATAGTAAAAATCTGAGTCGAATCTAATTAATAAATATTTTTTTGGAAAGTTTATTGAAGTAGTCATAATTATTGATACAGAGGCCAAATCAGTTTTTAGTATTTTTGTCTGTCTGTCTGGGAACATATTACGAGAAAACCACTGGACAGATTTTGATGAAATTTGGTATGATGATAGCTGGCTACCCGGGTATTTATTTTATATAGGATTTTTCTATTTAATTTTATATAGGATGTTTTTTACTGCAGAAAAACATCTTATCTCTGAGAAATCTATACTAAACGCGAAAACGTAACGAGGGACGAACCCGAGCGGAGCGAGGGGAAGTCGCTAGTGTAGTATATGATTAACGGCTTACTCCGGCTTCGTCCAGTTGCTTATTGTTTATTTTAACTCTTCCTTAACATAAAAGTAGTTAAATCGAAAAGACACGGAAAAATATATAGAAGTGATAATTAGAGTTTTGAGTTTTGGTCAGAAACCGGTTTCCTCAATTTTTTTTGCAACACTAAGAGTTAATATTAATAAAACGCTTTAATCATAAAAATCCACTGCCTTTCCGAGCCTCAGGTGCGATCAGTACGTCTCGGTGTGAATAATTAATTAGTAAGATGACTTGTAAGTTGTACCTAATGTACCTGTACCTATAGGTATATAAGTAGTCAGCCCAAGAGAATATCGAACCTGCAATTTTCAGAACATTACAAAGTTTCAACAGAAATATCATGTGCCTCACGACAGCACGAATACTCAAATGCTTTACTATTTATTGACACAAACAAAATTCGCATTATTTATCATGGAGTCGTCTCAAAATGTTATTGCAAAATAATATGAATAATGTTAGAAGCATTTATATTTCTTAGAAGCTGACAAAATAAATGACAAAGAGCTGCAGTTTATGTAAAAGAAGAAGAAGTGTATTTTATTTTGACGGTTTTTCACGGTTAGCTATGTTTACGTATACGTATGTATGTTTTGGTATACATAAATAGTAGCTTGCTATTTCTAAGATATTCATTTAAATTATATAGCGATTTACGTTACGTACGTACGCCGTACGCGAATTTTGTTCACCATTTCATGGGTTTTAATTTTTTTCGCGGAACCCTGATTATTTTCTAAAATAAAAGTAGCCTAAGTTACTCCTTATAATAGCAGCTATGTATCAGTGAAAGTCCCGTCAAAATCGGTCCAGCCGTTTCGGAGATTAGCCGGACAGACAGACAGACAGACAGACAAAAATTGTAAAAAATGTTGTTTTGGTATGTGTACCGTGTATACATCCATATGCATTTAGTAAAAAGCGGTTATTTTAATATTACAAACAGACACTCTAATTTTATTTATCTGTATAGATGAAAAACTCGTTATATGTGTTATTAAAATAGATGAGCTTAAGATTGACGTAATTAAGAATAGTTGATACTTTTATATTTATGATATACTAGCGACTTACCCTCGCTTCACTCGAGTGCATCTCTAGGTACGTTTTATATAAATACATATATAGTTATTGCGAGTATACCTTAGGAGGACTCATGCTTCATATTGCAGACTTTTCTGTAAGCCTTTTTAAGTGAAACCTTGTTAAGCCCAACATATTTAGCCAGTTTAGCCATGTAAATTTCTGAGGATGACTCGAACCAGTAATTGTGTTTTTCGGTGGAAACGAAAGATTTTCCTATAGTAAGAGGTATCCTAAATGTTGCCTCGAGGAATAAGTTATCACTGCACAAAATTTAGTTAAATTTTTTCAGTGTTTTTTGGATGCACACACACTTAAACAGATATAAATAACAGACAAAGTTTTTAATAACTATTATTTTGAAGTAGACCTAGAATCTTCTGTACCTACACAATATGTTACAGTCATTGTTTTTAAAAAATATTTTATTTACAGATTTCGCTAAGTTACTTTTTATTATATGTATAGATACTTTTTTTAAGTCCAATAGAAAAAGGAAGCTTTTTTTTGGAATATATTCGACGAAAAATATATAATTTAGTCCATTTACTATTAAAAGTGAACGAAAATAAACCTTATCTTAATTGCTACGCCTAAAAAAATACGTTACAAGAAAAGTTCTTTGTATCTGATATTATATATCATATACATGTGTACATTTAATATTGTAAATATACATATATGTGCACATTTAATATCTATACATATAATAAAATTCTAACTGAGTCGAATCTGTACCTTAAATATTTTTTAGAAAATCTTATTGAAATAGACTTTATTATTGATACAGATACCGAATCTATAGTTTTTAGAATTTTTGCCTGTCTGTTACCGCATCACAGAAAAACCACTGGAGGGATTTTTATGAAATTTGGTATGATGATAGCTAGATATTCGGGTCAACATATAGGGTACTTTTTACCACGGGAGATTATCTCATTCCCACGGGAATACACGTTATAACTCAACACAAAAAATATTTATGATCAGAATTTCTTGAAACTTGGTATTAATGCTCTTGAATACAATTAAATAAATATGTGTTTTAGCGTTTTTTGACATTTATCCCATAAGGAGATAAAATAAGGGATGAAAATTTGTATGAAACCTAGCTTTTTAAAGTTTTTTTGTTGTAGTTTTAGCACGAGCGAAGCCGCGGGTTTTGCTAGTTATAAATAAAGAACAAATAAATTTCTTATATAATACTAATTTTAGTGTTTATACATACGATTATCATTTAATAAAAAAATGCACTAGGTATCTAGCATAACATCGTAATGGTAACCAAAATATATAAGTAAGTACCTCGTGTACATAAAAACATAAAGGGCCATTCGTTAATTACGTAAGGATCCAGTGGGGGAGTTATAACCATTGGTAATACGCAATACTAAAATACGTAATATTTCATAAGTCAAAATGTGCGATTTCTAACATGGAGTGATGAATATTTGAGACCTAAGCGTTGGCGAAAACAAGTCTGAGATCTATTTTATTTCTTTTTTAGTGTATTATTTCAAAAATGAAAATCTTCGATTTACGTCAATTTATGAGTTTAAGTGCAATTGATACTGTTTTAAAACCAGATAAAATCTTACGTAAGAAGGGAAAGGGGGAGTCCTAGAAATCCAACGTGCTCTTACATGGAGGTAGCGGGGTCAAAAATGGCCAAAATTATCCTTACGTACTTAACGAATTAAATCTTAAGATAAAAATTATCTAAATAATATGATCTAAAAATAAAGATGCTGTTAGCCTTATCTATTACTAACTAAACAGTAAGTTAATAAATCGGTTTTACACTGAAACTCCCTAACTAAATTATAATTATAAAATTATAGGTTTATAATTTAGCACAATATCGAGAGGATCAATACCGTCGGATCGGAACTATTAGCATCGCATTCCAGTGATATTTTGAATATCACGATGATATTGCATTCCCGATGCAGACACCGCAAATTACTGGAGGTTTAGTATTGGACATGCTGTTTAACTATGCTTTATAATATAACTTTATCATATTCTTATTGAAAAAACAGTAAGTTAGGGCAAGTTTACAGGTCAATTTATTTTAATCTTAGTTGAAATTTAGAACCTTTGATCTCGACCGAAATTTAGATCTCGGTTAATTTCATTTTATAAAAAAAAACTGGAGAAGAGATAAAGGGAGAGAGTAAGAGAAAAATATTATTGAAAATTAATATTAGTTGGCTATAGATTAAATCTTCGAAATTAGAATACTATTGTAAATGCGAAAGTTTGTGTATGTATGTTTGTTATGTCTTCACGCTGGACGGATTTGAATAAACATTTAATTCACAGATAAACTATGACTTTGAGTAGCAAATTCGCTGTTATTATTGATAAAAAATCCCAAAAGGTCGCGCTGTCTATATTTATTATTATTAATACAAAAGCACGGTACAAGATAAGAGATTGGTAAACAAAACATTTACCTAACAGATATTTAATATCATAAAATACTTCTTTAATAAAATCTTGTCTGGACGTTTTTTCATAAATTAATTCCGTTTGTCATTTAACAAGAATCGGACTAAGTGGGTCGAACGGGAATTAGTAATAAATCGGGTCGGAATGCCGGGAGCGGGTTGTCAAAACGTCAATAATAGGAACGCTGAATCTGCGAGCTGGCTTAAATTAAAATCGGTTTTACGGTCCGTGGGCTTAGGATAATGGAAAGGGTAACGTATTTTTTTATGTTATATCATAATTCATTTCCACTCATTTGTAGGTTGATATTGCTGCCACGTAGAAGTAGGTTCGATTTCTGTGTGAGTAACGCAGTTTTTAGGGTTCCGTACCTCAATAGGAAAAAACAGAAACCCTCATAGGATCTCTTTGTTATTCTATTCTTCCTGTAGACCTAGAAATTTATCTGAATATATAGAAATTTATCATAGAGGAAAGAATCCGAAATGCGTTGTTGTTGTTAGTTTCATGCTACGGAACCCTCGATGTGCACAGACTCGCACTTTCCGATTTTTTAAATGACATTATAAATGAAAAACTTTATGAATATATCAACATATTTGAATGAATTTCGGAATAGAGATAACTTATTTCCTAGGTATATATATATATATATATATATATATATATATATATATATATATATATATATATATATATATATATATATAGATTCCATGCGTGTACGTATTTTGTCATATCACTTAAAACGTATAGTAAAAACAATAATAGCTCTTATTCATCACATAAATATACATTCTAGACAGATAACAATGATTAAAATAGAAAAAAAAAATTCGAATTAGTTTCAGCAAAATTTTACTGTACAATATCATTTGCATTGAACTCAAATTAACTCGTCGCAAACAATACTGTCAGTTAGAGTGGCATTTGTTTTATACCTAATGAAAGTATATAAATACGTTATCTCCATCATCACTACCAATGTTTATGTTACGTCTATAATTTTATATATTATAATATTTATTATCAAACAGCCATCTGATATGAAATTCGCCATTTGTTGATTTTCAAAATGTGATTACAATGCACACTTACAAAGATTATAAATTATTAAGCACTAGCGGCTCACCCTCGCTTCACTCGGGTTTGCCTTTAGAAAGATAAAAACATATCAATACCACGGGAACCGTAAATTTTTCCGGGATAAAAAGTAGCCTGTGCCCTATTCCAGACTATAATCTATCTCTGTGCCAAATTTCATCCAGATCCGTTCAGCCGTTCTGGCGTTATTGAGTAACAAACATCCATCTAAACTTTCACATTTATACTCGTAACATTAGTAAGATTAGAAGCATTTTTTTTATTAACTTAGCGAAAGGTTAACCTTTAACTAGACCAAACTTTGGTTATATTTCGTATTATGTCTTTGTCAAAATAGTAAGTCATATATATATATATATATATATATATATATATATATATATATATATATATATATATATATATATATACATACATACATACATATACACTTAAAATAAGTGCACTTTACGAAGTAGTGAACCAAAATGAGTTTCTCATTGTTTATAATACAACACTAAGGCGAAAGAAACCCTACAAAACCTTTACACTACAAAAGTTAACAATGCCACCATTAAAAGGTCAACACAAATCCTAATTAATTGTATAATAAATAAATTAAACGGGACATTTGTATATTGAATAATTTTTCAATAATTATCACACTTGTACAGATAATACTTTTCTTGAAATTAAACGGGACCGTCCTTGTCATTGAAAAAAGATTCATAATAAAAACGGCCAGAAAGTGTAATTTAATTTTACAATTTAAATTAGTTTTCATATAATTGATTTCTACTCATACTACTTGTTTTTTGCTTTAATACTTATGCTTATTAGGATTTTATGTCAACTTACCTGTATCATTAGACTGAAGATAAACGAAAAAAACCTTGAGTGATGTTACATTATTTACATACCTGAAAAAGATTAAATAATATTAGTAGAACAATTGGAACATTCAAAATATAATATTTATGTGAAAACTAGCGACTCAACCTCGCTCTGCTCGGATTTGCCCCTAGGTACGTTTTAACGATTAATATAGATTTAGAGATGAGATATTTTCTCACAGTAAAAAGAATCCTATATGTTGACTCGGATAATCAGCTATCATTTTACCAAATTTCATCAAAATCTGTTCAGTGGTTTTCTCGTGACGCTTTGCCAGACAGACAATAATTTAAAGAACTGTATCAATAATAATAACTATTTCATTAAGATTTTCCAAAAAATACTTAATCATTCGTCTCAGTTAGATTTTTTTTTATATATATATATATAGTACATAGATAATGTAAACTGATTTTTGTATATAAATATCTTTTTCATATTCATACTAATATTATAAATGCGAAAGTAACTCTGTCTGTCTGTTACCTTTTCACGTTTATTGAACTTTCACTGAATTGATGTAAATGAAATTTGGTATGAAGAAAGTTTGAGACCCTGGGTAGGACATAGGATGGTTTTATTCCGGCAACGAAAAATAGGGGGTTGGAAGTTTGTATGGGGAATGAATCATTCCTCAAGTAAGGGATATATATTTTTTTTAAATTACTTATCTACTTTTCTATACATATGTATTAATCATTTCTATACTAACCGTGAAAACGTACCTGGGGACGAACGTAAGCGAAGTGAGGGTCAGTCGCTAGTTACATAATATATAAAAAAAAAGAATTAGTATAGGTACATAAAGTTGTAACTAATATTCAAATAAACTAATACTCTACGCATAAAATGTAATCGGTTTTCAATTACTATTGCGGTCTAAAACAATGAGAACTAGAACAAAGTAGTTTAATATGTAGGCAAGTACTTAAAGAAATATTCCAGTCTTCAATTAATCTGTTGTCTCTGTACAGTCACGCAAGGACGATGCGATTAATTTTAGAAGAGGCGAATGGGGGGACTGTTATTTTAAAATTAAGATCATTTGGCGCAGTGATTTATATGCCTGAATAGCTATCTGAGATCGTCGGTTCGATTTCAAGTATGTCAGGTTTGTGGTTTGTCCAGGACAGAGCTATAGTGATCTGGATACGAGGAGCTTGTTTAGGCTTTATAGTATGGTAACGTAGATTCATCTGATCAGACCATGGAGTTCATTGGAATTTTAGTGGATATATTAGGCTCCCGTCAAACCCTAAACCCCATACTTTCCATACAGTAAAGCAAGTGAGTAAAAGAGATATTTGTAAATTATAATTAAGTAGCGACCTGCCCTCCATTAACCCATATGTAAAGTGACAAACATAAGCACACGTATATGTGTTTATATACATACATCTAGATTACTTAATTACTTATCCAATATGAGTCGTGCGTAACCGTCGTACGTTGATAGCAACGGTGAAATATTCGCTGATTTTTGCGAATATATTTCCTTCTGAAGTTCATTACAATAAAATTTATGTTCTACATATTAATTTATACATAGAGAAGTAAATAGTTATTATTTAAAATAAAACTATCGTTATAATTTTTTTCGCGGATTTATTTTGATTTTTGGTTCCCAAATTATAACTTTAAAAAATTATAGTACATATTTACATTCTTTTATTTCACGATCTTCGAGATACTTTTAAAATTATTATTAACTAGCGACTCACCCCGTTTGGGTTCGTCCCTAGATACGTTTTAATGGTTGATATGAAATACAAATCTTTGAATTTCTCGGTTTTTCTGTATTATAATATGCATGTTTTATACATATAAACCTTACTCTTGAATCACTCTATTTATCGCTGAAAACTGCCTTAAAATCCGTCGAGTGCTTTAAAAGATCTATGCGAACAGACAGCGGAAACGACCTCATTTTATATTATGTAAAGGAAAAAAATGATCACTTACATCTAAACTAGCATTGTTATTATTTAATTATAAATTGTAATAGCTGTAATCGTTATTATATTAATTAAATAATACCTTTAAATTTTAAATACAAGTACTATATCACTGTTGTTACTGTAATATGCAAAAGTAATCCATTTCTAATCCCATTCTTTACATGGGTAATACCCTTTACTCGTTACCTGAAGAAACCATGACTAGGTTTGAATACGACTGTAATTTTAGATTTAAAAATCTATACATATAATAAAATTCGAACTGAGTCGAATCTGTACATTATCTAAATATTTTTTGGAAAATCTTATTTTAATAGTTATTATTATCGATACAGAGGCCGAATCTAAAGTTTTTAGAATTTTGGTCTGTCTGTCTGTCTGTGACCGCACCACGAAAAAACCACTGGACAGATTTTGATGAAAATTGGTATGATGATAGCTGGTGATCCGGTTCAACATATAGGATACTTTTTACCGCGGAAAAATATATTATCTCCGAGCTAAACGTTAAAACATAACTAGGGATAAACCCGAGCGGAGCAAGGGTGAGTCGCTAGTAATATACATAATTGTTAAAGAACATAAACAAGTAAGATAATATTTTCTTTAGTATAATTTAAAAAAATAAATTAAATATACCATACAACTACACTAAAACAGTGTAATCAATATCAACACCTAGCTCGAGAGAGGTGTGTTATGGCATGCTTTATAAACCATTTCGATATTTCTCATGTGGATAGTTTGAACCCGATAAAAGCGATGGACGACAAATATTCATAAAACAATTTTTTTTTTTTTTTTTGTCAAGTGTATTTTTTCTTTCATAAAGAAATTGAGTGAGAATTCAACGACATTATTACATAGGTAGATTATTTATAAGCCAGGGAGAGTTTCGGAGAATACTCTAGATAATTAGACATTCTATTAAAACTAATTAAGACCATAATACTTTCTTAGGTTTACGCGAATATTAGACATTTAAATAAAACTATCTTTTCGGATTTTTTCGCGGATTTATTTTGATTTTTGTTTCCCGACGTTTCGATTGCTTTACAGCAATCATGGTCACGGGAGAGACTAAGGTGTCAGATGTCTCAAAAGTATTATATAGTTGTTACAGACAGCCTACCCACAATTAACAAAAATGAATTCAAAATATTGAAAATTGGCATCAAAGTACCTTACAATATTTGTTAATTTTAATTTTAAACATTTTTATAATTGCTGTAAAGCAATCGAAACGTCGGGAAACAAAAATCAAAATAAATCCGCGAAAAAATCCGAAAAGATAGTTTTATTTAAATAATTAAGACCAATTTTATTTAGCTGTAATAATAATTTTAGTACTAATTACATGTTAATATATGTTTCTCAACATAATGATAATGTATGTTGGACTATGGCCTGATCCCCCTCGTATTGAAGGGAGGCCTGTGCCCAGCAGTGGGACGTTTAAAAGGGCCGAATAAATATGTACATATACACTACATAGGTTTCTCGTGCATTTTTATTAGTTTATTACAAGTAATGTAATCTATACTAATATTATAAAGCTGAAGAGTTTGTTTGTTTGTTTGTTTGTTTGAACGCGCTAATCTCAAGAACTACTGATCCGATTTGAAAAATTCTTGTTGCATTAGGTAGCCCGTTAACGAGGAAGGCTATAGGCTATATATCATCCCGGAAAAATGTACAGTTCCCGTGGGATAGATTGGTTTTTGCCTAGGGAGGAACCCGAAGCGAAGCGAGGGTGAGTCGCTAGTTAGTTATATAAACAATATGTCACAACTTGTAACGTAAAACATAGATACTGTAGGTTCAGGCCTGTAGGGAATCAATAAATCTACTGGCGTAATACAATTACGGGTCACGGCGAACTGTTAGCGTCGCTTAACCCGATTAACACCGACAACTGTGTTTGCCGATTTATTTTTTATATAATTGGAACAATAATTTGTACCAATAAAATAAATTAGGCACCCGAATTCTTATATATTTACAACTAAATATGATTTTGGAATTGTGTATATAAACAATTCATATATAAATATAAATTTAAATGTGTTTGGTCTGGATTTTAACATATATATTTTACATGAAAAGGTTTTCCATTTTTCTATAATTCACCGGGGCAGTATCTCGACGGCATACGAGTATCATGAAAATAAGTACCTATGGATATTTGTATATTGAAAAATATTGAATATTTCAACATCTAATACGCGCGCGAAGCCTTCGGCAAAAGCTAGGGTAGTAAAACTGTTTATATTGTGAAGTGCCTAGCAAGTTTTCGATAGACTTGTGTAGTCCGCCAACCCGCACTTGGCCAGCGTGGTGGACTATGGCCTGATCCCCCTCGTATTGAAGGGAGGCCCGTACCCAGTACTAGAATGTTAATTAAAAAAAAACCGACTTCCAGGCACTGAAAAATAAAAAAATAAGTGAACGGGGGTTTTCATTTAGAATAGATACTTAATCAGATTTTTTCGAAGTCGGTGTGCTTTGGTTTGTATTGGCTGGCACCAACAAAACATACTTTTCTATATGCTTCATTGCGATACATTTCAGATTTTTATGCCAGTTTTCTTACAAATCCTAGCAGTTTACATAAGACAATATTTTAAATATTACATTAACATTTTCACGTAAATAAACAAAAAGAAATATTTTATAGCATAACTTTAGAAATCTAAACTTAACTTAACTTTTTAAATATAAAAAAAAAACTTAAAACATTACATAATGTCATGCAAGAATCCAGATTTTGTTTAGAGTCACTGTTTAAATTGTAGATAATAATCTTGTACTATATAAATTTCCTATTGTAAGTGAACATTGTTTTTTTTTTTGGAAATAAAAACATCTTTAACCCGAATCCATTAAGAGAAAACCCTACCCAGAACCCACCAATCTCCCGAGGTCACACACAGTACGAATATAAATTAAAAAAATAAATTGGAAACCTGTTCAGCCAGAGTAAATCAAAACATAGCTTCCGCTTCCTGTAATTTTCGCTTTGATAATAAGCTATAACGAGCGGGAAATATAGAAAAGAATGAGAATGGAGCGCGGAAAAACGTACCAAATTCAATTAGAGAAGTTTTTGGTATAGAATTGGTTGTAAATGTCGATCATTATTGTGATTTAATTAATTGATCGTCTATAACGAACTGAATTTCGTATTGAATAGTTTTTTTTTTTGGTTAAATGATTCTATTATTACCTATGTACGGCATTCTACTATTATGTAAGGCAGTGGTAGCCCAATGGTAACACGCTCGCTTGGCTAACCGAGGGAAGCTCGCATCTCTGATATTTTCATGTGCGAATCATTTCTAACATGATTACCACTTGCCTTACGGTAAAGGAAAACATCGTGAGGAAACCTGCATGTCTGAGAGAACCTAACAAGTTTTCGAAAGACATGTGAAGACCGCCAACCCGCACTTGGCCAGCGTGGTGGACTATGGCCTGATACCCCCTCGTATTAAAGGGAGGCCCATGCCCAGCAGTGGGTCGTTAAAAAGGGCTGAATACATTATTATGTACTATGTAGATACTCACTGGTTACAAAAGTTACATTTATTGTATCCCTCTATGATATTAATATTACTAAAGAAATAAACATTTGAAAAATCAACTTATTGTGCAAGTGATATCCCATATCATTCTATTTCAACCTTTCCGACTATAGAAGAAAGCTAAAATACCATTTTGTATTTGCACCAAAAATCTAAACTTATTTTAAAGCTGCAGTGACGTTGAAAACCTTAAATTCGCTCTTTTCCACGCCACCTTTACGTATATGAGAAAATTCCTTAATCCGGAAAATTCAATATAGCGGTTCAAATACACTGACCTGAAGTAGATAGGCTTACATGTGAAACTAGGGAAAAAGATTGTAAAATATACACTTTATTGTATTTAATGTAATATCTTGTATGAAAGTCTAATCAAAATTAAAATAACGACACGTATGTACATAATAATGGCATCTTGTTCAGTACTTAGTCCCAGAGAGCTTTTAATTTAGTTTCTTTAGGGATTATTCTTTCATAGTATTGACATATAGGTAGTCTCAAAAACCTGATCGATGATAAATGATCGCTGTCTGTTGGGATGATTGGGGTTAATTATTAAGGCAACTTTTATTAGAACTTAAAATAATGATTTTTAGAATTTTCCTGTCTGCGCCTTTGTGTGCGCTATTTTCAGAAATAGCTTAACCGATTTAGATACGGTTTTCCCTCATATGTTCTGGTAAGCTTAATGTAACATTAAGTATTTGTTTTATTTCAATCTGTTCATAAATAAAAAGATTATGTCTATATAAAAATCACCTATATATTTAAAATGTTATGAAAACACAGGTATATTTATAGTATAAGTTATCACATTCATTGTTTTGGAAGTTGAAATCATATAAAACTTTAAGCATAATTTAATAGTCCCCTTTAGGAGAGGGAAAAATCTGAAAAACTGTTTTGGCTTCAACTGTTTTCAAATAAGGATGATTTTGAAGGAAATTTAATATTCAAACACAACCAATACGTTTAAATTTGTATGTATATTGTATTATATACTTAAAAATTAGTATTCTAAAGAAATACTTTCGAAAGAGTGAAAGAAAATACTTGTATCTTCTCAAAACGCTTTGAAAATAATATGTTTACTTAAATTCATTGTTTCAAATATCGATAAGATATCGATAGGTTAGGCATATTAATTTGCTATAACATTCTAATAAAAAATCGTTCATGTAAATTTTTACATCACTTCATTATTTACATATTCGGAAGCCTCAAATTTGAAAATCAATGTAAACAATAAACATATTTCGAATCACAACTCAACAAATAAAATTTCCATTCTCAGCAGACTCGAGTGGAGGGACAGTATGGAAACTAATTTACTCCTTATTTAAAATGTGTTAAGTAATATTTTGCAATGAATATTTCTGGTATAGAGGAGCCGCACCTATGTTCGATCGATAAGTGAGCGTGTCTCCAACCATTTGTATCGATATTGACCCATCTTTTAGTTTAGAGGGTATTCAAAATTCGTAATGATTCATAAAATCAGTTGGCATTATTTATGTTACATCATAAATTTCTTTCACTGAATTATTAACTATATAGTATACAAGTATAAAGCGTGTACTGACTAATTTATTAACTTTGAGATAAAACTCCTGGGCTTAAAGGGCTAAAATTATTAAACTAAAAAAAAAACCTTAAGTTTAACCTCTAAACCTCTAAGGTTTCGAATCTCGCTGGGGCATTCATTTGTGTGATGAGCACAAATGTTTGTACTCCAGTCATGAGTGTTTATATTTATAATAAGTATGTATTTAAAGCTATACAAGTGTATATAGTGTATCAACTATCTGGTATCCATAACACAAGCCTCGTAGTTTACCATGGAACTAGATAGTGTTCCGTGTTAATGTTCTAACATATTTATTTATTTATTTATACCTAATATTACTATACTTATAATAGGTACTATTACAAACACTGATTCACATAAAAACTTCAGTTATAAACGTTATTGTGCATTAAGTTATAAACGATAGCAAAGCAATGAATGAGCATACTTTGAGAACGTTGCGTTGTAAAATGACGTCACACGAGTATTAAAATTGTCGTAACTTCAACGCTACTTGATTGATTTAAATGAAACAAAAACAAGTGTAAACATTTAGGCTACACGGTCATAAAGTTTCAAGTTATTTAACAGACCCGTGATATTCTTCATTCAATATCATGATATTATTTAATTCTAGCGGCTATTATTATAAATATTACTACAACTACTATGTAATATTGTTTATCTGTTACATACGTCATACAGATATACAGGTCTGCATTTGACGACTAATCAGCTTAAAAACATCAATAAATACATCATAGTACTGAAATTAATTATTTCTCATTAGTGAGTGATTTACATGTGCCTGACGTTCTGCTTGTTTACTGATAGGATTATGTAGCTATTATATACTAGTAATAAACTATTAGGAATCAAGTCACGTCCTACTGACAAACCATTCCTGACGATGTATTTAAGTCACATATACAAATACATAATATTGTACATAAAATAATTTTGTTGTCATTCATCTTTTGCTATAAAACATATTTTATGATATACGCTCTGATGCCCTTCGCATTTATTATATTAAGGAAACTCTCAGAAGGGATGATCTTTTCCGATTTAATTCACAAATGTTATACTGGCTTATTTTTACAATACACATATTTTTAACCGACTTCCAAAAAAAGGAGGAGATTCTCAATTCGACCGTATATATATATATATATATATATATATATATATATATATATATATATATATATATATATATATATATATATATATGTTTGTTCGCGGATTTTGTCGTCGTTTATGAACCGATTTTGATAATTCTTTATTTGTTGGAAAGGGGATATCCCAAGAGTGGTCCCATGATAAGGAAACCAGGATCTGATGATGGGATCCCAGAGAAATCGAGGGGAACTTTCGAAAATTGTAGCGGCGACTAGTGCGTTTGATAACATTTTCATTAGGTATTTTAAAGGACTACTATTTAATGAAGGTCTGGAGTCGATCTGAAGATGAACCCGAAAGATAGTCGAGGGAACTCCTCAACGATTTACAGCAATTACCTGATGTTTGGGCTTGATTGATTTGTATTGATGATACGTCTACACTAAAAATGGAAAAATAAAAACTTAAAAAAAAAACTGACTTCCAGGCACTGAAAAGTAAAAAATAACTAAACGGGGATTTTCATTTAGAATAGATACTTAATTAAATATAATTTAAGCCTATAACCTTGCTAGGCAATTTTCATTTCTATTAATAAAAATTTATAAAATCCATACAGCAATTTTTAATTTAAGCCCGAACAAACGGACACAATATTTTAATTTGTATGTAGTGATTAACTAATTAATCAGCTTTTACCAAACATTATTTCCTCAATTAAATAATTATCGTATGCATTGTTTTTGGATATTTGATCGCAGTCGGCATCAATAAACGCTAAAAACAATTTTTTAATGATAACCTTTTAACCTTATTTATCGTTATTTTATTAGTAACTCAAAATATTTTATTTTAATATGGATATTATAGTCTGTAAATGTATATTTTTAATGTAATTTTATAATATAAAATATCTTGTTCGGATAAAACACAATATTACTTTTACCTAAAAACTACGTAGCCTAGATGATTCTTCAAATTGACATAACTTTTTTATTTAGAAACTGATTGAAATAAAACAAATACTAAATGTTAAGTGAAGCTTACCACAATACATTAGTGAAAACTGCACCCAAATCGGTTAAGCCGTTTCTAAGATTAGCGCGCACAAACGCACAAACAGACAAAAAAAACTAAAAATCATTGTTTTGGGTTCTATTGCGTTAATAAAAATCCCCAATAATAGTTTTTCTCTAATATCTTCCATGCACAGACAGCGACCAGTTAAAATTGTATTATATATATAATAAGTACCTATAAAGTTCATGCGAAGCTGATTTAGTATAGGTACTTATTATAAGCCCTTACAGCTTACTATAGGTAATTAGTAATCCTAAGTAGTACTTAGGAAATGATTATTATTTACTGTAATATAATTCTAAAAGCATAATATAATACATTTCTATGCTGAATAAACAAAGACTTGACTTATAACCTTTAGGTATCGTATTGTATATTTCCCTCCGAAAGAAGGGCAAAATAGGCATTGTATATTTATAATATCTATGTATATGTTACAGTTAGAGTAATAAATGCGTTTATATTAATAATAAGTATTATTAATTATAGCTGCAACATTATATTATTAATATTTTTATAGGTTTGTGATAACACCTCTTAGGTACTGGTTACTGCAGAGAAGTTTGATGCAAACTAAGAACTTATTGCCCTAAATGAATTCTTTGTTTATGTGTATATTTGTAATGACGTTGCCAAGAGATGCACCTATGAGTAGGCTCACCTCGATAGCATCGGAAGTACTACGCGATTGTTCCTGTATACTTCTCTCATAGCGAAGTGAACCGTGAGAACAACTTCTTCATTTTCATGGACATGATGACTAAGAAGAGATAAGATCTTAAAGAAATAGCCCCTAATCCTAGTTTTATCATTTGAGAGAAATTCTACCTTGATTGTTCAGCTGTCGGGACGTCGTAGTTCATAGCAAAATATTCCATTGGGTTATAGTGGGCTGTACTAGTTGCACTAGCTTATGAGTAACACAAAACCAACTGTATGTGGGCAGGTGGTATGTGTATATGCAACTCCCGACGTTACGTGGGCTTGAGCTTAGTTAATATCTACCGCACTGACTATATCTGTTGTTCTTCTTCTTTAGTTGGCAACTAAGTGAAAGTCTAAAGGTGAAGAACGCAGAGTTTAACTTGCAATTGTAACCGATTTAAGTAAAACTTCGCTAAGTTTAATTTCATACATTACTTTCATAACTATACATATAACAAAATTCCGAGTCGAATCTGTACATTGAATATGTTTTGGAAAATCTTATTGAAATAGTTACTATTATTGATAGAGGCCGAATCTATAGTTTTTAGAATTTTTGTATGTCTATCTGTCTAGGAATGCATCACGAGAAAACCTCTGCGCAGATCAGCTGGTTATTCAAAACCTCTGGACAGATTTTCAGTTGGTTATCCGGCTCAACATTTAGGATAATTTTTACTGCAAGAAATCTCTGAGAAAATACTAATTATTAAAATATACCAAAAGAAAAACCCGAGCGGAGCGAGTGTGAGTCGCTAGTACATATGTAAAGTCACATTGAAATCTGTCTAGCACTTCTAGAAAGTGCGCGATAAAAGACAGACTACCAAGAATACTATAAAAATACTTTACATTCGTATAACTTTGACCCTATTTCAAATAAATATATGTATCACGTATAGGTAGATAACTTGTATGTAGGCTATCTGTTGTTTTAAAAGTGAACATTCATTAAAGAATTACCCACAAATTGCTCTTTAACATATTGCGTGGGCCACAAAAAAGTATTCACACTATTCAGACGTGCATGAAAAATAGAACAAAAATGTGCGTTTCCACGTACGCTTGGCATTAAGCCTAAAAATGGACAGCGACATCTGAACTTTAGTACCTTTGTTATAGAAACGATTTTCCTTTAATATAGTACTTTATTTTCCTGGCTACGCATTGAATCCGGATGTAGTAGCATGTCAGTCGATTTTCAATTCTAAAAACTATCATTTAAAGTATATTTTTATAAAACATAAGAATTTAGTATTCTGGCTACGAGTTGGTTTTACTTTTTGATCTTTTAGAGTCCTTATCAAGTGCGCTACGTTATTTTTTTTGGTGTTTTATAACTTTAAGTGTATCGCTCTTTAATTTGATATAGCTAAAAATTGATAAAATTTACCTTAAAAAACTTAAAAGTTGTCTAATCAACTATAGTTAATTATATCGCAATCCTATACTAATAGTATTTTTAAGTACTGTATTTACCAGATTCGTGTGTGTTTGTGTTAATTGAGTGCAATAACAAAATTTAAACAATTACACGGGGTTGGATTGGGATGTTCTATGTTTCACATAATTACGTTCAGCCTTTTTGTCTATTCATATAAATGATAGTTGATTTAATTCAGTTTATTCGTTTATTATCTATAAAAAAAACTATCAATCCAGTATTTTTCAGGCTAGAACCAACGAAGGATAGTACACGTACGAGCCGCTTAAGTTCTGCACGTAGCTTATACTCGATAGGCTATCGTAGATGGGTCGTTCTTCTTGTCTAGTGACAATTATCTGTCACTCATCTCATTTTGTGTCATATTAGAGTATAGATTATTATATATTAATTGTTTGAATTTACATCCTCATCGCTTTATACCTTTTAATACTAAATAATCTTTAACTTTCTGTAGCCAATAATTTTTTTGCATGTGTTTATTTTTCATTAAATACCGTAACAGAGTAGTAATTCATAATGATGTCCTACCGAAAAGAAACCACTCTGTCACAGTGTTTTCTCGAAAATTGCCACAAAACAAACACGGGCACGGGCAATGAAAGCCTGTGGATGTAATGTTATTATAAAAAAAAAAAAACATACGGCTATCAGGCACAATAAGTATAGTTCGTCGCGAACACTATTATTTATATTTTTTATTCTTGTCAATGATATCAAATATCTATAAAAATGATAAAGTAAAATTGAAATTTCATTAAACACCGGCTTAAAGCAGCGAACAGGGAATCGCAATTAAAAGACAAATGAATTGCCCTTAATCGAATGATCGCAAATTATTCGATATTCCTTTAAATTATTCCATGTTAACGTTATCGATTCTCTATCGGGAATTGCTTAATGGATTTTAAATGAAGATATTATATTTATTTTGTAATTTGTTCTAAATTACAATAAATATTTCTATCATGGTGTAAATTTACAAAATAGAAATGACTCTTACTTAGTCTCTGTAGAACCTTACAAATATTAGCACAAAAATTTACACATAAAAGTTTAAAATTACTGAACATACTCGTAGGTTCGATAATTTTGAGATCAAGTTTCTTTCGTGTAAAAAACCTACCTAGACCTATGTATAAACCTATAAAAAGTAAATTGTGCATTATATACTATGTACAATGTACTTATGTATGTATATTCTATGCAGTTTTATTTAATTTTCCAGTGAAGTGAGTAACAATTACTATACAAGTTTTTATTGGATTTCCAGTCATTATTTAATTCGTCTCATTTGGCAAATACGAGTACAATCATACATTGCACCAGACGGAACAGGATTACACAAGCCCTGCCATTTGTCAGTCCCCTACGTAACGTGGCAGGGGATGGATGTAGTGTCAATAGTGCTCAATAGATCCGAACGTTTTGAACTGGCTTCCTGTCTACCTACGACTATATGTTCGGGATTCACATAAAATGTACTAGATAAATTTAAGCTGACTTTTGGTGTAGCTTGTTGAATAATAATCACGTCACGTTTTATTTGCTAAATGTTTTATAACACCTATGTATATATATTTACTAGCGACTCACCCTCGCTTCGCTTCGGGTTCGTCCCTAGACAAAAACAAATCTATCCCACGGGACCCGTACACTTTTCTGGGATGATATATAGCCTACAGCCTTCCTCAGTTAACGGGCTATCAAATGCAAAAATAATTTTTCAAATCGGATCAGTAGTTCCTGAGATTAGCGCGTTCAACCAAACAAACAAACTCTTCAGCTTTATAATATTAGTATAGATTAGTGCATTACTTGTTTATAGTCGTGACTTTTTTTACAGCGGGGACCAATCAGGTTATAGGTTATGGATACCTACATAAATTTTTCATACACCCATGAAGTATACTAATGGTATCTTTGGCATAATTAATTATTGGATATAGTTTTATTTTCTCGAATATGTTTACAATAAATATAAAAGTAACTTAAAAATTTAGACCCGACTACTGAAAAATCACGCTCTAAAAAGTATGAAACAAGAAAATATTGTCATTGTTATGTACAAACTACAAACTATTCAATATTTATCGTCTATTAAATAAACAACTTACACATAATATATTTTAAAGTGTTTAATACATATTCATAGTGATGTTTAGAGGATATGCTACTTTGTCCTAAAGCTTATGATCGTTTACTACTGTTAGAATGTATTGATTTGTTAAATTATGATAAGTAGTTTAGAAACTAGGAAGGAACAGATGAACTTACATACATACCGGTCAAAATCATAATCCTCCTTTTGCTTCGCCGTAGTCGGGTAATAAATTAAAAACGAAAAATAATATCTGTTAATTTAGAGATACTAAAGCAGTATTTATAAAAGACATACCTGAACCAAGCCATCTATAACATTACCTAAGTTAAATTACCCAAACTTCTAAAGTTCTATAAAGTCTGTATAATATGGTTCTGCATTATTACAGTTGTGTAACTTAAGTTTAAGTAACATTTAAATGTATAATTCACTATCATTAGGCTAATTAAATAAAATGCACGTAATATAAAAGATCTATAGTGAGGTCCTTCAGCCATCTATTTCTATACTAATATTATAAAGCTGAAGAGTTTGTTTGTTTGGTTGAACGCGCTAATCTCAGAAACTACTAATCCGATTTGAAAAATTCTTTTTGCATTAGGTATCCCGTTAGTTAACGGGTTACCTAATGCAAAAAGAATTTTTTGCATTAGGTAGGTTTTTTTTTTTGAAGGAAGGCTATAGGCTATATATCATCCCGGAAAAATGTACAGTTCCCTTGGGATAGATTTATTTTTGTCGAACCCGAAGCGAAGCGAGGGTAAGTCGCTAGTGTATTATAAAAAATACACCAGATAAAAAGTATTTTGTGCTAAACAAAATACATGGACAAATACATCGCAAATATCTTTATCATTTGCCATATACTTATATAATATAATTATTATTACTTATATACCTAAAATAATTCTATAAAATTATAAGTTTTTATTATTTTTACATTACATCTTGAAAACTACTGAGCTTATGTTATTGACACATCCCGAAAATACTAAAATGTTAGCCTTTTAGATCCAACATTTTTATCGGAGCCTTGATGAATAACTCAGGACATGTAGTTTATAAGGCAAAAACATCGCTACAGCGAACATCGCAGGTTCGCTCCTAAATTAAATAACTGTATGAACTATACAGTATTGATCATTTGGTCTGGGACTGACGTTAATAATTTCCGCCTCGCAATGACATTTTAATCTCTTTGAATATTTTACAAGGAGAAGATCTTAAACGTGAATTAATTTTATTCTAAGAGTACATGATTAGCTTGCTTGTCGAAGATAATAGTCTGGACCATTTGTCATTCCCATGTTTAATCCTTATAAGCCCTGTGCACGATGAAGTTTCTAACTTAGCCCTCTATTTAAACTGAATTATATTGTTTAAGACCCCACATACCTTTTTATAAGACAGTAAACGTAAATCTAGTCATTTAGTTTATTCAATGTGGACTGTACGTAACATATAATATGTATGAATGTAACCTCTAAAATTACCTATCAGATTTTATATACATATATATATATATATATATATATATATATATATATATATATATATATATAAATATAAATTCATAGTTTCATTGTATCTTAAGAAAAACTGATTTTAAACGGATATTTAACGCCCCATAAAATGTGGCAGTTTCATTGCATCTGATGAGTTGTATTAGATTTAAATATAGCCGTGATTCCAGTTTCGTGCACTGTCATATCCTCATTGGACTGAAACATGTGGGACAAAGACGCATACAGTAGCCAAAATGAAATAACCTTAAATACATTTTGGATGGCGGTGAATGATTTGTAAAATATATTTTGTAAATACATATGTCATAAATAAATTAGCAACATAACTCAAGCATTTACATATTTTTGTACTTTAAGACCTTCAAAAAGAAAGGAGGTATAAAATGCCATTATATATTTTTTGTATCACGCGATATCTTCATAAATTTTGAACCGATTTCCATGATTCATGATTAAGATTGAAGTAAAAATTAAAGAAAGAATAGTTGTGAAGATGATTTAACTCATTAGTTAAAAAGGACTTATGACAACCAAGCACTTTGACCCGATCACTCACCTCTGTGAATAAGTAAACATTGCGTAAGATTAATCAGTTGCCAAATGATATGCATATAGGATAACCGAGCTGACTTAACAGCCTTCGAGGCTAAGGGATGAATACATTAATGACTTGGGTCAACATAACTTAATCCTGATAGCGTATGAAATTTGGGTTACAATAACACCAAATAATTATTACCTGTTCAGGTTGGTGATACTATTATATATAGTATTACTAAAGCATAAAAAATACTTTTTATAGGTAGATAGTTTCACGCGTAGTTTGAAATAATATATTATAATTTAAATTATATTTTCATTATTATAAATACATACTCTCTCGACGAAAAGTTCCGCCACTTGACGGCAACGTACCGGAAAACGAAGCGTGGGCTGACCTCCCAAAAGGTGGGCCCACGACGTGGTTAAAATCACTGGAGCCCACTGGATGCAGATGGCACAAGACCAGTTGTCGTGGAAATTTTTGGAGGAGGCCTATGTCCAGCAGTGGACATGTTTGGGCTAAGACAATGAAATACATATTAATACACTATTACACTATCCGTGAGTAATAGGTTTTACTTTTATGATGTAAAACGGAATATTTACCGTATTTTTCACTTATTTTTATTAATTTCCGATATGCCGGTACTATTTCAAGCGCCATCGTCACGGATAGACCAGTTTTTGCGAGCGGATGTTAAAATTTGACTAAAAATAGGGTAATATAAAAATATTAACCTATTATTAGTAAAACTTTTAACATCTGATTCGATTAAAACCTCAACGTTATACTTTGCAGAGCGGCGAATGAACGCTGGTAAGTCTTAACTAAAAAGATAAACTAACTTCAAATCACTTTAAAAAGAAATTTCAAGAAACTTAGATTAGACGATCCATGTTATCGATATATGAATATCTATTTATTAATGGAGTCATGTCAGTTCACAATTGGATAAATATCGCGTAACGTACAAGTAAACAAATATAATATCTAAATTGAGCACTTCCTCTTTATTTAGAGTCGTCAAAAATAATATTGTTAACTCATTCATAACAGCTGATATTTTATAATGTATGAGGAAGACATCTTCTTATATACCTTCCTTCAAACTTCAGTAAACATCAATATTATTACACAACAATATCGATCTAAATACAAACTATATATTATTATAGTCTGTTTTTTTCTCAAATTAATAAATAATGGTCTTATAGTACGATCTTAACTGATAACCACAATCAAGCTTTGCTAGCAGCAGGAAGTTGACAGGTGACCGCTTATGACATAACTGAGCTTCCAAGCTTCAGAGGAAACGTCAATCTTTCGGCCCCACTCGCTATCGATTGATAGCAGTCGTTAAGCCATAAAGCTTTTAAGCGACCATACAAACCATGACAAGTAAAAGCAAAATATATATGTACTAGCGACTCACCCTAGCTTCACTCGGCTTCGTACCTAGATACATTTTAACAGTAAGTATAGATTTCTCAGAGATGAGATATGTTTCCGCAGTAAAAAGTATCCTATATGTTGACCTGGATAACCAGCTATCACCATACCAAATTTTATCACAATTCCTTCCAGTGGTTTTTTCGTGATGCGGTCACAGACAGACAGAAAGACAAAAATTCTAAAAACTATAGATTCGGCCTGTGCATCGATAATAATATATAATTCGACTCAGAATTTTATTATATATGTATAGATTATATATCTTTTTGATACTGCGTTTGTATTATGAATTCGTGAAAAAAAATAGATACCTACCAATTTAGTACCAAAAGTTTTGAATTAACAATATTTATTATATATTATTATTATTCCCTTAGGAAATAATTGAGGAATTCCAGGATATCCATTATGTACAGATAAGGATGATTCAAAGGTAATTTACGGGCATCTATTTCAGTTATTGTCTCTTAACGCAACAAAGGCTGTGGGCGTAATGACCTATTACAGTGCTCGTTTACCCCCTGAAGGTTTTACAATTCTGTATACCTGGCCCTTATTTAAACTAATGGAATGACCCTTCTATTTCGTTTACACATTTAACCACATCCTAAGCGCAACTTTCACATTAATCAATTTATAACTAAAGTTACTGTCAAAATTTAAGCTTATTCAGGTAAAAGTGTCCTTATACCTGTTTGAGTAGACAAGAGAGTGTTCTTGCTACGCGCCTTCGCTTTGGACACATTCCATTAAATAAATTTGCATTTTTCATGGGTAAAATTGCTATACTAAATTGTTTGCAATGTGGAATTGTAGATGTTTTCCATATATTAATGGAATATGTGCGGAATGAGGCGCAACGTCAAAAATATTTTACAAATAATCAAATTTTTTTAACGACCGGAGGCTTAAATATTGTATTATCAAATCCTTCTTCTAATATAGCAAGATTAATTTATAATTTATCAAAAATTGTAACAAATGCAAGTAACACTAATATAATACTACGGGTGTAATACGTAAGTACAAGTTGTTGTTAAATATATATAAAATGTAGTTAAGACACCATTGTAAACGTAACAGAGCGCCCAGTTAGAGTTTTATTGTATGTATGTATAGATTATTCCACATGTTATGCTCCCCAAGGTACAGTCACCGGTGGTAGGACTCTGTAAAGCCTGAGGAGTCCGACTGGATGGGTACCACCTCCTTATCTATTTCTGCCGCCAAGCAACAATGATTACACTGTTGTGTTCCGGTTTGAAGGATAAGGTAGCCAGCGCAATTACAGGCGAGAGGCATATCATCTTAGTCCTCACAGTGTCAACGCACCTGTAGTTCTGCATTTTTGTTACTTAAAACCTAAGTGCATGAACCGAAGGTGTTATGGGCGACAGGTACTGCTTTCCATCAGGTGGTCTGTCTGCTCGTTTGTCACTGAATGTCATAAAAAAAGAATAAAAAAAAACAATGATGTAAACAACGCCAATTACTAAACTTCGGACTGTTACTGAGATTTTCTTAACATAAAAATCCAATAACTAATATATTCGAAACGATTTGGGACTTGAACACTGGACCTTCGGATCCGCAGCCATGCTAGCCGCTAGATCAAAAAGGCAGTCACTTTTACTAGGATTGCTATGAGAGTGTAAAATATTTGTAACATATTATGTTGTGGTTAATAACGAAGATATGTTAGATACTTTACCTATCTTGTATAATAAAATTCTACGTCAAATTTGTACATTAAATATATTTTTTTTTATTGATATGCAGAGGCCGAATTTATAGTTTTTAATTTTTTGTCTGATTGTCTGTCTGTCTGTCTCTCTGTTACCGCATCACGGAATAGCCATTGGAGGGATTTTGATGACATTTGGTATGATGATAACTGGTTATCCGGGTCAACATATAGGATACTTTTTACAGCGGAAAAATATCTTATCTCTGAGAAATCTATACTAAAATCGCTAGTCTTTTCCTAAAATTAGTTGGTATGACCTACCGATTATATATATCAAGTAGAACCTAAGAAATAAAACATCCAAGTCAATGAGAATTACACTAATAAGGAAATAATTAATATCAATATCCGTCAGTCATGTTACATGTAGTAAAGGAATGATGGTTGACTGAATTTAACTAATGTGCAAAATGCAAAAGATTATTTATCTTGTTTCCTTGTGCAATGTACGTTATTCTTTATTATAACAAAAATATACGGTAGTAAACATATCTGTATTAGTGACTTATTCTCACTTTGTTCGGATCCTTCGGTGTTTTTTTTTTATATTTAATTTATATAATATGATTCACCCTCGCTTCGCTCGGGTTCGTCCCTAACTTGCTTTTCAATACAAACTTTCATCCCCATTTTCACCCCCTTAAGATAGGTTTCCAGGATAAAAAGTATCCTTTGTCCTTCCCAGGGTCTCAAACTATCTTCTTACTAAATTTCATCTAAATCGGTTCAGTAGATCCAGAGATTACCCCCTACAACCTCACAAACCCACACACTAACAAACTTTACCTCTTTATAATATTAAGTATAGATAATATATTATACAAGCAGCGCCACCTTTGGCAAATTTAATTACTAACAGTAGCTTTAGTGTTACTCCAGCTCATAATCTATCTGTATACTAAGTTTCATCGAAATCGGTCTACCCGTTTCAGCATGAAGCAGTAATGTTAAGTACCTAAGGATACAACCAAACAAAGCGAGGAAAGTTGCTGCTAGTTGTAAGTAAAATATGTGATTCAGTAGTTTAGTATTTAAATTAATGATTGCTTATTTTTTATTTTTAAAGTATTTAAATAAGTACCTACTACTAGATAAATGAAAATGTTTGATTGAATTATTCTTATTACCTTAACGATGTGAAATTCAATACGTTATTGTTAATGAGTGCTTGTATTTCAATAATTGCAATAAGATAAAAGTCAAATAAATATTTAAAAGATATCATTATAACTCATTGAAGTGTAAAAGATGAAGTTATAAGTTACTAGCGACTCACCCTCGCTTCGTTCGGGTTCGTTCCTCTAGCTTCTAGCTTACTTCCCAATACAAATTTCATTCCCATTTTCACCCCCTTAAGGGATGATTTCTGGGATAAAAAGTGCCCTATGACCTTCCCAAGGTCTCGAACTATCTTCTCACCAAATTTCAACTAAATCGGTTCAGTAGATCCAGAGATTATCCCCTACAATCTCACAAACTCAAAACATCACAAACAAACTTTACTTTATAATATCAGTATAGAACTATAGATTATTAAAAAATTAAGTAAAATTAAATGACTGTTATTGAGTAAATGCGTTTCAATAATTGCGTGTCTAACATAATCTGTGTAAGCATCGACGTAAAGCAAAAAGTAATAACACGTAATAAACGCAACTCGAACACGCACTACAAGACACACTAGTGAAAAAAAACGCTGAATTCGGTTATACTCACGCGAAAGTGACAGTTGCGCATGATTGCGTTAACTTTATTACGTACGATAATTAGAGATGTTCATATTTTCGATATAGCATTCGTTAAGTTAGTAACTTCCGTGAAATACAGATAGTTTAATAAATATAATAAGTTACAAGACATTGTGTTTTAGTTGTAAATGAGTTAAATGTAGTATTTAAAATTAATACTCTAAATTTACGTGAATATTTGACATTTCAAATAGAATCTTTTAGGAATTTTTCGCGGATTTATTTCAATTTTTAGTTCCCGACGTTTCGAATGCTCTACACCAATTATGGTCGTGGAACACACATGGGATTCCCTCCCGTGATCACGAGATTGATGATTGCTGTAAAGCATAACAAGCTGCTAGTTTTGTTTTAAATGTTTAAGACTTTCATTTATTTATTTATTTATTACATTAGCTACGTATATTTTTTATTTAGTTTCCCTTAAGATATATCTTGGGATGTAATCGACCATTAAAATGAAACCTAGTTATGTTGTCATTTTTGACTCTTAACAAACAAAATTACCTGAAATCGACTACATATACATTATCGAATAATGCGCAAAAACAGATAGACACGAACAAATACAGACGAATGTAAATTATAAGATCTTTGGGATTTTTTCGCATCATAAATATCTCTTTTAAGCACAAATTTAAAAAGAAATGTCTATATCTAGGGCCTTATTAGGATGTTGAGTTTCTAGAAATAATAATTTGATAAATATCTATTTACCTATGTTACAAAACAAGTAAAGATAAAACAGTTCAGTATTATCTAACATATGTATAAATATCTCGTGTCACGGTGTTTGTGGAGGACACTCCTCCGAAACGGCTCGACCGATTTTAATCATTTTTTTTTGTATATTTGGTAGGTTTGAGAAAAGGTCGTAAAGTATTTTGCACCCCATTTTATATCGCGATTTTAGTATTTTTGTATGAATAATATGATGTAAATACATGTCGACGAACTCGAGCGAAGCGAAGGTGAGTCGCTATATAACATAAAGCCAAAGAGTTTTTTTTTAGATTGAACGCGGGCGTAGCCGCGGGTTCTGCTAGTTATTTATAATGTTCAATAATGATTAATTTCAAATTTCGATCACTGAGTGAATACTAGAATACGTATGTAATATAGTAGCGTATTTATCTCAACTATCATTTTAAAGCTTCTCTTATAATATCCTCTTTAATCGTGTGCTGCTTACATATGTTTAACCTAATTGTACTCCCTTAGGGTTCTTTACATACTTTCTGGTTCCTTTCATAATATCTATACTAATATTATAACGAGCTAAAGTTTGTGAGTTTGTAGGTTTGAGTTTGTGAGGTTGCAGGGGGTAATCTCTGGATCTGCTGAACCGATTTGGATGAAATTTGGTAAGAAGATAGTTTGAAACCCTGGGAAGGACCTGGGAAGTACATATCAACATAGGAACGAACCTGGGCGAAGCGAGGGTGAGTCGTTAGTAATCAATAATAACTAAAAAAAAAACCGACTCCAAAAAAAAAACACTAAAAAGTCAAAAATACTTTTCATTTACTATATCGGCACCGACTTCGAAAATATCTGATTAGGTATCTATAGTAAATGAAAACTACCAATCAGTTTTTTTTTTACTTTTTAGTCTTTTTTGATGTGGGTTTTTTAAATGTTTTTATTTTTCCCTTTTTAGTATAGACACACATAGTAGTAGCAAAGTAAGAAAAAAGTATTTTAATAAAATATTTGCTTAAGCCGTTTAAGTTAGTTTGATACCAATTTTTATATGATGACTGACAAATTAAAATTCACTTTTATTAGTAACACTAAAAAATCTGGCTCTAAAATCCAATCTTTCGTATTGGGCTTGTCAAATCAAATAAAATAAGCCCAAACTGAAATATCTACTATTAGCTGTTAAAGAGTTCCATATTCTATCTAACATTTGCAAAGTTTCAAGTCAATATGACAATTAGAAGTAGGTTAAATTTTCTTTAGAGTTTTTTTTACTCTTAGAGGTGTTTTTTTTTATTTACTTTTATTTAAATTGGGCCAAATTGGAAGTGTACACTTTCAAACAAAACAAAAATTATTCAAATCGGTAATGTATGACGGAGTTCTGAGGTAACAAATATAAAAAAAATACAGCCGAATTAAGAACCTATTCCTTTTTGAAGTCGGTTGAAAATTACGTTGTAAGAATGTCTACATCACTCATTTAAAATAAGTATGCATTTTTTTCTCAATTAAGTAATATTACTTATTATTATTACTTATTTTATTAGGCGAGTCGATTTTTCTTTATTTTAAACTAAAATAAATCCCTTAGAGGATCTAAGATCTGTTACACAATATTTCAACATTAATTGTTGATTCAACGTGGAGCTTAACTTGGGTACGTCTGTAACACGAAAAGTGCAATATTTCACGGCAAAACTTATCTAATAATTTTATCGATAGTGATCGGGAAGGCTAAAGGATATCCACCGAGAATACATAAGCGGAACAGCAAGCTAGCCAAGAATATGTTGAACTTTTTTATAATAAAACGTACCATAAACTATTTCAAAATTACTGTTAAATACTTCATTTAGAATATTTTTATATAGTAAGTAAATATTAGCTTATTTAAAGACTCATCATCAAAACTTTATGTAAATTAAGTTTCTTCTGAAATCTGAGGGCCTGAAAACGGTTTTCTAATTTAAGTTGGCCAGAATATTCAGTGTTAAAGGTGAAACTTGCCCACTTTAACTTCCGAATTGCACAACTAATATACGCGAACAAAAAAGGGTAATCCTGACCTAACAACATTTCTGGTCAAAGGAATAGTTTGGAACTTTATTTAAGTGTATGTATTTATACGTTATTTTATAATGTACTAGCGGCTCACCCTCAAACAAAAAAATTAAAACAAAAACAAATCTATCCTACGGGAACCGTACATTTTTCCGGGAAAAAGTAACCTATGTGTTATTCCAGAGTATAATCTATCTTTGTGCCAAATTTCATCTAGATCCGTTCTGGCTTGAAAGAGTAACAAACATCCATACTCACAAACTTTCACATTTATAATATTAGTATAGATAGGTATATATGCTCTATTAAAATTTGGTAAACTATAAGCTTGTATCACTACTTCCTCTTTGGCTTTTGTTTTACTCGATATAATTAAATATTCCTTAAATTTTAGGGAAAAATGAAAATATCCAGTAGGTATAAATATTTGTATGGAAATTTTTAGTCTAGAAATGTTCATTTATATATTTATTAGGAAGTTCTTCTATTCAAAGATTAATAGAACGCATATATATATATATATATATATATATATATATATATATATATATATATATATATATAACTTAATAATAAAATAACCTCAGGTACTATATATATATAGTACCTGAGGTTATTTTATTCTTAAGTATCGTATAAAACAATTGCAAAATCACGTGAGAAACTGTGAATGTGCGCATAGTTTTATGTAGATATAAATTTTTTTATTTAGTATTAAATATTTTTGATTAACTCCAAAAAAGGATGAAAAAATACAATTTTGAAGTAATGATAACCACATAAGTTATTAAATAATCATTGATAATACTGTTTGTTATTGCATATTACTCTTAATAATAAATTATTTAAGTTTAATAAAAGTATTTTCCGTAACGACTAGACATTTATGAAATTTTCATTGAATATTCTATAGTATTTTAAGACGATATAATTTAAAAAACCATAAAAAAAGTTTAATTTTCAATCCTGTATGTTTTCTAGCTTCAGTCCATAATGTCCACATGACGTTAGCGTTGATAATAAAAAGTGATTAAGCGGCACTTTGTCGCCTCGATTCAACGTAGCTATTTTAAAAACTTAATAAGTTGCAAAAGCGAGCTGAACTGTTAAAATTAACGACTTTTGCAACTATGCTCGCGCGTTAGGACGATAAACATAGCCGATGTCACTCTCACCCAAATTATCTACCCGTGAAATTCGATAAAATTTGTTAAGGTGTTCTTTAATCTTCTGTTATTCTCTTTTCTTTTATATATTTTATCCAGCTTAAACCCTCTTTTTTAGTAAATGAATAGTAAAAAAATCTTATTTTTTTTATCATATGCTTATAGTGGTAAGTGGTAACATGAAGAACGTAAATTCAAGAGAATACCTGAAAATCCTTCTGTTGAACAGATCTCAATGAAATTTTATGCAGAGGTTGTTGTTTTGTACGTATGGTTGTAGATTTTCTCTACTTGCATTCCCGAAAAATAAAGAATTCGTACGAGATATTCGATATAAATTATATATGTATTACTAGCGACTACGGTTACGTTTTAATGGTTCGGATGGAATAGATAGACTATAGTCGATTATACATATATACTAATATTATAAAGAGGCAGAGTTTGCTTGTTTGTTTGTTTGTACGCGCTAATCTCAGGAACTACTTATCCGATTTGAAAAATACTTTTTGCATTGGATAGCCCGTTTATTGAGGAAGGTTATAGACTATACTTATTATCATGCTACTACCCAAGGGAGCAGAGCAGTAATCATAAATGTCAACAAGTCCGGCAGACTTCCATACATTATTGTAAAACTATTTATATTATTATGAAATACACAGGGACGAAGCCGAGCGAAGCAAGGGTGAGTCGCTATATAACATAAAGCCAAAAAGTTTTTTTTGTACATTGTACGCAGCTGAAGCCGCGGGTTCTGCTAGTATAATATATAGCTAATAGCCTTTCTCAATAAACAAAATATTTTTTTCAAATCGGATTAGTAGTGAGTTCAGCGCGTTCAAACAAACAAACAAACTCTGCCTATTTATAATATTAGTATATATATATAATCGATAATTATATACATTACGTTATACATATATTATCAACTATTTGATGAAATTTGATTTAAATTAGTATAATTTATATCTCAATGCTTAAATAAACATTTAGAATATCATAGTCAAAGAAGTCCCGAGAAATTACAGAGTAGTTTGTACGAAAATTTGCTTAATGGTATGTAGGTACTAAATATCAGTACAGTTTCGAGAATAATATTTAAGTGTACATACATATTTTATTCTATATTTTTTCTCGCGTCTTCTCTCGCATCGGACTTGCCCCAATTATATATTATACAAAAAAATTACCTGTATCTCCATTCGCAAATAATACCATATATGAACATACACATTACGACATTTTTTTTCTCAGAAATAAAATAATTAAGTACGTCATGTTTAATGTTACACGATTATAATGTTCTCACCTTTTTTACATTTTTTTTCTAATTCCAATAAAATAAATTGAACGGATAAAAAAATCATCTAACAGGCTCGTTCGTTATCACCATAAAAACGACGTTTTAATTTAGATCAGCGTCATAAACGTTATAAGATGAAAAAAACTTCCTTGAGATAAAGATTTCAAGCACCTTACCCACCAACGTTCCGGAGAAAAATTTAAAGCTTTGAATTTTCGGTGAAATACCTCTTAAGAATATAATCCGATAAAACTCTTGAGGAACTTACCTGAAAACAAAAAAAAAATTCGTATAAAAATTGATCAAACAACTAAAATTCTTACATACTAGACATATGGGTATTTAGTTTCATTTTTGGCTCTACCTCTATTTAGTAAGAGCCCAGATTTTTCGAGATCGCTTTTTACATATCTACTTTGATATATTGTATAGTTCTTATATACATTTGTCTTAGCCCAAGGTGCTTAATATTGAACGTTTCATTGAGACTTCAGAACTGCTATTCAACACCCACTGATTTACAACAGAAAGTTGGAAACGCCCTATCTCATGGCTACCCTTCCAAAACAAACATAAATCATTTTAAATTAGAGAGTGAAAATAGTAAGTTATTTTAAATAAAGCTGTAAAAGATATTTTCTCAGCATATAAATAATTAACAGTATTTCACTGTCTTATACTTGTCCATCACTCTTGTAGCGACTTCTATAACTTAAAAACTACTCAGAACATTAAATTGAATACATAAATTATTCAAACATATGTGTGTTATTCAGCAGGTAAAGTAGAGCAGCGGATGGAGTAACCTTATTTATTATTAATATCTTCCCACGCCAGTTTTAATTTATTCCACGGTTCTTTTTACCCTTTCAACTTGTTGGATAGTTGAAAACATATAACAAATAGGTACAGAATGTACCGGCACATAATTTCAGTGCTAATTATATTACATAAAATAAAATTGAAATAAAAACAGCAGTAGGTAGTCGTAGTATGCAAAAATATGATGTTGGAAGAACGAATTGTAAAAAATATTAGCAAATATTTTAGACTGTCACTGTTATGCGTGTGCTTAATTGTGTTACGGGCAGTATATAACGGGTTTGCTTCTCGTAAGTTTTAATGTAAATACTATCTGTCTAGGCTAGGTTTTTTCTCTAGCCTAGTCAGACAATAAATGATCCAGATGTATGGATGTATGGATGTATGTTTGTTACTCTTTCACGGCTAAACCGATCTGATCACAGATAGATTATAGTCTGGAATAACACATAGGCTACCCGGAAAAATGTATGGTTCCCGTGGAATAGGTTTTTTTTTGCTTTCCTAGAGACGAACCCGAGCGAAGCGAGGCTGAGCCGCTAGTATTAATTAATAGCCGCTAGTATAATAATTAATATTGTCATAAAAAATTAAAAGAAATTCTCCCTCTCCACATCGTAAGCAAGGGCCATGAAAATCGATTTTAGGAATCTAAAATTAAGACTAAGATTAGGTACTGATGACTGATAGCCTTTTGTTCTAATATCAAGTACATATGTAAGATAAAGACAACATGACGAACTGTAAAGTTATATATAATACATACATAATATGTACATATACTAAAGATGTTTATTTTTATTAAGTAACTTGCAAGTAAGTCAAGGCGTGCCCATAAAACTGAAAATAGGCCAGTAATTTCATTGTTTGGACTTTACCTTGTCCTATAGACATTTGCGACGAAACTGCAAACATGAGCTTGAGTAAATATAAGCAAACTTAAATTTATCAAATTTTAAGTATGAAGATTAATTTAACTATCTTTAAGGATTTTTTCACGGGTTTATTTTAAACTTTGGTTCCCGGCGTTTCGAATGCTTTACAGCAATCAAAGTCACGGGAGAGACTTAGATGTCTCAAAGGTATTATATAGTTGGTACAGACAGTCTACCCACAAAATAACAAAATGAATTCAAAAAACTTGAAAAATAGCACCAAAGTACATACCTTACAATATTTGTTAATTTTAATTTTATTTTTAAACATTTTTATAGTTGAATATGGAATATTATTTATTTAATTTTAGCTATTATTATTATAATTACTACAATTTTTTTTGAAAACTTTATTGATTGAAATCAATAAAGATTTCTTAAAAATTCTAAAAAATTAAAAAACCAAAAATCAAAATAAATCCGTGCAAAAATCCTAAAAGATAGTTTTATTTAAAATGTCAAATATTCGCGTAAATCTAAGAAAGTATTATAGTTTATATTTCAATTAAATATACATGTACCTAATCGCTTAGTTTTTGATGTGTTGAGTGAGCTGAGACACTAATGTTGTTACGGGTTTGAGTTTTGGGATCAAAATGATCATTCGGAATATACATATAATTGGACGATTACTATCATTTACACGAAAGTCACTTGGAAGGATTCAAGAACAGTCATGGTACGTCTTATTTTAGTCACTGAGCACTATATTCCACTACCTCAGTCGATTTATTTAACTCCTCAATTTAAATCTTTTCTAGATCTTCATTTAACCTTGAATTCGTACTAATCACTTGACAAACGGGTATAGAGGGGCCGTTTGCCAAGCGAATAAAGCAAACATAGTGGTCATATAATTTTCAAGATGATTCTAGTAATTTCGATTTCTTTCTGGAAAATATTGTCTTATCCATACAATGTAAGCAAACCTTGTTTTGTTTGTTTAACTGTCATTTATTTTTTTTAATTTATCATTCCTTTTACAAACAGAGAGTTGTGACATACGGGATGAAATCTTTAGCTATTTTTGTTCTGTTACGCCAAAGAAGTATAACTTCTTACGTGCGTACATATGTAAGTCCACACACACATCTCTTTTTGCTGTCAAGACATTTTATATAAGCAAGTTAGCAAAAATATTATAAAGGAACCAAGAACAGAACCAAACTCATGATTGTCTGGCAGACGCTTTACGCTTTATTTATATATAAATACACTAGCAGAACCCGCGGTTGCACTCGCGTTCAATCTATAAAAAAAATATGGCTTTATGTTATACAGCAACTCACCCTCGCTTCGCTCGGGTTCATCGCTATCTATGTATTTATATAATATGGTTCATATAAAAATACAAAACTCGCGATTAAAAAATGGGGGTGTTCTAGGAGGGTGAAAAATACCTTACGACCTATTATCATACCTACCAAATATATAAAAAAATCATTAAAATCGGTCGAGCCGTTTCGGAGGAGTGCGACCACAAACACCGTGACACGAAATATTTATATATTAGATTTATATAGTACTAGCGACTCACCCTCGGGTTCGCCCCTAGGTAAGTTTTAATTTTTTTTTGAGCGAAACCCTAATTCTTTTTCTAAAATAAAAGTAGCCTAAATTACTCCTTATAATATCAGCTATCTGCCAGTGAAAGTTTTGTTAAAATTAGTTCAACCGTTCGGAGATTAGCCGGAACAAACAGACAGACAAACATACAGACAAAAATTTTAAAAATTGTGTTTTTCTTATAAGTACCGGTGTTGTTATTATTTTGACATTACAAACAGACACTACAATTTTATTTATCTGTACAGATTTACTTTTTCATAATACAACGATTGTTTTATGTTTGTTTTACATATATGGATATAAATATCATGTTACTTTAATATAATGAAAATATTCATATAATATTGTATTTATTTGTATTGTATTTATTTGTATTGTTCCAGATAAACATAAAATTCAATATCGAGAAAGATATTAAGAAGGGTCGCACATCTGTCACTTGCTGACCTCGTACGAGGAACCTGTTGTTTGGCACACCTGTTTACATACTCTGTTACATATTTACATAAAGCTTATTAGCAACCAAATTAATAGTCAACAAAAACTCATATTCACTTGTCTCTTAAGTTTCAATGTAACAGCTAATTTGTGTGGCTTGTAGATTAAGATTTGTTTTTACTCGACTGCGGCGTAGCAAGTAGCAAGACTTGCACCTAGTACAAACATGGATGTCTCTGACTGAAATACTATGTTCCTTCGTCAACTTATTTCCATCTCTTTAGTTCACTTTTTCAAAGGTTGTTATTAATATTTTTATAATTTAACTAGCGACTCACCCTCGCTTCGCTCGGGTTCGTCCCTAGCTCGCTTCCCAATACAAACTTTCATCCCCATAATCTAAGTTTCTACGCAATTTTCTTGATTTTTTTAATGTAAGAACCTTTTCCTGACAATAACAAATACAACAAAAAAAATAGTGAAATCGGTCCCGCCGTTCACGTGTGATGGCGTGACCAAGGGAAATAGGAATTGATTTATATATATATCTATCTATATATATATATAGATAGATAGATAGATTTTTAATTAATCAATAATAATTAAAATTATGTTGTTTTAAACATTTTGAGATTCAATATTACCTATTATATATTAAAATTATTATTAATGGATTGTATTTAAATTGTTTTGGGCTCAACAGAAACTTGTAATTTTCATTGACAGCAACACAATCCATCACTCCTACTACAGAACCCTTCCATCCCAGACATTTATGTATGTGGGAAGGTAACATAAATTATTATTTTTTAAAACACTCTCAATTAATTTTACAATACTAACTGGTCGATTTTAAATACTTAAGAATAAATAATGGCAATATTTAAAAAAGACAGTAGTAGTCCAGTGGTGACACGTTCGCTTGGGAAACCGAGTAAAGCGGGTTCAAATCCCAGGTCTCGCACCTCTGATATTTTTATGTGCGAATCATTTCCAATATGATAACCACTTGTATTACGATGAAGGAAAACATCGTGAGGAAACTTGCATGTCTAAGGGAAACTAACAGTTTTCGAAAGACATGTGTAGTCCGTCAACCCGCACTTGGCCAGCGTGGTGGACTATGGCCTAATCTCCGTCGTATTGAAAGGAGGTCCGTGCCTAATAGTGGAACGATAAAGCGGGCTGAATATTATATTATATATTTAAAAAAATATTATCAATCGTCAAAAGTTTATTTTTGTTCAGTTTATTAAGGTTAAGCTCTACCACCTAAAATAAAACAAAACAACCTATGAAAACAATCCAAGCCAAATTAAGGCGAAATGGCCGGTCAGTTGACACTAAATTTCCATTATGTCAGTGAAGCGAACGACGTTGACAAATTACTATGCGACGCTATGTTGCAGCGATATTAGTATTATTAAATCAAATGCTCAAAAATGAACGGATGAGATGGTAGACTGTTCGGTCTGCAGTTTCACTCTACTTTGAAATTTATCATAGGTAAGTGTCGTAGGATTGTAATGGAGTTGCCTAATTTTAAGAGTCAAATGAAATATATCACACTAGCGACTGACCTTCGCTTCGCTCGGAATTATCCCTAGGTTGCTTCTCCATACAAACTGTCAACCCTATTTTCACCCCCTTAAGGGAAGATTTCTGTGATAAAAACTATCCTACGTCCTTCTCAGGGTCTCAAACTATCTACTTACCAAATTTCATTTAAATCGATAGTAGTTTCAGAGCCTATTCGGTACAAACAAACAAATAAAAAAAAATCTTTCCTCTATAATATTAGTATAGATCTCCATATCCCGCCCGACATGTTGATCTGAGTAAATAATAATCTATATCTAAATAAGCAAAGGCAAAACAGTTAAGTACCTTTTTTTTTCAATCAATAAAAAATATTATGGTCGAATTTCGTCCACTGAACGAACAGTAGCTTTATAATAAATAACTTTGTAATAATAATCTATGGATGTGGTTGCCAGAATTATCCTCTGTCCGAAAAGACTACAAAGACTACTTGTTTTCTAAAATTCCCTTTATATTTTAGTAAGAATCGTGTCAATTACCATTAAAATATGTCAAGTAATTTTTGGCATAATCACAAGATTTTGTTTACGACTCCTCTGTCATGAGCTATTTCGACTATGATGATTTTTTTCATTCATTACGTAAAGAAGAAAGCACATTCTCATTCATCAAATTTTGTATTGTAATATTGGTGTGATTACAGATGTCATTATTATTGCAGTTATCTATCTATCTATATATATATATAACAAAATTGGGGTTGTTACAACACTTATAACTCGAGAACGGCTGTACCGAATTTTATGATCTTTGTTTTGTTGGATTTGTCTTTACCACGAATAGCAGAACCACTATTAAAATATCGAAAAATTCACGAAAAAAAATTAAAAAAAAAAACCTTACTAAGCGTCAAAACGTAACCTAGGGACGAACCTGGGCGAAGCGGGGGTGAATCGCTAGTTTTTCAGTAAAAGTAAATTTATTAAGCTTAAACAAAGAAACGATTCACAAAATTATATTTGAATTGACGGACAGACTTCTGATTCAAGTCTTTGTTATAATAAGTTGCACTTTCTTAGCAAGTGTGACTTGCAAATTAGGTATTATTATATTCATGTCCTGAGACACATCGTAACTGTCATCGACAATAATAATTTAGCTACAAAACTGCTTCAACTAAATAAGCGTCTAAAATTATCCAATTGTTTACAAAGCTTTTGCCAAATAATAATTGAAAATAATTGGTGCTTTAAGTGATGTACCGTGCATATTCGCTATACGACCGTCAAAATTACAAAACCCTGTATGTATTCTTAACACTTCTTGCAATATTTTATCTAAAGTTAACTGTTATAAACTTTTAGTTGTTAACTGTTAATTGATTATATTATAAACTAAGTATAACACATGTCTTCGCTCGAGTGACACTATAAGAAATTGTCTATGTTAATTAAAAAATGCATATAATAATGAAAGAATAGCTCAGCTCAATAATGAAAACTACTTTTGACTGACAAAAACAGTTAAAAGTAGTTTTGACTGGCATATCGGTCAAAACACTTAAAATTATGGCACTGTGGGTTGTCTACGGTATATGCGTTGTGGTCATTGTTCTAACGTAACCTAGAAAGTAACAAAGGTTTCTTCCGAGTAACCTTCAATGTACTTACCTCCTTTATTTTTTTAAGATTTTTGACCGATATGCCAGTCAAAACTGCTACTGACCAAGGCCCGCAGTCAAAACTACTTTTCACTAACCTCTTAAGTCAAAAGTAATTTTGACTATGATATACATATACACCGAGTGTCTGTATGTGAACGCGAGTGTCTCTAATTGTGAAATTTATTACGACACGATAATCTATCAGCGGCTCGGTATCGGCGGCTGTGTTACGTTGTATCTAAGTGTCTGGTGTGGTTGAAAAGTTTTCGTACAGGCTCGACATTTTCAATATACCGCATCGCGGTACCTATCTTCTAGATAGTACTTAAAAATGAGTTTCACGTGGAGTAAGGAGTTTGAGCAGCTCGGACACAACTTCCGTACATTTATGTACAGATACTACTCAGACAGCAAAATTTCTTAAAAGTGTGAACAGTACAGAAATTAATGTCTGACATTTATTTCGCAATTTGTTTCGTAGTCTAATACACTTACACTTTCACATTCATTCCACTGAGCAAAACTCGATGAATTTTAATATAAAATACTTTTTATTCTAGGGAAAAAATTGGTTTCATTCATATCTTATCGGGCGCCAACAGTGCATGACGTCTAACGATAGATCTCTCTGAGTCCCTCAAGGCGGCATACTTTTACATTACTATGTTCAATATAAAATATAATATTAACAAGATACCACGCTTCATATCTTTTCTCTGCCATCTGTATAAAAAACTCAGTGAAGATATTACATACCGAAGTATTTTGAGCTAAGTTTCATAAGTCTGTCGAAGCTTAAAACTGATCTTGTTGCTCTTCAGAATTGTATTAACATCTTCTTTTGGCATTTCGTCCTATTTATTAATAACATGTTCTGAACAAGTCATGTTAGCGACGACGAGGTCAGCAAATGAAACAAATGTATCACACAACTCGCTCTCCGAAGTGTCATCAATTACCTCCTTCAAAATAAATCATTGATTAAGCAGTGTGTTAGTTTTTGGTATGCGTTATTCTACATATTTAAAAACGATCGATTAAAATCAACTGCGTCGCAGAACCAGCTGACAGTATTTATAAAACAGAAAAGGTCAAAAAGTCTATAATAGAAATTGATGGACTTGACCTTTATTTTAGTAAAGTACTCCTTGCACTATACAATAAATGAAAGGATCGAAATATTTACTAGTTCGTTCGTCGGGCCTAATTTTAAATGGTATAAACATATTTGTCGTGGGTTCAAGATTTCAAGCTACACTAGGTTATTTTTATTAGTCTTACAGATGTTTGACATTAAATGTCAGAATGAGGAACATTCAAGTAATAAGCGTTATAAATTGGTAAGAAAGATATAATTTTGTTTTCTCTTTACTCAATTAAAAAAAAGAAAAAAAAAACGACTTCCAGGCACTGAAAATTAAAAAATAACAAGACGGGGGTTTTCATTTAGAATAGATACTTAATCAGATTTTTTCGAAGTCGGTGTGCTTTGATTTGTATTGGCTGGCAACTACAACTATATCTACACATAGTACATATAAAACAAAGTCATTGTCTGCTTTTGTCAGTTTCGTCGCTTACTTCTTAGGAAGAAGAAATATAGACTTCTTAGAAAGATAGAAAGAGCGATAAACGAAGAAGGTTTGTGTATATAACTTGTAAAAATGTTGTACAATATGGCTAAGTCTAGATGGTGTTTTCTCAATAAAACTGCTTTCATAAGATTACATGGCTAACGCTGGTTGAACCTTTAGAGATATGTACATAAAAAAATGTACTAGTAAATAGGTCTTAAAAAGTCCGCGCTACCATGTGTCTTTTAATTATTTTTTTCATTTTTATCTATATAAAATGTACCTAGGACGCACCCGAGTGAAGCGAGGGCAAGTCGCTAGTTCAGAATAAACTACTCATTTTCATGATTTACATATAAATATTTAAACAATAAAGAAAATAAAAAAAATGGAAAGATGATAATTAGCCATTAGCCATAGAAAATAAAACATTACCAGCCTAAATTCTGATAAGGGTAATTTATAACCTCACGATAAGTAATTAAATCTCAGTACAGAAATGCACGAGTCACGCTCCTAATTATGGGCCAATGAGTGAAACAATGTATGAGCGGCAGCGTTTAAATTCTACATAAACTGTTTTTATTTTTGAGGCATTAACTTATTTCTAGATATAATGAAAAAAAATGTAATACCATATAGGTTTTTAATAAGTTTTAATTATAATAAAAGTAGTTTCTATATAAAATAAAACTAAGTGTTTTTGATTTAAGGAGTTGTAGCGGTGAGAATAATGGTGTCTATTCCCTACACAGAACGAACGTTTACATTAAACATACATAATTTATTCCCCGTTGACTTAATTCAAATCAAACTACTAATAAAACCACTACCCACGACACCTCCCACCACCCTCGACGACGACATTGCCTCGACATCGTAGAAAATAGAATATTTCGAAAGTAAAGTTGTAAACAAGCACATTCGAAAACAAAACTGGATTTCAATGCAATTTATTTTGTTGTTAAGGTTAAGTCTGAATTAGGTGATTATTAAAATCGTGTCAAGTTCGAACAGTTATCCAATTGTCTAGGCAATTCCAAGCAAAGCGGGGTTTTTTTACTAGATAAGGTCTAAATAGAGCTAAATATTCAAAACCTTAACAAAAATACATGTATCAAAACGCTTATCAATCACACCAACTTTAAATGTCCGAAGTGACAAATTACAGACTGTTCAAAAGACGAAATACGACTAAATGACGTTAATCGTAACGATAGCAGCTGAGGCCAAATGTATAATAGTGAACTTACAAAATATTTTAAGCCAGTTTTCTTACAAGAAATGGATAGATTAGTATTCCAATTACATGTGTTTGTTTTTATTATTCATTATTATTATAGAATAGTAGTGTTTGTTTGTATGTACAGGGTATTCTCTGGAATTACATATAAAAAAATCTTTCCCAGGGTTTGTCGCCAAAAATTTGCTCTAGGCTATTTTTTACCAAAAACCCCTAACTTGGAGATGTTTTGGTATGACAACCCTATAATTTTCGTTCGAAAAAAGCCGCCGAACGTATGATGGCATTTTCTATAAGTCTTTTACTTTCGATTGATACTAATTTATCACAGGAAATAAGTTCTTGTAGTAAAAAAAAAAACAATTAAATTTTTTTAATTAAAAATAGCCTATAACAAATTTTAGGTCACAACTCCCCTGGGTCGTGTTTCTTAATATGTGTTATGGTTTAGAAAACAATTTCATCTGGAAAAAGAGGAGCCCACCACATAGATCGAGATCTCCTATCAGGTGTACTATTTTGAGGTAAAGACGGTCTACATTCACTACGTAACAATATGTTAATTAGACTTATTACTCCCAATGAATTCGTTGTCTACAAAATAACATTTAATTTAAATGTAGGCAAGGGTAACATTATCGAACTATATTACATTAGGGATTATTATAACATGGTTTTAAATTGGGCTTTAGTAACATGAGAGGAAAGGGAACAGTGTGGAATAATATTCATTGAGTAACTAACAAACTTATCTCATTTACTTACTTGTATATTAATAATAATATTTATTTTAATAATAAGTTATAGTTTTATAGGTTTACTTTGTTAATGATTGTGCTATGTAATAAATGTCATGGACTTTTACGTACAAACTCAGAACACTATATAAAATTTATGTATGCAGTATTTAGATTTAAGACGTAACATTGGAAATTGAAATAAATAAACGTAGTCCGTTTTTAACTTAATCACTTTTTGGATAAACAGAGGTTTTGTACGAAATATGTAGATTTAAAATGCGAAAATGGGTTTCTTGCTTTGTTTCTCTTCAACGTCGCAACGGATTGACTTAATTAATTAATTTATTGAATAGCGATAGTTTTTAGGGTTTCCTACCCGAAGGGTGCTAACGGAACCTTATTAACTAAGCTTCTGCTGCCTGCCCGTCTGTCAGAGGGCTGTATCTCATAAACCGTAATAGGTAAAGAGTTGAAATTTTCACAGAATGTGTATTTCTATTGCTGCTATAACAACAAATAATAAAAAACCAAAATGGCGAATTTCAAAAACGCTGCCATACAAATTAAAAAAAATATCGATTATAGTACGGAACCCTTCCTGTGCAAGCCCGACTCGCATTTGACAGATTCTTATTACTACTAACTTACTAATTTCACTCATTACAAAAAAAAAGATTTGTGAGTGTTATTATTATTTCTTCATCCACCTGTACTTTATAATTTTTTATTAGATTGATTTTATTCGTATGTACACTCAAACTACTTACTACATATTATGTTTAACATTGTTGACAGAGTTTCATAATGTTGAGTCACTTCCACATGAGATTTCCTTTTAATTGGATGCATTGTTCCTTAAACAATGAAGCGAATGCATTTCGATCCTTGTATGGAATGCCGTTTCCTATTAAGGATCTAGTGTTTTATTTATTTGTACCATAATAATTTCATGTATTTTATAGGGTTTGGTAGAATTAACAGAGTCGAAATGAATAATTTAATATTTAGTCGTTACTTATGGTTCCTAGGGTTTTTCTTCAAACTTATTATTTGAAACTGAAATATAACATGTGTATGGGAGAAATCCTTGCCACGAGGTTTCCTTTGTGAGGCTGATAGAGTGAAATCTAGTTCCATAATACTCTTTTATACGTTTTGAAGGGAAACCAGAGAGGTAGCCTAGTAGTAACACGCTCGTTTGGCTAACCGAGTGAAGCGTGTTCAAATCCCGGGTCTCGCATCCCTGATATTTTCATGTGCGAATCATTTCTAACATAATTACCACTTGCCTTACGGTGAAGGAAAACATCGTGAGGAAACCTGCATGTCTGAGAGAACCTAACAAGTTTTCGAAAGACATGTGAAGTCCGCCAACTCGCACTTGGCCAGCGTGATGGAATATGGCCTGATCGACCTCGTATTGAAGGGAGGCCCGTACCCAGCAGTGGGACGTTAAAAAGGGTTGAATACACATCCGCTTTTATATAATAATTTTAATTTAAAAGGAGATTTAATAACTTTATAATAGTGTATGATGAGTAATACAAAATTAACTGTGCTCGGAAACTGAACCTTTAACCTCTGGATTAAATTCCAGTAAGATACAAGCTACAATACGTCATGTTATTTACATTATAATATGCATAAATACGCGTAATCATTAGAAGAATCATTAGTCAACATATAAAAGCTGTGTTTTCCCTAGTGTTTGATTTTGTTAGATATATCATAATGTGTCTCAAGGCCTTTGTAAATAAGACCCTTAAAATGTATGTATCCTTTTCAAATGTTGACAACGTTTGATGGAGGTATAATTCTTTTTTCTTCACGACAAAAGATTTGCGCTGTTTTCATGTTATTGTAATTGGTTTTCTTTTACACGATATACTACGTACCAATAGTAAAGGAATGAGGTGTGAATATTGAATATATATCATATTTTTAATGGTTGTTTTATAGGTGACTAGCAACTCACCCTCGCTTCGCTTCGGGTTCGTCCTTAGATAAAAAGAAATCTATTCCACGGGAACCGTACATTTTTCCGGGATGATATATAGCCTATAGCCTTCCTCAGTTAACGGGCTATCTAATGCAAAAAGAATTTTTCTAATCGGATCAGTAATTTCTGAGATTAGCGCGTTCAACCAAACAAACAAACAAACTCTTCAGCTTTATAGTATAGATTACTTTTTGAGATGGATTATCCGAAACAATGTTTAGTATTTTGTTAGTCTGCGTGAGAGTTACTTGAAAACGTTTAGACGCAGAGAACTTAAGTTTCATTTCGATAGGTTAAATAGATATATTTAAGCTGTTTCAACAGTACAACCTCACTTATATATCTTATATAACTTAGTAGTTAGTACGGTACTAACTTCTAAGTTATATAAGTGAGGTTGACGACGTATCTTTGAATTGGATTTTTAGTTATTTCTAAGCCAATTTAGTCGCAAGCAATAGTTAATCTATTTGAGTTTTAGTAACATTACTTGATACATTTTTACGATCTTTTTCTCACTCTCTTTTTTAAAAAAAAAGAATTTTAAAAGGACAATAGCAGGAACAGGAAATAAGATACTTCCAGTTCCTATTGGAACACTGTGTTCTGTATAAGTATAATAAGAGAGCGGCAATTTTCGTTTATCGGATTTATGAAATTAATATGCATGGTCAATTACAACCAACATTCACTCCTAACGGAAACCGAACCCGTATCCTCGCTTCGAGCCTTTGGCCTATGTCGTAAACGTCGTTTAAGACTAACTACAACGCGATATTTTAGTTAGTGATTTATTGAATAAATATATTAATTACCTACTAAGATTTTTGAAACAGGACTAAAGGTTATTATGATACCGTCGTTTTCGATGATATTATATTATCGACGAAGATTCGACGACACGTTTGGCTCAGTTTGTAGTGACCCTACTTGCTGTGCCAGCGATCGCGGGTTCCAGTCCCGCTGGAGGCATTCATTTGAATGATGAACACGAAGGTTCGTACTCCAGTCATAGGTGTTTATATTTATAATTTATACATATGTATTTAAAGTTATATATGCATAACACAGGATTTGTAGCTTACCATGGAACTAGATGGTGCTGTGAGTTAATGTCCCAACATACTTAAACCTATATAATCTAGTGTAGGTAACATGGTGTGTGTGCGGGTGTGCGTTATATAAACGTAAATAATTAGTTATTTAATTACAATATTATTTAGGATTGCGTGTAATAAATACATGAAAATGAAAAACGAAGTAAACATTATCTATACGGATAAATAAAATTGGAGTGTCTGTTTGTAATATAAAAATAACCGCTTTTTACTAAATGCGTATGGATGTATATACGGTACATATACCAAAACAACATTTTTTACAATTTTTGTCTGTCTGTCTGGCTGTCTGTCTGTCTGTCGGTCTGTCTGTTTGTTCCGGCTTATCTCCGAAACGGCTGGACCGATTTTGACGGCACTTTCACTGGCAGATAGCTGATGTTATAGGGAGTAACTTAGGCTACTTTTATTTTAGAAAAAGAATCAGGATTCCGCGAAAAAAAAAATAAAACCCATGAAATTATGAACAAAATCCGCGTACTGCCTACGCACCCGAGCAAAACGAAGGTAAAGCACTATCTTAGGAGTAGCAAGCTACTACTTATGTATACCTAAACATAGCTAGCCGTGAAAACGTACCTACGATAGCTAGTTTAAAATAATATTTCAACTACACAACGAAAACAAAAGGGAAAAAGGTATTTTTTGAGAACAAGAACCGATATAAAAATAGAGTTTCCTTCTGAAAATAGACAAATCATTTTTCAGGAGTGATTCGTATTATTAATTAAAGATTCTATCAAACGTTCAACAAAGTTTTGGGTTTTTACAGATAAAACTACGCTCATTTTTCTTTCAACTTATATTAAAATACGTCTTTCACCTGTGCAGTTAGTCCGTAGTTATAATTACATTTTTCTTTCTTCCTATAGCTTTAGATTAATTCACGATACCCGACTGCGCGACGCAAAGGAGGGTAATGTGTTTATCAGCCTATGTATGTATGTACCTATGTTTGTTTGTTTTTATGTGGCGTTCTAGAGAGCAAATGCGTGGGCCGATTTTGATGATTCATGCGTCGTTAGATTCGTCTTGATTGATTGATTAATACTGTATTCCTTCGTCAACTTGTATGATTTTTTAAGTTAGCTTTTATGGAGTCGGGTTTGTAGATTTTTTTTAATATACTAGCGACTCACCCTCCCTCCGCTCGGGTTCGTCCTTAGTTACGTTTTAACGTTCAGTATAGATTTCTCAGAGATGAAATATTTTTCCACAGTTAAAAGTGTCATATATGTTGACCCGGATAACCAACTATCATACCAAATTTTATCAAAATCCTTCCAGTGTTTTTAGTGATGGTCACAGACAGACAGACAGACAAACAGACAGAAAAAATTATAAAAACTAGAGATTCGGCCTCTGTATCAATAATGGCTATTTCAATAAGATTTTTCAAAAAAATATTTAATGTACATATTCGACTCAGAATTTTATTACACCCATATAACGCTACATTCACATATGAAACGAAGAAGCTTGGATCACAAAACGCCTTATTAGGGCCCGGCCACGAACTTGCGGCTATCAGCGGCAGCTTAGCACGGGGCGGCGCGGCGAACGGTAAGAACAAATGTACTAAAATGTTGAATCACGCCACGAGACACCGCACTCGGCGGTAACGCGAGCGATTTTTGCCGAGCGAATCGCTGCAGCGGCGCGCGGCGCTGGCGCGGAGTAAATAAAAGTACGCGCGACCCATGCGATGCCACGACATAGGGCGGCGCGGGCAGCGGTAACGCAGGGACGAACTGAACGGCGACTCGTCAAACAAAATATTTTAGACGAATTTGTAGCGGAATTCTGCGGAATATGAACACAGAAGCTTTTACTAAGGAAATTTTAAATCAACCGATTATATGGATGTTAAAACATCCACAGCATAAGTTTAAAAATGTAATAAAAAGGTTGTGGGAAAAAATAAAAAAGTCTTCTAGAAAATGCACTTTACTTCGTGCACTCCTTCCCTCAAATTCAAAATATCTTGCTTAATATATGAATTGCTTTCGAGGCAAAGCAGTGCCATTTTGGATAATGCCATTACTGAATACGTCCACCCCGATTACAGTCGCTTAACGCTACTAGGTGTACGTGGCATAGCCACCGCTCCGCTCGACGACCCACCTGCCGCATGCCGCTAAGGCCAGAAATCGTGGCCGGGCCGTAACATTTTCCATGTTAAAAGAATTTTTAGTTATTATCTAATATAATAAATATGAAAGTTTGTGAGTATGGTTGTTTGTTACTCTTTCACGCCAGAACGGCTGAACGGATCTGGATTAAATTTGGCACAGAGATAGATTATAGTCTGGAATAACACATAGGCTACATTTTATTCCGAAAAAATGTACGGTTTCCGTGGGAAAGGTTTGTTTTTGTTTTCCGGGTGAGGGTGAGCCGCTAGTTTAAATATAAAAAAAGTACTTTAATCAATACTTAAGCACATTACCTAAACCTTGGGGTCTCATTAGGAACAAAGATCAATAAATGGCGTTATATACTCGTACATCAATTTGTTTTTGAAATAAAGAATTACTATTTTAAAAATATTCTAAATAAAGAAAATCAAACTAGCGCAATTTTATTGATTAATTATTAAAAAATCAATCAACAAAGAGATCAGCAATCGGATAATGAGTTCGTAGATTATATTCAAAGATAACTTTTTTATTTTTTATGAGTTGTTTACTACGCTTAAAAGTTAAAAGCTGTTAACGTCACTGATATTTATTTAATTAAAATCAGGATTTGCAATATTTAACATTTGTTTTCATACATTTTATAAAATAAAACAGCTCGAAAGTTTGCAAATTGTCACCTATCTATATTCTATCCAAGCAAACGAAAATAGTCCGAAGAATAACCGAATTAGCGCTGTCCAATTTCTTTGTATAATATTTGTGTCTAAATTAAAATTATTTATTATTTTACATTTCTTATAAACGGGTTACATTTAATACTAAAGGCTCACCGGGTTTGCTCGGGTACGTTTCTTCGGTACGTTTTAACGGTTAGTATGGAATAGATAGACTAAATATTATATTATTGCTCCGATATATCATAATATATAGCGTTTCCTATGTTTCCTAAACGTGCTATCTAATGCAAAAAGAGTTTTTAAATCGGATTAGTAGTTCTTGAGATTAGCGCGTTCAAACAAACAAACAAACAAACAAACAAACAAACAAACTCTACTCTTTATAATATTAGCAGGTAGAGATTAAATTTAAAACCTACAAATGTACACTAAGCTATGTAAACACTTTGTTAGAATTTTAATTCAAATAAGAGAAAGTGGACATAACATTTTGAAACACATCTGCCGTTGCGATCTTAGCAAATAACATGATAAAGGTCAAAACTTTAGACTAATTCAGTTATGTATAGTGTATATTATACAGAATAATGTACTTATGTATTTGGCAAAATATGCTTTGCCCTAGTTAAGTACGTTTAATGAATTTATGCAATACAATTTGTTAGTGCCTTTCAGTGTTGGCCCAAAGTTAATCTGATTAACGATTAAAAATTAATGATTAAAAATCATAATCAAAAATTGTGATTAAGATTAATTAATCTTAATCAAATTTAAAATGATTAAGATTATTAATCATAATCATTAATCGTTAATTTCTTGTTTGATTGACTATTAAGGAATTTATTTAATTTATTGGAACAGCTTAAGCAATACGCAAAATATGTATGCATCAAAGTTGAAAGAATCAAATAAAATGTATAACAAAAATAAAGGAACTAATTCAAAGTTTTAAACATTCCTTATTCCAATTTCTACTAGTTTATGGACTGTTTACTGCGTAAACACTAGGGGGTGGGGGTATAGCTTGCGTTAGTATAGCTTCTATCTGGCCTCTATCTCTCTCTCTCTCTCTCGCCTTTTATAGCACTGAACTACTCACACGCACGCGGGCGACGAGATTCAATTCAGTCACGTCCTAACATTATCTACTGACACACGCTCGCTCGCACTCGTTTGGCGCCCTTCAACCCCGTGGTCCAACGATATTTTTTTTAGTTTTTGCGACATTTCGTGATATTGTTTCACTCAGTGATTAACTTAAAGACAAACATGAATTCTGATGATGACTTTCTTGAATCTAATAGTGGTTTTTCAAATAATGCGTCATTGTCGTCAAACAATTCCGGGAAGTCAACAGTGATATTGCAATCGGAAACGGATCTTTATTCTTCTGCTTTATTTGACGGTACCTATTATAAGCTTCTACCAGACAAGTGCACAGACAAGAACACAGTAGCAGTTTGTATGAAGTGTTCGGACCAGGAAAGTAAAGAAGTTAAGGGCTATGGTAAAACGACATCTAACTTTTTGGGACACTTAAAACGGAAACATGGCGCTGACACAGAAAAGGAATGTAGAAAATATATGAAAGACAATAAGAAAAATAAAAATAATACAGTTCGGACTTCAAGGCAATCTCCAAAAACACCTGTAACTCAAGAAACTTTTGATCGTAACTTAGTAAATTATTTCGTTAACTCAATGATTGCTTTTCGAGCTGTGGAAGACCAGTACTTCATTAAGATGATGGAGGATTTAAATGTGACAAATAGTGGAATCAAGATACCCGGCCGTCGTTCTCTCAGAAACAAAATAGTTAAACAATCATTCAATCAGATTTGCGAAATAATAGAAAACCTAGCTACGGTGAAATATTTGTGCACCACCGCTGATATATGGTCAGGCAAAAAAAGAAGTTTTTTGGGTGTTACAGTGCACTGGATTGATAATAAATATAAGAGGCGTTCAGCAGCTTTAGCTTGTCGCCGGTTTAAAGGGGCACACACCTTTGACCGTATAAAAGACTTGCTTCTGGAAATATATTCAGATTTTGATATTGATCCCACTAAAATAGTATGTTCTGTTACTGACAATGGTTCAAATTTTGTGAAAGCTTTCAAGATATTTGGAGTAAATACGACATCCTTAATTGAATATGATGAAAATAATGAATCTTCAAGTCCAAGTAGCAGCGAGAACGAGTTAAGTGGAGATAGTGGAGAAGAATTTGAGGTGAGTGAAGGAGTGTTCGGCACAAGACAGGAACACGGAGATGAAGATCTCCTGTTAGAAGAAAACATAGTATACGACCATTCACAAAACAGTTTGTTACCATTTCACTTCAGGTGTAATGCGCACACTTTAAATCTGATCGCTAGTAAGGACGTCCAAGCTTTGTTGACTGACAAATCAACATGTCTTGGAAAAATGCATTCCATAATAATGGAAAAATGTAACGACTTATGGAGTGCTGCTGCTCGCCCAAAATCAGCTGAGGTGATACATAACATTCTCGGGCATACGTTAACACGACCTGGCATAACTAGATGGAATAGTTTCTATGACGCTTTGAAAAATATATTGAATATCAAAACTAGTTACTCTCAACTAGTCAAAGCCCTTGGTATAAGAAATCCATTACGAGACTCTGAATTTCAATATATTGAGGAATACTGCCAATGCGCTGCTCCAGTCGCAACCGCTTTGGACATATTGCAGGGCGATGACTTATTTTATGGAATACTATTACCTTGTTTGCATGCACTAAAAAAAAAATTACAGAAGATCACGACGACTCCAAACCTAAAATTCTGTGAACCACTTGCTGCAAAATATCTACAAAGCGTAGAGAAAAGATTTGAAGAGTTTTACACTCTTTCCAGTGAAACTAGTAAATATGCAGCCGTTGCAGCTCTGTGTTACCCAAGATTTAAAAAAAAGTGGCTAGTATGTCTAACTGCCGCTGATCAAAAGAAGTGTATAAACATTTTTAAATCAGTCATAAGGAAGGAAATATCAGAAATCCCAGAACTTTTAACAGCCAACAATGAAACCAATAACGCACACCACAAAGAAGACGAGTTTTTTGATTTCAATTCCGACTCTGGCAGTGAAGCAGAATCAGTTGATGCTAAAAAGAGAGCAGATATGATAATTACAAATTTTTTTGCCGAGGGAAGCCAAGAGCGAGAGCTTCTACAAAGTTATCCTGTTATAGGCAAAGTGTTTCTTAAGTACAATACACCAATGCCGTCCTCTGGCTCGGTAGAAAGAATGTTTTCTTTTGCGACTATGCTAAATAAGCCTAGATCACACAAATTATCTGACGACTTATTTGAAAAAAGAGTAGTTATGAAATGTAATTTGAACATTAAGAAATTAGAAATGTAAAGATCGGAGGGTAGTTGATTTAAATGATTCTTCGAATTATTTACTAATTATCTTAGAAATTATTTTTTTGTTCTTTGAATGATTAATAAAAATATATTAAGAAATCTGTGTATTTATTTAACATCATTTCTTTTACGTAGAGTTAATGACATTGATGGATGTATTAGGTTTATAATCAAGTTAATCAATTAATGATTAGTGATTAATGATTAAAGTCAATAATCATGACTAATATTGCTTTTCTAATCATGATTAATTTAATCATGATTAATGTAATCATGATTAAAATTAATCAAATTAATTAATTGATTAAAAAATTAATTGATTAATGCCAACACTGGTGCCTTTCAAATAACACTTGTAAAACGTAGGAGGTGTTACATTCATCGAGACTGCTAATAAATTAGTCTGTAGGAGCTTTTAGAATATTCAAACATGTAGGTAGCTAAGTAACATGTTGGTAGCTAAGTAAAATTCACAAAGTTATACTTATCTACTTTAAGGTACTAAAGGAATCAAAATTAATTGCAAAATGTTACTATTGGTGAGTGTATTTTATTTCATCTTTAAACTCTATTTAGACAAAAAACACCATGCTTTAGCATTATATTCCATTTTCCTAAAAAATGATAAAAGCCATGAGTACCATGTAGTTTTAAATAAATATTTTAAAATATTAAATAAATATTTTAAATATTTAAAATTTGACGGCACGTTTGGCTCAGTTTGTAGTGACCCTACTTTCTGCGCCAGTGGTCGCGGGTTCGAGTCCCGCTGGGGGCATTCATTCAAGTGTGATGAGCACGAATTTTTGTACTCCAGTCATGGGTGTTTATATTTATAATATGTATGTATTTAAAGTTATATATGTGTAGTATATCAACTATCTGGTATCCATAACACAGGCTTTGTAGCTTACCATGGAACTAGATGGTGCTGTGTGTTAATGTCCCAGCATATTTATTATTTATTTATTATGAATATTGAGCACTCTCATTTTTCTTATGTTTTTAAGTCAAAAATATTTAAAAGTGAGCTCAAGACGGATTTCGTGTTACCGTAGTAAAACCAATCTCGTCTAACCGGATCTGTTATTAACATTGCAGACTACAATTTCCTCTTTAGGTATATGTATTCATTGATAAAATTTCTGGAATATAAAATTGGGATGACACCTTATAGTTAAATATTAACTAATTCAATTACTTTGACAAAATTAAAGAAAGGTAGATAAGAAAGAAAATTTAACTCGAAATGTTACGAGTAATTTCTAGGGTTCTTCCTTGTATTTTAGAAGCCAATAAGTCAGCTACAAAAAATAATGCATGCATCCAATCCTTAAAGACAAAACAAAAGAAATTATTACCTAACCTACATAAAACACTGATGTTACATAGAATTTTTATTACCTATGTCTAATTGGTACCGGTGGTAGGACTCTATCAAGCCTGAGGAGTCCGACTGGATGGGTACCACCCCCTTATCTATTTCTGCTGCCAAGCAACAATGATTGCATTGTTGTGTTCCGGTTTGAAGGATAAGGTAGCCAGCGCAATTACAGGCAAGAGGCATATCATCTTAGTCCTCACAGTGACAACGCACCTGTGGTTCTGCATTTTTGTTACTTAAAAACCTAAGTGCATGAACCGTAGGTGTTATGGGCGACAGGTGCTGCTTTCCATCAGGTAGTCTGTCTGCTCGTTTGTCACTGAATCTCATAAAAAAAAAAAAAAAAAAAAATTGTAAATGGTAGGAACTGAGTAACAACAACTAAAAGAAAATGTAAAACGACCAAAAATAAATAAGTATTGACTTTAACTAAATATTGAAACATCTAAGATTACGATTACGATAGATTACGCTAGGTAGGTAATTTTTTTATATCATGTTTTTTTTTCTGGGAAAAAATATTTTTTTCAGACCGATAAATGTATGTAACATTTTTTTATATACGCGGTTATCACTTACTAAAGAAAATATGTTTTCATTCCATAACCATTACATGAAGATGAAATGGTAAAAAAAAAATCTTATTTTTGTGACTTTGTTCTTTAAACTGGCAACTTGATACGTTAATGTTTCATTTACTTACAACTCGAAAAAGAATTAGGGTTCCGCTCAAAAAAATTAAAACGTATCTGGGGACGCACACAAACGAAGCGAGGGTAAGTCGTTAGTCAGAGATAAAAATTTAAAGAGAGTTATGAGAGCAGTATATGTATATTTAAAATATTACTGAATTTCTGATTGTTATTATTAGTTATTAATCTCCTAGAGAAAAAGATATTATTTAGTTATTTACGTAATGAATTTGTAAGCATATAGATTATACGTATTAATTATTTTAAATGTACATCGACAATATCTTCATATTTATATTACTAATCTTGTACCCAACACTACATTTTACGGCAAAATGTAACTTTAAAATGTACCAATGTTGAAGAAAATAAATGGGATGTCCGATGTTCGCTACTATAAAGTGTAAGGCTTAGAATTCTACACGACAAGACACTTTCACCAGCCAAAGTCCACCAACGTACATACTTATCTATACATAAAATTGTAACTAAGCCGAATCTGTACATTAAATATTTTTTTGGAATATCTTATTGAAATAGTCATTATTATCGATACAGAGGCTGAATATAGTTTTTAGAATTTTTGTCTGTCTGTCTGTAACCTCATCACGGAAAAACCATTGGACAGATTTTGATGAAATTTGGTATGATGATAGCTGGTTATCCGGGTCAACATATAGGATACTTTTTACTGCGAGAAAATATCTCATCTCTGAGAAATCTATACTAAACGTTATGATTTTAAAGTATTTAAACTTAAAATAAAAAAATAATATAATAATTATATGTCGAAAAATTATATTACTTATACGCGTACGTCAATTAACAATTAAAAAAACATCTACGTATGTATGTATATTACTGAGAGATAATTAAGCTTCTGCAGTTACACATACTTACATAAAACATACACATTTTTAAATTATATATAATATAAATTTTCCGCCATATAACGAATTTCCGCGTAAAACGTTTTTTTTTTTTAGTTTTTTAACACACCACAACCATGGTCACAGGAGAAACTACGGTTTTAGATGTATCAAAGGTATATAGTTTACTCACACGTCACATACATTCGCGTTAATCTAAGAAAATATGTGAACTTATGTGTAATAACAGCAAAGACAACGGTTGTCTTATAAAAAACTAGCGACTCACCCTCGCTTCGCTTCGGGTTCGTCCCTAGACAACTACATTTCATTACTTAATGTTTCACATAGAGATCATGTATGAATTCAAGAGTACTCTAATCCGAATCCCGTGGGAAATTTCTATACTATAAAATTTTTAAATGATACACGGAGTGATAAGGTCAGAGCGAAAAGCGTGAAATTAGTTTAGTAGAAAAAAACTTACGAATTTTTAGTTCATGTTGAAATCTTTGCCTCTTAATTATGAATCTAACCTTATAAGAACTCAGCTTATCTATATCTCTTATACTAATCATACAAAAACGCTGACGGACCTCGGTCAAACTGAAAAGGTTTAAAATCGATGGCTGGCCCTCATTAATATTGCAGACACTTCATTCCAGATTGCAGTTAAACTTATTATCTAATCCTTACAGCTTCATTTCCGTGCGTTTGCATATTTTATATGCTACAAAATTAGGACTGTTCCGGTGTTCTAAACTTTAGCTATAGTTTTACTTTGGATTTAATTTAGAATCTCCATACTACCCGTTTTACTATTATAGGACATGCAATTTTCAAGACCTAAAATCCAAGGATATAATTATATATTGTATATATTCTATATCTACACTAATATTATAAAGCTGAAGAGTTTGTTTGTTTGTTTGTTTGGTTGAACGCGCTAATCTCAGGAACTACTGATCCGATTTAAAAATTTTTTTTTGCATTTGATAGCCCGTTAACTGAGGAAGGTTATAGGCTATATATCATCCCGGAAAAGTGTACGGGTCCCGCGGGATAGATTTGTTTTAGTCTAGGGACGAATCCAAAGCGAAGCGAGGATGAGTCGCTAGTAAAATATAAATGTATATATTCTACGCATGTTTTACTGCCACTTTATTATTATTTTTTATAAGAGATTTGATAATTTCTAAACATATGATACGTTTTATAAAACGAAAATAAAACCTAGTTTCTGCCCACGGCCTCGCCCGCGTGAAGTGTTTTATTGTTTTTCACCCACTCTTGATCAGAGCCAGATGTTGATAAGTTCGGAAATATTACGCCAGCGATACTATAATAAAATTATCTTTTGCAATAGTAAAAATTCTAGGACACTATACTAAATATAGTGTATATGTAAGTGTCGAGTTTCATCCGATAAAGAGTAAAAAAGTTATTGACTTCATAAGCTTTTGCATAATATAATTAATTTTTAATTGGATTTTTTTTAAGTATAAGTATTTCAATAGTATATTATGTTTTTTTTTAATATCATTAACAATAGATATATATATGGCAAGTACTACACTGTACCTAATTTTATGCAGCAGCACATTTCGTGCGGCGATAGGTACTAAATACCGCGCCTTAATTATAGCAGGCCTAGATTTATATCAACAGATATCTCTGTAGGTGTGTACACATTTGAATCCCGAAGAAGACCATTAATCACATTACTATTTTAAATACTAAAGTATGTATGTATGTATGTGTGTGTATGCGTGCGTGCGTGCGTGCATGCATGCGTATGCTTATTGATTGGCTGGATGAATTTGAATGAAATTTAGTACTGATAAGCTATTTACACAGGCTACAAATTTAATTACTGTTAGTAATTTTGTTGAAAGGTGCTCTACAATACGGGCAGTGTATAATATAATAATATAAATAGGCACCTAGGGACGCACGTGAGCAATGCTAGGATTTTTTTTTATTTGTTTCTAAATAAAAATAAACAGACAAACAAATAATTGCTTAAAAACACCAACATTAAACAGAAATAATATTATAATTTCACACTTCTCGTTTAAATTGAAGAATTTAAACTAAATTCGAAATATTCAATGTAATTGATTAAAATCGTTATCTGAATTATTAATAGGGTCCGCGACCGAAGGACCTTTTGGACGTTACGCATTCTGCATGCTGATTTAGAACTATTACTATACAAAGTTATATTATGTACATATATTTTCTAATACTGATGTTATATATGAATATATTATTTTATACTAGTGAGTTAACCCTTGCTTGGTTGCCTTTTGCAATTTACAAAAACATTGAGTTTTCTTTACATGTATTTACCTATATGTACATATAATAGGTATGTATCCATACTAATATTATAATATGTGAAAGTGTGTTTGTTTGTTTATCCTTCTTTCACGTCGAAACGAAGTGATGGATTGGCCTGATTCTTTGTGTAGAGATAGTTGGTAGGCTGGAGAGTGACATAGGCTACTTTTTACTGCGGGAGGTTATCTCATTCCTACAAGAAAACATGTTATAATACAACTACCGGTGGTAGGACTCTGTCAAGCCTGAGGAGTCCGACTGGATGGGTACCACCCCCTAATCTATTTCTGCCGCCAAGCAACAATGATTGCATTGTTGTGTTCCGGTTTGAAGGATAAGGTAGCCAGCGCAATTACAGGCAAGAGGCATATCATCTTAGTCCTCACAGTGATAACGTACCGGCGGTTCTGAAGTTGCGTTTGGTAAAACCTAAGTGCATGAACCGTAGGTGTTATGGGCGACAGGTATCGCTTTCCATCAGGTGGACTGTTTGCTCGTTTATCACTGAGTACCATAAAAAAAAAACCCAAAAAAAATTTTATGATGAGAATTACTTAAAACTTGGTATTAATGCTCTTCAATATTATATAATAAACAAGCGTTGTAACATTTTTCAAAATTCATCCCATAAGGGGGTAAAATATTGGATAAAAGTTTGTAAGAAAACTTATCTTTTTAGAGTTTTTTTTTGTAGTTTTAGCACGAGCGAAGCCGCGGGTTCTATACCTATCTTATTACCTATGTTTGTAACCTGGTCGTATATATATATATATATATATATATATATATATATATATATATATATATATATATATATATATATATATACATACATACATACATATACATATATATGTGTAAAAAATATAAAGCCCGTTCAGTGAAAATGAACACGTACAAACATTTTTATTTATAATAAGTTCAGCTATACAGTATTCAGTACCAAACCTAAGTAACTATGTACTTTAATTTATTTTCTGTCTGTGTGTAACGATTTACCGTATGAAGAAACCCACCTAAATACTACTAAGCTAAACGTAAAGAAAAATACTTGGAGCGCAAATATTCTAATATATTTCCTTAAACACGACTTAAGTGAAATGCACAAAATAATCACATTACGTGTAAGATAAGGGTACATGAATTTTAAAGAAAGCTATGTAATAGCAACTTTAATATATGAGCAGAATATCTTACATTCGCGCAGAAAATTAAAACCAACGCTCACGAATACAAATTCACTTTCAAAATACATAATCAATAAATATGAATGACTGGAGTTCAAACAACCGGTGCGTTATATTTACGTTTAGTCACGAAGATGGTAGATTGGGCATTCTATAATTCACTTTCGATCATTCTGTCTTTGTTTATATTATCTGTAACATTCCTTTGACGTAATAGTTTTAGTTACATTAATACTAGGTTGTGTATATTTCTAATTCGTGTACGCTGATATGGCTGGTCAGTTTTAGATGTAATTTAGTACACAGATAGATTATAATTAGGACTAACATATGTGTAGCCTATGGGCTACTGTCAGATATCTAGGGACGCCCCCGAGCATAGCGAGGGCAAGCGCCAGTATACTTAGTTATGAATACAATATGCGAAACAAATAGACAGTCACACATTTTCGCATACATACTGTTTGTAAGGTTGAACAATAGGAACCTACTAATTTAATTAGTCAACAAAGACTCAGTGCGGCACATAAAGCCATAGAAGCAGCTTATCAATTCCAGCAGTAGGATTTAAGCAAGCCTATTATTTGGGGTTGAATCAGAGCTTATGACGTACTTTTTGAATATATATTTTTTTAATTATATTACATGTTTTCGTAGGTGTTATACATTTTTAGAATCCTAGGTACTGAAAGTGTACGATTGTAAAATCATTCCTTCCGTCTCACAGATTATCTATAAATATGAAAAGCATTGTACTCCATGCTTTTTATTATTATTATGCTTTTCGTTTGGAAGGCAACCAATAAACGCTACATTCCTTTATTCATTAATAGTCGATGATATACTTACATAAATACTAATACATACTAGCGACTCACCCTCGCTTCGCTTGGATTCGTCCCTAGGTACGTTTTAATTTTTTTGAGCGAAAACCTAATTCTTTTTCTAAAATAAAAGAAGCCAAGTTACTCTTTATAATATCAGCTATCTGCCAGTGAAAGTCCCGTTAAAATTGGTCCAGCCGTTTCGAAGATTAGTCGGAACAGACAGACAGACAAAAATTTTAAAAATTGTGTTTTCCTTACAAGTACAGTATATAATTCCATAAGCATTTAGTATAAAGCTGTTATTTTGACATTAAAAACAAACACTTCAATTTTATTTATATGCATAGATGTATAGATTATACATATTATAAATACTTATACATGACATATCTACATAATACCTACATATATACCTAAGAATTCATTACTAGAAATACAAGCAAAAAAAAACCATTAATCCACGATCATAAATCTTATGTAGTAAAATAAATCTTAACAAACAAGTATGTAATATTGATTGATTCACATTACAGATGTTTTGTAACATGTTATTAATTTAACCAAGAGAATACGTGATGTGATACTAAAGTATTTAATTTAAATATAATGAATGTGATATAGTAGGATCCGATTTATTGCTATTCGTTATAAATACAATGTACACACGAGTATGCAGTCTGCAAAAATATGACGCCGTATTACTAGACTTAGAATTTCTCTACAATATTCAAATTTCAGTACTCCGGTTTCCCATAGGCAGTAAAATAAGTACCTACGACGTCGGGAAATACATCGACAAAAATTGATTTTTTCTAACAACACAGTTTGCCTTATAATTAAAGTAATAAATAAGCCAATGTCTTTACTTCTGTTTTTACGTTAAATTATATAAAATTATTTTTTTAAGTAACCCCCAAAAAAAAACTATAAAAAACTATGTATTTCGCCATTTTGTGGTGGCGGCTATCTTGGATTCGAAATTTATAGTGTATAGTATTCTACTAGTCAAGCCTTTTCATTGGATAGTTGATACTGTTGATTTTAAGTGGAAATAAATACTTAACAGATACCCATTTTGAGGGAGTTGTGAAAAAATATGTAATCCACCATTTTGAGGCGACGGCCATCTTAGGCAGATTTTCATCAAACGTAGCTAAGAACACTCCCGACTAATTCAACTTAGTAACAAAAAAAAATACATAATCAAAATCGATTCATCCGTTCGGGAGCTACGATAGACATACTTACTTCAAATAGACTTACTCTTTAATATTATAGTATTATGTACTATAGTACGCATGAATTTAAAGGCAAGTTTACAATAATACTTTTTGTGCGCTTTTCTATTGAGATTCGAGACAGCCTTTGGCGGATAATTAATCATCCTTTGAAATATAATGCCGCCCAAGATCGACGGACAATAATTGATAATAATGACAAACTTTGTACAGTTGGTAAAATATAAATAAATAAATGCAAAAAAGATAGATAATTATAAGGGGCGGCCTTATCGCTAAAGTAGTGATCTTTTCCAAGCAAGTAGCTGTAAAGGTTGCAACAAAATTGTGAGGGGCGAGGGGTGTAAATAATAATTAACGTTAAAATTTTATAAATATTTTGACCACAATAATTATTTAGAATGAGGATGTTTACTTTTGAAGTGAAATTGAAAGAAAAATGTTTGATATTCCTACACCGATTCTTATAAAAAACTAAACAAATACTTAGTTGAATATAAAAACGTACTTTTTTATATCACATTTCATTATCGAGGCCTATATAAAAATAATTATATCAATATATAATTAGACAATGACAAAACAGTTCAGTGCCATTTTCTCCTCTGTCTGTCAACCGATTTTCTTTTTTTTTTGTTTAGTGCTATTGATTGCTATTGACAAGTTTTAGTTTATCAATAAAAAAAATATAATCGAATTTCGATTACCGCGCGAACACTAGTTGTTATTTTGTATAATAAATACAATTTCTCAAATTCCGAGTCGGGATCTTTAATAATACTAAGTTTTAGCGGCGCTCGCCTATCTATACTAATATTATAAAGCTGAAGAGTTTGTTTGTTTGTTTGTTTGGTTGAACGCGCTAATCTCAGGAACTACTGATCCGATTTGAAAAATTCTTTTTGCATTTGATAGCCCGTTAACTGAGGAAGGCTATAGGCTATATATCATCCCGAAAAAGTGAACGGGTCCCGTGGGATAGAGTTGTTTTTGTCTAGGGACGAACCCGAAGCGAAGCGAGGGTGAGTCGCTAGTTAATTAATAATGTGTATAACATGTTTAGTTAGTACTAGCGACTCACCCTAGCTTCGCTCGGGTTCGTCTCTCGGTACGTATTCATTTTTTTAAGCGAAACCCTAATTATTTTTCTAAAATTAAAGTAGCCTTAGTTACTCCTTATAACATTAGCTATCTGCCAGTGAAAATCGGTCCAGCCGTTTCGGAGATTAGCCGGAACAAACAGACAGACAAAAATTTTTACAATTGAATTTTTCTTATAAGTACCGTATATAATTCCATATGCAGTTAGTATAAAGCTATAATTTTGACATTACAAACAGACACATCAATTTTATTTATCCGTATAGATAATGTATATAACATGTTTAGTTAGTATTATCTGATCAGGAACTAATAATTTAAACATGAACACATCAAGCGTAACAGTTTACATAGTTTTATAAATAAATGGATTTACAATAGCTAATTAAATATGAATGAGTGAGGACCTTGAGAGCTACAGCCTCTGCACATTGCAAGTATTCAACGTACTAGTACATTGATGTGTTAGACACTTAGAGTAAAACAAAATGGTGATTTCACTATGCCAATTAGAATTCTGTACTTTTGTTTCTGTGAATCCTTCCACCTTTAATACAGCATTATATAATTATTATAGAGCTCAATTATTTTTTAAATTTTTTTTTTACTTATTTGAACGTGATAATCTCTGGAACTGCTAGTCTGATGTACAATTTTTTTAGTTTTTAGTTCACTATTTATTGAAGAAGGATATAGATTATATTTCAACATTATGCTTCATATCAGAGATTTATTTAATTCAAGATATAAGCACTTTTGAATCGTCAATTTTACATTTTAAATAAAATAAATGTTAATATGTCTTAAAGGAACCAACCACCGATTCGAAAAACAGTTCGCGACTTAAAGCTAGTACCCACTGCTTAAGTGACAAACAAACATACGGTCTGACAGCATTCATTACCAGTTTACTTGCACCACCAAAGTCAGAGGCGAGTGATGACTTCAAGGATAAAGGGACAATGATAAAAAATAGACATTAATTTGATTCGGTTGATTAAATATAGGTACTGCTGTAGCTATCATTACCATAATATTATTCCATACAAAGCATGTAGTAGATTGTGTGTTATTTTTGTTCAATTATAAGCCTGCCTTTATGTGAATGAAAATAATCACGTGTACGCAACTGATATAAAGCAAGTTATACTGATTGAAGTTTCTTCAAGTAAATCAAATACCTGCAATTACTATAGTTCTTATAAACTTCATGGCTATTACCATTAGTATCCCATGATGATGACATGATTTGTTTATTGTTCTTTTGCAGTATACCATAACAAAGATATGTATGTACCTCATGTTTAGTTTAAACTAGCTTTTGCCCGTTTTGCTGTTTTTTTAATGTATAGTCATTGTAGAGGTTATTTAAGAAATCAAATTTATCTCTTCAGCTGCACTTTGCGTTCATTTAAAACTTGACCTTTGATTTTAAATAGACCACATAGAATGAAGAGTAAGTAAGAACATATTCTGCGTTTCTTTCTTTTTCTAAAGTTTTGCATCGAAAATTGACTTAGGATTTCACAATTTTAGCTACTTATTTGGTCTAGTGGTCCGTACAGCGACAGATCTTGAAGATTTTAGAGCCAGATCGAAATAAAAATAGGTAAGATTATCCAGTCAAGAAATTTTATTTATTGCCTTGCCTTGTAGCAAAGAGCCGTCGATCCTGCGCCTGCTCTTTCACCACCCGTATTATGTTCCCACAGAACTATAAAAGGAATAGAGTGCACTTATGTTTTCACATATTTTTTTTAAAGTTGTCGACTTTAACATTTTCAATGCAAATAATTGTCTTAGAAAAATTAACTGTCCTGACCAAATTTAATTTTCAATTCAATTCTCTTGTTAATGGCTTTAAAACGTGCCAGTCGAGCACAGATTTTTTGACGACACGTTTGGCTCAGTTTGTAGAGACCCTACTTGTTGTGCCAGCGGTCGCGGGTTCGAGTCCCGCTGGGGGCATTTATTTGTGTGATGAGCACGAATGCTTGTACTCCAGTCATGGGTGTTTATATTTATAATATATATGTATTTAAAGTTATATATGTGTAGTGTATCAACTATCTGGTATTCATAAAACAGGCTACGTAGTATACCATGGAACTAGATGGTTATGGTGTGTTAATGTCCCAACATATAAAAAAAAACAGATTACTTGGCCAATGTCACGTAGAATGGAATTACTTAACTTAAGCTCTCAGAAGTTATTAATTTATACCCCATACAAAAACTATAAGTATATTATTGGACAATTAATATATAATGCATTATTTACAATCGATTAATCCTAACATATTAATATTATATTGTTATGGCATGACAATTGTCCTCGTAATCTGATTTAGTTTTATTTGTTTAGGAAACTGGTTCAAACTGATTACAAATTGTGCATACATTATTGAGGCAAAATTGAATAATATGCTCACACAATTTCCACGCATCGCCATTGTACGTATACATTTATAATTATGGTCAGTTTATTATGTGTGAGTTGTCCTATCTGATATAATTTAAATATATGGAAGCTGCAGTTGCAGCCTAGTTGTAACGCGCTCGCTTAGGAAACTGAGTGAAATGGGTTCAAATCCCGGGTCTCGCAACTCTGTTATTTTCATATGCGAATGATTTCTAATACGATGACCCACTTACTTGTCTTACGGTAAAGGAAAACATCGTGAGAAAATCTGCATATCTAAGAGAACCCAGCAAATAAAGACATGTGTACGTGTGAAGTCCGTGAACCCGCACTTAGCCAGTGTGGAAGATCATGGCCTGATCTCCCTCGTGCATACATACTTATGGAAGCTTTATAAAATGATGTACCAACTAATTATTTAAAACTGAAAAACCTATTAGACCTTTCAAGAATTTTCATTGAATACTTACCTACATATACAGCATGTTCCTTCCAATTAACAAATCAGTCACGGAAGCGTTTTTGTCCGCGCTTATAAGCAACGAGTAAAACGAATTTCAAATGTATATAGAAGAAATTGGCAGGTAGCAATGTTTATGTTACAGAATCCTCCAAAGTAAACTCGACTTATTTGATCGAAAAGATTTTTTGTTTGTTTGTTTGCACCCAATAGGCTCCGAAACTACTGAATCGATTAAAACGAAATTTGGTAAGAAGATAGTTTGAGACCCTGGGACAGACGTAGTATAGTTTTTATCCTGAAATCATCCCTGAAGGGGATTGAAAATGGGGACGAAAGTTTGTATGGGGAAGCAACCTAGGGACACACTTGAGTAAAGTGAAGGTGAATCGCTAGTATCTAATAAATTGGTAAAATATCTGATAAACATCGATAATACTGGGTTCTAAACTTCTAATATGATAAGATACCCAAACACTTGTATCCAGGAAATATGTTTAGTCCGCCTGTGTGTACTAGATGGCGTATGTTTCTTTGTAATTAACTATGTAATCTAATCCAAGTAACTTCCGAATAGATCAAAACAATAATGACACCTTTTCTGATGATGGTGCCAGGTTCGAATTCGAGCTTATTTGATTGGATTTGACGAGTGTCAGAAAATAAATTTTATTAGTATTCTTTTGTTTAAAGAGTTATAAAGAATTAAATATATTTAACATGTATATAATAACTAGCGACTCACCCTCGCACGACTCGGGTTTCCTCCCGTTTTTCCCTAGTTACGTTTTAACGTTTCGTATATATTTCTCAGAGATGACATATTTTCCCACAGTAAAAATATCCTATATGTTGACCTTGATAAGCAGCTGTCATCATACCAAACTTCATCAAAATCTGTCTAGTGGTTTTCTCGTGATGCGAAAATTCTAAAAGCTATAAATTCAACCTCTGTATCGATAGTAATGACTATTTTAATAAGATTTTCAAAAAATATTTAATGTACCTGGTTCATACAAATTTTCATCCCTTATTTTATCTCCTTTAAATTGAAATTCATCCCATAAATTTCAAAAAAACGCTAAAACACGTATTTATTTAATTGTATTGAAATTCTGATCATAAATATTTTTTGGATTGTGTTATAACGTGTATTCCCGTGGATGAATGAGATAATCTCCCGCGGTAAAAAGTATCCTATATGTTGACCCGGATATCCAGCTATCATCATACCAAATTTCATCAAAATCCCTCCAGTAGTTTTTTCTGTGATGCGGTAAAAGACAGACAGACAGACAAAAATTCTAAAAACTATAGATTCGGTCTCTGTATCGATAATAAAGTCTATTTCAATAAGATTTTCCAAAAAATATTTAAGGTACAGATTCGATTCAGTTAGAATTTTTTTAAATGTATAGATGTACATAGAAAATATTATTATCTTAAATACTATGCTAATTGTAACTTAAAAATAGCGTATAGAGTTTCATAACTATCGAAATTTTAAAAAATTGTTTTATGACATCGGTTACAAAACTTTAAAATTGTTTATTAACGGATTAACAAATTCAAAATTCATTTTCATACAAAATTATTCATCTACATTCTACATGTTTTATCACTACATAGTATAAAACAAAGTCGCTTCCCGCTGTCTGTCTGTCCCTATGTATGCTTACATCTTTAAAACTACGCAACGGATTTTGATGCGGTTTTTTTATAGATAGAGTAATTCAAGAGGAAGGTTTATATGTATAATATAATATAATATATGCATATATGTATAATATATGCATATTGTATTCAGCCCTTTTTAACGTCCCACTGCTGGGCACGGGCCTCCCTCAATACGAGGGGAATCAGGCCATAGTCCACCACGCTGGCCAAGTGCGGATTGGCGGACTTCACATGTCTTTCGAAAACTTGCTAGGTTCTCTCAGACATGCAGGTTTCCTCACGATGTTTTCCTTCACCGTAAGGCAAGTGGTAATCATGTTAGAAATGATTCGCACATGAAAATATCAGAGGTGCGAGACCCGGGATTTGAACCCGCTTCACTCGGTTGTCCAAGCGAGCGCGTTACCACTGGGCTACCACTGCCTTCATACATATGCATATTATAGTACAGAAAAGCCGAGAAATTCAAAGCTTTGTATTTCATACTAACCGTTAAAACGTACCTAGAGACGAATAGAGCAAAACGAGGGTGAATTCGCTAGTTTACAATAATAGCAATAATTGATGAATGATGAATTCAATTGATCAAAAGATTAACAATATATTGTACTGCTAATGAGTACTGTGAATTCGCTTAAAAAAGTTTCTCTTCGTAGAATCAGATATATTGCTAAAAGCGAATTTAGGGTGACATGCTAGTTTAAGTGTATAACTGTTAAACTAATATCATATATTGGATTTTAAACTCGGTGAAGATTAGAAACAATTTGATAGACAGACAGCCACTTTAAAAGTATTTTTTATAGAAACTTCAATAAATATCTAATTATATTATGTACTAACGACTCACCCTCTCTCGTTTAGTATAGATTTCTCAGAGATGGCATATTTTCCCACAGTAAAGTTTCTTCCGTCATCATACCAAATTTTATTAAAGTCTGTCCAGTAGTTTTCTCGTGATACGTTCCCAGACAGACAGGCAGACAAAAATTCTAAAATCTATACATTCGGCCTCTGTATCGATAATTAATATTGACTATTTCAATAAGATTTTTCAAAAAAAATAATAATGTACCGATTCCAATCAGAATTTTATTATATGTATAGATTTAGTTAGCACACGAGCTTAGTTTTACAAATTATATATTACATGTAACATAGGAAACTTCGTAGCTAATTTCATTTAAACAGTTAAAAGTCTATACATATAAAACACACATATGTACAATATTACAATATATAATGATTATGAAACAATATTATTCATAAGCATATTATAACTGGTGGTATCACTGTTTATTTTTAACCGACTTCCAAAAAAAGGAGGAGGTTCTCAATTCGACCGTATACATGTTTTTTTTTTTTTTTATGTTTGTTCGGGCATTTTTTCGTCGTTTATGAACCGATTTTGATAATTCTTTTTTTGTTGGAAAGGAGATATCCCAAGAGTGGTACCATGATAAGGAAACCAGGATCTGATGATGGGATCCCAGAGAAATCGAGGGGAACTTTCGAAAATTGTAGCGGCGACTAGTGCGTTTGTTTACATTTTCATTAGGTATTTTAAAGCACTACCCGAAAGATAGTCGAGGGAACTCCTCAACGATTTACAGCAATTACCTGGTGTTTGGGCTTGATTAATTTGTATTGATGATACGTCTACACTAAAAATGGAAAAAAAAAACTTTTTTAAAAAAAAAAACCGACTTCCAGGCACTTAAAAGTAAAAAATAACTAAACGGGGGTTTTCATTTAGAATAGATACTTAATCAGATTTTTTCGAAGTCGGTGCCAGCCAATACAAATCAAAGCACACCGACTTCGAAAATATCTGATTAAGTATCTATTCTAAATGAAAACTCCCGTTTAGTTATTTTTTACTTTTAAGTGCCTGGAAGTCGGTTTTAATTTTTTTTTATAATAGTAGGTATAATTCGACTGAAAATATAATATACATGTATATGTTTTCATTTTACAAATATTCACGGTTTCTTAACGACGCGACGTTGATGTTCTGACATTAAAACGGTTTAAGTAGCAAGAATTTCTGTTTCCTTACAATGGCAATGACATGTGGGTTTAGTACTGTGTGCATTGGCCCAACTAAAATATATGAGTGTAGTAATATTTAATTTGGTCTGTTTGTTCATTCAAGAAAGCTCTTAAGTAGAATAAGATGTATATAAAGTAAAATAAGTCTTTACATAATATGCTGTACATATGAAATTCATGATATGAACATATTTATACAGATAAATAAAATTGAAGTATCTGTTTGTAATGTTAAAATAACAGCTTTATACTAGAAAAACACATTTTTTTTAATTTTTTGTCTGTCTGTCTGTTTTTTTGTTCCAGCTTATCTCTGAAACGGCTGGACCAATTTTAACAGGACTTTCACTGGCATATTATAAGAAGTAACTTAGGCTACTTTTATTTTAAAAAAAGAATTAGGGTTTCGCTCAAAAAAATTAAAATGCACTTAGGGTTGAACGCAAGCGAAGCGAGCGTGAGTCGCTAGTTTAAAATAAAAAGGATTTAGCAAAAATTTATTTCATACCTTTGTAAAATTAACCCATAATCAATACTAAAAAACAATATTACTCCTAAACAAATATATAACAAACGTTGCATTCCAGTAGATATATATAAAGATAAAGTAATTTTGATAAAAAAACAAAAATATAAGTCGTTAATTTGAGCTTCTACAACATTTATTTGCTAAAGTCAGAGCAGCATCGTGTGGTTTTAATTTCAAATATATATTTACATACAGTAAAACTAAGTTAGGATAAACGTGTTTTGAAAGGTGCCAAGTCTCATGTCAACTCCTTTATTACACGACGACAAGCTCTCCCTAGTCGACTGAACGATTTTAAATTTGGTAACTAAAAACTAAAATGTAATATTATTTTTATTTCACTTCTTCTTTTAATATATGTCTATTTGGTACATATTTGTAACAAACTAATATTTCGAATACGAACGTGTGCTTAGTAGTTTATTGGTCTATTGGTTAAGTCTTTTACGCAACAAAAGATTCGGGGGTCAAAGATTTTTGTTTGTGCATAGGGACTACTATAATAAATGCGAAAGTGTGCAAAAGATCCAAAGGTACTTTATGAAGTATATAATAAAAAAAACTTTGTCAACCGGTTGTAACCGGTCACAGAAACAGAAAATAATATTAGTACCAATTTGATGTCCTTGTAAGTAACCTAATATATACATGTTTGTTAAATCGATTTAATATTTACTGCCCATTTCCCAAATTACTTGGGTTCGGTCATCTCATCATTCTCCCCTCTTTTATGTCTTGTCTCACACAGTCTATCCTTCTTTTTTTCGGTCTTCCTCTACCTTTCCATCCCTCTACATTCATTTTCCATCATGCTTCTTGTCACATGCGTTTCATACCTTCTTTTCACATCTCCATACCAACTCAGACGATTTCGTTTAATTGATTATATCATTAAATAATACGAATAAAACAAAAAATCTTAAGACTCCTATTTAGAAGCTTTTATTAAAAATCCATTTTATTATAAGTACTAAAGCGACCCTCGCTTCGCTCAAGCCCTTATTATACCTAGCGCGTCCTTAATAACTTTTTTTCAATGTTAGGTACTCACTAATATTCCACAAGAACCATTTAATACTCTTGGATATAAAAAACACTATATCAATCATTTAGGGTAATACAATCCATACTAATATTATATTATGTATGTATATGCGAAAGTAGCTCTGTCTGTTTGTTTGTTTCGTTTTCGCGCCTAAACCGCTGAATTTTAATGAATTATTAAAGAGATAGATAGAACATTGGAGAAGAACCTTTTGTCGTAAAAATAAAGCTTAAAGAAGGTATAATAGGGGATGAAAATTTGTATAGGGAGCCTATTATTTTTCAAGTCCCAAGTGTCGGAAGGCTTGAGAATGACATAGGCATGATGCTATTTACCTAGTTTTTTAAATAAGCGAAATAAATACAACTGTGAGATCGGTAATTCTGAACTTTTTACTTTACCTGCTTGCAAACTTTATCTTTTTAAAGTATAAACTAAACTAAAAGCGTAACAAATGATATATGACTACGAATGATACAAATTTTCAAACAAACTAAACCAGAATTCTCATAGAAATTAATTATACATTTCATATTTAAGCTCGACTGCTTCACTTAATAACACAGATGAAAGTTGGTGACACTTGCAATCCAAAATAATTGCAGTGACGGAACTCTGAAGACGCGTTATTAATAAACTTGCATAGATACAGAATGGAATGTCAAATCAAATCATAGATTTGAGGACATGTATTATAATAATCTCTTTAACATAGTATTCTTGATTAGGAATTGTTATAGATTTTGGACTTTTATTTATTACTAGCGACTCACTCTCGCTCCGCTCGGGTTCGTCCATACTTAGGTTTTAACGTTTAGTTTAGATTTCTCCGAGATATTTTCCCGCAGTAAAAAGTATCCTATATGTTGACCCGAATAACCAGCTATCCTCATACCAAATTTCATCAAAACCCTCCAGTGGATTTGCGATAACAGTCAGACAGACTCAGTTAAAATTTTATTATATATATATAAATGAATCACCGAAATGTATGTACGCGCATAACATCCGATCGACTGCACCTGCTAGTGTATTGATATAAATTATTAAACCAATAATTAACCTTACCATTCAACGTGACAGTACAAGTAATCTGTACTTAACTAGCATCCCTCAATCATAAAACAAAGAACTGAATTGGATTCGAAGTGAATATAAGCTAAAAATAAAATGACCTAAGCGAACTACACAGGCGCATACGCCATTAGACCCGCTCGAGACTGTCTAAAATAGAAATAATTTATTTGAGTTACAAACACAGTACGAGAACGGTTAAGGACTGTAATAGTATCTGTAGGCGATCTCGAAATTCATTTAAAGAATTTCAACTAAAATTGAATATATTAGAAATACATTTTTTTTTTATTGTTGATTGTAGTGTAATACTTGCTTGTTGTAATGTTATTAGTTTTTAATATGTTAGCAAGGGCATCTATTATATACTGGATATAATCTATACAGATAAATAAAAGGTGTCTGTTTGTAATATCAATGTAATAACTTTTTACTAAATGCATATACGGTACATATAAGAAAAACACAATTTTTAAATTTTTTCTGTCTGTCTGTTTGTTCCGGCTAATCTCCGAAACGGCAGGACTGATTTTCACGGGATTTTTACTGGCAGATAGCTGATGTTATAAGGAGTAACTTAGGAAACTTTAATTTTAGAAAAAGAATTAGGATTCCGCTTAATAAAATGAAAACTGAACTAAGGGACGAACCCGAGCCAAGCTAAGGTGAGTCGCTAGTAAATAAAAAAATAAATTTTGAATCATTAAAACCAATCAAAATAAAATCAAGTTTTAAGTTTTACCTATTTATCGCGATAAGAACAAAGATTAGTCTATGGCTAGCTCATAACAACACTTCATACTTACCTCAAGAAAATATTTTAATCACGTGACTTCATTTAGAAATAATAAATCCTATTAAATAATTACCAGATAAATATCTGGTAATCTATAATATAAGAATTTCATTTTAAAACTAAAAAAGAAAAGGTTATATATTTGTCACTAACATGGTTAGGAACAATTAATGTATCTTTCTATCTGAAAAAAAAACCGAGTAATTCTCGTTAGGGACGAATTGTTTAATAAAATCTCTCGACACATAATTTACGAGTTCAATTACACATCTTAGGTTCAATTACATTGAAATCAAGAAGTCCTTGTAAATAAAACGCTCATTCTGTCGAGAAGACGGATGCGTCTAGTTAAGCGTTTTAGAACTGACGTGACGCAGAGAACAACTTTGAAGCTGTTTCCATAGTCACACGCCTGTTTTTTCTATTATATTTAAATATTAAATATGTTTATTTACTTTGAACGATAAAAGCTAGCCGATCTTGCTAGCGATCTTGATTGAATTTTGTAGATAATAGTTTAAAATTAAATCAGGTTTCTTTCAAACTCGGTTGAATAACTGTAAAGTTTAATTCGTCAAACTTACTTGTACTATGAAGTGGAAGATAAAGCACAATTCAGATAATTAAAAGATAAAGATCAATAATAGTAATTGATGACATTTACTAGAAATATCGACCACTAGCCACTAAGATCTAAAATGGTTCATATAATCAATCCGCCTAACAGTTTCAGTGTCAAGAAGGAACAAACATGCACACACATACATTACAGTAAACCAATAACAATCTATACTAATATTATAAATTCGAAAGTAACTCTGTCCGTCTGCCTGTCTGTTACCTTTTCACGCTTAATCCGCTGAAACGATTTAGATGATATTTGGTATGGATATAGTTTGAGACCTTGGGAAGGACATGTGATAGTTTTTATATCGGAAATCATCCCTTAAGGGGGTGAAAAAGGGCGATGAAAGTTTGTATTGGGAAACATTTCTCGAGTAAGGGATACATATATTTTTTTAATTTTTAAAGTAGGTACTTATTTTTCGATACCTATGTATGTACATATATATAGTTTATTCTATACTGACCGTGAAAATGTACCTAGGGAGGAACGCGTGCGAAGCGAGCGTGAATCGCTAGTTCATAATAAAGAAGTACTGAGCCCTATATCACTTGACGCCTCTCATTGAACACTGAAGCTCACAATGAGCACAAACTTTAAATGGATTGAAGCAATTTGCATCGGCACAACAAATTGGACCAGTCGCTGTGTAGACATGTCAACTGTTCCGTGATACACATTCTCCGATATAAGTGGAATTATGTTATAGGAACATCGATTTATATTTACTGTTGAACGCGCAAATAATTGTTGTGTTCTCGCGTTACTTAAACATTTTCTGGCAATACTATCTTATTATATTTTTGACTAGCTTCTTCATTTGGTTACGTCAAGGCGTTATTTCAATTGAATCCGAGTAATTGTATTTTGAATTTTATTTATACTAATATTATAAAAAGACAGAATTTAGTTTGTTTGTTTGTATGCGCTAAACTCAGAAACTACTAATTCGATTACAAAACCTTTTTACATTAGATAGCCCATTTATTGAAGAAGGCTATAAGGCTATATTATCACATAATATATAGTCTATCTATTCCAAACTAACAGTTAAAACGTATCTAGAAACAAACCCGAGCGAAGCGATGGTGAGTCGCTATTATTTCCTATATATACAGGCTACGATTTGGCCACCGCAAGCTTAAATCTTTTTTAAATAAAAATAAAATATGTCTATACCCTCAGCGAAAGTGTAGTTTTCTACTAGTGAAAGAATTTTTGGAATCGGTTCATTAGTTCCCGAGATTACCCCAAACAAAGACAAACAAACAAAGTTTACCTTTTTATTATATTAGTATAGATAACAATTTTTATCAACAACAAACCTGTTTATGGCCTTATTATAGTAATTAATTAATTAAACCTTGATTAGGTTTGGCGGAAAATAAAGGAGCAATATTACAAAACAAATTGTGATTTTACATTAAAAAACCATAAAACTCTATCAAATTATATCCTAAAATTAATTATAAATTGTAAATCAGATTTTATTATCCTAATTTACTCACAAATTTTTCATAAATTAGTTGTGGTTTTAAAATGATAAAATATTAATATAAATTTCCAATATTTCAAACTAGATGGCAGAATAATCGCGCGGCCATATACACTTAGGCCTCTTCCTGACTTGGCGGTGCGGTTACATCTGTATGCGGTATTTTCTACGGCACCGAGAGCTTACTGATGTCGGACAGATCTTCTCACTTATTGGTATACCGTTGGTATGCTTTCGGTGTTAAAAAATTGAATCTTGCAGAAAATTAGTTTTCTGGCTTGGTTTTACTGGCTGCCTCTGTTCTGTTCTGTTCTGCGATGCAGTATGCCGCACGTTTACCGCCTCGCTAACGCGTAGCCCGCGCCAATCAGGAAGCGTGCATTATATATAGGCGTTCGGTAAAGAGTCGGTAAGAATTTTACCGAGCGTACTTTACTGTACCGATACCGTACCGCCAAGTCAGAAAGAGGCCTTACTCTCAGTACAACTTAACTTTAATTATAACAAAGGTATTACTTCTGTGGGTGGAAATATGACCCAATAATTTCATAACGATTTCTTAATCAACTATGATTCAGAATACAACAAACTTTACATTAAATATCTTTATACATACACTTTAAGATAATAATAAGAGAGATGACTAATGGTTCACTGGATTATGCCACAATTTGCATCTCATATTCGAACCCTGTTTGAAACCAGGGCCAAATCAAGGAGAGTTCAACCGGGCGGTGTCCGCACAATAGAAATATGTAGGTGTTATATTGTAAAATTCGAAATGTGACGAACTAAATAAAATAATTTGATCTGTTGTTAATAAATCCGGTCCTCCATGTTACAAGTATTTGTACTTTACCTAAATATTTTTTTCCAACAGACTAATATCCCGGGAAGCAACAGATATCGAAATTATAACTTAAAAATAACACATAAGTTCTTATTATATTCTAGGCCTAGACTTCTTTATGATATCACCCCTTGATAACCTATTATAAAAAAATAGTGATGAAATTCGATTCACAATTGGCTATCATATCTCTTAGTATGTATTTATACGCGAATAGCGAAGTCAGTCTCCAGGAAAACTTAATCAGGGAAAGTGGATGAAAGTCTGTCTGGGAACGCATCACGAGAAACCTACTAGACAGATTTTGATGAAATGTGGTATGATGATAGTAGGTTATCCGGGTCAACATATAGGATACTTTTTACTGCGGGAAAATATCTTATATCTGAGAAATCTATACTAAACTTTAAATCGTATCTCGGGATGAGCCCGAGCGGAGAGAGGGTAAGTCGCTAGTTTTAAATAAAACTATCTTTTTGGATAACCAACGGATATATGTATATTACATACATAATATATCCGTTGTTCTCTTGCTAAAAGAAAAAAAAACTTGCATTTTTAATATTATTACGAACTATCAATTCGAAATAGTTTCACTCGCGCTCCAAAGGGAATAAGTAGGTATGTCCTTTTTCGTTCAAGCATTGAGCTAATAAAAGTTTATGACTAAATAAGCTCTAGTTCTAGGTATACGAGTATTTCAAAAGCTTATCGGATATTAATTATACGTAAGTATTGATTGATGGATCAGGACAATACGTCGTTCCAATCTACGTTCGTGCCAAATTTCATTACAGTTGGTAGAGGTATCAAAGGGAAAAGATGTATATATATGTAGTCATATTATAGAATAGTACCTGGGTGACCGAGCTTCGCTCGGAGTTCTTTTTTGTTATAATTATCGTTTTTAGGTTAAAAAAACTAAACTAAACTAAAAACTTGAATAAATACAAAAAAATATAAATTAAAAACTTTATATTCCGACCGGGACTCGATCCCGGGCATGCCTATGTGTTGCATAACTTGCACCTTGACCTCTTAACCACGATGCTTATAACCGAATGTAAGAAGTTATCGATAATATTCTGCGTAGAATAATGCAAATAAAAACCGCATGAAAACTCGAAAACACGCGTTTTCCCAGACATGAGACTAATCTAGATCGATTTAGCGCCCCCGAAAGCCCCCGCACACCAAATTTCAGCGAAATCGTTAGAGCCGTTTCCGTGATCGCTGGTATAAATAAATAAATAAAGATATAAATACACAAGAATTGCTCGTTTAAATATATTAGATATAATTCTTAAATATCTATTGATTTCAATATGGGCCTGCCAAAAAATTAGTATTTTGTAAAACAATCAGTGAGTAAAGAACAGTCGCATTAAAATTTTTAATGATATAAATTACAAAAGAATGTTTGTGGTAAGCACTCTGCAAGCAGCTGTTTACCAGATGTCATTATTATGATTTATTGTTGACTCTCTATTAAAGTAGTATTTCATGCTAAATAGATACGGATTAACAGTGTCTGACAAATGTGTTCATGGGAACCATTAAAATGGTAGTTTTTTTACTCTCATTTTTTTTTTGTATTCTATTATTAAGTGACAAATAAGATTCGTCATTTTAACAGATTTTAATCTCTTCATTTGGCTTCGTGCTGGGTAGAAACAAGTGTTTAGATCATCACAGATGCACAATATTTCAGGCAACACATAATTATCGTCATTTACCACATGAGTTTAATAAAATTATTAATATATGTAAAAACTTGAATTATTTTTTAATGTAAATATCATTCTAAGATGGCGAAGACTCGGAAAAAACTTTAGCGGTCGATATTAGGGTGCCATGAAACCCTGCAGACGCCATAAAATGGAAAGCTTATTATGAAACCCTCTTTTGCAATAACACCATACATTTTATATTCCTTGCAAGATTTGTTTTTAAATTAAATGAATTCAATTCATTATAATTATCCCCCTAACTTTTAAAAATATCTAGTATTTTAGAAATTATTTTTATTTCCAGTTTAATCTTCCTCAGTAAGATATTGAAAAAAATATGATTACAATAACTTATCTCTCACTTGAATATATTAAAAGATTCCTTACATTTATTATATATTTGAAATTTTGCTGTAACGACTTACTTAATATTTAAAAAGAGGTACATATAAATAACAGATTAGAGGTAATAACAAGTGAACGTACTAATGTATGAATATTTAAATACATTAGTTGGTCAGTTTGTATAAAAGGTACAACGGTAAGTCGACATTACATATTTACTCAGGGAGTCCGACTTTTAGCTTGAAATCTTTACAAAGCACTCGCTCGGGACGTCCTTGAGAATTTGAGACTCAAAGAAACGTTTCAAGATTCTGAGGCAAACATTTGAACTGTGCCACAGAGGTGGATCTGTTTTGAACAAGAATGTCATCAATTCATAGCTTTAATTAAAGCGCCACCGAATAAAAACTGGGTTGATATTTGCAACTATGTCAAGAATTACATAATTTTTGAGTAACCGCACTATTTACTTCTACTTTAAAGCCTAGACAAAGTTAGACGTGATTGAATACTTAAGTTTTGTAAAGTTAAAATAAGTAATACAACATAAATTACTCATAATTTTTTTCATATAGAAGTCCTACGCAATTAAATATTTAGGTACTTAGGTTCGTTCTACGAATCTATAGTTATTTATTTAAAAGTAGCTCTCTCTATGCTTGTGGGATTGGCAATGAAATATTACATGTAAATCTTATTTAATATACTAGCGGCTCACCCTCGCTTCGCTCTGGTTCGCCTCTAGACAAAAAAGAACAAATCTATCCCACGGGAACCGTACATCTTTCCGAGATAAAAAGTAGCCTATTTGTTATTCTGATATATGAAATATATTATTGTAAAGTTTTATTAAAATTCAATCAGTAGGTTTAGTGTACTAAGCTGAATAATTTACTATAGTTTTTGAACTATCCCACGGGGACCCTTTAATTTTCCGGGATGAAAAGTATCTAAAATGTTGACCGGGGGTATAAGGTACTACCATGTAAAATTTCATTTAAATCGGTCCAACAGTTTCGGAGATTAGCCCGTACAAATAGACAAACAGAGAAACAAAAAAAATGAATAGAAATCTGGATTTGTTCTATTTCTCTTCTTGCATCCACCTGACTCAGTTTTTTGCATATTTTTTCTATGTACAGACATTCGAACTCTACAGTTTTATTATATGTATAGATTATTGTGTACATATTGTTATAATGCAACGGTCTTATTGTTGGTGTTTATGGTTGAAAACGTTGCTCTATAACCTTTTTTAAGATATTTTTTGTTTTCTTTGGCAGCGATATATCAATGGGATTCTTCTATACAGTTTTATGATAATTTTTTTTTATTAGTATATCCGAATTTCCATTTTTATCTGAATAACATAATAATCTATTACAAGAATCTTTAATAATATTTAGGTACATCAAGTCACTCTCAGGAGATATTCAGTTGCAAAAGTTAACTACGCTGAGGGGTCACTTGAAAACATAGTAAATATACTAAAGTTCATTAAATTAAAAACTTAACAGAACTTTTCATCCCTTTAAACTTTAGATATGTAATTGGTAGGTTAGAAACTGACACCGAGCTTATTTAAGAGTTTATTTCATTACAAGAGATTACTTTAGAATAATGCGAAACTTCGTCTTTTATAGCCTTAGAATACACAAACTTGCAACTTTAAAGATATTTCTACTAGTAAAAGTTTGTAAAATGCATTCGTTTTTCCTCTGCTAGTGTATCTTTTGAAATTGTTTTTCACGTTTACAACTTTGTCTAATTAGTACTCGATACAGTCCGCTGCTTAATTGGATGCACTTGGTTCGGTCAGTGTTTAAAGCACCATCGTTTCGCAAAGTGGTATTTCGAGCTTTAAATTTTTTTTTACATTTATAAAATCTATACTAATATTATAAAGCTGAAGAGTTTGTTTGTTTGGTTGAACGCGCTAATCTCAGGAACTACTAATCCGATTAGAAAAATTCTTTTGCATTAGATAGCCCATTAACTAAGGAAGGCTATAGGCTATTATATCATTCCGGGAAAATGTACGCTTCCCGTGGGATAGATTTGTTTTTGTCTAGGGATGAACCCGAAGCGAAGCGAGGGTAAGTCGCTAGTACCTATCTTATAATTTCCAAACACAAAACAGTGGTATCATAACATTCTTAGAATTTTTGTAGTAAATAAGTGAATACAAAATGCCATTAACATTACTCGGTTAAAAAAATTGATTTTGTTTTTTTACACTTATACAATTTTAAATTTATAGTAATTTTTTCAACTTAGTATCATTTTATTAAGTAACTTATTAAACAAGGTTACTCATTAAAAATCAGAAACATTATACTGCTAACAGAAGATGAACACAAAAGTTTGATAAAATGTGTACAGGTAAATCAAAGTTTTTTTCAACGCCTAGCTCGTTCGGTGTCCCACCCCTTTCATTTCACCCTCTCGCAAGAGAAATTTCGTTAAATCTATTGCACCTTCATACCGTTTTACATATTGGGTGTATTAATTCGATCGATATCTATAATATTGATCATTTAAATTTAAATTGTTTCAAATACGTAATTTCATGGGTTTTAATTTTTTTTTGCGGAACCTTGATTCTTTTTCTAAAATAAAAGTAGCCTAAGTTACTCCTTATAACATCAGCTATCTGCCAGTGAAAGTCCCGTCAAAATCGGTCCAGCCCTTTCGGAGATTAGCCGGAACAAACAGACAGACATACAAAAATTGTAAAAAAATGTTGTTTTGGTATATGTACCGTGTATACATCCATATGAATTTAGTAAAAAGCGGTTATTTTAATATTACAAACAGACACTCCAATTTTATTTATCTGTATATATATTAAATAACTTATTAAACTTATACTTATTAACATATATGTATAACAACATATATAAAACGTACCTACAGACGAACCCGAGCGAAGCAAGAGCGAGTCGCTAGTTACTTATAAATGCGAAATGTTAAATCTACAATGAAAAATTATTAATTAATGTTTACATTAACAGGTTTTCTATTTTATTTATTAGCTTTCTCAATCTTTATCTACGTTTGATGGAAACATTTACTTTTCCTTATTATCTTCGCCATTTCAATTTTCTTTTTATAAAAGTGATTATTTTGTTCGTACATTATTTGAATTTCTTTTTAATTGGACTTTTGATTGAAAGCTATCTATAGGAATATTTTATATAAGTTGTACGTAATATAAAAATACAACAATTTTAAGTCCTTTGACTGTATTTTGTTTCAACAAAGGACAGGATGATATAGGATATAATCTTTACGATACATGTTTGGTTAGGCTGCAAATATTGTAATTTCGTCCCAAGTAGACCGTTGTAGTTTACCGGTGGTAGGACTTTGTCAAGCCTGAGGAGTCCGACTGGATGGGTACCACCCCCTTATCTATTTCTGCCGCCAAGCAACAATGATTGCATTGTGGTGTTCCGGTACGAAGGATAAGGTAGCCAACGCAATTACAGGCAAGAGGCATATTGGCGTTGGCGGCATTATTGGCGACAGGTACTGCTTTCCATCAGGTGGTCTGTCTGCTCGTTTGTCACTGAATCGCATAAAAAAAAAAAGATATGTATGCTAATATTATAAAGAGGTAAAGTTTGTGAGTTTGTGAGGTTATAGGGGGTAATCTCTGGATCTACTGAACTGATTTAGATGAAATTTGGTAAGAAGATAATTTGAGACCCTGGGAAGGATATAGAATACTATTATCCCAGAAATCATCCCCTCATTCAGGGGCTGAAAATGGGGATGAAAGTTTGTATGGGGAATCAGACTTTGGACAAATCCAAGGGAAGCGAGGATGAGTCGCTAGTTACATATACGCATAAGATATAATATGTTAAAACAAGTCGCAGTACCCATAAGGTATTATTTGTATTTGATGGCAGTATTATCGGTTTTATTTTGTTATGAAATTGTAAAGATTACTTTTGTGTATGTTAATTATATATAATTATAATTAGAGGCATTAGTAGCCCAGTGTTAACGCGCTCGCTTGGGTAACCGAGTGAAATAGGTTCTAATCCCGGGTCTCGCACCTCTGATATTTTCATATGCGAATTATTTTTAACATGATTACCACTTGTCTTATGGTGAAGGAAAACATCGTCAGGACACCTGCATGTCTGAGATAATCTAACAAGTAATCGAGAAACATGTGAAGTCCGCCAACCCGCACTTGGCTAGCGTGGTGGGCTATAGCCTCATTCCCTTCGTGTTAAAGGGAGGCCCGTGCCCAGCTGCAGTCTGAATACAATACAATTTAATATCCTTTTCCATTTTAATACTATAAAAGAGTAATAAAATGTGCTTTCTATCTATCCATTTATTTTACGACGAAATTGCTGAAACGAACTCGATGAAATTCACCACATATATAGATTGAATTCTTAACATGGATCATGATTAAATTAATAAGATTGTCTATTGTTAAGAGAAAACGAACAAATACCGTGTCATGCAAACATTTTATATATCTGATATCGTTGTATGAATATTTTCTAATATGTAAATTCTTTAAAGTTTTTTTTATAACGCAACATGTACACGCGATTTCGCTTTTATTTTATTCGTATACCAGCTTTCATTATACCAAATTTCATCAAAATCCCTCCAGTGGTTTTTCTGTGATGAGGTAACAGACAGACAAAAATTCTAAAAACTATAGATTCGGCCTCTACATCGATAATAATGTCTATTTCAATTAGATTTTTCAAAAAATATTTAATGTACAGATTCGGCTTAGTTAGAATTTTATAATATATATAGATTAAATAATAAATAATTACGTACGCTTTCAAGTGCTCATTGCTAAGGGCATAAACAAAAACTTCATGTACTCGTACAATAGGTCGGGACGGTTTCACACATTACCTAAGGGCCCGAGGCCAGACCCGGGTATACTGTCAACTTATAACAGTCTCTTCAAACCCCTAACAAAGAACTTATATTTAAGTTATCCAAAGTTATATTAGTTGAAAATTAGAATAGAATTCTGTTAATTTAGTTATTTACTAAATAGGACTATTATATATGCGAAAGTTTGTTTGTTTGTGTGCCACACATGGAAATTATATTTAGTACACAGATAAAATATGACCAAGAATAGCGCTACTATTAGCACACTCAGGGCCAAACGAGGCGAGGGTAGGTCGCTAAACAAATAAAAAACAAACAAAAAAAAAAATTACAGTTGTATGAATATGTAAAATTTTTCCACTCATTCTTAGATTCAGTTAGAAAGCAATTTCCTTTCAACTAATAATAATTTTTAAATAATGATATAAATCTGCTTGAATACACTTCTCTCACTTATAAAAACTTTAAAGGGTCTGTAAAGCTAATAAAGAGCATTTTGTTTAAATTATTTTTTACGATATTATAATATTAAAAAAAAAAACAAAAATCACAACGTTTCGAATGCTCTACAGCAATCATGGTCACGGGAGAGATATCTCCTATGATTGCCGTAAAGGATTCGAAACGTCGGGAAACAAAAAATCATAACAATTCCGCGAAAAAATTCGCGAAAAATAAAGTAATTTATGATTAATCATTGAATAATTAGAATTTAAATTAGATATACTGATATGTACGTATATTTTATTGTCGTAAATTATGTTTGACGAGATTTAAGAATACCCGAAAAAAACACAAATTAAAAAATATGTATATTAAAATGATTGTAAATCGAAAAGGCGGAATTTTTTTTCTTCTAAAGCTATTGGTTGTAAAATAAAGGTTTATTATAGGCGTAGTAACTAGTAAGTAATCTTTAATTGTCTAAGTGACCAAAACAAAAAAATTGTAAATAAAAAATCAAGTGCGAGTCGAATTTGCACACGAAGGGTTCCGTAACATCGTACATGTAATTTTTATTAATATGATGGCTTTTACTTTATCTATACTAATATTATAAATGTGAAAGTTTGTGAGTATGGATATTTGTTACTCTTTTACGCTAAAACGGCTGAACGGATCTGGAAGAAATTTGGCACAGAGTTAGATTATAGTTAGGAATAACACATATGCTACTTTTTATCTGGGGAAAAATGTACGGTTCCCGTGAGATAGGTTTGGTTTTGTTTTCCTAGAGGCGAACCTGAGCGAAGCGAGGGTGAGCCGCTAGTGTATACATACATTAATGTATATTAACTTCTATGATCGATTACGAACGTTAACGGTTATTATGGAATAGATAGACTATTATACATAGGTTCAAAATAAACAGTTCTAAACTTAGGTTTTCCCTACTTTTTTATACTTGACACACCCCTAACAAAACAAAACAAAAAAGAATTATTCAAATCGGTCTAGCCGTTTTTGAGTTTTAGCAAGACTAACAAACGGCAATTGATTTGTATATATATATATTATAAATCAGAGAGTGGAAAAAGCAAAATAATTAATTAGTACTTCGGTAGTTCTTGTATTTTTATCTATTACTTATTTATTTTTATTATTTGTTGTTATAGCGACAATAGAAAAACATACTCTATGAAGATTTCAACTCTCCACTATGGAACTCTCTACCTATTACGGTTCATGAGTTGCAGCCCTCTGACAGACGGACGACGGACGGACAGCGGAGGCATAGCAATAGGGTTCCATTGGCACCCTTCGGGCACGGAACCCTAAAAAATAAATTACAAAAACAAAAACTTCATCCGTCAACTTGTTTCCATTTTTAGTTCACTTTTTACGTGGTCGGGTTTGTGTTTTTATAAAATACTTGTGCAGTCATTAACTAATTAATTAAATGTTATGACTTAGACTGATATGATAATGATATTATATAAATATAATGTATATTATACAGTTATAAGTCTTAAACCTTAAAACAAACGGTAATTTTTACGAATTCAGTTTATAATTAAGCACTAGGCTTCCTCTCTCCTCTCTAATTTATATCTGGTTAGTCATTTAAAATGTGCGGATCTATGTCAATATTAAATGCCTATGCATTAAATCAGTTCAATTAGTTTTTTTATTCACAATATTACATATCAATTTAATTCAGTCCTATTAAATATTTATCAATAGATCTAAGTAGTGACGGACTGAGATACCTAAGAGACTGATATCTAATATTATAAAGCTGAAGAGTTTGTTTGTTTGGTTAAACGCGCTAATCTCAGAAACTACTCATCCGATTTGAAAAATTATTTTTGCATTAGATAGCCCGTTAATTGAGGAAGGTTATATATCATACCAGGAAAATGTATGGTTCCTGTGGGATAGACTTTTTTTGTCTAGGGACGAACCCGAAGCGAAGCGAGGGTGAGTCGCTAGTGTAATATATACCCAATATAAACAGAGCTTTTAAATCAATTTTTATGTTTAATTTTCTAACTACCGACTCACTCTCGCTCCGCTCGGGTTCGTCCCTATGTATATTTCAACAGTTAGTATAGGTTTCTCAAAGATGAGATATTTTTCCGCATTATAAGGTATCCTATATGTTGACCCCAGTAATAATCAGCTATCATCATACCAAATTTCATCAAAATCTATCCAGTGGTTTTCTCGTGATACGTTCCCAGACAGACAGATAAAAATTCTAAAAACTATAGATTCTGTATCAATAATAATGACTATTTCAATAAGATTTTCCAAAAAATTAAATTAATGTACAGATTCAACTCACAATTTTATTATATGTATAGACGACGAGCCTTTTATACTTTCATCTCCTGTTTAACCCTTTTTGGGGATGAATTTAAAAACATTCTTTAGTAGTTTAGGCTATGAGATATCAATTGGTGTTAGATTTTAATTATGTAAGTAGTTATTTAAAATAACGTATAACGTCAGTGGTCAAGCCTTTAATTCATGTAAATTAATAATCATAACAAAATAACTCAATTGAGAATTTATATCTTGTTGATTTAAAAACAAACAAGTCAGAAAATAAAATATTTTTATGGTTATATTGTAGACGTAATAAATATATTATGTAGTTTATAAATATTAAGAAATTCATGATTTCACATGTATGTATGATTTTTTTAAACATTTTTAATACACCTATTTTAAGCTTCAGAAATAAGAGCCGATTCAGCCTTAGGTTACTTAAGGAATAGTCCCTCTAATTCTAATTACCCAGGTACTCTAACCCTTTGAAATGTGTTTCTTAATCATTAAATTAGTTTCGTTATTCAGAATTTACATTATAATAATACTTATTAGCGTGTTATAAAACACCTCATCAAGGGTTCTAAAGGTTGAGGATGAATTAGAGTATTCTTAACTTATATTGAATATAGATTGCGTATTAGGTTGTGTTTTAAAGGGTATTGTGAATGGCTATTCAGAATATATATATATATATATATATATATATATATATATATATATATAATATTCTTTTTGTTCTTTTTACATATAGTAAGGGCTCTTACTATAGGTAAAAAGAACAAAAAGTATATTAGAGATGATATTTTCCATAGTTAGATGCCATACGACGCCGGAACCGCTGCAAACGTTGCACGCCCTTTTATTTCTATTGAAGTCGCATTCTTTTTGTCTCTCGCTCGTTCCGACAAATTCTTTTATTACTCGAGAAGTTGGTTTGTTGAAAATTACCTACTCGGCCAATTAGTTCTTTGTTATCTTCACAAGTTTGAACTTTCTTTGACATTCAAAATTATTGTCTTGACAGTGAATATGTTGAAGTTGAAGGTTTTAGTTTTGAAAAAAATTAAAGCCGTCGCGGGACGGACGACTGGCAGATATGAAACATCGAAACTAGTTTGCATAGAAAATATATATGAAAGGCTGGTGTTTTAAAGGAAGTAAATATTTTAAATAAACTATCTTTTCAGATTATTTCGCGAATTTATTTGATTTTTGGGTCCCGACGTTACGAATGCTTTACAACAATCATGGTCACGGGAATCTAAGAAAGTAGGTATTATTGTAGAAGTAAATATGGCATAATAAAAAACAAATTTTTCACATTTTTTAAAGATAAAAAAAATACATATTTAATACCAAAATTAAAATACGAGCTCAACGTAGTGAGAGAAGGGGGATCGTCGAGCTGAGTGGCAAGTCTGAGAGTTACGAGCGCGTGGCGATGCCAACAGCCAAACTGGCTGCCCCGGTTGACCCGACGCATTACATGTTTCAGATCAAAATATCTCTATCTCATCTAAAATTTGTTGAGTGTGTTTATCATTTCTTCACCCTGTAACTTAAATAAACAAGTACTTTAAATATACCTTTAATATTATTAATATTTCTCAATATCCCACAACTGGGCACGGGATATTCCTAAATACGAGAGTAATCAGCCCAATGTCCACCACGCTGGCTAAGTGTAGGTCGATGGACTTCACGTATTTTGGAAAACTTGCTAGTTACCACTGTGCTACCACTACCTTATTTATATAACTAATTGTAAGTATATAGAAAAAGACCCAACACAAAAGAATAAAAACATTAAAAAACTAGTTTTAATATAGACCAAAGAATTGTTTCAGACGACCTTTTATCGTACTTAGTACCTAAACAATATAAAGTATAATTCATTACTAGATATATTATTTCGTTTATAATTTCGCTTTTGTAGATGATTATATTTAGAAATGTTCTGTAGCTCTTATTTTCCTCATACCTATTGTTTTTATTTCATTCGCCTTTAGATGTAGAATTAAATGATATTTTTTTTTCAATTAATTACGGTAATTGTTTCTCTCAGCTTATTTTTTTTATTAAATACAAAAAAAAATCATACTATATTAAAGCCATTATAATGAACAAAAAACTGTAGTAAAAATTATAGATAATTAAGGCGCTACATATGTATATGTACGTATTATGATAAATCGCCTTCCTACCTGCGTAAAACGCCTCTTCCGTCTTTAAGAATAAAATTTTTAAATAATAGCCGCTCAACCTCGCTTCGCGCGGGTTTGCCTTTAGAATAACAAAAACAAATCTATCCCACGGGAACGAGAATCAGTACATTTGTCCGGGATGAAAAGTGGTTTTTGTGTTATTGTGATGTATGAGCTATATTATTATAAAGTTTCATTAAAATACATTCAGTAGTTTTTGCGTGACAGAGTAACATACATCCAGACGTTCATACATACAAACTTTCGCATTTATAATATTAGTGAGATGAATGTATTTTATTTATCTTAAATGTTCAATCAAAATTCTTAATATTGATATATTTATATTATTCCTATCCTTGTTTAATTCATTTCAATACCTGTCTTGATATATTGTAATTATTGGATGTTAGTTATTGTAGTAGGTACCTATAGCTGTAAGCTGGGTCGATTTAAATAACTTATGTTCTAATTGAGCACTTAAGGCATCTTTTATTCCATTTCTGACAAACTTTTACATCTATACCAATATTATAAAGCTGAGGAGTTTGTTTGTTTGTTTGTTTGTTGACTATATATTATAGCCTATAGCCTTCCTTAATAAACGGGTTATCTAATACAAAAAGAATTTTTCAAATCAAATTAGTTGTTCCTGAGATTAGCGCGTTCAAACAAACAAACTCTGCCTCTTTATAATATTAGTAATGTGTAAATTAGTATAATAACAGCATTCGTATTACACTCTAATGTAAAATGATCTATTTAACCTTATTAACAGAAAAAATCCGATGAGGCTTTCACTTTCACATGTACCTACTGTAGAGGCTGGAAATCGTTTATCCCACTCTTAGGTTTATTTGTTCTTAGGACAATATTATTAAAAAGAGAAAGTTTGTATTGATATACTGTTTGTTTTAAAACGTTGACATTCATAATATGATTTATATATATATACATATATAATGTTTGAAGTAGCCATATACGGTAAATGACGTATAAATACAAGATATTTAAAATTGAAATATATAACATTTATTAAAGGACATCAAACAATCGATTTTTAACGATAATTCTTTTTGAAAACACTACATATTATACATTAATTCGGGTTAAACTCAGAAACTATTGAGCGTATTTTCATACGATTTTAAAAAGAACTGATCTAGGGAGTAGGAAGCTAGCTATAATTTATGAACATACTAAAAAAATAAGCTACCGGTATGTGGATATTTGTGAATTCGAGAAAAACATCCCTTTCGAGAACTACCCTATGAATATTATACATGTGAAAGGGCACCTAAGGACGCTAGTATAATAATAAAACGTTAACAGAGGTCAACATTCCCATTCTGAGGTCAGTTCTTCTGAGTATTTTCTTTACAAACTGGTGGAATTAAGAGTTACAATGAGTAAATGTAAAATCTCTATTGGTCAAAATTTTTTGTCCCACCTACTCTGTATTACAAAACAAACATTGAACTAAAATGGACTATGGAGGCTCTGTGTATTTCTGTAAACTATGTACATTATAGTCTTATTTAATTACAGTAGCAAACACAATACAGCTATCGTGTATTAAATGTCAAAGTGTATTCTGACATTATCATCATAATATATTATATAGATTTCTGATATATTTTGTATTTGGTATTCAAAGTTAATTTATTGAACTCCGTTAAAAATATCCAAAAATAGAAAGATAAATTTCTGACAACTGATTGTGAGTTTACTTTAACAATCACCTTATCGAGTGGAATGGCTTAATAGCTGGCATTTCGTTTGAACTATCGTATAATTATGCAAAGTTGGGCTTCTGGCTGTCTCTGTGTTCGACATCCAAGATAGCAGGTTTGATTTTTTTTTATGGTATTCAGTGATAAACGAGCAGACAGTCCACCTGATGGAAAGCTATACCTATCGCCCATAACACCTACAGTTCATGCACTTAAGTTTTATATAACAAAACTGCAGAACCGCCGGTACGTTATCACTGTGAGGACTAAGATGTTATGCCTCTTGCCTGTAATTGCGCTGGCTACCTTATCCTTCATACCGGAACACAACAATGCAATCATTGTTGCTTGGCGGCAGAAATAGATAAGGGGGTGGTACCCATCCAGTCGGACTCCTCAAGCTTGACAGAGTCCTACCACCGGTAAATTGATTTTATTATGATGTAAACATTTTTATTGCTTAACAGATATTTATTCCAGGCTATGATACTACAAAGCGTAGTAATATGGTCATTTAATACAGTATATCGGGTATATTGAGGGCTGAGTCGATCAGCTAACGTAGTGGTTTGGATGTGAATGTGTATGTGCGTCTTTACATCGGAAGCTACAGACTCGATTTTCGCTTCGAACAATATATATTTATTTGCCATAATATATATGTATGTTATGTCAGAGGCTGAGTCTGAGTCTATGTGTTTGGTGTTTTTCATGGACTCTGTGTCGGTACAGTTTAGTAAGGTCGTAGTGTGTAGCATTATTTATTATTTATTTCTGTTCTTTCTGTCAACATGAGAAGAGAAAATAGATATGTATATTGTAATATGTGATGTAAAATGAGTGTATGAATAAAAATAAGATAAGAACGAATGAAGTTAATTAAGTAAGATACGTTAATGTTATTTAGATATACTTTAAGAAAATTCATATGCTACATTAAATTATACGTTATTAGTTTAAATTCAAGCAGTACACGACTGATTTATTTAGTAAAAATAACTTTTCAATTAATTTTAACAACTATATGAATATTTTTGATAGTAATGTAATTAAATATGAACTTTACAATGGTTTTATTTTGAGTTTTCCATACATTTTGATTCATAAAATTTTCATTTTGGAACAATTTGTACCTTGATAATGGATAAGTATTGTAATTAACTGTAAAATTATATATTACTCAACTATGTATAATAGAATTTGCTATGTTATGTAAAACACGACGCGAAGCCAAAAACACAGAATGCAGTGTTGGCATGATTCATAAGGCAATAAAGAAGTCTGCCACGGCCACGCGCCCTAAAACCAAACATAAATAGGTCCATAGAACATGGAACACAGCTGCGGCCTGCCTTACTGGACGAACGAGTGCGTACTCGCTTTCTCCCAATCGTGGGCGATCCGGCATCAAACCATGCTCTCATTCATACAACTACTTGTATGTTTACTCATAATACATACCAGTCAACCACAAAATACGAATACTAAAAAAAAACATCAATCGATGGGAAGGGGCCACGATAACGATTGTTTACCTGACGATCGCTTCAAGGCGATAAAATAATGAACGCACCGATGCGTTGAAGTGCAACTATAGTCGTTACAATCACGGACATTAAGAATATTTTAGATTGATGAGTGAAATGACACTCGTGTTGACATTGAAATTACGCAAGAACTCGCTCAAGTTCTTTTGGAGGAACGTAAGACGATGACAATACCGGTCCCTTAACAAAAAGCCGGAATGCCGCGCAAAGACGGTCCCCTTACCTCTGTCGCTCGAACATATCCTGCGAGGGCTACACAAGACAGCCATAACAATATGGTTAACTGCATCACAACAACTTTGATGAACCTGGTAACACGAACTGAGTGACACCACACAAAATATCACAGCACAAAACTATTTGCTGTTATTACACTAACACTATACACACGGCCACAATAAAGCGAAGAGCGACATGCGTCGTCGATTTGAGTTTGTAGTAAACTGAGTGGCGCTTGGCGCGAACTTCACGACGTCGGGTTACTCGCAGAACGTTATACGTAGCTAACTTCATTAAAGTGGGTCTTCCCTTCGGTCGACGGCCGATGGTCGATGAAGCTCGTCACGCATTCCGATTTATTACGTTTACGCTTACCGAAATTGTTGGTTATCCTTTAAATAGTCTACACATAAACAAAAATATGAGTTTCTCTCTTTATATGAGATGCCAAATAAGGTAATAGCCAGGTCATCAACCCTTTTATGAGGAGAATAATAAAAGAAACATAGATCCCTATCTATTCTGATTGTCTGCATTCTGCATTCCTACGTTTTATTTATTGTGTCCTTAAATAACTAAGTACTGAGCAGCATTGCCAACTTGTGTGGAATTCACAATTCCCCAAACTGTAGGGAATCTCAAATTGATTGGAGATTTATTAAGGATTAGTGTTATACGAGGAAAATTTGGACATTTTGAATATTGATAACCCAGGCCAGGTCAGACACTTCTTCAAGAGCTTTTACTTATGGATATTGAACGGTATTAAAATTATCTTTATTATTGTTTATTTTGTCATATATATTTAACATTTATTTTATGAAATTAAGTGTCCTTAAAAATTTAAAAACAGAGAACTGCAATCGTCTAAATACAATTAATACTGTAGTACATATAAAGAAAGATAAAAAAAAATAAATATGAAGTTGAAATTTGTTTCATTTCTTAAATTAATTTTAAGGGGATTTTTTGGGGAATCAGTATATTTTTGTCCCCAAATTGGAGAATTTGACTTGGATTTTCGGGGAATTCGATAAATTGATCGCTAGTACTGAGTTACGGATCCGTGAGCTTTGGAATTACTACTAAATTCTAGTTAGCTTTTGTGGATTTCCAAAAATTTTACGAAAACAGATGAATATTTTTCAATCAAGAAGACTAATACGAAGGTCTCCATATTTATCACAAGACGTACAAAAAAAAATTATACCAATATAGTTATTTAAAATAATAAATATCTTGTTGGAATTCAAGTAAGATAATTATGCTATGGAATATTTAAAAACAAATACAATATATGGGTAGGTAAGATATTATAAAGTACCTTAATTTTTATTATATATCGCAATATATGTACCTATGTTGTATTTTCGTGAAACAACGACATCTATAGCACACGTATGGTATTATCTCAAGATATGTATTTTTGTTATGAGATCATAGATGGCTCTCTTCAATTTATTTTGTACCTTTTCTGATATCTGAAGATTTGTACAGTGCTTTAAGAGGATTGTGAAGCTAAATAAAAAAGTAAATTAACATAGTCTAATTTTCATAATTTTTGGAAATCTTGTAGATATCATGAATAACTAGGTCCGTACGTTTTTATTTTATTATTTTATTTTAAGAAATATTGCGTATGATAGAAGTTATTAGCATCTAAATATCTGTTTTTTTGACTTTAAAACTTCTACGAGTGTTTTTTTTTATTAAATTAAACTAAATTACTAAAAAGGGAAAACGTACAGACCTAGATTAAGGTGTACTGAATCTAATGAGACCAAAATTGTCTCATTTCGTAAATGTTTAGGGGGTGAAAACGTTATCGCCCGAAACAATATTTCAAACAGGAAATATAGGTAACTGCCCCTAAGATTTGCTACTCTCTCTATCGCACCATAAGGGTTGGCAAAGCGAGCGGTATGAAACAGATAGCAATTTTTTTAAAACCTACTCGCGCCGCATATAGGCACTTCACAATCCTCATAAGGATCATTTGGCATGTGGCCGAAATCAGAACTAAAATCGCCATCTTGTAAAGCGTCGCTTTTGAGAGAAGTTGGAGTTGATTTTTTAACCGACTTCCAAGAAAAGGAGGAGGTTCTCAATTCGACCGTATATGTTTTTTTTTTTTTTTTTTTATGTTTGTTCGGGCATTTTTTCGTCGTTTATGAACCGATTTTGATAATTCTTTTTTTGTTGGAAAGGAGATATCCCAAGAGTGGTACCATGATAAGGAAACCAGGATCTGATGATGGGATCCCAGAGAAATCGAGGGGAACTTTCGAAAATTGTAGCGGCGACTAGTGTGTTTGTTAACATTTTCATAAGGTATTTTAAAGCACTACTATTTAATGAAGGTTGGGAGTCGATCTGATGATGGACCCGAAAGATAGTCGAGGGAACTCCTCAACGATTTACAGCAATTACCTGGTGTTTGGGCTTGATTAATTTGTATTGATGATACGAGTACACTAAAAATGGAAAAATAAAAACTTAAAAAAAAAAAAAAAAACCGACTTCCAGGCACTGAAAAATAAAAAATAAGTAAACGGGGGTTTTCATTTAGAATAGATACTTAATCAGGTTTTTTCGAAGTCGGTGCTAGCCAATACAAATTAAAGCACACCGACTTCGAAAAAATCTGATTAAGTATCTATTCTAAATGAAAACCCCCGTTTACTTATTTTTTATTTTTCAGTGCCTGGAAGTCGGTTTTTATTTTTTTTTTAAAAGTTTTTTATTGTGGATATTTCGTGTTTTTAACCGACTTCCAAAAAAAGGAGGACGTTCTCAATTTGACCGTATATATATATATATATATATATATATATATATATATATATATATATATATATATATATATATATATTGGATTTTTTCGTCGTTTATGAACCGATTTTGATAATTCTTTTTTTTGTTGGGAAGGAGATATCCCAAGAGTGGTCCCATGACAAGGAAACCAGGATCTGGTGATGGGATCCCAGAGAAATAAAGGGGAACTTTCGAAAATTGCAGCGGCGACTAGTGCGTTTGTTAACATTTTCATTAGATATTTTAAAGCACTACTATTTAATGAAGGTCTGGAGTCGATCTGATGATGGACCCGAAAGACAGTCGAGGGAACTCCTTGACGATTTACAGCAATTACCTGGTGTTAGGGCTTGATTAATTTGTATTAGTGATACGTCTACACTAAAAATGGAAAAATAAAAACTTAAAAAAAAAACCGACTTCCAGGCACTGAAAAGTAAAAAATAACAAAACGAGGGTTTTCATTTTGAATAGATACTTAATCAGATTTTTTCGAAGTCGGTTTTTAATTTTTTTTATTATTTTAATAAAAATATCTCAAAATATGAAGTGATGTTAGAGAGGTAAGGAGTTTTTTTTATAAAATAAAAACCCTAATTTCACACCCATGCCCTCCTATCAATGTCACCTAAGTGCAAAATGATCCTTGTAGCCATGGATGACAAATAAAACTTGTAGCACTGTAGCCTATAGGTCCTAACACAGATCACATAATAATATACTTGGTACTAAGTAGTACCTTAACTAGGTAAGGACTAAGAAGGGTAAAAGCATGGGGTCTCATGGCTCATCACGAACAAAGAAAAACTATACTCTGATTTTAATTCCACGAAATTCTGACAGCTATCATTCTTTGACAATTCAGATATCATAAACCTTTTCTGCTTTGATTTTTTTAATATAAAATAATATAAAATAACAAAAAATATGAAACACAATTAGATCAAGTAAACTATATGTGTGACATTGTAAATAGTCTTTGTTTTGTGCATTCAATGCACACTAACTACCTATAATGTACATTTTTAATGGTTAAATGAAAAAAACAAGAGTAAAACAAAATATTTTTACATGAAAATATTTATTAATCATTATCACTTCACTGTCGTCATCATCATCCACTCGGATTATAAACGAATCACACACACTTTCCATCATATTATTAAGAGGCCACATTTTATCCTCTTCTTTAATAATATGGTTTATGCATTCTTGCCATTTTTCAGCTGTGATATTATTTTTAGCCACATACCCCTTTGCTTGAGCCCATATCAACTCTATGGGGTTGAGCTCACAGTGGTATGGGGGCAGTCGCTTTTTTTTGGGAGACAGAAAGTCAGCCTCTCGTAAGTCATCCATCGAAACCGATTCCCGTGACGGGCCAGGTTGTGGGTCCATAGTCAAAAATTCAACAAATAAGTTCAATTCAAATAAAACAACTTAAATTATTAACTAAACAAGACGTAATAGCAAATTAAAAGTTAAAACTGAACAATAAATCGCAATAAACACCGTGAGCACATTCAAGCATTCAGAGTAGGTAGAAGCCGAATGACATGCATGGCAGACACAACATGATGCGGCGTAAATATTTTTTTAATTTTAGGTTTGGCGTCTTGTTATATTGGTTCTTACAAGAAGCAAATATTTTACAAACAAAGGGAGTTTTCCTAATAAAAAAGGCTTGCAACCTATGGATTATTGGACAGGGATTCCTATCATAAAAAAATAATTTCCTTAGTAATTATTGTAACTTCAATAATATGATAATAAAAAAATAATTACCATTTTAGAATTATCAATAATTTTTTAAGTCTTAATTTTTCTAATTAAAACCTTAAATTCAAGAAAGGTTTATTTTTTATTTTGCTAAAATGCTTTCCGTTTTTAGTGACAATGTTTCAAAGTTGACAACACTTCTGACATGTCAGAATTCCGTGGAATTAAAAATCAGAGGGTAGCTCAAATAAATGTCAATAGATGACGTTACATGTATCGATTTGTTATCAGTTGTGTTACATAAACAAAAGATAAAAAAATAGATCCCAAAAAGGTGTATTATTGTTTTAAAAATAATCTAAGTGAAATGAAACGAAATAATGCGCCTGTTGATTAAATTTGTGTAATTTTACTAGGTATTGAAATCAGATGATGGGTTTGTAATGTATATTCACAGATGGCGCTTTCACTTTTATGAATTGTTTATCACGGTTAAAAATTGTTAAAATCACAGAATTGATGAAAGATAGTAGAATGGTAATCACGCGTAATTTGTATGGGAACCACTGTCGCCACTCATCCCTTCTTGATATTTTTACTACACGCGCAAGTCAAATAAACACAAGCATTCGCACACATACGCAACCTTTAACGCAGCCCTGTAATTGGTCAACACATAGATAATTAGTGTTGCGTCTGTGTTGTGTAAAATAAATAAAATGACTAGTGGTTGAAAATAAAAAATGCTAACGATATTTTTGTCGATAATTTATGTCAGTGTATTAAAATAAATTTTATATAATATTTGTTATTTTACAGTTATTAAAAACACATTTTATAAACGAATTAGATTAGTTCAATTTAAAAAGAAAATAAAACAATGTTTAACTTATAATAAATGTATTTTTAATGTTACATACGTGGTAAGTGAATTCTTAAGTTAGTTCTCTTTATCACACTCATTTTACATGACAAAATATTTTACAATATGTTGGCGCGAAAATGAGAAAACACAATGAACAATCATATAAAAATAATAATGACTATTTAAATAAGATTTTCCTAAAAATATTTAATATACATATTCGACTCAGTTAGAATTTTATTATAGATAGAGATTACAAATTGTCAATGTCCTCGGAATAAAACTAATTTGTTCAGTAATTGACGCTTACTTTCTTCTGCACATAAACTTTTTAAAATAAAATGCAATCTTACGTTTAGATACTTTTCAATAATTTCTAAAATAAACCTGTATATAAACTTTAAATTTGCCATAGAAAGCATTCAATCACATTATTATACAAAAATCATTGCCTTATCGATTATTTTGTCTTACAACAAAAGCCATCACTATTATAATATACAAAAGTGAATCATCGCAAAGCAAGCAATGAAAAGTGTGGGTTTCGCAGAGAACGCTATCCATTGCAGACAACGATCGCGCGTTGCTTTGATTATGCGCATGCATAGCGAGCAATGTATATTGTTTGTTTTAGCTTATTACAATAGTATCGATTGTTTTGAATTTTGTAACCGTTGCTACATTTTTGAAATTAAAGAGATATTCATTATTATTTTTGACTTACCGATGAAAAGATATACCTCCTCGATCGATACTCGAAGTTTGACCTTTTGTCTTGCAAGTAATAATAGCACAACACGGCATTATAACACTATTTATCGCAGCTCCGTACCCGACGCATTCTAAACACGAACTACAAGCGGTGCACGCATGAATTGGTTTAAGTATGGTTGTTTAACCATAGTTGCGGCGACGCTGTCACGCCCACATTACCCTTCCAGCCTTTTTTACCTATTCCGTGGTTAAAATCATTGATTTTTTTATTCGAATGCAGGAATTTACCATACGTTAATTTGCATATATTGATAAAATAAAATAGTTTCATTAATTAAAAAAAAAGTAAAGTTAAAAAAAATTGATTTTTGGTGACTAAAGTTAATGAAACTGCGGTACGAAAAACTTCTTCTAGTTACGTAATCCAAATTATTTTCCTTGTTTAGCACTCTATCTTACTCCAATAACTTTTAGCATTTTCTAAATTTATTCACTTGCTATAGTAGCGCCACTCTAATTTAACGCCTTTCGATGGACACTTTTTCATACATGAAGACGGTTTTCGTTACCTCTATCGTCCATAAACTATGTATATTGAAAAGAAAATAAAGTTCTAATTTCTGTTACAAAAATACATAGGAGACAAATTATTTTTGGTTAAATATTTTCTCAGACTCGTTTATCTACACTACATATAATAAAACTGTAGAGGTCAAAATTTTTGTTACTCAGTCTGTCTGTTTGTACGGGCTAATCTCCGAAACTGTTGGACCGATTTAAATGAAATTTTTCATGGTGGTACCTTATATCCCCGGTCAATATTTTAGATACTTTTCATCCTGGAAAATTAAATAGTTCCCGTGGCATAGTTAGTACAGCTTGTATGTATGTATGTATTCAGCCCTTTTTAACGTCCCACTGCTGGGCACGGGCCTCCCTACAATAATCAGGGGGATCAGACCAGATATATAGATAGACGCTAGTTATTAATAAATTCTCAATATTAAAAAATCTTGAGAATATTCTGTTTTCTTTTTATAACTACTTTTAAATATGTTTTAAATTCTAAAAATAACATGTTACTTGTATGCCAGAAATATGTTTTCAATGTAATGATGGCACTGTATTATGTAGTATTCAGCCCTTTTTAACGTCCCACTGCTGGGCACGGGCCTCCCTTCAAGACGAGGGGAATCAGGCCATAGTCCACCACGCTGGCCAAGTGCGGATTGGCGGACTTCACATGTCTTTCGAAAACTTGCTAGGTTCTGTCAGATATGCAGGTTTCCTCACGATGTTTTCCTTCACCGTAAGACAAGTGGTAATCATGTTAGAAAATGATTCGCGCATGAAAAACCTATATATGCCTAATAGTTTGATCTCTATGTAACAAATGAAAGCTGCTTATTTCTGGTTAGCATGAGATTTAGAAGAGAAACAAATCTATTACATCTAATAAAATTCTAAATCAAATATGTACATTAAATATTTATTGAAAAATCTTATTGAAATAGTAATTATTGATCCAAAGAACGAATCTTAGACTTTAGAACTTTTTGTCAGTCTATCTGGGAACAAGTCACGAGAAAACCACTGGACAGATTTTGATGAAATTTGGTATGATGATAGCCGGTTTTCCAGGTCAACATATAAGATACTTTTTCTTCTTCTTCGTGACACTCTTGACAGAGCGGTCGTGGTCATCACGTTGCAGTTTCTGTAGGAGGAGATGTGATGCTCCTCACGATTGATCGCCACTTCCCCCTGTTGGCCGACGTCCTGGTGCACTCATGCAAGGGACCACCCACAGCTAACTTAATTTGGTCAGTCCATCGCATGCGTGATCGTCCTTGTCCCCTGGTGCCCTCTACCTTGCCCTGTACGACGAGGCGCTCAATGGAGTCGCTTTCACGCCGGGAAACGTGTCCAAAGAACTTTAGGATGCGACCCTCTACTACCGCCGAGAGGCGTTGTTTAATGCCGAGTTCTTGGAGTATAGAGACATTGGTGCGATATTCGGTCTACGATTTTTTTTTTTTTTTTATAAGATTCAGTAACAAACGAGCAGACAGACCACCTGATGGAAAGCAGTACCTGTCGCCCATAACACCTACGGTTCATGCACTTAGGTTTTAGGTAACAAAAATACAGAACCGCAGGTGCGTTGTCACTGTGAGGACTAAGATGATATGCCTCTTGCCTGTAATTGCGCTGGCTACCTTATCCTTCATACCGGAATACAACAATGCAATCATTGTTGCTTGGCGGCAGAAATAGATAAGGGGGTGGTACCCATCCAGTCGGACTCCTCAGGCTTGACAGAGTCCTACCACCGGTAAGCGGTGGTCTTGGTTATGTTTCGGTTTTTCCATATTTTCTTCAGCCTGTCCATCGCAGTTCTGGTTGCTGCCATACGTCGTTTCACTTCTTCTATGCAGCCTCCATCGTTCGAGATAAAAGCTCCAAGATAGATGTAGGATTGGACAACCTCACAGTTCGCGATCTGAGTGACTTCGGGCGAGTTATTGTTAGCTCGGTCTACAATCATCATCTTAGTTTTACTGCGGTTAATCTTTAATCCAAATTCTAGACTCACACGTTCCATTTTGAGAAATAGTTGCTCTAAATTTCGAGCACTAGTCGCGAACAAGATCGTATCGTCAGCGTAGCGCAAGTTGGATATCTTGTAGCCACCAATAACTACGCCGTCTGTCCAGTCTTCGAGAGTAATACGCATTATGAGTTCGGTGTAAGCATTGAATAAAAGCGGTGATATTATGCATCCTTGGCGGACACCTGCGCTGGGATGAAAGTTTTTAGATAACGTGTCATCAGTCCGCACAGATGCTGTTCCATCTTTGTAGTCGTCTGAGAAGATGAACTAAGTGTTGGGGTGTACCCATGTCCAGCAAAACACTTCATAGCTTAGGCCATTTCACAGAGTCTAAAGCTTTTGAGAAGTCGACAAAGCAAATGTAAGTCGGCTTGTTAAATTCCCTTACCTTCTCTATGATCTGGCGAACAATAAAGATCTGCTCACGTGTACTCTTTCCTATAACAAAACCCGCTTGTTCAGTAGCTATCTCTTTGAACAGGAAGGTCTTTAGTCGCTCATTAAGAATATGTAACAGGACTTTGCTAGCGTGAGATATAAGTGCAATAAGGCGGTAGTTGCTACATTTCTTGGTTGAACCCTTTTGAAGATACTTTTTACTGCAGGTAAATATCTCGTCTCTGAGAAATCTATACTAAACAAAATCTATATATATCTAGGAAAGAACCCATGCAGAGCGAGGGTAGGTCGCTAGTTTAAAATAAAACAACAAATGTCACCTTTACAAATATATTTGATGTCAAGGACTAATCCCTAAAGTAAAAAATAAAAGCAACAAACAACTGACATCTTAAAGTTTAAGTTCTATATTTTAAGTAGTAGTAGTAACTCAGTGTGTGTTATAATAGACAGGACCTTATAATAATATAAAATTTATTTGCCATCATTCATTTCAGCCATTTGTTCCTTGTGACGTCTGATAGCATCTTCATGACGCTTGATTTGTTCTTGGTGAAAGGAAATTTCTTTGTCCAAGTGACCCTTAATATTGGCCAGTTGCTCTTTTTGCTGAAAGTATAAAAAAAATAATGCAAATTATTTACTATATCTATCCCCTAAATCAGGGGAAATGAATTTGGATGAATTTATTTAAATTTTTTGTGTGTATGTTCCATGATAATATGTTGTATTTCACAGTTCCTTTTAATATTAAATTTTGTTAAAATGTTTATAGAATCAGATGAAAATATGCAGTTTTTCAAATTAGCAAATATTTACCTTGTTGTAGAAGTACTGATCTTCTCTTGCAGCTTCCATTTTGCCAAAAGAGCCGCCTGCTTCACGAATGGCACCACCACCACCACCACCCTTTCCAGCTCCAGAGCCAGGTTCTCCAGAATACATCCTTTAAGGTAACATAATATTAAGATTAAATTATTAATAGAAAATCTAGTAGGTGCTATGAAATGCCAAAAATTGTATAAATTACGGAGCTTTAAAAATAAACAATAAGAGTTATATTATGATAAAATAAAATAAATGTTATATGAAATCGCGTTGGATATGCCGTAGATATAATTACAATAAATATTTTTAAAATAAGTAACAAATTTGGACATGATATTTAATTTTGTTATTCGATTTTTATCTAGGTACTTGTTGGGTTAGGATTGCGTAATGCGTCACAGGCATATTTCTCACCTAATAGTAGAAAGTCCCCGCAAAATAGGCGTCCTTGTTCTAACGAGGAAACTCATGATTTTTTACAAATATAGTAATATGGCAGTAACTATAAATAAAATTGTTTTCGCGATTATTCCCGAAGAAAATTCTTCATAAATGACAAACAGTAATAGATTATAAACGGTGTGCAGTGCATTTCTTTCTATACAATATAAATTGTCGATGGTGCATGTTTTTAGGATGCATTCTCTAATGTTTTGGTATATAGTATTATTAAACATATTATAGTTTTGTTTATGTTTTTATTAAACACTGTAAAAATAATTTCCCTTAAATATTTTTTGTATTCCTAATTTTATTATTGTTTTTAAAAATCTCCATAGATGGCGTTAGTTTCGTTTGTCTAATTACTTGTAAGTATGGTTGACAGATAGCGCTAATTTTTATAAATTTTTTACAAGACACCTAATGTTATACGCCAATGTACTTCTTCTTCAGTGTTAAGTTTTATATGACTTCTTACAAAAAAAGGAAAATTAAACACAATTTATAAGATACTGCGCTGTTATAAGAAGAAAAAATAAAAGTATGATACATAGAATTAAACCACATATTCTTCGCTATAACATAATATGTAATGGAGTTTTAATAAAACAAATCAGTGGAAAAATTCATAAGCTATTTTGATAAAATAATTATATTTTAATGTAGGTATGTAAACTAAGTACTTACGACATTTCACGCTTCTTCATCCATAAAATATGTTTTAATTTTTGTTCAGCTATGATTTTATTAAGTTCTGCAGTCTCTCTCATAGCCCTTACAATTTGTTGCTCTTCTTTGAGAGATTCCATTTTCATTTGTTTTTCTGTGGCTGAATACCTTAAAACAACGTACAATTTGTCAATAGGTAAAAAATAGAGCTGGGTCGTTATCAGATTTTAGTAAAACGAAACGAAACGGTTTTTTTACTGCTTAAAACAGTTTCATGAAACAGTTTTTTTTAAAACGCTTTTTTGTTCATTAGTTTTACTTTTTACTGCTATTATTTTTCTTAGCCTTTAAAAAATAGAGTTCATTATTGTATAAACAATATCGACTTATTATTATTATTACCACAATTCGTTTCTTAATTTCTTAGAAAACGCTTTTTTTTAAACGCCATATGATTATGGATTTTATTGCACAAGGCATAAAAGTATGTTTTGCCTGCATTACTGTTAAGATTCAATAAAACGGTTTGCATTTTTCAAAAGTCCAGTCAGTGGTTGTCAAATGTCATTTGACATTAACAGTTATTCGTTTTGTTCGGTGACGTACGTTCCACAGTTTCGTTTCTCAAAATAAGTGTTATTTCTAATAACTGGTTTTTGAACAAACAAGAAAGCGTTTTTTCGTTTCATCGAGAAAAACTGTTGCGTAAAACTGTTTTAGAAAAAAACGCCCAGTACTAGTAAAAAAGTTACTAAGCATTATGTGGTATATTGAAAAAGAAAAAAATATATATATACTTTATAAATTCTTGGAATTCTCTTTGAAAAAGTGTACTATTTAAACTATTATCTAAATATGGAGTTTCCGTCATTGCAAAAGAAGATCTTGTGTTATTTCTGTTATCTAATCCTTCAGAATTTTCACCATCAAGATGATTTTGTTCTGAAACTGATGATTCAGAAGATTCTACAGTAGCTGTGTCGTTTTTTTCTTGCAAATTTTCCGGATGTTCGTTCATCTCTATACTGCTCTCATCAAGCTCAGTAATATCTCTATTAAAACAGAATAAGAATATTAAATTTTGCAATAAATGGTAAGTATATATTTTTTATTTGTAACAACTGAAATTAATAATCATAAAAGTTGTAGGTTAGATTTTAATTTAAACTATCTTTATTAAATTTAAATTTTGATACATACCTATTTAAATACATGTCAAACTCAGTAGAAATGTACTTACTCATCAATACATTCCGTTTTAATTTCAATGTTAGTACTTAAAGTAGTTTCATTCAACCTATCATTTTCCTTTTTAAGGACTCCATCTTTGACTAAATCTAATATGTTGCACACTTCTAAAGATTGTTTGGTGCATTGTTGTATTGCTGTACCATTCACGAGAGTTAATTCCTCACGAGCAATGCGTTTCATATTCTGCCATTGCGTTTTAACCTTTTTAATCGAAAACCCTGAAAATTTTTCACCGAATTTGTGTGCCAATTGGCGTAAAATCTCATTCCACGCGACATCTTTTTCTTCAGAATGGTTAGGGCCATTGTTAGCCTTTGTAACAACCACTTCTTTGTGCTGTTTTATTAGTTCAAGTAGATACTGCTTTTCTTCTAAAGACCAATTGGGCGTCCTCGATCGTCTATTTGTTATCTTACCCATTTTCCGCGATATTTCGGACGGATCGTGTTTAATTTTTTGCAACGTTTTGTTACAAACGATGCACTCGACGTCCAATATTATTGGTTTCCACATTTAAAAACAACTGACGGTAAAACGATTGAATTACTTTGACAAACGTTTAATTGCGTGTCGACTGTTTAAAAATGTAATCTAGAATGAGGTTCCTTTATGATGTAATTAAAATAAATGAATGAAAATATTTTCAGTGCGGCAACGGAATGTATGAACTTATTTTACTGTAATTTTTAGGTTTAATGTCAAAAAGTCGGAATTATCGTTAGTGTAGTTTTTAATAATATGTCAATATGTTTCCTGTTTGATTTAAAACGGTTTCCTGAATAATATTAATGAGAGGAAGGCATGTAGGTATATTCGTAAAATGACGTTGTAAAGAAATATTGTAAGTACGCTAGTTACATGTTAAGGTAATGGATTATGTTGTTAAGTCAAAGGTTATTGGGACTCTTTTCTAGCCATTAAATAAGTTATATACACATGTTTTACTTTTGAAGTTAAATCATTTAAACCAGATGTTGTGTTTTACGTCCGTGAAAAAAATCCAATTTTTTTTTAATTTAAAACGTTAAATATATTTGTAAATGATGTCATTACAAATGTTTTCATTTAAGGAATTAACTTTTTTCACAGAAAAAAAATAAGTTTACACATTTTAATCCTACTAATATTATAAACGCGAAAGTTTGTAAGAATGTATGTATGCATGTATGTATGTTTGTTACTCTTTCACGCCAGAACGTCTGGACGTATGTAGATGAAATTTAACACAGAGATGGATTATAGTCTGGAATAACACATAAGCTATTATTTATCCCGGAAAAATGTATGGTTCCCATGGGATAGGTTTGTTTTTGTTTTCCTATAGGCGAACCCGAGCAAAGCGAAGGTGAGCCGCTAGTAAGTAATAATAATAATCGATACGAGTAAGTAATAATAATAATCGATACGTGTAGCACAGATCATATCACCTCCTGGTTAATTTCTAAGAAATATCGGTGTTTCTAAGAAATTGTTAACATTGAATGAATTATTTAAAAAAGTGCTTGAAGAGCTGCAACATATTCGAATTGTTGTAAGGGAATTATTTTTTGGTGTTTTTTTTTGTTTGTATATTTACACTTATTACGTCGTATCACCGGTCGTGTCGAGTAGTCGTCCCACTGGAGTATGAGAGTGACAGGAATAGAGAGTGCACTTGTGTCTGCGCGTACACTTGTGCACTATAATATCTCCTGCGCAGTTGGCTAGTCTCAATGAGATTGGCCGCCGTGGCCGGAATCGGTCAGGAGGACAATATACATTGCTTGGCTCGACGATGTTGGTTTAAGCTTTTTTGTGTTGTACGCCTGGTAGATTATCAAATAAGTTAAAGACTTTAGAGGTTTCTTCATGGGACAAGAGTGGGTGGTTAAAAAATATGGGATATCGGTGTATTATAGCATTGTGTATTAATAACCTTTAAGTTTTTGTTCGTTGAGTCCTTATTGTTCTCTCTCTAGCCCTTTTTGTCTCAGTGGTAACGTGCATGTAATGTTTTTTGTATTTCAATTTCCAGTATATATAAGGCTACATTATACTACAGACTTGTTGCCATGTTGTTATCTTTCTAAAAGGTACTTATAGAATAATATTTCAAACATTTATGTGCTTTTAAGAGTTAAACATCTATGTAACCCAAAAATCTTCTAAGATATTGATTGTTCCATTTTTCACCGCTTTCCGCCAGTATGAAGGCATATCGTCATGATTTGTACTATCTTGATGGTCTTAACCTTAACCAAACCTAAATATAAATTAAGAAATTATCTAACTGATGATTGCCACATGTCTTACATCACAAGAACAGTATATATTAGTCCAGTTATTTAAGCAAAAATAAGGGGTCAACCTCGGAATGAGACATAATAAGCTGTAAACTCGTATACAGCTTCCATTTGGTGTTCTAACAGTTGTCTCAAAAGTCTCATAAAGTCCCGTGTCTGCGCCGTAAGTTATTCAAGGTCAAAGGTCACAAAAATCAGTTTTTCGCTATTATCTCAGTTTTATATAGCTGCAATGATATTAACATGTATTATAAAAATTATAGAACATAAAATTTGCGACAAAATTTCCAAAAAAAAAAATTTCGTACACCCAACCGTTTTTGAGATAGAGAACAAAGAGCCCGCAGCGCTCAGCAATACTCACTGTTATTGTTAGGGCACGATTTAAGACTCAAGGAATGAGGTCGGGTGCTGTAGAATGAACTCCTGGACCCAATAACAATAATATTACGAGTATCACCAGCTCCTGAGCAATTACTTAATACACTATTTTGTAATTGAAAGAGTGGATGTGGTGTACACTGTGGGTGCAGAAAATCGGGGTTGCAATGCACTTTAGCTTATTGCCAGTGTAATGGGCAAGCTTGCTTCGATGCTGTTTCATCACAAAGCGACTCTGTAGAAGAGAGTGCATTTGACCCGGAAATTCTGGAAGGCCTGGAAACAGCTATTTAGGTCAACGAAGACGACGACAATGAAAAACATTTTTACATCCCCGGAAGATGACGACGATGAAGAAGAAGAAGGAGAAAAGTCTAAGGTTAAAAAGTCTCTCCTGTGACCATGATTGCTGTAAAGCATTCGAAACGTCGAGGACCAAAAATCAAAATAAATCAGCGAAAAAATCCGAAAAGATAATTTTATTTAAAAGAAGAAAAAAAACAATACTTTTATTCTTTAATTAAAGATTTACATAATATTTTCACACCATTTCAATTCAAATTTTAAGAAATATATCTATTGAATAAAAAAAAATAACAATATACTTACTAGTTTTATTTCTACTTAAAATCTACTTTTAATACATTAATATAGGTAAAATTAGGATACACAATAAGGATTTCATCTAATGAGGTTTTAATTACACAAAGTATGTAAGTAGGTATTAATTACTAAATTAATAATTACTAAATGATATTAGATATATGCAAAATGTTATTAATTATAATGTATTACCTAATAAATAATACAAATTATTTCTTGTTAATGATATTTCAATGATTGAATAACTTTATACAAGGTATTATTCACTGAGATTCACCGTAGACAAACCTAGTATTACAGTGAGTATGGCTGAGTGCTGCGGGCTATCTGCCCTTTATTACAGAAACGGTTGAGAGTATGAAAAACTGTAAGGACTAAGATGATATGCCTCTCGCCTGTAATTGCGCTGGCTACCTTATCCTTTAAACCGGAACACAACAATGCAATCATTGTTGCTTGGCGGCAGAAATAGATAAGGGGGTGGTACCCATCCAGTCGGACTCCTCAGGCTTGACAGAGTTCTACCACCCGTAAAGGTAGAAACCGATAATCGCGAAAAACAGATTTTTGTTACCTTTGACTTTGAATAACTTACGACGCAGACACGAGATTTTATGAGACTTTTGAGACAACTTTAAGAACACCTATATAAAGGTTTTAGTTTACAGCTTATTATCTCTAATTCCAAGGCAAAAACCCTAATATGACTGGACTAATATGTAATAAATGTTATTCTTAAAATATCCAATTAACTTTTTTTTCTATTATAAATTTATTTTATAGAACTTTGAAACTTTGAAGTATGTATGAAGGTATTAGGTACGTCAATATTAAATATCTTGTATTATATCTACGGGACTTCTTCTGGACAATTTTAGTATTGGTTTATATCCAAAGATCATACAAACGATGTAATTTTATTTATTAAAAAAATAAAATACTAGATTGTGTAAAAAAATTACAAAGATGGGAACAAGTCGACAAAGGAACATTGTAGTATGCAGTTAGAGCCCAATATTTTTTATGCTGCGGGTATTTTTACCCGACTGCGACGAAGCCCGAAGGATTTTTATCGTTATGTTCGATCTTATGCTCCCTTTTAATAAAAGTTAGAAAATATTTAAATTCAATATTAAGTTAAAATTATTTATTAAGTATACAATTTTTATATGAGATGACTATAGTATATTTATTTAACGTCAATACGAATATCGTTAGGTATTTAATCAGTAATGCTCTAACCTAGTCTAGTGAACGTGTGAAACCGGAATGTAAGGCGATTAAATGATGAAGCCTTTTAATAATACTACGGATAAATAAATTCTGAGGTATGATGGGATGAAAAGGTATAAGCTAGGTAATATCACTGAGAATATCTTAGTAGAATAACCACAGGACCTCCGGTTCTGAAACCGTACTTGCTAGCCACTAGACCACAGAGACAGTTAGCCATAAACGACTACTCCGCATGCTTAGGTACTAGGTAGGTATTTATATTGTAATTTAGTTCCCACTTAACATGATCTACATTTTATTTGAGGTTGCAAGGTACGAAAGCTCATACTAATTTTTGAGAGAGAAAATACAATCTTAAAGTAAAAAGCTAGCCCCTGATTGAAAGACATAGAATTTTAAACGGTAAATATACTTCTACGACATTTACAATTTGTTATACATACAGGTATATGGAGCTCCCTGGCTAGAAAATCCAGTACTACCCACTTAAGAACCTCCTGGAGTTAATGGAGTGTCGCAGGATCGCTTACGCACTCAGCCACTACTCCCCAACGGCTGATTTGCCGAAGCAGAACACGCTCCCAAGGGGTTGTTCCCACAGTACACTGTGCTGTCAGAGAAGTACCAGCAGCAACCCGCATAGTACACTGCCCACCGAAATCGGCCACCTCCCTTTGTGTCTGTTGACCTCGCGCCCAGTTGAGTTACCGGATGCTAATAAGCCCTCCCACAACGATAAGGTAAACACACATCAGGGCGGTAACAGATTATACCATCATTCAATCCTTTTACCGTCCCATTGTTGGACACGGGCCAAACATTGATGATTTCGAAGGGGATTAGGCCATATACATTTTTTTTACTTTTTTTTTAACTCGTTTTACTTAAAGTCTAGACAGGAAATTAGTATCACATAATATAATGAATACGAAAGTTCGTTGGTTTTTAACTCTGTAACAGTTTTAATACGGCTATAATATTAAAAATATATAATACAAGCGACTCATCCCCGCTCCGCTCGAGTTCGTCCCTAGGATGGACCACCTTTATCACTTAGGGGTATATGAAAAATAGTTTACGTCCTATTCTCAGACCTGAACATACACACAAAATTTCATAAGAATCGGTCAAACCGTTTCGGAGGAGTTTTGTTATAAACAGTGTGACACGAGAATTTTGTATATTAGATAATATATAATATTTTTAATTAGAACGGCTGTAATAGATTTGAGTGATATTCTAAAAGAAAATCTTATATTTAACATTAATAACTTAACTATTAACTAAATGAGCAGAGCCACGGGAAAAACCTAGAATATAAACAGACGATGCGACTTTAAAATTAGGGATCCACACTTTGCAGGTGTAGGTATATGCATAACCTAAAGTCTAGCTTTGTAGCCAGGATCCCAATTAGCACTCTTATGTCCAAACAAATACTAGATCTTCTTTAAAAAGTTGTTTATTAAACTCAGTCTGTGCTTTGAAGGGACATCAATACGCAGCTGTTAGAGCTACTCTAGCATAATCTAATGAGAGACCGTTACCTTTTTGCTGTTGTAAGTTTATTTATTGCATAATGATTTAAAATATATGTAGTAATCATCGTTAAGGCATTAATGATGATGACGATTAAAACTCCAAGTAATTTATTACGGATTAAGTGTTTAAGAACTTGTTAAAGTTTCGTTGCTCATTTGCGTAAAGTAACGAAAATAATATTAGTTTAAGTTCAAGTTCAAATTGAACTAATTTTTAATATAAATAAATTAAATTTGGTCACAATTTTAGTATTTATATATTCTTTTAGAGGCTCTGTAAAATAAACTACTTTAATCATACTAATTTAGTTTCGTTGTTAAAACATGATTTTTGTTTAAGTATTTTTTATACAGTATATAATTATAATTATTTACAAAACATAAAATATTATACTTTAGTATTACAATTTCAAAAATATGTTATTTTATTGAAAATAATATTAAAAAAAATTTAAACTCATTACCAGTAATGTGACCACAATTCAAACTAAAAGTAGAGTCAGTCGTACGTAGAGATTCATTGACGGCGGCCGCCGTGTTCTTACTCGTTTAACTTTAGTTACCGACTATAGTATAAATATAGTAACCATAAAATAAAAGTGACTGAAAACTTGCTGTGTTTTAAATTGTTTGTGTTTATTTATTTAAAATAAGTACATTGTTGTTTAGCAGTAATTAAAAACGTGTGCATCTGACATTTCTACTGGTTTCCTTAAGGTAAATATTAAATTTACATTAGAAATAACCATCTGATATAATTATAAATACTATATATGGATATGTTAGTAATATTTTATTATACAAATAAAAGAATTATGTTGCATTTGAAATTTTTCGATAAGTCCAGCTTGTTTTTTTACGCTGGAAGTGAAATTAAAGATGTATTTAATTATCCAATACTATATTTTGTCTGTGACATAATATTTTATTATACATAAGGTGTTATTCATATTCATATAAAGTATTTCCTATTTAAAAGTGTCGACATTTTTTCAGCGCTTTAGTTTATTACTGAACTTAAATAATTTAACTGAATACTGAATAGGATCGAGAATTAACAAATAGATTTTATTGTTATTATAAAAATACTCGCAAAACTCACGGCTGCGCTCGCGCTAACACTACTACAAAAAAAAACTCTAAAAAGGTAACCTACCTTTTCATACAAACTTTCGTCCCCTATTTTACCCCCTTATGGGAAATGCTAAAACACGTATTTATTTAATTGTATTGAAGAGCATTAAAACTAAGTTTTAAGTAATTCTAATCATTTTTTTTGTATTCCAACGTGTTTTCCCATGGGAATGAGATAATCACTTGCAGTAAAAAGTAGCCTATGTCATTCTCCAGTATTCCAACTATATCCACATAAAAATCACGCCAATCCGTCATTCTGTTTCGATGTGAAAGAAGGACAAACAAACAAACACACTTTCATATTTATAATATTAGTATCGATATAGATTTGTAAAAATATTTATTTGCTTCAAAGATTAAGTAAATGTTAATATACTTAATGATACCTGTACCATAGCTAATAGTTTTATACCACCAGCAAAGGAATTATTACGTATCGGATTTCAAATTCACATCGTGGTATATTTTAATCTTCTTTATATATAAACACAGATATTTTTCTGTATATCTATCTATATCCATGAAATGTTCAGGCGTTGCATAAATATGTACAAGATTTATAATTATTTTATATATTTAATGAAAACTTTTAAAATTCGCTCGCTGGCTGACGGACGACCCTTATCTTAAACCGCTTTATCTAGATTCATGAAATTTTACATAAAAGTTGTTTATATAACGTAGATGCATTTTACATAAATCATCTCCTCAGGGGTTAAATAGGCGATGAAAATTGGTATTTTCATCGCCTATTGGGAATTCCACTCTTTTGAATATATTGTATATTGAAATAAGGAAAATAGTATGAATCCCATCATGTATTTTGGTGGTATATGTATATATACATATATATATATGTATATATATATATGTATGTATATATATATATATATACGATACGAACTATCCTCTCATCATAAATCAAGTAGTTTCGGAGCAAACAAACAAACAAACAAAAAATCAAATCTTTCCTCTTTATAATATTAGTATAGATATTTCATAGTTCAAGGAACTGGACTTTATCTCCAAAATGATATACAGTGTAATCTATACAGATAAATAAAATTGGAGTGTCTGTTTGTAATATTAAAATAACCGCTTTTTACTAAATGCATATGGATGTATACATGGTACATATACCAAAACAACATTTTTTACAATTTTTGTCTGTCTGTCTGACTGTCTGTTTGTTCCGGCTAATCTTCGAAAAGGCTGGACCGATTTTGACGGGACTTTCACTGGCAGATAGCTGATGTTATAGGGAGTAACTTAGGCCACTTTTATATTAAAAAAAAGAATTAGGGTTCCGCGAAAAAATTAAAACCCATGAAATTGTAAACAAAATCCGCGTACGGCGTATGCACTCGAGCAAAATGAGGGTAAATCGCTATATAATTTAAATTTAATGAATATCTTAGGAGTAGCAAAGTACTATTTATGTATACCTACATATAACCGTGAAAACGTACCAAAGGATGAACGCGAGCGAGTAGGTAATAAAAGTGTAACTGACTGGCCTAGTGCTTTCGTGGCCTAGTGCTTTGGTGGCCTAGTGAGTTCATGGCCTAGTGCATTCGTGGCCTAGTGCTTTCGTGGCCTAGTGCGTTGGTGGCCTAGTGCGGTCGTGGCATAGTGCGGTCGTGGCATAGTGCGGTCGTGGCATAGTGCATTCGTGGCATAGTGCGTTCGTGGCCTAGTGTGTTCGTGGCATAGTGCATTCGTGGCCTAGGGCGGTCGTGGCCTAGTGCTTGCGTGGCCTAGTGCGTTTATGGCATAGTGCATTCGTGGCATAGTGCAATCGTGGCCTAGTGCGGTCGTACCTAGTGAGTTCATGGCCTAGTTCGTTCGTGGCCTAGTGCGTTGATGGCCTAGTGCATTCGTGGCATAGTGCGTTCGTGGCTTAGTGTGTTCGTGGCATAGTGCATTCGTGGCCTAGGGCGGTCGTGGCCTAATGCTTTCGTTGCCTAGTGCGTTTGTGGCCTAGGGCGTTAGTAGCCTAGTGCGATCGTGGCCTAGTGCAGTCGTGGCCTAGTGCGATTGTGGCCTAGGGCGTTCGTGGCTTAGTGCGGTCTGCATGAAAATTCCTACAAACATAATAAATACTCATTTAAATGTAACTTATCGTTTTTAAAAGTACTCAATAGAGTTATCTACTAGTTATCTAGAGTTGTCTATCTATTCCATACTAATCGTTAAAACGTACCTAGGGATGAACTTGAGCGAAGCGAGGGTGAGTCGCTAGTCAGATATTATTTTAATTTAAACATCACTTTAACAGTCAGACTATGGCGATTCCTAATAACCTATCTGTTGTTTTTCTTACTAGCGATAGGAATCCTGATTCTTTTTCTAAAATCAATGTAGCCTAAGTTACTCCCTATAACATCCGCTATCTTCCAGTGAAAGTCCCGTCAAAATCGATCCAGCCGTTTCGGAGATTACCCGGAACAAACAGACAGACAGACAGACAGACAAAAATTGTAAAAAATATTGTTTTGGTATATGTACCGTGTATACATCCATATGCATTTAGTAAAAATCGGTTATTTTAATATTACAAACAGACACTCCAATTTTATTTATCTGTATAGATATGTATAGATGTAGTACTTTAATAATAGACTTTTTATGACATGACAGATGAGGGTCAGATTTAAGTCATACTTTTTTTTTATGAAATTCAGTGACAAACGAGCAGACAGACCACCTGATGGAAAGCAGTACCTGTCGCCCATAACACCTACGGTTCATGCACTTAGGTTTTAAGTAACAAAAATTCAGAACCACAGGTGCGTTGTCACTGTGAGGACTAAGATGATATGCCTCTTGCCTGTAATTGCGCTGGCTACCTTATCCTTCATACCGGAACACAACAACGCAATCATTGTTGTTTGGCGGCAGAAATAGATAAGGGGGTGGTACCCATCCAGTCGGAGTCCTCAGGCTTGACAGAGTCCTACCACCGGTAAAATTTTAATACTTGAATAAGACTTAAATAAGATTAAAAACTCTAAATGTTAATACTTAAAACAAATGTTTAAAAAAAATAAAAAAAAATATCAACATAAAATGCCTAAGTTACTAAATTTATTTATTATATACTAAAAATTATTATCCAACTATCTTGGTGCATACTCCTCGAACGAGTTGGGAACACAGATACATTTTAATGATGGGGTTAAATCTTTATTTCCTTTTTTTATATAATAAATTCTCATTCGATTACGGTGAATCTTTGGTTGGTTAGCGGTTTATGGTTTTAGGGTTTCGTAACTAAAAAGCAAAAACGGAACCTTTATAATTTTATTACATTCATTTGTATATGGGCAGTCATTATTGATTATATGGTACTATATAGATGAAATTTGGTAGAAGGAAGTCTTATGGATTGAATGAATTCAAATTATTGAAAAAAATTTTTTTTTTGTGTGAAACATTGTTGGAATTAACATAAGCGCGTGGGAAATCTTTGGATAGATCTTTAAATATGAGATAATTTTTTTAACTAATTTTTAATTACCTATTACCCATCTCAACATATGCTAACTTATATAATTTCTAAATCAGAAAAAAATAACCTTTTTAGTACTTTACCTCAAATAGGGGTAAATTTCATTGAAATTTTATATGGGACTACTTGACATAACGCTTATTCTTTAAAAAAACGGCGAAGCTATGGCTAATTGAGACGGTATCTACGCTTTTTTGCATTCGGTTAAAAAGTAAACAAAAGTGCGCTTGAATTGCATCAGATGATTTGTCTTTTATAAGTGTGACTACAACGTATATAGTCCGGTCAAAATAGACATTCAACTTTTAGAATCACGATATCTTAGGCATGGTGCTTATTAGGAAAAAAAGTATTACGACTAATATTTTTTGATATTACTATTATTTGATAGTACTTTAGACATAATTTTATGATCTACAATTTTTGTCTAGACTATATTTTTGATAAAACTTACCGTTTTCAAGAAAAACCCAAAAAATCAAAAATTTTGACTTTTAACCTTGAATAACTTTTTTAGCACACATGGGATCGATGGAGACTTTTGACAATTTATTTTTAATGGTATACCCCAGGTCTCTACCAAAATTCAGCTCTGTGGGAGTTTTTGTTATTTTTATGTGTATTTTGACCGGACTAAAAGTTTTATTTGCCTTCAAACAGTTAGTTTTTACATACTATTAGAAAAATAAAAAAAAAAACCGACTGCATAAAAGCTAACTAAAAAGACGAAAAAAAGTTCACGAAGGAATATAGTATTGATATAGATATCGTTCGACGGCACGTTTGGCTCAGTTTGTAGTGACCCTACTTTCTGCGCCAGTGGTCGCGGGTTCGAGTCCCGCTGGGGGCATTCATTTGTGTGATGAGCACGAATGTTTGTACTCCAGTCATGGGTGTTTATATTTATAATATGTATGTATTTAAAGTTATATATGTGTAGTATATCAACTATCTGGTATCCATAACACAGGCTTTGTAGCTTACCATGGAACTAGATGGTGCTGTGTGTTAATGTCCCAGCATATTTATTTATTTATTTATTTAGATATGTAAGGAATATAGTATTGATATAGATGAATATAGATGAGTGTGGCCTTACCATAACAGAGATACAAGATGACGTGTTTTTTATTTAGAAATAGTTTATGGCTTAAAGAGTGACATAGGAATATTATGATGTGGCTTCATAATTTTACAATGTTGGAATAAAATTTGTATTTTTAAATCTATACATATGCATAATAAAACAGTAACTTAGCTAAATCTGTCCATGAAATATTTAAAAAAAATAATGACTGTAACGTATTGTGTACCGATAACAGAATATAGACGCCAAAACAATAGTTATTAAAATTTTTCTCTGTCTGTTTGTCTGTTTGGGTGTTCGTCTTTCACGCAAAAAGTACTGAACCGATTTTAACTAGATTTTGTGTAGTGATAACTTATTATTCTAGTCAACAATTAGGATACATTTATTACAGTAAAATCTTTCATTCCCACGGGAAAACTCAATAACTGGCTCTTTCGAGTCGTCCTTAGAAATTATATGGCTTACGCTGGCTAAATCTTAAGAGATACATCAAAACAATGTACTGAAAAATTGTAAGTCTTAAAAAGGCCTAGAGAAAAGTCCACAATAGCATATGTCTATATCCTAAGGCAGGGTTCCTCAAACTTATGGCCCCTCGTACCCCTGTTGAAGTTCCCAGACAACAGCGAGCCCCAAACCTTCAAACACCCTCACATACACCCCCGCCTCCTCCCGTTCTCCCCCCCCCCCCCTCCTTCCTCTCTCCCCCCTCCTCCTGCTCTCCCCCCTCCGTAAGAAAAATCTAGGTATAGAAGAAAATGTGGTTTTTTATTTTGATAAAAGTTAACAAATACACTAACATAAAGAAATATTATGTTAAGAGTATTAATGTGACGGGCGGGCTTGCTTCTTGTCACAAATTGGGTCGATTTTAGGAGTCATCTTTTGCTTTGTCAGAGTTCAGGATAAGTATTCTTTCTGTCTAGCTACCCAAAAATGAATTAAAGACATCCCTTTTAAATTTACTTGAAGAGTTTTATCTGCCGACACTTCTAGTAATTACTCCTGTTACTTAATAATCAAACTAGAATTTATGCTCTCGGTTGTGACCATAAATTAGTTTCGAATCTAACGTCACTTTCGGTTCTGGAGTGATATTTGCCAGCCATCCAGCCACCATTACATAAACCTTGGCGCGAACCCCCTACCGTCAAATGGCGAACCCCTAAGGGTTCGCGTACCCCACTTTGAGTAACCCTGTCCTAAGGTACACTCGAAATAAATATATTTATCTAAGCGATAATATTGAATATATATATATATATATATATATATATATATATATATATATATATATATATATATATATATATAATTCTATTCGGTATAGAACGTCCAACCGTTCGTATAATCTTTATCTGCCTACAAAATATCGATAAATCATCATACGCGAATGTGACTGCTATAAAAACATGGGTTAAATCAGCTTGTTTGAATGAAAATCCACGCTATGTAAAACGACACTGGCAAAGAAACTTTACCGCACAGTGAAAATCCTTCAAACCACAAGTTTGTAAGGCTTGCCCCATTAAATATAACTTATTATTGTCTATTTGTACTCCATGTTGTAATTACAGAACATGTATATTAGAAAGCGGTATTTTGTTTATTATTTCCAACCCTTCAGTTATGTAACCTGAGCATTATTTGGTAACTTTACGCTATGAACATAATGACACAGGGTAGTTTATAAGTCGCCATAAATTTTAGTATTTGCTTTTATGGTTGATATGTTCTAATATATATTATAAGGGCTGTTTTTATACTTTATTTAAAATTACGTGTAAATTAAATTCAATTGAATGAGTGTAACAGGGAAGGTAATTGTTAAAAATCGTTTTGTCATAGCTAGTGTTTGCGATATAGAAGACAGTTGCAGCCTCTGTCAATGTCACGAGATTATTGTTATTTAGTTAAAGTTATAAGTAAAAAAAAATATGTATATTATAATCCACAACGAAAGTATTTATTGAACGCCTATGGCTCATTTACAACTTCGGAATAAGCTTTAACGTTATATAAATAAAGAAATTTTGCCGGGACTGTATTTTCAACCGACTTCCAAAAAGGAGGAGGTTCTCAATTCGACCGTATATATGTTTTTTTATGTGTGTTCGCGGATTTCTTCGTCGTTTATGAACCGATTTTGATGATCCTTTTTTTATTGGAAAGGAGATATTCCAAGGGTGGTGCCAGCTAATACACATCAAAGCACACCGACATCGAAAATATCTGATTAGGTATCTATTCCAAATGAAAACCCCCGTTTAGTTATATTTTACTTTTCAGTGCCTGGAAGTCGGTTTTTTTAAGTTTTTATTCTACTCCTCATCCGTATATACTTACTCGTACTTATGTATATAACAAATTACTATATTAGTTAGCAAGGAAATCAAAAAAAGTCTTGATAATTTTATAAAAAACAAGTTCAGTATAAAAATCGTTTTTTAACTTAATTCATCATTTAAATTTTATCAATTTTATCTTTGCTCTTTTAAGATTTAATTACGATTTATCAATAATTAAAACCCAACAATATAAATTACATTATAAAAGAAAATAATTTAAATGTCTCATATTTTTTTAACATTAAAGGAATATAGGTATGACTTTAAAGTGTTCGTACGATATATGTAGCTTAGCTTAATGATTACAGCAAAAGCTTTTACAAATAAAAATAAAAATCATCTTGTGCTTTCTAATATTTTAAGCATCTGTAAGGCACAATGAACTATAGGAATATAAAGAAATATAAGCAATTAAGGAATCTTAATGACATTAATTAATAATTAAATTATTACACAACACAATGCAATCATGCAATCATAATTTAGATAACACCAACTAATATTAAATGTAATAAACAAATGTAAGTGCTCTATTAATTAAATTAAGATGTGAAATGTAAACTTATCGATTTCCTAGTCTAGTCATCGGTAACACTATTCGAGGTCGACGACATGCGTTGACAACTGTGCCTTCAAATAAAAAATCTCAGTTTTTATTAACAAGTGTCGAAATCAAAAATGATTTTGAACACCAGATTGGTGATTTAAAAAAAAATATTATGGCCTTTTAGTTTTACGTCAATATCATTTACATTTATTGGTATAATTGTTTACTTTTTTGGTAAAATGGTGAATGTAATCTTACGTAAGGTCGGTGAAAAGAAGTCACATTTTCAAGTAGGTATATTAAAGGATACAATTTCTGAGAAATAAAGAAAAAATATATTTGTTTTTGCCCGTAACTTTAGTTGCTTATGTGATCAAAAAAGAAAAAGCATATTATGTACGTCAAATTCACGTAAATCTTCTATTTGGTAGTAAAAGTCCGATGAAATTTGTTTAGCCATTCATAGATAGGAAACCATTTGGTTTTAATGGTCGATTAAGTTTTAGTATCGAGCAAGTAACAGACACATTTCAAAACTTAAATTCGATGAGGACCTACTGTAGATATCATGATCAATTAATTTTTTAAATTACAAACGGCTTATTCTATTACGAAGTGGGATTTTTTTATTCATCATATTCATAAATATGTAATACATTACATTTCCACAGGCCAATATGCTTAACAGTAAGACGACTAAGGGAACAGGAAATGTAATTTTACATATTATTTACTAAGGAACTTTGCTTCTCTTAGGCGCGTCGCTAAGTAAGTTTTTGCAACGGATTTATATAACACGAGAATCACTATCGGATACCAGGTTTTTATTTTGGTGTCCGTGTGATATTTTCAGTCCATAGACTATGTATATGCAGTTACATTTATTTTCGCCATTGCTGTAATAACTATAAATAAATGAAAAAAAAAAACTAGAATAATAATCATTAATATGATGACTACTAAAATTTTTATTGTTTCCTGATTCATGGAAAGCTAGAACTTATAATCGATCAGTATCTTCCTCGAGACAGAACGGTGACGATGGAGAATGTGGACTTTAGTCGGTTCGTCCCGAAATTGCTTCCCAAAACAAAATTAATTAATTAATTTGGTTTTAATTTTTTTTCGTAGGATCCTATTTTTTTTTAAATAAAAGTAGCCTAAGGTACTCCTTATTACATCAGCTATCTGCCAGTCCCGTCAAAATCGGTCCAGCCATTTCAGAGTTTAGCCGGAACAAACAGACAGACAGACAAAAATTGTAAAAATGATGTTTTGGTATATGTACCGTGTATACATCCATATGCATTTAGTAAAAAGCGGTTATTTTAATATTACAAACAGACACTCTAATTTTATTTATCTGCCTATAGATATTACCTACATAAAAACTGTGAACAGTGACATTTTTTATGCACTAAAGTTAAAGTGAAAGACTGTTATAATATAAAATGCAGGCATTTTATTTTTTATGATATACATAACCTATTAAGATAAATAAGTTGTAGTGGATCTTCTTAGCAACAGCTTAAACTATAACCGTCAGTGCCGAAACAGGCATAATAGGCATCAATTGACACGCCTCTTGAGCCGGATAAGTATTGTGTGGAGGCAATTGTTATTTAATGGTTATTTATTAGATAAGCTATTTATTAATCTTAAATATGTTAGCGGTTTTTTTTATTCTTCCCACTCTTATAACTTGGAAATCGAACATGTTGTGTCGTCTCAGACGAGATTTAGAGATATTTCAAGTTTCAAGACGTTTCAAGTATCTAAGTTGTAACCTTTAATATGAGTTATTATAATGTTAGTACCTGGGCAAACGAGCTTCTCTCGGAGTTTTTGGCCATAAGTACAACTTCCTTTTTATTTGGCTTAAAAACAAAAATAATTACTAAAAACTTGAATAAATCCAAAAAAATAAATAAAAGTAAAAACTTTGTATCCGACCGGGATCGTCAATCTTGCGCCTTGGCCGCTTGACTAGATGCTTATGCTCGAGTGTGCGAAATTAGCGACCACATTTTGCGTGGAATAATACGAAAGAAAACCGCATGAAAACTCGAAAACATGCGTTTTCCCAGGCATAAGACTAATCTAAATCGATTTTTCGCTCCTGAAAACCACCAACCACATTCTAAATTTCAGCAAAATCGTTAGAGCCTTTTCCGAGATCGCCGGTATATATAATTAAATAAATAAATGTATATTAGATTATAACTAAACTCAGTAGTTTTCAATGGATCACTTTAAAAACACAATATAATCTCCTTGTGAGTTTTGTGGTTGCAAAAAATGAGTGTCATGTTTAGTAGTAACTAAAATTTAGACATACTCATAACAGGCTGTAAAAAAAGCTTTTAATTTTACAAAATAAAGTAGTTATATTCGGTGAAAGTTCTAGCAAGTTTTAGCAAAAATAAAACTTTTAAACAAAAATATTTCGACATGTAAGTGCATATTATGTAAATATGCAACTTCAAGGCTTCCGCAGAGCATTATTGATATTGTATTCATATCTTAATTGCTTATTATATTAAAATGTATTTGTAATTTTATGGCAACTTTATTTTTATCATATTTAAACTCTAAACTCTAGAAAAACAAAACTATAGTACGGAAACCGCACGTTTTTTCCAGATAAAAAGTAGTCTATATGTTACTCTGATGTATGAGCTATATTATAGTAAAGTTTCATTAAAATCCATTCGGTGGTTTTTGCGTGAAAAAGTAACAAACATCCATACATCCATCCATACATCCTCACAAACTTTCGCATTTATGTAGTAGGATTAGTAGGATTTTGAAACAATGTGAGTCTTTTTAATTGGAGACTTAGTAATTGTAACGTAATAAAAAACCGACATTTTGATGCACACAGTGTCTTTAAATATTTTCATTATTAAAAATATTAAAACAAATATTTATACAATGTTTTTGTTCACAGTACCAAATGACGTAACCCTAAAATGAAGGATCTCGGTCTGAAAATACCTACGCGCAATGTCCTAACAGGTGCGGTGGTTAACTGGGATGATGACGAAATCGGGGGCCTTGGTGACTCTCCAGAGAACCTGACACTGTCCTGGAAAGATCTATCAGTTTACAGAAGAAAAAAACATCAAACTAGTATTTGGAGATCACCGACGTATGAAGAAGTTAAAGTGTTACATGGAGGTAGGTACTTAAAAGTTAACTTAAATTTATTAAAACAAAAATTAACTGAACTTTGTAACTCAAAGTTAGTTAAAAATCCTCCCCGACTCCAGTTAAAGATTTCCCAATCCCTTGCATCTCCATGAAATTGACATCTAACATATAGTATCTCGTACTATTGAAAAGTGGATACATCGAAGGTTCCAGATTCTTTTTTAGACATAAAGGGACTCTTATTATGACAAAAAAAAATCTAGTTAACCACACAACGACACTCCTCCATTTTTAGTTACTATCATTTATTAAGTCTTATTTATATATATATATATATATATATATATATATATATATATATATATATATATATATATATATATATATATATATATATACCAAAACGTTATTAAAAAATCAGTGAATATTTCTCTGACTGTTAATAATACGTTGTATAAACAGACGTGTAAATGATCCTATAGAGAATAGAAGCACCATTTTCCATCAAATGGTACGGCACTCTAAAATGTAGTTATAACTATAATAATAAATATTTATCTATATCTATATTTTTTTATTAACAAGAACATCCTACATATATAAATAAATAAATATATTGGCACATTGGCACAAAGCACGGTCTAGATCCATGGTAAGCTATGAAGCTTGTGTTATGGATACCAGATAGTTGATACACTACACATATGTAACTTTAAATACATACATATTGTAAATATAAACACCCATAACTGGAGTATAACCATTCGTTCTCATCATACAAATGAATGCCCCTAGCGGGACTCGAACCCACGACCGCTGGCACAGCAAGTAGGGTCACTACAAACTGAGCCAATCGTGTGATTAAATTATAATTGTAATTTATGCTAATTCACTTTAAACCACATAAAACTATTATTATATTATTATAGTTACAGTCTACTGGTTAATTATCTAATCTATCTATCTAATTATATATTTAAACGAGCAATTCTTGTTTATTTATTTATTTATTTATACCAGCGATCTCGGGAACGGCTCTAACGATTTTGCTGAAATTTTGTATATGGGGGCTTTCGGGGGCGAAAAATTGATCTAGATTAGTCACATGTCTGGGAAAACGCGTGTTTTCGAGTTTTCATGCGTTTTTCTTATGCATTATTCTACGCAAAATTAAATAGCGACATCTATACAATTGTCTCAGTATCACTTAGTCACTTAATGTCAAATTATTTTTAAGCCAAATTAAAAAGAAAATTATTCTTATGGCGACATCTATACAACTGTCTCAGTAACACTTAGTCACTTAATGTAAAATTATTTTTAAGCCAAATTAAAAAGAAAATTGTTCTTATCGCGACATCTATACAACTTTCTCGGTAACACTTAGTCACTTAATGTAAAATATACAATCTTTCAAGAACTCCGAGCGAAGCTCGGTCGCCCAGGTACTATATTTAAACGAGCAATTCTTGTGTATTTATTTATTTATTTATTTATACCGGTATCTCGGAAACGGCTCAAACGATTTCGCTGAAATTTGGTGTGTGGGGGTTTTCGGGGGCAAAAAATCGATCTGGATTATTCTTATGTCTGAGAAATATGAGTTTCGAGTTTTCATGCGGTGTTCTTTCGCATTATTCCACGCAGAATATGGTTGATAGCTTCTTACGCTCTTTTTTGTATTTATTCAAGTTTTAAGTTTTTTTTAGTCTAAATAAAAAAAAAACCACTTCCTGGCATTGAAAAGTAAGTGTGCTTTGATTTTTATCGGCTGGCACTGACTTCGAAAATATCTGATTAAGTATCTATTCTAAATGAAAACCCCTATTCAGTTATTTTTTACTTTTCAGTGTCTGGAAGTCGGTTCTTATTTTTTTTTAAGTTTTATTTTTCCATTTTTAGTGTAGACGTATCATCAATACAAATTAATCAAGCCCAAACACCAGGTAATTGCTGTAAATCGTTGAGGAGTTCCCTCGACTATCTTTCGGGTCCATCATCAGATCGACTCCAGACCTTCATTAAATAGTAGTGCTTTAAAATACCTAATGAAAAAGTTAACAAACGCACTAGTCGCCGCTACAATTTTCGAAGGTTCCCCTCGATTTCTCTGGGATCCCATTATAAGGTCCTGGTTTCCTTATCATGGTACCACCCTTGGGATATCTCCATTCTAACAAAAGAAAAGAATTATCAAAATCGGTTCATAAACGTCGAAGAAATCCGCGAACACACATAAAAAAATATATATATATACGGTCGAATTGAGAACCTCCTCCTTTTTTTGGTAGTCGGTTAAAAATACGATATAACAAAAAACCGTACCTGGGTGACCGAGGGAAGATCGGTCGCCCAGATACTAATATTTAATTTACGTAAACGATAATAGAGCTAGAATCATTATCTATCTAAAGTTAAATAATTTGTGGAGTTCAAAAAGATAACAATTTTAAATACGAGTTGGTAATATACCCTTTTCCTAACTAGCAGTTTGAGAAACCATCTAGGTAATGAATAAATAATATGTCATGAATCATGATAATATCGTAGTTATTTTTTAAAGATTTTTAATACAGGAACCTATAAACAAAATGGATTTTACTTGTCTATATATAATATATATTTTACTAAAGAATTATTACACATCTATATAGATTTTGCCATTAATTTATTTTTAATTTAATTTGTAATCCTTTTGCCATTAATTTAAATGCTAAAGTTTGTATGTGTATGTATACTTGTTACTTATTCACGCTGAAATGGCTTGACTTTTGCTGAAGTAACACATAGGCTACTGTTAGGAATAAAATTTGCTAAAAAGTGACGCTATCTTTAATCTATGTACATACATATAATATAACTAAGTCCTGTTTGAGTTTTAATGTTTAGTATAGATTTCTCAGAGATGAGATGAGATCCTAAATGTTTGCCCGGATAATCAGCTATCATCATATCAAATTTCATCAAAATCCCTCAAGTGGTTTTTGAGTGATGCGGTCACAGACAGACAGACAGATAGACAGACAAAAATTCCAAAAAGTATAGATTTAGCCTCTTTATCAATAATAATATCTATTTCAATAAGATTTTCTAAACAATATTTAATGTACAGATTCGGCTAAGTTACAATTTTATTATACATAAATACAAAGGCATCTTCCTACGCATGCGAGCGAAGCGAACTCGCTAGTTAATTAAAGCACGTGCACCTACAACACATCAATATATTTTATATGAATGTGTAGTATAGCTATTAAAAAAATATTTATAGAGATATGAACTTGTTAAAAACTAGTTAAGATTGTTACGCAATTATAGGTTAAATCGGCATTTCGACGGAAACTGCCGCCCGTCGTGTATTTATGTGTTTTTATTTTACAACTAGCGACTCACGCTCGCTTCGCTCACGCTCGTCCCTAGCTACGTTTTCACGGTTAGCTATGTTTATACATAAATAGTAGCTTGCTACTTCTAAAATATTTATTTAAATTATATAGCGATTTACTTTACGTACGTTTGTAATTGCGTACGCCGTACGCGGATTTTGTTCACCATTTCATGGGTTTTAAATTTTTTCGCGTAACCTTGATTCTTTTTTTAAAAATAAAATTAGCCTAAGTTTCTCCTTAAAACATTAGCTATATGCCAGTGAAAGTCCCGTCAAAATCGGTTCAGCCGTTTCGGAGATTAGCCGGAACAAACAGACAGACAGACAGACAAAAATAGTAAAAAATGTTGTTTTGGTATATGTACCGTGAATACATCCATATGCATTTAGTAAAAAGCGGTTATTTTAATATTACAAACAGACACTCCAATTTTATTTATCTGTATAGATAATTATGAGGAAAAATAATATTTACATAAAAATAACCATGGCTTTGTAGCAATGGTTAATAATGATTATTTTATGATACTAAATTAGAAGTTTCTATTCAGAGATTCATGTAATAGTTCTTCTGAGACAAATCGAATTGAGAAAAATGCTTGTGGTAGAATTGCGACTTACAGTAAGTAAACGTATAATTGCTTTGCTGTAGATTTTGCTTTGACTTCAGTTAGCAGAACATATACAACAAAATACTACATACCTTTTTACTTTTTTTATATCTTGACACCAAGAAATAATAATTATATAGATAATATAATACAATAAATAACACGACTAAGTTTACGTTAAAAGTTAAATTTCAGGCAATTGCAATCAAAATCTACTTGTACTATAAAACCAGTTTTTTAAAATTGTAGTAGACGAGTACGTCTACTACAATTATAAAAAAATATAAAAAATTATAAAATTCTTAGTTCTTTATAGTAATAAAGAACTAAGAATTTTATATACCTACATTCTCAAACTAAGGAATTCTGAGTAAACAAATAATAAAAACTTCACAAAAAAATACCGCTTATTAAAAGCCTCCGAATTTTAAACGGTTAGAGTATGTTTCAAATGTTAAAATAAGATAAATCTTCAAAATGTTAAAACAATTATGTGTTAAGTAATTAAAATAACCTTATACTGTACTAATAATAATTACATCTATCATTTTATAATCATATCACAGTACGAAACAACTGTCTGTACAAAACCGTATTAAATTTCAAAGGGGATGTCAGTGGATTCGATTCCCACGTAAGCCGATGGCAATAAAATAACTAAATTACGGTGACGAACCGTGAAGGATAACAAATTGAGGTACCCTGACTAATTTGCGCGTCAAATAGAGTTAATATTGTATGTAGGGTATCTTTAAACTAATTAATTTAATAATTCTAAGTTGACGTTTTTGACGACATGTTTGGCTCAGTTTGTAGTGACCTTACTTGCTGTGCTAGATGTCGCGGGTTCGAATCCCGTTGGGTGCGTACATTTGTGTAATGAGCACGAATGTTTCTACTCCACTCATGGGTGTTTGTGTTTATAATATGTATGTATTTAAAGTTATATATGTATGTATAGTGCACTATCTGGTATCCGTAACACAAGATTCATAGCTTACCGTGGAATTAGATGGTGCTGTGTGTTAAAGCCCCAACATATTTATTTATTTATAAGTGGTTTTAATTTTTTATTTAATAAAAGTCTTTTTATTTTCGCCACCCACAACGAATAGGTTAACATACAAGGAAGGGTTATTCTAAAAGCCTTATTTCATGTCAACGCTACACAAAAAATTAGAAAAATACTCGTTCTTCTTTTGTATTTCAACAAGGCACATAGTAAAAATCTATTTTTTTTATCTTATTTCCAGTTAACGGAGTGGTGTCGTCTGGCAACTTAGTGGCTTTAATGGGTTCAAGGTAAGCTTTGAAGATTAACATATGCAGGGTCGGCTATTATAAATTAAATGTTTTAAATATTTGAAATTTGGTCGATCGGAATGCCAATTAACTTGATAGGTTATAAATCATTTTATTCCGTGAGAATCTTCCGTTTTGTATAATTATTGAAGACGTTAAAACAATTTATCTAATAATATTTTTAATAATTTTACATAGTAATTTTCATATGTTTAAATTGAATTCTGTTTTGCTTAAGGACCGTTCTAGTATGAGAATTGCTACAGTGCTATGCCGCAGATCGTGGCGTCGATTTTTGAGAAGGGCAATTATATTAGAACACTAGCGACTTACCCTCTCTTCGCTCGGGTGCGTCTTTAGATTCGTTTCAGTTTTTTTGAGCGGAATTCTAATTCTTTTTCTAAGATACAAAGTAGCCTAAGTTACTCCTTATATTATCAGCCATCTCTCGGTGAAAATCTGAAGTGAGATTAGCCGGAACAAATAGACAGACAGACAAAAAAAAATTAAATTGTGTTTTTCTTATAAGTACCGTATATAATTTCATATGCATTTAGTAAAAAGCTGTTATTTTGACATTACAAACAGACACTTCAATTTTATTTATCTGTATAGATAATCTATGTTGTGGGATAGTAATAATACAAGCGTTTGTGGAGGTCAAACAAAACAATTATATTAATAACATTGAATAGAAGTCAAGAGACTCAAGAAATTTCTATCTTTCTTTTTTCTGTTTAGATATAAAAATAAATATTTCTTATCATAAGCAATAACTACAGTCAGTAATATATGCGTAGCACTCTGTGCTACAATACTGTGAGCTACGTAGTACGCACCAACGTTATAAAATATATATATAGATTTTTCAGATTTTTAGTATAGATTTTTTAGCGATGAGATATTTTTCCGCAGTAAAAAGTATTCTATATGTTGACCCGGATAACCAGCTACCATCATACCAAATTTCATTAAAATCCCTCCAGCGGTTTTTCCGTGATGCGGTCACAGACAGACAGACAGACAGACAACAATACTAAAAACTATAGATTCGGCCTCTGTATCGATAATAATGTCTTTTTCAATAAGATTTTCCAAAAAATATTTAATGTACAGATTCGGCTTTGTTACATTTTTATTATATATGTATAGATAAGATAAAAAAAGGACCTATTTAAGGTTCAAATTATAATACCTTGTAATTTAAAAAAATATTTTTTCCGCACTACCTGTCAGCTATGAACTGAACAACGAAATGAATATTATACATGGGTTATACTATTCTATCTGTGATTTTTCATGTCCTGTATTGTTTGCTTTAACTGGTCATACATAAATAATCGATCGAACGATTTTTCATATCAATACAATGCTCAGTAACATAATTCATCAGTATTTATGTATAACTAGCGACTCACCCTCGCTTCGCTTCGGGTTCGTCCCTAGACAAAAACAAATCTATCCCACGGGAACCGTACATTTTTCCGGGATGATATATAGCTTATAGCCTTCCTCAGTTAACGGGCTATTCAATTCAAAAAGAATTTTTCAAATCGGATTAGTAATACGTGAGATTAGCGCGTTCAACCAAACAAAAAAACAAACAAACTCTTCAGCTTTATAATATTAGTATTGATTTAAGATGTATCGAAAGAAAACCTCTTAAAATATTTTAAATTGTAAATAAATCTTTAAATTGGTTATTATTTAAAGTTAAACCCCAAGGTGGAACATGTCACGATACTCGCATTTAAGAAATGTATTTATGTCAGTACCGTGAACAAATAAGTCAGTACCGTGGCAGGGAAAATTTTGAGACTTATTCTAATTTTTGATATTTTATAGTTGTAGCAATCCTTTTACACTTTTTTTCTTACTCGTTTCTTACTTACTCGGTCTTACTTTTTTTCGTAAAATGAAAATATGCATAAAAATCGGTCACAGAATTTAAAAAAATGTTAATCGAATAAGTAACAGAACCAAATCACCCATGCATACTGTAAAGTTCAAAGAGTATAGAACGTTAGATAAAAAAAAAATATATAACGGTTATTGCTTAGTGAGGTCAAAGCGATTACCTTAAAGCAATGGAATGACGAAACAAAGGCTCAATGTCGAGCTATCAAAAGGCAGTCTTTCAAAATGTTTTCTTATCTCAATTTCTCAGAATATATAAATTGAGAATTAAATGTAATTGATAAAAAATATGTAGTTTGTTATGAAAAGTATCTGTGATAGATAAATCTCTCATTTTTGACCGACTTCCAAAAAAAGAGGAGGTTCTCAATTCGACCGTACATATATATATATATTTTTTAGAACGAATACTATATTTTTTAAAGAAAATGCTATAAATATATGCTTATTCTAAAAGTCAATATCTATTTATAATGGGTGCGTGTAACGTTTACGCGCGGTTGCAGTAAAACTTCTTTGGCAAATATCGCAAATAAGTCAATAATTAAACGAAGGCATATTATGCATGATACAATATATACTTATAGAATATCTTATACGGAAAGAATATAATATTGTATATCATTTGTCAGACAAATAACAACGGTTACCATGGCAACAATTAGTCATAATAGCTTTTATTTAATAAGTAATACTTCTTAAAAAATATAAATATAATGTTTGAAAAAAATTATATTTTATCAATTATATATTCGGATTACATAACATATTAATCAGTATACTTTTTACTTTCTGTGTAATGTGTTCTATCTCATTCTCTCGCCGGCTTCATATTTATGTGTTTGTCTCTTTCTCGTGTCGTATTTTCGTTTCATTGAGTTTCAAATCACAACGATTTTAAAGAAGTTTGTTTCATTTCAAAAATTATTGTGAAGAAGGTATCGATCAGACTAACTATAAAAGAGTAGTCTAAACAGTCAAACATACAAAATCTGAATTAAAAAAACATATATTTACTCATTTGTACTCATTTTGTTAAAAAATTATTTATAATTTTAATGAAAACTAATTTGTTCTTAGTGGAGCTGGCAAAACAACATTATTAGCGGCAATCAGTAGACGGGACAAAAGCGCAATGTCCGGTTACTTAATGTTGAATGGCCGACTCGCAGGAGCAGACTTGATAGCTCGGATATCTGGATTTGTACCGCAAGAAGACCTTTCCATAGATGACCTGACAGTGGCTGAGCACATGGCGTTTATGGTGAGTAAAAATGGCAATGTTATTTACATGGTATATGTATTACGTATATGCTTTTGCCGCGACTGCACTTGCGTGGTCATTGTACCAACTACCAACATATTATGTAGTTTAAAAGTAGCCAATAAGTTACAGTTACACGGTGTGCTTTGATTTGTATTGGCTGGGACCGACTTCGAAAAAATCTGATTAAGTATCTATTCTAAATGAAAACCCCCGTTTAGTTATTTTTTACTTTTCAGTGCCTGGAAGTCGTTTTTTTTAAGTTTTTATTTTTCCAATTTTAGTGTAGACGTATCATCAATACAAATTAATCAAGCCCAAACACCAGGTAATTGCTGTAAATCGTTGAGGAGTTCCCTCGACTATCTTTCGGGTCCACCATCAGATCGACTCCAGACCTTCATTAAATAGTAGAGCTTTAAAATACCTAATGAAAATGTTAACAAACGCACTAGTCGCCGCTACAATTTTCGAAAGTTCCCCTCGTTTTCTCTGGGATCCCATCATCAGATCCTGATTTCCTTATCATGGTACCACTCTTGGGATATCTCCTTTCCAACAAAAAAAGAATTATCAAAATCGGTTCATAAACGACGAAAAAATCCGCGAACAAACAAAAATATATATACGGTCGAATTGAGAACCTCCTCCTTTTATTGGAAGTCGGTTAAAAATAAAGCAAATTATCTATACATATAATAAAACTGTAGAGGTCGAATGTCTGTACATAAAAAAATGCTAAAAACCGAGTCAGGGGAATGTAAGAAGAGAAATAGAACAAATCCGGATTTTTCCAAATTTTCTGTTTCTCTGTCTGTTTGTCTGTTTGTACGGGCTAATCTCCGAAAGTGTTAGATTAGTTTAAAAATAAAAACAGTGTTTTTTTTTAAACTAAGAATATTTACTAATTTTGCTAGTACTTTAAAAATTAATACGTCTTATTACCATCTTGATATTTTCATATTTTACATGATAATTACATTTAAATATTTAAATAGTATAAATTGTGTTCGAAGAAACGTTGTAAGTTAACGACAAAATACCACACGACTTAACTACATAATTATAGGCATACAAATACAAAATATAGCGTCCAGTTTCTAGGACATTACATTTCAACCGGTTTCGTTATTTTGTCATATTCATATGCAATATATATATATATATATATATATATATATATATATATATATATATATATATTTCTGTTATATAATAATTCTTATAAGAATACGTTAATGTAATTCAATTAAAACGGTTTAAAGTCACACCCATGACCCATATTATATTGGGCATAAGTTTAAATAAATACCCAAATATAATAATATTTTGTCTCGAGCAAGACTTGAACCCGTGATCTTCGATATAGGAAGAATTACTTTCACTACGCTACGAAGGTATACCAAAAGGACACACAATATAAAAACGTTTTTTTGGCTTCTAATCTCTATAAAACGACCCTTGGGCCCGCCGCATTGTTTTAAAATTAGATTCAATGTAACTTGACCCGATTATTATATGATCTATACATTATCTATACAGATAAATAAAATTGGAGTGTCTGTTTGTAATATTAAAATAACCGCTTTTTTCCAAATGCATATGGATTTATACACGGTACATATACCAAAACAACATTTTCTACAATTTTTGTCTGTCTGTCTGTCTGTCTGTCTGTCTGTTTGTTCCGGCTAATTTCCGAAACAGCTGGACCGATTTTGACGGGACTTTTACTGGCAGATAGCTGATGTTATAGGGAGAAACTTAGGCTACTTTTATTTTAGAAAAAGAATCAGGGTTCCGCTAAAAAAAAAAACCCATGAAATTGTGAACAAAATCTACGTACGGCGTTCGCACCCGAGCAAAACGAGGGTAAATCGCTATATAATTTATATTAAACGAATATTTTAGGAGTAACAAGCTACTATTTATGTATACCTAAACATAGCTAACCGTGAAAACGCATTTAGGGATGAACGCGATCGAAGCGAGCGTAAGTCGCTAGTAAAAAATATATTATTTATACTATTGTCGGTTTTTTCGGATACCTACCATTTTTTTTTGTTTTTTAATGTAAAGTAAGTGACTTTTAGGTTCAGGCGTTTCTATATACAAAAAAAAACGTGTGTGTGTATGTACTTATATACGCACGTAAGTAATTATACTTCTTTGGCGTAACAGAACAAAAGTAGCTAAAGATTTCATCCCCTATGTCGCTACTCTCTGTTTGTAAAAGGAATGATAAATTAATAAAATAATTAAATGAGGCATATTAGGCAAATTACAATCATATATTTATAGAGTATTATTTAAGGAAAGAATATAATATTACATATCATTTGTCTGACAATATCAACGGTTACCATGGCAACAAACAGTTATCAGCTATGTAACTTCAACATGTAGCTTTCAGCTAACTAACTCGATGCAAATGATTAAATTGTCATCCGGCGTACTTATATTGATTTGAACGTACAAAGATACAAATGGATTTAACTTTAAGAAGACGTAAAAATGTCCTTCCAACATTCGGTGTCAATTTTGATTGTCAAGTGAAGTTCTTGTGTTATATAGTTACGTCTTTTTTCTTTGGTGTTAACAGACGCAATACATTCTGCCAGTGTCACGTGTTGTAACACGAATTTTGAAATTTAGCAGTTTTAACATGGGATTAAAACTATGAATGAATGATCGGTCTACAGGAGCAACCTACAACAATAAAAAGATAATTATATACGTTTTCGATTCTATTTTATATAAAAGCGTAACAGATTATGAATTTTAATATTTTTTATTGTATTATAAAACTAAATCATTTCTAAAATAAAAAATTAATTCTATACTTTTTTTCAAAATTAAGCATAAACTATCTGCAAAGTATCACAAAACATACCTTAGGTTTCTTATTTTAAGCCTACGTAATGAGATTGTTTCATAATCCCATATTTCTTAATATTTTTACATCGGCCATATATGTACGTATACAAGTAAATTGAAAGAATGTATGGGACAAGATATTTAATTAAAAACTAAATAATTAGTAGGTACTCTAAATAAGTTTCATCTATTATTTATATTTTTGTGAAATTCATTCTCAGAGAAATCACAAAATTGACGACACGTTTGGCTTAGTTTGTAGTGATCCTACTTACTGTGCCAGCGGTCGCGGGTTCGAGTCCCCCTGGGGGCATTCATTTGTGTGATGAGCACGAACGTTTATACTCCAGTCATAGGTGTTTATGTTTATAATATGTATGTATTTAAAGTTATATACGTGTAGGGTATCAACTATCTGGTATCCATAACACAAGCCTCGTAGCTTACCATGGAACTAGATGGTGCTGTGTGTTAATGTCCCAACATATTTATTTATTATCTATTATTATTTATTGTTTTATCTTCAATGGTATTTAATAAGATATTAATAGATATTGATATTATTAGTCATTGTGTTATTAATTTGCTACACTAAATTGTTTTTTGTGGTCTGAGACCACCAAACTTAATGGTTCCACATGAAATTGACACAATTAGATCCGCTACATCGATCATTGGATTAGTTTACGTTTACGCTATCGAATTACAATGTAGATGGGTCGTAGATATTTAAGATGTAACTATATAACGTCCATTTCCAACATAATATTTAAACCCAATCTCTTTAAAAAAAAATTAAAAAGATTTAATTGTAGTTGTTAGACAGAGTTTAATTATAAAATGTGAAAGTTTGTTAGGATGGATGGTTGTATGTTTGTATGTATGTATGTATGTTAGTATGTATCTCAATCACGCCAGATTTGGATGAAATTTAGCACAGATATAGAGTATAGTCTGGAATAGCACATAGATTACTTTTTTGCTTGAAAAATGTACAATTATCGTGGGATACATTTGTCGCTAGTAATAACTAAATTAAAAGTCTCTTAAAAAACCCTATACCTACACTTAAGTATAAGAGAAAGCATAAGAGTAGACCGATATCATTTATCGTCTTTCTTACTAATGAGCATAGACGTATTAAATATTTACCCCTAGGCAGATTCTTGCCTACTTTACTGATGTCATTTAACAAATCGTACAAAATATGGCAAAGCAACCCAAAAACTATAGAAATTTTTGGCCAATCAAGCCGAAGTGATAAACACTTCTTAAAAGACATAACTCCTCGTCTTGTCGTCTCTACTAGTGACAAGTGAGCCCGCTCATTTTTCGCCAATCGGCATTGCCATGCAGCTAGCATTCTTGCCACAATTCAGCGGAAATTCTAATGTATTTCCTTTATATTATTGTAAATAAAAGACTATTATTTACCTAAGCCCAAATGACTATTTTGCCAGTGAAATTCCTAAAAATATAAGTAAACATTTCATGGTTTCAAAGAAAAACCTTTAGAAAAAAAAAGTTTAACTTTTTTTGAAGTAACAGAAGAAAAATAGGTAAAGATTTCATCCCTGGCTGTCGGTGTGCGCGCGCATCGTAAAAATTTTACTCTCATAATTTTTTCTACACGTGCCAAAAGAAGTATAACTTCAGAAACCTTTAAAGAAAAGTCTACCTTTCTTACAACTGACAACAGCAATGCAAGGAAATACAAATCTTAGGACTGGCGCGATGCGCATATTCCGCTATAAGCTGAACTAGTCCGCGATAGTTGAGGCATTATATCATACTGAGATAGTTCACTCTCTAAAGTAAATTTTTATTTGTATCTAATTTCATTTTTGCTGATCAGGGGCCAAAGGACCTTCTATGCTTGGAATGCACAACACCAGCACAGCCCTGCAATAACTACGCAGTGCACTACTACATACTAACATACAAATATGATTGTTAAATATATTTTTTTAGGCCAGATAATATTTTTAACTGTTTTCGTTCAGAGTTTTTGGCCAAAAGTACAGTTTTCTTTTTAATTTGATTTCAAAACAAAAAAATATAAACTTGAATAAATACAAAAAAAAAACAAAAGTAAAAACTTTGTATCCAATTGGCATTCGTACCCGGACACCTGTGATTGTCAATCCTGCGCCTTGGCCGCTTGACCACAATTTTATGCCCAAGCGTGCAAATTTAGCGACCATATTATGCGTGAAATAATGCGAAAGAAAACCGCATGAAAATTCGAAAACACTCGTTTTCCCAGACATAAAACTAATCTAGATCAATTTCAGCGAAATCGTTAGAGCTTTTTCTGAGTTCGCCGGTATATATATAAAAAAATTACAAGAATTACTCCTTTAAAGGTATTAGATAAAAAAAAAACAAATTGTATTATTTATCAAAACACAAATATAAATTGTATTTTATATTATTGTTTTTTAATAAATTAACATACTCGTTTTTAAGATTTAAATAGACACATTCTCACGCTTAACGGATGATACTTATGTATATATATTCAGAAATATAAACATCCAAGATATAAATTGGATTAAAAATGTGGTAGGATCGAGAAATCCTTTCATTAGCATAATATATTTTATATTTATCTTTTATACCTACTTAACAAAATCCGCATCCGCAAGTTGTTGAGAAAAATCATTATGTTAATCGTTATTAAAATTCAAAATTTCAAATCTTGTTTTGGATAATATCTGTATCTGCGTTTAATGCAAATGGAAAAAATGATTAATAGAATGTTTTAACTCGTGCAGGAATCGAACTCACGATCTCTAGGTAGTACCTAGTATAGTATTATATGATCTGTGGTAGTACTCACGAAGTAGTACATGCAAGTAAGCTGTGGCAACACGCCAGTTAAATACCTGCCTTTTAATCAGGCACGTATTTAACTTCGACCGCTAACAGCTCAAATTTAGGAATAAATAATAAGTTATACTTATTAGTAAGTTATACTTATTATTTACTAGCGACTCACCCTCGCTTCGCTTCGGGTTCGTCCCTAGATAAAAACAAATCTATCCCACGGGAACTATACAATTTTCCAGGATTATAATATATAGCCTATATAGCCTTACTCAAATAACGGGCTATCTAATGCAAAAAGAATTTTTCAAATCGGATTAGTAGTGCCTGAGATTAGCGCGTTCAAACAAACAAACAAACAAACAAACTCTTCAACTTTATAATATTATAATGTATTATAGTATAGATCTGTAGGCTAAGGAAATAATTATATGCATAATAATAATTGTGCACATTTGTACACAATTATTATTATGCCTATAATGTCTGTCAGTCTCAAAAAACTAATGTACACTAATTATTTACAGTACAAGTCATGTCCGCGTGGAATTATGGTGAAAATGAATTCTTCCACTGATTTTTATTTATTTTTATTGTAAAAATTAAGTTAAAAAGATAGCTGTTTATACTTAAATGAAATATTTACATTACTATAGTTCGTAATCTAAAATCTACGAAATGAAAAAAAATCTTATATGAAACCAAAAAAAAAATTATTTCCATATACATACATATTTAATATTGTACATACATAAATATAAATATGTATATGTGAATTGTGTAGGAATGTTTATTTTAATTAATAAGATTTAGCATCTGCGTTTTACTATATGATCTGTGATTTTACTTTGTTATTTCTTCCAGACACTTTGCATTATTGTTATCTCTGTGTATCTTGAATGTATATAAAATTTATATTTATGAGTATATAAACTAAATATGCAAGTCTAATACCTATATATAAATAGATAAAGACAGTCGGCGTCTTTTTCTGCTCTGTTTGTCAACCGCTTTCCTTTTTTGTTTAGTAACTTTTGACGAGCTTTCGTGTTATTTAAAAAATAAGCAAATTAAAAAATATATTATAAAAGAACAAAGGATTAAGGTACGTTAGAATAACTGGGCGAATACATAAATGTACATTCATTTACAAGTTATTAACCGGAACTGCAACATGTAGTTTTCTATTATGACACCTGATATACATAATGTCATCTGCCTTACTGTGTGAGTGTACGTAAGAATCCAGAAATCCTGTTGACATTCAGCCACAACAACAAAAAACCGCATACTATATAGAGATAATATATAATTCTTCATATCAAGTAATTCTAGCAATATAAGTTGTATCTTAATCATTTCCTGTACAGCTTTGTGGTTAATCGTTAGGTTACCTAATGGCTTATATCTATATAGTTAATGTCAAATTCTTCCGAGATATTCATGTATTTCATTCATTTTGATATTATACCTACGTTTTAGTATGATAAACAAAATATAAAAGGACATAGCAGAGACTTTGATCTTGACGGAAATGCCGACAACGTAGAGTCTACAGTAGAGTATAGGTTCTAGATGAAATACATTTATTTTTAGGCAAATGTTGTAGAAGATAAATATTTATTGATAACTAGCGACTCAGCCTCGCTCCGCTCAAGTTCGTCCCTAGTTACGTTTTAACGTTTAGTATAGATTTCTCAGAGATGAGATACTTTCCCGCAGTAAAAAGTATCCTTTATGTTGACCCTTATAAACAGCTAACATCATACCAAATTTCATCAAAGTCTGTCCAGTGGATTTCTCTTGATGCAGTCAGAGACAGACAGATAGACAGACAGACAGGCAGACAAAAATTCTAAAAACTATAAATTCGGCCTCTGTATCGATAATAATGACTATTTCAATAAGATTTTCCAAAATATATTTAATGTACAGATTCGACTCAGTTAGAATTTTATTATATGTATAGATTATTTTATTATAAGCATTATTTTTTTTTAAATATGGTTTCTTTTATGTATAGATTGTAATAGTATTGAATTTAGACGTATTAAGTTAGACCATCTATTGGTAATTAACTGTAGCAATTCTTTTCTAAATTGTTACCCGAGTAAGTGATTTATTTTATTGTTAAAGATACATTAAATCCTATTTCACTAATCAATGGAGATATAATTATCTTCTTATTCATTTGTCTGTTATACAACAATATGTTACTTATTAAAGTCAGTTGGCATTATGATAGTCCAATGGCTAGATAGGTCGCCTTGAGACCCATACCATACTTTGTTTATAAAATACAGTCTGACATAATAACAAAGTTCATGACTTATATTATGTTACGTAAAGTTAGTTTAAACTAATATTTGCATTAGTTTCAGCTGTGGCTTTTTACCTGCCTGCTTAGTTTATATGGGCTGGAAGCCACAGACAAGATATTATTGTTATATATCTTTTTATTGTTATATCATAAGGGATTCATCTCATACGACATTCGTAATTCGTGCTTTTTAGCACACTAGTCATGACATTACTATATGTTTGAATTTGAATTTGAATTGAATTTATTTATTAGGCAAGCCAACGCAACATACAATGTGACATGATTAAAACCATAAAATATTTAAAAAAAAAAATTATTACATTGTAGATCACACTTATAGGCAGGCTAGCTCAACATGATAATAAAAAAGGCATTCTGTTTACATTACCCCACACCGAAATAAAAGACAATCAAATAGTATAAAAAAAAACAGTGCAAAGCAAAAAAAAAATACCAGAAAAAAAAACAATAAAAATCCTAATGACAAATATAAAAACACTAAATTAAATTACTAAACTAAATTAATTAAATTAAATTGTTTGTTTTTACTTCTTTACTAAAATAGACGGAATTGGATTATGTTTAGTTAGTAGGCTAAAGTTTGATATCTAGGGACGCTGACAAACGAAGCGAGTATCATATTTTTCTCTACAATATAACGTCACAAATGCTTTTGTAAGCTCCAAAAACTAAATTTCTATAGGCCGTTAATTAAGCCTGTTTTACAGTAAGAAAATATATGCTAATACAAGCACATTATAAATTTCGTCATTCCATGTAGATTTGAAAATTGATGTCACTATTGCAATCGCCGCCCTAAAAAACCTTGGCCCATAGCATTTAGTTTAAAAAAATGAATATAGTACGTTAATTTGTGCTTTAAGAAACCTGCGCCTATTATTTTATGGATTAGCATACGGGTCATGGTCTCATTATGTAATAACTGTAGAAAACAACATCAAAAACATGAATAGGATAAAACTAATGTATAATAAAAATGTTATAAAAAACTACTTATATTGTCAACCTTCTATAATAGATGCATGTACTTATAATTTTATTTAAGTTTTGGTTTATTTTAATTAGGCTCGTTTGATGATGGACAAAAGAGCCACGTCAGCTGTTAGATCCAGACGAATAACGCAACTGCTAGGCGATCTAGGCGTAGTCGCTTGCACGAGTACTAAATTAAAAGCTCTTTCTGGAGGAGAGAGGAAAAGAGTAGCTTTAGCTGTTCAGGTAATATTTTTTTATATTTACTTCATTTACATATGTTAAGGAAGAAAAGAGTGTTTTATATCTACCATATAGCAGGCATCTTCCTATATATCTTTCGTTTTAATTAATAGTTTATCATATCGCTAAGATATTTTGAAATATCGCCAAAGACAATATAATTTATTTCCACTAGGATAAATATTAAAGTATTTATTTTTTATATAGTTAGTATTATTTTATATATATGTATATATATATTGACAATAACAATGTCTCCCAAATAGCTTCTCAACGATCCACCAATATTGTTCTGCGATGAGCCAACAACAGGTTTGGATAGTTCAGCAGCAAGTTCAGTAGTGTCTCGACTTAGAAGATTGGCGATAGGCGGAAAACTGGTCATCTGTTCCGTTCACCAGCCAGCTTCTGGAGTATTTGAACTGTTCCATCAAGTCGTACTGCTGGCCAATGGTAGGATAGCCTTCCATGGGACGATAGAACAGGCGGACCAGTTCTTCGCTTCGTAAGTATTTGTTTAGTATAGCTCTTGTATTTATAATTGATTATAATGTTGATCATTTGTCACTATAGATTCTTTAACATAAGCACAATAATCACCTTAACTTGTGGTCATAACCTACTTTTGATTGCTTCATTTTTTAGAGAATTGACTCGTTAGAAATTTGATAGAAGCCCCCTCGTAGTGGTGTCGTCTATTACTACCTATCACAACTAGGTCAAAGGGTTTATACGTATATAAAATCAAATATTCTTCATTCAAATATACTTTTACAAGTACTTTTGAATCGTCGCTATATATAATATATAATTATAGATTACTTAAGTGGTATTTAATATGTATTTTAAATTTTGAATTCGGATCATAAAAAAACCAGTTACATCCAGAAAAGAGATCGTTGACATCAAAATTAGTCACCCAATTAATTGAATTCAAAAAAATAAATGCAAAATCAAAAATTACTGTTTAACGGAATTCAAAACTTCTTATTTGCATTCAATCAGGTTTGCATATAAAAATTTGTGACCTATTAAAAAAGCTATTAATCTACTAATTTTTTTCCATTTTGCGAGTCACAGAGAGAATTTAAAACTTTTGTAACAACAATTTTGTAATAATTAAATCAATTTGGTGTGAAACTATATATTTTTTCATAGCTTAAACTACAAATGTCCAGTGGGTTTCAACGCAGCAGAATATTATGTAACGTTACTTGGTATAGAAATTGATAAAGAAATGGAAAGTAGGGAGAGAATCCGTCGTATATGTAATGAATATCAGAGATCAGATATCGCAGCGGCTATTGAGAGCAGAGTAGGCGATGTCAAGGACGAAATAGAATATTTTAATGGAACAACAGATGAAAAGGTAAATTTTAGTGCTTTATGCTTTGGACAACATAGATCTTTAGATAAATATAGGCATGATATAGATCACACACAAGATCATGTAACATATTGCTCATATAAGTAATTTGTATATTTTAGCGAAAGCGATAGTAGTCATCATGTCTGAGTCTTAGTAGATTTTGTCTCCAAATTCCTCTTTTCTTTTAAAAATTGGCCGTAACTTCGTTTTGAATACGTCAAAAATATGAAAGTTGATTTTGCCATGATGCCCATTTAGGGTATTGCCTTTAAACTCATTATAACTGTTGGATTTTTCCGATGATTGGAATATTGAGAAATTTTACCGGTGGTAGGACTCTGTCAAGTCTGAGGAGTCCGACTGGATGGGTACCACCCCCTTATCTATTTCTCCCGTCAAGCAACAATGATTGCATTGTTGTGTTCCGGTTTGAAGGATGGTGTAGCCAGCGCAATTATAGGCAAGAGGCATATCATCTTAGTCCTCACAGTGACAAAGCACCTGCGCTTATGCATTTTTGTTACATAAAACCTAACGTAACCGTAGGTGTTATGGGCGACAGGTACTGCTTTCTATTAGGTCAGATATCTGCTCCTTTATCACTGAGTACCATAAAAAATTTTTAGATAATCTACGAACGTTAGCTATGTTACTTACGTACCTATGTATGTATTTATTTACGTATGCACGTGCGTACCATTTAGGGTTGCCAACCGTACTATAATATATAGTATTGTACCATATTTCGGGTCTTCGTAATATATACTGTTGAAGAAATATATAGTACGCAAAAATACTATATTTTCATCATCGAAATCTAACAAAAAATTCCTTCATTTTAAAAAGAAGATAGAAACAAAAGTAGTGTCTCATTAATAAAAAACGTGCTTGTTATTTACATTAATTAAAAAATTTAATGTGATAAAGCATATTATAATACTTTTATTTAAGACAAAAAAATTAAAAAAAAATGCGAAAAGTGCAAAAAATAATATGTTTTTATAAAAAAAAATAAGTAACAATATCTTTGTCTATTTTTGTTTTTTCTTTCCATAAAGAACTATACTTTTTTGGAGTGTACTATATTATTTATAGCAAATTTTGAAAAATACTATATTTCGCCGAAGAAATGTTGGCAACCCTAGTACTATTGAAAATCGATTACTTGAACAAGATCAGAATAGAATAGGTAAGACACGAGACTGATTTATTAATAAAATTAATTATTGTATAATATTAGCAAATCTCAAAGTAAAGAGCCATTGATCTCTCCGCTTACTTCAAACGTGCCGCAAATAACTTGTATAACAAGTTATTGTGCATCGACTGGATGGGTACCACCCCCTTATCTATTTCTGCCGCCAAGCAACAATGATTGCATTGTTGTGTTCCGGTTTGAAGGATAAGGTAGCCAGCGCAATTACAGGCGAGAGGCATATCATCTTAGTCCTCACAGTGACAACGTACCGGCGGTTATGTATTTTACCTAAAACCTAAGTGCATGAACTGTAGGTGTTATGGGCGACAGGTACTGCTTTCCATCAGGTGGTCTGTCTGCGCGTTTGTCACTGAATCTCATAAAAAAAATCTATGAAACTATTTTGATTGAATTATCTGAGGATAGCTATGAGATACTAAGCACTGTGAACAAACTAAAAATTTTAAAACATCTAAATTGTAATATTTTTTACAGTTTTCCTCTTAATTTCACATTCCAAATTGTTTATACATATGTTTTGTTTTAGAATGTGTACTTCGAGCGGTATTTAACTCTGTAAGTAATTACATATAGTATATTATTTATTAACATCTTTTATACATGTTACGATTTGTAGAAACATATAACTTAGTCAATATAATTAATTCATTCGTCATTTTATTAAAATGTTGTAACGTCGGATCATTTTATTCAATATTTTAATCAATACACAAACATGTAAAATAAGCCTACTGTTTACATAACTTTTGAATTATTCATACACTTTGGTATAAACCCTCGAAAACCTTGCAGAGTCAAAGTGAACTACTTCGTTCAATTTTATTGGTTGATGTGGAGAAATATATTATCAATAAAACACAATAAATCTATATGGATTGCAGAATTTCTACTTTTGATGGTAAGGAATTGCGAAAAATTCATTTATTATTTTTTAACTACGGCATACCATTATTTTCTTCACTGTTGAATCTTGTTCAAACAGATATAGAATTATCTTAAAACGATCTTATAAGGCTATATAGTCATCAGGCAGTGGTAGCCCAGTGGTAACGCGCTCGCTTTGGAAACCGAGTGAAGCGGGTTCAAATCCCGGGTCTCGCACCTCTGATATTTTCATGTGCGAATCATTTCTAACTTGATTACCACTTGCCTTACGGTGAAGGAAAACATCGTGAGAAAACCTACATGTCTGAGAGTAACCTAGCAAGTTTTCGAAAGATATGTGAAGTCCGCCAACTCGCACTTGGCCAGTGTGGTGGACTATGGCCTGATCTCGTACTGACGGGAGGCCCGTGCCCAGCAGTGGGACGTTAAAAAGGGCTGCATACACAAGGCTATATAGAACATAGCAAAATTATTATACAGACTAATGTATTGCCTAATTAAGAGTCAAAGTATAAAACCTAAAACAATGTATTTTTTTCTATTGATATTACATGATAGGTTTACCCGTAAGTTCAATTTTTAACCAAATCTCATTTTTTCTAGTTCGTTGGCCTCGTAATATCCATTCCCTATATGGGTCACTTCAAAGAGCTAGACCAAAGGGACATACAAAACGCCGAAGGTCTTTTATATCTGACGATCACTGAGACTATATTTTTGTTTATTTATGCCGTCTTCATCACGTTCCCTAGCGAAGTGCCCATTTTGTTGAGAGAAACTGCCAGCGGGTTATATGCACCGCTGCCTTATTATCTCTCTAAAGTTATATTTTGGGTAAGTTTTTTTATATTTATTGTTGTTCTTTATTTAATGTTTTTGTTTGTATAGGGGCGAACTCGAGCGAAGCGAAATTAAACATTAAACCTAAAAACCTATCCCACGGGAACCGTACATTTTTCGGGATAAAAAGAAGCCTATGTGTTATTCCAGACTATAATCTATACCTGTGCCAAATTTCATCCAGATCCGTTCAGCCGTTCTTGCGTGAAAGAGCAACAAACATACATCCATACATTCTTACAAACTTTCGCGTTTATAATATTAGTAGGACTATCATTAAGTACTGCGACTTCACCCCCGCTTAACCTTCCGATAGATACCAAACTTCACAAGATCACCCAATAAGCTTATTGAAGATTGCCTGAAAATTTCATCAAAATAGCACCAGCCGTTTTAGAATCCATAGGTAACATACATACATACATCAATTTTTTATATATAGAACATGAAATAATTTTTTTATTTATAGATTTTTTTTATATATAGAAGATATAAAATAAAAAGGCAGTGGTAGCCAAGTGGTAACGCGCTCGCTTGGGAAACCAAGTGAAGCGGGTTCAAATCCCGGGTCTCGTATTTTACTTGCCTTACGGTGAAGGAAAACATCGTGAGGAAACCTGCATGTCTGAGAGAACCTAGCAAGTTTTCGAAAGACATGTGAAGTCCGCCAATCCGCACTTGGCCAGCGTGGTGGACTATGGCCTGATTCCCCTCGTCTTGAAGGGAGGCCCGTGTCCAGCAGTGGGACGTTAAAAAGGGCTGAATACAAAGTATTTTATTATAATACAGAAAAAAGCCATATTATGCCACCTCTCCTTCAAGTTAAAGGAAACTAGTAGTTAGTAGGTACTTAAAAATACAATTTTTTTTTATTTTTATTATGAACATTTAAAAAAATCGTAAATTAACGACAAATATTTATATAAACTTTCCCTTATTCTTTAAAAAAAGTAAAAGATATGTATGGCAAAATCGAGAACAGTTGCATAAACGGCAAAACATGCGCTATTTTTGACTTTGACATTTTTTGTGCGGTTGTTTTTGAAATCATTGCATTAAATGTATACTAATATTATAAAGAGGTAAAGTTTGTGAGGTTGTAGGGGGTAATCTCTGGATCTACTGAACCGATTTAGTTGAAATTTGGTGAGAAGATAGTTTGAGACTCTGGGAAGGACTTAGGATACTTTTTATCCCGGAAATAGCCCCTTTGGTGAAAATGTGGATAAAAGTTTGTCTTGGAAAGCAAGTTTAATTATAAAATATACTAAACTTAAATTATAAGCATTTTATTTTTAGTAATGGAGTCTAAATTTTTTATTTTTAATCTACAAATATTCCACATACATATTTTGTTAATAATATTTAATTAAGAATAATAAATCTAATCAAATTAATCAAGTTGATTATTCAATAAGAATTAATCGACTCAATTAATGCATATCTTGTCTCAACTGTCCTTTAAATTTATACTCATTTTGTAGAGCTTGTTTGTTTTTTCAACGCCTTAGGTCCTAATTAAAATAAATAAATAAATATAAATATGTTGTGACATTAACATTTAACACACAGCATCATCTAGTTCCATGGTAATCTACCTCTATCTATCTAATCACTAAACAATTAGATCAAACAATCTTTTTATATTTTGTACACTATTTATTTAGTAAAATTACAAACATCACGTTATGACCTGTGGAGTGAAAATATGATATTTAAACTAACAAATTAATAAACAGGCGAAGCCACGAGCTTTAGCTATATTTTATAACCCTCATAACCTAATGTCATACAATCACTTGATGCGTTAAATTTCCGTTCACTACGATCTTCATTCTGAAGTGTACTTTGATATAGCTTTATCTAAATGAAATACCTAAACTTATAATCATATATTCAAGAATATACATATATTATGATACTATATTCTACTATATTCGATATACTACATTCGATAATTGTATGCATAATATTAAAAAAATATATAGATAACATTCAATACTTAATAATTAAGTTGATTTTATTAAGAACTAGCGACTCACCTCGTTTCGCTCGGGTTCCTCCCTAGGTTGTATCCCCTTACAAATTTTCATCCCCATTTTCACCTACTTAAGGGATGATTTCAAGGATAAAAAGTATTCTACGTCCTTCCCAGTGTCTCAAACTATCTTCTTACCAAATTTTATTTAAATTGGTTCAGTAGATCCAGAGAATACCCCCTACAACCTCACAATCTCACAAACTTTACCTCTTTCTAATATTAATATAGATAACGAACGAATTATTTTTATAAAAGGTTATATAAAAACTGATTTGATATTTAAATAAACTTTATATTTTAAAACAAGTGCTTTAGTACATTAGAATTATAAAATACTTCATATTCTTGGTACGTATTGGTAATTTGTACCTCTCAATTATCGTACGCGTCAGTCTATACATTAGATGCTGACAGCTAATCTTTTCATCATCACTTTTTGAATATTATAATTATAGTTAATTTAAACATACGTTTTTTATTAAAGAAACGGTAAGATTATATTTTCTTTAATATCATAATACCTTTACTATTTAAAATAGCTTTAAATATGTGTTTAAAACTATACATATGTCACGGACACAGCAAAGTAGAGCCAAGTAACAATACTTTGCTTATTTTTAGTCCATAATCACCAAATAAAAAAAAAGTATTTAAAAAAATCAGAATAATACTTTAAACACAGGTATAATGTAATTTATTTCTAGAAAATTATGCGCCGTGATAAAAATATCTAGACAGACATTAAAGTTGTAGTACCAGTAGCAAATACTAGCTCTCTCGCACATGCTCGCTATACCACTGCGGAGAAGGCAGGTCTGGAATAAAGCTTTCAGCACTGTCATCGGGCTCGACATACTCAGCTACGACGTCATGGCTATCAATAACTATATTATTCTATACTTCTACGAGAACTTCTCTAGTCTTCTGAATTCAACGAAAGACTGACGAACGACGAAGTTCAAGGAAAAAATAAATACACGTTATATCTTAGTACATCCCACCTTTTTAATTTTTTCGAACCCCCTCTCCCCCTTTTCGAACCTGATGGTGACGTGATTAATGGGTGATCCCTTAAGCAAGCAAGCCCTTTTGTGATTTGTCTTTAATAGACACAACGTGTAATTTCTAGGTTTATAGTATTTTCAGTCTAAGGCCTAGTTCTAATGTAAATGGTATAAAGGGATTTATCATTATTATTATATATAATGTAATTTTTCCAATCTAAAAGAAATGTCTTTTTCAGATCCCGCGAGCAGTAATCGAGCCCATACTCTTTGTGACTCTGATATTCAATGTGGCGGGGCTCCAAGGGGGTTTCGTTAATTGGCTTGGATTTTGCTTCGTCTGCATTCTTTGCGCTAACTACGCTAATGCTTATGGTAAATATGAAATAAGGAGTTTATTATATTTTTTATGAAATTTCCTGTTGTCCATCTGTCCTTTTACAGCCCATTTCCTACGAATCTAGCGCACAGAAAAATTGAAACTTGTATGGTAAAGTGAGATAACCCAATGACGATATACGTACATACATATATTATGATACATAGATATATAAATAATAAATATAGATTGACATGATCTGTCTTCGCGTCGCGAAGTAGACTTGCAGCAGATTATTATCCCACGGGAAATATTTTTTTTACCGTATTACAACGGGCAACGGTAAAAACTAACCAGTTGTCATAAAATCTTATTCACATGTTCATAAATCCACTGGTTTTAACAGTGCGGTATCTGTTATAGTCTGTTTAGATTTTAAAAAAGAGATTTAAAAAAAATATTCTTTACAGTATTCAATTTTAATAGTTTTTAAATAGTTTCGTATGGGGTTCAAAAAATAATAATAAAGAATTGAATACATTATCAAAAATAGTTTAAAAATAAAAGTATTATGAGATATAGAAGCAGGTAAAATAAATCATTAACATAGATAATAGATAATTAATATAACATTTAATAAATTATATATTTTCGAGATTATTCACACGACATTTATAATAAACAAGTAGTTTTATCTGTGGAATATTCTCATGATATTGTAAAGTATAAGCTAATCCAATAAAATTATCATTTTTACACCATTTCAAATCATATTCCTTAAATGTTAGATTAGTTAAGTTAAAACTAGCTGTGCCCCGCGGTTCCACTTGCGTTATATATATACCTGTTTCATATATCTACCTAACCTCTACACAATGAGTATTTGACCAAAATTTCTAAGCCTAAAGTGCTTAAACATATTATAAACTAATACATACATCGGGCAGACTTCAATATACATAATAATGTATTGAAGTCTGCCCGATTTGTTGACATTTATGATTACTGCTCCGCTCCCTTGGATAGTAGCATGATGATATATAGCCTATAGCCTTCCTCAATAAACGGGCTATCTAATGCAAAAAGATTTTTTCAAATCAGATTAGTAGTTCCTGAGATTAGCGCGTTCAAACAAACAAATACTGCCTTTTTATAATATTAGTATAGATTTTAATCTACTGTTTCGTTGAAATGATTTTTTTTTCTGCTCATAGAGCACAGATTACTTTGCCAATGTCACGTAGAATGGGAAAGATAATATGGAGATGTTTTTTTTTTAAATACAAAAGCTACGAATATACTCGTTTTAGTTTCCGGTATAAATACTCTCGTTTTACAAAACGGTTATTAAAATATTCAATTTATTTATTAAAATGAGAAACAACTTGAATATTGACGCAATTATAAATGAATACAAATTACTTTTAACAGCTATTTTTATATCGATAAAGTGAAAGATTTAGATTAAGTTTTATTAACTGGAATAATTCTTAAAAAAACTTGTCTTATTTCGATCTTTTTTCGTTCAGATCACGCTCTTTAAAAATGTAATACTTGACATGACATATTTTACTAGACGGTAAAATTTAATTACATTAAAAAAAGTTACAGTTACTGTATGTCGAGTTCAACTCACTTTCACAGCTTTTCGCATCTCTTGTAATCATTAAAATTGTAGTGTAAGATAGAGAATTAAGATAAATTATATTTTAAATATAGAATTTGGTTGTTTTGGCAGCGGTCTTTGTTAAGGCTAAACTGAATAATTTTTATAGATAAAAAAGATCTACAGAAGATTAAATTATTAATTAGTATGTATTGAAATTTTCGGCATAGTTTTGAAAACTGAAAAAAATCTTACAAAATTGGGCTAACCCATACTTGTCTCAATACCTTTAAAATGTAATGAAACAAACTTATACTTTCTTAGATTTACGCGAATATTAGACATTTAAATAAAACTATCTTTTCGGATTTTTTCGCGGATTTATTTTGATTTTTGTTTCCCGACGTTTCGATTGCTTTACAGCAAATTTTTATATAAATAATATTCCATATTTCAAGTATAAAATTAAAATTATAAAATGTTTAAAATTAACAAATATTGTAAGGTACATTGATGCTAATTTTCAAAATTTTGAATTCATTTTTGTTAATTGTGGGTAGGCTGTCTGTAACAACTATATAATGCTTTGTGACATCTAACATCTTAGTCTCTCCCGTGACCATGATTGCTGTAAAGCAATCGAAACGTCGGGAAACAAAAATCAAAATAAATCCGCGAAAAAATCCGAAAAGATAGTTTTATTTAAAGAAACAAACTTATATTATTCTTCACTCGAAAACAATAATGGCACGTTTGGAAAAAAATATGAGAGTAAAATTTTTACAACACACTGACAGCCAAAAAGCGACATGATGAAGTTAGCTGAAAGCAATATGATGAAGTCAGCTGCATTCCTTTTACAAACAGAGAGTTGACATACGCGATGAAATCTTTAGCTATTTCTATAGTTCTGTTACGCTAAAGATGTATAACTTCTTATGTGTATACAGTACACACACACTTTTTTTTATCATATTTGCCTTTTCATTTCAGGTATTTAATTTTGGTTACAATTATCTATTAATATAACACAATTTTGTTTTAGGCTCATTTTTATCATCTGTTTTTGATAAAATGGAGACAGCAGCCCTCGTGTCGGTGCCTTTTGATCTTATAGGAACGATGTTTTCCGGAATTTATCTTAACTTAGCCAGTGCTTCCCCTTACATATCCTGGCTGAAATACGTATCAGGGTTCTATTACGGGATTGAATCTATATCAATCCTTCAATGGGACTCGATAGAGTCCATCAATTGTGTGAGTATTAAAGGCATGCCATGCATCAAGACTGGTCCGGACGTGTTAAGAAGGTTCGGTTACGCAGAAGAAAACTTTTGGAGGAACTGTATATGTTTGGCCGCGATGTACTGTATCGCACATACCATAGCTTTTCTTATGGTTATAAAAAGAAGTAGAGGCACGCCTGTTTATTAATTTTTACAGTTGACAATTTTAATATTAAATACACTCTGTTTTTAGAGAGTGTCGGTTCGATTCGGCCATAGGTAAAAGTTTCTAGATACTTTTGACTAACAGGTGTTAAATTAAATTTGCGAAATGTTCGAAATATTTATTATCATGCTCTCTTCTTGCAAAGGATATACGTGAAGTTAGTCACATAACTTCTTTGTGTTCACTGTTATATTTGACTAGTTTAAATACTTATGTAGACAATAATATTTTGAATATTTCTCTAATTGAGCTTAAGTGTATTTGTTGAAATTTCTGAAATACGTGTCTTGCATGTTCTGAATACATAAAGATTTTTTTATTGTGTAAGAAAATCGTGGCCAATAAATATAATGAATTTAAATAATTTAGTGCTATTATTTTTTATTAAATATTTTTTTTTAAATGAAATCTTTTTATTTACCAAGTACCTTGTACTTGTATCTCGCCTAGTAATGATTTGTACATATTCAGATATTAATATCTAACTCAATATAATCTAAGCAAAGTGTTGAATTAAATATTCTACTTTGGCTTTTTTATTTGTCTGACGTCTGGGCAAATGTATTTTGAGAACAACTGGCCAGATATCTATCTATCTAATCTAATATATTTAAACGAGTAATTCTTGTATATTTATTTATACCAGCGTCCTCGGAAACGGCTCTAATGATTTCGCTGAAATTTGGTATGTGGTGGTTTACGGGGGCAAAAAATGGATCTAGATTAGTCTTATGTCTGGGAAAAAGCGTGTTTTCGAGTTTTCATGCGTTTTTCTTTCGCATTATTCCACGCAAAATATGGTCGATAATTTCTTACATATTATGTGATTATTGGTGATCAAGCGGCCAAGGTGCAAGATTGACAAGCGCAGGTGTCGAGTTCGAATCTCGGTCGGATACAGAGTTTTTTTTGTATTTATTCAAGTTTTAGTTTTTTTTTATCTAAAAAACGCGATATAACAAAAAAGTTACTACTCTGAGTGAAGCTCGGTCGCCCAGGTACTTTTATTTTAATATATGTATGCCTTATATTCTAAACTAGCGACTCACCCTCCCTCCGCTCGGGTTCGTCTTGTTTTAAGTTTAGAATGGACTACATATTTCTATCAACTTTTAAAATGTAAAAAGTGCTTATTGTGACATAACGATAATAGTTGGACATATGGTATCGCGAAGTTTTTTGTAGATATTGATATGTGCTTTAATATTGTAGAACATACTTTTGTTCTATTATCAATAGTGTCCGCAACGCATGCGACGAAAGACGTTTCAGGGTACTTTTTTACACCTTGGGTTACGTTACTTAAATTTTAGTAAGGATCCCTAAACTTTTCTAGCAATAAATATAGCCTATGTCGCTCAGGGTGAATGTAGCTTTCCAATAGTGAAAGAATTTTTGAAATCGGCTCAGTTGTTTTTGAGTTTATTCATTACAAACATACACACACAAAAATACAAAAATACATAACTTTCCTCTTTATAATATTTTATTACTATAGATTACAAGCAGTGCTCCGTAATAGCAATTTACTAAAAATACAGTGAAGTTAGTCAAATTTTGACACCTCTGACATTTTTATGTGTGATTCGTTTTCGACATGAGTTTACTACTTACTAATAGGTATGGTGAAAAAAAATAACGCGTGGAAACATGCATGTGTGAGAGAACGTAAATAGTTTTCGAAAAATATATGAAGTCTTCTCCTTACAATACGAGGGGGATCAGGGCAGTAGTAGCAGGGGAGTAGTTAGGTACTACGCTGGCCAAGTGCGGGTTGGCTAAATTCACATGTCTTTCGAAAACTTGCTGGGTTTTCTCAGATATGCAGGTTTCTTCACGATGTTTTCTTTTACCGTAAGACAAGTTGAAATCATGTTGGAAATGGTTACCATATGAAAATATCAGAGGTGCGACACCTGGGATTTGAACCCGCTTAACTCGGTTTACCAAGCGAGCGCGTTACCACTTGGCTACCTGTCATTGGAATACATATTATCTATACATATAATAAAATTCTAACAGTCGAATCTATACATTAAATATTTTTTGGAAAATCTTAGTGAAATAGTCATTATTATCGATACAGAGGTCGAAACTATATAGTATAGTCTGTCCGTCTGTCTGCCTGTCTGTTACCGCATCACGGAAAAACCACTGATGAGATAATACTTTCTTAGTTTTACGCGAATATTTGACATTTAAATCTTTTCGAATTATTTCGCGGATTTATTTTGATTTCTGGTTTTATTTAAACACTGGAGAGATTTTGATGAAATTTGGTGTAATGATAGCTGATTATCCGGGTCAACATATAGGATACTTTTTACTGCGGGAAAATATCCCATTTCTGAGAAATTTATGCTGAACGTTAAAACGTAAGTAGGGACGAATCCGAGCGAAGCGAGGGTGAGTTGCTAGTTATTAAATATACGGCCACGGTATTATATTTTAAGGTATTTTAGAAAACTTATTTCAATAGATTAAGCATCAAGGGCAAATGTAAATAATGAATGATAAAAAAAGTATAAGTACTTTTACAATTTTATCACAGATTTTCTATCGTGATCTATCTTTTTTATCGTGATCTAAAAATATCAGAAGCTCTCGACCTAATTTGATGACTTTGCCATAATTTAATATTCAGGTTTTTTTTTGTGCCGTAATCAAGAGCTCGTTAAGCTTTAATCTCAGGTTGTGATTCTCAGATGTCTCATGTTATACAATGATTGATTGAACTACTTATAAATATATTTATTTATATATTCTATCTTATTATTATCTGTCCCGTGCAAATTTTTATGTATAAATTTAAATATTTTAAACCATGTTTTTTTTTTAAATTTTCTTTTTAAGTAAAAATTTTAATACAACTAATAATGACATACTTATTTATAACTTAATCCAAGAAAATTGTTGTGGAACAATTAAAAATGATACTTCCCCTAGTTTCCACCAGTTTTTCAGTCAAGCATCATTCAATTTTTGATTAAAAAATGCTTTTACGCTTTTGAGCTTTTAAACAATTTACCAACTGTACAGCCTTCACACACAGAGAAAGGAACGCACTTTAGCCTCACATATAATAAATGATGTTCTCATCACCCACCGTGAAAAATGTGTTTTATCGCATAGATGACCGCGTATTTGTCATGCCGTGAGCCAATAAGAGTAGGTAGGTAGAAAAAAAAAACGGGCTGCTTCATTGTTTTATCTCGCTCACATTACTTTGTGCATTGCGTAACAGCTTGATGAAAAATAACGTACATCGTAATTTTTGAAGTAAATCTTCTTTACGCACGCTTTACTTGGGGGGTAAGCTTGTGAATGCGTTACGAAAAAATATACGTACGTTTGTTGCCATGGTAACCGTTGTTATTGTCTGACAAATGATATGTAATATTATATTCTTTCCTTAAATGATATTCTATAAATACATGATTGTAATATGCCTTATATGCGTTTGTAATATGCCTTATTTTTAGTATCTCACCTATCCTAATTATTTAAAACATAGATTGAATTTCATAAAGAGTACCGATAACCTACAGAAGTTTTACTTCTTGCGCGTGTACATATTCATACACGCACTCTTTAATATATTTTTTTACAAAATGTCAGAGTCAGAGATTAACACATTATTTATCTTAGCTTTGATGTATTCTAAGTTCTAACGTCTTGCATGTTTTACTATGAACTGTCACGTATCAAAGATTAAAGTCGGCTTACCAAGCTGGTTTTTGCTCGAGCTAAATTAAATTGCGCTCCTAAGAATCACATAAAAAATATATTTTATATATATATACATATTATAAATGTGAAAGGTTAGATGTTTGGATGTTTAGATGGATGTTAGTTACTCAATCGCACTCAGTTGAATGGATTTGTATGAGTTTTTGCACAGAGACAGATTATAGCCTGGAATAGCACATAGGCTACTATTTATGCAGGAAAAATGTGCATTTCCCGTGGGATAGATTTGTTTTTGTTTTTTTTAGAGGCGAACCCGAGCAAAGCGAGGTGAGCCGCTAGTAAATATGCATCAAACATTAAAGATATATAATCTATACATATAATAAAATTCTAAGTCGAATCTGTCCATCAAAAATTTTTAGAATAATCTACATACACATGACGAGAAAACCCCTGGACAGATTTTGATGAAATTTGGTATGGTGATAGCTGGTTATCCGGGTCAACATATAGAATATATAACTTTTTATTGTGGGAAAATATCTCATCTCTGAGAAATCTATACTAAACGTTAAAACAGAGGGTGAGTCGCTAATTAACAATAATTAATTAAAGCACAATTTAACCAAGGATAAAAAACGAACAATTTATTTATATCGATTTCAAACTTTTATTTTATCAATTGATTTAGTATTAAGAATATCTACTTTTATCGTTTTAAGATCAATTCCGGTTACATTTAATTTAATTCCTAGTAAAGATGAAATAAATGTCTGTCTATATCGAGTTATGATAATATGGTAGATAATCCGACAAAGGCTGTTTCTAAATGTCAGCTTATAGATTAGTTTTAAATATCATGTTGTTATGTTAATATACTTATTTGCAAAACATTATTATATATAATATGTTAATTATGTTATTTATAATAAAGAAATATAAAAATTCTGGTAGGTAGGTACTGTTTGTTTAAACTCTTTTGATTACACTTTCCTTTGAATATTTAAGAAATAATAAATTCTATTAAGCTTCAATTCAATTCTTTTGTTTAGTGGCTTTCATGAGTGCCAGCTTTTAAGCTTTTTAATTTTACAAAGTAGCTGACCTGACACATCTGCCACTACCACCAAATACCACATTGTACTAAAAATCTCATTGGGTACATTACATTTAAAGTAAAAAATAGTTTAATCCAGTCGTTCTCAAGAGATGCGCTTAATGACGACCAGTATTTCATTTTTATCTATACAGATAAATAAAATTGAAGTGTCTGTTTGTAATTTCAAAATAACAGCTTTATACTAAATGCGTATGGAATTATATAGAGTACTTATAAGAAAATCACAATTTTCAAAATTTTTGTCTGTCTGTCTGTTTGTTCTGGTTAATTTTCGAAACGGCTGGACCAATTTAAACCTGACTTTCACTGGCAGATAGCTGATATTATAAGGAGTAACTTGGGCTACTTTTATTTTAGAAAAAAGAATTAGGGTTTCGCTGAAAAAAATTGAAACGTACCTAGAGACGAATCCGAGCGAAGCGAGGTTGAGTCGCTAGTTTAGAAATATTACGGAAGCTTGTGCGTATTGTTGTATGTAGAAACTTGGCATGCTAATAAGCTATTTTGTGTACTGACGGATATCATTCATTTTGGCTGTGTATTATCATTGGGTAGATTACTTTTTAACGTCCCACTGCTGGGCACGGGCCTTTCTCAATACGAGGCGTATCAGGCCATAGTCCACCACGCTGGCCAAGTGCGGGTTGGCGGACTTCACATGTTTTTGAAAACTTGTTAGGTTCTGTAGAATACGTAAGACTACTAGTACAATTTTAATTTTTTTGAGTATGTATAGAACATAATATAGGACATTGCTAGAAAATATTGAAATGAAATAAAGAAATACGCGCTAAACTATTAGTTTATATTAAGCTTTTAGCAATAAGAAAAATAAAAAAATATGACTATTTAATATAGAAGACAAAATTAATTCAATTAATAGATCTACTTTTTATTCCCAGATTGAGTCGATTTAACACCAAATGTCGAACATTTTATTACCATTAAAATAAGTTAGATATATTAACACGCAACAAGACAAGATATGTAGGTATAATGATTGTTTTAGTCCTTGTTTTAAAATTATTTATTACTAGCAGAACCCGAGGCTTTGCGAGGCTTTTTCGAAGTACAAAAACAAACTTTTCTTTCCTTTCCCTTTACAATAATGTATGATTACTGCTCCGCTTCCTTGGGTAGTAGAATGATGATATAATATAGCCTATAACCTTCCTGCATAAACGGGCTATCTAATGAAAAAAGAATTTTTAAAATCGGATTAGTCGTTTCAGAGATTAGCGCGTTCAAACAAGCAATTAAACTCTGCCGCTTTATAATCTTATTTACTAGCGACTCATCTTCGCTTCGCTTCGTCCCTAGACAAAAATAAATCTATCCCACGGGAACTGTACATTTTCCCGGGATGATATACAGCCTATAGCCTTTCTCAGTTAATGGGCTATCTAATGCAAAAAGAATTTTTCAAATCGGATTAGTAGTTCCTGAGATTAGCGCGTTCAACCAAACAAACAAACTCTTCAGCTTTATAATATTATTTATTATAAGTATCAAATAACATTTTAGTAATTAAGATATTATAAATTATTGTAATGGGTATCTCCAGTAAAAAATTAAATTCACGCTTTACAACTTAGTTATAATTTAACTCAGGCAGACAATAAGGGTATTTTTTAAAATCACGAAGCTTTATATTAAAAAAAAATATTTCATGTAATAAGACACTAGATTTGGTTGACAGTAACCAACTATCCACTAAAAAATTTCCACGATGCACAACTTTGATGCCTTTATAACTAATCTGCTACCTATATGTGCAGATGTAGTTTGCGGACCATCTTGTACTTGACCAGCATTATGGACCTCTAGGGCCTGATCCCCCTCGTATTGAAGGGAAAGACGTGCCCCTTGGTGGGAGATTAAAAAAAGGAGAAATATATTATTTATATTTAAAATACATACATATGTATGTTTGTATTTAGCTCTTATTGCACAGAAGTGATTAAGTACTAATAAAGTAACTGAATTTATCTTGTGTATATGGAAACAAGATATAACCAATAGAAGATTAGCTTAAAATACCTTTTGAAACTCGTCTAAATAAAAAAAAGTAATTACTTTGTTCTGTAGGAGGTTAAATCGACCCAACTAGCAACACATTCATGGAGTCCACATCAAGGCCAGCTAAGTCGTATTTTTTTATATATTTTAAATTTAAAACCTTGAAATACTTAACATAAATTCACTGTATAAATTTAGAAACGTATGGGTTAAGAAATTACTCAGACGGAGGAAATTTGTCGGGTTTTAGTTTACAAGTTATGAAATTTTATGGATTTCCTATACATATTAGTAAACATCAATAATAAAAAAAAAACTTATATAAATTAAATTTTGAGGTTAGGTTACTAGGATACAAATATATTAATATTTATAAATAGCCTCTTTAGGCGATCTCTGTATTTAGCCTATCTCTTTAATTTAAAACTTTCCGTCGCCGTCTTAGCCGTCGATACGAGAAGATTTAGGCGTATGTATTAACAAAGCAGATACCTGTCTGCAGCTCAGATTAAACCGCATAATCGGAAGGTTGGAATTTTTAAAATATTGTAACTGATATAATTAATGACATAGATACCCGGTAAGTGAAGTTTTTTTACTAAAATCCAATCCCGAAAGAATAAAGAAAGAAATACAGATAAATAAAATTGAAGTGTCTGTTTGTAATGTCAAAATAACAGATTTTTACTAAATGCATATGAAATTACATACGGCACTTATAAGGAAAACACATTTTTTAATTTTTGTCTCTCTATCTGTCTGTCCCGCTAATCTCCGAAACAGCTAAGCTTTAACAGGACTGGCAGATAACTGATGTTATAAGGAGTAACTTAGGCTACTTTTATTTTCGAAAAAGAATTCGGATTCCGCTCAAAAAAATTAAGTCAGGTCAAATCCTGATAATCTATAGTCATAAATATGTATGTATAAACACAGGCAAAGCTGGAGCAGACAGAAACTACCAAATTTAATAAAATATCAAGTTTTAATGAAACTAAAACAATTAGGATACAAAAATATAACTCAGTGTCATAAATAAAAGTCAATAGGCATAACCTTTTTTCTCCTCTCGCTTCAAACCATAAAATCCCAGAGCACCCCATACGATAGTAACAAATAAAATTCCCAAACTGTCTTCTATAACAAAGTTGCTTGAATATCCATTTTCCAACAACACTGCAGCTCCGTTGTTGAGACATATTGAGGTTGTATTGATTGGACAATCTGTAAGAGTTTATGAGTGAATTAGATCTATGTGTGACGAATGTAGTAGTAGAATGTAGGTGGGTTACATAAAGTTCTTTTTTAGATATATTTAAATTTCCTCGACAAATTATTTAAAACCAAAACGAACCTTAACGTCCTTCGAACAAATTTTGGTCACGACAAAACACTGGGACCAGCAATAGGCGTGGGAGTGAGAATCAATAAACAAAATTGTACTGCTTGTTTCAACACTCTTAATTTACGACGACGACAATTTGACACCACTAGAAAGAGATGTGATCTAAATGCAAGACTTTACATGCTCTTTCAGGGTCGGTGAGTTTAATGCTTAGTAAAAAGTAAAAACTCCAGACAGTAACTATTTTGAATTAATTTAATAAAATTTAGATTTTTCCATAACACTTAGCTTATACCCATGTCCAGAATGGCGTTATATAAAAACTACGTATATTTTGAAGTGAAGGCCTTATTATAATTAAAATAAAGAAGGTAATAAATTTTATTTTTTATTGTAACTACGTGGCAAACTAAGTATTTTGACCTTTTTTACAACTATTCTAACTGATGTACTTACAAGAAGGATGTTTTAATAGCTCCTAGGATAGAAGAACATATACATATCGCGATACACGATCGATGTAAACGATGTATACGTATAATAAACACATATTTTTTACAGTCTAGTGAGTCTAGTATGAATATTGTATAGTTAAAATACATGTGCGGCAGCCAGACCCGGAGGCCCTGGGTTCGCGTCCCGGGTCGGGTTAAATAAAGGTATTTGTGACAGGGGTTACGTAAAGCCGTCAGCTATTGTATCAAATTGTCTAAGTATAGGAATGAATAGTGCACTTGTATTTACGCGCATATTTTTGCACTATAATATCTTTTGCGCACAGGGTTTATATAGGTACATAGTCTTAGTAAGATGTCTGCCGTGATTCAAATCAGTCAAGAGGTACATTTCAAGTACAGGTTATGTATTCAGCCCTTTTTAACGTCCCACTGCTGGGCACGGGCCTCCCTTCAATACGAGGGGGGATCAGGACATAGTCCACCACGCTGGCCATGAGCGGGTAGGCGGACTTCACATGTCTTTCGAAAACTTGTTAGGTTCTCTCAGACATGTAGGTTTCCTCACGATGTTTTCTTTCACCGTAAGGCAAGTGGTAATCATGTTAGAAATGATTCGCACATGAAAATATCAGAGATGCGAGACCTGGGATTTGAACCCGCTTCACTCGGTTACCCAAGCGAGCGTGTTACCACTGGGCTACCACTGCCTATAAAGGTTATAACATATTTAATATATTTTACAAATTACTTTAAAAGAAATGTCATAATATACATATGTTGAAGTTACCTAAATATTAGTCCAATTGCTGTCGTTATAGAAAGAAATAACAAGTTGAAAGCATTTTTGAATAATAATTGTTATTGCATGAGTTCATTAAAATGTTCTGGTTTAAAAAGTAATTATCATTATTATATTGAAAAATACAAACTAAATAGGGTTTTTTAAAGGCCGCTATTTAATAAAGTGAACGATTTCACTGACTGACTGACTGTACAACTGTAATGTGAAAATAATAAAGTCTACGAGTTGTAATTTATTTTAAAATATAATTATATATAATTAAACTCGTGTTGCCCGTGGCTCTGTCTGCATAGTTTATTTATATGTAAGCAGAATAGCTCATCTTATGCCTGCAGCAGCAAAAACAAAGAACAAAATTTCTGGGTCCATTTAAGGGCCCCTAAAGTGCCCTTAAATGGACCCAGAAATTTTGCTTTTGGCTGATGTCTCTAACCTATACCTATCTACACTTGCTTTTCAGATTAATAGGTCAAGAAGTTTTTGAGATATCGTTAGTCAACGAGTGAATGAGTGACCTTTCGCTTTTATTACATATAGTTTATTACTAGCGTCTAAAATATCTATCACATATAAGACAATATACTAAATCTATTTACATATTCACAGAATTATTATAATTCACGACTTTGTTTCCATTAAAACTACATATTTAGAATTATGAGTAAGAGACAATATTTAACAAATTAAATCAGATTAGAAACGAATTTATATAATATATTATATCGAAACGTGGGAAACTGATGCGGATTTCAACTAATTTTATTAATCAGGAGGAATTTATTATTGCTATCGATAAATTTCGTAGACGCTGTGACAATTATCTAACAGATAAATAAAATTGGAGTGTCTGTTTGTAATATTAAAATAACCGCTTTTTACTAAATGCATACACTTTACATATACCAAAACAAAATGTCTGTCTGTCTGTCTGTCTGTTTGTTCCGGCTAATCTCCGAAACGGCTGGACCGATTTTGACGGGACTTTCACTGGCAGATAGCTGATGTTATAGGGAGTAACTTAGGCTACTTTAATTTTAGAAAAAGAATCAGGGTTCCGCGAAAAAAATTAAAACCCATGAAATTGTGAACAAATCTGCGTACGGCGTATGCACCCAAGCAAAACGAGGGTAAATCGCTATATAATTTAAATTAAATGAATATCTTAGGAGCAGCAAGCTACTATTTATGTATACTTAAACATAGCAAACCGTGAAAACGTACCAGGGACGAACGCGAGTGAAGCGGGCGTGAGTCGCTAGTGCCAAAATATATTTTATTTGATTCTACATTTCAGATCGAATAAAACTCTATAAATGAGTCATTAATTATACGTTTATGGGTTCCTACGGCTTTAAAAGTGGGCATAGGCGTCCCACTGCAACATCACCCACAACTGTCAGTCTTGTCTTTGATTTCTTACTAATCTATACTACTATTATGAAGAGAAAAAAATTGTATTTTTGTATGTTTGTAACGATAAACTCAAAAATTACTCGAACTATTTAGATGAAATTCGGTAAGAAGATAGTTTGAGGGAAGGACATATGATATATATAAGATTACTTTACAATGGTATTTGAGGGAGTGAAATATCAATAGAACACCATTGCTTGCGCATACTTTTGACCATCAATAATATCGCCCATAGATCAACACAAAAAAAGGCTGTTACAAAGACACTTAAATATTAACTAGTGAACGTAGTTTTTATTTACTAATTTTGGTCCAACACCTCACGTCTTTCAGAAACTTTTGTTCAATTACCAAAAGTTGATGGAAACCATTATGTAAAAAATTATATTTTTGCCAATGAAGGGGTTTTTTTGCAACATTAACACACAGCACTATCTAGTTCCATGGTAAGCTACAAGTCTTGTGTTATTGATACCAGATAGCTGATTCACTACACATATGTAACTTTAAATACATACATATTAAAAATATAAATATACATGACTGGAGTATAAAAATTCGTGCTCATCACACAAATAAATGCCCCCAGCGGGACTTGAACCCGCGACTGACACAGCAAATACTACAAACTGAGGCAAACGTGTCGTCAAATAACCAAAAATTGTCAAACATTTTTTAACATATTATATAATATTGATTAAACCTGGGTAATAACTAGACAGAAATATTATAATCATCATCAAAATAAATTACAAACTAAAAGAAAAGACATTTAAATCGAAACTTACCAATCCATTCTATTTGTCGCCAATATATATTGCTTAAGGCGTCTAACCCATAGTAAAAGTGGGAGAAATACTTCAATGGGTACAACCACAAGGGCAAGGAAGATATTCGTAAGAAAGCACCTGACATCAGGAAAAGAGGAAGATCTACACATGGCATAATATCTCCCATCATACCTGATGATATGAACAAAGCTCCCATACCCAGTCCTGAAAGAAACTAAACTTAAGAGAAAGTAATAATTTTATTTTATAAAAATACTAATATATTAAACTAACACTTATTTTGTCAACTTGGCTAGGATTAAACAAAAAAATAGTTAAAACTTGCAATGAAAATTATTAAGCCTTATAATAAATTGTGATAAGTTCAAAGTTGAACATTCAATATTATGTATTATTATATAAGAATATAATATGGTAATAATATGATTTATTACCATAAAATATTTTAGAAAAATGGTTTTACCATATAAAAAAACGGTAAGTTTTTTTTTAATTATAGAAACTAGATATTATTTTTGCAATTACATAATTTTTAATACTAATCGGTTATATTTATTGAAGATTGACCTTGAACTCTCAGACTTATGTCACGTTTATAAAGCATAGGTCATATTTATTACTAACTGATTTAAAATTTATATACACATATGTGAAAAACATAAATAAGTAAATTATAAACAAAATAAAAACAATTACCAAAAGCAGTAGAGGCGATAGCAGTCAAAATGAGTGCAAGCACGAACTTTAAGGACGTAATAAATTGGTTTGGGAGCTCTACCGCTAACGATGCTACAGCTACGTACGCTACCGGCCATATTATACAACGCGGCATCTGTTTAGATAGATAGTGTTGAATTTAAAAGAAACACAGTGTAAATTTTTTATATACTTAATCAGAAAAAGATAGCAGAAGCAAAAGGTAAATATCCAACAACAATAATAATCAAGTTTAAATTTTTTTTACACTGTGAGTTAAATTTTTTAATGGCAATCTTCTTGATGTTATGTATCTTATATATTATATTTCCGATTTGCATCCGCAAGAGCAAGCTCGAAGATCACAAATCTAGTAAAGGTACAAGTCAAATGCAAAATATATGGTAAATTAAAATCTATACAGATAAATAAAATTAAATTGTCTGTTTGTAATGTCAAAATAACAGTTTTTTTATTGAAATCATTTTTCTAAATGCATGTACTTATAAGAAAAATACATTTTTTGTCTGTCTGTTTGTTACGGCTAATCTCCGAAACGGGAGGACCGATTTTGACAGGATTTCTACTGGCAGATAGCGAATGCTATAAGGAGAAACTTAGGCTACTTTTATTTTAGAAAAAGAATTAGGGTGTCGCTCAAAAACATTAAAGTACCTAGAGACACCCGAGCGAAGCAAGGGTAAGTCACTAGTATATAACACCTGTAGTATTGGTAAATATTCAAAGGTGAGGTCAAAGATTAACAGTGAGAAATACTTGTTGTGGAGTTTAATAAGCATTTATATTCTCACCAGTTGTACCTAACGAGGATTTATTTACAGATCGTTTAATCTGACTAAACCTTATTTTAAACATTTACTAACATTTTAGCGTAACTACAACTTAAATAGTAATTTTTTTAACTAAAAATAATATTTATCATAAATGTGTCTTATACTTAATAAAATATATTAATATTTATCTTGATCTTAATCATAAGATATATGTATTTTAAGCCTTTATTTAATACACAGTAATAATAGGTTATGAATATTAATGATTATAAAACGACATTCTGATTTATTCACAGATGGATGCTTGATCTCATCGCTATCAGACACGACTGTGGATCATTCGTTCGAGTTCGATTCCAGTAGTGCTATTTGGAAAAAACTTTTTAGAAACTCGGTAGATGAATTCACAGCACTAGGGACCAAGTGCCCTTAGATATGTACCCTTCACGTTTATAATATAAGGAAGTTCTCAAAAACTATGTTTTTTCTGACTTACAAAAACTTCATATTACTAATGAATATCTTTTTTTCCTTTCGTGTAATCTTCTTCAATAATCCTTCTACCAATTAGTGAAAACCGTATGAAATTCCGTACAGCAGTTTATGAGATAAATCAGAACAAACATAAACTCAGAGCAGTGGGGAACATTAACTTATGATATGCACTTAATATGTTCGAGATTTTAGCTGTTGTCGAGTCTGAAGACTCGAGAGACTGAAGAGTCGAGCTCTTTAAAAGTTCTTACTAATGTTTGCCATTTAAAAGAATATACTTACGAAATTTAAAAATCTGCTAACATAGAAACTGGAGGTTTTATAAATTCCAACTTCCCTTTTAAACAATACCAAGTCCGCTTCAAACGCGTACAAAGCACAGTAGGATACACTAAAAGATACTTCAGAACACATCAACCACAGAAAGCCTCTAAAATCTTGAACACCTTGTTGTGTTCTGCCAGATATTCCAATATAGCATGTACTTATTATTAATGAAGACATTACCTGAAAATTACATGTAGTTTGAAAATAACAAAAAAAATATATATATAAAAATAAAATAAAAAATGGCTATTACACTACTTTGTAGTCAATATCCTTAATTTAATAATAAGCTTTATTTCAGAAGAATATTCTTCCATAAAAAAAGAAAAACATTTCCCTAAATTAAAAAAAAAAATTAGAATAATGCTTACAATACTTAGAAATAACTGTAATAGATAGTTTCTTATATCCCTTTTTAATGTAAGTGAAGACCGCCACAGCAACAGATGAACTTGTTTTAACCAATTTCTTTGGCATCTGTCAAAATAGAAGTTTTTAGTCTTCTCCATTCTACGTGACATTGGCAAAGTAATCTGTGCTCAGTTGGCACGCTTTGAAGTCATTAACAAGAAAAATTAAAGTTCTAAACTATAAAAAAAAACTTTTAAGTTTTTAAAGTTCTTCAAGTTACGCTTAGAATGTACAAGTTACTTACATATCAGTAAATAAATACATCATCATTAATACACAGCACCATCTAGTTCCATGGTAAGCTACGAGGTTTGTGGTATGGATACCAGATAGTTGATACACTACACATATATAACTTTAAATACATACATAATAAGTATTATGTAAATATAAACGCCCATGACTGGAGTATAAATATTCGTGCTCTCGTGAACCCGTGACCTCGTGCACAGCAAGTGTGCAGACATATGTATATAATCCATACATTACATACTACAGTTTTTGTTTAAAAATCTCATCATGTGCAATTTCATTTTATTTATATTCGTGGACTCGCCCATGAAAACAAAAATTTAGAGATGTCAGTGATGACTTCTTATCAAATAACTCTATTATCGGGGCATGAATATTTATATCTAAAGTCAAATCAGCCCCGAAGAAAAAACGCGCGGCCTACGGCGGCCTTCAACCGTAAGCTATTAATAATATATTATCAACTATAATGTTGACATTCAACAAATAAGTCTTAGACTTACTTTAATAAATCAAATAAGACTAATTATGTGGGATATGTTATGTAATAGTAAACATATATTATTGAAGATTTTTTTGTAGGTCTATTCAAGACCTACAATTTTTTATTACCTACATTGTTTTGATTTAGGCCTTAAGGTTTTAGCCAGCGGAAGGTTTCTAAGAAAGACTCGATAAAACCAGTTATTGTGTTTTCCCGTGCGAATGAAAAGTTTTCTAAGTAGAGTATTCTAAATGTTGACCCGAGTAATAAGTTATCACTTCACCTGGTTGAAATCGGTTAATTACTTTTTGCGTGAAAGGCGTACACACAAACAGACATACAGACAGACAAATTTTTAATAACTATTGTTTGGGGTCTATATTGTGTACATAATACGTTACAGTCATTGTTTTTTTTTAAATCATGTACAGATATCGCTAAATTACTGTTTTATTATAGTATAGATAAAAGGCAATGTACGACTGATTTACTTATCAACATTCAACCCAAGCCGATGATGATATACCAGCACCACTAAAAAGCCAGCCTTATATATTCATACTAATATTAAATGCGAAAGTAACTCTGTCTGTCTGTTTGTCCGTCTTCTTTTCACGCTTAACCGCTGAACCGATTTAGATGAAATTTGGTATGGAAATAGTTTGAGACACTGGGACTGACATAGGACTGTATTGGTTAGTAGGATAGTTTTCATCTCGGAAAACGTATCATATATAATGGGGTGAAAAGGGTGGTGGATGGTTGAATAGGGAATCAATCAATTCTCGAGTAAGATATAATTATTTTTTTTTATTTTTTACAATACTTACCTACTTTTTTATACCTATGTATGTACATTGTACATATGTATATGAATATATCGTCTATTCTATACTTACCGTTAAAACAACCTAGGGACGAACCCGAGCGAAGCGAGGGTAAGTCGCTAGTTTTAAATATAGCTTTAAATGTTTATAATTAAAAACAATTTAACTATACACGTGCTATTGCACAATATTTCACAACTCAAGTGTATAATATATATGCAATTGTTTTTGTCCTACAGCTAAGCAATTTGCTTTATAGTAATCTCAGTGATTAATCACTTTAGGTACCTACCTACCACGATTTCAAGTGTAAAAAGTTTAAACAAATATTATGAAATAATTCATTGACCTTTATTTTTTATAGGCCCTGGAAAAAATTTAAAACAATTTAATCCGTTTCCGACTGCCTTATACGTAGATAAGCCTACGGCACCTTGTAAAAAGAAGATGGCATTCATAATAAATAGTCACTGAAAGGTTTTTATCACATCGTCACGACTTCTATGCATACTACATATAATAAAATTCTAACTGAGTCGAATCTGTACATTAAATATTTTCTTGAATGAATCTTTTAAGATTTTTTTTCTGTCTGTCTGTGACCGCATCACGTGAAAACCACTGGACAGATTTTGATGGAATTTGGTATGATGATAGCTGGTGATCCGAGTCAATATATAGCATAATTTTTACTGCGAGAAAATATCTCATCTCTAATAAATCTATGCTAAAGCTTAAAACTTAACTAGGAATGAACCCGAGTTGAGCGAGGGTGAGTCGCCAGTTTGATAATAAAAGTAAACTACTTATTTTTAAAAGTAAATTAATTCTCCCTTTTGATATTTTCAGTATTAAGACACTTTCCTTCTATGTCGTGTTAGTTAGAGTCGAAACATAATAATTGTATATATGCATATAAAGATTGTAAGATTTCATGGTTTTCTTTAATTGTAAGATACAATGTGTTTTCGAGAGATTTTATCCTTACCATAGACTGTATTGATTAGTTCAATATAATAGTAAATGTGTATTTTACTGTATTTTTAGTTAGTTCAATGACCGGTTCGTGTAAGCTTTTTGAAAAAAATCTGTTCATATTTTTTTTAATATAAAGCAATGTTTCTTTTGAGTACAATTTGTTAACTTCAATATTTAAAGTATTTTTCTTCCATGTCCAATCCATTTGTTCCACCCTGTATAAACCTCTTTAAAATCCTATAGGTTCTATCAAAATTCAGGATGGACAAAATACGAACACAGCTATTTTATTTCTGGAAATGACTAGATATGTAACGAAAGGTATGCTAGGCTATACGGTGTAAAAGAACTTATGCATTATGCATTTTGTAAACTTTAATTTATTATAAAATCATTTTTATTTTAAGCCTCAGCCAGCATAATATGAAATACAAACTAAGTGTAAACTTCCAAATGTAAATCGTAAAGATACAATGTAAACGAGCTACCTTGGTTGCCACACAGAACCGGTCCTTTCGTCATCCGGCGGCGGTTTGTTTCTAACCCCACATTTAGTATCGAAGTCCATGGACACGGTTTTGATGTAGAACTCAGCAGGGTTGTAATGGCGTGGACAGTAGAGGTTCATTCTGATATGACAAAAAGTATAAAAAGAGGCTTACGTTAATGAACAATAATAAATGAAATTAAGATATAAATGTAAAGATTTACATTGAAGTTTTTTACGAATGACCTAATTTGTTGTTTTAGTACGCAAAATATACATAAAATTTAAGTTTGTAAAGTCTTATGACAGGGGATGATGAGATGACGACATATTCTCATAGGAGTCTACTGTATTCTCTAAAATATTCTGAAATTTTCTCTGAATCTGAATTATTTTAAAAATTGATTTGTTTTACTGTTTAATTTTTATTTTTTCTACTTTTTACATATCCATAGATAGTAGATACATATAAAACTTAAAAAAAAGTACTCTGGTGCCATTTTTGAATTCTTAAAATCATTTTTGAAAAATTGTGGGTAGGCACTGTCTGTAACAAGTATGTAACGCCTTTGAGATGTCTAAAATCTTAGTCTCGCCCGTGATCATGATTGCTGTAAAGCATTCGAAACGTCGGGAACCAAAAATCAAAATAAATTCGCGAAATAATCCAAAAAGATAGTTTTATTTAAAATGTCAAATATTCGCGTAAATCTAAGAAAGTATTATATCCATAGGTATAAATTCAAAGCGTAAAGTTAATAATTAAATTTATATGTAAACAAAAATACTATCTACTTACTTCTCAAACAAATTTTTGCATTCCTCTTGTGATCCATGAAATAGTAATTTGCCTTCAGACATCAAAGAAATTGCATTAAACTCTTTAAAAATATCTGATGAAGGCTGATGAACGGAGCAGATGACAATTTTGCCACATAGTGATATTTTTTTTAGCACATCTATAACCAGTGCTGCGTTATAGCTATCTAATCCTGTTGTTGGTTCATCACATATCAAAATTTGTGGTCTCGATAATAGCTGAAAACATAAAATAAGTGAATATAGTATGTTACCACTGGGTTACACCGTATTGGAGTCTGTGAAATAAATAAAGTACATATCAACTTATGTATATCCGAATTCTCAATTCAAATTATTTTTTGTGAGAATTTCTACCCTGAACGGATAACTAGTATCTATAGATAAAATTTATAATATTATTAGTGACGTTAAGTCTTTTCATTGAACACACTAGTTCCACCCCACGGCAACTAAATGATGTTACATTGAATAAAAAATACCGAATTCCGGCCCACCATAAAGAATGAGAGAAGGATATGTTGATGAACAAACAATCTTTTATATTTATGATATTAGTAAGGACATCATTCGTACACACTCTCATTGGTTTCGTGTCTACCATGTAAGGCCAAAAACTGTTTTTGGGATTTTCTGCTAAGAATACTCCCTAGAAACTCTCAATTGTGAAGTTGGTGGCCTCCGTAACCATGAAAGCATGTCAAGCCGTTGGTCCCACGCTTTATCTCTTACTGGTGATGTAACAGTCGTCCCATCAGTTTTTGAGAGGAAAAGGAATAGAAATTGCACTTGTGTTTGAATATACTTGTGGACTATAATACCTACTGCGCAGTCGTCAAGTTTCTATAAAATTGGCCTGCTGTGTACAAAATCAGTCAGCCTTAAGGACGTTATGAAGTCACTTAGTAATAAAAATATTACCAACGTAGCCAAAGATAGCAGTCTACGTTCGCCACCCGAAAGCGAACTGATTGACGAATCTTGTAACGTTTTCAACTTCAGTTCATCTATTAAAGATTTTAAGATAGCTTTGTTTGTAAGGTTTTTGACGCTGCCCAATTTCATTTCTGTCTAGAACATAATAGGAACGTATTATTTATCAAGTTGGTCTGAGCGAAGCGAGGGAAATGATGAATTAGTCTGGGCGATACAAATTATCAAATAAATCAAGTACATATTTTACTCTTTAGAATTTTATTATACTTGAAAAATGATCATCCTTTACTTCAGTTGATCGATGTTGATGAAATAAGTTTTATCTTTCATCCAGATTGATCCTAAAGTGAGTTTGCTTGATGTGCGCAGTCGTTGAAAAACAGCAGACAAAATTAACTACTATTTACAACTGCCAGACAAATAATCAAACAAAAATAAACAAAAATCTTTAATAAACAAAAAACTTAGTTTTATATAAAAAAAATCCTATACTATGTAGTATAGGAATTTAGGAAGGAATTTAAGAAGTATAATTTGGACCTAACCTAATATTTAAATCTTAATAAAATGTATCTTACTGACCATAAAAATTAAATGTTCTATCACACTCAAGCTCTCCATAAAAACATCAAACTGAGGCAGTACTTCCACAAATCCTCGTAATTCCTTAACATTAGTGCCATTTATTGTGACTTTGCCGGTACTTGGTAGTGTATTTTTTCCAGCCAATGTTACTAAATAAGTTGTTTTACCTGCACCACTAAATTAGAATTTATTTTACATCATACAGAAAGCATACATCCTGCCATATGATTTAAGGGCCATTACTTTAACACGCATTTTGTGACACGTATGAGGGAGTTTGAGAGAGGTATAATCTCCGACGCTATAACACATCGAATGAAACGTTATATTACCAGTACTTTACATTAATATTATTCCGGTCGATTTGGCTCATTCATGTTAACAACATATGTAAAAAAATATGTAGAACATTCAATATTTTGATAAATAATTGATAAAACATCATGGTAAAAAGAAAAAAGTAGATAATATTAAATATGTAGCTCACCTTGGTCCAATAACAGCAACGAATTCTCCCGTTTTCATACAAACTGAAACTTTTTATCAAAAATACTTATTAAGGCAAACATTAAATAAAATACAATTTAACAAAACAAATCAAGGATCCCTTTTATTTTAGTAAAAATCAACTTAAAACTGTAAATTGTATAATCTGTACAATCCAAATATAAATAATCAATTTAAAATCAATCAAACTCTTCTACATAGTGTGCAGTAACTGCGTATAACGACGTTTGACCTTTGTATAATATACTAACTACAAGAAGTTGCAGATTACTAAAGTTAAAAATTATGGACAAGATTTGGTTATTTTAACCATTAAAATATTAATGTATAATGAAAAAATACGCTGTTCCGATTGTGAATAATGAACTTAATCGTACAGACAAAAATCCAAAAAAACTGTTAATATTCCTTAGTCTTCTAGAGAAATATTAATTGCCCTACCATACTCAGAATTTGCAAAAAAGCACACAAGTTCTGACCTCGTTGTATTCAGCTATTTTTAACATCCCACTGCTAGGCACGGGCCTCCTCTCAATGTGAGGGTAATCAGGTCGTCCACCACGCTGACTTAGTGCGGGCTGACGGACTTCACATGTCTTTTGAAAACTTACTAGGTTCTCACGAACATGCAGGTATCTTCACGATGTTTTTCTTCACCGTAAGACAGTGGTAATCATATTGGAAATGATTCATACATGAAAATATCTCACGTGCAAGATCCGAGATTTGAACCCTCTTCACTCGGTTTCCCAAGCGAGCGCCAGATACCACCGCTTTGTTACAATCTGGCCTCGTTACAATTGATTGATTATTGATTATGGTTTCCTATCCCATCAGCAGGAATATACTCGTGCATCGTAAGTTCTCATTTCCTGTATACTTACTGTTGTTTAATATAATTTGTGTAGGCTTAGTTGGATTACGTCTCCACCATGACTTTTCTTCTGGAGTCCAAACTGTTAAATTCTCAACGTTTATTATAACATCGTTTGTAGTTTGTTCAGGAGCCTGAAGTCAAAATTTTTTAAGTTCAAATTAATTAAAGTTCAAACAACTTTTATAAGACTTATGTATGTACACATATAATAAAATTCTAACTGAGTCGAATCTGTACATTAGATATTTCTTGATAAATCTTATTGAAAGAGTCATTATTATCGATACAGAGGCCGAATCTATAGTTTTTAGAATGTTTGTCTGTCTGTCTGTCTGGGAACGCATCACGAGATAATTACTGGACAGATTTTGATGAAATTTGGTATGATGGTAGCTGGTTATCCGGTTTAACATATAGTAAGTAAACTTTTTACAGCAAGGAAATATCTCATCTCTGAGAAATCTATACTAAACATTAAAACATAAACAGTGACGAACTCGAGCGGAGCGAGGGTGAGCTGCTAGTGAGTAAACTTTTAATTTGTTATACATGTAAATTAGTATTAAAAAATTAAATATGTAAAACAAATTGAGCCGATTAATATTTAAATGATTTTTTTATGAAAATTTTCCCATTACTTCTTCATATTTTGGTCAAGTACATTACATACTTAAAAATGTATTGAATATTAATAAGAATGACCCATTTTAAGATATTTAATAAAATTAGTCAAGTACAAGTACGATCTATATGGAGTCAAGTTCAGTATATTATGGGAGATTGATAACTTAAGGTATCTTGTAAATTATTACGAGAGTTAAATAATGTTCCACCCAATTAAAAGGATGATTATATATTTAGAATTGAATTAATGGAATTTTTATTGAAAGTCCATGACTCTACCAGTAATTCTGAAAAAAAGCAAGTGGGACAAAAATCTTATTAAATATAATTATAAAAAAGTTATATTACCTACGTGAAATATTTGAAATAACCTAAAAATAAAAAATACCGAAATTTTTTTTCTTAAATCATATATTGCGTAGTAAAGTTTAACACGCAAACGTTCTTTGTTTCTAAATCTCATCTCATCAAGAGTTATTATTCAAATATCAAAGAAAAACTTCGAAGTAATCTGTGTTGTAAAATCTGAATACAATAGTCATAAGTGTAATTATTGAGTGCAACAAACAATATTTATGGCAGTAAGTTCCAAAAGGAAAATATATAGAGATCCAAAACATTTAAAAACATATAACATTATACAAAGTAACATATTAAAAGCCAATAAATTATTCAAACATGAAAGATTAAACTGACTTATAGGCTTAGCTTTGAATGAAGTTGTTTTCCACTTTCGTTTTTATCCTTTTTCCAATAGAAGTTAAATAATTTTGTTATTGTATAAATTAAAGGCTTAAAAATCAGCTTAGCTTTAGTTTGTATATGTATATATCTAATTAACATAAATCTAATGTACTAGAGTTAGGTCTTAGGTTCAATTGACACCTAAATCTTGTAATTCACTAGTAGATACGCAAAATCATTCTTCTGTACGTTGAAACCGTAGCATAAAGAACCAAATAAACTGACATACCTCTATCTAATCTATTTATGTATAAGTTAAAAAAAAAAGTTATTAAGTAAGTAGGAGTAGCAATTTTCGTGCATTTTTGAGTTGGTCGAAAATAATAATATTATTCATATTTTATTAAGACTAGTAAAATATTTTTTTCTGATTTTTTTTTGTAATATAGTGTTAACCGACATATATTTTATTCCCACAGTAACTATTTTTTGCCTAACTCGATAATAATTGGCTCCAAATTGACTTATGCTATAACACTGTGCCTTCGAGCTAAAATGAAGGTCAAGTAAGCCCATTTCTGAATAAAAAACCGTGATGTGAAAAATAACCTAACATCTTGTCTAAAGTAATAATTATGCTGTCTATCACGAAGATGCATTTTGATAATCGATTAAAAGAGAAGAACCAAAGCAATACAAGTTTTATATTTAAAAGTACGAATTTGTCCATGTTTCATTCAATAATTTTCATCATTTTTATGTATGATTTTTTTTTATCTACTTTTTTTTTACTAGCGACTCACCCTCGCTTCTCTTGGGTTCGTCCTCATACAAACATTTATCTCCATTTTCACCCCTTTGAGGGATGATTTTCTAGATAAAAACTATCCTATATTCTTCCAAAAGTCTCAAACTATCTTCTTACCAAATTTCATCTAAATCGGCCAAGTAATTTCGGAGTTTATTCGGTATAAACAAACAAACAAATAAACAAAAAAGTATTTTATCTTTATAATATATGTTAGTTTATAGATAGGTATTATAGACATATGAAGCTAAAAAATGCTGGCTGAACGATTGAAATATTTACTAAGTAGATTTGAATGTATTTTCTTCCACCTTTTCTTCTTTTAAGTACCTACTAGCGACTCACTCTCGCTTCGCTCGGGTTCGTCCCTAGCTTGTTTCCCAATACAAACTTTCATCCCTATTTTCACCCCTTAACGGATGATTTCTGGGATAAAAAGTATCCTGTGTCCTTCACAGAGTCTCAAATTATCTTCTTACCATATTTCATCTAAATCAGTTCAGTAGATCCAGAGATTACCCCCTACAACGTCACAAACTCACAAACTTTACATCTTTATAATATTAGTATATATTGAATTAATATAAATAGAAGCATACATGAGAGGGGTGAGTAGTTTTTTTTTCTTTTATATTTGCTATCTTGGAATAGGCGCAAAACATTCTGCCAATGTAGTGTCGCGTATTGTGTGGAACAGTTTTTATCATGTGTTTAAGGATAGTATTAAGAAATATTTTTTTAAACCAAAACTAGACATATCTATAAGTTATTACCTCGAAAATCAGAGATGCTCTATATTTAGATATTATTTCTCTTTTTATAAATACTATTATCTACATTAGAAATGATATATTTTTTTTATTATTATTCAAAACAAGTAAATTAATATATAACTTTCGAACTTTGCTTTAGTAATAAATAATTATGAACAGCCTGTTAAAGAGAACTTGCAACCAGTCAAATTATACTACATAATTTGCTGCAAAGTATACTGCAAAGTGGCAATGACACTTCGCTTCGCGATAATAGGAATACTATTTAGTATTTGCCTTGCTTCTTGACGATTTAGAAACTAACGTACATTTTCTTCGTACTCTTATTATAATTAGTACCTGGGCGACCGAGCTTCGCTCTGAGTTTTTTGTTAAAGGTACAATTTACTTTTTAATTTGGCTTAAAAATAAAAATAAAAAAAGTAAAAACTTGAATAAATCCAAAAAATATATATATATATATTTGGATATATAATATATATATATCTTTGTATCTGATCGAAACCTGTGATAGTCAATTTTGCGCATTGGCCGCTTGACAACGACGCTTATACTCGAGTGTGCGAAATTATTAACATATTTTGCATTGAATAATGCGAAAGAAAACCGCATAAAAACTCGAATACATAAGACTAATCTATATCGATTTTTAGCCCCCGAAAACCCCCACATACCAAATTTCTGCGAAATCGTTATAGTCATTTCCGAGATCGCCGGTATAAATAAATAAATATATAAACAAAGATATAAATATACAAGAATATCTCGTTTAAATATATTAGATTAGATTCGTCAATGCTGCAAACTGCGGAGTAGTTAATTTTGCGATCAAAACTGTAGTGAAATCTTATTTTATAATACTATATATCTACCTATATGTAAAACAAATAAATATTCGTATCTTTGTTATGACGTCTAGAACTTACCTACGCTAAGTATATTATAGTGTTTTACTTTATTTTTTAAATGTATTCTTTTCCGGAAAGGACAATGAGTAGGTATACCTAATTGTTTGAGATCTATAGCTTAGCAACACGATTTTTAAAACAAAGCTGTTGTCAGCTCGTCATAGAAAGAATGAAGTAAATAATTATTCCACCCCACAAGGGTGGAATTATTGGTTGAATTTTATATAATGACGTCTTTGATGTTCAAAACATACCATATGCCAAGTCACATGTCCTAGCTTAGTGTAGATTTCTCAAATGTAAGATATTTTCCAGCAGTAAAAAGTAATCCTATATGTTGACTCGGATAATAACTATCATCATACTAAATTTCATCAAAATCCCTCCAAATCCCTTCTCTAAAAACTATAGATTCGGTCTCTGTATCGATAATAATGACTATTTCAATAAGATTTTCCAAAAACTATTTAATGTACAGATTCGACTCAGAATTTTATTATATACATATATAGATTATATCATTTATCAATGAATTGTAACGGTTCTAACAGTTTTTTGAGTATATTCATTTTGAAATAATTACATATGTACCTGTTTTTTTTTCAATTATAAAAATAAATATTTTAATTCGACAAAACAATATTTCTTATTAAAAGCACTAGATTTGCAGATACTACTATTTTCACTACGGAGATTAAATGTATAGTATTTTTTTTTTCATATACTTAATAAATAAATAAATAATAAATATGTTGGGATATGAGCACACAACACCATCGAGTTTCATGGTAAGCTACGAGGCTTGTGTTATGGATACCAGATTGTTGATACATACATATTATAAGTATAAATAATATCCATGACTGGAGTACAAATATTCGTGCTCCTCAGACAGATGTTTATTTGCACATTTATTTATTAAAATAGCGTTTTAAAATTGCACTTCTTTTCTATTTCAATTTTTTTCCACTTCACCTATATTTTAATTCAGCAAAAATGAATTATACACTACAAATATTAAAAATATTTCTTTAACTGTACAGGATTTTTTAAAAGAAAAACATACCTTATTGATATCCATTTCAAAATAAACACAATCACATCGTCTAACAATTACAATTCGTCAAACAATTACACTGAATACAAGTACAATTGCATTCACCACAAATAGTATTAAATGATTGTGAAAGAGCACACAGTGCGAAGTTATCAACAAGAGTACTTGTATACGTTCTGATAAAACGAGAAAAATGCAATCATAATGTAAATTCAAATAAAAGGCTTTTAGTTCATTTGCATACTTGCCGCGTTATCTTTTTAGTGGGTAAAGTCTGGCATCATCTCAATTCGGACCGAGGTAAAATGGCCTAACAAACACTTTCGTACTAATATTGTAAGTGCAAAGATCTTTTTTTGGCTTTTCTTTCTTCCAGACCAGAGATACCAGAGAGGTGTGATCTTTTACATGGAAAAACGACTCGACACGAAAGTAATAGGAACGCGAAGATGGGTCTCTCTTTTTAACATAAAATTATTTATATGTAATTTGTAATATGTAATAATGTGTTAGTAGAAAGCGTATTAAATATTATTGACATTATAATCTTTTTACAAAATATATTATACAACATATATAAACTCTTGTATCTATACTAATATTATAAAGATGAAGAGTTTGTTTGTTTGTTTGTTTGGTTGAACGCGCTAATCTCAGAAACTACTATACTCTGATTTTTAATTGCACGGAATTCTGACAGCTGTAATTCTTTGACAATTCAGATATCATAAACCTTTTCTGCTTTGATTTTTTTTAATATAAAATAACAAAAAATATGAAACACAATTAGATCAAGTAAACTATACGTATGATATTGTAAATAGTCTTTGTTTTGTGCATTCAATGCACACTAACTACCTATAATGTAAATTTTTAATGGTTAAATGAAAAAAAACAACAGTAAAACAAAATATTTTTACATGAAAATGTTTATTAATCATTATCACTTATATCATCACTGTCGTCATCATCATCCACTCGGATTATAAACGAATCACACACACTCTCCATCAGATCATTAAGAGGCATGAATGACATGCATGGCAGACACAACATGATGCGGCGTAAATATTTTTTTAATTTTAGGTTTGGCATCTTGTTATATTGGCTCTTACAAGAAGTAAATATTTTACAAACAAAGGGGGTTTTCCTAAAAAAGGCTTGCAACCTATGGATTATTGGACAGGGATTCCTACCAAAAAAAAAAATTTCCTTAGTAATTAATGTAACTTCAATAATAGGATAATAAAAAAATAATTACCATTTTAGAATTATCAATAATTTTTTAAGTCTTAGTTTTTCTAATTAAAACCTTAAATTCAAGAAAGGTTTATTTTTTTATTTTGCTAATATGCTTTCCGTTTTTAGTGACAATGTTTCAAAGTTGACAACACTTCTGAAGTGTCAGAATTCCGTGGAATTAAAAATCAGAGTATAATCTGATTTGAAAAATTCTTTTTGCATTAGATAGCCCGTTAACTGAGGAAGGCTATAGGCTATATATCATCCCGGGAAAATGTGCAGTTCCCGTGGGATAGATTTGTTTTTGTCTAGGGACGAACCCGAAGCGAAGCGAGGGTGAGTCGCTAGTTATTTATATATATACATTCAATTTTTGAAAATTGAAGTTAGGCCACTTTTGAGCTTTTAATTATCTTCATTTACTTATCGCAACTTTATTTGATCCATATTTTTTTTTATAACAACCTGTAAATAATAAAAATACTTATTTTTGTTTCGAGTCACAAGTGTAGGATATCTCAGGAAAAACCAGTATCATATTTCAAAACTAATATATTATGACTAGATTTAGTTATAATTAATAAAAAAACGCTTATTCTCAACAATTTCGTATTTTTTTTTTACCCCATTTAAAAATTACGGATCACACCCACCCATGTCAACTCCCCACCGACTAATTCCCTCTTTTTTTCTTCTTTCTATTTTCAATTGTATTTTCAATTGTATTTTCATTTTATTTTTTCGGCCTGACCAGTCTCATTATTTTTAACTGCTTGATTTACAAAGGTATCATAATTGGTCCGTTCATAAAGTATAATCAATTTATTACTGTTTTATAACTTGAAGAGTTATAAAACAGTTATATTCCGTTCCACCTGCTAAAATTAAGATTATATGGCATTCTAAGAGTTCATCTTGTAGGGAGCGAATATCCTGCATAGTGGATAGACAGGCCGTGCTTGTTTAACAGATAATATGTAAGATCTAGAATATGCAAAATAGAATGTCCTCAATCATAATCTAATTACTTTTCTGATAATGAAATGGTAGCTGCTTTTTTTTTTATACCACGACGGTGGCAATCAAGCATACGGCCCGCCTGATGGTAAGCGGTTACCGTAGCCTATGGACGCCTGCAACACCAATGGCATCACATGCGCGTTGCCGACCCTTTAGAAACCTATTTACTCCCCTTTTGAAGGACCCCATACTGTAGCCCTCTGGGAAAACCTCGGCAGGGAGTTCATTCCACAGTTGCTGCTATGGTATAATGGTAGCTTAAATGTCATTCTTATTTCAAAAAAAGAACTTGTCCGTAACAAGTCAATTAAACATACATTGACATTTAATTATATCGAAATTCATATACATACTAGCGACTCACCGTCGCTCCGCACGGTTTTCGTCCCTACTTCCGTTGTAACGTTTAGTATAGATTTCTTAGAGATGAGATATTTGCCCTCAGTATAAAATATCCCATATGTTGGCTCAGATAACCAGCTATAACCACACCAAATTTCTTCAAAATTTCTTCAGTGGTTTATCAAAAATTCAAAAAACTATAGAATCGGCCTGTGTATCGATAATGGTATCTATTTCAATAAGATTTAAAAAAATATTTAATGTACAGATTCGGCTTAGTTACAATTTTATTATATGTATAGATGCCTTTCTTAAATGTGAGAGGGATCAGGTCATAGTCCACCACACCGGCCAAGTGCGGGTTGGCGAACTTCATATACCTTTCGAAAATTTCATCACAATGTTTGCAATCAATAATTATTAATCGGTAATCATGTTGAAAATAATTCACATATGAGAATATCAGAGGTGCGGGACTCAGGATTTGAACTCGCTTCATTTGTTTTTCCAAGCGAGCACGTTACCACTGGGCTACCATTACGAATTTATTTTACACACCTTAATTATTTTTTTTGTGCCGGTTCAATGCCATGGACCCTGGATGATTAGTCAGTTCGCAATACAAGATCGTTAACATTTATAACGTGGTATTACATAATATTTTTTATTGTTACTTTTGAAATGCCTAATGATAGTATCGTTTGTATTTAACTTAGAGTTATTTAGAAGTCATTTTTAAAGTATGAATTTAAATCTAATTAGTTGTGTCATTAGTAGTGATTTGGGATTTAATGATTGAAGAAATTTCTATAAAAATATGATGTAAGATCAGTTTAAACAGACATTGGTTTCTTTAGAAAAAATCTAAGACTCGGAGATAGCTTTTAACCTGCTCCATTTTCTTTGTGACTCTCTCCTCATCTTATTTCGGTACCAAACACGAACATCTCCGGATTGTGTAACCCTCGACTTTATAGTCCTGATAGAGTATTGTCATAGTGCCAATAGAGACTACTAGTGACTGCTACCACAATGGTACAAAAGAGTATATAATTACAAAATTACGTGGTATAAACTAACTTTTTCTTCTTTTTTAATCGGGCGAAACAAAACGACATATAAAACCTAATTAACAATGTACCCAGATTCTTCAAAACAACCTGGGTGGTCAAAAAATTATTTACGAGATTGATTTTATCAGCTGCCACCAATACAGAAACAGCTGCAGACTTCAAAAGTAAGGTTGCAATGGTCCAACGCTCGTGATGTCCATCAGTCAACAGCTGTTGAAATTGTATGGGCATAACTTATGCCTAAATTCTATAGTAAACCTTTAAACAGGGTATACAATAAAATTTAAACATTTTAACCAAAATCTTGCTCCGCGTTTACACGCTTGCTGATAGCAGTGCACCCGTGAATGTATTCTTCCGAACACATTAACGGGTGCACTGCTATCAGCAAGCCCCCAAACACTTTGTACATGGTACATACCCAAACAGAGAAGTCCGTAGTGTTCGCTTAATCATTAAAAAACGTTCTCTCTGAGGCGCTGTTTGAGGCGACGTGAAACATCGTCAACTTCCCAACTCCGGGCTATTACTGAGAATTACTTGACAGAACCCAATGAATATACTTGGCCCGAACTGGTACTCTAACACAGGATATTTTCAAAAATATATATATCCAATTTTATATACATAAGTGTATTGTGAATCATAATTTTATATAGCAATGTTTTATGCCTATCAATATTTATCAATGTTTGTTTATTGATGTTTTATAAAGCTCTGATTAGTCTGATATAGCGATGTGCTGAGACTTTGACTGAGAGATGGGCGTATACAATTGTTATATCTTCTTATTACTTTATTTGTAAGAATTTGTTAAAAAAATGCTAGTGTTCTAGTGCTAATGCTTTGTTCAGCTTTTGTTAGAGTAAAATGGCTGAACTTCGAGTAAAATTAAATGGACGAAGGATGATGATGTCAAAATTGTTGTTTTCGTTTAACCCATTTGGCTATTAAACTATAAATGAGTAAGAAAGTAATAAAAATAAAAAAAAATACTTTGTCAAGTATTTTTTCACACCATTATATTTTAAATCTAAAAAGTATTTTTGTTAATTTTAGCTCAGTAGATTAAATAAGGGGTGGCATAATCAGAATTAGACGCGGTCATTCAATCAGCAAGCGGCGGGCCCGATTATAAAATATTCCCGCCGCCGCCTGACAAAATACTCGTAGCAGCTTCCTAACTAAATTATATACTATTCTTTATTGCACTTATATGTAAAATACAGAAATTAACAAACAATAAAATTAGTTAGCAAAGGTGGACTTATCTCTAGAAGAAATCTCTTCCAGTCAACCTAAGTGAGTTAGAGAGGTAGATTTAAAAAGCAGGCTTAGTTAGGCAAGTGCAGTTACTCAAGTATAAATAATGAAATAAATAAATAAAATATAAATATATAATAAAATATTATACATACTATATACTATAACATATGTACATACTACTACATACACAAATACATATCTATATAATATAATCAATAATAATAGTAGTTAATATAAATGTGGATTAACTTGGGAGAGAAGGTGCTGTTTTATTTTATTTTTAAAAGCAATTATACTAATTTTTAAAACTTTTTAAGGTAAACTTTTACTCATTTAAATTACAGACCTAATGACACAGATACCTAAGCTAAACAAACATCGCATCATGTAAGTGTCAGTCAAGATGGTGCTATTTGTCTTTCTTTGTCCAGGATTTAATCTTTATTTATCTTAGTTTTGAGAGCAGCTGTTTTTTTTATTATGTTCGGATGAAATGATGGTAACTAAATTCATCTAACATCTTTATTGGTTACCGTGTTCATTTTTATTTGCCTTGCATTGATTGGTATTGGCTGGGATGCATCATCTTATTTTTTAACCCACTTCGAAAAGGAGGTTATCAATTCGATTGGTATATATTTTTTTTATTGTTACTGTCGTAATTGTAGCAAATGTGGAATAAAAAATATGTTATTTCACACTGCTAGCTTAGTCGAAGACATTACGCGCCTTTATAAATACTCTGTGGTGCTCGTCAATGCACCTGCATGACTTTTTCCTTTTCCTTTTGACAGGTGTCAGGCAGGCAGAAAATATTACAACGAGAGTACGAATATTTTGACGTTTACGTGAATTATGTAACCCAACATGCGGGTTATTTAGATATCCTTTTCGGAAGGATCCTTACTATTAAATGTATCGACTCTTTAGAGATCCTTGCACATATAAAACAATTGAATGTATCGCCTTTTTAGAGATCCTTCTCAGAAGGATCTATTATTATAAACAATATACATGTAAGACAATTAAGTTGTCACATAGCAAGCAACTAAAAATACATAGTTTAAGGGTCCTTTTTTGGGCTGAGAACCCACAAACACTACCGCACTCATGTATCCTATAAAACCGTATAAAATAAGAAAATAAAGTTAGTTATAACTATCCTTTTTACGAGAAACGTTGTTTTATTACAACCCACCGTCCCGATAACTAACTCGTGGTTCGTATGATTTTCCTTGGTGTGTATTAAATTTATTATTAATTTAGTAATTAATTTTATTATAATGAATACAAGAAATTATTTAATTGTTTCCCAATATTTTAAATCAATATATAATATAATAAGGGAATAAAGACCAAGAAATAGAGTTTAAAAACACCCACACTTATTATTTAAGATATGGAAGAATATATTGTAGACTTTGATAAATAGACGTAGAAAATAAACTTTTTTAGATTAGACAAATAGTTATTCAAAGAAAAAAAAATGAACAAATTAAAAACCCCTATTTTACGAATAAAACCAGGCACTGAAAAGTAAAAAATAGCTGAATGGGGGTTTTCATTTAGAATAGATACTTAATCAGATATTTTCGAAGTCGGTGTGCTTTGAATTGTATCGGCTGGCACCCACTTCGAAAATAACTGATTAAGTATCTATTATAAATGAAAACCATCATTCAGTTATTTTTTATTTTTCAGTGCCTGGAAGTCGGCTTTTATTTTATTTTTTAAAGTTTTTATTTTTCCATTTTTAGCGTAGACGTAATAAGCAGGTAATTTTTAAGAAGGAAGATTTAATTTTTAATTTAATCATTTTTAAGCCATTTATTCAGACATGACTAAGCCTTTTATTCAGACCCCTAATGACAATCACAACCCATCTAGGTGTATAGTTCTCATCAATACAAATTAATCAAGCCCAAACACCAGGTAATTGCTATAAATCGTTAAAGAGTTCCCTCGACTATCTTTCGGGTTCATCATCAGATCGACTCCAGACCTTCATTAAATAGTAGTGCTTTAAAATATTTAATGAAAAAGTTAACAAACGCACTAGTCGCCGATACAATTTTCGAAGGTTCCCCTCGATTTCTCTGGGATCCCATCATCAGATCCTGGTTTCCCTATCATGGTACCACCCTTGGAATATCTCCTATCCAACAAAAAAGAATTATCAAAATCGGTTCATAAACGTCGAAGAAATCCGCGAACACACATAAAAAAAAATATATACGGTCGAATTGAGAACCTCCTCCTTTTTTTGGAAGTCGGTTAAAAATATTACTTTGAGAGAAACTGGCACCAAACATTAATTTAAATTTCTTAACTATGTTTAGTAAACGTTTAACAATTCAAAATTGACTTTAACGTTCAATTTCAAGCACTAAAAGCCCCATTAGTCACGGCTGATTAAAAAAAAAAAACGCAAGTTTAAAGTGACATCATAAGATAAGCTTGGTCAGCGTGGATTTAATTGGCCAAAAATATATTGTAAAACAGTAAAACTCTTTTCCAGTTTTAATCGTTATATTGTCAGTAATTAATAATATACACAACAGAAAATCATACGTCCCGCCCAAACGTCAAATAGACGTCGTCATACTTTTCCTGGCTGCCTGTCACCTGCGTAGTCAAACACCACAGAGGTTGAACGAAGGCGCTTGATGTCTTCGACTAACTAGCGTAACAATTTAAATTATCATTAAATAGCTATATCGACATGTTGTTTTTTTTTCTGTTTTTTTTTCCAGTGTTACCAGACCATGACATGTAAATCAAATTTAGATTTTGGTGCAAGTGACCCATATTCATTAATGCTATATTTTAGTAGATACATGAATTGTTTTTATCTAAACTCAAAGGTTCAAATATTAGCCCCATCACTATTTTATCTTCTGCCCTATTAAAGGGAATACAATTAAATCAAAGAACATTGTAATGTCAAAACATTTTATTATTTTAAAATAACTTCACGCGCTCTCATACAGTAATACTTATTACAATAAAATAACTCGAATATTATACACTACTCTATAATGTTATATAATATGACTCCAGCCGAAAATGGCACTTGACACTTTCAAAATAAAGTTTACAGTTCAACTTTAACTACCCACGTAATAAGAAATTCGATTCGAAGAGGCATTTCGATACATCATAAGCTTAAAAAATCGAGTGAGAGTATACTTTTTAACATAAAATTATATTTTTTCAATAATATAACGCACCCATATCTTATAATTAAAGGAAAATTATAATTATTATACTTAGATATATTAGTATATTTAAATATTGATTTTAAAGCAGAAACATTGTTCAATTACGACTCTATTGTCATAATAATTATGACGAATATTGCATTAAGGCCACAGCATCGAACAAGTATTTGTACCAAAACCTTAATCAAGTATAATATTTAAACACAATAAATGAATATCCTAATTATTTTCATATTAAAAAAGGAAACGTTTTTTTTTTTTAACAAATAGATATTAAAGCTATAAAACAGTAAAAAATTGTTGGAATTAAATATAGATTCATAGATTATCATGTTGTTCTTCAAACAGCAATCGTTTGCAATCTGATATACATAATATATGTCATGTAAGTGTATAACATAACAAAAAAAACGATAACATAGTTTTATCGGAACATAACCTTTGAATGTACCTTGCAAAATCACAAAAAAAAACAATATTAAAACGAAAAACTACTGGTCTCCCAACTCATCCCAAGAAAGAAATTACTTAGCCATTAAGGCTTTACACAGTCATAGAAACCAATAAGTTTTCCAACCCTGTGCCTTTCATCAGAATAACTTCAAAAACTAAATACAACCAAATGTTATCTCTAGTATGTGCTCTAAAGAGTAAAAATATCTATTTATCGAATAGAATAGATAAGTAATAGAAAACGGTAATTTTGCAGGGCATTTCAAGTTACATTGTGGTCGGTCAGCAGGCGCACGACTTGCTAGTACTCGGGTCGCGGTTGTTCTCTCCGTTAGCGATCTTGTGGTCGAGAGCGAACTTCTCGCCGTCTTTATCGTTGCTTTGAAGTAGTTTGTCGTTTAAAAGAATCTGGAAGGACAGAGAAGAATTTATTATTTGAGGCTGAAGACGTTTATTTCCTAAAAAAGGCAATATGTTGTTGTTGAGACAACATGTGTTGGTACATTAACACACAGCACCATCTAGTTCCATGATAAGCTACGAGGTTTGTGTTACGGATCCCAGATAGTTGATACACTACACATATTTAACTTTAAATACATACATATTATTATAAATATAAACACCCATGACTAGAGTACAAACATTACTGCTTATCACACAAATGAATGCCCCCAGCGGGATTCGAACCTGCGACCGCACAGCAAATAGGGCCACTAAAAGCTGAGCAGAACGTGTCTTCAATGTACACTTATAATTAAGAATTAACATAAAATAATATAACAGAAATTTAGTATGTGATGTAAAGTTTTTAATCAGTTATTTAGATAAATTTGAAGATTCAATGTTTGTTTACACATCAGTTTTACTAATGCTTTTAAATAGTTCCTACAGGTTCCTTAAGAGGAATACAGTGAGCGACTTTAGAGTTGAGAAAAGGTTCTTAGATTAATTTCTGATCCAATTTAAAACCTAAGTTATTTTTGGCTATTAAAAAAAACAATTTATCTAGTTCTGGTTAAATCATCAGAACATTTAGAAAACATTTTCGTGAAACAGAATGGAAAAGTACTATGCTCATTCTTCTATACTCTAAAATATATTTATTTATATTTAAAATTGTATTGCACAACTCTTGCGCAACTTTTTGATAGACCGGTGTATCATCAACATAAGTAGCTAGGTAGTAACTATTTTACATAATTGGTCTAATGGCGCCATTAATTTTCCAGAGACACAAGAAACCGCATTCCTTATAAGAATCCGAAAATATATGAAATTAATAAAAATCATATTGTACATAAATTTATATAAACAAAAATAAATGTTCGAATGTTGTCCTGTTTATGTTCCTACCATTGATCCGATTGTGATGAAACTCTAGTGAGTTGTCCTGTACGCCTGCAAAAAATCCTGGTGTCAAAAAGATGTTTTTTCTTTGGACGTTTGTCTTTTATACGTTCCTAAACCATTAAAACTTAGAGACACATCCACGCAAAGCGGGGGTATATCGCTAGTATTCTCATTTATTTAAAGATTATACAAATATTAAAAAAATAACAGTATTTTACAATTCAAAATTACATAATCTTAGATTCTTAAGTCGTCATACTTATAAAAATTAAAGGCAGCTTGCTTTACATGAATTATATGTATAAGAATATTCCCATAACATAATTTTACCGTCTCTATTAGGTATACATGTACATATTAACATATTTAATTTTAATTAAGCACAAATATAAAATTAATATGAAACTTTTGAAATAAATTATCAATAGTAGAATACTATCGTAATTCATACAAGTCCTTGTAAAGTGAATATGTTACAGTCAGAACTCTTTCGTGGTCAAAACTACTTTTGACTGACAAAAACAGTTAAAAGTAGTTTTGACTGCAGGCCTTGGTCAATAGCAGTTTTTACTGGCATATCGGTCAAAACTCTTAAAATTATGGCATTCGCCGGCCGCTGCCGCGGCACGCTCGTGTCCGCTATGGTCACTGTTCTAACCTAACCTAACCTAACCTAGAAAGAAAGAAAGGGTTCCTCCGAGTAACTTTCAACCTACTTATCTCCTTAACTTTTTAAGAGTTTTAACCGATATGCCAGTCAAAACTGCTATTGACCAAAGCCTGCGGTCAAAATTACTTTTGGCCAACCTATTTATTCAAAAGTAGTTTTGACTGAACAAATATAACTACATCATCATAGTTTAATAAATAACAAAAAACACCTTGAACTAAAAAAATACTAAATAATAAATATGCCTAAATGTCGTCACCCTACTTACATTCTGTCGTAAAAACAAGCGATGTCGCTTACTAGTGACATTTCCACATAAATTAAGGTAATAAGTTTTTTATTACAATAGAATAGGTTATAGATAAGAATTAAGTCTTTTACATTTAAAATTTTTTTTCAAATAACTAGCGGCTCACACTCGCTTCGCTTGGGTTCGTTCCTAGGTAAGTTTTGACGGTTAGTATGGCATGTAGAGTGTATATTATATAATATATTACTGCTCCGCTCCCTTGGGTGGTAACATGGTTATATATAGCCTTCCTTAATGAACGGGCTATCTAAAGCAAAAAGAACTTTTCAAATCGGATTAGTAGTTCCTGCAGCAACAACAACAAGCATACAAACAAACAAACAAACAAATAAACAAACAAATAAACAAACTCTGACTGTTTAAAATATTAGTATAGATAAAAGGATATTACAACTGTGTTATAAAATTCACTGTTCATTTTATTATAGTTTAATTTCAACATCAAATAAAAAAAATTGTGATCATAATGAGACACATCTGTATTATTAACAGTAATGGAAATATTTTCACATTAAATGACAGAATTTTGCATAAGAGAAGTCAGGATCAAAAGCTATGCGTAAGCTTAAATAGTGACAAAAACTTTAGAAAGCTTTGTATTAAAGCTTCTCAGTAATTTATCCAATTTTAAACGTGGTAAACGCGACTTTATGTGGAAGTTCTGGACGCTTCGAAACCGGTTATTTTGTTCATAGTAAAAACAAATATGTAGTTAAGTTATGGTTATCACAAATACGTATCTGATTAATTTGGACTTTTATTTTAGTGGCAGTACATATTTTTTGAATTAAGTATTGTTTACTGTTTATGTGTTTTATGATATTTATGGTAATTTCTCTGTTTGCGCCTTTTTTCTATAATGATAATAATAATATCTTTATCGAGCAATCAAATACATACGTACATACATACATACATTATTATACAGAACAATCTTAGTTTTTTAACTCAGTTCAACTTAGGCTGTGTCGACACAAAAGATATGGTAGTCTCTATTTCCGTACTAGAAGACCTGTATTACGACATACAGCGCTTTTTCCCCAAACATCTGTTTTTATCAATTAATTATTATAAGCCATATGATACAAAGTGAGGTTTTTTTTAAACATTTCAAAGGCTAACATAATGAATTAAATTACTAACTACGTATATACTAGTATGAACTTCTACTGTATCCTATTCCATAAATCTTATATATTTAAACGAGCAATTCTTGTATATTTATATCTTTATTTATTTATTTATACCGGCGATCTCGGAAACGGCTCTAACGATTTTGCTGAAATTTGGTATATGGGGGCTTTCGGGGGCGAAAAATTTATCTAGATTAGTCACATGTCTGGGAAAACGCGTGTTTTCGAGTTTTTATGCGTTTTTCTTATGCATTATTCTACGCAAAATTTAATCGCGACATCTATACAACTGTCTCAGTAACACTTAGTCACTCAATGTAAAATTATTTTTAAGCCAAATTAAAAAGAAAATTATTCTTATCGCGACATCTATACAACTTTCTCAGTAAAAGAAAAAAAAAAGTTCAAGAACTCCGAGCGAAGCTCGGTCGCCCAGGTACTATCTTACTAATATTATAAACATGAAAGTTTAGATGGATGTTTGGACGTTTGTTACTCAATCACGCCAAAACGGCTGAACGGATCTGGATGAAATTAGGCACAGAGATAGATTATAGTCTGGAATAGCACGTAGGCTACTTTTTATCCTGGAATAATGTACGATTTCCGTGGGATAGATCTATTTTTGTTTTTCACAGAACAAGGGACCGACTATCTATTTTATAAAGTACCTAAGGACGAACCCGCGCGAAACGAAGGTGAGTCGCTAGTATTATATAAAGCTCTTTTTTTGTGTTTGATATTTTATATTTCAATGCAGTTATCTCTAACACTATGAATTTGATTTAAATAAATCTTTTTAAATATTACAGTCTAATATTGTAGGTCACAAGCTATCTAACGCAAGACTACAACTCTTACACCGTACGTAGTGGGATATTTATGGAAAAATTAAATTATAATTTCGTAAAAGAATCCAAAAAAGCTAAACCTTTATTTTTGAGCTTTTCGAATTCTCGAATACCACCGTAATCAAGAGACCTATTGGTCTTTATCTATACTAATATTATAAATCTGAAGAGTTTGTTTGTTCGTTTGTTTGTTTAGTTGAACGCGCTAATCTCAGAAACCACTAATCCGATTTGAAAAATTCTTTTTGCATTAGATAGCCCTTTAACTGACAAAGGCTATAGGCTATATATCATCCCGGAAAAATGTACGGTTCCCGTGGGATAGATTTGTTTTTGTCTAGAGACGAACCCGAAGCGAAGCGAGGATGAGTCGCTAGTGAAGGAAATAATAACAGTGGGAGAAGTGATAAAAATATGTATAGATCGTGGCGCTTAAGAATATCTAACAGAACTGTAGAAAAAATTTGAATGAGCATATTACATTTGCCTCCTCAAGAAATCGATCCTGTAATCTCCGCCGTAATGATGAAAGAGTGAAATACCCTATACATATATTAGCCACACGTCATGAGGGTCATCCACAGTATCTTAATGGGAATTTAATTACATGACATCCATTGGCATAGAGCCTTAATGGAAAACGTCATTCAGACTATAACTATGTCGCAAGCATGATAATATATTATTAATAATAATAATTGACACGCTCTTCGTAGGTATTATTATGAAATAAATTATTCTTAGGCAATACTCATACACTTTTTATATAGATATAACATGCAAATGACGTATCATATGGCTAAGGATAGAGATAAAAAATGATTATGTGTAGACATAACTATTTTTATTTATTTCTTCTACTGTTTTTTCATACTTAAAAAAAAAACAGTCAAGTGCGTTTTAGATTCTCGGACTAATAGTTTAGTACATCACAACAGTACTGCTATGTAATTCCCAATAAAGGTTTCTATTACATTAGGAAATACTGGTAGATACATATTGTGCGAGTTCAACTCAGCTATTCAAATTTATAGTAATAAAATATATATATATATATATATATATATATATATATATATATATATATATATATACGTAGGCATCTAGTTTTTTTTATTATTTTGTGGGGTCTGATTTATTACCTGATAGTTTAAGTACAAAAATGTATGTTTAACGCGTATTTACTAACTTTTCTTGATCTTAGAATGAATTATTTTTAGTGTATCTATACTAATATATAAATGTGAAAGTTTGTGAGTATGGATGTTCGTTACTGTTTCACGCCAGAACGGTTAAACGGATCTGGATAAAATTTGGCACAGAGATATATTATAGTCTGAAATAGCACATAGGATATTTTTTGTTTTATTTTGTTGAAAATTGTATGGTTCCCGTGGGATATAGTATGTTTTTGTTTTATTTACAAAGAAAATATGGTTAAAAATGAAGTAAGAACTTTTAATGGCCTTGATTTATGTTATTCTATTGTCAACTTAGATTAGAACTATGTTCCTACACCTACAGTCGTCTTCGCCCACGATATTCGCCAACAAGACAAAGTGGAACTCATAATATTGAAGAAAAAAAACAACGAAAATTATAATATTTATCATTAATAAACTATTCTTTAGTGTAATTAATTTAAACTTGCTACTGTTATTTTAGTAATTAATATAAAATTCTTGATTTTCTCGTAAACAGGTAAATCTATCTATATTCTATAAATTTTCATAAATACAAAGTATGGAGGATTATTTATCGATTTTAAATTACTTGTGTTCCATAAACAGCAAAGTTATTGATAAAATTAAACACACAAAAAAAACACACACAAAATCAAAACAGATCCCTAAAACAGCATATTTTTTTCAACATAAAAACTATAATATTAAAATATCAGTGGGTGACACGTGTAAGTTGACCGTTATACCTAAGAATATGATATTGACAAAATCAAATCCAATCAACGAAATCTATTCTATACCTACATATAATAAAATTCTAACTAAGCCGAATCTGTACATTAAATATTTTTTTGAAAATCTTATTGAAATAGTCATTATAATCGATACCGAGGCCGAAACTGTAGTTTTTAGAATTTTTGTCGTGACCGCATCACGGGAAAAGCACTAGACAGATTTTGATAAAATTTGGTATGATGATAGCTGGTTATCCGGGTCAACATATAGAATACTTTTTACTGCGGGGAAATATCTCATCTCTGAGAAATCTATACTAAACGTTAAAACGTAACTAGAGACGAACCCGAGCGGAGCAACACAACTGTGTTGCTAGTGAAATATAAGCTTGACTATGAAAATAATCTATGTGGCATAATAAAATAAAATATAAACTTCCTTCTTCTAAAAGCCTACAATTTGGACAGCCTATTCGAAATAAAATAAATTGCCTATAAAGAAACAAACCCATTAAAATCCTTTTAAGCGGTTACCTATAATAAAAAAGGTGACCACTAAAACAGGATTTTGTAATTCTACTCCTAATGGGGTGAAAAGGGTTGGCAAAGTTTTTATATGGTTTATATTATTTGACCAAGTTTACTTAAAACTTTATATTTAATCTGATAGGCTAAATGAATGAAACAATATTCCAGCATTTTACATTATCGAGTGAAGATATGATTAATCTCGCTGATCCGCAACAAGATGGCTATTGGAATTTCAAGTGTCAATTAGAAATCACTTGGAAAACAAAAAAAAAACTAATTTAATAATCTCCTTTAGGTATGGTTTATTAATAAGCTTTGAACTTCGTCTGTATTTAAATATTATATGACACTTTGTCAAGGTTGTGTAAATAACATTATTTGGCACTTATTGTTTGTACATTAAGCTCTCTATAGTATATAATGCGAAGTCAACCCGACTTCATCGGTCTAGTGCCTAACAGGTAGAAGTACAGATCTAGAAAATCTGGACTCCCAGTTATCAGCCAGACCAAATATAATTATAGCGATTTTCCTTGAAGGAAAGCTCAACAACAACTCAAAAGTCTGGAAGATTGTGTGTATATCTATAGTACAATATCTACCGCGTTAATTACCAGTCTCAAAGCCGAGACATCAGCCGTGATCGAAACCTGTCTGGAAGACATTAATACAAAGCGGGAAATTTTATGTAATTTTTCGTAATCTATCGCGAATTAAACAAGTTTAATAAGATGCAATCTACGCGCTATTTTTTTATTTTAATACTTTAGTATCAGGCTCTTGTTCCTTTTCTCTCACGACTACTCTTTATTCTATGTTAAATATCATTTGTTATGAGACCACTATTATCTTTGATAATGATATAATAATCTATATTTTCTTAGTTTTCTGAGGATGTATTCTTGATCTAATTAATCAAACACCATAACTTAATGACAGAAAGGAACTACGGATAAAAATCAATACTATTCAAGTAAAAAATTGAAAAGAAATAATTATAAGGGTCCATACCCTTAGAAGTAGCATTTTTTCCTTGAGATTTATGTGGAACAACTCTTATAGTATAATTTATTAATTAAAAAGTAAAAACAAAATCATGAGAAACTAAAACTGGAGAAATACTACAGTTCATACAAATAAATAAATAAAATTGAAGTGACTGTTTGTAATGTTAAAATAACAGCTTTTTACTTATAAGCTAAAAACAATTTTTAAAATTTTTGTCTGTCTGTCTAATCTGTTTCGGCCAATCTCAGGAACGACTGGACCGATTATAACACATTTTTTTGTTCAAAATAATGCATTTTCAGTAAGTTTTAAAATTTAGATATTAAATATTCTTATAATGACATAAATAAGCAGGGAATAATTAATATTCAATATTATTGAAATATAATCAACGTTTTAATGTCTTCACATCAACCAACCAACCGGCTTTAACAAGCGCCAGGTACCTCGCTCAGTGTGACATGTACGTACTGTAATTGTTTTATCTGCTAAACTAATTTAGATCCCATTCTGTAATTTTTATGGTTAAAATAATATATAACTTTATTTTGCAATAAAAATGAATATTAAAATTTAGTTATTAAAAAGTTATTAAAAATTTTATTTGAAATATTTAGGTAGGTACTACTAGTATAGTCAACAAGTGCCTTTTAGATCAACTTTTTTCAACAGTCTCGGAAAATTATGAACGAGGTGTCATGCGATTCGGAATGGTACGTAGATGATTTTTGATAAAAATTAAGTTACGCTTGCAAAAATTGCGAAGGCTATAAACAATTATCTAAAAATAACACTCAATACTCCCAAACACTCCGGAACACTCCCGAAACTGTACGACCAATATTTCTAATTTTCTCAGAGGGATAAAAATACGGCCTAAAACGGTTGCTCTGGCTTGCGCAAACCACGCCTACTTCGGACACTTTATCAATAAAATATATTATTTAAACATATTAAATATTAAATTTTAGAAATTAAAAAAATACAGGGGCATTTTTATTATTTTATTACTGTTTAGGTTGATTCCCCATACAAACTTTCATCCCCATTTTCACCCCCTTAAGGGATGATTTCCGGGATAAAAACTGTCCCATGTCCTTCCTAGAGACTCAAACTATGTCCTTACTACATTTTATCTAAATCGGTCCAGTAGTTTCGGAGCTTCTTCGGTACAAACAAACAAACAAACAAATATTTTTTTTTCTCTTTATAATATTAGTATAGATAAGTAATAAGATAGACTATATATATATATATATATATATATATATATATATATATATATATATATATATATATATGTATATGTACCTACGAGTATATGTATTATGTATACATACATAGTTATGATGAGTTGTTGTGGGTTGATTTATAACGTGTTTTTCCATGAGAATGAGATAATCTCTCGCGGTAAAAAATATATGTCATTCTTCAGCCCTCCGATTATCTCTACATAAAAAATCACGCCAATCACTCTGTTTCGACGTGAAAGAAGAACAAACAAAGTCAAAGCCAAACTGTATACCGCAGAAAGAGAAAGTATTAAATTTACAAATGCATTCAAGTAGTTTATATTAATTATCAGATAGCGTTCACAATTATAAAATAGTAGTAAAAAAAAGAAAAATGTGATTTTTATGTTTTTCCGTTAAAATTTTCCAATTTTTCTCTTTATAAGAACCTTCCTCAGACTTCAACGAATATTTGAAAAAAAATAATTTACCAAATATTCCAGGCATTCTCGAGGTTTGCGCTTAGCAACACATTAAGCCATTCATTTTTATTTATAAGATTAGATTATATTAATATAAAAAAAAAATTAAAACCGTTCCGTCGATCATATCAATTCTTTAAAATCCCATAACTTTACAAGTAAGCCTTAAATTAAAAAAATATAACGTGTACATACATACATGTTCATATCTCCTAGATGTGCAAATATGCCTAATATGAACGAATTTCAGAACTTTATTTTCCTTGTCCGCTTCACGTGAAATGCCATTTTTACATACATTAATTACATAAGCTTTATAATTTCGTTATTACAGTACTATGCACAATAAATCAGCAAAACATATTTAATATTAAAAAAAAAATACTATTTATCTATACATAAAATAAAATTCTAATTGAGTCGAATCTGAACTTCAAATATTTTTTGGAAAATCTTATTGAAATAGACATTATTATCAATACAGAGGCCAAATCTATAGTTTTTAGAATTTTTGTCTGTCTGTCTGGAAAAGCATCACATGAAAACTACTGGAAAGATTTTAATGAAATTTGGTATGATGATAGCTAGTTATCCGGGTCAACATATAGGATATTTTTTACTGCGGGAATATAATTTATTTCTGAGAAATCTATACTAACCCTTAAAACGTATCTAGGGACGAACCTGAGCGGAACAAGCGTGAGTCGCTAGTCAAATATAAAAAATAAGTGTTACGTTCCACATACAGTATATGTGTCGATATTTATTTATTTATTTACTTTAGAACGTACAGGCTACCTATAGCCTATACATATAATTTCAAGGAATCTCTTAGGAGGGTTTTGTGTTTGATCTGCATGTACATAAATATGTCTGATTCACCGATTTTGATGATTTATACGTTGTTAGTTTCGTCTTAAGAGGCCTATCACAAAATGTACTGAGTTCTGAGGTATTGAGTTCGAGCGGCCGACACATCGCTGTTTTTAGCATTTTCTGCAGAAGTTATTTAAAAAAAAGTATGTTATTACGTTTTTACTTTTTTTTTATAATGTTATTACGTTTGAACTGACGTATATTCTGGTATAAATTTTACTTAATAATATTAATGTTGTAAGGATATATTTACAGCTAATTCTGAACGTTTTTAGTAGTTTTTAAGATTTTGAAAAGATTTTTTTTTTTTTTTTGTAGTAATCCAATACATATTTTCAAATTCCGAGGCCGCTATGAACTCAAACACTATATACGACATATTATTATATATTTTTCATTTCGTTTGCTTAGTACAGTATTGCAATCCATAAGCTTGAAAAAGTGTCGTCGCGTATTTTATTAAAAACTTGCTTCAGAATTTTGCTTTTATTTCAATTAATAATGAAAATTTGCGAAAAGTGAGGCCGCTATGAACTATATTAATAATTATTCTCCATTATACAATAAGTCAAAATTATCAAAGAGTTACAGTTTCACTGAATAAGAACGTTAAAGATGGGCATTAAATTGAAAAATAACAGTCAAAATGTAAGAGGCCTCTAAATGATACGAGTATCATATAGGTATTATTAAAAATTCAAAATTTCAGACTTTAGACACCAATTTCTATGTTTTGAAAAATAAAATTTCATCCGAATCAATCGAGTGGGGTATCAAAATATACGATTTTAAGTATTTTTAAGTTAATTGCATACAAGTGGCAAAATTCGCAGCTAGTAAAACATGTATGTCATCTTTTTATTTATTTATTTATTTATTTTTAGTGCATTTTTATGGTTATCTTTTAGTTACTTGCATGTTTCCGCAATAATCAAAAATATATATAATTTTTGGCCACCGGTAGGTGGCCCAGCAGTCGGGTTCTAGGATTTTTTTATTTTTATTACTAACGGACCGACATTGTACTTAATTTATTAACGTCGGGAAACGTATTTGATCATACCACCTTCATACATACAGGTGGTTATGACCGACTCACCGGCAAAGCCAGTACTACCCACTAAAACCCAACGGAACCTCCCACGTCTTAATGGGGCGTCACAAGATCGACTCAACCACGATGTTCCGATGGCAGATCTGCCGAAGCAAACCACAACAATCATTCGGTCCTCTCTGTCCACTCTGCTATCAGGGAAGTACCAGGAGCATCCCGCTTGGGATACTTCCCACCGTGGTGGGCCACATTCCAGTTCATTAATAATTTATCTGTACGTGTGTATGTCACAGAATTACTCCTAAACGGCCGGACGAATTTTGATGTTTTTTTTAATGTCATAGTATTTTTTGCTGTCGAAATTAATTTTGCAACAAAAACTAAAAGCCAGCGTTCGGACAGGACAACGTCCAATAGTAAATATATAAAAAGATACAAGTGATATTAATCTACATTTAGAATCTAGATTATTGAACCTGAATTACTCAACTTAGATATTTATTTGCATGTTAATCTTTTAATATTGATAACAGCTTTCTCTAAACTAGAGATAGAAATATGATATAGGCCTTGCTACGGGTTCGTCCCTAAACAAGAACAAATCTATCCCAAAGGAACCGTACAATTTTCCGGGATAAAAGTAACCTATGTATGTTCTACTCCAGACTATAATCTATCTCTGTGCAAAATTTCATACGGCTTGAAAGAGCAACAAACATACATCCATCTATCCTGACAAACTTACACATTCATAATATTAGTATGGATATGTTAAAATATTCATCTCTTAATTTGACCATTTGTCATTTTTTCTTATTTGTTACAGCGGTGTCGTAGCTGACATGTTCAGATATCGTATTCATAGGTAGGTAGGTAAATTATAGTAAGTTTTTGCAACTATAGGTTATATTCTGTCATATAGAATATACTGTTGAATATATAATAGTATCTAAGAAAAAATTACAACTACTAAAATGAATCCACGATGATAAAAAAGAACCTGATATTCGCATATTTGTTCCTTCAGTAAATAAATCTTTATATAACGCTTTAATCGTAAATCCACATGAACCTTAGCTTTATAAAAAGGATAAATAGAAATTTTCGCAATTAGAACATTAGTAAGAAAACTTTACATCTTCTTTAACTTTTCTTTGACGACACGTTTGGCTCAGTGTGTAGTGACCCTACTTGCTGTGCCAGCGGTCGCGGGTTCGAGTCTCACTGGGGTTTTTCATATGTGTGATGAACACGAATGTTTGTACTCCAGTCATGAGTGTTTATATTCATAATATGAATGTATTTAAAGTTGTGTGAATGCCCTAACATATTTATTTATTTATGTAGTTACATCGTTTATTTGACTAATTAGGTACTTACCTTATGTACTAACGATCGTGCCGCCTCTTCGATGTTAATGTTTTCCTTAGCAGATGTCTCGAACCATCCCGCGAATCCTTTCTCCCGACAATATTCATCCATTTTCGTTGGAGAGTTAATAATACCTTCTTTCTGTTGGTCGCACTGTGGGATAGAATTAAAAGAAATTAAAATTAAACGAAAAAAATATGTATACATGAGTGTAAGTTTTTTGTAAGTTTTATATATCTTTTTCTTAAAACGTTTCATACTTGATAGAAAAAAAACTATGAAATATCCATGATACAATAAATTGATCATTTTAAGGCGTAATAAGAGTATATAGAAAGTGGGGAACGAAAAGATGAAAAAAATGAGCATAAATGAAGTAAATTGAAAGTGTAATTAGTAGTGAGAAATTGTTCTCAGACACTCAATTAGTCAAAACTTAGTGCATATATAACGAGTGTTTATGAGTCGTCAGGTAACTCTTGTGAACTTAAAACAATAACACATCCATAGTGTAAAAGACGCGCTTTAATTTCCGGTCTCAGAACTTATAGAACGTTGTTAGGTTTTCCACAGCAAGAGAACTAGAGTCATACATTTTTACTTTATACTTATATAACAAAACTGTAACAATAATTCTTAATCGAACCCAAACATACCTTGTTAGCCAACAATATACACGGTATTGGTGATCCATCTGCTAACTGAACCTTAGTGTCTAGGTCATTTTTCCACTTAACAACTGCATCGAATGTGGCTACGCGGGACACGTCGAAAACAATAAAAGCGCCCACCGCCTCTTTGTAGTACACCCGGGTCATGTTACCGAAACGTTCTTGACCTGTAAGATAATCATGGAATTAGTTGTATCGATTACTTAATACCAGCTTTGTTTTTGGTTTGGTGGATAAGATTAAATATTCTTTATTCGTTACACCATTACTGCGTGTAAGAAGGACAATCAAACTAATTACAAGTAAATAAACTTTGGCTTTTTATTTATATATAATTTTTTGTTTGAACGCACTAATCTCTGAAACTACCATTAAAAATAACCTAAAAATCGTTCAATTTAAATAATTCCTTCTTTCTTAAAAATCTTTTCCTATGGCCTAGTTATTGAAATAGAGACACTTTACAACACGACGACTGGAGTTCTATTCACAAACAAACTACACAGCTTCCGTTTTACATACGTAGAAAAAAAAATTGAATAGAGGATTTAAAAGATTCGAGAATACATAGATATCTATATTACAATAAGCTTAAAGTTATAAATAATAAAGCTTTAAATATTTAAAAAGCAATTAGGTCTTACATAATGACATCAATAAGGGACCATAACAAGTAACGACATGAACAGTAGCAAATAAATAATCATAAGTGACATAAACATCCATGAAAACATTAATTCCATTTCGTCCATCTTTTATGTTTTTAAATTCTGTATTAAATGGGTGATTTTAGAAATGTCAATAATATTTTTTTAAATGTCCAACATATTGATATAATGACTAATTTATAAAAACTTTTTTCAATCAAATCAAAATACACTTTAATCAAATAGACTTCCAAGCACTTATATACTAGAATGCTGTATATTATATAATTATTCTAATGCACAATATATTACGTAGAGTTTACTTAATATTGAATAATAAAAGTGTAACTGATCGCTGTCTGTACATGGAAGATATCTGACAAAAACTATTATTGGGGGTCTTTATTAACGCAATAGAACCCAAAACAATGATTTTTAGAATTTGGCCTGTTTGTCTGTGTGTTTGTGCGCACTAATCTTAGAAACGGCTTAGCCGACTTGGATGCGGTTTTCATTTATGTATTTAGTTAACATTTAGTCCTATTTGTTGTTTTTTTCAATCGGTTTATAAATAAAAAAGTTATGTCAGTCAATTGAAAGAACCACCTAGATGTTGAAATAAATTTAAATTAATATTTCTGATGACAGCATTAACCTTAAAAAATGTTTTAATCGACTAATTTGGAGGCCATAAACAAAAAAATACAAGGCTAACAATACTGTTTAAAAATCAATTTTAAAATTATTATCTACATTTTATATCACTTTTTAGATGATAAAAGCTGTACATTGGCGCATTTAGCCTATTGAATTCACAACCACTACACATTAACCCCGTTTTATATGTTAATTAGATACATGTATGTTTTTAGTTGAAACTATTTCATTGTTATCTATAAAATAAAGTTTTGAAATCCTTCTAACCATTCTCAAGGTATGTGCGTGTGTTCAAGCAGAAACAAAATTATTCAAAAAAAACCTGATTTAGCAACATTTCATTAAATATTTTTTTAATATTTTTTTTATTCATAATTATAATAAATATTACGAAAAAAAATTTAAACAAATACCAACCTGCTATATCCCATAGCTGCAAACGGATTACAGTATTCGCGTCCCAATTAAGCACTTTAAGAGCGAAATCGACTCCGATGGTAGCACGGTAATGTTGACTGAAGAACTGGTGTACATATCGCTTGATGATTGAAGTCTTGCCAGTTCCAAGCTCACCGATGACCAGGATCTTGTACAGATGCTCTCGCCGTTCAGCACTCGCTGGTGCATGCGTCTGAAAGGAAATTATAAAATCAGATAGTATATCTTAGGTGATTAGTATGTATGTATGTATTCAGCCCTTTTTAACGTCCCACTGCTGGGCATGGGCCTCCCTTCAATACGAGGGGGGATCAGGCCATAGTCCACCACGCTGGCCAAGTGCAGGTTGGCGGACTTCACATGTCTTTCAAAAACTTGCTAGGTTCTCTCAGACATGCAAGTTTCCTCACGATGTTTTCCTTCACCGTAAGGCAAGTGGTAATCAAATTAGAAATGATTCGCACATGAAAATATCAGAGGTGCGAGACCCGGGATTTGAAGCCGCTTCACTCGGTTTCCCAAGCGAGCGCGTCACCACTGGGCTACCACTGCCTAGTGGTGATTAGTAGACATCGAATTATATGCATTTACATATTTGCATATGCGAATGCATGAAACGCTATTTTTAGCGTTATCACATATTTCAGTCCTTTTTCATTGACAGTACTAATTTTAGTAGTTAAATGTGTGAGGCGTGTTTTACTACCGTGAAGAGTTCTGAGTTGATTATCGGAAGAGGTCCGTGATAATTTAAATACTGTTCTGTAAGAATAAAGAAGTTTTAAAGGAATAAATAAATTATATTGTCACAAGAATTACGAGTATATATACTTTAGAAGGAGAAAATAAATGTAAATTTTGATAACAATTAGTACTTTGATTGTGTATATCTTGTGCATATTTCGCCCTTTTTAGTGCATATTTTGACATTTTGATAGTGCATATAATCCAATGTCTAGTGATTAGTTATAACTTTTTAAGTAAAACCGACTCCAAAATTTATATTCTGTATTTATAGCTGGAATTTACACTTTAATTTATATGGCACCAAGTTTATAAATCATTAAAAAAGGATAGGAACAATCGATTTATTTATGGCAATATATAATAGTACTAATAGGCAATAATACTCGTACATCCGGAAAAAAATAGGATATATTTAACGATTTTTGAAGTCGGTCACAAACTATTATAAACAAAATGCAACTTAATAAATAAAAAAGAAAGTACGGAAGTAAAAATTAAAGGGTTCGAGTTACTTGAAGCAGATAATCGCACCTGTAATAAAAAAAATATTACTAAAAATATAGAGTACAAGCAGACTAGCCCATGTTATATATCTTAGTAATAAAACTAGCTTTTACAGAAATAGTTCACTCGGACATATCTTAATTACTTCCTTTGCACAAACTTATTAAAAACACTTCACTAAAAGTATTTTTAGGTTTCCTATCTACATAGTCACTTTTAGTGCATTTCAAGATTTGCTATATATTCTAGTTTGCACCTAACATGAGTAGCGTCAGCAAAAATAGCCTACGATAGCTTAAGATAGCGTACCTTTTTATAGCAAAAAAAAAACTCAAAACGAAATAGTTAATAAATATTTTTACCTCGTCAGTATTTATGTGTACTGATGTCATCTTTTATAAGACTTCCACATTTTATTTAAAATCTACACTGGCTATATTCATTATAGGCGGTATACTTATTAACGAAGTGCTACCCTACTAAATGACCTGGTATGAGAATCACGCGAGTGAAGCCTTACGTCCCCTAGTTAAGTCAATGAGATTGTAATAAGATATTCCAGTATCCGTCTTGTAAGTGTTTTACATAATTTGTTTTGGACTGTTTACAACAGATTGTAAATATTTCATCAATTTTATACTCATGAATGTTGCACGTGGAGCTTTTAAATTAAAAAAAAAGAAATGTCAGAAGATTTTGGTGTAAGACAAAATATTAAATTAAAAAAATGTTTTTTCCATTTTTGTTGTACAAGAAAAAGCGTTAAATAAAAAAGTACCTAATTTTGATTTCATTCGGTGAAAAAATGTATTTTTAAAATAACGTATTATGTGCATTGATATATAAAAACATAGATACACATTTCCTAATAAATATATCTTCAAAAAGTGGCATCGACATTTGAATTTAAAACTCAAACCAAAGAATAAAATTCGAAAGTAATTGTCTAAACATAAATTCAAACTTACGCACTCCACATAAAGTACTTTTTTAAGCGAAACAATGTGCATTTTAATTTTATCATCCGAAAAGCAAAGAACAGAAGACATTTGAAAAAGGCGCATAATCGAATTGTGTGCTTCTTTTTGAGGACACTTTTGGGACGCTAATTGTGTACCTTGAGTTTTTGTATATCAATGATTATGTGCTTTATATTATACTAGCGACTCACCCTCGTTCCGCTCGGGTTCGTCCCTACTTACGTTTTAGCGTTTAGTGTAGATTTCTCAGAGATGAGATATTTTACCGCAGTTAAAAGTATCCTATATGTTGACCCAGATAATCAGCTATTATCATACCAAATTTCATCAAAATCCCTCCAGTGTTTTTTCCGTGATGCAGTAATAGACAGACAGACAGTTAGACAAACAAAAATTCTAAAAACTATAAATACGGCCTCTGTATCTATAATAATGTATAGATTTTCCAAAAAATATTTAATGTACAGATTTGGCTCACTTATAATTTTATTCGGTTCAGTTAGAATTTTATTCTATGTATAGATAAAGTGTCATATTTGATATGAACTAAGTATATAAAATGTAGAATTATGGAGTAAAAAAAATATATTAAATTTAATTTCACAATACGAAACTTTTAGCTGTTAGAAAGATTTTTTTAGGCCCAAAGCTGTAAGCTGATAAAACACCATTATTGTAATAATAAAAAGTAAAGATACAGAAAAAAATATGTATAAACAATTTGCGAAGATCCTTAAAACTTTGAAATAAATTAAAAAAGTGTGTTACTCTTTGGTCGTAATGAATGGTAGACTTAGTTTTAATTATTTTAACAGAAACAGTGTCTTACAAGGTACAACGTACAATACCCCTAGTTACGACTTGGTCTAGTAAAATTACTGTCTTAAAAGATTTTAATCTATACACATAAATAAAGGGCAGTGGTAGCCCAATGGTAACTCGCTCGCTTGGGTAACCGAGTGAAGCGGGTTCAAATCCCGGGTCTCGCACCTCTGATGTTTTCATGTACGAATCATTTCTAACTTGATTACCACTTGCCTTACGGTGAAGGAAAACATCGTGAGGAAACCTGCATGCCTGAGAGAACCTAGCAAGTATTCGAAAGACATGTGAAGTACGCCAATCCGCACTTGGCCAGCGTGGTTGACTATGGCCTAATCCCCCGAGTATTGAAAGGAGGCCCGTGCCCAGCAGTGGGACGTTAAAAAGGGCTGAATACTAATACTACTACATAAATAAAATTGAAGTGTCTGTATGTAATGTCAAAATAACAGCTTTTTACTATATGCATATGAAATTATATACGGTACTTATAAGAAAAACACAATTTGTTAAATTTTTGTCTGTCTGTTTGTTCTAGCTAATCTCCGAAACGGCTAGACTGATTTTGACGGGACTTTCACTGGCAGATAGCTGATGTTATAAGGAGTAACTTCGGCTACTTTTATTTTAGAAAAAAAAATTGGGTCCCGCTCAAAAAAATTAAAACGTACATAGGGACGCACCCGAGCGAAGCAAGGGTAAGTCGCTAATATACAATAAGAAATACATATAAACGAACATAGACTCCTCTATTTTGAAAGTTGTTTTATTTATTTTTTAAATATATCCAATGTCATGTAATTCGTACTAGTTAATTATATCACTTTCTCTTTTGTGCGTCAAAATAAAAAATGAGGACTTCTCACAGTTCTTAGGTTTCCGTCAACAGTGAGACACTTAATGATACTATTACTACAACATGCTGTAAAGCCAAAAGCACACTCAATACATTTTTATACTCGTAAACTAAAATCCCCCACAAGTTTAGGTTTTTTTCATGTTTTTGGGCTATTCTCAGAAATTACTGTATGAATTTTACTGTATGAAGGAGGGATTATCCTTTGTACGCTACCTTTGTACGCTAAAATTCTTAGACATTTTGCAAAATATACAAAAAAAAGGCTACTGACATGATGATATTTGTAATTTAAGTCGAAAAAAATGTCCTTTCTTATATTAAAAAATGGTGAGTGAAGCGAGGATGGACCACTAATTTTTAATTAATAAATATATTTAAACGAGCAATTCTTGTATATTTATATCTTTATTTATTTATTTATACCGGCGATCTCGGAAACGGCTCTAACGATTTTGCTGAAATTTGGTATATGGGGGCTTTCGGGGGCGAAAAATTGATCTAGATTAGTCACATGTCTGGGAAAACGCGTGTTTTCGAGTTTTCATGCGTTTTTCTTATGCATTATTCTACGCAAAATTTAATCGCGACATCTATACAACTGTCTCAGTAACACTTAGTCACTTAATGTAAAATTATTTTTAAGCCAAATTAAAAAGAAAATTATTCTTATCGCGACATCTATACAACTTTCTCAGTAACACTTAGTCACTTAATGTAAAATTATTTTTAAGCCAAATTAAAAAGAAAATTATTCTTATCACGACATCTATACAACTGTCTCAGTAACACTTAGTCACTTAATGTAAAATTATTTTTAAGCCAAATTAAAAAGAAAATTGTTCTTATCGCTACATCTATACAACTTTCTCAGTAACACTTAGTCACTTAATGTAAAATATACAATCTTTCAAGAACTCCGAGCGAAGCTCGGTCGCCCAGGTACTTTTTAATAATAAACATTAGTTATAGGCAAGATTAGAACCAAAGATCTAGGATGTAAGCGGTAGCATGGGTTCATATTTAACATTCTAAAAGAACAACATTGTAACTTAGCATTGTAAAAATTCAAAAATAGAAAATGATTTATAATTTTTTGAATTATTAAAGTTTAAATTCAAATTTGCTACAACACTGAGTGGTTTCCAGCGACTAAACATCTATCTATACATATAATAAAATTGTAACTAAGCCGAATCTGTATATAAAATATTTTTTAGAAAATCTTATTGAAATAGTCATTATTATCGATACTGTCTGCCTGTTACCGAATCACGGAGAAACCACTGGAGGGATTTTGATGAAATTTGGTATGATGATAGTTAGTTACCCGGGTCAGCATATAGGATACTTTTTACTGCTGGAAAAAATCTCATCTCTGAGAAATCTGTACTAAACGTTAAAACCCGAACCCGAGCGGAACGAGGGTGAGTCGCTAGTTTACAATATGTTACATTCTACACGACCACGAACATCATAAAGATTGGTTGGGGCTGCGAAAATGATCTGGAACCTAGTCACCGATTGGTATTTTCTAGCTCTTCTAGCAAAATTAAATGCACTAAACATAAGCACTTATTGATATTAAAAAAAAATTGTAGAAAGTACAGTACAAAATAATGATTTCTTGTACAATGTCAAAATGTCAAAAATTCCGTTTTTTGCAGCCAGCATCACAAGCCATTTGTTTTGCTACTTCAAACTAATATTACTTACCTAACATAATAAAATATATGTTACGCAACAATCAAGTTTTGATCCCATTACACTTTGTATAAGACGAGATAGGAATGATAAGTACTTGTTGATATTAAGTATGCCTAAGTATACATTTATCACGCGGAAACTACTAAACACATATGCTGTACTTACGCTTTAGTTCTGTTAGACAAAAATAGTGTATCTATCATACAGCTAAATTTCAATAAATATTTAGTTATTTTATTTTTAACTTCCATAAACCTCACTTATAATATTCAAAGTGACCCTACCATGAGTTCATTTACGCAATGGCATTAAGTGATTACCGTGGGAATTGTCTCTCGCGTATCAATAATGAAAGCTCCCAAATAGTGATACAATTTCATAAATTATCTAGTGGTTTTAAAAACAAATGAGTTTACACAGCAAAAGTGACCTAATTTTAATGAAATACCTATGGAATAATACAAAAAAAAATCATTATAGACTTTTAAGTTATTTAGTGGTAAAGCCATTTAATGCACAGGAGCTTACGGTGTTTAAAAATAGTATTCTTTGATATTATTTAAGACTTAATTTTATATAAGAGACTTAACGATTAGCTATCATTTTCAAAAGGTAAACAGTCATTTTTAATAAATAATCTCGTTTAGATATTCAAATACCTCCGAATATTGCTACCAAAAATATCACATATAATATTGCTCTTGATATAAATGTATGTGGTTAATTTTTAATAAGTAATAATAAATAAGTATTGTATTGTTCTATAATAGTTTCTATATCCTTTTTATTTATTTTTTTATTGCTTTGCCATTAAAAGCTCTTTTAAGTGGAAAAGCTGTCGGAGCCGTAGTAGTTTCCTCGTGGAACTTTGATAAAATTAATTCATTTATTTCAATGTGCTTGTTAAAGTTAAAAACTATTGAAATAAATACACTTTTTCATTTACAATATTGACAGGTTAAAAAAATATATATATTTATAACCAAATTTATAAGACGAGATCCATGAGTTTGTATTTTGTAAAAGTAAGCTATCGACATTATGCCTGAGTTAGATGTATACTTTCTATTTCGCTATATATTTATACTTATATATATTTGATAAGTGTCCAGAAATAAGCAGAGGCGGATCTAAATACTACTATATACTATTTACATACGTAATTTGAGTATCAAAATCATATTTATATTAAAACTTCATAATTAATATTAGCAGACCAGAGGCAGACATTGACACAGACCTAAAAAAAATTGACCGAAAAGTAAAAAATAAATCTGAATATCGACAACAGCTGTCTTAATGTAGCTAAGAACCATTCAGATGAACCCTATACCTAAACAAAAAAAAACTCCAAAACGCCAAATGCATGCAAAACTAAAATTTTATATAATATTATAAAGCTGAAGAGTTTGTTTGTTTGTTTGGTTGAACGCGACAATCTCAGGAACTACTAATCTGATTTGAAAAATTCTTTTTGCATTAGATAGCCCGTTAACTGAGGAAGGCTATAGGCTATAGCCTACCTCCCGGGAAAATGTATGGTTCCCGTGGGATAGATTTGTTTTTGTCTAGGGACGAACCCGAAGCGAAGCGAGGGTGAGTCGCTAGTAGGTATAAATATAGCAATAATTTCAACCTAAGCAATGCAGGTTTAGTCAATAATTGTTTCTTATTTAAAAGCTACTAAAAATCGACATAATTCCCGTCATCTCAACAACATATTACCGACCTCGACTTCTAATCCTTGTTGACGTTAATTTATTCCAATTAACAATCGGCTGTACATTTCCTATCGCGTGTCCATACATCTACCGCTTCGTACAATCAGTCGTGATCAAAACACATGTCATGTGTTAAATATATACTTATATTATAAGCAAGTTTGCATATTCTCATATGTAAATAAATACTGTTTATGTACCTATTAAATACTTAAAAGGAATATAAAAAAAAAACTTTTCTTTGCAAAACTATATTCACCAAGTAATTTTGATTCGTTGTGATTTAAAACTCAATGAAACGAAAATGAAACGGAAATGCAACATTAAAAAGAGACAAACACATAAATATATAGGACGAGAGAATGAGATAGAGAGAATACATTGCCATGTTGCCATGGTAACCGTTGCTATTGTCTGACAAATATATAATAATAGTAAGTTTCACTTCTACCATGTGTGAATTGCACACACACACTTTTTTTTAATAACTGTAGAATCCTGGGACATTAATTAAAGCGATTAAAGTACACTAATTACTGTTTATTATTTTTAAATCAGACTAGCAACTTACCCTTGCTTCGCTCGGGTGAGTCCCTAGCTACGTTTTATTGTTTTAGGCGGAACCCTAATTTTTTTTCTAAAATAAAAGTAACCTAAGTTACTTATTATAACATCAGCTATCTGCTAGTGAAATTCCCGTCAAAATCAGTCCAGCCACTTCGGAGATTAGCCGGAACAAACAGACAGACAGACAGACAAAAATTTAAAAAATTGTGTTTTTCTTATAAGTACCGTACATAATTTCATGTGCATTTAGTAAAAATCTGTTACTTTGACATTACAAAGAGACACTTCAATTTTATTTACCTGTATAGATAATAAAATGTTCACGTGTCTCGTCATTATGACACAACATCCTTCTTTTCTTTTATTCATCTTTTTCCCTACATTCTATTTTAAAAAATACTGATATACATATCCTTTTATTCTTAAAATATCTTTTTACGCATACTCATCTTGCAAATACCACATAACTTTTTTGCGTCACGGGTACACTTATGTATGTACACTGTACAGTTTTGAAATATCAAGAACTCATAAAAGTAAGGAAAAAATAAACGTGAACCCCCGTTTTCCCTCCTAAAACCATTGTCAGTGACCACGTAAGCTCAATGAGTACGATTGTACGTATTACATATAAAGAAATAAAATTTGTCGTCTTTAAAAAAAGCCGAAATTAGTCCAATTTCGGTGAATGTTACTTTTGCGGATGCAGATTTTATCTTGATAAAATGTGAAGGAACTCATTTTATTAATATTTGTTTTAACGATGTATGCACGTATATATTAAAAATGGTTGTGTATAAGTATCACAAAAAATTCTCCACCTCTTAGGATGACATTTATAATGTAAAAACTTTAGTTTGTTCTATACATATAATAAAATTATAACTAAACCGAATTTATTTTGATTTTTGTTTCCCGACGTTTCGATTGCTTTACAGCAATCATGGTCACGGGAGAGACTAAGGTGTTAGATGTCACAAAGCATTATATAGTTGTTACAGACAGCCTACCCACAATTAACAAAAATGAATTCAAAATTTTGAAACTTAGCATCAATGTACCTTACAATATTTGTTAATTTTAATTTTAAACATTTTATAATTTTAATTTTAAACTTGAAATATGGAATATTATTTATATAATTTTAGCATTATAATTATTTCAATTTTTTAGAAAACTTATTATTATATTATTGTTTAATAATCTATATTTTTAGTGTTACCATTATTATATTCTATGTCTACTTTAGAAAATAAAAATTAATTAAAATTACATTTACAATTAATATTTTACAATATTTTACAATTGTAAATGTAATTTTAATTAATTTTTATTTTCTAAAGTAGACATAGAATATAATAATGGTAACACTAAAAATATAGATTATTAAACAATAATATAATAATAAGTTTTCTAAAAAATTGAAATAATTATAATGCTAAAATTATATAAATAATATTCCATATTTCAAGTTTAAAATTAAAATTATAAAATGTTTAAAATTAAAATTAACAAATATTGTAAGGTACATTGATGCTAATTTTCAAAATTTTGAATTCATTTTTGTTAATTGTGGGTAGGCTGTCTGTAACAACTATATAATGCTTTGTGACATCTAACACCTTAGTCTCTCCCGTGACCATGATTGCTGTAAAGCAATCGAAACGTCGGGAAACAAAAATCAAAATAAATCCGCGAAAAAATCCGAAAAGATAGTTTTATTTAAATGTCTAATATTCGCGTAAATCTAAGAAAGTATTAACTAAACCGAATTTGTACATTAAATATTTTTTTGAAAATATTATTGAAATGAAATAGACATTATTATCAATACAGAGGCTGAATCTATTGTTTTTAGAATTTTTGTCTATCTGTCTGTCTGTGACCGCATCACGGAAAAACTACTGGAGGGATTTTGATAAAATTTGGTATGATGATAGCTGGTTATCCGGGTCAACATATGGGATATTTTTTACTGCGGGAAAATATCCCATCTCTCAGAAATCTATATTAAACGTTAAATCGTAAGTAAGGACAAACCCGAACGGAACGGGGGTGAGTCGCTAGTATAGAATATGTTTCCAGAACATTGGCAACTATGAATTTTTTGTCTTGTTAAATATCTAATCTACTAAAAATAATAAAAAGAAATATCTTTGAATTTGACATATTGGCGGAAGTTAGATTGTACAAAAATGAAACACGCTTCATTTTAAGTAAGCAGAAGAACGACTTAAGTAATTGGGAATAGCTGGCTGGAGCTGAATGAGTTCAGGCAAAAGCGACGTACTAATAACACATGAGTGGAGCCGTGGATAAAAGCTGGTAAATTATATCCTTATAGGTAATGCTTTTGCTTATTTTAAAAAAAAATCTTTTCTGTATGCATAATTAATTACAAAAAAAACATTTACGTTTATCTCACCAGATTCCGTAATCTTAAGAACAAGTGAACCGAGTTCACGAGCCTTTGACGAGATAGTGGAATATTTTATAACTAGGAAATTCACAAAACACTTACATTCTTAATTTGCTTCGGCGACATTTTCACATAAATTTAAAAAAAAACACTCAGTAAATATAAAAATCTTGTTGCCTCAAACGATGTTTTAAAACAGAAGTTAACATGGCTCACTACACTAATTTATAACCGAAACTCATATTTTTCTTACTTTTCTCCATCTAAATCTAAATCCTTTAAATATCAAATGTCAATTAATATAAGCGGGAATTAATTTAAGAACCAGTTAAAAATAGGTGAAATAATTATGTATAATAAAATATTCATTCACTGATTTACTTATTCTAAACAACACGAAAAGAAGGTTATTCACAGGAAAACTACGGTTTGCTTAGCAATGTCAAAATTTTAATTTTTTTTTTTTTGAAGGGTACTGAGGGAGCTATGACACTTCACTTAGTTCCACAAATTAAATGTATAATAATATAATTAAGCACTTCTACTTTTTAAATTGTAATTTAATTTTATTTGAATTTCACTCTCAAACGGTACGTCAACGTCAGTTTACAATATCGAACTATTACTCGAGTCCGATGACCGAGTATTTATTCAGCCACTTGGAGTGAAGCTTATCGGACACATGATAAGGACTCGAGTAGCTACATTGTCATATAACTTCATCTTTCCAGAATATATTTAGATGTTTTATTTTATTAATTTTATTAAAACATGAAATTTCGTTATTTAATTAATTTTGTTTTTGTATCATTTAATTATTTTCCAAAGCTCACTTAAGATTTAACCGAATCGCCTGGAGTATATGTACGTCTTATGTCTAAACGGGACAAACGGGTTCTGTAGGATCTTTCCGTCGATAGTTTCTTGGGCCGGTGACACTCTTAACTACAATGTAAGGCAATATTATAACTGTCTATAAATATATTTGTTTGACTACAATTTAATATAATTAATTTATAATAGTTACTATTCCTATTTTTTCTTTAAAAAATTTCTTCACTTTTGATATTGAGAACGTATTAAGCTTTTTGAGTCTAGAATGCATGATTAGCATTAATCTATTCAAAATCTCTCCTTCTCTCTCTATCTTTACCTCTCATTTATTAGAGATTATTACTTTTTATTACTTTTAAAAATATTAGCATAAATTAAAACGCACATTGAAATACAGATTTACAAAAGAAAATAATAAATGTTGCTTTGTTTCCACCATATGATAAAATAACGACTGACATCACTAACATTAGCAATGAAGGCCCCTACAATTACAAGAAGTAGTTTTATTTCAGTAAGAAATAGAACTGTAGTAATAACAAATTATAGAAGACATTTTTATCCAACTGCGCGACGCAAAGGAGGATAATGTTTTTATCAATCTATGTATGTACATATGTTTGTTCCTACGTGGCGTTCTAGAGACCGAACACGTAGGCCGATTTTGATGATTCTTACATTGTTAGATTCCATCTTGATAACGCGAGTGTCATAGGGTATATAGATATCATTAAAAATCAGAATGGCGGATTCCAGGTGTTTTGTGTTTTGAAAAAATGTTTTCTCCGCATTAATCGAGTGGGGTATCAAAATATAAGATTTTAAAAGGCAATTACAAAAATATATACAAGTTATATGTTTAAAAATAATTTAGAACAAAAAAATGTTATTTTTAAATAAAACTAAAAATGTAAAAGACCTGTAAATAAAAAAATAGTTTACATAAATAAAACACAAAACAGGTGGCGAGACACGCAGCAGATATACGATATGTATTTGTTTCCGACTGCGTAATACTATGTTTCTTAGTCAACTTGTTTTGATCTTTTTAGTTCGCTTTCTACGCAGCCAGTTTTTTTTTATTTTTGTAAATTATTAAACAAAACAATCTTTTCTGGTTGTTTTGCGAATTTATTTTGATTTTTGGTTCCCGACATTTTGAATGCTTTACGCTTTACAGCAATCTTCGATATAATATCAACATTCGTGTAAATCTATGAAAGTCTTAAATTATGGAAGAATTTAACGAAAGGAAAATTTAATGAAATTTTTCGTATCACTTGCATATAAAAACCAATCTATATATGCAAAATTATTTTAACCGTATATCTGTAATTGATATATCATCAAAAAGATTTTTATTGAATGCGATTATTAAGATATAATTGCATTATATACTAAAGATAATTGTTATCTTCATATTACTCACGTGTGACGAAAATGAAGGCAAAATGAATTTATATTTATATAGCGACTCACCCTCGCTTCGCTCGGGTATGTCCCTAGTGACAAAATAAACATACCTATACCACGGGAACTGTATATTTTTCGGGGATAAAAAGTAGCCTACGTGCTATTCCAGACTATAATTTATTTTTGTGGCAAATTTCATCCAGATCCGTTCAGCCGTTCTGGCATGATTGAGTAACAAACATCCAAACTTCCGCATTTATAATATTAACTGTGGACTTACCCTCGCTTCGCTTCGGGTTCGTTCCTAGACAAAAACAATTCTATGCCACGGCAACTGTACATTTTTAGGATGATATATAGCCTATAATTCTTCCCTCCTTCCTTCCTCAGTTAACGGACTGTCTAATGCAAAAAAAAATTCAAATCGGATTTGTAGTTCCTGAGATTAGCGCGTTCAACCAAACAAGCAAACAAACTCTTCAGTTTTATAATATTAGTGTAGATGGGGTGAATAGACAATGAAAGTTTCACAATTTTACCTAGAACTTTGTGTGTTGAAGCAAAAATAAACCTAAGTTCTAACATTGCTTGTCCACCTATTGATAGATGAATCCCATAATGTAACGAGGAAACAAAGGCCGAATCTATAGTTTTTAGAATTTTTGTCTGTCTGTGTATTTGTTTGTCTGTCTGTGACCGCATTACGGAAAATCCACTGAAGGGATTTTAATGATTTTTTTATGATGATAGCTGGTTATCCAGGTCAACATATAAGATAATTTTTACTGCAGGAAAATATGTCATTTTTGAAAAATCTATACTAAACCCCAAAATGTTAGTAGAGACGAACCCGAGCGGAGTAAAGATGAGTCGCTAATAAATACTGTTATTATATAAAAATATTTCTATCAAAATACCGCCATAATTTTCCCTTGCATATGTATTACATACTAGCGACTCACCCTCGCTTCGCTTCGGGTACGAACCCTAGACAAAAACGAATCTATCCCACGGGAACCGTACGTTTTCCGGGATGATATATAGCCTATAGCCTTCCTCAGTTAACGGGCTATCTAATGCAAAAAGAATTTTTCAAATCGAATTAGTAGTTCCTGAGATTAGCGCGTTCAACCTAACAAACAAACAAACTCTTCAGCTTTATAATATTAAGTACCTATAGTTTATGAGGTCAAAGGTAATCTAAGAAGGTACAAATGATTGACACTATTAATTTATTCGAAATATCCTTGAACTAGATTAGAATATGGCCATTGTAGTGAACGGCAGTTATCGACACCAAAATGCACGTTGCACAAACGTCGTAACCGCGGCTTGGTAAACCTATATTGCGGTATCCGGTTTCCCTACGCAGCAGCGGCGACCCCCAACCAATGTAAGCTTTGTTCAGCAGCTTGAAGATTAGATGCCTATTATGATATGGAAAGAAAACAGCGCTTCAAGCGATTAATAACTTACGACCTAAAAGGATTGTTAAGGATCCTATTTAGATGTACTATAAGAAGGCAAAATAAAGTTTCAGTTAAATTAGTAATGGATATTCAGATTAAAAGTGAAACCGTATGAAATATAAAAGATTATCTAATATTTGTGTGATAATAGATCGAATATTATCTATAGATATTTTACTATACTCAATACTTATTTTTTTAAGTATTTGTCGAAAGAATTTTCGTACGGATTATTTTTCTTTTGACTTTAAAATCAATCTATACTTAATATTATAAAGCTGAAGAGTTTGTTTGTTTGTTTGTTTGGTTGAACGCGCTAATCTCAGGAACTACTGATCCGATTTGAAAAATTCTTTTTGCATTTGATAGCCCGTTGACTGAGGAAGGTTATAGGCTATATATCATTCCGGAAAAGTGAACGGGTCCCGTGGGATAGAGTTGTTTTTGTCTAGGGACGAACCCGAAGCGAAGCGAGGGTGAGTCGCTAGTTACGAATAATTTTACTGAGTTCATAGAGTTAAAAAATATAACTTTTAATATAACTTATTGTTTCTATCTATTTATTCCTTATATATATTGAACTCTTTCAAATATAGAACTGGATAACCAATCAATCAAACAGAACAGATTTTAACCGAAGAAAAAAGAAGTTATCGAGAATATATGTAAGTAAAAGTATACGCACCCTCGAATCTACGACCAGAACTTAGTTGAGTATAACTTTTATTAACTTTTGAAAAATAACCCACGACACAAATATTATGCGCATTCAACCGTGTAGGTTAAATTCAGAATAAATCGATATGCTAGATTAATATAGTGGCTTCATTTTCATATGGAAGAAGTGTCAATGTGAAATCGTGATTGTTCTGAGTAATAATTACAACTTGAAGTCATTTACAAGGAATTTGAATTGAATAATTACATCGCTGTAAAACTTACCTTTATTTACTTTACTTTTAAAAATAAAAGTATATCAGCGACTCGCCCTCGCTTCGCTCCCGTTCGTCCCTATGTAATTCTAGGTAAATAAAACAAATACTATATATTAAGCGACGCTTATCATAATTCATTAGTGAAAACCGCAGCCAAATCTGTTAAGCCGTTTCTGAGATTAGCGCGCACAAACGCTTAGACAGACAAAAATTCTAAATGTCATTGTTTTGGGTTCTATTGCGTTAATAAAGATCCTCAATAATAGTTTTTCTCAAATATCTTCCATGTACAGACAGCGATCAGATACAATTTTATTTTATGTATAGGAAAATAGATAAAATCAGCATCTACAGTTACCTGCAGCCTGCCTGCCAATATACATAGGCAGTAGGCAAAACCTTGTATAAAAGAATATGCATTACCCGAATGTAGAACTTAAATGCCATGACATTTTACGAACACGAATTTAGATTTAGGCTTCTGACGCTTTTTATTACAAAATAAGTACGAAATAAACATGTAGTTGGAAATTTCGTAGGTACTTAAAACGTATTTAGGTTATTTTAGTGTATACTAAATACTTAGAAGCTCTTTGTCATTGAATAAATATTATATTTGATAACAAATAACCGCGTACCTAGATAAGATATAAACTTAAAGAATGAAAATAACTAATAGAGTGTGAGTTAAAAGCAGACTCGTCTTTTTGTTACAATAAACAAGTATGTGACCTTGTGTGGTCTAAATCGGAATTTTGTCCGTCAGTAAATGTTATTTTAATAATATTAAAATTTATAATAACATATTATAAATTATAATTACATTTAAAATCCACATTGATTTCAAAAACAGGCTTTTGCTCGCTAAATATTTGAAATCGACCTCTAAATTAGGTTGTTACTTGTTTCATTCAATGAAAGATTGCTTTGAAGTTAAAAGTTTCACAATAATTTCATAATAGTTCTATTTAGCTATCAATTAACATTATTATTCTCATTAATGTTAAATATTAACGAATAGTCGTAAATTACAAAACAATATTGAAATATCTTTTTTAATAGGCTTTATATTGTAATTTTCCAGTTTTTCATGTAAATTAGTGACGTTCGTCTATCATTTTTTTTTTGTTTATAACTTTTGCGCGTGCCAGATTTAATTTTAATTAAAGTTTTGATAAAAAAATTATTAGTTTATAAGATTAAAGTTTGGTTTGTTAACATATGTATTTGTGTTTGTCGATAATTGATGCCTACATTGATGACTTTACAATACATATCCGTACAATCAACTTGTTCATTTACTCTCGACTAAATACTATATGCGAGTAACGTACTCACATATGAGTGCATACTTATTAAAGTTTCTTAATTAAAAAAAAAATGCTTTTACTTTAAGTATTGTATAAAATTAATCATTTAAGCCGAAAAAAAGTTTTTCAAAACTTTATCTAAAGCTTAATCTGCTATCAAAGCAAATGGCTCGAGATATTGCGTGCAGATAATTACGTTACAGATTTCAAAAAAAAAAAAAGGAATTATAAAGCACACGGACAGTTAAGCTTGGCGTGTACTCACGAAGGGCATCGTGGCGTCCTCTAGTCCGCTGTAAACTATCGTGAAATGTAACGTACTGGAAACAACAGCGACGTCTCAGCGCTGAAGCCGCAGCACTCGCACACCGTCAGGTAGCACTCGTCACCGGTCTCCTCGAAGGTCATGGCGCGCGCGCATCGCACGGGCTGCTCGCGCCCACTGACTGCCACACGGCACAAGTATACACCGCTACACTCACCACGTCCTCGCTGTCAGCTTTGCTCTCCGGCTCGATGAGGTCTCCGTATGCCGGCATCGTGTCCGGCGCGTCCGTCGTGTCCGCGCACCCCTCCTCTTCCGTTTCGTTGTTGTCGCTCGAGTGCGGCGGCGCGGGCGAGTGCGCGGCCATGGCTAGTCTCTGACGGGCGAGCGCCACCGCCTCCTCCAAAGACCCCACCTCGCCCCCACCCTCCTCCACTTCGTCGTCATCGTCGTCGTCGTCGTCGTGATCCTCCGACAAGGCGACAGACGCTTGCGCGACGAACGCAATGCGACGTTTGAGAGCGTTGCCCGGACTCGGTTCCTCCACAGGTTTCACAATTTCAGGTTTGCGGCGACGTTTCCACGCTTCCTTGCTGAATGCGCGCATCGCCACAGGATGTTCTACAGCTAGCGTAATGAACGGGGGCTCGGGGGATGCGGGTGATTCGTTTGTATTATTCGTCGATTCGATATTATCTACATTACTTTCCCGTTTTTCAGGAACAGTATTATTTTCAGGCACCATTTTTTGTTCACTGACCATTTTTGTTTCCACCTCTTTCTTTATTTCGGGTTCAGTTTGTACAGCGGGCTCTGTTTTTACTTCAGACTCCGTTTTTCGGTCAGAATTTGTTTTTAATTCAGGATCGCTCGTCACTTCAGCCTCTGACTTTAATTTTTGTTCCATTTTTGTGTCAGACTCCGTACTTATTTGAGATTCAATTTTTTTATCAGAATCAGATGTGTGTGCTTTATTTAAAACTTTTTCATGTATCAAAACATTTTCCCGTCGCGGAACTTGATCGATTTCGGATTCGGGATCCTCCGACAGGGAGGTCGGCGTGGAGCTATCGCCGCGCCGCTTACCTAAACTACTCATCCTTTTAAGCAGGCTGCCAGGTTTCTTTTTTTCCACGGTCGGCGAGCTATCGGTACTACGCGACGCGCCGCCGATCGCCTCTACACGTTTCTTGTTTTTCTTGCGCATAGTGCGTTCGTCCCGCGCGATCTCACTGTCCGATACTGAAGATTTAACGAAGCCGGTTCGCTTTAGCGAGGCGAAGTGGAAGGGCGAGCCGGGGCGGAACGGCGAGCGAAGCGTGCGTAGCGTGCGCTTGAGGCGGGAAGGCGGCGCGGGGGCGAGGAGCGGGGGGTCCCCGTCCAGCATGGTGGTGTGTCGAGCGCAGCGTACGGACTGCCGCGCGCCGGGTGCGCGACGCTACCCGCTCGACCTTGCTCCTGATCAACGCGCGTAAATCGAGGATAAACTTTCGGAGTCAATCCGATAAGGATGATAAACTAAACTAAGGCGAATTTAGTGTAATATAATTATACTTATTGGATCATGATGTTTTAAATTACAAGCTTTTAGGATATCGTGTTACGTATTTATATAATTTAACTAAAACACACTAATTGTTTAATTACTATACAATTGAAGAAATTATTTTCAACTATTTTATGATTTTACACATGAAATACGTCTATATATGTCACAGTCTGATGGTTCAATGTAATAAGATTAAGAGTTACTTGGTATGTAGTATTTATAGAATACCTAAGTGTCTTAAAGAAATTCTAGATTGTCTGGTTATTTTTGGTTTTGCTGAATACTATTTGTGATCAATAAATATAACTATTATTATAGTTATATAAATAATAAATTAAAAATCTTATTATATTAAAAGAGCAATTGGATATATACTTGTATATAAAATTTCGTGTATCTCGGAAAGGCCTGTATCGATTTTGATTAAACTTTGTATTAAGATAAAGTTTTTAGTTTATCTATATAGGTATTTTTCTGTCTGAAAATGTGTAATTTTATATTTTTTCCGAAAAAAAAAACACGATTCCACAAAACAAACCGCCCAGGTACTAACGTTTAATATAAACAATTTAATTATCAAAACACGAATTTGGCTATTAATATATAACTAATGTATTTTATCAATGTTTATTTATTACAACAAGTAAAAATTTTTGGAATGGAAATTTACCACAGTCGTTTAGACATATAACAGTTATTTTTTACTCAAAACTAGTTTTGGTTCAATGAAAGGTTCTTTATATTTGGAGATGTTAATCTCCAAATATAAAGAAACGTGCTTAATGATTTAAAATTAAGAAATAGATGTTAATATATTATAATGAGTTCTACATAAAACTGATACTCAATGAGTCTTTAGATTGAAGATACTCTTAGATCTTAAAATGAATGTTTTTAATTTTTATCATGTTTTAAATTATATTACAAATAATTTATTATGTCGTTTTTCATTTTTACTATTGCTTATCATAATGTTATTCATTCATATGTTGCTAAAACCGTAATTGTTCATGTAAACGCGAATAATTGAACCAATCATACTCATTACTTATCATTGAACTAATTACTCGGTTATCGGTCAAAAAGCAGCTCGTTTTAATTCAATTCAATCTTCGATGACACGTTTGTAGTGACCCTACTTGCTGTGCCAACGGTCGCGGGTTTGAGTCCCGCTGGGGGCATTCATTTGTGTGATGAGCAGAATGTTTGTACTCTAGTCATGGGTGTTTATACCTATAATATGTATGTATTTAAAGTTAATATATGTGATATCAACTATCTGGTATCCATAACACAAGCCTCGTAGCTTACCGTGGAACTAGATACTGCTATGTGTTAATGTCCCGACATATTTATTTATTTATTTATTATTATATATGAGTATGTGTAATATTTTAAAGATCGCGATGTTGCAAAAAAAATATAAAAAAGTTATTTTTATTTAAATAGTAAGAAGTTATAAAAATAAACACGACCCTACATTATTGTATAGATATGGAAATACCTATCAGTACTGAAAGAAAATATTAAGACTATATAAATAAAAACCGGATGAGTGCGAGTCGACTCGTGCGTCGAGGGTTCCGTACAACTAAATATTAAAGGGTAGTTTTTCTTAAGTAATTTGTTAGGTTATATATTTTCATAAATATGCACAAAACTTTAAACGTTATATCGTCCACAAAAATAAGTATATATTTTAAGGATGTTATGGAAAAACAAATTTAATTTACTGTCGCTCTACAAACAAATACTGAAATACTACTTGACATACCTTCTTCAAAAAAAATTGCTACATACAAGTACATTTGTATTTTAACGCTATGGTAAGCTCAACTTTCTTATTCCTCATAATTTTCCTACATCATTATAGTGATTCACATGAAATAGGTACCCGTCTTCCAAATTATCTTTATAGAGAACTAACAGTCTTCGAATAAAATGATTGATCATTATTTGACAAACAGACGGACATGACGGAAATTACAAAGATTCCATTTTTGTTTCAAGGTTATAGAAACCTAAAAATACAAATACTGGATCAATCTTAAATTAATGCCTGTATTCATTGAAGATAAAATAGGTTAGACGTAAAGTACCTTAGCAGGTATGTAGCTCAGTATGTCAGGCTTAACCACTAAGTCTAACGCAAACTAAATTTCTATCCAAGTGGAATAATATACAAATAATAATAATATGAAATTCTAGAAACCGGTAAAAACGTCAAAATATCGACTAAAAGTTATTTTTCCTTATCGCTTGCTGACCCTACGACAATAAGTTGATGAACCATACAAGTAGCACTCGTAAGGTTTCAGCGAACGGAAAGAGAAACCTTATAATAATAGGACTTTGTAGTTTTGATATCGACCGATACAGATTTACTATTAAGTTGCTAATGAGCGGTATTCTCATGTTCGATAAGATCGAATATCGCTTACACCGGCCAAATTATCATTGTTTCAAAATACTCACCTAAAAGCTAACATACTCGTACCTTATACCTTACCTAATATATTAAAAGCAATTCTTGTATATTTATTTATTTATACCAGCGATCTCGGAAACGGCTCTAACGATTTCCCTGAAATTTGGTATGTAGTGGTTTTCGGGGGTGAAAAATCGATCTAGATTAGTCTTATGTCTGGGAAAACGCATGTTTTCGATTTTTCTTGCGGTTTTGCCGCCGGGGCGCTGTAGTAGAAATGCGTAAGCGATCCTGCGGCGTCCCACTATGGCGGATGGGAGGGAAATGTTGGGGTTTAGTGGGTATTACCGGCTCTTCTAGTCGGTGAGCCCCACATAATCACCTGGGGGATCAGGTAGTATGCGTAAAAGCATTCCCCAACTATAAAAAAAAAAAATGGGCATATGTATCGTGGTCAAGCGGCCAAGGCGCAAGATTGACATCCCGGTCGGATACAAAGTTTTACCTTTTTTTTTTGTATGTATTTAACTTTTTAGTTTTTTTTGTTACCTATAAAATACGATATTACAAAAAAGAACTCCGAGCAAAGCTCGGTCGCTCACGTACTTTTTCTTTATTATAATATCATCTTTAGATACTAAATAGTGTTGTATAAAATTGTGTATATTTTTTAAATATTTAGTGTTTATCGATGTTGTCATTAACTACATTTGATGTTTTATCGATAAATATGAATATTATGCAATTTTTTTTTAAAATATTGTATCACCTAAGTGATACTTAAAATGCTATTAGTATTTTTTTAGAAGTATCATACTAATTGATGATTAGTAAAAGACCTTTAAATAGCTATAGCTAAACGTTCAATTTACATGTAGGTTGCGACATCGTCGTACCATAAATTATAATTAATTACGTATACGTTTTGTATTAAATAATTCAATAACTCAAACTTTTATGGAAAAAAGAATTATCAAACTAGCGACTCACCCTCGCTTCGCTTCGGGTTCGTCCCTAGACAAAAACAAATTATCCCACGGGAACCGTACATTTTTTCCGGGATAATATATAGCCTATAGCCTTCCTCAGTTAACGTGCTATCTTATGCAAAAAGAATTTTTCAAATCGGATTAGTAGTTCCTGAGATTATCGCGTTCAACCAAACAAACAAACAAACTCTTCAGCTTTATAATATTAGTATAGATATACATACATAAACGTATTTATCGCTAAATAATATATTTAATTAACACATAAAAATATGAATTTATATGTATGAAACCAATTTTGTTCGGTTAATGTTTAATTTATTTCTTATTACATTTTGTGCAGGAATGTGAAAAGTAAAAATTTCAACAAGGACGTAAACTTTTGTTGAAATTTTTTGACCAAGTATTTTTTTTATTTATTTTTATAATAATATTTTATCAGCCCCTCCCTAAATTTTGTGAGTATTAATCTATACATATAATAAAATTGTAACTAAGCCGAATATGTACATTAAATATTTTTTTTGGAAAATCTTATTATAATAGATATTATCATCGATACAGAGGCCGAATTTATAGTTTTTAGAATTTTTGTCTGTCTGTCTGTGACCGCACACTGAAAACTCACTGGAGGGATTTTGATGAAATTTGGTATGGTGATAACTGGTTATCTGGGTCAACAAATAGGATAGTTTTTACTGTGAGAAAATATCTCATCTCATCTCTGATAAACCCGAACGGAGTGAGGTTGAGTCGCTAGTATGAAAATAGCTCGTAAAAAATCAAATAAAGTTATTGTTTTATCATGCATTATATTACAAAGCCAAAGTCATTATGTTACAAAGCCTTTGCTTGACATATATTTTGAAAATAGGTATTTTATTGGAGGAATTAATATATGTAGATATTGAGTGCGTATAACTTTAAACACTGCGTCACAAAAACAACAATTTAAATATTTAAACTGTCTAAAAACAATATATAAATTTATCTAAATACGCATTTGGTCTAAAACATTTCCTGAATATATAATATACAAATACGATATTGATACACAAAAATAATTGTCATTTTTTTAATATACTATGAACAAATAATCGTTCTATATCTTGTTTTATAAAACTTAATGACTTATACATATTATATACTAGCGACTCACTCTCGCTTCGCTTCGGGTTCGTCCCTAGACATAAACAAATTTATCCCACGGGACTCGTACACTTTTCCGGGATGCTATATAGCCTATAGCCTTCTTCAATTAACGGACTATCAAATGCAAGAAGAAAATTTCAAATCGGATCAGTAGTTCCTGAGATTAGCGCGTTCAACTAAACAAACAAACAAACAAACAAACAAACAAACTCTTCAGCTTTATAATATTAGTATAGATATTAGTGTAGATGTTTTAGATATTCTCAGAATAAATATTAAAAAAATTAACTAAATCAAAATTATGTTAGTCAACTAGACTTTACAAGTGCACTTTCAAATCGTCAACGTAATTTAAAGCAAGTCAGTGAAGTCAGTCTGTAAGGAGGCTACCAACGGCTTGTAAAGAATTTCTGCTAAGAACTAGTGAGACACTCAAAAGTTACTCTTTAAAATGTCGAGTAACATAATACTTTCTTAAAATTTACGCGAATATTTGACATCTATGCATATAATAAAATTGTAACTAAGCCGAATCTTTACATTAAATATTTTTTAGAAAATCTTATTGAAATAAACATTATTATCCATACAGAGGCCGAAAATATATATGTTGTATGTCTATCTGTTAAGACAGACAGACAGCATTACAGAAAAACCAATGGAGGGATTTTGATGAAATTTACGATGGAGACAGCTAGTTATCCGGGTCAACATATAGGATACTTTTACCGAGGCAAGATATCTCATCTCTGATAAATCTATACTAAACTTTAAAACGTAAGTAGGGACGAACCCGAGCGGAGTGAGGGTGAGTCGCTATTTTTATATAAAACTATCTTTTAATAATCCGAAAAGATAGTTTTATTTAAAATGTCGAGTAACATATTATTAACATATATCTAATACGAGGCGTTTATTTTAATTTCACAAATTTACAGGTAGAAACTTTTGAACAGAGCTTTAATTAGTTATATATTTTAAAATTTAGTTTTAAAAGTTGAAAAGATAAAGCTAAGATAGTTGTCGATATTAAACGTTTTTTGTCAAATATACTTAATGAATGTGTTTACGCTTTAATTTATGTATTTCTAATTTTGATTCAAAATAAATTCAAAAGTATTACTCAAGTATCTATACATATAATAAAACTGTAAAGGTTTGAATGTCTGTACATAAACAGAGTCAGGGGAATGTAAGAATCGAAATAGTACAAATCCAGATTTTGTTTTTGATCTGTCTGTTTATCTCCTAATCTCCGAAACTGTTGAACCGATTTAAATGATATTTTGCATGGTAATACCTTATATCCCCAGTCTACATCTTAGATCCTTTTTATTCCTAAAAATTAAAGAGTTCCCGTGGGGTAGTTAAAAACTGTAGTAATTCATACAGCTTAATACACAAAAACTACTGATTGGATTTTAATGAAACTTGACAATAATATAGTTCATAAATCAGAATAACAAATAGGCTACTTTTAATTGCGGAAAAATGTACGGTTCCCGTGGAATACAATTGTTTTTGTTTGTCTAGAGGCGAACCCGAGCGAAGCGAGGGTGAGCCGCTAGTTAAGTAATAAGAACTAGGTTTTATCTTGAAATTCATATCATAGTCTCTTGAATACATGTAATATATATGTATTGCTATTCATTAAAAAAAACCATGAACATCGATTCGTAATTGCCACTCAAAATTACTTACACTTCAATTGAGTAATTCAACTTTTTTTAAATATGGACAAAACCTCATAATTTTTTGTTAAAAATAATTAAAATAAAAAATATATTTCATATATTTTATCTATAATTATTATAGACAAAAATTATATTTACATTTTAAATGCGTAGTTATAATGGGAAGAAGATCACCCTAAGGCATGTCTATTGCGCCACGGGAAGTATCAATGAGCTGCTAGAATCGTTTATCAACTAATAAACTACTATTAGTCGATCTATTTTTGAACGTAGATTCTTACATTGTTATGGTGGTCATATAAATTTGGTACAAAAACATAGAAATATCGCATATTTATATGGAAAGTTAAATGAAAAAAACTTTGTTAGTTTTTAATTTATAAACTAGGATTAATATTTTAAAGTTTCGTCAATTAAATCAAATCAAAATATACTTTATTCAAATAGACGTTAACAGCACTTATAAATCGTTTACACTTTAAAATTAAATTAAATGTCAGTGTAGTCTGTCCGTGAGGAATCTACCACCGGCTCAGAAGGCAGTTCTGCTGAGAAGAGCCGGTGAGAAAATCAACAGTTGTTTTTTAAAATAATATTTGTTTACTATATTGTAATACAATAATTATCTACTTATACTACATTTAAAGGAAAAACGTTCTAATTTCAAAATCACATAATCACGTATTGCCCTACTTCTAATATAGGAAATGTCACGAACATGTTTATCTTTATTATATAAAATGTAGATATAACACACGCAATAAACTAAAGCCGATTAGTGATATTTATTTCAAGTCCATCGTCAAAATACATAAGTATGTTACTCAATTACTTACACTTAGTCGACCGTTGGCTTGGGATTCAAAAGCGTCTTCAGCTAACATTATATGACACTATTATAATCAACAAGAAAATAAAGTTATTGGAAAATGCTACAATTGATTTATCACTTCACGATCCATTTACACATTGTAAACACTAAAATTTTGAAAAATCCACTCAAAGCATCAATACTAAATGTAAAGCAATAAAAATACTTTATAATAAAATAACACAACAAATGATATTAAATTATTAAAAAAAATCGACAATTTAACATATATAGGTATGTAGGTAGGGGTATATGTAGGTATAAGTGGGTATTTTAGTAAATAAAAAAATCTTGAAAAACACGCCTGTATTATACCAAACAGGTAAAATAGGTAGCTTAGGTAGAGCACATAATAAATACTGAGAGTAAGTTGAAATCGAAGCAACACATATTTATTTTATCGGATAAAGCTTATCAATACATGCGATAAGCAGCAAACTACGCCTCTATATTCTAATACATACTTAAGACTAATATTATTAACTAGCGACTCAACCTCGCTTCGCTCGGGTTCGTCCCTGGGTACGGTTTAACGGGTGGTATAGCATAGACTATATTATATATGTACAATGTACATACATATGTTTTTTTATTAGAAATGGGCTTAATCTTGACATTAATCTTAGCTCGAAAGCACAATAAAGTCTACGAAATGATTGATTACTCATCCAATCTTCCACCATTTTCACCCCTTTATAAAGGGGTGAAAAGGGTGGAATATCATATATATATGATATATTTTCCGGAATGAAAACTATCCATATCCATACCAAATTTCATCTAAATCGGTTCAACGGTTAAGCGTGAAAAAATGACGGACAGGAAGACAGGTAGGCAGACAGACAGACAGACAAACAGAGTTTCTTTCACATTTAATATAAGTATGGATATATAAAGCTGGCTTTTTTGTGGTGCTGGTCTATCATCATCGGCTTGGGCTCAACGTTGATAAGTCAAGTCAGTGAGACGCGAGTAATGAATAAAAATTTTAATTGCGAATGTACCTTAGGAGATAGACAAACTATTGCGAAATCGTCGGTATAACTTTTCAAGACCTACAATTTTGTTTTGCTGTATCTCTTAAGGTTTAGCCAGCGTTAGCCGTATAAATTTCTAAGGACGACTCGATAGAACCAGACATTACGTTATCCCGCGGGAATGAAAAATGTGCCCGTAGTAAGTGGTATCCTAAATGTTGACCCGAGTAATAAAATATCACTATACAAAATTTAGTTAAAATCGGTACAGTAGTTTTTGCGTGAAACGCGCAAATCGATTTGACTTAAGTTAGTTTTATTATAGGTATAGATAGGAATAGGTATTGCGAGTGTATCTTAAGAGATAGACATGTACTGTTGCGCATTTTTCTGTTGGCCTTTTCGAGATCTATAAATTTTTAGTACATTGTTTTGATGTATGTCTTAAGGTTTAGCCAGCGGAAGGTTTCTAAAGAGGCCTCGATAAAACCAGTTATTGCAATTTGCCGTGGGAAAGAAAGATTTTCATGAAGTAAAAGATCCCTAAATGTTGACCCGAATAATAAGTTATCACTTAACAAAATTTCGTTGAAATCGGTTCATTACTTTTTGCGTGAAACGCGCACAGACAAAGAGACAAACAGTCAAAAATTTTAATAACTATTGTTTTGGGGTCTATATTGTATTCATAATACATTACAGTCATTTTTTTTTAAATATTTCATGTACAGATTTCACTAAGTTACTGCTTTATTATAGTATAGATGAAGGGATGAATTTAATATAAAATAATATTTATATATATATATATATATATATATATATATATATATATATAATAGTAAAATATATTCCAAGTAAAATACCTGTAAGTAACGTCGTCCATTTTTTGAAGGTGACATGCCGAGAAGTTGTTATATAAATTTATATTTATAAGTATATAATATAAACTTATATATCTAGTAAGTACGATTCAATGAATTATTCAATACTCATATGTTTATATTCAATTGTAACCGTTTATTAACATTTTCAGCACTATTATAATATTCATTTGCTAAAGCACCAACACAACAGAATATATGCCACTATAAAAGACCTTTTTACTTAATTAAGTCACAAATGTTGTGTCTTATTCAAACCGCACGTTCGCAACAATTGACAGGACACACTTATTGTAATCAAGAGGCGTATGAAGTAAACATTTTGCCCTCTCTTGAGATAAGAACACTAAGAATAAAGTAAAGTTTATTTAGATCTTTCATCGAACTCTGTGTCGCCATCTGGCCTTATCGCGCGGATACAGGTTCTATTAAAAAATATATTATAATATAAATGACGATACTGCTAATAGGTATGCTATGCCTTGCGAAATCTATTCAAATGTATTATTCTTCATAATTATCATATTTAATTATCATTATAATTAAATATCATTATAATTGTCATAAAAGTAAAATCTCTAGGGTAGGCTAAAGAATATCAAACCTTTACCTATTATTTTTATAAAAACTTAAAAAAAAAGCCGACTTCCAGGCACTGAAAAATAAAAAATTACTAACTGGGGTTTTCATTTAGAATAGATACCGAATCAGATATTTTCGAAGTTAGTATGCTTTGATTTGTATTGGCTGGCACATCCTCCTTTTTGGAAGTCGGTTGAAAACGACATTCAAATGTTTTGGTTTCTAATTTAGTAACTATTTACTCTCCCGCGACCATGATTGCTGTAAAGCATTTGAAACATCGGGAACCAAAAATCAAAATAAATTCGCGAAATAATACGAAAAGATAGTTTTATTTAAAATGTCAAATGTTCGCGTAAATCTCAGAAAGTATTATGTACAACTACTTGCCTAATTATTTAAATAACGTATCTAATCGTAAGAAATAATTGAATAAAAAACATCTAATTAAAAATAAACAGATTTTATCTAATATTTCGTGAAGAAAAATATACAATCAAAAGTGCTATAAGTTACCTACTCTGATATGTATGTATTCTTATATGTATACTGGCATTGCCCGCAGTTCCGTCGCGTTCAGATGACCAAAAACTAAATTCTTAGGTTTTACATATTAGTATACTCTTACATTGCATTTTTTGTATTTTTTCTCAGAAATGAGATATTTTGCCGCGGTAAAAAGTATCCTATATGTTGACCTTTCATCAAAATCCCTCCACTGGTTTTTCTGTGATGCGGTAACAGACAGACAAAAATTCTAAAAACTATAGATTCGGCCTCTGTATCGATAATAATATTTATTTCAATAAGATTTTCCAAAAAATATTTAATGTACAGATTCGGCGTAGTTACAATTTTATTATATATGTATATAGATATGAAATGTTATAAGTGTTAAGATAACAATGTGTGGTAAAATGTTCAGATTTTTTTAAAAGAAAAATTTTTTTATTTAAAAAACATAAAGCACGTATACAAGCGGTAAACGTGTCAACTGTCAAGTATAGTATAGTCGGATAGAAACATTACGCAGCTCAAATAGAGAAGCAACAAAGTATACACTGTTAACTGTATAGTATACCTACGCGCGCGCTCACACAAGGGAGTCGAGAGCGGTGGCGCAGAAGTAGTACAGTGTCATGCCATTTGCCGTCACGGCATACGAGTCGGTTTTACTACCAAAGCACCCCAAAAGTTAGAGAAATATGGTGTTTAGGCTCATTGAAATGGCCTCAATGAATGAATGAATAGGTTATTGTGTTGGGTTCTAACAAATTTGAATTTAAGAGTTATAATCAATACAATTTTTTTGTTTGATCAATTAATGTTTGAAGAAACATTTGGCTCAGTTTGTAGTGACCCTACTTGCTGTGCCAACGGTCGCGAGTTCGAGTCCCGCTGGTGTATTCATTTATGTGATGAGCACGAATTGTACTGCAGTCATGGGTGTTTATATTTATAATACGTATGTATTTAAAGTTATATATGTGTATTGTATCAACTATCTGGTATCCATAACACAAGCCACGTAGCTTACCATGGAACTAGACGGTTCTGTGTGTTAATGTCCATATTTATTTACATTTATTTACAATATATGTTACATTCACTTATTTGACTACCTATTTATTTTATAAATTTAATCTAGCCAATTAGTAAACGTTGATTATTCAGTTTTACTCAGTATGTCACGTAGATGACCACGAAGATGACCTATGACCTAACCTTGTGTACCAAGTATTTAGTTGCTATCGAGTATAAATCTAGTTATGCCTTTAGTGTATGTTTACAATTTAAGTGATTTTCCACCGTTTACAATGTTACATTTCAAGATATGAGAAACTACTGACAATCTAGATAAGACAAGAGCTTATACACTTTATTTATACCTACAGTTATAATTATGTATATGTATTTTCTAAACATATAAAAAATATAGTAGTGACTAATTAACTAACTTGCTAACCAGAAAAAACCTATTGAACGGTTAATTCAAAAATCACAATTCAGATTAAATCTAAAAATCTATTTTTAGGTCATCCTAAATATTGTTTTTTTTTTGTAAAATTAATGGGTGAAGTCATCTCCAAGCAAAACAAAAAAATAACTTAGTAAATTAACTCTTATATTTGGTTGAAACGAGATGTACACTATGAAGTTTAAGAACATTTGTTCAGTTCAATTTCTTGAGTTTGGACTTTGGGAAATGTCAACGTTTCTATTGCGACTTTTTTTTATAAGAATAATTTTATATAAAAAAAAAATACAGCTACATATCAGGGCAGTGGTAGCCCAGTGGTAAAAAAATAATTAAATACAGCTACATATGACGGCAGTGGTAGTGGTAAGCGCTCGCTCGCTTAGGAATCCCGGGTCTCGCACCTCTGATATTTTCATGTGCGAATCATTTCTAACATGATTAGATACCACTTGCCTTACGGTGAAAGAAAACATCGTGAGGAAACCTGCATGTCTGAGAAAACCTAGCAAGTTTTCGAAAGACGTGTGAAGTCCGCCAATCCGCACTTGGCTAGCGTGGTGGACTATGGCCTGGTTCCCCTCGTATTGAAGGGAGGCCCGTGCCCAGCAGTGGGACGTTAAAAAGGGCTGAATTCACACACATATCAGGGATATAAAGTACATACTTTAATATCATCCTCAAAAGTGAGATAAGCTTAGTTTTTTTCATGTAGTAGTTGGACGTATTATGAAGGGAATATTCTGAAAGCGGGTTTATTATTGCTTAACCTCCTTTTCAGCTTTAACCTAAATTAGGACAGTGTTCCTTTGAAAGCATTTCATTCTACTGGACACTCAACATAGTTTTGCCAGTCCTCATTGAAGTTAATTAAAAAGTTAGGTATACAAATTCAAATTACCCTAGGTCAAACCTAAACCTAGGCAGATATATGTACTTAGAGAATATACTCGTAGGTATAATATACTCACATAGATATTATCTGCTTATATCATGTTTCTTACAATAATGTAACTAAGATATTTTTTAATCGTTTTATAAAAAATATATAATTATTAATTATTATTTTAATTTAGTAATGACTAAGTATCGAATTAGTTATTATAAGAGATGCCTTTAAGAATATTCATTATAAGGCTTAACTAATGAGATTATACAACCTAAGTTCCATCACCATTAGATAATTGGTTCATTAGTTAAAATTAAAAAAAAAATGTACGAAATTTCATGCTAAGTTACACTAACGAAGTCAATATTTAGACGTAATCGCAAAGACGATAAAACGTAGCTTATGTCCGTCTCTATGACACTATGTTCTAAACTTTAATCATAATCTGTTCAGTGGTATAAATATTGAAAGCTTTCTCATTTATAATTATATATTACAACTTACATACACATACAAAGTTGCGGTAAAGCTCAAATGTAGGCCTAACATTAATATACCGGCTCTTTTTACTAATTGATGTTAAACTAATTTGATGTTAAAAAGAAATTTAATTAAGTTTCGAGATTAATCTAATAATTATGATACAATAAATTACTTAGAATATTGTACTGCGGTGTTGTTTGCAAGCAATATTAATTAAGTATATGTATAAAAAATATAGCTTCCCAAGTACCTACTAAATATTGTTAGCCTATTAATAAATTACCTATAATAAATAGTATCTATTTGAATGAGTCATTTTTGTCATACTATTGATGATGCTATAATAAAATGATAAGCACTAAAAAGTACTTTTTAGTTTAAAAACATTAAATTTCCAATGCCACGATCGCATTCAAACGGTCATGAATAAATAAAACCTCTTTTAGAAACATTTAAATTGAGCGCCATCTTGGTTGGCACTATGATTGAAATCACTGCCATAATGAAAAATAAATGACAAAACTTACCATGTTCGAATTTCGAAATCTTCTAGAACCCATCCGGTTTATTTCTTTTGAGTTGTTCACAGACGATGTAAATACTTTCTGACGTCGACATGTCTCCGTTTCCCGCGCGATGACTGCGGCCATGCGCGTGACGCTACACATCGTGTTGAACAGAATAGATAAGAATAAGTATGTAAATATATTTACTTTTTATGCAGATTTGTTGAAATATTAAATTTAATCAAACCGCACCCGTTTCCTGTGACATCTTATGGTTTGTTTAGTGATGATATTCCTCTAAAAAATAATATATATTCTTCAATAGGATGGCAGTTACCAAAAACATGCACAATGTTTTAATAACTACTAAAACCATTTTTTTTTACCGATTATAACGTTTTGTAATATATAAAATAAAATAAAAATAGTTACAGTTCAGTCATTCAGTCGTTCTGTCGGCTTTAATTTATATTCATCATCAGACAAGGACTTTATAATAAAACAAGGTTTTGCCCGAGGCTAGGCTCTGCGATCCGCTCGTTAAAGTGCTAGCGTGATGTTAGATAGATAACTAGACTCTAAGGTGTGGGACCGGCAAAGCCCTAGTACTACCCACTAAAACCCAACCGAACCACCCCCTTATTAATGGGGCATCGCAGGATCGCTTAGGCACTCAACCACGACGCCCCGACTGCAGGCCTGTCGAACCAGACCACAATAGCAATGGGGTTGTTCCAATGGTCAACTCTGCTATGAGAGAAGTACCAAGAGCAATCTGTATGGCACACCGCCCACCAAGATGGGCCACCTCTGGAATGGATTGCCAAGCTTTACTGATAACACAGCCTTCCCCCCCCCCCCCCCATATTCTATGTAGGCATAAGTTTTTTGGCCCCTAAGATGTAACGGGCCCCCCATAAAAGCAATGGATAATATTGTGAATACATAAAATAAAAAAATATCTAAAATAAAAAATGAAGCTATGAAAGTAAATAATGAGACTCGTATAATGAAAGTATTGACTTAAAACAAATCAACTTTAACACCTCCTGGTTAATATCTAAGAAATTAATTGTTAACTGGACCACCGGTGGTTCGGCGGCTTTTGACAGGTTAAAAGCTATAGAGATTCTCAGAGGGGTGGTTTTCATAATTAATCATGTTTAAAATAAGGGTTTATCATCACTTACCTGTGTTTATTAGAAAATCACTATTAATTAATATATCCTTCAATATTGTCACTTATCACTTTTGAGACAATTTATATCACATATTATCAAAAATATATTCACATCGACTTACACATATACTCCACGATATTATGAGCACCGTTTAAGAATAAATATCCAACTACCTCCCAATTTTTTGTTACTATTGTGCTTGTGCAAAATATTGTGTAAAATTGTGCAAAACTGGCACTTATGAATCCGTCTTTAATTTGCTTATGATCTTTAAGTTTTTACAGAACTTTCCGAACAATTTATTGTTTTTCCTTAAAAATACTTATTCTATACATAAAATTGTAACTGAGTCGAATCTGTACAAAATATAAAAATAAATTGCCAAATCAGTCCAGCCATTCTCAAGTGATACGCTCGCTACAGAACAGTGTTTCCCAACATCTTTGGGCAAGATGTTGAGATATTTATTATAATTGAAAGAGAAACATAACTGAACAATATCTAGATAAATATACATACGAGTAGGTATATCACCTTTAATTTTAAATTCTGAATAATACACCTTTTGTGTATGGTGACCTACACCGATACGAATGTGAGTAAATATTAACTTTAAAATACATGTGACCACACAATGAAAATGAATATTTTTTTAGGAAAATATGCATAACATAAAATGCGTTTTATTATTCACATACTTACATAATATACTACTGTAGAGTTTTCTGTAGGTACGCCTTTTTAAAAATTTACAATTTTATCGTACTTTGTTTTGATGTATCTCTTAAGGTTTAGTCAACGATAGCCATGTTTCGAAGGACGATTCTACAGAACCAATTATTGTGTTATCCTGTTGGAGTTAATATTTTCCTGTAGTAAAAGGTATAGTAAATGTTGACTCGAGTAATAATTTATCACTACACAAAATTTAATGAAATCTTAAATCCGGTCAGGAATTTTTGTGTGAAATGAATATGGCAAGGCAAAAAGGCGAGCAAAGGCGAAAATTTCATTAACTATCGATTGTTTTGAGGTCTATATTCTGTACACAATACGTAAGTCATTGTTTAAAAAAAAAATAAAGAGTGCGTGTATGAATGTGTACACGCGCAAGAAGTAAAAACATAGAATCGGACATACATACAGGTCAAACACATAACCCTCGTTTGGCTTAGCCGCAGTCGGAAAATAAAATACCACAGTCAAATTTAATTAAAAGATTTAATGAAACCATTATTAAAACTAAATTAAAAAATACAAACTAGGTCAAGAAGCGATCACTTCATATTAATTCGGTACCTGAACATCCACAAATGAATCGTAAACCAAGAACCCTACTTAAAAATTCCGTTAGAATCTTGACAAAAGCCACATAGAAACCAAAAAATATTTATTGGTTTCTATGTGGCTTTTGTCGCTTTTGATGAGATCCTACTGGTGTTTTTCAATAGGAAAAGCAACTCATTACTTCGCTATTCTAAAATATAATCTACGGTTGCTTTTGAAGCAATATTCTAAGATAATTTTAAAATGCCTTCCATTAATTATATTTACCCAACTTACTCCAAATATACACAAGAAAAACAAACTTAATGAAAACATCTATAAAAGGTGCGATTGTCGCGAAAAGTGTTTCATCAATATCAGTTTATTTAAAAAAAAAAAAACAATTGTCTATAATAAATAATAGTCTTAAACCATTATTATAACAAAAAGGTGAAATATTGTTATTACAATATGGAGACAATAAAGGTACAATAATTAAGTTAAAATATCAATCATTTATTTGAACACAAGCCATTTGTATTTTTCCGAAGAACAAAAATACAGCCTTTACGAAAAAAAACCTTAATTAAATTAAAATTAAATTGTGGCACATTAATAAATATTTAACCATATTTATGATGTAGTATATTAATTCGAAAATAAATAAATATGGCGACTGTCATGGCGACTTGTAGAAAATATTTTGTAAGTATATAATAAAAAAAAAACCAATAGCTATAATGAGCTGTATTTAAAAATTATAATTTTAATGAATTATGTAATTATTAACATGCACTCAGGTTTATTTGAATATTTTTATGGTTTTAAAGTTAAAAATAATTAACTATTTAGTTTTTGGTTCGAGGTGTGCTTAATTTCTAGTCTGTATCTAACCTAGATAAAAGAAACAAAGGTAATTTAACACCAAAAAAATTAACAATAAGTTGTGATTGGAATAAGACGAAACAAAGACAGACAGACATTTGGTAAAAAAAAAGCAAAATTACTAATATTTTTACCAAAAAAAAAAACTATATAGGAATGGCTAAGGCAAAATCACGTTATGGTTGCTGTAGTAATATTAAAAGCATAAAATTTCACTTAAAAAGCTTTTGTTCTAATAATTTAACTTGGCAATTTAATTTCCTTGTTGCGATGTAACATAAAATACGATATTTTTTCATATGTTAGGAAAGTGATCATCGTAGCCGGCACCACGCGAATTAAGTTCGGTTTGAGCCCTTTGTAGAAACCTTGCCAGCCTTCGTACCTGTGAACAGTTTAAAAATAATAAAAACTAAGAAAAATAATAATAATAAAAAAAATTATTATACTTACCTTGCTTAGAAACCACGTCGATTAAAGACAGAATTTATAAAAAAAATATATAAAAATTGTCATTAGTAAACCGTAAGAATTTTAGTGTTGCCATTAAAAAAATAAATGACATTGACAGTAAAAAAATAAAAACAACATGGCGATTATCAATTTGCTATCATTTATTGATCACACAAATTGAAATGGCTAATTGAAACATGTCTTCATTAATTTAATATATTAAAATATATAATTCTCAGTGATTAATGTGGCCAGCCACCGAATGAGAAACACTAAGAATAAGCAAAGGGAATCTAACAATACGCCATCATATTCAACATCACATTTGATTGTAACAATATCATTTTTGTACATGTCAGCAAAAATGACTCAAATTAAATTTCAGCACATTTCTATGTCAAATTTTCATTTTTTATATGTCCTTTTGTTTATTTTTCGTCACTTTTTTTTTGCCTTTTATCATATACATATTAATATTAAAGTAAATTTAAGTTCAAATTAATTCGTTACATTTTGTACCAACTATATTGAATACTGTTTTTTTTACTTACATATACATATATATATATTTATTTTTTGCTAACATGTATGAACATCCTCAATCACATATTGTATTATTATTAAACTAATTTTTATATTTGTTTATTCTATACGTATGTCGACTATAAGAAAATTCACTAAATTGAACTAACATGAGCTGTAGGATTGAATTGTGAAGAAAATTACATAGTAATAGGCGGGGCTACATCTAAAGAAAGCCTCAATGACAGAAGAGCTTCAAACTTGCTAAGGCATAATTGTATTAAAGTGATGTTTTTTTTAAGTATTTCCTTAGATTAATTTTAAATTGAATTATTATTTTACTGAACAAGTTGAAACAATTCTTATCTTATGTAAATATAAAGAACCTAACGTCGTCTCACCACACATGTAACGGTTATGTAAAAGAAAAAAAAAAATGTCTCTCACATCAATTTATGGGAAAAATCTTTTTAAGACATTTCTAAATACTATCTATTATCACAAAAATATTTTTTATCTATATTCTGCAACACACTATATTGCCAGTATTAAAAAAATAACAATACGTCGATCTGATGGGAAAATGTACTAATACTATTTACAGAAAATTACACATAGTACAAATCAAGCGATAAAACAACATATGTCGTGAGACAGGCTACATACTGTTGACTTATTTGATATAATAACATTAAAATTGTCATATTTCACTTACAAATTAAAATTAATCAAATTAAAAATTATACTCATTTTGTGTTACTAAGCCAACAATATATAATAAAAAATTATTACATAGATAAAACAAGCTAATTTTCCACTTACATAATTAAAAATTTAAGCCGTTAAGTCAATTCAAACCTACATTTTATCTCTTTTCGTTACAAAATGTAACATATAATCAATAAAAGAGACAAAACTCGGGCCCAAAACAACTTGTGTACCATTGTTATAGATAAAAAAATAAATTACATTATATGTTACTACAATTTAACTTATAATAATTTATTAATAATATAACTTATAAAACTGACACAAATTTACATGAACATGGATATGAATTAGAATAAAATAACAATAATTTTTCAATAACATGATTTATAATACGTCGAAAAGGTTTCACAATGGAAAATGCATGTTAAATTCAAAATTAAAATTCCCGCTAGAATACACTCCTTAATCCTTACCTTTCATAGACACCTTTAAAACCCTGTCCGATCGATGACAGCTGTCAATGTCAAAACTTTAAAATTAATTCGTTTATATTTAAAAAAACATACGCCCCGATTTGTGAAGTAGGACGCTTATTTTTTTAATACGGCAGCAGCAGGCATAGAAAAACAATAAAAAAAAACAGTCAATTCGGAGCTAAAATCATTTTATGTGTGACGCGATATATTAAAAAAAAAACTAAACCCGTGACGTATCAAACATTATGTACCAGGCGCCCATAACCGCGTGACAGATTGATAGAAACTAGCATAACAACAAAACAAGTTATTATTTTTTTTTCTATGGCTTAGAGTTGCGTTAACAGACGCAATACATTCTGCCAGTGTCACGTTTTGTGAGGAAGACACAAATGAGATTGAGCGGTAATTTTGAAATTTAGTCGCTTTAATATGAAATTAAAACTATAAATGAATGATCGCGGTCTACAGGAGTAACCTACAACAAGTTAATTAATATAAAAAAGTAAGTAAAATTCCCATGAGTCATGTACACATATGCCAGACAAAAAAAAAGTACCAGGCGTCCATAACTGTGCAGGAGTTAACACTAAAATACAATAACTCCAATCAGCCAAAACCAAAGACAAAAGTACTAGGCGTTCATAAATAGATGTTTTAATAACAATAATACAAGTACGTTTCCCATCAGATAGAATTAGATAGTGTCGTTATTAGTGAACTTCTCCCATATTAGCATGACGAGGCATATATTCGGGGTTACATGTAGGAGATACGGCGTGAGGCCCTTATAGAATCCTCGTATTCTTTCGTACCTCCACGTCTCGGTGACGCAATGCCAGGCGCCAGTGTATTGGCGGTGTTGGTCCTGGAGGCGGGCGCGGACCACCTGGTATGGGTAGGTCGCGCCCGCCGCTATGAGCTTAGATACCGCTGCGAACGTTAGATACTCGACTGATGTCTGGAATGAGAATAGATTATATTATGTATACAGATAAATAAAATTGAAGTGTCTGTATAGCTTTTTTCATATTATGCATTTTTTTTTAATTTTTAGTCAGTCTGTCTGTTTGTTCCGGCTAACCTCCGTAAGGGCTGGACTGATTTTGACGGGACTTTTACTGACAGATAACTGATGTTGTTGGGAGTAAATTATGCTATTTTTATTTTAGAAAAAGAATTAGGGTTTCACTCAAAAAAATTAAAACGTACCTAGGGACGCACCCGAGCGAAGCGAAGTTATGTCGCTAGTTACATATTTATTATTAGTTAACTTTAAATTACTTACAATAAATATCTTTATTAACTTTTTCAACTTGAATATAGGAAATGAAGGATTCACAATTTTTTGTCTTAAACAAAACCAAACGCCAAAAACTAATGACATATTCATTTGCCTGATATTTAATGACATACCTTGGAACATATCTTTAATATATATATATATATATATATATATATATATATATATATATATATATATATATATATATATATATATATATATACAACGTGTCCCAAAATTCAACGATAAGCGGGCACCAGAAGATGGACCTGCTTATGTCTACTCGCGAAAAAGAAAGAAAAAAAAAATCTCTTGTTTTTTTTAAATTACAAGCATATTTCGAAATCCTATGAAAATTGACACCCCTTAAGATATTTTTAACTATCATGACCACAATTTTTAAAATATTTCTGAATTTTTTTTGTATCGGCAACCTAAGTAGCACTGCTATCCACCATAATCCTTAGAAATTCCAAAATACCTGTAGTTTTTACACAAAGACAAATCAAAATTATTTTTTCCCCTAAAATTTTGAAAGATTTTTACTTTCATTCCACTTTCAACCATCGTGGTGTAAAAAAAAAAGTATGAAAGCTACTATGGCAAGTTTTTTTAAAAATTGACGCAACTTACCAAGATTCCAAAATGGTATAATACTGTAGGAAAACTAGCCATAAAAAAAAGTGCACTATTTCTAAACAAGAACCAAATTTCTTAAATCGTTGTTGCGATAGTAATAACTTTTACTATGGGCCAAAAATAGGTTTTTTGTAGTTGGAAAATGTTGAATGAATGGAAACAATGGATACAAGCTATTTAACATTTGTTTTATTAATTTTTTACATTATTAACATTACAGTAAATGTTCAAATTGTTTGCCACCGGCATTAATACAGGCACGACAACGCCTTAAAAAAGATCGTTTTATTCGTCGTGCATATCTTCTACCGTTGATATGATCCGCAGCGTGATTGATTTTTTGGCGAAGCTCGTCCAATGTTGCAATGGGTTTTGAGTAGACCCTGTCTTTGAGACAACCCCAATAGTAGAAATCCAGAGGGCTTAGATCGCGTAAACGAGGTGGTCATAAAAATAGCCATCTTCCTTGCAGGTTGTTTCATCCGACCATAGAACTTTATCTAAGAATTGGGGATCTTCCCTGTGCTTTTGCAGCATCACACGGCAAAATACGACCCGTAGTGGATAGTCCCGCGGTAATAACGTCTGCACACGTCTGTAGTGATATGGGTGAAGCCTGTGACATTTTAGAATTCGATGTGCAGAACTTTTTGGAATTCCCGTCGCTGCCTCTATAGCACGTACCGAGGTAGTTGAATCATTTTCTATTTCATTGAGAACTTCTTCATCGCGTTCCGATCTAGGTCTTCCAGCGTTTCTCCTGTCAGATGGTAAACGACCCTCCGAAAACGCTTGATGCACATTAATAAATACTCGATAATCTGGGTATCTTTGAGCATTTGGGTACCTTTCTTGATACAATCTGCTAGCAGCGTTAGCATTGCATTGGCATTCTTCATAAATTAGGTGCATATTAGCGTATTCCAACGGTGTGTATGGTACTACGAGACAGTTAGTACGAGAGCCACGTCAATTGAATACAGAACGGCGCACAGTAAGCTGAGGAGCAGAGCGTACTGACTTGCTGATAACAGCAATTTCTCTACCTGCCCTATTGCTATTAAACAATAAACATCTACATCTATCTGTCTATCTATCTCTCTCTCTCTCTCTCTAACATATAATTTCTCCCTATCTATCTCTTTCTAATTTTACAAACTATGCACGTGTCTCATTCAAATTCCAAGAATTTACAGCAAAAGTCCTATTTTGGAAAGTTATCACAATAACAATTTATGAAACTTGGTTCTTGTTTAAAAATAATGCTAATTTTTTTTTTGTGGCTAGTTTTCCTACAGTATTATACCATTTGGGAATCTTGGTAAGTTGCGTCAATTTTTAAAAAAACTTGCCATAGTAGCTTTCATACTTTTTTTTTACACCACGATGGTTGAAAGTGGAATGAAAGTAAAAATCTTTCAAAATTTTAGGGGAAAAAATAATTTTGATTTGTTTTTGTGTAAAAACTACAGGTATTTTGGAATTTCTAAGGATTATGGTGGATAGCAGTGCTACTTAGGTTGCCGATACAAAAAAAAAACAGAAATATTTTAAAAATTGTGGTCATGATAGTTAAAAATATCTTAAGGGATGTCAATTTTCATAGAATTTCGAAATATGCTTGTAATTTAAAAAAAACAAGATACCGTAACAACTAGACATGTCTTCATTTTAATAAAATTCATTACAATTTATATTGAGATAGTAGGTACTTTGAATAATTTCTAAATTAATTATATTAAAAAATAACTTCAAATTTATTTTTTTTAATAATAAAATATAATATTAAGGGCACATAAAGATGTGTTACCTTAAAAAAAATAAGTATATTTTTATACTCTCTATAATCTATACTAATACATTATAAAGCTGAAGAGTTTGTTTGTTTGTTTGGTTGAACGCGATAATCTCAGGAACTACTAATCCGATTTTAAAAATTCTTTTTGAATTAGATAGCCCGTTAATTCAGGAAGGTTATAGGCTATATATCATCCCGGAAAAATGTACGGTTCCCGTGGGATACATTTGGTTTTGTCTAGAGACGAACCCGAAGCGAAGCGAGGGTGAGTCGCTAGTATAATATATTTACATACCAATTTAATATCGATGGGCAAGTTTCTATACTGGTTGTATCTATTCTTCATTTCTTCATATGTCATGAACTGCAGAGCGCCGTGCGAGACGCCGAACATGCCCGGTATGAAGCCCTGCAAATAATATAAAGAAAAATATAATATTACAGTAAGAAAGTATTATCTGTACTAATATTATAAAGAGTTTGTTTGTTTGTTTGAACGCGGTAATCTCAGGAACTACTAATTCGATTTGAAAAATTCTTTTTGCATAAAATAGCCCGTTAATTGAGGTAGGTTATAGGATATATCATCATGCTTCTACCCAAGGGAGCGGAGCAGTAATCGTAAATGTCAACAAATTGGACAGATTTCCATACATTATTTTTTGTTTTTTTTATACTTTCAACGCGAGCGAAACCGCGGGTTCTGCTAGTTGTTTTATATAATCTGCTTTGTTACTGATAACTATGTAAAAAATAAGATAACCCTGTTTTAAATTCAATCTCTAAGAATTACTGCTTATGAGTTAAATAATATAATAAAATGTATAATTTAAAATTAAAACCCAATATAATTTAAAAAAAACCTAATGAGCACGTTAATTAATATCGCAACATAATAATAACCCACCAGAGTTTCTGGTGCGTTATTCTATACGCCTGCGAAGGATCCTGGCGCAAAAAAAATCTCTTAACGTTTGTCTTTTATGCCTTCCTTAGCCATGCGAGCTTAGGGAAACATCCGCGCAAAGCGAGGATAAATCGGTAGTTATAAATAAAACAGTTATATAAAATTTATCGAATATCACGATGAAGAACTACACGACTTGTGATAATAAACTCATAATTTTAATACATAATAATAATGTCCTCCTGACCGATTCCGGCCACGGCGGCCAATCTCATTGAGACTAGCCAACTGCGCAGGAGATATTATAGTGCATATCAATCAAAATCAAACTTGACGCGATCAAAGCCGGGGGCAAAAGCTAGTATAAAATAAAAATAAAAAATATTAGATAAAATTTTTAGCATAGATTCTATATTAGATTAGAATAAACACCATAAAACAAAATTAATACTTTCTTATAAAAACAAGTTTGTAAATTATTAGAAAAACACATACATATATACCTACATATGATACTAATATTAAAGATAACCCACTTTCCGATCATTGCACTAATGTTAACATAACATGATGCTTGAACAATACATCTTTATCAATTAAATGTTAAACTTCATTTAGGTATATAGAACAAGGTATTCTAATCGACATCCTAAATTCTAAACCGACAGACGTTGTACTGTCTAAATTTTAATTTTGTTTGTGACCTACGATTTCATACAAAATTTTCATATCACTGACAGTTTTTCCCGAATTTCCCCTTTTTTAAACTTTTCCAATTTTGTTTTTTTTTTTAAAACCCAATTCGCACTATTACAAACATAATATGAAAAAAAAAAAAACTCAGCCAAATCGGTCTTTGAAAATAAGTCTCGAATAAAGTGTTTAACAACGATAAGCATTTCTTTTTTTATTTGCATAGATTACAGATAAAGAATGAAACTACATATTTGAACTAACCATTCGAAGTGTATTGTGCCATAATAGTCTAGTCAATATAGAAAAAAAAACGATGAAATCTACAAAAAAAAAACCACGACATTGTCATTCAATAAAGGGGTATTTTCCGAACCTAAAACTAAGTCTGAGGGATCGCTCGAAGGGCGCTGGCGCCACTATCGCGATAAACGCGTTTTATTGAACAATATCTCCAAAACTACTCACATTACGTAAAAATCTATAGAAAGTTTTTCACTTTTAAATTAAATTTCCTGTTTTTTTTTTATACCACACTTTTTTTTCTAAAATTAATATTAGAGCGCGAGATATCGCGCTCGAAACAGCGTTAATAAAAATCATGATTTAAATTCTTTTTTTTTGATTTATTACCATATTTCAATATTTTTTCATTTGAAAAGCGATTATTATTAAAAAAAACATCTTTGCTTATCTTAATTATTATAAAACATAAATCTTTTTTGATTTGATTCTTATCAACATAGCATTTCTTCTAAAATTATTATCAATATAGTCACATAACATTCAAACAACAAGTCAACAACGAAAATTAAGAAAATTAACAACTTAAAATTGACATTAACCGCTTGGGTATTGCTGCAGTCGCAGTCATTTAAAAATTAAAATATTTTGATGTTACTGTTCTTACTGGTTACCTACATATTTTTTATCCACTCAGGTTTTTTAAAAGGAAAACTAATTTGTACGTACGTGTGCATCGTAGTTTGTATCGGGGAAGTCCCTTGACACTTTTTGGTTGATTTTGTTGCATTAAAAAAAGGTATTGATTTAAATCGATTATTTTAAAAAATTACTTTAAATCATTGATTGAAATCAGGTGATTTAAATCATCTCAACCCTGGCTCGAAACGCACAAATTTTGCTACCTTCGTCGGTATTTCGCGACTCTTCACCTAAACTCTCACTTACATCCCTAACCGTTCACTTACATGCAATTTTATCGCGCGATGTCCGAGAAATATTTATTAATATAAATATTAATTCACGTATTGACTGGACTATTAGATGTGCACAAATATCATGGGCATGCAGTACTAATAATAACGAGCATTTATTCCCTTATTTGAAATACTTTTCCTTTTATGTTTACATCTCACGCGCAAAAATTCAAGCACAGACGGACAGAGATCTTATAAATTATCAAAGAATATAATATATTATTTAACCAATATTATTAATAACTTGTAAGTCGTCTACATTTAAGCTCATTTCCTTCCACGGACATGAAATTGCATCACAAGATCTTTCAGTGGAACCAAAATAAAATCATCACGTGTTGGATAACGTTATCCAACACGGCGCTTTGTCTTAACCACAATGAACAAAGCATTTATGAACTACAAATATAACAATTTTATTAAGCGGAATCCATAAATCTATACTTAATATTATAAAGCTAAAGAGTTTGTTTGTTTGTTTGTTTGTTTGTTTGGTTGAACGCGCTAATCTCAGGAACTACTGATCCGATTTGAAAAATTCTTTTTGTATTTGATAGCCCGTTAACTAAGAAAGGCTATAGGCTATATATCATCCCGGAAAAGTGTACGGGTCCCGTGGGATAGATTTGTTTTTGTCTGGGGACGAACCCGAAGCAAAGCGAGGGTGAGTCGCTAGTAATCTATACAAGTAGAGCCGCAGTCAAAGCCTGGTGCTGTATAAGGCAAATGAATTGATTTTATTGAAACAAATATGGTCCAATTATCTACTGGTATGAGAGTGACTCTCAATAAATTATCAATATTATGACAACTTACGGAAATGCTAGAAATTTTTATCATTGATAAATATTTTCCTGATTTCTTTATTTTTGTACTTGAAAACGTATGCAATTATTAACCGACTTCCAAAAAAAGGAGGAGGTTCTCAATTATATAACGTACGTATAGATTATATACGTACGTATAGATATAACGTACTGTGATAAATATATATTAGTGTCCGACCGAAACTGGTTTTTGCGACCGAAACCGAAACCGAAAACGAATTTCGGCAACATTCTCAGTTTCGGCCGAAACCGAAACCGAAACTTCCTTACAAGGATCATGTTTTGAGGGAAAAATAGAGAAAACGTTAATATAATCTGATTAGTCGGTCTTTATTTTTTATCTTTAAAATTTAAATGACATAGCTATGCAGTCTTCGATACTTTCACTTATTGATAATCAACTCAACCCCTCATTTAAGAAAAAAATATTGCGCCTTAAAAATACCTAAAATCTCATTTGGTGTTTTTTGAGTAGGTAGGATTATTTCGCGGATTTATTTTGATTTTTGGGTCCCGACGTTTGGAATGCTTTACAGCAATCATGGTCGCGGGAGAGACTCAAAGGCGTTATGTACTTGTTACAGACAGTGCCTACCCACAAATTTACAAAAATGATTTCAAAAATGGCACCAGAGTACCTTAAAATATTTGTTGATTTTAATTCTAAGCATTTGATTTTTTTTTAAATAAGTATTATAATTAAACACAGTAATATTATTAATTTAATTTTAGCTGTTATTATTATAAATATTACAATTTTAAAAAAACTTTATTAATTCATGATATTATTTAGTGTTGCTATTACTAAAATATGTATAACCACAAAGAAAATTTAAAAAAAAAATATGAAAATATTAATTATTTATTTAAGCAATATTATTGTTTTGTAATTTGAAAAAAAATATTGTTTTATATGTAATTTAATTTAGTAAAATTATTAATTTAGATTGCTATTATTTAAAGTTAAAATATCAAATAACGCTTTTGCTATCTTTCCAGATAAAAAATATATATTAATTTGAATTACTCTTATTGTGATCCACACAGTATGAATTAACTACATCTTATGGTCTGTTATGTTTGTTTTTGTTGTTAGATTTTATTCTATTCTCAGAAGTAAAACGCCTTTGAGATGTCTTAAAATCTTAGTCTCTCCCGTGACCATGATTGCTTTAAAGCATTCGAAATGTCGGGAACCAAAAATCAAAATAAATCCGCGAAATAATCAGAAAAAATAGTTTTATTTAAAATGTCAAATTTTCGCGTAAATCTAAGAAAGTATTATATTAAACATAAAATTACTTATTTGTTTATCATTAGGTACGTAGGTAAGTATCTAACTGAACTTGCCACTTGGATACCTTGGTTATAAAATAAAATAATTATTAAAATGAACTTTGAAACTCTGAATCCACTAATATTATCACCACTAATATACACACTATAGTAAGTACCAAGTACACTAATGTTTGTTTAGGTATAGCATTAGCGAGAGAGTTAAATTAACCAAAATTTTTTTTAGATAGGTTAAACTTGATTCTACTATAATCTATGTATTGATTTGTTATATTGAATTATTTTTTAATGTTTACTACCTACTTTTATGCTATATCATGTGATAAAACTTACTGAATTCAAAATAAATCACACGAAAACTCATAACAAACAAAACTAACTGCAAACACAAGCCAGTAACGATGTGATTAAGCACGTGGACGCGGCAAAATGTCTTCATCGCTTGGATGGAATTCAACGCGTCGAACGTGACCGATCACAGCGCGAGAACTCCCGAACGCAGTTTCGGTTTCGGCCGTAGTTTCGGCAGGTTTGCCGCCGAAACCGAAATTAAACCGAAACCCGTTTTTTTGCCGAAACTCGACCGAAACCGAAACCGAAACCGAACTTTCGGTCGGACACTAATATATATATATATATATATATATATATATATATATATATATATATATATATATATATTTATCACAGTACGTTATATCTAGATCCTATTTTTTGATCTTCAAATACAACGCAAATAGATTAAATAATTATAATTTTTGCGGCGCACTTCTTTGGGAGTGGGAGGTTCGTAAAAATGTGACGCATAGAAGATTCCTTAAGATTTATACCATTGAGTAATAAGTCTTAGTTACATTATTGCAAATCTAACTAAGATTTAGTACTTAAATAAACTAAAACTATTACTTTTTAAAGTAAACTAATGTAATAAGTTTAATTAAAATTTAAAATAAACCTGTGCAAAGCCGTATACAGAATAAAATGGAAGTGGTCTGTTTGTAATATCAAAATAACAACTTTTTATTATATGAAATTATATACGGTAATTATAAGAAAAACATAATTTTAAATTTTTTGTCTGTTTGTTCCGGCCAATCTCCGAAACGGCTCAAGCGATTTTGATGGGACTTTCACTGGCAGATAGGTGATGTTATAAGGAGTAATTTAGGGTACTTTTATTTAAGAAAAAGAATTAGGGTTTCGCTAAAATAAATTAAAACCTAGCACGTATCCGAGCGAATCAAGGATAAGTCGCTAGTTTAGTATAAAAATCAATAAATTCAATAAAAAAATTACAGAAATCTTAAATACCTATTATTAACAGATTACATATTAGAGAATGGAAAAATACAAAGTGAGCACTTTGTTCTCACATACATACGTACACAATGTTTACAACAATGTCTCATAGGAAATCCTGTATTGGAGTTACGCCAAAAAATCTTTCAGCGCTTACTATAAGAATTGTCTTACTGATAGTTTTATATCATAATATAAATAACAAGTAATTGTGACCTTTTTTTTTTTATTTTTTTTTTTTTTTTATAGTTGGGGAATGCATTTACGCATACCACCTATCCCCCAGGTGGTTATGTGGGGCTCACCGGCTAGAAGAGCCGGTACTACCCACTAAACCCCAACTTTCCCCTCCCCTTCGCCTTAGTGGGACGCCGCGGGATCGCTTACGCATAACTACCGCGACGCCCCGGCGGCAGGCCTGACGGCCACCAAACCAATGGGGCTGCTCCACAGTCCACTCTGCTGAACCAGAGAAGTACCCGGAGCAGCCCCATTAAACCACGCCGCCCACCGAAGTGGGCACCCTTCAATCGGCTGCAGAGGACAGGGAGAGCGGCAACGACACACCGACACTCCTCTTCCCCTGCAGCCCCACCGCGTCTGCCATCTAAGACGGTGGCAGCCCCGTCAAGGCCGCGGGGGGCAGGGAGAACGGCGCACCGAAATACCGGCACTCCTCTCCCACCGCGGCCTTCCCCTCTACCGGTTACGAGCCTGCCCTCACAGTCCCGCAACCGGTCCCCGCCCTCCGGTCGCAAGACCGCCGAAGCGACCCCGCTCCCGGTGGCCGCAACTCCAGAAGCCGAAGCCTCAACGGAGAGCGGCCCCGTCCTGCCTTGGTCCGCGCCGGATTTCTCCGGTACCACCCGCCCCTGTGCTAAGCGGGTGGCGTTCCCCAATCCGCCACCTGGGGACGCGCCCGGTAGGAGTTGGCTCTCCCCCGGGAAGTAATTGTGACCTGAGTCTTTATCTTTATTCCTACACTTTATGTTAACTAAAAAAACACGCTTTTGTAACTATTATATGGACTCTGTCAAACGAATCTATACTACTATAACTTGTGTTTGTTTGTTTGGTTGAACGCGCTAATCTTAGCAACTATTCATCCGATTTGAAAAGTTTTACCGGTGGTAGGACTCTGTCAAGCCTGAGGAGTCCGACTGGATGGGTACCACCCCCTTATATATTTCTGCTGCCAAGCAACAATGATTGCATTGTTGTGTTCCGGTTTGAAGGATAAGGTAGCCATCGCAATTACAGGCAAGAGGCATATCATCTTAGTCCTCACAGTGACAACGCACCTGTGGTTCTGCATTTTTGTTACTTAAAACCTAAATGCATGAACCGTAGGTGTTATGGGCGACAAGTGCTGCTTTCCATCAGGTGGTCTGTCTGCTCGTTTGTCACTGAATGTCATAAAAAAAAAGTCTTTTTGCATTAGATTTGCCTTAACTGAGTAAGGCTATAGGTTATATTTCATTCCGGAAAAATGTATGGTTCCCGTGGGATAGAATTAGTGTTGCCCAAATTCAGTCTTGGTCTTGCAGTCTTGGTCTTGGTCTTGCATTTTTGCAAGACCAAGACCAAGAACAAGACCGCGTATTTTTAGCAAGACCAAGACCAAGACTGACCATGCAAGACTTGAGCAAGAACAAGACTAATCCCGCAAGACTCTTGCGTCTTGCAGCTAGGACTTAGCGCTATTTCACGGAGTAGTTAGGAATAACAGTTCGGTGTATAGGTACGCTTAGGAATTCTATGAGACGCAAAAAACTGTATCAAAGAATATGAAAAACTGGACCTATTCGCATTACGACCAATACCTACCATAAGCATACATAGCGAATAAAAAAATATCCATTAAAATCAAACAGAGTGCATGCATAGTTTTGTTTTTACATCGGCACTTTGATAATGCGGCATCAAAGGTTTTGTACTGACGTCTCAAAGAAATTTGTCGCTTTTCGGAAGTACATGGGGATGATACACGTGGCGGCGGCTTCTTTTGAATTCACATACAACAATCGGTGCCGCCGCGCCGAAATCACAACATTTGACACTAATTGATTGCCGCCATAGAACCTAGGTATAGTTTTAAGGGCACAGGTGTTCCAAAGAATAAATAAGTTTCAGTGTGCTTATAATGGAAACGAATACATACATTATACTGATCACGCAAGTAGTATTATGATTAGATAATGGTAAGGATAGGTAGTAGATGTCATAATAATTTATTCTAGTAAGTATATAGTATAATATCTTCTTATCTATAATAATAAAGCTGAAGAGTTTGTTTGTTTGTTTGAACGCGCTAATCTCAGGAACTACTGGCCAGAATTGAAAAATTCTTTTTATGTTGGTTAGTCCACTTACCGAAGAAGGCTATAGGCTATATAACATCACGCTACGACCAATAGGAGCCGAGCAGTAATAAAAAATGTTGTAAAAACGGGATAGTTTATAAAAGTTTGTATGAAACTCGGCAAGGACGAATAAGCCACGGGGACGAAGTCGCGAGTGACTGCTAGTTGATTATATGGGTTTAAACTAAATACTTAGGTACTATTATTGTACATTTAGTCAAAATATTTTTTAAATTTCTTAATTTTTTACAAGAAAAAATAGCAAAAATGTGGTCAAATATCACCCGTTTGATAAATATTGTAGCCACTTTTAAACATACTTGAAACGTGTAAAAAAATTCTACAAAACTAATAAAATAATATAAAAAGCGTACCTACCTACTTTTAAAATAAAAAGCCTGCAATACGATTTTTGTATTGCTTATGAGCCCGAATATCTCTGAGGGAGATGATGAGAGTAAGTATTTACTAGCAGTGCCCGCGACTTCGTCCACGAGGAATAGTAACTTTGGAGGTATAGTGACGTTCAGGATTTATTTATTTATTTTAAAACATCTGTCATCAAACATACAAACAAACTTTTCAGCTTTATAATATTAGTATAGATGTACGACAAAACATTCATTTATATGTAAAGAATAGTGATTGGACAATGTCACGCATCTATACAAGTAGGTATTTAATCTGTGTTTGAACGCCGCACGCGGCGTCGTTTGATTTACGGCGGCATCCTTTTAATAGAGTTGGCACGTGCCGTGGCCGCGCGGTAGAAAGCAAGGAAATGTACTATATAATAAGGAATTATTTTAATTCCAGTCATTTTTAATTGAGCTGTGCTTCGAGTCTAACGTAATAATAGTTTTTACTAATTCTTGTTGTTTACGGAAAACGTATCACGTCTACAATTTAATATGAGGGACGAAGATTCAAATTGTTCTAGTCCGAGTAATGAGAGTTACAGATCTAAAAGACACAAAAGCAAATTTGAGGAGTTTTTCGAAATAATTCATGCATCCCAATCCCAAACTGCCTTGTTTAAATTGTGCCAACATAAAAAAGTTGAAATAAAAATGAAAAACAGAAACACTTCAGGCTTAAGGAAACATCTAATATCTTTCCACAAAAAGGAATCACAAATATTTCTTCCTGTTAAACCAAAATTAAGCGGAGATATCGCAAGCTTTTTCGTAACTGCTGGAAGAAGTGGACAGGTAAGAATAAATTTACTTATCTCACAACTGACGGGCCTGTGGTCTAGTGGTTAGTGACCCTGACTGCTACGCCAGAGGTCGTGGGTTCGATCCCCACCCAGGATAAATCTTTGTGTGATGAGCACGATGATGTATTCTGTGTCTGGGTGTTATTTATCTATAATATGTATGTATTTAGAATTTATATGTATGTTTATCAGTTGTCTGATTTCCATAGTACAAGCTCTGCTTAGTTTGGGATCAGGTGGCCGTGTGTGAGATGTCCGAATATATTTATTTATTTAATTACATAACACCATATTAAGTATGTAATTATCGTGTTAAATATTTTTTATAAAACACTCATATTTTCATTTGTTTTCATAATCGCCCTGTAAACAACTAAGTACTTTATTTTGGTAAATTACAGTACAGTGCAACCTTAATATAACAAACCTCAATTTAACAACAACAAACCTCCTCCTCCTAAACGCTCAAACCTAGTATGTTTTAAATAATAACACAGATTTATTGTTTTATTTCAGTCGGAAAACAGGAATGACAACATCACGATAGCTACAGTTGATTGGGTGGTGAAAAAATATCTTCCCTTCTCATTTTTCGATGACGAAGCTACACAAGTATATTTTCGACGTATTTGCCCGAATATGGTGTTTCCTAAAAGGTCCACACTTAGAAGGAAAGTCAAAGAGCGATTTGAAGAGCTCCAATTGAATCTCAAGGAACGACTTCAACAATTATCATCTAAAATGTCGCTTACTATTGATGGGTGGACGTCAATTGCTGGTAGGAGTTACTACGGGGTTACTATGCATTATATAGACAACGAATGGAAGTATCGATCTGTAGTTCTTGATTTTATACCATCACGCGGTCGACATACTGGGGAAGATATTGCAACGATTTTCCACGAATGTTTATTGGAATATGACATAATTGATAAAATACAAGGTATCACGGTCGACAACGCAACTGCAAATACCAAATTTATGTATGAACTAGGCAAACAGCTGCCACCACACTTTGATTCAGACAATCAACATTTCCGGTGCTTTGCTCACATTTTAAACCTTGGTGTACAAGATTTATTAAAGACCTTAGCATTACACTGTGAGACTGACACTAACGCGGAAGATCAGCAGTATGAAGACTATGCAGACGAAACTGAGGATGATGAAGAAGATGAAGAATATGCACCAAATATTGCTGATTCGCGTACATCTGTAACAAAGCTGCGCAGTATTTCCAGTAAAATAAAAAGAAGTGAAATAGTGAAGAAGAAGTTTCAGTCTGCTTGTGAAGCAGCTGGCGTGCCATCAAATCTGAATCCCATTCTTGACTGTACAACGAGATGGAATTCCACACATGATATGATTGGATTTGGTTTAAAAGTGAGAGCGGGCATTAACATATTGTGCAGTTCTGTCACCGAATTGAATGATTTTCAAATCACAGCTAGTGAATGGCAAATACTCGAAAAAATACATAAGTTTCTAATAAACTTTAAACTTTTAAGTACAAAACTTGGTGGAGAAAAATATGTTACATTACCGCTAGTCATTGTATCATTCAATCTCTTGCTCGATAAAATTGAATCCATGGTAAAACAGTTAGATGAGAAACCTAATCGATCTGAAGTGGATGAAAGGCTCATTCTGGCTTTCCAAGCAGCTCGAGACAAAATGCTTAAACATTATAAGAAGAGCAACTGGATTTATTGTACTTCTTTAATTTTAGACCCAAGGCATAAGGCTCAGACTTTTGACCTGACAGTATGGGGGAAGCAACTTAAAACAGAAAGCCTGCGCAAGTTCAAGGAACTTTATGAAGAATACTACAGTCTACACTCACTGAACAAGTCTCTGGAATTACCAAGAAAAGAAAATAAGGTATCTGATGAAGATGAAGACGTAATAGACTTTGATAAACTGTATGATTGTCCCTCGACGTCATCTGGATCTTGTCTTCAAGGCTTAGTGATAAACGAGTTGGAGGAGTACCTGAGAAAACCAAGAGCTGGCAGCTCGGAAGACATTTTAGATTGGTGGAGGACGCATGAGACAGAGTATCCGACTTTATCGAAGATGGCCCGTGATTTTCTCTCAATACCTGCAACTTCAGTACCTGCTGAGAGATTATTTTCTAAAGCATCATTAGTAATTAGAAAACATAGAAATAGGTTAAGTGATGAGTCAGCCAGATGGTTACTTTGTATTAATTCTTGGTCAAAAGAATTGATATAAAGTAACAGAACCTAATGACAAAGCTGTTGTGTACTGTTATGTTATTTGATTTGTGTTGTATTTTTTTTTTATTGAAATAAATGATAAATCGTAAAACTCTTTTATTAAATTTCATATAAGTTGAGGGTTCAATCTCTTTCTAGAGAGATTCTTTAAAATACAGTCAATTTATTGTAAATAAATAAATATCCTGGGACATCTCACACACGGCCATCTGATCCCAACTGATAAACATACATATATAATTTTAAATACATACATATTATAGACAAATAACACCCAGACACAGAATAAATCGTAGTGCTCATCACACAAAGATTTATCCTGGGTGGGGATCGAACCCACGACCTCACGCTTCGCAGTCGGCTCATCACCCACTACGCCACGGAGGCTTGATAATTTGTTTTTTACATGTTTTAGCACATCATCATCATCATCATCATCCCAGCGTTAATCCCAGTCGCGACCAAAGCCAGCGCTCTGGCGCCCGGGGTCCGCTATGTTTTAGCACATGTAAGCTTATAAAGCGTAAATGTTTATTAAGAAACAGTTACTCCCATGGAAAACGGCATATAGCTCAGTTGATAACCATGTGGCGGTTATCAAATTTTTTATCAAATCTTCAGACATTTATTAATCTGATTGTTCTTTGCTTTGGCTATGTTAATTCTAAAGATCTAAAGTAAACTTTAATAAATAGCAATAGTCTAATAGGTAATTGCAAGACTTGCAAGACTCTTGCTGCAAGACCAAGACCAAGACCAAGACTGGGAGCGCAAGACCAAGACCAAGACCAAGACCAGGTGTATTGGCGCAAGACCAAGACCAAGACTGGCCAAGTCTCGTCTTGTTCTTGCATTTGGGCAACACTAGATAGAATTGTTTTTGTCTAGAGACGAACCCGAATAACATACTTATGTATTCAGCCCTTTTTAACGTTAAAATCAGATGAGTAGTTCCTGAGATTAGCGCGTTCAACCATACAAACAAACAAACTCTTCAGCTTTATAATAATTAATAATATTAATATAGATTCAAGGACATAATCAAAACAAATGTCTTTTCACAAATGTTGATATTTTTATCTGTCCCTGTTATATCGATGATTGATCATCTGTTAAGAAATCATATTTGTACATTCAGACATTTCCTATTTTGTATCGTTATTTTCAGCACATAAATATCGTTTTCAGGCACTTTCCTTTACGAAAACTATGTATAATTGTAACTATGTAATAATAGCCAAAGTACTTGGAAAGCTGTAAAGGGCTGTGATATATCTATAATACATACAGTAAAATTCTAAGTCGAATATGTACATTAAATTTTTTTTTTTAAATTATATTGAAATAGTAATTATTATCGATACAGAGGCCGAATCCTATACTTTTTAGAATTCTTGTCTGTCTGTCTGTCTGTCTGTTTGAGAATACATCACGAAAAAATCACTGAACAGATTTTGATGAAATTTGGTATGATGATAGCTGCTTATCCGGGTCAACATATAGGATACTATTTACTGCAGTAAAATATCTCATCTCTGAGAAATCTATACCTTTAAAACGTACCAAATGTATCCCTAAAACTATACTTTATGCTGTATTTTGACTAAATCGATCAAACTCCTGTATGACTAATACCTACTTGCTATCTACGAATTAAAGTTGTGACCATGAAATTAGTGCAATAGGCAATATCAATCATTTGCTATTGACTATATAACAGGCAGCTCTATAAAAATAAGAGGCCGTCAATAACGTCGAGAAGCCGTCGTGTTAATGTATAACATTTTTTACTTAGAAATATTTCTACATATATGTACTATATCTATACATATAATAAAATTGTAACCGAGTCGAATCTGTACAATAAATATTTTTTTTGGAAAATCTTATTGAAATAGTAATAATTAATTAATATAGAGGCCGAATCTATAATTTTTATAATTTGCGTCCGTCTGTCTGTCTGGGAATGAATCACGAGAAATCCAATGGACAGATTTTGGTGAAAATTAGTACGATGATAGCTCGTTATCCGGGTCAACAAATAGGATACTTTTTAGCCGGAGAAAGTATTTCATCTAGAAATCTATACTAACAGTTTAAAACATACCTATATATATATATATATATATATATATATATATATATATATATATATATATATATATATATATATATATATTTCTATAATATAAATATTTCTGTTATATAATATGAGTATATAAGAGAATATTTGATTTAGATGAAAATATTTACTTATCAACATTTATTTTAAGCAGTAGCCCGTTTGAATAAAAGAATAAAAAGTAAGCAAGATTTATGCCGATAAAATAGTAATATTGTGTAAACGACATTTTATAAAAACAACTCGATCAGTAAGTAAAGATTTATTATTATATTTATTTTATTTGAATAATAAAAAATCAAATCTCAAATTCATTGCATTTTTCAAAGGAAAAAGAAAACAAATCTGAAACATTATACATTTTTTTGCTTTTATAATTTTATTGTCCTGTATTATATGTTTTATTAACCGACGAAAAAAAGGAGGAGGCACTCATTTCGAAACGTATTTTTTTTTTTATATTTGACCATGCATGACTTTTTACAGCGTAGTCCGATGTCGATAATTTTTTTTTCATCCCATTCCAAGTTGGTTCCGTTTAAAATTAAAGCACACCGACTTCGAAAATATCTGATTACTTAGGTACTTATAGTAAACTAAAACTACCAATCAGTTATTTTTTACTTTTTAGTGTTTATTTTATGAAGTAGGTTTTTAATTTTTATTGTCGTGATAAACTAGATTTACATTCTATGTTATTGTGTCTTAAAATATCACAACACGATGTATTTGACGACACGTTTGGCTCAGTTCGTAGTGACCCTACTTGCTGCGCCAGCGGTCACGGGTTCGATTCCCGCTGGGGGCATTCATTTGTGTGATGAACACGAGTGTTTGCACTCCAGTCATGGGTGTTTATATTTATAATATGTATGTATTTAGAGTTATATATGCGTAGCGTATCAACTATCTGGTATCCTCGCAGCTTACCATGGAACTAGATGGTGCTGTGTGTTAATGTACCAACATATTTATTAATTATTTATTATATTTATGTTCACACCTATTAATATGATTAGGAGAAGTAGCTGGATAGAGAATACAGAACAGTCACTGCATTTTAAACAGCATCATGTTATACGTTACACGTGTACAGAATTCAACAGTGTAAAAATAATTGCAATACATATATAGTTTAAATAGGTATGAATAATATTGCAATTTAAATAAGAAAATGCTGTGTTTAATTCTTATGTTTTGATCTAGACATTTTTATATATTATTATATACTACCGACATAACCTCCCTTCGCTCGGGTGTGTCCCTAGGTACGCGAATTATGTACGCAATTTCATGAGTTTTAATTTTTTTGCGCGGAACCCTAATTCTATTTCTAAAATAAAAAGTAGTAGTCTGCCAGCGAAAGTCCCGACAATATCGGTCCAGCTGTTTCGGAGATTAACCGGAAGCAGACAGACAGACAAAAAACTTAAAAATAGTTTTTACTTACAGTATACACTTTCATACGTATTTAAATAAACAATGTAAACATAATCAAGTGTTTGTTGTCATTCAATTGTTTTTACACGATTCCAATCTCATTGCAAAGTTCAATGCAAATTGCATATTTATGTTAATGATTTCAAAACAAATGCATTCTAATCTGATAAAAACAAAAATGCTACAAAAGTTTGAATTGCGTAATCTATACTTACATATAATAAAATTCTAACTGAGTCGAATCTGTACATTAAATATTTTTTGGAAAATCTTATTGAAATATACATTATTATCGGTACAGAGGCCGAATCTATAGTTTTTAGAATTTTTGTCTGTCTGTCTGTCTGTTACCGCATCACGGAAAAACCACTGGAGAGATTTTGGTGAAATTTGCTATGATGATATCTGGTTATCAGGGTCAACATATAGAATACTTTTTACTGCGAGAACATATCACATCCGTGAGAAATCTATACTAAACGTTAAAACGTAAATAGGGACGAATCCGAGCGGAGCGAGGGCGAGTCGCTAGTTGCGAAATAAATGTAGCCTCAAAAAACGTCATTCTTCATCATCCCTATATAACGCATAGTCCCAACATTTGATATATACATATGTATAGTGTGTACATATGTATGTTTATGTATTTTAGGGTTCCGTACCCAAAGAGTAAAACGGGACGCTATTACTAAGACTTCACTGTTCGTCCGTCTGTCTGTCTGCCTGACATCTCATGAACCATGATAGTTAGACAGTTGAAATTTTAACAGATTATGTATTTCTTTTGCCGCTATAACAACAAATACTAAAAAACAGAATAAAATAAATATTTAAGGGGACTCCCATACAACAAACGTGATTTTTTTTCTCTTTTTTGCTCGATATTAATAACGGCAACAGGTAGACGCTTGAAATATTTACAGAATATTTAGTTATATATTCACTTCAAAAATAAATAATTAAATCAAAATAATACAAATATTTAAGAGGAGGGCTCCCATACAACAAACATGATTTTTTTTGCCGTTTTTATAGATAATGGTACGGAACCCTTCGTACGTGAGTCCGACTCGCACTTGGCCGGTTTTTTATGTATTTAAGGTGTAATTATTTTATATTTTATTAAATTAGCGAAAGGCTTTGTTAAAGGACAAAGTGACAATTTATCAAAATTTGATACACCTAGACTATGGATTTGAGTAACAATGACTTTAAATAGAGGGAGCAGCCGAGCAATTTTGAAATGGTATATTATTGAGTTATATTAAAAAACATCATTTGTATGTTTGGTTTAAATTTTCATCTAATATTATAAAGAATAAAGATTTGTATTTTTGTATGTTTGTAACGAATAAACTCATAAACTACTGAAACGATTTAGATAAAATTTGGTAAAATAGTTTGAGACCGTGGGAAGGACATGGCATATTTTTTTATTCCGGAAATCATACCTTAAGGGGGTGAAAATGGGGTTGAAAGTTTGTATGGGGAACCAACCTAGGGACGAACCCGAGCGAAGCGAGGTGAGTCGCTAGTTTAAGATCATAAAAAGTTATGAAACTACTCCATTATACCAGAATATGCAGGATAATTTTTAATTTACTAAAGACCTTTTGGGAATATACTATTTACATCATAACAACATCTGTAAGAAAAAAGAATCTTAAATTTTAGAAAAATAAAAATATTTTTATTGCACTTCTAAACGGTACTATCATATATATACATATATATTATAGTCCAGCATTAGCAAAAGAAAGCGCGTGTCCGGCGAAATAGGAGGGGTGGAGGGGTGCAGGGGGGCGACGCTTATTCATTTAAACTTGACCAGATGCTAGGACTATTGCCGTTTAGAAGGTGCAATAAAAATATATTTATTTTTGTATGAAAATAAAAATTTAAGAAATATTAATTTATTTTGTACAGATGTTGTTGTTATGGTCTAAATAGTATATTCCCAAAAAGATCTTCAGTAAATTAAAAATGACCCTGTATATATTTCCTAAGAGACAGATAAATCAATTACCATAATTATTACGTAAGCGCAAAATCACTAATATAGAAATAATTAATCATTAACAAATGATAACCTTTCCAATTTACCCTACAGGTTGCTGTCTTCTAATTTTTAAGATTATGGAATAACATAAAGGCATCCTTCATATAGAAAACTAAACACTACAAACTACTACGAGGAACGTTTTAAAACCCACCTAGTTGAGGTATAAGATCGAAATATATGTAAGTATATCAATTACTTTTTACTACAAAATATCCCAATCTTAGGAGTAGGTTTTTTTTATTTATATTGGACAAGCCATTGGCTTACTAAAACTACTAAAAAATATCGAATTCAAATCAAGCAATTCATCCATTCAAATCAAGTCAGTAAATAAAATACTTAAGTCAAAATGTAATATAAAGCAAACTCACCCTATATAACCCCCTAACGCCTTCCGTTCGATAGATTTTCGTGAGGCCATCAACCATGCCTCTGTATCGTTTGTGCTCAGCTATAGTATTCTCTTCGCTATACTGAAGGCAGAGCCTGGTCTTCACCACCCATATGGGATTGGTCATCACGAGGGACAGTATGCCGGCCTGGGCAGCGGCTAACATGTGCAGACCCGGACCGAGGGGAGTGCGAGCGTTTCCCCCTTGAATCCATGTTTTGATTGCATTATAGCTGGAATATAGTAAGAATTACATACAACATGGCTCTAACACTAATGGAATGTGATTTCAAAAGTAATTGTCTGAATTCAATATCATTGTACAGGTAGATCGTTGGATATAATTATTTTTAACCTTTCGATTTATATTAATTAACCGACATGTTTGGCTCAGTTTATAGTGAGCCTACTTGCTGTGCCAGCTGTCGCGGGTTCGACTCCCACTGGGGGCATTCATTTGCGTGATGAGTATGAATGTTTGTACTCCAGTCATGGATATGTATATTTATAATATGTATACATATATTTAAAGTTATAGTGCGTAGTGTATCGACTATCTGGTATCCATAACAAGCCTCGTAGCTTACAATGGAACTAAATGGTGCTGTGTTAATGTCCCAACATATTAATTTATTTTTAAAAATAGATGAATTAATTATTATATACTACTTATTATATTATATACTACTACTACTTATTATATACTACTTACTTATACTTATCATGAACATACACTTTTCAGGTTACCTTATTATTATTATGACACTATTTATTTACTTTACACAAACATTTATATCTTCACTTTAATTAATTGTTATAAAACTCTTACATAACAATGATTCAAAACAATCATTCTAATAACAACAATAAAAATTATGTATCTTAATAATATTTGAAGCCATTACGGACATGAATGATAACTCGCATTAATTTATTATCACAGGATTAAAATGTAACAAATGGGTTACCTTTTTCCCAATGTAAAATATTACACAATAAGTTATTTTTAAACAAATAAAACAAATATTTTATCCGTTTTATCTGTATTAGCAAATTTTGAATTTTAAAAATACATCAATTCTATGTATATATTTTGGAGAAAAATTATATTTACAACTTACAATAAGAAGTAGAAGCCCCAAGCGGATCCCGAGCCCCAGACATTAGGTGTGACACCACGGTACAGTCCACGGAAACCCTCCTTCTTTACGATTGTTACAAATGCACTACCCAGGCCATCATAACGCGGAACTGTTGCTGATCTCCCATCATTCACTGTGCCAAAAAAAATATTTTACTTTATCACATATTTAAATTAAATAAAACTATATCTTAACATTACAAAGAATATACATAAAGATTCAACTACACACAGTATTATTTTATAAAGTCATATTTTATTCATAATATGTCTGTTTGTAATATCAAAATAACAGCTTTTTAGTAAATGCATATGATACTATACACAGTACTGATAAGAAAAAAACATTTTTTTTAAATTTTTTCTGTCTCTTTCTGTTTGTTCTGGCTCATCTACAAAAAGGCAGCACAGATTTTAATTGGACTTACACTGGCAGATAAAAAATTAAAACCTAGGGACACACATGACCGAAGTGAGGGTAAGTAACTAGTTTATACTAAATTTAGTATTCATTAGTGATAAATAAATTAGTTTAAAAATGAAATAAATGCAGAATTTATCTGGCTTTTCTAACTGACATCATAATCTAGAAAAGCTTATTTAGAGCTTAAAGGAAATCATTCATTAAAATATGTATAACAATGGATTAAAAAATTAAGTAATGGCATCCTGCAAATAACTGATGTTAAAAACACAAAGAGCATATTAAATGTAAACAATGTAGGGACTGGTAAACTAGCAAATAGTAATTACTTTTACTCCTAAATTACATCATATAAATACCATATAGTGGTTTAGGTTTTTATTCGTCTTTGTGACTTAAAAAATTACTTATTATTACTTATTAATTTAATTTGGAAATTGGCTCATTTATAAGTTGATATATATTCTCAGTTCTTAAGCTTAAAGCTATGCCGCTGAGTTACAAAGGAAATATAAGTAAAATATGTCATAGGTAGGTATAAAAGCACTTGATTGTCATTCATCATAAATTATTTTTGTTATATTGTTGTTGTATCAATTTTTAAGTTGCTTCATTTAAATATTAAAGCAGTAAAGATATTTAATAACACTACATAATATACACTAATAACAAACAAAGATCTTTAGAAGATAGAGAACCAATTTTTATAAAGTAACAAACTCAAAATGCACTAGGAAGTTAACAGCAAGTAAATTAGCAATTTTAGTTTGAGATTTCATCAGCTGTTTCGAACTTCTTCCACGAGCCTACTTTCACTGATGCTATACCAAGTTCAAGGTCATATAACAGCCGCGAAATTGATATCTTATTTAAGATAAGAAAATAACATTGGTAATTGTTAATAGTTTCAAGGCATATATCCTAATAGAGTTACAATCTCATAAATTCCTTCTAAAACATAAAAGTATTGTATATTAACAAAAAATATTGAAATTTGTGGTTAAAAAAAAATAGATTTTCTAACTTACCTGCGAAACGGATTTTTATGAGATCCAAAGGATGCAAAATTAATGTTGATGTGACGCCACCTGATATTCCAGCTACCAAGTGCTCGTATTTGATATGATTAAGAAGTGCGAGTTTAGAAGACGACGAATTAGGATTCTTTATTGTAGTCATGATGAACGTAATAAATCACAAGTATAACATTTTGTAGGAACTGAATTTATGACTATGCCTGCCGCACACTTTCCCTTAAGGTAACTTTAGCTAAATTTACTAAACAATAATCTTCACTGCACATCATTGCTTTCGTAATATTCCTTCAAAACGGAATACGCGTGAAAGAAATGATTTCCACATGATTTCTTTCATGTAATTCTTTTAAACGTTCCTTTACACGTAACGGTTATTTTACGTGAAATTAAAAAATATTATTTTATAGAAATTATATAAATAAAGTGATCTGATTTATTTATTTAAAAATCAATTTGATAATAATTAAATATAAGTTCAAGTAGTACTTTGCTATATAGTAGATACATTACGTATTATTAATTTGTTTCGTAAAATAATTGTATTTATCATTATAGCCAGAACACACGAGTTCAATCATCTGTTGAATTTTGACCGCTCCTTTCCAAGTATACGTTTCATTGAACCATCGGGTATTCAGTGGACCAACAACTCTGGATAATAATACTGAATACTTATTCTATGAAAAGTTATTATAAAGTTTACTTTTACTTGACGTAAAAGTTAAATTTTTACTACTTACTATATAATACACCTTGTATTTATATTATTATTTAATAAACAAAAATAAGTTAACTTACGATTAACTGTTTTAAATAGTTCAGCTTTCGTAAAATTTATATAGTTTTAATATAAAATAGTATTCAAGTATTCTAATGAAAAAGAACATGCATACGTACTAATATGACTATATTATAATATAGTATATATATATAGCTTGAATGCATCACAAACTATAGTTATGTCGTAGGTTCACATTACAAATGCTATAGGATTCTATAACCTTATTTAAACAATGCCCACTGTTTACGCACGCAACACTTAGGCGAGAGGATAGGTCGCGGGGCGCGGGGGACAGAATGCAACTCGGGCCGCCGCTACTACTGCTTACGACTAAGACACGACGGAGCCGGCGCACGCGCACATTATAGCTATTATATGTAAATTAACAAGGCATAAATTATTGTACTAAGCAAAGAAATAAACTTATAAGAAGAAATATCTGACGTTTTCCTTGTTGCCCAAACACCCACTTTGGCGTCCGATACTGTCGTGCGAATTAATCAAGGGATTCTACCTTAAAAATCCGATCTTACGTAGGATGAAACCTTATCATCTAATTGCACGTTTAATTAAAAAAAGATTAATATAAAAATAATTTGAATTTGATATTAACATAAAAGTAGTGCTTATATAATATTAATATTATTTTTGTTATGTTATATATTATATATATAGTACTAGAGACGTTACGTTTTAACGTTTAGTGTATATTTCTCAGAGATAAAATATTGTCCCGCAGTAAAAAGTTACCCATACGTTGAACCGGATAACCTGCTATCATCATACCAAATTTCATCAAAATCTGACCAGTGGTGACAGTCAGTCAGACAGACAAAAATTAAAAAAACAATAGATTCGGTTTGTGTATTGATAATAATGACTATTTCAATAAGATTTTCAAAAAAAATATTTAATGTACAAATTCGACTCTCTTAAAATTTTATTATATGTATAATATAAATTAAGGAACATAAAACTATTATTGTTTATTATAATATTGAAAACAGTAACAAAAATATTAAATACGTTTCGCTTAGCACAGTAACAAAGTTACTACCATAGACAATATGATCTATGGTTAAATATGACATCTCTGATCTCACATCTTCTTTTTTATCTGTTCTGTAATATTTTTTGACATCTAGCAAGAATATTGCACATTACGTAAATCAGCGAGCAAGAGTTTCATAAAGTGCCAGGATAAAAAGAAAAATGTTGAAGGTAGCGAGGCTTATATCACAGCAAAGTAATAATGTCCGGGCCCTGGCAACAGCGGTGAGCTACAAGACAGCCCTAGTCAACATTCCCCCTACTCAACTTACAGTACTGGATAATGGAATCCGCGTTGCATCTGAAGATTCTGGTGCCGCTACTGCTACAGTCGGTCTCTGGATTGATGCTGGTTCGAGGTACGAAACTTCCAAAAACAATGGTGTCGCTCATTTCTTAGAACACATGGCTTTTAAAGGAACGAGCAAAAGGTCACAGACTGACTTAGAATTACTCGTAGAAAACATGGGTGCTCACTTAAACGCGTACACATCACGAGAGCAAACAGTATTCTACGCTAAATGTCTCGCTAATGACGTACCTGCCGCTGTAGAAATCCTCGCTGACATCATTCAAAACTCATCACTCGCTGAACCCGAAATCGAACGAGAACGTGGAGTTATTCTGCGTGAAATGCAAGACGTTGAGAGTAACTTACAAGAGGTTGTATTCGACCACCTCCATGCCACAGCATTTCAAGGTACCCCCTTAGGACAAACCATTCTTGGGCCTACTAAAAATATCAAGAAGATCTCTAAAGCTGATCTTCAACAGTATATCAAAACTCACTACCAACCAAGCCGTATAGTGCTCTCAGGAGCTGGTGGCATTGAACATGGTAAGCTTGTAGACTTAGCTAACAAGCATTTGGGTGGTTTAAAAAATACTCACTTGGATGTACCTGAATTAGCCCCATGCCGGTACACTGGTTCTGAAATTCGCGTCCGAGATGACTCCATGCCCCTGGCTCACATTGCCATTGCTGTGGAGGGTGCTGGTTGGACTGACGCTGACAACATTCCTCTCATGGTAGCCAACACTCTTATTGGAGCTTGGGATAGGTCACAAGGAGGAGGAATGAACAACGCATCCTACCTTGCTAGGGCTGCATCTGCTGGGAACCTTTGCCATAGCTTCCAGTCATTTAACACTTGTTACAAGGACACAGGTCTCTGGGGTATCTACTTTGTAGCAGAACCCATGCAAATAGATGACATGGTGTACAACATTCAAAAAGAATGGATGAAACTGTGTGTATCTGTAACTGAAGGAGAAGTAGAAAGGGCAAAGAACCTTCTAAAAACCAACATGCTGTTACAGTTAGATGGAACAACACCAGTGTGCGAAGATATTGGACGTCAAATCCTTTGCTACAACCGCCGCATCCCTATTCATGAGCTTGATGCTCGCATTGACTCAGTTTCAGTACAAAATGTCCGTGATGTGTGCTACAAGTATCTCTTTGACCGTTGTCCGGCAGTAGCTGCAGTTGGTCCCACTGAAGCACTCCCAGACTACAACAGGATCCGTGCTGGCATGTACTGGCTCAGAGTGTAAATTCATAGTTTATTTGTAAATTAGTTAATGAAAAATCAATTAAGAACATCATTAAACCTCTAACCCAAACGTCTTTTGTTTCATTGAAATAAAACACTGTCTTTGGTGTATGTATTTATTATAGTAACATAAGCATTAAAAACATGTAAATAAACAATTGAAACTATATACTGTTTTCATTTCAATATATAATAATGGAGTTATGCAATATGAATAAATATGTTACAATTAAAATAAATAATGATTTAAGTTATTTTAAGATCCTGTGTTATCTGGATTATTACTACTTTTATCTTCAACATTTTCGGGGACACTGGTAACACTAGGTCTTTTAACAACGTTAGTTGGCTTTTTCTGTCCATATGGCAACACAGATTCAGAATGGCTTATGAGACTGGCTGAAGAAATAAATACTGACACTTGCTCTGGAGTCGGACAGGCGACTATCAATGTGTCTTCATAAGTATAGCCAGAATTTGTTAAGATTTGTTCTAATTGAACAAAATATCCCACCACATTGTTCTGAAAATTTAAAAATAATAGTTAAAATTGTTTTGTGATAATGATAAAAAGTAAAACTACAATGCCTATCTGCAGATCAAACTACACTGCAGTGACCTATTTACTCAAAAAATCAATAAACAAGCCATTCTTGTCCTAGAGTGCTAGTTTCTAGATAGCCGAGAGAAAATGAACATTTTCTGTACAATATGTATAATTATTATGCAACTGTTTATTTTATTATTGTGAAAAGTACAAGTTTATAATATATAAATTAAGGAAAACCATTAGGGAATTGTTAATGACGTTGAGGAAAAGTTTATTGTTATTACATACTAGCGACTTATCCTCGCTTCGCTCGGGCTTTTCTTGATCGGAACCCTAATTCTTATCAAAATCAGTTTAGCCATTTCGGAGATTAGCCGAAACAAACAGACAGATAGACATAATTTTAAAAATTGAGTTTTTTTTATTCTTATAAGTACCGTATATAATTTCATATGCACTTAGTAAAAATCTGTTATTTTGACATTACAAACAGACACTTCAATTTAAGAGGAGTTATATATGGATTGGATTTATGAAAAAAAAAATACAAAATCTATTTTAAGAAAATAAATTTAGTTTTATTTACCAATTAATTATTTCTATATTTCATAGATTATTTCTATAGCCTGTAATAATAAATAAATATAAATATGTTGGGGGTTGGGACATTACCAGATAGTTGATACACTACACATATAATCACCCATGACTGGAGTACAAACATTTGTGCTCATCACACAAATGAATGCCCCCAGCGGGACTCGAAACCACGACCGCTGGCACAGCAAGTAAGGTCACAAACTGAGTCAAACATGGTCTTGATGTACAGATTCAACCACCATTTTTAATCCCATTCTTCATATGTATGAGTAATACATACCCTTATTGGTCTAAACAATATGAACTCCGTCTCCTTATTGGCGAGGTACAGTTGCATGGAACGCTGCAATGGAGCGAGGTGAGTTTTGATACGTTTCTGTGCCTCCTTCACTGCAACCGCTATCTTTCCTGGACTAGCCCACAGCTGGGATTTTAGCTGTTCCGCTGGAGTGAAGGCCTGTGCCTAGAAATAAAGAGAAAAATATATAAATATGTTGTGACATTAACACACATGACCATCTAGTTCTATGATAAGCTACGAGGCTTATGTTATGGATACCAGATAGTTGATACGCTACACATATATGTATAACCCATGACTGGAGTACAAACGTGCTCATAACACAAATGAATGCCCCCAGCGGGACTCGAACCCGCGACCGCTGGCACAGCAAGTAGGGTCACTACAAACTGAGCCAAACGTGTCGTCTTGTCAATATATTACTAGCAGAATCTGCGGCTACGCCCGCGTTAAATCTACAAAAAAAAACTTGCTTATGTTACGAGTATATAGCGACTCAACCTCGCTTCGCTCGGGTTCGTCGCTATTTATTTATATAATAGTTTTTATACAAAAATACCAAAATTGCGATTAAAAAATGGGGAGTGGGGGTACAATGGGGATCGAAAATTGAAATACATATTGTATAATATGACTTTGTAATTATTTTTTAGGGTTTCATTATTATATTATGCTACGGTGTGAAGAAAACAAAGCCTCTTGCTTTATGTATTTTATATATGAACTAGCGACTCCCTCGCTTCTCTCGGGTTACTTCCCCATACAAACTTTCACCCCCATTTTCCCCTGTTAACTCCTAAGAAATGATTTCCAGAATAAAAACTATCCTATGTCCTCCCCAGGCTCTCAACTATCTTCTTACCAAATTTCATCTAAGTTCAGTTCAGTAGTTTTGGAGCCCATTCGATACAAACAAACAAAAAAACATTTTTTTCCTTTTTATAATACTAGAATAGATGATTTTTTATTTATTTCTACATTATAAAAAAAAACAACTAACCTTTTCAATAAACTCAATCAACGGCCCAACGAGGATCTCAGTAGAATATTTAATGAACACCTCGCAGCAACTCTTCAGCTGTCTGTCCACTTCCTTCCTTGAATCCAACAAATGCTCTCGAACCATCGGAGTGCCTTCCAACAAAAATTCCAACAACGAATTATTACTGTTCAAAGAAAAAATTTGCCTCGGCTTTTGTATCAAACCGTACGCTGCATTCCTAACATTACTGAAGTCCAACGTTGTTTCCTTGACAATGAAATCCACTTGGAAAGGTGCTATTTGTTCTCTCAATATAAGAAGATGTTTGATTTGAAAAAGTTCCCCATCTATGTTAGTTTTGGTTGCAGATATTTGTTTTGCTGCGGAGTCGACACTTTGCACGCATAAAGAAATGGCTTCTTGGGCAAGACCTTGGAAGACTCGTTTCTCTAAACACCTATAAAGTCTTGAGAGAGCTGCTAAAGTTCTTCTGACTCCTGGATACCACATTCCATGAAGGTCAGCCGGTGAGGCCTGAGGTCTCCTTTGGGCTTCTAAGTTGATGTTAGCGACCTCTTGCGATGTGGCCGATATGTCTGAGAGCATAGAGTTGCGTGAATCGCTACGTTTCAAACTTTGCTCCTGTATTGACAGAGCGATTTGCTGTGAAATAAATTATACACACATTAATAATTGGTTATTACTTATAAGGGTCAGCACAAGGGGCGGATGGGCAAAAAAATCAACAATAACAGTTAGAAATAAACTTGAAATATAATACTTAAAGTCAAGCATGTATAGGAAGGTTTATTAAAGTGTCAAAACAATAGAAATATTAAATGTTCATAAAGACAGTTTTCTTTTGTTTCCTGCTAAAGATGTCCAGCACTTCATCAGCGTCCATTTTTGCCACAACTCTTATAATTTGATTTGCTTCTAAGTATGTACTGTGATGGAATCTCCACAGTACACAAAAATACCATCTGAGGGCATGGCCTTATTATGATTAAACATTCACAAGTATGTTTATTGAATTTTTCTAATATACTTGTTTTAACTTCAAAACTGTTCGCCATGAAAATTGATATTTTTGACAACTAAATGGGCAATTGCATATTGTATGGATTTTTATACTGTGATAATAAAATGGCATCTTCTTCTTCATCATCTTATGGCAGTGCGGTGTATGTTGGTGGGAGTTGTGCGTAACAGTGTGGCTTCATGGGCTTATTCAAATTCAAAATATTTTATTTAGCATTAAATTATTAAAATTTACTTAACGCCAATACCAGTTCGGAAAAACGTCTAAGTCCTTAGAAATGCGAAAGAATGTTAAAGGGGTACGCCGATGGTATAGCGATATGATGTATGGTGGTGGGTGAGCTTAGAATAACATGCAAAAAAAAACCTTAAGTCTTTTAAATGGATTTGTATAGTGGTGATAGTACGTCTGTGATATAGCAGTCTTGGGGCTCATGAAAAACTAAATATATATTTTTTTAACTGTGATTGACATAGCAAGAGTTGTGTGATCCTCCCTAAAATTCAACTCTAAATCGGCGCCTGTGTGGTAGTGTAGTGCAGTAGTGTGTGTGTGGGGGGGGGGGGGGGTAGAGTATTATGGGGGGGTAGTGTAATGGGGGGTAGTGTATTGGGGGGGGGGTGTAGTATAGTGGGGGGTAGTGTAGTGGGGGGGTAGAATAGTGTGGGGGGGGGAGTGTGAGGGATACCTCCATCATGAGCAGCTTGTCGGGGTAGGCGAGGTCGCCGGGCGCGGCGCGGTAGTGCAGCACGTCGGCGCGCAGGTGCACGTGCGCGCGGAACACGAGCCGCTCCTGCGCGTCCTGCAGCAGCGCGCGCGCCGCCGCCCCGAGCGCGCTCAGCGCCGCTGCACACAACGGGACACACTTAGTACTTACTCTACTTTAAAATATGTACTTATTTACATATATGTAAAGCTGATGTATTTGTTTGTTCATTTATATCTATATATTAAAACGTGAAGAGAAAACTTTGAAGCCCTTTTTAAGCATATAGCATGTACGGAGGAGGATGAGCTTTGGCATAGTTAAAGTTTATATAGAGAAGGACTGCAGAACGCCAAAATTTATTGACTTTCTTTTACCCGCGGATCCGCTCGCGTATTTATTTATATATAATTACTTCACCGCTAAAAGATTTAGTATGATGTTAGATAACCTTCATCAATATTATACGAGTACTTACATAATATATAGGTGAAAAGTTTATTTGTCTATACGTGCAAATCTCTGAATCTTTGGACCCTTTTGAAAATTCTTTTTGATTTCATAGGTTATCTATATAAATTTGAAAAAAGAACCCCAATATCATTCAAACTTGATGAATTATGGTTGATTTTCAACTACGCGGCGATCACAATACAAATAAATAATCGTATATTTGTCCTTTATGCGTACCTAAATATATTGATCCGATTGTGATGAAACTCTGGTAGGCTCTTCTGTATACGTCCGCGAAGGTTCTTGGCTCAAAAAAAAAATTAATTTTTCTTTCCATATTTGCTTTTTATGCGTTACTAAACCATTCAATATTCGGGATACATTCAAGCGAAACCGGTGGTAGGACTCTGTCAAGCCTGAGGAGTCCAACTGGATGGGTACCACCCCCTTATCTATTTCTGCCGCCAAGCAACAATGATTGCATTGTTGTGTTCCGGTTTGTAGGATAAGGTAGCCAGCGCAATTACAGGCAAGAGGCATATCATCTTAGTCCTCACAGTGACAACGCACCTGTGGTTCTGTATTTTTGTTACTTAAAACCTAAGTGCATAAACCTTAGATGTTATGGGCAAAAGGTACTGCTTTCCATCAGGTGGTCTGTCTGCTCGTTTGTCACTGAATCTCATAAAAAAAAGTCGCTAGTCCCATTAATATTATAAATGCGAAAGTATAGATGGATGTATGTTTGTTACTCAATCACGCCAGAACGGCTGAACTGATCTGGATAAAATTTAGCACAGAGATAGATTATACTCTGGAATAGCACATGGGTTACTTTTTCTACCGGCAAAATGTACGGTTCCCGAGGGATAGATTTGTTTTTGGGGGTTTGGTTTTAAGAGTGAGTTGCTAGTAATCTTTGATAAAAAAAATATCAACTCACGATCCTCATTGACCTGTTCCTCTATGACCTCAACGCGCAGGATGACGCACAGTTCCGCGAGCGTCTCCAGGTGGTTGATGTGTATGATGTGCGGCCTCAGCGTCTCGTACAGCCCGTTGCAGAGCGACTGCAGGTAGTCTCTATAATGTATTGGCAGAATGTGAGTGAATAAATGAAAATGACGATGTAATGAGGATTGGAAATAAAAATATAAAAAATAAAATAAATAAAGTGTGCGGATTGCGAAATTTGAAAAACTTCCATATTGTGCCATATAAATTCCAATGCAAGACTACTTGCGTTAGCACTTAGCTATTCCCTATTTCTTTACAGTAGTAGGATATATAAATAAATATTTTAACTATGAGTTTTTGTTAAAGACGTGTCCAGTTAATATGCTGTCGTATCTCACAGTGTGCAAACCTCTGGCCAGAGGCATAACAAAGTCACCTCTACCACCTAACCGACAAAACAACAACAAACTCCTTACCTTGCCTTACTTTGCCATCAACACTTGTCAACAAGTAAATAATACGACCAGTGCCACAAAAAAAAGACAAAATAAAAAAAAAAAAATTACGCCAACTCACTCTAGTGCCTGCGAGTGTTTCTCAAAGAAGTGTGCATACAGCGCACACTCGTCGCGCACGGCGAGCGCGAGCAGCGAGCAGGCGGCGCGGAGCAGCGCGCAGTGGTCGCGCGCGTGGCGCCGCGCCGCCGCGTGCAGCGCGCGCGCCGCCGCGCCGCCCGCCACGCGCGCGCGCCGCGACGCGTACTCGCGCTGCGTGTCCGACAGTAGGGACGCGTAGCTGTCGGCGAGATTTAATTTAATAAGTTTTATTATTGAAGTGAAACTTCTTTGTTCTTGTTTCTTTGTCACGCTAAAATCAGCTTTTTTGGACCCCCTTCCCCCCTATTGTCAGACTGTGTCGCATTTTCTTTGACCCCTGTAGAAATATTTCGTCACGTAACAAACAAACCAGTTGTGATGGATCGCAACGCCGCTAGAGCCGCGCCACAGAGCTAACGCTCATGTCGAAAAATAATGAACAGCGAACGTCCCGTTGCCATAGACCCCCCGTCCCCCCTTGTCACATCTTGTTACACTCAACATGACCCCTCCCCCCTCTTGTATGCGAACGTATTTTATGAACGGCCCTTTAGAATCGTGATTTGAAACTCGATGAAACGAGAAAGAGACAAACATAAATATATAGGATTAAGCCGGCGAGAGAATGAGATAGAATACATTACACAGGAAGTAAATAATAATACTGAATAATATGTTATGTAATATATGTTAAATAAAATGCTTTTAAACTTGGTAAAAAAAAACTTATAATAAAAATGAATATTTATTACTGTTGGATGAATGTGCATAAATTAAATAAAAGCTACTATGACTAATTGTTGTCATGGTAACCGTTGTTATTGTTTGACAAATATATAATATTTCCATATAATATATTCTATAAATATATGTGTGTAATATGCTTTATTCAATTATTGATTAGTTTTAATTTAATTGCGATATTTTCCAAAGAAGTTTCACTTCTACCATGAGTATATTGTATACACAGATTTTTTTTTATTTTCTTTTTCTCTTATAGTTTTTGTATATTATATTGTGTTGTCTGTTGTAGGTCCTGAATTACAACGTATTGCTCCATTACACTTTTAATCAGATTTTTAACTGCCTCGGTGGTGTAGTGGCTAGCATGTACGGCTGCACATCCCGAGGTCCTGGGTTCGAGTCCCGGGTCGGGCCAAGTTTAGTTATTGTGTCTTTCTGTTTAGTGAGCCTCAGTAACAGCCCGGACTTGGGAAGTTGGCGGTGTTTCACCCCCGTGCCTCGGAGAGCACGTAAAGCCGTCGGTCCTGCGCCTAAACTCTCACCGGTCGTATCGAGTAGTCGTCCCACCGGAGCATGAGAGTGACAGGAATAGAGAGTGCACTTGTGTCTGCGCGTACACTTGTGCACTATAATATCTCCTGCGCAGTTGGCTAATCTCAATGAGATTGGCCGCCGTGGCCGGAATCGGTCAGGAGGACATCATCAATCAGATTTAGTGTTTTTGTTTATTTTTTTCACCATCAATCAAAAAAATTCCCGATACACAATCAACGACAAAAATTATCCTCACCGAATGAGCGCTCATTTGAATATTTGAGCACGATTTTTTGTGAAAACAACTTTGAGCATTGCATTTAAGGTTCAATTTACATTGTTGTATATTTATTTCAATTTTAAGAAAACTTTTGGATTGTGTATCTAGTACTTTTTTGATCGATGTTTTTTACCGAATATTCTTTATCATATGTTTTCTCCATTTTACGCGACATTAATTAAAAGAATTCATTTGAATTAATTTAATACTTTATTTTATCATTAAAGGAATAATGATCGATGTGTATGTATGTTCCCTATGAACTCCAAAACAGCTAGACTGATTTTGATGAAATTTTCAGGCAATCTTCAGACTAGGCGCAGGCGAAGCCACGTGTACTGCTAGTTAGCAATTTTTATCAATTTTAAATTATTTAACTTGGTTTGCTTTTATTCACTCATTTCACTAATCATAATTCTATATTATAAGACTAGCGACTCACCCTCGCTCCACTTGGGTTCGTCCCTAAGGTGGACCACCCTTATCACTTAGGGGTATGAAATATAGTTTACGTCCTATTCTCAGACCTATTGAATATACACACAAAATTTCATAAGAATCGGTCAAGCCGTTTCGGAGGAGTTTTATTACAAACACTGTGACACGAGAATTTTATATATTAGATTTTTTATTAATTTTTATAATATTTGTAAATTAATTAGACCAAATAAACAAAAACAAAATACTCACTCCTCATTAGTCTCTGCTCTTTTTTCAATCTCGGTTATGACCATCTTAAGCTTAGGAGCCGCTGCTTGGAACTTCCCAAAGTACACAGCATATGCTGTATCTATAGTTTCACTGTCGTCTGGTTCATCTGGAGTTAACACTTGCTCGGTGGCATGGTTCAATATATGAGTTACATACGTCCGTATAAGAGATATGGCTCTGTTTTGCAAGTGACGGTACTTGACTAAATATGTGTGAGACTCTTTAAATGTACTCTGAAATTAATGGTAAATATCAAGTTAATTTCTATTTTATAACAACACTAGTGGCTCAGCCTGGCTTCGTTTCGGGTTCGTCCCTAGACAGAAAAAAAATCTATCACACAGTAACCGTACATATTTCCAGGATAAAAAGTAACCATGTGCTATTCCAGACTATATTCTATCTCTGTGCCAAATTTCATCCAGATCTGTTCAGCCGTTTCTGGCATGAAAGAGAAATAAACATCCATCCTCACAAACTTTCACATTTATAATTTACTAAAATTTTAATTTTACATTGATGTAATCTGATTTTTATAAATGATTGTCATATTTATATATATTTATGTCTCATAACTCTTGACGGCACATTTGGCTCGGTTTGTAGTGACCCTACTTGCTGTGCCAGCGGTCGCGGGTTCGAGTCCCGCTGGGGCATTCATTTGTATGATGAGTACGAATGTTTGTTCTCCAGTCATGGGTGTTTATATTTATAATATGTATGTATTTAAAGTTATATATGTGTAGTGTATCAACTATCTGGTATCCATAACACAGGACTCGTAGCTTACCATGAAACAAGATGGTGCTGTGTGTTAATGTCCTAACATATTATTATTAACATAATATTGTAACTTCTAACTGGATAGTAAGAAATTTTCAGAAAATATACTTGAATCAAACATTATAATTAACTAACGGACCCGACAGAATTCCTGCATTATGGTCTTCAACAAAAATCCTAGAACCCGACTGTAGCGCCACCTATAGGGTCCAATTTTGAATCTAAACCATCCAGGAACTCACTCAAACATACACAAAAAAATTCATCAAAATTGGTCTAGCTTTCAGTGTCATACACATGTGAGAGAACTATAAAGAACTAGCGACTCACATTTGCTCTGCTACGTTTTAACGTTTAGTATAAGATTTCTCAGAGATGAGATATTTTCCCGCAGTAAAAATTATCCTATATGTTGACCCAGATAACCAACATATACATCATACCAAATTTCATCAAAATCTGTCCACTGTCTGTTCTCTCATGATGCATTCCCAGAAAAACAGACATTTCAATAAGATTTTCAAAAATCATTAATGTACCAAATCTGTACAGTTAGAATTTTATTATATGTATAGATTATAAATAATAAAGGATTGGAAGAAGGACATATTTTAAGAAGTTTACTTACATTTGCCCGCACATACTCTAAGCACTCATCTATTTTGGCAAGAAGTTTAAAGAAAGCCTCACTATTCACTGACATAGTCGTGCTATTCAACCTCTGAGCCAAATGCTCTACTTGATTGAAATAGTGCAATTTACTTTTTATATCGTCACCTGTAAATTTATATACACATACATTTACACATGTTAGTCTCCTTGGTAAATAAAAAAACATGTGTGTGTACTTATGTATGCACGTAAGAAGTTATACTTCTTTAGCGTAACAGAACAAAAATAGCTAAAGATTTCATCCCATATGTCACAACTCTCTGTTTGTAAAAGGAATGCAGCTAATTTCATTACGTCGCTATCAGCTAACTTCATCATGTTGCTTTTTGGTTTTTTTATTTTACTATCATAATTTTTTCCAAAATATGCCAAAAGAAGTATAGCTTCAATAAAGTTTTATTATTAACAAAGGACATTTTATTATTAGGCAATTATTAGAAAAGAATATATTAAATAATAAAAATAGTATTAAAATTAAATATGTATAAACGTTATAAAAATTTACAATACATTCAATTATACTGAGTATGATTAAGTTTATATTTAAAAAGTTACATATAATACCTATCGCAGAAAGTTTATTCTGATCAGCCAACAATTGTTCACTCATAGTATGCAATGCATTTGTTTTAGTAGAAACAAGATTGTATTCATCTGTTAGTTTATTTAGATCTGACATTGTTGCTGTTATCTGTAACATATGAAAGACAAACCTTTTAATTATACATGTTAATGAAGATTATATATGATTTATATACTAGCAACTCACCCTTGCTTCGCTTTGGGTTCATATCTAGACAAAAACAATTCTATCCCACGGGAACCGTACATTTTCCCGTGATGATACATAGCCTATAGCCTTCCTCAGTTAACGGGCTATCTAATGCAAAAAGAATTTTTCAAATCGGATTAGTAGTTCATGAGATTTGCACGTTCAACAAAACAAACAAACAAACTCTTCAGCTTTATAATATTAGTATAGATTAAGCAAATTCATTTGGATGGATGGTTTGTTACTCAATCACACCAGAATGGCTGAACTGACCTAGATGAAATTTGGCATGGAGATTTAGTCTGAAAAAGCACATAAGTTACTTTTTTCCCCAGAAATATGTACGGTTCCCATAGATTTGGTATTTTTTTCACTAGGGATGAACCCAAGCGAAGTGAGGGTGAGTACTAGAGTAAAATAAATCATACACCTTTAATAATAAATAAGTATAATGCAGCATAATAATTTACAATGATTACCTGGTCATTTAAAGAAATACATTCATTTCTTCTATCTTCCAGTTGTTTATAATATGCTTCATAAGGCTCATCAAATTTCTTAATATTTTGCTCATTTAATCTTTCATACCAATCTAAAAATTCGAATGTAGTTTCAATGGGAGGTATATCGTCTGAGCCTGATTGTATTTGTTTTTCCTAGAAAAAGTTCATTTCTAAATTATATCCAAAAAACTATTCCAAAACATACATTTAAAGGAACTTTATACACTCTTTACTTATGTTACTCGATTGTTTACTTGCAATAAATTATATTAACATTAATAAAAACGTCATTTACATCTCCAACATCTGTAGATACTCCAAGTACAAGAGTTTCCAAATCTAAGATAGCTTCACGTTGGCTGGAAGTTAGCGGCGCCAAAGGATTTTCGGAGGCTTCCCATAGTAGTAGCTTATTTTGAATTTCTTTTAGAGTCATATTATCCATGACTATTTTAAATTATTTTCATAGCTATTACAAGTTCTAGACTCTAAACAACACAACCATAGACAAGGAACAACAAGATAGACAGCTCAGTTCATACAAACGTTTGTGCTTAGTAATTTGACTATATAAACGTATTATATATAGAAAAAATCGATATCTACGTATACCTTAAATGTCATTCATAAAAAAATCTTCCATCTCACTTTTTCAGTCATAAATTCATTCATACATCTACTTGCTCTTTCTCTCAAAATTCTATAGATGTAATCGTCATAGACAAGGAACAACAAGATAGACAGCTCAGTTCATACAAACGTTTGTGCTTAGTAATTTGACTATATAAACGTATTATATATAGAAAAAATCGATATCTACGTATACCTTAAATGTCATTCATAAAAAAATCTTCCATCTCACTTTTTCAGTCATAAATTCATTCATACATCTACTTGCTCTTTCTCTCAAAATTCTATAGATGTAATCGTCATGAATGGGCAATGACGTGCGCCGCAATCACGTGATCGAAGCGTAGTAATTTTAGGGATGCGCTTCGTTACCGATTGTACAAAACCGTAAACTAATCGCAAGGAATTAGTGTTGTATTTTACCGGTTTTTTTACCGATTTCTATATATTACCGATTCTTTAGTTCTTTGTAATTCAGCCTTAGGTTTTTAAATTAAACCAAAAAATAAAGTGTAAAATAATTTATTCAATATGTAATTTTATTATATGAATCTACCACCGGCTCTGAAGACAGTTCTGCTGAGAAGAGCCAGTAGGAAACTTAACCCTTAATAACCTAGAGTTTCAATTTTGATACTAATATTTTAAACCGAATATTCACATTACTATTAGTTTTTTTTATATGTTGGCTGTATGTATTTTACTGTTGTATAGTATTCTATCCAACGAAATTAAAAAAAAACAAATGTCATTATTGTTTTATTTTATCTGTGACATATTACTTGCGCGGCAAAGTGAACAAGTAAACACATTTTACTAAAAGTTTTGTTGAATATAAATTTGATATATTTTCTTTTTCTGAAGAATATAAATACTTTTGAGGTAAGTAAATACATTATTTTCGCTATGATATAATTATTTTTAGCAAATGCATGTTTTACTTGAAGAAATTAGTGCTTTTTTTTTGGTATCAATATTGATACTTCAGGCATTCCGCCCTACATATCACCTACCTACTAACTCTTTAGCTATAAGACTTTTTGAACTTTTGTTTCATATTTTTTCTGCATAGCTTGGTGTGGGGATTACTTTTGTTTTTATTTATTATAGAAATTTATCCAAAATGCGGCCAGAAGAGATTGAGAACATATTGAAGCGGTTAGAAAATGGTGAAATTTCGGAAGACGATTCCACCGACAATGAAGATGACATAGACTATTATTCGAGCCAAAGAGATCGTCTGATGGAGCTAGATGATGAAGAGGATGTAGGTAATTTTCCCACTGACCCAAACTTGGATGCAGATCCGCCTGCAGCAAACGTAGATACCGACATGCAACATAATTTAGAGACTGTTGAACGAAACCCAACTCCTACAACCAGCAGCCAGAACAACCTGCAAACTGCACCTTTCAACTCTAGAAACTTAGTGTGGAGAGTAAAAAATATGGATTTAGTCCAAAATGCTTTCCATTTTGCTGGAAATACTGAGTATTCACAAGAAATTATGAACTTAGACACTCCATTTCAGTTTTTTTCTTATTTTTTCGGTGAAGACATTTTGAGATTTCTAGTGGACGAGTCAAATAAATATGCCTTCCAAAAGAATCCCAACTTTACAGAACCTGTAACTGTCTTAGAATTACGTAAATTTATTGGAATTCTTATTTTTACTAGTGTATATCATTATCCTAGTGTCCGGTCATACTGGTCAAACATTACAAAGTTTGAACCCATAGTAAAAACAATGAATCGCAACAGATTTGATAAAATTAGAAAAATTTTTCACATGAATGACGACTCTAAACATTTGCCCATTGATCACCCCCAGCACGACCGACTGCATAAAGTAAGACCAGTGATAGACTATTTGAACAAGAAATTTATTACTTTACCATTTGAGCATCGTCTATCACTAGACGAGCAGATGTGTTCCACAAAAATGAAACATTTTATGAAACAATATTTACCCAACAAGCCCCATAAGTGGGGATTCAAATTATACGTGTTATGCTCTCTGTCTGGTTATGCCTACAGTTTTGAGATTTACTCGGGAGCTAAGGACATGGACCGTTTACCTGGCGAACCAGACCTCGGAGCTGTGTCGAATACAGTTATTCGATTGCTACGACCAGTACCAAGGCATGTCAATCATATAATTTATTTTGACAATTTTTATACGAATATTCCTCTGGTACATTACTTGACCAACAAAGGTATTTATTGTCTTGGAACAGTACAGAGAAACAGGCTTGGAAAGTCGTGCAAGTTGCCGGAGAAACGGGAGATTATGAAATCCAACGTACCCAGAGGAACATATTACGAAAATGTGGCCTCTCACGAAGGTATAGAATTGTCGGCCACAAGTTGGAAAGACAACAAACAGGTATTATTACTATCCACGTATGTTGGCGCTGAACCAGCGGATACTATAACCCGCTACGAAAAAAAACTAAAGGCCAATATTCAAATATCATGTCCTCGGGTTGTAAAAGAATATAATGCACACATGGGCGGCGTTGATTTGATGGATAGCTTCATTGGTCGATATCGCATCCGCATAAAGTCGAGAAAGTGGACAACGAGGCTCTTCTACCACTTGTTAGACATGACTGTCATCAATGCTTGGGTACTGTACAAAAAGGTAAACACAAGGAAAGGAAAACTTCAGAAGAATATTATGAAGTTAGCAGATTTTAGAACTGAGCTTGCCGATACTTTATGTAGATATCAAAGTCACTCAAAAAATAAAAGGGGCAGACCCAGTACCAACAGTCAACAAGACAATACAGTACCCTCTAAAAAACCCCGGACAGGTGCACAAGTACTACCCCCAACTGACGTGCGTTCCGATTGTATTGGCCATGAAAAAATATTTATGGAGTCTAGGAATAAATGTAAATTTAGTAATTGTAGGAAACTTACCTCCTGGTTCTGTAAAAAATGCAAAGTATCGTTATGCGATAATAAAAACAATCGATGTTTCGCATTATTTCATGCATAGGTCATTTAAGATTTCTTTATGGCCATAATGCCTGAAGTATCAAAATTGATACCTGTTTTTTTTTTAAATAAATATGTAAAATAAATATTGTGATTTATTTAGCTATTTTTCCCTTCATCTAGACCCTCAAGCAAATACAGTAATATTTAAAAAAGAAGACTCGCGTAAATCAGGCTACTAAGGGTTAACAGTTGCTCTTCTAAAATAATTTTTGTTTACATTATTGCAATACAATAATTATCTACTTATCCTATGTGAGACCCAACCAAGACATTGATATCTATTCCGTATTTCCGTAGTATTCCGTTATTTTGTAATAAGCTTTATTCAATAATATATATTTAGTTTTAGACTTTGTTTTAATGGCAAGCTCAGTATCGACTATGGAATTCTATTTTATATGCGTACGTACACCTTGCCCCATAATCGAGCTATTTACATTTTGAAGGCGAAAGCCAGGCGTTATCAATTTATTCTTATGTCTAGTATGTCTGTTCTTGTTTCTTAATCTATATTTATAATAAAACTGTACGTAATTGAAAAATTGAATGAAAATTAGATTTACTTAACTATTCAAGGTAGCAAGCAAATTTTTTATGTCTTGTCTCCTTTTTCTTACATGGACATTTTTAATTCTATTAAATTTATTTTTATAAAGTATATACTAATTACTACAAATAATAATTCCATTTTAAAACAACTAACAAAAAGTTTTCAGTCTATATAATGCACTCAATGCAATCTAAACACATCCTCCTGGTACAAGTATTTTAAAATTGAAATGTATTTATTTATAAAATTAAATTATTATAAACTATAAATTATTAAATTACTTGATGTTAAACTTTTTGTTTGTTTAATTGCCCTTCGACACTCGCTCAAAGAGTCTAGAAGAATTTTGACATCGTGAATGAAAATAAGAAAAAAAGCCTTTTTTGAGCCTGTATCGTTGAATTTCATTGATTCTGACTTGTCGTAGCTTCCTTCAGAAATGTATGTACACAAATGAGCATATAAACAAAATAATCCTTACAATGTAATTGAAAGAAAAACATTATTGATAAAAATAGAAGAATTCCAATCAGTATTAATGATTTATAGGGTTTTAGGTGATATCATACAATCCTTTACCATTACATAAAAATTACTGTAATAAACTTCGCGATTGTAATTGAAATAAAAATATATACTACTTCAAAATTACTTTTCTTAATGTTAACTTCTAGCTGATTATATGTAATTACATAAACTCGTATATATGTAATTCTTGTACCTACAAAATATTGAATAAATAACATTAAGATATTAAAGTTCTTAATATCCTATTATCTATCCATCAATATCAATATCAATTATCAATATTAATTTTTAAAAGCGAAAGCCAGGCATTACCAATTTATCCTTGTTTCTTAATCTGTAAACTAAACTAATTAAAGTTATATGTACTTATATAATATATGTATATTAATTCTTCTAAAGACAACCAACAAAAAGCCTTTAGTCTATATAATGTGCTCAGTGCAATCTAAACACATCCTCCTCATGCAAATATTTTCTAATTGAAATTGTTTATAAAATTAAATTATTGTAAATTATAAATTATTAATTTTGCTATAATATATTAATTTACTTGACTGTTATGTTAAACTTTTTGTTTGTTGAATTGCCATTAATCAATTACACTTAGTCGAGAAGAATTTTACATCTTGAATTAATTTGATTTCAGTTTAATTGGTATATCTTGAATGAAATTACGAAAAAAAATACTTTTTTGACCCCATGGCGTCAAATTTCATTGTATCTGACTTGTTATAGCTTCCTTCGTATACATAGCTGAGTTTATAAATAAAATAATTTCTACAACAATTATTGTATTTAAATTATTGATATAAACAGAAGATTTCCAATAAAGTATTAACGGTTTATAGTTTTAGGTAACATCATACAATGCTTCACCGATACATAAAAATACTGTGATAAACTTCACAATTGTAATAAAAATACATACAACATTAAAACTAATCTAAGTTTTTTAAAGCTTCATCCCAAAACTCTAAATAGTTAGAATTTAAAGACAAGGCTTACTTAAATTGCTTCTAACATGACCATAGCAGTTCAAGCTATCAAATAAATCATTTATAAAAGAAATGATATTGGCAGTGAAAAAGCCATTATCTATGTTTTCAAGTATTATAATACAATAGCCATGAATCAATTAAATGTCCTTATATGTTTTCATCTGCAGTGACACATTGTCAGCCACATCTCTGCTGAAGACTTGTACAGCATACTTCACCTGAGAGGTTAAAAAGTCAATGTAATGCAATTAAATAAAATCTAAATTAATACATAGAGGTACAAACTAAAGACTGTTTACAAGATATATTTAAAGGCATATTATTGGAAGGGCTGGAACTAAAGATTTCCTCTTCAAGAAAAGAGTCTAATAACTTAAAAACTGGTTCATTACTAACTGAAAAAGTTAATTTGCTTGTCAACGGGGGCACTTCATTTGTAAAAGTAAAACCGGGTACCATTCTGTCTGTTGAAGAAAACTCACCTTGCGAGGTTGAGACCATGAATGAAAGGTCTTATTTCAAGATATTTTTTGTTGGTCGAAAGTAAAACAGTTCCTGGCTTATTGTTAGATTGATTTGGCAAATTCAACGAAGGAATTGCATCCGCAGTCAATCTACGTGATTGAGGTAAAAATTGAACATTACAAATCTTAACATACTTTGATTGTTTTTTGGAATACTTACTGAAAAATGGAAAAATATTTAACCAAGCCTTCCAACGAAATAACTTTGTGTAGAGTACTGCATATTAATTATTTATGTACCTATATTTCTAAATCCAGGAACACATTTCATCATGGCGGACAATGGATACAAACATTTACACTTAAATCTTAATAAAAAATAAATAATAATTAACCGACACTTAATGAAGAAATATAACACTGAAAAATTCCAAACCAAGTGCAAATCACACTATATAAAAGGTAATTAACTAATTAGAACGAAATTTTAAAAGTATCCTAAATGAAATTGTTATTGTCGAGCAATGGCGCTTTTTCTTGAATTTTGAAATGTGAAAAAACAAGTACTAAAACATTAATTATGAATGAATAAAATGTGTCGCCAACAATTGTTCTTTTTTACCCTTCGAAGACATTTTTAAAATCTAACTGAAATCTCTAAAATGACATAATATAACTTATTAACTTTGACTTTGAGATTATTGAAACTTTTCAAAATCCAGCATCAAAAAAATGATAAGCTTCTAAAAATATATATTATGTTGAATGAATTTAGCTTTTTCTCGTCGCGTGGTTTTCCCTAAATTTAGGGTGAAAACTTAGTTGGCCCGCTACGTTTATGCCGCTATTGTATATAACTATATTAGTATAGTAATAAAAAGTTTAGATATGGGCGTGAGTTGCGATTGTAGTAGTGGAGTGAGAAACCCGATGTCTGCATTCAATTATAGCCCTTATAACGATGGCATACAGTTCGGACATTTATGAGATAGAAGATATGTAAATCCGGCAGTCGACACAAAATATTACTTGAGCTCGTTCGGCCCTGAACACAACGACAACAGTCAACACGAGAAGGTGACGTCAAAAGTCATTGTCAACATTCATTGACAGCTGTTATACCAATGTTGCTAGTCTGAGAATAAATTTTTTAAAAGCATCCATTACTGGCGCAGGCCTCAGATGGTTCTATTGTAGAACAGTGTAAATATTAAATTAATAATAAATGAACTTATTTTAATTAACAATATGTTTTTATTATAGGAATTTATATGCAACATAACTTAATTTTGTTTATTATTTAGTACTTACTGCCATCTAGTGGTGAGTAGACAACACTATGGTAATTTTTAGTTTCTTTTAAACTCATCAATCGTATTTTATAATTATGTAATCACGAAAAATTCACCTAATATCTTTTGATTTAATACAAAAAGTGCCATCTATGAAAACAGATATATATGATAATATGTAGTAATTAATATATATATAAAAAAATTGCAAAATTACGCAATTTTGATGTTGAACCCTTTAAGTTCATTTACTTAAGGGATTATTAATACAGGGTGGGCCATGAATTAGTTAACATTTGAAAAAATCGTATAAAAAAACTATTTAACATATTTTAGAAATCGTTTATTTACGAGAAAGCTAATTAGTTGTAATTTATTTTTTAAAAATTATTTCGTCTAAATGACCACCGTTTCGGTTTTTGCACTCATCTAAGCGAGTCCTGAATTTTTCAAATACTCTTCTGCAAAGAGACCGCGAGAGGTTTACGCAGTGTATTCGGTTTATCAATGTAGACACGACTCTTTAAATAACCCCATAAAAAGAAGTCTGCTGGGGATAGATAGGCCTACGCTGCTGGGGTGGCCATGGGATGTCACCACGTCTGGATATCAGCTTTTCCGGAAACATGTCTTTGACCACCGGCAAGGACTCGTTCGATGTGTGACACGTGGCTCCATCTTGTTGAAACCATGTGTTACGATTATAGCCAGCAAATTCCAGTAGCATCGGTGCTAAGAACTCCCGTAACATTTTCACATACTCGGCAGAATTAACAGTAACTGAACGGCCTCGAGAATCTTCAAAAAAGTAAGGTCCGATGATTCCTTTTGCTGAAATTGCAGCCCATACAGTTACCTTAGGAGAGTGAAGTGGCCTCTCATGTTTAGCTTTAGGATTTTCACTGCTCCAATACCTGCAATTCTATTTGTTTACATGTCCATTTAGGTGGAAATGGGCTTCGTCAGAGAATAAGATGTTGTCAAAATTACTGAATCGAGTTAACATTGTTTCGGCATATGACTTACGCAAATTTAAATCATTAGGGTTTATTTCTTGCACTAGCTGGATCTGGATGTAATTTCAAATCTAATTTCAAAATACGGCGTAATGATGTGCGGGATAATCCTAATTCAGCCGAACGTTTGCGTATCGATAAATCTGGATCACGTCGAACAGAAGCGGAAACTTGCTGCACGTTCTCTTCGCTCCGAGAAGTCCGCGGGCCGCCGGTTTGTTTCACATTTAGTGTAGATCCCGTCTCTTCGAACTTCTTCACCCATTTCTTTATTAAAGGAGCACTTGGACACTGACTTAAGAGGCCTATCACAAAATGTACTGAGTTCTATGGTATTGAGTTCGAGCGGCCGACGCATCGCTGTTTCTAGCGTTTTCTACAGTTGTAATTACTTCTATGTAAAGTTTTATAATAAATTATTTAATAAAAAAAGCATGTTATTACGTTTCTTTTGAACTGACGTACATTCTGGTATAAATTTTACTTAATAATATTAATATTGTAAGGATATATTTACAGCTAATTCTGAACGTTTTTAGTAGTTTTTAAGATTTTGAAAAGGACTTTTTTTGTAGAAATCAATACATATTTTCAAATTCCGAGGCCGCTATAAACTCAACCACTATACACGATATATTATTATATATTTTTCATTTCGTGTACTTAGTATAGTATTTCAATCCACGAGCTTGAAAAAGTGTCTTCGCGCATTTTATTAAAAACTTGCTTCGGAATTTTGGCTTTATTTCAATTAATAATGAAAATTTTAGAAAAGCGAGGCCGCTATGAACTATATTAATAATTAATTTCCACCATACAATAAATCGAAATCGTCGAATAGTTTCAGTTTCTCTGAATAAGAACGTCAAAAATGGGCATTAAATTGGAAAATCTCAGTCAAAATGTAATAGGCCTCTTAAGTCGTGTAAACCATATTCAACGCGAAATAAGCGTCTCACAGTAATGAGCGAAAAGTTGTTTAAATAAAACTGTTTGATGTTTCACGCAGTAAGCGCGTTGCGGCCCCGTAAAGCGATCCATTGCGACTAAATTTCCAAGAAGAGAAGCGAGCTAGTGCCCCCGCCCGCGCCCGCGCCCCGCGAGGCAATAGTTTGCGCGGTAAGTTACATTTAAATGTTAACGAATTCTTGGCCCACCTGTATTAGACATATTTTGATATTTATTTTTATCGCCTTAAGTTGTAACTAAATAATACATAAACATGATCCAAAAGTTAAAAGTGTTTCGGTCATTATATTTATTTAGTATCACTATATTTTACTTTTTTCACTTTGATAAATATTTTTGAATTATTTTTTGGTATAGCTCCATCTATTGACAATTTCTAAATATAAAAATATGCCTAATAAGTGTAGGATTCAGCGCCATCTATTGAATGATTAATAAACTATTTTGTACACAAGCTTATGTTAGTTATAACACCATGTGGTATGTAAAAAGATAACTACATAATTATAAAAAAATCTTTTAGATGGCGCTAAGTTAGTTTTTCCTAAAATATTCATTGTTTATTTCATATTTAGAGGTTAATTATATACAATATTCACTAATCCAAGTCAAAGTGTGACTAAATTTTGACATTAACGTCTTTATTTTACTACTATACTATTTTATATTCCTTGTTACTTTTGAATAGATTATAAATGCAATAAAGAACATATACCTACCAAGTTTACCTACCAAATTTCAAATTTTCTGACGAAATATACCTCTTGAAATATTAAGTACTTTAATATTAATAAAGTTGTTAATTTATACAATATTTACTGTAAATTATTGACAAAGATACAGGTCAAGATACTTAGCATAATGTTCTAAGCCATTACCTACTTCTTCGCAGAAAAACATACCAGATTGTAAATAAATAACACCTAGTTTTAAAGCAACTCATATCTTATTCATATCTCACATTTGAATTGAATTTTTAGAAGGTATAAAAACAAATAAGAATTTCTATAGAAAAGATTAACTGCTTAGTTTCAACTACTACTTCTTTTATTGACGAATTGATATCTACAACGTACATTTATTACAGGTACTTTCTCTACCAATAAGTACTTTATTTTTATGACTCTATTCAAAGCAATGAAAAGTTTCTTTTTTATATTTTTTTAATTACCTATTCAAGAAAAGATCTTATTTTTATATTAAAAAGCTGTAACACATTGTTTATTTATATATAATTACACATTTTTACGACCATCTCAAGAGTATTAAAATATTTTAATAAAAAACAATGTGAAACCTTTATTATATTTTTGTTTTAATTATCTTGTTTTAATTATACCTTAACATTTTATTGGTAAAGTAATGTAAAATACTGTTTATTGAAGTTTTTCTCGTTCAAAATATGAAAGGTAGAAGGTTAAATGAAAGAATAAAGTTCGAGTAATTTTGCTTTATTGGGTACGAGGAACCATCTGGTCAACATAAGCTACAACGGACATTCTTCTATAATATATTTACAGTATCAGAATCATTTATCATAATAGTTCACATCTAATAATGGAGTAAATTACTGCATATTCACAATAATTAAGAAGACCTCATAGAACATCTATACACATACGTAGCCTTGTACAAAATACTACTCTAAAATCAGTCGCTGGGCTTTCCCTGACTCGAACCAACGTTCTTCATTATATACGATACACATACTCCCCCAGCCACTTTGTTCGAATGATCGATAAACAGTAAAGCGAGTTTAAATACAGCTTATTTAACTTATCCATACATCTTCGGAAAGCGTCTCTACACACATTAAGACTGCCTTCGAACACTCTTATTTACATTTCCGACTCACGATTCTATTACAACTTGTACTATATACAAACAATTTTAATCATTAAAAAAATACAATGTTAAATCGCTATAACCTCTATTATTCGTAAGTATAATAATTATAGGGTTGGAATAAAAATAGTTGTTTTTTTTTTGTAATAGTTTCAGCGTGCAAAATTCACTAAAGCCAGCGGTAACGAGGCTACACCCCCGCAACGACTAATCCTATACGACATTTTAACTAACATCGATTATTGAATACATTCAAACATTATATTAAATGTATCAATTACAGTACAACTAAAGGAAATCCCACACATTCAAAGACATTAGACAGATCATTACTCTTGGGGATGGCAAGGAACGTGCAATTTCTATGAAAAAAAAAATACTGAATGAAATCATACTGAGTTGCCTCCCGAGACAATGTCTCAAGTGTCACCAGAAACTTTGGGGTTCTGTATGCGTTCGATTGCGAGATATTATCTCATAGTACCTTTTTATTTATCATTATACGTACTTTGAATTATTTAAACCTATTACACTAGATTACAATTTCATTTTATTACTAGTGAAAGATGAGAAGTGTTGCTTTGTATGGCAAAACAGTTTGACTGTCGACAATTTGCCACTTTTGATGATGGTGAAGGATACGGAGTCTTAAAAATCTCTATATTATGTCAAACCAACCAAAGCCTCTAAATGTCTGTTGCATAAAGCTAAGAAATTTCATCAAAGCTCATTCGGCTAAGTCCCGAGACGCTCGCACTCGCGAGTCGCGTCGCGGCCACATACATCATTAGTTGCAGAATGAATTCACAACAAAAATACAACAATGTCATTTCAAGTGTAATATGTTAAAACTCGATAAATAACTTAAATTACGACACCTACAAAATTAAAGAAAATAAATAATCATCGTACAATGCGTAGACATATTCAAGTATTTTATTATTACTACAAGCGACTTACGAGTTACTTATATGGAATACGTTACGGATAGCGACGCCTAGATGTTTAACTGAACAAAATATAGTCATACATCGTTACACTAGACGGGCTCGTTGCCGAGACGCGTAGCAAAAAGCATGGCAGTTAGCACGAATTTCTGCACCCTAAATATTAAATAACGAAAAAATATATCTATAGATCCAAGCATATTACGGAAGCGCGACGTCTCCCGGGCGTCCGGTCTAGCCGAAACTGCGACACTGCAGACACTACGGACACTGGACACTGCGGACACGGCCGACACTGGGCGCGGCGGTGTCAGCGCGTCGCCTCTGCGTCCCTCGGCGCTCGAGCGCATCTCTCGTAAACATACGAAACAAACTAGCACAGCCATAAATTCTCCCTGAGTCCCGCATGGAGTGCGCGCCGAGGGCGAAGGCCGGATGTGCCGAGCCGGTGGCCGGCGGGCGGTGTGTGGGGCCCGGGGCGAAGGCCTACGACACGGGCGGCTGGGGGCCCTGTGGTTGCGGCGGAGGCTTGGCTCCCGCGGCCGGCAGCTGCGCCAGCGTGTCTTGGCTGGCGTGCGCCCTCAAGTAACTGTTCTCCACTTCCAGCTGGTTAATCCTTTCCATGAGTTCTGCGATGCGTTCCTTTAGAACTTCCACCTCCTCGCGCACCGCGAACATTAAGTGGCTCTTAACCAGATCCTGAAACAAATGAAACATATTGTAAGGATATTTCGAAATAAATAATTTAACACATACACATATACCGATTAAAAAATACAGGCATTTAATTTTATTTAATGACTTCAGTTCATTATGTATAATTATTTATTTATTTATTTAACACACGATAACAATTTATGTAAAAATTTAATAAAAAAGTGATAAAACATGCACATTCACATACGAAATGAAAAATTATTTCGTAGTCTGTCGCACATATCATATCGATTACAAAATATTGACACGTTGATTTTCAACGACGACCTTATTTAATAAAATGACAAAAAAAACAACATACTTTTGGATTAGGCACGACCACGTAACAGGGATCTTGTCCCTTCTGTCTAATTTCGTAGAGGCAACCATCGCGAGGTTTAATAACGTCAATCATGTTTCAGCGTTACGTTACGGGGTACTAAATGCGCGTTATGTACCGACGGCGAGTAGAGTGAGACTAAGTCACTGGGGACAGTGCGCTGTGTGAGTGGCGTGATCGCGTAGCGTCCTACCGGGCGACTGATGGTCTGCGCGCGCGCATGCCCTATTTAAAATGGCGGCGAACACGTCATCACCACGCGAGCCGCGTGTGAGTCCTTGTACTCTACACTAGCTGCATTGATATCAACTAAGCCCTTATTTTCAGACTAAGTAAAGTTGTTTGTAACAAACAAGGTATAAAATTTATGTAATCATTTCTTTTATATTAGGACATACAAATAGAATGATTTATTATAGGAAAAACAATTTGCTTTATTTATTTGATTTTGTTATTTTTGAAAACAGTTTTATTTCAGTGTCTTTTTAAAGGAAACTAAATTACCCTCGCTTCGCTTGGGTGCGTCCCTAGGTACGTTTTAATTTTTTTGAGCGAAACCCTAATTCTTTTTCTAAAATAAAAGTAGCCTAAATTACTCCTTATAATATCAGCTGTCTGCCAGTGAAAGTCCCATTAAAATTGGTCCAGCCATGTCGGAGATTAGCCGGAACAAACAGACAGATAGACAGGCAATTTCTTTAAAAATTGTGTTTTTTTTTATTAGTACCATATATAATTTCATATGCATTTAGTATAAAGCTATTATTTTTACATTACAAACAGACACTTCAATTTTATTTATCTATATAGATGTATAGATTTAATAGAATAAATATACCTACCTCTATCAAACCTAGTTACCGTGATACAAGTAATAATATTTGCTACATTTATTATACTTCAATTGTAGCTAACACATGACTTAAGCAAGTAAGCAAATTCTAACGAAAACTAATAATATCCAATGCTCTAATGACTTAGTCAAAGTCACAATGTACTTAAATAATATAATTTATATACATTATTTATATAGTAGTTATACCAAATTTGGCATTATGAGGTGCAGTTTATTAAAATAAGTATACATTGTAAAGTAGATCTTATAAGGAAAACTTGACAATTGTATTATCATATTCGAGAACATACTGCACAATATTAATATAAATTGCCAAGAGCAAATGAACGCTCGCAACAATAAAACTTGATCAGATCTATTTTCGTATTATATAAAGACACAATAGAAACTGTGGAAAAATCAATAAAAAACAATATAAAGATGAATTCATCAATTAGAGCAATGTAGAAGACGACGTAATATCTGCTGCATAAGGATTACTAGTATAAACTTATTATGCTGCAATTCGTTTCAAATTGCACTGCAGAGTAAGAATGCGGACATCATTTGTAAGACCAGATTTATAATAAATATCCATGTTAATTTGTTCTCCTTGGTGGCATTAGTAACAATGAAGGCAATTTGAAAAATGTCTTCTCATTCGTGGAGATATTTGCCTCCACCCACGTAGAAATCTAGATTTTCCGACGTGTGAGTCAAGGTACACTTAGGTGCGAATGAACATGACACTAAAAGTGGTCTGAGCTAAATTTTCAATGGCTATTAATAGTGATGATTAAAAATAAACCAAGTGATGAGATCTTGCACTAACGTGGGCTGCTTTAACCTTCAATTAGAGGAATTGAAGTGGTGAACTGAATTTGGCTGGTTCGATTTGGTTTAACAACGTCAGAGTTTGCAGATTGACGGGCGCCAATAGGTCCATTGGAACGAATTGTGACATTAACAACAATCAATTGATCACTATGAGCTAGCGTATTTGCTTCGTGAGGAGGAAGTTTGCGATTAGAAGACTCAGTTAAAGCTCAGCACACATTATAATTTAAACAGCTGATTATCATATGTCAACATGTTACTAGGTAGATTAGATAAGGTTGTAAAGCACGAGAAATGTGTTAAGAGGCCACGATAAGATGATCGAATCTTCGTTGATATTGAAACAGAATACCGACAGTTAGGTGTAGAGTATCGGAATCAGTGCAATGTCCCCATCGCGAGTGCAGTGAACTTTTTCGCAGTCACGTACAAAAATACAGAATGCGATGATATAATGAACCCAAGGGCATAAGATAAAAACCAGTCCGGGTTGCATTAAACGGTGATCGTACCGACAGGAACAATGGGCGCTCGAGGGATTTTGCAAAATTGTTTTGCGAAATAACGAAAAACTTAATGCGGTATGATGTAATATCATGTGAGCGCTAATATATTCGACTAAAAATTTTATATTTACGCACATGCATTATAAAAATAAATTGATAAAATATCATATAAACAATAAAAAAGTTATCGTTGAAATCAATATCTTATCAACAAGATAACTAACTGTAAATCTACAATGTAAATAAATATCCGGATAGATACAATGCGTAGAATAACAAACTTGACGTTTTCAATATTCATAACCCAAAAAAACCGATTAGAGATTCAAATCACGAGGTTGGAACAACAGGTTTCACTGGTGGTATAAACAAACAACTGTACGAGCACTCGACAAACGCAGAGGCGCCCGTAAACTTTATGCTTGGGTGACATCATCGCCATAATAAGCGGCGATGCTTTACAATCGAATATAAAAATAAAACAACGAGGCACTGGCGTGATACTAATGACACAATTAATACGCAAATTCTTTTGTTTACAATTTTATTGTACAATTAAACTCCTGTTGTTTTTTTTTGTGAAGAGTAAAGTTACGAAATGTTAGTCTAGTCTAGTCTCAAGTCTGTTTTCATTGTCAATTAAAATTTAATAAATAATAATTATTAATTATATATTAAATAATTGTACATTCTGTCTTTTCGATAAATGAGTATTGTCTAAGTGTACTCTCAAACTATGACAATGGCAGTATCGTTAAAATACAGTAACATAGTGAAATATTTAACACTGTTCCCAGTCACAGTAATAGAAAATTTGCACAAGGCTATTGTGGCTGTGCGGTATTTAAGAACCATATGTTCAAACAAAGCTATGATAACATCTAGTTATTGTTTTAGATACGATATTTGAACAGATGAAAATAGTGTGCTACATAAATATTACATACTAGCGACTCACCCTCGCTTCGCTTCGGGTTCGTCCCTAGAAAAAAACAAATCTATCCCACGGGAACCGTACATTTTTCCGGGATGGTATATAGATCTAATGCAAAAAGAATTTTTTAAATCAGATTAGTAGTTCCTGAGATTAGCGCGTTCAACCAAACAAACGAACAAACTCTTCAGCTTTATAATATTAGTATAGATGTATAATATTCACGACACACTTCAAAATTACGAGAACGAAAAAGAACAGTATATCATTCGCAAGGTATCTTATTAGAAGAACAATATATAATATAAACATATTATTATGTAAATGTAAATTAATTAAATTTGAACATGACCCAAGACCGCTCATTGTTGTTATCAATTCCTTCGTCATATTAAAAGATTTTAAATTTTATCCGGTAAAAATGACAAAATAAACAAACATTGACGTCTGCTAGTTATCATCACACGTGATAAGCGTTTTATTTCTCTGTAACAAGCAATGACAATGTGAGGTCAATACATTAGAGAATCTCGACATCTCGACAGTTGACCCAAAGTGACTAGCCGTGACTTATTCTACCAATCCTGCTATCTCGAGAACTGAGAAGTATTGAACTCGGCGATGAAAACATCGTTAAAGGTATTTTATGAAGATATAAGAGGTTCGACGGCCTCAAAAACAAGGATACGTGAATAATAAATTAAGATTAAAAACAGACGAATGTGAACTTTGAAATCAGTATTTATTGTGCGGTATTCATGCGAAAATATAAAAAATATAATCTACTTTCTTCATAATTTAAAATGTTCGTCTTTTGTTGACATTAAAACACTCAAATAAATTATAATTTTCATTAAATTATGACTAATGTCCTCAAACGTCTTGAAATAAGTGTGTCAGAGGTAATTTTTCAGGAGAGCCGTTTAATGTTTGACCGGGTTAACACAACAATAGGATTAGAATTGTATCCAGTTCTTGACATCTATAATTAGACCATTTATCTATTTTATAGGTTATGAAAAAGGTCTTTCTTGATGAAATGTAGGAAATTTTAAAAACAAAAAAATACCATCACTGTGAAATTTTTGAACATTAAATACGTTTTAAGGTTTTACATAATATTTATACGATAGTTATTGCGTTTTTAAAATTCTATTTCACCTTCAACCGCTCTATGTCACCTTCGTTGTAAATTCCCAAGTGCAATGGTTCACAAAAAATAAACCTATTCTTGAATGAAGTGCAATCGCACTTATTTAAAGAAAAAAAAAACAATAAAAAAAATTATATAATATTTTTATAATGTTTTTCTGTAAATTTTTATAATCAAAATAATTTAAATTTAATTATTATTTAATATACTTTACGTTCTTTGTTCAATTATGACTGCATTTGTTATTGTTTTTATATCACTTCTTGCAATAATTATCTTCCTTGATCAGGAAAGAAGGTGATGAAAGTGAGTACTCTGATGATTACCAACGGTAGTTCATTCGTAAATAATTCATGTTTAAAAACATACATGTTTAAAGAAATTTACACCTTTTGAAAAAAGTATTTAATATAGTGTTTTGTTTTTGTTATTCCCGCTATCAAAATACCCCATGATAGATCAATACTGTACACCAAGACGTTACAAGTAAATTTCAAATAGGATGTCACATATGTATATGGCTACTACAGCTCTATCCACGTCAGTTCATATACATATAATTACTAGCGGCCCACCCTCGCTTCGCTCAGGTTCGCCTCTACACAAACAAAAACAAATCTATCCCACGGGAACCGTACATTTTTCCGGAATAAATATTGCCTATTTGTTATTCTGATGTATGAACTATATTATTGTAAAGTTTCATTAAAATCCAATCAGTAGTTTTTGTGTACTAAGCTATCTATATAAGTTACTATAGTTTTTTAACTATCCCACGGGAACTCTTTAATTTTCCGGGATAAAAATTATCTAAAATGTTGACCGGGGATATAAGGTACTAACATGCAAAATTTCATTTAGATCGGTCCAACAGTTTCGGAGATTAGCCCGTATAAACAGACAAACAGACAGAGAAACTAAAAATTTAAAAAAAACTGTATATTTTGTTCTATTTCTCTTCTTACATCCCCCGACTCGGTTTTTAGCATTTTTTTTCTATGTACGGACAGACATTCGACCTCTACAGTTTATTATACATGTATGTATAGATATATGAGAAAGTTGTTTTTGTATCGGTCTGAGATTTGCAAAATAACATGTTTACAATTCAAACAATTTGTCGACATGGCGTATCGCAGATATGATACAGATCTGCCAATAATTGGATTCAGTTCAACAATTTATGTAATTTTCCGTTGGATTAAATAATGGAAAATAAATAGCATTAGCCACTAAGCGATAAACTTTATAGGTATTGACGTGAACTTGTTTATCTAAAGTAATAAAGGTTTTGAAATTAAAAGATACGAGAAAATTATTTTTTGATAAAGTGATTGAAGATTAAAAGGTATAAAAAACTAATTTATAATGAGAAAAATATCACTTAAACAAAATAAGATTCCTTTATAACAAATTCCAAATAATAACAAAAAATATTTTATTATATTATTCCGAATTGACACACAAACGTTTAAAATTTAAATACTAAGCTCTACAAATCAAGTAGCATCCGATAGAAAACAAAGGAGTGTGTTCGCAAATTGCTTTGTCTTTCAATCTGGGTAGTTAGCACGCTACGCCCGGGCGTGACCCGCAGTCGTCGGCTAATCTTTATCTTATGCTCCAGCAACAGACGACGGTGTGATCATTTAGGCACGTGTCTCTTAGCGGCACAACGGGGCTAGCTTTCCTTCCGTGTCTATTCTTAGTCCAGACGGGTCATGCCGGCCTCAAGCAAATCACGTACACAAAGCAAATTAGCATACGGCGGTGTTAAAGCCATACAAAACTTTACTACAATAGCGTCATTTTTATCGTCTTTAATGAAGGAAGCGGTTCGTAGGAATAGTTTTCGTTTATCAAGGATGTTGTATTAGAGCCAAAATATGTTTGCTTTTTTAGATTATTTTGTATTTTAGATATTAATAAATACAGAATCTGTCCTTACGTACGTATGTCTTACTTGTACTTTGTGTTTAAATAAAAGTGTTATAATATATATGTACGTATTTGGCTTTTATTTGATATCCCTATTGTTACAATGACAAATACGCTACATTTAAGTAATATAGGTATCCTAAGTAACTATAAAAATTAAAACAAATCAATAATTTAGATCAATCTAGGCTGTTTAGGCTTTATAGAGTGCGCTAAAGTAGAGTAGCGATAAAATAAAAAAAAGGTACATTTCTAATAGCGATAGGATGTCAACTGATCAAAGGAAAAACGAAATAGCCGTCTAATCTAAGCGTATTACATCTGGCGGAATCCGGGTCAGTAGTGTGAGCTATGGCTCCGAAAACACCAATTGGGCGAGAATCTTGAGTAAACATAACTAAAGTGATGTAACATGCAATGGAAGGCGTGAGATCTTTCGAAACGACAACAGTACAACATTCAGAAATGATAATATGTTGAATACTATTCATTTTATTCATAGCGCTACAGCCACGTTTACTGCTAAGATACATTCGATGGACTTCCAAGGCAAACCACTGATCATGTGACTATTTTTGGCTCGTCGTATCACTGTAAAAGGAACAAAATCAATCCTATTACTTTTTTATAAACGTAATAAATATTTGTGATAGGCAAATTTTAGAAACTGGAATAAAAGCAATAAATAGCAAAGAGCATGATTATATTATTGATTATGTACAAGTTATATCAAAGCTTGGCTCACTAAATGTACACATATCAAATATTATATTACCAATTAGCAGACAGATAAGACGTTATAATATATATCAAGATAGCGTAAGTATATACGTTATAATGGAGCAAATAAGATTAAAAGCATTAAAAACGATCACGATCAACGATACTTGCGATACGATTAATTTATAATAAGCCAAGCGAGTAAACAACAAAGTCACTGCGTTATTAGAGCAAAAAGAATCAGACGGGCGGACTGGACATGGAGTGGTAAAAATATGTTGCGATGTTAGTGGGCATTAGGGCTGGATTGGGGTCAATCGCTTGAGGCCATCTGTGGCAGCTAATTATAGGCGATGCGCGTCGACTTCAATAACGCACATCTATGAACCTCAATTGCTATCGCGAAAATGTACTAAATTATCCAGAGTGGAAAGATACCTTAGTATTAAGATATGAGGGACGGAAATTTATTCAAATATAAAAATAATGGAAAGGGAGTATTATCGCAGAAGATAAACATTACAACGCTTTATAGATTGATGTTGTGTAACCTTTTTCTATTGACATAGAGGAATAAAATAGCGTTTTTTGCGACTAAACAACGTGCGAATCTACTTAGGAAGAGGCCATATACGTTGTGTTACTTCAATTTGAATTTTAAATAAATTGCGTCGAGGAAGTGCTACAGAGTTATTCCAAATTGTATGATAGAACCATATATTGGCAGCGGTGGTAGTAAAATCTTTATACAGTATACATACATGTATAAAACGATAAACCGAAAGTAAATAATAATTTAACTGAGACAGTACAGACGGACTTAAATAGTTATTCTATGTATTATGATGAAAATATATTACCCCCGCTTCGCTCGGGTTCGTCCGTAGGTTGCTTTCCAATACAAACTTTCACCCCTTTAAGGGATGATTTCCGGCGTAAAAACTATTCTAGGTCGTTCCAAGGGTCTCAAAATATCTTCTTACCAAATTCCATCAAAATCGGTTCCGTAGTTTCGGAGCCTACAAACAAACAATAAAACAAATGTTTCCTCTTTGTAATATTAGATATGCACATAATAGGTACTTTCATTTCAAAATTAACTTATTAAAATTACGATAATCCGAATGTCTGGCTGTTAAATTTCATTCCATCCATTCCAGTTATGCAGATTGATTTGTTTTCAAGTACCGTACAGATGAAGACATCATCCACAGAATTACAATTTATACTATTTAATAACTTCGAACTAATAAGTTGTATAGTTAGTTCAGTAATCGACGTTAAAAATCCGGTATTAAGAAATTACAGTGTTATTTTCATTAGCTCTAGTTTCGACTAGTTACCAAGTGCAGGAACTCAAAAACGTTATGAAACTGTGTTGTTATGAAATAAAATCAACGCACACACCCGGAGATACCCAGATACATACTATTTACAATTAATACTAGCTGCTCTTTTGCATAGATAAATATCCTCGATTGTGTGCATATGTCCGTCATTTAATAAATTACATTATAACACAATAAAGTAACGTTATATAAAATACCACAAAAACTTCAATAGTATCGCTATCTTAGCGGAGTACATATAGTTTCCTAGAACCTTGTATTGAGCTCAGCTTCACACGGAACTTAAGCGACACACTGACATAGCCGCGTCTTCGTGGAATAGCGCCGTACCGTCTCTACATTGAATCTATACTAATATTATAGAGACAAGATCCGGTGGTAGGACTCTGTCAAGCCTGAGGAGTCCGACTAGATGGGTACCACCCCCTTATCTAATTCTGCCGCCAAGCAACAATGATTGCATTGTTGTGTTCCGGTATGAAGGATAAGGTAGCCAGCGCAATTACAGGCAAGAGGCATATCATCTTAGTCCTCACAGTGACAACGCACCTGTGGTTCTGCATTTTTGTTACTTAAAACCTAAGTGCATGAACCGTAGGTGTTATGGGCGACAGGTACTGCTTTCCATCAGGTGGTCTGTCTGCTCGTTTGTCACTGAATCGCATAAAAAAAAAAAAAAAGACAGAGTTTGTTTGTTTGTTTATTTGAACGTGCTAATCTCTGGAACTACAAATCCGATTTGAAAATTTCTTTTTGCATTAGATAGCCCGTTTATTGAGGAAGGCTATAAGCTATATATCATATACCGGAGCCGGAAAAATGCACGGTTCCCGTGGGAAGTCCGTTAGTCCTAGATACTATTGCAAGACTGCATTGTGAGTAGTGGCGGTAAATTTGCCCTATTTTTCTATTTTAAATTTAATATATTTTTAAATTCTTTTGAACTTATTTATTTTATTTTTATTTTATTTATTTCAGTGACAAACGAGCAGACAGACCACCTGATGGAAAGCAGTACCTGTCGCCCATAACACCTACAGTTTATGCACTTTCATTTATTCATTCATGTCAATTGCAAATTGTGTTGTTATCAGTTTTTTGCTATTCCAATCTTTTAAAATTCAACTACCTTTATCTAAATCTAATGTGAATAAATTAAATCTTACAATTAGAAACTGGAAACTTTTGATGTTACATAAAACGCCATCAATTTTTATCTCTGTTAGTTATCCATTAAATTTTAATGAAGTGAATATTCGAGTCATGATGTACTTTTGACGCTCAAATAACTTTCTTTGGAGCTGAATTTCTTGTAGAAGTGTGAGAGTAATCAAGTCAATTAGCCCTAATTGTAGAGATAATTGCAGGTCGCTGACTAAGTGCGAGGCGTGTTGCGGATTGACACGCATACCGATTGGCTTTTACGGACGGGCGTTTATTATAATTATTGTTCTGTGTTTACGGGCTGCTGTAGTGTTAATATTGCTGGCCTGTTTAGTAGAGGTTAAAACAACAATCAAATATGAACTAATTCAAATTGTCTTCTATGCCTATTGTATACAACGACAAAAGCAAACTTAAGTACAAATTTATTTTAAAGTAGAGAAATAAAGTAAAACTGGAAAAATTTGAAAATTATAAATTATTGTTCTATTGACATTTATGTTTTATTTAACATAAATCACACTATATTTATCTACCGCTATACCACTATTTTAAATGTTAGAACATTAATCGATGAATGAAAATTCAGTTCAGGTAGCAAAGAAACCGACGAACAGGTCCAATTGCAATTAATGAAATCAATATCGCTGACGCTTGACTTAAAAAAAAAAAAAACAAATATTTGCATCTCGATTATATTCCGAAGTACATTAATAAAAATTACAATCGTTTTAAAAGTGAGAGAGATATTATACTTCACAACTATTAAAGGGAAATAATCGCTACAACTACTTTCTTACATTTACGCGAATATTTAACATTTTAAATAAAAGAATGTTTTCGGTTTTTTTTCTCAAAGTTTTGATTGTTAGTTTCTGACGTTTACAAAAAAAATGCTTTACAGCAATCATAGTCACGCGAAAGATCATGTTGTTTTTGCTCTATTACGTTTAACGTCATATAAAATGCATTTAAAACATATTTACGTCACAAAGTAATTAAGTTTATAATGAGAATTAGGCATTAACTCTCACGATATGTATTAACTCTACTTAGATGAGTTGCGGGGTGTGCACGTGTAGAATGTGATATGCTGTTTCAATCGCCGGTTGTATGGTATCCGTGTTATCTTACGCACATGTAGTCTATAATAATTTCATGTTGTTACTATGTAATTTAAAATTGCAAATGCCAGTATTTGATAAGGTTAATTTAATTTCATTAGTAATCTAGGATTTATGATAACGATTAATGTAATTAGTATTTAAATCGTTTAGTTTTTAAATTTATCTTCTGCCATTAAATGGTTTCTGTAAGTGGGCAATGTACGAGTAGATGCTTCAATACAACTCGTGCATCTCGTCAAACTTGCTTTTCCATAGTAAGGAAAGGTTTAACTTTTACCAATCGTCACGTCGGCGTCGTTTATCAATGTAAATTGCTTTCGGTATAATTTAACTGAACGTTTCTCAGTATTCTCAATTACCATTTAACTGCCTGTCTATACATTTGTCAAATGTCAATCAAAGTGTTTACTCACCATAGCTTGCTCGATCTTGTTGTCGATTGCCACGGCGCTTGTGCCTGATGCGCTGTAACAAACATAATAAAGTTAAATACAGTGTCAAGTATATTTTAAACAAACATTTTTTATATAAACATCCAAATTCCTACTATACATAAAACTTTACATGGTTTAAACATATTTTCTGTATCTAAAAGTTAAAAAGGCAGTGGTAGCCCAGTGGTAACGCGCTCGCTTGGGAAACCGAGTGAAGCGGGTTCAAATTTCGGGTCTCGCACCTCTGATATTTTCATGTGCGAATCATTTTCTAACTTGATTACCAGCCAGCTTGGCCAGCGTGGTGGACTATGGCCTGATTCCCCTCGTCTTGAAGGGAGGCCCGTACCCAGCAGTGGGACGTTAAAAAGGGCTGATTACAAAAGTTAAAAAATCTATAAAAATATGTGGAATAATTCATCACAACAATGTATAGTTTAATTAATTATTTGTTTGTTTATGTTAACGGTATATTTAAAAACTTCAAATGATGAATTTACTATATCCACGCACGGATGCACGCGTGTCCTGTTGTAAATGAAATTCACGCAAAGTTATACTCGCATGAAAACAGTTCCCAAATATAGGGCTTTTACTTTATCGATCTACTAATAAAGTAAAAATTACTTTCTTGATATGGTCTCGAAAATTGCAATTGTATTATTTGTTTTGCCCGCTATCGCTTAGGAATGCGCTAATAAAGCGCTTATCAGTCATATTCACGTGCGCTATACATCGATATTTCTCATTCGGAGGTTGTCCAAGGACGATAGAAAGGAATATAATGATTATTACATCGCTAGATCGTACAATTAAGTGTTTGTAATAACAAAAAAAAAAAAAAAAAAACACCGGTAATTTTGAGAAGAAGATCCGCTTGCACAAGTTAGTTCACGGATGATTACATTAGCGTAGAGTGTTGTGGATGAATAACGCAAGAGCAGTGACCCACAGCGGCTGTATGTGGCAACAAAGAGAACAATAGGCGAACAACAAACTAGTTATACTTGTAGACCTATACCCTCTAATTTGTCGATGAAAGCCCAACGATAACAACGTGTTGCTTTTCCTTCAATTTATTTATGTTACTTGTTATGTATAAAAATGCAATTGAAATGCAATTGAAAAAACTTTACTGGGCTGGTTGGTATTGTACTGTACATTTCTTAAAGTCAACATTTTAATAATAAATGCGAACATGTACCACCTAAACAGCATTTCTCAAGAAAGATAAACGAATTACCATGTGTACGCGGAATACATCTATTATGCCGACACACTCTAATTGGTAGCATCTACTGCCATCATTAAGTTGCTTATTGTCGGACTTATCCATTATGATCCAATCTCATTCGTGTTATCATCCGGTAGCTAGTATGTGGCACGTTGCACGGGTACGTACTAGACTTTCTCCCGCTTCGGATTCCGTGCCGCGTCAATGAGGTGAACAGCACAACGCTCAAGTTGAGCCCACTGAAGCATTCAGAACAACAGCGGCGACGATTGCGTATCGATTTCGACCAGTCCGTTACTGAACTTAAGTATTAAATAACGCTCTTAAACCGCATGACCGCCGGTGACGTCCATAATCAATGTTCTTGTGAGAACAACCATAAAAACTATTGGTTATGATTAATCGTTGTCAATACATTTGAAAGCCAAACTTAAATCATAGTGACACAAAAATGGAAATAACACAGGCTTTCTCTTGGCTGATTTTGGTGAAACAAGTTTTTATGGTCGTGACAGATTACGTAAGTAGATGGTGACAAAATTGCACATAGTAACGGACATATGAATGAGTAGAACCCAGAACAAAAAAGTAGAGAAAGTATTTGCCAACTTTGGTGACATGTGAATATTATATACAATAAACATAGGAAAGTAAATACAGTTTGCAATGAAGATAATTGATTTTTAATAATTCAACAGTAAGTTAAATTATTTATTAGAAGCAGTATATTTAGTTATCAGGAAACGCGCGTTATGTGTGAGCCTGAACACGAGAACGTAAAAATATTGTTTAAGGTATTATGATATGGACTGCAAGTGAACAAAGAACGATAAGAGCTTTGTCATCACGCACGTGCGTGTTTTCTTAGCCCTTCACTTCACAGCATCGTGAATAGAACTTTAACAAAGGCTTTAGTGCTTGAGAAATATCTCCTAGCTATAGTTTGGACTTATCACATTTTTTGTAAGAAAGATACTCTATGTTTTTATATACATACGTACATTTTTCGTGTTAGAACCCAATATTTAACATCTTTAAACGCTTTAAGTAAAAAAAAAATATAAAACCTTCGCAAAGAGCTTGAGAGAAAAATATATTATTGCTAAATTTTAGAGCAAGTTTGTAACGTGTCGATTAAAACTGAATTACATTGTATTTTTTACATACTTCAATATACATATATTTATCTATATCCTTTTATGATTGACATTTAGAACATTATAATAGCGACGACATACCTACAGGTATTTATTACCAAAGTCGTCAAAATAAACAAAACAATGAAATCGTACAATTTTATTTTAGTGAATCACACACCTCGATGTAAAACAATACCGCATAGATGACAAAGGTTAAGAAATAAATATGCAAGTCTCATGAAAATTCAACATTTTTCTTCATTAGTCATATGTAACATGTGGCGTAAAAAATATACACATTAAGAATAGATAAATTTAATGAATATATTTCTAAATAATTTAGTAATAAAGCAAAACAGACTATAATATTAGAAACTAGAGAAAACTTGAAAACTAGAGATACAATAAAAATATAATTAAACCATATAACTAGTCATAGTAACATGCATTACATAAAATTTATGGTGTACAATTATTACATAAGAATTTTACACGTCGTAGTATTCTATTATAGTATTATATGTAAGGCTTCATAAACGTCGTAAGTCTTAACAGATAATCGTGGTGCAGTGCAGTATGTTATCGCAGTGAGTGGCATGCGCCACTTTCAAGGTCGTTGAAGGGAAATCGACGGGACGATGTCGACACTACTGTTACCAGTTTTTGACGATCGAATCGACCGTTATGCCTTAAAGCTTTGATAATTAATGTGCGACTTATGCGGGTGTAAGAACTAATTAGAACCAATTGACTAGGATAGTTTTAAATAAATATTTGAGTATTTTGAATTCCAAAAACGCTGACATATTTGAGTATTTTGAGCTAACAAAGGACATACATATGTATGTTAAGACAGTTATATCAAATTGTTGCTTTTTTAAACAAGGTTTCGAGGACAGCTTATATTTTCCTAAAAGTAATTTAACGTATATTTTAAAACTCACGAAGCGTTAAAAACAATAAAATGGATTGGACACAGAGGGCAAAGTGGAACACTGAGGGTATGCGATCGGTCAGTGATAGTCACGCAAAAAGGTCACGCAACAATGCTTTCCTTTGGTTTTTACGATATGCTGTAATTCCAGTTATGAATGACTTCATCATGAATGATATTTATTTCCATGACCTAAACAAATATGGCTTCCATTTGCAAAGTCAGACGCACTGCAGTCTGTCCAAAAACAAATAACGTATAATATGTAACGTATAGTATGCTTTCTGTCTGTATACCCTGTAATGAAAGTGCCTAATGATGGAAAAAAGTAAATTTACAAATTGACCAAGAGCAAATAGCTCTATACATAGGTACTTATAGACAACGACGACAACGTTTTAAACGACTGAAGGTTTTTGTTTGGGTATCGAAAAGATCAATGCCAGTGTCTAAGCTTGCGAGGTCAACATCGAGTGTAATACATACATATACATATAGTAGATGTATACAATGTAGTGTGTTAAAACGATTAGGTTTTCTATGCAGCGGATCGATACAGCAGCAGTGACGATAAAGACGGCTAGGTTCAATAGGCGGCGCTGATGTCAGCCAATCGCAAGTATCGTCCAGCTGCAGCTAGAGTCACTGCCGTGGAACCTTCACCGACTTACCGGTTCGCTAAACAGCTAAACTTCGCCACATCCTTCGCTGCGCCACCCGATCGCCGCTGACATAATGAAAAGACGCAGTGCGCCACACTCGAGCGGTATCCGAATATAACATTATAGATACTCACACAGGGTAGAAGTAGTCGATGTACTTGACGACGACTTCTCTGAGCAAATCCTGTTTGTTCATGATTGACGAGTAGCTTGCACTTATGAGTTTAGTTTGCATGGCTCCCGTTTCGGTGAGCGAGTGTATTATGCGGGACTGTCGCGTCCCGGCCTTCGGTTGTAGCGGAGCCGTGTTTGCGTTTTATTTTGTGAACGTTGTGCGTGTTGAGGTAGAGCTGTTAGGTTGTGGGTGGTTAAACGCGGGCGAGCTGAGCGACGCTCTGCGGCAAACTGGGAGCAGGGCGAGAGGGCGGCGCGGGGGAGGGGGCCAGCGAGCGGCGCGCGCACGCCTCTACCTACTACGGGCTACGATGGCGCCTCCGAACACCTAGGCAACGCTTTTGCGACACACCCGCTCCGCCTCGCAGGCCGCACTTTAAAACGAGAATGAATCCATAACTGCCGTATCTTGCATTTAATGTTCGTTTTAAATAACATTATTCGTTTAGGTTCAAGGCAATCTGGTCAGGATTTGGGCAGTTTTTATAAATGTTGAAGGCAATACAAAAATAAAACACAGAAGAAAAAGTGATTAAGTATCGAGAACTAAATAGCCTGTTTTTAAAAGGCTGAAAAATAAACTGTAAAAAATAACTCATTCAATATTAACTATGTAATTGATGGTAGGTATATTAATTAAATAGTTAAATTAAAAAATATAGCTTAAATAAAATAAAAACAACTAACCTACCAAAATTAATCTAATCTACTAATATTTTGAAAATTTGCATTTCACAGATTTAAAGACAATAATCTAACATCACGCTACGACCCTTAGGAGCGGAGTAATTTAATTTTACATAAAAATAAATTAAACGAGTGAAGCCGCAGAAAAAGCCAATAACAAAATAAATTAGTCTATTCACTAATAGTTTATCTATACTAATATTATAAAGAGGTAAAGTTTGTGAGGTTGTAGGGGGTAATCTCTGGATCTACTGAACCGATTGATAGATGAAATTTGGTAAGAAGATAGTTCGAGACCCTGTAAAAGGAGATAGGATACGTCTTATCCCGGAAATCATACCTTAAGGGGGTGAAAATGGGGATGAAAGTTTGTATTGGGAAGCAAGCTACGGACGAACCCGAGCGAAGCCAGGGTGAGTCGCTAGTTTGAAATATAGATATTGGGGATTACGAAATCAATCAGCGACTGAAGAACTTAAAAATAAGGACAGAGAGAAATCAATGATCAATTTATAGCTCTACACTGAGAAGACTAAACTTTTATGACTTGTGTACGTACATACAATACCATAGTAATAAAACAAAACAACCTAATGTTAACTATAACAATAAAAACTAATTTAAGCATTGTGACTCTTCAGTACTTATTATTAGCCAGTCGGTTAATTTGTCGTAAAACTGTTGCCGCATTTATAACATGAGACTCTTCCGTGTTTTATTTTACAGAACTTAATTTATCTCTAATAGAAATAAAATAGATTTAGATTTTGTATGCAACATACATACTTTAATCAAAATAATTGGACAATGAAACATTTAAAACAAAATCTATAATATCTATAATAATATTATAAAGCTGAAGAGTTTGTTTGTTTGTTTGGTTGAACGCGCTAATCTCAACAACTACTTAACCGATTTGAAAAACTCTTTTTGCATTAGATAACCCGTTAACTGAGGAAGGCTATAGGCTAGGCTATATTATCCTGGAAAAATGTGCGGTTCCCGTGGGAAAGATTTATTTTTGTCTAGGGACGAACCCGAAGCGAAGCGAGGGTGAGTCGCTAGTATCACATAAACCTAACTAAGTAACAAGTATAAATTTAATTTAATGTAATATGTTCTAACTTCTAAAATAGCTAAGCTGTTTAAAGAGCATCAAACTATTATCGTAGTAATTACACAAAGACTTCCGCACATTGTTCTCCAATGCGCGAATTGAAAATAAATCTTAGCATTTAATAAAATGCAATACTAACTGTATATTTAATTATCGAGTTCGAGTTACTGCTTAAGTTAAATACTACTATGTCTAATTATTAAATATCATTTAAATTATATGTTAATAATTCTTATCCACTATTTAAGGATCAAAAATTATAATTTACTAAAATGTGTTATAACGAAAGAACAGAACAATAGATAATAAACAACCCAGTGTGAAAATTCTGGAAAAACAAAACAGTGTTGAGGAAAACAACGTTTTTCATATGCACATTTGCTCTATTTCCGTAACATAAACAGTATGTACCATTTGTTTCAAGTATAAACTATGGCAATTTTTCTCAACCTATCAAATCTATGTATGTATGTATGTATTCAGTCCTCTTTATATGGTCCCACTGCTGGGCACGGGTCTACCTTCAATACGAGAGGGATCAGGCCATAGTCCACCACGCTGGCCAAGTGCGAGTTGGCGGACTTTAGATGTCTTTCGAAAACTTACTAGGTTTTCTCAGACATGCAAGTTTCCTCACGATGTTTTTATTCACCGTAAGGCAAGTGGTAATCAAGTTAGAAATGATTCTCACATGAAAATATCAGAGGCGCGACACCTGGGATTTGAACCCGCTTCACTCGGTTTCCCAAGCCAGCGCGTTACCACAGCGGCTACCACTGCCTATCAAATGTACATACACAAAATCCAGTATAATAAATATTAAAGCCAGCTGATACACACAATATAATCAGTTTTCTAACATAAAACAGACCACTAGTAATTGAACCAGAAGCGCTACTAACTACTTGGCGTCTATTCAAGTCGAATAAACAATATCGATCCCCCAACAAACAAACACAACACAGGAGATAATTCACCTACTGTTGTAAGAAGACAGCGACGCATCTTGCAAAATACACATATTATGAAATGATTACTGGTCGGTTGGTAATATAATAATGAGTTATTTTCGCAACTAACGCGCGTATGGAAATGGCGTGAATAAATTTAATTTCTGCGGCCGCGAACGTGCACCAATTTTGCATCGCTAGTAGTTATAGCGTTTTCATTACAGTTTAACAGAGCATTGTATGTAAACAGAAACTACTTTTTCACGTTCGATTGGTGTTTATTCTTGCATTGCTGCAGATAAATGAAATAATTCAATTAACTTTGACAATACTTCTACTTAGTTCGATTTCGGATCCAAGCAAAGATCAAATTTGACGACACGTTTGGCTCATTTTGTAGTGACTACTTGTGGTACTTGCTGTGGTAGTGGCTTCGAGTCCCGTTGGTGTCATTCATTTATGTGATGAGCACGAATGTTTGTACCCTAGTTATGGTTGTTTATATTTATAATATGTATGTATTTTAATTTATATATGTGTAATGTATCAACTGTCTGGTATCCATAACACAGGCCTCGCAGCTTACCATGGAACTAGATGGTGCTGTGTGTTAATGCCCCAACATATTTATTTATTTATTAATAAGAAAAATTAACTTTGAATACTTTCCTTTTCTTTATAGACTCTTACCATTAGCTTTGGTTTTTTTATAGCACTATCTAAATAACTTATATCATAACGATCTAACTTAAAATTACGTTAATACAATATATTTTAAATCTACTTTAATATACATCCATATTTTTGATAAACAATTCTGTTTTACATTCATTTTGAAGGTTCTATTAGTTAAGCAACCGTATTGCATTAAAGCTCTTTTTAATGTTTCCTTTGTAGTTTAATGGAATATATGTGTAACTTTTAAAAGATTTAAATTTATAACGTAAAATTACCCATTGTACACTGTAATAATAAAGTTTCAGATGATGAAATGTTGCTATACATTAAAATTTTAATAAGTACTATTAGCCATTTTGATTTTAAGTGTTAATGATGACAAATGTACGAGTAGTTTATCATGAGGAGGATCATATCGCATTATACTAATAGGTATAAAGTCAGGGCCATCAATGATGTTATGAGTAAACAAAGTCACAGTTGTTAGACAAGTGTCATTTGATGAATATGTATGTATAGTATAGGGACATATGACGACGTTAAAAGTGTTTTATATGCAATGCGTTGGTAACTAGAACGTTTATTGTTTACTGTACTCTGCTATCATCGTGATACTTATCGACCTTGGTTTGTGATTAAATAAATAAATAAATATTAAGTAGCTGTTTGTTTACATTAAAACATTTCTATAATCTATTTGTCTATATTGTAGGGTAATAGCAAAATCCTTCTTATTAGCAAAAAAGTTAAAATCTTCTCAAAACGTAGGAACTAAATTTTTAAACCCAATAGTATTCGTATTCAGCCTTTTGTAACGTCTCATTTTGCTGAGCACGGGCCTCCCTTCAATACGAAGGAGATCAGGCCATAGTCCACTACGCTGGCCAAGTACGGGTTGACGGACTTCACATGTCTTTCGAAAACGTGTTAGGTTATACAAGTGGTAATCATGTTGAAAATGATTCGCATATGAAAATTGACCCAGGATTTGAATCCGCTTCACTCAGTTGCTGCGAGCGAAGCGAGCTGCTACCACTGTCTAATCCAATATTAAATTAAGATAAATAGAATATATTATTTAAGAAATATTCTTTGATAAAATACATAAGTACTATAATTAAAAAAAAAATGCGTTTCAACAACAACCAACTTAAGGTATAAAATGCAAGTCATTTTTCTTAAGGAATTTATAACAATGATAGGGTATTTTTCAACCGGTTTTGCTATTAAAGCTTTCAGTAATAATTTTTCTATGACGCAATATTTGCAATGACTACATGCAAAGCTTCAATTAATTGTTACAGTTAGTAATTTAACCTTGATATTTCTAATATAAAGGTGTCCTTTCAGACGGCTTGACAATAACAAATAATATTTTTACAATCTTTTATTTAGTAGTACTAGGTACTGTCTGTGACTGTACATACATTTGTTTTTTTTAATTGGTCTAAGATCTAAATGCACTGAAAGTTTCTCGTTTTATATAACCGCACGAATGATAATAAGCTTCAGCATATAAAGCTTAATGAAAAAGTTCCTGTGGTAAATGCCACTAAATTGATAAACCAACAGATAGATTAAATTAGTATTGTTTTGACTACTATTATTATTTCAAGGCTCACGTATAATGTACATATAATAGATGAATATTAATAGTAAATTGTTGATAAGTATGTAAATTATTTAGTTTTTCTTCAAATTACTTTAAGCATTTTAAGATTGTAGATTGTTGTATGACTTAATCTATACAGATAAATAAAATTGGAGTGTCTGTTTGTAATATTAAAATATATGGATGTATACACGGTACATATACCTACCAAAACAACATTTAAAAAATATTTTTCGCTGTTTGTTCCGGCTAATCTCCGAAACGGCTGGACCGATTTTGACGGGACTTTCACTGGCAGATAGCTGATGTTATAAGGAGTAACTTAGGCTACTTTTATTTAAAAAAAAACTAGGGTTCCGCAAAAAAATTAAAACCCATAAAATTGTGAACAAAATCCGCGTACGGCGTACGCACCCGAGCGAAGCAAGTGTTAATCGTTATATAATTTAAATGAATATCTTAGGAGTAGCTAGCTACTATTTATGTATAAACATAGCTAACCGCGAAAACGTACCTAGAGACGAACGCGAGCGAAGCGAGCTAGAGTCGCTAGTCACTATGAATAAAATTGTTGAATTCAGTAAGCATTCAAGCTTAAAGTTTTCTTCATGGTTCGGATATCGAAACATTTAAGCTAACGGTAGCCAAAGACTAATGCATTTTGTGTTTATAACGTGTAACATGCGATAGAAGTTATGTAACTTCAACGTACTAAGTAACTGGGAAGGGATTGGGACTTGGTTAGACCTCGTATTATTTGTAATTATTAACCTTTCAATAAAGTAACTGAGTAGTAACGTAGTAGTAACGTTTAAAATTGCTCTTTATTGAAATAAGTTATAGTATAATTGAACTCATAAGAGAACGCAATAATGAAAATAGACCTTCAAATGGAAATAAAAAAAGACTCGATTATATGCAAAAAGTGAAGTTTTTTGTATTCGTCACAATTGCAATTATATGACAATTATCATCATTGTTATCTAATTGCGTACTCAGGAGTTAACTGAAGTGGGAGGTGATTCACGTACCTACTTATGATGTTGATCACATACCTATTAGAATTTTCAATATAATTGTTATATTCAGCCCTTTTTAACGTCTCATTGCTGGGCACGGGCCTCCCTTCAAGACGAGGGGAATCAGGCCATAGTCCACCACGCTGGCCAAATGCGGATTGGCGAACTTCACATGTCTTTCGAAAACTTACTAGGTTCTCTCAGACATGCAGGTTTCTTCACGATGTTTTCCTTCACCGTAAGGCAAGTTGTAATCAAGTTAGGAAATGATTCGCACATGAAAATATCAGAGGTGCGAACGACACCTTGAACCCGCTTCACTCGGTTTCCCAAGCGAGCGCGTTACCACTGCTACCACTGCCTATTTTCAATATAATTATGACATTTAAAAAAATATTATATATGTAATAACCAGGAAATCTATTAAAAAAACTATTCATATTTGGTGTCTATCTCTGTACAATCTAAGGTAAACATAGTTTGATAAAATCAATTTTAGTCATGTTCACTTGCAACGTTTACGCAAGCGGATATAATAAAATTACTACGGAATATAGGTGGAACGATATTCTAAAATTATTTACTGTAATAACACCTTGGCGTGCCGACGCTGTACTCGTAGATTAGTGCTTAATTTTACACGACTCTACATGGGTATCTCATGAATTATGAAAGTTCCTTTGTCAACGATTCAACACAAAGGAGTTCCCTCAAGTGACTGGATCCTGGTCATATCCTTATTGACGCAATAGGACTAAGTTGAATAATTTGATGTTTCCGTTAGTTTCGGGTTACTGGACGATAATCTTACATTATAGGTACCGTCTGTCTGCATCTACAATTAGGTACATTGCAGAAAATGCGTTGCAAGCGTTATGTTAGTTATAAAAGTTGTATAAATAGGAAATATACATGTAATATATAAAACGGTCTCATGAGGCAATCGTAAGAATAGCATACATTGTTAAGACATAATGTATGCACTATTAAATAATAAAAACAACACTGCTTAGATTGTACAATACAATACAATTAATATACCATTTAACATCTAAAACAAGGTAAATTATAAATATAACACAATGAAAAAAAAAAAACTGGTAATTCTTTAGTAATATTATATCTAATCCATTAAAATAATTCCACAAATCATTAACTGACGTCTATACTTTTTATTTATACCTGATTTTATAAACGACTTGCCCTGTTGTATTCAAGGTTATCTTTATATCTAAAGACTACAGTATGATAAGGATTATTGTAATATTTACTCTGCTATGAAAAGTTTGAAATTTATGATTCTTTTCAAAAACAAGTATTATTTTGATAAGACATGTGAAGTCCGTCAATTGGTACTTGGCCAGCGTGGTGGACTATAGCCTGATCCCCCTCATATTGGAGGGAAGCCCGTACCCAGCAGTGGGACGTTAAAAAGGGCTGAATAAATACATTATTTTGATAGAAGCAGCCTGTACAAACCAGCAACAATCACGTATCACTCACAATACAAAACAAGAAACTGATAGCGATAAACAATAAGATAGGATTAACGATAGTGGCGATAAGTAAAGTAAGTTTTACGAATAACACAGAAGAGATTGGTTGTTTATAAAATGGCATAATTATAATGTACTAAGAATTATCAGAGGACTGAAATTAATATGGAATGTTCACATATAATTAATGGTACATGTCATACTTACGAACACCAAGTGTTTCTGCGTGTACAATTGCTTCGAGTTTGTTCGGCAGGTGTTGTTTTTTGGTTAGTATCTGGCTGTAGACTTAACTTAAAGCCTGCTATGGACTTGCGTCGTTTAGCAGCGAGTGCGCGTGATGCGAGGTCCGATTGCTGCGCATGTTCCGTGGACGAGGTTACATGAGAGCAGGTCCGCATATGCGCCTGCGCCGTAGCCACCTGGAGCAGTTTGCTGGATAGGCTGCGCCGCCCCAGGGCATCGCAAGTCGCACACCGTCTCTCGTCCATAAAGGTCCTCGTGTGTCCGACTCGGGCACGCCGCTTGCACTGAGCGCGTATTGTTTTCTAGCGGACGTGGTAGCTTAACTGATGTCATCCGACGAGCGACACGCGCACCGCCGCTTACACTCACTACTCATAAAATTAAAGTCTGCGCTCTCGACCGCCGGCAGAATCGATCGACACACCAACCAAAATAGGCTTAATGCGATAATAGGAGCGCGATAAGGTGAACACGCGAATAAGTGTATTGACCTAAATGGTAAGGCATAAACACGGCTTCAGGGCGACCTCGACGGGCGGACATGCGCGGGCGTCTTGGTGCAAGCAACTGCGGTCAACAACTACAAAGCACCCCCGCCGCCATTCGTAATCCGAACGTGTGTGATGATATCGATATTTGCGGTGAATAACATGACAAGCGTCGAGTGACTCCTATCGTAGGAGTGTCGAAGGTACAACCCGATCGTACCATCTCGACCACATTGTTGGATTCCATCCAGGTATCTATTATAAAATATGATTTCATTTGGTGTTTCTATGTCTAAGTTTATCTAAATCCAATGTAATAATCGAACAGGAAAGTAAATGTCGTATGAACGATAACGGTTGGATTATTGAGGCATTGGAAACTTTAGTTATTTTATTTAATACAGGATTGTGACGTTAATTGATAATTAAACACTTATGTGTATAATAAAGGTGTAGAGATCAATTTTATTAAAATTAAAAGAAAACCCGTGAACAAGCGGTTGTTTTTTATTATATGTTATTCAATCTTATCATCGTAATTAAACTGAATTTATTCTTACACAATCGATAACGGAGCTTATAAAAATTAAAACGTCTATATTTAAAATTTACGCATATATATATTGTTATTGTAATTTTAATCTCAGTGTCGTTTAAATAATTGTTATTTCTCAGGTTATTTGTAATTTATAATATGCAAATGTATTGAAACCACGATCCTAAAACTCGTCTCGACCTATGCAGCTACGCGTTAATCTTAGCGACCGCAACATTAATTTGACGGTATAATAGAAAGTAAAGGTGAAAAAAGATTTCTTCAAAGTTATATACAATATCTTTTTATTTTAAAATATACCTATAGCATTCTATTGTAATATCTTAGGGCAGTAGTGACTATTACTTAAGATAAAAAAATACATTTTTGGTCACAGATGTGACATTCCTTGAGGTATACATGATTAATCAAGCCAGATGCCAACATGATTGAGGCATGTGGCATTGCCGACAATAAAACATTGGCGACGCGTTCGGCACGCCTTTTAGTTATTGGCAATTTATAGGTACACTATGGCTATGCATTTACTGAATCCTTAGAACTACAAAACATTTTTATTTGGACGGAATAAAAGGAAAAACTTGGTTTCAATTTTCATTTTATTTTCGGTTTTCATTATTTCATACTGTAAAATATACAGAAAAAACTTAAATAAAATATTGTTACCTACCTACTTGTTATGCTAAACTTTAACTTAGCCGGACTCAAAATACTTCATACCTTAGGTAGATAACATCTATGGACTGTACTGGTATAAAATAAAAACGAATATATTTACATACTAAGGGTGTTCATCATATTGTATTATTAAGTAGCGCCTCACCCTTGCTTCGCTCGGGTTTGTCTCTAGGTATCTTTAATGGTTAGTATGGAATAAATAGATTATATATTATATACATATATTAATTTTTTCAAACTTAAATTTAACATAGGTATTGTTGTAGGTGCCCTTGACACATCCCCAACAAAGCAAAAAAAGAACTATTGGAATCGCCATAGCCAAGTAGATTATATATAGCTGTAGTAATTATACCTAATTATATCTTTTTTATATTTATTTTCGATATTTTTTTATCTTTTATCCTATAATCTTGCGATATGCAGCCTAAATATACTTGACTGATTATCTAATTAATTATTATTTATAGAGGAAAAAGAAGCTTTATTTGTTTGACTATCTGTAAAATATTAAGGTCATACTGTATACAATGGATATATAAAGTTTACAGTACAATAATATTAATTAATACGAAAGTACAATATAGTATATTTTATTAATTCACAAGTTATAGAAACAGTCTAGAAGAATCTCACAAGTTACTAACGAACATACATTGTTCTATAGAAATAATAGACAGTGAGCCAATCACCTCGTCGTGTGCTATTGGAAACCTAGCTTCTATCAATTGACGGTGTTAAAGTGTCTTGACTCTTGTTTATTATAGTTTAATTAAAGTAAATTAAAGCGTAACACGAGGGCGCGTTGGTGATAGGTGCTTCAACGTTACCTTGAGATACAATTGTTATAACGGCCTTTCTTTTAACCGCTGTGGTTAGGGTTACGAAATATAAACACTTCGTGCAGGAACTTGCAATGTTTCACATCAAAAATTTACTACTAGGCGATAATAAATCATTGAATATACTGTGGTTATGCCTTTGCGACATAGGAACTAAAACACCTGTATACACATGTAACGGTAAGTTATGTACAAAGTTGTTATCAGTTACTGACCTGTCAAGCACAATACTCATGTGTCTGTGTAGGTTTGTCTTTAGATCTCTCCTTGTGTATTGGGGCTGGGCGGGCGGGAGCGTAGGGAGAGGGCCTCCGGGCGGGGCCCTCTTCCCTATCAGCACCCGCAACTCCGCCATCAAAGTTTGCACCATGCGGACACGACTTATCACCACCGCGATACGCACACTAGTGTTAGAGATCCCTCAATCAATCGTCTTGCCAAGAAGCATTGGCGCGGCAGTTGCATTGCAACCTGACGTCACCGATGTTGCACGTGATGGATAATGAAGCATCGATATCGACACGGGCGTGTATACGGGTCGCGTGCGAGTACAGCACTGTGCGTCCGAACTCGACTCTGACCTCGTGCTTTTTATAAGTGCCCGATGAGTGCGTAAAGTAGACAGTGTAGGCACGCAAACAAATATTTCGTTTATATTCAGGCAGGAATATGTTTGTTGACGTCTAAAATTATTACGAATAAATTGTTGCCTCATTTTTGGTATCAACAGCATTTTTCGCGAATACCAATTACTACATCATTCTTGTATCACCATCAGCCTTGTATAGTGAAATTTATTTGTTTTGAAGATAATAATAATTCACGTTTAATTAAGCTTATCGCATTTTTTGAAAAATAATATCGAGGTCTAATAATAACAGACGGTAAATTTTTTCAAAGGTTAAATTCACTCATAACAGAAAGAACAGTTACGAAATATGGTAAAATATAAAAAGAGTAAAAGAAAAACAAAGCAGTAGTTGTTCTCAAATTTAAAATAACCGACTTTGAACGTGAATCGTGCGACGGGTCGGTTCACGGAGAGGTAGAAATAGCACCACCTGACGCCACAGGAAGTGTGGACGAGCGAGCGCACGATGGCTGCGTCGACAATAATAAACTGGGATCAAGTGATTTTTTCAAAATGACAACTAGACAATATACAAATAAATGAAAACAAGCACATGAAAAATTTACTATGGATTTTTCCAATCACACAACAATATATTGTATTTATTTACTGAAAGGGGAAGACAAATTCCGACGTTTCATGTGTCATGCGCAAACCGCAATTAAATTTACTAATTCATAGTTACAAAGCTTTGATTTATTGTATGTAATTAATAATTACATTGTCGTGGTTGTATATATCTATACGAAACATCGATTTTTAAATAATTTATAGGTCCCAACTAATTTATGATAAAGTATTGCATTAGAAAAGTAGCAGAAGCGCAGCGGACTAGCGCACTCTCAACAGAAACTAACAAACGCGTAGCGTAATGTTACGTATTATGAATTTAAGAATGTTTAACTCATTATACAAGCAATAACAAATGCCATGTTGTGTAATTGCGAAACAATATGTTTCCATGGATTAACATGTACCTACAGAGTTTTAAATGAGCGAGAGCATTATAATATGTACGTTATAGAACTTTCTCCTATCGAAGAATGAGAATATCAAGATTATCGGAGCGTAATCGACAGGCGTAGAGGCTAATGCTTCCGACCATATTACAATGTTGGGAGGAAGTCTGTTTAATTTCCGGGACTCTTGTAAATATATCTAAGACTTGCAACAAATCTTGACTACCATTCATGATCAACAGGTAGTACTAATTTTAAATCGTTTATAGATAGTTCTGGTATTAACTTTAATTAACGTTGGTCGATACACTTATTAATATTTAATATATTGAATTTTCTTATCGAATACAAACTTCCTGTTTAAAAAACAATATTGCATGCAAAACAATAACGCGAAATTTATGTCTCGACGATTGTATAAATAATTAATAATATAGGAACAGGAACAGAGAACAAAAGTAATCGAGTTTATAATTAGAAAATTATGTGGATATTTTTAATAAACAGTGGTAATATAAGCGTAGAACAACAGAGCATGTTATACGCGAATAAAAAGTATTCGGGTTGAGGACGCGGAAGCGTGACCTAGTTAAGCGTTTCAAAGGTCGATAGTTTAGATTAAGTTGATAACTTACAAATGATATTTCAAACGGTCCTCCAGGGCACCAGACGATGGGTGACAATGAAGAGAACACCTTTTATGATTGATCACTTTCGCGGTATTTGTTATGTCAAAATTTTATAAAATACGTCTTCCATTCACGGGATTCGTGTACACACTGAGTGCGCGCGTCCCTATTCCCAGCGTCCTTGCGTGAATGGGGCGGTATGGAAGGGTGGCGCCATAGCTTGTGGCGACGTCAATCAATATATGAGATGAGGTGTCTAGCTAATCATCTAACGTTCCGCGTTGATATGTATAATACGCAAAATTACTTGCTATTGCTTTGCCATCTCAAGTGTCTATCGTTAGTCAACCAAAAAAAATTATTAAGCAAGTTCAAGGAACTTAGAAAATATATTAATAAAATATATAATAAATATAAGTTTAATGGGATTATTAAAACAAAAACACTATGGTAAATATTTAAATTTAGTTAGCAAACATTTCCTATAAAAGTGACATTTTTATTTTTTTCATAAATTCTGTTTTCTTTGGCAATTTGAAACAAAGTATACAACACATTATTGAGTCTGCACAAACAATTTCCGGTTTACGCATAGCGATAAGAGATATTAAGACAATATTTATGGATTAGAGAGAAGTTGCAATAATACATGAGCTTGAGCTTATAAAAGTGAACGCAAACATACGCAACAGGTTTTAAGTATGCATCAGAGCAAAGTGCAGATGCAACGTTGTTGCGCAACACTACGCGAAGCGATTTTTATTTAACCATATATAACTTTTGCGACATTACCCGATAGATTAAAGATTTCGTGTTCATTTTAAACTAGTTACTGCCTGCAGCAACATCTGGGCATATTTTCTATCGAGTACACAATCAATAAGCCTGACCCCGTTTTTATACAAGAGTGCTCGTAATGAATAACTGGAACTGTATATTTGGGTCTACTCGATCTTTTATTATTTATACCTAATAAAAAAAATGGTTACGAATTTGTTTTCTCCGTAATTATACAATAGAGAAAATGTCTTTGAAGTTTGAACTCCATCTAGATTTTGTCGATTGATGTCGTATTCGTCACCAGAGTAACAAATAACCAAAATTTATAGTAAACAGTAACATAATATCTCAAACAAATTTTCAGAAAAACAACAAGTTACAAGTTTTAATATATATTCTTTTAAATCGTTCATTAAAACAAGGTCAAGATATACATACATATATGAACTAAATTACATGTAGGTATATTCAAATTTACCACGTTATACTTGAATTAATTTTTATCACTTAATTATTATGTATTTATAAATTTTACGTAATGGTACACGCGGTTTTTTAAGCAGGTTTAAAATTTATATATATTGTATATGAAACTCTTGTGAGTAAAAATAAGAAATAACCGCAACCATAAAATAAATATAATTTAATTGATTTGTACGAGTTATATTAAAAGTTTAATATATAAGAGGCTTTAGATGTGAGTAAAAATTGATTTGTTTAATAGTACCTCATCACATATTGCTACTCTCCAGACAAATAAGCTCAACGTTTGAGAACTGTAACTAATTGAAGTTAAAAAGAAAAATAAAACTATTATGTTAAAGTAATTGAAGAGATTCCCGGGTGACAAAAAAAAACATTCACCTATGTGTGGGATTCCAATCCACTATCCATGGCACAGTAGACAATATCAGAGTCGTCACGACTTGCTCTTGGCCGTCTAGTTTGCTTAACAAATTTATTTATGCAATTTCTAGTAGCGTAATAAATAAAATATAATTATAAAAACAACTGAAACGTCACAGTACAAATAACATCGAGGATATGTCAGTATTACGAATAGGAAAAAGCTAACAATAATAAAAACAAATGCACGAGAGGAATACTATTAAAACAACTTATATATGATATCAATTATACTAATTACACTTACATATTATTATATCAAAGTAGTTATCTACACAGATAAATAAAATGTCTGTTGAAGTGTCTGTTTGTAATGTCAAAGTAACAGCTTTATATTAAATGCATATGGAATTGTATACGGTACTTATTGTCTGTCTGTCTGTTTGTTCTGGCTAATCTCCGAAACAGCTGGAATAATTTTAACGGGACTTTTACTGGCAGATAACTGATATTATAAAAAGTAACACAGGCTACTTTTATTTTAGAAAAAAAAAAATAGGGTTTCGCCCAAAAAAATTAAAACGTACCCAGGGACGCACCCGAGTGAAGCGAGGGTAAGTCACTAGTTTTGTATGAATGGATTTATAACTTTTACATCATTATATAAATATAAATAAATAAATATGTTGGGGCATTAACGCACAGCCATCACCAATATCATAGTTGATACACTACACATATAAAACTTTAAATACATACATATTATAGATATAACTGGAGAACCCATGACTGGAGTATAAACGCAAATGAATGCCTCCAGCGGGACTCGAAATATATAAATGTAAATAACCAAGAAGGTATGTCTTAATTATGACGAAGTTCTTCATGCTCTTAATTAAAAAATCAGACGAGTCTTACGATTATATAATATTATTTATAACTTACATTGCTTCAAATTTAGGAAATGAGATTAATGTTACGAATAAATAAAAAAAGCAAGTGACGGCCAATTTAAAATTAAAAACTTTTCTTGTATAAGTAATGTTGTGGACAATATTATGGACTTATTAACTAAATTCGATTGATAGCATCTAATGATACTAATAAAGTGATATAACAGTATTCGAATGCGAACTGTGTTAACGCAAGTTATGCAACGTTCGTTACGTGCAGTTGTAATGACACGCACTATCTCCCATCATATCGAAACGCATCGTTGCGAGAGCTGACAGCTGATAGGCAGTGTAAGCTAGACCTGACGAGTAGAACTATTGTTAATGTTCGTAACCTATCCACGCGATCTAGCGACCCCACTGGGATAGTAAGCTGTAGTAACAGCAATTGTCTTTACGCCAGTTGTCACGGGTTCGAGAGCTAGGCAAAGTTTAAAAAAAAAAGGGTAAACGGAGCAAGCGATCTACACAATGGTAGGTAGGTGATTGCCGTTGTTCATGGACATTTGCAACATCTACAACATATTATAATATACGTTGCCGACCTTTAAGAGATTGTTGGTATTAATAATCCATACTAATCCATACTAATATATTACTAATATATAAATGCGAAAGTAATTCTGTCTGTCTGTCTCCTTTTCACGCTTAATCCTTTGAACCGATTTAGATGATATTCGGTATCAAGATAGTTTGAGACCCTGGGAAGGACATAGGATAGTTTTTATCCCGGAAATCATCCCTTAACGGGGTGAAAAGGCCAATAAAAATTAGTATGGGAAATCATTTCTCAAGCAAGGGATATATGTATATTTTTTTAATTTTTAAAGTATTTTAAGGTATTTTTAAAGTAGTTATTTATTTTTCTATACCTATGCATGTACATACGTATATATAGTTTATTCGTGTTATAGTTAGCATGAAAATATCTTATAACGCTATATATCTATATTGTAGATAAAAGCGGAAATAATAATAATGGAAAGAGATTAACGATCATCAAATAAGCATAATGAGCTGTGAAACTATTTATATCTAAGGCGACAAATTAAATTTTAAAACACAAAAAGATGACTCGGGATGCAAACACAGGAAAAACTAATGAGGCCATCGATATTGGTGTAAATGTGCTTAGAGGACATCTTCCGTAGCTTGAATTTTCTTCGTAATTCTTTATATTTTATATCCTTAATATATTAATGATACAACGTGACAAAACGACTGAGTTGATAGCACATGACAAATATGGTTTCGCTGACAATTTACGGTTGAGATTGATAATTTCGATTGATAAAATCAAAATACGTGCTGTCGATACTATCTTTCGGTATTATGTAACATGTTAAGCATTAATTTACATAACACAATATAAAAATATGGTAAATAACACTATAGGTATAAATATGAGCAACAATAAAAACTTGCGACAATGTGTTAATTTTAGGTAGGGAAATACGTACAGCAAGTGTTTTCAAAGTGAAATCAGGAGATTATTAGTGGGCAGTCATTAGTGTGAAATGAAATAAACAAGAGGAATTAGCTGGGCAACAGCTCGAGCTAATCTGACCGCAAGGGAGCGGGCGCCACCGACTTTCCCTTTTGTTATTGTGAAAGTGATGATGATAGCTAATAGAACAAAGCAATGGTTTGCATCCTAAGTTCAACCACTAATCAAATGCGTTTCAAATGCATCGTATAATTCTATATTATCTAAAGGGTTCTTCAGACTGATCTGTTCAAAATATAAAACTTTAATGACGTACAGTTGTAAAAATCTACGGATATGACAAGCCAGCCAGTAAACGGAGTGATTGGAGGATTGTTATTATAAAGACTGTAAGTTAGAAAGTTTATGAATAATCCTGTTCCAAGGTGAATTGTCGACATAACAATGATTTTAACATGTTTATGTAAGATGCACATCTACACATATAATAAAATTCTAAGTCGAATCTGTACATAAAATATTTTTTTTTGGAAAATCTAATTGAAATAGTCGTTAATATCGATACAGAGGCCGAATCTATAGTTTTTAGGATTTTTGTCTGCAAGAAAACTTTTGTCTTTTGTTGAAGCACATAGATACAAGGTTAGGCAATTAGTAAAAATATGCACTCGCTGATATTAAATCAAACTACTGACACAAGTTAAATAGGACGACATTCTATTTAGCTATGTAAAATGAAAAGCCAGTGCGTTAATTACGATTGCATTTGCGAAGTACAAGAAACGGTCGAGTAACTGCCAAGTCGGTCAATGCAATCGGCTAGTGGAAAGAGTTAAGAGGAACACATTCATCTATCTTAATTTGTCTATTGTATCCACGTTAGCGATTATATTATTTCTTGCCACAAGGACAACGTTCGAGCATTGTGTTATATTACAAAGCGATAGATAGTGTGATATTGCAAATACTAAACGGTGTAAAATAATGTTTGCGAGTAAGAAAATCATATTTCATTTCCTGTTTAACATATGTAAGTCCAGCAACGTTTTTACTAAGAACTTATGAATGTTAGTACCCTTACATAAACAAATAAAAATAACAATTAGCTGGGATAATAAAGGTCTTGTGGAACATATTAGCAAATCATTCAAAATTGCCTTAACATCTATATATACATACCTACATATATACATAAAACAAAGTCGGGTTAGTTACACCTTTTATAACTTCAAGAACGATTGCACCGGTTTTTGTGATCTTTGGTTTGTTGGATTTGTCTCCGCCCCGAATAGCAATAAAACATCGAAAAAATCCCAAAAAAAAAAATATCACTAATGATGTACAGTAACTATTTATTTAAAACGAACCTATTCATTTATTTTATTTTAGCAGATGGGTGTGGTGCTGAGATCGGCCAAAACCGAAAGTAGGGACGCACCCGAGCGAGGGTAATTCGCTAGTTATTAATATAATACATATAATCTACCATTTTGTTAAAATTTAAAGACATGATACTCATTTTTGCACTCTATTGTTGGTCTTTAATAATATATAAGTGTTTTTGATATAAAAATTATATATGTATCTAAACATTGAATTTTCTCATTTTATGTGATCATATAACCAAAATTGTCGTGATGAATGATATAAATCTGTTAATAACACAAAAGACTCACGATATGAATAAAATAAATGGCGTTTTAAAATAGCTATCACCTTATAAAGGTTAACAAATACGGGCGTGGGCAGTTAGTATTCCGCTCAAGGTTGAACATGTATCAGTTGCTCTTATCTGCCACAACAGACATTAGAAAAATATTGAAGAAAACGTTTTTCGCGTCTAAATCGGTCAACGTTGTGGAATTGATTTTCGATATTTGTTTACAGCGCAGGCTTATCGTATGTACCTACTCAAATTTTGATAACTACACATGTTTTTTTTATTGCAATGTTCAAGTGCATTCAAGGTTTGCTTCAAACAATAAAAAATAATTAACGTTATATAAACGAAAGAAAATATCGATTTTATATACACATTTTAGAATGGCTTCTTAAATTATTTAGTTTAAATATATAGTTTAATTTAAATCATGTAAGTAATAGTCAAATTTATATGTATGCCAGTTAAATACCTACTAAACATAAATAGTATCACATGTATTTAGGTGGCTATTGGCTTCTTCTGAGTCGTCGTTACACTTTTGAAAGAGTGGTTGTGGTCGTGGTCGTCACTTGAGGCTATTGGCTACTATCTTAATAATTTTTACACAGATGTGCAGACATAGAGGGTCTAGCTATAATAAGTATTTTATTTATCACTAGCGACACATTGTCGCTTCGCTCAGGTTCGTCCCTAGGTTGCTTCCCCATACAAACTTTCATCCCCATTTTTGCCCCCTTAAGGGACGATTTCCGAGATAAAAACTATCCTATGTCCTTCCCAGGGTATCCAACTATCTTCTTACCAAATTTCATTTCAATCAGTTCAGAAGTCTCGGAGCTTATTCGGTACAAACAAACAACCAAAAAATATTTCCTTTTTATAAAATTAGTATAGAATATAGATACATATATGTATTTCTATTTTTATTATTAACGTATTAACTAGGTACGTTTTAAATAAATATGAATAGTTATTGCGAGTGTACCTTAGGGGAAAGACTTATGCAATTACAGATTTTTCTGTAGGCCTTATTAAGACTACAATTTTCTAGTAGGTACATTGTTTTCACGTATTTCGGTGTAGCCAGCGTCAGACATGTAAATTTCAAAAAACGACTCGATAGAACCAGTTATTGTTTTTTCCCTTGGGAGTGAAAGATCTTTCCATAGTAAATTATTTCCTAAATGTTCACCCGAGTAATAAGTTATCATTACACAAAATTTAATTAAAATCGGTTCAGTTCTATTAGCATGAAACGCGCACATCGAATTCGCTAAGTTACTGTTTTATTATATTTATAGATAGGTATACTGAAATGCTTTAATTGCGAAATACTCCTTGACCGATTATATATTTAAAATATTTAAAATTTCTTAATCCACTCAAGTTCAAAACACTTGTCATAAAAATGTATTATTAATAAATCATTCAACGACCTTGCAGTGTTATTGTTTAATTTGTTTATAGTATATTATGTCACGTTTATTGTGATGATAATGTATAAAGAATAGGTACCTGTTTTGAGCAGCACGAGAGTTAAGTAACCAGTATATTATCAAATGAAGATTTTTAAAATATACTAACTACACATTTCATTAATCTGAAAGTAAACTGAGAAATAAGAGATGTATGTTGTAACAAAAACTAAGACTAGGCTTTATTATTGATTGAAGGACGTCCATGTTTGCTCTATTCACCCTTTGCAGCAGGTATTATTAGGCTTAGGCTGAATCAAACTATAAAGTAATAGCACAGGAAAGAACAGTAAGACACGCAGACTCTAAATTTATAATATGAACGCCATCTAAAGAGCCCTTGTTTAGGTTTAGGGAAGTCAAACGATAATATCGTCGACTGAAACATCACCTCGTCAGTTTATTGATCTAAAACCTAAGCAAGGACGGCATTATCATAAATGACGTGCCCGAACAACCAATAATCGAATTTAACCAACCGATAAGAAAAAGACTTACCCGATGAAATTTTTAATGAAGCAGTACACTGCAAATAGTGTGGCATCATTCAGTCCTAGTTCGGGCTTAATCCTTGGCAGTGCGACAGGCGGCGAGGCGGCGTCGGCCGGAGGGCCGCGCACCTCCGGCGCGGCCGCGCTCATGACGCCTGACGCTGGTCAACCGCCCCGCATAACACACCGGCGGGACCAGCGGCTGCAAAGGCGACACCCGCGGCTTCCCTGCGTGCCCGCCACACGCGCCTGATACCTCAGTGTCGTGGCAGGCCGGAGTAGCGCAAAGTATTGATTGTCGCTTCGCGCCTGCGCTCTAACGCCTATTGCGTTCGCTACCTTCGACTCGCGTCTTTCGCGGCTCACACGTCCAGCATAAGAAACGCTAGGTAGATCACGAGAAAAAACCACGGGCAGAATAAGTACATGCAAATGGACATCGTTCATATATTTGGCTACGTGTAATAACAAGTCCCCAGGTTGGTTTCAGTGATGAACCGGCTGTGTACGAGCTGTGGGTTGCACGTGCAGGTCGCGCGTGCGTCTGTTTGGCAGCGCGGCGGCACTCTGACTGGACGCGCTCGTACCGCGTGCTCAGCGCGCACCCGATATCCGCTCACCATGATATCTATATACCTATACAGTATAGCGTAGTACATACGACGAACGTACACCTTGATTTACGTGCAGGAGATGCGATAATTTGGATATCATAAAAATATCCGCCTAAACTTTCTTTACAATTAATAATAGATAATCATGAATTAAAGCATCAAATTCGTATAAGCTGATAAATTTTGACATGGAATAGGAAACTAAATCTTATATCGGAAAATAAATAATTTGTACCTTATTTCAAAATAATGTAATTAAAATTTATTCATTTGTATTCTACATAGAACATTTATAAGAGTAATTAATTTTTTTCATTTCAGCATAATAAATATGAGTATAACATAAAAAAATTGCGTACAAAAAGAATGGGACGAAATGAAACATAATATATCAGCATAAAATGAAGCTGTTTTAATATAATATTCTAAATACATACATAAATACTACCGTCAAATCGATCAATGTAATTTGTAAACCAGTTGTAAACTAGGTTACAATTTTTTCTTGTTGGTAGTAATGTAACGAAAATGATGTGTACGATTTGGACGAACTTTCAGTCACGTGTCCGCAGTGTTCAATCCCCTAAAGTAAAATCACGGTCAATGTACCCTAGACCGGCGGTCTGACGTTCCAACAAGTGATCACGAAAAAAAACACTTCACCCAATGGAGCCGCAGTGAAATGACGCACATAAGTTTTTGCCACAGCCATAAGTAGAGCTCGGAATTTGTCTAATGATCTCCAATCACCGTATCCTTCTAGAACCGTAAACATGTACTTTAATATATTTTTAAAGTACATTACTTTGCAAATACTAAATGCTTACAACGTAAAATATTTTACTTATGTTTATACTATTACAACTAGTTTATATAGCAAAGAAATTTTTCGTAATCATCATTTTAAAAATATCGTGGTAAATAAGTAGTAATTATTATCAATATCTTGGTAAGTATTAATTTCAAAAATATATATGTAACTCTAGCAAGACTACTTCTTATAATCTCTATATCGATCCAACATCAGGCAACTATAGTTTAGAAGACAACTAGGAAGTCCAAGTGAAATCAACTCGACAAGTGTCAGGACGTGTGACAACGTTAAACAATAAGCCGTGAAGAAGAGCAACGAGGCGACCAAGTTCTTAGAAGATTGTTCCCGGCCCTCGACAATGTCCTGGGAGGTTTCCAAGAACGACAGATGCAGCCGTATTACTCACTGATCAGATGTGCATCTATTGAAGGAAGTGTTAACAGCTAACTGAAAACTAGATACTGTTTATTGTATTTGTTGAATTATCGTATCGGTCACCAACATATTGTTTATTATAATTGTCCTGATGTTCGTGCCTGCATATTTACTTACTTTCTCTATTTGTAAGCTAATATACGGCTAAAATTTTTCAACATACTTCATTTATAGTGTTATTTAAGAAAATTGTAATAAACAATTCAAACAATATCACCACAGAACACGTAACAGCTCGGTACTACGTAATACATTTTATGCATTATATTAAAAAAGTGAAAACTTTTCCTATACGTATCATTTCAAATTTTTCTTTGATCATAACCACAACAAATTACGTCTGTGTGTAACCACAAAGGACGATTCATAGAAGAAGACCTTGGTTACGTATGCGGCCAAATAAATTACTCACTATGAGTAGCCCTGGTGAAGGAATTTCCATGATGTATTGCGAAAACAAAAAGAAAAAAAAACATTTAAGTCAAAAGTTTGTAAATATTATAAAACTTTAGTAATAGATATTGTATGTGTAATAAATTAATAAGTTTCATTTGCAATCAGCGGCATGGTGTCTAAGACGATATGCATCGTACTGATGCAATGTGACCCACTTGTTATTCTATGAAATCGTTCGGCTTTCAACTAGACAGCGCGACTCTACGAATTATAGGAAATATTATGTATTTACGCCTACACTTTTAATTGCATTTAATCCAAATTACAATTATGTAAAACATTGTGATTGTTATGGTTTAATTTCTTCTTTGGAATGGTTTTTTTTTATTATTTTTAAAATTTCGATAGTATTTTATAACACCATTGGAGCTATAAAAGTCGATGACATAACAAAGTTTACAACATTCATAGAGACAGGTAAAAGATTTCAAACAGAACACGAACTAAGATTATAAGATAATTAAATGATATGCAGTATAGTTGAAGCAAGAACGCGTCATTGCATATTCAGCCCAGAGTAGTATTATGATATCAAGAGATAGAGATCAAGAAAGCTTATTTAGGCTCGGGTTTATCTCGAGCGTTTAATTTTAACGCCCGCGGCGTAGGCTACCGTATTTACGCAAGTGTCGGCAATTTCCCGCTATCGGCAAGCGGCGCACGCGCAGCCTGATCTATGGCGCAAGCTTCCATCATTATTCTCATTACAAGTGACTGTTTGCAACGGTGGTTCGCCAGTTTTATGATAAATGTATGTATGTCAATTATGCCACAAGGTTCATAAAAATGTTTAAGTGAGTATGTAAAATATTTTTTCATTTCACTAGTAAACGAACGAAAAAATAATTGTAATAGCATTGACTTTATGAAGTTTGTTCTCCATAATAAACTCTTTCTCTCAAAGTGTTTCCTCGTTGATAAGTCAAAACAGAAATGCCAGTTCCTGGCACTAAATTAATTGAAATAGCCTTCCTCCAACGCGAATTGAATTTTATTATTATTCAACAATTCTCAATGAGCAACGATCGGATTGGTCCACGTGCTCCGTCATTCAAATCTATTCCGGGAGCAGGTATATTCGATTAAGCTTTAGTGCATAAACTAAACACAGTTCAACCGATTTTAGATTGCATGCAGAGTTTCATTGGGGATAGAGTTACTTCTAGTAACATCGATTTTATGTGCAAAGTAAGTGAATGTCGGGAAAGAATGCGATAAATTGTTTGACATGTTATCACAGGATTGCCGCTTGTATCTGATTACTGATACTTAACACTTGGATCATGTATGCACAAACCACGTTGGATATGAGCATGATTATTATCGTTAAGAGTTATTGAGATTTTACTTGTCATGATTTATTTTATACTAGCGGCTCACCCTTGCTTCGCTCGGGTTCGTCTCTAGAGAAACAAAAACAAATATATCCCTCGGGAACCGTACATTTTTCCGGGATAAGAAGTAGATTATTTGTTATCCTAATGTATGAACTATATTATTGTAAAGTTTCATTAAAACCCAATCAGTAGTTTTTGTGTACTAAGCTATATAAGTTACGGTAGTTTTTTAACTATCCCACGGGAAACCTTTAATATTCCGGAATGAAAAGTATCTAAGATGTTTACAGGGAATATAAGGCACCACCAAACAAAATTTCATTTAAACCGGTCCAACAGTTTCGGAGATTAGCCCGTACAAACAGACAAAGAAACAAAAATATTGAAAAAAATCTGGATTTGTTCTATTTCTCTTCTTACATCCCCCTGACTCGATTTTAGCATTTTTTTTCTATGCACAGACATTCAACCTCTACAGTTTTATTATATGTATAGAAATGTTTTTTCGGTATATGTTATATCATTATTATCTTAAAATATTTTAGTATTATGATAAGTTGTGAAGTCCTAAAATAGCAGTATCTGTATAAAGAACAAGCACTTCGAGTGCTCGTTCTAGAGATCATTGTGTAAAGATACTTCAGGTGTGGAGTGACGACATTGGTAGACAAACATGACTCAAACTTACTTCACATACCCAACTGAAACATTGTTGAATATTCCGGATTTTGTAATGTTTAACTTCGTAGTATACATTTTGAGAATAAAATAATATATAAAAATATTTGTGCTGTATTCCATGTAGTAATGTGTATGAAATATTTTTTTCGAACGTCACTTTCATAATTTTAACTACATACATATACTGCACATACTATCATTACAAGCAATCCGCTCTAGCTTTGTTTTGTCGTAGTGTGATATTTGATACCTACATACATATGTATAATTTCTATTAGGCATATAAGTATATAAGGTACCTATTGATAAAAATAATAATTTACAAATTATTTTATATCAGCTGGTGACATATGCATAAAAATTACCCCTTGTTTATATAGTCGTATATAATCGCGAAAATCTTACAAATATAACCGTATCCCTTTGTTTGTACTGTCATGCGTTATCGTACTCGCAAGTAGCGCAGGGAATGCCCATGAGAACCGGCCTATCGACCGTGGGCGATATTCTCACGCCACCGTTTATCTTTCGACAATAATTAAAATAATGCAATGAGTCGGCGTTCTTAGTACTTAAAGACGTTTATTAAATGAAGAATACGTTCTGAGAAATTGTGTCTGGTAAGTCCATCGAGATATTGTGTGATAGGTACTGTTCTATTTGGAGCAGGTTAAAATTTTTCCTTTACAAGAATTGAGGCTCCTACTAACACTATAAATGCAAAAGTTTGCGAGGATGTATGGATGTATAGATATATAGATGTATGGATGTTTCTTACTCTTTCACGCAAAAACTACTGAATGGATTTCAATGAAACTTTACAATAATATAGCTCATACATTACAATAACACATAGGCAACTTTTATACCGAAAAAATGTACGGTTCACGTGGGGTAGATTTGTTATTCGATAGTAATATTCATATTTTGACAATAAAGTTTGTAGGTTTTGTTGTTAGGCAATAATACCAATCTTTTTTACTACTTTTTATTAGAATATATTATTTATGTATATGGCTATAGTATTTCATATGGGCATTGCCCGCATTGTTAATACAGGTGGTTGATTAGACCTTAAAAGAAACGAAAAATTTTCATAGCGTTATTACAAAATTTTAATTTAGTATTAGACCACCGAAGATAGATCATACATCTTTGTTTGTGCCATAAAGGCATTAAATTTCACAATACGAAATGGTTATAACAACAAAGATGATTTAAATTGAATTAGGTCAATGTCTTCTTTGTCCAGTTAAATGGCCTCATTAAGTTATTTTAAAAACCATTCGTCAGAACACCCGCTTCAAGTAAAGTCTCGATTGCAACAAATCAGCAGGATTCACGCTCGCTTCGAGTTCATATTATTCATGTAAACAAGGACATCAACAACAATGATACAGTCGCGAATTATTACCGACACCTTATATAACTAAATGAAGGACGTTATGTACAATAGAATTTCTTCCTAGAATTCAAAACATATGTAAGTACATAATATGTTTAAGGTAAATGTTTTTCTTTGTGTAGATACATTTAGGCGCGGTAACAAAGAATAAATTAACATGTTAATGAAAGAAACTTTTTATACATATAATAAAATTTTAACTGGGTCGTATCTGTACATTAAATATTCTTTTGGAAAATCTTATTGAAATAACATTATTATCAATACAGAGGCCGAATCTATAGTTTTTAGAATTTTTGTCTGTCTGTCTGTGACCGCATCACGATAAATGGTTATCTGGGTCAATATATGGAATACTTTTTACTGCGGGAAAATATCTCATCTCTGAGAAACCTATACTAACCGTTAAAACGTATCTAAGGACGAACCCATGCGGAGTGAGGATGAGTCGCTATTCAAATATATAAATGTAAGCAGTTCTAAAGAACACTATATTATATGAGGAGACTTTTAAGATCTAAGCCTTTTTTTATCTAAAAGCTTCATTATATTAATAGTAGGCATTCACTAAAACTGAATAATTTGTCAAAATACAATATATTTGACAAAAATTATTCTGAAAAAATTGCACAATAATTATATTTACAATTATTGAAGTCATTTTTGTACAATTGCGATATAATTGCATATTTTTTGCAAGTCACATTTCATATTATAATATTTCTTTGTTGATGTGTCCTTAAAGATATAAAGGGTCAAATTGAATAATTATTGGAGTAATAACTTGTATTGATTTATAAGTAACGAATACAGTCTCATGAATCACTAATTAAATGATTAAGCCTGTAGTACTGTAGACAACTGTTACTTAGTAGACAGTGGTAGTGAGAAACGTTAGCGGGGTACATGTTGGTAATTTAATATGTCACGACCGTTTATTTCATGCAACTCAAAATAACACTAAGACGACGAAAGTTTAACAAGTACAAGATTAAATATATTATCCACTGAAATACTACGTATTTTTGGCAAATCTCTATATCTATGACTCATTGACTTGTAAAATTCTCAAAACAACAAAAGCGTGATGTACCTAACGTACATATCTACGAAGTCATTTGGCTAATTTATATGTAACTGGTAACATCTAAAGAACATTTCGAAGTTCGATTGGCACCATTTACAATGGCAACTTAGCGCAACACAACAAATCGGCCAAAAGGAAAACTTTACATTAATTACTTTCTGGGAACTTACACGCATAGTTTCAGGGATGGATGTTGTTTAAACTATTCGTAGGGAATTTAATAAAACAGTGAAAAAAATTGTCTTTACTTCATTATAAACAATCGATATGTCCCATCGATATGTAATAATATCCTATGAGCTATGGGAACCTACAAGTGTATGTACTAAAATTCCGGGTGATAAATTTTACCTATAAAAAAATTACATTCAGCTATTGCCGAGTGAAAAGCAAAGGTTTTTTATTTCACATTTATAGTTATGAAACTTAAATAGAAGAGGTACCTAATGTGATGTCTAAATTAGCCAAAAAAAAAAAAACATGTTAATCAGATAAAAAGCAAAAATGGATAAAATAATACTTTTTTCTTATACATGCATGGATTGGAAATGTTAAGAGAGTAGCTTCAAATGCGTCACAAAAGGAAACCCTGTAATCCGACATATTAGTAACATGTCACTTACTGACTAGTAACCGCAGGATCTCTTTGATCAGTGAGCGTTTTAAATGAGCTCCTTTTACATATCTAAAATTATCATATTGGACCAAATAGAACAAACGCCAAAAAAGACGAATAATCGTATGGAACACATTAAAACATGTTGGTGAAGATATATTGGTCGCGTTGGCTCCAACGTGAAGTGTAGTAACAGAGGTTAATAACACAACGCGCGAATTTTCTAAGAATACAGAGACGTGTCAAAATCTGACGACCGTAACCTAAGTAGGGGAAGTTGAGATTAAAATAAACCTGACGGTAATGAATTTAATTAATTATTTCCTTAACTTTGTCGGACGTAAGCGGGTTGTAACATGTCACTGAATATCATGTTCTTAATAGATAAAAGGGAAAGCTGTGGAGATTTATTTTGTGTTATCTGTCTTGAATATTTCTCCAAATGACAAAGAGATATCCAAGGTTTGCCAGTTGTGAATCGTGAATTTCTGATGCACATTTTTTTGTGGGACTGTAAATCGGCCAATTAATTATTGATACTATTGGTTTAATAATATAATCAACTAATGAATAAAGTAAAAAAACTAACAGATAACGTTTCTAAGTACAAATGATCTTGCATGTGTATAATTTACCCACTTTTACTTTACTCAAACTGCTTTTTTCAACGCACTAAAATAAAATCCTTTCGTATCTATTTGACTTATCAAGATAAAAAGCACTATAAGGCATTCCGAGGCTTATAATACTCGTGGATTTGTATTTAAAAATTTACGTCCAATCGTTAATCTTCATTAAAAAAAAACACATACACACACACACTTTGATATTTATAATATTAAAAATAAGGATAATTTGATATAAAATACAATAACCCAGTTAGTTTTATTCCGAATAACGATTTAAACAATTTATCAAGATTTCCGAGTACCGTGAATTAGAGGGGTGTTAGATATAGTGTAATTAGCAGTGCAATTATAATTTATAAAGGACACGCAATGAAACTATAACATTTGAATTAATTACGAGGTTACTTGTATACTTATTAACAGCGACAATTTAATTACTACTGTGCTGTAGAGCTGACGGAGAAAAATTTCATTATTGGCAAGTTACATTATAATCTATACAGATAAAATTGAAGTACTATTTTTTTTCTATTTACTAAATGATGATAAACCTATATGAAATTATATACGGTACCTATAAGAAAAACATTTTTTTTTTAATTTACCTGTAGTCTGGTTGTTGCGGCTAATCGCCGAAATGGATTAGAATTATTCTTTCAACATAACATTTAACTAAAAAGTGGGTTTTTATGTCGTTTTTAATGTACTCAAAGAACTAATTATGTTATAAGAACCTTTAAACATAATTAAATTAATTTTCTTGGTGTATTTTTAACAAAATTAATTGAACAAAGAAATAAATAATGAAAAATTTTGTGGGCTATGCAAAAATTCAATTTTTCATCATTTTATTACATATTTAAAAGATAAACGATTACTTCAGTAGCAAAAAACTGAGAGTAAAGCTTCACAAAGTAATTACAAAACTGTGAAGGCTAATTAGAATCTATTATAAGCAGTTGCTTCTAAAGATAGTTGCCACGATAAACTTAATGTTATGTAACGTAGCTTTGAAAACTCAATATGATAAACAATATTAAACACATAAAATAATAAAAGTAATTATTTTTAGCATAAACAATGTGACATCATTTCCAAAAATTCCACTTTTTCATTAGAATTTCTAATTTTTTGTTATTTATGACCCAAATCGTACTGTTAATTATAGGTTTAGTAAAACTTGCTACTAACCACATCATCTATTACTTATGTTAGATACTTGCTTATTACTGTTATGATAAAATCGAAGGAAATACGAAAGTTTAAAAAAAAATAGTTGCTTATTACATAATTACTTAGGTACATTAAAAATTTTACGCTAATAGTTACAGTAAAAGTTATATTTCGTAATCACCTGTAACAGGCGTATTTATATATAATTATTTCATTATATAGGCTCAAACAGAATTAATTATTATTTGAGAGACGAGCAAAACAATTCATCATATTTTATACACAGTTTTTAATTACCCTCTCTTTCTCTTATGAAAGACAAAATTAATAATAAAAATAATATAGACGTAAAAGCGACAAACTACGAGTATATCTTAGGACCAACGAAACCTTCATTTTGAATATTCACTGTCTCTCTATATATTATAACTTTAATATTCATAAAATTAATTAATTTGTGGCAGTTTGCTATCATGTTACATCATTTAATGTATGAACACTTAACAGTAAGACTACAGATACTCATCAAGTTTTGCAAATAACAGTAATTGATATGTTGTATGAGTTATTATTTCGTTCTTACGTCCAACAACATTGCCTAAAATAATTATATGAAAAATAAGAACATATTTGCGGATGAAACGCTCGAGGCGGTCAGGGTATCATTAAAGGAGATCTGACATCATCGCCATAGTTAGTAGTTACACGGGCATTGTTGTTATGCTCGAGCGAAAGATGTGTTATCGGTTATCGTTGAATGAGAATGTAAAGCTGCGAATTCACGTACAGAATATTCTCGCGGATAGTTGCACGATCGACCGCAATACGACTAATGGTTAGTGGAGGATTTAAAAATGTAGAAGTGAAGAGATCTCAGACACCCGAGTGGGGTCTGATAATGAGTCCTAACTCTTGCGCAGGTCCTAAATTAAATGGTCTGTCTAGTGTAGGAATGTTGCGAGATTAGTTGAGTCGAGTCGCATATGAAAATCGGGTGTGATCGAGCAGTGAATGCTGGCTTAAGAGTATTTTATTCGAACGCAATGCGCATATTGTTTCGCGTACTAACATGTGGGCCGTGAATTTTGAAGTTCAATGCCACTGGATTCGAGTTACACGTTGCGTTTCGGTTGATTGTTTTTAATGCGATCAATTTTGCAAGATACATGATAAACGATACGTCGATCGCTAAGCGGTGACCGATCAATTATTAGTTGAGTAAGTGACAAAATAAAACTACACATAAATGGTATTTGATTTTGTTAACGACGGCTTTTAAAAGCTTTCAAAATTTTTGTTTAAATTCTTGATACAATATTTATTATTTTTTCATTAAATATTTATTTCTTATTATTGGTACTTATCATTGTCGCAAGTAATTTATTATTCACACACATGAATATTCGGACAGACACGAAGGGAACATCACGTCATTATAATGACTTGAAGAGAAGATAAACTTTGAGAACATTAATCACAAAGGCGTACTTTGTTAAATGATCATCATTTTTTCTGGCAGGTTCCATGAAAGAAATTGCGGACAGAGTAAGTAAAAAGAGCAACAAAAACTGTGCAACGAACTACACACATGTGTGTGCGTACGAGGTAATGTACGTAGGCATTGCCGAATAACATGGTACGTACGCAATCTTCATACAGCCACTTGTAAACGTATTGAAATTCTGAGTTCCTTCACCTTTCTAGAATTTTCTTTGAGTGAGTGTAACTATTAAATTTCTTATAGCATTATATTATAAAGAGCAAAATCAAGCGAATAGTATATTGATTTAGTTTATTGAATATCAATGATAATAATGTGAACGTTAATTGAACATTGTAGAACGTTATCGAAAATTTATATACGTCTACATAACGGTACTATGATACAGATTGGTCGTTCAGATTATACATTACATACCAGATTTGAAGCATAAAAAAGTTCAAATTATGCGTTTTAACAATTGCATATCAATTTTAAAAGATTGAAATAAAAAACACCATGAATAATAATATTATATGAAAATAGAGGATATATTTATGTATGTATATACAATTTTGGTTATTACGAGAGGTGACGTCAATATTTTTTGCGAGCGCTCCGTTAATGCGATATGAATTGCTTTTTGTTCACGTTTACAAATGGTGCTTACAAGGCATTATATTTTGCATTTAAATATGGACCGGCATTATGTGCCAAGTTACTCATGAGGGTGTGCAGGTGTTAGGAAGTAAACCAAAAAACACAAAACAAGAGCAACACCGATCCCGGTTTATATGTTAAATATATTATATAGTATAGGTTGAAACTTATATTTATTTATATAGTGATATAATTAAAATAAATTTATTTTGTATAAGTAATCTTTACATCTTAAAACCTATAGAGCTATTTTTGAAGATGCTGGGAGATTGCTAGTCAAAGATAAATTTAATTCCAATGATTATATTTTGGGAGACTATTTTCAGCAAAAAGATACCTTTTTTTTTTGTTTTCGCTGGGGAAACCCATAATGAGGACCCTACCGGCCATCAATGGGTAGGGTACTGTGAGACTCCTACTCACTAAAACCCACAGCGGAACCCGTCGCCGCAGTGCAAATGGGGCGTTGCAGCAAAAAGATACCTATGCCAACTTTAAAATCACTACAAAAATAATTATTCTATCCTTAGAGAGGACATTTTGTCGAAATTGATGGGATAACTCTTAAAGTAACATTTATCTGAATTCTGTACATACCTATTATGTACATACATATATTAGACCGACAATTTTTTTTTGTGTCTCGTATGAAAATATGTCAGGTTCTCATGTTTTATGGTTTAAGAGCCTTCATAAAAAATCAGACGAAAAAAAAATTTTTTTTTCGTAATTTATCATTTCCTAGATTTAAAAATTTGTGTACTTACCTAAAATGTTTTCGAGCGACCTCTAAATAAAGACAAAGATAAAACAGTTCAGTATCTTTTTCTCCTCTGTTTTTTAACCGATTTTCTTTGTCTTTTTTAAGTAGCTATTGACGTAGCTTAAGTGTTATCAATAAATAAATTTTGGAAACGGTTAGTTTTCTTATATAGACACACTAGTTAATTAAGAAAACACATCATAAAAATCGGTTTATAATCATTTTTTTACAAAAAAAAAAAAGAAAAAAAAAATTACAATTTACAAAAAATATAATAATATAAAAACGCATACTAGTACTATACCTATAGAATGCGTAACATAAAAATTCGAATTTAGTGTATCATCTCCTTTTTTTGAAGTCAGTAAACAAACTTACTAATTAAAATCGATAGTGAACTTCCTTGGCACTTGGTTTATCTATTTTAAGCATTTAGGTGGCTAAATTCATGAGAGCAGTGAAAAACACTTAACGAAGATAGATTGAGTTATAAAATAGAATCTAATACCATGTGTTAAGATTTAAATTAGTCTAACACATAGTATATAAGAGAAATTAGCGTAAAAATCGGACGGAAGACATCAGTCACTCGCTATGTCATACGAGTAAAGACGTGGCACGTTTTAGGAAATTCATATAACCATTTAAGATGGTTCATGTCTAAACATAGTTAAAGAATATATGTATATATAGCATATTTATAGATATAAATAAATATTTAATAAACTTTTTGCATGGATTTTTTAATAAATTGTTACTATTGTTAGTATGTTGTATAGTATTATTGCAATAAAACTCATAATGTTATTCATAATCTTACATTGACCTAATACTACTATAGATTGATATCAATAAAAGGCCGTTAGGTGAGTGTCCAACTTTAAAGCAACCTTTGTGAGTCGCCTATTATTTAAAGGAAGCTGTAAAACTAACAAAACAAACAATAAAGACCACCGCATTGAGTTTAAGCAGTCGGAAACGACGTGGTGTTCCGTTACCCCAAAAATAATTTTACGCATGGTGATGAATTCGAATTATTATCCAACATTTTTAATTAAAGCCAGTGCTTTTAAAGAATTCAATACAAAAAATTAAAAAATGAAATATATATAAGGATGTAAAAAACAAGATTAAAAATAGAAAAAGTAATAATAAATAACAAAAAATTTTTAATTATAATTCACGGTCAGTAATTTTTTGCAACACTGTTGGCCATCCGTTCTCTATCTTGGCATCACTTTTACCAATGAGATGCTAATGTATTACTTGGCACGCACGCCTATTCCCGTCCAGCCTATCAGATTTCTTTATTTTTTGGTCTGAGAAATTACAGTTAGTCTGTATAGTTTAATGTAATTATTTAGTATGTAATATGTATACTTTAAAATAACCATAATCCATAATTATTAAATAAACGAGTCTTCAACTTTGAGAGCAGGTGGCTGCATGAGCCTCACAATAGTTTTTCACTGGTACTAATAAATAAAATGGCTCTTTCATTTGCAGTTCATTGCTTGAACAAGTGCATTCAAATTAGTTCGCTCCCGGAAACGGAATTCCGTACGAGATCATAATATTCACGAGACACTTACGGCCCCTGGCAGAATTGGTCCAATAGAAGGAGAGTACGGCGTGATTCGTGGAGGAAAACATGTCCAGCGCCCGTGACCTAGGGTTTTGTTTGCGACGGTGGCCGCTCGAAACGACCAGACTGCCTGTCGCCGCAACCGACAGACAAAGACAGAGCAACGTATAAACAGCACGCAAGAACGAGACGGGCGCACCGCCATAGTGCGAATATAAAAAATAAGCGAGTCGTAGAGCATGATGTAATTCGAGCGATCGTAAAATACAAATGAAACATTTTTATGTTAATAGATAATGTTCCTTTTGATACATAATCACCATTTATCGATTTATATAAACAATGTATTTAATGGTTTTATAAGCACAATGAAAGATATTGTTTATTAGAACAGTTACGGATGACTTAATCTATTATTTAACAAAGAAACAAGTTTTTAATTGTAACTATATTTTACGTACATATCATTTTATTACATACTAGCAACTCACCCTCGCTTCGCTCGGGTTTGATCCGAGGTTGCTTCCCCATACAAACTTCCATCCCCATTTTCACACCCCTAAAGGATGATTTTCGGGATAAAAACTATCCTATATTCTTCTTCCCGACGTCTCAAACTATCTTACTAAATTTCATCTAAATCGGTTCAGTAGATTCGGAGCTTATTCGGTACAATCAAATAAAAAAATCTTTCCTCTTTATAATATTAGTATAGATTTATTGAAAGTTAATAAATAATACTTATACGTACATATAAAATTCTATATACAGAAAAATTGACGTTAGACAAAAGCGTGCCAAACTTAAAACAACAATAAATCAAATTTTGGCAATAGTATATAAATCGTCACAACATAAATTAATTACTCTCGTCAATGGCCAATGAAAACAAGCCACTCCTACCAAAACTTAAGTATAATAATGGCCTAATATGGGCCTTAAAAATATAAGAGTTTTACGCGTAGTAAGAAATGATCCTATAAGGCCCAGTTAGGTAATCGATTAGCGTTGCATATGTAGAGAAATCGTTTAAGTGCATGTAATGACGTTATGGCTGCGATAGTTTGGATGGCAACTAGCGCATACTAATAACCCTAAAAAGTATAATAGCCTCACTTTATGCGATGACTGGTGAAAGTATAATAAATATGGTAAATAAAATGTTTTAGCAATAAGAAACTAATAAAATGGATATCCTCAATATAGGAACTACGACGATATAAATGACATCATCAGCCTTTTGAAATCTTAGATGTGATGTAATCACGAAGCTAGGACATCAACCTCTGTAAAATTATAATGTATGGGACACAGAGGACGTGCTAGCTATATATACATACATATGTACTATGTGTTGTCGATGATTCTGACCGCTATACCGTATTGAGCTTACATGGTTGTTCACATGGTTGTATCCATGATACTAAAGTACAAACATGTTTATCTAACTACATATACCTAATTTTTAAGAGTTCTTTCTCAGGCCAGGAAAAATTCTGCAAAGATGACAAAAGGAAGAAGAGATTAAGCATGATGCACTTTCTACTCCGATAGCCATTTCTTTTCATTTTTAAAATGCAGTATAGTTGTAGCGACAATTTTAAAGCATAAAGAAGATAAATATAATAAAGATACAAAATACCAAGAAATAGTCAGTTCACATTTCAAATATATTAGAATGTATGCAAATATTATTATATTATACTAAAAACGAACTATAACATTATTACGGATGATGATATCATGGTTAAATGACATCACATCGTTTTATAAAAACCATTATATACGAGAAACGCATCAATCATAAACATGATTAATTGCTTTTTGTTGTACACTCTTAAAGGTTTTAGCAAATGCGATTTCTATTACATGATAATTACTAATTACAATCTGCAATGTATCTGACATTGAAGATATTCAAGCCACTAGGCTACGCTGAGTCCATAAAAAATACATATACACAGGCACACACCCATAACACGCCAAATTCTTATTTTTCTAGCCTATAGAAAAAAATATATCGAGCGGAATCGGAACTCATTTTCAGTGCAAGGTGGTCCATTGAATTCTTTGTGTTTAGCTTTTACATGTGCTAGCGCATCTGTTATACAACAGAGGAGTAAGATCTTATATATTCTTCTTGATCTTCTTCTTCTTCATCTGTTATACAACAGATGAAGAAGAAGAAGATAACCAACTAAGAAAATGAAGATTACGAAGATTCTGAAGAGATAAAGATAAAAAAATACAAAGTATTCATACGGTAAATACCTGCCAGTAGACAGAGTATCGTATGCAAAGACCGAGTCGAAATTTTGCAACCATAAAGCTACCTATTTATCTTGAATTACATAAGAAGAAAAACAAGCTACTTAAAATATTCAATTGAGTAAGAAATAATAAGGTATCGAAGCCTTACAGTAAAGCTCATGTGTAAGTAGGTTAAGTACGCCTTATACCTATTCCGAAACACCTTCAAGTGGATTTGCTTTTTGCTATATGTAGTTTCAAACAAAGTCATTAAACTAAATAGTATACGCGGCAATGACAAAATCAGTCTACATACAAAATCATATCACTGATTACGAATATATTAGTAGGCAGGCTGAAAAATATACAAAAATAAAACCGGGACCGGTTTAAAAGAATGACAACAGGAACCCACGCGCTTGTTTTTAGAGCAGTCACATAAATCGTGACAGCTGTTTTTATTGCGAATTAAAACTATTTTAAGTTAATTTATACATATTAATATATTAAGATGAAGACCAACAAACTTTTTGCGATATGCCGAGAATGTTTCGTTGACATAAGATTTCAACATGACAGAGTCGAATCGTATTTTGCTATAGGATGCATAAATCACAGACGATGGCCAACGCCTGTTGCGCAATGCGGCAGACGTAAGTACATACATATTTTACAGGAAGCCACATTTTTAGTGACTCATCATCATCACATTATAAATTTGGATGGTATTCAAAAATTTCAATGCATTTTATTATGTTATCGTGGCGGAAGAATTAAAAAAGCTATATCCTTTATAAATGATTTTATTTAATTTTACAATTGTGAACTCTTTACTGTTAATCTTTAATTTATGACCACATCACAGTAAAAAACCACTGATATTCAATGCATGTATAACTAGAAATAAAATTTGGCACTTAGCTAGGATACTTGCTACTGAATTTGTGTTTAAAATATCGAATTAACGAGTTTGTTTTTTATCACGACGTATTGATATCATTCGTTTTAATTGAGACATATCCGTGTCTGTCTCTTTTCGTATTTGACTATTGGGTTTATTTTTTCTGGCAAATATTTGTACTACGTTATCTTTTTGTGTTAGTCTCTTTACAGTATACTTGTTTAATCTAGAAAAAAAGACAATGGGGGACAGATATTTAAACCACAAAGATAGCGATTAAGAAATTACTAATTTATTTCACTTACTACATTTCATAAAATTACGCTCAATTCCCATATACTATAATAGTTTCTAATATTAAGAATATTATTTGCAATTCACAAAAAAGATTTAAAAAATAATGTACACCGACTTCAAGGTATAAAAAAGTATTTTATGTATGTACGTACGTTTTTAATTTTTATGTACGTAGTGAGCAATTTTATGTACACTTTGTACAATTTAATGATATATCATATCTTAAATTAATGTTTATTATTTCACTTTAAAAATAATATTCATACCTAACTTTATTGATCTTTTTATCACAGGCTTAAAAGTTAGTACCGTATATTAGTTTAGGCGTTTACCTAATAGGTATATATATAATATAATAATAACAGATTGTGTGAACAATAATTGTTGTCCTATCTTTAGTTAGCTCGTTTACATTTCATTTTGACAAATTATATGATCATTAATTTTTGTGAAAGATTTGACCATGATACTCTGTCTGAAGGGCATAGTCAATTATAATGAATTACGTAAGTTATAATTTCCGATCTCTCGTAAACATTTTGGTTAGCAACAAAATAAGGGCGTGTAAACAACAAACTTATCTGGAGCAGGCAGCAGCATTTTAAGATCCTTGAACTGATGGACTACTTTTCGACCATTATCTAACTGTGAATGAGCATACATTTGAACCAATCAAGGAACCAAAATCTTTACGTAACCTTGTTTAAACGTTTGCGATGTAAACAATTCTTGTTTAAGCTGTAGGTTTATGATATTTTTTTTTATGGTATTCAGTGATAAACGAGCAGACAGTCCACCTGATGGAAAGCGATACCTGTCGCTCATAACACCTACGGTTCATGCACTTAAGTTTTATATAACAAAACTGCAGAACTGCCGGTACGTTATCACTGTGAGGACTAAGATGTTATGCCTCTTGCCTGTAATTGCGCTGGCTACCTTATCCTTCAAACCGGAACACAACAATGCAATCATTGTTGCTTGGCGGCAGAAATAGATAAGGGGGTGGTACCCATCCAGTCGGACTCCTCAGGCTTGACAGACTAAATAGTGTACTAAATAAATAAATAAAATATTTTGATGAGAAATTAAATATTGATATTAAAATTACACGTGCTTTAGCTGTTTTAAATAATTAAGTTATCGCAAAAACAAATAGCACAGATCACGTTACGTAACGTTAATGAGTGTTATTAAGATACGACAAGATGTTTAGACATCGGAAAGTAATTTCTTGACGTCAATGACGACGCAGGAGACAGGTCTAAGATCATTTCTTTCATTTGATTATATGATCATTTTATACATACATACGTACTGTATATATTATGACTAGCAGAACCCGCGGCTTCGCTCGCGATCAAACTATGAAAAATTCGATATTTCATGCAATTATGTCCAAGGAATAAAAAGATCCATACAAACTTTTATCCCCAATTTCACCCTCTTGGGGGTTGATTTTTGAAAAATCCTTCCTTAGTGGATGCCTTCGTCATATGAGGAATACGCGAAATTTCAATTTTCTAGCTTTAAGGGTTTCGCTTGCGCGTTGATACATCAGTCAACCAATTTTGCCATTTTGCAATTTTTATATATATATATTTTTTTTCCTAACTTCAAAAGTTTAAGTAGTTTCTTTCTTTCGTGGAAAATAATATGGGTATTAACTAATAAGTCATACCTATGTCTAGATATTTTCGTAGAAAAAAAATTAAGCAATTTTAACCTCGCTAAATGCTAATTCTTTATCAGTGGTTGGTATTGAAGTGTAGTAATTGTAACATTTTCTGACATTGAGGTATAAAAATAAAAAATAAATAATAATAATAAAAAATACACAATATTACAAGGTAAATGTGTAGTTCTTTCATAATTGCTTTAACTGAATTAACCAATCCAAGTGAAGTATTTTTAACTATTTATATACATACATTGTTTATGACCCAATTTAAATTTTAAAAAAAGACTACAAATGATTCAGTTAGTTTTTCAATTTGTTTATTTTTCTAAGAATCCCTTGAGATGACAGTGTTCAGTCAGTTTTAAGTAAAGTACGCAGTAGATTTTTTTCACGAGTTTTTTATTGACAACGCATGCAAAACATCGTTATCGTTGTCGGCAAACAGCAGCCATGTCAATGTAAACAAACGCTGATAACACTGATAACTGGATTCACAAAGATGGCTGCGCAGGTTTATCGGGTGGGACGTGACCCCTTTACGAATCACAACTTATCGAGAGAAGAAACTTAAGCTGGTTTAATTGCGACAAATAAAGTAATTATTATTTTCCCTAGCAGTTAATATTTATTACTGTATATTTATCATTTATATATTTATGTATGGTCGTCGTGGTGACACAATTGCGATGCTTTTAATATTATTCTTACTAGTTACTGCTGTAATCAGCACTCTTGCGTGTGTATTTCTATTTAATCGCAACCACAAAACAGACGGCGGCTTAATATGGCATAACGCAGAACAGAAGCGCAAAATATTTTTACATTTATAATACAGGCTAAGTCCTAGAATCTTGAAATCCGTCAAACTATTGAATTAAGATTTCAAAAGCTATATATTATCTCAAAAATAGATATTTTATTATTATTATTTAAGGAGTACCTAAAACTTTGTTATAATTTTTATATGTTTGGATTTGAATTCAGGCAAGATTAAGCATCATCGTTATCTAAGCATCAATGTTTGATCACGTGATAAGGTGATAGAAATTAGTTATATTATACAGTAACTCAATGATTACATTACATTACTGACAACCTCATATTTTTCAGTACGAAGAAATTTGTTTAGATAAGGACGTGCATATTATATCAAAAGAAAGTGTGCTGAATAGTGAGAACGCAGTGTCAAAGGATACATTCAAAGCACGATTACCGACACAATAAATGATTCATAACATCGCATAATCGTTATCGCAAATGAAGATCACTCAGCGATGTTAGATAGCGGTAATGAAGAGTGACTTTTGATAGCATCACAATCGACTATTGTCATGTGTCATTAACTCGACGAAGAACTCCATTAGGATATGGATCCGCCAATATATTTAAAGAATACCATTAACGTGGTCTCCTTATACCAATCTACTAGATATTGTAGCTAATATATTTGAATAATATTTTTTGAACATCTTATAATTTTATATATCATCTATCTACATAAATAAAAATGAATCACAAATTTTTTACTAAAATAAGATTTTTTTTAATCTCATGATATGAAAAGTGGGTGAGTGAAACAGTTTTTATCTCGGAAATCATCCCTTAAGGGGGTGAGAATGGGGATGAAAGTTTGAATGGGAAACCAAGCTGGGGAGGAACCCGAACGAAGCGAGGGTGAGTCGCTAGTCTTTTGACATAATGCGAATATTATCCAACAAAATGCAGATGCGAAAAAATACTGCTTTCAAATCTCTTCAAATCAAGTATTTTTTATTGCTTTAAATTAAGATAGTACAAAAAATTAAACCGTTAGATGTAGTTGTGTAAAAATAATAATAGGCAAGATTTTTGGGTATTTTCGCAAACGGTTTTATATTCAGTCATTACCTGATTTTACGGTAACATTTTAAAATAGTGATAAAAAGATGAAATGAAAAGTTGTTTGTTATTCATCAACAATGTACCAAAATATTGTAGTACAGCTTCAGGTGTCGGTTGGCAGTGTGCCGACGCGTGCCGTAAACAACCTATTTCGGTACCTACTTGAAGATAATTTGATCATCATATTTATGTAGCCACTTCCTATAGTTGAATTAGATTTAAACAAATTGAAAGGGACAAATTAGGTATAAAATATAAACCAGACTTTGCATTAAAATTTACAAGAGTCTAGCACATTCTATGACACTGAAATATCATACGATATCGATGATGCAATAAGTTTACTACGTACAGAGCTATAATATGTATATAAGTATGAGTAATGTCAAGTTTAAATCGAAGTATTTGCACAGTTGCGGTTTTTAACAAAATCATGCGATTAAATTATGAGGCAAACGCTAAACTAATGTTTGCTTTAGCTCATGACTAATTTGTTGGACATTAAGTAACCATACACGAGGTGGATGACCGCCTCTGTTTGTCCAGAGTTGAGGGCAGGTTCATGTATTTAAAGAGTCTTCAACACCAACGTCGGCAAATTCGACGCTCACTAAAAGCGTTAGTTTTTAGAGTTAAGATTAAATATGTGGCACGTTGTCCGCCGTGACCTACTCAGTGATTGATATTTGAAGATTTTTTGATGGATGCCTAACACGTACCTCCGCTTTGAAAAAGATGTCACCCGTATAGAAGACATTGCCTTACCTGAAAAAATAAAATAAACTTTGTTTAATTTTAGAACACTGACATTTATTTTTATTCATTCTGGTGTAAGTTGGACAAATCAATGGAATGACAAAAACGAAAAAGAGATATAAATGACTAAAGAAGGGCATATATTTTAAAAATATCCAAAAAAGCAAGAGTAAACGGTATAATAATTAAACACGATTGGCAGAACTACACGGCAAAGTATTTATGTGCAATACAAAAATTACTTTGCACTCGTGCCGGCATAACTATTACTCACATTTACAATGTACATGTAAATTGATACCTATTTACAATTTGCAACTGCAATTATATGTATTTATTAGTTTGTAGTCTTATAGTGTTCTCAATGGTACTTATGACATAATGAATGCAGTAATTATTGTCATAGCCGTATAATGGACTTGTACATATTTGTAAACGTGCTAGCAAATAGCGATCTCCTAGTAACGACATTGAATCTCATTTGTAGACGGCACAGTACATGTAGCAATTGCATGTTAAAATTTTCCACTGTGGAAGCATGGTAACGTGTTCAATTAAATACAGTAATAAAATAAAGACGTAGTAACAAAACATAAACAGGCTATAAACTACACGTATCGCAACTGAAAGTTGTAAACAATTAGAATCAAATTGCAATTTTATTGATAACTCAGCGAATAGCACAAATATTGTAAGCGTATAATGACCAAACACAGCTTCAAATATCGCAAGCCAAACAGAAAACTAGCCGATTAAAGCGGTCATTGAGTTTCATAAGTTTCCTTCCAAAAGCAAATAAGGTTAATAACCATTATATTTTCGTTTCCTTTTTTTTAATTTCATTCTAAACTAGCGACTCACGCTCGCTTCGCTCGCCTTCGTCCCTAGGTACGTTTTCACGGTTAGCTATGTTTATACATAAATAGTAGCTTGCTACTTCTAAGATATTCATTTAAATTATATAGCGATTTACCCTTGCTTCGCTAGGGTGCGTACGCCGTATTTTGTTCACAATTTCATGAGTTTTAATTTTTTTCGCGGAACTCTAATTCTTTTTCTAAAATAAAAGTAACCTAAGTTACTCCCTATAACATCAGCTATCTGCCAGTGAAAGTCCCGTCAAAATCGGTCCAGCCGTTTCGGAGATTAGCCGAAACAAACAGACAGTCAGACAGACAAAAATTTAAAAAAATGTGGGTTTGGTATATGTACCGTGTATACATCCATATGCATTTAGTAAAAAGCGATTATTTTAATATTACAAACAGACACTCCAATTTTATTTATCTGTATAGATTAGTATTATAAAAAATGTAGCAAAATATGCATAGTTTCTGTTATTTTTGCTACTTAATTTTTTCACAGCTGTGTCATATATCTGGTTGCAAAAGTGATCGATATTAAATTCAAACATGAAGACATTAAGTGGTATTACATTTATATAAATATGTATATGGTTATCATTCGAAGAATCTAAATAATCTACACGTGTAAAGTAACAACTAAATTTATCTTCAAGTAGTTCACACTTCTGTGTGCCAAATAATGCATCAGTAATAATTAATGCTCTAGGTAAGTAAGTTTTCTTAGCAATAATTCACCAAAGTGTCTTATAATTTGAACTCTAGTATTTTCTTAAATAAATGAATCGTTTTTAAAATCACCCCGACGCTTGCTGAGACTAACTGTATCACCCTTGGCGATACGCTGGCATTGTGCTGCAAACCGTTACGAGTAGGCAACGTTCATCAGATATAAAACCTACTGACAGATGGTAACGGTAACTGACAACATTTCTTATGCGTTACAGTACAGCCTGTAGTCAGGCTGAGAGGAATTGGGACAACTCTAACCTGGTGAGAACGTATTAGTATATATAAGAAGTAACTTGAAGTGTTGCAAATACTCATTGAAGTAAACTTTTATCAATATTACAATGGTTTCCTTTTTTGTTTGTTTGCACAAACTAAAACACGAGCTGAGAATTACTTGGCTAATTTGAAAATTTCTTTACATATTGGATAGTTTATTTATTGAAAAATCTTATAGACGATCTAACATCACAATTAAAAACAGGAGCAATGGAACGTATATAGAAACCTAGTTGTATGCATTAATTAATTATTAACCGTTTGACAAAATATTGAGTCTTAAAACATTTTGCGTTCTTAAAGTTTTATTCAATGTATTTTAGCGGAATATTATAACATTTCAAAGTGAAAAAAAACTATAACCTAGACTTAAGTTTTACCATTTTTAATTGATTATCTATTCGTAGACTGGGTCAATGTCAACGAGTAATAATTAGAACACGTTTCACAACTTGCGTCCAGACGCGTCAATCTCAATTAGGCCATGAAATGCACTGTCGTGATTGCAATTTATGTTATGCCCATATTGATTTGACGCCCTTTATATACTAGCTTAAAGAACTTTCTGGAACCGATAATATTTTTACTTTGGCATTTACGTTTTTTAATCTGTTAAAGCTTTTACGTGATATCAAAGATAAGCTGTTCTAAGCTTTACGTAAATCCTTATTATATATTTTATTATTAAGTGAATCACCTTGATATAATATTTGAGAACATGAAGTTTTACCGTCTCTTCAATGTTTGTGCTGTTAGTCACTGCTGAATGAATCGAGTGGGAAATACTAAATAAACAGTAATTAGATTGTTTATGGTTACTAGAGCGTTTTGATGTTTGTTTTCTTTGGCTATTTTTCAATCAAAGCATAATAACATTTTTTTAAATTTGGCCTTACCTACTCAGCGATATTTTTAACTTCGCGTTAAGTACTACTTATACTGTATAAATGGAAATAACTTAAAACCGAAGTTATCTTTATATTGGATCACCAAAAGTGTTTCAATAGCTCATCTAAGTACCCACTTGTCACTTCAGCGTTAAAAAAATATCCAGAATATAGCAATAGAATGACCCACTGCTGCTATAACAATAAAGAATAAGCTGTTTTAAAATGAGATCATATGAAATACATTAAGACATTTTATATTAAACTTAATAACTTTTTACTTTAATTTTCACAAAATAATACTGGTTTACTGCTTTACACCCCCTAGTGTGACGAAATAATGATATTTTACAATATCCATTCGTTTCATCACGTTTTAGCCAACGTGTCTAAATTTGCGTAATCGCAAACGTCAAACACACTTATCGATTTCCAGTAAACATATAAATTTCAACTGTCTTTTTAACGTCCCACTACTTGACACTCGTCTTCTTTCAATACAAGGGGGATCAGGCCCTAGTCCACCACGCTGACCAAGTGCGGATTGGCGGAGGGCACATGTCTTTCGAAAACTTGTTAGGTTCTCTCAGACATGCAGTTTTCCTCACGATGTTTTCCTTCACCGTAAGACAAGTGGTAATCACGTTGGAAATGATTCGCACATGAAAATATCATAGGTGCCAGACCCGGATTTGAACTCGCTTCACTCGGTTTCCCAAGCGAGCGCGTTACCACTGGGCTACCACTGCCTTTTTTTTTTTATGTCATTCAGTGACAAACGAGCAGACAGACCACCTGATGGAAAGCAGCACCTGTCGCCCATAACACCTACGGTTCATGCATTTAGGTTTTAAGTAACAAAAATGCAGAACCACAGGTGCGTTGTCACTGAGAGGACTAAGATGATATGCCTCTTGCCTGTAATTGCGCTGGCTACCTTATCCTTCAAACCGGAACACAACAATGCAATCATTGTTGCTTGGCGGCAGAAATAGATAAGGGGGTGGTACCCATCCAGTCGGACTCCTCAGGCTTGACAGAGTCCTACCCCCGGTGAAAAAGTCCTGCCTTACTTACTTGTAGTATTGGGTAGCAACTACGTAAGCTCCTCTTACACGAGTATATTATTAGAATAAAACTACTTCAGGCAACTTTTTCATGCCCATTAGATAAAAGAAAGGTTCACTCCATTTATTTTCTAGGTCGCCATTACGCTCGTCTCTGATATCCTAAGCGCGTAGATAACAAATCGATTTAGCTCGTCCTTTACGTTTTAAAGCTGTTCTCGTAGAATTTTATTTCTAGGTCAACTCAGCAGTTATTACATTTATTCCGTATAAAAACAACTTATTGTGACTTATTGTGGATTAAATTAAATGAACGTTTGTATATTAAATACGGATTATAGATAGACATATTTGGGATCAAGTCATTATCTCTTCCACGTCGGATTCATAAGAATGAATAACATGGAAAGAGGTAAGTTACTAAAAAATAATGACAAACTTCAAATATTTGCCATGAACGTATAACAAAAATATATTATTTTAATTTATAATGGGATTACTTCAATTATTGAATAAAATTTGGTCAATTATTATGATTATTTGGTCACTTATGAAAGCTTTGTAGTTTGTACCTTCACATAGATAGGTATATTGTGTTACGTGTTTATCAATAAAATAGGACTTTATAAGAAGAAGGAAGAGGAAGACTAGCGACTCAACCTCGGTTCGCTTTGGGTTCGTTCCTAGACAAAAACAAATTTACCCCACGGGAGTCGTACATTTTTCCGGGATAAGAGTAACGTACATGGGCTGTTCCAGACTATAATCTATCTCTCTACCAAATTTTATCCAGATCTGTTCAGCTGATCTAGCGTGAAAATCCATCCATCCTCTCAAACTTTCACATATCTTATATATTTAAACGAGCAATTCTTGTATATTTATATCTTTATATCTTTATTTATTTATTTCTTTATTTATTTATACCAGCGATCTCGGAAACGGCTCTAACGATTTCGCTGTAATTTGGTATGTGGAGGCTTTCGGGGGCGAAAAATTGATCTAGATTAGTCTCATGTCTGGGAAAACGCGTGTTTTCGAGTTTTCACGCGGTTTTCTTTTGCATTATTCTACGCAGAATATGGTCGATAATTTCTTACACTCGGATGTAAGCATCGTGGTCAAGCGGTCAAGGCGCGAGTTAGACAACACATATGCCCGGGGTCGAGTCCCGGTCGGAATACAAAGTTTTTATTTTTGTTTTTTTTTTTTGTATTTATTCAAGGTTTTAGATCTTTTTTATTTAAAAAATACCATATAACTTACGTACTTATAAACTAATTATGAACGAGACAAGGTATCTATATCACGGGTAGATAAAAGTTACATAAATTTACAATTTTGTCAATGTTTTATCAACATTTACATTTAAACTTTACTAAATAACGCTTCGATTCGTCCTTCATACCGTCGTAAAGATATTTTTGGGCAGTCAAGCTATTCAGACTGAATTTGTGTGACTTCTTATTGAGTTGTTGTTTATTCTTTTTTGGAAATTTAAAATAATATGGCCATGGGTTTTCATTCGGAAAATTACTATACTTTGCATAGTACATAAGCTGTAATTAAAATACGAAGTTGCATAAACACATTAAATATCATAATAACAATAACAGTGGCTAGAGCAAATATACTAAGCTATTTGGTGTAAGTTTAATTTACAGTAGAAAAAGTGTTTGTAGGCATGTTCGCGCTCACCTCATAAGCAACTGCCTAAATTCAATCATTATATTCGCGTTAATTTACCGGAAGGTTGTCACTTTCATCGTGCCGCATTCGAAACTGGCTGGACTGCCATTAATGGTATTTTTTTTTATTTTTCATTAAGAGCCGGAATTAAATGATGGAGTTCGCTCAAATACGTAAATATTGAGCTCCGTTTATACGCGTTCTCATATAATACAGTCACATCTGTTTAGTTGTAAGTCTAGATAAACATATTGTGTTATTTGAAAATATTAAAAATATCGTTTTCCATTTCTTTCTTAGCCATTTTGGTTTAAAAACTTCGGTAAGCAATACATATTTGTAGAAAGAAAACATACCTAGTTTTCTAACAGAATCTAAACATGAGATACTAATATTATAAATGTGAAAGTTTGTGAGTATGTATGTATGGATGTTTGTTACTCTTTCACGCCAGAACGGCTGAACGGATCTGAATGAAATTTAGCATAGAGATAGATTATAGTCAAGAATAACACATAGACTACTTTTTATCCCTAAAAATGAACGGTTCCCGTGGAATAAGTTTGTTACTCTTTCACGCCAGAACAGCTGGACGGATCTGAATGAAATTTGGCACAGAGATAGATAGTCTGGATTAGCACATAGGTTAATTTTTATCACGGAAAAATTACGGTTCCCGTGGGAATCCTGTGTTTTTCTAGAGGTGAACCCGAGCGAAGCGAGAGTGAACCGCTAGTAATAAATAAATAAACCAAGTAATATATAGCGTAATCAGTCACTGTTTACTTAAATCGTTCTACTATAGAATATTGAGAGATAGATTAGAAACTTAATTTTATTTACAAGTGAAAGCTCAATCATGAAATGCATTGTACATGCAGGCTACCACAGTTATCTCGACATTTTCACTTTAATAATCCTTAGGTACTTCCTAAATTAATATTATAAATGGGAAAGTGTACTTGTTGGCTTGTCCTTCATTCATGCAGCAACGAATTGACGTGGTTCTTTGTATAGTATAGAAGATAATTATGGGCTAGATAGGTAGTGTAGACTACTTTATTCTATTACATAAAGATAAAAGGTTGCTTAGGCAGTACATTACTAGGATCTTTTACAAATAATAACAGCAATACCCGTTATTATTTAAAGTAACAATAATTGGTATTATCTATATAAATAAAAAATCGCATCACTTAAGAATAATTAGTCCGATTGGCAAATTTTTTAAATGTTCATCATAGCTGGAATAAGCTCTTTATGGGAAAAATATAAGAAAAAATGCAAAGAAAACTGGGTTAAAGGACATTGTTTCGTTAAGATTTTTGTATGAACTTAAAGCTCACAAACAAATTTATTTAAAAAATTCGACAGGAGAATGTCTGTTGGGTCAGTCAGTTATATAAAAGCTCTTGGTCACTTCAATACTGTTTATAAAAACAGCGACAGGAAATTTAATTTTTTAACAAGTTTTTTATAAGTCGAAGAAGTTTATTATTAGAAATCACGTTTTAGCCAACGTGTCTCAATTTGCATAATCGTAAACGTTAAACACACCAATCGACTTCTAGAAAATATATAAATTTCAACTTATAGTTGCTTAGAATACTAAAACAATATATCTCAGATAAGAATCTGTTTAGAAAAGTGATTTGACAACACATAACAAAATGGAGTTTGTGGAATACTTTCTTACATTTACGCGAATATTTGACATTTTAAATAAAACCTATCTTTTCGGATTTTTTCGCGGATTTATTATGAATTTTTGGTTCCCGACGTTTCCAATGCTTTACAGCAATCATGGTCACGGGAGAGACTAAAGGTTTAAGATGTCTCAAAGGCGCCGGGAACCAAAAATCAATCAATGAAAAGAATCCGAAAAGATAGTTTTCTATATAAAATGAGTTTGTAGAAGTTTCTTTTTTAAAAAGAACCAAAAAGTAAGTTAAAATTAGCTCTCTTTATTTAATTAGACGATAACGAAAAAGCGTATATTATACATTAAATCATCACCTATAGGTATTTACATAAATAACTGACTGTTCAAACAAATAGCTTCATTTCTTTGAACTAATAGAAGAAAAAACTGCACTTGATATAAAAAGTGTATAAATTTAAATCAATCGAAGAAACCAGTTTGTTATTCCAAAATACGTATACATAGTCAATCTTTAAATAGATAAATTGGTGGTTTGATGGAACTTGGAAGTTTATAGAAAAGTGGGTAGATAATGAAAAATAATATGATGTTTTTGTAATGGCAACTATAAGGGCAGATTTGTAAGCACTGAAATTTTAGAAAAATGAGAAATATATGGCATCAAAGTTATAAAAAAGTTAACTTTTTAATAAATATTACTGAAGTGAAGTGTCGCTGTCGCCGTTGAATTTATTAAAATAAGAACATTTTATTAACATCGCAATTTATATTTACGAACGACACATTTGGTTCAGTTTGTAGTGATCCTACTTGCTGTTCCAGCGGTCGCACGCATATTTGTACTCATATGTGATCGTAAAAACACCCATGGGTGTTTATATTTATATGTATGTATTTAAAGTAAGATATGTGTAGAGTATCAACTATCTGGTATCCATAACACAGGCCACGTAGCTTACCATGGGAACTAGATGGTGCTGTGTAATGTCCCAACATATTTATTTATATTCAAAACAAACATTTTGATTTTAAATTTTTTTACACCACCATTATTTTCTTGTACCTAATATAAATGTCAATTGTATATTCTCATAGATACATACATATATATGTACAATATAAATACTGATGTCATCCTCAAGATTGCTTTCGTGTCAACATTGTTCAGAAAAGTAATGACGGATTATGCGGTTAAAGACATCAACTGCGGTTGCTTTACTGCCCGCCGTACACAAAATAATATTAACAAACATATAATGAAGTCTAATTCATAGCTTAAATTGCTTTTCCCTTAATGGCGCTTACTTGGTAAGGGCATCTAAGTTAAGCGGGATGACAGTTCGAATATTCTAGACTAATATTAATGTTATTTCATTTAAAACTTTATTGTGACGTTACAGAGTTTTATTTCGTTTGAATATGTAACGTCCTTGTAGATGACGTGAACAAAGGTCTGGCCTTGCACGGTCCGGCGCGTGGAACCTTCCCAAGGCTATAGTGACAAGTGGGTTTAGTTTCAGTGTCATCTGAGACTACTCACTACACGAGATGCCATGTATTGAAATGGTTGCGAAGAGACAAGTAAAGTCAAGTTCATGAAATGTATACACTTCGACATACATACATATATGTACAAATGTACCTTATTAATTAAAGAACGAATAAATTTCTTTGCCAAAAGCTACTATCGCATTGCAACGTAGCAAGTTTATTCTACGTAAATCAGAGGTAAGAGATTCGCTTATCTATTTGTCACTTAAATATTTCTTTCAGTTTTTCTTCTCTCATAAATATATTATCTTATCAGGCACACAGTCTACTTTCAGAGTATGTAAACAAAAGATCAAATCGAATGACAGAATTTGTTTCACTATCCGAGGACGGAAATTAGGCTTTATCGATTACCTTTCTTTGCGTTTAGTTTATGGAAAAAAAGAGCTCTTTTAACAAGAGCTCTTTTACCGGTGGTAGGACTCTGTCAAGCCTGAAGAGTCCGACTGGATGGGTACCACCCCCTTAACTATTTCTGCCGCCGAGCAACAATGATTGCATTGTTGTGTTCCGGTTTGAAGGATAAGGTAGCCAGCGCAATCACAAGCAAGAGGCATATCATCTTAGTCCTCACAGTGACAACGCACCTGTGGTTCTGCATTTTTGTTACTTAAAACCTAAGTGCATGAACTGCAGGTGTTATGGGCGACAGGTACTGCTTTCCATCAGGTGGTCTGTCTGCTCGTTTGTCACTGAATCTCATAAAAAAAAAAAAATGCTTAACACAGAACACCACAATAATGAAAGTCGGTTTCGATTCATCTAGTCTAACACATACGTTAATTGGCTTTTTTAAAATATTTTTAAAGGTAAACATTGTAAAGAATAATGGAACAAGGAAAAACGAAAACATATCACAATTTCCACCGACTCCTAAGAAAACTCATAAATTACAGACTAAAAAACCTCATTTACAGAGATTTCTCGTGAGTTGTAATTTTTTGTATCAACGTGGTGTTTTCTCCAATGACAGGTTTGTACCATTTCAGGCACGTTGGAAGAATTACAGATTGATTCTGTTCCATAATACATTTTCGGCGTCATTACCGGTCACGAGAGGCACAACACGCCGCAATGTTCGGATCGCCGGGTCGTGACTGCCAGCGCTCTCTATCGGAGCGAGAAATTTAATGAAGCTTTATAAAATATAATGATACAATATTACTGTAAATCATTTTGATTTTCCAAATGTGCATGTGACAGTGCAAAAGTATATAATTTTTAATTGGCTGTGAATTAGAACGCTACATTGTTTAAGCCTGAAAATTTCATATAAGCCTATTGTTTGTAAGCGTTCAAAATGCCAAAATGGATTGATTAATGACTTAATCACGGTTAAAAATAATATTGGAAATTGATTACTAACAAAATAGAGCTGATATTGCTATGACAAATCATAGTAAAATCCACATAGAATTAACCTAAAAAAGAGTAAATTCGACACCGCCTTCACTATTGATTGACAGTAACAGTAACATGATAAATCGCGAATGGCGAATCTATGAGGTCGAAACGAGGCTTTTACCGGGCATCGAACTCTAGCAAGCGTTGCTAGGCAGCATGTAACGGGTCATTGAAAATTTCGGGTACAGCAAATGCGATTTGCAAGTGCTAATTATAGTTATAACAAATCGTCGTCAAACTTATTTGCATTTTTGTTAGTAATACTTAATAATAAATACTTAAGGCTTATATTTCTATGGCATATGATAGCATTTTAGTAGTATGATGAATAGATTACAGTGTCTTTTTGATTGAAAGCAACCTACTCTACCTGCTTGTGATGAGGCATAAATAACAGTATATTAACTGGATTTATTTGATTTACCCATTTCTGTTTCAAATGATGAATTACATATGTTTTGCAACGGCATTACGTTTTGTGGTCGTTGTAATAAATGTAATAGAGTAAACAAGTCTAATATATCTTATGCAATTACACAACATACATACATACTAATTTTTTGCATAAACATATTTGAAATGAAAAAAATACGTATGTATTTATATTCAACTATAACGTAACATATTGTTACAATGTATTAAATGTTAAATCAGTATAATTTATTTTGTTTCCCCTACTTCAAAAATACTCTATTAAGCTCTATAGTAAAACTGTATATTTGGAGTACTTATTTAAAGAGGTACATCTTCAGTGAACCTAAAGATTTTGTTCTTGAATTACCATTTACATAAATTTAATTCAAACACTCGTACTTTTGGGTGAGGCTAGGCAATAACCCTTCACCGTTTAAACCTCAACGTGGTTTCACTTGACATCGAATCAGAATTGCAATCTTCTATATCTAAGTAATTTAAAGTTATATTTATTAACTAATAAATTATTCGCAAATAAGTTAAATAATATTGTGAGGACATTAGATATTAGACGCTACTTTTATATTTATATAATACTAGAAACTTACCCTCGCTCCGCTCGTGTTCGTCCCTAGTTACGTTTTAACGTTAAAAGTATAGATTTCTCAGAGATGAGATATTTCCTTGCAGTAAAAAGTATCCTATATGTTGACCCGGATAACCAGCTATCATCATACGCAATTTCATCAAAATCTGTCCAGAAGTTTTCTCGTAATACGTTTCTAGACAGATATCTATCTGGATAGACAAACATTCTAAAGACTATAGATTCGGCCTCTGTATCGATAATAATCACTATTTCAAAAAGATTCTCCAAAAAATATTTAATGAACAGATTCGACTCACTCAGAACTTTATTATAGATATACCTAGATTATATTCTATGGTATTTTGTTATAATTAGTAGCATTTATTTTTTTAACCTCTCTATTGACATTTAGCGGAATACTTAGAATTTCTATAAAGAATTAATAATTATTTGATAAACAATTGTCAAGTCGCCGAGCAGTTATAACTTGTTAAATCGTATCGTAAAAAAAGGTTCACTTGTTAAATCGCGAACATTTTGGAAAATTCTGAATAAAGTGAGTGAGTAAATACTAAATTTCAGTATGATTTCAACTAAAATACTTCAGTGATGTTATGTTGAGTAGTAAGTATGAATGAATCAGTTGCTACTACTACTAAATTAGCGGTCGAACAATATTTTTTTGTTTCAAAGTATCTTTAAGATGTATGTATGTATGTGTAATGTATTATATTGTACCTGTAGTTTAATCTTATATTTATGTTAATAAAATTAATATTTTGAATGGGAAAAACATGTTAACTTACATAGGTTCAATGATAATAATAAAATATGATATAAGGTAGTTGTCATGAAATACTAGGTGCGCGGAGTAGGTTTAATACTTGCTCAATTTTATACGTTGTTCTTTGGACTGACAAATTGAAAAAAATGTTGTTTCATTTTATTAGTGAAGGCCTATTAATTATTATCTACATATGTAAAAAATCACTCTATCTTTTTAAATTTATTTTCTCACTTTTGAAGGGTTTCTGAAAAAAATTCTTAAAAGAGATAAGTTATCCTTTGTCGACATTCTGTTACTTTATTTTGTATAACATTATATACAAATGTTACATAAGTAAATAAAAAATAAATAAAAACCCATGTGGTTGAAATTCTCTAAGAATTCGTCTCTCTTTAATTCTCAAATACTACCTACTTAAATAAACAAACTAACATAGTTCAGAAACTATTTTATGTCGTATTTTTTTCAAAAAAGTACGTGAGACAAAACAATGAATTACCAATAATAATAAATATATCAAAAATATGTTAACATAGCAAGGATAATTCAGAATTACTGTTATACAAAAAAAAAAAAAAAAACTGAATAAGTTATGAAGTCATGTCAAACGAAGGCAGCGGAGAGCACCTCATCCTTGCCATGACATCCAAACGCGAGTCAACAACCTCGCGCAAAAAACGCAATAACTTCCCATTGACAGCTGCCTTCTATTCTCGGCGCATGACATAAGCACTTAGCTGCTCCCGAATTGTACACGAATATAACAAACAATGCTAATACGGCCGCTTATAGGTTTTGCCAGTATTATGTAAATATTGTTTTACATATCCATATTCAAATAGATCTATTGGCAAGTATGTGAAATATTTAAAAAAAAACATGCGTATATAATCATCTACGACTATAGTTACATATTTTTCAAATTTTTTGACAACATCAAAACAAAATTTATTGTACGTTCAAAATTCATTTCAAAATATATCAAAAAATTACATTAAAACTTTGAGTAATACCTACTATAAAGAATGTTTTACAAGACGTAAATTTAAGAACTCTCCAATACTAAGCCACGCCTAACCTCAATCAATTGACTGTGCCAATGAAAGTGGTGAAAAGGATTTCTGGCATTAGATAATTTTATACACCTAAATCTAAAGACTAAATTAGATGTGCTGGTCATCGCACCTTGGATCCTTTCCGCGATAAACAACAGCATTCCTAAGGAGGGTTGATGTCAGGCAAGCGGCCGGTCGTAAAATTTTTGCCAAATATTATCAGCAGTACGGAAGATGTACTGCGCCGACCCCAAGTGATTGGGCAATAGGCAGGGAGATGATGAATATAGTTACATCTCAAAGTATATTAGGTTTTCGTTTTAGTTTAATATTTGACTAGCTTTTACCCGTGTCTTCACTCGCTTGAAAAAACACGAAACGTGTTTATTGATTTGTTCACAAGATTATATCTGCGAATTTTCAAATGGTTACATCTTTCTTATATGATTTCTCCATACAAATTTTGAACTCTCGTTTCACACTTTTAGGGTTTGAATTTTCAAAAATCCGTCTTTACCGGATGCCCACATCATCATAATAAGTAGTAACTAAAAAATAATAAAAAATTTCAACGCAATCCGTTTTGAGCTATGCGTTGAAGTCAATGAGTCAGTCACGGTTTCCTTTTATAGATAGATACAAATTTAAGGATATTTTTATTTTTTCAATATAAAATCTAAATATCATAATATGTATTATTTCTTAAGCATTCGGATGTGCGTCTTTATTTAATAAATAGATTACGTATAAAATATTATCTACAAAGTAATTTAAGATTACGAACACTATCAGTCAAACATTTAAACCATCTATAAACTTATTAGTGTCCGATAAGTTAATCTTTATAACTAGAGTGTCACAATGTTATTGTTTTTTAACATTGCGTCTAATCGTATGCTTAAAGCATTGTTTTAACTTTAATCGAGTATAATACGTAAATAAAAGTGTTAACCGGCTAATGTCCATTTCAGTTCATAAGATATCATAAGTATCATGTGACAGTATACATAACTTGTTTACTTTAAGCTACTGCTTAGTGACATATGTATATGAATATTTTTATTTAGCTTTTAAAATTGTTACTGGTCGCTGTGACGGACATGGAAGATATTTGTGAAACTATTATTGGGGGTCTTTATTAACGCAACAGGACCTTAAAAACAATGATTTTTAAATTTTTTGTCTGTTTATGCGTTTGTACGCGCTAATCTCAGAAACGGCTTAACCAATGTGGGTGCTGTTTTCACTAATGTATTGTGTTAAGCTTCACTTAACATTTAGTACATGTTTTATTTCAATCGATTTATAAATAAAAAACTTATGTCAATTTAAAGAATCACCTACCACGTCGCTTGTCTACTATATTTTATTGCTAGTTTGTGACTACGTTCAAGTCGGTATCTCTATTAAAAATCTTTATCAGATATACTTAACAATAGGAAAAAAAACATGAAATAAACATATTTTAACAATTTAGGAGTGTTAAAAAAAAAGTCTCACGATGGTGTTGCGTTGTTTTTAGTTTCCATGTCTCAAGTTTCACATGTGAATATTAAATATAGTGATTATTGTCTTATTTGGCTTAATTGTGATTACTTGTGTTTCATTAATGAAGATAGTCATAAAAAGTAAATTAATAAAAGAATAGTTTAAAACTCTAAAGTTTTCCAGCTAAAACTAAGTTCTCTTAGTCGTACATAATATATTAAATAACAAAAACATTGATATCAAACAAAGTATGTATAAATTTACATGACAAAAACTTACAAAACACCAAAAAAATTATAAACAAATGAACATGCAGCATGCAACACACATATACATAACAACATTATAATACAGTTCGAAGTACGAAGATGTAAGAAAAAATCGAAAAGACCACGACCCGTACCTACAGAATAATCAAAACAGAACCAGCACCTTGACATTTAACAATAATATGAAATAGCAGCTTTTATATTAATCAAAAGTAAAGAACAGAATTGATCTACTGTACCAAAGTATATTGCTACAGGTCTATATTTGGTCTGTCGAGGCGTTTGATGCAACGCAAATTACTTTAATGATCGTTGCATCATAATGATAGCCTAAGGTTATTTTAAACCACCTTTATATATTTATAGGCGACTTTATAACGTTTCTTTCACAGAATCGATTTTACTGGAATAAAGTTTATTACAAAGCGGTATAGCAACATTAATAACAATTACAAAAACTTAAAGTAATTGCATAAAACACGAATCATAGTGTTATAAAGCGAGAATAATATCAATTGAAACAACCATTGAAGCCAAACATCCTAACATGTGCTACCTTGTATGCTGCTGTCGTTCGGATGGCGGTGGTGAGGGCGCGCGCGACGTGGCGGTCGAGTCGCGGGCGTCCGCCGCGGGGCTGCCTGTGCCGCTGCCGCCCAGCGCCAACGCCAGTCCGTTGATACTGCCGACACATCACCACGTCACCACAGCCCTAGCGACCTACTCCAAACGGTACAAACTTACCTGCTCCAATATCTATTACACACGAGTACTTAATATTCAAGTATGAATATGCTAAGTTAAAAATGGCGCTAACACTATGTTGACTCACTCATGGAAACACTGGAGCAGATAAGGCCGCTAAAATGGGACTAAGATCGATATGCTATCACTGAACTAGCCTAATTAACGTTATACCCAACAATCTTATCAGTGTTTAGTATGCTACATTAAAACTAAGGTACACAGTTAATGATATCCCGCCAAGTTCATATTATAGATGAATAAATAATCGGGTTAAATGTATTATTATACTAGTACAGCCGAGCGAAGCAGATCATTCTCAGCGGGGTGAAGAAATACATAAGCAGTGATGTTCAGTTAGTGGCAAGGCATCGAGGGTGTCGGTTAAATTGGGTATCGCAAGCAAGCAATCAGTTGATCTATGTGATATGTGACATTCCTGTCATGCAAACCAAAAAAAAAATATGAACCTAACGACCCTGACTAATTGTGAAGCATATTAATGGTCTCAATCTGGCAAATAAATAAATAATAACAATTATAATAAACAATCTGTGAGATTCGTTTGTAACTAGGATATAAATCAGTCTCGCCTAAAGCTGGGCCAAATGAATGATGATGTGTTCACCATTCAGATGCCAATCATGGCGTGAGGTAGATAAAGAGCCGGTAGGAAGCCGTCTAGAAATCCGTCACGCAGCAAAAGTGGGCGAGAACATGCAATTAGTGGAGAGGTCCACGTCACCGCGCTAGAAACAACCGCAAAACCAGTAGCCGGAGTATGAATGGAGCTGAGATAAATATTTATGGCAACCAACGTCTTTTCATCACTATATATTGACTAATCGATTTTCAATGGTATTTAGTCACATTTTACTTTAAAGGTACAAATAATATATATAATTATCACATAGGTGCATAAATATGTTGGTTTACAATATTTTTTTTCACTTTTATGTAATCAAAACGCAATATCCAGGAACTTATACTTTTCTTTTTTTATTGGGCTTAATATTTGGCAATAAAATTTTATTGTTCCTTAGTCATTTTAACACAAATAAGCTTTTGGTCAAAAGATAATATATATATATATATATATATTATACAATTTAAGAAAAATTAAGACGTGGATATAATATAGGTTTTAAGTTATTACATAAATAATAGAATACGTCAGAATAATATAATGACGCTATACGGCACGGTATTGTGAAGGACAATTTCCGTGTCATTAAAAATTCTTAATCAAATGCAGTGGTGGATGATGTCACAAGTTGAGGTCACACGTCGGGACGGAAGCTTATGTCGCAACGTATACAATAAAGTGACAAAGATATATCCAATTTTTTTCGTCCGTTTTCTGCACAAAGAAAGGCACGAAAAGTAAATCGTAAAAATTAAACCTCAAAATATGTCTTTTAGTAAATATTATTAATATAATTAACATTAATATTTATTACATAAACTTTACAATGTACATAAAGCCTTAGTAAATGTCAAAACCTTTCATATATAAAACCTTATAACAACGGTAATAAAGAAAGAATGAATGGTATTAAAACGATTTCCTTTGATTTTTAGTGTTACTTAAAGTGCACAATGCAATTTTTATGTAAACATTGAGATAACTTATTTTGGTATTGGATAGTAAATTATTGTGTATTTCTTATATTCCATGTCAATTTTGACGTTTTTGACGTTAACGTGTACGACGCTTGACCTTTAGTGACCTGAGTATACAAAAATAACTACTGCTTTCTTGCTTCAAACAAAATTACTTAGGTAGGTACTTATGTTTCAGACAAAAACTGGAGTCTTTGTTTCTTAATAGAAATATTTTACAATAGTTATTTATCACATAACTAGCGACTCACCCTCGCTCTGCTCGGGTTCTCCTCTAGGTAGGTTTTAACGGTAGATATAGATTTCTTATAGATGAGATATATTCCCGCAGTAAAAAGTATCCTATATGTTGACCCGGATAACCAGCTATAATCATACCAAATTTTATAAAAATCTGTCCAGTGGTTTTCTCATGATGCGTTTCCAGACAAACAAACAGACAGACAAACAAAGAAAAATTCTAAAAACTATAGATTCGGCCTATGTATCGCTAATAATGACTATTTCAATAAGATTACTGATGATGAGATGTGCAGATTCGACCCAGTTAGAATTTTATTATATGTATAGATTATTGTATTGCAATATTACATCATCAACTTTTTTTTTAAATAACAGATATAGAAAAATGAGTAGAAAAAACTTTCCTTTGATTTACGCGAATATTTAACATTTTAAATAAAATTGTCTTTCTGGTTTTTTTTCGTAGATTTAATTTGATTTTTGTTTCCAAATATTTAGCAAATCATGGTCACGGAAGTCTCTCCCGTTAAGTCCCGAAAAGACGGGTTTATTTAATAGTTAAGCAAGTTTTATGCATTCCAAGTAATAGATTCAGCTCTGAGATGTATTGATAACAAAGATCATTATTATTTACAGTGAACATACATAAAGCAGCTTGTGCAAAATAGGAAATGTTACAACCTTCCGTGTGACATAAGGGTCGTAGTGACCGATGTCGTGTCGTGCCGTAACCTCGCAATGTTCATGCAAATAAAGCTTTAATTACGGCGAAGTATATAACTAAGAGTTATTTATAATTCAGTGAAGGACTTAGCTGTTAGCAAGTGTTTATAAACAATGTATGTATGAGTAACCTTTGAAACGTTGTAATTATGTTGGAGTACATTTCGGCACATTCACTGTAGTCTCAGATATTATAATAAGCATGTAACTTGAACGCAGCACCTTATGATTTTATTTTACGGAATATTTATTGAGCGCTGCAAAAATTCCATAATAACAAAAGATTGTAATAAGGTAGTTCTTGACTCGCGAAACAGGAAATCAGAAAGAAAATTACAAAATATGCACAATTCACACGCCACGAATAAACCAGAGTGTATAACGGATAATCAAAAAAAAAAAAAAAAAAATGTCAAGTAAAAGTTGAAGTTTCGCACAAATTGCTTTCATAATTAATTAAATATTTAAAACCATTCATATGCTTGTGTGATACCTACACTGAAAGCTTTTTGTAATCACATACGAATCAAAGATTGCGTTAGCCAAGTCTCATTGAGGCGTCCTAAAATATAATGACACATTGCATTGCTCCACTTCGGCTATATATAACTTCGATTTCCGGTGATCACAAGGTCATTGACGAAGGTCATCAAACGTACATCTATCGTACATCTAAATATAATTACACCCGTAGGCAATGATATACAAACTTCCATGACGACTTGAGAACAATGTATTATATAAAAACTAATCGAATAACCACTTTATAGATAACAATTGTTGTGTATTGGTTAAAAGATAATTAATTAGTTTTTTCTTAATTAAAAAAAAAAAACAGATAAATCGCAAATAGTTTGTAAGGACAAAGAAATAATGTGGTCATATTTTTCATAGTTTTTAGTGGATTTTTGGTCTAAGAATATGAAGATGTAAAAGTATAAGTATTTTATCATTTTCATAGTATAAAATAAAAGAAAAAAAAAACATTAAAAAAGATATTGTAAAATCCGAATAAAACTCAAAAGTCGAAAGCTAAGAAAAGCTCGATGATGCTTTTTAAACCAACTGTTAGTATTGTTTACAATAAATTCACAAAAGTTTCTTAGAAAAATAAAAATAGTTCGACGTGGCTTCTTTGAAATACAACGATTTATAGGTCAGAGATGTAAGCAAAGCATTGAAATAACGAGAAAACTGGTCGATATCACTAATTGCTCAATAAAGTATTCTGCGATCTCATGATGATTGATGGCTTGATAAAGCTATTATTGTACTGCAATACGGCACGTATTGCATTTTAAGTCTGAAAATGAAATGAGTCATGTAATCATACAACAAGTTTTCGTGTCGACACGCCAAACCACCATAAAGTTTCCATCTATTGTTACTGCCGTTGAGTTTAGAGTATAGTTTATAGGAATTACTGAAGGTAGATTGTCATTAAATATCTTTTTTATAACTGCATGACTGCCTGACTTTACAGTTCTCGGTGTTGTAAAAACGCTGCGGCTTCCTTATACTAGGAAGCGATGTTATAATAATTATAAAAAAAGACAGTATTCTGCTATCCCATGGTATACTTAAGCTATTCTACGTGATTTTTATCAATGAATTCTACTTTTTCAAATGTTTATAGTTTTCACGTAAAATAATAAATTTTAAATACAAGAAATTTAGTTCTCACTCCATATTGTAAAGCCAAAAGTACCACACGTTGACGCTATTGATAAAACTGGATTTAATTGGAATCCAGAATATTCTGGCAAATTAACAAATCAGACGATATTACCCAATTTAAAGTGAAATTAGCTACGTCGCGTCGTTTGAGAGCTGAGTAATTGATTGTGTCTAATTGGATAGTAGATGTTGGCAGTGAATTTTATTACTGTTTACATTCTACATATTACCTACATATTTCTTTAAGCTAGCGAACAAATTAGTGACTAAAACTAATTGTGTTTACAACAATTCTTATAAAAATCGATTGATATGTCGCTATTGAAACAATATTTTTAAATACTAATATTATAAAGAGAAAAAAAAGATTTTTTTGTTTGTGTGGTTGTTTGTATCAAATAAGCTCCGAAACTACTGAATCGATAATTAATCCGATTAGATGAAATTTGGTAAGATAGTTTGAGGCCCTTGGAAGGACATAGGACAGTTTTTATTCCGAAAATCATCCCTTAAGGGAGTGAAAATGGGGATGAAAACGAGGGTGAGTCGCTAGTATACAATAAAGATTTTATATTAACCAAGTTAACATCACCTTTGATGAAAGAGTTTTTCAAAATAACATCTAAAATGCAGGTAATTTCGAATTTATTTATTATAAAGTATATTCTCAGGTGAGATAAGGGCTTATCGGTCAGCGCCAGACCCAATAAAAACAGTTAGTGTCACACAAGTCGGTAATATCGAAGTCGTAAAGCCTACATCGTCATCCCATTACACCAGTACCACAAAAGCCTGGTTTAGATTATCACGGATTCACTTTGTGGGTTGTGCTGCAGGTTTGTTGTACTGAAGTCATTTACTGTTTTTGTACGCATAACGATCATCACGTTCTAGTTATTTATTTCATTTGAAGTTACTTGTAAGTAGTAATTATAACAGGTAGGTATTTAAAGTTAACATCTTAACAGGTAGGTAACTGTGCAATAATACAGCTTCTCGGGTGATAGCGTTTATTGAACTGCACAGCTGACCATGAATACTCAATTACCAACATTATAATTATTATACATATTTTGTATTTAAAAAAGTTAGTTTTTTCTTTTTATTGCATTAAAGCGATTCGTTAAGTAGAAAGATATAAGATTCCTTAATCCTAATCGATATCCATCATCGGATGTAACCATGAAATATTCATAAATTCCAAAAAAATATGATATCTTTACTTATACCTATTTATATTATAAAGAGGTACAGTTTGTGAGTTTGTGACGTTGTAGGGGGTAATGTCTGGATATACCGAACCGATTTAGATGAAAAGATAGTATGAGATCATGGGAAGGACATAGGTTACTTTTTATCCCGGAAATCATACCTTAAGGGGGTGAAAATGGGGATGAAATTTTGTATGGGGAATCAACCTAGGCACGAACCCGAGCGAAAAGAGGGTGAGTTTCTAGTGTTCAATATTCGCATTGGTTAGCATAAAAATGACAAAATGTTTTGTCCACGATTTAAGAAATCCCAGTTGATCATGAGGCATTAGAGTCAGTATTTAATATTTCTACTTGTTCCATATGCAATGGAGAACTAGGAAAATATGCGCACCTTTCCTCCTTATTTTTTTTATACTACGACGGTGGCAATCAAGCATACGGCCCGCCTGATGGTAAGCGGTTACCGTAGCCTATGGACGCCTGCAACACCAAGGGCATCACATGCGCGTTGCCGACCCTTTAAAAACCTACTTACTCCCCTTTTGAAGGACCCCATACTGTAGCCCTCTGGGAAAACCTCGGCAGGGAGTTCATTCCACACATTTTTCCACTTTAGTATGATACCTATATATAAAAATATCTTTTTGTTCACTGCTAGCAGTGTTTCATAATGAGGAAAACTTATCACCCGGTTTTAAACTCAAATTTAAATTCAAAATATTTCGTTTAGCATTAAATTATTACAATTTTTTATTAAACGTCGCGTCGAGTTTATTACCACAATAAGGATTCCTATTTTTTTTGCCAGACAAAAAGTAAAATAACTAAAAGTAAAGAATGTTCATTTAAAATTTAAATATTCGCGAAGACATAAAAAATTAAATAAAATGCAACTTCCGTGTTTTCTACTAAGATTGTGAGTACATTTACATTAAACGTAAATAATGAGTATGCGTTATACAGATTAATAACATGAATTTTATTTCTAATACTGAAGAAGTAATAATTTTTATGTTTAATAATTCATGTTTTAATGGTATTTTAATTATAACTTAAGTTTCTTAATGTAAAACAACTCTTGTCTACACAAGCCAAGGATACGGTAGTAAAATATACGTTTTGATTATTATTTTTGAATCTTTAACATTTTGATTATGGTATACTTAAAAAGTTTATGATTGCTATAAAAACAAATTTCGAAATTATTTATAGATTTTCGGCTCATACGTGAATAAATTATTGGGAATTAAATCTTTTTTTTTTTAAGATTCAGTGGCAAACGAGCAGACAGACCACCTGATGGAAAGCAGTACCTGTCGCCCATAACACCTACAGTTCATACACTTAGGTTTTAGGTAACAAAAATACAGAGCCGCAGGTGCGTTGTCACTGTGAGGACTAAGATGATATGCCTCTTGCCTGTAATTGCGCTGGTAATCATATGAATAGAGGTTAAAACAGTTGTTCAACTCCATAACATAGCTATTACTTTAGTTTATATCTTCAACACTTTTTCACGATATATCAAAAGAGGGAGGCTGTCTAATTTTGCGCTTTTTATTTAGTTAATATTCGTAAGGAAACCCCCAGAATAGTAGACCACGACGACCACGACTGCACCATGGTATCCTGCGACCATTGTTCTGTTCGGTCATGCGTTGTACCCTATTCAATTAACTACATTGTGTTATATTATTAACTAGCGGCTCACCCTTGCTTAGCACGGGTTCGCCTCTAAACAAACAACAATACATTTTTCTGGGATAAAAAGTAGCCTATTTGTTATTCTGATGTATGAACTATATTATTGCAAAGTTTCATTAAAATCCAATCAGTAGTTTTTGTGTGCTAATCTGTATAAGTTACTATTGTTTTTTTACTATTCCAAGGGACCTCTTTAATTTTTCGAGATGAGAAGTATCTATAATGTTAACCGGGTGATATAAGGTGCCACCATGCAAAATTTCATTTAAATCGGTCCAACAGTTTCGGAGATTAGCCCGTACAAACAGACAGAGAAACAAAAAAATTGAAAAAAAAAACTATTTCTTTTCTTACATCCTACTGACTCGGTTTTTAGTAAATTTTTTTCTATGTACAGACAGACATTCGACCTCTGCAGTTTTATTATACGAGTATGTATAGATTATTGTGCACATAATGTAAATTTTTAATTTTATCGCCGCCACACATATTACATTTGGGTTCCTAATAATAACATCCCACTATTTAAATACGGGACTCCAATAATATGATAATTATGTACAATTATCAAAACGAATTATAAAAATGTTATTAATTAATTTAAAAAAGCGATAACCTGCTAAATTGCCAAAATATTAAATATCACAGAGCAATTAAGGCAATAACATTCAAATGTTATACACTCATTAAAATATTAAACGTAATTTCTACTAAAAGTTATAAACAATTTAATTTACTTTCATTAATTTGAGTGATTACGGAAACATATACTCAATACTAATTATTTAACTTTCAATTTTTATTTCCAAGAGCTATCTAATCAATAAGAACTAAACCGGTATAAAAAGCTCGTATTATTGGATTTTAATTAAACACATGAAATATGTTTATCAAAGTTAATAATAAACACGTCATCAATAAACTCTGATTGGGGCAACATCCGGACAGGTACAGATTTGGACGATTAATTTTTTCACAGTTTACCAGATACGCTATTTTTGATCATGCTGGTGGCGCCGAGCTCACCTTGACCGCAGATTCCAGGCGGTACAATAAACTAATCAAATGTGACCTTTACAACCATTGTAAAGTATTAATATACTAATCGAAAGTCGAGACGATATGACATTTCAAATATTTCATAGTTACGAGTATGTATCTAGGTATCTATAAGATTTGAGGTGGACGTTAAAGTGTGTACGATGCTCTACGATTTTTACAAGAGGCTTATTTTGTCATGGTTCCTCTTGATTGGAAAATTATAACCCTAACGTATATATATATATATATATATATATATATATATTTATATATATATTGTTTACACCTGCTTAGGTACTCTATTTTCTGAAAAAAAAACCTAGAGTTTGACAATAGATCTTAGAACATTTACTTTATACAAGTCATCTAAAAGTCAGATATATCTTTTTATACTATTCCAAAATTTAAATAATATTTGAGGTTAATACAGCCATACAGCCAATGTTTTTTTAAATAAATATATGTGAATATTTACAAAATCGAATCGGTTTTACATAAAACCTATAATAAATATACGTAGATTTTAAACGTTGTAGTGATTATATAAGCAAAATAAATAAAAAAAAAAACATTTAATGTCACTTCTATATTAATATTTCAAAATGAAATTTCTGTTTTTTTTTTAAACGATAAGCCTGCTTTATTTAGTGCCAACGTTTTAAAGACAACCTACTAAACTCTTTATAAAATTAAATCATGGCCTAAATGCTGATTATAAATAAACCAAAACAAGTGGCACGTTAAATTGAGTAATTTTTATTACAGTGTTTCTATATTTAAGCGTTAGTACCTACTCCTAGAAAAAATATACGGTGACAAAACAACAATAACCTACACTCTAAAGCTTAAAGTAACAGAATTGATGTACTCAGCCGTTTTTAACATCCCATTGCTGGGCACGGGCCTCCCTTCAATACGAGGGGGATCAGGCCATAGTCCACCACGTTGGCCAAGTGTGGGTTGGCAGACTTGACATGTTTTTCGCAAACGTGCTAGATTTTCTCAGGCATGCAACTTTCCTCACGATGTTTTCCTTCATCGTAAGGCAAGTGGTAATCATGTTAGAAATGATTCGCACATGAAAATATCAGAGATTTGGGATTTGAACCCGCTTTACGCGGTTTTCCAAGCAAGCGCGTTACCACTGGGCTACCATTGCCTACAGAATTGATACAGTTATATATAAAAAGAGAATAAGAATAATCATATTGCATCCACATAAGCAGCATCCTTGGCACAATCTGGATGAAATAAATTGTTTTGTAGCGTGAAATTAGAATGTTGATTGCGACGGCGATATTTAATGTAAGTTTCCACTCGGAAACGGTCGAATCGGGCTTACGGAAAGATTTATAGATTATACAATTTCATTTACAGTGTTATATAAGGACATTTCTACATCAGAAACTACGATGTTACTATTTGTGTTGACAATTTATTAATTACAAATGCTATTACAATTTATTAAGACTAGTGTTCGCGAAAGGGTCAAAATTAGACTAAAATTATTATTAAAAAATTTAGGAAATACCTCTGTATTAATAGAATTTACTTATCCTATATATTAAAAAGTTTTTCAACATTTTTTTATCGATAACACTAAAGCTTGTCAATAGCTATTAAACGAAAAAAAAAAAGAAAATCGGTTGACAAACAGAATAGAAAAAGGTATTGAACAGTATTGGTTCCTTTTATCTACACTTACATTATCAATAGACAGAGTTTGTTTGTTTGTTTGAACGCGCTAATCTCAGGAACCACTAATCCGCTTTGAAAATTCTTTTGGCAGTAGATAGCCCGTTTATTGAGGAAGGCCATAAGCTATAAATCATATAGCATATAGTCTATCTATTACATACTAACCGTTAAAAAGTATTTAAGTAAGTTTTTAAGATAATATGATGCGTTTTGTTATTTTCTATGACAAACATATATTTTAGAAAAAGTGGATTCATTTAAATCCTTTTTTAACCGTTGATATATCAAAAATAAGCTTAAACAAACAAGTTAGTAATTGATAACATGCAGTGTGGAATACCACACACGGCGTACCAAATTATGTTGATGAATCGACGGAGCTGTTTTTAAACGACCGTGAATAACACAACATTTTATATCTGCACATTTAACATTATGACTTTGATGCTGTTTGATGTCAAAAATACACTTATGTTTAGCTATTAGGAAAATACATTATATTTAAAATATTCTGTTTGAGAAATGCTTATCATAAACAGTCTTGAAAATTTTCTTTATACATACTTTTTTATATATACCTATATAAAATTAAAAATCAATCAATAAAATGCTAAAATCTAGTAGATACTGAAAACCAAACAAATATGCGTGAAATCGAACGCGTGCTGCCACTAATGTCATCACTCATCAGTGAATAGACACCCCGTCGAGTGAAGGACGGTCGGTGACTTCAAAGCGAGGGTAGGGGTGCGTTAGGTTGATAAACATGTATGACAAAATACAAAAATTAAAGAGTTCATTATTATAATTAAAGCTTATATAACGTCAACAATATAGAGCTTGAAGGATTAGTTTCAAGCCTCCCCAAAGCGCCTTTACTCGGTTTGTTTAGATTAAGTAGCGCGGTCACAATAAGAGTTAATAGGATTGTCAAGGTTGAAATTCGTTACGCCTAAGTAAACATAAATTGGGTGCCAAATGTAAATTAAGCTCAAACACTAACTATGAAGAATAATACACAGCATTATAATCTGCACTAAATAAAGACTGGCTCACATTGGCAGCCGTTGAACAATTATTGTGATATCTAGACAATTTCATGCCATTTATGGTATTAAAACAAATCGGTGCGAAAATGGATGTTGGACTAAGAATTTGAAATTCTGTAATGATATTGATACGACAGATTTTGACGACACGTTTGGCTCAGTGTGTAGTGACCCTACTTGCTGTGCCAGCGGTCGCGGGTTCGAGTCCCGCTGGGGGCATTCATTTGTGTGAGCGCGAATGTTTGTACTCCAGTCGTGGGTGTTTATATTTATAATATGTATGTATTTAAAGTTATATATGTAGTGTATCAACTATCTAGTATCCATAACACAAGCCTTCGTAGCTTACCATGGAACTAGATGGTGCTGTGTGTTAATGTCCCAACATATTTATTTAAAAGATAATCAGAGAACAGATCAACAGCGACAGTGATAATAGTTATTCGTGATGTAATTCCTGGCATTACAACATTTTCACTGATCTGTGGAGATCTGCGCAAAGTGGTCAGGGTCAACAACGTGTTGGTAAAGTTGTCTAACTGTTCCACTTCGCTCACCATCGCTTCGTACAATTGAACTAATAAGTTGTTTTGCACGATTTTGACATTTAGTGGCAGCTTTTGCAGTGGAACGTTATTTAGTGTTTCTGATTTTCCGCCCACTGACACCCTCACAGGTGCTCGGCAATAACGTGGTCCTTTTATCATTTTGACGTGATCTAGCTCAGTGTTGATTAACGATATTGGCTGTCATTAAATATCGTGGATATTGTTTACAAATCATGGTTAAACTTAGTATTTAGTATATTATTTAAAACATATATTGCTACCAATGTTACAGCAATACACTAAAACGACCCACTTTCTTTCACCTGTACAAGTATCTATTGATTTTTGTACAAGGGATGAAGAAAATTCTACACAATATAATAGAATTATAACCACCCTTCGTAGCTTTACAAGGTCGCCCGAAGAAAAGGCCGTACATCGACCTTTCATGTCGTTTCCGGGTGCCGAGGGGATGATTGATGGCGTGTCACTGAACGCTGTTCTTTGGTTGAGTTAATGGGAACCTAACACCGACTATGAACGAAAAGATATTAGAGAGAATAGGTTTTATGTTTGCTTTTCACTTATCTATATTTGTAATTCTTATATCAAATTAAGTAAAGATGATTTAAAGAAAGACAGCTAGCTCATAATGTTATATTATATTTTTTTATGAACTTAAACAAGTAAAATTACACTTTTAATAAAATTAAGCTTAATCATAATGCGGGTAAGCTTCTGAGTAGTAAACTTTCTGGAACAGTGCTGCCGCTATACAAACTACCGATAACATTATGGATAATTTCCGCCAATATTATTTATCTCAGTTTTCCCACAACGCTATCTACATCCGCCGATGAATCAGTGGCTGCATGCGCTTAGAATAAATTACGATATTATGAAATGGATGCTCTTTAAAGAATAAAGAAATATATTGCAAAGGAAACAAAGTTTCTTGTTTATTGCGTTATTAACAAATTAAAATGTATACTAACAAATTTAGTTTTGGTAAACAATTTAAAAAAAATTATATAGACTTTGTATTTATGAAGAACTAATATTTTCTATGAGCTGATTGAGTTAAAATCTGTAGGCCGTGATATAATAATAATGTCCTCTCGACCGATTCGGCCACGGCGGCCCATATCATTGTGACTAGCCATCTGTGCAGGAGATATTATAGTGCACAAGTGTGCGCGCAGACACAAGTGCACTCTCTATTCCTGTCACTCTCATATTCAGGTAGGACGACTACTCGACACGACCAGTGAGAGTTAAGGCGCAGGATGACGGCTTTACGTGCTGTCTGAGACACGGGGATGAAGCGCCGCCAACTTCCCAATTACGGACTGTTATTGATGCTTACTAAACAGAAAGACTCAATAACTAAAGTTGGCCCGACCCAGAGCTCGAACTTAGGACCTCCGGATGTGCGGCTGTACTTGCTACCCACTGCACATATATATTATCAATAAAAATATTCAGTATGTTTAACCTGTGCAGTGACTGTTTTATGGGGTGTTTACAGTCCATTTAGTGGACAGATAGGAGAAAATCAAATACGATAATTATCTTGAATAAAACGCCAAGAAGATTGTTGTAAATGGCGGTGGTGTCTCAACAGGTTGTTTATATCTATGTTACATTATTAGTGGGCAGTTAAACAGCTTAACTGTTGTGCCTGGAACATTTCGCGAGCGGTTGCTAAATGCGACGCTAAATGCTTTATTTATACGATTCCGCATTGCGGCCGTTATGGAGAGGGTTTTACATTCATTTTATGATCTCAGTGAGCTGTAAATCTGTTTAGTTCTGGAGTTCGCGTGTCCTGAATTCGATGACAGTCGCCTTATTTGTTTGAAGTTGAAAAAACGTTAGAAAAGAATTGCGGTGCCTATAAAAATATTTTTTTATGTAAACTTTTATATCATTAGGAAAAATAAAATTTCGTTTTAACAACATCAAAAGACTGAGAGCATTCCGTCGCCACGTCGATCTTAATTATAATATTTAAAATCAAATTTCATAATTATGTATATACGGCACGTTTGGCTCAGTTTGTAGTGACCCTGCTTTCTGTGCCAGTGGTCGCGGGTTCGAGTCCCGCTGGGGGCATTCATTTGTGTGATGAGCACGATTGTTTGTACTCTAGTCATGGGTGTTTATATTTATAATATGTATATATTTAAAGTTATATATGTGTAGTGTATCAACTATCTGGTATCCATAACACAAACTTCGTAGCTTACCATGGAACTAGATGGTGCTGTGTGTTAAGGTCCCAACATATTTAGTCCCAACATATATGTAGCATGTTTACCATAACAGTGCTAGTGCATTTCATAAATAATAATTTATGAATCATACGTAATGTCATATTTCATTTGAACGAGCTCTATTTCTATTTTATGTGTACTGTACGTTGTAAATCTTCAGGATCGGCAATTCGTGTAACAATATTATCGTCGGCAATGTTGTACGTTAACACAGTCATTTGCGTGCATTCGAGCTGTATGTCTTTGTTATACGACTTGTGGGTGAGACTTGTATTTAAGGTTCATTTAACAACACGTACACGGTTTAAACTGTACTTGTCCAATTTTACAAGGGGCACTTGCTTGGATATATTTATTAGCGGATAAGCTTTATCGAAAAGCTTCCTTGTTTTCTGTAAGAAGGAAAGCTTCCATTAGAATTTAACTTGATAATAATTATTAGTAGTTTCAAATATCGTTTAGTAACAAATCAATGATAGGTATGACTTTTAAATATTAGAAAACATATGTAATAAATAAAGACTTATACTTATAGGTACAACTCAACAATAAATATAAAATTTTATTAGATAATTATATAACTACTTCTAAAAATGCATAAGAATGACTTTGCCACTATTCACGTATTATTTTCAACTTGCCGTAGTTGAATATTTACAATAACGTCACTCTTTCTTATATTGCGCTGAGATCATGGATATAAATAACTGAACCCGCTGCAATAAAAAATGTATTATAATTCGTTATCAGTTCGCTCATATTATCCCGGCAGGTCAGTAACCCTTAGCTGTTGGATGTAATATCTAGAATCAAAATTATTTTTTGAAATTATACTTCTTTTAGCACGTTTAAAAAAATATTAGAGTAAAATTTTTACAACGTTTTTGTACAATAGGTATTGTGCGATATTATTAGAGATTATATAAATGACAGAAGAAACTATAACCTCAAGTGCAGCATCTATACTAATTTTATTAAGCTGAAGAGTTTGTTTGTTTGTTTGGTTGAACGCGCTAATCTCAGCAACTACTAATCCGATTTGAAAAATTCTTTTTGCATTAGATAGCCCGTTAACTGAGGAAGGCTATAGGCTATATATCACCCCGGAAAAATGTACGGTTCCCGTGGGACAGATTTGTTTTTCTCTAGGGACGAACCCGAAGCGAAGCGAGAGTGAGTCGCTAGTCAGATATATGTACGTAATGAATTTTGCTATTTCAAAAAAAAAATATCACCCACCAAAATATTATTGTTTTGTATGATTGGTATGATTAGTACTCGTAGTAACACAACCAATAAAATACAAATACCTAAATAATATTAACATTTATTTGTAAATATCGAGCTAAGTTTATTTTTAAACATTCATACGAATTTAATTACGCACTAAAATGTTGAGTTTTCTTTCTTTTACAATAAAATACTTCCAAATTGCAAGTAGGAGACAATCATTATTATTAAAATATAGGTATTCCAATCCATATTATGATGACATGAGTAATTTGCAGGTAATATAATATGTTCAGCAAACAATATCAGATTATGTTTACAAGCTTACATAATAAATAACTTTTTTTTTATGGTACTCAGTGATAAGCGAGCAGACAGTCCACCTGATGGAAAGCGATACCCGTCGCCCATAACACCTACGGTTCATGCACTTAAGTTTTATGTAACAAAACTGCAGAACCGCCGGTACGTTATCACTGTGAGGACTAAGATGATATGCCTCTTGCCTGTAATTGCGCTGGCTACCTTATCCTTCAAACCGGAACACAACAATGCAATCATTGTTGCTTGGCGGCAGAAATAGATAAGGGGGTGGTACCCATCCAGTCGGACTCCTCAGGCTTGACAGAGTCCTACCACCGGTAGGACTCTGTCAAGCCTGAGGAGTAGTCCGAGGTAACTTAAAGATTAATACATAGAACGATCCACTCACGTGATTGATTTGTGACTAACGAATCGTCCCAATGAAGCTCAGCATTTTTGTTTAATTTTCAAGAAATTTAATAAATATTGTAATTTGCAAAAAAAGATCATTAATCTTTTTAAGCAACATGTTGTTTTAAAAACCTTTAAGCAACATGTTGACTTGCAATATTATCCGACTGCGGATGAATCATGAGCATCGCAAAATATGCGCGATCGTCATCGCTTCAGTTAAAATTTTAAATATCGTAAAGTACCTAAATATTTGCTTTTAAAGATTAGCTTATTTTATATTAATTGCGATGAACCGATATAATTCAAGGTAAAAAGCTGACGTATGCGCAATCGGTATTTCTGAAGATGTATATTTGTTATTCTTTCACGCAAAAACTACTAAAGGGATTTTGATAAAACTTTGCAGTAATATAGCTTATACATCAGAGTAACACATAAGCTATAAATTAAAAAGTAATAGTAATACATATTTGAAGTACACAGGCAAAGCCGAAAGAAAAAGCTAGTATTTTATTCGGTTTCAAAATGTTCAAAATAGAGGAAATGACTAAATAGTCACATAATAATACTCTTACGCTACATAAGGAAAAAGGATATGAGTAAAATTTACGAGTCTCCATTCCCTACATTCTGTCCATTTACGCTGTCCAATGTTATTTGGCGATTCCGAAAAGGGCGTATACAAATTGAATCGTAAGAACTAAAAAGATGAAGGTAAATTCGATTTAGTATATACAAGTAAGTTTTTTTTGAATCAACTTATTAACATACACATAACTCCGGTCACATAAATGACTACAAGAGAGAATGTTTAATAATTATGTTTTCGTCACGTGACAATGATCACCCCATCCATGACTCGCGATCTTTATTCGCATATCCCATAAATATTATAAATGCGAAAGTTTGGATGGATGCACGTTTGTTAGTCAATCACGCCAGAACGGCTAAACGGATCTGGATGAAAGGCACAGAGATAGATTATAGTCTGGAATAGCATTATAGGTTACTTTTTATCCCGGAAAAATGTACCGTTCCCTTGGGATAGATTTGTTTTTGCGTTTGTTTTTCATTGGGGACTAACTCGAGCGAAGCGAGGGTGAGTCGCTAGTACATACGTGTCAAACGAGTTTTCGAATGATACCGATGCAACGTAAAAATTTACATTGTATGTCCGAAACTACGATTGCAAAATACAAACTCATAATCTTGTGAATAATAAAATTATAATTAAAATGATAAACTTCTCCGTAGTTAAACAAAGTTTACGTCATATTTTTTTATTGAAATGATATAAATATCATTATTATACACAAACGACCAGGTACTCAGTACATGCCCCCTTGTTACACCTGATATAAGAGACAGGGGCTTAAACACTGTCACTCTACTGTAGAGTGAAAAGTAAAAAATGTATGGAAATGGCGTAAACAAATATGTCGGAGTTTGAGCCTATAGTCAGTATATGTCATTCTCCTATATTTCTTACTTATCTATTAGCGATATAGATTGTAGAAAATAAACGTGCCTAAGGTTTTCACCCCGAATTCCTTAAAGAAAGCGGTAGTCAAGCCCTGTGGGTAGTGAACGTATGAAACCAAAGGTTATATGCAGAAGGACGACCAGTTTACGCAACAATAGTATTGTCTACCACATTACTCATGCTCTACATTTGCAATGACCAATAAATGCAGTGCCTTAAGTGTACTATTTAAATAGCTAACATTATGATATAGCGCAATGCTCACCGACAAAGGGCAGAAATTATAATGTTCAACTAGGTACTAGGGTTGCTTAACTTTACAATTTGGATATTTGTTTCGCTTGTGTAGACAATGTTCTCGAACGTTCCACTCACGACAGATACTGACATAAAATATAAATATTTCAGACATTAACCTATCACACTAATACTTTCTTACAATACTCTCTTAAGAGTTATACGAATATTTGGTATTTTGAATACAACTATCTTTTCAGATTATTTCGCGGATTTATTTTGATTTTTGGTTCCCGACGTTTCGAATGCTTTACAGCAATCACGGTCACGGGAGAAACTAAGGTTTTAGACGTCTCAAAGGTGTTATAGTCTTGTTATAGACAGTACACCACAATTTTACAAAATAATTTCAAGAATTCAAAAATGTTAAAATTAAAATTATTCACACTAATGTAAAAAATGTAAAAGAGAATGAGCGAGTACGTTTGTTTGTTGCTTCATCATGCTGTACCGGTATTAAGAATTTAAGTGAAATGCCAAATGGATTTATCTTATCTTGGATTAGTGCAAGCTATTTTTTACTGATAACAGGCACGGACAAAAATTGTAGTGGAGAAATAAGTATACTTTACTAGGTACTTATAAGGCTTTTAGATATACCTACATAGTTAATACTTCGTATGTAACATACTAATAAATTGGATGATTAAAAAAATATTAACTTAAAGATTTATGGTGTTTAACAACGAATCTCTAATTTGCGAAAAACATGGAGGTAACTCCTATTGCCATCCATTTATAATTGCTTATAGGTACAGTACGTTTTAGACTCTGGACACTAAACTGTAGGGTATGAATATAGTTTTCAGTATATAACCTAACTATTAGAACAAGCGACAGCCCTTAAACAAAGCGACAAATGAACAAATTATTTTGTCATTATTGATCCTTTGTTATTTTACCGTATATATGTTATTACTTGCATTCTCTTGAAAATACGTTGCAAAGTTGCTTAAACATTAAACTAAAACGAATGTGCAATATGGGGGTTTTCCTAGAGTCTATCAATCAAAATAATAGTGGCAATTTACATTTGACACGCAACGACGCATAGCTGTGATGTTAAGTGGACGTATTTTGCAATCCCGCCCGTAATAACTGACGGCGCGTGCGCAGATTGACAGCAGGTAGCCTTCGTTGTACGATACCTAGTATTTAGACAAAATATCAGGGCTCAACGTGTACGACGGCGAAATTATTTGAGATAGTTGCGAAATTCATTTTATTAATAATATATGCTTTAAGAGGATTGTGAAGTGCCGATACACGGCGCGAGTAGGTTTTTAAGAAAATGCTATCTGTTTCATATCGCTCGCTTTGCCAACCCTTATGGTGCGATAGAGAGAGTTGCAAATCTTAGAGGCAATTACCTACATTCCTGTTTGAAATATTGTTTTGGGCGATAACGTTTTTACCCCCCTAAACATTTAAGAAATGAGACAATTTTGGTTTCATTAGATTCAGTACACCTTAATCTAGGTCTGTACGTTTTCCTTTTTTAGTAATTCAGTTTAGTTTAATTATAAAAAAATAAAAACGATCGAGGAAGTTTTTACGTCAAAAATACAGATATTTAGATGCTAATAACTTCTATCATACGCAATATTTCTTTAAAATAAAAACGTACGGACCTAGTTTTTCATTATATCTACAACATTTCCAAAAATTATGAAAATTAGACTATGTTAATGGGGGGGAAAACGTTATCGCTTTTTGTATGGAAATTTACTTTTTTTATTTAGCTTCACAATCCTCTTAAGATGCACTGTTAAAACATATAGTGTAATGAACGAATAAGACGAGACAAAAGTGTTTATATTTTATCTAATAAACAAGGTTTATCTACTTTATGTTCAATATTTATATGTAATTTTTAACACGCTTTTTACGAAGCTTCTATTGTAGAAGCAGAAACGAAATACCCAAGTAAAAAAATTAAGTTATAATACAGCATAGCGACCAATCATTTCTATTAATCCTTAGAAAAAAAATCCTAAATTGAATATAACCAGTCAAAGAGCACCATAAAAGAGCTTCAAAAGTCCATTAACAAGCTTCTAAGAATGGAAGCAATGTTGAAATAACCCAAACGAAGTGTTAAAGGAATCCTCTTTATAGTATTGGAAAGCTTAACTGAAATATCTCTCAATCCGTTGCACTATTAATGTCAGGCCCAGCTTTTTTTAACTGGCATTCGTTAAAAATTTAATTATATAAATAAGAATTTTTTTATTGACTTACATATGTATTTAGAGTGGTGATATTACATAATTACCATTAATTTAATATAATAGCAGTTTGAAACAACCAGTTGTTTACGGATTTTTGTCATCTACTCTTATATAAAATATCCATAATCCTCAACCAACTGATTTTACAGTAATACTAACTGACCCGGCAAACGTTGTTTTGCCATATAAATTCTCAAAGATATCTAACTTAAGATACAGAAAAACTAAAATCACGATTAAAAAATAGAAGGTGAAAAAAACTTTACGACTTATTCCCATACCTACCTACCAAATATACAAAAAAAAAAAACATTAAAATCAGTTTCAGACGAGTGCGACCACAAACACCGTGACATGAGATATTTATATATTAGATTATTTTCTTTATACTTCATACGTAAAAGTCCTTAAAATTCTTAAAATGTTTAAGCGCTATTGTTTCACTTTATTTTTCGCAAGTTCAAGTTTTAAAACGAAAAAGCTTTTGATAAAACAATAAAAATTAAGATTTTATTAAAGGATTACAAAAAAAAAAGATCTTTATCATAGCAGACATATCAGAGGTTTCATTGCAACAGTAACAGCGACCCAGATTATTGCCAAGATAACGAAAGATTTGTTGTCATAAGATAGTAGGGACCTACATATAGTATGTAATTAGTTTACTATAAGTTATTTAGACAACTAGTAGTTAATACCAAAATATTCGACGTCGTATGAAAATCTTTATTATTTTTTTTAAAGTTCATCTTGAAATAGCAATTTTACGTCGATTGATGTAAATATTTGGACCATAGAATAACATAATATACTTAAGTAGTTTGAATTTTAATAATATATTTAAACTTTTTACTAGCCCGTTTCGCTTTAACGTTTAGTACAGATTTCTCAGAGATAAGATATTTTCCCGCAGTTAAAAGTATCCTATATCCGGACCCGAAGAACCAGCTATCGTCATACCAAATTTCATCAAAATCTGTCCAGTGGTTTTCTCGTGATACGGTACCAGACAGACAGAAGAAAAATCCAAAAACAATTGATTCGGCCTCTGTATCGATAATAATTACTAATTCAATAAGATTTTCCAAAAAATATTTAATGTAGTTACAGAATTGACTCAGAATTTTGTTATATGTATATATATATATATATATATATATATATATATATATATATATATATATATATATATATATAGACAGATTTCATGCCCTCGCCGTGTGTTAACTGTTTTAGACATGAAAGCAAATCGCAAATTACTATCATATTAAAGTGAAACTAGGAATAAATTGTACGGACAAATGTGTAATAAAATCATTCGTAACGCATTGCGTATATGTACCCTGGCGTAATTCCTCCCTACGCTAATCATATTAGTATTTCACTATCAGTCAAGAACTATATAACTTATGTAAAGTAGTAAAGGTAAATTAAAGTTATTGTTTAATATATAATAATTTAATACAAAATCTAAATATTTGAATTCAAAGTTAGTTCAATAAAAAGATGGATTATGTAGAACTGTATATATTATGGGCCCATTTACGTTATTTATTTCTTATATTGATTATTACAACATCTAAATAAATAAAATAAAAAGACATATTGGTCAACCGATCATAATGAAACTTTGGCGATTTGTTATAGCGTGGCCCGGTAAGATTTCTGACAAAATTCCATTAACGCCTGAACGCGCGTGAGTTGCTTGGAACAGCTTTAGACAACCAGTAATTTACTTTTACATATTATGTGTACATGTTTTCGAAAGACATGTAAAGTCCGCCAACCCGCACTTAGCCAGCGTGGTTGGCTATGACCTGATCCCCCTCGTATTGAAGGGAGGCCCGCGCCCAGCAGTGGGGCATTAAAAAGGGCCGAATACATATATACATATATATGTACAAATGTCACTTTTTAGTAGGTATGTAGGTAGGTAGGTAGGTGCAACTAGAGTTCTAGTCACTAAAGGAAGAATCAAGTAACCATATTCATGACTCACATTCATATACATATTTTGTGTACCATAATATTATTAGTTCATAATACAGACAAATATTTAGTGCCAAGAAAGAAAATTAAAATCTTAGATCAATAGTTCAAGTTATGAATACATTTAATATTCTTAAGAGAGCCAAATAACGTATGTATGACGGACAATTAAAATAATTATAAAATACAATTTAACAAGTGTCTTAGATATGACATTTCATTATTCTATACAAATAAAATAAATAAATTCTAAGTCGAATCTGTTTAAGTTTAAGTCGAAAATTCTAAATTAAATATTCTTTGAAAAACTAATTGAAATAGTAATTATTGTCGATACAGTGGCTTAGCTCTAGATCAGAGAATGTGTAGTTTTTAGAATTTTTACCTATCTGTCTGGCAACGCATCACGAAAAAACTTACTGGACAGATTTTGATGAAATTTAGTATGATGATAGCCAGTTATCCGAGTCAATACATAGGATACTTTTTACTGCGGGAAAATATCTCTGAGAAATCTATAATAAACGTTAAAATGTAACTAGGGACGAACCCAACCGGAGCAAGGAAGAGTCGATAGTTTATTAATAAGTTTAAGTAGTAACATGTTTTATGTTCATAAGTTTCTTGTAAATAATGTGTGGAATCAAAATAAGTTTACTAACAACATCTATTGTACCTATTAAAATTTAAAAATATTAACGTCTGTCGAGTTTTTTGCGTTCCTTTTTTGCAGTACTACATTTGGAGCTCTTGCCTTGTGATCTTCAATTCGGAATTCGGACTCCGGACTGAATTACATTCAGTTGAATTCAAATAGTTCTGAACCAACACTAGGTTGTAACCGGCTGTTTAGAATTTTGACAATCTGAATAAAGTATATTTTGAGTAGTTACTTTATAATTTAAACAAATTTTTCAATCACAAACATTCTCATAAAAAATGATCAGTATCATTTCCATGGCATCTATTATAAGTTGCCTATTCGGATATACTAATGCCATCTAGCGAAAACAAAGAGTGACATGAATACGATTACACGACGAGCTCTACACTGCCATCTAGCGAAAGACACGAAGTTTCTATTATATTTTACTTTAATTAAGGTAAAGAGAAATAGATGGCGCTGTACGCCAATTAAACCATGTACTACCAAATACAACAATTTTAAAACAATAATTTTATAACATTTATTTATAGGAATTAGTATTAATAATAAATATATATTAATGGCCCAGGGTTCATCTTAAAAATATAAATTTAAAAAAAATATATTGGAAGGAATATTAAAATAAAAAATTAACGTATAAAATACATACAAACTCATTATTCAAATAAAAACGTATCTTATTCGATACAATAAACTAAAATAATAAAAATGAACGGCCGCCCGAACAGGGACTTGAACCCTGGACCCTTGGATTAAAAGTCCAATGCTCTACCGACTGAGCTATCCGGGCCGATGACTATACGAACATAAAGTTGTAACACAATACGAATCTCGGGTCAATTTATTCTACATCAGGTAAAGCAATTACAAAATATATTTGTTTTATTGCGTTACCTAGAATCCTAGGTTTCAATACTAAAGAATAACAAAAAAAAAAAGGTAATATAATAAATTAACATATATAAGACATTATGTAGAAAATATTACTTTTACAAAATTTATTTATTAATAATTATATTTTATTTATTAATAACTTTATTTGATATTAAAGTTCTTTTTTTTTATAAATAATTTGCTATTAACATTTCTGTACATATTTAAATAAGCGCCATCTACATTGAAAATTGTATTGGCGGTACCCCTATTCGACAATAGGTGGCGCTGTCTGTTACTTAAATAAGAACTTATCTAAAATACGAACGTTCACTTGTAAAAACAAAAAAATAAGAAATCAATAGTAATTAGCTAATGAAGCACACAAACTATTATTTAGATGAATAATATTACTTCAGAAATGGATAACATTGGTGATTCAAATAAGAGAACAAGAGTAGAAGTAGAAGATAGAAATGGATGTCATGGAGAAAATTATGGTAGCCTTGCCAATGAACCATGTAGAACTTCAAACCCTGAGGAGTCTGCCGCTGTCGAACACTTCTTGGCGGGAACATCGCTAAAATATTCATAGTACCATTCAAATTAAAACTAATTCATTGATGAAAATTGTATGTTTCGAATGGCATTACGATAAAAAACAACACAAACGCCCTAAGAGTTATAAAACGTATACTAATAAGTGTCGCACAAACAAACAACTATGTTAGAAACTACGTTTTAAGAAATTCATTTAACGAAATGCTTAAACTTTAGTTTTTGTAGTGTCGAAAACTGATTTAAGAGTCATTTGTTAGTCATAAGTTACGACACAATATACTAAAACACATATAAAAAATAACCGATAAAAAAAAGCAAAACGACGTTTACTGACGAATTCGTGCTTATCGACTGTGGAATTAATCGCAAAAGGTGACAAATCGGTAGTAATTTAATTAAAAAAAAAATTGTCAAACGACACGTGTATTTGCTAAACTCCGAAAAAAAAAATATGACATCGATTAATTCTTTTTATTTTTAATTTATCTTTAAACTTAATTGACAGAAAAAGGAGCATAGAATCGATTTATAATCGTTATGTTACAAATAAAGCAAAAAGTATGATATGCTAATTTACTTTAGTATATACATTAAATAATAATATAATTAATTAATATTGATTAAAATAATCGATTTTTCCAATTGTCGATACAACAACTATTCGTCAGTGAGCGTCATACATAGCTTGACTCACAGCGTGCGTCGCAGACTGTCATAGTACCTGTAAACAAAACAAGGTTGTTCGGTTAGTTAGTACATGTGTAACATATTTTATTTAGCGTCATATTGCGTTGTTATGGCGCAGGTACTAATGTACTCAGGCTTTGTTGGTCGTTATTAAGAATGGATCTTGCGAGTTTCCGGAACAATTTACATCGTCATTGTGCTCTTTGATAAGAGGAGATAGCCAAATTAATTAGATATATGTTATATAGGTACTTAAAAGATTCTTTATGTAACATTTATGAGCTAGTAAGATTCTGCGTGTTAAGGTCGGACATTATCATATCAATGATATAATTATATATTCATTTAATTGTAAATTGAAATAAATTAATGATAATAGAAAGTTTTCATAAAAATGCGACAAAAATACGTCGACTTTGGTAAAGTAAATTATTCCTTGTCCATAGTGAAGAGAATTGAATTAAAAGATAATTACGTTATTCAATGAAATTTAAATACATTTTGATCTTGAATGATGTAAATTTTATGAATTATTTAAAATGTTTTGATTTTAAAACTAACAATTAGACAAATGGTAGTTTACACAAATAATTGTCGCAATATTATGAATAAAAATTATTTATTATGAAGAAAAAAATTGAAAATGTATCAAATGAAGTTTTAAGCTATAATATTGAAATAATAATAATAAAAAAAAACATTGAGTTTGTCCTATACCTAAAATATTATGTTCACGTATGAAACTTCAACATTATCCTATCACAAGTACTTCATGGAGATTCTATTTCCAGCTCTTACATCTTTAATAGTATAGCCTTTTGCCTTGCAAATTGCTTTTAACATTTATTAAGCAATCAAAAGTTGACATTTCAATTTAAAAGCCAAAACTATTCATGAAGGTCAGGCTAAATAGATTTACCGCAGTCATTCAGGCTCCCACAAATCCCTATAATCAATGTCAGAATGAAACCTAAAAGTTGAGTCTAATTAAATTATAATGAGTCGCCTGCGCCAGACGGAGACATTCCGTGCAATAGACATAATCCTTTTCCTGGCGATTTAAAATGAAAACTTATAACGCGACACGACTTTCATTTAAAAATTTTTAAGTGTAATATCAGTTTGAATAACACTTAGCATATGGACACTAAATAGGTATATGTATTTGACAGATTTGCACTATATTAAAGAAGAACTTTATTTGGGCTATTATTATTAGTGTCATAATCTATACATCTATACAGATAAACAAAATTGGAGTGTCTGTTTGTAATATTAAAATAACCGCTTTTTACTAAATGCATATGGATGTATACACGGTACAAATACCAAAACAACATTTTTTACAATTTTTGTCTGTCTATCTGTCTGTCGGTCTGTCTGTCTGTCTGTCTGTCTGTCTGTCTGTCTGTCTGTCTGTCTGTCTGTCTGTCTGTCTGTCTGTCTGTCTGTCGGTCTGTCTGTCTGTCTGTTTGTTCCGGCTAATCTCCGAAACGGCTAGACCGATTTTAACGGGACTTTCACTGTCTGTACTGTTGTAAGGAATAACTTAGGCTACTTTTATTTTAGAAAAAGAATCAGATTTCCGCGAAAAAAAATTAAAATCTATGAAATTGTGAACAAAATCCGCGTACGGCGTACGCAATAACGTACGTACGTAACGTAAATCGTGATATAATTTGAATGAATATCTTAGAAGTAGCAAGCTACTATTTATGTATAAACATAGCTAACCGTGAAAACGTACCTAGGGACGAACACGAGCGAAGCGAGCGTGAGTCCCTAGTAGGTACCTATAATAAAATTCTAACTAAGTGGAATCTGTACATTAAATATTTTTTGAAAAATCTCATTGAAATAGTCATTATTATCGATACAGAGGCCGAATTTAAAGTTTTTAGATTTTTTGTCTGTCTGTCCGTCTGAGAACGCATTACGAGAAAACCACTGAACTGATTTTGAAGAAATTTGGTATGACGAAGCTGGTTATCCGGGTCAACATATAGGATACTTTTTACTGCGAAAAAATTTATCATCTCTGAGAAAATTATACTAAATGATAAAACGCAACTAGGAAAGAACCCGAGCGGAGTGAGGGTGAGTCGCCAGTTATTGAAATAAAAATTGTCAACTAGCTTCACTCTTCTACCGAAGGGATCAGTTTTCATTTACTGTCTTTTTAAAAGTATTTACTGGGTAAACAATAGCTTATTTATAGAGGAGGCGAAGTCCGCTTACAATTAATTTCAATACAATATTTATTAATAAAATAATTGTGAAATGGTATGGGCATGAAAAAATATACATATGTATGTATATATTAGGGCAGTGGTAGCCCAGTAGTAACGCGCTTGCTTGGGAAACCGAGTGAAACGGGTTCAAATCCCGGGTCTCACACCTCTGATATTTTCATGTGCGAATCATTTCTAACATGATTATTATTTGCCTTACGGTGAAGGAAAACATCGTGAGAAACCTAGGAAGTTTTCGGAAGACATGTGAAGTCCGCCAATCCGCACTTGGCTAGCGTGGTGGACTATGGCCTGATTCCGCTCGTATTGAAGGGAGGCCCGTATATATTGGGGAAAAGTGAGTAGAAGACGAAATAAGTCCAACTCTCGGAAGAATCTTCGAGATCAAGTGTTTTGAATACTTAAAGGATGTCAGATTTAATACCTAAAGCTCCACCAGCGATTGTAGAAGGAAAGAAATATAACCTCAAAAGAAGCTTTTTTTCTTAATTTCTTTTGGAAATTTGTTTTTTACAACTATAGTAGTAGCAAGGTATATATGTATGTACTATTAGGGTGATCCTTAGCAGGAGTCCTTAAAATTAAACTTTGAGCTCGAATAACTTTTGAACTAATAGACTTAGCGAAAAATCATTGAGTGTCAAATTCTCTATAAGAATTTTAAATTTATTTATACTCAATATATATGTTAGAATATGTTAGTTTTAAAATTAACTGTAAGTCGCTAATAATGCAATAGATAGCATCCTGTAAAGATCATGATGATGATTCTTTAGTGTAAATGAATATGTTTATATTTTATTATATTATATTTCCTTATGTAAAATAATAGGTAGTTATTACAACAAAAAAAGATTTGTTGTGCACTTTTGGGAAAATATAATAATAAGTATTTCATATTCCATCACAAAAACACTATTAAAATGATAAAAGAGAAGAAGTCGAAGAAAAGAATTTGCTTTTTCTGTAAAATGGATCAAAAAATGTTACGGAAAAGGCAAAATTATTATTTTCAGCATCTTTAGGTGTTTTCTTAAATTACACCAAATATTAGCATAAAATATTAAAAATTCTTGAAAACTTCTGTTAAATAATGATACATACATACATATTTTGTTAAAAAGTTGTATAACTTTCACTAGTTGCTAGTATGAAGAACTAATATCAATTAAAATGTAAGCTTTTTAAGCACATATAATAATAACAAAAAAAAACGATGTTTAAATTTCTTTTTTCCTAAAAGCCTTAGAAATTATAAGAGTATATAAGCCTCGACGAATTTGATTTGGTCTATTAAACTCAAATGCACTAGTCGCATCGAAGCTGAAGTTGGAATTTATAAAAAAAAACACGGGTATTAACATTTTATTTATAGTTAATTAAATTTTCTAATACTTTTTTATACAAATATTACATAACATATAAGTAAAAAATTATGTATTCATATATATATTATTGGCATTGTCTACATTTGTTCTAATGTCACATCATGCATGTGCGTTTGTATTTCTGTTGGTTTTGATACTACAACGTTTACAATAATAGCATGCTGATGTATGATAAGTTTTTAAAAACTATGAACATTATGTCTAGACTAAAAGAGTCAAAATAGTTTATTTAGAGCTTGGCTTGTAGTTAATGTACGAAAGCTTAACACTTCCTTAGATTCACGCGAATATTTGATATTTTAAATAAAACGATCTTTTCGGATATCTCCCGCGACCATGATTGCTGTAAAGCATTTGAAACGTCGGGAAACTAAAATCAAATATTCGCGAAATAATCCGAAAAGATAGTTTTATTTTCAGTATAAAAGATTCTTAACCCTTTCTGGATAATTTCTAAGAAATCAATTGTTAACTGATACGCCGGCGTGTACGCGTTCCGCAAGGGGTTAAAAATTAATAATAATAGGTACATAATTTACTCCAAGTATTCCTTATTTGCGAAGGTTGATATAGCTATGTGCTACATAGCGATACTAGTAAAAAGCCATCGTTATTTAAGATATCGCCTGGCAACTCGCGTAAGCTAGACGGCAAGGCACGCTTACGAGTGGTCATTTCAACAAAATATCTTATCTCTGTCAGCCTAGACTAATCAATACGCTTTTAGACAGCTAAACATTCCAGTATTATGTTTCACGAAAAGCAAATGCGCATTATCATTATTATACTATAGGTAGCCAGTAACGCTTATTTAAACAACTTGTATGGTTTAGAAAAACTTGTGAATTGCAATAAAATTACACTTGACGTGTGTGGATACACTTTGAAAAGACCTACTGAAGTTTTTGTACGGACTAACAAAATATAAATATAATATAGTTTTAATATTACTTACTATTAGTAGAACACACTAATTCAATTAATAAAAATGTTTGTAAAGGTGTTTCGATTCTGGACGTGTTACTTAAATATGCATTCAGCCATACCATTGAACGGTTTTGGCTGGCGATACCTTCATAACCACGACCACACCACCAGGCTACGTCTTTTTCATGATCCTCCCTACCGAAAGAAAGATGTGAGACTCTTAGGCCATAAAATTCACAGCGGAATCTTATCACTTGCGCGCACCCAATCCCACTATACCACTTCTTGGATTAACACTTACGATATTTAAAGCTTCGTATATCCAGTGATCACTTGGAAGACGGCCCACTTCGGTGGGTGGTACTTCTCTGACAGTAGACGGGATCGTGGAAGCCACTCCTCAATTGTTGCGGTCTGTCTGATGTCATGGTTAAGTGCCCACCCACTAAGACGGGGAAAGTTCCGTTAGGTTTTTGTGGGTCGCAATGGTTTTTCTTGCCCTTGAGTCCCACATTACCACCTATATGTATGCAGGTAATATATGTATGTAAATGTATTTCCCAACCTTAAAAAAAGGGTTCTTAGAGTCCTGATAAATCTTTGACATTCATAGTAATTATAATTTTACAAACACTTGTTTGTTGTTTTTTTAATTACATTAAAATTTTGTTACTAGACATCGATCAGACAATCGTGACACCTACTACTTTCAAGCGTGGTTACAGAACTGTTTTGAATTTACGTGATTTCAAATACATATGTATATATACAATAGCCTTTTACTGTTTATAAAGTTTGATATTGTCAATTTTGAGATAAAACAGACTCACGATAAAATAATTTCTAATGTTGGTTTTTGTGAGCAATAGTTGCTAAATATATGTATTTATTATCGTAGATATAATTGAGTAAATCTGATCTTAAAGATTTTATTTCCTTAGCCATAGAGATCTTTGTATGTGCTACGTGTACATGCTACGAGTAAATTTACATTGACACAATGGTTATTATACAGAGGGAAACTATTAAAGGCAAAGCTTTCAATTTGTGAACAATCTAGACTCTAGAGGTAGTAAGTTGAAATTTTAGGTAGTTTCTGTTTAAAGAAGTTAACAGACTCCCGAAAAAGGTACGAAAACGTAGTTCAAAAAGTACGGAATTGCGCATAAGTCCTTCCTTATTAAACACTATTAAAGCGTAGCAATTTAACGACATATTACTGCTAATTTTGGTAAATATGTCGAATAAGGAATCCCTTAAGTGTAGTAGAAATTAAGTTACATTACAGCCACAGACATTTGACAAGAAATTTCAACAAAATTAGCTGTTATAAGACTTATATCATCCACAAACAACCTTCAACTAATTTTGACCTTCTCAGTAATTACTTATAAATGCGTCATACTAAACAACGAAATTTTTTGGCAGAACACGGTATATAATTGTTGTAGCAATCACCAAACTTGATGGATGAATCGTAATTTTAATTATGGCAGTATACTTTGAACTATTTTCAGAATAAAACCCTTCGTTTGTCAGAAGATTGACAGAATGTCAATTTTTATCAATCTTGGTATACAAACGGTCACTTATCATGGTTAATATGTTGTGAGACATTCTTGATGAGAAGATTCATATGCATATAATTGTATAATTATAATTTATCTTTGACGCTTTTACATTATAAACTACTTGCGAAACCTCGGAAATGAACGAGCAAAAAAAAAAAGAACTGTGGAATTTAAACTTGAATATATAAGAGCAAAAAACGTGTTGAAATTGAACTGAAATCAAGGTAGGTAACAAGATATTCAATTGCAGTGATCATTTATTATTATGATATCAGTGTCACGGGCGGATGTAGTGGTAAACACAGAATCAATTGAGAGGTGCATCGTCCATCCTAATCGCTGGAGAACTGGGACGTATTTTGATAGTAAAGGGACCAAGGTCGAACAAATAGATCACAAGTTTATTATTTGTATATGTGAATAGAGTTGTAGTATAGTACTTATTATTAAATAAAGTTTAGATTAGATACTATACGTAAAGTGTACTATGTGTATTCACCTTGTCGTGGTAGGGGGGTTCATTAGCGTCCGGCAATCCAGCCGGGTGTGAACCCAAGAGACACACTGGGAAGTGGCCCACTTTCGTGGACAGTGTACCATGCGGGTTGCTCTTGGTACTTCTCTAATAGAAGATTGAATTGTGGGATTAATAGGGCGCCATAAGATCACTAAATCACTCAACTACGACACCCAAACAGCTGGCCTACCAAGATAGATCTACTCCCGGACGATAAGCCGACGCCCCTTCCAACCATACATTCCCTCGGTTCGCCCAACTTTCGAATTAGGGGTAATTTTATTATCAGGTTGTCTACCTCCCCGTCCACGACAACCAAGGGGTTGCTTCCACGGTCCACTCTAATATTAGACAAGTAGCAGGAGCATCCCGCATATTACATCTCCCGCCCAACAAGGTAGGCCGCTTTCACGTCCGGCTGGGTTGTCAGACGTATATGACCTATAATGTCAATAATTTACAAAGAAAGAACAAACAATAAAAAGTAGGTCAGTTTTGGCATACTGTCTATATGGCACTGCGGCCGGAGATTGCGTGCTACATTCACGCAAGGGATGTTTGCATTAGTCATTCACAATATATCGGTCTGGTTAAGACAAAGCGTTATACACGCACTTCTCGTCCTTAAATCGCATCGCAAGCGAAAAATGATTTCAATGTTTAATAAAGTAATAATATAAACAAACTAAGAATTGTTTCATATCATCATGATAATATAAAGTTTTTATTAATAACTAGCGATTCACCTTCGCTTCGCTCGGGTTCGTCCCTAGCTTGATTCCCCATACAAACTTTCATCCCCATTTTCACCCCCTTAAGGAATGATTTCTGGTATAAAAAGTATTCTGTGTCCTTCCCAGGGTCTCAAACTATTTTCTTATCACATTTTATCTAAATCGGTTCAGTAGATCCAAAGATTACCTTGTACAACATCACAAACTCACAAACTTTACCTCTTTATAATATTATATTAGTAAAAATAAAAACCTTTTTAAATAAGCGAAAGGTACACGAGCAAGTAGCAAAGGTAAAATTCGTTCATCGTCTGATAGTATTGAATTTCTTAGTCGTTCAAACAACATGAATTTTAAGTCAAATTGTCCAGTGTGTCATTTACTCAGATATTTTTCTTAATGAAAATTTGCACGCTTATCTCAGATACGGTTATGCCGTAGTTAACGGGATTCCTTAAGCTAATTTATTCCATATACATACATACATTCACTCAGAAGATTTCTTATTTAGCCGATAAAGTTATTTTCCAAGACTAATACGTAGCAATCCTATGATGTTTACAAGAAGGGTATGGAAAATTTCATGATATTGTTTACAGAAACAAAAGCGCTTTAAAAAAACTCTTAATTAAACGATCACGCTTTAAATTACCTACGTAATTTAATTATCTGTTAACAGCGATGAGGAAATGACAATAACGAACACAAAATAAGACACGTAATAACTAATAAAAATATGACCGTAACATACGTTGATAACAATTACATTATAATTGGTGCATACAAAGTATATTAGATGCTTTTTATAATTCACGTTAAGCAAGAGAATTGAAATAGAGAGGAAGTAGTTGCAAGCAACCAGTAATCTTTTGTCACGCAAGTTGTAAGTTTGGGCAATAAGTGAGCGGTTAATTTGCCTTTATTGTTCTACGAACTTCCGAAACATCGTAAAAAGAAACGGAACAGACGTTCAATAATGTGTTAGGAAATTGCATGTTTAAATTTTTAATTAATCATATAACAAAAAAAAATGTAGTTTCCAAAAATAATATCCATACGCAAAAAATACAAATTGTTTTTTGTTCAGGTACCTATCGATAACACAGCAATGAATGACCTTTAATTTGAACAAAAAATATTGGAACGAATTAAATATCATAACATAAAAAATAAGTCATAAGCGATACAGATAAACTAATAGATTTACATAATATATGTGTGAAAGATCAATTATATTCTCTTCATTATAGTCCTAACATACCCAAAATTCTTTAGCAAATTCGTGAGAAGGATTAGAGATTAAATCTAGTAATAACAAAATTTTATTATGAATATAAGATAAGATAATGTTTGTCATTAGATACATACATTTCTTAAAAAGTTGTTTCAAGGTTCTGTCTAAAACAGGTTCGATGCTTGATTCAGTAAGCAAAATATGTACAAATCACTGCATTCATGGAAGTATATAACGTATACTGTATGTGTATACGTATTCAACATAAGATTCCACCCAGGGCGGAATGTGTCGTGTCTGAACGTACCTATTATATTTAGATTCAACGTCTATTTCTAATCCAATTGTCTGGCAAGTTAATACCAATAAAGCTAAGTTGAATACGTTTAGGATATATCATCGTCTGTTTACTGAAACGTTATGATGTTAAAAAATGTAATTTACAACAACTTTGTATGTAAAAACCAATAGACCTGACGTTTTCTTTCGCCATACAGTGAAATTAAAGATGCTCCGTTTTATTTTTAAGCTGAATAGAATTGGTTTTGGCAAATTGTGGTACTAGATTAAACTGAAAAACTATTACTGTTTATTAACATTAAAAAAAAATCTTCTGTATTATATTATGTTACTAGCAACTACTCTGTCCTCAACTTCCCGCGAATCAAGGAAATATACATTGGGTGACGGTCACCAACGCGCTTTGTTTTAAACAGACCGTAGCAAATATTTATATAGTCAAAGCAAGCCTTGCAAAGAACCAACACACGAGTATTGGTAGTGCTAATCACAATACCACTACGGAAATAGTGTGGCTCCTAGTGAATATTTCAATTCCGCAAGAAGTATAGTTATTCTTCTTCATCAGTTAATATATATTATAGATAAACTGACATACGAGTATTATGTAGGAGCCGGTGACGTAACCAGCCCTTTTGGGCCCCAATGCAAAAAAATATATATTGCCCCCCTTTGCCTATTATGAAATAACATGCGGAAATTTAGGACACCTATTTCCTCCTCTGTCCTCGAAAATTGTTTTGAAATAAAAGAAACGTTTGTGGCCCGCTAGGGCCTCTTTAAATTAGGGGCGGCATTGGTTGCATTGGCATAGCTACGCCGCTGGTAGGACCTTAAAAATTATAATAAAATAGTCTAATGTTCTTTAGAACATACTTATCTTTAAAAGGTCAATAAGCTGTGAAGTTTTATAATTTAAATATTATAAAAATGTTATAGAATAATCTATACTATAATAGCGTAAAGAAATAGTTTGCGAGTTGGTGAGTTTGTAGAAGGTAATCTCTGGATCTACTGAGCCGATTTAGATGAAATTATACCTAGTTTGAGACCCTGGAAGGGTCATAGGATCCCCATAGGATATTTTTATCCCGGAAATCTCCCTTAAGGGGGTGAAAATGGGGATGAGAGTTTGTATGGGATATCAACATAGGGACGAACCCGAGCAAAGCGAGGGTGAGTTGCTAGTATATTATAAAATCGATGTTGTTTGATATTAAGCGCTTTTAGCTAACTTTATCTGAGATATTGATTTAAGTGACAAGAAAATAACAATCTTATTTATAACCAAAATCTTATAATATGATATAATATTCTAATTTATTTTTATTTGGGCAGTCTAATAAGTGCCTATTTATACTACTATTAACAAAGAAAAATTTTTTTTTTGTGTTTGTTTGTAATGGATAAACAAAAAAATCGCTGAACCGATTAAGATGAAAGGTATGAAAACAGTTTGAGACCTTGGGAAGGACATAGGATAGTTTTTATCCCGATACTATATTATCTTTTTCTAAACCATTAAAAATCGTCAATTTGTTAGTTTTTCCATATATATTACAGCCTAGTCTAAGTAAGCTACACACGACGTGGAATGGATATGCGAGTCAAAACCCTAAAACAAACATTAGTGTGTCTATTTAGTCATAAGGCTTGCCCTTTAAGTTTCGCTAATAGGTCTCAAGAGGTTTTTGTTGTAGTTCGCACTATAAATAACCTTACATTTTAAAGCTTTGCTCTGAGGCGGATTTTATCATTTAACGTTATCTTCGTTACAAGTTGCCAAAGTAAAGAGCTCGAGTTAACTTAGAAATACACACAAGTAGTTCAACCAAATACTACAGAGTATGCAACTACATCCGCCTTTTAAAATATTATTACCATAAAACATTTAATAGCGCTACTAGGCGTTATGACGATGTAAGTGGTTTAAGATCGAAATACGCGCTTTAATAATCTGATGCAGTTGAGAAAATAATAGGGAATATGTACCTTTTTAAGGAGGTTATATTATGCGTGGGAGCTCGATAGTTTACTATTTAATTTAATAAGATGTGTGTTTAAGTTATCAGGGTAATTAATATATAAAATTATAACTACATATTATATTTATAAGAAACTTTTACAGTTATAGGTATATATATATATATATATATATATATATATACTATATCTAGTTACAGCTATTACTACTGAATCGATACTTATCTATATATTGATAAGTGAAAAGAAAACTTTAATCACCTTTTTAACCATATTGCACGTTAAGCAGAAGGGCTGCAGAAAGTCAGAATTTATTGACCTTCCTTTACCCGCGAATCCGCTCGCGGATTTTATTTATATATAATTACTTCACCGCTTAGATGCAACATGATGTTAGAAAACCTTCATCAAAATTATACGAGTAGGTAGAAGCTTACATAATACAAATATGAAAAGTTTATTTGTCTTTATGTGCAAATCTCTGAATCTATGGGTATTGGGTCCATTTCAAAATTCTTATGGATTTTATAGGCTATGTATTATTATTTTAAAAAAAACTCGATATCGATGAAACTAAATGAATTATGGTTAATTTTCAACCACGGGGCGATCACTAGTCCGATTAAATGTCGATTAAGTTTATCACCATATATTTTTTTCGTATTAAGATATAGAACAAGGTAAATAAAAGGCATTCCATGTTAGTATGAATATGAAAATCATATAGAATTTCTAGAAATATACCTACCTTAGAGGCTCTCACAGCTAAGTGTATAATCATGTAGTTAGTCCGCAAATATAACTAGCGTAATTTAAATAGCCACAACACGCAGGCACTGATCTGTGCCAAAATTAAGAGCGCACAATTAAAATCTGTACGTAGCAACTTACATATATACCTATACGGGAAGGCTCTACAATTAATGTATGCTTTCTAAACATAAATTACAAAATAACGCTTGGCAGAGAAATTGTATAGAAATTATCTGCGACACTTAAATACGTGATAAGTTTTAATTTTTCTATACATACCTATAATAAAATTGTAACTAAGCCGAATCTGTACATTAAATATTTATTTTGGAAAATCTTATTGAAATAGACATTATTATCGATATAGAGACCGACGAAAATTTTTGTCTGTGTGTCCGTCTGTCTGTTACCGCATCACGGAAAAACCACTGGAGGGATTTTGACGAAATTTGGTATAATGATAATTAGTTATCCGGGTCAACATATAGGATACTTTTTACTGCGGGAAAATATCTCATCTCTGAGAAATCTATACTAAACTTTAAATCGTAAGTAGGGACGAACCCGAGCAGAGCGACGGTGAGTCGCTAGTTATTGTGTAAATATAAAACCGTTTCACAAATTTTATATCACATATTTAACTAAATTGTTTAATTAATGATTAGTAGACATTGGAGTACAATCGTTAATTACTTCCAGCGTCACAAGTAAGCGCCGGCAAGACGCCGCCAATACAGCGCCATAGGATAAAACGGGCGGCTGACCAATGCCAAGTTTTTTCACTCGTGCACGCAAATGGGCGTGCAGAACTGCTAAACGTCATGTAACACGGCAGTGTCCACGTGACTCCAGTTTAGATTAACGGGATAGCATTCCCTGAGATAATATAATCATATCTTTTTATAAGATACTAAGAATACATAAGATATAAAGAATACATATATGTATGTATATATATATATATATATATATATATATATATATATATATATATATATATATATATTCAAGGAAAGTAAAGGAAATAGTATTCTTTTAAACACGTAAACTTGTGCCAATTGGGTCAGTAGTGTTACTGTCAAAGAGTAGGAGGAGTACAGGGAAACTGAAATAATTAAATTTTAAAGAACTAACATATTTTCAAAGTCGTTTTGTGAATTTTTAATTTAAACAAAAGCATGAAGACCGTAAGGATATAATTAGTAGTATAACTGTATAAATGAATTAATAAAAATTGAGTAGAATACTTATAAAAAAAATAAAAATATACTGAAAATCGGTTAAAAATTAGCGACAAGAACACGAAATTACTTTTGACTTTTATTATAATAATCATATGAAACATCTACAATGCAGATATAAAATGAAAGCTTAGCCTTATCTTACTGTCTTAAACCAAGTAGCACACAGCCAGCGTTTCAGTCGCCCACGAAATTGACTGACTGAGAATGGGTTAATCTAAGTATAGTCTAAAGTAAATCAGATGTCTGATCTCCTACCCATTTTAGACGTAAAAAAAAGTTAGGTGGAAAAAAGCAATTTTTTAGAATATTTTTATAAGAAAGCATTGTACGTAAAAATACGTCAGATATTTTAAATAATGAATATAGTTAAGAAAGATATATCTAAAACTTAAAAAAATAATAAAAACCGACTTCCAGGCACTGAAAAGTAAAAAATAACTAAACGGGGGTTTTCATTTAGAATAGATACTTAATCAGATATTTTCGAAGTCGGTGTGCTTTGATTTGTATTGGCTTTCTATTCTAAATGAAAACCCTCGTTTAGTTATTTTTTACTTTTCAGTGCCTGGAAGTCGTTTTTTTTAAGTTTTTATTTTTCCATTTTTAGTGTAGACGTATCATCAATACAAATTATTCAAGCCCAAACACCAGGTAATTGCTGTAAATCGTTGAGGAGTTCCCTCGAACTGTCTTTCGGATCTATCATCAGATCGACTCCAGACCTTCATTAAATAGTAGTGCTTTAAAATACCTAATGAAAATGTTAACAAACGCACTAGTCGCCGCTACAATTTTCGAAAGTTCCCCTCGATTTCTCTGGGATCCCATCATCAGTACCTGGTTTCCTTATCATGGTACCACATTTAGGATATCTCCGTTCCGATTCGATTTTGAATTATCAAAATTTGTTCATAAACGACGAAAAAATCCGCGTACAAACACACACACACACACACACACACACACATATATATATATATATATATATATATATATATATATATATATATATATATATATATATATATATATATATACGGTCGAATTGAGAACCTCCTCCTTTTTTTGGAAGTCGGTTGAAAACTACTAAGTAGGTACATAATTTATAAAATATTTTGCATACGAATTGAACAATAGCATAATACAAAATAGTATCTTTTATAGTTTAGTTGTAAATGCATTGTCAAGTCAAACAAGCTTTAACAATGTCACAAATAAACAAAATTGCGACAAGTCTATTATTAAAACAATTGGCAAATCGCTAAAAACACGAAACATGCCAAGAATTCAGTCAAATACATCACTAATAAATAAAAAATTAAAAAAAAAAGCGTAATTAGTGTGTTTCAATATGATTGCAGTAATATATATTATGTACTTACAAAACACGTGTATTCAACTCTCACGTAATGCGTTATCACTGGCTCGGCCGTAGCTCAGGCATTACTTATAGCCATTACAAGCCAGTTGAAGAAAGCAGACATCGGTCAGACTAAACAAAACGAACCAGGAACTGGGTTAATTGAAGACAACAGCTATTGCCGCCGGACAACTTATTAGATATATGATTGAACAACTCTCAATTAATATTGTAATAATCTAATCAAATGCAATTAAGGCTGTCGTTTAGCTTTTACTTTTTAAATTCATAACAATCGTTTTGTCTTATCCAAGGTTCAGCATTCATTTTTTTTTTACATTAACACACAGCACCATCTAGTTCCATGGTAATATGGCCAAAACCAAAATAAACCCATGACTGGAGTACAAACATTCGTGCTCATCACACAAATTAATGCCCCCAGCGGGACTCGAACCCGCGACCGCTGGCACAGCAAGTACTACAAACTAAGCCAAACACATCGTCGAGCATTTAGATTGTCAATAGAAAAGAAAACTACAACAAAGTTTATAAACCTTCGTTGGAGAATATTCAAGCAATATAATGATTAATATTACAATAAGAAGAACAAGGCTCGAGAAACTTTCTCCAATAGGTTGCGCGGGGAGTAGGTAATACTTAGGTATCTGCAGTGCGACACCATCTCACATCGATTTCCGAGACGTCTGGAAATGGGCTCACTCCCTGACTTTTCAGAATAAATAAGGAATAGTATTTCACTATGTTCCAGTGTAAGTGGATCTACATTTTGTATTTTATTATAAAATATATAAATAAATATGTAGGGACATTCCACACACAACACCATCTAGTTCCATGGTAAGCTACGAGGCCTGTGTTATAGATGCCAGATAGTTGATACACTACACATATATATAACTTTAAATACATTCATATTATAAATATGAGCACACATGACTGGAGTACAAACAATCGCGCTCACACAAATGAATGCTCCTAGCGGGAACCCGCGACCGCTGGCACAACAAGTACTACATTATACACTGAGCCAAACGTGTCGTTAATTATTATTAGGTTATTATTATTATTAGAACGTAAAATTTTAAAATGTTGATGGTGCAACCGATAAGAGGTCCAGGGCATTGTCGATAGCCGTAGTGAATTATAATGCAACCATACTCGCTGGACAATACACTGTAAATACAATAAGCTAACGTAATGTGAGGTAAACGGTACATCGTTTCCTGAGTAAAATCATTTTGCGAATACTAAGCTCGAGCTATTTATATAGAGGCCTAGAATTCCTAAATTGTTTTAACATTTAAATTGATGTAACTTCCTTTTTAGCTCAGCTTTTCTATTGTCAATTTAAAACAGTAAAAAAGAAATAACACTAGTTGATGTTGTTAAGCGTGTTTTTTTTAGTTGTGCTGTCATCAGTGCCTTAAAGTCTGCAAAATTTCAAGACCACCAGACGTCTAGGCATGAGTGAGAATTTATTTACCTACAAGAATCATATCACTTATACCACATGTCATAGCGTTAGAGTTAATTCTATTTACTATATAAAAACTAGCGGCTCACCTTCGCTTCGCTCGGGTTCGCTTCTAGGAAAACAAAAACAAACCTATCCCACGGGAACCGTACATTTTTCCGGGATAAAAAGGTAGCCTATGTGTTATTCCAGTCTATAATCTATCTCTGTGCCAAATTTCATCCAGAACCGTTCAGCTGTTCAGGCGTGAAAGAGTAACAAAGTAAGTAAATTTATTGAAATTGAGACACGACGTCTCTTTGGGCTGTTAATATGTAATATTTTTTGAACTATGCGAAGTTGAAAGCCAATTAAAGGATGAACAAATCTACAAAAATCGTAGGTCAGTTTAATTAAGAGGCACATTTTTATTATACAGTCAAAACGAGATATGTTAGAATGTGTATGTAATTATGATTTTAGTACAATTATTAATAAATTCTTCAAAAATGATTCGAGAGAGCATTTATCATTGCAAGTATTGAGACATCCTACAAATATTATTATATTATATAATAATAGTGTATCGATGCCCTTATTCAAATTTCATTGTAGAGATGCCATTTCCTTTAATATTCATGGAAGAAATTAACTTGCTTATATGATGTGCTATAAATGAATCGAAAACAAATCACCTTGCTTTAAATAGTGAACTCACAATTTATTTCGTTTTCCATATTCTATGTCAAGATTTTAACAGATCGTGACCAGATGTAATAATGCAACTAAATATACATATCCTTACTCATTTTCGACACCCACATGAAATGAAACCAGATCAAAGTTCAATGACATAAAGAGTGAAACTCATTCATCAAAATCACAGTTAGATTCGTAGTAAGTCGCTGTCAGGAACAATGGCGGTCGAGTGACAGGCGTCGGTGACGTCAGCGTGAAAGAACTATATTAGGTTGATATGGTTTAATTTCTCTTGTGCTCATTTAGTTTGACAGCTCGTTTGGGTGTTGTGGGTGATATACGTTATATGAGATAACTAGCGACTTACCCTCGCTCCGCTCATGTTCGTCCTTAGATACGTTTTAACGTAGTATAGATTTCTCAGACATGAGATATTATCCCGCAGTAAAAAGTGTCCTATATTTTGACCCGGATAACCAGCTATCATCATACCAAATTTCATCAATATCTGTCCAGTGGTTTTCTCGTGATGCGGTAACAGACAGACAGACAGACAGACAGACAAAAATTCTAGAAACTATAGATTCGGTCTCTGTATCGATAATAATGACTATTTCAATAAGATTTTCCAAAAAAAATTTTATGTACAGATTCGACTCAGTTAGAATTTTATTATATGTATATATAGATAATGATAGCGTGACAGGAAGGCAGTGTGGCCTATGTTTCAGTTAAGTAGAACGACGTAGACGGGGCGCAGACTAGAATGACGTCATTCACCAACTGGCCAATTGGGGCAGCGGGTTTTGAAGTCGGTTCGTTCACTTGTTAAATGTAACCAATCATATATCAAAATTAAGTTCAGCTGTCAAGTTGCTGCTAAAACCACTAGTTAACAATTTATTTTAGATAATATATAACTATTAATATTAGTTACCTACTTGTAAATGACAAATGAAATTTATTGACAATACTCGTATTAACTTTATTATGGAATCTACTCTTGGTAGATATTTAAGTAGTAAAATATAAAGAAGCGTAGGTATTTACAAAAAAATATGTTGAGCTATAGCGTTTAATGTAACCGGCCTTGAAGAAAAAACACAAAGTGACGCGGGTATGGCATGCCATTGAGACGAGTGGACGCCAAGGCCGTAAAGTCAATGTACAACAGGACGCCACCTGTCTCCGGCGGTTTTGCGTGGATCAATATTATAATACGACACAATAATGACCACAAAATGACTTTCATTAAAAACTAAACACTTATTTAATAGCAAAATAGTTATAAAATTAAATTTAAAGAGCTATTATACTTTATATTATAGCATTTCTTAACCCTTCCTCATTTAAACACATATAAAGTAACAAAGTATAAAAAAAAAATAACGATGCCACTGGGTACACTAGCACTAAACCCACGCCGAGATATTCTAAAACTATTTATATACTCATGACAGCTTTTGTGAGAGCCGGCAGAGCTTTGTGCCTAGCTTCACTATCTTGATTTATTCGTGATTGATGTATTTAATAGTTTAGAAATTTAATGTATTGCATTGACGTATAGGCCAATTTCATATGAGAATTCAAAAACATTAATTGAATTTCAACTAAAATACAGTTTCTCTAAAGTGTACGTACAACAGAAGTTATTATAGGGGTTTAGCATCAAGAATGCGCGTTTATTATTACGTATACAAATACAGACATCTTAGTCACAGCATGGTCGCAATGAGTAATGATTAACAGCGTATCCCTGTAGGCGTAGTGGGCGAATTGTGTATGTTTTCCAGAAATGGTAACTGAATATTCCAGAGCTTCTTTGTTAGCGAAAGGTCGACGAACGGAGTCTATGTGCTACTTACATAATTTACCACTCCCGGTTTTATTTTATCAAATAATGGTAAGTGCCTTCTTAATTAAGGTTAACCACAAATAAATAAGACAAAACTTGCAATAAATCGAGATGGAATAAAAATGTTATTCAATAATCATTAATTAATCAAGGTACTCGGATACCTAGCGTTTATTTATACCCCACACAGTATTCTGCGTTCAGATGATTTCTTGGATGATGAGATGAATTCCAAAGTTACACATTCATAGATACAGATCGGGATGTTTACTCAGTTTGGTATTCAAGGCGTAAAAAAAATTGAATATATGTATATAAAAGGAAAAAATGCTCTTTATTAGTAAACGCGTCATTTGAAACGACTAGACCGATTTGGCTAAAATGTTATTTTAAATAGGTATTTAGTAGAGTTCAAGTAACTTTTTTAGACGAAGAAATGGAAAAATTGCCGAAGAAAAAATATTTTAACTGAAAGTGCTTGTTCTGTAGGCTTTTTGTATGATCTTAGTTACCATAAGCAAAATTATAAAAAAAATAAAAACCGACTTCCAGGCACTGAAGAATAAAAAATAACTAAATGGGGGTTTTCATTTAGAATAGATACTTAATCAGATTTTTTCGAAGTCGGTGTGCTTTGATTTGTATTGGCTGGCACCGACTTCGAAAAAATCTGATTAAGTATCTATTCTAAATGAAAACCCCCATTTAGTTATTTTTTATTCTTCAGTGCCTGGAAGTCGGTTTTTATTTTTTTTTAAAAAGTTTTTATTTTTCCATTTTTAGTGTAGACGTATCATCAATACAAGTTAATCAAGCCCAAACACCAGGTAATTGCTGTAAATCGTTGAGGAGTTCCCTCAACTATCTTTCGGGTCCATCATCAGATCGACTCCAGACCTTCATTGCATAGTAGTGCTTTAAAATACCTAATGAAAAAGTTAACAAACGCACTAGTCGCCGCTACAATTTTCGAAAGTTCCCCTCGATTTCTCTGGGATCCCATCATCAGATCCTGGTTTCCTTATCATGGTACCACTCTTGGGATATCTCCTTTCCAACAAAAAAAGAATTATCAAAATCGGTTCATAAACGACGAAAAAATGCCCGAACAAACATAAAAAAAAAAAAAAAAAACATATATACGGTCGAATTGAGAACCTCCTCCTTTTTTTGGAAGTCGGTTAAAAATTTAAACAGGATAAGGTTGTGCGGTAAGATCTAAATTCAATATAATTTTTCATATATCAATATTTTAAAAAAGGCTAATATTTCATATTTGAAATAAAGATTTAATCTGTACGTAATGAAAATGACATGCAACAGCGCTAGATATTTGAAACTTAAGAACGTACTTGGATCGTTAATTTCAATATAATAGGCAACTGCAGGCACGCTATGCAGTCTTTCATCGTTAGCCAGTTAACGACGTAGATCTTTTGAATGGTCGGCCGGGCCGCCTTAAGCTAACAATATTGGAAAGTGGAAGTTGTTGGCATATGTATTTCAGGTGCACTTCAGGTTCAGCTCAAAGAGAAAAGCTTTGCAGAAAAATTTGTATGTTATTCAACATCATTAATTCTAATACTAGCGTAGCGGTACTTAAATAAATTTTAAAAGTTTGCAAAAATTCAAAGTTAAACATGTAAAAAAACTTTATTTGTACTTTGTAAATGCAGTGGTAGCCCAGTGGTAACGCGCTCGCTTGGGAAACCGAGTGAAGCGGGTTCAAATCCCGGGTCTCGCACCTCTGATATTTTCATGTGCGAATCATTTCTAACTTGATTACCACTTGCCTTACGGTGAAGGAAAACATTGTGAGGCAATCTGCATGTCTGATAGAACCTAGCAAGTTTTCGAAAGACATGTGAAGTCCGCCAATCCGCACTTGGCCAGCGTGGTGGACTATGGCCTGATTCCCCTCGTATTGAAGGGAGGCCCGTGCCCAGCAGTGGGACGTTAAAAAGGGCTGAATACAATGCAAATAAGTACATATGCATGTAAGTAAATAATTTTTTGTCTAAGTTGAAAAGGATGGGATATTAAGTTTAATTTTTAATTTAAAATCAAATTAAGTTTTTGTATAGACTCGCGATGAGATAATTTGTTTTTCCCACACCTATAACTAAGCAAATTTTATTACATTTTAGCTGAACTTACTTTTCAAGGCTCGAATTCCTTTATTCATTGGACGTAATATTGGTCTGCTTACGTAATGACATTTTCTTTAAATTCGCAATGTTTATACAGATAGGTCTGGCATGACGCCAATGGTGCTTTTTAATCGGTCTAATTCATTGAGAAATTACTTTATTGCCTAACAAGTGCGGATAGACAGACATGACCTCTCGAAGGTCATTGTATATGTCGTGAAAAAATCATTCGCGTGACACTAGCTCTTTCAGCTCAGTTCACATTTTTCGAGGCGTTGTTATTAGTTTATCGTTATACATATAGATATTCAGAAATAGTATGTATTTTTTTTTGTATTCAGCCCTTTTTTTAACGTCCCACTGCTGGGCACGGGCCTCCCTTCAATACGAGGGGAATCAGGCCATAGTCCACCACGCTGGCCAAGTGCGGATTGGCAGACTTCACATGTCTTTCGAAAACTTGCTAGGTTCTCTCAGACATGCAGGTTTCCTCACGATGTTTTCCTTCACCGTAAGGCAAGTGGTAATCATGTTAGAAATGATTCGCACATGAAAATATCAGAGGTGCGAGACCCGGGATTTGAACCCGCTTCACTCGGTTTCCCAAGCGAGCACGTTACCACTGGGCTACCACTGCCTTTTTTATTCAGAAATAGTATTTAAAAGAATATTTGGAAACGCGTATTTGCGTAATAAAAGTTATACACATATGTTGTACGTTACAATCAGTAAAATCTCCTGCTGTTAAACTATGTACAATGTACATATGTAATGTGTATTATATGTCAAATTTAACATAATACAAACAAGTCATATAATTTTATGAAGAATACCTAATCAATTAAAGCATTCCTACGAAACTTGTTTGTGTTGTAAAAAAACATGCCGGATTTAGAATATATACTTATGAGTATTTCTATAATATAGTTTTAGTTTATTTACTATAAAAATATTTTCTAAATGTATGAAAGTGAATTTTGATTATTATAAATACGTAGGTAAATACTTTTTTATAATCAAAGGTTGAATATTTATTCAGCCTATTGTATAAGCTTCAATTTGAATTGCGCAATACAAGATTATAGGTTAAACTATGATAGCGTCGGTAAAATTTGAAAATAGAAAGCGCAAGCGGTATAAATAAAAATGAGTTACAAAATGGAAAGTGGTAAGTAGAACATATAATTTTAATAAGAGTGTAGTTGAAATGAGTGACATATTATTATATAGCAGTTACAGTATACGCCTTCGCCTGCTTTATAATTCTGTTGAATTAGCATCCATGAACAATCATCCCCATTCGTTTACGGCTCGCGTAGAAAAGATGAAATGATACTATATCTCATCATCCTATTCAGGCTTTTTAACGCCCCATTGCTAGGAACAGGTCTTTAACGCGAAGAGGATCAGGCCAGTCCTCCATGCTCGCTAAGTGTGAGCCACTGGACTTCATACATATATCTGACGAACATTCATTACATTCTCTCGTACATACACATATTTTCTTCACGATGTTTTCCTACACGGTAAGGTGTTTGTTTATAATCTCAAAAAAAATACATATGAAATAATTAATTAGAGGGTTAGTTATAGCCCGTTTCTAAGCGAGTACGTCACCACTGGGCTACCACAGAGTTAAACTGAAGATACTCTGTGAAATTAAATAAACATTAAAAAAATCCATCTAGCCAGCTAGTGCAAATGAACTGAAATACGGAAAAAAAAACTAGTATCTTATCTATTATATTCCTAAGACCGCCAAACATTTTTTTTTAATATTCAGTGTATAATTACGACTAATGCGAAATGATAATAATTACTTTAGAATTCCGCTGAAGTTTACCTAAAAGATAATAGAGCAGAATTTACAAAATATATTTAAATATTATCTTAATTACTAAATAATAATACCTGATAACCTTTTTTTTTACTTTTTAGAAGAAAATTTACTGCTGTACCGTATCAGCAACAATCCAAGAACCATTCTGAAATAATCGCACCGTATAACTTTTGGCGAACTAAGGTTAACTGGTTAAAAGAATAAGTAGGTACTAGGTACATCGTCAGTAGTGAAGAAATAGTGTACATAATTATAACTAAGATTATTAATAGACAATAAAGAACCAAGAAAAAATATATATAATCTAATCTACCTAATAAATTATCCTTCAAACATTTTGTCACAATTTTTTGTGACGTCAACCTTAATATAATGCCAAACAACATCACTGTGAATATTTACGCTATTTTTCATATTCATTTTTTTATTTAAAGTTTCATGTAGCTTCCATCACCTTAACAGAAGTCTGACAATGTGTTCAAAAATTTTATTATATACTAGTGACTCACCCTCGCTCCGCTCGGGTTCCGTCCCTACTTGCGTTTTAACGTTTAGTATAGATTTCTCAGAGACGAGATAATTTCCCGCAGTTAAAAGTATCCCATGTGGACCCGGATAACCAGCTATCGTCATACCATGTTTCATCAAAATCCCTCCAGTGGTTTTTCCGTGATGCGTTCACACACAGACAGACAAAAATTCTAAAAACTATAGATTCGGGCTCTGTATCGATAATAATGTCTATTGCAATAAGATTTTCCAAAAAATATTTAATGTACAGATTCGACTTACAATTTTATTATATGTATAGATATAGATTATTCTATTATTATAATACATATTTTGTTACAAATATTGTTGTTGTTGTACCAAGAAAATTTATGTAATATAATCTACTTAATGAAATAGCCTTCAAACATTTGATGTTGCTATTTTTTTGTATCAACAAGCCTTAATATGTTGCCAAACAACATCTAAAAATATAGTTTGACTAATTTTAAACATAACAAAGAGAACAGTATCTACATAATACATATATACCTACATAGTTTGCGGTAGGCCTGCCTGCATTAAATCATTTGAGTTCATACGAGAGTACACTCATGTTATTTATTGCTTTTTTCCGCACCCACTGAGAAGGGCATTCAATATTGAATGGAAATGCGTTTACGACACTCATAAATAATTAATGTGTTTTCTCTATATTTATTTGACTTTTACTTTAATTAAGATTTAATAATACTTTATTGTTATAAAACATCATTCAAATGATAACATATATCATGAGAAAGTGTATGTGCAATAAATGATTCTATAATGTGAATTGAAATACGACGTTCTAATAAAATCCGTTCAATGCCTTTTATGACAGATGCTAAAAATGATAACGGTGTTATGAAATCAAAACTACTACGCCGAAACTATAGGATTTTATTCCTATTAGGGCATAAACACACTCAGCGACCATGAGTAGACAAAAACATTTACTGTTCTTGCTTTAAACTTGCTGCAATTGAATGTGCATTATTATAAAGTTCCTCAAGATTTTACTTCATGCTCCATAGATCATGGTACGTAGATAGTCATACGTACCATGCAAAATAGCGAAAGCACAATAAGCAAAATAAGCAAAATAACGAAAAAATAACTAAACTACCTATAAAAAATATAATCACATTTCATGTTAAGCATAAATGATAAAATGTTATTTAGCCAAAGAAACTCAGCCAGTGTGCAGCAGTCCTTAATTATCGTTGTGTCAACGAAGCGCCCACTGACCTCAGAACAGAAGAGATAAGGACTATTTTGAGCGTGCGCGATAAATACAAATACGTCGAATGTTTAACAGATATAGCATTCGAGGCGCCGCGCCGGAAGAGTTCGATTTGGACCTGTCATAATAGTTTGATGAAGCTACTGTCAAAGTAATTAAGACGAAAATACATTTTACATATACTAACATCCAATCTCCTTCGTGTCTTCTCCATTCCACGTGACATTGACGAAGTAATCTGCGCTCAACTGACACACTTTGAAGACATTAAACAAGAGAATTAAATTATATTTTAATTTAAATAATATATTAATTGTCTTATATATTTATTAAATATTAATTTGTCTCTCATATTTTATAAAAAATACTATGCGATATTTATTAAAAAATATAAAATATATTAGACAGTTATTTTAAGTATCACAAAGTTAGAGCGTTGACACCACTATTTGGTTGAATTTATAAATTATGAGCACATAATATAAAATAGCCATTTAGATAAGTTAAGTGTTATTCATAAGACATTTCATGAATAAAATTCTCGCGCGACACCAACTGGGAGAGAGGAAAAGACGTCTGCTATACAAAACCGAATCTTAACTGAACGGTAGTGCTGAAGTATTTCAGTTGCACTTTGACGAGATCGACAAGTCAGTGAAAGCGCATTTGCCGGTTTGATCTCTAGCTTTACGAGAGTATAATTGCACATGTTCTGTAAAGCTAGCCAATTATTAAACGATGACGCTGAAGTATTGCGGGTTTGTTGAATTTCAACAATTAATTATGTGAAACTCTCATTAGGGACTTATATTTTTAATATGTAAATCGTGAAAACATTTCAGTTGAGTCTCGACTAACTTAAAGTTGCGTCTCGAGTAACAAACTTTAAACCCATTAGAAAGTCGTAGATTTGGCTGAGGGGGCGATGACCGGCACAGTTCACGAGACCCGCCCTGTAATTGCGGAACGTGTTATACCGTGTACAACTATAATTGATATTGCACTTTACATAACTGGCCGCTGATAAATTCGATTATGATTCATTCAATTTATAACTACATATTTAAAGACATACTAATAAAACACTTAAATTATTTAAAAAAAAAGCTCCTTCGAAAGTTTACAAATGAAATCTATTTTTTACTCTTTCTGTATCATTAATCAATTAATGAAATTTCTATTCCCACTTAACTTATATCTAATCATCTAATGCGTTTGAAGACTAATGTAAGTAAAAGTATAATACAAAACAAATGAGCCGTCAGCCAGACATCGTGGCGAGATCAAAATTCGGTCAGGAAATTACAGTTGATTTTGCTCTAAAAAATAAAAGAGGCATGGTGAGAGTGAATCTTTTTTTGTCTCACTTTTAGATTACACTGAGTGATCTGATACGGCATTGAAAAAATATAAGCTCTTTTGACAAGACACATAAAAGCTTTATCACATAAAGCTGTTTTTTGGTTTCATGGAATAATATGATATTACATTTGAAAAGAAAAATTAAATACTTTATAAAAATATTTTTATTTTTAGGTTTGTTATCGTGAGTAATAACCGAATAACATGGTAATTAAAAATAAATGAATTAAAGATATATATTGAAGAAATATATTAAGTATTCATAAGTCAGAACTTATTTAATTGATAAATTATACTATACTAGTTGGTGCGGTAGTTCTATAAATACTGTTATTTAAAATATTCTTATAATACCTATTCAATCGTAGATCACAATGATTTAGAATTATGAAAAAAACTAGTAGTGACTTACCCTCGATTCGCTCAAGTGGAAAGGACAAACATCCAGAAAAAATTTTTTTTTTGGGTCAAGAACTTTCGCAGGCGTATACAGAAAAACCCACGAGAGTTTCATCACCATCACCCATCTGATCAATGGTTTAGGAACGTATAGAGGACAAACATACGAATATTCATTTCTATTTGATACAAGATATGATAGCATCATTTTTATATAGAGATGTTTAGAATATCATCTTTGTAATGATGAACATAAACTACGAACAAACGTTAGTGAAAATAGCTATTCGATAACATTGGGTTAAAATGTAAATAAAAAAAAAAAGAAATAAACTTACATTGCACGAGGTTAACAAGCATTTTTGAACTACTGTATTAGCGAGTTGTATTACTGGAAGTAATTTATTTTATTGAAATTTGAATTGTTATGTGTTGAGTCAGACACTACAAACTAAATTGAAATATTTATCCAAGTAAGTAGTTCCACCAGAATAATTATGAGCTAAAAAATATGTAGGCTTTATTTTCGATTTTAAAACGAGTATTATATTTTTTTTAAATATAATAATATAGCCGGTGGTAGGACTCTGTCAAGCCTGAGGAGTCCGACTGGATGGGTACCACCCCCTTATCTATTTCTGCCGCCAAGCAACAATGATTGCATTGTTGTGTTCCGGTTTGAAGGATAAGGTAGCCAGCGCAATTACAGGCAAGAGGCATATCATCTTAGTCCTCACAGTGACAACGCACCTGTGGTTCTGCATTTTTGTTACTTACAACCTAAGTGTATGAACCGTAGGTGTTATGGGCGACAGGTACTGCTTTCCATCAGGTAGTCTGTCTGCTCGTTTGTCACTGAATCTCATAAAAAAAAAATGCAAATGTGGTAAAATTAGTGTGGAATAAATTTTTAGTCAAGATTGAGATATCATCCCGGATAAGAATTATTTTACATCCTTTTCTTTAGGCAACCAATAGATCAACAGGTAAATGTTTTATGATTTTGCAAGCTTTATTGCACTCGCATCAGCGCCAATCCATTTTATATGCCCGTATCGCATTCTTTGGCGGCTAAGAAAATTTCTTGTCGTTATATTTTTAGCTTGATCGTCGACATCAAATTCTAACATGAAAGTTATGTTTCACGTTTATACAAACACATACTATGGAAAATTTAATAGATCTATTATGTACAATCTGGTAAATAATCGAAAAATCGAATTTAATTTTTGACGTTAGCTGTGATTAAAAGATCAGTATTTTTTTTCATTAAAAGTAACAACCATACTTAATGTAAACTCTATTTCAATTCAAAAATAAGTTTTTTTTTCAACACTTCTTTTCTCGGATTGTCCTTTGCTCTTTTCTTGTTAAGGCTAGGTCATAATCAATATTTTCTGATATGAGCAAACGTACCAAAAACGAGCAGCTTGTTTGCGTGGTACCACCTGGTGCGGTACTGTGACCTTGGTGTATTTATAAGACTAAGTAATCAATAATAAATTGATAAAGAGTTAATTAGCATTTATGTTATTTCTACCAACGCCATATACAAGGCTTATTTTCGAAAAATGCCTATACCTCATCAATAAAATTCATATATTATTTTACAGTTCGTATTAAAATGTAAATTTAGTGAAATTCAGATACGACGGAGGACAACCGCAATTGAATCGTTAGCGTCATTTGAATAATCCTATCCACAACTTGCAAGATGCACAAATCCAAAATGAGCTAAAAACTGTGTCAGATGTGAATTTGAAGTGTGTTTTGCATGCACGAGGCCGGAGTGGCATCCGTTGGCTCCGCGGTTTATGTAAATTTTCATTGATTGCAAATAGGCTGAGATCTCGTCCAACCACTCAGATAACAAGGTGCTCAATCCAACTGATCAATAACGTTGGCTACACAGATGTTTAACATCTGCTCATTTTAAAAAGTAAATGACACGTCATACAATTCCAATGAATAAACCTTTTGTACAGTACCATTTTACTTGATAACTTAAAGTAACAAATGTAATTTGATAATATTAATCAATCTACATATATATGTAAAAATCAATTGCTGTTCGATAGTCTCGCTAAAACACGGCTGGACCGATTTGAATTTTTTTTTTGTTTTGATGGAAACAGCTGGAAAATCGAAAAGTTCAAACTGTTTATTTTGTATTTATGTATGTACAATATATAGTGTATCTATTCCATACTAACCGTTAAAACGTACCTAGAGATGAACCCGAGCGAAGCGAGGGTAAGTCGCTAGTAATAGTATAAAAAAATGAGTTATATTCTCTACATGTATATGATACGTACATTTGTGAAGGTAAAAACCAATAACGGATTATCAAATTCATTTTGTTGATGATACATTTGCCAAAAAGCTTATCAGCTTAATGAAAAGCTTGTAGAAAATGGAAACAGGAAAATTTATAGAGGGTTTTAGACTTTGATTTCGCTATCTATAATACATGAATATAGGGAATTTGTAGCGAGTTTAAAGGCGTGGAATACTGTAAAAGGTTAAAATTACAAATTTAAAATATTTATGTCTGTTAGTCGTGCCTATTGTGCATTAATCAAAAATAGTTGGCGTTAACTCAATAGATACTTAAAAATCTATACATTATATAATAAAATTGTAACTAAGCCGAATCTGTACTTTAATTATTTTTTGAAAAATATTATTGAAATAATCATTGTTATCGATACAGAGGCCGAATCTTTAGTTTTTGGAATTTTTGTCTGTCTGTCTGTCTGTTACCGCATCACGAAAAAACCACTGAAGGGATTTTGATGAAATTTGATATGACGATAGCTGGTTATCCGGGTCAACGTATAGGATACTTTTTATTGCGGGAAAATATTTCATCTTTGAGAAATCTATACTAAACGTTAAAATGAGTAGGGACGAACCCGAGTGGAGCGAGGGAGAGTCGCTAGTATAAAATAAAACTACAGCACGCTACAGTGTATTATGAAGGTATATCAATTTATAAACTTGTACCTTTTTTATATAAGTGCTTACAATAGTTGCAAAAAATAGACGTCGATAGTGAAACCGACAGTCACTTTCTTTTTTTTTCACAGGCAAATCGTGTCAGTTTTAGGTTTGACCAAAGTGCGAGGCTATGAATGAGAATACCAACCGGTGCCAATGAACTTCGCTCGACGGGAAAGCAAGCTCAGTTTCAAACTACTGGGTCATTCCAATATTGCCGCAGCACAAACACTAAATGCACGAACGAGTTATGAATTTGCAGAGATCACGGGTAAATAGCAAACTAATTCACGTATCTACAAAAGTTAAATAAAATCTATAATATCTTTTGCCTCTTTCTAATCGTCATTCATTTTGTACTAGTGATCCATCCTGGCTTAATACCTGGGTATTAAATGATATTAATACATAATATATAAATACTTAAACTCAGTACATAAAAAAATGGAACTTCTTTTATTCAAACTTATATTATATACCACTACATTAATTAATATTGATCATTGATTATAATGGGCACTGGGCATGCACATGAAAGTTTTATCGCAATTGGTCAAATGGTATCAAAAAGGTACGTTACAATAACACATTCATTTATGTACTACTAGCGACTCACCCCCGCTTCGCTCGGGTTCGTCCCTAGGTACGTTTGAACGGTTAGTATAAAATACAAATCTTTGAATTTGTCGGCTTTTCTGTACTATAATATGCATGTATTATACATATAAACTTTCCTCTTGAATCACTTTAAAAAAACCGCATCAAAATCCGTTGCGTAGTTTTAAAGATCTAAGCATACATAGGGACAGACAGCGAGAAGCGACTTTGTTTTATACTATGTAGTGATATTAGAACTTATACAAATTATAGATTATATCTAAATAGTGGTATTATGCTGATAATACGTTTATTTATTAGAGCGTTGAAATTTAATTTGGTTTTCTGGAAATTATATAGAATACTGAAAAGATGCAACCATTAGGACTGGCAGTTTGCCATTCTTAGGACGTTTCCGGTAAGCGCCAGCGGCTGTCGATTCGTTCTGGCGACGCTTGAATTGCAAGTAGATGGCGCAGCGGATACGGCAGCACCATACGTCATCTACTACACGAACGTCATTTCTATGTCTTCAACGTCATTCAACTCGGACAGTTCAAACAGACAGAAAATGACAAAGATCTCCTGAGATGTTTGTAAAGGAAACTGTGAAAATTTCTCTCAATGTCTTATAATGCACCAGACGTGTACTTTTCAATCGCATAAATTTCTATATCGATATAAAACTAGAACTGGACTGCGTTCGCAGCTTATCAACCACCTACGCTTTCCACTTTGCTGTATTATGTTTTACTACGACCACAATATAAGTATTTTCATATGGAGCTGTTTCTAGGAATTAAATTTGTATAATATTTTTGATGCTGCGAATATTTTTTAAAAAAAGTTAATGAATCTTCTTATTTAAATATTATTTCACTAAAAGGTATTCCTAAATACATATGTAATCTATCTATACATATAATAAAATTCAAGCTACAAAATTCAAGCAATCCGAATCTATGCATTAAATATTTTTTGGAAAATCTTATTGAAATAGTCATTATTATCGATACATAGGCTGAATCTACAGTTATCAGAATTTTTTGTCTGTCTGGGAACGCATCACAAGAAAACCATTGGACAGATTTTGATGAAATTTTTCTTTGAGAAATCTATACTAAACATTAAAATGTAACCCGAGCGGAGCGAGGGTGAGTCTCTAGTTATACCTACTATAAATGTATTTATAATTTTGTTTGTACGTTGAAATAAAGTACAGAAAATACATATAACTCTGTCGTTCCAGAGTCGAAACAAAGATAAAGGATATAATTAGAAATATCGTTGTTGCGGAGGTCAATACAATGCACTAATGTTCCCAATGCTTCTCTGTTATACTTATTATGACCACACTATTATTGGATTAATGAACCTTTAGTAATATTCCTGGCATGAGTACTGCATAAAGATAACATGTATTACGTTATTGTGTAAACTTAGAAGGCTATTTTTATAGTAAGTGAATGCTTATTTATAAATATTTTATCTACTTACAGAAGATATGTAAACACAGAAGGCCAATAAACAAGCGTGGAGCGCGGAAGAGAGCAATCCATTGAAAATTTTCATTTTTGTTTAAACTAAAAACCATTTAAGCATTTACGACAAAATGAATCGTATAAGTTTTTCAACTGGTAACTGGTGATTTGTAAAATGTACTTTGAAATATCTCACAAAATAACATATACATAATTTTATTTAGCGATTGTGAAAACTGTTATATAATAATATTAAAGGCCGTCTTTATATCATTACGAAATAAATAGAACTACGCAAAATCTGATTTTTAAAATATTTTATTAATTATTTAGTACTAAATTTACAACGGCGAACCAGAAGTTTATCAGTACTTATGTGTTACCAGGACATAGTCTATCCGTGTAATAAATTTCATCGTGAAGAGTGATTACAAAGCGTGAAGAAAGAGAACAAACATATACATACATATATGTGTATGTATATTGTACACGTACAAACTTTGGAAGGGCGGCGTTAATAATTGCGACATAACGCTTTGCTCGGATGAGCCCGTATGTGCCTAAAACTGTTAAGTGACTATGTGTTACTTTAGGTAATAGTGTATCAGTGTACTAAATTTCATACAAATTTTTTCATACAAACACACAAACACAAAACTTTCGCATTTATAATATTTTATAAAATAACTAGCGACTCATCCTCGCTTCGCTCGGTTTCGTTCCTATGTTGCGTTTCCATACAAACTTTCTTCCCCATTTTCACCCCATTAAGGGTTGATTTCCGGAATAAAATCTATCCTATGTCCTTTGCAGGGTCTCAAACTATCTTTTTACCAAGTTTCATCTAAATCGGTTCAGTTTCGGAGCTTATTCGGTACAAACACACAAACAAAAAAATCTTTCCTTGTTATTATAATATTATATATTATAGTAGGTATATAGTGTGAGATGTATTATATTCTAAATGTATTTAACGTTACGTCTAAACTAGTTGCTTAAACTATGCAGTCCTATAAAAATCAAGTGTTGTCAATATTATCTGGTTAATATCTATACTTAATATTATAAAGCTGAAGAGTTTGTTTGATTGAACGCGCTAATCTCAGGAACTACTAATCCGATTTGAAAAATTCTTTTTGCATTGGATAGCCCGTTAACTGAGGAAGGCTATAGGCTATATATTATCCCGGAAAAAATATAGGGTTCCCGTGGGATAGATTTGTTTTTGTCTAGGGACGAACCCGAAGCGAAGCGAGGGTGAGTCACTAGTGAATAGATACAGGTAAAGTCGCAAGCAGGGCAGAAGCGAATACCTCAAGAGCCACTAGACACTTACGTTGGATATAAGAATAAAGATACGTAATTGAAAGAGGATAATGGCTGATAATTGATTTGAATTATCAGTTAACGAACCGAGATATCGATTTATTGAATTTTAACACAATCACGACTGATTTATTGTGAGTTTTGACACTTGCTTGCTATGGTTCTAAGTCAATGGAAAATTATGTCATACGATTTTGATATTAGTTTATAATTATAATGTAAAATATTTAAACACGTAATAATAAACGTAATATCTGAAACTGTTTTACACGAATACGAGCGCGGGAAGGTCGAAACTAATATGTAATTAGTGTAGAGTTATGTTTGGAATGCACGATATCCTGCAGCTCATCGACCTATAAAGAGTTATTTATTTCCTCGAAAATGTACAATGTATTATGCTTAAATGCATTTGCAATAATAAAATGTCTATATCTTAAGAAATACGAGATTTGTTTGTATTCAGCCGTTTTTAATGTCCCGCTGTTGGGTACGGGCCTACCTTTAATATGAATGGGATCAGGCAATAGTCCACCACGCTGGCCAAGTGTGAGTTGGCGGAGTTAACATGTCTTTTTCAGACATGCAGGTTTCCTAACAATGTTTTCCTTCACGATAAGGCAAGTGGTATCATTTTAGAAAAGATTCGCACATGAAAATATCAGAGGTGCGAGACCCGGGATATTAACCCGCTTTACTCGGTTTCCTAAGCGAGCGCGTTCCCACTGGGCTACCACTGACACAACGAATGACAAAACGAAAAATTTGTTCCGCTATTAACATTTTAACAAAGGACTCGTTCTATCGATAATATTGTTATTTATCTAATATGAAATGATCCAGATTTGTTGCAATCTCTTTAATGAAAATTTAATAATAATTAAAATGTATAATAAATTATTATTATTGCCAAACTTAATGCACATGTCTCAGTAATCAGACAACTGAGCCCTCTAATAATATGAAGCGATGATAAAATAATACTGCTTTTCTCGTGGGTTTGCACGCGCAGTGAAGTACATTTACGTCATATATTTCAATATTACGCTTAATTCTGCTTTATGCATAGCAAAATAGTTTTATACATGTTTTTAATAAGCATTTATTTAATAAAAAAAAAGTTCGATTGGTGTCGCGCAAAAAAATACGAGCTACATATAATGAAAAAAAAAAAACAAGATATTATCCAATACTTTCTTACATTTACGCGAATATTTGACATTTTAAATAAAACTATCATCTCAAATTTTTTCGCGGATTTATTTTGATTTTTGATTCCATAAACACGTGTTTCGTGCATTTTCAAAAACAACTCTTTCAGCTGAAAAGATGTAGGTAAATACTCTAAAAATCAATAAGGATGTCACTTTGAAGGTATGTCGGTATTTTTTATATTCAAACAACAAAAAGAGTCAAAAAATTTTGAACCTACAACTTATTAATCAAAATCAAACTTGACGCAAGCGAAGGCGCGGGCATTAGCTAGTTCTATTATAAGGATACAGGAAAACCACTAAAATATAAAATTTTAACTCAGCCCAGTCACATTTTTCTATATTTCCCTTGACAGCAATGGCTACGTGCTTAGTAAAATTTAATAAACACGTAACCCCAATATACCAGACGATCGTCAAACAAATCATATTCAAGTACATACATACATAAAATAATTCAAACAGATGTAATCGCCTATAATAAGCAACTAATATAACAGCTTGGCAAATACGTAGCAAACTTCCTTTTCGATTTTATGACTTTTAAGAGATAATATTAAAAGGTTAACGTAACAACTGATATCTCAAAATAAATAATGCAATTGATATTTCACCGCTTTACTCGATAAACGGTGACGATTAAAAAAATTGCTCGCGAACTATAATTGGATCATCGCTAGTCAATCTGTTTGTTGGTCAAATTAGTAGGAACAGATGACGTTAAAACAAAATATAAAAAACATACTATATAGGTACATGCGTTTTTCGATGTAGTTTTGTTAAGACTTATGTAACGTAGTTTTAATTTAAAAAATAATATTTATCATAGAATTGACAAGTTTTACGTAGAAAATCAGATCTTCGGATATGTTCTGTTTAAGCCCGCCCGCCTTCTTTTTTCTATAACATTTCAATCTTTCACATCTCTCCGAATACTACAATATTTAATATAAACACATAAATTACAAGATTATTTGATGTTTTATCTATACATTGCCGATTCAATGGTGACGTCAGAAAGCTTGCGGCGTTTTATTGGTTGTCTTACGTAATAATACAAAAATCGTAAAATGTCATATATCATATTTACCATACCATCCAAAACAATTAATTTCTTGATTACGTCAGTAATCATTATAAATAAATAAATAAATATGTTGGGACATTTACACACGGCACCATCTAGTTCCATGGTAAGCTACGAGGCTTGTGTTATGGATACTAGATAGTTGATACACTACATATATATAACTTCAAATACATACATATTATAAATATAAACACCCATAACTGGAGTACAAACATTCGCGCTCACACAAATTCACAAATGAATGCCCCCAGCGGGACTCGAACCCGCGACTGCTGGCACAGCAAGTAGGGTCACTAGACACTGAGCCAAACGTGTCGTCATCATTAAAATCCATTTTAAATAAATAGAAATGCTTAAATAAATAAAAATACATATGAATTTGTAAAGATAAAAATGATTGCTGTTCTAGTGGTAATATGCAATTTCTATTATTATAAGTAAATCGTGAAGTCGTGAACGTTTTATTTGACAATACTGAGAACGGAGCTCTGCGGTATTTTGTGCATCTACTTTCACCAATATTAGCACGCCAATAGATTGCATCGACTGCTTCAAACAGTGCGCAAATGAATCTTTAAACTTAAAGATTGAAATATTTTTTTTTTTTGAGAAACCATTAAAGATACAAAGCTTCACAGTAAATACATAAGATTAACATAATATAAAAACGATATTCTAAAGACTTGTGAACGTCGACGCTTCTACGTATGAAGACTTCGAAAACATTAAGACAATAGGCAATCGGAAAAACTCGTGGAATTTTAATGCATATGGCATATGAGCAAATATTACACATCGCTTGCAAAATGAAATAACTAAGAATAAGAACCATACCTCGTGGGTAGGAGGTATTGACAGTTGAGTTTAAAAAAAAACGACTTTTTATACGACGACACGTTTGGCTCAGTGTGTAGTGACCCTACTTGCTGTGCCAGCGGTCGCGGGTTCGAGTCCCGCTGGGGGCATGCATTTGTGTGATGAGCACGAATGTTTGTACTCCAGTCATGGGTGTTTATATTTATAATATGTATTTATTTAAAGTTATATATGTGTAGAGTATCAACTATCTGGTATCCATAACACAGGCCTCGTAGCTTACCATGGAACTAGATGGTGCTGTGTGTTAATGTCCCAACATATTTATTTATTTATTATATTTTAGTCAAATTAGCTTGATCTAATGTCATGATTGGTGGTGGATTGAGATGCATATTAGTCGATCATAAGCGAATGGCAATCTCATGTTTCACGGCCTTCCGCTCTCGACTCGATTACCAGTGACGCCAGTGACGTTGCGCTGGCGCCGGGTGGCTCTTGCATTGTAACTTCGTCCTGGGAATACTTAAGATCTCATCGGAATAGTAAGTAACATCGCATATCGAACACATTACGTATGCAATTAGGGAGCATCAATTATTTACGTGAGCTCAAAATGGGGGAGTTTAGTAAAATCTGATTAAAAATCACACGTCAACTTTAGAAGAATATATATATATATATATATATATATATATATATATATATATATATATTTCCATTTATATTCAATATATATATATATATATATATATATATATATATATATATATATATATATATATATATATATATATATATATTTAGTTCCATTCTGCCCGCTGAAAAAATTTCACGGCTATTATAAAAAACATTTATTTCGAGAGTACGTGAACGTTGAATAATTTAAACAACCGCAGCATAAATCTCACGTGAGGAGGAAGGAGGATCCCACTAAATCTCATTAAATCTCACCAAGGGGAAGGGAGGGGTCAAAATTATGAGAAAAACAACTCACGCAATTAATAGATGTCCCCTTACTAATTGGTAATGGAAACAAGCAAAAATTTTCGAAGAGCACTAGAAAATTAGTAGCCAAATGAAAAGAACTGTTAGGTACTTTTTTAGCCGGCCTGTAAGACAGATACGATGCGCGTGAGTCACCGGCATACCGGCGGGCACCATGCACCGTACGTGTCAACTACCTATTTATGTCGCAGGACGAAGCGCAAATAAACAGCATCAAAGGGACGTCGGATTCCGCTCGGCGGTACGAGCCGCGGCCAAATGCAAAGAAAACAACCGCCATTGTCTACGGATGAGTTATTTTTGCTAATAGATGTACATATAGGTGGTTACTTAGCCAATATTGAAAACTGTTGCTAGCTTAATACAATTTACATAAAATATACAATAATACCAAATAAGTAAGGAATAATAGGGTTACTACCATTATTAAAGCAATATGTACATGTATAAAGTACTAGTAATGCATTATGTACCTACAGCATATCTAAGATATGTTTTTTTGTACAAAGAAAGCTTCATTTCTATGGTCTTATAAGAAAAGACCATAGAAATGAATTGTATAAAAAACCAGTCTATATTTAAATATATTTAAGCATATAGGGAAAATGATTCATATTCTCTTCATATTATAATAATCATATAAAATTATAAAATAAATTTATTATTTATTATTAAAATAATTAATTCACTCTTATAAATTTAAATTTCAATTATTCATGTAAATAGAATAAAAAATGACTTGGTATGTATAGATCAGGTATTCCCAACCAGGCGAGCACTGGGGCGGCGTAGAGTTTATTTTGTATAAGTTAAAGTTAAAATAAATAAATAATGTTAAAATAATGTGTTTTATTATAATAAAAAAAATAAAAGGATTTTTTTTATAATCCGGGGAGGCTCAACAGAAGAAAGGTTGGGAAACCCTGGTATAGACAGAAATCTTAACACCTGACAGATTCCCTAAGACATAATGTAAAATAAATTATAATTAAATGTTAAAAATATGTATATATTTTTTAAATTAAAGTACTTTTATTTTTATAGTATTAATTAATAAGACATATTATGAATTTTTAGAATAATTTTGAAAACTTAATCAAATTTGAACATAACTTTTTTATGTAATATTGCTTGCACATGTTAAAAAATATGCAGCTATAAATATGCAGCCCGTAATATACAATTTTGATACTTCCCAACAAACAGTACATGCATATACAACAAACAACATGCATTACATAATATATTATACTAGCGACTCACCCTCGCTTTGCTTCGGGTTCGTCCCTAAACAAAAACTAATCTATCCCACGGGACCTGTACACTTTTCTGGGATGATATATAGCCTATAGCCTTCCTCAGTCAACAGGCTATCAAATGCAAAATTAATTTTTCAAAACGAATCAGTAGTTCCTGAGATTAGCACGTTCAACCAAACAAACAAAAGAACAAACAAACTCTTCAGCTTTATAATATTAGTATAGATATATTATATGAATAAGTGATATATATCAATACATTCAATATTTAGTGGCTCAGCATCTTAAAAATATGTATGTTGTTAGTCTCGATAATTTAATTTTAAATTATTTATTATATGACAGATGTACTAATGTAAAAGTTGTTGGATAGAAGTAAAAAAGCTGAAAGAAGTGCAGTATTTTAAGACCAGCTTAAAATATGACACATTAAGTATAATATTAGGCAATTTTATTATTTAGAATTCAGCTTAAACTCCAATTGAATGTAAAAATTTGGAGAACAAAGTAATTTAATCAGTACTATGTTATCAGATCCATGTTTATCTTATGTTTGAATTAGTAGATCGTAATGTTGATATTATCAGATATATAGAAGGCGCCAAGTCAAATGACTCACCTTTCATCCTCAGGAGGTGGAGGTGGTTCATCCTTCCCGTCACTAGTGTCGCCAGCCTGGAGGCCGTCCTGAGCCACGTCTGGAGCACTATCACAGGCATTCACATTCACATTGCTCATCACTGCGCTACTGATCGCGTGAGACACTACCGCACTAACTGGGCTACCGAAGCCCTGACTGTCATGGACCGGGGCAGCCGCGTTTGTCACGTACGCGGTAGAGTTCACGGGCATTGATACCACAGGAGAGTTAGTCCCCGAAACCGTAGCCTCAACAGGAGCTACGCTACTTTGAGACATTACTGGCACGACGCCACCGTAGCCCAGAGCCATATTAGTCTGTGATTGCACCACATTCGGGTGAACCGCTCCACCCATTCCAACTGGCATGTTTTGCTGCATTGACATCGGAATATTCTGGTGTGCCATTGACACTTGCGGTACTGGTTGATTAGGAACATATTGAACACCACCCATCTGCCCTTGAGCTTGCTGCTGCATCATATTTTGAGGCTGGGTCATATGTGAAGGCATCTGTTGACCCACATTTGCCGGTTGCATGAATATAGGATCAGATGCCGGCATTTGCATATTTGGTTGATTCTCTAAAGTCATCTGCATACTTTGGGGAGGGGCAGTCATGATTTGTATGTTTCCTTGGGGCACATTTCCTTGCTGTGGAGCCATAGTGTGCACTGGTGCCTGTTGTTGGCCGGCTAGGCTTTGGAGATTCGCTGGCAATGTAGACCCTTGGGGTTGAGTAGCCATCGGTTGCAGATTAGTAGGAAGAGTGGCACCTTGCTGTGATGTAACAATACTAGACAGCACCTCCTGAGGCAAGGTCTGGCCCTGCTGCGACATCTGAGATTGTTGTGTATGATATTGAGGAACATTGTGTTGTTGTTGAACCATGGGTTGTTGCGATGAAGGAATGGTTGCATTAATCATTGATTGTGGATTAGGTTGCTGGTTAACTGCTTGATTGTACTGTGGTTGAGGGACACCCATGCCTTGTTGTTGCATTTGGGGGTGTATTCCAGGAACCACTGACTGCTGAGGCTGGGATGGCATTTGGTGCATCTGAGTTTGCATTTGTGAAATCTGTTGATTAGTCGCAGTCAACTGAGTGGGCATCTGCATTTGTTGCATATGGTTTGGCATTTGCTGGTTTAATGCCTGAATTTGAGCCTGACTAGACAAATGCTGCAGTTGGGCTTGTTGTCCCATTGCCTGTTGACCTTGTAGGTGGTGACTTTGCCCAATATTGGGAATCTGGGCCTGTTGCATTTGGTGAATTTGCTGGGGATTAGGCTGGCCTTGAATGGGTTGCATTTGAATTTGTTGCATTTGCGCTTGTTGTCCGGGAACTTGGGTTAATTGACCTTGATTAGGTATACCCTGCATTTGGGGCATCTGCTGCTGTATTTGCATATTAGTGAGTTGGGTTGGAGGCAAATGTTGACCCATTTGTTGCATTTGCTGGTTAGGAATTTGTTGCATCTGTTGTGGCATTTGTTGGTGCATGGGTATCTGTTGCATTGTGATACCTTGAGACTGTGCAATCACTTGCTGTAATTGATGCTGTGGAAAGCTTTGCGGGATCTGTTGCACTTGTTGTTGTTGATTGGATTGGGGATGATTTGGGGCTGTATTTTGCATAGTGATATGTGTCATACTCTGGGGGTGTTGTTGCCCAACTTGCTGATTAGATTGTAAATTTTGGTTTGGCATCTGTTGAGGCATCTCTAAAGGTGGAGACTGCACAGACACAGACTGATTAACTGGTATCTGTTGTTGCACTATATTAATTGGTTGAGTCAAAGATTGTCCGGGGGAAGCCATAGGAAATTGTTTCTGAACACTTTGATCCATTTGCTGCACTGCATTCACTTGATCTTTAGGTACTTTATTACCCAGATCATTACACATATCATCATGTTGACTATCATTCATTACTACTCCACTGTCAGGAGCTTGTAGGTTATTAGTCTCGGTCACATCCAAATTATTATTAAGTGTGATAGGTGCATTTTGTTGAGTAGTGGTATGATCGAGATAGTCCATACACATCCATCTGCCACGGCGAAAAGGCTCAGTACTTTCAATTTTCACTACTTTAAAACGTTCATTTCTAACATGTTCTTGTATCTCCTTCATTCCTTCTTGGGGCTTCGAATTGCCTATAAGGTTGATAATGCTGCCCGTTCCGGCATTAGTGACACTGACATGCATGTCATTTACTTCAGTGTTATTACTATTTGGCACTGATCCTCCTATTTGATTGGTATTGTTGTCCTGGCCGACGATCGCGAGTCCGTACTGCGAACTAGTCGGAATGACTGGAGCACAACCTAGTGATGCACTCGACGCGTTGTAAAAAACGTCGTCTTTCGAAAAGGTATCTTCTGAGTAGCTCGGAGTTTCATTCTCTATATCGGTCACCCTTGAGATGTCATCGGTGTGAGATTCGTCTAGATCGTCAGCGGAGTCGTCGCCTGCATCAGTGCTCACCCGAGAGCCAACAGTCACACTGGTTATCTGAAAGGAAGATATTTTCCTTGGGTTATGGGCGGATTGCAGACTCGTCGGGTGAGTCACTCCCTTCTCTGATTCGTTCAGTCGAAGAGATTCACTCGTAGTACGATGAACAACGTTGTTATACTTGTTTTTTTCACTAGTTTTATGTGGCTTTTGAATCAGATTGTCAGCCATTATGCCGTCCGACTCGAATGACTACCTAAAGAAAATTTCACTGTTTATTGGCCTAAGAGACATTTGACAGACTTTTCAAACACTAAAACATATCTAAAATAAAACCATTGTACACTCACAATTTCACAAACACAGTAATTTAGCTATTAAAGTCCTTAAAATTCATTAGTAAACACACACAGATGTGAACATCTTTCAGACGGCAGCAACATGGCGGCCATTTATGCGCAATGCATTATGGTTGACAATTTGCAGTAGACTATAGACATCGAGACCTACTTTTCTTGAAAATGCCTCTGCGATCGATAGATGTCGCTACTGTTTCATTTTTTTTAAAGATCAATGTTATTTTGATAGAACGCGTGGATATACATATTAAAATAATTTTATTATATTAGTATGTTATAAGTAAGTACTGATAAAAATATATCTTTACAATTTAAATTGTTAACAGTCTGTGTGATGTTGTTCACTTGGGAGACTGAATTACAATAAAGAACATTATTTATATAGTAATAAAATATTATTTTCATTGTAACTTTTGAGTTTCCATTAATTGAACTAATTTAAAGGTGATATACGCCTGAGATATATAATTTTGTACAATTACTTTTCATATTATATATTTAAACATTTTACTTACCTAAATTACATTTTTAAATATTTTACTTTCTTTATTATCCTTTAATAGAACAACACAAATTTTTAATAGATATACTTAGGTATTAATATCAATTTGATCAGGTATCTATATTTAAAAAATAGTTTCTTGTTAATATTTGGTTTACTAGTAATGATTATTATGAGGAAGATAGATGTTGAGAAATTTATAAATAGAACAATATTTAATCATGATGCCAACTTGGTCAATATAGTTCTATAGTTGAATGTAGATATATTGTATCTGTGCTGACAATTAATATTTCACTATTCGACACTAGATGGCGATACTACAAAAAGTTTTATAGTCAAATTATTATGGCTTTGTTAATTCGCGTATAGATGGCGCATCAAGAAAATTCTATAATAAAATCACTCAATTTAATAAAACTGTTGAAATCAGTGTCTTATTTATTTTTATATTAACTTAATATAATAATTACTACGGTATCATATTATTTGTTTTAATCGACTTATTCTTTAATTTGGTAAACTGTATAAACGTAGATATACATAATATGTATTTGTTTCAATTGTTCCAGGGTGGATACTTTATGACCAAGAGAAACTAATCACGAATCATCTTTTCAGTAAAGAATTGGAAATGCATCTGATAGAGAACCCTAAAAGCTGGCTAATGCTTTTGTCAAAAAATAAGCCCATACATAAGAGAGCCATTTTTATAAAAAATGTAAACATGTCAGTTAAGAGGATTGTGAAGTGTCGATACGCGGCGCGAGTAGGTTTGAAAAAAATGCTATCCATACCGATCGCTTTGTCAACCCTTATAGTGCGATAGAGAGAGTTGCAAATCTTAGAGGCAATTACCTACATTTCCTGTTTGAAATATTGTTTCGGGCGATAACGTTTTCACCCCCCTAAATATTTACGAAATGAGACAATTTTGGTCTCATTAGATTTAGTACACCTTAATCTAGGTCTGTACGTTTTCCTTTTTTAGTAATTCAGTTTAGTTTAATTAAAAAAAAAACTTGAGGAAGTTTTTAAGTCAAAAATACAAATATTTAGATGCAAATAACTTCTATCTTACGCAATATTTCTTAAAAATAAAAACGTACGGACCTAGTTTTTCATTATATCTGCAACATTTCCAAAAAATATTAAAATTAGTCTATATTAATGGGGGGAAAAACGTTATCGCTTTTTGTATGAAAATTTACTTTTTTATTTAGCTTCACAATCCTCTTAACGCTTTTAATTTAATAGAGAAATTAACGAATGGATGTTTTTGGTTTATGGAACAACTAATTCAACTAACATAGAAAGCGTCGAGTGTACAATTATTCTAAAGTACCTATTAAGTTATATCTATGCTATAGCATAAAAGTATATTTCTATTAATTAGTATGAATAGTTAGGGGAAGAATTTAATAAGCAAATGATATTTTCTTTGAATTTATCTTATTTTTATCTTATCTTATAATGATATATTATTTATTTTTTGATATGGTTTAACATAATAAGTATGTATGGTACATGTAACTTATAACTTAAATAATTATCTAGCTAGGTCTTTGTGTTTATTTTATATCCAAATAGCTTATATAAAAGCATTTTTGATTTAAAATATGATTGGTTGAAAGAGTATAAAAATAAATTTTTCATTTACGCAATATATATTTAATTGTTTTAGTATGATATATTTGTAACTCACAGTATCTAGAGGCACGGAAGTTGCGCGCTATTTCACGATGGGCGACTTCATCTCGGGAACTAAGACCCAAACAGGAGCGCCCCGACCTCAGCTATTACCCGCAAGGTCTTCAGATCACCAGTCGATTTAGCATCCCCACCAATCGCGGTGACACTTCTTAAACGAGGATAATTTGCTATTATTTGTAAATTGGCGTCTCACGACGTCCGCTACGGCCCGTCGGCTTCGCAGTCGGTCGGGAGCTCGGGACCTTCCTGGCTTCCCGCTGCCACCGTCGAGATATAATACCTAAATAAATAATCGTCACATCACCTTTACCGCCGATCCGAGCGTCAGTCGATAAGATATAACTCGTGCACAAACACTAAAACTTAGCTAAGAAAATGTGAATACGCGCACGCAATGGCAAAATCGTTTGATGATATACGAAAGAAGTACGAGGACGATAGTAATATGGACGACGACGATGAAGAGTCACCAGGATGCTGGCGGAGGATGATAGTCTGGTTGCGGATAAATCCGAATCTCATAATGTTGAAAGTGACACTATTCGTGATGTATGGAGCGACGGCATCTCTTTTACCATATCTTACGATACATATGCAAAGTATAGGGCTGACTGTGCCGGAAATTTCTTTCGTGTATTTGGCGTTACCATTCACTACCTTTTTAAGTCCTCCAGTAACTGGTAAGTTTGATTTCATTGCCAAAACTTAAAATGTATAGATTATTATATATATAGATGTTTTTTCACGTTCTTGTAGGGTTTCTGGTTGATCGCTTCGGAGAGTACAAGCCTGTAGTCATCACAGCTCTAATATTGAATGCGGGATTTCATCATTCGTTGCTTTTGATACCCCATCAGGAAACACCAGGAGTGATGCCATCGGCTTATGTTATGAGGCACCCAATTAAACGGAGCGTAGAGGTATTTCCCTAGTTTTGTTGTAATTTAATAGAAAAACCTATATTATCTTTAACTAACATAAGTACAAATTTAATAAGTAACTAAAAAAAAACAATTTATTATATATTCCCGGATTATATTAATCTATTTTATGAACAGCATAACATTTACCATTAGGTAATTTGTAACGAATATTTTACGCTTTCTCGTGAAACTGATAGACATCAAAAAAATTTGAGTTGTTCTAAAATCAACGTTAAAGGTCCCTTGTTACGCAGTTGCAAACTTACCTCCTGTCCTCTAAGAATTTGAGCAAATCGGCCTCATCCGGATTAACCAGTCTTGTCATACCGCGAGACTCTGTGTTAAGAGAATAAAGCTAAATTTATGCATATTAACGGCTATGAGCTCATTTTGTTGTTAGGATACAGCTTGATAGTATGAATACTCCTGAAACTTCAGTAAATAATACAACTTAAATTGTTATTTAATAAGTCAATATAAATCAAACAATATGTCTTAAATTTCAACGATTAAACGATTTAGCCACTTAATATTGTAATATGTAGATATGGTGGAGTCCATGCCCCAGTCGAGAGTGTCCTGATGAAGATGAGCAGGTTGATTTCGTGTTGGACCGGTGTGTGGACCACTGCATGTCTAGACCCACTGAGAGACCTCCAAGTGATCCAGCTGACGATAAAGATGATATTGACTTTCATATATCACAAAAGATTTATCCACCAAATTTGTCGAATACCAGGTTATATATATACATTTACTTTGTTTCAGATAGTACATTAGAATTTCTTTATGTGCTTCACTAAACTTTTAACATAATGATAGCGTTATATTAGGATGACGTAGAACTATTTTCTCTTATTTATATTTCCATGCGCTTTATTTTTCTAGGAATTATTTTGCTCTCTTTAGTAGTATTAAATCCTGTAACAGAATCATATACGCCATATCATACACAAGTTAAGTGGCAATACCTACTAGCCGGGCAGGAAACATTAAAATAATAATCATATACGGTTAATACAATAATTTGCACCATCATGTAATCGAAGCCGCGATTTCTTTATTATTTTTGAATATAACTTTTGATTATTTCTTAAATAGCCAATTTCATTTCGTCAACAATTAAGTTTTAAGTTAATTTGAATTTAAAACATATGAGAAATCTTGCAATTAATAATTACCATCATGTCTACGTCAGTTTACCTAACGTTAAAACCATTAATAGTCCTGTAAATAAACGGAAACGATACTACAAACATTTAAATGGTTACTAAGCCTTCCTTAGAGCCTATGGATTTGGCAAGATAACAAGTACATTCAACTGTGCAATTTATATTGTTTTTTATCTTCTATTTTAGATTTTGTAACATTTCCGTATTATTTTTTATCATCGTTTCATTGAAATTTCATCAAAGTTCATTGTGAGGAGCTTCATTTTGTGATAGCAGGTATAGAATAATTGAGGCTTCTCTCCAAAATACACCAAGAATTAAAATTTATAATGTCTTCAATAAAATCATAGTTAAAAAAACTCGTTACATCACAACGATTGCCAAATATATATTTTTTTAGCTTTCTAAATATGACTGAAGAAGAGGAAGAATTTAATGATGCAGCCTTCTTCTTGATAGAAGTACACGATGATTTGGGTGAACCAAAAGAACAGCTCGGCATTGAAATGGAAAGGGTTTGTAATATTGCTCAATATATTAATCTGAGTGACTAAATTTACGCAGAAATGTGTACTTTTATAGTTTTTTATATCTGTTTAGTAAAGAACGTAAACAGTGACGCACATTGGATTAGTGTAAAGGAAATGTAATTGCCATTCCACAAAGATGTTTTCACAATACAAACACTATTATTACGAGAATGTCTCAATGACCAGCATTTCGTATGGTATGTTTGGGGTCTATTTAACAATTTTGCAAAAGCGGTTAAGAATTTAGGTCGATCTTCCGAGATGATTTAAACTAATAAAATTGATCGACTCTTTAATATCAAATAAATTACTTTTTTACTTTGATGATTTCTATAGTAAAAGGTGATGTAATAATTTTTTATCACCAATTGGATATCACTTTGTTAATTTATGTAAGTACTAGCAACTTAGCTCGGAAGCCTAGGTAGCCTATGTGTTAATTCAGGTCAAATCTATTTAAATAGTAAATTTCATACATATCTGTCTATCTTACGTGAATAACTATGAAAAGCGTACACATACACACAAACTTTCGCATTTATAACAATAGTCATATTATGTAAATTTTAACTCATAAGTAATATGATTGTTTCATGACGTTATTATCATTGTTGTAGGACGACAATGATACAGTAACGGATTTCAGATCAAGGTTTGGCGAGAAACTTCTGCTTGCACAAGGTGTAAACATCACCGCGTTAGATAAAGAGGATCTAAGATGCGGCGGGTTGGTGATGCTGCATAATATGACGAAACTATCTCAACAACGACTTGAGAGTTTGGCAGCTGATTGTATGGTACAGAAATGTGATTTTAGGTAAGTCCATGAAAATCTCTTTGGTTCTACAGCATTTTAGTTTTTGGGTCAGATTTTATGTTGTGTTTACGTAGGAGATAATTATTAATTGATGGAAGATACATGTCACTAAAGCAATTGTACGGTCACCAAGGACCAATTATTTTTACATTTAATGTTAAATATAATACTCTACACTCCATGAGCAATAAGCGACCACGACAATTATATAAATAGTTGATCTCTCCGGCCATGGTCTCGGTCGCGATCGTCAAGGGCGTGGGCTCTTAAATGTTACGTCTTTTACTATAAAATCTCTTCTGAAGTAAACCTGATTTTTTGTACTTTAGGATTTTATTATCAACCTTTCCATTTTGATATTTACTTGTACCTTTACTTTTAGAAAAGGAGGTCCGGATATATGCCCACCGGATTACAAAGAGAGCGATGACAAAACCTTCTACATATACTTCTTTCTACGTTTCATGGGAACTATAATGTTATCGGCAGGAGTCACCATCATGGATCCCATAGCTTTAACCATGATACAGAAATATGGTGGAGATTTTGGTAGAGAAAGACTATTTTCAAGCATCGGAATGGCTATATTTTCACCTATCACAGGCATGTTGATAGATATGCGAAGCAAACAAGTCGGTAAGTAGTTTTGCAATCGCTATCTTCAATGTCAATAGTGTTAAACGTTTTGTTTTGTTTCAGGTTACTATTTAGCTTTCTGTATTTGTTACGCTTTTCATATCAGTCAAGTTAAAACGCATTTATTTGTTATATATCATGATAATGGATGATATTTAATAATTTTTAATAATATATTTGTTTTTTTGCACTTTTGTGATAGTATTGATGTTAATTACGCACAGTGCAGCTATAATGCATATTGTTTTCAAATATTTTTTTTAATAATTTTGAAATATTATTTGATTAAAAATTAGTCAACAAAAGTTCATGTAATAATATCCTTTGTGAACTTCATTAACATTATTCATTATAATAATGATAATTAAAACAGCTTTCAATATAAGCTTGGAGAAAGCTTTCCAAATAGCAAAATATGGTTGAAGTATTTAGCGTTTTTTATTATTTATTTTTATCCAAATATTAAGCTTCCAACAAAGCCAACAAATTGATAATTATTTTTATACTAGCTAATCTATCTCTGTGCCAAATTTCATAGAGATTCGTTTAGCCGTTCTGGCATGAAAGAGTAACAAACCTATCCCACAGGAACCGTACATTTTTCCGGGATAAAAGTAGCCTATGTGTTATTCTGATGTATAAGCTATATTATTGTAAAGTTTCATCAAAATCCATTCAGTAGTTTTTGCATGAAAGAGTAACAAACATACATCCATACATACATTCTTGCAAACTTTCGGGTTTATAATATTAGTAGGAAGAGCAACTCTGAAGTCTATTCGTCGGTTATTTATCTATATATACCTACATATATACATGTGTAATGTATGTCTGTACGTATGAGGAATCGAATATTATAACAAATTTATGCTTTATTTCAGGGTACACAGATTACTCAGCGGCATTTTACACGTACGACGCTCTGCTTCTCATATCGGCTATAACAGTCGCTGTTATGCCATTAGGTGCAAAATTACCAGCTGACAACTTATTACGCGATCTAGTTAATATAATTAAAATGCCACACATAATTATATTCATTTTCTTCCTCTTCGCATTGGGCAACTTTTGGGGATTCATCGAATCGTATCTGTTTTTGTATTTGAAGGAATTGGGTGCGCCAAACTTTTTGTTGGGTAAGTCTAGATTATTATTTTATTAGATTTATGTGAATATTTGACATTTTAAATAAAACTATCTTTTCGGATTTTTTCGCGGATTTATTTTCATTTTTGGTTCCCGACGTTTCGAACGCTTTACAGTAATCATGGTCACGGGAGAGACTAAGGTTTTAGATGTCTCATAGGCATTACATAGTTGTTACACACAGCCTACCCACAAAATAAAATGAATCCAAAATTTTTAAAAATGACACCAAAGTACCTTACAACATTTGTTAATTTTAATATTAAACAGTTTTATAATTTTAATAAGTTTTATTATGGGACATTATTTATTTGGTTTTAGCTGTTATTATAATAATTATTCCAATTTTTTTTAGAAAACGTTACAGGTTGCCACCACCGAAATCGATCAGGAGAGCTTAAATATTTTACTTAGGCATATTTTAAATTGGTTTTTCCCAGGAATAACAGTAACAGTGGGTACTCTATCAAGCATCCCGTTTTTGTACGGCGCTGACGCCATCACCTCGCGCATAGGTCACGTGAATGTCATCATCGTCGCTTTCTTCTCACACGCGGCGAGACTCGTCGGATATTCCTTCATTGAGTAAGTTATTAATTATAATTATACATAATAATAATAATAATTTATCCGTTTTAATATCCTAATGTAAGGTTCAGATCTCCTTTCAACGCCCGCGAGGATCAGGCCGCAGTCCATGCTATTTATAGTATAAGAGTTAGCATTTTTTACATGTCTTTGAAAACTAGTTAAGTTGTCAGACATGTAGGTTTGCTCACGATGTTTTCCTTCCTAAGATAAGTTTTAATCATATTAAAAACGATTCGATCATGAAAATATCCAAAGGGCACATTAATTAAATGTTTAACCTTATAATATTACTAGCGACTCACTCTCGCTTTGCTTCGGGTTCTTCCCTAGACAAAAACAAATCTATCCCACGGGAACCGTACATTTTTCCGGGATGATATATAGCCTATAGCCTTCCTCAGTTAACGGGCTACTCAATGCAAAAAGAATTTTTCAAATCGGATTAGTAGAACCTGAGATTAGCGCGTTCAACCAAAAAAACAAACAAACAAACTCTTCAGCTTTATAATATTAGTATATTAGTATAGATAAATATGGGCGTTTGTTCATTCGTCTTTCATTCATGTAGTGGTTAGTGGAGCAATGAATCAACGAATCCATAGTCACTGCCTCAGCGGAGCAAACGTGGGTCATTGGGCTTTTGATAAATGTAAAACAATTACTGCATTCACGCCAAGTAATACTAATCTACTCTGAATTTAATTCAACATTCTTTCCTTTTGGTCGCGGCCTAAATAGTTAAATCCCATATATATAATAAATGCGAAAGTTTGGATAGGTTTGTTACTCAATCACCCCAGAATGTCTGAACGGATTTGGATAAAATTTGGCACAGAGGTAGATAATAGTCTGGTATAGCACATAGGTTACTTTTTATCTTGGAAAAATGTACGGTTCCCGTGGGATAGATTTGTTTTTGTTTTTTCACAAGGGTGGAACCCACCAAGCGAGGGTGAGTAGTTAGTAGATCATAATTATTATTTTATGTAACATTATAGTAAAATAAGGCTAAGCACAAATCATTACAACTGCGATATAGAAATCGCAGTAATAGTAGTGGATTGGGTCCTTCGTAGATTTAGTATTTTGGCCCATTTTTAGAATTGTTTGACTCAAAGAACTGCGATCGGAGCCATTTATGTCGTAGAGAATATAATTGAGCAATTCTTGAATGTATATTTTATTTTGTGTATCTCGAAAACGGCTCTAACGATTTGGATCAAATTTTGTATTTAGATAGGGTTATTTATGCTTTTTAAGTTTTAATCTATTTAGGTGTCTTTTGTGAAAAAATGTAATTTTTACATCTTTTCCCAAAAAAATAATAATATGAATTTACATAACATCGAGCGAAACTGATTCGCCCAGGTACTTAACATGTGAGTCGCTAGTTGCCTATAAAACCTAGACATTGCCTAGGTATATTTGAGATATGTGAATGCAGCGTTTGACAATTAGTGACACAACAATCGCCGCTTATCTGATAAACTTGTATTATTCAATTGCACTGAGATTGGAAGATTGCAAAGACAACATTATTACTGTTACAGTACATTATATGTATACAGATGAGAATATCATTTAAATGTATACGTGGGCGGGGGAAAAATTATTTTCAGGAAGGTGCTTCTTGATTATTCACATTGAACTACTAACTAATCTTTAAATTATTACTTTATAATTTTTACTCACAAATGTATTATTTTTATAATATCTAAATTTAAACAGGGATTTCTTTAACTTTTAATGCAAATGCACTCCTTTGCACCCTTGAAAACTTTTTGAAATAGTCATCATTATACAGAGGCCGAGTCCAAAATGTTTAGTATTTTCGTCTGTCTGGGAACGCATCATGATAAAACCACTGGACAGAGTTTGATGAAATTTGGTACGATGATAGCTAAAAAAGGATACTTTATACTGCGGTAAAGTATCTCATCTCTGAGAAATGTATACTAAACGTTAAAACGTAACTCTATAAATTTGATATAACGTAAGGCCTGTACGTAGCGTATGTGTCTGACTGACATTATCTTCTCAATTGGAGACCACGGATTCGATTTCGCTTAGATTGAATATATATAAATATATAATTATCTTCCTTAGACTAAGTATAACGACAAACGTCTAATACGTAAGTTGTAGAAAGCGAATAATAGACCGAACATCTACTTTCTCTTTTTATTGTTTAAAGAAACTGAAATGGATCGTTTTCTTTATGTAATAACTTCTTATCAAACAGACAATCATACATACAATGTTGTATACAATGAATAGTGTAAGAATAATAACATAAGTTCTATAAACGGTGTGTGGAAGTCACTCCTACGATCGTTGTGCTCATAAACTTGACAATGCTTGATCGTCATAAATACATTTACTCGGTAAATGGTATTTTAATGGAAAAGGACGAAGTGACATGTTTAAGATTACGTAGTGAAGAAGGAAATACGGACTCTAAATAGAATAATAAGAAGGAAGGAGTTTAAATTAAAGTTTATTTTCAAATTGGATTAGTGTATAGAATAACGTTTAAAAAAACCTGCAGTAGTTTTTTAAAATGTATACTGATTTTGGGGGTTCATTTTTTTTTGAAGTTTTTATAGGAGTACACTTAAGTTTAAACGATTTTCATTATTATTTTTAAATAATAATTAAAAAAAGAAGTAAAATGGAAGATATCGCCTTGCACAGAATATTTATTATATCCGAATTAGGTACTTCCTTTTTACATACATATAGACTCGCTAAGGAATACTTAATTTAAAGCAACGTTCAGTAAAATGGAATTTTAATATAAGCAGCACACAGCTTTAGGCTCTATCTAGGTCAAGAATCGAATCAGTGACCGAAAACCTTTTAGGCAGGTACCTAATAGATAAATGGACAATATAGTCATATAATAATATACATATTACATATCATAGGATTTTTATGTTATATATTTTTATTATTTGTCTATTCTATAGAAATTCCTGGTGGTGTTTTCCATTTGAAGCCATGGAGTCACTTTCTGTGCACCTGATGTGGGTCGCAGCGGCAACATACTGTGCTATGTTGGCTCCAAAGAGCTTACTTGCAACATTGATTGGTGTGCTGGGCATGGCACATTTCAGTCTGGGTGGGTATTCCAGAAATATATCTTTACATATGTACATACATATATTCATTGTTCTTTTTTATAAAATTATTTAAATTAGAACTCGATTATTGCTTATGATAATGATGTCAATATCTAGTGATATACGTATTAGTAATCTTATAAATGAGAAAGTTATTATATTTTGTCGTTCTTTTACTTAACAAGGGATATTATTAACATTATTATTTATATAAAGACAGTTTGAAAGGAATTTTGTGGGCTGGAGAGAGCTATAAGATACTTTTGTCCCGGAACAATGTTAGAATCCCTAAAAAGAAGACTAGTTTCCAATAAAGGAGAATATTTGAAAAAAAATCTGACGAATATTACTCAGTAACAGTAGACTATGTGTTACTCCAGGTTTTATCTACTATATATTAAATTTCATCCAAATCCATTCAACCGTTTTTGTTTGAAGGATACATATACACATGCAAACTTTCTTATATAAACTTGTCTCTTTTTAGTAAAAGAAACAAGTTTACATACGCTATATTATACAAGCAGAACCCGCGGCTACGCCCGTGTTCAATCTACAAAAAAATCTTTTGACTTTATGTTGTATAAAAATTTATATAATATTGTTCATACAAAAATACTTAAATCGCGATTAAAAATTGGGAGGGTGGGGGGTAGGAGGGTGAAAAATACTTTACGACCTATTCTCATACCTACCAAATATACAAAAAAATCATTAAAATCGGTCCAGCCGTTTCGAAGGAGTGCGACCACGAACATCGTGACTCGAGATATTTATATATTAGATATAGCTATAGACTAAATAACATTTATTCAATGGATTCCAGGTAGAGGTAGTGGTAGTTTTGGGGGCGGTCTCCTGATTGCTTCATTAGGAACTAGAGAGGCGTTCCGTTATATGGGATTAATAGCATTCCTTGGTGGAGTGTTATATGGACTTCTGCATTATTTCTGGCTTAGAAATATAACTATGAAGAGGATTCCTGATGTCTGTGATCCGGATACTGGTAAGTGCTAAATAGAATATTAAAAAAAAACTTACTGACTGACTTTATAAGGTCGTGAAAGTTTTATTAAAATATGTCTAGCTAATTATAAAAATAAAATTTACTAATATTTTTTATATACATAATAGTATACGTTATTAATAATATTAAAATGAATAGATTTATGTAGTTACTACAAGTATTCATTATGACATCATTACGCTTGCAAAGATTCCTGGTGCAAAACAGAATTTTTTTTTGGGCGTTTGTTTTTATTCATTACTAAGCTATTAAAACTTAACGCATCCAAGTGATTCGAGCGTAACTCACTTGTACTTCATAAAACTGTATGGAGTATGTTCGAGTTGTGTAAAAGTTTTTACGGAATAGTGAGAATAAGTCCATCCAAAATTCATAGTAAACAAAAATTTCACCATAACGAAATATTTCAAGTAAGGTTTTTCCATAGAAAGCGGCGAAGGCGATAAACTAAACGGCGAACCGCTGCGCAAGGACGCTGAGACCATGATCTCTCTTGAAAGACTTCACATCATCACCCGCTTCAACCCACTTGGTTCTTTGCATTCACTTTCCAGAGGATCCAGAGCCAGAGTAAGACACGATTTTTACACTATTTGTCTTCTTTTGTTTATACATATATTCGAGTACGAATACAGACAAAAAATAATTTTTAGAAGTATCTAAAAATTATTTTTTGTCTGTAGCGATTATTTTATTTTATATATATTATGGAAAAATTTACGTGGTAATTTTGAAATTGCAAATCACTTATTAATAAAAATTGAATATTTTAAAGCGATAAATAATAAAGATTTCTAGCGATAAATCACAAAACTAACTTGAACCGTTGAAATTACTATTTATGTTAATATTAAAGTTTATATATACTACACAAAGTATCCACAGGCAATAAAAAAATTAAAATTGTTACTGTTAAATAATAGTACTGTAACCGACTGTCGTTAGTTTCAAAAACAACCACTAGGGAAATTTGATCACTGTCAATATAATTATAATTATGTAATATAATAATATTATTATGAAGGCAGTGGTAGCACAGTGGTAGCGCGCTCGCTTGGGAAACCGAGTGAAGCGGGTTCAAATCCCGAACGAAGGCCCGTGCCCAGCTATGGGACGTTAAAAAGGACTGAATACAATATAATTATATTTTCTTTTATAGCTTTCCCAAGGCGACATAAATGAGTTATGTCGCAGTCGTAGTGGCAGCAACAGCCAACGCCGATGCAGTAATATTGAAATATCGCCCAAAACTCCCCAAAGTTCAGCCTCGAAAGTAGATCTTTTGCGATCGGCGCTAGAGATCAGCCATCAACAAGGAAAAGGGCATATTATATCAAATCCCGTGTTGTCCAGCCAGAACAGACCACATCAATATAAGGTGAGGCATATAATTTTTTTTAAGACTTTACAAAGGGATATAAGGTTTTTATGACCTTTCATAATTTATTCAGGAATTTTGGCATTACCATCTCATAAATTTGTCTCTTTGTAATATTAAAATGAATTGAATATTCTAAGTAAAATTAGTCATGCGTAAAAGGACAAAATACTATTCAGATACTTGTTTCTTCTTTTTAATTAATCCCAGTTCATAAACATGGAATAAATTTTTGTTTCTTTATATACTACTGACTTACCCTCGCTTTGCTCGAGTACTTCTTTAGGTACGTTTTGGGAAGATAAATGTAGCATTACTATTAGGATAAAGATATATGCTATTGCGAAATTTTTTGTAAGCTTTTTTAAGACCTACAAATTTCTAGTACATTGTTATGATGTATCTTTTAAGGTTTACTCAGCGTTAGTCATATCTAAGGAATTGACAGAATCAGTTATTGTGTTTTCCCGTGAGAATTAAATATTTTCCTGTAGTAAAAGGCCTCCTAAATGTTGACCCAAGTAATCAGTGATAACTAATTAAAATTTAGTTCAAATTCGTTCTATATTTTTGCGTGAGAGGCACACTGATATGCAGACAAATAAACAGACACACAGACAAACAGACAAAAATATCAACAACTATTGTTTTTGGGTCTATATTCTGTACATAATACATAACAGTTGTTTTTAATAAATATGTCAAGTACAAGTTTCGCTTTATTACAATTTAATGCAATATGTACAGATATAAAACATATAAAAGAATTTTGATAAATGTAGTTTCGAACAGAAGCTAAATCATTATTAAAAAACAAATAAGTAATAATGAAATCTCATCACAAATAAAACAAAACCTTGTCAAATGTTTCATCGTGGTTCCTATATTTAAACACTTTATCGTAAGTCTGGCTTAGTTCAAATTTATGGCATTGCCAACAGAGTAACAACAGAAAACGTTGATTAAAATAATGAGTTAATTAAAATTCTTACTATCTGCGAAATATTTGTATTGTCACATTACTAATGTTAATAAGCGACAGTAGTTTGACTATTTTGTGGCATGGTTTCTATGTCAAATCTTTTTTTTTTATGGTACTCAGTGATAAACGAGCAGACAGTCCACCTGATGGAAAGCGATACCTGTCGCCCATAACACCTACGGTTCATGCACTTAAGTTTTATATAACAAAACTGCAGAACCGCCGGTACGTTATCACTGTGAGGACTAAGATGATATGCCTCTTGCCTATAATTGCGCTGGCTACCTTATCCTTCAAACCGGAACACAACAATGCAATCATTGTTGCTTGGCGGCAGAAATAGATAAGGGGGTGGTACCCATCCAGTCGGACTCCTCAGGCTTGACAGAGTCCTACCACCGGTAAATCTGAATTATGTTGGCGCTTCGGAGTATGATTTATCCATTGGATTACTTTCACAGCTTAGATCCTGGATAGCTTCAAAAAGTTGTCCCTAATTTGAATGATGGAAGTGAAAGAAATTATTTTTTTAAATATAAATTATATATGTTGCGTAATAAATTAATGTTTAATTTATTTATTTTGACATATAGTACCTAATTGCTGTCTTTGTAGTCGACTAGCGATAGTGGGGCGCCACTACGCTCAGAGCCTAAATTTCTTTAGTAATTGTTTTAACTATTTCTTAGAAAATCATTTCTCACGGAAACCCTTTGATATTTGCATTTGATGATAAAATAATTTATCTCAACCTCAAGATGTAGGTTTCTATCTGGAATAATTTTGAAACGTAAAACCGTCAGTCCTGCGCCTTAACTCTCACCGGTCGTGTCAAGTTATCGTTCTACCTGAGTATGAGAATGACAGGAATAGATAGTGCATTTGTGTCTGCGCGTACACGCGCTGCACTATAATATCTCCTGCACACTTGGCTAGTGGCCAAAATCAGTCGGGAAGACATTATTATTATTATCATTAATTTTCATAATTTCTCCAGTAGTTCCGGAGTATTATACCTTACATCCAAAGACATAAACTTTATTACCTATTTGAAATATTACTATACGTACTCTTCGAGACACGGGTGACGGGATGCAACATCGACAACTTTCCAATTCCAAGATGCTAAAAAAGATCTTAACAGAAAAATTAAACTCTAAACTAATTTGCCCGGCTTGTGACTCGAACCCACGACCTCTGGACTTTTCGTTCATGCTAGTCACTATACGAACGAGGCTATTACATAACAATCCTACTAATATTGTAAACGCGAAAGTTTGTAAGAATATATGTATGGATGTATGGGTGTATGGGTGTATGGATGTATGGGTGTATGGATGTATGGGTGTATGGATGTATGGGTGTATGGATGTATGGGTGCATGGATGTATGTTTGTTATTCTTTTACGCCAGAACGGCTGAAGAGATCTGGATGAAATTTGACAAAGATATAGATTATAGTCTGGAATAACACATAGGCTACTTTCTATCCCGGAAAAATGTACGGTTCCCGTGGGATATGCTTGTTTTTGTTTTTCTAGGGGCGAACTCGAGCGAAGCGAGAGTGAGCCGCTAGTGTGTAATATAAAACAACTAGCAATATATTTTTTTTAAATGTAGTACAAAAATAGCGATCAATACATGACATTTCATAAATTTACTTTACAGCTAGCAAATAGCGCACCAAAACTGACGCAACGGAATAATATATCCCAACCAGCCCTATCTGAATTCGACCGTCGTCGAGACTCCATACCAGAAGAAGCAGAAGAAGACCGTCTGGCATCAACCCCTAAGCCTTCTAAAACTAAAAGCGACCACCTACCCCCTCCCCCAACATACGATGAAGCTACTCGGGAGAAACGGAAAAGTTGGCACTCCGATGATAGTACACCTACTTGATTCCATATTCATATAACATTTTATATATTTAATGTATTACGAAAATTGCGATTAAAATGTTTTTGATAAAATTACTTTGTTATTTTTGTGGTGTGGTGTTTTTTGAATGAATTAATGGGATTTTAATAGAGAAATCAAGTGTAATATTGATTTTTAATGTCAGAATGTAAGAGACAGTTTATTTTTACGGTGCGCGGATTTTGTTCACAATTTCGAGGGTTTTAACATGAGGGTTTTTTGCACGGAACCCTGATTCTTTTTCTAAAATAAAAGTAGCCTAACTTACTTACTTACTTACTTACTTACTTACTCCTTATAATATCAGCTATCTACTAGTGAAAGCCTTGTTAAATTCGTTCACAGCCGTTTCGGAGATTAGAACCGGAACAAACAGACAGACGAAAATTTTAAAAATTGATTTTTTTTCTTATAAATATCATATATACTTTCATATGCATTTAATAAAAAGCTGTTATTTTGATATCACATACAGACACGTTAATTTTATTTATCGTTATAAATAAAGTCTATTGAACAATTGAATTTTCTCAGGTGTTCTTATAATTAGGACTATTGTAAATAAAAAAATCATTTTATTTTTTCATACATACCTACATACATTTTAAGTATTTTAAATAAAGCAAATATCGAAATAGTAAAAAAGCTGTCATAATTAGTATGTTCTAACTGACAACGAAGTCTTACAAAACACTGTCTTTTTTTAAACATTTACCTACCCTCGGATGGTTATAAAAATAAAATGGTATATGAGCTTCGAAATAATTTTTGATTATCTTTAAATTAAAGTAGCCAATGATTTATAATAAATAAATCCAATGTATGGATATAAGATTTATATGGAACTTTATTTTGTCACTATAGATATGTATTCATTGTATGCCCTGCTATAGGTCCCACAGCTGTGCGCGGGCCTTCCTTCATTACGAAGGGGATCACGCTATAGTTCACCGCGCTGGTCCAGTACGAGTTAGCTGTTTTTTTTTTTAAATAAATATGTAAATATGTTGCGTTATTAACACACAGCACTATCTAGTTCCTCGAGCTAGCTACTTATTATAAATATAAACATCCAGGACTGGAGTACAAACATTTGTGCTAGTGTTACTACAAACTGAGCCAAACCTGTCGTCAAAACAGTTAACTCTTCGCTGTCCGTTCGTCCGTCTGTCAGAGGGCTACGCCAACAAATAATAAAAATGAATAAAAATACAAAAAACATTTTTTTAACGTTCGTAATCGATTATCGAAGTTATTATTATGTATTACACTACATACATAGAGTAAAAATCATATTAATAAGAAGTACATATACGATGGTACAGAACCCTTTATGTGCAAATTCGACTCGCACTTGGCCGATTTTATTTCCTTGTGTTACACTTAAATTACGTTTTATCGCAAGTATATTTTGAGGTTTGAATTTATATGAGTATGTATATAGATTAGCATTACTTATAAATAAATAAATAAATAAATGCACTATACATTAAGTAAATACTGTATCACACTTGACATATTCATGCATCTTCAGGACAATTCTTCTGGTCCGTGCGTAAAAAGTAGCTTTTGTCTATTTTGTTAGCGTCTGCTATATCGTATACTTTCTGTAAGACTTCTTTTCCTGGGCTTCTCTTTCTTGTTAGAATCCAGGCGTTGTCTGAAAAAATTGCAATCGGCAAATTTTTTATTTTACATTTGTCATACTTACTATTATAAATATAATAAAAACTTAAAAAAAACCGACTTCCAGGCACTGTAAAATAAAAAATAACTAAACGGGGGTTTTCATTTAGAATAGATACCTAATCAGATATTTTCGAAGTCGGTGCCAGCCAATACAAATCAAAGCACACTGAAACTAAATGAAATATCTGAAATATCACTGAAACTAAATATATAACACTAAATGAAAACCCCGTTTAGTTATTTTATTTTTTTACTTTTCAGTACCTGGAAGTCGGTTTTTAAAAAAAATACAATTTGTTTGTTTTACGTTGAAATGGTTGGGCGGATTTTGATAAAATGTTCACAGTTAGACTAAACAATTAAACACATTGTTACAGAAGCCCACTTCGGTGGGTGGTGACTGGTGTACCGTGTGAGTTGCTCTTGCTACTTCTCTGACAGCAGAGTAGACCGAGGAAGGGAGTAAACCCTGGTTGTTGTGGTCTGCTTCGGCAAACCTGCTGACGGCGCGTCGTGGTAGATGGTTGGTGTAAGCGATACGACGCCCCATTAAAAGGGTTCGCATCTTTACAGTTTTAGTGGATAGTACTGGCTTTTCTAGTCGGTGAGTTCCACATAACCACCTGTATATATACAGGTGGTATGCATAACTATATTTCCCAACATTAAAACCTTAGTAGTTTTTTTAGTACGCACATACATAGTCTACTGTTTAGCATTTAGTGACGCATTCGAGCAGGGCGAGGGCTAGTCACTAGTTATTAATAAGATTTATTTCAATTATGGGATAAATATTATTAAAACATACTTAAATGGAATGGTCCGAGCTGTAAGCAACCCCATACGAGTGAATAATTGTCATAATCAGTATCAATGACCCAGTAGGGCGCGTCTACGCTGACCGGCAGAGATGGGAATCTAACCAATAGCTTGGCTTCTTGAGAATGTGACGCTGGTACCGCTTGTCCCACTATTTGCGACGGCTTTCCTGTACTAGAATTATAAGTGTATGAATAATATATTTAAAAAAAAAAACAAATTCTTTATAAAATTAAAGGTAAGCAAATGTTAAAAAGAAACGAAAGCAAAAGTTTAATTATTATTATAGGACTTTAAGACCTAAGTTTATACCTACTTAAGTAAATTTTTTAGATAGAAGAAAGAATAAATACAAAGCATTAAATAAAAATATTGATTTTGTTTAGATAATATTGATTTTAAAATGTTTAAAAAAACTTAAGAAAAATCCTTACTTAAAATAATTACTTAAATAGTGTTAACTTTTTCGTAATAATTTACTAGTCACTACATAGTATAAAACAAAGTCCCTTCCTGCTGTCTGTCCCTATATATACTTAGATCTTTAAAACTACGCAACAGATTTTGATGCGTTTTTTTTAATAGATAGAGTGATTCAAGAGCAAGGTTTATATGTATAATACATGCATAATATAGTAGAGAAACACTGATAATTTTAAAGGTTTCTTATGTGATGTCGTAAATAAACACATTATTTTGCGCTTACATTGTAAACGCTGGCTGAACCCTACGAGATAGATCAAAATAATGTACTATAGTATTTAGATCTTAAAAAGGTTTATAGAAAAGTCTATGATGGCATATATCCATATCTTAAGGATAACATACTGTATCCGTTTTATTATAGCCAAGCTAGGGACAAAACCGAGCGAAGCGAGGTGAGTAGCTAGTACTTACTAAATATTTATCTGTTTGTTGACAACGCCTATCGCACCTCCATCAGCTAAACTATAATCGGCAGTAATACATTTGCCTCCTGCTTCGAATATTGCAAAGTACTTCTCGTATTCATACCACTTTCCTAAATACTAGAAAGAAGATATATAACAACGACTTAATGCAAAGGGTAAATAAATACTTTATAAATATATAAAAATTGGTCAAGATTAAGTCAACTTATTCTTTTTCGTGTTTTTAAACATTTACGAATTTTAGAGGAATTTCAAGATTCACATTAACAGGTACATATATTATAATAAAATTATATCAAAAAATATTTTTCATTTTAATTGATTGAATCTGTATCTTCATTGGCTGTTACCTTGTCATCTTGACATCAACGACGTAAGTTGTGTTCATATCGCAACAAGCTTAAAAGCTTTTAATGAAATAGAAAGTAGCGAGAAAATTGAATTGCAAGTAAAAATAATTATTTTGTAACTAACAATAGTAAAAATATGTACACCGACATTTATTTCACTTATTTAAAAAGTGTTTTATAGTTGTCCATTTTTTTTCTTTAAATTATGTAAATGTGAACAAGTGATACTTAATGTATTCATTAATACAATTTACATTTCAATTTAATGATAATGAAAACCGGTTCAGAATCAGTAATATGTTTATTTATTTATTATGTTGTAAAATAATATGTTGGGACATTAAGACACAGCACCATCTAGTTTCATGGTAAGCTACGAGGCTTGTGTTATGAGTACCAGATAGTTGATACACTATACATACATATATAACTTTAAATACATACACATTGTAAATATTAACACCCATGACTGGAGTACAAACATTGCCCCCAGCGGGACTCGAACCCGCGACCGCTGACACAGCACACAAACAACATACAGGGCAAAAGTAATAAATGAACTTACTCGACTAGGTTCAAAAGCTTTTAACGGAGCGATGTCAGGACATGGCCCATTAAGAATGATCTGAGCTCTACATATGCGTAAAGACAGCAACCCGCATAGAAACACTGCTATCGCTCTGAGCATTGACATCTGAAATGATTAAAGAAAAATATAAATAAATATATACTATGCAAAAAAAAAAAACATTTGTGAATCATTTTCATCATGATTACGATTCGTCTTACGGTAACCTAGCAAGTTTTTGAAAGCCATGTGAAGTCCGCCAACCCCACTTCGTCAGCGTGATGGAGTATGGCCTGATCCCCCTCGTATTGAAGGGACGCCCGTGCCCAGCGGCACGTTAAAAAGGCATAATACAAATTCTTAAAAGTTACTATTATTAATACTGTACTATGGCAAGATGATAACAGATTTGATATGTCGGTAAAAGTTTGTTCCAGTAAAACAATGCAGTTGGAGATACCTACTGAAAAAAAAAAAACAAAAATAAAGAGTGCGTGTATGAATGTGCTTGACTTACTGACGTGAATGACTTCTATAGGTTATCGGTATTCTTTATGAATTTCAATTTATGTTTTAAATAATTAGAATAGGTGAGATACTAAAAAAATAATTAAATAATGTATATTAGGCATATTACAATCATATATTTATAGAATATCATTTAAGGAAAGAATATAATATTATATATCATTTGTCAGACAATAACAACGGTTAACATGGCAACAAACGTACCTACAGTTTTTTGGTAACGTATTCACCAGCTTACCCCCCAAGTCAAGCATGCGTAAAGAAGTTTTACTTCAATGTATTCAGCCCTTTTTAACGTCCCACTGCTGAGCACGGGCCTCCCTTCAATACGAGGGGTATCAGGCCATAGTCCACCACGCTGGCCATGTACGGATTGGCAGACTTCACATGTCTTTCGAAAACTTGCTAGGTTTTCTGAGACATGCAGGTTTCCTCACGATATTTTCCTTCACCATAAGGCAAGTGGTAATCATGTTAGAAATGATTCGCACATGAAAATATCAGAGGTGCGAGACTCGGGATTTGAACCCGCTTCACTCGGTTTCCCAAGCAAGCGCGTTACCATTGGGCTACCACTGCCTCAACTTACTTCAATAATACTGTGTAATTTAGTCAGTAGTATAGTAAGGATATACCTAAACCAGTAGGAATACTATTTAGTATCAACCTTTTTTAAATACAATGAGTGAGATAATTGAAGCAAGTAGTTATTTCAACTTGCAAGAAACTGGTTAATTAATAAAGGTTGTAATGTCAAGTACAATAAGCGCAATGATATACAAAACAAACTTATACTCGTATAGAACTTAAGAGGATTGTGAAGTGCCGATACACGGCGCTAATAGGTTTTTAAGAAAATGCTATCTGTTTCATATTGCTCGCTTTGCCAACCCTTATGGTGCGATAGAGAGAGTTGCAAATCTTAGAGGCAATTACCTACATTCCTGTTTGAAATATTGTTTTGGGCGATAACGTTTTTACCCCCCTAAACATTTACGAAATGAGACAATTTTGGTTTCATTAGATTCAGTACACCTTAATCTAGGTCTGTACGTTTTCCTTTTTTAGTAATTCAGTTTAGTTTAATTATAAAAAAATAAAAACGCTCGAGGAAGTTTTTACGTCAAAAATACAGATATTTAGATGCTAATAACTTCTATCATACGCAATATTTCTTTAAAATAAAAACGTACGGACCTAGTTTTTCATTATATCTACAACATTTCCAAAAATTATGAAAATTAGACTATGTTAATGGGGGGGAAAAGGTTATCGCTTTTTGTATGGAAATTTACTTTTTTTATTTAGCTTCACAATCCTCTTAAGAAACATGTGAAAAATACCAGTTTTATTTTGTTAAATTCATAAGTGTTACCTTGATATTTCTTAGTGGTGATTTATCTATACATATAATAAAATTCTAACTGAAGCGAATCTGTACATTCAATATTTTTAGGAAAATTTTATTGAAATAATCAATAGGTATTATCGACACAGAGGCCGAATCTATAGTTTTTGGAATTTTTGTCTGTCTGTCTGAGAACCCATCACGAAAAAACCACTGGACAGATTTTGATAAAATTTGGTATGATAATAGCTGGTTATCCGGGTACTTTTTACTGCTGCAAAATATTTAATCTCTGAGAAATCTATATTAAACCTTAAAACGTAACTAAGGACGAACACTAGCGAAACCAGTGTGAGTCGTTAGTAGGTATTGTATATTTTGTTTATCATACGGATTTTAATTTGTTTTTTTTTAAAGTTAAGTTACGTTATACTTTGAACTTTTTTTGAGTCCAAACGTAAAACGCTTATAACTTAAAAAAGGCTAAAAGATTTTTATGAAATATAATATAACTAGCGACTCACCCTCGTTCCGCTCGGGATCGTCCCTACTTACGTTTCTACGTTTAGTATAGATTTCTAAGAGTTGAGATATTTTCCCGCAGTAAAAAGTATCCCTTATGTTGACCCGGATAACCAGCTATCTGGCTTATATTCGGCAGCTTATATTCGGCTTCTGCATCGATAATAAAGTCTAATTCAATGATAAAAATCGTGTACCCTTTTTGTAAGTTCATTGATCTGAATTCCATTGATAACCTCTTTTGGTAAACTGACACAAGTTACAAAGAGGTTAACATTATTTGCATAATGTACTACATTTAATACAATAAGGGCATTATAATTATAAAAGTGGAATACTTAGAATATTTAGAAGGTACTTAACCCACTTGGAAAACGTAAAGGTTTGTTCACTGTGTTTTTCCAAAGATTTGATATTGACGTTCACGATTTCCGGTGTTTATAAAACATTCTAATTTCTTTTGGCATTTTAAACTCTCTCTTTTCTCCACACGAAAGAATTGAGTCTCTCCTCACTCCTTGAGATGATTACTGTAAAGCATTTGTAATGTCGGGAACCAAAAATCAAAATACATCATTGTTTTATTTACAATACGGTCAAATTCTGTTGTATTAAATAATCATACAGAACATGTTATTCGCATACGAATATTTATATTGGTCATCATTTTTTGCACATTCTATTAGAGTAATGATAAAGCTTCAAGGTTTGGAGAATCATCTCTTGTACTTAGCATTCGTTTGTTTGAATATAAAATTACTGACGGAACACTTAGGTTTATTCAAGGTTATTTAAGTTTTGTTTTGACTAAGTATATTTGAGAATAATACTTGAGAATTATATGAGAATTTATACTTCTTAATGAAGTTTTCTTTTTATTAGAGTAAATATATTTAAATAGATTTGAATACGTTATATATATGTATATTTTCGTACTAGCAACTCACCCTCGCTCCGCTCGTGTTCTTCCCTAAGGACTCTTTAGATAGGTTTTAACGGTTAGTATGGATTTTTCAGAAATGAGAAATTTTAAAGCAGTAAAAAGTAGCCAATATGTTAACCCGGATAACCAGCTATCATCATACCAAATTTCATCAAAATCTGTCTAGTGGTTTTCTCGTGATGCTTTCCCAGACAGACAGATAGACAGATAAAAATTCTAAGCGCTATAGATTCGCCTACAGATTCTGTATCAATAATAATGGGGCTTACATAATCAAACCTATTGAGCCCAAATTCAAACTATTTACTAAGAGACGTTGAAGAGTTCCATTGGTCACACCATCTTCTGACCTCACCATCTTCCGGCCTCATCATCAGATCACTTCAAAATACCAAATTACTATACTTGTACAGTTTCAAGTCGATATGACAATTAGAAGTAGATTTTACTGGTGGTAGGACTCTGTCAAGCCTGAGGAGTCCGACTGGATGGGTACCACCCCCTTATCTATTTCTGCCGCCAAGCAACAATGATTACATTGTTGTGTTCCGGTTTGAAGGATAAAGTAGCCAGCGCAATTACAGGCAAGAGGCATAACATCTTAGTCCTCACAGTGACAACGCACCTGTGGTTCTGCATTTTTGTTACTTAAAACCTAAGTGAATGAACCGTAGGTGTTATGGGCGACAGGTACTGCTTTCCATCAGGTGGTCTGTCTGCTCGTTTGTCACTGAATCTCATAAAAAAAAAAAAAAAAGATAAAAAATTCTAATTAAATCTGTTAACCTATTTGAAATTTCATGATTTTTCCTAATTTTCTTTACAATAGTATACTCTATGTCAAAGAAAATTATATGGGACCATTGCGTGACCTACTTTAATACAACACCGTTTAAAGTAGCAAGATCGGTCGAGCCGTCTCTGAGAAATCGGTGAACATACATAAAAAATACATACAGACGAACATAGAACCTCCTCCTTTTTGGAAGTTGGTTAATAATTCTTAAATAAAAATATGCATCGTCGAGGCTAATTTAATCATAATTTAGAAAATTTATTTTTGTTAGTAGCAGACATTTAAATTATAACCAAAATAGATCTATAGCTTACAAACATAATTAGTTTGAAGTTGAAAGAAAAAACAAAACACACAGAGAGTACATTATTATAAAAAAATGATTAATTAAAAAAAAATAAAAACCGACTTCCAGGCACTGAAAAATAAAAAATAACTAAACGGGGGTTTTCATTTAGAATAGATACTTAATCAGATATTTTCGAAGTCGGTGTGCTTTGATTTGTATTGGCTGGCACCGACTTCGAAAAAATCTGATTAAGTATCTATTCTAAATGAAAACCCCCGTTTAGTTATTTTTTATTTTTCAGTGCCTGGAAGTCGGTTTTTATTTTTTTTTAAAAGTTATTATTTTTCCATTTTTAGTGTAGACGTATCATCAATACAAATTAATCAAGCCCAAACACCAGGTAATTGCTGTAAATCGTTGAGGAGTTCCCTCGACTATCTTTCGGGTCCATCATCAGATCGACTCCAGACCTTCATTAAATAGTAGTGCTTTAAAATACCTACTGAAAATGTTATCAAACGCACTAGTCGCCGCTACAATTTTCGAAAGTTCCCCTCGATTTCTCTGGGATCCCATCATCAGATCCTGGTTTCCTTATCATGGTACCACTCTTGAGATATCTCCTTTCCAACAAAAAAAGAATTATCAAAATCGGTTCATAAACGACGAAAAAATGCCCGAACAAACATTAAAAAAAAAAAAAAAACATATATACGGTCGAATTGATAACCTCCTCCTTTTTTTGGAAGTCGGTTAAAAAATAGACTTTAAAAACTAAAACTAGAATAAATAAATAAACAAACATAAAAATTATGACTAAACAAGATAATGAATACTTACATTTACGTAAAGTTACGTTTTGCACGTAAAACGATAGTGTCTTTAACTGGTCAAGTGTCGACTGCGGCAAACTTATACGCGAGCCATACGCGAGGTAATAATTATTACGTTTACAATATTCTATTTGTCCGATCGAGTAATAAAATAAATAAAGAATAGTTTCTGTTCGCTTGCTTCGTTTAAAATCTGATTTTAAATTTTCAATTTGCTACTATTCAATTGTGCTGTAATATATTTTTTATATAAATATTATAGTCCGGTCTAATCTAAAGTAATATTATAAAGAGGTAAAGTTGGTGAGTTTGTGAGGTTGTAAGGGGTAATCTCTGGATCTACTGAACCAATTTACATGAAATTTGGTAAGAAGATAGTTTGAGACCCTGGGAAGGACACAGAATTTTTATTCCGGAAATCATTCCTTAAGGAGGTGAAAATGGGAATGGAAATTTGTATTGAGAAGCAAGCTAGGGACGAACCCTAACGAAGCGAGGGTGAGTCGCTAGTTAGACATAAAAATAGTGATCAAATAACAAAAACTCCGACAAAGCTGAATTTTGGTAGAAACCTGGTGTACACCAATAGAAATAACATGTCAAAAGTTCCCATCGATCCCATGTGTGCTAAAAAGTTATTAAAGGTCATCATAAGTTTTTTAACATACATAGGATCGATGTGGACTTATAGCACTTTGTTAGCAGGTTTGTTGTAAATAAAAATTAGTAGGACATGAGAGTCCTACTAATTTTACCAATAAAACAATCGACTCTAGTCGATGGAAGAAAATATGTTTCTGTACATAAAATAAGCAACTATATAAAAAAGTTAAAAGATTTTTATCGAATTAAATTATTTTGTGAATTTGTCTTCTTACTCTGTGTTCTATCTCATAAACGCTTTGTAAAGTTAAGTTTATTTTAAATAACCACATTTTGACCCAAGAAAACAAGTACATAGTTTACCAAAAAAAAACGTCCATTAAGACATTTAACCTCTAACATTATTATATCTAGAATGACGAAACAAATTATACTTTAATATTTATATATTAATAATTTATAATTTATACTTCAATATTAGGTACTTTTCATTTCGAGCATTGCCTCTTTTTTAATTTTATGAAACTCTGCTCAAGCCTACTTCTTTTAATTATAATAATTGGCGTTAAACTTATATGTGGGTATATTTTTATAGACATAAAAACATAATATTTGTATATCAAAAAGTATTGGTGTTATGTTTATTCATAGGCTTATGCCCGGTTCCTATAATCAACGATTAGTATTGTGTAAAAAGTACCATCCGTTTTTGAGTTACGAGTAACGGACGATAAAAGGCGTTCCTAAAAGTTTTTGCGACATCTACCTGCAACGAATGGGTGTTGGTCACCCTACACCAACTTACCGAAGCCCTCCGTCGTCACATGTTCGACTATCCTTGCGTTTCGTTATTACAATCAAGCATGTTTAGAATTAAAGTAAAAACCTATGCATAATACACATAATATAACATATTTATACTTTTACCCAGAAAACTTAACTTTTATGTTTATTTCATAATTATGGTGTTGAAGAAATCTCTTTATTTAATAAAAAAAATAATTCTTGTTATTCGGGTTTCTGAAGTGAACAAAACGCGTTTTGAGAGCGTTTGACTTGACAAGTTGACACATGCATTTTAACGGATTCATAGATTTAATTAAGAAAAAAAATTACGTTCCATTTGTAAATTTAAATTGAAATAAAATACAGGTAATTGGTCACAAGTTCACTTTGTCTCTTTCAGGAGAGTGGTCAATTTCATGAGAAATTCTCTCAACATAAAAACTTAAAAAAAAAAAAAAAAACCGACCTTCAGGCACTGAAAAATAAAAAATAACTAAACGGGGGTTTTCATTTAGAATAGATACTTAATCAGATATTTTCGAAGTCGGTGTGTTTTGATTTGTATTGGCTGGCACCGACCTCGAAAAAATCTGATTAAGTATCTATTCTAAATGAAAACCCCCGTTTACTTTTCAGTGCCTGGAAGTCGGTTTTTTTTTTAAGTTTTTATTTTTCCATTTTTAGTGTAGACGTATCATCAATACAAATTAATCAAGCCCAAACACCAGGTAATTGCTGTAAATCGTTGAGGAGTTCCCTCGACTATCTTTCGGGTCCATCATCAGATCAACTCCAGACCTTCATTAAATAGTAGTGCTTTAAAATACCTAATGAGAATGTTATCAAACGCACTAGTCGCCGCTACAATTTTCGAAAGTTCACCTCGATTTCTCTGAGATCCCATCATCAGATCCTGGTTTCCTTATCATGGGACCACTCTTGGGATATCTCCTTTCCAACAAAAAAAGAATTATCAAAATCGGTTCATAAACGATGAAAAACTCCGCGAACAAACATAAAAAAAAATATATACGGTCGAATTGAGAACCTCCTCCTTTTTTTGGAAGTCGGTTAAAAATCTATGAAATATGAAAAATACGCTCAGTATTCTCTAGATCTGTGTTTATTATACACATGACGTGTCATATATATTTTTTAAGTTGATAGTGACATCTACCGTGGTATTAATGTACTACAGTATTCAGCAGCGCCATCTGTAGTATGTATTAAACTTTTCAAAGATAACTACCTAATTGATATATAGAGTGCTCTAGCAGAGAAAATATACAAATATTGTTAAAAATTAAATGTACATTATTTAAAATATTAAAGAAATGTTCATAAAACAAAAATAAAGAAAAGAAAGGCATATACTTATTTAAAATTATAATAAATATATTTTATTAATATAACAGTTTTGAACCCAGCTCATTTATTCACATACAGAACAATATTTTCGTCATTACTGTCGACTGGGAGCGTGGCGTCTCCTGTAATCCGGCTACTCGGAGGTCGGGCACGGAGGATGACTTGAGGTCGGGAGTCCTGGTGCTGCGTGGCCCATGTTGACTGGACGTCCACACTAAGCCTGGTGTTAATATGGGCCCCCCGGAGGAGTCTGGGGGGTGCAGGTTCACTAAGGAGGGGCGAACCGGGCCAGGGGGGTAACCCAGCAGCCAAAAGTCCCCGCATCGGGCAGTAGTGGGATAGCGGCCGGGAGTGGGCGCGCAGTAACAGCCCGACCAATACAGTCAGACCCGTTCCTTTTGTTGTTTTTATAAATATACTTACTTTTGTCCTTCGATCAACAAGACTACTATATTATTGGTAGTAGTATTGTTGATCGAAGCTTTTGTCTAAGGAAATATAATGTTTTTATGTATGTTTATTTTTGAAATGAAAACTTATAAGCAGGTTTGGATGGGGAGTAAATTCAAGTAAGTCGTCATCGACATGGTCACGTGACGTACTAACGCAATTACATAAATTTCGATCAAGAATTTGTTTCTTTTTTTAGTTACCATAATTCTATTGTATCGTTTTTAGAATATAATCAAATGATGGACAGTACAAATATTGTTGAAATGAGTGATAATGATGGAGAGAAGTGAATTGAATGCAGATATTATGTATATAGATAACTAAAATGTATATTCGTTATTATATTAATTAAGTTGTATTTATATTTACTTAATAGGTACTGGGCTTGCGCAGACCATGTGTTTTGGTGATAAATAAACCATATGAAAGTATATATAATTAATTATTGCTCAGAGTGCCGATAGATGTTAAAACAAGATAAATGTAAACAGTTTTAATTTACAAATTTTAATTTAAGATCTAACTATTTGAATATCCAAAAATAACAACTGTTTGTTTATAGTTTTAAGTTATCACTTCTGTCGGCAGTCCTCGTGACTGCTTTTTAATTTTTTTTATAATATATACAGCATAAAGTAATAAAGGTTAATTTTACTCTATTTTTTAGGTTTGTTTTACTTTGGTCAAAATCATAATATTTGCAGAGGCTATATTTATATTGAGGGAGGTGAACAGTTTCCATATTTAATTTTTTTTTAAGTTGCAAGACGGATAAAGGTTTTTTTTAATATTATGTGGACTTATTGTGAAGATGTACTTTGTACGCACAGTTTTTACTTTAAAAATATCTGTATGTAGGTTTATACAAATAAATAAAAATAAATATAATTTTTAGTTTTTTATTGAACTTTGAAAAAGTTTATTTCACAGACTATTACGTATCTAATGACTGTCATATGTTAGCAATTTATTTGGTACAATAGTTCTTAAGAGCTAAGAACACAAAATTTGTTTAGATACTAATAGCCACAAAGACACTTGATTATTATAAAAAATTATCAAGTGACCGTTTATTGCGATTTTTCTTCTTTAATTGCTTTCTTTTCCTCTAATTTTTCTTTTTTTATTTCTTCTGGTTTGTCTAATTTCTCTTCTTTCTTTTCAGACATCATTTCCGGCATTTTCTCAGATATCTTTTCAGGCATCTTCTCCAATATTTTTTCTGGCATCTTTTCAGACATCTCCATAGGTTTAGCTTCAGCGGGAATGTCAGCGATACCTGAACGCTCTTGAATGTTTTCAGATTTTACAGCGGGTTCTTCCTTCTTCTGTAATAAAAATAATATTTTATTAAGTATTTATTTTAGACTGTAGTAATATTACTTACATATATAATTTTAAAACATTCTGACAGGAAACTGAGAGTGTATATTGATCAATTTTGTCCGATTCCAAAAAATCAGACAAGTGCGAGTCTGACTAAGAAAATAAGTTTGTAGTAATTGCAAAAAAAATATTAGTGATGTAAGTATCACAGTAAATAATATATTTCAAAGACAGCATATGTAAGCTTACTTCAGGTTCTGGAGCTTTATCGTCAATTGGAAGAGACAGAGGGACGCTCTTAGCATCGACAATCACGTCATTTTTAATATCCATAGGATCAGCTACGGGGCTGGGTAGGATGTAACAATCGGCCTGGTTGGTCTTTACAAAGAAAGTCCTTGAGATCCTGTAGCGCTCAAGTACGGCATATGCAATTTGCATTATCATTGGCGAAGCAAGACGTTCACGGGTTAAGATCCAAGCATTTTCTGTTAAAAACAAATTAAAAAATTAGCATTTAATAGGTACATTGTGTCCATCAATAAAACCTAAATTTTTAAGAATAATGGTATAAGAGATAAGTATAAGTAAGTATGTGTAGCGCGGAAAAATTTTATCCTTTTATATTATTTCTCTGTGATATTTCTTCTATTTAAACCATTTATTAATTACCATTAAAGCCATGATACTTACGGATATGCACAGGTCCAATGCCGCTGCAAGACCACATTACTGCGTAATTGTCATAGTCGGTGTCCAAAATGCTGTATTCGTTATCATACGGCGCCGGGACAGCTGAGTATTTGATTATCATGCGACCTTCGCCCTCTCTGCCGATCAGCTGTAGAGATCCCTCCATTACGCGTTTCATTCCAGTTCTGGAAAATATTATAATTCCTTAATATATCAATCCTTAAAAATTTGAGGAGTTTGCTGGTGTATGTATATTTCTTTCCCCGGGAACGCCGTAATGTTTGACTAACGCAGATTTTTATTATATAAAATATATAGACAGACTTGACAGAGTCCTACCGGTGGTAGGACTCTGTCAAGGCTGAGGAGTCCGACTGGATGGGTACCACCCCCTTATCTATTTCTGCCGCCAAGCAACAATGATTGCATTGTTGTGTTCCGGTTTGAAGGATAAGGTAGCCAGCGCAATTGCAGGCAAGAGGCATATCATCTTAGTCCTCACAGTGACAACGCACCTGTGGTTCTGCATTTTTGTTACTTAAAACCCAAGTTCATGAACCGTAGGTGTTATGGGCGACAGGTACTGCAGTACTGCAGACAGTGGTAGTCTGCCTGCTCGTTTGTCACTGAATCTCATAAAAAAAAACACTTATATTAACTTCACTTAACTTTATTATGAAATTTTTTACCATCTTATCGATTTAAGACATTGTTCACTGTTTTCTGGCTTTTTGATCAAGCTTACGAATATTTTTAATTATATTTTAATGTAAGACTAAATGTATTTATATATAGATACAAAAATACTCACAAAGAATTGGTAATTTCGTTAGATACCAGAATCCTGCCTTCGGGAGTGCTCTCATATTTAGTGCGAACACACCGGGTTCCCAGTTCAGATACAGTGAAGTAACGTTCAGCTTCGTACCACGAACCGAGGAAACGGTTTATGTTGAAGTTAGCCATTGGCTGCGAAAATGATATGTTAATAAATAATCTATGCGGATAAATAAAATTGGAGTGTCTGTTTGTAATATTAAAATAACCGCTTTTTACTAAATGCATATGTACCAAAACAACATTTTTTACAACTTTTGTCTCTCCGTCTGTCTGTCTCTCTGTCTGTCTGTTTGTTCCGGCTAATCTCCGAAACGGCTGGACCGATTTTGACGGGACTTTCACTAGCAGATAGCTACTGTTGTAAGGAGCTACTTAGGCTACTTTTATTTTAGAAAAAGAATCAAGGTTCCGCGAAAAAAATTTAAAACCCATGAAAAAGTGAACAAAATCCGCGTACGGCGTACGCAGTAACGTACGTACGTAACGTAAATCGCTACATAATTTAAATAAATATCTTAGAAGTAGCAAGCTACTATTTATGTATAAACATAGCTAATCGTGAAAATGTATCTAGGGATGAACGCGAGCGAAGCGAGCGTGAGTCGCTAGTAAAGAAATATTTTGAGACTTTAACATACAGCACCATCTGGTTCCATGATAAGCTACGAGGCTTGTGGGATGGATACTAGATAGATGATACACTATACATATATAAACTTTAAATACATACATATTATAAATATATACACCCATGACTGGATTACAAACATTCGTGCTCATCATACAAATAAATGCTCCAAGCAGGACTCGAACCCGCGACCGCTGGCAAAGCAAGTTGGGTCATTACAAACTGAGCCAAACGTGTCTTCATGATATACTGGTACATACATACTTATTAAACAACGTACTTACGTTTTATAAGAACTTTAGAAGAACATGATCTGTTTGACTGTCACTTGTTTGATTATAATATGTAGTTAGTATGTTTAGACCATCGTCTCTGAACCATTTTTATGTCGCGACCCACCAAAAAGCCAAAAAGTTAAATAAAAAGTACATCTTAATATTTAGTTTTATAACACTACACTAAAATTCATTCCTTTAATAAACAAATCTTTTGTACCTATTTGTAGTTTGTATTTATTATTTCAACAGACTGCGACCCCTTTTAAAAACAAACTCTACCTCCCTAAGGGTCGCGAGCCCCCGCTTGAGAAACGATGGTTGAACTGACTTAAAAACATACTTAAATTTAACGTCTAATAATTTTTTTATTAATTTTAAAACACTCCACACCGTATGAGTCGGAGCTTATAATTTACTAGCAATTAACCCTCACTTCGCTCAGGTTCGTCCCTAGGTACGTTTTTGTACGCTTAGTATGGAATAGTTTTTTTTTAAATTTTGTTTTTCGCGATTTTTTCCGATGTTATTCTGCTATTCGGGGCAGGGACAAATCCAACAAATCAAAAACCATGAAAATCGGTCCAAAAGTTTTCGAGTTATAACTTATGTGTTGTAACAAACTCGACTTTGTTTTATATATAATTTGTTGAAAACATAGTGTTCATCAAAGTAAAATTTATATATCATAAAATGAAACTAAAAGTGTAATAAGTCAAACAGTGTACATATATTTTAATAAAATTAGTCGAAATCGAAAGTACTATATGAGGCATTGTCATTGACCTCAGAACCGGTCTCCATATATTCACTAGTTACATAAACTTGTGAAGATGATACAAGGGTTAAGGTCAAAAACTATTTATGGTACCCATTAATAATTATAAATAAAATAAATTAGTTTAGTAAAAAAAAAGTGTGTGTGTACTTATGTACGCACGTAAGAAATTATACTTTTTTGGCATGACAGAACAAAAATAGCTAAAGATTTCATCCCGTATGTCACAACTCTTTGTTTGTAAAAGGAATGTAGCTAACTTCATCATGTCGTTTTTAGCTAACTTAATCATGTCGCTTTTTGGCTGTCGTTGTACTCTCATATTTTTTTCCAAATGTGCCAAAAGAAGTATAACTTTAATAATTTGAAAGTCCGATTAAAATAATAAGAATACGAGACGTCGAATGGATTTAAAAAATTGTATGACTATTTTCTTTGACTGTTAACAGAATAATCTGTACATATAATAAAATTGTAATTAAGCCGAATCTGTACATTAAATTTTTTTGGAAAATCTTATTGAAATAGACTTTATTATCGATACAGAAGTCAAATCTATAGTTTTTAGAATTTTTGTCTGTCTTTCAGTCTGTCTGTCTATCTGTTACCGCATCACGGGAAAACCACCGAACAGATTTTGATGAAATTCGGTATAATGATACGCGGTCAACATATAGGATACTTTTTACTGCGGGAAAATATCTAATCTCTGAGCTAAATGTTAAAACGTAACTAGGGACGAACCCGAGCGGAGGGAGGGTGAGTTACTAGTGAAGTATAAAACCTATTTTAAAGTTATTTTTTATTGATACATCAATGAGTTTATTTTTAAAAATATATTATTTTGAAATCAAAGCGTAAATTTATTATCATATTATTAAATTCATAATTATAATTATTTAATCCTGACTCAAATAAAAACTTATAAAATAGTAATAAAAAATTACATACCTGATAGTCCGGACAATATCCCAACGATGGCATTTGGGCCGACGCCGTCGCGACCAACAGGAGGACTGAGAACTTCAGCATCTTAGAGATCAGGAATCACCAAGGGTTGAATGGGGAATGATGTCTAAGGTCCCGGACTCTTACTTTTAAACCCTCAGAGAAACCGGTCTGGATCTAATAGAGTGAACCCAAGTTGATTTATGGTCCTGAAATGAAGTTCGCAGAGCCTTGTTAGGCAATAGTAGCATTTTTAAACACTAAACGGGACGATTGTAGTATTGTCTAGTTTTTATTTGCTCAAGAATAGCTAGGAATGCTTAACTTTTCTTTACCGATGTTAAATAAGGCTTGCGTATTGTTGTATCAGAAATATATACTATAATAAGTTACATTTTATAATTCATGTAACAGTGGTTATAAGTTTTTATAATATATAGTTTTCTTTTTATTAAAAAGACGATTAATTAAAGAAGGATACTATAACTCTATATTAGAATAAGGGTTTGAAATGAACATTTTCTTATGAAATTCACATGCATATCTAGTATCCAGTTATCTTTTTCGTCATCAATGTTAGTTTTTTTGTAATTTTTCATTTTGTTTAAAATATTGTCAAGACATAAATAGAAAAAATATGAGTGACTCGGTCACATTAGTTATATACTATATCATAAAGCTTATATAAAAAATAACACTTTTATATAATCTTTATAAGGTCATTTATATATATAATAAAAAATATAAAATAAGTCCATCCGTTCAGTGTTTTTCAAATGGAAAGTTTCGGAATGTTCCCATGCCGGCACATAGAGCCATAGATCGCTGCAAAAAGATGCGAGCCATCTGCCTTTACCGGTTTTGCACTTAGCTTTTTATTTTCTATTTTGCTATCTATTTTTAAACCTTACTTCATTTATTCTTCGAGTACAGTACAAGTGTATATTTATTTTATGATCATCTTTAGCTTGTTATCTACATGATGTTTTAACTTTTAACGACTCTTGCATTATAAGAGTTATTACAACATAAGTAGCTATCTTGTCATAACATAAGGGCCCATAACATAAGCACCTAATAACACACCCTCGTGGAAAGTATAGGTTCCGGGTTCGAATTTTGTGATGAGTAAATATTTGTATAATGTACTTCGTGCTACATTCAACCTACGTATTGTTTCAATTTTAACAGAAAGCAACGATATATTTTACTTATGAATCTTCAATATATCAATAATAGTAATATATTATTATATTATATTTACAACTATAAATATGTATTTTTCGAAATTTAGGGCTAGTTGAAAGAGATTAGATTAGAGATAATGGTTTTATCCTTTACTAAGTATGTATTTTAATTTCTGTAATACTATTAAGTGCAATACAGAATATGTTTAAGAAGGGCGAAAGAAGATTTCGCCATCTGTGTCTCATGGCACTCGTATGAGAAAAGTATAGTTTTCTTAGCATCTCTATGATCGTAATAGAGTTGTAAATATTCGAAATTAAAAAGTACGTTTATGACACAACGAAAATTTCCGGAAATTCTTTATGAACTGCTTTGAAATTTTGATGTGTAAATACATTTTTATATGGTATGAACCTTTCATTATTCATTTTCAACTAATTCGCGACTAAATAATACTGCGCATCAACTTCTACGGAGTATTGTCGCACTATCCATTTTGCTGTAACTTTCAATCAGACTGAGGCAGGATTCAGTAAGTAAATATTTCTATAAATATAAATAAAGTATTCTACATTTTTTATCAATCTTGTACTTTTTGTACTTGTAAGTTTTCCTAAGCCTATTAATAATTATTAATTAAATTATAATATTATTAGCAGCACCCGCGGCTTTGCTCGCGCTGAAACTACAAAAAAACTCCGAAAAGGTAGGTTTCATACAAACTTCCACCCCCTATTTTACCCCTTTATGGGATGACTTTCGACAAATGCTAAAATACATATTTATTTAATTGTATTGAAGATCATTAATACCAAGTTTAAAGTAATTTTGATCGTAAATATTTTTTTGGGTTTTATTATACCGTGTTTTCCTGTAGAATGAGATAATCTCACGCAGTAAATAGTAACTCTCTAGTCCTCCCAACTATTTCCACACAAGAAATCACGCCAATTCGTCACACTGTTTCGATGTGAAAGAAGGACAAACAAACAAAAAAATAAACAAACACACTTTGATATTTATAATATTAAGTATGGACGTACATACATACGTTTCATTAGAACTTTTAAAACATTATCTATTTGACTGTCACCCTTTCCATTATATCTTTATTTATCGAATCAGACATAAATTAAAGTCTATAAGTATGTACGTAGTATATGTACACATTTGTATGTAGAAATGTTATTAATATACTGTACCTACACTGCACTAAATTAACTAATTTTCTCACATCTGAAGGGTTTCTGGAAAAAATCTCTTAATTCAATTTTTTTTATCCAGACGTCATGAGTCTACTAGCGAAAAACTTAAACAGATATAGATAGATCCCTTGTCCACATTCTGTTCCTTTATTTTGTAAAACATATATACTTTATGGTATAGTATCATAAATAAATAAATAATATATAGCTATAGGTTTATTCTTAGCTACATCAGTTTTTAATTCCTTTTTCCATTGCCGCATAAGGCAATATAAGTTGCTGTAAGGTATACAACTAATTGCTTGCATTAACTAACACATTGCCCATTAAAACGACACCGGTTACGTATGTAATTTTCATTATAATTAAAAATAAAACACTATCCATATACATTTTTTAAACCTATTAGAAAATAAGTGATAAAAATATATGAAGGGTCGAAGCTTAATGTAGGTGAATTAAGGTACACTATGTAACATTATTAATATCCTTTATGTAATCTACACATATAACAAAATTGTAACTAAGTCGAATCTGTATATTAAATATTATTGGGAAAATCTTATTGAAATAGACATTATTATCGATACAGAGGCCGAATCTATAGTTTTTAGAATTTTTGTCTGTCTGTCTGTTACCGCATCACGGAAAACTTGGTAAAAATAACTGGTATATAAGGTATTTTTACTGCGGAAAAATATCTGAGAAATCTATACTAAGCGGTAAAACGTAAGTAGGGATGAACACGAGCGGAGCGAGGGTGGGTTGCTAGTTTATATAATAAATATAAAAGTGAAGTACTACTCATTCACTGACTGATTGCACAGTTTTGAAATCTCAACAAATACTAGCTATAATAATAGTACATACCTTGATAGTGTTTTAAATGTCATCTAAAAAGATATTTTGGATATTTATAATAATAAGTATAATAAGTGGTCGAAATTCGATCATAATTATTATTGAAAATTTGAGAAAAACAAATATGAATATTTACCTATCTATATAAAAACTGTAAATAAATAAATAAAATCAATATGTTGGGACATTTATATACACCATCTAGTTTCATTGTAAGCTACGAGACTTGGGTTATGGATGCCAGATACATAGTTGATACGCTACATATATATAATTTTAAATACACACATATTATAAATATTAACATCCATGACTGGAGTACAAACATCCGTGCACATCACACAAATGAATGCCTCCAGCGGGACTCGAACCCGCGATCGCTGGCACAACAAGTAGTGACCCAATCACTACAAACTGAGCCAAACGTGTCGTCACACAATTATAGACTTGCATTAAAGAAAAAACTAAATACAAGAGAAAACCTTTACAGTACTACTTCTTTGACTGTAGATAGCTTTATCCATACTAATCCATGTCCATATTTCCATACTAATATATAAATGCGAAACTAACTCTGTCTGTCGGTCTGTCTGTCTGTATGTCTGTCTGTCTGTCTCTTTTTCACGCTTAATCCGCTGGTTCAGCGGATTAAGCGTGAAAAAGAGACGAATGAAGAAAGGTTTAGATGATATTTGGTATGGACATAGTTTGAGACCCTGGGAAGGACATAGGATAGTTTTTATCCCAGAAATCATCCCTTAAGGAGGTGAAAAGGGCAATTAAATTTTATATGGGGAATCATTTCTTAAGTAAGGGATACATGTATATTTTTTTTATTTTTAAAGTAGGTATTTATTTTTCTATACCTATGTATCTACAATGTACATATGTATGTAAATATAGTTTATTCGTGTTATAGTTACGTACCCAGGGACGAACGCGAGCGAAGCAAGCGTGAGTTGCTAGTATGAAATATTTTAATTAAATTTCGTGATAGCAAAGTGTGTTTTACGGTAACAAATAAAGGAGGTAACAATTATTGTGATTAGCAACGGTGATTATCTGTATATTGAAATGAGTTTCCTAGTTTTACTTGCTATGTCATTACAAATATACATAATATGTATGTAGGTTCTGGATCTATTAATCTTAGCTTTATATGGACGATTTTAGCTCGTATAAAAGTTCTACTTGGAATACATATATGTTCATAAACACGGAATAGGTAATCAATTCTGTGGTCATAAATTATGAGATAACAGCGTGTAGATCGATGTATTAGTACATAATTAAAATATTAAAAAATACTATACCACTTCTAGTTTTTCTTTAGTTTTTGTAATTATCGTTGACTTTAGGCATTCATACTAATGTGTAATATGTAAATAAGTTACTTACCTTGATTGATTCTAACTACTACATATGAAGAGCTGAAATGACTATTTTTTCTACGATTTTTTTAAAGTTGCCAAAAGGGTGGCAAAACAAATGAATATTGTTCGGGTTTCTTTCTATTTAAAAAGGCCAAGCCAGGACAAGGCACTAGCATGCTTATATCTACTCTTCTATCTTCTATACATATAATAAAATTCCTGAGTCGAATCTGTACATTGAATATTTTTAGGAAAATCTTATTGAAATAGTCATTATTGTCGATACACAGGCTAAATCGATTGTTTTTAGAATTTTTGTCTGTCTGGGAACGCATCACGAGAAAACCACTGGACAGATTTTGATGAAATTTGGTATGATTATAGCCGATTTATTCGGGTTATCATATAGGACTTTTTACTGCGGGAAAATATCTCATCTCTGAGAAATTTATACTAAACGTTAAAACGTTACTAGAGACGAACCCGAGCGGAGTGAGAGTGAGTGGCTAGTCATATATAAGGTAAATATTGTGTTCATGCTAATTGCTTTAAACATAAAATTGAAATTATTAATATGTTGATGTTAAAATGTTTGAATTAAAGGTAAGTAGGAAAACAGTAAGAGACTACAGTAAAAATATAAATTTAGTATTATAATATACATCTATATGTAGAATTGCAAACTTGAACCGGTCGGTAATCATCGTGTTTACTCATCATCATCCTAAGTGCACTTAATGTGAGGCAACGACGTTAAACCATTAGTCCATATGAAAATAAATACAGGCAGTCTTTTTGTTTATAAATGTGTTTTTTTTATTTTTTTCATAAATATAAATGTAATAACCCTTTGCTATGATAAAGTATAAAGAAAAAACTTTCTCGTACTATGGGTTCCATACAATCGTACTAAATATTTATGTAAATACTTATGTACGTCATACATGGATGTGTAACATACATAACAAGTTATCCGTATCTATTTCAAAATAGGTATATTGTCCCGTTATTTGATCAACTTCAAAAAAGAAGGGATACTCAATTGACTGTATTTTTGTGCGTATTTTACTACGCAATATGTTCGCCTAGTGCAAAGCGATTTTCATTAAAAAAACACACACTAATTGTTGTGCCACAAGAGTATATTTGTCGAATTTAGGGTTATAACTTTTTGAAATTTTGTGGGAACACCCATAAAAATTTCAAACAAAATAACTTCTTTTAAGTGATTTTGTCGTGTTCGTTAAATCTTTATTTTTAAAAATTAACAAGCTATACATTATAGTGTAAAGTATGTATATATACAAAAAATATATAATGAAACTACAACTATACATAAATATATACAAAACAACTAATCTACACCTCATAATTAGTATACTATACATTACGTACATGTCATATTCCTTGCCTACAATAAACCTAAGGGTTAATTAATTTCGTGTTAGTTGCTTTATGTAAATGAATACAAGTCTATTACATTCCTTTAAAACCTTTAATTAATAACACAGTTATGGACTAATCGTTAGATCGTACAGGCGTGGTGGGTACAGCTACAAAGACTTTTCTATAAAAAAAATGTATTATAAATTAAACTTAACATATAACTGTGTCGTTCGATCAAACTTCATAGTAAATACTTTAATTTTCAGTCTAGATCCAATTAATATTATAAATGCAAAAGTTTGGATGGATGGATGTTTGTTACTTGATGACGCCAGAACGGCTGAACGGATCTGGATGAAATTTGGTAGAGGGATAGATTATTTGTCTGGAATAGCACATAGGTTACTTTTTAACACGGAAAAATGTACGTCTCGTGGGATAGATTTGTTTTTGTTTTTCACTAGGGACAAACCCGAGCTAAGTATGAGTAAGTCGCTAGTTAAATTATAAAGAGGTAAAGTTTGTAGGTTTAAACTTAAGATATAGAAGAATTTTGGAAAGGAATATGTAATTTCGATTAAATAAAAGGGCTTTTCGCGTAGACTAATTATACTGACCTCTGAAAATACCAGACTATGCTTTACATTTAAATAATTACGAAAATCGGACAACAATTTGCGAAGATATTGCGTAACAAACCAATAAATCGATTACCTGAGTTAATATTATATAATGAAACCTCCTCTTTGAAATCGGTTAAAAATAAAATACAATTAAGATTTATTTATTTATTATATATAAATTATAGAATATTAAAGACTTACCAAAATCGCCTTACAGTCTACGAATATTGCAGGTATTGAATACATCATACGATTGTTTATTAGAATATTTTCAGGTTTGAGTTATGAAACCAACTCACACAACTTGTTATTTATTAGTGCAAATTATTTTACTGCTCGCAAACCAATGATCAGGCATAACTAATAAAACTACAGTCGTACTTCAATACATGTCTATTTCCATAAACATTAATAACTATAAAAATAAAAATTTAAAGAACGTACGCAAAAATAACACACTTTAAAACACAATTAGAAAAATATCCCATTAAAATTAAACAAATATTCCCATTAAAATGTACACAAAGCAAATAAGTATTCTTTACCCTATACTTATAGTTTGACCCCGTCATGGTTTCGCTATTCGTGAAATTCAAATACTCTAATTTATTTTATTTACTTAGTGATTAGATTTATCATGTTTAACCCCCGAACAAAGAGGGTCTGTTTGCGTTGGGGGTCAAAAATGATAAATATTATTATGTGTTAATGCAGCGAGAATAGATTATTAATAGTTATATAGGCCGTTTAGATATTTTTTGTTAAGACAAGAGTACATAGTAAAAATTCCGATTTAAATATAGCATAATCTCATATTTTTAAGAAAAAATACAGAAACCTTCTATATTTGTAATGACTTATGAAAGCTTTATAAATAATTAGTATACTACTATAATATCTTCGCTTCGCTTGCGTTCATCCCTAGGTTGATTCCCCATACAAACTTATCCCCATTTTCACCCCCTTAAATAATGATTTCCGGAATAAAAAGTATCGTATGTGCTTTCCAAGGTCTCAAACTATCTTCTTAACAAATTTCATCTAAATCGGTTCAGTAGATCCAGAGATTACCTCCTACAACCTCACAAACTCACAAACTTTACCTCTTTATAATATTATAATAAATTAAATTATTAGGTTTAATTGATGAACTCATGGTTGAGGGAAGGGTAAAAAACAAAACAGCGGCATATGTAACTAAAATACTCTCGTTATTTAATTTACTAGGGTAAGAACACATTTACAGAATGTTAATATTCTAAACAATATCTACAAAAAATTGTACACTATGTGAAACCTTATGAAATATTTTATAATTTACAAAATTTACGGAGACAATTTATTCAAGTTCAACAATATTAAGTTATGCTTTCCTCATTAGCTTACAAACTATGTATTTACATTAAATCCTAAGTCATGTTCTAGATAGAATCATTTCTATTACAAATGTCTAGGGCTCAAGTGTTTCTCATTATTTAGTGTAGTATTATTTTAGTAGGTAATTGGGTGGAATAATATACATTATGTGTCATTTGAAATAAGCCATTCGTACTGAAAGTGTAATATTAGAATTATTCAGAAGGTATATAAGCTATGATTATTAAAGTCGGTAAAAATCAAAGTTTTATTACAAAAATTATTTCAATGAAGTAAAACCTGAAAAATCAAAAGTAGAAACACTTGATATGTAAAATTGCATTGTTACGCTAAGGCATCACCGTTTCTCCACCGAAATATCACAACAATCTTACGTGCTACGGAAGTATTGTAAAGACAGTAAAAAATATAGATAATTAATTTATTTGTTCGAGTAAACGTTTTACGTATTAGCGGCAGCGATTGGTTTTTATGGACGATTTTGTCATGCGGCATTTAGTCCTAACTATATACAAGTAAAAACATCGAAAATATGCAAACGCGATGGAAGACACCATATTTCCTGCGCTTTACAATAAAAAAAACATATATCACATACAACTAACGAATCAAATCACAATGCTTAAGATTAATTTGTTCCCCAATTAAAAATTACATCAATAAAAACAAAACACGTAAAATAAAACATCAGGTATAACGATAGGTAACAAAAGGAAATTATTAAAGCGATTCGACAACTTTGTCAATTATACTAAGTTTTGAACAATTTTCTGGTAACTTTAGTTGTGAAAGTCTCATAAGTTATTAAAAAAAAAATTATTACCTGAAAATTAAATTGCAAAGGACAATTTGTTACATCGTACCTATTCATTTCAGAAAATGAGTATTAACAATTTAATTTTAGGTACACAGCATACATTTCTTATTGTTATTTTTACTCAATTAAAATTTGAATTTAAATCAAATCATAGTTATTTACAGTGAATTTAAGAGAATTCAAAGTTTTGGCTTAAAATTAAAGCGACGAATCAAATTGGTTTTTGATAATAGCATTGCAAGAAAAAAGAAATACAGAACAATATAAGAATAATAAAAAAACATCAACCACACAGTTTAACTAAGATATCAGTTTATAAATAACTGGCCACGATACTAATGTGCTTTAGGGAAATCTTTAGAGATTTTAAACAAAGTCTATAGTAAAGTAAAAAAAAGTGAAGACAAGGCGATATAATATTTAATTTGAACATAATGCCGAGTCATAGTTATAATTAATACTAAGGTAGTAAAAATAAAAAAAAATAGCGAATAAGCTATAACAGCTCGTAGTGGAATTATAGAAGTACGTAGAAGATATACAATTATTTTTTAGAAAGTTCAATAATTACAATCGTGAGATTATTAAATTGGTACCTTAATACATAACGGTAAGTTTAACACATCGAAATCATTTCAGGTCCCTATAATTTCTCTTAATTGTATACACCAAAACAACATCAATGCTTTACAAATCTTTGGTGTTCATCCACAATGAAAAAAATCGGCACGAACAAGTGTAGACATAGTCAAATTTAATATTACGAACACATTCTTTCTATATTAAGAAATTACGCAAATGATAAAAACTAATAATGAGATTTTATACGTCTGAAAAGCTGCGAAAAGCCAAAGTCAGATAAATGATTGGAACAAAAGTGCAAATATTTAATGATAAGTATATTTGAGATAAGAAGATTTGTGGATGACAATAATACAATAATAATTTGTACTACGTTAGTGAATGAACAACGCAATGATTTGTTTAATTCTAAGTTCCAATTCTGACTAGAGACATCAACTGTATACGTTTGCACAATATTGCGATGTACAGAGTGAATGTTGCAACCGCGTCACCGGTAGTTTCATGAAGCACTGATTTATATTAGGAGGTAGTTCGTGTGACGTTCCTATGATAAAGGCTGTATTGTATTCGCAACTTTTCTTCGACAATCGTATCTATTTTCTATGCTTAAGGAATTAATGTGTCGGTGGCTTTTAAATAATATTTATACTAATGAAAATACATCTTTCAAATAAATACTATCTCGGAAGGTATTGGTCCCGGATTATAATTTTTAAACAAATTATAATAATTTGGACCCATTCGGCAAACATGATTTTAAATTAAAAAAAAAATATTACATCACACTCGCAGCATCCTCTTCCTGCGAATGCCTCACTATGAGTATCGCTCTGCGATAATGAACTTAAAAACTAAGCACTTAACAAATTATATCCATTTTAAACACATATCACAATTGAGCTCTCTGATAGAGAGAAGTTTCAAAGTCCAATAGAACGCATTAATCCGCGTCATGTAGGCAGGTGTCATTCGTGTAGATTTTTGCTTAAAAGCAGGCTATTGTGTGGTCCGGAAAGATGTCTGATTAGCTCTGGTAGAGCTTCAAACGTTAACTGACAGAAACAACAATTGAAACGTCCTGGGGTATTTGTTCTTCCATCATTTTCGCTAGACGATATCACGTTCCGATGTACAGAGCATAAATGTTTAAGCAAGTGAGCTTTTTGTTTGAACATAGCAACGCAAAGCCGACAAGCGAATGGTTTTTCACCTGTATGAACTCGCAGATGAGTCTTGAGATTCCATGACATACCAAATTGTTTGCCACAATATTCACATCGGTATTCTCGGACAGGTGCTTGTTTACTAGAGCTTTGTTCATGTTCTGTAGATGGTGCTTCATCTCCACCCATCTGCGGCTGACAAAGCCAAGGACCCCAGGATCCAGCACTAGGAGGTCGATATTTTAGAGCATCATCATGTGCTGCAGCAGGCGGAGTGGCACTTCGTTCCGGTAAATATGGAGGGGCTGAGGCGCTAATCTGATGTAATGCTCCCAGTCTAGCCACTCCTGCTGCTACTCCAGGTGCTTGTGCGTATCGTAAATGAGCCATTTCTTCTAAATAGCTTGGAGGAAATGATACAAACGGTGGATTCTGTGAGGGTGAATTATGAAAGCCGGGTCGTCTTTTTCTATGTGGTGTTACGACATAATTTTCTGGTGAAGGTTGAACAAGTGCCATAAATTCGTTATCAGTTGTCTTAAGGTGTTGGTAGTCTTCCAATTTAACGGTTCTCAAATCTAATTCAGGTGGTTCTAAATAATGGGATTTTCTTTTAGCTCTTTCAATACCTCTGCCTAACCGATCACTTAATAATTGCCGTCTGTAAACAGTTTCTACCGGTTGATCGTCTTGACTTGAAGATGTTGACCGTCTTCTCCCAATATTCTGGAAAATTATATAAAAACATTATATATTCGATTTCTTTAACCGTTAATAGATATAAAATATTTAAACTGTCAATTAAAAATATTATTAATTTTATTTTACAAAAAATATTACCTTTACCGCGACCGTTTCAACATCTAAATCTTGTGAATCTTCATGTTCGCTGCTTGTGTTTTCAGAATTTCTGGCTAACGATAAATTAACAGGATTAGAAGAACTTCGCCGACGTGATGAAACTCTTCCACATTCCTTGTCTCTCTTTTCATTATCAGGATCATCATCTTCTCTTTCATCATTACTACTTGTTGACATATTTTCTTTTTTTATATTCATAGATTCAGATTCTCCTCGGTCCTTGTCTTTACTATAGCCTGCACTTGGCGTTACTCTTTCGCTTTCTGAATGTGAGGATCCTGATGGTGCATCATGTTTACTGCTTTCATTGCTGTTTATATCAGTTTTAAAATTCTTGCCTTTTAATCGGTCGCATGATCTGTTCCTCTCTTCTGCCTGTTGTCTTTCTTTTGTTGATTTCCAAACATCTGATTTAATTTCTAGCAATTCGAATAGCTCTTGCATGTCATCGATTTCTCCGGACTAAAATAAAATAAAAAGTGCAATTATAGAATCGAGCTTGACGAAAACTTTACTTTTGATACAAGATTACATAATAACAAATGCAAAAAGATTATTTTAAGTTTACCTCAATATATGCTTGGCCACTGTAGAGGAATACAAGTAAATGTCTCATAAGAGTGCTGTTGATGCCTGACATATGTATTGTTACTGGATTCTCAATAGACGGAGTATCATCGAGAATTTTCCTGAAAACAAAAGAACAAAAAAATATATAAAAAAGGTTTCTATTATATTATCTAACACATATTATCAACGTATATGTAAAAGAAATACAATTTTATTTTTATTTTAATATTCTTTATATTCTCCATCAGAAACTTAGAAATGCAGACCATAAGTCTAACTCTACTTCTTTTAGTCCCATTCTCTCCACTTAACGACGTACTATATATACTTGTATTTAAAGCAGAATGTATAAAGATTTTACCTTATTAAAGGGCTAGCAGCGGCCATGACGATGCGGTGCGCAGCTAGAGGCACAGCGTCATCGCACACCAACACCAGGTCGGAGTAGCGGGCGCCACGCCACGCCGCGCCCACCTCGTTCAGGATGCAGGCGTGGTGCTTGCCGTATGTAAGCGTCAGCAGCCCCTCGCCCATCATTCCAGCACTGGAAAATAAATATAACGTTTTAAATATTTTTAACTATCTTTTCGGATTTTTTCGCGGATTCATTTAGATTTTTGGTTTCCGATGTTTCGGATGCTTAACTGTAATCATAGGCACGAGAGAGACTAAGGTTTTAGATATCTCAAAGGTCATTATATAGTTGTTACAGACAGCATCTACCCATAAAATTATACACTATAAAACAACATCTATATATAAATAATAAAGCAGTAACTTAGGGAAATCTGTACATGAAATATTTTTGGAGTTTACTCCTTAAGATTTTCATATCAGGCCCCTGGTAAGGAAATTTTATGGGGAGTGAAATTAAAGCAAACGTTAACGATAACCGTTGTGTTTTTCTGCGCAACATACCTTGCGCAGCTTTCACTTTGAAATGTCACAGTGATTAATAATGACGGGAGTATTGATGTAATTAATATTCAAAGTGATATTAATAGTGAAGTAAATCAACCTTCCAAAGAATGTATTCAGTTGCTATAAGTAATATATATTTATGTAACATGATTGATCTATAATATTTTGCCGAATGCACATGAAAAATGTGAATAGAATAAAAATACATATGTACATTCTTTCAGTATTAGAGATGCGTTTATTTACTCTGTTTGCCTTATTGCATATTCAAAGATTATAATAGTACTTAAAGAGTAATCTCCAGTCGTGCGTCGGAGCTGACACACACACTTTTTTCACCCCAAAACAATAGTTATTGAAATTTTTATCTGTTTGTCTGTATGTCTGTTTGTGTGTGCGCGTTTCGCGCAAAAAGTACTAAGCCGATTTCAATGATATTTTGCGTAGTGATAACTTATTGCTCGAGTCGACATTTAGGATACCTTTTACAACGGGAAAATTTTTCATTTTCACGGGAAAACACAATAACTGGTTCTACCGAGTCGTCTAATCTATATAACTATTTATGAACATTGAAAACGCAGCTAAGGACGTATCCGAGCGAAGCGAGGGAAAATCGCTAGTTGCTAATTAAATCCTATAATTTCTAAATCATAACATTTTATTAATAATAATTATTAATTTTGTATTATTTGAAACTTTAATAATGTATAAAAATAGGCTTTCGTTTTTTATTTGCGAAGTAGATTGATCTTGGTATTACGGGTTAACGTGAGTTAATATACAGTTTATAGTCAATTAGGGACTCACACTCGCTTCGCTTAGGTTCGTCTCTAGGTACGTTTTAACGGTAAGTATCAAATACAAATCTTTGAATTTCTCGGCTTTTGTGTACTATAATATGCATGTGTATAATAGATATAAATTTTCCTCTTGAATCACTCTATCTATTAAAAAAACCGCATCACAATCCGTTGTATAGTTTTAAAGATCTTATATATGGACAGACAGCGAGAAGCGGGAAGATAAATATATTTCAAAATGTATCTGTTTTTCTATAAGATAGATAACCAATATTTTATTAAAATAAAAGTAAAAGCTAAAATGGTTAATTTAATGTACCAATATGTAAAACAAATAAAACGCTTTCATCCGCATACTGGCGTGTTTCACGTAGATATTAATCAAATCAACAAAATTATTGTTTCGTGAGATTTATCATTTTCTAACACGATACTGTATGATCTAAGTGAAATCGTACTGAATTGAGGTTCGCCATATTTTCGGTTCATTAATCTCGATCTATATCAGACTGGAAACCGCTGATGTAAAGGAAGACAAGGTTGTAGCCAGTGAACTGTTAAACGGTAAGCGTTTCAATATCATCGCTAGCGGCTTTATCCAAATAGAATAGATTAGGCGATTTGTAGATACACAATGGCTATACACAAACGTTTCTCAATGGAAAAAGGTCGAAAGGTGAGATGAATTTAAATGAAGTAGACCGCCAGAGTCCTAGTAACAAGTGCTAGAAAGCCTGTCACAATAAGACCTTGGCCTGATAAATAATCGCAACTAGTTATTAGCGTTATAACGCAAGATCGTTTAAAAGACGATCAGAGGCGCATCTTCGTCGCGGTGACGTTAGGTAAGAGCGGGGTCAGAAATATTATTATCTATTGTTGCATGGGTTTTTATAGTCATACTAGCGACTCACCCTTGCTCCTCTCGGGTCCGTCCCTACTTAGGTACGTTCTCACGTTTAGTATAGATTTCTCAGAGATGAGATAATTTACCGCAGTAAAAAATATCCTATATGTTGATCCAGATAATCAACTATCATTATACCAAATTTCGCCAAAATCCCTCCAGTGGGTTTTCCGTGAGGCGGTAACAGACAGACAGACACACAGACGAAAATTTTAAAAACTATTGATTCGATCTCTGTTTCGATAATAATGTCTATTTCAATAAGATTTTCCAAAAAATATTTAATGTACAGATTCGGCTTAGTTACAATTTTATTATATGTATAGATTTAATTGTAAACGTCCATGCTTCTGTATATTGCACATTGTAATGATATTCATATTGAGAGTGTATTCTCAGTATATTAGAAAACTAGCGACTCACGCTCATCTCGCTCGCGATCGTCTCTAGGTACGTTTTCGCGGTTAGCTATGTTTATACATAAATAGTAGCTTGCTACTCCTAAGATATTCATTTAAATTATGTAGCGATTTACCCCCGCTTCGCTCGGGTGCGTACGTCGTACGCGATTTTGTTCACAATTTCATGGGTTTTAAATTTTGTTCGCGGAACCCTAATTCTTTTTCTAAAACAAAAGTAGCCTAAGTTACTTCTTATAACATCAGCTATCTGCCAATGAAAGTCCCGTCAAAATCAGTCCAGCTGTTTTGGAGATTAGCCGGAACAAAATGGACAGACAGACAGACAGACAGACAAAAATTGTAAAAAATGTAGTTTTGGTATATGTACCGTGTAAACATCCATATGCATTTAGTAAAAAGCGATTATTTTAATATTAGAAACAGACACTCCAATTTTATTTATCTGTATAGACTGGCGACTTACTATCGCTTATTCCAGGTTCGTCCAAAGGTACTTTTTTATTTTAAAAATTAAATACTGGTAATGTCATGTATATGTACTTTACCCAAGTTAAAGTCAGTGTTCTAAATTTCATGATAATTCATTCGTTTTGGAGTGAAAAGTAAGAAACGTACATACACACAACAGTTCACTTTTAAAGTGTACTGTGATAACTTAAAAACATAACAAGGTCAGCTTTTTAAATAATGCCGTCTAATTTTTATTATATTTATTCGTATTAAACTTACAATAAACTTTATTCGAAACTGACTTTTATTATATACTAGCAACTCAACCTCGCTCCGCTCGGGTTCGTCCCTAGTTACATTTTAACGTTTACCTCAGATACGAGATATTTTTCCGCAATAAAAAGTATCCTATTTGTTGACCCGGATAACCAGCTATCTCGTACCAAATTTCATTAAAATCTGTCCAGTGGATTTCCCGTGATGCAGTAACAGACAGACAGGCAAAAATTCTAAAAACTATAGATTTGGCTTCTGTATCGATAATAAAGTCTATTTCAATAAGATTTAAAAAAAATAATGTACAGATTCAGCTTAGTTAGAATTTTATTACATGTATAGATGTATAGATAGTTGCCGAACATTCTTTTCTTCAAAGAACTCGTTTGACGGAATTAATTTAGTCTTTATAGCGCAGAATTAAAACCTATTTCAAAACTTTCATAAAAAAATGCCTGCAAAAACTACATTACCATACAAATACTTAAATCTAATTAACTACAATGGAAACGTATATGTAAAAACTTCTACTTAGAACAAAGAACCATTTCCTTGAGAGCTGTTTAATCGTTAGAAACATAATGTATGAATTAATTTGAATTGCTGTTAGTATTTTTTTCTGGTCATAAAAGTAATATGTTTATGATCATTGCATTAAAAATAAAAAATAAAGATAAGAACAATACAATTATTGTATATTGTTGTTGTAATAGTTCAGAAAGTAGGTAGTGAGTATATTGTACTTGAATTGTATTTAGCCTTTTTAACGTCCTGTGGGCACAGGCCTCCCTTCAATACGAGGGGGATCAGAGTCAAGTGCGGGGTGGATTTCACATGTCTTACGAAAACTTCCTAGGTTCTCTCAGACATACAGGTTTCCTCACGATGTTTTCCTTCACCGTAAGACAAGTGGTGATTTTATTGAAAATGAATAGCACATTAGAATATCAGAGGTGCGAGATCCGGGTTTTCAATCCGCTATACTCGGTTTCCCGAGCGATCACGTTACCACTGTGCTTCCACCGTCTAAATAAAATCGTATTTAATCTGGAATCATTTGAAGCTTGAACAAGCATATTAAACTCGACTCGGTATGTAAATGAGGTACATTATGTAATAAAGGTTTTGTTAGTATCTACTGGTTATTTAATTCAGAAAAGTATAACGTTCTCATAAATAAGTTCATTATAGCTTACAAAAACCACATTAAGCCTTTTGCGTTGAGAAAAGCATTACAAATTCTGTGGTAAAACGTGATGTAAAATTCACACTCACCTTGAGCAATGAACTCGCCATTTTGTTATATATTTCTTTTATAGTTAGTCTCTATGCCGGTGAAATGTTTAATAATTAAATATGGTATAAAAAGTTAGAAGTGATTAGATATGGATGATATTGTGGATAATGTAGTTTTTTTTAACAATAATTATCACTAAAATTTATATCTTTTAGAAATTATTCTTATTATTATATGTCTTCTTGTTATTTTGACGTAAATAAATAATTTCAAGTCGTGAAAAGTTTTACATGAAAATTGTTGGCATTGTGACATTTTCAGGGCGCGTGAGCAGCAGCGCGAGGCAGGCTCGCCCGCTATTGTGTTTGCCAACCGAGTCGTGTCATGGGCTTGTACCTGTCTACCTACTTGGGGTTGTTTGGTATTTCTAAATACGAAATAACGTTTGTTAGAGAGAACAACAGTTAAATTGTAACGAAAACCCAATTAAGTTAAATTTTTAATTAAGTTAAATCAAAAACTTGATTTATCATCGTAAAACGAAATGTATGTCTCTACATTTTCTTTGTTATATTGTCTCTATATATTTTAATATTATTTTAATGAATTATACTAATGTAAATCATAATCTATCAATAAAATTGGAAGCGATCAAATATTCTAACAAACACTTATCACTAATTGATGTATAATTCGATTATAATAAATAACCGGCCCCAATCGTGTCATATTGCACTGATCTCTATCGAGCATCGTCTAAATTACTTTTTACTTTTCAGCTCTTTCCAGTTACTACCACAAGATGGCGCTAAAAGTTTCAATAAGCCGATAAGCGATGGCGCTACTAAGTAAACGAAGAAAAAATCACATAGCCTTCTAAGATTTTTATTTAATCTTTTTTGACCTTTTCCTTTATACAATGACCTTCATTCATTCACTTTCACCGCAGCCATAGTAAACAAAATACGGAAACATTTCATATTCCATTTCATTGATATGATGTACCTTTCACTCGTTAATTTCGTAATAAGCGAAGGTGATCGTAATTAACGACTTGTATTAAAATATTTGTAATTTTTCTTTTAAGTACCTTGATTCCGCAGAATTTTACTGTGTGCAAGAAACAATGTGAAAATATTCGTAATAGAACTCGCAACGTAAGAAATTAGAAGTAAATTAACTCTACCTTGAATTACGTGGAAAATATGAAATATACAAAATGTCAAGAATAACAAACCGTAACCGAATATGATGAGAACATTTATAATTGGGCATATTTTAAATTAAGTAATTAATTAAAATTATAATATTAATTATTTATTTTACAATTATGTAATATTCTTTTTAGTAACTACCAACACCACAATTTAAGCTATTTATTTAATTTAAAAGTTTTGTTAATACTTAGTAGTTAACATTTACATATTTAATGTTTTCTAATTGAATGCTTTTTATGTTATTTTACTATACTATTTAGAATATTCAATGAAGTATATAAATAAGTAATGCAGGAAGTACAGACACAGATATAACTTATGTTGACATAGAGCAATACAAATGTCTCTACAAGAATCAAGTACAGCTCAAGGCCGGATCATAAAAGAAATACACTCGTTACATAATTCTACCCACACTAATTAAACACATACCGACCTAGAATGGTCAAACCACATTATTATGCTAGAGTACGCGAACACAATATTCTGTATAGTCTTAACTCCAATAAATACGACGTAATATTGATTAATATAAGTTCGTGCGGAAATGATTTTGATGATTAAGAAAGTATATTTCATGATTAATATTTAATTGATCATAGATTTTTTTATGTAATAACTAGTAGATTATAAAAAAAATATAAAATGATTATTGAGATAAATGTAGAGTTAATACAGTTTCAAATCAAGTGACCTAATATAATTAATTAGATTTTTTTTTCTTCTCCTTTCTCTTTTGTCTGCTTTGTATTTTAATATGCTTTAACTGTTTCAAACTAAAGCATCTATGAACGACAATTCGTATGACAGTGTGCAAACATAGAACATGCGAAAACCTTTTGTGAATGCCTTTCCGTTAAAGGTGTTTTATGATACGTGCTTTAAAAGGAGAGAGCTCTAGGTACAGTAGCGCCGTATAATTGAAGATAATTGCGGTAGATTTACGACTTATCAACTGTATGGATTATTTATTTTTATATGTATGTAATGTATTTAATCTATATAGATAAATAAAATTGAAGTGTCTGTTTGTAATGTCAAAATAACAGCTTTATACTAAATGCATATGGAATTATATACGGTACTTATAAGAGAAACACAATTTTAAAAATTTTTGTCTGTCTGTTTGTTTCGGCCAATCTCCGAAACAGCTGGACCAATTTTTCGGGAATTTCACTGGCAGGTAGTTCATGTTATAAGAAGAAACTTTGGCTAAATTTTATTTTTACTTTTTATTTTAATTTCAGTATAAGAATTAGGGTTTCGCTCAAAAAAATTAAAACGTACCTAGGGACGAACCCGAGCGAAGCGATGGTGAGTCGCTAGTTATAATATAAATCTTATTAAGACTACCATGAAACATCTGCCTAGTATACTAGAATTTTTCTAATATATCAAATATCGTGGGTTAGATTCTAATAAGAAGAACACAGCATTCGGACCTTTTATATTGACATCTACATTATATAGATAGATGTATCTTACTTTTGATGAGCCATACGCCTGATTTGGTAGCGGGCTTTCTGCATGTAACCTTTCAATAATATATGGAGAAGCAGAAAACAAAGTTTAGAGTCACTTTGTTTTGTCTATATAAAGGAAAGTGTGATGGCTCAAATAAATTACGTTGTTCTTTTTATATTTACTATTAACAATAAATAAAAACAATATGTATAGCAAATTAAATGTCATTAAACTTATCCAATATTATACTTTTATTTTATAAGCAATGTAGAAAACCATATACATAGTTAGTATATATGTATATATATAGATAGACTAGCGGCTCACTCTCGCTTCGCTCGGGTTCGTCTGTCTCTAGGTACGTTTTAACCGTTAGTGTGGAATATATAGACTGTATATTATATACATGTATACTTAGATATAATGAGTTGTTGTGGGTTATATTATAACATGTTTTCCTGTGGGAATGAGATAATCTCCCACGGTAAAAAGTAGCCTATGTCACTCTCCAGTCCTCTAACTACACATCTTTACACAAAAAATCACGCCGATCCATCACTTTGTTTCGACGTGAAAGAACACGTCGTTGGACAAACAAACAAACACACTTTTATATTTAAGTATAGATATGGATATATCTATACTTATATCTATACTAATATTATAAAGCTGAAGAGTTTGTTTGTTTGTTTGGGTGAACGCGCTAATTTCAGAAACTACTGATCCGATTTGAAAAATTCTTTTTGCATTTGATAGACCGTTAACTGAGGAAGGCTATAGGCTGTATATCATTCCGGAAAAGTGTACGGGTAGATTTGTTTTTGTCTAGGGACGAACCCGAAGCGAAGCGAGGGTGAGTAGCTAGTATTAAATATATATAAAAGCTATTGGATACTTTGTTATAATTTCATTGTGTCCATAATCACGGAATGTGTAGTGCCTAATGGAGTGTATGAATCAAGGATTGGCGCGCGCTTGGCATATTTTTGTTGAAGGAACTTTCGCGGGCATTGTATGGAAAAACCTGAGCGAATAATAAGAAATTCTTGCGACAAATATGATTAAATATGTTACACGAGCGTTCGTTAAAAACCTTGTTTATGTGGTTATAAAAAGATTAAGTAGTACCTAACTAATGGGTTTGTAATGGTGGAGTTATCATTTATGGTGTGTTATTTATTATTAACTGTTATATTTAGTTATATTATAGTAGAGTAAAAGATAATCTATACTTATGATAAAATTGTATTATTATGTATGTATGTTTTATCCGTAAATTCTCAATAATGATTATAGTCGAGTTTCCACCATTAGGCGACCGCTAGTTCCATAAAATTACTTAAATGACAGTAACAATTAATTGGTCATGTCGCAGGAATAAAGCAACAGTAGACAGTGGTTTGCGAAATAATGTTGTAAGCATGAAATTGTAGCCGTTGGCCTAGTGGAGCGTAAGATTGAAAAAAACAGCTTTCCTCGCCATTGCCTCATTTCCATTACGAAAATGAAGTGTCGGTGAAATATTTCTTATGGATGTAGAAAAGTATTGTTTTGAAATTTGTAGCTGTTTTTTGCTTGTGGACTCATTTGAAATACAGGCAGTGGTAGCCCAATGGTAACGTGCTCGCTTGGGAAACCGAATGAAGCGGGTTCAAACCCTGGGTCTTGCACTTCTGATATTTTCATGTGTGGCTCATTTTCAATATGATTACCACGTCCGCCACTTGACCAGCATGGTAGACTATGGCCTGATCCCCTTCGTATTGAAGGGAGGCCCGTGCTCAGCAGCGAGACGTCACACGTCTTTTGAAAACTGCTAGGTTCTCTCAGACATGCAGGTTTCCTCACGATGTTTTCCTTCGCAGTAAGACAAGTGGTAATCATGTTGGAAATGATTCGTACATGCAAATACCAGAGGTGGGAGACTCGGGATTTGAACCCGCTTCACTCGGTTTCCCAAGCGAGCATATAACCACTGGGCTATAGCTGCCTCTCTACTTATATAGATTGTTATAGTTTATATGTATGTTTTCTCGTATATTTTTACATCTTTTGATCTTTTTAGAGTTCAGAATGTTAAATTTTTTATGCAGAAATCTTCAGCTTGGTTTAAGTTATGTACGTAATTGAAAGTAACTACCAATTAATTAGAGTTTAACTCTAATCCTGCTAAACGCACAAAAAATAAGGTTAATTGGATTGACCACTCACGAAAACTATTTGTGACTTGATGGTAATTAGAAATTACGAAATAGGCAAAAAATGTTTCAACATCAAATTATTGTTAAACTTAAATCTTATAAAGTTCTTTATTATTATATTAATATATATATATTATAATAATAATCTTTTCTTCTATTAATATAATAATTGGCATAAATAGAATATATGATTTTCTTTTCTCTTACACATCTCTTATAGGTGTAGTTTTATTGTTCTATCTGGCAGTACGAAACAGTATCTATGTAAGAGTACCTCTGCACTACTACCTCCCTTTTTGTAGTAAGGAGCGAACTTAAAGATATGTTGACGAAGGAACATAGTAATATGTAATGGGAAAAATAAACACACGCTGCTATTATAAAACATGTAAGAATACATATGTATGTCTCCGACTGCATTATTTTGCTATGTTCCTTCGTCAACTTGTTCTTATCTTTTAAGTTTGCTTTTTACGCAGTCGGGTTTTATTATTTTTGTATAATAAATTATTTTCTTTATTATTCTTTAGTTTTGGTCAGTTAGACATTTTTATTTAACAATTTCTTACCTAAAATGATAATTAAACACATAAGTTGAATATATTTTTGTAATCCTCTATTAAAAACCTGTATTTTGATACCTCCATTCGATTGATTCAGACGAAAAAAATTTTTTCAAGACGCACAATTTGCCGCCTAGGAGCCGCCATTTTGATTTTTAATTATATAATATATATCCTATGGCATTCGCTTTATCAAGACGAATCTAAAGATCATTAAAATCGGTTAAATCGTTTAGTAATTACGAAAGAATATAGGGTCGGACATACATACATAGTACAGACATATAAATCAAACCCATAACAAGCAAACCCTCTTTTGGGCTTCGCTGCAATTGGGTAAAGATAAATATTCATATGAATATTCCTTTTTAATATTATGTTTTATTACATGTAATACATGTTCTCTTGCGGAGTAAGCAAAATAACTCGTACATCAGTATATATCAATCGTTCCATAATTTAAATTTATATTAAAATACAACTACCCTCAAAATACCTTAGCTATTTCGACATGTAAAGACATTTAGACAAGTTAGAGCATGTCTAACGTAAATGTATGTTTAGAAATTTAATTCGCGTTTCTATTTAACCTTTAGTCATAACTAAAATTAGTCAGAATTTTACGTACGAATATATAAAATTATTAAATTAAAATGAAGTTGCATCAGCGGATGTCTAAATTAATCCCACGCGATTTATCACATTTTTGTACAATATTTATATTTGTGTAAATGTCACCCGGAGTATATGATAAGGTTATACACAATTGCTAAGTTATGTTATTATTTTATAATTCTACCATAACCTTTAACTTTTTATTGTTATAAGTACAGATACATACAGAAGCGTTGAGCGTTGTGTTTTATGTATGTAATTTTTTGTTTCAAATTGACAATAATTTTATTTGAACCATATTAATTACTTCTAAGCTCAAATCCAATCTGCAATTTCGTAATATTACTTTCGACCACTCAGCCTAAAGGTATATTATACACTTGATTTATCAAACACCTAATATTGCACGCTGGTCTGACGCTCACGGACAGCGGACTGCACTAACGCAATCACCCGCGCAGCAGTATATTGGACCGCTAAGAATGTAGTAAACAATTAAATTGTCTCATATCCACGTTTAAGCCTGGCTTGATGCGTTAGTACGCGAGGTTGACTGCTGACAGCCCGCTTGACCACAGTTGTATAAAATCCCACGAACTGCACACGACATTTTCATGCTCCATTTATAGGCCTGAAATGATCGGTTAAATTGATTTGTTCGTTTCCATTTTAACGCTCACTCTACGTTCCTTAGTACTTGCGACACAATCGATAAATATTTCACGCTTGTCCAACGAAATTGTGCCGCGATCAATTATGGCAACTCTTATCGCATAATAAGATAAATACGGAAGAGTTTCGAGTGTGAGACCGCCAATAATAATTCCGGTAACAGCGTCTCAATGACGTACTTACAAAAGTACCTAGCAACAGAGCAGACCCCTTTACAAGCATCTAACAGCCGCGCAAAGTATGACAGAAAACGATAGTGATGTAAGTCGATAGTTGTCAAACAGGAAATCGCGGGGCGCGCGTGGCCGATACGCCGCGCACGCTTTGTACTAGCGGCCTTCGGACGAAATGTTTAGTGCCAGTACCGACTGCGCTGTATCGCACCACATACAACCATTATGTAACTTCGACTCTACAACAAATACCAGTTCATTCATAAGATTCCACGGCCAATTTAGCAATCTTTGGTGCATCATCGGCTCTCTTGTTTAGATCTAAACAATTAGCCTCTATAAAGACATCCGCATGGTTCTACGCGTTTGGAAAATGTTATCCTCGTGTTTACTATTACTGCGATTATGAACCCGCATCTGACTTTTGGGTAATGATAACAAAGCGATAATTTCTTCTACGTATCAAAACAAGGAACTGTCTTAATGTTATGCTAATCAATGTCGGCAAAAGTGGCTTGAGATCATTGTCTTCGCGATAATGATTTTCGGTGACGTTTTTGTTTCTGATCTATGACTTACATATAGTAAACAACTTCGTGTTTACGTTTTAAAATTTAATTCATTATAGCTGTATAAAGCGAATTTGAATCGATTATTTGATTTTATTATTACTTATTATTAAGTCATATTAAATTATAACAAGAGTGAGCCATAGGATATGACAATCCAGTAAAGATATTATGCAAAATGATAGGTAGATTTCGTTGTTGTATTAGACTAAACTGTAAGGGCGTGGCATCAACAAGTAAAGCAGTGTTCACATCCAAACAATACCTTTATTGACTACCACTTAGCAGCTGTACTGCCGTGTACTGAGTCCGTATGCACTCCACATAACAAACCACATAATCTGAATTGTATTCAAATACGCGCATACTTCCATGTACCAAGACTTGTTAGATGAGGCCATGCCCAAACCGAGCTTGGCAACTGACAAATGAATTTATTTATAAATGGCACGGTACCCTTGTAAAGAGACCAGCCGAAAGCGCGAATGAGTTTTACCTTCGATGCTGCTAAAATTACTGCCACAATTACACTCTCACCTTGCGTTTGATTGACGATAGATCTCTTGTGCCAGATACTTGCTAACTGACAAAGAATTGTGGGTTCCGTGAGAGATGATAGTCAAGCGTTTTATATTGACTGATATTAGCCGTAAATTATATACCAGATACTTCATAAATTGTACAATCTAAATGAGAGAATTGAGTGTCTTTCAATAAAGCTTATTTACATATAATTGATTAATAGAGTGAGGGAAAGTAGTAACAATTTGAATATTTAGATCGGAGTCGAAGGTAAAAGCTTTTGGAGTATTTAATATATTTTCGCAATGTTTCTAGTTTGGAAACAAATCGAGTTCGTGTTCGACATTTTGCGATTACCGTTGTAGTTAGATGACTATTTATAAAGAACGTGTCTAAGAAAAGGTCGGATTTGATTGTAGACAGTCATTTGAATATCACTTGTGTTATTACAACAAATTATGACAGATTAAGTCATATATACATAACAGATTCTCACGCTGCAAAGCTGCCTAACCTTGAAGTATGAGGTGATCTATTCAAAAAATATTACTATATATTATAATAAATATAATTTAGGTGACAGTTATGTTTATTAGTATATTGGATATGAAATAGTAAAAAAATAATGTTTACGATATCTGGTAAAATCGATTATAAATAATAGCTTCCGCTTACTCGGTTCAACTGTTCTCTCAACATTCCGAGGTGAACTAGACTCAACCAAGGTCCATTTTGAAATAGGATGGCACTTGACCTTCAGGATGAAAGTCAACAATGTTGCGCAACACATTTACGCGGCGTTAGTACTCAATGCTAATAACCGACAACGAGACATATTGGAACCTGATCATGACCCACATAGCATATTCAAGGATTTCACTTATTTGGAAGACGATGATTTCAAAACTGCTAGAATTTTTAAGGCGATTGTTGTTAGCGCGCATCGGGTCAAGGCAGAGGTATAGACGTTACATTCTTTGATAGAGAAAAAGGTTACTAAGCCTCTCATTTCATCGAGCACGATCAGGACAGCAACAGTAGAATTTTAGTGAATCATCTTTATACAATCATCCGCATTCCGAGTAAGTCAGTTTCTTAGAACTTTTTACTCGAATTCCTTTTATGGCGAAAATAAGTCACGCTCAAGATATAATTAGAGTTAATTTTTATTGTTGACTGTGGGACTGAGCTAGATATTTCACTACTCCTTTCTACTCGTACAGTACAGCAGTACACGTGTCGGTCTATGTGTGGGTGTGGCACACATGGACGCGCGTGGTGGGGCATGCGTAGATCCGCGCGTTGCACAGGAGGGGGAGGTAGGGCCGGCGAGTGGCCCGCGGTTTTGTAAGAACGTTTATTCAAGGTCACTCGAGCAGTTTTTAGAAAGTTACCTCACATCAATTCAGCGTTAGGTAAAATTTTGCGTTACTCACAAAATTTATACCCAAATAAACGGTGAAATCAAAAAATCTTCCGATATTTATGCGAAGTTGTACAGTTATTTTTTTGAATTTTATCTTTAAATATTAATTAATACATATTTTATTTGACTATATTAAGTTTTAGTTTTTGACATTTTTTTTTTTATAAAGAAAGATTTATTTTTTTAATTTAAAAAATCAATTCATTTCTTTATGATGAATTAAAGTAATATAGTGAAACATTATTTAAACTTATTTAGAACAACAACTTCGTGTATGATAATCTATATAAAATTGGGGCTAGACACTTTGAACAACTAGTCCCATTCTGAAGGCTCGTGAAACCTCTACAATCTACATTTCACATTTCGTCATCGCCTCCGTATAAGTCGTGTTGATCTTCTCTCACTCTTCAAAATGATGAAATTTAGTCGACTGCCATTTCGTGCTTGCGCAACCGTTCACGCTAAATTTTGCTGACAGAGAAAGTATACGAAAGGCTTTACGTAATCGACCACGTAACTTGTAGCGACTTGGTTTTGATTTCCTTGCTTTTACATCTTTGTTACGTGAATTTTTGGTATAAGTTTAATCTAACTTAGCAATGTAATATAAGATTTTATGCGTTTACTTTTAACTATAAATAGTTATAAGCTGATTTTTTTCAAGTTAGAGACATATAGTAGACGTGCTAAATACTAAGTGATAAACACGTTCAAGCAAATAATAAGTTGGGAAATTTTCTTATTTATATTCAAAGAAATATTATGTGTAAATTGAAGTACTTTGAGGAAAACATATTTTTTACGTCGGTACGTGACTTGTATGGTAGAGGGCACAAAGCAATTTTCCATTAATCGCGTTCTCGAGAAAATACTGACGTCATTTCTTGATTTACTCTATTATTTATAAAAAAAAACACCTTATAAGGAAGCGTGACCATTTATAAATATTATAACTATTAGACCTCGAAAGTTATTAAAAGTTTTTTATTTCGTTATAATGATAATTGATGCTGTTGTTTATCAAAAATTTTATATATCTTCCACTCCTTAATAATAAAACAGTACGATTTTAACACAAATATATTTCAATATATTATTTTTATTGTATCTTCCTTAGTTTTTAGTAAATGTTTCTAAACATTTATTAGTGTTTAACAGCATCGTTATTATGCAGTTGCTTTGTCAGATACGCATCAAGTGCTCTGAGAAAATTGTCTTTTTCCTTCATTATAGATACTGGTTGGGAAATATAAGACCTTGGACCGAAAAATCACGTTTATTGTAAAAACATATTTTAGCATTCATGTCGGGTTGCTGTGAAATAATTTAAGTGGTTTCGCCATTTTTATCTCATTTTATTTCAATCTTATTAGAAAAAAAAATAGTGGAAAAAAGTAATAATTTAATACAACCGCAACTATTTCATATAATTGATGTTATCTTTCGAATCACTTGAATATTTTCTAGTAAAATATAATAGGTTAATTATACAGAAGTATGCAACTTTAAACAATTAATTGAGGAACAGGTAATAGTGTTTAATTGTTCTCATTTCCCTAGATTAAGATTCTTGCTCAACAAATGCGTCACTATTATAGGAAATCCTTAGACAATCGTAAGCGAAGTCTTTATATAAAAACATAATATTATATATATATAATGTATTATCTATCATAATATTATAAAGAGGTAAAGTTTGTGAGTTTGTAGGGAGTAATCTCTGGATCTTCTGAACCGATTGAGATGAAATTTAGTAAGAAGATAGTTTAAAACCCTGGGAAGGACATAGGAGACTTTTTAACTCGGAAATTATCCCTAACGGGGAAAAATGGAAATGAAAGTTTGTATGGGGAATCAGCCGAGCGAAGCGAACCGCGAGGGTGAGTCGCTAGTTTATTATAAATAGCCTATATAAAAATAAGCGATAATTATCATTTGAGTGTTGCATAAAATCTTATTGGAATAAGTAATAAAAATTCGGTTGAAAATATTTTTTGTGGTGAATTTTGTTATTAATTATTTTTAGTGAAATGAAGACATTATTATACTTTTACGTTAATTTTGAATTTGTTTTATATTTTTTTCGTTGCTTATTATATAGATAAATAAAATTGAAGCGTTTGTTTATAATATCAAAATAACACCTTTTTACTAAATGCATATGAATTGAATTATAAGAAACAAAAATTTTAAAATTTTTATCTGTTGTCTCTCTGTTTGTTCCGGCTAATCCCCGAAACGGCTAAACTTATTTTGACGGGACTTTTACTGGCAGCTGATATTATAAGGAGTAACTTAGGCTACTTTTATTTTAGAAAAAGAAATCTCAAAATTAATTAAAACGTACTTAGGGACGCACCCGAGCGAAGCGAGGGTAAATCGCTTGTATTCTCGATAAGTGTAATATTTCTATATGGAATATCTTTATTATATAAAAATTGAAGTAAAAATATTTAATTTTCACATAACTATTTTACATTAAAAATTAAATAGTAACTATTCAATAGTTATAAATTGATTTTATTCGTAACTTATTACAAATTAAAAGATTATTAATAAAGACAAGAATGTTAAATCAAGATGCAGTTATAGTTTATTGATTATAAAACGCAGAATTTATTGAAGTTTACATAATATTAATGTTTGAAGGCAAGCCTTTAAGGAAGTAATTACGTTAAGAGGTGTGCAAATCTCATTGTATTTCATTGTTTATATCACTTAACGTTGAAGTTCCATCATCGTCTTGGTAATATCGACAGATTTTTAATAAGACCATAAGAAATTTTTCTTATTAACTCTTGTGGCAGATGCAACAAAAGATTTTAAAGGAGTTAACAGCTATTTTAAATTAAAATTATTGTATGTAATTTTAATTTTACGACAAAAAAGACTTGTATAATATTTGAATATTTATTCATAGTTATGTTCAGGTACTAAAAAGTATACAAATATTATAAAGCTGAGTTTATATCTTTTATTATTTGTACGCGATGATCTTTGAGACTACCAGAAGGATTTGAAAAATCTTTTTTGCATTTGATAGACCAATCCTTAAGAAAGGCTATGCACTTTTCAGATCGTAATATTTACAAATAAATAGAGTACGCGAGCGGAGTCGCGGGAAAAGCTATATGAGATACATCTAAAGAAAGATGTTTTACTTCATATCAAGGAAAACTTTATATGTACTAGTACATTAAATATATTTTTTTTTAATATTTATTTTATATGATTCCGTCGCTCATTTAAAAATAAATGAAAAAAGTTTTATTTTTATTTATATATTGACTTTTATTTAATTTATTTATTTAATATATTGATATAATAATTTAAACAATTTTAACTGACTATTTATCCACTTCCGTAACCAAGTGTAACCGTTTCCGTTGCAAAAATCACAACGCCAATCTTTTTTTTACCTCTCAACGCGCGCCTAAAGAAGTTTCATTTCTAAAATCTGAAAGTTCTTTCTCAATTCATTATTTCTTTAAAACGTCATAAATCAAAACGGTACAAACACTATACAACTTATTTACTCTATGTATATAATTAGAGATATTAAAAGGATATGTTCTAAGACAAATAATTGTGGTCAAATGTTTTGCGATATGATTAAAGCTTGTATATGCTCAGCCGTGTTTATTTCTTTGAGTACCCATTTGTTATATATATATATATATATATATATATATGTAATGTATTGTATTCAGCCCTTTTTTAACGTCCCACTGCTGGGCACGGGCCTGCCTTCAATACGAGGGGAATCAGGCCATAGTCCACCACGCTGGCCTAGTGCGGATTGGCGGACTTCACATGTCTTTCGAAAACTTGCTAGGTTCTCTCAGACATGCAGGTTTCCTCACGATGTTTTCCTTCACCGTAAGGCAAGTGGTAATCAAGTTAGAAAATGATTCGCACATGAAAATATCAGAGGTGCGAGACCCGGGATTTGAACCCGCTTCACTCGGTTTCCCAAGCGAGCGCGCTACCACGTTATATATATATATATATATATATGTATATATATATATATATATATATAATTATATATATATATATATATATATATATATATATATATATATATATATATATATATATATATATATATATATATATATATAATTATATATATATGTACTTATAATCGGACTTAAATATCGGACAGAAATCGGACAAGAGACTATATTTAAAATATTTCTATGCGACTAGTGGAACATATTATATATTCAAAGTGTAATATCTATAAACATATGTATCTTTTTTTTGGTAAGACTCATGTCTTTCCTTCTAATTTATTGTAAATATAAGATACTGGTTTGCACGTCAGATTTTTTATAACTGTTGGTTCTTTATAGGTAGTAAAAAATACTACGTATTACTTTAAACTTGTAGATGACCTAACAATATTCTTTCACTAAAATGGTGCCTCTTGTATTGAATCACGTTTGCAACTAAAATCACGGTGAGTCATACAACTTAAATGGTACTCTAAAATATTTCCGTACGAAGTACCTACGTCGTAAATCTCGGGAGTGGTGAAAATGCTTATATGTTACTTTTTCTGTCTTAACATATCGTTATATCTGAACTATTACTATTTTTAACGGTATTTAATGATTAGTATATGTTACAGTTAAAACTATTTTTTAGTCAAAACCACTTTTGACTTAAGAGGTTGATCAAAAATAGTTTTGATTGCTGGCCTTGGTCAATAGCAAATTTGACTGTCAAATTGGTAATAACTTAAAAGTGGAGGAGGTAAGTAGGTTGAATGTTACTCGGAAGAACCCTTTCTTTCTAGGTTAGTTTAGAATAGTGACCACAACGTCATAAACCACTAGAAGGCCTGTAGTCAAAACTACTTTTAACCAACCTCTTCAGTCAAAAGTAATTTTGACGAAAAATAGTTTTGATTGTAACATATACATCAAAAGTAAGAGTTGAGATAAGAATTTTGGAGTGACATTAAAGTACATAAATATTTTAGGTTTTTTTAATTCTTGAGTAGAAACAGAATAGGACAGTGAAAGTTAAGCTATGTAGTTAAATCTTTCCTATATACATACATATATAATGTAATTTCTTATATACTATCAATGAAAATACCAATTTTCCTTTCAAATTATATTTTTTTCACGCAGGGTTTAAGACACAACTATTATATTTGGCGAAGGGACGTCACAAAGTTTAAAATTAGAGCACACCAGTATGACATGACTTTGTTCTATATATTGTCTTTTGTCTTTCTCTCCAATAATTTTAAATAGAACTGCAGTCATAATACTACCTCGTAATAGAATTTTATGAACAAACATAATTGTGAATGATTTCTATGTAGAAGTAATAATAATATTCTTTATAGCACACCAAAAAAGAAACATAAATACATATATATTAAAAAAAAAAACACAAAGAAAAGATGCACAACAGGCGGCAGTACTTTCTTAGGTAGGTACGAGACCAAAGTATGTATGATATAATAAAAGAACTATTTTTCCAGATTTTTCGCTTTTAATTTTTTGTTATCATCGAATCAAATTGCTAAATGTTTGGTTTATTAGATGATGATTTGTAAGAGAATATTAAAACTAGTTTTTACATATAATTTAAAATTTCACGCCAATTACAAAGGATACGGGAAGTTGTAAGCTATGAAGTATGAGTCATTTAGGTAATAGAACTATTAAGAGTAATCTGGTAGAAGAATTGCTGAGTTGTTTTTATAATTATTCATTAAGACAGATTAGCTTATCATTTTTCAGTCATAATAGTACTGACCTACCCGTACACTGATATTTCGCTAAAAATATCGCGTTGAAACGTCCGCTTTCGTTCACGACCGCTATGTTTTCGCCATTCACCGTTGAGTTACAAAATATTACAATTTCAAAAGAGAAATGATCTTGCCAGAGATTATTATATAGTAAAATTAATATATACTTTATATGCAAGCTGTTTTCATTCATGTATAAGATACAATAATGTTATTAGTAACACTAACCAACATTTGGTAAAAGGTACTGACACGCATTCTACAGTCCTGGTACTCTGGTTTTAGCACTCTAGGGCGTGTTATGTGTGTGTGTGTGTTCACACGTGCGCGTGCGCCGAATATTAGTAGTTGCGGGAAATCACTTTCGTGTGTGCGTGTTATACACATGTTTACGCCTATGTGTGCGTATCGCCCTACTCCGGATGTGAACGCAGATTTGTAAGCCTGTGAATGTGCTAGGCTAAATTGATAGGTCTATGCGTTATCTACGTTGTGCAACTGTGTGCCGTGCGTGTATTGTGTAGAAGCCTTGAGGTGTATAACTTATTTTACAGTTTACGAACAATCGAATAGACCGTAAAATGCAAGTTTATACTACTTTTTTATTATTATTCTAATATATTACGACTAATTTGTATTAGAGATGTATTCCTAGCATATTTATAACATTGAAATCGCTGTAAAGTATGTTAAGTGATGGTGATTTATACAGAAGACGTATTAGGAAAATTTGAACGGTGGAAGGGATGATGACGTATGTGTTAAAAATTAAAAAAATACAAGGGTAACATCGTAATAAAATAAATAGGATAAACGTGACCTTTACGTAAGGTCTTTATAATGGTATTATGATATTATAAATCTGATATTTTTCGATTTATAGACTCGTTGACCTTAGGAAAGTTATTCAGATTTTTTTTTCATACGAAAGCGGAAGGCATTAGTGGTTAGATGAAATACCTCAGCTATTGATGTACAAATGTGAAGGTGAGCCGGTGAGGAGAGGAGGATGCGTGAACCCTAATTGAATCGGGGGTATGTGTGCGTAATCGTTTGAAAATCGATGACCGACGTGCGTGTGAGCGTTGCGTGTGCGCAGACTAGCCGATAACAATAAACTATTTCCGAAGTGACCCAGTTCGAACGTCCTTCGGTAATTTGTGCCGCAAGGAATAAGAAAGGGTCGGGAATGATTTTTGTCAGCAGTTACATTTTTTATTGATCTTACAATAGCCCTTTGTATAGACTTTACTGCTTGTAACCAATTAGTGTTTATGACCTTCGGGACTACAAAGGGATGTTTGGTCTTTACCGCACCTAGTCAAAATAAATAGCAATTACTTTTACTAGTAGCCGTACTTAGGGCCCATTATACTGATTTCAATGTCGCTTACTTTCGATTTGAGGGCTTCCTTATTTACCTTCACTTTTTAAATACCTTTTATAATATGCAATATAAGATGCAATGAAAGTGATTTTATTACTATTTTTATTTAAAAATGTAAGTGCTTATAGTTTTTTTTTTATTTAGGTAAAAACTAAAAACTATAGGCTTCAGAAATGGGTATGTTATTGTAGAAACGGCAGATCTACTCAGTAGTTGGCCAGTCTAATTGAATTGAAACTTGTTAAGTGTGTTAATAGATGGTGACCGTCACAATCGGTGCGAGAGAACATTAAAATGCGATTTAGAAACGATCGAGCAAGTGCAAAGATGTCACACCACTGTATGCAAATGTGATTTGAATTCTTTGACACAAAAGAAATAGAATGGTTTAAACTATTTTGGCAGGTTCATATATTCAATAATCATCTTTAATTATTATGTATATAGTGTCTAATTTCCGATATACTAGCTTCAAAAGTGTAACGAATAGTTTCAAAATCGTCACCTATTGACGGATACGCTGTCTTCTGATAACACTTTTTAATTCAGTCCAATGTCAGACGAATGAAGAAATTGGTAGATCAATAAATTGAGGTTTTGAATGTTAAAGGTCATATACATGAGATTAAATGGAGATGTTTCACAGTTTTTTATTGTTATTCATCATAAATTTAATGAAGAACAAAAATATTTATTGATATTATCATTGTGAATTTTATTAACTTCGCTATACTTTCCTTTTATTACTTTTAAGTGACAAACAAACATATTATCTTAATATATAAAATTCCCGTGTCACGATGTTGGTCCGCGATGAACTCCGAAACTACTTATCCGATCTAAACGTATTTTTTTCAAAATGTGGATTTGTTCCAACTTAAAAGATAAGATAGTTTTTATTTACGATTATTTCCTTTTTTTTTACTACAAAATTAAAAAAAAATCATATGTGTGCCACAAAAACGCGTAATCGGGTCTGCTAATAACATAAATAAAAACATTTATAACACACAATTAAAAAATGACTGTTAAACTTTTAAACAAAGTATTTAATAATAAATTTTGCAGAAATTATAAAGAATAGTCACCTTAAAACTTTAGTAGTAAGCAATTTACATTTAATTCAATCCAATATAAAGACAATTGAACATTTTAAGTGTCTAACAAAAATGTTTTATTAATTTTTGTTGTAAGTTATATTTAGTACCTACTCAGGTTCACACGAAATTTTGCAAGAAGGTTAATTAATGTTTTAAAATTAAGGAAGTTCGATTGAATAAAAGTCATAATTTATTTTGGAAGTTTTTTAGAATATTTTGGTAATTTTTTGTAACATAATATTTGAAATAATGTTTTTTTTTTAGGTAACTATAGTCTGTTTAAAGCAAAAGCTAAATATGAGCGGGACAGATTTAATAAAATGAACAAACATGTATTATATCCCAGACTAAGTTGTTAGTCGATTGCGAAATGGCACTTTAGGATAGCAATGCTTCGGTACGCTGTAAACCTACTTACAACTCAACGTTTACAAATATATTACTTGTGAATATTATTTTCATGTAAATATGTTGACTAGGGTGGTCTTGGCACAGTTTAGCGGTTAAAAATATTTCATAATCGTATTGTATCGATTTCTGACCAATTATAACAAGTTTGAATATCTTAACACGTAATTTAAATTTAAGTATTGATATTTTTATAGGAGCTAGTTATATGATAATTTATCTATACAGATAAATAAAATTGAAGTGTCTGTTTGTAATGCCAATATAACAGCTTTGTACTAAATGCATATGTATACGGTACCTACTTATAAGAAAAACACACTTTTTAAACTTTTTGTCTGTCTGTCTGTTTGTTCTGGCTAATCTCCGAAGCTACTTTATTTTAGAAAAAGAATTAGGGTTCCGCTCAAAAACATTAAAATCTACCTAAGGACGCACCCGAGCGAAACGAGTGTAAGTCGCTAGTAGGTATATGTATATATTTACATCGTAAGTAAACTTCAGTAAATACTTTTATGTAAGTTATATTCATTATAATTTAAAACATATATTTCAAAAAACTTCTTTATTGAATTTAAAATTTTTTTTTTATTATATGTTAAACAAACTCTAAAGTACTAATTATTTTAATGGCACCATTCTATACAAAATATGCGTTCCCATAATAGGCGTAAGATTTCCAGGAAAACTAAGCGAAATGATTCATTTGGAGCCAATTAAACGAATTGCGGTTACATTTGTTCGTCACGAATAGATTAATTTTGTATACATAACCCTATAATGACAGATCAAACAAAGTGAAAAATTAGGACTTCGACACGTGTAACGAGTATTAGAACAAAAATTGACCTTATAACATCAACATTCCTTGATGCCCTAGATTAGGTTCTTATAAGACAATTTAAATATACCTAATAAGAATATTAAATTCTTTCAAAGGCAAAGCTTACAAAAAACCACTTTATCCAGATTTTTGTAAATTCATCCCCTAACGGTGTTATACATGTACATAATAGGGGGTGAAAGATCATACACAAGTTTTACATTTTTCAGTTAGAAATGTGGAAACTGATGTTTATGCTTATATTTATATTACGGATGAAATCCCATTAGACTTACTCCTTATAGTAACGTAATGGTATCAGTACTTTTCCATGGGTGTATCATCAGTAAGTACATAGGAGTGGAAGTGTAACAAACAAACACATATATATTAGTGTTATTTTATGATACTGTAGGTTAATATAAAGTAAATAAAACTAGAATTTTTCGTAGAAACTTTTTGATGTAAATACGTTTTTAGGGTTCCGTACCTGAAGGGTGCCAATGTAACCCTATTACTAAGCTTCTTCTGTCCGTCCGTCCGTCTGTCAGAGGGCTGTATCTCATGAGCCGTAATAGGTAGAGAGATAGTTGAAATTTTCACAGCGTGTGTATTTGTGTGCCGCTATCACAACAAATAATAAAAAATCAAGCTGACGAATTTCAAAAAGGATGACATTAAAAAAAATCGATTATGCTACGGAAACCTTATTATTTATTTTTAATTTTTATACATATTATCTCATACTTTGTTACTTCTGTAGTTTGAATTTAATTCTTATGAATTATTCTTATAAGAATAAATTTCATTTGAAAGGTCTCTTTTTTCTATATTTTATGAAACTAAAATAAAAATACGCTATCGAAATATTATGATTGTGTGAGTTAAGTTAGTTTTTTTTATATTTTATATTTATGTACGTACCTACGTATTTTTAGCAATTTTCGAGACAGACTATGTAAATTAGACAGTTGTAGCCTTCGCTTTGTTTGTAGTTTGTTCAATGTTCGTCCAATGTTTTTAAATGTTACATACTTTTCTATACTAATATTATAAAGAGGTAACGTTTGTCAGTTTGTGAGGTTGTAGGGGTAATCTATGAATCTACTGAACTGATTTAAATGAAATTTGGTAAGAAGATAGTTTTGACACCTTGGAAAGGACATAGGATACTTTTTATCCCGGAAATCATCCCTTAAGGGAGTTAAAATAGGGGTAAGAGTTTGTAATGGGGATCAACCTAGGGACGAACCCGAGCGAAGCGAGGGTGAGTCGCTAGTTTAAAAAATATAGTATATATATTTGTCAAGGATATTCTTGTTACTTTCCAGATTTCAGTGTCACGCTATATCATTATGATGTACACAGAAAGCATAGTTTTTTTAGTTAGAAGAATAGGTGGTTTCAAGCCTTGTTTTGGTTTTGACACCCCTGTTTCATTCAACCACTTCTCCAATCAATCAATCTCTTCTCTTCTCAAATCAAAGCATTGTGGATAACAAGATTAAAAAATAATTAAATCCATTTCCCCCCACAAAAATACATTTTACAATAAAACCTATAATAGGTAGTATCAATCCATATAGTTTACCTCTAAATGCGTGTCATCTATTCATTATTACTACAATAATTAAAAATTGGCTTTCAAAATATGTTATACATCATAAATTGAAGGTTATTAATCACGTTTATTTAAGAGATGAAAAAAAATATTGATTAATTATTTCTCAACACGACTAAAAATCAAGGTTCAATCGTTTTAACAAAATCAATTTTTCTTTTATACTCTCTGGTATATTATGAAACAACATATATGTATACATTCATCTAAAAAAAGGTCACAATATTAGCATATATATTAATATCAAATACTTGCATAATTTCGTTATATTTGTGTCTGTATAAAAATGTACTTGTGGTTATAAATATGGTTATAAATATACGTACAGAAAGTTAGGTCATTATATATTAAATATGTTGGGACATTAACACACAGCACCATCTAGTTCCATGGTAAGCTACGAGGCTTGTGTTATGGATACCAGATAGTTGATACACTACACATATATAACTTTAAATACATACATATTATAAATATAAACAACCATGACTGGAGAACAAACATTCGCGCTAACACAAAATGAATGCCCCCAGCGGGACTCGAACCCGCGACCGCTGACACAGCAAGTAGGGTCACTACACACTGAGCCGAACGTGTCGTCATATATACTTTGGTACTTTTGAATTATATAGTTGACTTTTGGATAACAGACAATATTATTTAAAATTGGGAAAAGTTGAATCATCATTAAGTTAATTTTGTATTGCGTGTTAATTGTTAAAACATGTTTTTCCTCAATACCTAAATACGTTTGATAAGAGTTACTATAGTTTACACTCTTAAGTCAAGATATTTCTGTTATGAAATGATATGACATTGGATTATTAATTTAGGCTGCCCTTAAACTTTTAACAACTGTGCCAACAGTTAGTATCCATTGACACAGTCTACTTTTAGTTACGACGTCATATTCACGTTAAAACAATCAAATCAAAACCTAGACATATAATAATAAAAGTGTAACTCATCGCTGTCTGTACGTGGAAGATATTTGAGAAAAACTATCATTGGGGGTCTTTATTAACTCAATAGAACCCAAAACAATGAGAGTTTTTTTTCTGTGCGTTTGTGCGCGTTAATCTCAGAAACGGTTAATCGATTTGGGTGTGGGTTTCACTTATGGACTGTGGTAAGCTTTACTTAACATTTAGTATTTAGTTCATTTCAATCGGTTCATAAATAAAAAAAAAAACTCAATATAAATAAACATGTAGGGATAAACCCGAGCGAAGCAAGGTTGAGGCGCTAGTACTATTATATAAATCTAAAGAGTTCGTCTTTTTGTTTGCACGAAATTGTCAATATTTGGAACTAACTACCTACTAGATTTGAAAATAATATTATTGCTTTTTATTAACCTTAGATTCAAACATAAGCAGAACTGTTAGCAAACATTAGTAATAATAAATGGTTTCTTTAAATTTTAGATTTATTTTCCTACATAATTTTAGTCTAAAAATGCGTTTTGAAACGTTGCTGTTGGATTATTATTATTATGGTTTTGACACTCGCAAAGCCTGCATTACAGTAATTAAGAATATCAGTTGTCATGCCTAATTTTAATAAATTTTAATCAATATTCATAGTTCATATGTGATTTGTAAAAAGATTAGAATCGCGCCTATTAATTACTTACTATCTCGACCTATATTGAGCAATAGTAATATTTCTAATATAGTTTATCAAATGTAATTGTTTCAAAATATAAATTAATTTATCAATGAGATTATATAAAATCTTCAAGGCAACGGTAGCAAGTTACTGCCTGATAACGTGATAACGGATTTGAACCGGGAATTCGAAAACAAAGTTATTGTAATAAATGTGTATTAAAAATATTTTACTTAGAATACTGTATCTTTTGTCCCTTTCTTTCTTGAAATGACTAATTGAAGCCACGAATAGGCTAATTTTTTACTTAGGTATATGCGTAGCAAAGTTTGTGTAGTAACGGCGCAGCCGCGTAAGTTTTAGGGTGTAATTTCATATTATGTACGTACAGTTATTATTAAAACTAAATTATATACATTTTTTATTAGTACCTATTGTTCGATATATATTTTATAAATTTATAAGTAAATGAAGTGTTTTAGATAATTTTAATATTTACCAATGGTTACACTTTTACTTTCTACATAAATAATATTTAATATTTAAATTAAGGCCTTTCATATTATAATATCAATGTTTAAAGAAAAAAATAATTTAATATTAAAAAAAAATATATATATAGATAGTATTTAAAAAAAAATATGAAAATGAATACCCAATTACTTCAGATCAGATAAGTAAAACAGAGTCACATATTATGTATGCAACACAATGAAAGTTACACAATTGTTTTAATATTATGTAGGCCATCTCGGCATAACCACATTGGTATATAATAATAACGAATTAAATTTATTCAAAGTTATTTTGCGCATCGAATGGGCGCGAAACTAAGCGTGGAAAAGCGGCGCGGGCGCATTTCATACGTTGTGCTCAGTCGATTTCGCAAACCACCATCTAATGTGAACCTATTAACCTCTCCGAGCGAGGCTCCGAGGCGAAGGCGAGAGGCGGATGAGGAGACGAGCTGTGCGTTCATTAGACACAAGGTTGTGTCAGTCATCCCGCCGGACCACGCAGCGATTCACACGTAATAACACAACGCGAATTAAAAGTAAACAAACAATGATGTCTCACCTTGCCAGTTGTAGTGCACTTCTATTCGCAATCTCATTGTAAAAATTCAAAAGGATGTTACTATCGAACATATTAGCACTGCATCACAGCCATTTCACAAAATATAATATAGTAACAACAAAAACAATCCTCAACACACCGATCACAGGATAATCACAACGTCCGGTCCTAGGCACGTCCGTGCGCGAGCGACGTCAAATCAAACTGGCCCGGTCAAAATGACGAAAGTGAAAACATCGCACGCACAGAAAAAAAGGTTGTCGGCGCGCCACAGTCCTTGCGAGCCACCTCTCGCGGGCTCCAGTGACACAGTAACTGCGCGTGCGCATACCCGACGCCTATATAACTAAGCGCTCGGAAGCTCGAACTTCAAACGCCAGCGGACGGCACAAAAAGGAGATGAGCTCTCGCGGTAGCTAGGAAAGAATGAGTACAAAGAATAGCGACACGTGGGCGTGTGTGCGTATATGCAAGTGTCAGTGTGTGCAGAGATAGGCGGTCGCAGGAAACTCCGTTCTCTTCCACTAGGAAAGACCTTGGATTTGAATCGGCACGTTGCAATGTGTATCGCCGTCGCCTACGCCGCTGTTACCTACTTGCCGCTAACGGCTATAGCTGATTAAACGATGATTCCATTGTACAGTTTATTTTAAAACTACATTGCACTCAATTGCAATGACAATCAAAATATGATTTACTAAAGAATTTGTCATACAGCACATACACCACAAAAATCTAGCCACAGCTTGCCACATAAAAGCCAATCTTATGATGTCTTTACATTTTACAATTTGACACAGCTTTGATGTATTGATATACAATAAAATTGCATAGATAATAAATAACTTGGAGATGTTATATTATTTTATATGGGCAATTAATAGCAATAAAAATTTAGGTCAAAGTCAAGTTACTAATTAACAGTCGCTTGCAATATTTAGTACTCATGTAAACATAGAACATAGAATAGAAATTCATGGTATAAAATGTTTGATCATTCATTCGACAAAAGAAGACCGCAAAATTAATATTATTCCAAGACTAGAATTGATGATTAAAACAGATATTGTTTAACCAAACGATGATACAAAAAACGTAAAAAATGGACATGAGGCAATGAAAGTTGATAATGATGTTACCACTGTGACACGTTTTTGAGCTCACTCAGTGCGCATTGCACAATGAGTAAATGAAATTTGAGATAATTATGCAAAGTGGGTCATTAGACATGCTTTCGTTTCATTTTTAATAACGAATTTGATGAAACTCCTAATTTAAATAATTAATATAAACAAGAAATATATTTATTGCGTCGCGTCCTTATTTTTGCATTGTTTTTTTAACCGACTTCCAAAAAAAGGAGGAGGTTCTCAATTCGACCGTATATATATATTTTTTTTTTTTTTATGTTTGTTCGGGCATTTTTTCATCGTTTATGAACCGATTTTGATAATTCTTTTTTTGTTGGAAAGGAGATACCCCAAGAGTGGTACCATGATAAGGAAACCAGGATCTGATGATGGGATCCCAGAGAAATCGAGGGGAACTTTCGAAAATTGTAGCGGCGACTAGTGCGTTTGATAACATTTTCAGTAGGTATTTTAAAGCACTACTATTTAATGAAGGTCTGGAGTCGATCTGATGATGGACCCGAAAGATAGTCGAGGGAACTCCTCAACGATTTACAGCAATTACCTGGTGTTTGGGCTTGATTAATTTGTATTGATGATACGTCTACACTAAAAATGGAAAAATAATAACTTTTAAAAAAAAAATAAAAACCGACTTCCAGGCACTGAAAAGTAAAAAATAACTAAACGGGGGTTTTCATTTAGAATAGATACTTAATCAGATTTTTTCGAAGTCGTTGCCAGCCAATACAAATCAAAGCACACCGACTTCGAAAAATCTGATTAAGTATCTATTCTAAATGAAAACCCCCGTTTAGTTATTTTTTACTTTTCAGTGCCTGGAAGTCGGTTTTTATTTTTTTTTTATTAATAAAAAAAAACTTATATAATATAAAAGAAAGATAATGACAGCAAATTGCTACAGATAAAGAAAATATTCTCTATTTAATTTGTAATATTAAAGATTTTTTTTAAAGTTTAGATTTTCCATATAAATTTAAGTGACCTACACTGGTACATCAAAACCTGCACCAAAGTCAGAATTACTCTAAAAATTAAACATCCGAAAGTTTCAGAACCGGTTATTTAATAATATAAATTGTACATAAACTCGTTCCGTTGATAACGTAATAGCATTTCACTTTCGCTTCCACATTCATTGTTTAGAACGATTGGATAACTAGGCAAATATCATCTGAACCGCGAACTTATATAAATACGTTTGCATCTGTGAGAAAAGTCTTAATTACATCTTGCTCTACTGAAAGTACTTAATTCGCTCTCAAAAGTTATACTTGTTTTGTAACTGATAGGTTAATACTTGCTCTTTGTATCTCCGCTCATGTGAAATGCCGAAGTTGATTAATCATGTAGAAAAGCTGAAATTATAGTGAAATCGGTATATTTTCTTAACATTTCCTTAAATGTCAAATGTAATATATGTATAACAAAGCGATAGTATACATGTACTAATATTGTAAAGCTGAAGAGTTTGTTTGGTTGAATGCGCTAATATCAGGAAATACTTATCCGATTTGAAATATTTTTTTTGCATTAGATAGCCTGTTAACTGAGAAAGGCTATAGGCAATATATCATCCCGGAAAAAATTACGGTTCCCTTGGGATTTGTTTTTGTCTAGGGACGAACCCGAAGCGAAGCAAGGGTGAATCGCTGGTAAAGTATATGTATGCCAAATACTTATCGATAGGAGAATCAAAAAGTAAAAGAAAATGAAAGAAAAACCTTTTTTTTTGCCACATTAAAACAATGTACGTAATATTATAAGTAGTATGAGTATTATATGTAATATCATGGGATAAGGGGATGTTTTATTCATTCTCTCTCTCTCAAATTACTATATTTTTGAAGTGAATCTTTTTTAGGCACACCATGACAGGGAAAAAAAAGATTAGCATTACGATTTTTGTAACGGAAACGCTTACGCGTTGTTACGGAAGTGATTAAATAGTCAATTAAAAATTATTTAAACTATTATATAAATAAAAAATAAGAATAAATATTTATAAAAAAATACTTTTTTTAATGAGCGATGGAATCATATCAAATGAATATGGTAAAAAAATATTTATGTACTTGAAATATTTTTTATACATTTTAAATATATTCTTTTTTCACTAAAAAAATTGCATCCCTGTACTATTATAATATAATTAATTGAATGATTACAGCATTTGATTGAAAACTAAATTGTATTTTAACACCATCTGTACTCTGCGAATAATAAAATATGGTTTTCCTTTTTAAATCGGTAAAAAAAATTCAAAACAAAAATTGAATTTCTTAAAAAGTACCGATAACCTACAGAAGTTTAACTACTTGCGCCTGTACACGTTTATACACGCACTCTTTCACTTTTTGTTTGATTAAAATTCGATCTGTTTGTACTAGTGTGTCTTAGTAGTTGAAAGTTATGAATATTGCATTGGATCACCTTAAATATAAATAATAGTATTGTTCTTATTAATTTATCTCCTTTTTTAAGTAGACTGAAATGCAGTAGCATTATTTTCCACCATACCACTATTTTACATTCAGCTACATTGCTACTTTTGAATCTGTAGAACCAAAGATAAGATACTCTACCAGGATTCAAACCAACGACCTAGTTGCTGGGATAGTACATACAGTTATTGGTTATTAATAATTAACTGTCATATCAAACAACACGGATCTATTTATCAGAGTAGGCGAGACCTTTCGTTTGCAACTAAACAATGGTCTATTCAGTTTGCAAAATAACTAAGCACAAGAGTTCACAGTGAAATGTCGACAATAATATTGTAATAGTAACCTAATTTAGTGTTCTATTAGATATATATTTAGCTTTATTTAGTTTTTTTTACGGTGTACCCTATGGAATATTCTTTTCTAAATGTTACTACTATATAAATGCGAGAGTTTGGATGGACGGATGTTTGTTACTCAATCACGCCAGAAAGGCTGAACGGATCTGCATGAAATTTGGCTCAGATATAGATTATAGTCTGGAATAGCACATAGGCATCATGCATTTTTTTCCAGGAAAAGTGTTCCCGTGGGATATATTTGTTTATGTTTTTCAATTAAAATTTTCAGATAAAAGGTAGTTGTATTTAGCGAAGACTTCAACGATACATTTAAAAGCAATTGGTGCACTAAACTAACTAACTAAAAGAAAATTATTGATGTCTATGCAAGTCATAGAAGTCATGAAGATTTATTGTAATACGGTGTAAACATATTGGCACAGATCGTAAGTTTAAAAAATATCGATCAAGAAGTTATCTATAGTAAATAAATAGGAAAGGCCCGTCTATTTGTCAACTGATTTTCTTTTTTTTTAAATAATTTTAAATAAAACAATTTTTTCGGATTTATATATATATTATATATATATATATATATATATATATATATATATAGGTAGCATAGTTTATGAAAGTCTATAATCTATATGATATTAAATATAATATGACGTGATAACCAGGTTAGTAAGACCTTTACTATAATAGTTTTACTATAGCGAACACGGACCTTTTACAAGTAGCTAAGTTGAGATATTTTGTTACTTGTAATGACAAATTTTAGATTTCCTTCTAAAATTTCTGCTTGATTGTTTTGTCACGAATTATATTACGACCATTTGGATTATTACTTATTGTTAGAAATATTCTCTTTATGTACAAACAAACTAATACAAATCAAGTAATACTGAGATTAGATTTGTTTATTTAATGATCGGTGCTTCGGCAATATTTTTGAACTAGAAGAATGTAGTATAAACTAGCAGAATTCGCAGCTTCCCTCTCGACTAAACTACGAAAAATACGAAATTTCATGCAAATATGTCCAAGGAATAAAAAGTTTCATACAAACTTATATCCCCTATTTCACCTCCTTAGGGGTTGAATTTTGAAAAATCCTTCCTTAGTCGAAATTTCAATTTTCTAGCTTTAAGGGTTTAGCCTGTGAGTTGATACATCAGTCAATCACTTTTGCCTTTTATATATATAGATTAATAAAAAAAATTGCTTAGTTATTTTTATAATCGTATCAAAATTTTCAAATAGAAGCTTGTTAACACATGTTAATGAAACATGTTAATTTTATAATACACTAGTATATTTAGCAGTAACTTTCCAAAATTTAGTAATTTTTCGAAACCTCTTATTACCAACTTCAAACCTTTTGTAGGAAGAATGAAGTCATCCGCAAGATTCGGTTGCGTATAATGTATCTGAGAAACTTTCACGTCAGTATTTCTGTAAGTGAAAGTTCAAAACTAAGTACTCATTGTAATTTTGTCATTCATGATCTATACCTTTAATCTTAATCTCTACATATAATACGCCCACTATTTAACGGAAAAGGAAAGTTTGAGGTCGATATCTATTAAATTTTACACAAATACCCTCGTATGTTTGTGAAATCAAAAAATACTTTGTCAATGATCTCAAATCTCACTTTATAGGATTATTAAAAAATTTCTTATAATGCAATTGATTTGAAATTTTGATATAGATCTCAATTACGTGAGCGAACTTGTGAAAGTATTTCTAAGCGAGTTAATCTAATAGTCAGAGCTTATGCATCCGCATCCACCGTTGAATCCGTCACGATCAAGCACGGCTGCCATTTATTAATATTAAACGAAAATTCGTTATCCAAGTGGCCTTGGACCGCGTTCCTTTCAGTTCTACTTAATGATGACAGTTGCTTGAAATGTTTGTAATGGCACCAGCTCAATGACAGTACTGCGCTGCGGTCACGGAGAGTGGAAGGTTTATTAACATACGAATCGTAAATATTATAAGAGCAAATACTCGATAAATATCCGCGAAGTTACCCTGTTTGTTTACGTCATTATCATTAAAGATTAATGAAATGAGAATTTGTAGTGAAAACGACATGCCGAGATGTTTTGTAACAGCTATCGAAAGTGTGCTGGTACACTGAGGCTCGGCACGCCGTAGTCGTCGAAAGTGAGACCGTGAGGTTGCGCAGGCGCGTTACGAAGTTTTTATTGTCGGCGGCGCGCGAAATCACTTGAAAGTTGTATTGTCCTTGGATATTTCACTTCTTTATTTGCTGCGTTTCCGACACCCGAGCCGAAGTTCAGTCGCCGGTGACGCCAATTGTACGCTTTGAGTGTGTTGGTGCCACTCTCATGTCCCCTTCACTATGCTCTCGAACAGATTTAATCGCGTTCGATACTAAATATTATTCAAAAGTACTATTTAAACGATTCAAAACTGAGATTTAGGCCGAAATGGCGAAGAAAGTTAAACCTGACGCTTGAACGCTGATGCGTTATATTATAATATCTTACCGAGGGACGATTATAGATAAGAGTTGGTCCTCGTTGGGGCAATCCAGGGTGTCGTAGCGCGCAGGGGCGCGCGGCGGTTTCCCGGCGCTTGCGCCACTTCCACGCTTGCGACACGCTTCCTGCAGGAGAGTGCGAGGCCGCGCGAGTTCGCGCGTTGCCTAACTCTTCGCTGACCCGATTCGGCTTTCACTGCGATACACCAACTGAATCCAGGGTTGATAGCACAGAACACTGTAATCCGGGCACAGTCACAGGCGCGGGTTTGCGGGGGATCGCGGAGGTTCGCGGGAGAGCGTAGAGTCGGCGCGACGGCGCTGCGGGCCGCGGGCGCCGGGCGAGTGGCGTGCCGGCGCCGCCGTCGGTTGCGCCACGCTGGAAAGTAAAAGTGAGCGGTGGGCGCGGGGCGCGGTGGCACATTTCTCCCACTTTCGCCGCAGTGATTCACGCTGAACCAAGGTCGCTTCCAGCCGATGTGTAATACTCCTGCAAGTGTTGCGGGCTGATGCTGCGCACGCGCAACCCATATACATCGTTGCTGGGATTGCACTATAAATGGAAATAAGGACAGCTATCTACATAGCAGAACCCTTTCTCTATTATTCTTTTGTCAAGACTCCATTTACAAAATCCATTCATTAAGCGTATACATATATATTTGTAGCTCAACAATGTAAGCGTATTCTATTGAAGATTCGAGAGGTTTTACACGCTAGGTGGCAATGAGATGCCACGTTAATTAGCCACAGGACCACAATAGGTCACGAGCTTGCATTAATGCCTGCATTCATTGTTCCTCCACATGTCAAAGAAGTGGTTTACCACAATAGTTCAAGGTCAAGAATAACATCTTAACAAAATTCTTGCTATATATGAAAAACCAATTGGTGCTAAGCCTCATGTTACACTAAAGTATCTTTAACAAAGCTTCTTCATTTTATCAACATTACTCAGTAAGAAACATTTTCTTAAGTGAAATTAGAATGTTTTTACCATTGGAAAGTAATTTTGATGAGCTATTTCTACGAGTATATCCGATAACTAACTATGTTTTTCAAAGTTTATTGTAAAGTCATCTAAACGATTAAGTCATACCAAGAAAATACAAAAATCTATACTAATATTATAAAGCTGAAGAGTTTGTTTGTTTGTTTGGTTGAACGCGCTAATCTCAGAAAGTACTAATTCGATTTGAAAAATTCTTTTTGCATTAGATAGCCCGTTAACTGAGGAAGGCTATAGGCTATAACCATCCCGAAAAAATGTAGGGTTCCCGTGGGATAGATTTGTTTTTGTCTAGGGACGAACCCGAAGCAAAGCGAGGGTGAGTCGCTAGTTAGTAATAAAAAAAAAGTAAAAGTCACAAGAAAAATTTTGCTCTTGAAAGGGCTAGAAGGAAATAAAATATTAAATTGACTTCCTAAGTATCAATTCAATGGGTATGTTGATTGTAGACGGAGGCTATATAATTTGTATGTAATGTACATGAATTAGTCACGTAGGTAACCTAGTAAACTACATACAATAGCACATTTGTGCGTTTGTTATCAAAATTTCAATGGGAACGGATGGGAATGGATAGCAATATCAGCAGGCAATAGTGCAATTATTCTATTTAAAGTATGAAATGACATAATTAAAATAAATTTATTGTGTCATGAGAAACTAAGAACTTATCAAAGAGAAATAATATTTTCGTTCTATTTTGTAATATAATCTCCAGTTAACGGAGATGAATAAGATAGTCCGGATACACATGACTGATTGGCTCATTTACGCCTAGATCAAACCGCTGCATTTAGAGAGGTAAAAGATGACAGAGAAACGAACGAAGAAAATATTACTAAGAAAATATTTGTTGAAATTCAATCTTTAAACGTTGAATAGAAATTTGTATTAGTATTTTTCTTACCAAAACTTCAAATTACGTATAATCTTGCCTTTGGACACAATTTGTGAGCACGTACAGGCGAAACTGAAGAAATTCGAATTTCCGCACTTTCAGTTCAATTACATATTACTATATCTTTAAAAATTATAGAGTACTAGCGACTCACCCTCGCTTCGCTTCGAGTTCCTTCCTAGACGAAAATAAATATATCCCATGGGAACCGTATATTTCCGGGATGATATAATAGCGTTTAGATTTCCTCAATAAACCAGCTATCTAAAGCAAGAAGAATTTTTCAAATTGTATTAGTAGTTTCTGAGATTAGCGCGTTCAACTAAACAAACAAACTCTGCCTCTTTATAAAATTAGTATAGATGTGTAATTTTGATGTATAAGCTATATTACTGTAAAGTTTCATCAAAATGCTTTGATTAGTTTTTGCGTGAAAGAGTAATAAACATTTATCCATCACTTCTGACAAACTTTCGCGCTTATAATATATCCCACGGGAACCGTATATTTTTCCGGGATTGAGTAACATGCATCCATTCATCCATCCAAACTTTTGCATTTACAATATTAATGAGATTAGAAGGATAGTCTTAACTTTCAGTGCGTATACCTAATACCTTTATATTTAACAAATTAAAATTTTACTCTAAAGATAGTGTTTTATTGACTTACATGAATTGTTGTATGTGTTTTATTTACGACAATTAATTTTATTTAATATCTATTAAGAAGATAAAGATAAGATAATAAAGATAAGATAATTTAGATCTACAATAAAAAGTTAGCATGTAGTACTTGTACCTCTTAATCACTTTGTAAAAAGCGATACAGTTATGAATTACTACGCTATCGCTTACATTTAAAAAAAACATCTAACATTGTTTTCTCAATGCTTAAAGATGAAAACAATCAACCTATAACATGATAAATTATCACGTAGTTAAATCGTTAGTATTATGTTAGTTATATTTCGTGTTTTAAGTACAAACATGATTCTATTAGAGAAAAAGCAAGAGTTTCCACGGTGTTTTTTAGATAACATGTAGCCCGTAGCCGATGCATTTCATAATATATTCTGTTAGGTCATTAATTATTGTGAACGAATTCCTTTTTTACAAGTAAGAAAAATATAATACTTTCTTAGATTTACGCGAACATATGAAATCTATAATCTATAAATAAAAACAGCTTAGCGAAATCGATGTGCGCGTTTCACGCAAAAAGTACTGAACCGATTTTAATGAAATTTTGTGTAGTGTTAACTTATTACTCGGGTCAACATTTAATATACATTTAACGACAGGAAAAACTTTCATTCCCACGTGAAAACACAATAATTGTTTTTATCGAGTCGTTCTTAGAAATTTACATGTCTAACGCTGGCTAAGCCTTTATACAGATACATACATCAAAACAATGTACTCGGAAATTGTAGGTCTTAATAAGGCCTACAGACACACCTGCAATAGCATAAGTCTTTCTCCTAAAGTACACTCGCAATAACTATTCATATCTTTTTAAAACACACCTAAGGACGCACCCGAGCAAAATGAGGTTAAGTCACTAGTTCTAAATAAAACAATCTTTTCGGATTTTTTGCATGTTTATTATGATTTTTGGTTCCAAATGCTACGTTTCGAAAGCTTTTCAGCATTCATTGGGCGAATTTTTTTTTAATTTTTTTTTTAATTTTTAATTTTTTAAATTATTATTTTTTTTATTTTAAAAGTAAGAAAAAATATTTACCCAACTACTTATATGTATAAGGATTTAATGCTTCTTCCTTTGCAGTTTGGTAACTCTTTAACTAACATCCTTTTGATCGTGTAATGATTTCTAATTTGTAAGTGAACGTACTCAATTAAAATTTCATTTTAAACTAGAGACATACCCTCGGTTTGTTTAGGTGCCTTTTGTATTTTAGGTATATTACTAGTGACTTACCCTCGCTTCTTGTTATTCTCTTGTTTTATATTACTCCAGGGCATATCTGGGTAGTAAATTTTATCCCCCATGCCCAGTAACAAATATAGGTACTAAGGCTTTCAGTCTCGTTATATTTGCGAGTCCCGGGAAAAAAAATCGAGACTCGCTATGGTCTCGAATTTCTCGGGAAAAACGAGACTTTCGAGACTACATCAAAAATAGGCTTCATACTCATAGGCTAGGCAGTTAGGCAGTCGATATAAGGTATTTCAATAAAGTACTTTATTAATCATACTGTTACAAACTCAAATACAAATAAAATTAACAATTATTAGGTCCTTACATATAAAATTAGCGGTTTTATGTGGAAAAAGTAAAACGAAAAAAAAAATTAATTATATATTTAATCAGTCTTATATTTTTTTCCTGATATTGTCCAAACTCCGGAAAAAGCGGTAATCTGTTAGAACAAGGTCCGGGGAGTATGATGGGTGTCGGAGACATTCCAATCGCTGCTTCTCTAATTTAGCGACCGTCTGCTGTGCAGTGTGTGGTCTAGCGTTGTCCTGAAGCAACAGTGGGTTAGACCAATAGACCAGTCTCGGTTGTTTAATGGTTAGCTTTTCCATAATAGTTTGCATTTGTTGCCAGTACAGATCTTACCAGATCTTAGAAAGCTGTAGTGGATGACACCAGAACTGGTCCACCAGACATAAATGTACAAACAGACGGGCAGTTGACTGAAAAAAAAAGTACTAGTAAACCAGTACCTTTTTCTGAGTCAACTGTCGCTTGGGGCAGGATTTCTCCTGGGTTCAACCATTGTGATGAGCGTTTTCGATTATTGTACAGGATGCAATGCGATCCAAAATCCCCTCATTATTGTGACGGTTGAGTAATGTAACGCAGCACTTAACGCGTGTTTGTTGAGAGGCTTCATAAATTCGTGCGGTACCCATTTTTCTAGCTTTTTCACTTTTATAATTTGTTTCAAATGAATTAAAATAGTTTTATCACTCACATTGAAGCTTGCCGTTAACACTGACGTGGTTTGCGATGGATCTGTTTCCACGATCACTTTTAATTGTTTATTGTTGTTCATTCAAAAAAGTTGAAACCAAAACCGTGTTTTATTTTACAGTAGCTTCCTCATACACATCATTAATCCTTCGAGCTGTTTCTGCAGCGCTGGTGCCACGGTGGTATTTAAGTTAAGGTATTTAAGTTTTTTTATTTTGAAATAAATTTGAATTTGGAATTCCTAGCCAAACGCAAGATATAGATATTTTAGATCAAAGTAGCCAGTTCGACAAAACGCCAATTTCATATGTAAGGACCTAATATCTACGAGCTTTTTCTTCATTTTTACAGTGGGCACGTAAACACAAAGAATATTTAATGTACTTTCAGACAGAGAGGATCGGATTTTATTACAAAAGTTACCCGCGTTAATAAAAGCCCTTTCTGCTTCTACGCCAGTATTAGATAGGGGATAGAGATTTAATAGTTAAATAGCGATGGTTTAGTATTTCCTTCTGTTCTCCTATCCTAAGTTTCATTTTATAGTTCTGCCACGTACCGTATGCCGCAACCGGAATAAAAAAATCTCGAAAAAAGTAAAGTCTCAAAAGTCTCGTTATTCCCGAGACTGGCGGTAGCAGTCTCGAGTCTCGAAAATTCGAAAAAATCGTCGAGACTCTCGAAATTTTCGAGACCGAGACTCCCGGGATGAAAGCCCTAATAGGTACTTACTTACAAATTGCAACTATAAGAGTAGTTCAGGTAGCGCCATATTTGGCAAATTTTATCACTAATATAAGCTTTTATTTTACTCCAGCTTATAATCTATCTGTTTAATAAGTTTCATCCAAATCTGTCTAGGCATTTCAGTGTGAAGTAACAAACATACACACATCGTACATCGTACACACAAACTTTCGTAGTTATAATAGTAATATGACTACTGTCTAGAACTGTTGACCATCTTTTTGCAATATAATAATTTTCTTTGAGAGCAGTTTCATGTGTTGGGATAAAAAGTTGATAGTCTGTCATTCTATCAGTTGCTTAATCAAAGATAATGTACAGACATAAACACTATCATTTTTAAAATATCTATACATATAATAAAACTGTAGAGATCAAATGTATGTACATAGAAAAAAAAACGAGTCAGGCGGATGTAAGAAGGGAAAAAACAAATCCAGGTTTTTCTTCATTATTTTTTTGTTTCTTTGTCTGTTTGTCTGTTTGTACGAGCTTATCCCCGAAACTGTTGGACCGATTTGAAATTTTGCATGCTGGTACCTTTTATTCCCGATCAACATTTTAGATACTTTTCATCCCGGAAAATTAAAGAGTTCCCATGGGACAGTTAGCTTAGTACACAAAAACTACTGATTGGATTTTAATGAAACTTTACAATAATATAGTGTGTACATCAGAATAACAAATAGGCTACTTTTTATCCCGGAAAAATGTACGGTTCCCATGAGATACATTTGTTCTTTCTTGTCTAGAGGCGTAGGTACACCAATAATATATGAAGAACTTAAAATAATTCAATATATTCCACTTAGGAAAAATAATATACTTATAATGAATTAGCAGTTTATACGTGTAGTTACACAGGTGTTGCGTGTTTGGTAAAATAAATGTTTTGGAAAGGTTAGTATTTTTTGTAGTCAATTTAAAATAGTGAAAATTCAATACTAACATAATCAAATAAGATGTGCACTTTGTTCCTATTCTCTTTCACATTAACTATTAACGCAAATGTATTGAAAAAGCACTTAAATTGTACTCTTTATTTGTTTTGAGTCTGTTAATCATCAAATATGATTCACTTTACATCTAAATAGAGGAAAAAAAGTGGAAAAGATGTATGGAATAGTGCATTTCCATTGTCAAATAGGGTTTTGTCATTGTCAGGCTAATTTAGGTCACACAGGAATCTAACATGATCTTTGACCTAATTAGTCCATCTTTGTAAATGCTCAAACTAATAAAAGTTATTTATAAATTATTTTACAGTCTATAAAGCAATTTACAAATATGGAAATATTAACTTTTAAAATAAACCTTTAGCTTCGTTCGCGTAAATAAATGAAGCGAAATACTCTTTGTATTAAATACTAATAAGTATCAGTTTTCATAGTGATCGAATGCTCAATAAGCGCTAGGCTTAAAAATACTTATGTTTGAGGAAATTTTGAAGCAATCGACAAAGAACATTCGGAAAGTGGTTTTGTACACACGGACATTTACATTTTTATGTATATGTATATGTATGTATATTGATTGCGCAATGGTCCTTTTACGGGCTGTGATTCATTACAATGTCGCCTGACATCACACTCATGTCATATTGTTTAATAGAATCGGTCAAAGGTGACCGATCACACCCACCCGGGTTCCGTACCTTATAATTACGCACAATAATTACAGTTTTCCTCGTACTTCGTTTGATTATTGTTCTAAAACGAGTACAGTGAAACGAATATAATGAATTCCTTAATGAATATTTACTTACTTATACACTTAGTTTTAAAATATCGCATCCCTTGGTCTAATTGCAGAACTGTTTTAGTTTTCATGATGTTTTAATGAGCATTAGTGTTCTTTATAGGCAATGGTAGCTCATTGGTAACGCGCCCGCTTGGGAAACTCTGAAGCGGGTTCAAATCCCGGGTCTCGCACCTCTGATATTTTCATGTGCGAATCATTTCTAAAATGATTACCACTTGCCTTACGGTGAAGGACAACAACGTAAGGAAACCTGCATGTCTGAGAGAACCTTAGCAAGTTTTCGAAAGACATGTGAAGTCCGCCAACCCGCACTTGGCCAGCATGGTGGACTATAGCCTGATCCCCCTCGAATTGAAGGGAGGTCCGTGCCCAGCATTGGGACGTTAAAAAGGGCTAAATACATACCAGTATTCTTTATATAACTAACGACCCGTTTATTTTTGCTTAGCCTATAGCTACAAAATGTTGCTCAGTAAATTTTTCTTTACTGATATATCCACGATGTAATAATTGAATGTTATATTAAGAACTCTTTTTTTCTACTACGTTTATTCTTTTCTTTTTCTACAAATTGTGTATAATAAGTTATAGCTGCACTCTGAATATAGGATATTGAGCTGCTTTCATCTGACCGTGGCTGGTCTAGCATGCAGCTAATTTCACAATGAACAAACGAAGTATATCCTGACGTCACCCATTAACGATAGAAACCGGTTGAGATCGTTATTGCGAATGCACAAAGGTTGTAATAAAATGTGATTTTGCAACAAGCTGTAATAAGTAAAAGTTTTTCTTATGATTACATTTTAAATAAAAAAAATATATTGTGAAGTGAATATGAATTTCCATATTAAAAAAAATTACTTTTTTCGCGAATATTCGTCATTTTCAATAAAACTCATTTTGGGAGTCTTTCCCGTGACCATCATTCCTGTAAAGCATTCGAAATGTCGGGAACTAAAAATCAAAGTAAATCAGCGGAAAAATTCAAAAGGATAGTTTTTTTTTTACTTATAAAAAAAAACAAAAAGTTTTTCGTTTTAGTTTTTCCGTACAAGTACAAAATATTTAATGACTTTAGTTTCTGCTCTAATAAACACTGTGATTGCTGGGCAGTCGGGCACGGGCCTCCCTCGTATTAAGAAATGCGAAGGGCTTCAGGACATAGTTCACCACGCTGACCTTTTCACCTTTAGAATCGAATATTAGTGAGGTAATAGGTTCTCCCAGACGTAAATATTTTAGCCTTACCACTGGGTTATCAATAGTAATACTTTCAAAGTAAAATCATAAAAAAACAGTCATGAGAACAACCGACAGAAGTGAAAACTTAAAACTATAAACAGTTATTATTTTTGGATATTCAAATTAATTGTTTCAATAAAATTTGTAAATTAAAATTGTTTACATTTATCTGGTTTTGACATCTATCGGCACTCTGTGTGTTAGCGTTAACACGTCATGTGACCATGTCGATGACGACTTGCATGAATTTACTCCCCATCCAAACCTACCTATAGAAGTTTTACACTTCAAAAATAAAGCTGGCCAAGTGTTAGTTTAGAGGGAAGAGTTTTATATAGTATTCAATAAAATTTCCTTTTTAGTGGCATATACGTAACACAAATTTAACCATCCAGATCATCGTTTTAATTCATACTTATTCGAATTTAGGCCAAATATTGTGAGATTCGTAATTTATTACATAGTCTTGCTTAGAAATAGTAATAACGCTTAGAAAAAATCTCGTAAACATCCGCTAACTACTTTTCGTATGTTGAATTAGCAATATTGATTGTATAACATACAACCTAGTCTTAATAAAAAAGAAAAGTCCTTTGAGAATTTATTATTATTGTCCGATGGCAATTGATTGCAAAATAATATATTCATAGTTGTGAAAAAAATAGAGGACGTTTTCTAGTTATTTATATTATTTCATCGGTGGCATAGCGGATGGTAAAACGCACTTAGCTGCGCAGGCGACATTGAAAGTTGGCATTACATTACGTAACTCTAGACACATCGGGTGAATGTATTGAATATCACACCGGGTCGCACGTGGTCGCCAATGCACATAATGCTATTATCTACATCTTACTAATATTATATGTACCTATATTTTGTATTGTTTATGTAAATTGATAAAAATCTATGTACAGATAAATAAAATTGGAGAGTCTGTTTGTAATATTAAAATAACCGCTTTTTACTAAATGCATATGGATGTATACGCGGTACATATACCAAAACAACATTTTTTTACAATTTTTGTCTGTCTGTCTGTCTGTTTGTTCCGGCTAATCTCTGAAATGGCTGCACCGATTTTGACGGGACTTTCACTGGCAGATAGCTGATGTTATAGGGAGTAACTTAGGCTACTTTTATTTTAGAAAAAGAATCAGGGTTCCGTAAAAAAAAAATTAAAACCTATGAAATTGTGAACAAAGTCCGCGTACGGCTACCCGAGCAAAACGAGGGTAAATTGCTATATAATTTAAATGAATATCTTAGGAGTAGCAAGCTATTATTTATGTATACCTAAACATAGCAAACCGTGAAAACGTACCTAGGGACGAACGCGAGCGAAGCGAGCATGAGTCGCTAGTTATTTAATATGCAAGGATTTTGTCTGTTTGATATAACATATACATTTGAGTATTATTCATTTAAATACATTGTAAATGTTTACGCGCGAGTCGTGTCGGATAATTTAAGATTTATTAATCTAAGTTCAATTAACTACAAGTAGTAAATTATTTGAATACTTTTATGTACTACGTATGCATGTTGAACGTATGTAAATATGTCTGTCACATTACATCTGAGCATAGGTAGAATGTTTTGTTAGTCTATACATGTAATAAAATTGTAACTGAGTTGAATCTGCACAGAAAATATGTTTTGGAAAATATTATTTAAATAGTCATTATTATTGATACAGATGCCGAATCTATAGTTTTTAAAAATTTTGCCTGTCTGTCTGTCTAGAAACGCATCACGAGAAAACCAATGGACAGATTTTGATGAAATTTGGTATGATGATAGTTGTTTAGCCGGGTCAACATATATGATAAGAACTTTTTATTGCGGGGAAAATATGTCTGAGAAAACTATATTAAACGTCAAAAAGTAAGTGGAGCGGAGCGAGGGTGAGTCGATTGTTAGAGATCGATGTTTAGACTTGTGCCACTACAGACATTGAAATGGGATCGACACATGTTTCATAATTCACGCTATTTATTTTAATGTACTGTAAGCGTCTCAATCTTTAAATTAAACACAAAATGACTTATTAAAAGTGTTCTAGAAATTAAAAACGTTATAATCAAAGAAAAGTATAGCTACAATATAATATTCGAATAATAGTTTATGAGTTCTAAATACTGTGAAATACAAACAATATTAATGCTTTTTCCACATTTTTAATATATGTAGTTGGACTAATTTAAAGAATATCGTTTAAAGATGTTCATATGTCATATTTTTGTTTCACAAACACCGACTTAGCCATTGATAGCTAATGAATATAATGCCGATAACCTATAAACTGCTTATCGAAACACATTAACACTCTCTTTCTAATGTAGGTAACCTAAATTTGGATGGGCTATAACTTAAAACCGATGTTTTATATATTATTTCAAAATAATTTTATAAAGTTATATGTATTTTCAGTTTTTTTCAGCTTTTCGCTTACACGGAGACCTGAAAGGGCAATATGCCATTGTTTTCTTTCAATTGAAAATATTAAGGTATTAATTTTGCTCAATGCGAGTTTAAGCCCATGATAAGCGATCCGAGTACCTATTCTTCTCCGCTATAGGAAGCATCATAGATTACCTTATATTGTAGTTCGTACTACTTAAGCTCGCGGTTCTGCTCATCAGGTAGTCTCTAAATAGCATACGTTAATCTAGCTTTAATCTATACAGATAAATAAAATTGCAGTGTCTGTTTGTAATGTCAAAATAACAGCTAATATACTAAATGCAAACGGTAATTATAAGAAAAACACAATTTTTAAATTTTTTGTCTGTCTGTCTTCCACTCATATCTTTGATCCGTTATAGCAAGAAGGAGTAACAAACATACATACACACATCATAAATTTCACATTTACAGTATTAGAATGTTTCATCTAAACCAAATTATTTTTTATATACCAACTGTACGTTTATTTCTCTAAACATTAAGTAATAATATGGAGATAAAAAATATTTATCTATATCCGCAATAGATTGCTGTTGCGAAATTATACCTACATTAAATTATATATATTTTTTAACGTAACAGTATTTTTCAACATGTTTTCTTTTCACATTCTAATCTCCAGCAGTTTTAGTGCACTAAATATTTGTTAGAGATGTTAATCTCTTTATTACTCTACATTATGGGCTTATAAAAAAAACATTTTATACAACTAGCGACTCACCCTCGTTTCGCTCGGGTTCGTCACTAGGTATGTTTTAACGGTTAACATGAATATTCCACAGGAACTGTGCATTTTTTTTTGGGATAAATAGTAGCCTATTTGTTATTCTGATGTATGAACTATATTATTGTAAAGTTTCATTAAAATCCAATCAGTAGTTTTTGTGTACTAAGCTGTATAAGTTACTATAGTTTTTTAACTATCCCACAGGAACTCTTTAATTTTCCAGGATGAAAAGTATCTAAAATATTGACCGGGGATACAAGGTACCACCATGCTAAATTTAATTTAAATCGGCCTAACAGTTCCGGAGATTAAACCGTACAAACAGATAAACAGACATACAGACAAAGAAACAAAAAATTTGAAAAAAAACTGGATTCGTTCTATTTCTCTTTTTATATCCCCCTGACTCGGTTTTTAGCATTTTTTCTATGTACAGACATTCGACCTCTACAGTTTTATTATATGTATAAATGGGATTACTATCTCTAATGGAGACTAAAAAATATATGTAAGCAACATAGCTAAGCATTATATAAAGTAGTCACAATATGTTATTTTTAATCTCCGAGGCAAAAAGTGGGTTGCTATTAGTTTTTCTAATAGCAATATGGAATGTAGAAAGTCACCTTGTGTTAGAAGGCAATTTTAAACATCTAAGTATAGTGATATTTACTAGAAATTCCAACTACTTCAGTGAGTTTTGATATTTTCTTACTCTTATTGATCGACTTTAGAAAAGGGGAACCACTATAATCGAGTAAATATTTTTTTTGTGTGTGTTACATACAAACTAAAAATAACCAAAATGATATATGTATTATAGAAAACAAAGTACCTACTTCTAAAAGTAAAATAATAACTTTTTAAAGGTTTTCAAATCATTATCCCTTTTTAGTATCTTCATTTGAGAAGGGTTGGTCGAATTTAATTGGATTTCCATAGAAATTCGACCAACATGTTATTTACACGTAATGGCGTGAATTAGAAATATACCTAGGTTTTATTTCGATCCGCTGATTAGATCAAAGATTTTGCTTGAGTTCTTCATTCTACGTGCTCCCACATAAAGTTAAGTAATTGTGAGCTAAATAAAGATCCACGTGAAGGCGATATTGTAGGCAGTACTTAGTATATACATAATATGAAAGATATTCTTCTTGAGTAACAATTAGACTCGAAACATCGGACTTTGTAGATATGCTAAAAGAAAGTTATTGTACTTAAAAATTAAAACACTGTGTAATATCAGAACGATAAAAAGCTAAGAATTTTTTTTTTTTAATTTATGTTATACTAGCAGAACCCGCGTCTTCGCTTGCGCTAAAACTACAAAAAAAACTAAAGAAATATATTTCATACAAATTTTCATCCCCTATTTTACTCCCTTATAGGATGAATTTTAAAAATGCTAAAAAACGTATTTATTTAATTAGGTTTCAAGTAATTTTGATGATAAATAATTTTAGGGTTGTATTATAAGGTGTTTTACCGTGGAAATAAGATATTATCCCGCGATTAAAAGTAGTCTATATCACTCTCCAGCCATCCAACTATCTCCACACAAAACTACATCAATCCGTCAATCTGTTTCAACGTGAAAGAAGGACAGACAAACAAACAAACACTCTTTCAATTTTTAATATTAGTATGAAACTATGGGAGTATGGATGTATATAAACAGAAAATGCAATATGTTTTTAATGTACACATGAATAAAGAGCGAAAAAAAATATCTACGTAGTTAATATATTATAGTCAAAAAAATGCTAAATGAAATACCAATAAATCTGCTATTTGATTGAGTAATCGTTATCGGCACGACGAAGTGGACTTTCATACAACATGTTGTAGTTAAACTTATATTTAAGCCATCAAAGACACACTTTAAAGATAAAACAGAAGAAAACTATGTCACAACCTTCAGTGTTACGTTACTGATAACCCGTGAATCCAAGTGGCTATCGATTATGAGATTTGGGTGTTGCGCAATCAACAAACATTGTGTATATTACTAGGCATATGAAATAAAATATTACAAGACTAGCCATATAGTTATACAGGCGTCTATTCTGTTTGAATGTAGAGCTAGTATAAGTGAACATAACATTATTTATGAGACAAACTAGCGACTAACCCTCACTTCGCTCGGGTTCGTCCCCAGCTACATATATTCCCCATATAAACTTTCATCCCCATGTTCACTTCCTTGAGGGATGATTTCTAGGATAAAAAGTATCCTATGTCCTTTCCAGGGTCTCAAACTATTTACATATCAAATTTCGTCTAAATCGGTTCAGCGGATTAAGCGTAAAAAGGAGACAGACAGACAGACATTCGCATTTATAATATTAAGTATGGATTGTTCATACAAAAATCGCTATACTTTTTTCAAATAATTTCTAGAATATTTGAATCATTTTTTAGCCACCAGCTGGCGTTAGTACTTTTCCTCTGTAGTCAGCCCTTTTTAACGTTCCACTGCTGGGCACGGGCCTCCCTTCAAGACGAGGGGAATCAGGCCATAGTCCACCACGTTGGCCAAGTGCGGATTGGCGGACTTCACATGTCTTTCGAAAACTTGCTAGGTTCTCTCAGACATGCAGGTTTCCTCGCGATGTTTTCCTTCACCGTAAGGCAAGTGGTAATCAAGTTAGAAAATGATTCGCACATGAAAATATCAGAGATGCGAGACCCGGGATTTGAACCCACTTCACTAGGTTTCCCAAGCGAGCGCGTTACCATTGGGCTACCACTGCCTTACTTTTCCTTTACCATACTTATATTATTACTGAACACATAATGTAACAGTAGCGTATATCTGCAATATTTTAACTCTTCAGTGATAGAAATAGCAAATAATCTGGTTTAATATGAAACTGAAGATAAAAGAACGATTAATCGCTGGAAAAACTTCTTCATATTCCAGATCCCAGAACTTCATACTCCATAGATAACATATGTACCAACAATGTACATAAAAACAAGCCGCTAGTCCAGCAAGGCAATTAAAATTAACTGATATGTGACCTTACATGTGAGACTATTCCAACATTGCCTATTTAAATTTCAAAAGCTTTTTCTTACAACAAAGGAATATTTCATCTATTCAGACATAAACAATGCAGTATATTAGATTATAAAATTGCTGTATTATTCGTTTTCCGTGTGGCCTTCATACCGCGTTATATATCTACATTAATTTTCCTATGAATTATTGAATTCAAGTTTTTTCGCCGTGTAAAATAAAAAATATAAGTAACTAAATGAACCCAAATTCCATTTAACTTAAATATAGCGTGTTACTTTTGATATATATAAGAGATATAAAGAGAGAATTCATACAAAACTAGCGACTGACCCTTGCTTCGCTTGGGTTCGTCTCTTGGTACGTTTTAACGGTTAGTATGGAATAGACAGACTATATATTATATAGCATATAGCCTTCCTCAATAAATGGGCTATCTAATGCAAAAAAAAAACAACTCGGATTAGTAGTTCCTGATATTAGCGCATTCAAACAAACACACAAACAAAGTAACAAACAAACTCTGCCTCTATATAACATGAGTATAGATAATAGTTAATAGAAAGTTTCATCGAAATCTGATTATCCGTTATGATGGCATGATCGCAGCAAAGAAACTTACAGGTTCATTCAAACTTACAGGCAGAAAAACGAATATGTAAGGAACTTTTAATTAGGCCTCAATATCTATACTATAATAAAATTTTAAAGGTCGAATGTCTGTACATAGAAAAAAAAATGCTTAAAACCGTGTCAGGGGGATGTAAGAAGAGCAATAGAACCGATCCAGATTTTTTTTTAATTTTTTGTTTCTCTGTCTGTTTGTCTGTTTGTACGGGCTAATCTCCGAAGCTGCTTGACTGATTTGAATGAAATTTTTCATGGTGGTACCTTATATCCCCGGTCAACATGTAGGATACTTTTCATCCCGGAAAATCAAAGAGTTCCCGTGGGATAGTTAAAAAACTAACTTATACAGTTTACTACACAAAAACTACGGATTGGATTTTAGTGAAACTTTACAATAATATAGTTCGTATATCAGAATAACAAATAGACTACTTTTTATTCCGGAAAAATGTACGGTTCCCGTGGGATAGCTTTGTTTTTGTTTGTCTAGAGGCGAACTCGAGCGAAGCGAGAGTGAGCCCCTAGTAATACATATAATGTAAATATTATACACACAATACATAATAATAAAATCAATAAATGTAAAATTTTCATACATTGAATCCTATATTCGTTGGTAAATTCTCACTTTTAGACAATAACAGAGAAAAAAATGCGACTTCAATTTGAATGAGATGTTATTTTGGGTTATATCTTGTCAACAGTGGATTTTCACGATTTCTTATAAGTTATACCTAAAGCATGACCTATAAATTAAAAAAAAGCAAAATTCCACTTCTAATAATATAATAATAATTTAAAATCAGTCGGTATTAAAGTGAATATTTTGTAACATTAAACTTCTAAAATCATCTAGGAATTGATCACAAGTGTTATTCCATAAAAATCTATACAAGTAATAAGATTCTAACGGAGTCGAATCTGTACCTTAAATATTTTTTGGAAAATCTTATTGAAATAGACATTATTATCGATGTAGAGGCCGAATTTACAGTTTTTAGAATTTTTGTCTGTCTGTCTGTTACCGCATCACGGAAAAACCACTGGAGGGATTTTGATGAAATTTGGTATGATGATAGTTGGATATCCGGGTCAACATATAGGATACTTTTTACCGCGGGAGATTATCTCATTCCCACGGGAATACACGTTATAACACAACCCAAAAAATATTTATGATCAGAATTTCTTGAAACTTGGTATTAATGCTCTTCAATACAATTAAATAAATGCGTGTTTTAGCGTTTTTGAAATTCATCCCATAAGGAGATAAAATAAGGGATGAAAATTAGTATTAAACCTACCTTTTTAAAGTTTTTTTGTTGTAGATTTAGCGTGAGCGAAGCCGCGGGTTTTGCTAGTAGATTATAAAAGCGATCCTTAATATTTTATAACCGACGGTACCAACTTCAGTAACTTCCTCATACGTTTGATATGAGCGTTAATTAGCTTTATAAATGATACTTATACCATGACCACGTGATGTTTTATAGTGATTAATAATAACATGTAATTCCTATTACTCCGTGAATGTTTTCCTTGAGCTATAGTAAATGCGTGCCTGTTATTGGTACGTAATTACTATATGTTTAGCTGTTCGATGTCGTAAATATAACCGTATGGATATAACTTAAAGAATTTTTACGAGAATGGTATAGCAATAATTATTCATAATTAGTGATCTGCTTTGACTTTACTCGTAGGATTTTTTACTTGAGGCTTTGATCATTTAATTATATTGTTGTTCGCTTTAAAACTTCCAAAAAATTTAAAGAATATAAGTATCTCAAATGATTCTTCTTTTCTTTTGTTTTTTAAAAGCGACCTCTTTGTAGTTGGGTTCAAAGTAGGTAGGTACTAGTACTATCCATACAAATTTTGATGAAAATATTCATTATATAGCTTTATATAGCCGTGAACATCAAGTTGACAGACATAATGAAATACTTTAATATTTATACATATACATAAATATGTATAATTATTTCATTGTTATTATTTTCGTGCATGTATCGATTTGACTTTTTTGTAAGAGAGTTAGTGATAGAACTACATAATGAGACGGAGTTATTTTGTTCCTTTTAAGAAAATACTTTAAATGTATTTTTTTATATTCTCATGGTAGTAAGATAAATGATAGATATTAACTGATAGACTCACATTATCTCAATCTACACTGACCTTTCTACGCGACATTGGAACAGTAAATTGTGTACAACTAGCACTCATAAAGGCGTTACGCCAATGATTGGGTCGAATTATTCGTTATGACGAACTGGCGAAAGTTCTCGAAAATTCGCAAATGTTGGAGCCAACAGGTACTCATAAGAGTATAACCGTGTAGAACGCGTGTAGAAAATGTAGTGTAAGATCCAGCAACATGTTGGCCAGATACCCTAAAAATGGTAGCGTGCTGGGATGAATGTGAAACAGAATGGCTTATGCTATGGAGGATAACCAAATTAGGCTGAAAAAAGTCAAAAATATACAAAACTTGATTATTTCAGAAATATTTTAAAAAATATCAAAGTATATAAAAAAAAAGAAAAATCGTTTTAACACATACGAGTACATAATTAGTATGCATCTATTTTTATACGCTACTCATATTATGTGTTGTTTAAGGAAAAGTTAATAAAGTAACAATTAATTTTTACTGCGGTAACTGTATTTTATTATACCTACCTAGTTAAAAATTTATTTTTTAAATATATACATATAATAAAAGTGTAACTGATCTCTGACTATACCTTTGTACCTATATATGAGAAAAACTATTATTGGGGGTCTTTAGTAACGCAATAGAACTCAAAACAATGATTTTTAGAATGTTTTGTCTGTTTGTCTATGCGTTTGTGCGCAGTAATCTCAGAAACGGCTAAACCGATTTGGGTACGGTTTTCACTAATGTATTGTGGTGGTTTGTTTTTTTTTTTTCGTTCAATCTGTTCATAAGAAAAAAAAGTTATGTCAATTTAGAAAATCACCTGGTGACGAATCCGAGTGAACCGAGTGTGAGTCGCTAGTTTTAATATATATTTGAAACAAATCTATAAAGTAAATAATTTCAGAACTCATATATATTATATTGTGATTGTATTCATACAGTAGCTTTTACTCACTGAAAGTACCTTGAATTTGATTTATATTATGTACGTATTCCAGATTCACGTTGAAGCAAAGTTTCCACCAACGTGACCGCTGATGTTATTTTAAAATAGAAAACGTGACGCCTTGGAGATTATTCACAAAATTAAAAATTGTCATATATATATGTAATGCTGATTGTCTATCAAATATAAATAATTACATTTTACTAAAAAAAAAAAAACACGGAATACAAGAAACACTTAGGGTGTTTTTTTATCATGAAATCTATATGATATATATGAGATATATGGCCTATTACTTAAAAATGTTATTAAAATCGGATTACAACTTGCGATATTGCACACAGACAACAAAAATATACCTAGATTGAATATTTCCTAAATTTTCAAAGTGGACAAAATAGTTCCTCCATTTTAATTTTTTTTTATTTTTTTTAATGTTAGGAAATGCATTACGCACATAATATACATACTGGTAGTTATACGCAATATAACATACTGGTAGTTATGTGGAACTATTCGGCTAGAAAAGCCAGTACTACTCACTAAAACCCAACAAAACCTCCCTCATCTTAATGGGGCGTCGTTTACGCACTCACCTGCGACGCCCCCACGGCAGGTTTGCCAAAGCAAATCACAACAACCATGGGGTTGCTTTACAAATTACAGTCTACTCTGCTATCAGATAAGTACCAGAAGCAACCCATATAGCACATCGCCCACCGACGTGGGCCAATTCCCAGTGCGTTTCTTGGCTTTGCGCTCGGATGGATTGCCGGGCACTACTGAGTCCCCCCACCAGGGAAAAGAGTGACCATATCGAAATTTAAATAAAAGTTTTTGTCTGTCTGTTTATTTATACTTGCTGAACTCCGGAACGACTAAAACTACTTAAACAGAATAATGGCTGTATTCCGGTGTAAGTGATATGTACCTAATAAATCATGAGAATAAATAATATTAGTAAATAAATAAATTCAATATAACAATGACCACATATCTTTTTGCAAGAAAAATAAAAGACTCAGAGACGGACTATTTACGTAATGTATATTATGTACAAACATACGAGATTCAAACCTACACTATCAAAAAGGACACTTCAACCTCGCTTCACTCAGGTGGCCTTAGTGTCTTTTCTATCTATATGAATAAAATTAATGTTGCTAAGCGGAAAAACTCGAGAACGACTCGACCAATTCAGCTATTTTTTTTTGTATGTTCCTTTAAGATACACGGAAAGTTTTAATAGAGAGAAAAAATATAAAATAAAAAAATAAAAACCGACTTCCAGGCACTGAAAAGTAAAAAATAACTAAACGGGGGTTTTCATTTAGAATAGATACTTAATCAGATATTTTTGAAGTCGGTGTGCTTTAATTTGTATTGGCTGGCACCGACTTCGAAAAAATCTGATTAAGTATCTATTCCAAATGAAAACCCCCGTTTAGTTATTTTTTACTTTTCAGTGCCTGGAAGTCGGTTTTTTTTTTTAAGTTTTTATTTTTCCATTTTTAGTGTAGACGTATCATCAATACAAATTAATCAAGCCCAAACACCAGGTAATTGCTGTAAATCGTTGAGGAGTTCCCTCGACTATCTTTCGGGTCCATCATCAGATCGACTCCAGACCTTCATTAAATAATAGTTTTTTAAAATACCTAATAAAAATGTTAACAAACGCACTAGTCGCCGCTACAATTTTCGAAAGTTCCCCTCGATTACTCTGGGATCCCATCATCAAATCCTGGTTTCGTTATCATAGTACCACTCTTGGGATATCTCCTTTCCAACAAAAAAATAATTATCAAAATCGGTTCATAAACGATGAAAAAATCCGCGAACAAACATAAAATAAATAATATATACGGTCGAATTGAGAACCTCCTCCTTTTTTTGGAAGTCGGTTAATAACTTGCTTACTTTTCTATACCTAATACACATTGTACTTACCGTTAAAACGTACATGTATGTGAGCGAAGCGATGGTGAGTCGCTAGTTTATAATATTAATATACAGGTAGCACCACCTTCCGGCAAACTTTATTACTATCAGTAGTATATATAATACTCCTGATCAAAGCCTATCTGAGCAGTAATTTTTATCCAAATTTGTTCAGCCTTTTCAGTGTAAGAGTAACAGATACATATGTACACACATAAAACCTTACACATTTATGATAGTAATGTTATTCGCCACGTTATTTGTATCTTAAAAATATAGTTAGAATTAAATAACTAAATGTATACAATTTCATTGTTATTTATATAATTTAATTTATATTGTAAAATTTTAAATTAATTGGGTTTACCAATAATAATATTAATTCATCATAACAATTTTATATTTACCCATGCATTTAAAACAGCAAGTGTTAGCCCAGTGGTCGAAATACGACAATAATCATTATGGAATATTTGAGGAAATCAAATATTAATATAATTTTAAAATTATACTAAACAAAAAAAAAATCGGTTCACAAACAGATGAGAAAAATATACTGAACTGTTTTGTCCTATTTGTAAATTATATATAGATATTAGCGACTCTTAGATTTTAGATAAAAACAAATCTTTTCCACGGCAACCTTACATTGTTCCGGGATAAAAAGTAGCCATTGTGCTATTCCAGACTATAATCTATTGTTATGCCAAAATTTCATCCAGATCCGTTTAGCCGTTCTGGCGTTAAAGAGTAACAAACATCCATCCATCCTCACAAACTTTCACATTTATAATATTAGTATGAATATCGATCGAACAAAATATGTATATTTTTAGATATGACAGTGCAATTCAGCCCTATATCAGTAATTAGTGTTTTTATGCACTAGTTTTTATTTCTGAAGCAGGAAGCAAGACGAGTCATATTGCGAATTTCATTCACTTGCAATTTAAATAAGGATCGTTGAGTATTGGCTCACGTATTTGTGAAAAGAAACTTGAAATATTTAATAGTTTTTCTTTATGAAATTAATATATTTTATGTGTTATAAATAATAATATAATATTAGATATAAATACCGTTTGATATTAAAACTAATTATGTACAAGGGTTTTACCGAAACAAACATTTGTTAAATATTTATAAATAATGGTATAATTGTGGTTATTTGGTAATTATTTTTAATTAGTGGATTGTCATCGCTTTTTTAGGCTCTAATTGATTTAAATAAATCAGCAAATCTTTCTTGTAATATATTATACATATAAATATTCCAGTAAAACTTTTTAAAATTATTGTACTCTTAAATATCGTATTATTTATTATCTAGTTTAGTAGAACTAAGCTTTTAAATAAACAGACAGTAGTTTTTAAAATATATTGCCTACATATACTTGAACATGTATGAAAAAAAAACAAGGAATAAGAAAAAGAGAAAATAAAATTAATTGTTAGTGGCCAATTTAAGTCGTACGTATCTGACGGCGCGGACCCAAGGTCGCCGCTGATCTCATCGTCCATTTTTTCTATAACTAATACATGACCAGCTTCAAGACTTATAGGATACTAGCGACTCACCCTCGATCCACTCGGGTTCGTCCCTAGTTAGTTTTAGCGTTTAGTACCTATGGATTTCTCAGAGATGATATATTTTCCCGCAGTATAAAGTATAGTATAACTAGTTATCATCATACCAAATTTCATCAAAATCCCTCCAGTGATTTTTCCGTGATGCGGTAACAGACAGACAGATAGACACACAGACAAACAGATAAAAATTCTAAGAACTATAAATCCGGCCTCTGTGTCGATAATAATGTCTATTTCATTAAGATTTTCCAAAAAATATTTAATGCACAGATTCGGTTTCGTTACAATTTTATTATATGTATGGACAAGGGGCCTGTAGGAAAAGTTTGTAACAATGAAACCGGTGTAATAATATCTTCAAATCACACGCTTATAGAGTACCCATTGTAGTCGAATCGCTTGAATATTTCATTTTGTCAAAATAGATTTTTTTGTTTGCGGTTTTTGTTTATTAACATTTTTTTATATATTTTCTCGGGTACCATTTTTCACAGAGACCACTTAAGGACGTTACTCACGCGTAAAGCTGTGTTTACGATGAGTATGTAAATTCTAGAATATACTGTTTGAAGTCAGTTTTTTTACTGCTTTAATTTAGGGGTATGAATAATATTTATATTATACAATTATAATTGTACAAACTTAGCTAAAATATTTATAAAATGTTTTTAAACTTAGTAAGATTATTGGAGTCTTGAATCTTGTTATAATTTTTTATGATTATTTATATAATGTTGGTACTTGGAAGGTTTTACATCTTTTTTATTCTTTTGAAAAGTCAAAAGTTTTAAATATCTTGATTTTTTAAATATTTCTTATAATATCTTGAGACTAGCGAAAAAAACCGGCATGGATTTTATAATTTCTACAGTAAAGTACCTAAAATATTGTTTAAATAAATCATCTATAACAATAACAATATTTTTTTTTATCTTTATAATCAAATAACTAACAAATATCGACTCTATTACATTTAAATTGAAGTTTTACTGATCTGTCCGTGAAACAAGATTATCGATAGATAATAAGGGCTGATTAAATTGTTATAAATTCCGCCTAAATATAAGTATTTCTGTCTTTAGACATACGTACCTTAAAACCATATTTGACGACACGTGTGGTTCAGTTTGTAGTGACCCTACTTGCTGTGCCAGCAGTCGCGGGTTCGAGGCCCGCTGAGGACATTCATTTGTGTGATGAGCACGAATGTTTGCACTTCAGTCATGGGTGTTTATATTTATAATATGTATGTATTTAAAGTTATATTATATGTATAGTGTATAAACTATCTGGTATTCATAACACAAGCCTCGTAGCTTACTATGTAACTAGATGGTGCAGTGTGTTAATGTAACAACAAGCAACATGTTTACGTTTACATGTTTATATTAAAAGTAATTAGTTCATCATAAGAAATGATTCTTTTTCTTGAAATAAATATGAAACCTTTATAAGATATTGCGTTACACAGTCTATAATTTTTTTTGTACACTGTGGTTGTAGGTACTAATATTTTTAACGAATTTTTTTTTCGCGGATTTATTTTCATTTTTGTTTCTCGACGTTTCGAATGATTCTCAGCAATAATGGTTACGGGGGAGATTAAGGTTTTAGACGTCTCAAAGGTTATTTTAAAGTAGTTACAGGCAGCACCTACCTACAAAATTTTACAATGCTTTTCGAAAATAGTATATAATAATTTAGTAGTAGATACTATTAAAATTCAATAATCTATACAGATAAATAAAATCGAAGTGTCAGTTTGTAATGTCAAAATTACAGCTTTAATTTTTTTATTATTTATTTAATTACAGCTTTATGCATATAGATGCATATGGAATTATATACGGTACGAAAAACACAATTATAAAATTTTTGTCTGTCTGTTTGTTCCGGCTAATCTCCGAAACGGCTGGACCAATTTAGCTGATATTATAAGGAGTAACCTAGGCTACTTTTATTTTAGAAAAAGAATAAGGGTTTCGCTCAAAAAAATTAAAACGCACCTAGGGACTCACCCGAGCGAAGCGAGGGTAAGTCGCTAGTTTTAAACTAAAATATTCGTATGCACCTACTAATCTTTTGGTAGTCATTTATACCAACGAACTCTAAAACATAGATTACATGTTGTTATTTTCAAATGTTATCACAGAAACATTCACTGATTTTATCATTATTATCATCATGCTATCAACAAAGCATAAAAGTGAAATATAAAATATACTACTTTCACAATATTTTATTGTGCCATTATCTTATCATTTGTACGGCGTAGTAAACGCCGTAGTAAGCTAAAAATAATGTACTTATATATTTACATCAATGTAAAATTAGATTCTAATATCCTGACTTCTTCTATTTTGGTTACTATAGGTATATTTGACTAAAACTTGGAAAAACTTGGAAAAACGAGTGAAGCGGGTTCAAATCTCGGGTCTCGCATCTCTGATATTTTCATGTATGAATGATTTCCAACATGATTACCACTTCTTACAGTGAAGGTAAACATCGTGAGGAAACCTGTATATCCGAGAGAATCTAGTAAGTTTTAGAAAGACATGTGAAGTCCGCCAACCCGCACTTGGCCAGCGTGGTGGACTACGACCTGATCCCCTTTGTATTGAAAGGGAGGTCCGTGCCCAACTGTGGGACGTTAAAAAGGGCTTCTAGACAAATATGTAATATTTGATCAACTTTAAAAGAAAAGAGGTACTTCATTCGAGTGTTGTTTTTCTGTGTATGTAATAGTGAAAAGTTTTATGATTTTTTTTAGTTGGTAAATAGTTATAAATCAAGAATTGGCTTATAAAGTTTTCTTAGATTTACGTTAATATTCGGCATTTTGAAAAAAAACTATCTTTTCCGATTATTTCGTGGATTTATTTCGATTTTTGGTTTTCGATGTTTCGAATGCTTACACCAATACCAATACACTACACCAAAAATTGTAACGGGGGGTGACAAGAAAATTCATCCTTAAGTGTGGTAATACTTAAAAATTAATGCTAAAATAGGCATTTTGACCAACTTCAAAGAGGGGAGGTTCTTAGTTCCGCTGTATTTGTGTAAATTATGTTAAGTATTTTTTGCTTTGTGGTCGAATTTTGACCATATAAAATAAAAAAGTTAAGTACAGTTAGTGTAAACTGTAAAAAAAAAATCTGCATTGTCTGTCAACAGATTTTCTTTTTCTGTTTGTTCAGTAGCTATTAACAAGCCTTAGTTTTACGAAGAAAATTTTTTTTGTTCAATATCGATAACTGGACCAATACTTGTTTTTTAGATAAAAACTACTACTAAATAATTTTGCCATTATTTAGTAATAATATCAAGTACCTATTAGGTCAGTCGGAAACAGATTACCATCTATATAAAATTATAAACTTCTTGGTTTTGTCTCCTTAGTTTCAACGTACGTATTGTAAATCACATTGAAATGAAGGGTGAGAACTAGGTCTGTGAGTACAGATGTGATTTGGCGACCTATTTACAGATTATGAAAGCGACACTCCAATGTCCTTATTAAAATGACGTCAGTCGGAGCTGTTTAAAAATAATTATAGTCTAAGACCGCGCATGTCTCCGAACCGACGCATAGATAAGTATGGTAGCGATAGCATTTTAAATTGTGATTTTTTATAATTTATTTTTTATATTTTTTTATGACTTTTCTTACTTCTCAGCTTAAAAAAATAACGTAATTCAGAGTAATTTAATTTTCAAATACAATTCATAAATATAGTAATTAATAATAATTCATAGCGGGTTTACACGCTGCGGTTTACCGAAACGGTTTACGTATATGGTTTCCAGTGGCGTACGCAAGCATATGGTTGTATTCACATAACACAAACCATAAACCATTTACTAAATCAGTAAACCGAATTAAAAATTATTATAATAATATATGTACGTTCTTTTGTCGATACGAAAATAATGGTTGTATACGAAAACCGATTCATTAAAACTATGAATTCGCTCTTAAGTTAGATATAGAATTGTGTTCTCCTGATAGATTTCGATCATAATATTTATTTTAATTGAGACAAACTACCGCAGAAATTATAATGCATTATTCGCATGTGTGTGTGTGTGTGTGTGTGTGTGTATGTGTGTATTTAATGTTTATAATATGTATTTAATTAAAATATGTATATGTTTTGTACATTTTTATATTACATATACTTTTATTTAAGTTTTATTTATGTATAACACACTTACGTATATATTTCTTTTATTATTTTTTTCTGCACTTTCTCTTTCTGTCCCGCTATTTAACACTATTTCTCATATACATGGGTTGACTGGAAGAGATCTCTTATAGAGATATAGCTACTTTTACCCACGTCACTTTCTATGTATTTTGTTTTCTTATAGCTTATTTGTGCAATAAAGACCAAATTTCTAACTCCAGGCTGTTATTAAATACTAAAAATATACTGAAAGTAAACAGGAAATCTAATAAATTTATTGATAATACTATAAAAACTTGAAACTCTTAACTGTTTGTAGGGCTTGTAGGGAACTAGACCATGTGGCAGCTATATGGCTATGTATTTATATAATGTATTCAGTAAATATTGTATTATGTTACTAGATATATGAGTGATTATTTTACAATGTCAGAGAATGTTCTGAAAGTCGCTCAGCCTTGATATGATATTTCGAATTACAAATTGTTTATTTCCTGTTAAAATATATTAATATATCAGAATACATTTAATCTTAAGAACTATAATACTATGGACACTTAGTTTTTTTAACCTCTATAACCTCTGGTATTGCTTATTAGAATTACTATGAGCTACTGTCTCATAAACATACTCTATGGTTTATGCAATGATTACTTTGACTCGTTACTGCGATTTTGTGTTTTAAAATGACAAACAAAGAATGTTTACCTTCATAATATAAACTTAAAATAAGTTTTAGTAATTTTAAAATATAGTGATATCAGATCTTATAAATAATTAAATATGTTGGGACATTAACACACAGCACCATCTAGTTCCATGGTAAGCTACGAGGCTTGTGTTATGGATACCAGACAGTTGATACACTACACATATATAACTTTAAATATACTATATATATATATATATATATATATATATATATATATATATATATATATATATATAAACACCCATGACTGGAGTACAAACATTCGTACTCATCTCACAAATGAATGCCCCCAGCGGGACTCGAACCCGCGACCGCTGGCACAGCAAATAGGGTCACTACAAACTGGGCCAAACGTGTCGTCAGATATTAAACTGGTTTTTTCAAAGTATTTATTATAATGGCAATTAAAAACTAAATATTAAAATATCTTTGTTTAAAACTCATAGAGGCAAGTTATACGTGGTAGAAATTAACAAACAAAAATATCCCTTAATTAATTTATATTTACTTATTATTTATTATTTCTAAAGCAATACGATGATTTACTGCAACGCCATATAAAGCACGAGAGATCCTAAAAAGAGGAAAATGGTCACGTGTATATAAAAATTCAATAACATCAATATATCTTGAGGAAACAGAAGTGAAGTTATTTATGACTATAACGTATTTTGGTATTTAAACAAAACATTATTAAGTATCCTGCTCTAATGATGCTTGTTAAATGTTTTATCATAGCGTCAAACAAAAATAATTACTATCCTTGTTTTCGTGCTTCTGATGAAAATAAGGAAGAATTTGTTAATAAATATGATTTTATTTATTAATTCTAATATTCTAATGAAGAGGAAAATTTGAAATAAATATGTTTTCTTAAATATTTTAAGCCTTTTTAGCCGCAAGATCTGTTTTGCGTTGACAACACAGTAAAACTAAATTTTACAGTGTTTCAACACTATAGATGATTAATTTGTACTTTGTAAAAGAAATTATGGGTATTATATTTAATTATATGTAAAGAACAATACAGTGTTGTATGTTAATGTAAACATCAATTAACTCTTAACGACCATTTTTAATCTTGTCATATTTTCATGACGATTTAGCACTGTATAATAGTTTTCTATCCTGTGCAAAGAGGATTTCACTAACAATTAAAGTGGTGTGTTTTAACATAAATAAATATATAATATATTTATCACAATTAGGTTACAGGTAAAAAAAGGATGTTCCATGTGGCAGTTCACATGTGACACCTACCTATCTATCCATTTTCAATGTATACTACCAATAGTCTTTGAAAGTGGTTTTGACATACGGACAAAAGGATAAACGTGATGATAAAATTATTAGGGTTTCGTTTTTGCCTTGAAACCCACCCCCAAAAAGTACAATATAGCCTAGAAATCATAAATCTTAAAAACTCCTAACTCAATAACCTATTCATTGAAGCTACTTCAGTAAAGAGTTAAGTATCTTGTAGAATCTAGGTAACGCTGCAGTATCAGATCAAGGTTACCATATCGTTACTATGTCATTGAAGTAACGGGACACCAAGATTCGGAATTATTAGATTTGTATGTCTGCAAGTTGCTCCTATCATTTTACCGTCTAGAAAATCGTCACCTTTCACACAAAATAAACTAAATTAAAATTGTTTCATCCGTTTGGGCGTTACAAAGCCACAGACAGACACAGGTACACAGATAGACACGTTAATCATAAATTCTCTCTTTTTGCGTCGGGGGTTAAAAAAAAAAAGAAAATAGGTTGACAAACAGAAGAGAAAAAGTTAATGAATTGTTTTGTTTTTTCCTATGTATATTTTTTTTGTTGATAACACTGAAGTTCATCAATATCAGAAAAAAAAAGAAAATCAGTTGACAAACAAAGGAGAAAAGGCACTGAACTGTCTTTGCCTGTTTCTATGTAGATGTAAATTGTTTCAGATTCATGCTTAAGAAAAACATCGAGTTGGAGGACTATTACCCAACAGGCATTTATTCCAAGTACGTTAACCATTTAAATAATGTAAATAGGTTGAGCAAGTCATTACACTATGTGTATATATAAAGTTACTAGCGGCTCACCCTCACTTCGCTTTGGCTCGTCGCTAGGTACATTTTACATAGATATTTAAAATAGTTATTTGCCAGCGTTAGCCATATAAATTTTAATTTTTTTTTTTTTGGATTTTTCAGATGTTTTAATACTTATTATCCTATTCCGGACTAAGAGAAGTCCAAGAAATCAAATATTATAAAAATTGTCCAGCCGTACTTGAGTTATAAATGGTGTAACTAACACGACTTTGTTTTATATATATAAATATATATATATATATATATAGGTATATATATATATATATATATATATATATATATATATATATATATATTTAATTACTAAATTATTTATTTTAATTATGTCCTTTTTATTTTGCTATCGGTATATTTCAGGAACATGCGCGTTTGTTTATAACTACGATCTGTTGAATATTTATTTTGTTAAGTCGAGTTTTATCGCACGCTCTCTGTGGGAACGAGATGTAGAACTCGGATGTAAGTTGTAAACAATATTGCTTTATAATATAACAATAATATAATATGTACGCAAACACTCTACGCTCCCGAACCGTAGTCTATGTATTGTCGAAATCTCAAAGCCCTGTTTCAAACTAACTACTTATCCCCATTTCACTCGGGTGTTTTCTCTGGTTAGTCTCTGGGTGTTTTTATTATTAATAGTACATATACATATATGTATGTATATATAGATTTATGTGCTTCTTGTATATAAAATTTCATACAAATTCCTCCAGCCATTTTAATGTAAAAGAGAAACATTTTATATTTGCTTATAGTAGTTTGTTTTTTTTTTATAGTAGTTTGATGTAATAAGACCAAGATTTTAAAATATGAGTTTATGACATTTTACATCGACTGAGTATCGAACTTACGATATATAACAGAAATATACAAATATTTTACTACAAAAAACAGATTTTAGTTTTTACTAACAAATACTCTATTTTATGAAAACCTAAGTTTATTTATTTTGAAAATTTAACTGCGTTATTAATTTAATAGGAACTTTGACCTCTGTAAAGAGGAAAAAATAAAATAATTAACATTTATGTATAATATATACGTAATTAACCGTACTTCCGTATCGGAAAAAGACGGATGATCCATTATTGTTTCGTCTATTTTGAAAAACCGAAACGTGTTTTTCGGGAATTCCTGTTTAAAAATATCCTAGTATTTCCAGTATAAAATCCACATTGTTAAGTAGGTGATTAAATTATATTTAAATTAATTATTTATTATTTATTTTATTATTATCTTATTTATATTTATTTTTTATAATAATGCATATTATTAAAAACTGACAAAAAATTTTTTTTATTATAAAAATATAAATTTATATTTAAAAAGAATGATATTATTAGTAATTGAAAAATTCATTTATATTAAGGAAGTTATAATATTTTACAAAATATATTAGTTTAAGTATGAATTTCTGTGTATATATTAGCTTCAGGAAATATACTCCAACTTGCGCTAACATTCTTAAATATAGTTTACAATAACTACTTTTTTGACATGATATAAAAAAAAACTATAAGCCATGATTACATCAATTTTAACAATTGAATTAAATGTGCTGACAAAAAAGATACAATAAAACACAGGAAGCTAGATATATAGCCTTGTAGTGTGGTGGCCACATGTCTCCAAATTACTGCGGCCTTGGGTTATGTGGGAACTCGTCAAAATCTCACTCTTTAACAGTCTTGCACTAGACATAAGGTCATTTAGTATAACTTAAATAAGTTTTCCAGCTACTTCAGATAGCAATCGATTATATTCAATTTCGATTACTATCGGGATAAAAATTATAAAAATATTTAAAATTAAAATTAACAAATATTGTAAGGTACTTTGGTGCCATTTTTAATTTTTTTGAATTAATTTTGTTATTTTGTGGGTAGGCTGTCTGTAACAACAATATAATGCCTTTGAGATATCTAAAACAATAGTCTCTCCCGCGACCATGATTGCTGTAAAGCATTCGAAACGTCGGAAACCAAAAATCAAAATAAATCCGTGAAAAAATCCGGAAAGATAGTTTCATTTAAAATATACAATTTATTATGTGCAAGCCCATAAGCTAAAGGTCGTAAGTTTGATTCTCTATATATATAAAGAAGCATAACAATATTTAACTAATATATAAATGTGGAATATTGTGAATGAATGAGTAAATGAATAAGTGTAATATAATTTTTCACTATGTTATTACAGCTTAATATATTTAAGTGAAGTACGTAGTGTATGTAGCTTATATCGTGGGTTAACATGTTACTATTCAAGCGATACAAACTAGACTGGTCCAAAAGTTCTAAAATTAAGTTGTTACTGACTTTAATTTTTTTTTCAGATTTTATATGAAGCAAAATTAGTATTGTAATATAGCTGCTTCTATGTTGTGGCGTGGCCTTACTTCTATTGCCATGTGCAGAGCATTACGAAGCGAAAAAATTGTTTTGTGTAAATTACCTACTATTTGTATGAGAATAGCGTTGGACTATGTACTGAAAACCTTCACGTGATATTACGGATCAAAGTTCACAAGCAAAAGTATTTTCCTCTCAATAATGTTTTCTTTCGTATTTTTTCCATTTTAAATTCTAAGAAAGTGATATGGTTTTTCAAACACATGTATTGACTTAATTGTAATTTATAACTAATAATTAACTAGGTGGAATTGCCTTAATTACATCCTGCAAGTTTTTCTAATGTAACTATTACTTTGTTGATGTTATGAAGTGTTATTTAAATTATTTTTTACTAAAAAAGGTAGAATGGCTTCAACATTATTTATAGTAGTAAAGCGATAGTATAGAAATACTAGTGACTCACGCTCGCTTCGCTCGTGTTCGTCCCTAGGTACGTTTTCACAGTTAGTAGGTACCTTCTTAAAAAAAAAATATATATCCCTTACTTGAGAAATGATTATCCATGCAAATTTTCATCGCCCTTTTCACCCCCTTAAGCAATGATTTCTGGGATAAAAACTATCCTATGTCCTTCCCAGGGCCTCAAAATATCTCTATGACAGGAATATCATCCAAATCGGTTCAGCGGATTAAGCGTGAAAAGATAACAGACAGACAAACAGAGCTACTTTCGTATTTATAATATTAGTATGGATTGCTCTTGAAATATATCGTATTTTACATAAAACTATCTTTTCGTTTTTTTTTTTGCGTATATTTTATTTTGATTTTTACCCTTTGTTTCGAATGCTTCTAACCATTACGATGAAGACACTCCAAGAAGATTTAAAAAGTCAAATATTCGAGTAAAAAATATCATACACTAGTATTTTACGGTGCCTATTTATTTATTTGACTGGGCATCAAAAGCCTATATTGCACTCATGATAGACAAGAATGAAATAAAAGAATTGGAAACCTATATATTTTACTCATAATTTAAAAAAATGTACCTATATCAATCAATTTATAATAGCTATTACTGTTGAATGAAATCAATTTGATTAGGGTTAGGTTAGGTTACACTTAGAGTTAGGTATAGAAGGAGCAATCTGTTACACAGCAGGATACTCACAGCCTTTTCTATGACGCAAACCCATGTTGTTAGGCAATAAGACAGATGTTTTATTGTAAACTTATACATATAGGTATATTTTGAGATGTTATTTGCAAAAATTATAAAGTAGGTCTTAAAGATATAAAAATAATTCAATTCAATTTTCTCATTAATAGAATTTCTTTATGTGTGATTTTTGGAATAATTATACCAGATTCCTGAATTTATAAGGTGCATGAGATATCAATTGTTCGATGTTCTAAAAATGTTGCTCAAGTTTCCATGCAAAATAATGTTTATGTTTAGTAGTTGAAATTAATAGCTATCTTTTTAGAAGATTTAGAATATTTCCAGCAACTAATATCACAATTATCAAGATATATTTTTTAAATAAGGACTACTCATATACGTACATATATCTATCACCTCCATTACTGATGTTCAGATATGTATATATCGCAGGGAAATTGTAAGATCCGTTAAATTATAGTTTCACTAACAAAATTATAATTACCCAAAGTATTGTGAATTGTCGCCTTTTCTTACAATAGCACGGGACATTTTTAGGTAAATTATAAATTACCTAAGCACATTCAGTGATATTGTAATTACCCTAGTTAAATTGTCAGTATTTATATAATACAGTGCTAAAAATACGCAAAAAGTTTTTTTTTTTTACTTACAAGGCTTTAAACTTAATCGCGGTAATGTATCTAACATTACCGTGACTTAGTAATTACTATTTCAAGTAAAAAAGAAACAATTATAAACAACTTTTTTGATGCCACCATTTGCATTAATATTCTTAGATAATATTATGATAACATAAATTATAAAAGTACTTTTACATAAGAAATAATGAACTATACCTACTCCTATATGTTGTTTAAGAATTTTATTATGTTTTCTAAGAGGCGCGGAATGTACGTTCGTAAGTAGTCCTAATTGGCTGAATCAGTCGTTTAACGAAGAAAATTTATTTCATTTCACGATCTCCGCTGTTTACATTTTTACTTATCTACTATTGCAGAGTATTATTAATGTGTAGAATGTTGTAATATTTATATGTAAAATTTATTTTATATAACAGTCTATTCGGTATAAAATAATTGAAATATTTTATTATAATTCTGTCTTATTTTTTTGTAATATACCTGCCTAACGAAATTTCACCCAGACTACAAATGTAACTGGAAATAAATATTATTTATCTCAGATCTATAGAGCTATCTCTATATAATATTACTTATTAACAAAAAGGTATACCAACTTTAAAATCGCTTACAAAAATTAACCCTATATTTATTTACTTTTAAAATATACAAAAATACACACAAATTAAGTAACCTTCCTTTCTTTTTTAAATTAGGTCAAATCAAGTCAAATGTTATGTTGTTTTGAAACTAGAACAAACCACCAGACCAACAAAATGTTTGACGTGGCCAATATTATCCTGGAAGATGTGGTTCTAGATGTCAATAGATTTTTAGAGTGCTCAAAATATATTAAAAAAATATATTACCCTTAGATAATTTTCTCTCAAATTTATATCATTAGCAGAACTGAAGTAATTCAATTTGTCAGTCAAGTGCTTGCGAAATATACTGAATATTTCTTACGTTTAAGGTCCACTGGTTTATTAAGGATAAATATTTGGTGGCGCCGAGTGAATGTGTACAACCATTTTAGTTATTTCTACTTAAAAAACTGGATAAGTGCGACTCTGTCTTGTTTCTAGAGTGTTCCGTATGACGTTACTACTATAAAATTAAATTAGATTAAACTGTGAAAAAATATAATAATAATATTTTTTTAATGTTAATGTTCTCTGTTCTGTGGCATATAGGTATGCCATTTGGGCACAAATAATATTTTTTTTTAGTAAAAAAGATGCCATGACATAACATTGCTTATGTCCCATTGATGCTCTAAATGCAAAATGTAAGTTTTAAGATATTTTTTATGTGATATAACAAAAACTTGACGATTATTTAAGAATATTCTTCTATTCTATTTAAGCAGCATTTCGAGTCAGTGGTAGCCCAGTGGTAACGCGGTCGCTTGAGAAACCGAGTGAAACGAGTTCAAATCCCGGATCTCGCACCTCTGATATTTTCATGTGCGAATCATTTCTATCATGATTACCACTTGCCTTACGGTGAAGAAAAACATCGTGAGGAAACCTGCATGTCTGAAAAAACCTAGCAAGTTTTCGAAAGGCATGTGAAGTCCGTCAATCCGCACTTGGCCAGCGTGGTGGACTATGGCCTGATTCCCCTCGTATTGAAGGGAGGCCCGTGCCCAGCAGTGGGACCTTAAAAAGGGCTGAATACATACATTTTAGCAGTGAAAAGTCTTAGAGAAGACGACATAGGTTAGTGGCTCCTCATGAGCAATTTTTTCATGAAATCTTCCATTACATGAGTGTATGAAAATAGTAGTATAATAATATAATTTGAGTGTCCTATTTAGTCATGAAATGAGTCATTTCCCGTGCATCACTCTGAGAGCGCCGACTTTTTAAAGTCACCTTTAACATTGTAACACTTTATTACGTCATATCTTTCCAACGGCATGAAGAAAATAGCAGATAATTTGCTCATTGAAGCCATATGTTTTGGTAACATCTACACATTAATGTCAAAATAACAGCTTTATACTAAATGCATATGAAATTATATACGGACTTTAAAAAAAACACAATTTTTTTTTTCTCTGTCTATCCGTCTATCTGTTCCGGCTAATTTCGAAACGGCTGGACTGATTTTAACAAGACTTTCACTGATAGATAGCTGATATTATAAGGAGTAACTTAGGCTACTTTAAATTTAGAAAAAGAATTAGAATTCCGCTCAAAAAAATTGAAACGTGTCTTGGGGCGCTCCCGAGCGAAGCGAGAGTAAGTCGCTAGTTAAAAATATGTTAAAATATGAAATACCTACAAAAAATGAAACTATTTATGAAAACTGAATAAATTTAGTGATTTTTTTACTAGTTTAAAGGACAAAGAGTGATTGATATACATATATATTATGTGCAACAATAAGATAGGCGATTATTACTTGATTAATGATTTACATAAAACACAAACAAATTCAACACGATGTTAAAATAATACATTACACACATGGGTTATTTCATTATGCTGAATTTCGTGTGGATGTTGTGGTTTGCTGGGGTCTTTTGAGCATCTGGCGCACCCTGTTGTTGCTTCCTTATATGTACGTGTATTCGTGTGGATTTGTAGAAACGTGCTAGCTTGCTATATAGCAGTTCTTCAACTTAATAAAACTCTGTCATTGGTCGAAGAAAATACAGGGCCCAGTATAACCGATGGGTCTAGAAGCATCTATTGTTGCAAATTTTACCGACAAAGGCTTAGAGTAGGTTTTAAAAAAAAACATATAACTAACTTCTGTTTAAACTGCTGATGGGAAATCCTATGGGATTACACCATAGTTTTTACTGATATTATAATTCTTTAAACAATTTATATAGTAAATATGTTTTTATTGAAGTATTTTAATGAATGAAAAAGAACAGCAAAATACATTCCTACTAACATCTATGTAAACTTCAACAGCTCTTAAATATGTGTAGTTATTTGTTTCAATTATGTTTATATCAACTTTAGTTTATATATAACTAATTGAAACAAATACATAAAGCATAACAACACTATGTAATAATAAAGTTTATTGCATCATGTTAGAAAGGATTTTTCCTTCACAACCTTTTATTCGCATAACACAAAATACTGTTACCGAAACAGTTCGAGATGACCTCCGAAGCTTTCACATTCTTTTACATTTTATTTAATTAATGGAATATTTAAAATTTAAATTTATGTTATAAACACTTAATTTAAAATATATAAAAAAATTGTAATTGATAAAAAGACCTCTATATTTTCCACAATTCTTTGTTTTTTTGTGTTAATGGTATGTATGTATTTTATAACAGTTCAGAGATTTAGAGATAGTTTAGTTATAGTCTAGAGATAGTTTTAGAGATAGTCTATCTTATTAGTCTAAAGGTTAGTGTCTGTAGATCCTAGATTCGAGTCCTAGGTCGGATTGGGTTCTGTCAATTAGTAACAACCTTGAGTTGGGAAGTAGTGGTGTTACATAGAACACGTAAAATATTCGGTTCTGCGCATGTCAAATTGCTGTCCAAAGGACTTTGAGCGGAGAAAAAAAACAGTGCACGTGTAGTATGCGTGCTGTTTACACGCATACTTGTTTACTATAGCATCTCTAGCGTCTCAAATAGCTAGTCTCAAATTTAAGAAGTATCTTCCATTGCCTTCACTAGGGATTGAACCCTAACCTTTTGTTTCAATTGTCAAGTCCGCTGCCAGAATGCTAAACAGTTGCTAAGCAAAACTAGTCTTGAAATAAAATCAATTATGTACATAGTGTTTGATTATTGCTTGGTTAGCAATAAAAGAGAATACCAGTATGTAGGTGTTTTCTAATATATGTAATTGTGATTTTATGCTGATTGCTGATGCAAAATGCATACTGTGCACCTAATCCAGGTTGCATTTACTGGCAGGTTGTTGCAGTGTTATATATAGTATGCGTTCGTTGCATAAATGTATGAGAAAAGATAGAGAGATTGTGGCAAAACTAACACTAGAAAGACGGAAAAATCAACTTACTAAGAAAGACGGCGAGGGGTCAATTGACCCTGTTTGGAATTCAGGGTTAGATTATTCCAAAACTAGTTGTTTTTTTGACATATCCTCTCGTGGCTTTTATTAAAATGGTTCAAATTTACATTTAAAAATGTTTACATTGTTATATGATCATTACATCATAAATAAATCATATATGTACCTTCAAAGACGGCAACGGTCATTTGACCCATGCGACATTTGTTAGAGTAAATATATTCAATAGCGGGCAGGCATTTCTAATTTTGCTAAGAAAAGATTTTACTAAGAACTAGCAACTTTCCTTTGGTTCGCTTGGATGCGTTCCTAACTTCGTTTCAACGGTTAGTATAAAAATTATACACTATATATATATATATATATATATATATATATATATATATATATATAAATGTATTGTATGTTGCACGTTCATAGGTATAGAAAAGCATTTCTTTCTTAGAGAGATTATTCTCTCTTTATTCCAAGGTCCTATACATCTCTATAATTAAAGTCATCCAAATTAATTTACCGTATTAAGAATGTAAACGTAACAGATACTAGACAAACGCACAGACAGAGTTTCTTTTATATTTATAATACTAGCGACTCACGCTCGCTTCGCTCGCGTTCGTCCCTCGGTACTTTTTCACGGTTAGCTATGTTTAGGTATACATAAATAGTAGCTTGCTACTCCTAAGATATTCATTTAAATTATATAACGATTTAACCTCGTATTGCTCGGGTGCGTACTCCGTACGCGGATTTTGTTCACAATTTCGTGGGTTTTAATTTTTTTACGCGGAACCCTGATTCTTTTTCTAAAATAAAAGTAGCCTAAGTTACTCCCTATAACATCAGCAATCTGCCAGTGAAAGTCTCGTCAAAATCGGTCCAGCCGTTTCGGAGATTAGCCGGAACAAACAGACAGACAGACCGACAGACAGACAGACAGACAAAAATGGTAAAAAATGTGGTTCTGGTATATGTACCGTGTATACATCCATATGCATTTAGTAAAAAGCGGTTATTTTAATATTACAAACAGACACTCCAATTTTATTTATCTGTATAGATTAGTGAGTATGGACTATGGATCTAAAATACTATTTTTAGAAGTAATATATATGTATGTATATAATTAAGAATTCAATCAATTTTTGTCACTGACCTTTAAATGATGAATTATAGCCTAAAAATAAGTTTTGGAATAAATTATGTTGTTAGTATCTCGTTTGAATAATTCCAAAAAAAAAAGTCTGCGTAGATAATTAACGAAATATTATGTACATTTTGACATTATATTTAACATAACTTCTTTGTGAGTAGGGTTTTTTTTGTTCACATTCAATTCATTCAATTCTTTTTCTAAAATAAAAGTTACCTTAGTTATTCCTTATACATCAGCCACCTGCCAGTGAAAGTCTTTAAAAAATCGGTCCAGCAGTTTTGGAGATAAGCTGGAATAAACAGACAACCAGACAACCAAAAATTTTATAAATTAGTATAGTGAAAAAAAGTATAGTAAAAAATTGTTATTTTAACATTACAAACAGACACCTCATAGAATTTATTTGTTTAGATTTTGTAAGAAACTCAAGCGGACCAATACGGAAGTTAAAGATAGTTTAAATTAATACATATCTTTGCAACACAGTGCATAGTAATATAATAATTAACTCTGTAGTGTATATATTAATATATAATAAAACCTAGGTATAGCTTTAAGTATAAGTAGCAGATCATTTCCTATACAATAATTTAATTTAATCGATCTATATCACGTGGTGATTTGCATATGCCCACTGCTTATTTATCTCGTGAGAACGCTATATCTATAATTAATTTATATTACGCACGTTTTATAAACGAATGTACCTAAGCTGATGTAACTCTATACAGCTGTAGTTATGGTATAATTGCTACATATATATATATATATATATATATATATATATATATATATATATATATATATATATATATATATATATATATATATTGGGACATTAACACACAGCACCATCTAGTTCCATGGTAAGCTACGAGGTTTGTGTTATGGATACCAGATAGTTGATACACTACATATATGTGACTTTAAATAAATATATATTAAAAATATTAACACCCATGACTGGAGTACAAACATTCGTGCTCATCACACTAATGAATGCCTGCAGCGGGACATGAACCCGCGACCGATGGCACAGCAAGTAGGGTCACTACAAACTGAGCCAAACGTGTCGTCAAGTATGTTTTGAATAAATGTTTTTTCCTGGTGAAATTGAAGAAAACGAGAAAGTCTAAGTACACAATTGAAAACTATTAGTATACTATTATAGTACATAAACTACTATACATAGTACTAATTTTTGGATAAGACAGACTTTTTTCTTAGATTTTTTTAATGTTTGTTTATCGATACATATATTAAAAAGTAACTGATCGCTGTCTGTACATGGAAGATATTTGAGAAAAACTATTATTTGGGTCTTTATTAACACAATAGAATGCAAAGCAATAAATTTTAGAATTTTTGTCTGTTTGTCTGTGCGTTTGTGCGCGCTAAATCCAGAATCTTAATAGATTTGGATGCAGTTTTTCACTAATGTATTGTGGTAAGCTTATCTTAATATTTATTTCAATCTGTTCATAAATAAAAAAGATATGTCAGTTTAAAGAATCACCTAGGGACGAACCCGAACAAAGCGAGGGCGAGTCGCTAGTTCATAAATATTATTATTATATATTATATTTAAAGAATTTGAATTTCCTATAAAGACAATAACGTCAGCTTATAATTTATACATATTACATTTTGAATACAACTTGTAAACCAAGCAGTGAATAATAGATTTAAACGTGCATTTGTACTTATTGTACTCTACTTGTGATTCATCGGGCGAGATAAACAAAAATTTCCTTTTACAATATTCATAGTACAATATTACAAATATATAAAACTATCGTTTGTGTCATACATTCATGAGTCAATAAATTATGATGGGCTATGTGTGACGATTGCGACATCTGCGTAGATGATTAGAGTTACTTAAAATATATATATAAATAGGAAAAAACAAAACAGTTCAGTACCTTTTTCTAAGTTTGTCAACCGATTTTCTTCTATTTTCTATACATATCTATAATAAAATTCTAGCTGGATTGAATCTGTACAATAAATATTTTTTGGATTGTATTCAGCCCTTTTTAACGTCCCACTGCTGGGCACGAGCCTCCCTTCAATATGAAGTACTTACTATATACTTCTCATATACTTCTCATGTTTTTCGAAAACTTGCTAGGTTCTCTCAGACATGCAAGTTTCCTCACGATGTTTTCCTTCACGGTAAGGCAAGTGGTAATCATGTTAGAAATGATTCGCACATGAAAATATCAGAGGTACGAGACCCGGGATTTGAACCCGCATCACTCGGTTTCCCAAGCGAGCGTGTTTACCATTGGGCTATCACTGCCTCAGATACTATAGAGAAGAAGAGAAGTCTATACTATATGATAAAACGTAACTAGGGACGAACCCGAACGTAGCGAGGGTAAGTCGCTAGTTTCTTTAATAACTATTTATTATCAATAAAAAGAAAACGGGAAACAGTTTTTTTTCCATATTTAGTAAGATTCAATTATATTTATAGTTGAATTACGACCACTGGCCGGACTCTAGTTTTATTACATGTACACAATTAGACAATATTTCCTTCATTTTCTTTGGATTATTTATCGGTTATAATAATATATGTATTATGTTATAATGCTATAATATTATAAGTTCAGCTTATCATACTATAATTATTAAAGTATTATAGTATATATGATAAGCTGAACTTAAAAAGTTACAAGATACTTCGATACTTCTAATTTCTTTCATATCTTTCACAATGAGATGTTTTATGATTTTTAAAGATAGTTTCATATTGAACTTCATTTTTACATGCGGATTTCTAAAGATAGTTTTAAAATAATCTTAATATATGTTATGAGATAACTTCTTTTATAAATAAATTAAAAAAACTATTATTATTTGTAACAAAAGTATTTACTGTGATGTCGTACCGATCTGTGCGATTAGTCGTCTTTTATAAAGAAGTCAATCAAGGCTGTATCATAATGTATTCCTTACTCACAGGGAAGGGCAAAGTTCAAAAACTATTAACAATTCATACAATAATTCATGGAATAAATTGTGATGCGATAGTTTTCTGATATTTAAATATATTGGTTCTAGTTATGTTATTGCATGTACGTAGAGAATAATGTTATAATTGGTTGGAAAAGTAAAGGTAATTATTATACACGAGTAAGAACTCAAGGGCTAATTGAAATGAGAACATTGTAGTTCAAATACGGACTTCGATAAAACTTTTGTGTACAAATAATTATATCGTTTTAAATAATAACTTAATTATGAAATAAGGATATTTTTTGTATGTATAGGTATAAAAAATCTAAAAAAGCGTTTAATACTTTCTCAGATTTATGCGTATATTTGATGTTTTAAATAAAACTATCTTTTCGGATTAAAGATATTTCGCGGATTTATTTTGATTTTTGATTTCCGACGTTTCGGATGCTTTACACGGGAAAGACTAAGGTTTAAAATAATATTCCTATATTTAATTATAACACTTATTAAAAAAAAAGGTTTAGAATTAAAATCTACAAATATTGTAAGGTACTTTGGTGCCATTTTTGAATTATTGAAATCATTTTGTAAAATTGTGGGCAGGCACTGTCTGTAACAAGTATATAATGCCTTAGAGACGTCTAAAACCTTACTTTCTCCGGTGACCATGATTGCTGTAAAGCATTCGAAACGTCGGGAACAAAAAATCTTAATAAATCCGCGAAATAATTTGAAAATATTGTTATATATAAAAAAGCATAGTTAAATATTTAAGCTGAACCTGGTATTATAACTATTAACTATAAGCAATTGAAAGAATCAAGATATTTTAATAGGCGTTTTTGTTTAATGTTCGTTACTTGTAGAATGCATTAAGATGTCGATGTGTTGTAAAAGGTTAAGGTTACTTCTAAGTTACATAATGATTGAAATAATCATCTATACTTACGTAGTCATTAAGAGTGGTTGAATTATAGCTTAGGACTTTTCCTTTTGCTTAGTTCATATTAGCTTCTTTGTCTCAAAACCCTGAATGTATATAATAAGGCTATTTACATTGTAGGTAAATAATGTTTAAGAAATATAGATATTAGATAATATAAGAAAAAATATATTTTATGTGTAAACTTTTGCGTGCACACAGGAAGTTTTGAGAGCTTTCCAATGAAAATAAGAGTGAGTGAATGAGTCAATATGTGTGTATGTTTGTTACTGCTAACATCACGCGACAGTGGCTAAGCTGATGTGAATTTGGAAATTTAGAAAGCGTGCTGCATATATAGATTAACTTTTAACGACAAATCTACCACACAAGAAATAGATATGTAACCAGAAATAATTTTACGGAACAACTAGTTTTTACACGTGACTTTGCGCGTCTTAAAATGTCTTCTTTATATTGCTAGAATAATATTGAAATTTACTATCCCAATGTAATGAACTACTAGAAAGCAAAGTATCTTGTGTAGTCGAGGATGTAGTCTGTATGACAAGTTTAATTCAAATCCGTTAAATGTCATGTCATTAGTATCATTTAATATCCTTATACAAATTTTTAATTAGCTCAGACATTTATTTACATGAATATATCATTAAACATTTGTCAATATATAGTATCCATCATTATGTCAAAATCAGATAGTAGAATATATAGTTCCTTGATTACTTATTAGCGGCTCACCTTCGCTTCACTCGGGTTCGCTTCTAGGAAGGATAAAAAGGAGGATAAAAAGTAGCCTATGTGTTATTCCAGACTATAATCTATCTCTGTGCAAAATTTCATTTAGATTCGTTCAGCTGTTCTAGCGTAAAAGAGTAACAAACATACATCCATACATCCATACTCAAAAACTTTCACATTTATAATATTAGTATAGATTCTACTATTAATAAAATGAATATTGAAAAAAGAACTGATGCCCATATTTTATGAACTTTTGGTCGTTTAAATTTGGTGAAAATGTTACTATTTTCTTTGGAACAATTTGTACTTCAAATGTTCTTATAAGTGCAGAATCGTTTGACTTAGAGTAAGTTGTTGTACGAAGATATAAAAATATGTACGAAGATATAAGTATGAAGTAAAAGCTTATTGGATATACATATATATTATACATATATAATTTTTGCTAATAAATCAATAAATTAAGACAGACTTTTAAAAAAGTACGCTACGGCGAAGCACTAAAAACACGAATAAGAATTGACAGAGAATATGATATCGACATCTATTAAAAAATGCTGTAAATATAGTACTGTAATTTTACCGGTGGTAGGACTCTGTCAAGCCTGAGGAGTCCGACTGGATGGGTACCACCCCCTTATCTATTTCTGCGCCAAGCACCAACGATTGCATTGTTGTGTTCCGGTTTGAAGGATAAGGTAGCCAGCGCAATTACAGGCAAGAGGCATAACATCTTAGTCCTCACAGTGATAACGTACCGGCGGATCTGCAATTTTGTTATATAAAACTTAAGTGCATGAACCGTAGGTGTTATGGGCGACAGGTATCGCTTTCCATCAGGTGGACTGTCTGCTCGTTTATCACTGAATACCATAAAAAAAAAAGTGCCAGTTCGGTATCTCACTGCGCGATACTACATGTAATCATCTAATATCTTCGGACGAAGCCTTCGTATGATTATAATAGAACTTCAATTACAGATAAGTTTAATTAAATATGTTATACTTTTACAGCAAAATGAAGCGATGGTTTGGTGGTAATGGCTTTTGGTATCTCGTTTTATCAGGGAATTTCTATTGATTTGATTTTCAGTTTGGAGATAGTTGGAGGCATCCAAAAGTAAAATAGATGTATATTATGTACTATACTAGCAACTCATTCTTGCTCCGCTCGGGTTCGTTTAGCTCAGAGACGAGATATTTTTCCGCAGTAAAAAGTATTCAATATGTTGATCCGGATAACCTGCTATCATCATACCAAATTACATTAAAATCTGTCCAGTGGTTTTCCCGTGATACGGTAACAGACAGACAGATAGACAGGCAAAAATTCTAAAAAATATATATTTGGATTCTGTATCGACAATAAAGTCTATTTCAATAAGATTTTCCAAAAAAAAAAAAAAAAAATGTACAGATTCGGCTTAATTACAATTTTATTATATGTAGGTATAGATATGAACACATCCGAGTGATGTGAGAGAGCGTAAAGTTTTGATTCGTTTTTCTTCTTAAACGAGTTGTTCATTTCATACTTGAATCAAACGCGTAGTAACAAAAATAGATATTTAGATTATTTTTTATACAAAAAATCTTACAATAGTTTATAGCAAGCAATTATTATATCAAATTACGGACGTGATCGTACTCCCACGGTAATCGTGACGCTGATAAGTGCTTGCTAATGATTTGTTTCGATGTAGTCATGCCCTGCGGGTTCGTCCGCATTTGTTAAGGCCACTTGAATAATTATAGAACTAAACATTTGAAAGTATACAAAGGACTAATTTTATTAATACTGTTTAAAACACTCGTACATTATTTATAGTTTTGTACATATTGATAATAAGAAAATGTTATGCAATTTTGCCTATAGTGCTGTTTTTGATGAAATAAATAGGTTTGAATGAATCTTTAGTATTCAATATTCATTTATTCTAGACTGATGGCGATAAAATTCGGAATTATCTCAATATTCGTGTAGTCGAACAATGTTATTTCTTAACCGACTTCAAAAAGGAGAGGTACTGTATATATATTATGTTTTCCTTTTTGTATGTTCTCGATATCTTTACCAATTGTGAGCCAATTTAAACACGGCTATACATAATTTAAAACAACTTTTTTCACTAATATAGTAGTTTGCATATTTATTCAGTTTTTCATTGGCTATGCGCTAAACCGAAATAAATAACCGAGTAAAGCCGCAGGCCGTTGCCGGTAGTAGGTTAAATGTAAGACATTGAATAAATAAAATATATTTATTATGTATTTGTAACATATGCGATAGAAACATTTAATACCAATTAACTCGTACAAACCGGTTACAACTAGATTATGTGCGGAAAGGTTTTAATTCGTGAGATGATTAGCATACGTATACAATCATATTAAAAGAATTAAAATATTTACTTTCAACAGATTTTAATCTAGCGGCATGCATATAATTATCTTATACTAGTGACTTACTCTCGCTCCGCTTGGTGTCTAACAGCCTATCTGCTACTCTAAATCATAGTCAAATATTCACATACACCTGCATGCATACATACATACATACATACATGCATACATGCATACATGCATACATACATACATACATACATACATACATACATACATACATACATACATGCATACATGCATACATGCATACATACATACATACATACATACATACATACATACATACATACATACATATTATATACATATATGTATATCCAATATATTTTTATAAAACTACTGTAGAAGTTGGAAGCATATTTTTCTTAAGTCTAAGTTATGAGACGTAAAGTTACGGGGTTATGGGTAAGAAAATACTCTGTCTTTAAGCTGAATTGTATGTGATTATATAAGTATAAGAGCAATTTTAATCTTTAGTAATATTATAAATGTAAAAATCTGTGTGTTGGTTTGTTTTCATCTACTTTTGCTCAGATAGATATTTGCAACTATTTCGGTGGTTTAGACTAGCATGTAAGGCTGCATCTGTAAGTCTTGGGTTCGAGTCCCGGGTCGGGCCAAGTTAAGTCATTGAGCATCGAGCAAGTATAGCTATCGAGGGTATCAAATTAAATGTATATTCATTGATAGCGGTGAGTTACAAGTGAACTTAAGGAAAGCCTGTTAATATTTTTTTATCTCCGGTAGATATTCGAAAATATGTATGTATGTATGTATGTATGTATGTATGTATGTATGTATGTATGTATGTATGTATGTATGTATGTATGTATGTATGTATGTATGTATGTATGTATGTATGTATGTATGTATGTATGTATATCAATGCAAATAACAATGTCTTTCTAACCGATTTAAGCCACGGTGGCCAATCTCACTGAGACTAGCCTGATGCATACCTGAAGATACCAGTGCACTCTTTGTTTCTCTCAGCTCTCAGATACACGGGGGTGAAACACCGCCAACTTCTCAACTCCGGGCTTTACTGAAACTTACTAAACAGAAACTAAACAGAAAGACTCAATAACTAAACCTGGCCCGACCCGGGACTCGAACCCAGAACCTCTCGATGTGCAGCCGTACTTGCTAGCCACTACACCACCGAGGCAGTAATAAAAGTAAGCACATGCGGGTACAAAGACAGAAGGTAGTTAAAATAATGATATTAAAGATATTCATGTACCTACATGTAGAACGTCTAACAAATTGATGCATATTCCAATATTTTATTCAAACATACTCGTACCTATATAAAACATTAGTAATTTATATCTTTGAATGGTTTTAATTTTTGCATGTTGCTAGCGGATATCGATTATTATCGTGCAATATATGAATCGATTACTAGGTCTTTATCATTACATTTTTTAATTTACATAAGTAAATTATTTTTAGTTGTATAAGTAGTGACTCACACTCGCTTCATTCGGGTTCGTCTCTAGGTACGTTTAAAATAGATGGCAATATGTAGTTATAAGTTTTTTCGTGAATTTTTCCAATATTGTAGTATAGTTATTCTGTTATTTTTTCTTATTCTTCTGTTATTTGGAGCGGAGACAAATTCAACAAATCAATGATCAAAAAAATCGGTCCAGCCGTTCTTGAGTTATAATTAGTGTATAATGTATAATTTTACAGTCAAGTTGATAAAGCAATTTAAATAAAATTTTCCGATGATAAAGAAATGTATACAGCATATACTTTTTTTATTTTTTTTTATAAGGGACAGGAACATCGAAAACTTTATTAGTGATTTTTTTTTATTTTTAATCCAAAAAAAAAAAAACACTACGAATCGTACAAAACACATATCTATACTGCCAATATCTAATATATAATCTCAAATGTAAATAATTTAATAGATAATTATCTTAATGGATATTATTAATGCACCGTAAAACATTGTTTAGTGTCATGTCTATACAGCACTTACCTACTCGTATTTATTTCTATATTATAATACAGTAAATAGCTGACAATTTTTTCTTAATTTTGTTAGTACTTATGGATAATGTACCACCTACATACATCCAAATAAACATGTGTGGCTCACTCTGGAAAAGCTAAGTAGGTACTACTCCCTAAGCTCAACTGAAGATTCCCGGTCTTAAAGCGACGCCGTAGGATCTGGTCTACTGAAGTAGACCATTACAACCAAGGGCTATTCTCACGGTCCACTCTGCTATTAGAGAAGTACCAGGAGCCGCATGGTCTGAACCGAGTCTAGAGTAACTTATACGGCTTTTGATTATGAGGTCCTGGGATTGAGGTGTGGGTTAGGTTAAAAGAGTTATAAATAAACATGTTGGGACATTAACACACAGCACCATCTAGTTCCATGGTAAGCTACGAGGCATGTGTTATGGATATCAGATAGTTGACAGTTGATACACTATACATATTATATAATTTTAAATACACACACATATTGTAAATTTAAACACCCATGACTGGAGTACATACATTCGTGCTCATCATACAAATGAATGTCCTCCAGCGGGATTCGAACCCACGACCGCTAGCACAGCAAGTACAAACTGAGCCAAACGTATCATCATAAAAATATCAGTTAAGAAATAGTACCCTCGTGTGAAGAAGAGCAAAATGTAGAATCTGCCCTGCGTCTAATCTTTTTTTGCTACTCCTCCATTGCGTAAAATTTGAGTGAGTTTGAACATGAATTTCAGTAAAATCAATGTGGTTTCAATCATATTAAAATTTGTTTGTTTCTCTGTAGAGGATAATTTTAGAGACTGATAATGAAAATCCCCTCTCAAACTCCGATAGCACTGGCTAATGTAATATAAAACAAGAACTGCCGTTTCATGTCCATCTATATAGGTTACTTACTTTAAGTTATCCGTTACCGTCTTTGATTTATGCCATACAAAACTTCGTGTTCCTGAGCAAGGTCGAGGTGATGTACTTGAATTGAATACTATTGATATATAATCGTTTTTAGTAATAATATTATCATATAAACATTGTAATAAAAAAAGTTATATTTATGTATAAAATTGTTTACAACTATGATTATAATTTAAAGAAATTAGAAATATAGAAAAAAGAAAGTCAAAAAAAAGAAAGATAAAAAAAAATTATTGGATAAAATACAATGTTAATTACATAAGTTTCAATTAATTAATATATTACAATTATCAAAGAGCACAGTTAGTAAGTAATATCTTCTACAATATTAGTAAAAAAAATCTCACTGATTTTATACGTATTATGACGAAAAAATCTCTGTTTGTTCGTCTCATTGTTTGTTTATTTTTATGACTAGGTTGTGAACATTTCAATGGATGTAAAAGTTGTCATTATTTTACCTATATACTTTCTTATCTATGTGTTTATAAGAATATTTTTATATATTATACATATTAATTAATTAGGTTTACCCATTCCCATCGCAGCATGAATATGTATTTTAATGTAGGATATAAGGGGCTATAAAGTGTCTACGCGCGACGCTAGTTGAGTTGGAATTCAGCACTGAACCCTGTTGCTATAGTATAATTACTGCAAGATATGATTCGGGATGGGATGGATTTAATCATCTGAGGTTGAAACTTTTCAAGAGGAAACTACTTTGCTCGTATATTACAGATTATCTGAGTTTTTACTACAATACATAAGATAATTCTACTCAGAGCTAAGAAATGATGACTTTCACTCACTAACTTTCTCACTCACTTACTAAGAATCTGTTGTATTTATAATATTAATATGATTGTTTTATATATCTTCTTATCAACATTTTGTTCTAATGACGCCACTGACACCATAGAGTCATCATGACCAGGAAGAGCGGATTATACACAATATACTTAAACGTCACTTTGACATATGTGGGTCGAAACTTACACAATATTTATAAAAGATTTAAATGTTTTTTTAATGTTAAGATGAATGGGCTTAAGAAAGATGACATTCTAAAATCGCTATCGCAAAATATGTAGATAAATAAAAATTGGGTGTCTCATCGTTTAACGTAGTCAGGAGTTAGTAATGAAATTACGTATAGGTATATATTTTAGTTTTCGTATAGTAGTAAAGTTTTCGTAAACGATATCGATATCGGCAGTATCGATAATAGAAAGTTTTCTTGTCTAAGATGGCTGAAGTAACAATCGCTTATATACTTTTTTTCTTATTATATACTTTATTTTCCTTAAAAATTCTGTTTTTTTTTTGTTATTCTATAAAAATCCGTAATGAATTAATTTAAATATTTCACTAGGTTCTTTAAGAATGTATATTTTAATTAAAAAATAATTATATAATAGTATTTCCTGTTTTTCACATAAAATGATTATGCATTATATATTTTAAGTACAAGTAAATAAAGTAACAGAAATGTGTTTTAATTTTACATGCTAAAGTATAACTTAGCCATTGATTTTCATCACTGTTTTAACAAAATTATAAAATATCAACGGCTTGTTAAAAAAACTTCAGATTAAGTTATCAAAAAAATGATAAGTGCTAATGAACAAGAAAATTTATACAAAATCATCTATTCGTTTTTAAATATTGGTATTTCATTTACACTTATTATAGTAAGGAGGCAGTAAAAAAATATATTTATTTTCCGCTCTTCCATCTTATACCCTCCTCTCCTTTCCTATCCAAGGCCACACGTGCTGGTCGGAAATTCCATCCTCACACGGTACTACCCATACCATCTCGTACCAAAAGGTTTGGTAACTCCTACCTGTGCCGCACCATTAGGAAATGGAATTCATTACCGTCTCACGTGTTTCCCTCTTCATATAATCCTGGGTCTTTTAAACGGAGCGTGAAAAAGCACTTATGCGGGCCGACGAGGTGAGATTGATCGGTATCGAGATCATATCCCGGAACCGATCGATCTCATTCTTGGACTCCACTGTTGCTTACCATCAGGCGACATGGAGTCATCTTGTCGAGCGAAAATAAAAAAAAAATAAAAAAAATGCTTTAGTGCTGAGAATTGCTGAAAAAACTGAGCATTTGAATGGAGGTTGTATAATCTATTTGTTATACTCAACAAGTAATAAGGCAAATTAGGTAAACCGTAAGTCGTATTAGCAGGTAGATTTTCTAACTCATCCTCTACTGGTTTTACGTGCTTATTTATGCGTTTTTTTTTAATTCTTAATTTTTAAAAGGGTTTGATTATAGAGACTATGCCACTATTAAAGGGACTACAAAAAAATCTTATCTATTCTACTTTTTTAATACTGATTGCACAATTTTATACAGCATCCTTGCTTGACTCGATAGGGATGAAGCAAGAATATGCTGTTGCAAACACCAACATCCATTTAATTAGCTTAAATATTTCAAAGAAACATATTCTACCTGCTTTATTACGGAAACATTCTATTAAAATATGATGAGTGTCCTCCATAATTCCACACTCAGAGCAATCTGTCGAATTTGACTTACCCATTAAAAAGGTGACCGGAACGAAGCCTCAAACTTGTTACAGTATAACATCTATTCATATCGGCCTGGCTGATCCATGAAAATCGTCCTATGGTAGGTTAAATGGTTTTATACCAAATACTTTTGCGTAAGTGCAAATATTTGATACTATCTTTTCGGACTTATATACCTCTATAGGTATTTTTATGTCAATAATGAATTCTATTTAGAACTATTTAATTTGTGACCATTTTATAAACTTTTTTTATTTTTTTATTTTAAACTTAGTATACACTATACATGTAACTATAACTATTATATTATATACACATATTTATTATAATATATACATATAAACATTTTACGTCATAATTCATTCTCTTAGTGTAGGTATACAGCGGTGTTCCTCGAGCTTAAAGTTTTCCCTATTCAATATTTAATCAAAATCGGCTTTACGACAATGAATGCGAATAAGATGTTATAAAAAAAATAACAGACAAAACATACACAGACAAAACTTCTTTCCGTTGTTATTTTTATTATAATAATTAACTATGGATTAACGCACGACGTTAATTTTTAAGCTTATGAAATGTAATCTTAAGTAAAACTGATTTAAGCTCGTTTTCATTACATGTCACATTGATGGAAGGGACTCAGCTCTCAAGTGACTCATAAATATGATAATACTGTTTCAACATTAAGCGCTTATCTTTAGGTATTTTAAAATCTCGTATGTAAAAGAGATTATAAGGTTTAGTAATATTTTTACTAAAAGAAAATTATCCATATTTATCTATTCTTTATAAAAATACTTATTACTTCAAATGTTCTTTCTGTTATGTTAGGCCATGAACACTTCGTGACCCTCGCATTACGTTAGAGAAAAAAGAATAACTTCCCAAACATTTCTTCATTGTTAACACTGGTTGTTAAACCTATCTCTGTACCAAATTTCATCCAGATCATCCGTTCTGGCGTGATTGAGTAACAAACATCCATCCAGACATTTAAATTTTCACATTTATAATATTAGTAGGATAGATATTCCGCATTCAAATTCCTTTTGGCGTCACTTACATTGTAAAAGCTGTTAAATTAGCATTATTTATTGTTCATTGCTTTAAAGTAGGCAATTACCATGTCTGTTTGTAGACTTAAGAGGCGTGGTTGATTCGAACTACTGAGCGTTAACTGACCAATAGTCTATATATTATCTTAAATACTCCACACTAGTGGCTCGATCTTGCTTCACTCAAGACTCTTTAAGAAACATTTTATAAATCGTACTAATATTATAAACTAGTCACTCACCCTCGCTTCGCTTCGGGTTCGTCCCTAGACAAAAACAAATTTATCCTACGGGACCCGTACACTTTTCCAGGATGATATATAGCCTATAGCCTTCCTTAGTTAACGGGCTATCAAATGCAAAAAGAATTTTTCAAATCGGATCAGTAGTTCCTGAGATTAGCGCGTTCAACCAACCAACCAACCAAACAAACAAACTCTTCAGCTTTATAATATTATATTAGAATAGCTACGAATGTTTTTGAGAGTATGCTTTAGTCGTCAAGCGCACAGTACTCGTGTCTCAATATTAGGTGAAAAAACGATTAATATCGTGCTACTTTCACTGGCGCATTATTAAATACTAGCGACTCACCCTCGTTTCGCTCGTGTTCGTCCTTAGGTGCGTTTTAACGGTTAGCATAAATATACCATAGGAACCGTATATTCTTCCGGGATAAAAAATAACCTATGTGCTATTCCAGACTATAATCTATCTCTGAACCAAAATTCATCCAAATCCGTTCAGCCGTTCTGGCGTGATTGAGTAACAAACATCCATGCAAACTTTCGCATTTATAATCTTTATGGGATGTAGTCAATAAAATTTATTATATATCGCTTATAAAGCAAGATATATCGTTCTCGGTGGACGACTAACCTTACCTTTGTTAAGAGGTGATAATGAGCTGACTTTATCTCGATCGATTGACTACACATTGATTAATAGTTTTATTCCCTATACATTTGTATTTTAATAATATTAGCATTAATATGGCCTTTAAGTTGAAGAATTGTTCTTCATATTTCTTGTCATGTACAGACTTTACAGCTAAAATGGTTCATGTCGCACTACCATATCCGGGTTATATGATATTTATTAAAATTTAAAATAAAAGTAAAAGGCTTTTAAAAGTTAAATACTAGAGATTGATGATAAAAAATATCAAAAGTGCTTGTAAAAGTTTATTTGAATAAAGTATACTTTGATTTTATTTAGAAGTTCTTCATTCTCACAGGGATACAGGAGCGTGAAAGTCATCTTTAAAAACTTAGTACTTACCGGTGGTAGGACTCTGTCAAGCCTGAGGAGTCCGACTGGATGGGTACCACCCCCTTATCTATTTCTGCCGCCAAGCAACAATAATTGCATTGTTGTGTTCCGGTATGAAGGATAAGTAGCCAGCGCAATTACAGGCAAGAGGCAAATCATCTTAGTCCTCACAGTGTCAACGCACCTGTGGTTCTGCATTTTTGTTACTTAAAACCTAAGTGCATGAACCGTAGGTGTTATGGGCGACAGGTACTGCTTTCCATCAGGTGGTCTGGCTGCTAGTTTGTCACTGAATCGCATAAAAAAAAACCATCCATTAGCGAGAATTTTTATATAGGTATGTTTTCTGATTATTTATATGTTTTAGGATTTTACTGGCTCAAGCTAGGTCCGCCCTTTGGAAACCTTTAGAGACAGAAATTTAAATTTGTTTGATGTTAGTAGCCATTGGAAATTGCCCGATAAATAGACGCTGGATAATGCGTAGGTACAGAAAATATGAAAAACTAGATGCTACCTTTAAACAACTTATTAAAATATTTGGTAAAAAAATATATGTGTCGAATTGAGAATCTCCTCCTTTTTGCCAGTGGTCGCGGGTTTGACTACCGCTGGGGGCATTCATTTGTGTGATGAGAACGAAAGTTTGTCCTCCAGTCATGGGTGTTTATATAAAAATATGTATGTATTTAAATTATATATGTGTAGTGTATCGACTACCTGGTATTCATAACGCAAGCCTCGTAGCTTACCATGGAACTAGATGGTGCTGTGTGTTAATGTACCAACAAATTTATTTATTTATTTATTACTATATTCCACTTAAAAACTAGAACGCAATAGTAATAATAGAAACGCGCAATCTTAAATAATTTTCGATTTTTCGTCTTACTAATGATTCGATTAACGGTTTAAATCGATTAACTTTATTATTTTAGTAATTTTAATACGTAACTATTAATACTTAATCTATAAACTAATAAATGCATTAATTAATTATGTCAAAATGGCAGCGTGGTAGAGTCAAGCGGTGTTTATGAGAGAAAATGTAAATAAATGTTTACATTTCAACGGTGATGCATGTACATTCTAAATTATTCTAATTAATTTAATCTAATATTCAAAACAGTTGCTAATATAGTTGCTACTGATAATATGTAACAGCGAGTTTTCTATATAAGTAAAACTTTCTTATTAGTAAATTGATAAAGGTTTGACGTAATAATGATAAATTATAAACAAGTAGGTACATAATATGAATTTAAAAATTGGAAAAGATACCTGATATTTTTATTTTTGCTTAAATATGGAGAGTGATATAGGCTAATTTTTACCGCTTGGAATTATCTTTTTCCCACGGGAAAACACGTTACTATACAACCCAAAAAAACATTTATAATCCGAATTACTTGAAACTTGATATTAATGTTCTTCAATACAATTAAATAAATACATGTTTTAGTATTTTTCGAAATTCATCTATTACGGGGGTGAAATAGGGGATGAAAGTTTGTATGAAACCTACATTTTTAGTTGTTTTATAGTTTTAGTGCGAGCGAAACCGCGGGTTCCGCTAGGTAAGTTCTATACTAGGGCTAAAAACTTTACTTACTTACGGTACTTTTAAAAAATAAAATCTTCTAAAATAATCCTTATTCAAGCAGCCAGAACTATGAATATTACATTTTATGATCTCATTTCGCGTTGAAAGCGAAAGTTAAAACTTGAGGCAATAAAAATAGGTCGAAAGAATAAAAATACCAAGTAGCTGAGATTTTATTACGGATATTCCTAAAACATTATTCCTTAACGCTTAATACCTTACCATAAGGTTCTATTTACTATTGAAACCTTAAAAGATCACAACTTTTACTTTCACATTTCTTTGAAATATTCTTTTGTAATTATGCAATGGGACAGATCGGTCTAGAATACAAAATGTTTTGTTTATTTTAATAACACTTCTCTTTTCGACTACTGTCGGCGAATGAGCTTTTGTTTTCTGAAGAAACGACAATAGGGATCATCCATTCATCACGTGAAGCTCGAAAGGAGGGGGGGAGGGGGGGGGGGGGGGGGGGGGGTGTAATGAGATATGACGTGTATTTATTATTTTGTTGAACTTCGTCGTTCGTCGTTCTTTCGTTGAATTCAGAAGGCTGGAGAATTTCTCGCAGAAGTATAAAATAATATGGTTATCGACGGCCATGACAGAGCTGAAAGCTTTATTTTAGATCTGCCTTCTCCGCAGTGATATAACGAGCATGTGGGAATGAGCTAGTATTCGCTTCAGGTACTGCAACTTTATTGTCTGTCTGGACATTTTTATCACGGTGCATAATTTTCTAGAATAAAATTACACTGTACCTGTATTTAAAATTTTTAAAATACTTTGGACAAAAAAAATATACGTGGTTTTGGATAGAGGTTTAGGTTATTCCAAAACTCACCACGTATTACTAAGGGGGAGGTGGGAGTTAAAAAGTTGCTAAAAACATCACGTTAATAATGGACAACCCCATAGGCGGGATAAGAAGACAGTAAAAATCCGAAAGGGTGTTGTACTTTACATTAAAACATTGCAGGTAATTTAAAAAAAAATCATATAATTTTAATACAATGGCGTGATAGCTGTGACGGAGTAGCAGCGAGTTTTCCTTTGTTTATGTCTTAGTCGTCACAATTTTGATTCTCGCATGTATATCAAAAGGTTTTATAAATAGGAATTATAATATAATTAAATTCATGTATTTTATATATTTAAGTAAAACTCTTATTCTTTTTCTAATATAAAGGAGGCCTAAGTTACTCCTCATAATATCAGCTATCTGCCAGTGAAAGTCCCATTAAAATTGGTCCAGCCGTTACAGAGATTAGCCGGAACAGACAGTAAGGCAAAAATTTAAAAAATTGTGTTTTCTAATTCCATAATATGCATTTAATATAAAGCTGTTATTTTGACATTACAAACAGACACTTCAATTTTATTTATCTGTATTGATTAATATGTTTTTGTTCCGCATACGTTCTTAGAGAAGTCATGCTATGATTTTTTTATAAATCTAATGGGATGTAATGTGTACATTCGTAAAAACCTATACAATGTTTAAAATATATAGATATAAATAAATTAAGATTCATCACTATATTTATCACTTTTCAATATAAGAAATCAATTTATTTTAAGGCTAAATAGAAATGTGTATACATTAAACCTAATAATATACATACTTTTCTTAACGAGAGCTCTGTCCTACAATCATTATCATTTAATTTTTTTAGACTTTTAAAAAAAAATATTCGTCATGTTTATTAAACAAGTATGTATATCTAACAAAAATAATATAAACTTTATAAAGTTTTTGTTCAACATTTAGTTTGTCCTTCAATCACGATATAATTGAAAATAGTCAGAAAATATAATTTTAATCTGTAATTTGCGTGATGTACACAAATCCGCATTGTTACGATTGCCTTATTATTTTATTAATAAAGATTCTGTTTCTTTATAAAAATATATAGGAAACAAAAAGTAAATGTTGTTTACTCTATTTAAATTCTGTCGGCACTTTGACAGTCGAGTGTAAACAAAACAAAGCATTGTGCATTCAACAACAGCGCCATTGTCATCGCATTATGACAATTAAAAAAAAATTGGATCACCAAAAAGGTTGAATTCGTAAAGAAATTTTACGAGTTTATTACAGCACAAACAGTTCTAGGTACGTTTTACGACGTCTGTTCCAACTTTAGAAGGGCAAACCGACAAAATTTGAAGCGTCACAAAATCTTTTCACATGTAAATTAGTTACCATGAACTTAATTTCGTAGCCTTGCCCCGTATGTTTAAAGACGATTATTTGCTTCCTTTTGACTAATATTGACACTTTTTTCAAACGCCAATAAAAAGACATTTTTTCTAAAAAGTCGTAAAGATTAAATAAGCTGTTTAATGGCATATTGTGGGTTACGTCATTTCTTAGTAAAACATTGCAGTTTTTTCTTAATTTTACTTATATTTTCCTTTTGAGAAGCTTTTGTTTAGTTTTTAGACGTTACAAAAATAGCAAATGATTGTAAATGAATGAAATTCGTTCCAATTGATAGAGTTATTTATATGGCTAGATGTTTTATGTTATGGCATCTACCTCTGTTGTTGTAAAAAATGCGGACGTAAATTCTATATAGAGAACATTATACATTGTTATTAAAATATCGATTACATTTGTTTACTATATGAATATTTTACAGAATCCTTTTACATATCTACACATAAAATAAAATTCTGAGTTGAATCTGTACATTAAATATTTTTTGGAAAATCTTATTGAAATATTCATTAATATCGATAAAGAGGCCGATCTATAGTTTTTAGTTTTTTTGATTATCTGTCTGTCTGTTACCGCATCACGAGAAAACTACTGAACAGATTTTAATTAAATTTGGTATGATGATAGTTGGTTATCCGCCTCAACATATAGGATACTTTTAACTGCGGGAAAATATCTCATCTCTGAGAAATCTATACTAAACGGCAAAACATAACGTCCCTAGGAACGAACCCGAGCGGAGCGAGGATGAGTCACTAGTTCGTAAATAAAGTTAACACAAAATGTATATGGAAAGGAAAAATAAATGATTGTGGCCTTGCGAAGACGAAATGAGTCTAAAAACTTGTGTATCGTGTTGTTTTTAATGATCTAATGAAAAAAGTGATAGGTAAGGAGTACGCTAGCATGCGAAGCGGATGCTGCCGAGGACGTATGCCAAAAAAAGCGATGCAAAGTGAACGGACAGACGCTAAGCTAAACGATAGGCCATTGTTCAATTCATCTCTGTAATTGACCTATGTAATGGATTTAGAAATTAATTAATTTCATATACATACATACATATAAGAAGTGTATAGGTTTGTATTTTTTTAAATTATATTTATAACATGTAACAGTGGTTGGTTTTTTTTTGATAGCAAAGATATAACGCGGTATATGTAAATTGTGTTTTTTTTTTTTTTATGAAATTCAGTGACAAACGAGCAGACAGACCACCTGATGGAAAGCAGTACCGGTCGCCCATAACACCTACGGTTCATGCACTTAGGTTTTAAGTAACAAAAATGCAGAACCACAGGTGCGTTGTCACTGTGAGGACTACGATGATATGCCTCTTGCCTGTAATTGCGCTGGCTACCTTATCCTTCAAACCGGAACACAACAATGCAATCATTGTTGCTTGGCGGCAGAAATAGATAAGGGGGTGGTACCCATCCAGTCGGACTCCTCAGGCTTGACAGAGTCCTACCACCGGTGAATCGATTTTATTGAGTTTTTTTCGTATACAGTTATCTGTGTTAGGATCTGATCGAAGGTAACGGATATCTAATCGTAAATCAACGCAAAAATTTGTGTAGCAACCAATGAAGTCTATAACTTATTATTTTATGGCGTTACTCGATAGATAATCACCCTTTTAGCCCGACCCGAAATTCGAACCCAGTACCTTATGACTTGCAGCTGTATAAAGTAACCATTAAACTGTCCAGGCAGTTAACATATTTAACAAAATAATTTAGTCTCATTTATGTTACTATAATTCATAGAACTTGTAAAAAATATTCGAAGTTATTTTTATAATCTAAATATCCTTTTAGGGAGTTTGGCCAAGTTTACTTTACGAGTTATTACTCAGATAAAAAAATTATTAAAAATATAAGAAATGTGGTTTCAAGGCTGAAATGTAACTTATAAAAGCTTTTTATTACAATTCTGGACCATTGATGGAAGTTTAAGAAGTTGTGCACTTTCACTAACCGTTAAACTGCATCTTGCATTTTTTCATAAGAGATTGTCAGTAATAAAACTATAGGAATGTATATAAAGTGCTTATGCAATTCAATACAATGTTAATGTACATTTTAACTTATATTATGTGTAAATTGAGTATTTTTTATAGGTTAAATATATTATTTTTTTAAAGATTGTTTAGGGAGCAAAGCCTATCTCTCTCTTTGCCCAGCAGTGGGACATTATGGGCTTACCCTTCTTCGATTCGATTCGATTTTTTAAAGGAAAAACGATTTATATTTATATATTTTTTGTACTACTTTAAAATAGAAAAACTTTATATGTGGATATAGGAAGGACGGACGGATATTTTATTTCTTAGAACAAATCTCTTCCAGAGGCACTTACTAGTGTAGGTGGGTCGTTTTTTTTTTGTGACAATGAATTGGTTTTTCTCAGTTTTTCGAGTTTTTCAAGTTTAACAATATTTATTAATTTCAAGTTTAACAAATTTTCAAGTTTAACAATATTTTTATTTTAGTGTTACATATTTTTTTGCAAATGCATTTAATTTTATTTGGATAATTTAATCTTTGTTTGCCGTAATGTTGTTTGTTTTGTGGCTATTTTCGAGAAAACACTGTGACAGAGTGGTTTTTTTTCAGTAGGACATCATTATGAATTACTACTCTGTCACGGTATTTAATGAAAAATAAATACATGCAAAAAATTATTGCCTACAGAAAGTTAAAGATTATTTAGTATTAAAAGGTATAAAGCGATGAGGATGTAAATTCAAACAATGAATATATAATAATAATCTTTACTCTAATAGTTAATTAATTAATTAGTGCGACTTACCATCTACGACTGCGCTAGCACTTACCATCAGGTGGAGCGTAGTCAAGCACTAATTCAGAATACGATAAAAAAAAAAAAAAAAAAAAAAATGACACAAAATGAGATGAGTGACAGATAATTGTCACTAAAAAAGAAGAACGACCCAGGTACAATTGTGAAGCACTTGAAACACAAATAGGATAATCCAATGGCTATAATCGATTCTATATTAAACTAACAAACTAACTATATACAATAAAGTACAGAGCATATACATAGTTTTATTATACAATATTTTATAAATAAATTCTGAATAATATTTTATTACATTTACACTAGTTATGACAGTTACGTATTGAGTACAAAATATAAGCCCCAAAACCATAGTTGTTAAAATTTTTATGTTTATCTGTATGTCTGTTTATTTTTTCGTTTTCATGCAAAAAGTACTGATCGGATCTTATATAAATTTTACCAACTAAATTTAAAACTAAAATTAAAGTTACCGAAAATATGGTTTTATTTAGAATTCTAAATATTTTATTGTAATATAAAATTTAAATTTACCAAAACACGCTAATAATTAAAAAAAAATTTAACTACGTATCAGTATATTTTAAACGCCTACATTGACCTAGCTTTAATCTTAATGATACCTTTTAACACGACATGCCCTGAGGTTTTCATCTGAAGGTAAAGTGCTATCGTTAGTCAGTAGTAACAACATACAAGAGAGTACAAAATTAGTTACTATATATAATAACACAGGACTCAAAATCGTTTTGTTTTACTCTACAATAAAAATTATATGTATAATCTGAAATACGTGACGTTTCAAAGCACGTACTCGTAGGTACTACTCTATATTATAGCTCTTTGAAGATTAAGTAAACAGATACATACATAAAACTTAACAAGAGATTTTTCTTAAATTTTCAAGAACTTGTGTGAATTAGAGACATTTATAAAAAGCATTTAGCCAACTCTGTAAAGAAGACTTAGATCGATTGGTCTAAGATCCAAAGTAACTTCGACCTTCATATTCTCTGTGAATGACAAATATTGAGCGTAACACATATGTCAATACATAAACCATAGTTACCTTATGTAATATACTTAAGGGGTACATAATTTATTTTTATGTTTAACATATTAAACTTTCTTTCTTTTCTTTCTTTCTTTTTCTTTAATTTTGTGTATTATACATGTGTGTGCAATAACGTACTTATAAATAAAAAAAAAATATATATAATCTATATGACCTATTATATATAATAGCATATTATGTGAAAGATAAACACCCTTCTTTTGGCGCAATTTTGAAATGGGCTACAAGTGAATTTAAAGAGTTACAATTTACTTAATTTTCACTATATTCTTTAAATACTATATTTAATATCTATATTGTGGATTATTCTGATTTCTTTATTTATCAAAATCAAAATTTATTTAGATATTATAAGTCTCAATGCCAAAAGTTAACTAAATAAAAATACTTTTGTATGAAAAACAAGTAGTAATAGGGCCTTTTGATGATATTATGTTAGAGCCTTGAATGAAGTGGGACGTTACGTTGTTACCACAGAGGGCCTAAGTGTGGAACAGAAGGTGCATTGTGGCGTAATATTAGCTGTATTGTTCAATGCTGTTGCTAAGTTAGATGTTAGTTTATTAAGACTTGCTATTACTCGAGGATTTGCGTGTGTTTAGTATAAATTACATAAATATTTATGTGAAAAAAAATGTTTTACATGTGTGTATGTGTATAATGCCAATTTATTTCAGAAATTAAAGGCTATTTTATTTTTATTTAATATCAATTAGACCGTAGAAATAAGATTTTTAAAATGTAAGGAAAGTGGCTAAGCATAAAGTAATTGAATGGAGTGTGGAATTAAGAAATAGTGACATATGCGGTCTGTATATAATGTATATAAATATAATTTAAATTAAATAAAGCTTCGATATTTAAGAGAGCTACTGGTGAGCTCGCCGGCTCTTCTCAGCAGAATTTTCTGAAAAATACTTAATTTTTATATATTTTCCGAAAAACGAGAGGATTGTGAAGTGCCGATACACGGCGCGAGTAGGTTTTTAAGAAAATGCTATCTGTTTCATATCGCTCGCTTTGCCCCTTATGGTGCGATAGAGAGAGTTGCAAATCTTAGAGGCAATTACCTACATTCCTGTTTGAAATATTGTTTTGGGCGATAACGTTTTTACCCCCCTAAACATTTACGAAATGAGACAATTTTGGTTTCATTAGATTCAGTACACCTTAATCTAGGTCTGTACGTTTTCCTTTTTTAGTAATTCAGTTTAGTTTAATTATAAAAAAATAAAAACGCTCGAGGAAGTTTTTACGTCAAAAATACAGATATTTAGATGCTAATAACTTCTATCATACGCAATATTTCTTTAAAATAAAAACGTACGGACCTAGTTTTTCATTATATCTACAACATTTCCAAAAATTATGAAAATTAGACTATGTTAATGGGGGGGAAAACGTTATCGCTTTTTGTATGGAAATTTACTTTTTTTATTTAGCTTCACAATCCTCTTAAGCTCAATCGCCCAGGCATCTACTACATGATAATCATTTATGTTCTAAGCGTGAGTAATTGTGTCTGTTATTGCAATTGATTGAAAAACATAACTAAAAAAAAAAACAATTTTTATATTAATATATACATAAAAAATGTATCTTAATAAATCCTTTTGTATAAAATTTCCAATATTCATTTAATATAATGAATATCGTAGCTTTTCATATATTTTACAACATAAAGTTATATAATGACTTCAAATTATAGCCTGCAATAATATCTCAGCATAATAACCGCCTGTAAGGCTAGATGTGAGCAATTAACTATTCACCCATGAAGCGTATACTCGTCATAGTTGTCTGGAAATAACTCATATATATTTAGATATATAATATCTAAGATTGTACATTATATCTTACACGTGTTGTATGGAAAGTAGTTTTATACAACATAACATAAACGGCATAACCCACACGTTTTAATAACTCTATATAAGAAATATTTATATAATTAATGTAATAAAAGTGTATAGGTATAGTAAATTATCTAGTCAATATAATAATTAATATTGAAGTGTGTTTGTTCAGTAATTCTTTTAAGCTATAACATAGGGTCAACTGAAAAGTGTTACAGGGTCTTTATATAAATAGTAATAGTGTCTACAAATAGGCAAAGACAGTTCAGTAACTTTTTCACCTGTTTATCAAACGATTTTCTTTTTTTTGAAGTAAAACTTCTTTAGGCGTGACTGAAGGGTAAGTCAATACATTGGAAAAATGAGTGTCGTGGAAGTGAGTGTCGCGGCAGTGAGAGTCAAATTTATTATTATTTATAAAATAATTTATAAATTAATAATTATTATTTATAAAAATGTATATTAATTATTAAGTAATAATTTTATAATAACTATTACTTATAAAAATGTATATTTATTATTAAGTAATAATTTTATAATAATTATTACTTATAAAAATGAATATTTATTATTAATAATTTAATAAAAAATATTATATTTATATTTTGATTTGTTCTAATTTAATTGCGGTATCTGCCACATCGCCAAAGAGTTTTACTTCAAGTAAAGGTTACACGCACTCATTTTTATTTCACTTAGTAACTATTGACGATCATTAGTTTTATCAATAAAAAAAATCAATACCTAATGATTATGCTCGAATTTCGATTACTGAAGAAATACTTAAAACTAATTAATATAATTGTTTTAGTGAGAATCAAACCTATGAACATAAACATAAAAATAAAAACATTGGCTAAAACCATGCGATCGAGCAAATCGGCTAAATTTGCTTTGTTGATATTGTTTGTGTTAATTAAACTAACAATTTATATTAATCAAATTGATTATAAAAGTTCAACATTAATGTACAAAAACTTATTTTATAGAAAGCTTTTATATACCTAACCGTTATAAGCCCAACTCGACTGGAATCGAGACAAAAAATTTGGCAGACAGACTGTATGAGTAAAAAATCCTCACACTGTTATTATGCTACCTAGTATCGTAATTTAGGTTGCTCAGTGTCTAGAACATATTTGAGTGCAAATTTAAACAAAATTGAATTTTAGTTTTAAATTTTGAAATTTTTGTACATACAAAATAAAAATTATTATGTTTATATATATGTAATATATTATATATATGTAATATATTATATATATGCAATATATTATAAAACTAGATCTATTAAATAATGCCATCTTACTCTCGTTGAATATGAATTAATATTTATTAGTATGTTACATTGAAAATTGAAAGGATTTTTATAAAAAAAATAAAATAATATATGATGTTTATATAATATATAAATAAAAAGCTAAAATAGTGCACAAGCATGCGCACAGACACAAGTGCACTCTCTATTCCTGTCACTCTCATGCTCCGGTGGGACGACTACTCGACACGACCGGTGAGAGTTAAGGCGTAGGACTGACGGCTTTACATACTCTCCGAGGCACGAGGGTGAAACACCTCCAACTTCACAATTCGAGCCTGTTACTAAGGCTTACTAAACAGAAAGACTCAATAACGAAACTTGGCTCGAGCCGGGACTCGAAACCAGGACCTGTCGATGTGCAGCCGTACATACTAGCGACTACACCACCTAGGCAGTTAGTTATCTGTTGTAGGTATTATACAATTTGAAATTAATTTCAACACTTCCAGTACTTATTATAGGTATTAGTGCTAGAATTTAATGAAAAATTCTATTTCTACGATGAACACAGTTTCATCATTTATCATCACATCACAAATGACATAATGATATGACGTAACAATATAGAAATATCTAACAAAAGTTACAAACACACAGACAGAAAGCATGTTTTATATATATGTACATAATTTATACCCTATGTCTTAAATATATACCAGACTAAAATCCAAATAATTTAGTGGTTCTCTTGTTGTAAACTAACAAAAACAAAACTACCAACAAAGATTTTCTTAATCATACAGTGTAACAAAGGACGATAGGATGATAATGACGAGGATATAAACGGTGTAAAATTATTTTTTCCAAGTGCAGCAGACCTGAACTTGAATGATGGTATCGGATCCGTGTTTTGTGTTAATGTAAGACTACCTGCCGAAATTTCTTCGCCTACACTGCAATTTTATAGCTGTCTAGTCTGAGTGTAAGCGAGTCAAGAAACATTTTTATTCTTAATATAAATTATTTACATATATATGTATGTATGTCATGCATGTTAATTCTAGCTTTATGTTGGGATAAATATGTTGGGACAATACCACACAGCTCCATCTAGTTCCATTGTAAGCTACGAGGTTTGTGTTATGGATACCAGATAGTTGATACACTACACATATATAACTTTAAATACATACCTACATATTATAAATATAAACACCCATGACTGGAGTACAAACATTTGTGCTCATCACACAAATGAATGCCCCCAGCGGGACTCGAACCCGCGACCACTGGCACAGCAAGTAGGGTCACTACAAACTAAGCCAAACATGTCGTCATATTAAATGTTTATTTTGAAAGTTACACTCGCTCGCTTCAACTGTGCCCATACAACGCGTGCAACGTGTGGGTTGCAGCAATTGTCCAGCCGACATTTGAGCTCAGTCGCTTAGAGTAACAAAATCCTAACTGAGCTCTAAACACTCTCGACTTAGAACCATGTGACTGTAGAGCGTGGCAATGTCATAGGATAGTTTTTGCGGTCGCCTACGCGTGGTACATCAGAAGAATTTGACTTATCCGCCAAGGTCGGGCATGTATTGTTTTTTGTTAGAACACTGCATTTTATTGACATACCGTCCCTTTAGGTGCGGTAATGGGTTCGCTTGGCTCTTTTATTTTATATGAGCCGGAATATATTGCGCATGCGCATATTTTATGGTAAAACATAAAGTTGCAACTAGCTATTAGTTACGGCTGTGTTTAGTTTAGTGTTTTATAGGAAATTTACATTCAAACGTTGTATATAAAATTAGGATAAAAGCTTGCGATTTTAGTTAATATTGCATTGGATATATTTGTTGTAGTGACACTGTTATGTTCAAAGTTTTGGTTATAGTGAAAGTTAATATTATAGTTTGTGAAGCTTTAGGTGTCATTTAAGCCATACGTCCCTTTTTATTATGAGCGAAATTATCAACATTTTAGTTAAAACTAGCTTTTGATTCAAAGGTTGTGTTATTTAGTGCGCGGTGTCTAACACAAAAGGCTGTAAATCTCTCGACCTTCCTCTCCGTTCGGATCACGGCGGATGCGCTACACTCGACCCATGTACAGTGAAGTAAAAATACTAATCACAAAAAGTACTGTAAAAACCTACTTTTGAAAACATTTTTAATTAATGTTACCTATTCATATATACTTGGTTAAATGATGAAAATCTTATGAAGCACAAAAAATATATGTTTTGAAATAATCAAGATGAGATAAGAATTCAAATTTTTTCTTATATTTCAATAACTCAGGTTAAATTTAGCGTTTGGGCTTACAAAAAAAAATTAAGTAGGTATTTATAATGTTTTCTACATATTCTTTAGATTTTTTATATAGTTTCATATAGTTAGTTGTCCTTGCTCTCTGTGTATAAATTACGCCTTAGAAAACTCCAATCAATGTTGTAATATATGTATTATGTACGTATCTAATTCACGGTACCTTTATCTAGGAACTCAATTATTCAGCCCTGATGTGTTCGTCTTGTCGCGGGGGCTCTTCAGCGATCCAGCCAGCAAGCCAGTCAGCGCGGCGATATAACCCTTAGGGTTGCTCCTAGTACTTCTCAGATAGCACAGTGGACCGTTGCACCAAACACATGGTTGATGTGCCTCGACAGGCCAGCTGTGGGACATCATGATTGAGTAATTTGGGTTTTATTGGGCAGTACTAGCTTTTCTAGCCAGTGAGTCCCACATAAACACCTGTACGTAATGCAAAAATTTAAAAAAGGAGCCCAATTATTACTAAAAAATGTCAAAGCAATTACCTAGAACACCTAGAACGTATAAAACAAAGTTTAATCTCATCTTATCTTATAAGGAATTGTAATTTAATTCAAATCACTTATCGTTAAAATATTATAACACTTACAAAAATAAAAGACCAGATGATAGAAGTATGATATGATAATAAATTATTCAAAACGGACGTTCAGTTTGAGAATTTTTCATAATAACAAATATTATATTTTACATGAGTAACTTAAAACGCTCTAGTTTTAATTAAAGTACAAGTATCGCCCAGATCCATAATTTCTGGTACTTTTTATGTAGTTAAAACCATAATATAATAGTTTTGTAAGAAATAGAGCTTTAAATATATACATAAGTTAAGTCGCAAGCAGTACTTATTTAACAATAAACCAGCTACTGGTTAAATAATAGAACTCCTAAACAATTTAATTTAAAGGTAATGAAAAATTAATTAATTATAAAACTACATTACTATTAATGTAATATTACGACCACATTACCACATATCTGTAATATCGATCATAAATCATAACGACACATTCTTTTGTATACATTTTAAACCATTTTTATTCTAACAATATATATCAATTGATTTTAAAGATTATGTGATGAATTTTTATTTTTATAAAATAACGCAAAATGAAGCTCGTTAAATAAGAGACATTAGGTAATTTGTATGAACCTACATAATATGTATAGTTACTTTTGCTTAACTTTGAGTTATGTTTGACTTTTATTTGTGTGTTTCCTGTTGACCGATTTCAAAAAAGATTTCAAAAAAGATATTTAGATTGTTCCAACATTTTGAAGTTGACATAATTTTTGGGTTAAAACGGAATAATCGCAATGTCCTGTAGGAAACATTTTGTTTTATTAGCAAAGGGAAAGTCTCAAGTCATTTTTCGGGCCCCCACAATAAATACATTTCGTAATATAATGTTAACAACCATTTATATATATCTATTAATACCGGAGGTCACTGTGTGTGTTTGTTTATAGTTTTCTCTATGATATTATACTTTAAACTAACTTTTATACAATTCACTTAGGCTTAACGAGTAGTCTGTTTTATTTTTACTCGAGTATAAACTAAACACTTAATTCCTCTTTATAATTGATTCAAAACTTTTGCCCTATCACTAATATAATAGTTGAAATAAGCATACAAAAGCTCGATAAAAATAACTTAAAGCTCTTAATATATTTGTATATAGAACACTTAAACTATAACATTATGTATGTAAATAAAAAATATATAATGCGTATTCATTTAGTTATTCTTTCCTTGTCAGTACAACACGCGTGTAATCGACAGTGACTTCACACGACGCTCGACCTTGCGGATATGAGCTACGTAATGGCTTGTAATTGGAAATTGAAAGCTAGTATGCAACTTGGACGTGGTACAATAGATTTAAACAGCAATTTAATCTCTATGGGATCTTGTACACCATGAAAGTTGTTGTATCGGATCTTTAAAGCCATGAAAGTTATTCCCATTTTCCTCTACTTTAATGGTTTCAATGAAAGTCATTGTTCATTTATTCCTTCATTAGTTTTGATTGTAGCTACGCTTGCGTGTTGAGAATGACGATAAAAGTGTTGTGTAAAACTAATAGTATAAGCTAACTACATCCAGTACATTCGGAATTTCGCTTAAACAATAGTATCGTTACAGCTTTAAGAAGTAAGCATATACACACACCCACGTACTTTTTTATTTTAAAACCATTAAAATATCAGATTGAGTAATTATTCTGGTTTTTAAGTTTAATATTCTCGATAAATAATTCAAAAAATGCAATGAATAAAGAAAAAAAAAACAATTACAAGCAATTCAACTCTATGTATTATTTGCAAAGATTGGTATATTTAAACAAAAAAACAAACAAACAATCTCTTAAACTTTATAATATTAGTATAGATATAAAGGAGCTGCGTAAACTAGAAGTGAAGTACACGCAAATAGAGCTCAGGCCGAATATATAATTTATTTTGTTTTTGTTATATCGAACAGTCTAGATCATTCTACGCTCTTCTATCGATCGGTAAAGTTAACTGACCAAAATATAACATGATTCAAAACAGAATAAATTGTAAAAGCTTTTTGTAAATAAACATAAAAAACTAAAACCTGATTACGACTCTAAAAATGTATGTTAAAAAGTTTTAAGCATGACTTCATTGTTTTTATTTAGATATTGCAGGTTTAAATGAATATTATTTACATACCTATATGATACTAGTTATCGCAAGCGGTTTCTCTCGTTTGATGTCGAAGAAAAATTACCTACGTTACTAAGAGTATGCTTTACTCTTTAAAGATATTTTATACTAGCTACTCACTCGCTTCTTAGACAAAAACAAATCTATCCCACGGGAATCGTACATTTTTCCTGGATAATATAATATAGCCTATAGCCTTCCTCAACAAACGGGCTATGTAGTGCAAAAAGAATTTTTCAGATCGGATTAGTAGTTCCTGAGATTAGCGCGTTCAAACAAACAAACAAGCAAACTCCGCATCTTTATAATATTGGTATAGATGTATTGTAAAAAATTGTGTATGAATGAAGGTGTATTTATGAATACTATTTTGATTTACCATTACGCAAAATGCATTCGGCAAATTTATTGTCGAATACTATAAATAACAAAAGCTCTTTTAATTAAAAAACATTTAAAAATATACGCTAGACACGTCCTTTTTTTAAATAATTTGATTTTATATAACTTATAATAATCATTATATTGATATAAATTAATACCTATATTAAATCTATCCCACGGGAACCGTACATTTTTACGGAATGATTATAGCCTTCCTCAGTTAACGGGATATCTAATTCAAAAAAAAACAAATTGCATTCAACCAAACAAACAAACTCTTCAGTTTTATAATATTATTAGTATTGATTCGGTATACCTTAGGCTCTTTTTACGACTATTTAATTGGTCATCTAGTATTTTAACACGTACTTATCAGTTAAAACGATTAGAGAAGGATAGTGATCTATCTGTTAATTACGAATATTTTACATTTTTCCCCCATAATCGCCAATTACGTCTAAATCAATCTACTGTTTTTGTTAAGATGGTGCTCAAGTTCTTCTTAGTTGCATTTTGTAACCAATAATGTGATCTTTTCCCATAAGCGACTTTAGAACGCAATAAAATAAATATTCAACGACTACTTTTCGACTTATTTAGCTTCGCGTTTGTAATTAATACACAAGCTACAAATCAATTAAATGTGAAATATGCAACTGTATAATATGTGGTAGCTCAGTGGTAACGCGCTCGCTTGAGAAACCGAGTGAAGCGGGTTCAAATCCCGGGTCTCGCACCTCTGATATTTTCATGTGCGAATCATTTTCTATTGCCTTACGGTGAAGGAGAACATCGTGAGGAAACCTGCATGTCTGAGAGAACCTATCGAGTTTTCGAAAGCCATGTGAAGTCCGCCAATCCGCACTTGGCCAACGCGGTGGACTATGGCCTGATTCCCCTCGTATTGAAGGGAGGCCCGTGCCCAGCAGTGGGACGTTAAAAAGGGCTGAATACATAATGAATTTGGAGTTTGAACTGATGAATAAGATTGAAAGTAATCTTTTTATTCTAATGCATGCATAGAAACTGACATTTTATTATTGCAATTATACTAACATTAACTACAATAGAAAAAAAACCCTTGACATTTCATAGAAGTAGCGTCTCGACCTCGTTTATACCTAAACATATATATTTAACATCTAAGAGAAGATATCTGTGTTTACACTCAGCAATTAGCAAGTAATATGCGCAAATTGAGAATGGCAGTATTGTGATATAAGTTATTCGTAATATGTATGTTTTGTATATGGTAGGGTTATACGGAGCGGCCGGCCTTGAGCGCGATTGACATCCATGCCCTTTCTTCCACCTTGCCTATGTCTTCTTGGACGGTGATTGCATACGAGAATCTTTATTAATATGCCACGCTTCCCCGCTAACCAAGGTCGCTTCTATGCGCAGACCTCTTTATTTTTGCGAATGTATAACAAGATTATCGACCTTATTCTTTCGTAATAAGAGTTACAAGTTAGATCTGTGTAATATCTGCCATCGGACTGTACGTGATCGGGTTACTGGCACTCAGTGACATCTGGCGGCCGAAATGGCAAGTAATTTGGATTCATGTTTACTGATTAGTTATTTCCGCATCACGTTCGATGATATATCTTACTCTTACGACTTTAAGATAAACGTAAATGGATGCTGCGCAAATTTCTTAAGCACAATAGATACATATGATTTTATCTCTCTATTGTACAGTGTTTGTGCAAGTTTTAAAAGATATAAAGCTGTGCTACTTGTATATTCTTAAGGCTTTAATTGCTTTTTGCTGTTATATTATGGTTTAAACTAGCGACTCGCCCTTGCTTCGCTCGGGTTCTTCCCTTTTTACGTTTTAACGTTTAGTATAGATTTCTTAGAGATAAGATATTTTCCCGCAGTAAAAAGTATCCTATATCTTAATCCGGATAACCAGCTATCATCATACCAAATTTCATCAAAATCCCCTCCCGTGGTTAATCCGTGATGCGGTTACACACAGACAGACTAATATTCTAAAAACTATAGATCCGGCCTCTGTATCGATTTAATTAATTATATATATTTTAATAAGATTTTCAAAAAAATATTTAATGTACAGATACGTCTTACTTACAGTTTTATTATATGTATAGATTGCGTCACTTTTCATTAACAACATAAACGCTTAGTTCCACATTTATAAAGTAGGTACCTATTACTAAACATTCAAAGTAAGAGAACAACTGGGTGTGTCTAATTCGTGAAAGGTAAAATATACAAGGAAGTATAGTCTAATTTTAGTACCTGCTTTCTTAAACAGATATTTTATGTATTTTAAAATTGGAACAAATGTCAAATAGAAGGTCATTTTTTGTGATTAAAGTCAAAATTATTTATTGTTTTTCTAATATTACAATTATTTACCTATTATTTCTACATAACAGTTTGTAAATTGGACTATTTTTTTATAAATGCGAAATTTTGTATGTATGTATGTATGTATGTATGTTTATTCTTCCACCGTAAAGGTTTTTGATGAAATTTAGTATATAAGAGTCAAGACTATGACCTGCGGTAGCACATAGGCTACTTTAAGGCACCTAAGGACAAATGTCGATGTCAATATTTTTAACCAACCTCCAAAAAGGAGGAGTTTGTTATTAATTTTTATGAAACTATAAAATTGAAAAAAGTAATGATTCGTTAATTAGCTTCATTTGCTTCACATCTTTTATAACTCTTAGTTATCATTATTTAGATTTGCCCATTTGGAAGATACACACTTCCACATCAAATACATCTGTGACTTGTACTTGTTGACATATGACGTAAAACTTGTACCAAAATCGAACCTACGAACGTAGAAATAAAAATATAGATTATGAACAAAAAAACAAAGTATTTATTGCATCATATTCATCTAACCAAGCGTTTCCTACACAGCGATACAATTTTCCAATTTGCGATTATGCGGGTATCTAATGAATTCTGTCGGCATATAAAGAACTACATAACTTTATTGCACCAATCCACATGCTTCAAGTTCTGACGACTTGGTTTTTTTGCAACGAAGGGCGGTCTCTGTCCAACCACTTCAAAAGGCATTAAGTATGCCAGTTTAAATTGAGTCTTATATTAATGACGTAATGTCTTTTTTATTTTAAAAATATTAGTGTGATAGAGTTATTATTTACTATGTAAATATGTATATTGTAATCTATGGTATATATACATATAGTATAAAACTTTTAGTAGTTTTTCTAAACATAAGTTAAAACACTCCTGCAAAGGTAACATGTGTTGCCATAATTTGTACATTATTATGTAAAAATTTCTACCTATTTATTTAACATTGCTAAAACTCCTTCGTTCTTGCATGAAAATTGATGATCCCTCAAAGATCAAATAGAACATGTTCATACTAAGACACAATCAGTATGCCTTTAGAAGTAGTGAGAAATGACATCATTGACGTATATATTTAAATTTTAATGAAGTTGTGGTTTGTTTGAGAAAATATTAGTGTGATATCTTACCAATATAATAAATGTGAAAGTTTAGACGGATGTTTGGATGTTTGTTACTCAATCACGCCAGAACGGCTGAACGGCTCTGGATGAAAGGCACAGAGATAGATTATAGTAGTAGTTTTTATCCCGGAAAAATGTACGATTCCCGTGGGATAGATTTGCTTTTGTTTATCTAGAGGCGAATTGAGCCTCTAATTAATTATTATATGAGAAACGCTGCAACTACATATAGATATATTATTAACTATATATGTAGAAAACTCGGTCTTTTGCACAGCAAATACTTTGTTCGGCCCCTTGTAATGTTGATTTAAAATGTTTACTTTTCGTACAATATAAGTAAAGTGTATGCCTACGTTATATCTTTTTTCGTTTTTGCATTTTTGAAGTAGATAAATAAGAACTCCGTGACCATTTTAGTTGAAGGGGACTCTATGACATAATACATCCACATGATTAAAACATCTATAAAAATAAAAATGAATGTTGGTAAGCGCATAACTCAAGAATGGCTGGACCAATTCGATTAATTTATTTTTTTGTATGTTCCTTAAGGTCCACGGAAGGTTTTAATACTTAAAAAAAAAAGAAAAAAAAACCTATATCCATGTTGCTATATCCAAGCCAGGGACGAACCTGAGCGAAGCGAGAGTGAGTCGTTTGTAAAAAATGAAAATTATTTCCCACTGAAAAAAAATCACATATGTACGCCCAAAACCGCTGGCTAACGCTTGTAAGTAAATAAATATTTTAAATGAAATCTATAAGTATATATATAGTATATAATGGACTTTACAATTAATTAAAAAAAAAACTATTATTTTTTGCTCTTTTACAATATTTTTTTTAAAATCTCATTTTAATATATTCTACTTATTAATATTGACCACAGATCGATTTACGTTCACGAGTTGTTAATCTTACTAAGATTAATTACTTCCATGGGAGATGCTTACAGCACAAGTGTTTTATCTCGCACTCTATGATCTATACATTTACTTTCATAGCCCAATGGGACGGAATGCTGATAAGATCGATGAAAAATCAAGGTGACAAATCTATGCCTTTAAGCAGATTCGTATTTTATATTATTTAATGTCTTATTTACTTTATAAAAATATGATGTTATACTTACCTTGTTATTTATACAAAGGGAAAATCAAAATGACTGTTTAATTTTAAGAATTGTTTGGAAAGGAAAAGCGCGTAATTTGCATGACACACACATTAGTCAACTGTCTCTTTAACCTTCTCCGTGATCCACATTTATAAGTTAGTACTTGGGCGACCGAGTTCTTTTTTGTTACATCGTATTTTTTAAATGATAATCTGTATAACTTAAAACTAAAAACTTAAATAAATACGTTAAAACGTAAGCAGAGATGAACTCCAGCGGAGCGAGGGTGAGTCGCTTGTTAATTATCGACTCCAGGATAATTTCTAAGAAATTAATATTTAACTGACACACCGGTGTGCCCGCGTCCCTCAACACGTTAGCTATACTAATATTATAAAGAGGAAAGATTTGATTGTTTGTTTGTTTGTTTGCATCGAATATGCTCCGAAACTGCTAAACCGATTAAGATGAAATTTGGTAAGAAGACAGTTTGAGATCCTGGAAAGGATATAGGATAGTTTTTATTCATCCCTTAAGGAAATCATCCCTTAAGGGAGTGAAAATGTGGATGAAAGTTTGTAAGGGGAAGCAAGCTAGGGACGAACCCGAGCGAAGCGAGAGTGAATCGCTAGTGATAAATAAATAGAAGTTAACAATAGTCAGAAAACAAAAAAAAATAATTAAAGGAAGTTAAAATTCTTTAAACATTTAGCTAATAAAAAAATCATACCTATAGATACCCAATACCTTATTAATTATATATTATTATAATTATAAATAACAATATTTATCAATATTAAAAAGAATATTTGTTTCACTAGAACCTTACTAGCGTATTAGCACTAATAATTTATTTACGGTTTTTCTTCATCAATGCCACCAATAAACTTGACGTTACATAGATACTAATGGCATTATGATATGGATTAACATAAGTTAATATGTACGTATACATCCAATCTGTTTACTCGACCTAATGAATTCAGTCGGCGAATAGGTTAAGCCTCTGTCGAACCTGCGAACAAAGGATGACCTTCAGATGCGCTAACTACTTGACTAAAATTAGATAGGTAGCTGTGCGGCATACGTAATACTCTTTGTGAAAAAAGGAAGACCTTTTGTATCGAAATTAAGTTCCGCGACGAGAAGGATAACAAAATGAGGCATGTGTATAATATGATAATGAATGTTCTCATACTCGTTTTGTTTTGTGTTCTTAGTTGAAATTCAAATGTGCATATACACATACACGTATATACCTACATAATATAAATTGGCGACCATTGCAAGAGTTTTTTTTACTGAAATTGTCTTTATGAGATCGCAGGTTAGATTTCTGCATGAGGCTAAAATTAACAAGGCTATGAAATCGCGAACAGTAACTAGTAGTTTTTAATAAATGTTTTATCAATTAGGCGACGTTTGACGTCAAAGCTTTTGCGCTGATTGTAAGGGCTTGTGTATCGAAATATTTTGTTCCTGAAAAGAGATTTTTCAGTAACTTAACGATTTTAGGTGGTTTTATTAATGTATATAGAAAATATGGTCTTTCTATAAGTATATATACTAGCGACACACCCTTGCTTCGCTCGGTTTCGTCCCTAGGTTGCTTCCCTATACAAACTTTCATCCCCATTTTCACTCCCTTAAGGGATGATTTCCGAGATAAAAACTATCCTGTATCTTTCCCAAGGTCTCAAACTATCTTTTTGTATAGATAAATAACAATGACCCTGTAACTTCGCTCGCGTCCAAGAAATTGAACATTGCATGAATATATTGACGTATAGTAACGAAAAACACGTTATTAACAATAAAATTTGAATTTTATTTTCAAGTGTGATATAAATGAGTTATGTGTTTCAAAGAAACAGAAAAAAAATATTGAACCTATTATTTAATTTTTAGCTTAAAAAGTACGCTGACTTCAAAATCATTATAAAAGTCCACATTAAGTGGTCTTTTTTTCTTTAAAAAATAATTGGTAACTTTATTGTAAATTGTATGTTCTGTAATACTGTTTGTTTCCCAAAAAAATAAAAATAAAATAAATCCGAATCGTACACAGAGAGTCGTATCTATTGGTCAAAAGGTTTAATTTTGAAATATTAAATTTTCAATATGCATAAAGCTATTTTTCTTATATATATATATATATATATATATATATATATATATATATATATATATATATATATATATATATATATATATATATATATATATATATATATATATAACATTTTCTTATAGAAAAACATTCACTCAACATTCTCTGGGAGTTAGAACGAAATCAATCACGTTTAGATAATAACTCGCAATACGGCCCCACAAATCATGACAAATTAATTTTACTGCTTAGTAACACATAAAATACATTGTTGTTTTCGATTATAATGAATGTAACGTATTATATTAATAATTATAATAATCATTATGTATTCAGCCCTTTTTTTTAACGTCCCACAGATGGGCACGGGCAACCCTTCAGTACGAGGGGGATCAGGCCATAGTCCACCACGCTGGCCAAGTGCAGGTTGGCGGACTTCACATGTCTTTCAAAAACTTGCTAGGTTCTCTCAGATATGCAGGTTTCCTCACGATGTTTTCCTTCACCGTTAAGACAAGTGGCAATCATGTTGGAAATGAATCGCACATGAAAATATCAGAAGTGCGAGACCCAGGATTTGAACCCCCTTCACTCGGTTTCCCAAGCGAGCGCATTACCACTGGGCTACCACGGCCTTAATCGTAAAATTAATTTAAATTCCAAATAACATAGCCGTAGTACCTACATATGTCAATCATGTACATAGTATGACAATCCTTTCGTATCTGTTTAAGTTGACAGCACTTACGAATGCGCACTGAATCTAATTAATTGCTTCAAGGCCGCTGCTTTATCTTTTCAATTCGCCGATATTGTTTTGACAATTATACTTTGGCATAAGTGATAGCGATTTACTTTTTTTTTTTTTGTATTGGGTTACTAAAATATGTTGGTGAATGGAAATTCATTCGTTCGTTCGTTCGTTTGTATGAACAAACGATCATAGGTTTTGTAAATAATCCTATTTTTCCGCCGATTTATTTTAATTTTTGGTTTCCTACGTTTTAAATGCTTTACAGCAATCATGGTCACGGGAGAGACATTCGAAAAGGTAGTTTTATTTGAAACTAGCAACCACAAACAAACAAAAACAAATCTATCCCACGGGAACCGTACATTTTTCTGTGATAAAAATACCCTATTTGTTATTTTAATGTACGAACTATATTATTGTAAAGTTTCATTAAAATCCAATCAGTAGTTTTTGTGTACTAAGCTGTATAAGTTACTATATTTTTTTTACTATTCCACGGGAACTCTTTAATTTTCCGGGATGAAAAATATCTAAAATGTTCACCGGTAATATAAGGTACCACCATGCAAATTTCATTTTAATCGGTCTAACAGTTTCGGAGATTAGCCCGTACAAACAGACAAACAGACAGAGAAACAAAAAAAATTGAAAAAAATCTGGATTTGTTCTATTTCGCTTTTTACATTCCCCTGTCTCGGTTTTTAGGATTTTTTCTATGTACAGACATTCGACATCTACTACGGTTTTATTATATGTATAGATGTCAAATATTCGTGTAAACCTAAGAAACTATTAAGGTCATAGGTTTGCTAATATATATCTAATAATGTATTTATTTTACTAGCGACTTACCATCGCATCGCACCGAGTCTTTTGTATTTACGGGTACAAAGTACGAAAGTATGAAGAATATTGATATTTGTAGATGTAACTTGAAGCAATACATTTTACCTCATGAAATTAACGATTTGAAATAAAAGTTGCAAAAATTTTCTTTGCTTCTGTTAATATTTGTTAAAAAAGAGAAGATTCGAGTAAAGCCATAAACAAGAGCTAGTTAATCAATAATAATAAAAAATATATTTAATATACATAGTTACAGAACAAAAATTTTTATATACAGTTTACCTATTAATATATGTAGGTATATTTAGACCACAAAACAAGACATCTTAATAGGTATGAACGTGATTTGAATATAGAGTTTAAACTTCAAAATCTATTATAAGGTATATTACAGTTGTATAATACTGGATATTTGATGACAAAATGGCAAGAAATGGCATTTGGGAGGCGGCTCATCTCAGTGGGCCGTGTACCATGCGGGTTGCTTTTAGTACTTCTCTTATAGCAGAGTGGATCGTGGGAGCAACCCCTTGGTTGTGTGGTTGGCCTCGCTAGACCAGGGTGTCGTGGTTGAAAACATAGGCAAACCTAAAATAACGATATTAAAAAAGGATATAGCCACCTGTGTACTAGCAATAAATTTCATTCAAATTCGCACAGCACAACATACACACAAACAAACTGTTGCAAACATAATATATATAGATCCGATAGAAAGAATACGACGATGTAAAATGAAAATGATTTATTATATATATTGTTTTTATATTAAGTTTAATTTTCAGTAAGGATTTGTACTTCGCCTGTACTTATGGTTACCCGGCGAGGCCCGGGTTTAGGGCGGTAGCATGAGGGGCGTTGGGCGGAAAAACTAAAAAGTGCATGTAGGAATGTGTACACGCGCAAGAAATAAAACTTCTGTAAGTTATCGGTACTCTTTATGTAATGCAATTTATGTTTTAAATAGTTAGGATAGGCGAGATACCAAAAAAATAATTAAATAAAGCATATTAGGCATACTAAAATCATAGATATATTTATAGAATATCATTTAAGGAAAGAATATAATATTATATATCATTTGTCAGACAATAACAACGTTTACAATGGCAACAAACGTTCACACTTTTCGTAACGCTCTCGTCACGCATTCACCAGCTTACTCCCAAAGTCAAGCGAGCGTAAAGAAGTTTTACTTCAAAAATAGATTAACTCGGAATAAAATAATTAAGTGAAAAAAGAATACCTTCCTATTACTTACTTCTTAAGAACATTCAAACAAAACATTATTAAATTTTATCTTTTTATGAAAACAAAGTGGTTTTTGCGTACGTACTCTTTAAGTTTTATACGTACCCATATATTTTTCATAATAGATTAATATTTTTTAAATATTTTAGTATAAACTTTAAAAAAAACAGTAGCTTTCTCAATAGTAAAGATGGGTTTCATAGCTAGTTATTTATAATTGAGATTATTACATTATTTATTAGCAATTAAGGTGCTACCATTGCCAATAACAATAAACTTGTCCTACGCTTATCGCATTAATAAATAATAATTAATTATTTCAAACTTTAATATGCCAGTTGAAGTAAAATGCAATGTTGCAATGTTACATAATTTCAATATTATTTTTCTCATTAAAACTCACTGAGGATTAAAAAAATCGCACTAAATAATGTATTATTTCCTCCAGCTGGTACAGTAACGTCAAGGGCTCGGCAGCATAAGCAAATATGTATAAAATACCCTGTAACAGACAGACAAACAGACACACGAGTGATTTACAAGTGTTACGTTTTCACGTTGAATATACGTGAGCCAAAACCTATAGCCTTTGCTTCCATTAATCTTCGATTATACGAAAACATTTTTAGATTTTTGTCGTGTCAATATCGTCGCCGTCACCGGTGTCGTGCCGGAGGGAAGAAAGCAGCCTATGGCTATTAGTTCATCATACGACACGTGTAATGCAGTTTAACAAGACACTATACAGTGAACAACAAATTACAGAGAGTAACAAGTAGTTTGTTACGAGATAACGGTATGGGAACGTTTCGAATACAATACTTTCATTATTGACATGAAATTTTATTTATATCTTATGGAGAGTAACAAAGATTGGGTAAATAACCAGTTTTTTTTTGTTGTTTACTGCTAACGACTTTACAAGTTCATATTCTCCAATAATTGACTCGAATAAAAAAATAAATAGAAACATTGACCTCATTTTTAAGTACTTTTTCTAAAATATCCTACATATCATATTTTTTACTTATGTATGCTACTACTACTTCTTATTTTTCATAATTTTACACATTTTTCATAAATTAGGGCTAAGTATATATGTACTTCTACAAGTTAAATTAAATCGACATGACTTCAGGGCATTTTTGCCTTTTGCTTACGAAACAGTAAATCATTAATTAAAAATTCTTAACACAACAGATTTAGACACATCATAAAATGATAGTTTCTATTTTTCCTAGAAAAAGGTATTTTCCAGCAGTACTCCTGTCTCCTACAAATAAAAACCTCGTGCAATAGATGATAAATATAAATTTTAACTATTACTTCGTTCTGTAATTTACCAAAGGTCTAATTGACGATCGCGTGAACCAACAGTGTGAATTGCAACTTGAATAGATAGTATCTACGAAGATAAATTAGTGTAGTGGGGCCGACCAGCGGCTATTAGTACTGATAAAGAAAGATAAGCTGATCTAGAATAGTTCAATAGTGAATAGGCTTTTATATAACAGGTTTCTTTACATAGTATGTATTAAGACTGCCTCGTTGTTCTAATGTCTCGTTCAGACCTTATATTGTACCGATCCTGAGATAATGGGTTTAATCCAGCTCAAAATCGTCATTGAATTTTTCTGTCAATATGAGACGAACGACTAGGTTGCTTTCCCATACAAAACATCCCCATTTTTATCCCCTTAAGGGTTGTTTTCTGGGATAAAAAGTATCCCATATCCTTTCCAGGGTCCTAAACTATCTTCTTACCAAATTTAATCTAAATTGGTTCAGTAGTTTCGGAGCCTCTTCGGTACAAACAAACAAACAAATCTTTCCTCTTTATAATTTTAGTATAGATTAGAAAGACTCCGCACCTCGAAGCGCACGTAAAGCCGTTGACGTTTTAACTTTTAGCATAGTTTTCAGAGATGAGATATTTTACCACAGTAAAATGTAAAAAATCCTATATGTTGAAATTTCAATCAAAATCCTTAAAGTAGTTTTTCCGTGATGCGGTCACAGACAGATAGACAATCAGACATACAGATAGACAGACAAAAATTCTAAAAACTATAGATTCGGCCTCTGTATCGATAATAACGTCTATTTCAATAAGATTGTCCAAAAAATATTTAATGTACAGATTCGATTTAGTTACAATTTTATTATAGGTATGTACCTATAGATGTACATTGCAAGTCGATTTAAAATTATTTATCGTCAGGCTTAGTTTGTTTTATACGACAAAGCTAGCCATTATTCTCTTGAAACTTGAGGCATGGCTAAAATATGACACTTACCTCATAACATAGTGAAGGCGCAAGACGACACTGTAGTACCAATAAGGAGAGATTAACTTTGATTTATGATATTTAAAGGGAAATAGATTACGCCAGTACCTGTAATGACATGAATATCAATCACATGATATTTGACCTGTTAGTTCCGAGATGTATATTTCCAATAATAGATGTAGTTTATAGTGAGGTCAGCCGTGTGACCTCTTACATGGTGTCTAGTCCTAGGCAAATACTAAAGAGCGTGAAGATGAAAAGGGTATGGTAAATGATTCGAAACATGTATTTCTAGTATTAAATCTTACAAATGATAATTTACCATTGTGTGTAATTTTTGTATGTACAGACACAGTATGTCGGCTCTATTATTAAAAAAAAACGATTCTTTTACCTTTATACATACGTATATCAGTTTGTTCCCATAAGATAAAAACCTTTTTATTCTATGTTTATTAAATAAAGTCGATTTCAAAACACCTTAAAATATAATTATTCCACTCTTAGATATGGATATTTATCTTGGGACATGGAATCGATATTCGACGAGGTATCACGTGACTTGCATAAAAAAACCATGCCCAAATTGAGTAACCCTTTCTTTTTTAAAGTCGGGATATGTTTAACAATCATATCAATACTTTACTTATTTTTATTTTTTTAAGTTGCCTGGTTTTAAAATAACATAATCACTTCCATCTTCGCCGAAGTTTGCTTCACTTACTGCTTTTCAAAGAAAGTATAAAAATTGTGTTTTTTTTTTCAAAAAATATACCTATGTATATAATAACTTAAAAAGCAAAACCTTTATATAATAAGAGGACACCAATAAAACTTCAAGATATTTCTTGCATATATTCTTATATTCAGTACTTTTATAATCGTCAGTACGTTTGTCCGTGTAAAAGCTACCACCGGCTCGGAAAACAGTTCTACTGAGAAGAACCGGCAAGAAACTCAATAGTTAATCTTTTTAATAATGAGTTACATAATTAACAACAATGATTTTCAGTATTACAAGCAATCCATGACTAGTCACTACAGGATGGTACCGAGATCTGCCCCTCTGTCAAGCGCGAGGAAAACAAAAGAATATCCGCGTCCTTTTTATTTTTTTAAATACATTCTTATCGGCCAATATCACATAACCACATGCCATATACATATACATCATTACAAATTAATCAAATATATTATTTTTCTTTAAAACGCTCAAATATAAAAGTGTAGCCTTACAATATAAATACAAAATTTTATCCAAATTAGAGTAGTTTTCGAGATGGGTACCTTCACGAAATTTTACATACATATACACAAGAATAGCTCATTTAGTATTATAATTAAATAATTTAGGTATATTACGCTTATAATAACACTTTTCTCTAATATTGTGACAGATGAAACATCGAGGCCGGATCGAACATCAATACATTGTGGGTGGACGTTACTGCGCGGTGCCCACTTGAATGCCGGTAATTAATGACTGTTGCTACAAAAACAATGCGCACTCTGGTTAAGGACACGTCCTTTGTGGAGTGTCTACACGGTAAGAAAAAATTGGGATAGTTCTATTTATACAAATAAGAGGAATAACCATTTTCATACTTTTTAAGTAAAAGGATAGGTTAATATTAGTATTTTTTTTAATAATAAAACCTTTATTATAAGTAAAATATTGATACTAATAAATATAATAATAAAATCTTTATAGTTAAGATTCGGGAATTCCAATAGTATTTCAAATAGAAAATTCGAATACGTATTATGTATATTATGCATACTTTAGCAGTTTTATTTTAGCTGTTAATAATAATTGCAACTCATTATATTCCTTTTTAAATACAATAATTAAAATTTACTTTTAAATTTTAATTATAATATTAAGTCAACAGTCTGAAGACACCGAATGAATGTAAACGCGATAGTAACATGTAGATATATCATATCAAGGACACTACATCCTTGGTGGTCTCGCCTATATGTAAAATACACCTATGTCTTTACAAAACCATGCTCACTCTATATTTTCTAGGATAAGCCTTTGTTGATCGTTACGTGGGCCACGAGATGATTAATATGTCTTCATGCCGCTTAATTGGCTGCTTAGTTACCGCTTATAAGCGCATTGTTCGCGCGTACACAGCTTATTTACACATTGCTCATTTAAATAACAATTATAAGATATCTTTGATGTTCTTTAATCCTTCCATTCTTACAGTATTTTGAAATCTATACATATAATAAAATTCTGTGTCGAATCTGTACATTAAATATTTTTTGGAAAATCTTATTAAAATAGTTATTTTTATCGATACAGAGGCCGAATCTATAGTTTTTAAATTTTTTTCTGTCTGTGTGTATGTGACCGTTTTACGAGAAAATCACTGGGTAGATTTTGATGAAATTAGGATAGGATAGGTAGGATGATAGCTGGTTATCCGGGTCAACATATAGAATACTTTATACTGCGGGAAAATATTTCATCTCTCAGAAATCTATACTAAACGCTAAAACGTAACTAGAGAAGAAACACAGCGGAGAAAGGGTGAATCGCTAGTATCTATATATAAATAGGAAAAGCAGTTCAGTGACTTTTTCTCCTGTGTTTGTCAATCGATTTTCTTACTTTTTGTATGTTTAGTAGTTGTTGACGAGCTTTCGTATTGTCAAGAAAAAAAATTGACACAGTTTTTTTATATTATCTGTAATATATTTTTTTTCAAGGTAAATTCTATTCATATATGATTTCCACAAATTTTCAATAAGAAGTATGGTTGAATTTGAACACTAGGCGAACACTAGTACTAACGACAATGCACCACGGAAGTATATTGAATATATGTCCTTCCATGGTGTAGGTATAGACACTGAATAAAACTAAAAAGGATGTAGGTATATGCCATTTTCCGACCCATAATGTGTATCGGAATATATATATAAAAAAATATATAAAACGCTCTATCTCGTTGCTCTATGGAAAAAGGACAAACCGACACAAATACTTACATGTTGTTAATATTAGTAGTGACATACAATAGTTAGTAGTATTACCACAGACTTTTTCCTATCGTGTTAATAAAGTTTGTGATCTTTTTATTTCTTCTTTCATATAAAAATCTTATATAAAAAAGCAATATAACCTTTTGCCAATCTTTCCAAGCTTGAGGGAAACCTTCCCAATATTTTTTTTCTAAATCTTTCTTGGATTATTACGAACATAAGAAAAAGCAAAATTGGTCCATTCGTTCTCAAGTGACCCCTACCAATGAACAACCAATATTTCATTTGGTTGTATAAATTTAGCTATATATAAAAGTAGGCCTTTTTTTATTTTTTTCGTCGGATCAGCTTGATACTATACCAAATTATTGTACTGTCATCAGGAATACAAACACTTGCAAAGTTTTAAGCCATTATGACAATAAAAGTAGGTAAAAAATCTATGAGATCTGTTAATACCCTTCAAATTTCATGGCTTTCCTGATTTTCTCGAAAACAGTATATTCTATGCCAAAAAAAAAACACAAACCAATATAGAACATCCTCCTTTTTTGAAGTCGACTAATAATAAGTCTTCAACACTTTGAAAATGCAGTACCGGTGTTACAGGAAATGAATATTTCTCGAGTTTAAAGATCTTTTTATTTCCAAAAAAAAACAATGTTCACTTATATTAGGAAATTTAGTAGTACAAGATTATAATCTATAATTTAAACAGTGGTGATTCTAAACAAAATCTGGATTTTTAAGTTTTATTTGAACATATTTAACGTTTTTGATTTACCTTTACATTATTTGGCAAAGAATTGTAAAGCTGTACTTCAAATGTAATAGTTTTTATTCCATATTTCTATTCTTGTTTTTTAATGCTCTCTAATCTATGTAATATAATATTATCTAAAATTATATATTAGCTCTTAGTACCAGCTATGTAAATGGTAGCTCTTGACATGTGCATTTAATGATTGACTTTAAACTGTTTAGTGATTTAAATTACGCTATTAAGTTGTAAATATTTAAAGCAGACGTCGCAATTTCAATACAAACACATAGATCAGATTGTATTAACAAAAAAAAAAGAGACATTTTCTCGTATGTAAATCACGTGCGCACTAGGAAAATATGTCTGGCTTCAAGGTCCAATGAAATTTGTCATTCAAATGGTCTGCGCAGGTTCGCTGCGTGTGCGCAAGTAAAATATCGAGGATTTTCTTCTGTGGCATACTAAGCGCAAAGTCATTATACAATTATTTTTGAGCTGCTTTTATATTTTTAATGTGAGATTGTATTCTTCTTCATGTAATATTAATAATTTAGTAAGGATTAAGCTTTTATTTACTTTAATTAGATTCAATAAAATGTTTAAAATGGTTATTTTATATGTTTAAGTTAAACATAGATATTATATGTATACAATCGTCTTTTATTGATAAAATTTTGTTAAGAAAATAATTCCTCGTAAACATTACACACTATTACTTTGTATATTGTATACTATTACTTTGTTATAACGTACTTGTTGAATATATTCATTCATTATCTCATGAACCTTCAGAGCTCAGACCAATAATGTTCCACAAAAATTAAATATAAAGGACAATAATAAATTTTTAACATTTTTTAAATTGCTTGTAGTCGAAGAAGCGAATTCAGTATAAAATGATTATTCTCGTAATAACAATGTATATATCAATGAAAGACAAGGTTTTCAAATAGAAGGTAGATATGACTTTTTGTGTATATCATTTTAAATACGAAATTTACAATTATTATGAACTGATATGTAACAATATTTTTAATGAACAGGCTTTGTCTTATTAATTTTTTTTAAATCCCTCGAGATAAAGTTACCTACCTGAGGGACACCCAGAGGGACGAATAAAACAATTAATTGTTAAATTATGTTAAAGTGTATATTCATAATACTTTCTTTATATATACTTTCTTAATATTTCACATTTTAAATATTTAATATTTTTGTCGCGGATTTATTTTGATTTTCGGTAACAACTATATATTTTTTTTAATTTATTTCATAATTTATTTCAGGCAACAACTAATATATATATATATATATATATATATATATATATATATATATATATATATATATATATATATATATATATATATATAGTTACTATAATTTTACAAGTTTTATTGAAAGTGTATAATCTTCTATTAATACAACTTATTGTACCCCAATATTTACAAGGAAGATACATCAACACGTCTCTCCGAAAATTACCGACGTAGGTTTGTGCGCTGTGAATTTTTAGTTGTTCGCCTTCCTCCTTCCTGGTACCGGTCTCAGGGCCGTATGAACATTCACGATACATTCAGATATTAGTTGCTGTAAAAGCATTATTGTTTATAGATGCAAGCCCATTAATTATAAGGTCATTAGTTTGATTTTGATTAATATCATATACTCTAATATATTTATGTAATTATATGATTAAGTCTTATTTACAGCGTGGTAATTTATTATGTCAGTACGCAATCTATGAGAGGCTATAATAATAGTCTTCTTATACTAAAAGCAGGGTACAAATTATTGTACTAAGTTACATTTTTAGGTTCTCTCGAAAAATAAAATTTCTAATTATCTATACTAATAAATTTAATTTCAAAACAAGTGTACACTTAATAGTTAGTGTAAAATGTACTGTATATGCTAATGATGAAAACGTGAAAGTTTTTGTCTGTTTGTTTCTTCTTTTAAGCGGAAATGAAGCTACGATTAATCTCATTATTTGTAAGCCGATAGCTAGAGGGTCTCGCTGTAAAAAGAGTTAAAATACTTATCAGAAGTGACAAAAGGTACTTTTTACCAAGAGACAATATCTCATTCTCTTGTAAAACTGTATTATTAAAAAACTAATTTAAGGGATTTTAATATGGTTTTTTTGTATGGAAATAGTCGGAATCCTCCAGGGTAACATATGTAAGTATAGTTTACCTAGGGATGAACCTGAGCACAGCGAAGTAGTGTCACTATTAGATAAAATTCGTGATTACAGGTAGTTCTTTTCTAGCTATTCTTTAGTTTAGTTAACAATGTTTTGTCTGTTCTTATTTGTGAAAGTGAATTGTGCTTGCCTTTTTAGGGCAATTAATACTTATTTACAAATCTCTTGGTAATTTGTACCTTCAAATTAAAGGTAAGTGGCACAAAACTAACATCATATACATAAAAACTCTTAGCTCTACACTTTGAAATCAAATACAAATCCAATATTTACAAATTATAAACGCTTGTCTACTAGCATTTACTTGTGCCTAAGGGTCATAGAGTGATGCTAAATAAGAATTGCAAAATAAATGCAAAAGATTCAAATCTGAGAAGGCGATAGTTCCAGAGATAAGCGCAAATACATTGTTCTACATATAATTTTATATAAATACTAGTGATTTACCCTCGTTTCGCTCGTTTGGTATATGCACTATAGTTTAATAAAAAGATCTTCTTAACAAGAATAATTCTGTAATACATTGTTTTCAGTGGTAACTCGCTCGCTTCGGTATCCGAGTGAAGCGGGTTCAAATCCCGGGTCTTGCACCTCTGATATTTTCATGTGCGAATCATTTCTAACATGATTACCACTTGCCTTACGGTGAAGGAAAACATCGTGGGGAAACCTGCATGTCTGAGAGAACCTAGCAAGTTTTCGAAAGACATGTGAAGTCCGCCAACCCGCACTTGGCCAGCGTGATGGACTATGGCCTGATCCCCCTCGTATTGAAGGGAGGCCCGTGCCCAGCAGTGGGACGATAAAAAGGGTTGAATACATACATACATACATTGTTTTCATATAACTTTATAAGTTTACGCGGCGCACGCCAATAAAGCTCGCAGTCGGCATGATTTTTTCCGACATCTTCAACAATCATCGTCATATTTTAGCTAATTTACTCAAAACCTTAATGAATTATACCCTTAAACCTTCCTCATAAATCAATCCATCTATTAATGAAAACCGTATGAAAATCCGTTCAGTAGTTTTTGAGTTTATTGCCTTCAGACAGACAGATAGACACGGCCGGGGATAAAATAAATTTATAATATTTAGTGATTTCAGAAATATTTATCCTAAGGAATAAATTATTTTTTTTGCTATTAAAATCTTCAGTCACTATATCAATGTTAAGACAGTACAGCCACTTAAATTTATTTTTACGCACAAAAAATCAATCAACTGTGGCATTGTATACGCTTGTAATCTCAAATGAATGCCTTCGAGAGTGAAACGTGTTAATTATTCTATTTTTAGCGATTAGCAATTAACATGTCTAAAAAGTTTCAAATAGTACTCCTTATTTACGAGTACCTAGTTTTTGTTTTACGAAGACTATCATGGAACTTTGTCTAAGTCAAGGATTTTTAATTGCGTAACTAAGTATAGCAACGCTAATTAGAATTATATATTAATTTTTTAAAATTGTAAGGTACTTTGGTGTCATTTTTTATTATATAATTTTATGGGTTGATAACATCTGTGATAACCACGTTTTTTGAGACGTTATAAAGCTAAGTCTTGACCCTTGACTTTTTAAAACTTCAGGAACAGGAAATCAAAATTACACCGTGAAAATGAACGAAATATTAGTTTTATTTCAAATGTCAAATAATCGTGTAAATTTAATATATTATATATAAGGACTTTACATAAGTTTTTTTTATTTATCTACTTATTATATACTCTTTAAACCTCCTATATATAAAGTATATGTAGATTAGTAAACATCATCTTATATGCATATCTATATGCATGTTATACATAAAAACATATGCACAATGCAAATAATAAATGAATTATTCACAATGTGTGCAATTTATTTCGTATGCCAGTTTATTAGATAGTTGATTGGATTCCCACTTGAAGGCTGAGTTGCGAACTTTGACTCGATGTACATGCGTGTATCCTCGTGTACATGTATACTATTTTGACTTCTATTTACTAAAGTATAAGAACTATTATATCATATTCTCAAATGCTGTTTATCATTTATGACTTTATTATAATTACGGAGTTTCATTAGGGAAAATATTCTACACCTATTATTTATTATTCATAGAGTTGTCTCTATTAATATATTGTTGATGATAAGGACATAAAACACTCTATTTCTTCCTAGATGTATTATAATTTAGTTAGCATATTACATACTAGCTAATAATTACGGGTTTTCTCGTATGACTTTCTTTATTTACGTGAAGCACTAAGAATACCTTGCTGACCCATCGAAGCTTTTCCTGCCCTCCAGAAAAACCAGGAGGTTGTTTTCTTTGTTCACTCTGCTATAAAAGAAGTACCAGGAGCAATCCGCCGCCTCACAGTGCAATTCTACCTTTCACTCCCAGCTGGACTGTCTGGCAACATTGAGAGGGGATTTTAAATAAAACTATCTTTTCGGAATATTTCGCGGATTTATTTTGATTTTTGATCCCCGACGTTTCGATTGCTTTACAGCAATCATGGTCACTGGAGAGACTAAGGATTTAGAAATTTCAAACAACACTAGACATCACAGACATCAAAAAATCTAAATAAATCCGCGAAATAATCCGGAAAGATAGTTTTATTTAAAATGTCAAATATTCGCGTATATCTAAGGAAGTATTATTGAGGGACGATATAACATATTAGTTACTCTTATTTGCATCGTTAAACTACGCGAGCGGAGCCGCGCGTAGAACTACTATAAAATAAGTTAAAGAAATTGCAACTAAAACTTAGATATTGTATTAAAATAAAAAAAATGTATAAAAAATTTCGTTATTATCTTATTGTACAATTATTGCTATTTGTATTACAGCAAAGTCGAAAAAATCATTCGGAAACGTTTGTCTGTTTCTTTATGGTAACTGTGGTCACTGCTAAACACTGGCACCAATACACCGTTTTTTTAAGGACAGAGGATTTGTGTAAGTATTTTTTGTTTCATGTAGGTAATCTAAGTAGACCTAAGTAATAAGCATATTCAGTACCGTTACCTAAGAACTCTAATTTAAATCTAATTTAAGTGTAAAACTTTAGGAGTTAATGAACAAAGTAGTTATGATCTATTTTTTCAAAATGTTATATATAGATATTATTATTTAGCTAAAACAGGTTTTGCAACAAAAATTTAATATTAGCGCCTAAGGAACAGGGTTTTACAAAAAATCGATTATACAAAATTGCACGCTTTGATGGTAAAAGGACAATAGGCGGGAATCCCATAAGTCTCCATCACGAAAAATGTATGCGTGGGCATCAAATAAATGATTTCCAGTTATTTAATTTGAAGCATATTGTTCCGTACAAATGACGTTAATATTATAAATTAGCGACTCACCCTCGCTCCGTTCGGGTTCGTCCCTAGTTACTTTTAAACGTTTAGTGTAGATTTCTCAGAGATGAGATATTTTCCCGCAGTAAAAAGTATCCTATATGTTGACCTGGATAACCAGCTATCATCGTACCAAATTTCATCAAAATCTGTCTAGTAGTTTTCTCGTGATGCGGTAACAGACAGACAGACAAAAATTTTAAAAACTATAGATTCGGCCTCTGTATCGATAATAATGTCTATTTCAATAAGATTTTCTAAATAATATTTAATGTACAGATTCGGCTTGGTTACAATTTTATTATATGTATAGACGTTCAAAATTCACATTACAACATTTAGTACAGTCAACAGTTAGTTACAATAAAGAGTATAGAATACTTTCAAATTGATACATCGAGTGCTTCAGTTTTTATAATATGTATGTATTTAAAGATATATATGTGTAGTGTATCAACTATCTGGTATCCATAACACAAGCCTCGTAGCTTACCATGGAACTAGATGGTTCTGTGTGTTAATGTCCCAACATATTTATTTATTTATTTATATAATAATATCTAAACTACTGAAAATTACGTTTCCATTCACAATGAGAAGTCCAATGTCTTTAGTACTATTTTAGTAATTTTAAAAATCAAATTATTCTACTACTGCTACTTTTGTAGTGTCACGTGAGCGTAGCTCCGTTTGAAATCTTCACTTTTGTCATGAAATATATTAAAATCAAATGGGAACAAATAGACGTTTGCATAAACTGAATGCTGAACCAAAAAGCTAAACATAAACACAAAAAGGTTTCATAGGAATTAAAATTAGCAACTTCCTGCGATTTGGTTTAGGAATAAAATAAAAGGGAAAGGTCGCTATGACCGGTTGAGTCATTTCGAGAAGGTGACTCGCGACTTGAAGATAATTTAAGGATATTATTAAATATTTTTGATTTCGCTTAGCGCTTTCTTTTTTCGTTTGCATATCTAGTCCTTTTTTATGTTAATATTTTTTTCTTAGAAGTATTTGTTGTATAAGATATTTCGGAGAAAACGTGTTCCTAAATCCTAAGTGTTGTTAGTAAGGTGTTTTTAATATTATGTTCTAGATAATGCAGATAGTTAATTAATATATAAACAAAATTAAACAGTGGTAAGACTATTTGAATTCGGCAAAATTTATTATAATTGAACTGAACAAATCTACAGTGAGAAAGCGACAACTAAAGGAAAAAAGAAGTAATAAATAATTACGACTTCTTTTTCGAAGAACTTTTACTTCATAAGGACTCTATAACAGCTCGTATTAAATACCTTTGTATATATTTTAATATATTATACAATCAACCCCTATGCTCTAGCTTAAATAATACAATCAAACAAAATAAATTCATAAAGTTGTATTCAAACACCATTAACTTAGTACCGGCAAAGGTTTATAGGTAAATATTTCGAGAAATAATCGCCAATTCAAAGGTGAGCCAAGATAAGGATAGACAAGGTGGATAGCCTTGCGGGACGAAAGCTCGTCGTAGGCAGCGGTGGAATGTTAGCTGTTTGCTTTCCACTGCAACCTTGGGCTCGTAGGCACCGATCACCCGAACTTATGCGAATGTTGATCGTTGACTATAAACCCTCAAGTGTTATTATGTTTTTGTTATTGGAAATGTTATTGAACCTCGTTTTTTTCTATATGTGGCTTAATTTAGCTTTTAAACATGCTTTTATTAGCTTTACCGTATTGATATCAGTTGTACTTTGTTATAACAATAAATCTAAAGAGAAAATAAAATTTACAAAAGGTGACCTTATTGAAGGAGCGATTTCTTTCCAGGCAACCTTTAGGTGTACGAAATAGTACTAAGGTACCTAGAAGGAGCGCGAATATTAAATAAAGAGGTAAAAGAAAATGTATATATTTATAAATATAGTCATATATATAAAAAAATACAGATATATAAAAAATATAAATAACTAAAAACTATAACTATATACATAAATACTATAGCTACATAATATATAAATAAATATAAGAATTTTAGAATTATACCTTTGCTACATCGAGCTGAGGAGGTGAAGTAGTCAGATGTTAAAAAAAATATACAGGCTATTGGAGAATAGTTAGATAAAAAATATAGAACAATGAAGAACTAATGCAAGAAATATCCTCCATATGATATATGTAATCTATACATATAATAAAATTCTAACTAAGCCGAATCTGTACCTTAAATATTTTTTGGAAAATCTTATTGAAATAGACATTATTATCGATGCAGAGGCCGAATCTATAGTTTTTAGAAATTTTGTCTGCCTGCCTGTCTGTCTGTTACCGCACACAGAAAAACCACTGGAAGAATGTTGATGAAATTTGGTATGATGATATCTGGATATCCGGGTCAACATATAGGATACTTTTTACCGCGGGAGATTATCTCATTCCCACGGGAGTACACGTTATAACACAAACCAAAAAATATTTATGATCAGAATTTCTTGAAACTTGGTATTAATGCTCTTTAATAAAATTAAAAAAACACGTGTTTTAGCGTTTTTTGATTTCATCCCATAAGGAGATAAAATAAGGGATGAAAATTTGTATGAAACCTACCTTTTCAAAGTTTTTTTGTTGTAGTTTTAGCGCGAGCGAAGCCGCGGGTTTTGCTAGTATAAAATAAAATGTTCCTACGTATTTAAGTATAGACGAACTCATTTATGTATAGTTGATAGAAATAAATATATTTGCAATAAACAATACTACGAAATATTGCATATAAAATAGTTTCAAGGCTTTATATTTATCGTACTTTGTATAGATAGTTAGAAAAACGTTACTGCCACTAAAGCTAAAATGACAAACAATGTATCTACGTGTTGAGTTATGTGTGTAGTGCAAGTGATAATAGAACCTGCACTCTCCCCTTCCGATGATCAGACACAACCCCCTTTCGATGTCGCCGTATCCACTAAATATGTTATTTATAACTAGTGACTTACCCTGGCTTCGCTCGGGTGTTTACAATTTCAAGAGTTTTAATTTTTTACCCGGAACCCTGATTCTATTTCTAAAATAAAAGTAGACTATGTTACTCCTTATAACATCTTTCGGAGATCAGACAGACACAATTTTAAAAAATTGTTTCCTTCTTATTAACACCGATATATTATATGCACTTTCATATGCATTTAGTAAAAAGTTGTTATATTGACATTACAAACAGACACTTCAATTTTATTTATAGATATGTATAGATAACTTATTTATAACAAACCGCTATATGGCTAAAGTATTACACATACAATCTTGATACTAATTTATATTCAATATCATGTTTTTTATATATTTGCTTGGTTATCAATCGTTGCATTTACAGGTAAGTTGTGGGAAAAAATATAATTAAGATTTATGAGAAAAGTATAAATTACTTTAATTAACGCTTGAATTTTAAATTAGGTTAGTAGTATTAGCGAAAATTGAGTAACTACTGTTTGACTTAAATATAATTTGATATCGAACTGTGAAACTTAACCCATATATCTTCACAGTGTTAATTCTGTACTGACATGTTGCGTACGATCATCTAAATATGACTTGCCTACTCTGACGAAGAGTGCAAATTCGATTCCTGCTCATCTGTGTAGGCTATAATATTACACTTGTCCCATGCTGGTTATTAAAGAAGCTAGGTGAATGGAGAGTGAAATATAACATCTCTTTCTCTCTGTCCCACCAGTAAAAGTGTTCCATGTTGCTAAAATATATGTATGACTGGCAGGCATTAACAAAACATTAATAAAACAACGTATAAAAAATATAGCTCTACTATCTGAATAACACCATTTTAATAGATATGTAATTAAAACTATTAGTGCCAAAACCAATTTAATATTATATCAAATCATCAAAGCATTACATGCACTTACTAAATACCTACTTACAAAGCCGAACAACAATTGATTACAGCAACGCCTCCCGCGAGTTGGAAAATAAAAAATAATCCAACCGTGAAGAAGACATTAGATAAAGATGGAAATATATAATAATTAATGAAAGAGCGAGACAGAATGTTGTAAATCATAAGAATGAGAGTGAAAATTGGAAGCCTCGTTGGTGTGAAAGGGATGGAAGTAAAGAGAAAGATAAGGTGGAGAGTGAAATTGACGGTGTAACTTTCGCTGAGCTTGTTTCGGTTACGTCACCTGCGCAGGAGTTGCGCAATGGTTATGACTATTTATATGTATTTGTATGGCACTGCTTTAGATGACAACTGGAAATAATCAATTACTATATGATTCCTTTCTACTTATGAGTGATGGATTGATATTTATAGACTAATTGTGTATTGATTATTTGTGGTTTGTGGCAATATCAACCATTAAATTATTTCAATAATATTTTTCTATGAAAATAACAATAAATATTTCGCAACTTTATTTGTAACTAGTTGATCTTTACTTCTATTTTCTTGTAGCATTATAGTAAGAAAGCTAATACAGAATCTATTAAATAAGATAGATGTTATTAATAATAAAAAAAGGTCTTTTAATTGAATTAAAGATGGAAAATAAGTACCTCATAAGATTAAATAGATCAGAAACGATGGTTTGCAAATGCGTAATGCGATTTCACAAACTAAAATGGCAATGTCATGCTCATTACCAATTTAGTTAATCGTCTTTTGATGGTTTCATATTGTACTGTCATTGTTTGATGCCACTGATATACAATTTAACTGCAATTACAAAGATATTCTTTCATCATTATTCTTTGTCGTAAAAATCTAATACATAATTTAGCTGATAGCGCACTTGAAGATGTCTCGTTGAGAAAGTAGGTTGGGTTGCCGTCTTGCGTAACTATTGTCCATAATATTAAATACTAGTTGTTGCTGTGGCTTTACTTGCCTGAACAATATTTTCTTTCTTTGCTTAAAATGTTGTTGGATAGCATCATCTTTTCCTATATGTTGTACCAAGTCTCATCCCAATTCATCAAGTAGTTTTTACTTAATTGAATGACAAACATCCAATTTACATTTCACATTATTGTCTTATTATATTTTTTCTTGCATTACAAATTGGACATTTTTACGTTTACTTAAGTTATAAATATTAACTGAATCGGCTTATCAACATCTAAAATGTTGGGCAATCAATTCAGGTCATGGTTAATTGTCGAAGAAGCGTGCTTTTGGATGCTTTTCTGAGATAGTGAAATGAAATAAAAAAAAAAACTAATATTAAAATAATTTGTGTACGACTGTCGGTTGCGTAAATTGAATTAAATCATTAATCACGAATAACATTTGTCATGGGTATTACAAAATTTCGATTTGTCTCAATCTGAAACTAGATTTGCTTGGCAATTTGGTTACGAGCCCTTAATCGATATTTCCACATTCCTACTCTTAATTAGAACTGCAGGAATAGTGACCTAGTTCTAAAATACTGTATACACTATACTCTTTTCGCTCTAATGCCAAAGTACAATGCTGCAGTGTAACCCACCCATTTGAGAGCGAGGTACACGTGTGTGCAAATGTACGCGTGTATTGAACACAAGCGTCTATATCTTAAATACGATCTTTAATATAGAATTTATAATATATTTTGCTATATTATTACTAGATTTTAGATTAATTTACTATAAAAAAACCTTAGTTTTGATTATACTTAGTGTAGTAAATTCTCTTATATTTACTTAGTAGAACAGTGTGAGTGACTCTGACTAGTATGTGTTCGTGTATTAAATGTTATTTGTATGTTAGCTTGTGTGGGTAAAGTAGCGTTCACAATGAAAGTACTAGCAGTTGCGCGGATTTAGGTCACCCCAACTCTGATTATACAGATTACTAGTCGTGTGAATCATTGCACATCTTCTTAGTCCCTATGTTTGGGTGTAATTACAAATATATATACATACATATATACACATGAACGTTGTCGACACAGTATCGAGGGACAATTTTAGATACTCATATAATTTATGTTATATCATTAGTATTTGAAGCGATGAAATACTATTTATAAGTATGTAATTTCCACTTTAATGCTTCTGAATGTTAAATTATAGTAGGATTTATGTGATGTATATGTGTGTTTTATTAAATTTATATGTTGTAAAATGATAAGGTTTTACTACTCATAGTTAATTGTTGTAAATAATAACTCTAACAATTATTATGGTTTTGTTTAAACGTTTTACAGTTTTTATAATATGTTAGTTGATACTTTTAACATTAAATACCAATAAAGTTTACACTTGCTTACTTTTATAAAATTCCCAAAAATCTCAAGGGATTAAGTGAAAAACATTCATACTAAAAACTTAAAGGAAACCGTGCAATATAAACAATATATAATATGTCATTTCATTCATTTGTCCTTCATAGAAAACAAATAGTGATTTTTGGATAATCAAATATACATACATATTGTAGGTAAGATATTTCTTTAAACATACTCTAAACTTATCACTATCGTGATGTTTGGTCTCTATGAAGTAATATTGATGCGTAGGTATTTCATTATTTACTCAATAACAAACGTGATCAAACGTTAGTAGAATGTGTGAAGGTCGGTAGTCCAGGGTCGGCGATAACAAGGGATCGTTATGTAAGATATCAATTTTATAGATGGTGATATTAACAGTTTCATGTTTTGATATTGTTTGCATAGTGGTGAAGAGTGCTATCGTCTACGGTGAAGGAGGTCGTGGGTGAGATGCTTGTAATGATAATATTAAATGATAAAATAAATATGTTGGGACATTAACACACAGCACCATCTAGTTCCATGGTAAGCTACGAGGCCTGTGTTATGGATACAAGATAGTTGATACACTATACATATTTAACTTTAAATACATACATATTATAAATATTAACACCCATGACTGGAGTACAAACATTCGTGCTCATCACACAAATGAATGTCCCCAGCGGGACTCGAACCCGCGACCGCTGGCACAGCAAGTAGGGTCACTACAAACTAAGCCAAATGTATCGTCGTGTGTTATATTGGTCTAACATATGTGTATCTTAACGGGAATAATAGGGATGATGTTTAAATTGTAGAAAAAAACTTATACATAATTCAATATGGACGTCGGTTTGACGGTATAATAACCATCTTGTCCATTTAAACTGGTATCTATTTCTAATATTTTTAAAATAATGCATTCTTATCTTTATAAATACAATTGTACTAATTCTTTATAAATACAATTTTTTGAAGTTATAATACTTCTTTTTGTTAAATTATGAGAATGATTTTTACGATCCGACTGAATTAGACTACAGTATGAAGTTAGCCGCTAAATTTCCTTTCAGTATAGTGGTATGCCTAAATGTATTTCCTAACATAAAAAAAAAAAAAGAAAAAATAGTCTCTTTGACGGGGCCCTACATATACATACATATAATGAGCACTCTTTGAGGTTCGTGATCCCCTAGTACTCGTGACAAAAATTACTAGGCGATCATAAGTGTTGAGGAGTGTATGTTGTAAGAAACTCGTGTGTACTCTGTGCAGGCTTTTCTTCGATGAGCTTCAACATGTACAATATACGTTGCTCGATGTCTATGCAATCCTGGTACTCGTGACAATGTGGATTAGCTAATGTATGAGCCAAGGGGAGATAGCGAAAACACTTCATTTATTTTTTATTTTTTTATACTATTCTGAATTAGTGCTTGACTACGTTCCACCTGATGGTAAGTGGTAACGCAGTTGTAGATGGTAAGTCGCACTAATTCAGTAGCCACCTATTCACTCTTGCCTTGAAGATACCCATATTGTAATCGGACGGAAACACCGATGCAGGCAGGTTGTTCCAATCCTTCAATCCTACGGGATGTCCCAAGACACTGACCGATTTTTTTTTGTATTATTGAGGTTAAATGTATTATTTTTTGAAGTAAAATTTCTTTACGCACGCTTGACTTGGATGGTAAGCTAGTGAATGCGTTACGAAAAAATATACGTACGTTTGTTGCCATGGAAACCGTTGTTATTGTCTGATAAATGATATATAATATTATATTCTTTCTTTAAATGATATTCTATAAATATATGGTTGTAATATGCCTAATATGCGTTATTTTTATTATCTCACCTATCCTAATTATTTAAAACATAAATTGAATTTCATAAAGAGTACCGATAACCTACAGTAGTTTTACTTCTTGTGCGTGTACACATTCATATACGCACTTTTTTTTGTATCATTGAGCTGGTTAACTAAGGTACATATTATGTATTTTTTATTATTTAAGAATTATTATTTTATTACTTAATAAATAAAATTATTTATTTTAATTACTTTTGATTTATTAATTTTCTATATGTAGGTATATTCATGTAAGTAGCAAAAGTTCATTCTGCTTGTCGGTAGCCATTTTCATTAATTAAATAATTATATTTTTTAATTAAACTTTTATTAATTGTACTTTATAGCGTTATTTTATTATTTTATTGTCGTTTCTACCAATACATAGTGTTGGCAAGAAGGATAAAATTTTTGGTGCTATTTTTGTTTTATCACGCCAAAGACGTATAACTTACGTGCGTACATAAGTACACACACATTTTTTTAAAAATTAACTTACATTTTGACGCTATTGTGAGCTTGTCTATTTACAAATCATATTTTATTTTATGTAGTAAGTGAGAATGAATAAAATAAATATACCTTTAGTAAAAGGATTTGTCATTTGTTTACAAATACGATGTTGTTTTAGACTGCGTAGTAAGTAATAAAGTGAAAATAAACAACCTACTTGTATTTGTGACTTTTATGTACTTTTTAATGTATGTATGTAATAATATACAAAATATTACATATATACATTAAAATTATATAAAAATGCCTCTATGGGACCAAACGCGACTGGGTTTTATGGCCGTAGTCACGGGCAGACTGCTCTTTCATATATCATCCTCTTTCGTTGCATTTGGCCAGTTTTTATAATTATGTATAAAAATATTATTATGTATGTTTAAAGTTTAATAAAATTATTTGGAAAATATTAAATGAATATTTAAATAATTCATTAAGTATATTTTATATCAGTTTAGTCCGCCAATCCGCACTTGGCCAGCGTGGTGGACTATGGCCTGATCCCCCTCGTCTTGAAGGGAGGCCCGTGCCCAGCAGTGGGACGTTAAAAAGGGCTGAATACATTTTATATCATCAATATATAGATAGATAGAAAAACGAAAACAAATCTATCCTACGAGTACCGTAGATTTTTCTCACGATAAAAAGTAACTTATGTGCAATTTTATACTATAATGTATCTTTGTGCCAAATTTCATTCAAATCCGTTTAGTCGTTCTAGCGTGATTGAGTACAAACATCCAAATATCTAAACTATGATATTTATCGATACAGATAAATAAAATTGAAGTGTCTGTTTGTAATATCAAAGTAACCGCTTTTTACTAAATGCATATGAATGAATAAGAAAAACACAATTTTTAATTTTTTTGTCTGTCTGGCTGTCTGTCTGTTTGTTCCCGCTAATCTCCGAAACGGCTGGACCAATTTTCACGGGACTTTCACTGGCAGATAACTGATGTTATAAGGAGTAACTTAGGCTACTTTAATTTTAGAAAAAGAATTAGGGTTCAGCTTAAAAAAATTAAAACGTACCGAGGGACGAACCCGAGAGAAGCGAGGGTGAGTCGCTAGTAATATTAATAAAATTAGTTTTAGTTTAGTTGATAATCTTTATCATTGGTCTCTTCTAAGTCCACCTCTGGCATAGGCCTCTTCCATATAGGTACTTTCATGTCCCTGTCATTGCCTGCGTCATGTGGCTAATTTATTAGTTTGGCACAAAAGCAAATATTCTATCAAAATTTTCCACTACGCTTAAATATTTGAAATAAAAGTATATCAAAGATTTTAAACATTCTAAAGATTAATTCAAAGAATCTATAGTAGTATAAAATTTAAAATAGCGAATTAAAAATATAAGGTAGAATAAATACAAAGCGACTGTGACAAAACGGCAAAAAGTAAATCTTTTGGGGTCGAATCTTGCGCAAGCGCAGGTAGCGCACGTGTTCAGAGGGCTTTATCTATTCACATGTGTGTGTACTTTCTATAGAATAGGAATGTAGTGGTAAATCTATATCATACGAGCTGTGATTTCGCCAAACAATATCTAATTAAGTAGAAAAAATATAAAATAAACTTAGAAAGAATTTTTTTACAATAAAAAGTTTTCTAAATATTTTGTATTTAGCATCTGAGAAATAGACCGACTTTAATAATATTGAAGTATGTATTTAAAAATAAGCTATCTTTTTGGATTCTTCCGCGGATTTATATTTGGTTGGTTTTTGATTCCCAACGTTTCAAATCCTTTGCAGCACTCGTGGATACGCGAGACACTAAGTTTATTGTCGCCTCGAGAAAACTTATTAGTATTGATGTACTAAATGATAAAAACTCGTACTCAATACCACAGATCACATAATACTATACTAGTAGCAATATGTAGGTAGATGTATACTCTAGTTTGTACTCTATGAGACGGTTTAACAAAATGATATACAAAAACACGTTTAATTATATGATAGAATAAGTTGTTTCTCTTGTTCCAATTTTTATTCATCTAAATATATATATCTCAGCAAAAAAAAAAACATAATTCGAGCAGTTTTATTATAAAAAATAGCTTCCAAATCATTTCTTTTTTCATCTTATGACAACATACACTTACAGTTTTAATTTACGTATGATTAATTATTAGTAAAATGTTGAAGCTTTAAATAATTTCTTAGATTTGTTTATGTACTCAGCTGTCACTTGGGAGTCATATACATGTGAAGTTAATAAAAACGTGATAAAAGAACTAAACACAAGATGATATATTTAACATATATTGAATATGTAAATTGCATGTATAAACATACATACATTTTTTCTCCTTTACATCATATTAACGAAGTACTAATAAACGGTTTCGTAAAACTCTGCTATTCCAAGGTTAAAAACATATTATAGAAGTTATAAAATTTCAAAACTTCACATGACCTCCTTTATAGAATGTCACTATCAAGGAATCGGAATCTGGGTGCTTATGGCGGTACATTTTTTTTGTCTTGCCTACCTGGCTCTATTATGTTCCGGGGAAAGTTATGTGAAAGACGCATAGATAAAAAACTTACCTTTCTATTTTTTCGACCCTTAAGAATTTGGAATAGTCTGTGAGCATACTTTGGATTATATTTGAATTCAAGGTTTTTTATGTAAATATTTCGATTACATTTAAATTTTACATATAAAATACTACGCTATTAAGTGTAACTACTTGACATAAATATTAAAGGACTAGGGCCTTACCCTCGCTTCGCTCGAGTGCGTCCCTGGGTAGGTTTTAACTTTTTCGAGCGGAACCCTAATTCTTTTTCTAAAATAAAAGTATACTAAGTTACTTCTTATAACATCAGCTATCTGCCAGTGCAAATTCCGTTAAAATCAGACCAGCCGTTTCGGAGATTAGCAGAAAGAAACAGACAGACAAAAAAAATGTAAACATTGTGTTTTACTTATAAGTACCGTATATAATTTATATAGGTACATTTAGTAAAAGCTGTTATATTGACATTACAAACAGATACTTCAATTTTATTAATCTGTATAGATATAGGTTAATAATAAAGAAAATAATCTCTATATAAGATCGAAGCCACGGGCAGAAATTAGTATACACTTATAAATCAATGATCACATTCACTCTGTGCCTTAGGAAGGTTTTTATAACAATACTATGCACACAATAGAGGTAGAAAAAAATAGCATTTTTTTTTACAAATCGCAGAGTACGCGTGTCTATTGATAAATAGGTATTGTACGTGTTTAATAGAATTCTTGTGAAATATAAAGCCGTGAATTTCCAGATTAATGTGCGTTGCTTTTTTATAAACAATGGTGGTGATACACCTTTAACAGATTACTTCGTATTTGTAATAGCTACGAGTAGTGATGGCATTTACGGTTGTTCCTATTATTCTAGCAATCTGTGGTTCTATTTACTAAAAAGAAAAAGAACACACTAAATATAAGGGAATGAGCAATACTATCTCTAGTGAGGAAAGCTTCAGATAGATTTTTGGAAATTGCTCTTAGAGTATACTTTTTTTTTTTTTTTTTTATGTCATTCAGTGACAAACGAGCAGACAGACCACCTGATGGAAAGCAGTACCTGTCGCCCATAACACCTACGGTTCATGCACTTAGGTTTTAAGTAACAAAAATGCAGAACCACAGGTGCGTTGTCACTGTGAGGACTAAGATGATATGCCTCTTGCCTGTGATTACGCTGGCTACCTTATCCTTCAAACCGGAACACAACAATGCAATCATTGTTGCTTGGCGGCAGAAATAGATAAGGGGGTGGTACCCATCCAGTCGGACTCCTCAGGCTTGACAGAGTCCTACCACCGGTAAAAATAATGCATCTGAGGATCTGATACTTAATGCATCTGAGGATAATAATGCCATAGGTTAGAATCTAACCTAAGGCCGGAAGGTATCAGCCAACAGCCCCTGTTCCCCCATCCTTCCCTCCCCCCAACGTGCATTCACCTTGTCGTAGTGGGGGAGACCCATTAGGGGTTTTAGTGGATAGTACTGGTTTTTCTGGTCGGTGAGTCCCAACATGACCACCTATCTCTATATGTGGTACCTATGCGTAAATGCATTTCCCAACATTAAAAAAAACATCGGCCAAATAAACTTTACTTTTCTAGTAATAATATGAATTTGAGCTATGTTTATTAGCTTATTCTTATATGAGTATCGACTTCGACCAGAAGAACGCACTTTATTCGTCTGTACTTTTTTAATTCACAATGTGTATCGATTATTATAATATTTCTTTGTTTAATTGTTATTGTAACGTAAATTACGTCACCTTCTACGGGACCACCCAAATAGAGTAAAAAGATCACCTTGATTTTTTGTATGAGATTCAGTGACAAACGAGCAGACAGACCACCTGATGGAAAGCAGTACCTGTCGCCCATAACACCTACGGTTCATGCACTTAGGTTTTAAGTAACAAAAATGCAGAACCACAGGCGCGTTGTCACTGTGAGGACTAAGATGATATGCCTCTTGCCTGTAATTGCGCTGGCTACCTTATTCTTCATACCGGAACACAACAATGCAATCATTGTTGCTTGGCGGCAGAATTAGATAAAAGGGTGGTACCCATCCAGTCGGACTCCTCAGGCTTGACAGAGTCATACCACCGGTAAAAGAAATAATTTTAGTGTTAAGTAATTTTGTACTTTGTGTACTTTTATTAGTTAGTAAAAACTACTTTATAAAGAGCCTTCTATAAATATTAAGTGATGCATATTATTAATTACGAACAAAATTAAAATTTATAAGTTAATTAATTAATTATTATTATCTACTAAATCAGAGAAAGCATACGTTACAGATCAGTCGCTTTTCCCTCAAGACGTTTCAAGCATAACATTTTAAGTGAAAAACTGTCGCTTTCAATACTTTACATTTAAGTAGAAAGTTCAAGGTATATTAACAACCTTAACCCTTCTTATATAAGGGTGATTATTTTGTCATTTACTAACCACTCGTCACAATCTCTCATAGACATAAAAAGTTATTGTAGAAGTGATAAAAATATTTTTAAGTGGTTTTATTTTCTTTATTTATAGGAGCATTATCACTCAGTGATTATGTCGCCCCCGCATATATATGTTATATATGTTATTAATTATATATGTCATGTATATGTTTTATTAACACATTTTTAATTACAATTTATACTAGAAACCTATTCAAGACGTTGTGTCGCAAATAGCAATGTACAAAGCATCCATGCTTGCTCCGATAAGGGGAAAGCAAAGATAAAGTTATACAGACCTACCTTATAATTTTTAATAAAAATATGTCGACGTTCATCCGAGTTCCGTTGACATTCCATTAAAACATGTTGAATATTATCCACGGTTCCACATATTTCACAATTTGGGGATTCCGATAAACCCATAAGATGTGTAAATTTGTTTGTAGAAATATGACTCGATCTCAACCAATATGCTTTAGAGTTATAACCTTTATTATGCTCTTTTTAAAGATTTGAATTTTGTTTAGTTCTATGATTATAGTGCATAAATTCTGTAGATATTGATTAAAATAATCCTGTAGTAGCATTTACATTATATTTTGTTCCATTTAAACAAATCTATAACCTGACAAAACCTCGGCAGATTGAGACCCATATTTGCCTCATCTGAAAATTCTATATGTGACCCCACTTCAGAAACAAGCTATTAACAAAGTTGTTTATAATATTTTGTTAATATCTTACTTAACCCACCTACATTTACATATTGATATATTGTTTTCCATTGATACCATTGTTACATTTTCTGTTCTAAGGTCAAACTCTCACTCTTTCACCGATTAATTGGAGTCAACGGAACGTACATGCGATATAGAAGAAAGTATTGTAACAAAAAGTATACTATATGTATACTAATGTTTTAGTGCTGTACCGCTCTTATATACCGTTATTGCTCTTTCTAATGAAAGTGCATGTGGCATTTACGTCATTTGTAGTATATGGTAAATTTAGATGAAGCATTCATTAATGTAAGAATATTTATTTATAGAAAACTTGAAATTTTTAGTATTATCTTATTATACTATACCTATACATATAATAAATTTCTGAGTCAAATGTACATTAAATATTTTTTGGAAAATCTAATTGAAATAGTCATTATTATCGATACAGAGGCCGAATCTATAGTTTTTATAATTTTTGTCTGTCTGTCTGTCTATTTACCGCATCACGGAAAATCCACTGGAGGGATTTTGATGAAATCTTATATATTTAAACGAGCAATTCTTGTATATTTATATCTTTATTTATTTATTTATACCGGCGATCTCGGAAACGGCTCTAACGATTTTGCTGAAATTTGGTATATGGGGGCTTTCGGGGGCGAAAAATTGATCTAGATTAGTCACATGTCTGGGAAAACGCGTGTTTTCGAGTTTTCATGCGTTTTTCTTATGCATTATTCTACGCAAAATTTAATCGCGACATCTATACAACTCTGTCAGTAACACTTAGTCACTTAATGTAAAATTATTTTTAAGCCAAATTAAAAAGAAAATTGTTCTTATCGCGACATCTATACAACTTTCTCAGTAACACTTAGTCACTTAATGTAAAATATACAATCGTTCAAGAACTCCGAGCGAAGCTCGGTCGCCCAGGTACTTTGGTATGATGATAGCTGGTTATATACTTTTTACTACGGGAAAATGTCTCATCTCTGAGAAATCTATACTAAACATTAAAACGTAAGTAGGGACGAACCCGAGCAGAGTGAGAGTGAGTCCCTAGTAAAAAGTCCCTATAAATGCGAAAGTTTGGTTGGACGGATGTTTGTGCTCAATTACGCCAAAAAGGCTGAACGGATCTAGATGAAATTTGACACAGAGATAGATTATAGTCTGAAATAATACATGGTTATTTTTTATCCCAGAAAAATATATGGTTTCCGAAGGATAGATTTGTTTTTGTTTGTCACAGAGCAAGGGATCGACATGCAATAGCATGAGTTTTTCTCCTAAAGTACACTCGCAATAACTATTTATATCTATTTAAAAAGTACCTAGAGACGCACCCAAACGAAGAGAAGGTAAGTCGTTAGCATTTGCATAAAGTATTTGCATTATTAAATTATTTAAGTAGACATTCTTTTTTTAATACCAATTAATTAATTTGGTTTTAATTTTTTTCGTGGGACCCTATTTCTTTTCTAAAATAAAAGTAGCCTAAGTTACTCTTATTACATCAGCTATCTGCCAGTGAAAGTCCCGTCAAAATCGGTCCAGCCATTTCAGAGATTAGCCGTAACAAACAGACAGACAGACAGACAAAAATTGTAAAAAAATGTTGTTTTGGAATATGTACCGTGTATACATCTATATGCATTTAGTATAAAGTGGTTATTTTAATATTACAAACAGACATTCCAATTTTATTTATATACTTATATTAAAATATAATCTTTTTATAAGAAATAATTGATAAAAAATTGCAGCTATTTATAATGAAGATGATTGTAATAGAACCGCCAAGTAAGCCTATTATTAAATAAAACACACAAAAAATAATTCAAGTTTAGGAGAAAAAATATACTAAATTGTTTCTGAATATTTGTTTATACATTTATAGATAGTGAGAGTGAAAGATAACGTCGAAAGTGTATTTGTAAGGTGAGACAGTGATATAAATTGCTAGTGAAAGAAAGAGATACAAAACTGCGTGCCAGATGAGCTGTGGGAATGTAAGCAGGTATCGATGCAACTACTTTCGTGAGAAATCATGCATCGTTGAGATTCAAGAAATTTATTATTTACATCTTATTTCATATTATATGTTTATATATTTTAAATTGAATTATATAGTATAAATAATATTATATTATGAATTTGAGTCCGTTTGTTAGTTTTTTAGTTTGTTTGTCTTCTGCGTAGTATATTGAATAATAAAAATAGAATAATGGCGTGACTTTTTGCTTAGTTTGATTTGGGGCTTTTTATTATATTAAAGATTATGTATTATATTAGTTTTACTTATTATGTCTGCTATTTAAAGTTGGCTTCTTAAGAATTGAGTTTTTTTAAATTCAAATAACCAAATTTGATTTACCATAGGAATTAACTTTTTTGATATGTATTAAAATAAAAACAATACATACATTGTGTATAATTTTCTGATTTCTATGATTTCTTTGATAATTATATTTATTTATATGTAAATTATACAATAAACAATAACAAGTTGAAAATATCTTAATTAATTTCAGAATTAATACATTTACGACGCGTTTTGCTCAGTACCTACTTGCTGTGCCAGCGGTCGCGGGTTCGAGTCCCGGGCATTCATTTGTGTGATGTGCACGAATGTTTGTACTCCAGTCATGGGTGTTTATATTTATAATTTGTACGTATTTAAAGTCATATACATGTAGTGTATAAAACAAGCTTTGTAACTTACCATGGAACTAAATGATGCTGTGTTAATATTCAATATATTATTATATATATTATTTATTATTATATCGAAATTTTATTACAAAAAATCAAAGCATCAACAACGATGCCCCATCGTAAAAAGAAACAAAAAATATATCAAAAGAAAGTAAAAGCATTCCAGTATATGAGATTGTTTTTGTGTGGTAGAAAAAGTCTTTTGTATTGAAATAACAATACCGGACAATGCCTTACGCAACACGTGCAGATTTACAGATCATTTTATATTCGTATGATACAATTTCGAATCTATATTTTAGTAGGTATACATGAAATCTATACATATAATAAAAGTGTAACTGATCGCTATCTGTACATGGAAGATATTTGAGGAAAACTATTATTGGGAGTCTTTATTATCGCAAACAAAACAATGATTTTTGAATTTTTGTCTGTATGTCTGTGCGGTTGTACGCGCTAATCTCAGAAACGGCTTAGCAAGGCCAGGGTAAGTTGCTAGTTACATAATATGATCATTATAATAATAATTTTAATATAATGTTTAGAACTAATCATTTGCTGTGGCTTTACCTGTGTTTTTCCAAATTATTTTTTCCATCTTCGACAATTTGTTAACCCGCCTCTTTATTATAAATCTTCTCTAAGTTAAGTATTTTTTGATTAATATTATTATAATATTGTCTATTATATTTTTTACTAAAGTAGGTTTTGAAAGGTTTAAAAGTAGCTTTATTGAAAGGAAATTAAAAAAAATTTAACAAAATAAGTTTTATAGTGTTACCATTCAAGATAATTCAAAACAAGGTCTTACTATCAAAGATAGCTTAATCCGTTCACATCTATACATATAATAAAATTCTAACTGAGATATTTTTTGGAAAATCTTATTGAAATAGACTTTATTATAGATACAGAGACCGAATCTATAGTTTTTAGTCTGTCTTTTTGTCTGTCTGTCTGTCTGTCTGTCTGTCTGTCTGTTACCGCATCAAAGAAAAACCACTGGAGGGGTTTTGATGAAATTTGGTATGATGATAGCTGGATATCCAGGTCAACTTTTTACCGCGGGAGATTATCTCATTCCCACGGGAATACACGTTATAACACAACCCAAAAAATATTTATGATCATAATTTATTGAAACTTGGTATTAATGCTCTTTAAAAAAATTAAATAAATACGTGTTTCAGGGTTTTTTGAAATTCATCCCATAAGGACATAAATATAAGGGATGAAAATTTGTATGAAACCTACCTTTTTAAAGTTTTTTTTTGTTGTAGTTTTAGCGCGAGCGAAGACGCGGGTTTTGCTAGTTTTTATATAATCTTGAATGACTTTTTACTTTGACAATTTCTATAATCGAAAAGGAATATGATATGATAGTGACATATCAATAATTTGCTTTTTGACGTGAAATGTCAGAAAAGAGGACCGTAACGAAATAGGTTGCATTAGGTTGCCATGGTAGCCGTTGTTATTGTCTGGAAAATGATATTCATATATGTATATGGTATTGATTACTATTTTTACTAATTTGTTTTCAAATATGCAAAATATTAATAAAAAAAAAATTTAAGAGTGCGTGTATGAATGTGTACACGCGCAAGAAGTAAAACTACTGTAGGTCATCGGTACTCTTTATTAAATTCAATTTATGTTTTAAATAATTCGTATAGGTGAGACACTAAAAATAACGCATACTACAATCATACTATATTTATAGAATATCATTTAAGAAAAGAATATAATATTATATATCATTTGTCAGACAATAACAATGGTTACTATAGCAACAAACGTTCGCCGCGCCCGTAACGTTACACTTTTTGTAACGCATTCACCAGCTTACCCCCCAAGTCAAGCGTGCGTAAAGAAGTTTTACTTCAAAAACAAAAGCACTAAAAGCTACACTAGCACTAGCACTAGCTGAAATAGACGTTTTACGTTGAACCAACAGCGGTGTCCCCCAACGCAGACCCACACGATTTTTATCTTTCGTCGTAATTACTATTTAAAAAGTTTAATCAAATAAAATACATTTGTGGATTAAATTGAAATTTCGCTGTGAAATTAAATTGAAGTGCGAAAAATTTACCACATTCATTTTTATTTTCCCGTTTAATTATTATAATTACTTGAATGATATACGTAAGTTAAGGGAAAATATCGTGAGAAATAAAGTGAATATAATAAACATATGGAAGTAACTGCATGATAGCATCAGAGAACGGAAGGACTTTGCTATTTAATGTAGGTATAATTTACTGACTGACACTTTACAAAAATATATGAAATTTTGTAAATTCATTATGCTTTAATTTAATTTAAAATTAAATTTTATACATTTGTGAAAAGAAGACATGACTGTGACATATAAAAATATATTTACATATTTTATTATCTATATACATATTCTGACCTAACAATCGTTAGCTTGTTTATATCTATACATATAATAAAATTCTAATGGAGTCGAATCGGTACATTAAATATTTTTTTGGAAAATCTTATTGAAATAGACTTTATTATCGATACAGAGGCCGAATATATAGTTTTTAGAATTTTTGTCTGTCTGTCTGTCTGTTACCGCATCACGGGAAAACTACTGGATAGATTTTGATGAAATTTGGTATGATGATAGCTGGTTATCCGGGTCAACATATAGGATAGTTTTGATTGCGGGAAATTATCCCATCTCTGAGGTAAACGTTAAAACGTAACTGGGGACGAACCCGAGCGGAGCGAGGGTGAGTTGCTAGTTTAAATATAAAAATCTTATAGAAAAAAAAACACTTTTTTGTTAATTTCCCTGTTTTCCAGGAAACTTTTCCATATTTTTTTTAATCACCTTACTTGAACTATTGGGAACTTTTAAAAAGTCGAAATTAGTCCAGCCGTTTAAAGTGATCGCAGTCAAGTGGAATTCATTAAACTTTTACGACATCTTCGAGAAGTAAGATACATACTCATTCACAAACTTTCACACTAATAATATCAGTAAAATTGTAATAAATACGTAAAACGAATAAAATTAAAGTTTTTTTTGTGAAACATTTTAAAATAATTGATAAGCTAATAATTATGTAGCAGCGCCATCTAGGTGCAAGTATCATACTCACATTATATAATAATTATTATTACGCACTAATTTTTATATGAACTTTTGCATCTGCTAACGAATTATGATGTATTCAATATAAAATATCTCCATTTTATTAATAAAAGTCTATGATTTGCTAATAGCTATCCTATTATAATATTTTTTTTACGTTCGGATGTGTGGTTTACGCATACCTGCATACATTATGTATATGTATAACTAGTACTACCCACTTAAATCCAACGGAATCTCTCTCTGTCCGAATGGGGCTTCACAGGATCGTTTACGCACTTAACTACGATGCTACGAGTGCTGGCTTGCCGAAGTAGACCACAACAACCAAGGGATTGTTCCTAAGGTCCTCTCTGCTATCAGAGAAGTACCAAGAGCTATCCGTATATTTAACCGTACAGTCACCAAAGTGGCTTGGCTTCATGCCCGGCTGGATTGCCGTGCAATAATTAGCTTAGCTCTCCGAGACACAAATGTGATACACCATCACCTTCTCAACTCCGGCCTGTTACTGAAACTTTCTTTTCAGAAAAACTCATTTTTCAAACGTGACCCGACTCGGGACTCGAAACCAGGATCTCCAGATCTGTAGCCGTACATATAGCAAAACGCGAGCGTAGCTGCAGGCAAAAGCTAGTTCTAAATTAAAAAAAATGAATATTTGTCTATTACACATACATGGACCATTCGTTCCTCAATTCGAAGGTCAACAGAGTCATCTCTAGATGCACTTTAGCGCATCGGTGAGACAATACGTTGACCCCGATGTCCTTATACGTTCTCCGACTTACAACATCTCAGATAATACAGGGTCAAATCATCTTAAATCTATTGGAAAGTATGTCTTAATGGTTTTATCATTGTATTAGAACTTTTAATTTGTAATATAATTTAATCGACTAATTTGGCTCATCTTATAAAGGTTTTATTGGTAATTTATTAATATCAAAGTGCCAATAAAATACATACAGGACACTATAAAAGTACTTGCTAAAAAAGGATTAAATTAAACAGGGATGAACATACATTTTCTTATTAATAAAGAAAAAATCTTAGCAATATCAGTATAAGGTAAGATAAATATTTGAGGAATTTATCATTCAGCTCATAGCCATCGGTTCCGAAAATGGTAATACTTCTTATTGGAATTCGTGTAAGTAGTTGTCATTGAAGAAATGTGAAATAACATACTTTTTTATCGTTTACTAAATTTAGTGCGCGGCCGTTCATATCTTACGTTCTCCTTTAAGGTGGGTCCACACGATACAGACTTTCATAGACTTTGGAAGAATTTTGTCTGTGCAACCATGCTTTACAGATAAATGTTAGTAGGTCAGAAAATTTAGAATTTCACATATGTGTGTCTCATTTTTGGTTTCAAATAGTTCTACCGAGGTTTGCTTCACTAAGCGAAAAATATCAGAAAACGAAAATGTTCATAAATGAAATATCGAAATAATGGAAAGTCTGTAAAGACATTCTGTGGAAACTGAGTGAAATATTTATATTATCTATTACAATTCTTTATCGTGTGGAGCTACCATAAGGGATGTAAGGGCTTGTTTACGTAAATATTACTTTATAGTCCACAAATACTAGTGTAACCCGGCTTTATAATAAGAAAGGGAGTAGGAGCAATAGTTCTAGCGAAATATTATGTACACATTTTAAACTCAAACGATTAAAATGATGTTTAGCTATTAAAACCCTTGTCAATATTCTACGTTTTAAAGGGGCTTCATTTCAATACGATATAAGTTTTTCGTATATAATATGCTACCGGTGGTAGGACTCTGTCAAGCCTGAGGAGTCCAACTGGATGGGTACCACCCCCTTATCTATTTCTGCCGCTAAGCAACAATGATTGCATTGTTGTGTTCCGGTTTGAAGGATAAGGTAGCCAGCGCAATTACAGGCTAGCGGCATATCATCTTAGTCCTCACAGTGATAACGTACCAGCGGTTCTGTATTTTTGTTACCTAAAACCTAAGTGCATGAACTATGGTGTTATGGACGACAGGTACTGCTTTCCATCAAGTGGTCTGTCTGCTCGTTTGTCACTGAATCTCATTAAAAAAAAAATTAAGTTTTCTCAGAGGTGCAAAGTAAGAACGTAAGTGACATAGTGGAACAAGTTGTATTATTAATTAATGCTATTTTTGTTTAAATATCACGTTTTCATTAAACGTGCAATTAGTTAAAAGAATTTTTTTTTAATTAAGTACTTGTGATTATTATACATTCACTGAATTCGAATTTGTTTATTAAAGAGTGTTTTTCAATCTCTCAATTACTAAATTACATTATTTTTTATTAAATTCACAAAGACCGAAAAAATAATAATAATACTATAATAGTATAATAAACTTTTTCCTCTCTAATTGAGGAAAGGCCTTACTACATTAGATATACGCACTTTAATTCTGAATAGTCAAATTCTGATTTCATTATAATAAAACTTCACCTATCTAAGATTGTCTCTCCTGGGCTTATCCAAAATTTTGGTAATAAAAGTTGACAAGTCATTTAGCTATTGCCTAAGAATTCTAATCGAATCTAAATATTAAATAGTTAAAAGTTGATGTCGACCGAACTTCGGCCTTAGACTACAAAATTAAACTTATTGAGCGTTCAAATACTTGCAAAAAGAAAATCTTTTAATATGTTGGGACATGTTAGGATGTTAACGTACAGCACCATCTAGCTCCATAGTAAGCTACGAGACTTGTGGTATGGATACGAGGTAGTTTATACATTATTATACATATATAACTTTAAATACATACGTATTATAAATATAAAGACCTATGACTGGAGTACAACATTCGTGCTCAACACACAAATGAATGGCCCCAGCGGGAATCGAATCCGCGACCGTTGGCACCGCAAGTAGGGTCATTACAAACTGAACCAAACGCGTCACCGAAACAACAAGCGGGAAAAAGTGAATATGATCATAAGTATTTATTGATTTTGCTTGTATTTTGATAATCTCTAAGAGTACTGAATAAATTTTAACCAAAAAGTTATAGATGCCGACTTCAATATCGTTTTTAAATTAAAAGTCGCTCAAAAAAGCTACACTATATCAGTAGGTATATATTCAGCCCTTTTTAACGACCCACTGCTGGGCACTGGGCTCCCTAAAATACGAGGGGGATCAGGCTGTAGTCCACTACGCTGGCAAAGTGCGGGTTGGCGGACATCAGTAGGTATAATAACGTTTATTTTTTGTCATACAGCAAAGTCAGCAGAGCCGTGGGCAAAAACTAGATGTTCCTAAAAGGCGTCACCAAGTATATGGTCTAATATACTTGGTGGAGATAATGTATGTAAAATAAGTGCATGTGAAATCGTATTTTATAGCATTAAGTAGAAAGATGCTAGATGTTTATATGAAAAGTATGGTAATTTTGACTCCAGGGGTGTTGTAGTGCATGCGCAAGCGATCCTGCAACGCCCCATTGCACTGCGGCGATGGATTCCGCTGTGGGTTTTAGTGAGTAAGAGTCTCACAGTACCTTACCCATTGACGGCCGGTAAGGTCCCCATGATGGGTTTCCCCAGCGAAAACAAAAAAAAAAAAAAAAAAAAAATGGTAATTTTGACTCGTGTCTTGCGTTTTACGTTTATTTTAGTTATGTTTGCTTGAAATGTCACGATGAAACGTCTTGCGTTAGTGCGAATGTTAGTCGTTAAAAGACCAATTTATGTTTTCTATTATATTTTATATAAGAAAGTCTAAGTACCCTGTTAGGAATTTTGCTGGTTTGAAACACAGCAAATTGTTCATTTTTAATGTTAAGGGTCTAAATTGAAATAATTACTATCCTTAATAATTTTATTAATACTGAATTGTTTTAATTGGTTGATTTGAACTTTTTTCATTCAACAATGGGATAATGATGTGATTCTATTTTATTCTATTTTACTCTGTTATAGTCTACTTTATTCTGTTTTATGCTATTCCATTGTCTATGTTTTGTATAAAGACAGTTTATGGGTCGGAGATTGAGAATAGCACATAAAAAGACACACTTAGATTAATTTAATATATTATTTTTAAAATTGTAAGTTACAAAACGAGTATACACATTTTTATTGTCTTAGCGATTTCCGCGTTAGGTAGAGCTCGAAGTAGAAAAACGTGGCAATCCACACAAATAATTTTCAATTGCAGTATTAATTAAGTAAAACAGTTTTTTTTTAAGTTTTAAATTAAAATATTTAAAGGTGTATTAATGCTAATGCTGTAGCTCGCTTTGGTCAAACTAACAACTAATGTTACTTTTTAACAAAAAAAATACACTGATTTCGAAATAACCTTGAAAGTATGCTTTGTAGGAGGTATTACTATAATTTCCATAGAAAATTTCACCCCTATGGGTATAGTGGTAAAATTTTTTGTAGATATTATTGTAATATACTTCCCAGGTTCCTTTTTTTATTTTGCGATATGTATTTACGCATACCACCTGTAGACATACAGGTGGTTATGTGGGACTCACGGCTAGAAAAGCCAGTACTACCTACTAAAACCCAACAAAACCTCTACCGTCTTAATGGGCGTCTCAGGATCGCTTACGCACTCAACCACGACGCCCCGAAAGCAGGTCTGCTCAAGCAGACCACAACCATCGGGTTGCTCCAACGGTCCACTCTGCTATCAGAGAAGTACCAGGAGCAACCCGTATAGTACACCGCCCACCGAGGTGGGCCACCTTCCAATCGTTTCTTGGCTTCGTGCCCGACTGGATTGTCAGACGCTGCTGAGCCCCTCCACCACGACAAGGTGCCTAGGTTATATTCATTAAAAACAACAATGCACACACAAAAAATGCACACACAAAACATACACTCACTCTTCTTCAGAGACACTTCTTTACAGATTACAGACTCTTCATCTTAGAGCACAACTTCTCTTATTGAAATCGATTGAAAATAGCCAATAATCACTCTCAGTATTATCACTCTCACCCAAATCTTTTGGTAACATTTAAAAAACCATAACTGTAAGCTATTTTTAAATCACAGACAGACACTCATGTTTATTTATAGATATGTAGATTGTAGATAATTTGCACACTACGCAATCATATACTTACTCATGGATCGTTTAGTTCCCAACGAGTAATGGGTCCGCACGTGTGAATACAAGAGGCCTTTCATAGAATATGGGCCAGTCTTCCCCTTTTAGATCGCATTAGAATATTAGACTTTTTAGGTTAGTAAGATAAGAATGGTATCGGTATCTTGAATTAGTTTAAAGAAATTTAAATTGGGTTCACAAAATAATATTTCTATTGCTTAACATATATTATTTTACTTGAAATCTGGGTAATGGCGCTACGTAGTTGTTGTTTGATAGTTTATTATATCGGCTAAAGTAAATAAAATACATAAAAAATTTTAATAAACAAAATAACTAGTGATCGCCGTGTGGTTGAAAGTCAACCATAATTCATTATTATACATACTCGTATATTTATCGTCTTGCGTATATTACAATATTAATCTATTCTCAATTTGACCACAGACTTTAACAATAAACAAAACAGTATATATGCGTCAAATATATATATGGTAGTGTATGTAATGTTTTTTTTATTGATTTAATGCATTTTTTATGCATAATTTTAAAGAAATATTAGCATTCTGCACTCCTTCTCTATATAAACTATAAGTGTGGGAAATTTCATACTCCTTCGTCCGCTCAATTTTCGTAAAAAGCGGTACAAAGTTTTTGCTTCACGTATATAGATAAAAAACAAACACGAAAATTGGTATCATAAATAAAATATGAAATTTATAGTATAATACATTTATTTTTTGGCTAATTGGTCAAAAGTAAATAATTGCTTCAATACATCTTCGTATTGGTACTTATTTCATGTTAACCAGATCATATCCATACTAATCCCATTATTTTTAATACTATTTATGCGAAAGTTTGGATGGATGTTTGTTACTCTACGCCAGAACGGCTGAACACATTTGGCACAGTGACAGATTATAATCTGGAATAGCACATGGTTATTTTTTATCCTGGAAAAATGTACGGTTCCCGTGGGATACATTTATTTTTGTCTAGGGACGAACCCGATGTGAAGCAAGAGCGAGTCGCTAGTCTACCTAGGTACTAACAATTATGCAGTCTACGAGATACATGACGTGTACACCAAAGACTATGTCATACATAACATGAAATACATAAATATACATAGGTATTTTACACCATATTTTCTATATTGAATATTATTTTAAACATACATATAACATTTTTTATTAGACTTGTCTATAAAATAAAAAATTGAAAACAAAGATGAGCCGTCTGAACCTCTAAATGACTGACAAAGGCTTACCTTCTTAGAAAACTCATCACTTGCGACGTTGACGAATCTACCAAAAGATAAAAGAACTTGTATCTACCATTGGTTAATTAATTACTATATTCGATACTCACTAATGTAAATGTGAAATTATGACACTTTAGAAAATTCTAAGCAACTATTAATTAATAAAATAGGTATTTTATTGGATAACATATGTACTGAATAAAATATTTACGGATTTCTTTTTTTTCGCTTTCGGGTTTGTCTAGAGACAAACCTGAAGTTCGCTTCGTGTTTGTCTCTAGACAAAAGCGATGGATATGGATTTAATCTATGTATGTATATAAATATTATAAATTAAAATGTATAAATAAAAAAATGTTTAAATCGAATAGATATTATATTTGGTATTATTTGAATTTTTTATCAATCAATTTTTCTTAATATTATATGCAAAGGTGTTTAGTTTGAAAGAAGTATTATATTCGGTATGTGATAACGTTAGTGACTATAGTAACGTACGCAATGTTACTACAGCAACAAATAGTAGAAACACAGTTTTATTGTTTTATGAAGGCTCAAAACAATTACGTATTATATTTGGTAGTGTAACCTTCTGGTGACCTGTCTTTAATTAACTTGGGTCTTTGCCCGTCTCAAACGTACTGACTTTCAAATGATCCTTGCAATTCGAGAATTTCTCGATTTACTTTTTATTTAGAACTAGCATTTTCCTTCGGTTATGCTCCTGAATATTTGGAATATTTGACATGAATGATTACACATTTTATTTTATTAAATGTAACATTTTTAGAGTTATACTTACTACTAGCGACTCGCCCTCGCTTCGCTCGGGTTCGTCCCTAGGTACCTTCTAACGGTCAGTGTGGAATAGATAGTCTATATATTATATGATATATAGCCTGTGGCCTTCCTCAATAAACGGGCTACCTAATGCAAAAAGAATTTTTCAAATCGGATTCGTAATTCCTGAGATTAGCGCGTTCAAACAAACATACAAATCTGCCTTCTTATGATATTAGTATAGACTAGCGACTCACCATCGCTTTGCTTCGGGTTGGTCCCTAGACAAAAACAAATCTATCCCACGGGAACCGAACCATTTTTCCGGGATGATATAGCCTATAGCTTTCCTCAGTTAACGGGCTATCTAATGCAAAAAGAATTTTTTAAATCGGATTAGTAGTTCCTGAGATTAGCGCGTTCAACCAAACAAACAAACAAACACTCTTCAGCTTTATAATATTAAGTAGGTATAGATTACCTACCTATTGATTAATTTAAATTATTTGCATGTTGTAATCGCGCATTACTCGAGATCACCTAGGCTGATTTTAATGAGTTTTTTATTTCAAATATAATACTTCGGACTATAAAAATCTTCTGTCTATTCTCATAGAGATCAACTCAACTCATTCAACAAATATTATTTTCTTACATTAAAGTATAAGTACCTGGGCGTCCGAGCTTCGCTCGGAGTTCTTGAAAGATTGTATATTTGACATTAAGTGACTAAGTGTTACTGAGAAAGTTGTATAGATGTCGCGATAAGAAAAATTTTCTTTTTAATTTAGCTTAAAAATAATTTTACATTAAGTGACTAAGTGTTACTGACAGAGTTGTATAGATGTCGCGATTAAATTTTGCGTAGAATAATGCATAAGAAAAACCGCATGAAAACTCGAAAACACGCGTTTTCCCAGACATGTGACTAATCTAGATCAATTTTTCGCCCCCGAAAACCCCCATATACCAAATTTCAGCAAAATCGTTAGAGCCGTCTCCGAGATCGCCGGTATAAATAAATAAATAAATAAATAAATAAATAAATAAATAAATAAATATACAAGAATTGCTCGTTTAAATATATAAGATATGTTGTTTACTTTTGCAAATTTCATTCATGGAAATATTAAATTTCAACCATACCAAAATTTCAAATTTCAAAAATACCTCAACGCCTGGCAAATAAAAGCGTCGGCGTTCGTCGGCAAAAAAATATATGATAGTAACATTTTTACGATGCGCGCGCACACCGACAACCAAAAAGCGACATGATGACGTTAGCTGAAAGCGACATGATGAAGTTAGCTGTATTCTTTTTACAAACAGAGAGTTGTGACATACTGGATGAAATCTTAAGCTATTTTTGTTCTGTTAGGCCAAAGAAGTGGGTATAACTTCTTACGTGCGTACATAAATACGTTTTTTTTAATCAAAATTATAATTGAAAACAAACAAACTACAAATATCTTCTATATATATTTACATAAATATGTACATACGTGAAATTATTGTTTTATTTCCATTTCGAATATCCAATCCTTTCGTATTTATTTTATTTATTGGATATAAGTTAGTTGATTTACCTGTTAAATGTGACTTTCGCATTGTCCACACCTACGTTCGAAAAACATAGGGTTGCCTTAAAAAGTAATGGCCGAATTTATCAAGTTAGCCAATTTATTTTATGTGAAATCATTTTATATAAATATTGTTTACGAATTTGTAACTTTATATGTAACTTTAAAAATCCATACTGAATACTTATAAAAAGCGAGAAAGGAGATTATTGGTTTTTGATTTAAACTACGCAATGGCATTCTACTTGTTACTAATATTATAAATGTGAAAGTTTAGATATTTGGATGGAAGTTTGTTACTCAATCACGCAAGAACGGCTGCACAGATCAGGATATAATTTGGTACAGAGATAGATTATAATCTGGAACAGCACATAGGCTACTTTTTATCCCGGAAAAATGTATGGTTCCTGTAGGATAGATTTGTTTTTGTTTTTGAACCCGAACGAAGCGCGGGTGAGCCGCTAGTTTCAATATATATTTTACAGTATTATTTGAAAAGAATTTCTATGTTTTTAGTCTAAAAAAATCCTCTATTTTCTTTCTCCCAAAATAAAGGAAAATAGGAAAATGAGAAGGATAAGAATGGAATAATAATAGTATGGAGTCATTTATCCTTTTTTTTATGTGTTAAGTAAAAAATTTGTAAAGATGTGTGTAACCATCAAGGCACGAATTCAACTAACACTTGTCTCTTATTAATTTTATTATAAAGTAAAATTTCAATAATATTGTTAGTTATAAATGTAAACGCATCATTATTTATTACCACAATAATGTATCTATTATAGACATGTGTATGTAAATTTTGTTACAAGTAATTGTGAAATATATATAAATTATTTTAATGGACAAAACTAAATTCAATCGAATATTGCAGAAAATTTAACTCTTTCAATATCTTATGTAAAATGTTTTTAAGATATTTTACGTTTTGATACTTTTATTTAGACTGTACATTTAAAAAAAAATGTCAAACCAATAAAAATTTGACAAGTGAGATAAAGTTGGTGTAGTTTCTCTGTAGAACCTCCCTCGATAAGTGTTCAAGTTGTCGTGATGAAGACATATCCGTATAAGGCAATCCAGTCGGGTGTGAAGCAAAGAGACACACAGGGAGGTGGCCCACTTCGGTGGGCTGTGTATCATGCGGGTTACTCCTGGTTCTTCTCGTTCTTGGTTGTTGTAGTCTGTCTTTGCAGGTCAGCCATCGGAGTGTCAGAGTTGACTACGCAATGATCCTCTGGCGCCCCATTAAGACGGGGGAACTACCGTTGGGTTGTAGTGGGTAGTACTGGCTTTCCGGCCGCTGCATCCCATTTAACCACCTGTTGGTGGTATGCATTCAATGCTTTTGCCAAATTTATAAAAAATCTCACTGTAGATAGCACAGTTTTTTGACATCGACTAGATAATACATCATTTGATTTATATACGTAATATATTCAAATTTTCTTATAGCTTGACGTTATTACCTAAGTTATACGTAAAATAACAGTAACTAACTATAACAGCCTTCGTTAAGGCGTATTAAATCATTTAGTATGTAATAACTTATGGGTTAAGTAGTGGGCTCTAGTAGAGCTTTAAGCTAGGCTAACAGAGAATTCGCAATGATTATTGTTTAAGAGATTTTGTTACCAAGACCAGTTAACTAAACACCGTTACAATTTATCTTAAATGCCTGTAACCTATTAGGTTTCAATTTAAATGCTAATACTAAGGCTATTGACTGCAGGATATCGTACAATTTAGGTACGTGATTGACGTGGCCCTACCAGTGAACAAACCCGCCAGTGGCATTATCTTTTGATATAGGGTTGTGCATTTCATTTTTATTTATTGTAGATATACAGGGAAAATTTTTAATTTACTAAAGACCTCTTGGGAATATACTATTTACATCATCAGCTGTAAGACAAAAAAAAATTCTTAAATTTTACAAAAATAAAAATACTTTTATTGCATATTTCTTTTCTGAAAAATCTAAACTAACCGTTAGAACGTAACTAAGGACGAACACTAGTCGAGTCGCTAGTATACAAAACATTACCTTTACCTACTATCTTATATATTTAAACGAGCAATTCTTGTATATTTATTTATTTATTTATTTATACCAGCGATCTCGGAAACGGCTCTAACGATTTTGCTGAAATTTTGTATATGGGGCTTTCGGGGGCGAAAAATTGATCTAGATTAGTCACATGTCTGGGAAAACGCGTGTTTTCGAGTTTTCATGCGTTTTTCTTATGCATTATTCTACGCAAAATTTAATAGCGACATCTATACAATTGTCTCAGTAACACTTAGTCGCTTAATGTAAAATTATTTTTAAGCCAAATTAAAAAGAAAATTATTCTTATGGCGACATCTATACAACTGTCTCAGTAACACTTAGTCACTTAATGTAAAATTATTTTTAAGCCAAATTAAAAAGGAAATTGTTCTTATCGCGACATCTATACAACTTTCTTAGTAACACTTAGTCACTTAATGTAAAATATACAATCTTTCAAGAACTCCGAGCGAAGCTCGGTCGCCCAGGTACTAAAATATAAATATTAAACATAAGTTTTGTTTCGTTAAAATACTTTAAAACGTTATTTCCTTGATAATTACCTTTATTTAATAATCATAAACTTTTTTTGAAAAGTTCATTACGATGCAATTCAATAGTTTATTCTATGCCTTATAGGAGTGATATTTGGGCATAGTTTGCTTTGTCAACTTCGTGAAGTTCATTACCACAAATTACGTGAATCTTTGGCAAAATATTTAGAATTTTTACTAGCTTGTGTTATTATTAGATTAATTACAGATCTATTCAAGGTAATAAGAACTATAAGTACTTTAGAAGCCCGAAATAATATTTAATTTACCAATTTGAGGAAAATACTTGAAAATACCCAAAGTAGAAGATACGTACAATTTATCTGTTCTTTTTATGCACATTATATCGACAATAATGATGTATTTTTTTAGAAAACAAAAGAACGATTATTATCTTTCCTTTATTATTTATGACCTATTACCATTTCTCAGTACGTAAGCAGGATGTTGTCTTACGGTAAAGGAAAACGTTGTGAGGAAACCTGCATGTCTATCAGAACCTAGCAAGTTTTCGGAAGACATGTGAAGTCCGCCAACCAACACTTGGCCAGCGTGGTGTATGGTAGGGCAGTGCGTAGAAGATCAATATTAAAATGCCCAGAATACAAGGAGGGTCAGCTTACAGTATGCTTAGAATTTTCTTTAGCAGACTCCCTGTCAGAACCCAATTATATCATATCTATCGCTTTATTTCAGTTTTAAAACCAGTACTTTAACTATAATTTTAAAATTATAATAGTTATTTTTACTTGTTTGAAGGTTATTTTTTAATCATTTGATATTTTATAAGCATTAAGCAGTTTTAATATTATGATGATGTAATGTCTATGATTATAATATTATAGTAGCTGAAGGCTATCGTTTTCGTATGTTACTTGATGCGATACGTTTTTGACGGAAAAGAAAGTTCACTTTCATAGTTCTTTAGGTAGTCATTAGAAATATCCTGTAGCCTCATATATTTTTAGTTTAAATGTGATACAAAAGGTATGAACTTTTTATTTTAATATATTCATTTTACGGGACTCTTCGTAAAGATCTACGGTTTGTAGGAAAAAGTAAAAAAAACAAAACTCATGATATGGCAAGTATAAATAAAAGAAATAAATCTAATAATTAATTATAACATGAAAATTACTAAATTACTAAATAACTTAATTATAAAAAAAATAAACCAAAGTATGAAAAAAATTCTTCAAGCCTTAGTCCACCACGCTGGCCAAGTGCGGATTGGCGGACTTCACATGTCTTTCGAAAACTTGCTAGGTTCTCTCAGACATGCAGGTTTCCTCACGATGTTTTCCTTCACCGTAAAGCAAGTGGTAATCAAGTTAGAAAATGATTCGCACATGAAAATATCAGAGGTGCGAGACCCGGGATTTGAACCCGCTTCACTCGGTTTCCCAAGTGAGCGCGTTACCACTGGGCTACTACTGTATATATTATGTTAGCATGTACGGCTGCACATCCTGAGGTCCTGGGTTCGAGTCCCGGGTCGGGCCAAGTTTAGTTATTGAGTCTTTCTGTATAGTAAGCCTCAGTAACAGCCCGGAGTTGGGAAGTTGGCGGTGTTTCACCCCCGTGCCTCGGAGAGCACGTAAAGCCGTCGGTCCTGCCCTTAACTCTCACCGGTCGTGTCGAGTAGTCGTCCCACTGGAGTATGAGAGTGACAGGAATAGAGAGTGCACTTGTGTCTGCGCGTATACTTGTGCACTATAATATCTCCTGCGCAGTTGGCTAGTCTCAATGAGATTGGCCGCCGTGGCCGGAATCAGTCAGGAGAACATCATATATTATGTATATATTATTTATATATTTAGATATACGCGTATAATTATATTAAATAGCTTTACTTTGTGATAATAAAACTAAACTGTGCTTTCTTTTAAATTAAATGTTGATTCTCAAATTATTATATATATATTATTATATACATATATATTATTATATATTATTTTCTATTATCTACAATAAAAAATATTCTTGTCATTATGTTTGTAAAGGATGATTTTTTTTAATATTCAGTTGGTTTTGATGATACACACACACAAACACGTGTGCGCCAGATACATAATTTTTTTTATAAAATTTTAAATTATCAACCATCCAACCAACCATCCAACCATCATATACGAATATTATTCTTAATACAACAGATACAACCAGTAATTTATTAAGATATATGGATGTATGTACGTATGCACTTTACATCCGACTTAAGTCAGTGACGATAATTTTACATAAAATCAATAATATAAATAAAAGATACTAATCGATAAATATTAGCAATTATAAAACATATTGATTTTAATCATTTAGTATTGTATATGAGTGCAAGTTATTATAGCAATTTATTTACAACTTTTAATATACTATGTTAATAATAGTCACAGATTCCGTCATCACGCGGAATATTTCTAAGAAATTTGCTTATTTTGCGTCATTAAACGTTTAAATAGCTGGAAAGTATTTATTAAATGCGAAGTTAAACTTTAACCACATATCGATTCAAAAGTAATATCCAAAAACAATGTATGGCTAAATAAGATTTACATTATAATCAAGTATTCTTTAGTTTTATCAGATTTGTGCATTTTTGCGAATTAACATATTCTTTGAACAATGAAATAAATAAAGTATATTATGCACTTTTTTGCATTAAATTATTATTAAAGACGGCGGTATCCTAAAAAATAATATAAGGAAGTAAGCTGAAATTTACTGTTACATTGAGATTAATTTGATTATTATGTAGTTTAGAAAATACAAGTACAGTACAATTACAATACAGTACAAATTTTAAATTATTAGAAGAAATTAACGAATCGCTAAGGGAGTGGTAGCACAATGGTAACGCCTATGGGGAAAGCCAAGTGAAGCGGGTTCAAACCCAGGTCTCGCACCTCTGATATTTTTATTTGCATTTCATTTTCAACATGATTACCATTCGCCTTACGGCGAAGATTAATATCATGAGGAAATACTTTCTTAAATTTACGCGAATATTTGACATTTTAAATAAAACTATCTTTTCGGATTATTGATGACCATGATTGCTGTAAAGCATTCGAAACGTCGGAAACCAAAAATCAAAATAAATCCGCGAAATAATCCGAAAAGATAGTTTTATTTATCATGAGGAAACCTCAAAAATCAACGAGAAACAAATTAGTTCTACAAAATCAGGTACACCTGCACTAGGTCAGTGCCATAGACTAAGACGGATTCGCCAAAGCTGGAGCAGGAGGTAGATGACTCAGGAGGCCTTTGCCCAGTAGTGAGACGTTAAAAAGGGCTAAACTTTAATCGAATTATTTAACCAAAGAAGGGAGAATAATAAATTAAACGTCGAAACTTTTATTAAAAGACAAGATTTTTTAAAACAAGTTATATACCTATACAACACCCATCATTAAATGATTAAATCCCATCATTAAAAATAGTTACATACCACAATAATATTGCATTGTCACCAAAAATACACCTAGTGTCAAATTTATGGCTTAAGTGGATTTCTTTAAGCATAAAAAATAAAATAAAAAAATAAAAATTAGAAAATTCGACCGACAACCCTATTTTCCTCGTAATAGTAAATCTATTATTTATACTAGACAGATTTGATTCCATTGTTATTTGTCGTGCACGTACATGCAAAATTTAAAAGCATTGTCTGCATATTATGTATGCTAATTATTATTTACTTTTATTTAACTTGTGTTGTAGTAGAAGCCAAATTAACAGTTTTCTGATTTCCTTCTTGTACATTATATTATTATTCTCTCCCTCCTTTTCTCCATCCTATATAACCCAACTACTCCCTTTTACTTAAAAGAAGGATCTGATTCTGGTAAACAACTTAGGTCTCAGAGTGACAACCGTCTGAAATTACCACCTTGCACCTCAAATTTTTATGGTAACTCTTTTACGGTTAAAGCTGCAAAGCTATGGAACATGCTCCCTCGCAATATTCGCCATTCAAAATCACTGGATATTTTTAAACGTCGTCTAACTAATTACTATCTTTCTTTGTAGATAAAGTTTTTATATATATTTAAAACGTATGTATTTATTATATATGTATTTTTGTATGTATATGTATAATGTATATATGTATGTATATATTTGAGCCTGTATATATAATATTATTGTACTGTCCTACTTACGGTTTTCATTAATCCTTTCACCAGAGGTTGTCTGTAAGAAATTGCTCATAGCAATAAGACCGCCTTTGCATGCCTTTTTTATGTATCTTTCTCTTTGATTTTATGTATTTTTCTTGTGTGTGCAATAAAGTATTTATAAATAAATAAATAAAAAATAAAATTAGTATATATGTATATTATATATGTATGTAAGTGGCATTATGTGTACGTTTATTATATTAACATAATTTTATATAATCATTAACGGTTAGTATGGAATTGATAGACTATATATTATAGTACATACTCGTATATATAAATATATATAGGTATGATTCAGTTCCAAAACTCTTTCTTGAAAAATGATTGATTTCTTATACAAATTTCATCCCCCTTTTACCCCCTTAAGGGATGATTTCCGGGACAAAAACTATCTATGACCTTCCCAGGGTCTCAAACTATCTTTATAGCAAAATTTCATCCAAAACAAACTCACACACTTACAAACTTTACCTCTTTATAATATAGAAGATTATCATATCAACAGATTATGAAAGTCTAAAACATTGTAAATAATCATTAAGAATCGTAGGAACGTCTATAGAGCAGTAAAGCTTAGCAAGTGGCATTTTACTATTCCATTTACATACCAGTTGTGAATCTCCCATTTCACATTTTAATGTCTTCGTAATTAATATTGCTGTTGCTGTTCGCTTACATCTGTGAAGCTACAAAAAAGTGTTTTTTTTTCACAAATACTCATCAAAACAAAAAAAATGCATTCCGTTCTTAGTATTGTACTTAATTTTATAAATGACTGTCTCATTAGTCTAGGTCTCGCTGTACTGTCTCGCTAGTATGTACAGCTACGTACGAGTATCTAGAGGTCTTGTGTTGCCGCCCTACTTTTTATATAAATCGGTTTAGCCTTTTTAGAGGAAAAACATCATCAAATACACACACACGGTTAACGAACTAATTATACAATTTTAGGATTTATTTAGGAATGATCTGCCTTACTTTTTCTTTCAATTTGAGTTTGGTACTTAAATTATACGTTCGCGCAGTTATCAATCAATGAATTGTTGTGATTTTTCGCATTAACATAGTTTATTTAAAGGTTGATATAGACTTCTTCTACTATTTTTTTAACTTATTGTTAAGTTGTAAGTATGTAATATATACTATAAAGAATATTAAAAAAAAACATAAACGTACTATGGCTATATCTTATGGTGTCACTAATTTTTTACATATTCTACCTGAAAAGGCCAATAATGAGGAAAATGCTTATAAGAAAAAATATTTATTTAAATATATACTGTATACATATTATCTGTGCTGCATTACTATGAAAGTGTGTGGAGTTAAGATATGTTCACTCGTATGCAAGATAGCTATCATGATGTATGGAAAATATTGAGTAGCAGCTCAACAAAAAATGCAAGTGTTGAGTGACATCCCTCGTCTGGAAATTCATAATATTCTCTTAAATAAACTTGACTGTACTTCTTAGAAAAGTTCATTTTCTACAATCGATATCGATGTTAGTGGAAACATATGTACTCAGCCCTATTTAACACCATACTGCTGGTTATAGGCTCTCATTTAGGTTGTTAGGTTCTCTAGGAATATACAGATTTCCCCACGATGTATTTCTACACAGTAAGGCAAGAGTTAATTATGTTGAAACTAATTCACACTTGAAAATATCATACATGTCACATCTTTTTTGAACCCAGATTTTAAAACCGGTAGGTACTTGTTTTTTCAAGCAAGCAAATATATGTGTACTAGCTCTGTCCGCGGCTCCGCTTGTAGTCTATTTATGTATGACAGTTTCGATCCTAAAAGTCGTAGCGTTATATTAGATAATAACCTCCCTCCATAATAGGGTTGTCAAAAAAATTAAATCAAATCGGACTGGTACTTTCAGAATTAGCGCGTTCAAACAAAGAAACAAACAAACTTATTATTAATATAAAACCTAGAGCACAAGGACTAATATATATTATGTTTAAATAAATAAATATGTTGGGACATTAACACACAGCACCATCTAGTTCCATGGAAATCTACGAGGCTTGTGTTATGGATACCAGATAGTTGATACACTACACATATATAACTTTAAATACATACATATTATACCCATGTACACATACATATACCCATGACTGCAGTAAAAATATTCGTGTTCACAAATGAATGCCCGCAGCGGGACACGAACCCGCGAACTCTGGCACTACAAACTGAGCCAAACGTGTCACCGAAACAACAAGGAGGAATAAATGAATATGATTATAAGTATTTATTGATTTTGCTTGTATTTTGATAATCTCTATAAGTACTGAATAAATTTTTTACTTATGCTCACCCCCGCTTCGCTCAGGTTCGTCCCTAGGTACGCTTTAATTTTTTTAATTTAATTAAATCTTGGAAGTCGATTATAACCTACTTGCGTGTAAAAGTTGGATAGTAATACAAAATAATTTGTTACCATCGAGTCGATTTGATGATAAAGAAAGGAAAAAAAGGACCTAGATAGTAAAATTATTAAATAGGCTAGGCTACTTGTAAAATCTTATAGTTTGGGCTCATCTATACTAATATTATAAAGCTGGAGAGTTTGTTTGTTTGTTTCGTTGAACACACTAATCTCAGGAACTACTAATCCAATTTGATTTTTTTTATAGCTCGTTAACTGAGGAAGGCTTAGACTATCATCCCAGAAAAGTGTACGGTTCCCGTGGGATAGATTTCTTTTAGTATATAATCGGTCTATTATAATCGGCCAAAAACATGTCTTCTTGAATTTAAAAAAAAACAGTTATTTGGGCTTAATATCGCGTAAAGAGTCGCATGAACTTAAAATGGAGCTATTTAAAAATTAATATTTAAGTTTTATTTATAAGAAATAATATTATAAAAAATAAAAATATTGTTTAAGTTAACATTTATTGAGATTTTAAGTGACAGGTGGTTTTCTGAGCACCTGCATTCTAATGTGATTCTGAATCCATAGTATTAGCTAATGAATAAATAAATAATCTTCTAGCGTATCCTTTTTTGGATTATTATGATTGGATATTTAATTATTTATTAATTATAAATATAAAATTATAAGACAAAAATTAACAAACGTATTAGTGTATAAAAATGGCAGATGTCGAATTCGTATAGCAATAATATATTGGTGCCTTCATCTATACAACAACAATGAAATGCTATCAGTGAGTAAGCGTATTACTTGATAAACTGGACTGGATTTGGGATCGAACTGGCCGGAAATCGGGGAATTCGTGCCAAACTGAAAGTGCTTTTTTCTATACAATTTTTGAATGACTTCAAATATAACGAATTTTTAAATTAGGACGGGACAAAGTAGTTCAGGACATCTAGTGTCTCAGAAATTGTAGATTTTAGTTCTACAGATCGTTAGCTTAGTTATTTGTATTTGTTTAATACATCTATAGGCACATTTTGTTTTTAACTTTAACCATATAATAAAAAATAACATTCTTAATTTTTATTAATAATAAAAGCTAAATTATTTACAACAAGTGACTCATGCTCGCTTCGCTCGCGTTCGTCCCTAGGTAAGTTTTCACGGTTAGCTATGTTTATACATAAATAGTCGCTTGTTACTTCTAAGATATTTATTTAAGTTATATAGCGATTTACGTTACGTACGTACGTTATTGCGGATATGCCGTACGCGTATTTTGTTCACAATTTCATGGGGTTTTTTTTTCGCGGAACCCTGATTATTTTTCTAAAATAAAAGTAGCTTAAGTTACTCCTTATAACAGCAGCTATCTGCCAGTGAAAGTCCCGTCAAAATCGGTCCAGCCGTTTCGGAGATTAGTCGGAACAAACAGACAGACAGACAGGCAAAAATTGTAAAAAATGGTGTTTTGGTATATGTACCGTGTATACATCCATATGCATTTAGTAAAAAGCGGTTATTTTAATATTACAAACAGACACTGCAATTTTATTTATTTGTTTAGATTTTCTCGATTATTGTTAATAAAACATAAATTTAATTACGTTTATTGCACCTCTAATTCCCTTTTTTTCTTCTACATCTGTCTAACGCGTTAGTTAAAAATAGTGGGCAGATGGCGTTTAATTGAAAAGGTCACCTCATATCTACCGTATTTTATATTCATATATGGATAATAAGGAGTAAAGCATTTTTTAATAAAAAAAACACCATAGCTGATACCACTTCCTATTAAAATTCAGTACCTTTATACATCCGTATGTCCGATTGTTTTATACCAATTAATTGTACGAGAATATATTTATTTACGTCTTTTAGCTTCAAAGGTCATACTATCATTTCAATAGATAAGTTTTATTTTTTATATTACAAGCATATCTAGTCTAATGTATAGTGTTTATATTCAAAATATGTACAGGAACAGGACAATTGTAACGTACTTAACAAGGAGTTAAAGTGAGCTTATGTTATGGATCTTTAAGAAATAGAGCTTAAAATATTGAAGAGGTTAACAAATTATAATTAAGTAAATATATTGTCTATAACACCTACAAACATAGAGATAGATGCAAGTTCCTTTATATTTAGCGATAGCGCAATCAAAACGTGGATATACTAGTGTAATACGAAAAATAGTTTTCAAAATTTTAAATAAGATATAAAGTTGCTTCCACACTGACCAAGTATTTTTTAATAATAGGTATATATTTTTTATAAATATATTATTTTCATTTACAGATGCAGACGTAAATTAAACTGTGCAGGAGATGTATTAGTTCACAAGAGAGAGAAAACCTAAATACACTTGACCGGTGGTAGGACTCTGATAAGCCTGAGGAGTCAGACTGGATGGGTACTACCCCTTATCTATTTATCCCGTCAAGCAACAAAAATTGCAATGTTGTGTTTCGTTTGAGGATTAAGGTAGCCAGCGCAATTATAAGCAAGAGGTATATAATCTTAGTCCTCACAGTGACAACGCACCTGCGGTTCTGTATTTTTGTTACATTAAACCTAAGTGCATGAACCGTAGGTGTTCTGGACGACAGGTACCGCTTTCCATCAGGTGGGCTGTCTGCTCGTTTATCGCTGAGCGCAATAAAAAACACTCCTCATATTCACTGTTATAGTCAGTGATAAATATACATACATATATAACCAGAGGATTGGCAATCCGATTAAACCATTAAGAAATGGTATACACATGATAGCTTCATATGCTCTCCAAGGCACGGTGTGTAAACTCAAATATAACAGCTTCCCAAATACGGACTCTTACTTAAGATGTTTCTTTATTTGAAAAAACCCAATACATATAATTCTTGTATCCATCCTTTTGTTAACACAAAGCCCAATAAAAAGCGTAAGAACTTTCTGTAATATTAGTGCTTAACATATTTAGTTAGACAAGTCTTTGTATTGATCTCTTAATGTTTTTCTATGAAGTATCCTTTGAATGCCACTTTTTGAGTAAAAAAATGAAAGATTATACAAATTGCGTTAATATGCTTGAAATGGTAGAATTTATTTAAGATTAATAAAAAGTGCATCCGACAGAAGCAGTCATATTTATCAAAACGGATTGTTCACAGCTAGTACAGGTTTCTTAATTATATATCTCTTTTATCGAACATAGCGTGGGTTCGATGCCCTATCAAGGGTACATCTCTTAGCTGGATCATTTCTCCTGAGAAAAATTATAAATGCCAGGTGAAAACAGGTTAAGGAGTCGCATTGATAATTTTGCTAATTATGAATTAATGGCTTATTGTGTATTTGTAAAACCAATCGGAATTTTTTACTTCAGTTTAACGTTTATTATATACATTAATATGTTAATGTTGAATGCACTGTTATTTATTATAAGAATATTATTAATTATATATTCGAAAATGAGTTTGTTCGTTTTCGCTTCTTTATCGTGATTTTTTTGCTTAAAGATACTGTGTGGGAAGAGATATAGTATATGTATATTATCTAGACACGTCTAGGTCTTAGAGTTGCGCTTGAGCAAACCAAGGGTGAGACAGTAGATTTAAAATAAAAACATATTTATTGTTACTTTTATATATAAACAACATAAGTAAACAACCTTTAAAGGAAATGCTTTAAAGGTATGCGTACATTTTATTATCTAGCAATATAAAAAAAACCAATGTGTCAGCAAGCTGGTTGCATTTCTGTTTAGAATAAGTTAAACTAATTAGATGATACAGGAAGTAACCTGACAGTCACCTGTAGAAGTAATTATATCGATATGTTATTGATTCGCTGATTTTTTTTTCAAGACTAAATAATCTAACGCCATATAAGCACTTATTAATTTTTTGCTTACGACAGAATAATACGTTAAACCGATCGCAGTAAACAAGTAGATACATAAATCAGCAGGAAAATAATAAACAAAGTTTAATTTTAACTTATTTTTTAACGAAGTATATTATACTTAGCATACATGTATTTCTTTCTCTTAAACTTGTATGGGTTAGGACAAACAAGAAATAAAACAAAAATTGATTTTCATATCCTACGATTGGGATGTTATTATTCTACCCGTACGCCATACACAATTTTTTTTCTGAGATTCAGTGACAAACGAGCAGACAGACTACCTGATGGAAAACAGTAGATATCTGTCGCCCATAACACCTACGGTTCATGCACTTAGGTTTTAGGTAAAAAAATGCAGAGTCGCAGGTGCGTTGTCATTGTGAGGACTAAGATGATATGCCTCTTGCCTGTAATTGCGCTGACTACCTTATCTTTCAAACCGGAACACAACAATGAAATCATTGTTGCTTGGCGGCAGAAATAGATAACCCATGGGGGTGGTACCCATCCAGTCGGACTCCTCAGGCTTAACAGAGTCCTACCACCGGTTAAAATATGCATACATGCATACAATATAAATATATACATGAATTGCTAGCTTAAGGCACGAAATAGGGAAAAATCTTGAAAGGTATGGTTATAATACTATAACTTATAACTCTTAAAAAGTTTTAGTATCCGATTTTTGGAATTTTCTTAAACAAACATATCAGTTCGTCTTTATGTGCTTTAAAATTCGTAGATATGTATTAAGATACAATTAAATATATATAAAACAAATTAATTATTAATTTAATAGATAAAATTTATCTTTGTTACATCTAGATCAATAATCCGATCCGTTATAGGCTTTCGTTTTTTTTTAGAAATTCCAAAGCAGGGTCTGATTACGGCCAAGATTTACGAAGAATGTAGGAATCCAGTTCCACTTGAAGCATATGATCTGTTGGTCGATCGTGTATTACCTACTTGATAGTTTTCATGGAGGTCTTCTTAATTTTATCCGGTCAGGAGATCTGAAGATGGAAATAGATATAAAAATTAATATCATTTAAAAATTCAATCGATATCTGTAATATAGTGAATCCAAATATATAGTTTTTGCTCACTTTGCTATGAGGTCAGATATTATTCGTCCGTGAGTCACCATTAGTAATTGTGAACTATGTGGATGCTAAGATGCTTGTGCAAAGTCACATTAAAAAATATTAAATTAAACTAAATTAAAAAAAAAATGCATTAAATTATTATAATTTTTTATTGAACATCATTAGTCTACCACCAATTCGGAAAGAAAAGTCAGTCCTGAGATAAATTGGCGAAAAAAATGCAGGGGGACTTAAATTATAATATACTAGCGACACCCTCGCATCGCTCGGGTTCGGCCCTAGGTACGTATAATATATGTCTATAATCTATGTCTGTCCGTTCAGCCGTTCTGATATTTAATAACTATTTAAATAATACCACAATATTGAACAGGATTCATAATAATACGAGTCTATATGAGTAATTTTCCTTATTTTTAATGAAAAACAATCTCTTTTGTATTACGTAAGTAGCAGTTATCTTAAGGATGCACATTGCACATGTATGTATTTATTAAAAAGTAATAAGGAATAAGGATTCGCTACTTTAAATAAAGTTCAATGTCAGAAATAGTATTAACAATAAATAAATATAACATACTAGTATCGCAATTTTGTTTGTATACTCGTTAATGCAAAATCTTACTTATATCTATGTATAATATATACTAATATTATAAATGTGAAAGTTTGTGAGTATGGATGTTTGTTACTCTTTCACGCCAGAACGGCTGAACGTATCTGGATGAAATTGGGCAGAGATAGATTATATTCTGGAATAATACATAGGGTATTTTTCATCTCAGAAAATGTAACGTTCCCGTGGGATGGATTTGTTTATGTCTTTCTGGAGGCAAACCCAAGCGAAGCGAGGGTGAGCCGCTCGTAGTCATATAAATAAACTATGTTCGTGCCTTGTGGTTTCAATTTCCCCTTACTGTACAAAATGTGAGTGACTACAGGCGTCAGGCTAATTTGACGAGCTAAGAATTTGAAGACATAAGAATTCGGCGCATTAAGTATTTGACATTTTGATTAATGTTTAACTTCACTATATTTGACGAGTGCCTGCGCAGTCGTGTATAGATGTAATTTTTAGTAACAACTTTATTTTATGACTATATAAATTACCTCAATTTCTTTTTTTTTTTTTATGTTGGGACATTAACACACAACACCATCTAGTTCCATGGTAGGCTACGAAGGCTTGTGTTATGGATACTAGATAGTTGATACACTACATATATAACTTTAAATACATACATATTATAAATATAAACACCCATGACTAGAGTACAAATATTCGCGCTCACACAAATGAATGCCCCCAGCGGGACTCGAACCCGCGACCGCTGGCACAGCAAGTAGGGTCACTACACACTGAGCTAAACGTGTCGTCAATTTCTTAACAATTTTAACGTAAAATGCTATACTTATTTGTTATTACAAAAGAAAAACTTAAACTTGATTAATTTCAATAAGAAATTAAGAAGAAAAAGCTATTTAGCTTGGTACCAATTTCTTATAACGATTCAATTTTGTTCACTCTAATATAACCATTATAAGTTTTAAAGCAACATTATAAGGGAATTTCAAATAATTATAGCCTTTCAAAGAAAATTATCTTATGTAATATATTGTCCTTCATTGTAACGTGACCAATTACGTTTCTTAAACACTTAATGCATTCATAAATACAGGTTTGACGATATTCTCATAATATACGGTCATTTTGTCTCAGAACGTTAATTTTTTTTTTTTATATATATATTAACCTGTTTTTTTTTATTTACGTATTAAATAAGGCTAAACTATTTACTTATACTTTACCATGTTTTTATTTAGTTGTTTTCATGTCAGTCGCTTATCAGTCAGTGTCACGCAAAAAATAACCTATACATATAATAAAATTTTAACTGAATCGAATCTGTATCGTCCGTCCGTCCGTCCGTCCGTAGGATACTTTTTACTGGAGGAAAATATATTCTCATCTCCAATAACTTTTTAAAAAAAAATAAAAACCGACTTCCAGGCACTGAAAAGTAAAAAATAACTAAACGGGGGTTTTCATTTAGAATAGATACTTAATCAGATATTTTCGAAGTCGGTGTGCTTTGATTTGTTTTGGCTGGCACCGACTTCGAAAAAATCTGATTAAGTATCTATTCTAAATGAAAACCCCCGTTTAGTTATTTTTTACTTTTCAGTGCCTGGAAGTCGGTTTTTATTTTTTTTTAAAAGTTATTATTTTTCCATTTTTAGTGTAGACGTATCATCAATACAAATTAATCAAGCCCAAACACCAGGTAATTGCTGTAAATCGTTGAGGAGTTCCCTCGACTATCTTTCGGATGCATCATCAGATCGACTCCAGACCTTCATTAAATAGTAGTGCTTTAAAATACCTAATGAAAATGTTATCAAACGCACTAGTCGCCGCTACAATTTTCGAAAGTTCCCCTCTATTTCTCTGGGATCCCATCATCAGATCTTGGTTTCCTTATCATGGTACCACTCTTGGGATATCTTCTTTCCAACAAAAAAAGAATTATCAAAATCGGTTCATAAACGACGAAAAAATGCCCGAACAAACATAAAAAAAAATATATACGGTCGAATTGAGAACCTCCTCCTTTTTTTGGAAGTCGGTTAAAAAAATCTATAGTAACCATTAAAATGTACCTAGGGACAAACCTGAGCGGAGCAAGGGTGAGTTGCTAGCCATAAAATAATTATTATTAAAAAAAATAATTTTTACCAAGTTTTTAAAATAGTCTTTACAACATTTGAAAAGGCGTACAAAAATTAAGAAATGATTATTATAAAGACAAAAGTTTCACTATATAAGTAGTTTGAGAAGTAATTAGTCTTGTACTGTATCTTCGTAAAGAAACTTCTTTTCTTAATAACGATATTAATATACAGTATGCCACGGGACCGGCTTAAAAAAACAGAAAAATATATTTTACGCCCGCTGCATAAAATGCCTGCGTGTAAACCTGGTTTTGTAACTTACCGTATTTTCTGTACTAAAACTCTATTTGGCCTCACATTAAGAAATATGACCGTTTGGCGACAAAGAATACTTCGAGTTGATTAATCGTTTTTCCGTACTTAATGTATGGGAAAAGTTTTAGCAATTTCTGTCATTTCTAGTACTCATACCTTAAATGGCCCCATAGAGTCTTTTGATCTCTACATAAAAATAAAATCGATTGAGATAAAAAATTTTTTTTTGGTATTTTAACATTTTTTTTCGCTGACTTTATTTTTTTTTTAAATCTGTGAATACAGTTCAGAATATCTCAAAAAGTTATGTATGGTCACCTAGGAACGTTTTTCTGTAACTATAACAGTTAAGGTACATACCTGCCCTTACTGTCCCGTCTCAAAAATCCACCCTGTACATCATACAATTAGTATAATTTATTTCACAACCTCATATATGTATGTGGGATTTGCGATCATTATGATATTTGGGGACACGTTTGGCTCAGTTTGTAGTGACCCTACTTGCTGTGCTAGCGGTCGTGGGTTCGAGTGCCGCTGGAGGCGTTCATTTATATGATGAGCACAAATGCTTGTACTCTAGTCATGGGTATTTATATTTATATTCTGTATGTACTTACCATGAAACTAGATATTGCTGGTGTTGTCCTAACATGTTTATTTTATATTAAAAGTAAAAGGAAATGTATGATATTATTTTAAGAAAATAAAAGATAAGAAGGATAATTTGTCATAACGGTGGCAGTACTATAACCATAAACATTGTTTTCTGTAATTTTAATAGAATAAAAGTCAAAATGTTATTAAGTGCTTTTATTTGCATTCCTGGATCTTGCAAATATCTATCTATGGTATGGATTTGATGGAAAGTACTTAGAAATTTATATCCAAAATATTCTACGTCTTTACTAACTTACTAAGTATGAAAAATTGTCCTTAATCGACATCCTGTTTATTAAAAAGTATAATTGCAGCGATCATCTAATTTTAAAACTACATAACACATGCCTAGAGAAGTGATAGCGAAATTAACGATATATCTAGACAGGTGGTATACTATATTGGTACTGCAATATGCTTCTGAGTAATTAGCAAGCGGTTTAATCCTGCTTGGGAGGCTGGAGTAACGGGTAAATAAAGTCAGTTTCTGTGCATAAGATGGCGGAATTCTGAATAACAGTTTATATATAGAAGAAAAGTATATATATTTAAAATTTAAATTGTGTGTCTGTATCAAATTAGCTACCTCATGTTGAGATTAAATTGTTATGATTAATATATATATATATAGATATATATATATATATATATATATATATATATATATATATATATATATATATATATATATATATATATATACCTATGTATATTATATTTTAAAGAAGATTTTTCTAATAAAATCTTAGCAAAGCGAGAGCGGATGTCTAATAGTGATAAGGTATATTAAAATCATCATCAGCGAATCATTTCTAACATGATTACCACTTGCCTTACGGTGAAGGAAAACATCGTGAGGAAACCTGCATGTCTGAGAGAACCTAGCAAGTTTTCGAAAGACATGTGAAGTTCGCCAACCCGCACTTGGCCAGCGTGGTGGACTATGGCCTGATCCCCCTCGTATTGAAGGGAGGCCCGTGCCCAGCAGTGGGACGTTAGAAAGGGCTGAATACATACATACATATTAAAATGTCAAAATGTTAGGATGTAATATATTCTAGTCCAAAGAGTATTTATGTATTAATACTACTATGGGATGAAATAAACATGTGAGCGATACCCATCCATTATTTGAAACCCTGACATTTACTATTTTAGAAATTATACAAGTTGATAAATAATTATTAGATGACTCCTAATTGGGCTAGTGATTTTTAATATTATTTTACGGAAGTATTTTAAATTAATGAGTAATATGTTAATTTTATTGAAGTATATCTTAGAAAGGTCAGAAAATTCTGTATCCTTTTTTTAATGTCTCCCACAATCTTTATGAATTATTATAGAGGAAAAAAATTACAAATAGTAGACAAAGAAGTTCTTATTAGAGTTTTTTAGTAATAGCATGACAAAAACGAAATTATTATAATATTTTTTACAGAGTTTGAATAAAATAATGCTTTGAAATAAGCTAGTACATCGATAAAATACGTTAACTGCGAGTTAAGTAGATTAGCGTACGATGGGTGTTTACCTTGTTTTGGGGGGCGGTAAACATTTCAAACTTTAACCTATTATGGTTCAAAAGAAGTGTAATTTAGGAAAACAGAGTGACGATGTGACTTAGTAAGTACTCCGGTTTTACCCTTTACTCCGGAACTTTAAGAGGATTGTGAAGTGCCGATACACGGCGCGAGTAGGTTTTTAAGAAAATGCTATCTGTTTCATATCGCTCGCTTTGCCAACCCTTATGGTGCGATAGAGAGAGTTGCAAATTTTAGAGGCAATTACCTACATTCCTGTTTGAAATATTGTTTTGGGCGATAACGTTTTTACCCCCCTAAACATTTAAGAAATGAGACAATTTTGGTTTCATTAGATTCAGTACACCTTAATCTAGGTCTGTACGTTTTCCTTTTTTAACCGACTTCCAAAAAAAGGAGGAGGTTCTCAATTCGACCGTATATTTTTTTTTTTTTTTTTTTTTTTATGTTTGTTCGGGCATTTTTTCGTCGTTTATGAACCGATTTTAATAATTCTTTTTTTGTTGGAAAGGAGATATCCCAAGAGTGGTACCATGATAAGGAAACCAGGATCTGATGATGGGATCCCAGAGAAATCGAGGGGAACTTTTGAAAATTGTAGCGGCGACTAGTGCGTTTGTTAACGTTTTCATTAGGTATTTTAAAGCACTACTATGTGATGAAGGTCTAGAGTCGATCTGATGATGCATCCGAAAGATAGTCGAGGGAACTCCTCAACGATTTACAGCAATTACCTGGTGTTTGGGCTTGATTAATTTGTATTGATGATACGTCTACACTAAAAATGGAAAAATAATAACTTTTTAAAAAAAAATAAAAACCGACTTCCAGGCACTGAAAAATAAAAAATAAGTAAACGGGGGTTTTCATTTAGAATAGATACTTAATCAGATTTTTTCGAAGTCGGTGCCAGCCAATACAAGTCAAAGCACACCGACTTCGAAAATATCTGATTAAGTATCTATTCTAAATGAAAACCCCCGTTTACTTATTTTTTATTTTTCAGTGCCTGGAAGTCGGTTTTTATTTTTTTTTAAAAAGTTATTTAGTAATTCAGTTTAGTTTAATTATAAAAAAATAAAAACGCTCGAGGAAGTTTTTACGTCAAAAATACAGATATTTAGATGCTAATAACTTCTATCATACGCAATATTTCTTTAAAATAAAAACGTACGGACCTAGTTTTTCATTATATCTACAACATTTCCAAAAATTATGAAAATTAGACTATGTTAATGGGGGGGAAAACGTTATCGCTTTTTGTATGGAAATTTACTTTTTTTATTTAGCTTCACAATCCTCTTAAAACGAATGAAGCTAAACAGAAAAATACGCTTTCCGCCCCGCTTTTCCTTTATAACCTCTCCATCTAAGGTTGTCAATCGATCGCATCGTCACCGGATGTAATCGGCCATCTGCACTTTAGGTCTGGAAATAAAACAACTAATTTACTGATGATTAATAAGCCTATGTCTTTGTCACCTGTATGCACCTTTACCTAAATGGATACATATGCTTAGCAATATATGCATTGTTAACATTCTTATATATCTGTTCATTAAAAAAATATATTATTTATATATTTTTTTTCAATTTTCAATAAAATATGTAGTATGGATATGGTGCTAAATTTGTCTTTGTGTTTGCTTTGGAACCAGTGAATTGAATGGATTCAAGCTTCTGAGGTTTTCATGTGTGAAATAAAGAGAAGGAAAGCATATAAGGAAACCTTCATATCTGAGAGAAACTAGAGGCGTATTAAAGAAGCAAGCTGTCATTGTAAAATTGTATTCGTTCGTACGAAAGCGCCACGTGGATACGTTACGTATTTTAAAAAATGTATTGAAATGAAAGATAATAAATATGTCATTCCCATATATCTCTGTTTTTGTGACTTGTTCCTTAACAATTGTAGCATAATATATTGTATAAACCCGCTATAGGTTTCAATAGAATAGTGTGAAGTCAACCAGCCTGCACGTCTTGGCGGTTATGGTCGATTATAGCAATATGCTCTTTGCATTGAAAATCTGTGACCATCAGAGACATGTCAAAAGAGCTAAATTATCAATTCCTCGTAATTTGAGTAAAATATTCTTAAATATTAATTAAGTATTCTAAAATTTGTAGTTCTCAATGATATATTTTTTTTAAATCATGGTTGTAACGGTTTATATGCACAGACCTTCTAAAGAATTCACCATGATTAATCTGATTGAGATGAAATGAAATCTTTGGAAGCTGTTTGGATTTTAAGGAAAACATTAAAAATTGCGAGAATTAACATTTTGATTAAATAAACGCAGAAAATAATTTGATTATAAATTGAAGTAATAACTTATACTACGGGACTTAACGTATGAATAAGTGGCTATATACCTTGTTAGTCTGCCCGTGACCACGGCTGGTGCAATCCAGTCGAAACGTCGGGAACATGGTATATAGCCTCTTATTCACGCGTTTAGTTCCGTAGTATAGTTATGATATAAATATGAAACGCGATAATTTAAAAAGTTATATAAATTGATAACCCTATGTAATAACCCTATGTTACCTTATATGGTACGCACATGAGGTGTGGACACTTTTATTTTATTATGTATACTTTTAGATATTTTTATTACTATTGTACTTTTTATGTAAAGTTACTTACTTCTTGCGTCTTCGCATTTCTTGACGTAAATGTTTATAAAAAATAACTTAGTTATTTTATTTATGTTAGTTATTTAACTACTTATATAAAAAATATATATACAATCGTGTATAACACATAATTTTTAAAGACGATATGTGATTAATATATAACTGTAAAGATAGGGAGTCAGTAGAACAATTTGTGTCAATGATCAGAGTGTAGAAGACTGAATACAAGCATCGACGGCATAGACTATAAGAACTTAGAATTGTAACGAATTCAACTCTGACTGACCCATTGTTTACAAACGAAAAAAAAAACCATTTAATATCCACCATGATCACCAAAGTCTATATTACAGTTTATGGAGCATTATCAGAAAAAAGGCTGTGAGAGACGATCTGACACAAGTAAACCTGTGAGGGTTGCATTTCTTCTGCGAATACGCAAACACTCTAATACCATACAACCAAAATTTTTGGTTTTCCTTTGTTACTAAACTTTATTAATCTTCTTAATTTGACAAACTAAGAAGGCTGTAAAAAAACAGTTTTTACTGAATAAAACAATAGTGAAAAAAAGCAGTCATTTTTCAGTCAAAATAATTAGATGTACAATTATTATATGTTCAGTTGACGTCATAGGAACTTTTAAATTTTTAATAGTATCATAAGTGATCATGGCACGAGGAGCCGCAGGTGAACACTAGTATGTGGAATAATAAGCCGATAAAAATATATTAAAGTTGAATAAACTTAAATCTAAAAATATCGAAACCGTCGAAAGGAAACAGGTGACAGAAAATTTATCTTGTTTTCTAACGGTACAAGCATCTTTCCTATAAAAGGCTATATCAAAAGGCATGTGTCTCATTACAAAGAAGTCTTTATGAATAACTCTCTATCTATATTCGCACAGGTGTTAGTGTTTTTTCCCACGTAGGGTCACAAAGACCACCAAGTTGCAAGGTGGCAACGTAATTAAACGTCGATGGTTAGATCTATCGATTTTTTACATTTTTAATATAGTAATGAGTACCTATTGATACTATTACATGTAGTATTGTATTCAGCCTTTTTTAAACGTCCCACTGCGGGGCACGGGCTTTTCTTCAATATTTGAAGTATTGACTCTCAGACAAAAGTTAAAATTTCTACGTTTATAACAATATTCATTTTGTGTTTTTTAAGACTAAGTGAAAAATATTTTTGAAAAACACCCTCAAGTAAAAAAATAAATGTTACATTCGTTAGCATAATAAGAGCTATTGAGTCCATGATTTCTCATGGGCTCAATGTCAAATTGACATTCGAAGAAAATTTATAGGTATCAGTTAAAAATGGAAACTTTCTTCAAAGATCGTTTTTATAAAAATGTTTTCATCTCTTATTTTCTTGTCTTTAAAGCGGTTAATTAATAACCGAAATATTATTTTATATATTTTATGCATGCTTTATTAGATTTACCTACACGAAATATTTGTCAATTTAAACAAATATTTTCGGATTTTTTAGCGGACTTATTTTGAATTGTTTCCTAGCGTTTCCCGTGAGCATGGTTTAGACATTCCATATGTTAGGAATGTTATGTCAAAAATAAAAATAATAAAGAAAGACAGTTTTATTTAAAGTATAGGTATTACAATCAATTATAAAATTAAAACAAAACGGCAAGACTTACTTCATTTTTTCATATATATGACATTGTAATTTTCCTTTACACGTATATACGTATGTAATACATAACACTACATATTATGCTTTTAATTATTTACTTAAATAAGTACCTGTTAGTTATTATACCTATTGGTTTACTAAAAAAAATATAAAAAATAGCTTTAATTACGAAAACATGCAATAGTAGTACTACTTGTAATCAAAATAATCCTTCACTAGCTGTGTAATTATTAACGATGTTATTAATATTGTACATTTAGAAAAATTGCTCTGCTCTATAGATAAATAGCGTAATAGTAGGTAATAACTATAAAACGTGTGGTCTGTATATATTAAACTTTTAAAATTTATATCCCATATTAATATTATAAATACAAAAGTTTGGATGGATGAATGTTTGTTATTCAATTTCGCCAGAACGGCTAATCGGATTAAAATGAAATTTGGTACAAAGGTATATTATAGTCTGGAATAGTAAGTACATAAGCTACTTTTTATCCCGGAAAAATATAGGGTTTTTCTATCTATATATATATAGGGTTTTTATATCTATATACGTCGGTGCGGTACGGTACGTTTTAATTTTTTTGAGCGGAACCCTTATTCTTTTTCTAAAATAAAAGTTGCCTTAGTTATTTCTTATAATATCAGCTATCTGCCAGTGAAAGTTTCGTCAAAATTAGACCAGCCATTTTGGAGATTAGCTGGAATCAACAGACAGACAAAAAATTAAAAATTGATTTTTTCTTATAAATACCGAATATGTATAATTTCATAAACATTTATTTAAAAAGCTATTATTTGTTACAAACAGATATTTCAATTTTATTTATTGTGTCTTCTTCTTCTTCAAGTTCCTCTCCATTATTGAAGGTCAGCAGTCATCCTGCTAAATTCTTCTTTGTTCAGCTAGCTCGCTAGCATGAACAAACAAATTGTTATTGTTATTCTTATATGTATAGATTCCATCTAAAAACATTTTTTTAGGAGCCTGTAGTTTGAAATTTGGCACGAGAATTGGAACTTTGGTGCCTCGTAAAGAACGTAATGGCTTCGATTCTGCGTTTTCTCTCCGGTCAACTTAACCTAACAAACAAAATCACTGCGTTATATTAAAAACATCAATCACCTGCTTTAAAAGACCAGTATTTGCCAATACAGCTTGCCAAAGCTTAAATTATAACTATACTAGGGACTAACCCTCGCTTCGCTTCAGGTTTGTCCCTAGACAGAAACAAATGGGAACCGTATATTTTTTCGGGATGATATATAGTCTAAAGCCTTTCTCAATAAATGGACTATCCAACACATAAAGAATTTTTCAATTCCAACCAGTAGTTCCTGAGATTAGCGCGTTAAACCAAACAAGCAAACAAACTCTTCAGCTTTATAAAATTATTATATTATATATTATATACAAATAAAATATAGATAAAAAAATATATATGGTACAAATTTTTAAATTAGAAAAGAAAATGTCCCATATTAATCTGGAGGCGGTCGTTAATGGCTACAACATATGTATGTACACAGTTTTATGCTAATGTGTTCTTTATCTAATCTAATACCTTTAAACGAGCAATTCTTGTATATTTAAATTCTAAATTTATTACATATTCTATAGATAACATTGTTTTATATGTCGAAAATTCAATTTTTCTCTGTCAAATATTTAAGATAATTAAAATAAAATCATTTTCATGTGTTATATACATTCTACATATACACACATTCAGCCCTTTTTAACGTCTCACTGCTGGGCACGTAACCCACCACGCTGGTCAAGTGCGAGTTGGCAGATTTTACATATCTTTAGAAAACTTGTAAGATTCTCTCAAACATGCAGGTTTCCTCTTGATGATTTCCTTCACAGTAAGGCAAGCGGTAATCATATTGGAAATGATTCGCATATGTAAATGTCAGAGGTGCGAGATCCGGGATTTGAACCCGCTTTACTTGGTTACCAAAGTGAGCGCGATACCACTGGGTTACCACTGCTTTCTGGCTAGTTTACCTCTACCTTCTAATTATGTTCTTGTACTTTTAAATAAATACATAAGTAAATAAATGATTAAAACAAAATCCTAACCTAACCTAACCTTCACAGCACAATGTAAACTGATGCCAATCTTTGTGTGTTTGTGAATTTATTTTAATTATTTCCTGCTCATAAATTAAAAATATATTGCTTTATACGTTATAAAATCTGAACTACTGTAGAGACTTAAAGAAAAATAAATAAAAGTTTTTATATAATTACACATTAATTTATAATTCTATAAACTGCAAGAATATTATTTTGCAAAGAATATTTTTATTCATTATAATTTTGCCAGTAACTTATCGAATATAATTGTTGTAGATGCTTTTATTTACCAATCTCAAAAAGAGTGAGGCAATCAATTCTGCTGTATGTTTTTTATGTATGTATTCAGCCCTTTTTAATGTCCTACTGCTGGGCACGGGCCTCCCTTCAATACAAGGGAATCAGGCCATAGTCCACCACGCTGGCCAAGTGCGGATTGGCGAACTTCACATATCTTTCGAAAACTTGCTAGGTTTTCTTAGACATGCAGGTTTCCTCATGACGTTTTCCTTCACCGTAAGGCAAGTGGTAATCATGTTAGAAATGATTCGAACATGAAAATATCAGAGGTGCGAGACCCGAGATTAGAACCCGCTTCACTCGGTTTCCCAAGCGAGCGCGTTACCATTGGGCTACCACTGCCTTACCATTGTGCTACCACTGCTTTAATGCTTCTATGTTATTTTGCTTTTTTTATGTATATTATGCGATATTTTCGACAATTATGATATGATTTAAATGATTCTTAATAAATAGCTTATGATAGGATAGGAGGACTCGTGGCCAATTTAGGCTATGGTGGCCAATCACTGAAATTAACCAACTGCACAGGAGATGTTATAGTGCACAAGTGTACACGTAGACACAAAGTGAAATCTCTATTCCTGTCATTATCATCCTCCGGTGAGACGACTACTAGACGACGGCTAGTGAGAAATCAAGGTGTAACACCGCTAACTTCCCAACTCCGGGCTGTTAATCAAACTTTCTCAACAGAAACACTCAGTAACAAGACTGAGCCCGACCCGGGACTCAAACCCAGGAGATACAGGCGTATATGCTAGCTACAAGACCATAGAGTTAGTTAAATAAGTTGTAAGTAAAGATTGACACCGCTTTAAATTGAATAGTAAAACTAGCGACTCACCCTCGCTTCACTCAGATTCTTCCCTAGGTTGCTTCCCCATACAAACTTTCACCCCCATTTTCACCCCCTTAAGGAATGATTTCCGGAAAAAACTATCTTCTGTCCTTCCCAGGGTCTCAAACTTTCTCTTACCAAATTTCATCTAAATCGGTTCAGTACTTTCGGAGCATGTTCAATACAAACAAACAAAACAACAATTTTTTCCTCTTTATAAGATTACAATAGATGAAGGGGTTATACCTCCTACCCCTAAAAGAAGAATGATCACACCTAAGAGTGCAATAAATAATAAAGTGGTTTTCATTTGTTGTACATCTTAGTTGTACATCTTAAACCAAATATTGAATAATATATTAATATTCCACGGGAATTAAATGTTACATTACAAATAGAATTCTATGAATCTCCGTCGTTCCGTTCAAGAAACTTTTGCTATGTAACAATTACATCTACACAGTTACTGCGTAAAATAGATAGATTAACAAACCAACAGACATATTTTCTTGGTTAAATTATTAAGAAGCAGTAAGGACAGTCATGCAACAATGTTGCTACTGTTGTTATTAGCATTTAAAATCAATATTAACTTTATAGGTTTCCATTAGGTATCGCATCATGTCGATGGTCTGTCAAGGCAGATTGTTTATTCGCAATGAAAGCCTCTCTCATACGTGTTGGAGTGCAAAATTGATTAAAAAAAAGTGAATCGTAGTTCAAGATCAAGGTACGCTTCCCACGGTTGAGAACACCTGTGTCCTGCTATCAACTAGAGCTACGACTATAGTACATTCTATAAAAGAACCTGCAATTTTTCTCCATTATTAAGTACCTACTTATTTGTATAACTCTCCACAATATATTTTTATTAATAAGATAATTTGGTGTAAATTAATGTATTTTTTTATTTTTTAATAATAATAATCATCTTAGCGATTAATTATATCATATAATCGATTTTATGCTATGTAAGTGAAAACGGATACCGGAATATTATTTCAAATATGTATATCGCACATAAATAATAAAATGTAAATCTAAATAATTGTGCAGTCTCAATTAATTTTTTTATGTAACATACAAAAATAGTATTTGAATACTAAATTAATTCATAGTTTTTTTGCACTGTGTATGTTAGACAGATATTTTATTAAACAAAAAGTTCTAAGCAAATGGTGCACGTTCGATAAAATATATAATTTTATATAAAAACTGATAAATGTTTACGATAAATTTATTTATTTATATACTTATAAATATCACATAAACATATGTTTAGTTCATTAGATATACATACATTATACACCCAACCTTAAGAGACTACCTGCATGACAAGAATGTAGCTCAGAAGGAATACAACTTTTTTTAAAGACTAGCAGAATCCGCGGCTTCACCTGCGTTCAATCTACAAAAAAACCCTTTGGCTTTATGTTACATAGCACTATGTATTTATATAATATATATAGTTTTAGAATAATGATAAAATTGATTTAAATGATTCTTAATAAATAGCTTATGATAAGATAGGAGGACTCGTGGCCAATTTAGGCTATGGTAGCCAATCACTGAAATTAACCAACTGCACAGAAGATGTTATAGTGCAGAAGTGTACACGTAGACACAAAGTGAAATCTCTATTTCTGTCATTATCATCTGTCATTATCTATAATATCTGCACGATTTGTTAACATTTATGATTACTGCTCCGCTTTCTAGGGTAGTAGCTTGATGATATAATATAGCCAGTAACCTTCCTCTATAAAAGGGCTATGTAATGCAAAAAGAATTTTTCTAATCGGATTAGTAGTTTCTGAGTTTAGTGCGGATGGACGGACGGACGAACGAACGAACGAACGAACGAACGAGCGAACGAACGAACGAGCGAGCGAACGAACTAACAAACAAATAAACTCTGCCTCTTTATAATATTAGTATAGATTACTAATTTATTGCAATCATAGGCTATTATCTCGCCTTATTATTATCTTAGACATTATGTAATTGATTAATTTTTCTAATCGTTTAAAATTAATATAAATGCCTTTGTCCATTAAAGAATAACTATCTACTTGGGAGTCGTGTAATGAAATTCAATTATTATATAGTTAGAAAATAATACAGTATTCCTAATTGAATGCATAATGTCGCTCAGGGAAATACCTACATTGATTGATATAATGTAAATAATATATAGATTTTAACTCCATAAGTAGTTTTGTTGTTGTTGCAGTGGTAGCCCAGTGGTAACGCGCTCGCTTGGGAAACCGAGTGAAGCGGGTTCAAATCCCGGATCTCGCACCTCTGATATTTTCATGTGCGAATCATTTTCTAACTTGATTACCACTTGCCTTACGGTGAAGGAAAACGTCGTGAGGAAACCTGCATGTCTGAGAGAACCTAGCAAGTTTTCGAAAGACATGTGAAGTCCGCCAATCCGCACTTGGCCAGCGTGGTAGACTATGGCCTGATTCCCCTCGTCTTGAAGGGAGGCCCGTGCCCAGCAGTGGGACGTTAAAAAGGGCTGAATACAAGTAGTTTTGATATAAATAATATTATGAACTTGTATGAGTCAAACAATGACACCAGAAAAATCGCTCTGACCTAAAAATAATAAAAAAGATTCATACAAGTATGAAAATTCTTGGAGGCTACTTTTTTAAAGAAGGGAGATTTTTTTATAAGATTTTTTTGTTTGTATATTAATCCCAGAAACTACCGAATTAATTCTGAAAATCTTCGATCGAATCTTCATCGATCTTTTTTATAGTAATATATAGGTATAGACTAGGTTAGTTATTTATGGTACTTGAGAAAAATCGGTAATTTACATAGGCTGTACGTAAACAGAGCATGAGCTCTATAATAAGTATATTATTTATATAATATATTGTTAGTAAATTTTTGAATGAGTCGGTGCACTCTAAATATTCGTATGTACTATATTGGCGAATAGCTCGATAACGCAGCATTAACTGCAATTATAAGAACAGTACAAGTAACCCGCTCGTCCAGTTTGTGTAACGGTACTTCACGGAGAAGCTGATAGGTAGTGTATAAGTTATAAGAGATAGCATACAAAATAATTGTTTAAACCTTGAATATTCATATTTTCTCTAAAATATTGCATATGTTTTCTCTAAAATGTATGAGGTAGTACCTTCGCTATATCCATCTCGGAATATGTACATACATATTATGTACTTGGAAAAAATAAGGGCAATTGCTACGATTGCTGAATAGTCTTTTTTTTTCATATTTTCTATTGCCATTAATTTCATAGTGCTTAGGTAAAATGTCTAAAATCATTCAAGAATAAAAACCTAAATATGTGGAAATGATTTTAGATAACATCTTGTCTAAGTGTAAACCCCCATAAAGACACTTATTACAATCGTCAAAATGGCTGTCTGATAATATTTATTTGAGATGGAATTAAACTTAAGAATTAGAAAAATTAAAGTATGATATCTTTTATTGAATTAAATTAGTTGATTTTAGAAAAAAATTAAGTTCCAGCCTTTTTAAATGTATAGTCTATTGGATCCATAAGTTACGATAAAACCTTTAGAACTGTCCCTAATTTTCGTATAATAGAATATATAGGGCGTAGCAAAAATAAATTACATATAAAAAGCTTATAATATACACCATTCATAATAACGAATGTGAGGCAAAAACAAGATTTTGTCAGGGCGATCATTAAGGCTCAGCGGATGCGCGGGCGCAAGTAACGTTAATTGGAATATTTCATTTCTCCTTTTTTTCTCTCTTTTAATATCACTAGTATTAGTATTAGTAAACCTTATCGAGATCAATAGTCTACACGCAATCAACATAAAATAGCGCGTTCGCCCAACATCTGTTATTGTAAAAAACATGAATAGGAGATTATTTGTTTTTGTACTGAATATTTTAGGGCTCATATATTTAGATTTGTATTTATGTATCAGCTGTTCCCTATCGATTCGCAATTTCATAGATATAGTCTGCCAATCTCTGTTTTTTTTTATTAAAATAGCTCGGGTAATACGAGATAAGATTGAATGTTTAATAACTTTTAGTTTTATGTACACGTTTCAATTATTTAAATCACCTTTTGCTGAATTACCATGTTTCTGATACTGTGATTATAAAGTATAAAATAAATGAATCTTTGTAATAATAAAACGGGAGTCAGAAATTCTAGTCTATTTATTAAAATTCAAATGATAAAAATATTACTAGGGCACAGTGTCATCGTTATAATTGCAACTGATATGACTTTTTACTTAATCGTACGTTCAGAAGTTATTCTTCTGTTTTAAAAAAAACCCTATGCTTTACAAAAATGATAAATAAAACAATTTATCACTATATAGTATAAAACAAATTCGATTCCTGCTCTCTGTCTGTCCTTATGTATGTTTAGATCTTTAAAACTACGCAACGGATTTTGATGCGGTTTTTTTAATAGATAAAGTGATTCAAGACGAAGGTTTATATGTATAATGCATGTAGCATATTATAGTATAGAAAAGCCAATAAATTCAAAGATTTGTATTTCATACTAACCGTTAAAACATACCTAGGGACGAACTCAAGCGAAGCTAGTTGAATAATAAAAGTAAGGTGGTTCATTGGAATGCAATTATTGATACAAAGAAAGTTATTAATAAATAATGTCGAAATTTAATTTTTAAGGCTGAGATCAGAGGCTGAATTCCAATTATTTTTTATTTATTTATAAATACTTTATTACACACATAAAGATAACACATAAAATGAAAAGAAAAAGAAAGATAACAAAAGGCATGCAGAAGCGGTCTTATTGCTATGAGCAATCTTTGGTGAAACGATTAATGAAACCGTTAGCAGGACGATATAATTAATATTACATATAAACATGCTCAAGTATATATATATATATATATATATATATATATATATATATATATATATATATATATATATATATATATATATATATATATAGTCCAACTGATCACGGTGATACGGTGATGTAGCAGCTAGCATTCGGATATATTCGGACGGCCTGAGTTTGAGTCCCAGATGCGACCAAGTTTAGTTATTGAGTTTTTCTGTTAAAAATATCCAAGTGATAGCCCGGAGTTGAGAAGTTGATGGTGTTTCACTCATTAGAATTTGAGAGTGAAAGGTATAAAGAACACTCTCTATCTACCTGTGCATACAGGCGCGGACCAAAGGGAAAGGTCACAGGGACATGTCCTCCCAAAATCATACAAAATTTCCTAAGTGTGTGGTGTCTACAATCGATGTTTACGACGGTGATATATAAAGACTTGCTGAAAATTCTGGCAACTCTTCCTATAAGCGGTGTGACATTAGAGAGATCATTTTCTACGCTAAGGCGTGTAAAAAGTTGGTTGAGAGCAAACATGTTAGAAGAGAGGTTGACAGGTTTAGCTCTTCTAAATATTCATCCAGAGATAGCTTCAGACGTCTCAAATTTATCAAACGATTTACCAATAAAAATAGAATACTTCCATTTGTTGTATAATGTGTACAATAAAATTGTGTATTGTGCAATAAAGTCTAATTTATTCGACACATTGTATTATTATTAGTGACTCCAAAAATTCAGGCTGCGACCGCGTTTACGCATACACTTGTGCACTATAATATCTTCAGCACGGTTGGCTGGTCTCAGAGAGATTGGCCACCGTATCCGAAATTAGCCAGCAAGACATCATCAGTGTCCATGTAGGCTAATTGTTGGAAATTTTGCTCTTGTACATCTATATCCTTTAACGTATCTATAAAAAATGAATATAAACATATTCATCCTTAATGAAACTAATACTTAAACTACTTGTAACAAATTAAGTCATTAATTTATACGTTACAAATGAACTGCAGAACCTGTTTTTAGATTATAATGGACGCACGATATCAATCAAACAACTAACAAACAAAACTGTGACAGTCTCAATAAATCTTTTAACTATAAAACTAATCTTATTAAATTCAGACATTATTCTAATGTATTGTAAATAAAATTGTTTTATATCTATTATATTATGCGTTACGCTCGATATTTTATGTTCTGACTTGTATGTGACTGGTAAGTTGTTACAGAACTTATACTTTAAAGATCCTTATTTATAAAAATACATACTAGTGTTCTCCCAGCGGTCGAATTTCGCATAATGTTTTGGTATGCTTGTAAATACGTCACGAAAATTGTAACGTTACGGGCAAGGCGAATGTTTGTTGCCATGGTAACCGTTGTTATTGTCTGACAAATGATATATGATATTATATTCTTTCCATAAATGATATTCTATAAATATATGATTGCAATATGCCTAATATGCGTTATTTTTAGTATCTCACCTATCCTAATTATTAAAAACATAAATTGATTTTCATAAAGACGATAGGAGTACCGATAAACTACAGAAGTTTTACTTCTTGCGCGTGTACGCATTCATACACGCACTCTTAAATTTTTTTAATGATAAAAATAAAGCTCGTAAATAGCAACTAAACAAAAAAAAAGGGAAAACCGGTTGAAAAACCGAGGAGAAAAAGCTACTGAACTGTTTTGCCTTTACCTATCTATATAAAAAAAACCTAATTGATTCCGAAAAAATATTTATTGCTAACAGTAAAATTCGTCCGCGTGTCCGTTAAAACGTAACTAGGGACGAACTCGAGCGGAGAGAGGATAAGTCGACACTTATAAAATTATTCAATGCTTGAAGGTATGTTGCAAGTTATGGGTAATTCACATATAGCTAAATAAAGTTAAAATATTCTACTCGTATATATGTATTTCTAAGAATATAATTACAAATAAAGTTAGTGTTAAAGCAGTGTTGATGATACCAAAGTCTAACAAACACATTGTCTGTTTGTCTGCCTGCGTACCTTCTGGGAGGGTTGAAGTGATTTTAACAAAAGTTTTACTTCCAATGGAGCTTATACCCTCCATCCCTGTAAACTTTTTGAGTTAAAAATGTTAAAAAACAGCTTTATTCTTTTTGAATAGACTTTTACGGGGGATACCTGAGTGTCTTATATTATATAGTTTGAATTTATTTTAGTTTAATAGGTTTTATGATAGTAAGCTATCACTTTTTAAATATTACTTATTTATTAAAGTGATGTTATTTTTTTTTCACTTAAAATATGATTTTTTAAACATTTTTTAAAGATTGTAAAAGTTTTTGATTCCTTAATACATTTAGGCAATTCATTGTATAATTTGGCTCCCTCGTACATTATATTTTTTTACCGTAAGTAGTTCTAGGCATTCTTAAAAAGATATTATTTGCTTGTCTTGTTACTCCTTTTTGAAGTAAATCCATTGATTCACTAAAACAAGCTACAGCTAATCTTCGTACATAAAAAAGTTCTTTTTCAAAAAACTATATAAATGTAAATTTTTCTTAAAAAAAGTAAGAAACATACTAACAAACTTTCGTATTTATAATATTAGTAACATTTATAACCACGTGATATGTAAAATAAGTAGTTAAATTTATTAATAAGCGTATTAAAAACGAATAAAATAAATCAAATTCAATACTTCTTTTCACTACTGTCAGTCAGATACCACATAAGGCTGTTTTCATTAGACGTATAATAGATGTAAATTATTTTATTCTTACACGATTGATATTATAATGAAATACAATCAACTTTTTATTGTTTGCTTATGAAATAATTATGATCGAGATAGCCATTGGTTTCAACGTTTAACTTATGAATGTGTTAAGTTAAAAAACTTAAATAAAACCTGCAAGAATTTATTGCAATTATCTGCATTCCTATTGACAATAAATACGAAGTAGTTGGTGTAAAAACGTTTATTATTTATTTCCTTAACAGCAGCATGTATGGACAAAACTAATTTTTCTCTATAATAATATTAGTAATGATTTATTATTAATGAAGCTGTAGGCTTTATATATTATAAAATGGATATTAGTACGTAATTATGTCTTATATGATATTCTGTTTGATTTTATTACTGTACTTATGATATTGTTGAGTTGAGATATATGTATAGTAACTTATGTATAAAACCTTAACTTTTAAAACCTTTTCTTTCACAGATTATTAAAATATGAGTTAAATTTTCATCGAAATAAGGTCGTATTAAGATGTATGTGTATTTTTTTTTAATTTTCTTAAATTTTTCATCTAACCGTACATCTAAAAATAAGAGTAAAAAATAAATATTACAAAATTAACTAATTCTAGTCAATATAATATTGTTTTATGTAAATAATTCATTGTCAAGTTAAGTCCTTAACGTAACTAAACAACGTAAACTATATTAAATTATAAACACTATAGAAACAGTTGAAAAAAACCATCTCAACTGTAAATAACACGTAATAAGTACCTATAATTAATGTTATTACTACCGACCTTGGCTGATTTCTATCGTACATGCAAATTGGATGCAAACGCTTCCTCGCTCTTGAAAGTAGAAAAGTATAATTATACAGAACAATGGGTGGAATAAAATGATTGTGTTAATGATATCATATCTAGTTTATTATTTGTTTTACGTAAATCTTGCTTAATACCTTTTTAACGCAATCTTTTTAATGACTTATAATTTTACTTCCTCTAATTCTCAAAATCTCAAGATTTGGCCATAATAACCTCCTGTCCGGTATCGGCTACGTAGGAGATATTATACTACTCGTGGTGTATTGATATACCAATAGTAAATTATAATTATATTTTAAATGGCTAACTGTTGAGTTTCTCGCCGGCTCTTCTCAGCAAAACCGCCTTCCGAGCCGATGGTAGATTCCTCACGGACTACACTGACATTTAATTTAAATTTAAAATGTAAAATTGACGATTCAAAAGTGCTTGTAAAAGTCTATTTAAATAAAGTATATTTTGATTTTGAGGCATGTGGGTTAAGATTCATTTTTTCTTAAAGTAAAATAATTCATTTACTGAGTAACATTTTTTTTTTAATTTAAATTTTCATTTTATTTTTTAAAACTGTAATCTAAACACAAACAGTGCAACAAAAACCATGTATGATTTATCTGTGCACTGCGATATACTTATATTAAAAAATAAAAAAAAAGCGGGTAGTACTTTATTACGCCGTATTATTTATTATATTCTTATATATATTAAGTCCTTTTCAACGTCCCACGGCTGGACGCGAACCTCTCTTCAATACGAGGGGGCTCAGGCCATAGTCTACCACGCTGGCCAAGTGCGGGTTGGTGGACATTATGTTTTTAATCCAATCCAATTATGATTTTAAGTTTTAACTTTAAAAGTAATAAATAATTTATTATTAAATACCTATAGGATGATTAGGTTATTGATGTATTATTTAGTACATTTGCCAATATGTATTTTTAATTTCTTTTTATAAAACTTCATTGATTTGTCACTTTTAATATTATTTGGTGATTGATTTTATAGTATTGCACCTTCAAACATAATAAATTATTTACCGTGAAACATAATTGAACTATCTAATTTTTTCACTCTTAAACTCCGGTGGGATGACAATTCGGTGAATGATCAAGCTCAGGGCTATTGCTTGTACTCCGAGACACGAGAGTAAGAAAGAAATCCGAAACTAAAACGAGATAATGTATATACTTGGCCTGACTAAGACTTGAACTTAAGACTTGTGGATCTGCAACTCTATATGGCTACTAGACCAACGAGGCAGTCAAATCTAATGTAGTTTACAAAGGCGTCGTTGAAAAACACCATCTAGCGTGTGATGTTTTAACTTCGGCGGAAACTGTAGTACGAAATACACTTTACATGAAAACTTGTAGTAAATTAAAAAAAATATAGCTATAGATAATAATAAAATTAAAAGAAAAACAGGCATTTTATTAATAAAGAAGTCATTTATACAGTTTTTGCAATGTTTCGATTTGCATCGTCAATTTTGATATTCATATATTATCGTCAAATTTGATTTTAATATGGACACCCAAATATGCATTCTCTTTCCAAATAAATTCAAAAGTGAAGAATGAGTCGATTAAAATATTATAAACAATATATCAAATATATTTTAACCAAAGCTCTGTGACACCCATCTTGCGCTTAATACGTATAAAATTCGATTCTCACGAAATGATAGTATAAATGTAAAAGTTACTATGGCTCACATCTTTTCACGCTTAAACCACTGAAGATATTTTGATAGAATTTTGCAAAGACGTAGATCATAGCCTACTGATCTTTGTCTTACTTACCACGAGAGCGAAACCGCGGGCAAAAACTAGTATTATACAAATAGTCCTAAGCCTTAGGATAATAGAAAACTTAAATGTATTTGTTCTGAGAAGTCAACGTCAAGTTATATATATATATATATATATATATATATATATATATATATATATATATATATATATATATATATATATATATATATATATATATAACTTGACGTTATATATAATTAAGGTTTAAAATTATTTTTTAAACCACAATAAATATGAATTATTTTTTTAACATGACACCAACCATTATATCGTAGTAATCGATATTTTACTCGCATACGAAGGTTACTATTCTACGCGCGTATGTAGAGACATCTACTGGCAAATTTATTGAACTACTTATCTAACAATAAATTATAAAAAATACTATCAATGAAATATTTTTAATTATATATTCTATCTGTATATATAGTTTTAAAACATTAACATATTAGACGTACGAAAAAAAAGAAAAAAAGATATAATTTTTGATAAGATTCGAACCCAATACTTTCACTCACATACAGAACAATATTTTCATCGGTACTTTCGACTGGGAGCGTGGCGTCTCCTGTAATCCGGCTACTCGGAGGTCGGGCACGGAGGATGACTTGAGGTCGGGAGTCCTGGTGCTGCGTGGCCCATGTTGACTGGACGTCCACACTAAGCCTGGTGTTAATATGGACCCCCCGGAGGAGTCTGGGGGGTGCAGGTTCACTAAGGAGGGGCGAACCGGGCCAGGGGGGTAACCCAGCAGCCAAAAGTCCCCGCATCGGGCAGTAGTGGGATAGCGGCCGGGAGTGGGCGCGCAGTAACAGCCCGACCAATACAGTCAGACCCGTTCCTTTTTGAATTGTTATTCTATATATTTTTTTATATATACTTTAAAACTTGCCAATACCAATTTAAGAAGAAATATATTTTTGAATTATTTGACTCTAAAATATTCAATTATAGATAATATCAACAAAAAATAAAAGTCTAGTTCAAAAATAATTTAAAATAGATTTTGTATTACTAAAATAAAATATATAGTACAATATTGGTAATATTAAATATATTAATTAAATCTAGATAATTCAAAACACCTTTATAATTTGGTTTGAAATTTCCGAAATTAATTGCATGACAAGCGAACTTAATAATTAACTTAACTTATAGTAAAAACATCAAACCGACACAATGGAAAATTTTTAATTGCGAATCTACTGACTTTAAAAATATTAGATGATTGATGGGATAAATTTCTTAGAGATGAGATATTTTCTCGCAGTAAAAAGTATTCTATATGTTGACCCGAATAACCAGCTATCGTCGTATCAAATTTCATCAAATCTGTCCAGTAGTTTTCTGGTTGATGCGACAGACAGACAGACAAAAATTCTAAAAACTATAGATTTGGCCGCTGTATCGATTATAATGACTATTTCAATAAGATTTTCCAAAAAATATTTAATGTACAGATTCGACTCAGTTAGAATTTTATTATATGTATAGATAATACGTACCTAGTATCCACGATTATTACAACAGCTACATTCAAGTTCAGCTACATTCAATAAAATTATGAGTACATTAATATAACTATGAAGATTTATTTCAAACAAGCGACTCACCCTCGTTTCGCTCGGGTTCGTCCCTAGGTACGTTTTACCGGTAAGTAAGGAATAGAAAAACTTTATGAAAAAAAAAAAAACAAATCTATCCCACGGGAACCGTACATTTATAATATAATAAATGATAAAATAGTATGAATTTAAGGATAAAAAGTAACCTATGTACTGTACCAGACTATAATCTATCTCTGTGCCAAATTTCATCTAGATCCGTTCAGCCGTTCTGGCGTGATTGAGTAACAAACATCCATCCATCCAAACTTTCGAATTTATAATGGTACCTAGTACAATTCCATTATGAGATTGTGGAGATAAAAATCGCGATTATTCCTAAACTATAATATATTCAATATTATACTTGGCTAATCTCAGTGATGGTAAGTGGCCTGACAAAAATCAGTCAAAAAGATGTACTAAATAACATATAGACACTTATTGCTAATACATACTTACATACTACATGTATTCAGCCCTTTTTAACGTCCCACTGCTGGGCACGGGCCTCCCTTCAAGACGAGGGGGATCAGGCCATAGTCCACCACGCTGGGCAAGTGCGGATTGGCGGACTTCACATGTCTTTCGAAAACTTGCTAGGTTCTCTCGAACATGCAGGTTTCCTCACGATGTTTTCCTTCACCGTAAGGCAAGTGGTAATCAAGTTAGAAAATGATTCGCACATGAAAATATCAGAGGTGCGAGACCCGGGATTTGAACCCGCTTCACTCGGTTTCCCAATCGAGCGCGTTACCACTGGGCTGCCACTGCCATACATACTACATACTTAATACGAAAGTATAGATGGAGGGCATGCATCCATACTTTCACATTTATAATATTTATGGGATTGAAGAATACGTTTATGTTATGTAATATTTTCTATTGTTACATCTTTAAGAGTTCCAAGACACGCAAATACGAGGAAAGTTGCACACGATTGCAAACATCTTTGATAAATGTATTTCCTGTCTTTGACATCGGAAAAACATTATAATATTATTCTTGACTGTATTTTTGTTTAGGTATATTCTTGATAAAAAAAACTGATACGTGTACTTGGCTCGTTTCGAGACTCGAACCCAGAATCTCTCAGATTTGCAGCTGCACATAGGCACTTGACCAACGTGGCAAAAAACACAAAAACTATAAATATTTTAACTTAATTTAACTTTTTTTATAAAACAAAATGTAACGAAAAAATAATTGAATTCCTATTTCAAAATTAATCTGAATTAAAACTTTAATGCCACCCAATAAACAAAATTTAATGTTATTGCAAATTTTTTGTTATGGTTTTATTAATTTTTGTTTTGCATCTAAATACTATTAAATTTTATGAATGATATATATCAAAAATACTAACAACTTAATAGCTATTATATAAATTAAATTGCATTATTTACATTATATTATAATTTAATAATAAGTTTTTTATATGGAATTAAAGCTAATATAATGAAAATTATTTGATTGCCTTATGTCTTTATTTGAATTTTTGCACGCATAGCTGTTATAGGCTGGACTCTATAGTCCAGTAAAATAATGTATATTATTGTCAATATCTCTCCTTCTCTTTCTCTCTCTCTCTCTCTCTCTCACACACACACACACACACACACACACACACAGGATCTGTGCGTATCTTATAAACATTTAGAAGGAGGTACGAGGAATGAATCTGCTACCATTATAATAGAAATAATGTTTTTGACATTTAAGCAGATTGCAGAGTCGTGAGTGTACATTGCGTAATTGTTACCAAAAATACACATTTGTAAAAAAGTTGGTAATTTGACATAAAACCCCACATTTAATACTACTTAAGTATCTATTATATGCTCACCTTGTGTACAGTTAAAAAAAGTTTGGTCTGTGGGAAAGACCTCGCTTACGTACGTACCTTTTTCCGTCGGCAAATAAGAAATAATCTTAACCAAATACGAATAACATTCGACCTTAGCGTGACTCCGTTTAGTATCTACACGTACGACATTGCCACACAAACACACAGACAGACAAGCATTCTTTGTATACGTCTAGTCGCTAACCTTGAATGTGATGAACGATTTTTTAGCACCAAAAAAATCGCGTCCGGTGAATTTGCCTAACTTTTTGTGAACACTTCTTAGAAGTTAGGTTTAGGTAATACATTCCAAGCGCGAATTATAGCCGTATGCTTTTAGATGCCATAATTTTACGGAGATAATAATCTAAGTATAGGCGGTGTTTGTTGTCTCGTGTTGGGCTACCGATTTTAAAGGTTGCCTAATTAATAAGAAATCTTTCTAGGAAAAGTGGGTTTTTAATTAATAATAATTTACTTACAAGATGATGTAACCGAAAAGAAATTCTCAAGTACAAAATAAAATTTTCAACTGTTTTAACTTTGTATGCAATGTGATTTATTATATTTACTCACTAGCGACTCACCCTCGTTTCACTCGGGATCTTCCCTAAGTACGTTTTAATACTTTTTAACGGAACTCTAATGCTTTTTCTAAAAAAAGTAGTCTAAGTTACTCGTTATAACATCAGGTATCTGCCAATGAAATTCCCGTCAAAATCGGTCCAGCCGTTTCGGAGATTAGCCGGAACAAACAGACAGACAAAAATGTTAAAAATTGTGTTTTTTCTTATAAGTACCGTATAAAATTTCATATGCATTTAGTAAAAAGCTGATATTTTGACATTACAAACAGACACTTCAATTTTATTTATCTGTATAGATTTTTTTTAATAATCTGACATATGATCGAGACAAAAAATTTCTATGGATCATACCATTTTCACATTGGCTTTGTTAAAATAAAATGGATATCTCATTCAGGAAGTTATTACACAGAAAATACATATAACTATATTTGACGGCACGTTTGGCTCAGTTTGTAGTGACCCTACTTTCTGCGCCAGTGGTCGCGGGTTCGAGTCCCGCTGGGGGCATTCATTTGTGTGATGAGCACGAATGTTTGTACTCTAGTCATGGGTGTATATATTTATTATAGGCATGTATTTAAAGTTATATATGTGTAGTGTATCAACTATCTAGTATCCATAACACAAGCCTCTATATCTAGATGGTGCCGTGTGTTAATGTAAAAAAAAAAACTATACAACGTATTGCTAAAAACTCACCGTTTTTACACTTCTTTATTTTTAGATTAAAATATTTATTTTAATAAATTAATCGGCATATTTGAGATTATTGCGTCATAGTGAATACTTCCACAAGCGTTGAATGCATCTCTAGCTTTAAGATTACCAAGTACGATAGCATAATCTGAATGTTATCTATGACAATGAATGAATATCTAAAATTAAGATTCAACTCGTGACTGATTAACACGTAAAGCTTACTTGCTGTTAATATAGACACATTAACACACATTTTCACTTATAAGTTCTTTGTAAATCACTTTAATATCTAGTAGTAATGTTTTGTCTGTATAATAATAACAACATTATTTTGACGAGCGCGGAAGTTTGAGCAAATTGTTTTTCAACCATATTTGAAGAATATAAATGTAACAATTATATTGAATCTATACTAATATAATATTATAAAGAGGTAGAGTATGTATGTTTGAACGCGCTAATCTCAGGAACTACAATTCGATTTGAAAAACTATTTTTGCATTAGATAGCCCGTTTATTGAGGAAGGCTATATGTTATACCTGTGGGTCGGAAAAGTGTACGGTTCCCGTGGGATAGATATGTTTTTGTTTAGGGACGAACCCGAAGCGAAGCGAGGGTGAGTCGCTATTTCGCGCATGTTATGTTAACCGTTGAGGAGCTAATTGGTCTGGGGCTAAACTTAGATGGTGAATCAGGCCATAATTAATATAAAAATTCATTGTCACCGGAACTGAACCATTTTATAAAATTTCAACTCTGTGAGGGGTTCTAATTCAGCTTGCAAAGTTTGACACATACAAGCAACAACTAACAAAGATTACGAGTTAAATAGAAACTTTTAAAAGAATGTATGAATCTATACTCTAAAACATAACGATTAAGTTTGTTATTTCAAACCAATTTTAAAAGTATAGATAATAGAGACTTTAATATAGTTCTTTAACGATTTTACACGTCACTTTATGACCAAAATTAAATACTTATTAATTGTTTGAATGCTGAGCATATTAGTGGTAAATATTTTTCTATTGAGCTTTTATTTTCTCTCGATAGTGAAATATAGTAACTTTTTAACTTTGAACTTAGGCCAAAGTGAGTTTTACATAAGAAAGAATCACTGTGTAATGCATCTATCGCGCAATCGATTCGATTTCCGCTCTTGGTAAATATTTGGGCTGTCTATATAAATACATACAGTAAGTTTAAATAATCTCAAATAAAAAATTACACGTACTCGTAGTGAACGAATGGAATTAAAAAATATAAATACGCTTTATTTTTATGAATTTTAAACGGTTAGGACTTTCTCAGAGAGCTTATTACAAATTATGTTATTTCTAACTCTTTGTATAATGGGCCTTACACCTATATATAAAAATCGATGTGGACATATGTTCCCTAAAGACTCCAAAAAGGCAGCAATTTTGATGAAATTTTCAGGTAATATTCAGATTAGCCCAGCGGGTGATCCTGTTACGTTGAACGCAGGTGGAACCACGGGTGAAGCTAGTATACTGAACGGAGTACATAAATGATTACTACGAATGAATGAAATGTAAACAAATATATGAGATAGATCATAGAATCATATTTTGATTCTATGACATAACAATTGAAGTCAATTTCAGTACAACGGAGAAGTTTCCAATTTTTTCATGCATTAATTATAAGATTTTAAGTAAAATATAACAAAAAAAAAAATATGAAAATTTTAAAATGAAAATGTTATGAAACTATAACACACTGCGCTTGTAAGAATAATTTCGTGACGTCACACGACCTGAACTACTGACATTTATATTAATTTCTCAGATATTTATTGGTAGATTTAAAAAAAAATCACTGATTTATTAGTTTTGATCTCTATTTTAATTCTATTGCCTTGAATACATCATGAAACTTCTAAATTTTTAAATTTCTATTCTTTAACGATTGTAGAATGAAATCTTCTCTTAGCCCAATGATTGGTGATATAATCTATAGGTACATATAATAAAATTGTAACTAAGTTAAATTTGTACATTAAATATTTTTTGGAAAATCTTATTGAAATAAACATTATTTTCGATACAGAGGGAGAGTTTTTAGAATTTTTGTGTCTGTCTGTCTGTCTGTCTGTGACCGCATCACGGAAAAAGTATTGAAGGGATTTTAATGAAATTTGGTATGACGGTAGCTGGTTATCCGGGTCAACATATAGGATGCTTTTTACTGCGGAAAAATATCTAATTTCTTAGAAATTTATACTAAATGTTAAAACGTAAGTAGTTCACTATAACTTTTATTGCAGTATTCTATAAGGTACTTTCTCAAGCTAGAAGGCGAGAATTGAAAGGAATGTATCGTTAAGTTGATCTTAAGGACTCCTTTCTCTCTGAAAGCTCTAGATTATATTTGGTACTAGCAACTCACCCTCACTCCGTTCGGGTTCTTCCCTACTTACGTTTTATTTATTTTCCCGCAATAAAAAATAAAAAAAATTATCAAAATCCCTCCAGTGGTTTTTCCGTGATGCGGTAACAGATAGACAGACAGACAGACAGACAGACAAAAAATCTAAAAACTATAGATTTGGCCTCTACATCAATAATAATGTCTATTTCTATAAGATTTTCCAAAAAATATTTAATGTACGGATTTGGCTTAGTTACAATTTTATTATATGTATAGATCTATAGACTAGCGACTCATCCTCGCTTCGCTTCGGGTTCGTCTCTAGACAAAAACAAATCTATCCCACGGGAACCGTACATTTTTCCGAGATAATAGATAGCCTTCCTATAATAATATATAGATAACCTTCCTCAGTTAACGGGCTATCTAATACAAAAAAATTTTTCCAATCAGTTTAGTAGTTCCTGAGATTAGCGCGTTCAACCAAACAAACAAACAAACAAACAAACAAACTCTTCAGCTTTATAATATTTGCATAGATTTTGTAAATAACAATCAATAAAATATAATCCATAGATGAGTCATATCTACAAACTTTTATCTAATTATATAAAACGAGTAATTCTTGTATATACGAGTACATATATAAAATTTCGTGTATCTCGGAAATAGCTGTAACAATTTTGATCAAATTTTGTATTTAGATAGGTTTTTCTTTTCAAATTTATTTATTTAGGTGTATTTTCTGAAAAAAAAAAACACAATTTCTACATCTCTTTCTAAAAACACGACTTTAGAACGCCGAGCAAAACTCGCTCGTCCAGGTACTGTGAGTAAATGAAAAAATGCTTCGAAGGATACAGTCAAATGTCGATCATGCCTCTAAGCTATTTTTATTTGACCATTTAGAAGAACAAGAGTACTTTAACATGTAACTGTTATTTAATGGATAATCATTGTGATTGTGATTAAAAAACTATATTATAAATACATATATGATTAAACATATATACAGTACAGTACATAGTACATACAGTACTGGTACTACTGGTACTGGTACTGGATTCTAAATTTTTTTTTTGTTAATTTCTTATTCTCTTTATGATACTTATGATACATTTTATTTATTCATTTCATTTTCAAAATATTGTATTGCACGTATTTATGTTGTTGAACCTTTTTAAAAAAAAGCATCATTGAGTAACAATTATATCTAAAAATGTTTTTTTGAAGTTGGTTAAAATGTAAAAAAAAACCTTATAGGTTAAATATAAAATCTTTACTATAAATAGACTTTATATACAAAGTATGGTGTACGAGCTTTATGAAGTAATAATTTTTTTTGATCGATTTCAAAAAAGTACTTACTCAATTTGACTGTAGGTATTTTTTGTGTCAAGTATTTATTATTGTTATTAAATTTCACAATATCACTTTTTAATGTATAGGTTTATACCCCAAGCGATATAGGATTATAATATATTATAAATTTCAAAAAGATTCTTCTCTAAAAGTGAAATAATCACTTTAAAGCACCTTTATTTTAAAAAATATTTTATTTTGTCCTCATATAATTTTATGAACACTCATTTTTACATAACAAATTTTCTACACGTTTTAAATTACGAAGTCCTTAGAATTCAAGGTACCCCCATACAAAATTACCACCAATAGTTTAGCCATTAAAACTATGCAGACAGACAAGGTTACTTGCTATCTATAACATTAGTATCGATGATATCATACATGCGAGTATATAACGTTTCAAAATCAAACATTCTTTCTTATCATTTAGAATCTATCTATCATAAAAACAAATATATATAAATATCCATACGTGTGTATTTTCATGGGAGTGTTCATTAAACTGTGATATCTTGGTACCTATTCAATAGTACAATGGATCTCCATGAACTAAATTGCAGTATGAGAGACCACACGCGGCCTCGCTTACGGATTTATACTGTAAGTAATCTATAAGTATAGAAATTATGTATAAAACATATTGAATTTTAAACAGTAGTCTTAAAAATTAGTTTGCAAAATTTCACCTTTCAATTCTTATTATTACAATACTTTTTTTAAACAAAAAATCCCCTGTTTCAAAATCACTCAAAAATAATTTATATATATATATATAATTTTATTTTAGGTTTAATCTATTTATTATAAAAACTTTAAAAAAATATATAAAAACCGACTTCCAGGCACTGAAAAGTAAAAAATAACTAAACGGGGGTTTTCATTTAAAATAATAATTAATCAGATTTTTTCGAAGTCGGTGCCAGCCAATACAAATCAAAGCAAGAAGAAGAAGTCGGTTTTTTTTAAGTTTTTATTTTTCCATTTTTAGTGTAGACGTATCATCAATACAAATTAATCAAGCCCAAACACCAGGTAATTGCTGTAAATCGTTGAGGAGTTCCCTCGACTATCTTTCGGGTCCATTATCAGATCGACTCCAGATCTTCATTAAATAGTAGTGCTTTAAAATACCTAATGAAAATGTTAACAAACGCACTAGTCGCCGCTACAATTTTCGAAAGTTCCCCTCGATTTCTCTGGGATCCCATCATCAGATCCTGGTTTCTTTATCATGGTACCACTCTTGGGATATCTCCTTTCTAACCAAAAAAGAATTATCAAAATAGGTTCATAAACGACGAAAAAATGCCCGAACAAACATAAAAAAAAATATACGGTCGAATTGAGAACCTCCTCCTTTTTTTGGAAGTCGGTTAAAAAACAATAATATTTTTTGACTGCTTTCCATTGACGTGGATTGAACTGAATGATTTAAAAAGTTTGCACGTCAAACTCATGTTGGCTCCGATGAAGGATGGTGTGATGCAATTATAAAGTTATTTAGTACCTGCACAGATCAAATAATACAATACTAGTAGCTATATATAGTATTACATTTTTTTTGGTCATGTAAGAAGACGTGATGATAGTTCAATTAAAGGTCTAGTGGTTCAAGGAAAAGTAGAGGGCACTAGAGCTCGTGGCAGAACGCCCATGAGGTGGACAGACCGAGTGAGGGCTGCGGCGAATATTTCCTTACACGAATGTACAAGGAAAGCAGCTGTTCGGGAGGAGTGGCGACCAATAGTCAAACGGGCCACAGCGCTCAAGTGACGACCACGACCACTCCGTCAAAAGTGTAACGACTCAGAAAGTAGTAGGGCGATCGAGCTTCACTTGGTGTAGGCGTTCGTTCAAGATTTTCAAGATTTCAAGAATTTCCTTCTAAAAGAGTTGTCGCCAATAGATGATAACATCTATTGGCAAAGCAAGTACCACAAAAATTTACGAGACGGCGCAATAGAAGGGCTCTAAAAATAACTAGTTATAAACAAATCATTTTTTTTTGTGAAAAATCGCGTTATTAGAAAAGACGAAATCTTCGGATATTTTCGCGGATTTTCATATTTTATCTAAATTTATGATAATATTATAATAGCTTTACAGCTATCTTAACATTATGTTAATTCACGTAAAGTTTTATAGCAAACATAGACAAATACTATATTCTAATATTCTTATAATATGTATTCAGCCCTTTTTAACGTCCCACTGCTGGGCACGGGCCTCCCTTCAAGACGAGGGGAATCAGGCCATAGTCTACCACGCTGGCCAAGTGTGGATTGATGCACTTCACATGTCTTTCGAAAACTTGCTAGGTTCTCTCAGACATGCAGGTTTCCTCACGATGTTTTCCTTCACCGTAAGACAAGTGGTAATCAAGTTAGAAAATGATCGCACATGAAAATATCAGAGGTGCGAGACCCGGGATTTGAACCCGCTTCACTCGGTTTCCCAAGCGAGCGCGTTACCGTTATTGGGCCGCGCGTTATTGGGCTACCACTGCCTACGTTCTTATAATATAGACAAATATATTAATAGATTAGCGACTCACTCTCGCTCCGCTCGGGTTCGTCCTTAGTTACATTTTAACGTTTAGTATAGATTTCTCAGAGATGAGATATTTTGCCGCAGTAAAAAGTGTCCTATATGTTGACCCGGATAACTACGGACTTTTATTATATGTATACGAGTAGATGTATCATGATTCATTTTAATACAATATCTAGAAAACTATAAATCATCACTTAATACAAGTTATAGTCTCAGGGTCAATATTTATGTTGTATATTTTTATACAAGTTGTGTAAGAACATGTTTGAAGAATGTAAGAAAAAATCCTTTGATTGGCTAAAAATGTAATTACTACTCGCATGAGTTGTAGTGCCCTGTAAAGAAAGGAACATGTTTATAAGTTTGAGAGTAAGTTAAGTCGTTGGCAGAAGCTAGCAAGTGCTAGGTTATTGAGATTCATTATTATTTTAAAAATTGTAAATAAAGACATGAACAGAAGTACATGCATAAATGTATGTATGTATGTTTGAAGCGATTTGTAAAACGATAGCTTGGTAAGTATGTAAAAAATATATATTTGTTTTACCGCATCGGTGGAAAAGATGAGCTCGATGGTATGTACATACATATGTATTGTGTTGAACACTTTTTAACGTCCCACTGCTCAGAATCAGCTAGAGTCCACCTCGCTGGCCAATTGCAATTTACAGGTCTTCATATGTCCTTTAAAGATTTGCCAAGTTCTCTGAGACATGCAAGTTTTTTCACAATGTTTTAGCTGTAAGACAAGTGGTAATCATGTTAGGAAATGATTCACACACACAAATATTTGAACCCGGGATTTGAACCTGCTTCATTCGGTTTCCCAAGCGAGCTCGTTATCATTACCACTACCTTACCCACTGAGCTCGAAGGTTGATGAAAGATGGTGTTACCTCATAACTTTTAACAGGTTTATGTTATAAACAATAATAAAAACTTGTATATAGTAGGTATGCGGATATTATTAAAATTTTACTATGCTAATTTTAGTATGTTAATTGTAAATGCCAAATTGATGTACTTAGTAATTAAGTTACGGCAGCAAACCATAAGGTTCTAAATTCGAGTCCAGAATCGACTCGAAGGTAGTAGTGGGCTTATATAATCTTTTCCATTGTTTCAGAGGATAGATAAAGCTTCCGGTACTGGATCTTACCTCAATATATTAAACTAGCAAATCATCCATAGGTCTCTAGGTACATTTTAACGGTTAGTATAAAATAGATAGTCGATCCTTTGCTCTATGAAAAACAAAAACAAATCTATCCCACGGGAACCGTACATTTTCCAGGATAAAAAGTAACTTAAGTGCTATTCCAGACTATAATCTATCTCCGTACCAAATTTCATTCAGATCCGTTCAGCTGTTCTGGCGTCATTGAGTAACAAACATCAATTCTTTCAAACTTTCGCATTTATAGTGGTACCTACGTTGTACAATTCCATTATGAGAGTGTGGAGATAAAAATCGCAATTGTTCCTAAACTATAATATATTCAATAGTATACTTGGTAAGTCTCAGTGATGGTAAGTCACTATGACAGAAATCATTCAAAAAGATATACGAAAGAATATATGGATACTTATTACTACACTACCTTATACACTAAAATCAGAATTACAACGTTTAAAACTAGCAATTAATAATTTATTATTAAATTCAATTTAATTTATTGGATGAATTTAATATTAAATTATTTACTTGTTTATTTTAAATAAAAGTATCTTTTCGGTGTTTTTTCGCAGATTTACTTTGATTTTTGGTTCCTGACGTTTCGAATGTTTTACAGGAATCATTATCACACACATAGTTTTATTCAAAACTAGCATTGCCCGCGGCTCCGCCCGCGTTCAGATGACTAAAAACTAAATTCTTAGGTTTTACATATTAGTATACTCTTACATTGCAGTTTTTGTATTTATATTTTCCCGCGGTAAAAAGTATCCTATATATTGGCCCGAATAGCCAGCTATCACCATACCAAATTTCATCAAAATCTGTCCAGTAGTTTTCTCGTGATGCGGTAACAGACAGACAGATAGATAATATTATAAACTATAGATTTGGCCTCTGTATCGATAATAATTTCTATTTCAATAAGATTTTCTAAAAAATATTTAATATACAGATTCGGCGAAGTTACAATTTTATTATATGAATAGATATAGATGTCAAATATTCTATATATCTATAATAATCTAAGAAAGTATTACTTGTTTATTATTAAAAATTCATTTCATTTAACCTTATATGTCATACTTTAAAATATTTAAACACTAGCAATTATTTTTAAGCTCTAATGCTATATACCTGTCAGAGTAGATGAGATGAGCTGAACGTAGCCAAGGTTACGTTAACCTTCCAAAAGGCAATTGTGATTAGACGTTAATCAACGTTACAGTCCTTTTTGTGTGGCATATTATAATTTGTTTGTGTCGTTGGGAAATATTGGGTTATTTATGTAGTTGCTAGCGGTGATGTTTTATCTGTATCTACTAATATTATAAAGAAGAAAGATTTTTTTTGTTTGTTTGTACCGAATAAGCTCCGAAACTACTAAACCGATTCAAATGAAATTTGATAAGAAGATAGCTTGAAACCTTGGAAAGGCATCAGATAGTTTGTATTAAGGAATTCATCCCTTAAGAGGGTGAAAATTGGGATGATAGTTTGTATGGGGAATCAACCTAGGGACGAACCTGAGTGAAGCGTGAGTCGCTAGTGTTAAAATATATTTCATTGGTTTTTGTACTTCAGCATAACTTTATTTTTTCTTTCCTTTCCTTATTTTAATTGCGTTAATAGTATTTTTATTTTATTTTCGATTAATTGTATTTTTCTTGACAAAATTTCTAGGCTTGCATGCACTATTCATTAGACTGTGCGATGTCTTGTCATAGTCTCAATGTAGTATTTAAAATTAAAATTAGGTACATCATTTTACTAACTTAATTCTAAATAAAATATCTTTATAATATATGTATTTAATAATTAATATGTGAATTTCCGAATATAATTATATTATATTATAATACAATTTTGCAAGTGTACGTGTCTGTTAGATAATCATCGGTTATTATGACCTTACTCAAGTAGTAAGTACAATAATATTTTGTTGCGTGCTGGAGCAATAATGTGTAGTCTTTCTCACGGTTGCTTTGTGACGAGATTCCGAATTGAAACGGTCTCGATGAATAATCGTGTGTTTTTACTATACTAGTGCCTGATCTTCACTTTGCTTGTATTTTCTTACCTGTCATGTTAAATGTACCAAGACTTAAAAATCTACACTACTATTATAAAGAGAAAAGATTTGAATTTTTGTATGTTATTTGTGTTTTTGTATGTTTGAATAAACTCAAAAACTATTGGACCGATTTAGATGAAATTGGTTAAGAGGATAATTTAAGACCCTGGAAAAGACATATGATATTTTTTAATCCAAAAATTATCTTTTAAGGGGGTGAAAATGGGGATGAAAGTTTGTATGGGATTTCAACCTAGGGACGAACCCGAACGAAGCGTGGGTGAATCGGTAGTTGGTTATAATGTGGTAATATCTATTAAAATAATGGGTAAAATTTCTAGTTATTAACAATAAAATCAATATCACCGGTCCCTGCCGTTTATGACAGGCAGAGGACTGTGAGACTTACTCACTAAAACTTGCGGTGAAACCTAATCGCCCACACTATAACACTTCTGCGGAAAAAATAAAATAAAATGTAAATTTTTGCTCCAATAATTACTCATGAAGTGAATGACACTGTTAGATGTATTACCTCTCTCTTAAAAAGTAAAGTACTAATACCTCTCTTGTAAAGTTCTTACTAATATTAAAATGCGAAAGTGTTTATTTTGTCTTGAAAATCAGATCGACTTGACTTTTTGCATAGACATATTTGTACATATGAAATTTTGATAAATTCTTATAGGTAATTTTGACGGCACGTTTGGCTCAGTTTGTAGTGATCCTACTTTCTGCGCCAGTGGTCGCGGGTTCAAGTCCCGCTGGGGGCATTCATTTGTGTGATGAGCACGAATGTTTGTACTCCAGTCATGGGTGTTTATATTTATAATATGTATGTATTTAAAGTTATATATGTGTAGTATATCAACTATCTGGTATCCATAACACAGGCTTTGTAGCTTACCATGGAACTAGATGGTGCTGTGTGTTAAGAGGATGGGAAGCTAAATAAAAAAAGTAAATTTCCATACAAAAAGCGATAACGTTTTCCCCCCCATTAACATAGTCTAATTTTCATAATTTTTGGAAATGTTGTAGATATAATGAAAAACTAGGTCCGTACGTTTTTATTTTAAAGAAATATTGCGTATGATAGAAGTTATTAGCATCTAAATATCTGTAATTTTGACGTAAAAACTTCCTCGAGCGTTTTTATTTTTTTATAATTAAACTAAACTGAATTACTAAAAAAAGGAAAACGTACATACGACCTAGATTAAGGTGTACTGAATCTAATGAAACCAAAATTGTCTCATTTCTTAAATGTTTAGGGGGGTAAAAACGTTATCGCCCAAAACAATATTTCAAACAGGAATGTAGGTAATTGCCTCTAAGATTTGCAACTCTCTCTATCGCACCATAAGGGTTGGCAAAGCGAGCGATATGAAACAGATAGCATTTTCTTAAAAACCTACTCGCGCCGTGTATCGGCACTTCACAATCCTCACATATTAATAAAAGGTAATATCGCTAACCACTAAAGCGGGTTAATTGCAATTCTACCCTAAAATATCTTACGACGATAACGACAAACGACGAGATGACGACAAAAGTATTTTAAAAATTCAGCAGGTTAAAAATCAATCACCTCTATTTTTTACATTTGGGGTGGATGTTTTATCAAATTTCAATGGGACCATTTTGGAATAAACCTATTTCGAACAGAAAAAGAATTTTGAAAGAAAATTTAATATGACGGAGTTATACGCGAAAAATACATAAAAAAATATAAACATCCAAATTGAGAACTTCCTCCTTTTTTGAAGTCGGTTAAAAATCAGACCAGGGCTACTATGTCCATATAAATAAACAAATAGATATGTTGGGACATTAACACACAACACCATCTAGTTCCATGGTAAGCTACGAGTTATGAATACCAGATAGTTGATACACTACACATATATAATTTTAAAATACATACATATTATAAATATAAACACCCATGACTAGAGTACAAATATTCGTGCTTACACAAATGAATGCCCCCAGCGGGACTCGAACCCGCGACCGCTGGCGCAACAAGTAAGGACACTACAAACTGAGCCAAGCGTGTCGTCATGTTAAATAAACGTTAAAAATCCAAAAACCGTAACTAAAATCGTCAAACATCCTGTTACAATATAGCAATAAATGATAAAGACATGTAAAATATAATTAAAAAAATCAAGCTCGTGACAACTGCATCTTAACAGGATCTATTTATTTAAAAGTCTATTGAAAACGTTGATTGTAATTTATATGGACAGGCCGTTTGTTTTTACAAAGCTGGTCGAAGTATAATAATAAAATTGATTGCGTATTTTAATCTATGATTTTTAATGTTTACACTCTTACCTATTTCATTGTTTAACTAACTTGATGCTGTGACTCTGCGCGTGTTTTTTTTAGGGCACATGTCTGTATTCAACCCTTTTTAACGTCCCACTGCTGGGCACGGGCCTCCCTTCATTACGAGGGGAATCAGGCCAATGTCCACCACGCTGGCGGAGTGCGGATTGGCGGACTTCGTATGTCTTTCGAAAACTGCTAGGTTTTCTCAGACATGTAGGTTTTCTTACGGTGTTTTCCTTCACCGTAAGGCAAGTGGTAATCATGTTAGAAATGATTCGCACATGAAAATATCAGAGGTGCGAGATCCGGGATTTGAACCAGCTTCACTCGGTTTCCCAAGCGAGCGCGTTACCACTGGGCTACCACTGCCTATGCACATGTCTACTGTGTCTAAATTTTAAAACAAATTAAATTATTTTTAAATAAGAATATGTTTTCGGTTTTTTTTTACCACTATACAATAATAAACTTTGAGACGTCTCAAAACACTAGTCTCGTTACTATGAATCGATTGCTGTATTGTGAATATTCGCGTAAATCTAAGTGCTTTTTCATTAATATACTAGTTATTAAGGAAGAAATGTACTTTGGTAATGTAAAAATATTATTCCAATGAAAAATCCTTAAAGTTACTAAAAGAATGACACATGCTAACCTACTCCATTGTCTACCACAACATCTAAGACAAGATAATTTCCCACTATATGATATACTAGCGACTCACGCTCGCTTCGCTCGCGTTCGTCCCTAGGTACGTTTTCACGGTTAGCTATGTTTATACATAAATAGTAGCTTGCTACTTTTAAGATATTGATTTAAATTATATAGCGATTTACGTTACGTACGTACGTTATTGCGTACGCCGTACGCGGATTTTGTTCACAATTTCATGGGTTTTATTTTTTTTCGCGGAACCCTGATTCTTTTTCTAAAATAAAAGTAGCTAAAGTTACTCCTTATAACAGCAGCTATCTGCCAGTGAAAGTCCTGTCAAAATCGGTCCAGCTGTTTCAGAGATTAGCCGGAACAAACAGACAGACAGATAGACAAAAACTGTAAAAAAATGTTGTTTTGGTATATGTACCGTGTATACATCCATATGCATTTAGTAAAAAGCGGTTATTTTAATATTACAAACAGACACTCCAATTTTATTTATCTGTATAGATACAAGGTATTTTGACTCTATATTTTTATATATATTATAATATACGACATTTCCATATATTTTTTAGTTTCACATTAGTGACAATCATTACCTTGTAAGGTAGGTAGGTAGGTTGTATCTTCTTTGATATTTGATTTTACTTACATGTATGTATGTATGTATATATATATATATATATATATATATATATATATATATATATATGTATATAATATTGTATGTCCTTGTCAATTTCTCTGTAAAAAAAAACAAACGTCTAAATCCCGTGCAAACCAGTTCGTTGAAGGGTGTCGACAGTTAGAAACAGATGTTATCGTAAATCAAACACACAGCTCAGATCACGATCGAATGTACCTATTTGCACATAATATATATTTTGCATAGTAATGTTAGTAACACGCTAAGTTCTTGGTTCCGTATTATTTATAGGGTTCTTTGTGCGTGCATAACTTATAATTAGTATTTTTTTCTATAAAGAACAGTTAAGTTATTGCTTCCTTTATGTTTGAAAACATTTATAACTATTTATAGTAACTAGTGATCACCACGTGGTTGAAAATCAACCATAATTGATTGAGTTATATATTTATTGTCTTGTGTATATTACAATATTAATCTTTACTCAATTTGACCACAGACTTTAACAATAAACAAAAGAGTATATATGCGTGTGTGTCAAATCATGGTAGTGGGTGTAATGTTTTTTTATTGATTTAATGTATTAGCATTTTGCACTCCTTCTCTATATAAACTACTAGCGACTCACCCTCGCTTCGCTTCGGGTTCGTCCCTAGACAAAAACAATTTTATCCCACGGGACCCGTTCACTTTTCCGGGATGATATATAGCCTATAGCCTTCCTCAGTTAACGGGCTATTAAATGCAAAAATAATTTTTCAAATCGGATCAGTAGTTCCTGAGATTAGCGCGTTCAACCAAACAAACAAACAAACAAACAAACAAACAAACTTTTCAGCTTTATAAATTAGTATAGATAAGTGTGGGAAATTTCATACTCCTCCGTCCGCTCAATTTTTGTAAAAATGGGTACAAAGTTTTTGCTTCACGTATTAATATATAAGTTAAGTGAAATTGGTTCACTATTGTTTTCAACCGACTTCTTCAAAAAAGAAAGTGTTTCTCAATTCAGCTAGATGTTTTTTTTAATATTTGTTATATCAGAACTTCGTCATTTATTAACCGATTTGGACAATTTTTGTTTTGTTTGAAAATGTATACTTTCAAGTTGCTCCCATTTTCTTATAATATTCTTTTTTATTTTTAGGCATTAAACCCCTCGAGGATTGAGATTTATATTCGCAATTTAAGTAACCTTAACATGTATAGATGTATATAATTTTTTTTATTATAAGTAGGTATTTGTCAACAAAGAAGACTACAAATAATATATCAATCCGAAAGTTTGTGAGAGTGGCGTTTGCTACTTTTTCACACTATAATGGTTGAGTTGAACTGATTTAAATATAAGTAATATTCGGAATAGAGATAACTTATATCCAGGAAGACATTGAACACTTTTTATGAAACACGCGAGCTGAACCACTACAAACTATTGACATTACTATTATACATGAGAAATTTTGTATGTATGTTTGTTATTTTTTACGCTGAAAATAGTAGACGAGTTTTGATGGAATTTAATACACAGATACTATGAGGAGTCACACATAAGCTACTGTTTGTTACAAAATTAGACAAAAGGTGGCGCTGTTTGTTTATAATTACCGGTGGTAGGATTCTGTCAAGCCTGAGGAGTCCGACTGGATGGGTACCACCCCCTTATCTATTTCTGCCACCAAGCAACAATGATTGCATTGTTGTGTTCCGGTTTGAAGGATAAGGTAGCCAGCGCAATTACAGGCAAGAGGCCATAACATCTTAGTCCTCACAGTGATAACGTACCGGCGGTTCTGCAGTTTTGTTACATAAAACTTAAGTGCATGAACCGTAGGTGTTATGGGCGACAGGTATCGCTTACCATCAGGTGGACTGTCTGCTCGTTTATCACTGAATACCATAAAAAAATAAATAATAATTAAAATGACACATAAAAGGCACCTACAGACGCAACCGAGCGAAGCAAGGGTAACTTAGTTGTATATAACATGTTAGACAGAAATGCATGACCTCATTAAAACAGATGATAGCCGTATGTAATAAAATATATGAGATGTTTCGAGAGAGAACGCCATATTTTATTATGCTAAACGTTCGGTGGTTAGCCTTGTACCGTGTAAAAACTCATGTGGGAAATAGTAACGCTATTTTAATTATAAGTTTTTATAGAAAATATTATTTAGTATGCGTTTAATTAGGTAGTTTTGAATTAAAGTTTTTATTTTGTTAAATTCGTGTACATTAGATATATTATGAACAAAACAAAACAGTTTGGTGCTATTTTTTCCGTCTGTCAACAGATTTTCTTTTTTGTTTTTGTTTTGTTTATGAGCTATTGAAGAGATTTTGTTTAGCTTTTGTTATGAGTAAAAATTTTTGCAAATTTTTGTAAATTTTGAAATAGAAAAGTTAATTCTATTCATATTCCTTCTTTCAAAATTCCTCATCATCTTCATTTTTTCCTCTCATTAATGACTATACTCGAATTTTGACCACTGGGCGAAGACCTATATGGAAAAAAAAAATTAAAGTATACGAGACCGCTTTAGTGGTGGATATTTCAATACAATCTAGTTGTTAATAATACTTTATATAATGTCTATATTTCAAACTTCACTTATTGTTAAATCTCTTAAGCCATTATAGTGTAAATAAATAATTGACGACCACGTAGGTGTATTTACTGGCAAATTTCGCGTATTATTTATAATAGGTATAATTATTTTTTACTTGAAAGCTACTTATATTTTAAGATTTAGTCAAAAATAAAACTTAAACTCCTAGCTTTTTATGACAGGAATAGGTCATTGCGAACCAAGGTATTTCTACCCATTACGAGACTCGAACCCAGCACCTCCCGATGTTCAGTTGTATAGCCGTGTGCTAGTCATTAGACCACCGAGGCAGTTAGGTTAGTCATAATAAGAGACTAGTGACTCACTCTCGTTATAATATGATATCTTCCTAAGAAGGAACAGTTTGATGTTTCAGGACAAAAACTCGCACTTCAGCCTATAGGTACAATTCTTTCACAAAACGCGACCAAATGAAGTAATAAATTCTGTTGCCTGTATAAAAATACTAACGAAATCACTTTCTCTTTTATTACATTAGTGGCGATATTATGTTTCGGTTAGTTATTTTTCATTTATTAGGTTAATTAATAATAGTTATTAATATTATAAATCAATATATTTTAAAATATCGAATTAAAAAAAAAAACCATGGGTAGGTACTGGTTATATAACAACAACACACACACAACAAGCGACCCACCCTCGCTCCTCTGGGGTTCGTCCCTATTTACGTTTTAGCGTTTAGTATAGATTTCTCAGAGATGTCAGATGAGACATTTTCTCACAGTAAAAAGCATCCTACTGGACGGACGGGACGGACGGACGGACAAACAGACAGACAAAAATTCTAAAAACTATAGGTACATATATTCGGCATCTGTATCGATAATAATGACTATTTCAACAACATTTTACAAAAAATATTTACTGTAGGTACAGATTCGATTCAGTTAGAATTTTATTATATGTATAGATAATAGTATAGTCATATATTAAAATGTTTAATACAAAGATTATTATTAGGTCAATTCCCATAAAGGCTTGATGCCACTTAATTAGCCTAAGCCTAATATTATTCATATCGTGTGGAATATTTTTATTATTATATATTTAAGAAAATATTACATATTTTTTGGCTATCCAAATCTATATTAATAAAACAGATTTTTTTTATAAATTAATTGTTATTAATTTCTTTGACAGAGACATCTGTTGAGGAATTGGGGAACTACGTTATAAAAACAGTTGTTTCTTTGATGATAGTTGTTATTATTAAGTTCATTATTATTAGCGTTTAAATACAAGCTTCTATACAATTATATATATGTATTATTATTCTAGTATTGTAAAATCCAAATATATTCACAAAACGTTACACCTATAATATTAGATTACTGTTTTTGTTACTAGTGCCATCTAGAGGAAAATTATAGAACTACATCGTGTGAGTTAATTTCTTAAATGCCTATTCATTTACTAGGTGGCGTTATGTTAAAAAAATATTAATTCTAAAAGTTCAAGTTTTACTTTTAACTAGTTGATTAAAAAGTCTGATATTAAAAAATAATAATTAATATTCATCTTCTATCTTCCATACATGAGGAGTACTCATATTAATTATCTTATTATTATTGAAGACTAACGATTGCCAGCGGTTCCGTCCGCATAATTTATAATTTATACATAATAATATAATCTATACTAATATTATAAAGCTGAAGAGTTTGTTTGTTTGTTTGGTTGAACGCGCACTCAGGCACTACTGATCCGATTTGAAATATTCTTTTTGCATTAGATAGCCCTTTAACTGAGGAAGGCTATATATCATCCCGGAAAATGTACGGTTCCCGTGGGATAGATTTATTTTTGCCTAGGGACGAACCCGAAGCGAAGCGAGGGTGAGTCGCTAGTAATAGTATAGTATTATATGATCTGTGATTATATAATATAAAGACTTCGCCTTTAGCGGCTCAGCATGATGTTAGCCTATAAGTTAGTCTATAATCTTTCTCAATAAAAAGACTATAAAGGGCAAAGAGATTTTTTTTTAAATTGGATAACTTCTAATTTCAAAGGTTAGCACACAACAAACAAAAAAGCAAACTTCAGTTTTATAATATTTGGATAGACTCTCGGACTAAATTATATATTAGTCTGAGTATAAACTATCGAAGATCATTTTAAATAATACTGTCTTTTCGGATTATTTCGCGGATTAATTTAGATTTTTTGGTTCCCGACGTTTCGAATGCTTTACAGCAATCATGGTCACGGGAGAGACTAAGGTTTTAAACGTCTCGAAGACGTTATATACTTGTTACAGACAGTGCCTACCCACAATTTTACAAAAATGATTTAAAAATGTTTTTTTTTTCAATTTTTGATAATAAATCCGTGAATTAATCCGATACTATAACTATACCATAATAACTTGTACTTTAATAAGATAATGATGAAAATGATAATAATTATCAACATAATACAATATTTCTTTATAAAAAACAATCAAGACAAGGACAAGAACATTTTAAAAAAGATAAGTAATAGCTTAGCCAGTTTCATAACCTAGGATAATAAACTAAAAGCCTTTGAAAACGTGCACAAAGAGCTGATTACGTTAAAATTATGTTTTAAATGAGCGCGGTGGGCAATATCATGCCACTTCAAGCAGAACGTTCATATCTGCACTGCCTCTTATATATTTTTTATTATCTATTGCTTTAATATCTTATAATATTAAATGAGTATTTCTTGTATGTATATTAATTTGTTTTGTGTATCTCGAAAACGGCTTTAACGATTTGGATCAAGTTTTGTATGTAGACAAGGTTTTAAGTTTATCTAAGTGCTTTTTCTGAAGAAAAAAAAATGTTATTTTTCCGAAGAACGCCGTGCGAAGCTCATTCGCCCAGGTACTGAACTTATCAATTATCTATACAGATAAATAAAATTGAAGTGTCTGTTTGTGTTTGTTGTACACGGTACTTATAAGAACAATACAATTTTTAAAATTTTTGTCTATCTGTTCAGGCTAATCTCCAAATCTGGACCAATTTTAACGGAACTTTCCCTGGCAGGTAGCTGATATTATAAGGAGTAACTTAGGCTATTTTTATTTTAGAAAAATAATTAGGGTTTCGCTTAAAAAAATTAAAACGTACCTAGGGATACATCCTAACGAAGCGAGGGTAAGCCGCTAGTAGATCCTATAATTTGTGAGTAAGAATGTTCACAATCAAACTGCTTAACCGATTTGAGTGAAATTCAGTACGAAGATAATTTACATCTTAGATTAACACACAAGGTCTACAACAACGAAGGCCTTCTAAATAGGTACGTAGTTATTTTTTACAGTCGGACCAACCCCTTAGGGTAGTTCCTATGTGGAGTAAAAAATAGAACTACCGTGTTATGTTGTTAGCTTACTGCCAGTAACATGTACCAAATTGAGTTAAGCAATTCAAATTTAAATCCTTATGGGCTGAAACGAAATCCCATTGCCGCGAGAGTATCAACTTAATATAATTGCTTTGCTTAATATATTACGGAATTAAAATTTATATACATACATACGAGTATGTATATAGTACTTAATGTAAATTTATATGAAATACGTCATTGTTTAATAATTCTATCTTGTGGTAGCGTAAAAGTAGTTTCTAAAATTAAAGGCTAACAATAAAAAGGAACGGGTCTGACTGTATTGGTCGGGCTGTTACTGCGCGCCCACTCCCGGCCGCTATCCCACTACTGCCCGATGCGGGGACTTTTGGCTGCTGGGTTACCCCCCTGGCCCGGTTCGCCCCTCCTTAGTGAACCTGCACCCCCCAGACTCCGGCTGCTTACAAGGTGCAACATATTTCATATCCTATTTTAATATGATAGTGTACTAGAGACATCTACAGGCGTAGTCTCATAATAATATTATAAGCTATCTACGTAGCAGTTAACTTAGAAATCCGCCTTAACCAAGTAGGTATTTTATTGTTATAAATATGTATATACGTTATTAAATATATGTATAAGTAAGTGAACTAATACTAATAAATGAATTTTAATATATTTTCATTATTTAAAAAAAAAACATACAAAATGTTTTGATTTGAACCCAACACTTACAGTCACATATAGAACAATATTTTCGTCGTTACTTTCGACTGGGAGCGTGGCGTCTCCTGTAATCCGGCTACTCGGAGGTCGGGCACGGAGGATGACTTGAGGTCGGGAGTCCTGGTGCTGCGTGGTCCATGTTGACTGGACGTCCACACTAAGCCTGGTGTTAATATGGACCCCCCGGAGGAGTCTGGGGGGTGCAGGTTCACTAAGGAGGGGCGCACCGGGCCAGAGGGGTAACCCAGCAGCCAAAAGTCCTCGCATCGAGCAGTAGTGGGATAGCGGCCGGGAGTGGGCGCGCAGTAACAGTCCGATCAATACAGTCAGACCCGTTTCTTTTTTAATTAATTATTATTAAACTTTAAGTTTAATTAAATGTAGAAATGGTTAAATGTATAATATAATTATTTTGTATTTATTAATGTACCTAGGTCACTTTTATATAGAGTTTTGTTATCAACTACAACACCTTATCGACTTCGTAAAAAGCAAACTAAAAAAATGAAAACAAGTTAACGAAGAAACATAGTATTATGTAGTCGGAAACATACACCTTATATACTAGTTGCAAGTCTTGCTACGTGTACATACAATATGTCTCCGAGTTCATAATACTATGATTCTTCGTCAACTTGTTTTCATCTTTTTAGTTTGCTTTTTAGGCAGTCGTTTGTTTTTATTTTTCTGAATATTTTTTTATTTATAAATATTTACTTTTGGTCTATAAAATATTTTTAGTTTTGTTTCACACTTTCTTATTTTAAATGTATAAGTTGTATATATATTTGTAATGACCGCTTTAAAACCTGCATTATGATATTCTACTTGATCGATTTCAAAAAAAAAATTCAAGACATAAATTGGCGCCTCAGATTCGCCATTTTGACTTTTAATTGATATCTGTGATGCACCCTATGGCACTCGCGTTATCAAGACTTATCTAACGATGTACGAATCATCAAAATCGGCCCACTCGTTTTCTCTCTAGAGTGAAACAAAGGAACAAACATACATACTTAGGATGATAAATACATTACTCTCCTTTGCGTCTCGCAGTCGGGTAACAATTAGCGCTTGCAGTTGACTAAAATGTATTATTACTTGTAAATTAGAAATTCATCTGGTTATAGCTAATTAACTAACTTCTAGTAAAGTTTGAGACTTATCACATTCGTGGCTAATTTTTACTGATATATGATAATACTTGTTGTAAAATAATAACTCTTAAAGTAAACATTTTAAAATCCTCTACAAAATAACCTATTCATTGAGGCCATTTTAATGACTTTTAACACGATATCTCTGCAGTATTTTAGTAGTATTAAGTATCTTGCAGATTCCAGGTGACGCTACAGTATTAGTTAGGTTTAGTTTACCATATCATTGCAATGTCATTAAAGTAACGGGATATTGTGTTTCAAATCGATTACATTTGTGGAAGTTGTTCTTATCCTTTTACCGTCTAGAAATGAGCTGATAATCTGCAAACGGCTTAACGGATTTTTTTTGATTTATAGCTAAAACACTCTCAATGATTTCACCTTTCAAACAAAAGATACTAAATTAAAATCGGTTCATCGGTTTGGGCGCTACGATGCCACAGACAGATACACAAACGCAGAGATAAAACTTTCCTCTTTTTGTGTTGGGGGTTAAAAATAACTTATTTTATAAGTGTTTATTGTTACGTATACGTATATTGTTAGGTACCTTTTTAAGACATTCGTATCTTTAACCAAAAACATATTCCTCTGGCTTACCTTTACTAATATTACAAAGAGGTAAAGTTTGTGAGGTTATATGGGGTAATCTCTGGATCTACTGAACCGATTTAGATGAAATTTGGTAAGAAGATAGTTTGAGACCCTGAAAAGGACATGGGATACTTTTTATCCCGGAAATCATCGCTTAAGGGAGTGAAAATGGGGTGAAAGTTTGTATAAAGAATCAAGCTAGGGACGAACTCGAGTGAAGCGAGGGTGAGTCGCTAGTTGTTAATAAATGTTTTTACGAATGTTATCCTAACCCCTTATAGAATGAATTTCGAAAAATACTAAAACACGTATTTATTTAATTGTACTGAAGAGCATTAATACTAAGTTTCAACTAATTCTGATCATAAATATTTTTTTGAATTGTATTATAACGTGTTTTCCCATGAGAATTAGATAATCTCCCGCTGTAAAAAGTAGCCTATGTCACTCTCCAGACCTCCAACTATCTCCACAAAAAAAATCACGCCAATCCGTCTCTCCGTTTCTACGTGAAAGAAGGACAAAAAAAAAACAAACACATTTATAATATATAGTATAAGTATATAGTATAATAAGGATAGTATGGATAACAATATCATCAAATATCCTCTTATAACAGCAATAAGTTAGTACAATGTTGTCCTTTACTCTAAATCTTATTAATAATTTAATTTTTTCTACCTTATTCTTAATTTAAAACGCTTATAAGCAAAAACTGCTGGCAGTTTATCTTTAAAAAAACTAATGTATAAAAATACTTTTCTATTTTGTAATAAAAAGGAACGGGTCTGACTGTATTGGTCGGGCTGTTACTGCGCGCCCACTCCCGGCCGCTATCCCACTACTGCCCGATGCGGAGACTTTTGGCTGCTGGGTTACCCCCCTGGCCCGGTTCGCCCCTCCTTAGTGAACCTGCACCCCCCAGACTCCTCCGGGGGGTCCATATTAACACCAGGCTTAGTGTGGACGTCCAGTCAACATGGGCCACGCAGCACCAGGACTCCCGACCTCAAGTCATCCTCCGTGCCCGACCTCCGAGTAGCCGGATTACAGGAGACGCCACGCTCCCAGTCGAGAGTACCGATGAAAATATTGTTCTATATGTGACTGTAAGTGTTGGGTTCAAATCACAACATTTTGTATGTTTTTTTTTTAAATAATGAAAATATATTAAAATTCATTTATTAGTATTAGTTCACTTACTTATATGTACATATATTTAATAACGTATATACATATTTATAACAAAAAAATACCTACTTGGTTAAGGCGGATTTCTAAGTTAACTGCTACGTAGAAAGCTTATAATATATATGAGACTACGCCTGTAGATGTCTCTAGTACACTATCATATTAAACATGTTGCATGTTGTAAGCTTGAAATCTTAGTATGATAATAATAATTTATTAATTTTCTCATCACTAAAATAAAGTATGGTGTAATAAAATATGGTAAAAAAATCACAAACTTACAAACTTTACCTCTTTATAATATTAGTATTAGATTACAATTGAATCCATTGTAAAGATGTAAAGCGTGTATGTTAAGGTTTTTAGTATAATATGTATTTACTGTTCTAATTATAAAAATTATATAAGTAAATAAAAGGCACTATCCGTAAATAATGTAGGCTTCTTTTGGCATGAGAGCGGAGCTGCAGGCCAGAGTTAGTTATAAAATGGAATAAGAATTTAAGCACTTAAGTACTTACGAGTCAATTTGCCTTAAACAAACAATTAGTAACTTTTGTTATATAAATATTTTTTTCAAATAAAATGATTCCAGGTTACATTGTATTCATTTGACGTGGGGGCGACATAATCCGAGCGTAGGACTGAGAAATCCTAACATTTAATTTGTAGGACGATTTGATCAGGAGAATGACTTGAGGTCGGGAGATTTAATTATGCATATTTTTAATAATACCTATACATATAATAAAATTCTAACTGAGTTTGATGATATTTGGTATGATGATAGCTGGATATCCGGGTTCCTCACTCATTCCCACGGAAGTACACATTATAACACAACCCAAAAAATATTTATGATCAGAATTTCTTGAAACTTGTTATTAATACTCTTCAATACAATTAAATAAATACGTGTTTTAGCGTTTTTTGAAATTCATCCCATAAGGAGTATAATAAGGGATAAAAATTTGGACGAAACCTACTTTTTTAAAGTTTTTTTGTTGTAGTTTTAGCGCGAGCGAAGCCGCGGGTTTTGCTAGTATATAATAAATACTATGAAAATTAGCCGGTTAATAATAAATTTTATGACGTTGTTATTTTAACAAATTTGAAGAGGGGGACGATTTGATCCAAACCATCTGTTTTGTAGGACAACATTTTTTTTTGTTTAATATTGGATTATCGCAAGATTAAATCGTAAAACAACCTGTTAGTAATAAATTTTAGACTATCGCCCTTTTGATATGTTCCGTATGAAGCCACAATTGTATCTACCACTATTAAAATCTCGTAGAAGGAATAGTTGGGCGTCTCGCCAAAATGAAGCTACTCACGAAGTTTTAGTTTGTTGTATGTATGTATGTATTCAGCTCTTTTTAACATCCCACTGCTGGGCATGGGCCTCCCTTCAATACGAGGGGGATCTGGCCATAGTCCACCACGCTGGCCAAGTGCGGATTGGCGGATTCACATGTCTTTCGAAAACTTACTAGGTTTTCTCAGACATGCAGGTTTCCTCACGGTGTTTTCCTTCACCGTAAGGCAAGTGGTAATCATGTTAGAAACGATTCGCACATGAAAATATCAGAGGTGCGAGACCCGGGATTTGAACCCACTTCACTCGGTTTCACAAGCGAGTTTGTTATTAATGATTAAAAAAATCCGTTGGGGACTGTAGACTATAAGGTATGAATGGATTAAATCTATACATAATATAATAAAACTTTAGAGGTCGAATGTCAGTACATAGAATAAAAGTGCTAAAAACCGAGTCAGGGGGATGTAGGAAGAGAAATAGAACAAAACCAGATTTTTTTTTCAATTTTTTTTTCTGTCTGTTTGTCTGTTTTTACGGGTTAATCTTCAAACTGTTGGATCGATTTAAATTAAATTTTGCATGGTAGTTCCTTATATCCTCGATCTATATTTTAGATACTGTTCATCCCGCAATATTAAAGAGTTCCCGTGGGATACTTAAAAAACTATAGTAACTTATACAGCTTAGTACACAAAAACTACTGATTGGTTTTTAATAAAACCTTTTAATAATATAGTTTATACATTAGAATAATAAATAGGCTACTTTTTATCCCGGAAAAATGTACGGTTCCCGTGGGATAGATTTGTTTTTGTGGAGGATGAGCCGCTAGTATATAAAATATAAAAATATAGGACATAATACGCTTCACTAATCAGTTTGTAATGAACATTATGTGAATTTAGTATCTTTATTCTATATGTTAGTAAATGTTTATTTCTTCAAACTATATAATTAATTAATATATTTGTACAATTATTATTTTCTATTGACCATTAATAAGCTTATATTTAAGTAAATATTTTATATTAGTTTTACTCGAAACACGAGGCTATCCATTATACTGTCACCATACAAAGTCAGCCGCGCACCTTTTTCCGACAGCCCGCAGACCGCAACGCTTTTAACACGCGGTCGGTGCGCGGGAAACAATTCAATTTACCAAGCATTTAAACTTTAAAAGCCTCTTGATTATTACCAAGTTAATTTTGCTATCATTAAACCATAATATACACCTTAAGACTTCAGCATAAGGATTATATACATAATATTGACTTTAAGTTAGCTTAGGTAGTTTCAAATACCATTTTGCCGAAAACTCAGTCATAAATGGGAGTGCAGGTGACGGCTCTTTGATCTCAACTTCTATATTTTTTCTAATATTTCTTAAAGATTAGGGGATATAGCAACGTATGAAGTCATGTTTGATGTTACGAAATTCGATTTTGTGTTTACTCGTGTCGGTTGAGCTATTAAGTAATGTTGGGTTTATTTTCCCATAACGCTCTCATAAATCCGTAAATATTTTCGTCTATAAATTATATTTATTCAGGTTAATATTATCCATACTATACTAATATTATAATTGTGAAAGTTTGTGAGTTTGAATGTATGGATGTTTGTTAAACTTTCATGCCAGAACGGCTGAACGGATCTGGATGAAAGGCACAGAGATAGGTTATAGTCGAGAATAAAACATAGACTACTTTTTAGCCCGGAAAAATATATGGGATAGATTATATGCCCGTGGGATAGATTTGATTAGGTACGAACTTGAAGCGAAGCGAGGGTAAGTCGCTAGTCTATACATATAATAAAACTGTAGAAGTCGAATGTCTGTACATAGAAAAAAAATGCTAAAAACCGAGTCAGGGGATGTGAGATGAGATAACAAATCCAGATTTTTTATTTTTTTTGTTTCTCAGTCTGTTTGTCTGTTTGTACAGGCTAATCTCCGAAACTGTTAGACCGATTTAAATAAAATTTTGTATGGTTTTACCTTATATACCCGGTCAATAGCTTAGATACTTTTCATCCCACAAAATTAAAGAGTTCCCGTAGGATAGTTAAAAAACTATAGTAATTTATACAGCTTAGAACACAGAAACTAGTTAGATTTTAATGAAACTTTACAATAATAAAGTCTATACATTAGAATAACAAATAGGCTATTTTTTATCCGGGAAAAATACGGGACGGTTCCCGTGGGATAGATTAATTTTTGTTTGTCTAGAAGCGAATCCGAGCGAAGCGAGGGTGAGCCGCTAGTTTGTAATAATTTGAAAGCAAATTAAAAAATAGGTTATAATGTATATAGTAGAGAATTAATAAAAATACAGAATAATTTCCTTATAAAGTTAAAAATTCAGAGTGCCTTCAATGTAAATAGTTATTTGGTTTTAACAGTTATTAAAGTTCCTTATTAGGATTTCGCAGTTAATAGGCGTCTGTCCGTCTGTTTGTCAGTCCGTCTCCACGTTTTCTAAAAACGTTGCCTAGCGACATTGCAGCTGTCTATTAACAAATTAGTTTATATACGCGTATTGATATTATCAATTAACTAGCGACTTACTTTCGCTCCGCTCAGGTCCGTCCCTAGTCCTATACGCATAAATTTCTCAGGGATGAGATATTATCCCGCAGATATTATCATACCAAATGCCATCAAAATCTGTCCAGTGGTTTTCTCGTGATGCATTCCCACATAGATGGACGAAAATTCTAAGTACTATAGATTTGGCCTCTATATGTAATATATCTATAATAATGACTATTATTATGTATGTATAATAATGGCTATTTCAATAAGATTTTCCAAAAAATATTTAATGTATTCGGCTCAGAATCTATACTATAATATTATAAAGCTGAAGAGTTTGTTTGTTTGTTTGGTTGAACGCGCTAATCTCAGGTACTACTTATCCGATTTGAAAAATTCTTTTTGCATTGAGTAGTCCGTTAACTGAGGAAGGCTATAGGCTATATATCATCCCGGAAAAATGTACGGTTCCCTTGGGATAGATTTGTTTTTGCCTAGGGACGAACCCGAAGCGAAGCGAGAGTGAGTCGCTAGTGGAATTATATATGTACTTATAAAAATAACTCAATTTTTAAAATTTTTGTCTGTCTGCCTGTTTGTTCCGGCTAATCTCCGAAACAGCTGGACCAATTTTAACGGGACTTTCACTGACATATAGCTGATATTATAGGGAGTAACTTGGGCTACTTTTTTTTAGAAAAAGAATTAGGGTTTCGCTCAAAAAAATCAAAACATACCCCAGGGACGAGCCCGAGCGAAGCGAGGGTGAGTCGCTAGTTTTATTATAAGTATGTATATTGTATATAATTACATAACAAAAAAACAACTGAAGCATACGAACAAAATGAACATAAAAAAAAATAGTTTTAGAAATTTTTTTTTAAAAGTTTATTACGTACTAGGTATTACAAGGATTTAAGAAAACTCTCAATTAGTCATAACTATAAAGCAATAATTATAATACGTTTGTGTGTAATATATTTATTCAATAATATAATTGATAATATTAATATATATTTTATATGTATAAAAATGTATACCTATAAAGAAATAACTCGACTAATTGTAGAATTATTAATTACTTATGTACATATTTAGCCCACAAAATGTTCGAAACATTTATTTAAAACTATATTTTGTTTTATAAAATTTTCCAGTTCAAATAGCTTGGATAGTTTTGTTTTAGTTTTGATATTGCAGGTATATAACATTCAGTTAGTGAATAATAAATGAAAATTGTTTTTCATAAAATAAAGCTACGAGCGAGGTTGTTAATTTGCAAACAGTCGCACACTCGCCCGTTCATTCTGAAGCGTCCGCCGCGAATCATTTGCATACGTTTTTTATCCAAAATTTTAAATTTTTCAAAAACATAGCTTCAAAATTAAAATTATGAAGTTTAAAAATTAGGAAATTCAGCTCTTATCAGTGAATTTGAAGCATGCTATATAATTTTCAACCGACTTCTTTCGTTTGTCTATAATACATCATTATGGTGTGCTTTTTTTTAAAAGTTACTTCATCTGCCTATGGACTTAAAATGCTGTGATAAAGAAACATATTAATAATTATTAACTAACATGATGAATATAAAGTAAAATTTGATGAATAATTATTATATCACGTACCTACGGTATATTTCTTTTGACAGGGTTAGAAATAGGCTACTTTTATTACATATAAAGTGTTTTCTCGTAGACTAGCAAATACGTACTCACGTATTCTCGTAAGTAGTATAAAGCAATTATGGCTTAGCTTGAGTATAGAATATTCAAAAGTCAAAAATCTTTGCCTGATGCATAAATAAAAAAAAAATAAGACCGCATAGCGTGACTAGAACATTAGAACAGAGTAAGTATTTCGTAAAAAAATTTAGGGGCACAACATAAAATGTAAATCGAACCTGCTATCTCCGATTCGTTAGTCAATTACGTATTAAATTCTGGGTTAGTTAATATCTATACTAATATTATAAAGCTGAAGAGTTTGTTTGTTTGTTTGATTGAACGCGCTAATCTCAGGAACTACTGATCCGATTTGAAAAATTCTTTTTGCACTTGATAGCCCGTTAATTGAGGAAGGTTATAGGCTATATATCATCCCGGAAAAGAGTAGGGGTTCCGTGGGATAGATTTGTTTTTGTCTAGGGGCGAACCCGAAGCGAATCGAGGGTGAGTCGCTAGTTTTCCTATAATTATTTTTGTTTGGGTTATGTGTATTTTATGCTGAGACACTAAGAGACCAGTGCCACGATATTTCTATGAATATATGCTTTGAAAAAACTATAGAAGTTGAAAATTAAATGTTGTAGGTACATAACATAATAATATAAGGAAGGTAGTTTTTATTTTATTTATACTCCAAAATCTGATAAAAATCGTAACCCTTATCGTATGTCTGTTTGTCTATCTTCTAACTTCGTCCTTTTATTAAAACTAATACATTGCATGTTGACGAAACAAAATTAATAAGTTTTCGACGACATGTAATGTCCGCCAACCACGATGCCAGGATGGTGGACTATGGCCTGATCCCATTTGTAGGAAAAGGAGGCCCGGGCCCAGCATTAGGGGCATTAAAAACACATACATACATCACAGTAAATGCCTTTAATCCATCCAGGCATCGAAGTTGCGACTTTTAATAGCCTCTGTGCGTCTCCATCTATCGTGTAGGGTCGCCTATTTCAGGCCAGTATTCGTCTCGAGGGTGTGAGGTGCAAAGGTGAGTCAAGAGCTGCAATTAAAACGCATCGCTTTGATCGTGACGAGTGTACTTATTAGGTCTGGGGATAACGCTTAAACTATTCTGAGCTAATTATGTAAGACCTCTTAAGCAAGTAAAGGATTCTGTTTGCTGTTACAGCTTCACTTCACGATTTTGGAAAATTAATTTATTTTAATTAATCGTTTCATCTAAAAACTAGCTAACCTGAAATCCACCACAAGTCCTTTAGTCAGGATTAAAATATACACATAATATGTATATATATATGATCATATTCTGTGTAGAGTAATGCAAAACTAATCTAGATCAATTTCTCGCCCCCGAAAGCCCCATATACCAAAATTCAGCAACAAATTCTTCCAGTAGTTCTCATCGTTTCATAAGTATTTAATATATATTTATACAAATATATATTCAAACTTTCAAAAATAACTAATATTTTCTAAAATAGCTTACTCTTACTTTGAATCGATCTCCATTGTGTTTTCACTATTGTACGTAACATTGTAGTAAATAGTGTTCAAAAGACGTTCAAAAAGCCATAAAGGAACAATTGAATTGAATATAAACATAAATGTTAGTATTGAATATGGAGATACTTGTAAAGTTTCAATTTTGTAAGGTAATGTGCAGTTTATCATGCATAGATAGTAGCAACTTCACAATACGCTATGGCCTTTTGAAAAATAAAAAAAAAAACTCACCAGTTAACTGGCACTAACAAATGCTTAACAAATTATAAAATTTCTATGTTCTTGTACAGGTCGATCCAAAAATATTCTTAACTCCCACTTATTCATTTTATGTATAGTAATTTGTTATTTTGGTAAAGATTCAAACGCTACGTTCTTTCTCGTTTCTTCATTATTAAATACTATATAACCAACATATTTTTAAGTACATATTGTAGGTAATGTAAGATTAACAAAAAAAAACTGTCATGAGAACTGTCAACAGAAATGGAAACTTAAAACTATAAACAAACAGTCGTTATTTTGGAAATTCAAATTGATTATTAAAATTTGTAAATTAAAACTGTTTACATTTATCTGGTTTTGCCATCTATCAGCACTCTGTGTGTTAGCGTTAACACGTCACGTGACCATGTCGATGACGACTTACATGAATTTACTCATATACAAACCTGCCTATAGAAGTTTTCACTTCAAAATTGCCAAAGATGTGATTGAAGATTTGATTAACAAATTAAGTATCTATCGATATACATGTATGTAAATAGTAATTTTTCTCCTCTATTTGTCAATTGATTTTTTTTTGTTTAATGGCTCTTACTGAACTCTAGTATTATTTTTTTGAAAACCTCTTCTTTACTATAGATAGACAAAGACGCAAACAGTTTAATTATAATGGTAGATCCAATAATAATAATTATTTTTTAATTTTTAATGCGTAAATTTGACCACTGGGCGAGCACTTTTTAAATGGTAAATAACGTGTTATTTCTTCATACATTATTTATTTTTAAGCCGTAATGAAAAGGTATATGAAATAGATTTGGGAATATTTACTTATTCATGGCAATCAGCATTTAACGATGATAAGTACTGTACGAATGAAAATTATTAATGTAGTGAAATGATTGATTCGATGCTACCACGCGACATTTTGTGGACATTGTTTGTTTGCATCCGATAATTACTGCTTTATTGCTTTTCTGGTACACTCAATACTAGTGTTTAATGATTAGATTTAAATATACGCTTCTTCTACATATAATATGTTCTACTATTCATAATTATAGTATGAAAATGATTCTATTTAAACATTAAAAAATATTATTTTAATAAATTCTTAGATTTACGCGTGTATTTGACCTTGACATTCTAAATAAAACTATCTTTTCGGATTTTTTAGACTTCAAGAAAGGTTGGGGAGAGAGACTCTCTTTCATGGTCGTTATTGTTGTAAAGCATTCGAAACGCCAGGAACCAAAAATCAAAATAAATCTGCGAAAAAGTCCAAAAAGATTTTTGTTATGGTTCAATTTTATTATTTATGGTCCACCAAATGTGGCAATTAAAGGGTTTCACTATCTTTCTTCTGATTCCATCATCAGACCAGTTCTATGGTACAAAATTATTGTATTGTTATTCAAACGATGTACACCCTCAATTATAACCTACTTTAAATATATAACGATACGATGTATACAAGGAGGTTTGAATCGTGGTTTTGTCATTTTTACACACTCAGTTTAGTTTTTATGAGTCACAAAAATTGATTGTTTCATCTTATAAACTGCTTGCGATTCACTCTCGCTTCGTTTGGGTTCGTCTCTAGCTTGCTTCCTAATACAAACGTTTCCCATTTTCACCCCCTTAAGGAATGTTTTCCGCGATAAAAGTATCCTATGTCTTTCCCAGGGTCTCAAACGATTACTACTAGCGACTCACCCTCGCTTCGCTTCGGTTCGTCCCTGGCTTGCTGCCCAATACAAACCTTCATCCCCATATTCACCCCCTTAAAGAATGATTTCAGGAATAAAAATTATTCTGTCTTTTCCAGGGTCTCAAACTATCTTCTTACCAAATTTCATCTAAATTAGTTCAGTAGATTCAGAGTTTACACCCTACAACCTCACAAAGTTACAAACTTTACCTCTTTATATTATTAGTTAGTATACATGATCGCTTCCATTTGTTAAATATAAACATAAATAAAATATTAGGTAGAAAATTAACAAACAATATAAATAAACTTGGTTAAATTAATTTTTATTGTGATTTTTAAAAGAAAACTACTGTTGTATGCATTTTAATTGTTTTACTTACATTAATATAATAAATAGATGAAATAAATGTTACACAATAAATATCTATTTATTTTCAATAAGATGTAACCAAAACTATAATATAAAGTAAGAAAGCTTGATATTATACTGTGAATACCTATAAGTTGAATAAAAAGTGACGTTTTACAATAGAGTATAGGGCATTGACACTGCCTCAATGATAAATCACAAAGGTCCCATTCTTAGATCGTAACATACAAAATAAATGGCAATAAAGCTCGCCATAAGCCACTTTTTCAATTGAATAGCCCGCGAAGTACAAAAGGAGAACTAATGCTCTGCTAACCATCAATAGGGATAGAATTTATCGTCCTACCATCCCCTCTTTACGAAGAAAATATTAGTCTTACGAAGTACCCAGACGTGGTTTGTGAATGCCTTCTTTTGGAGCAAGTCAAAATCGACCAACATGGACGTAAGATTACTGAAATATTATATGTATTATTAATATTATTTAAAAGTAAAAAAAGTGAAAAGACCTTAAAATTATTTGTGTCACCCTTAAGGTGTTTTTTTTTTTAATTTACATTGGGGCTATACCTAACTATTTAATTGTCAATTGGCGGAGACCCGCGTAATATATACCCTAATCGAGCACCAGTTTACCAGTCAGCCAAAAAACGCCCTAGCGACGCTTATTAACCTATACAGATAAATAAAATTGAAGTGTCTGTTTGTCAAAATAACAGCTTTATACTAAATGCATATGGAATTATATATGGTAATTATAAGAAAAACACAATTTTTAAAATTTTTGTCTGTCTGTCTGTCCATTTGTTTGTTCCGGCTAATCTGCGAAACGGCGGCACAAATTTTATCGGGACTTTTACTAGCAGATAGCTGATATTATAAGGAGTAATTTATGCTACTTTTCTTTTAGAAAAAGAATTAGGGTTTCGCTCAAAAAAATTAAAACGTACCTAGGGATGCACCCAAGCGAAGCGAAGGTAAGTCGCTAGTATTTTTATAAAGAAAGTCGTAGAACGGGGTAACCTATGTTTTTATGTAGACTAATCATTGAGATAGAACTTATTCATTTACAGACGAGTATGTATATGCCAAAAATACCTTTGCGTCCGAAGAAATTTGTACTAACGTTGATGACTTTCAAAAGTAAATTGCATATAGTTTCAGCCTCCAAAAGTCTTTCCTTAGTTATATAAGAAACTGTTGTGCAAAAATATCTTCAAGACCCAGTTGTTTAGGCTATGTGGTATCTATCAGTAAGTAAATATTACTAAGTAGATATATTTCTGAGGGATAGACAAACAGACAAAATTTGCAACTATATGGTTTGGGTTCTATATTCTGTACATAATACGTAAAATATGTACAGATTTCACTTTGTTATTATATTTATCATATGTGTGGATTTTAAATGCAAAATCAATACTATAATATTATAAAGCTGAAGAGTTTGTTTGTTTGTTTGTTTGGTTGAACGTGCTCATCTCAGAAACTACCAATCCGATTTGAAAAATTCTTTTTGCATTAGATAGCCCGTTAACTGAGGAAGGCTACGGGCTACATATCATCCCGGAAAACGTACGGTTCCCGTGGGATAGATTCGTTTTTGTCTAGGGACGAACCTGAAGCGAAGCGAGGGTGAATCGCTAGTCATTAATAACGATTAAATTGTTATTATAATTAACTAAACCATACAATCATCCCGAGATAGCACTAAATAATCAACTTTAAAAATATTACGTGAAATATAAATCTTTTCACTTCGTTAGTAGCTTAATACTTTATCCCTATTAAAGTAACTTTCAACTGAAGAGTTACTTTTACCGCTATCCCCAAACAGAAAAAAACAAGTCATGTCATTGTCAATACGTACATTTGTTTGCAAAGTTTGCTGTTCCCAGCAACCATTACACTAGATGAACGGTGATTTTATTCAATGTCAACGATGTTCTCTAATACTTCTGGTGGATATTGTTATATTATTCATATTCCCATAAGTATGAATAGCTTTTACATAACAGAAAAGTTATATCAATTAGACTATTCTGGCCTAATGTGGCATTTGACAGGCCATGTTTAACGCATAGAGTTGTTTTCTTAGATTTACGTGAATTTGACATTTTAACTAAAACTACCTTTTCGGGTTTTTTCGTGTTTTTTTTTTATTTTTATTTTAGGTTTCTGACGTTTTAAATGTTTTACAGCAACCATGATCATGGAAGTGATTAAGGTTTTAGACGTCTCAAAAATTATTATAGGTTATTACAGACGGTATTCACCCATTAAATTACGCATTAATATAGAAAAAAATAAGGTTGGTATCAAAAGTAAAAAAATAATACAAATTAGTGTTGCCGTTGTTTAATAATTTGAAATTACTTAATTTGGGTTGCTATTTTTATAATTTATAGTCTCATAAGTTAGATATACCTGAAAGACAATTTTTTCATGGACCGTACCTATGTACACCTATGTACCGTACGTATGCTATCATATGCAATAAACTTTATTCTTTGTATGTAAATGTAACCAAGAGTCTTAATATAATTCAAAAACTGTAGTTAAATATTTAATTACACAATATATTTTATCATGTATAAATACATGTACATGACGTCATATCATGATAAAATACTTGAGTGTATATAACTTAGAATAAATATAAGATATTTAAAATTTTACTAATACATGAGTATACTCCTTTAAAAGTTCATATTACTATTTCAATAAATATAAAGCCTTTAATTTTGATTTCATTAAAGATCAATATCGATATACATTAAAAATCGATAAAAAATTATAATTTAAACAATTTACACAACATTCAAATAATTCAAGTACCCAAAATGAACCACAACTGAAATATGATACAAATGAAATTAGCCCTCATTAGGCAAAATTAGTAGCAATCATGTTTACTCAAATAACTCGTTAGGCTCAAGCGTTCCATTGGATAACCGTTTCTCCATCGACAACATCCCCATGATGATCCCCTGTTGATTGTGTCCAAATAATTGGATTCCTCATATACCGATATTGTGCAAATCTTATTCAGCCAATTTTGTATTGAACTATCAAAAATGAACCTTGATTCATTGTTATAAGGCTTATCAGCTACACCATTTTAAGTAATCGACAGCAATAGTTGAAGCAGTCTCGATATGGTTCGAGGATTAATCGAAATCGAGTTATGCGTGTAATCACATCACTGTTTGAAATGAAAGAGTTGCGAATGGGTGTGCCTATGAACTTACCGGTAATTCGTTTTTCACTGAAATCCTACCAATTTTCATTTGAACGTGGCTTTTCGGGTCTTTTCATTCAGATTTTCTGTTTGTTTTGTTTACAGCTTTAAAAATCGGGTGAAAATGTAAGTTGCATTCATATATGTTTCCTAATGGGTAATTTAAAAGTTATATGTAAATTGGAATAAGGAACTAAACTGAGATATCTAAAATAATCCTGTCTAATTAAAAAAACCTTACATCTGATAGAAAAATTGTTGGTCGCAAAACCTCTTAACTAAAAAAATTAATCATTCATTCTTAGCTAAATATACTAACTTTAAAATAAAAAGTACGTAATAAATTACCTCATTTACTATAAATTACAATAAAGATAATCTAAAACTTTTAAATTACAGAATATTCAGTACCTTTTTCATAGGAATCTTTTTTATACTTGATCGATTAAATATTAGTGAAACACGAAGAACAAAAAGAACATGCTTTTATGTAAGCTGACAACACTTAAATAATATATTACAAATCATAGAGCTCAACCGATATTTAGATTTTGCTATAATTATAGGTTATAAAGTTGCCGCCACTGCAACGTAATAACAGCGCTTTTAATTACCCGAGTAAATAGAGACAACTAGTAATCGTAGTGTGTATTTAAAATTAACAATCAGCAATTACGTACAAGATATTCTGTAATTTTATTCAATATGTCATAGATTATATAGTTTTAGAATTAGATAATTATATATTCGATGGAATATTTAAAAAATATATTGTGAGTCAGTGAAGGCGATGTAAGGGAATTGAAGGACTTCTTAATGTTAATCTACGTCCTTAAAATTACATCAAAATTTGTTTAGCCCTTAAACATGCAAAGATATGAAACAGACAGTTACTTTTAGGGTTATAATGTATTGATAATAATCATGTAAAACCATATCTGAGACAGATTTAATTGCCAAAATGTTTGTTAAGTTAACTGGGATAGAGAAACGATGTTCCACGTAATATTATCACAGGGGTTGTTATTTTCATTAATGTAGCGCACATAAAGCCCTATTTGTATACATTAAAGCTTACAATAACGCTTTTTTTCATTACAACTTCAGCTATTCCAAAGTATATACTTTTCGTACTATAGCTTTATAGATTTATAGTATCAAAAAGCGTGAAAAAAAAAGAACGTTTCCGATAGAAACCCAATAAATAAAAAAGTAGCGTCGACAGAGTATGTACATATTGAAACCTTTTTGAAAATTCCTTTTGTATGGGACTAAACTAAAACTAGGACAACAGCTTTTGAATGTTTGATATTGATATGTTTCCTCATTATTTTTTTATGAATATACCATCTTTCGAACAGATTCATCCATACTAATATTATAAATATGAAAGTTTGTGAGGATGGATGGATTATTCTTTCACACCAGAACGACTGATCGGATCTAAATGGAATTTGGCATAGAGATAGATTTTAGTCTGTAATAGTACATAGGATACTTTTTATCCCGGAAAAATGTACGTATCCCGTGGGATAGATTTGTTTTTGTCTAGTGACGAACCCGAAGCGAAGCGAGGGCGAGTCGCTAGTTAGATATAGGTTAATACAAACTCTTTGTTTGTGTATTACAAGGTTCACGGCTAATTTTTTAACTAAAACAAATAAAGAACAGGTAGAAGTTAGTAAAAATCACTGTAGTATTCACTTTACTAACCTTAACAAAAGTACATTAATGTAACCACAGGCTCGTCAAGAACTGTTAGTGTGTACTTACGTACACTCGCAGTGTCTATTTTAAAAGCCTTTCATTAACCGCACCGCATGATTACTAGATTTATACAGATTCTAAGGGCTTGAACAAAAGCCCACTAAGCTTAATTTTGTAATGTTTTGCCCCTAGAAAAGTCTGTTAAAGCATCATGTAAATTAATTGTATTTGAACTATAATAATATGTGTGTCTGTACGTATATTTACGTATATAAAGGAAGTGATATTATTATTTAATGACATCATAGATGATTTTAGTTGATTTTTGTTATATTTTTGTGTTTGATTTTGAATATAGTAAGTTAGCGAATGAATAATACTTTCTTAGATTTACGCGAATATTTTACATTTTCTCCCGTGACCATGGTTGCTGTAAAGCGTTCGAAAGCAAAAGTCCGCGAAATCCACGAAAAATCCGAAAAGATAGTTTTATTTTAAAAGCTAGCAAATGGTTATACAATTATAGGCTATATTACAAACAGAAAACAAATAGGCACGTCAAATTTTATCTCAGAATTGAAGATTTAAATAATAAAATATTTATTAATGCCTTTTAAAAAGCATTTTATATCTTACAAATTTTTCCTAATAAAAAAATGTTTTTTGCGTCTGTATCCAATATTTATTTCACTTTTCTAATAATGTATTCAGCCCTTTTTAACGTCCCACTGCTGGGCACGGGCCTCCCTTCAATACGAGGGGAATCAGGCCATAGTCCACCATGCTGGCCAAGTGCGGATTGGCGGACTTCACATGTCTTTCGAAAACTTGCTAGGCTCTCTCAGACATGCAGGTTTCCTCACGATGTTTTCCTTCACCGTAAGGCAAGTGGTAATCATGTTAGAAATGATTCGCACATGAAAATATCAGAGGTGCAAGACCCGGGATTTGAACCCGCTTCACTCGGATACCGAAGCGAGCGAGTTACCATTGGGCTACCACTGCCATTCTTTTCTTTTCTAATAATAAAGATAAATAATAATAATCTCAACCACATTTATTTATTTGCAGGTTAGGAACATGAAATTTCGCATAACCTTTTTAAAAAGTTTAGCATTAAGGATTTTTGATAATAAGAGAAAAGGGGCAACCTCTAAGAGGAAAGGGGTTATCTAAAGGATGAAATAAGAAAAAATACTAGTTTAAGCTATCCATCGGTCATAACATCTGCTTGTTTCGAAATAAATGTTAGTACCTGGGCGACCGAGCTTCGCTCGGAGTTCTTTTTTGTTATATCGTATTGTTTAGATAATGAAAACTAAAAACTTGAATAAATAAAAAAAAACAAAATTAAAAACTTTATATTCCGACCGGGACTCGATCCCGGGCATATGTGTTGTCAAACTTGCGCCTTGACCGCTTGACCACGATGCTTACATCCGAATGTAAGAAATTATCGACTATATTCTGCGTAGAATAATGCAAAAGAAAACCGCATGAAAACTCAAAAACACGCGTTTTCCTAGACATGAGACTAATCTAGATCAATTTTTCGCCCCCGAAAGCCCCCATGTACCAAATTTCAGCGAAATCATTAGAGCCGTTTCCGAGATCGCTGGCATAAATAAAAAAAGATATAAATATATAAATATACAAGAATTGCTCGTTTAAATATATAAGATATGCATCTTCTATCAAAATTAGTGCTGCAAGAATTTCTTTCTAACGCCAAAAGCTCTTCTAACTATAACTCATTGGTTATATTCATGAGGAAATTTCAGCTGAATAATGATAATTTAAAATGCATTTTAATTTTAAGACAGGAAAATGGTATAGAAAACAAGTTAAAAAATATCATAGACCCTTCCTAAGCTCACATCCGGAAGACTGTTTGCTCTCATCTTCCGGCCGGTAGCAAGATGTTTTCTATTACACCCTGTTTGTACAAGAATATTGAGTTGGTCGGATCTTATGTATAAATTAAGTGTGAAAGTAACATTTTATTTAGTTTTAAACATTTTATAAGTAGAAGTGATTTTTTTTTGATATCAATAAAAATTTTACTATGCTAAATACATTTTTAGAGATTTATCGTATTTGATTCATCAACGCTGAGGCGAAATCACTGGAATTAAAGGTTGATATTTAGACAACCTAAAACCATAATTGATCACTTAAATATTACATAATTTATAGCGAACAAAAATTCAAAAGGATGACACATTTCACATAAGAATCAGTTTTTCAGATGTCAATTCAAAAATAGTATATACGTAGTACAAATTACATAAAAGTGTAAAGGAGGAATAAAATTGTTTAATAAAAGTTAAAAGGACTAGCGGTCGCAATCATCTCTGTTCCCATTATAAACATGTACAACATGTCTTATGGTGAAGGAAAACATCGTGAGGAAACATGAATGTCTGAGAGAACCTCACAAGATTTCGAATAACGTAAAGTCCGCCAACTTACATTTGGTCAGCGTGGTGGACTATGGCCTTATCCCCCCTTGTTTTTTTTTAAATTTTTTTTGAAGGTAAGATCGTGCCTAGCAGTGGGACGTTAAAAAGGGCTGAATACAATCCAAAATTTCTAAAGCGAGTGCTTCAAGAGCATACACGTCCCTACTTATCTACTATTTCCATTTCTTTGTCAAAATACTTGAAATATAATATTAATAGACTAATTAATTAAACCCTGTATCTTAAATTTGATTGAACTTTGAGACAATATAACTGGTTTCACACATAATTGAAATATAAATTACTCCAATACAACATAAAGGAGGTTCGAGTGTAATATTTCTTCATAATAAAATAGAATCACCTCAATATTATAGAGAATATTATTGAATGACTATAATAGTATAAACTAATTTATTATCAATAAGCTTCTAAGGCTTTTCTTCAATAAGATATGGTTTAAATAATTATAATGGGTTATGTATTTGTGAACTTTTATTTTAAGTTTATTCGGTATGTTAAGAACAGTAATAAAAACATGAGTAATATTATAAGTATGTATTTCTTATCTCCTACACGTAAAAGCAAGGCATAGAGATAGTATATGGTTAAAAGGGTGTCTAAGGGTAGGTACTTGCCATGAGGGCTCATCTAGCCTGAATTATCTAAAAATTGAACACAAAATTATACCTTAAAAAATTTTTAAAACAAAAAGAAATGACGATAAAATAAAACCAAATCCCTCAAAAAAGGCAGGGACAAAAAGACTGTGGTGTTCGCATACTCATTACAAAAAAACAAAAAAGGTATTTTTTATACTAGTACATCAAGTAGGAGTAGAATATGAATATGCGGGTAATAATTACATCTTAACTAAAAATATAAACCGACTTCAAAGTTTAAAATTAATTATTCCACCTTTAGGGGTGGATTTTTTCAAAAAATTTGTATTATAGACCTTTTCTTAAAATTTATATCAATATTTATATCAAAATATTTGTAATAAAGACTAGCTTCTATAAAATTATAATCATGAAAATTGTTTCACAATTAGTTTCACAAGGACTTTATTGAATTAGTCAGAATTAAAAACAAATACTGCTAAGCAAAGATAGCAATATTTGATATCTTTAAGTTTTTATTTAAATTGCATGTCACAATGAACTGTTTAGATAAATAAATAAATTTGTTGGGACATTAACATATAACACCATCTAGTTCCATTTTAAGCTATGAGGCCTGTGTTATGGATACCAGATAGTGAATACACTACACATGTACAAATTTACATACATACATATTATAAATATAAACACCCATAACTGGAGTACAAATATTCGTGCTCATCAAAAGAATGCCCCCAGCGGGACTCGAACCAGCGACCGCTGGCACAGCAAGTAGGATCACTACAAACTGAGTCAAAGCAATGTCAAACAAACAATAATATTTATCCTATCTTTTCATATTCAAAAAGAAATATTTGTGGCCTAATTTTGTGAATACCATGTTGTTTACGAAATTCTATTTCTGCATCGCTGAGTATATAAGGAAATTCAGTAATTAGGCTCTCATATCATCCTCGATCTTCCGTCAAGCAAACTTCTTTGACAAGCGATCCGTCAAGAAGAAAAGCAATTATTACTTTCCACGCTACGTTGTTTAATACATAATGAAACATTCGATATGAAGATGTTTGCTTTGACAACAGTTTGGTAACTTGTATACAAATTAGTAAAGTTATATTATAATTATTATTAATTTAAGGGGACTATGGTAGTAGTTGAACTTTGATGAGTCTCCAATATATCGATTATTACCTTCTATAATATTATTTACCAGTAATTAATACTGATATTAATAATTCAGCTCTTTTTACATGCTTAGAGCTGATGGGTTATGACATACTTTCCATACGTATGCGTATTGCGTATAGTATGTTGCATACGCATACATCAAGCATCCGGTCATAGCCATCAACATATAAGTTGCCAAATTTAACATGATTTTCAAAAATATATAGCTTTCCTTTACCGGTGGTAGGACTCTGTCAAGCCTGAGGAGTCCGACTGGATGGGTACCACCCCCTTATCTATTTCTGCCGCCAAGCAACAATGATTGCATTGTTGTGTTCCGGTTTGAAGGATAAGGTAGCCAGCGCAATTACAGGTAAGAGGCATATCATCTAAGTCCTCACAGTGACAACGCACCTGTGGTTCTGCATTTATGTTACTTAAAACCTAAGTGCATGAACTGTAGGTGTTATGGGCGACAGGTGCTGCTTTCCATCAGGTGGTCTGTCTGCTCGTTTGTCACTGAATCTCATAAAAAAAAATTGTAGTCATGATGAGGAGACAAGACCCAGGATTTGAAACTGCTTCACCTGCTTTTTAAAGCTAGCGCGTTACAATTGAATACAAATATTACACAAAAAATGTGTATGAGTTAGGTAGTTACTTTAAGCACTTTTATAGTAAATAATATATATTCCCATTTACTTATATACGAGTAAAAAGATAGTGAATTAGGATATTAAGCTATAACTGAGTTCTCAGACTCAATGTAATATATTTTGAAAAGTGTTGCTTATTCATTAGGTCATTATTAGGAACTATTAAACTGCCTCAGTGGTGTAGTGGCTAGCATGTACGGCTGCACATCCTGAGGTCCTGGGTTCGAGTCCCGGGTCGGGCCAAGTTTAGTTATTAAGTCTTTCTGTATAGTAAGCCTCAGTAACAGCCCGGAGTTGGGAAGTTGGCGGTGTTTCACCCCCGTGCCTCGGAGAGCACGTAAAGCCGTCGGTCCTGCGCCTTAACTCTCACCGGTCGTGTCTCGTGTCGTCCCACTGGAGTATGAGAGTGACAGGTATAGAGAGTGCACTTGTGTCTGCGCGTACACTTGTGCACTATAATATCTCCTGCGCAGTTGGCTAGTCTCAATGAGATTGGCCGCCGTGGCCGGAATCGGTCGGGAGAACATCATCATTAGGAACAATGTTCGCGAAAACACAAGTGCACTCTCTATTACTTTCACTCTTATATTTCAGCGGGACAACAATTCGACACGACCAATGAGAGATTAGGCGCAGGACCGATTGTATCATGGGGGTAAAACACCGCCATCTGTTACTGAGACTTTGTTACTTGTTAGAAGACAATATAAAAATATTACTTATAGTGGCTAAAAGCCTTATGTTTGTTTATCTGTTATAGTCTGAAGTTTTTGAAGCAAAACTTCATTGGGGAGTAAGCTGGTCAATGCGTTACGAAAAAATGCACTTACGCTTGTTGCCATGGTAACCGTTGTTATTGTCTGACAAATGATATATAATATTATATTCTTTCCTTAAATGATATTCTACAAATATATAATTGTAATATGCCTAACATGCGTTATTTTTAGTATCTCACGTATCCTAATTATTTAAAACATAAATTTAATTTCATTAAGTGTACCGATAACCTACAGAAGTTTTACTTCTTGCACGGTACACATACATACACGCACTCTTTAATATATTTTTTTACTTAGAAACCATTACTGTAGTCTCCTTAATCTGTAATTATTACGTTCATATTAAAAGCCTTGTCTTATCCTTAGAAAAATTAATTGCCCATTTATGGTATTAATGTATAAAGTACATTTTAATTCATACAGTATTGCTCTCTTATAAATAAAACATCATTTCAAGTAATAATCGTGTTTTCATTCAGGTTACAATATTAACTCAATGATAATACCCGACCCCGACTCGAACTCAGGACCTTCGGATCTACAGCCTTACGTGCTAGCCAATAGACTACTGAGGCAGTTAAACGACGAGTTCGACGACACGTTTGGCTCAGTTTGTAAGGACCCTACTTGCTGTGCCAGCGGTCGCGGGTTCGAGTCCCGCTGGGGGCATTCATTTGTGTGATGAGCACGAATGTATGCACTCCAGTCATGGGTGTTTATAATAATAATATGTATGTATTTAAAGTTATATATGTGTAGTGTATCAACTATCAAGTATCCATAACACAGGCCTCGTAGCTTACCATGGAACTAGATGGTGCTGTGTGTTAATGTATCAACATATTTATTTTATTTATATTTATATAAATAGTTTATACACATACATAGCCCATGACCGATTAAAACGTATTTTGACAAGATTATGTTATTCTATGCAACCCTATATTGTTAAATCCATACAATGCATGTACATATGTAGATATGTAGGTAATAAGGCGACTGTATACTGCACTATATAGAAACAATTTGTTCAGTAATGATCGTTTGTGTACGACAATGACATTGACATGCGTTGTACTAACATACTGCTAATTTAGTTTGGTAATTGGAGTTTCTTCTCAAGTTTCAAATTTATAATGTGTTACATTACTAGTTAATTACTTTAAAAAGCCTTAATCATTATTAATCATTATTGCTTTAAAATATCGCTTTTAAGTACGTAAGTTTATATAATAACAGGCAAATAAATGAAGTCGAAAGAAGTATTTTTATTATATAAAATGCTATACAAAATATATCTTTTGTTATATTGCAGAAACATTAAAGTTTAAGAGGTTATATGGATTTTAGTAGAGTGCTTATTACATCTAGAAAATAGAAATTATAACTTATATGTTTCCCCATATTACTTGACGTTGATTAAATAGAATTACTATAGGTACGAGTACATATGTATTTATATAGAAAATATGTCTCTCATTTTACAGTATAATCTTAAATAGTTGTCTTAAAGGCTTGAAAATTATTTGGTACCAGCAAAACCCGCGGCTTTGCTCGCGTTAAAACTACAACCAAAAAACTTTTAGTAGGTTTCATACAATTATACAAATTTTCATCCCTTATTTTATCTCCTTATGGGATGAATTTCAAAAAAACGCTAAATCATGTATTTATTTTATTGTATTGAAGACCATTAAGACTAAGTTTCAAGAAATTCTGATCATAAATAGTTTTTGGGTTGTGTTATAACGTGTACTCCCGTTTGAATGAGATAATCTCCGGCGGTAAAAATATCCTATATGTTGACCCGGATATCCAGCTATTATCATACCAAATTTCATCAAAATCCCTACAGTGGTTTTTCTGTGATGCGGTAACAGACAGACAGACAAAAATTCTAAAAAATATAAATTCGGTCTCTGTATCGATAATAAAGTTTATTTCAATAAGATTTTCCAAAAAATATTTAAGGTACAGATTCGGCTTAGTTAGAATTTTATTATACGTATAGACTAGCGATTCACCCTCGCTCCGTTCGGGTTCGCCCCTACATACGTTTAAATGATTAGTATAGATTTTTCAAAGATATTTTTCCGTAGTAACAAGTATCCTATATGGTTTCTCGTGATGCGTTCCCAGACAGACAGACAAACAGACATCGATTTATTTTTTATACCAATAAGTATAGAAGCATACCATTTTATAACATTTTCTGTTGATGTGTTTTTACTTGTTGAGTACCTATAGACATAAAATGTATGGGACATATACAAAACTATTTACAGCTGCTGGACCCCTTTAATTACCTGAAATACCTTAAAATCCTTGAGTGCAACCTATCATTACACACATACATTAGCGAGGGTGTGTCCCTCCTGCTAGGGTTTATAATAATGCCTAATTGTTTCCCAAACAGACAGGAAGGGAGAATAACTTCATTAGTAAGATGTCTGGCTGATGTTTGACGGTACACGGCCAATTTGAAAGTACTTTACTAATAATAAGCTAAAACTTGCGCCTTCAAAAGGAAAAATAAATTAATTATCTTATATTTATACATATAAAATAACTTATTAATTGACTAACTGACTGATTAATTCCTTTTTATTTTATTTTTTTTAATTGGTACGAATTTTTACAGAACATGAATGTATTTTTGAAATTCACTCCTACTGAAGTGACTTTCTTATACTCTACGGTCCCTTAGGTAGAGGATGAAAATTTTGTATAAGAAATGTTTATATCAAGTTTACTGAAAATTAAATATTATTGCTTTTCTCGGTAAATAGCAAGCGTAGCAAGTAATAAAAGTATTTCAAAATTTAATTCACAATGTGTACCTAATAGAGGTTCTAATTTTTTATGGGAGTTATTATTTTATGGTTTGAGTAAAATAATCAATAGGATGACGATGTTGCAAGTTAATTGTACAGATATAATTATAATTAGTGGTTTAGTTTGGGTCAAAATCATATAGAGTGAAGTAAACGTAAAAATAAATGAACCTAAAAGTATTTTTATAAGTTATCTTCTATACATATAATAAAATTCGAATCTGTACATACCGGTGGTAGGACTCTGTCAAGCCTGAGGAGTCCGACTGGATGGGTACCAGCCAAGCAACAATGATTGCATTGTTGTGTTCCGGTATGAAGGATAAGGTAGCCAGCGCAATTACAGGCAAGAGGCATATCATCTTAGTCCTCACAGTGACAACGCACCTGTGGTTCTGCATTTTTGTTACTTAAAACCTAATTGCATGAACTGTAGGTGTTATGGGCGACAGGTGCTGCTTTCCATCAGGTGGTCTGTCTGCTCATTTGTCACTGAGTGTCATAAAAAAAAAAAAAAAATTTTTGCAAAATATTATTAAAATAGTCATTATTATATACAGGGGCCGAATAAACAGTTTTTAGAATTTTTGTCTATCTGTCTGTTTCTGTCAGTCTGTCTGAGAGCGCATCACGATAATATCCACTGGACAGATTTTCATGAAAATTGGTACAATGATAGCTCCGGGTCAACATAGGATACTTTTCACATGTCATCTCTGAGAAATCTACACAAACGTTAAAACGTTACTAGTTTAGATTAAATTTATTTATACATACACTAAAAAAATATCATAAATCACCTTGAACATGCTTTTATAAAAACCACAAAAGAAAATGAATGTTTTTTGATAAAAAATAAAAGGGGTTTGAACTTCAAAGAATCGTTTATGGTGTAATTTAAGTATGAAAAATGAAAAGGGCGTATTTATCGTCCCTTACAGTACAAAGATAATCAAAATCAAAGTCGTAGCAAAGCCAATATTTGGATACAAGCGATATTATTAAAATTGTGAATACTGTCGTTTATTTCAATATAAAAAATATCCTAAAATTTTCACTAGTACCTAAGTCTCCAATAATTTTAAGCGCCGAATATCGAACTTAGAGCCCAAATAAAATGTAAGCGTTGTGATTCTGTGCCTATAATCAAAAATGTTAATTGTTATATTTTTAAGTCCCGATGTAAAAAGACGGGAGTTGTAATATTAATTTACCTGTGTATCTGTTTGTGGCATCGTAGCGCCCAAACGTATTACCTGATTTTAACTTAGTTTTTTTTTGTTTGCAGGTGACTTGATCTTATGAGATGGTTCTTAGGTATAATAAATCAAGAAAATCCATTTAGCCGTTTCTAGAGCTCTTTTCTAGATAGAAAAAGGATATGAACAATTTCCACTAACATTTCCACTACTTACTTAAATCTTTATCTTAATTTAGGTTCATTGAAATTGATCTCAATGAATAGGTTATATAATGTTTTGTCGATTTAAAAAAAATATTATAAGTAATATGGGCAGAAAAGATTAAATTAATAAAATGGGCAGTGGTAGCCCAGTGGTAACGCGCTCGCTTGGGACACCGAGTGAAGCGGGTTCAAATCCTAGGTCTCGCACATCCGATACTTTCACGTGCGAATCATTTCTAACTTAATTACCACTTGCCTTACGGTGAAGGAAAACACCGTGAGGAAACCTACATGTCTGAGAAAGCCTAGCAAGTTTTCGAAAGACATGTGAAGTCCGCCAACCTGCACTTGGCCAGCGTGGTTGACTATGGCCTGATTCCCATAAATATTTTTGTCATTTCAATACAATTTCTTTTTTCAACGATTATAGACTGTCATCGTGTAAAATGCCATAACTGACATCTATTCGTAAAAGATCATATGTCAAACAAATTACTACACTAGAATCATACAAATTACAAAATTAAACCTCTTTTCAGCACCACGTCACGTTAGTGACACTCAGTTCAAAGCTATGGTAATTTAAAATTTACATTTTTCAAATAGGCTTTTAATAAGTGTACATATGTATGTATATTATAGTGAATATCTCTACGGTGAAACACTCTAGTATAGTGTTCTAATAACTTGAGGACTAAAAACCTAGGTTTAAGCGAAATAGATCCATACTACTATAGAATAGAAGGTAGGTGTTAGTTTTATAACTGTAGTATTAACTTGGTGTCATATGGAGAGGCGTTGCACCGTGCATCTGTGTTCACAGAGTGTTGCTAATACGCAGCTAGCCGTACATTGAATATTACTGTTTGTAGGTAGAGTCGGATATACTGATATTAAGTATGTATACGCTTATGTATGAACTTTATCTATACTAATATTATAAAGTGGAAAGTTTTTTGTTTGTTTGTTTGTATCGAATTAGCTGCGAAACAACTAGACCGATTTAGATGAAATTTGGTAAGAAGATAGTTTGAGATCCTAGGAAGGCCATAGGATAGTTTTTATCCCGGAAATCATCCCATAAGCGGGTGATAATGTTGATGACAGTTTGTATAAGCGAGCGATATTTAATAAAAAAAATGTGTCGGAAATTCCGTTGACCTAAAAATATGTCTCAATTAGATCAGTACGTTATTTGATCTATGATAAGTAGTAGTGTAGGTATCCCGTGGATCCGGCCGTGTTTTATTTATGTAATAAAACTAGCATGATGCTAGATAGCCTAAAATATATATAATTATAAAATGCAAAAAAGATTATTTGAATTGGAATGGTAATTTCAGAGTTTGGCGCGTTCAAACATACAGACAAATGAATTCGTCAACTTTATATAGTAATACGTTCAACTTCTTGTCTACGTTTTTCAAGATTGAGAGAGGGAATATATGTACGTGTCTATTGTTTTCTTTTATTTTACTTTTATTTAAAACAAACTTAGAAAATGTTGCCAATGAGAAACGCGGCTGCCGCGGCAAAATGTGTTGAATCCTTAATTAGTAGTAGTACCAGTTTGTAATTTTGACCGATTTCAAAAAAGGCTGTTGTGATTTTTGTTTAGGCTACGTAATATTTTTGCGAATTATGACCCGATTTCAATGATTAATTATTTAATTAATTAGTTATAATTTAAAAGTCTTACTAAATATGACAAAAATTCACCCCTTAGAGTGATATGATAATTTTTTAGGTTGATTTATATACTTAATAGTTTAAAAGTAATTATTATCATAAAATGTAACAATAAAAATTTAATTTTTCAATTTCATTTCTCTACGCACTTATTATGATACAAATGAATGTAGAGCTTTTAAATTAAACTTAAAAGTATCAAAGCTTGAGGGTGTTGGACTAAATAGAAAGCCCGAAGCACACGAGACCCCGTCAGGGGCAGTCATTTCACGGGTATCTTGTTCCTCGAACCAATTACATTGTGATTGACCGCCATCCAATGTTGAGCTCTCCCTCGATATATAGATACTCATATTTATCGCACGCACGTTGCGAATTTCTCGCGAACCTATACGAAATATTGTTTTTAATAAAATGTATTTGCGTTAAGAAAAGATTTTGTAGAGTTTGTTTAAATATGTAGATTTTTTTTCAAACCTTACATTCATGACGTATGAAAATATATTACAATAATGACCTTCGCTCTTTTTATGTTTTTATTACTACCGACTCACCCTAGCTCCGCTCGCGTTCGCCCCTAGTTACGTTTTAACGTTTAACGTTTAGTATAGATTTCTCAGAGATGAGATGTTTACCCGCAGTAAAAAGTATCCTATATATTGACCCGGATCTATCATCATACCAAATTTCATCAAAATCTGTCTTGTGGTTTTCTCGAGATACAGACAGACAGATAGACAAAAATTGTAAAATCTGTAGATTCGGCCTCTGTATCGATAATAATGATTATTTCAATAAGATTTTCCAAAAAATATTTAACATACAGATTATACTCATATTATATTATACTCATATTTTTTATTATATGTATAGGTGACTTATCCTCACACCGCTCGAGTAGGTACCTACATACACATTATGTTTATGTTTTAGATTTAAAATATTATAATATAATAAAAGCAGCTCCACCTTTTTGGCTAATTTAATTACTAATAATACCCTATGTGTTAAATTCCGTATAATGATCCTACACAGATAACTGTGTACTGTGTTTCATTTTAATTGATCCAGCCGTTTCAGTGTAAAGGAGTAACAAATACACACTTTTACATTTATAATAGTGTGGTAGTCAAAAACATAAATTGATGTTTTCTTGTCGATACATACTCGTATAATAAAATTATAACTAAGCCGAATCTATACATTAAATATTTTATTGGAAAATCTTATTGAAATAAACATTATTATCGATAGAAAGGCCGAATCTATAGTTTTTAGATTTTTGTCTGTCTGTCTGTCTGAAAAACCACTGGAGGGATTTTGATGAAATTTGCTATGATGATAGCTGGTTATCAGGGTAAACTTATATGTAGGATATTTTTTCACCACATGAAAATATCTCATCTCTGAGAAATTTATACTAAACGTTAAAACGTAATTACAGACCCGAGCGGAGCGGGGGTGAGTCGCTAGTGAGCTATACATGTGAGGGTGGCGCGAAATAAGGATCTCTTCTTACATTGGTTATCAATGTGTACCAAGCGTTTGGTCGAATGCCCCGATTGATTGATACCTTCAGGACTCTGTTTCAATAATGAAGTGATAGAACGTAGATGTCGGTAAATAGGCTTTTCTGTTTTAGTTAGATAAGTTTGAGAGCTTTGTTTAACCGATTCGTTTTATAGTACCTACATATTATCTGTACATATAATAAAATTCTAACTTGGTAGAATCCGTACATTAAATATTGTTTGAAAGTTTATAGAATACCTATTTGGTGCAAAAAATCTTAGGTTATTATATGGGTGATGGTTCCAAATCAACCATATAATTTATCTATGTAGCTGTTTGTTTATGATAATTTTATTAAAGACTACACCATATTTAATGGAATTTTATAAATTTAAAGGTTTTAAGTGAAATCTTCTACTCTCAAGGAAATTAAAGGGATATTGAAAAAAGTTTTACGAGTTTTTCTGCTTTGAGAAGTATAGTTGTCTCAAGCGAAGCGAAGACGGGTCACAAGTATAATATGAATACATATATGTACTCGTACATAATAAGTCATCTGACAGTTAAATTCGCTTCATTACACACCGAACCTCGTACAATAATATTATTGAATATATAAAGTAGATTGTTTACATGATTAACGGTTCGCGTTCATCGGTATATTAAATTATTGTTTTAAATGTATAAATATTCATTTTGTACATTTCTTTAAATATATTTACAAAAACACTAAGGAAGAATTACTGACTCTTTGAGCTTTCATTTTTAATTCTGTTTTATTCGATGTAGAACGTTTTTAAAACGTTATTTTTATGATATTTTTATGTTATACATGTATTCAGCCCTTTTTAACGACCCACTGCTGGGCACGGGCCTCCCTTCAATACGTAGGGGATCAGACCATAGTCCACCACGCTACTTGCTTGGTTTTCTCAAACATGCACGTTTCTTCACGATGTTTTCACCATAAGATAAGTGGTCATTATGTTAGAAAATAATTCGCACATGAAAATATCAAAGGTGCGAAAACCGGGATTTGAACCCGCTTCACTCAGTTTCCCAAACGAGCGACTTACCACTGGGCTATCACTGCCAATGTTTTACATAGTATTTTATATTAGGTACTGTATGTATACATTTTGTTTTGTGAGAGTTAAGGCTCAGGACCGACGGCTTTACGTGCTCTCCGAGGTACGAGGGTAAAACATCACCAACTTCCCAACTCCGGGCTGTTACTGAGGCTTACTAAACAGAAGTACTCAATAACTAAACTTGGCCCGACCCGGGATTCGAACCCAGGACCTCCGGATGTGTAGCCGTACATGCTAGCCACTACACCATCGAGGTAGTTACAAAAACTATATAGCCAATTTGAGTATCGAAGTCAATCAAAAATATTGTATTAAAATGTGTTTTATATATAGATACAAAGTATATAATATGCATGTATTTTAATTCTACATAACGATATAAAGGTAAATAATAAGGTTTGTATCGAAGGTTGCAATAACTTACGAACATTCATTAATGCCAAACACTTGTTAATATGTAAATATGCACTTAGAACGTACTAAAAGGTTAAAGGAAGATGAGGAATAAATTGCAGAAATGAATTTAATGCATTTAAATTGCAAGATCAATTCGCATATAATTTTAGTATATTATGTTATAGCTACCAAACTAATAAGCACTAAAGATTATAAAGGCGAATGTAACTCTTTCTGTCTGTCTGTCTATCTGTTACATTTTTATGTAAGCATCGCTGAACCCATTTTGATGAATTTTGGTTTAGAAATAGATGGGAACTTGGAGATATTGAATTGAATTAGGGGATGAAAGTTTGTATGGGGAACTAATAATTATTTTCTCATGTTCTGGGTATAAAATTCATATTTAAGCTTTTAGTAGCTTACCGGTGGTAGGACTCTGTCAAGCCTGAGGAGTCCGACTGGATGGGTACCACCCCCTTATCTATTTCTGCCGCCAAGCAACAATGATTGCATTGTTGTGTTCCGGTTTGAAGGATAAGGTAGCCAGCGCAATTACAGGCAAGAGGCATATCATCTTAGTCCTCACAGTGACAACGCACCTGTGGTTCTGCATTTTTGTTACTTAAAACCTAAGTGCATGAATCGTAGGTGTTATGGGCGACAGGTACTGCTTTCCACCAGGTAGTCTGTCTGCTCGTTTGTCTCTGAATCTTATAAAAAAAAAAAGAAAATATAGTAAGAAATACAGGGTTTTTAAGCATTTTTGAAAAATCGTCCTTCAAGGTGTTACAGGTACAATAGGGAATGATTTTTTTTTATATTCCGCACCGCCCCCGCTGTCATTAGTTTATATGAAAGTCCTATGTTTTTTTTATGCTAGAGGTGTAAAGACGACTTATTTTGGTATATTATATTTATATAAAATAAAGCGTGATACTTTGCATTGAAGTTATCATGGGATTGTTGGTCGTAATAGAAGCCGGTATAAACGCCAAAGACACGAGGCCTTACTTAGCCACTAATTTAAAAATACTTACGTAAAGTGAAATGGTTATTTAAAAAAATGCTCTTCTTCCTCTCTTTCTTTCTTCTCTTATTTTCTTCTTATTATCTTATGTCTTATATCTTATATTATATTCTTATTATCCAATTTTAAATTTTAAATTGTAGATCAAAGGTTTATTTAGGATTTACTTCCTTTGACTGACAAACTGACATGCTTTGAAGCTATTAACAAGAGAATTGAATTGAAAACAATGACAGTGCCATGTCTATTTTCTGTATAAGTAGAATATTATATAAGATAGTAGAGGGCTTAGACAGGATGATGATATTTCACAATTGCTTACGTTTATTTGTAGTCCGGTCAAGTTAGCCCGAAAAATAGGGGTACCCTTGCAGAATTCCCAAGAACCTGAAAATTTACATGAACTTTAGGCATACCATTATTTGCATAATCACAATTACACATAAACTCATTTTTTATAAATAAATAGCGACTCACACTCGCTTCACTCGCGTTCGTCCCTAGGTACTTTGTCACGGTTAGCTATGTTTAGGTATACATAAATAGTAGCTTGCTACTCCTAAGATATTCATTTAAATTATATAATGATTTAACCTCGTTTTGGTCGGGCGCGTACTCCGTACGTGGATTTTGTTCACAATTTCGTGGGTTTTAATTTTTTTTTCGCGGAACCCTGATTCTTTTTCTAAAATAAAAGTTGCCTGAGTTACTCCTCATAACATAAACTATCTGCCAGTGAAAGTCTTGTCAAAATCGGTCCAGCCGTTTCGAATATTCTCTTTGTCCGAACAAACAGACAGACAGACAGATCAACAGACAGACAGACAGATAGACAAAAATTGTAAAAAATGTTGTTTTGGTATATGTACCGTGTATACATCCATATGCATTTAGTAAAAAGCGGTTATTTTAAAATTACAAACAGACACTCCAATTTTATTTATCTATATAGATTGTATGACCTACAATTTTTGCCTGAGCTGATATATCATAAAATTAACAGAAAAATCCAAAAAAAAAATATAACATTTTTGCGAACTTTGACCTTGCATAAAATTTTTTACACACATGGGATCGATAGGGACTCTTCACAATTTCATTATAATGATATCCCTAATGTTTATATAAATTTTCAGCTTCTTGGGAATTTATGCAAGGGTGAATGTCTATTTTGATCGGACTATTGACGTAACAATTAAATATGTTCTCTTACAATTTTTAGTTTTCTAAAAACGAAGTCAAAGTGATAAAACTATCGAAATATAATAATCAGTTCAAAATTTTATCAGACTTTTTCAAAATACTATAGTGATAAAAATATTGTAGACGTATGGAATATTTTTAGTAGATGTATGGAATATTTTTTATTCTCAATTTAAATAAATAATATACAAAAAATAAAAAAAGAATTTATTGCCTTAAAAAAGAGTAAAAAATAAACAGAATCAGTAAAAGCTTAAACAAACTTATAAGAAAGAGTAATATCAGCTCAGCTGATGCCGCTAAGACAGAAATCTCAAGCAGCGCTGATTTTCAGTTACACCCAGCTCCCTTTTTTTTTTTTTATATAGTTGGGGAATGCATTTACGCATACCACCTGTCCCCCAGGTGGTTATGTGGGGCTCACCGGCTAGAAGAGCCGGTACTACCCACTAAACCCCAACTTTCCCCTCCCCTCCGCCTTAGTGGGACGCCGCGGGATCGCTTACGCATAACTACCGCGACGCCCCGGCGGCAGGCCTGACGGCCACCAAACCAATGGGGCTGCTCCACAGTCCACTCTGCTGAATCAGAGAAGTACCCGGAGCAGCCCCATTAAACCACGCCGCCCACCGAAGTGGGCACCCTTCAATCGGCTGCAGAGGACAGGGAGAGCGGCAACGACACACCGACACTCCTCTTCCCCTGCAGCCCCACCGCGTCTGCCATCTAAGACGGTGGCAGCCCCGTCAAGGCCGCGGGGGGCAGGGAGAACGGCGCACCGAAATACCGGCACTCCTCTCCCACCGCGGCCTTCCCCTCTACCGGTTACGAGCCTGCCCTCACAGACCCGCAACCGGTCCCCGCCCTCCGGTTACGAGACCGCCGAAGCGGCCCCGCTCCCGGTGGCCGCAACTCCGGAAGCCGAAGCCTCAACGGAGAGCGGCCCCGTCCTGCTTTGGTCCGCGCCGGATTTCTCCGGTACCACCCGCTGGGTCCAAGCGGGTGGCGTTCCCCGATCCGCCACCTGGGGACGCACCCGGTAGGAGTTGGCTCTCCCCCGGGACACCCAGCTCCCTAGGGTGTTAAGCGGGAGCAAAGCAAGAGGACTATTCCTTTGGTTAATCTCTACAGGAGTCAGAGAAAGAACCCAATTGAGACAAAAAGCAATAAGAAATTAAAAAAAAAAGTGTGTTGGTGTATGTGCGTGTGTGCATACACTAACACACTTTTTTGTCATATAAATGAGAGTATAATAGGATGAATGTATAAATGGCTTATTAAATATAATGATTTTATTATTAAAAAAATATTTTAGGCTCATAGGTCCTATACCTATGAGCCTAAAATATTAATACTATGTTTTTTCGTCAACTTGTTTTCATCTTTTCAGTTCGCTTTTTACGTAGTCGGGTTTTTTATTTTTGTAAATATATTTTAAGGCTCTTTTGTACACCTTTCTAAAGTTACTTGCACTCACTTTAAGCCGTGGTGGTGGGGGAAGGTCATTCCATATACTTGCTTTAATTTAAATTACTTTTCTTTATTTAGATTATTATGAACATACTAATGGCTCACCTTTGCTTCGCTCGTGTTCCTCTCTAGAAAAACAAGAAAAATCTATCCCACGTTAATCATACATTTTTTTGGGATGAAAAGTAACTTATGTGTTATTGTGATTCATGAGCTATATTATTGTAAAGTTTCATTAAAATCCATTCAATAGTTTTTGTGTGAAAGAGTAACAAACATCCATATATCTATACATCCATACATCCTCACAAACTTTCGTATTTATAATATTAGTAGTATTCTAGCTCCGCTACATTTAACTAAGGACTTTTTTATTCTTTTGTAATAAAGGTCGACGCTATAAAATCAAGTTGGTACGCCTGTATAATTGACAAAACCTAAATGAATGAGTACATAAACATAACAAGGGTTGCCATGTTTATGAGGCCAGGGCTGACAGTTAAGCAAAACACTCAATGTTGCGCGTACATCATTATCTCCTATTTATTTAAATATTCGCTTCACTAAAAGGAACTTTATTTTGGCGGAATAAAATACATTATCTAACAGCAGATTGATGTAAACGTGAAATAATCATTTGAACTCTTATAATGTTAGAGCTGTTTTATAGCGAAGTGTTTGTGTAATAGCTTACTCTTTTTTATAATTATGTTTAGTGAATCTTTTTGTGAATGTATATACATTTTCAAAGTCTTTTTTAGTACAAGCTATATATTTAATTTCCACTTACTTCAAGTTTTTAGCTTTCTATAAAACAAATGGTAGGTACTCAAGCTTTTAAGCTCGAAACGGTCATTGACATATGTTTTTATATTTTTTTTACAGTTGCAACAGTGCTGAAATATCACAAACTCAAAAAAGAAAGTGAAAAAGAAAAGCATGCTACATTATGTTTTAAAATAACTCATCATGTTATTAATAACCATTTATATCAATTTTAGATAAAGTGTCAAAAGAAAGCTGATAATATTCCACCTTGCAGTGTGAAGTTACGACATGCCTAAATTTTGATAGCTATGTATAATAGATTTTATGTCTATTTTTTTGTCTTTAGGTTCGTGAGCTTTTTAGAAATGAATGAACACATTTGACAAGTAAGTCCAATTAATTTTTAAGAATGGATACCTACTTTGACTGCAAGTATACCCACGCGAAGTCACATGTAAGAACAAGTCAAAAATATAATTAAAGGTGAAAAATATGATATTAAGCTCGTGTATTGAGACTTTTTAAAATGGAAAGCTAATAAAAAAGTAACAGACTAACCCTGCACTTGACAGCCGCTTATTAAACTAGCTATTCATGAATATGATTGAATTTCATACGCATTTTTCAGATATAAAAGAAATGTATTAAAATAGAAAACTGTTTTTTTTAAAGTAACTAAAAGTTATAAATATTTGAATAAGTATTATGTAAATAAATAATTAGTTTTCTGGATATACTCAATCTATTGAAATTAAATGTAATATTACTACATAATATTAGATATAAAAGTCTGTCTGCGCCGCTGCGTCTGTTTGTATGAACGGGATAAACCCAAAAACTGCTTAATGGATTTTCATACCGTTTCCACCAATGGATGGAATGATTCATGAGAAAGGTTTAGGTGTAATATAATAATTCATTAAGGTTTTATGTAAATTGGCTGAAATATGACGATGATTGTTGAAGATATCGGAAAAAATGCCGACTGAAAACTTTACGTACGCCGCGTAAACCAATAGAGTTAAATGAAAATAGTATGTTACGGAATTATTCGTACTTAGCCACGCATTCGAGTGTAACATCCGAAGATAAGTCGCTAGTAATATATATTGTAAAATACTGTAATGAAAAAGAGTTAATAAAAAATACGAGTGTATTATGATATGACACCTATCATGTCACAATAGGAGTCTACACACTATATGTTTCTCATAATTCTCCCGATTGCGGAGTCGTAGAGGATGTGTACCATATTTAAATGAAATGTACTTGTAGCCAACCCCTTCTATCAAAATTAACAGATCTGTAGATCAATTGGAATATGTATAATTAACTATCCCACTGGAACTCTTTAATTTTCCGGGATGAAAAGTATCTAAGATATTGACCGGGGATATAAGGTACTATCGTGCAAAATTTCATTTAAATCGGTCCAACAGTTTCGGAGATTAGCCCGTACAAACAGACAAACAGACAGAGAAACAAAATATTGAAAAAAATCTATATTTGTTCTATTTCTCTTCTTACATCCCCCTGACTCGGTTTTTAGCATTTTTTTTCTATGTACAGACATTCGAACTCTACAGTTTTATTATAGTATAGAAGATATGCTTGCAAATCCTACTTCAGAGTTAGCAAAAATTATATTTTATTAAACCTACCAGAGCAACATAGTCGCCCAAGTGATTTAGCTCTTAAATGAGAATAAATAAAATCCTTTATACAATTTCTCTATAGTGGCAAAAAGGAGAGAGTTAGCTCTATCAAAGTAGTTAAAGTATTGGATTTCTGATTAGATGAAACATCTCGTTCTCGCGTCCTTTAACCTACAAGACGTAGTCAACACTAGTAATTAAATCAAAACTTGAGTTTCATAGTGGAATCTATAATTTAGCTTTAATTAAAATTAATTATTTTACGGGCGGGCTGTCTTTGCCACATCAAAGGGAATTCGTAAATTGATACCGCTCGATAAGGCGGCGTCAAACGTTGCTATGGTTGCCGTTATGTTTGAGATCAAATATTTTAAATTTGGTTATAGGTTTTCGTTTTGACAAAGTTACGAAAACAGTTTCAAGGTATATTTTTTCACAGATAACTAGTGGCTGTTAGAATAAATATGTTTTAAGATATATAAATGTTGTTTTTTTTATCAATAAATTTTGGTAACTTTGAAAAAAAAAATGCTTTTGATTTTGTAGTTCTCAATATTTTATCTTAAGCAAAGTTATTAAAGTTAGTATATTTTTTATTTTTAATGCTTGAAATGTATAAATATAAAAAAACTATGTTTCCGCCCGGGATCGAACCGGGGACCTTCTGCGTGTTAGGCAGATGTGATAACCACTACACCACGGAAACTGTGAAAGTATCGGGCTTATTTCTTCATACCAACAAAAGATCTTAATTGCTTGTGCTAACTGCTAGTATAATTCTAATTTCAGCGCTATAGATATTTTCGTTAGCGTCTTACGTAATTTTAGTACGAAGTTATTCAGTAGAACGCTTTTTATTATTTTTTATTAATGACTAGCGATTCAACCTCCCTTCGGGTTTGTCCCTAAGTACTTTTTAACGGTTAGTATGGAATAGGTAGACTATATATATTATGTTTTATATATAGTTTTTGTATATATATACGAAAATCAATCAAGTTTATATATATATATATATATATATATATATATATATATATATGTAAACTTGATGTATTTTTGTAGATGGTAAGCTACTATTGAAAGTAATCCGAAGTAGTGATTCCCATACAAAATAAACAGTTTCGCACTTTTCGATTTTTCGGCTGTTCTTTTGGATTTTCCCTATTTTTTTTGTATCTAAACCCCTCCTGACATACCACCAATAAAACAAAAAAAGAATTATTCAAATCGGTCCAGCCGTTTTTGAGTTTTTAACCCCCGACGCAAAAAGAGGGGTGTTATAAGTTAGACGTCGATGTCTGTCTGTCTGTCTGTATGTGTGTGTGTGTGTGTGGCATCGTAGCTCTCAAACGAATGGATCGATTTCGATGTGGTTTTTTCATTTGAAAGCCAGTTTCCTTGCAGTTGTTCTTAGCTATGTTTGGGTAATATCAGACCAGCACTGTAAGAGTATCAGCTCTTTTCCAAAATTGTTTACTTTTTAAGGGTTGTTCCTTCAACTATAAGTATTTTTTGCGTAGGGGTTTTTTTTAATTTTTAATTTAATTTTAGCGTGACTAACAAACGGCAATTGTTTTTATATATATATGGATTTTATTTAGACAAATATTTTAATAGGACATCTTTATAGAATAATTTTAAGTAAAATAATTTACAATAAGACTTTATATATGTCGTAGTCTTTTCGCAGAATTCGTCATTTCATGAAATACCTAGGCACTTCCGGCAACTCGTGTTTACAGCCAATATACACAATCCGACGCATAGTCATTGCGGACAGTTAGGCTTTTCATGTAATGCCTGTTATATACACCGTGGCACGTTGAAGAAAGGAAAAAAATCCTTATATCCTTATTTAAAAATTTGGTTATGTTAAATGTCAATGTCAGAATTAGCATTATTATGATAAATCGACGCCATAACAAAACCTTTTCTTATCTTCTAGGTTGGTTAGGTTAGGTTAGAACAGTTAAAACAACGGAACAACAACTTTTTCCGGGATATAATGTTACACTTTAGTTTATTTAATGTAAACATATATATAACAGGCATTACATGAAAAGCCTAACTGTCCGCAATGACTATGCGTCGGATTGTGTATACACGAGTTGCCTAGGTATTTCATGAAATGACGAACTCTGCGAAAAGACTACGACATATACACAGTTACATTAAACAAAAGTAGCAGAATTATGTTTTACGTGCTCTCATATAAATTAATGAGTCTAATATTTAGTAACAATGTGTAATCTAAATATAAATATGAAGAGAAAAAACAGCTCTGTGCCTTTTTCTTTCTTTTTTGTCCATCGGTTTTCTTTTTCTGATTTTGTAGCTATTGATGAGCTTTGGTATTATCAATAAGAAAAATTGTAAACAGTTTCTTTATATAGATATATAATTTTGGTCGATTTTCGAGCTCTGGGCAAATACAAGTAAGAAACTCGCGGGAAAAGTAGCATTCAGAAACTAGTCTATAGGTATAATAAAAATGAGATGCTGTTCGTTGGTAAGCGATTTGAGAACGGATGATACCTATGGATTTTTTTAAAGTTCGTATTAGATGAGATAAGGTTTTTAGAAGATTGGAAAAACGTTAATAAATTCGGGAAACATTGAAAGTACCTATTTTTTTTTCTATAAATTTTTTTAGACCATAAAGATATGATTTAAAAAAGATATGTTTCCGCCCGGGATCGAACCGGGGGCCTTCTGCGTGTTAGGCAGATGTGATAACCGCTACACCACGGAAACTATGTGAGACTTTGTCTTATTTCTGCGCACTAGGTAACAAAAATATATTCACTGTATAAAAATAAATTATGTTTCCGCCCGGGATCGAACCGGGGGCCTTCTGCGTGTTAGGCAGATGTGATAACCGCTACACCACGGAAACTTGAATGCAAGAGTTCAATTAAGTATACATATTCATTATTTTGATATGAAAGTGAAAGTTTTTCTTGAACACCAGAAATTGAGAGTAGGTATAACATTCAAGATGTAATCACTTAGTGATATATTTCGAGAAAAGGCCTTATCACTAAAAATAATTATTTGTAAGAAATTTCAAGTAGAAAGATTTTAAGGAATTTCGGATAGATTGTACTTTTAATTAAGACATAAGCTAAAGACCAAAAAACAAAATCAAGTACAAATGTAACAGCAGTTAGTTATTTATGATTTAAGTCCGATAGGTAATCTATACAAATAAATAAAATTGGAGTGTCTGTTTGTAATATTAAAATAACCGCTTTTTACTAAATGTCTGTATATGTGTCCTCTAAAAAACGCAATCTTACGAAAAAAATGCTTAGTGAAGCTCTTTTAATCAGGTACTCATTATAATACGTCAAGTAAACTAAAAGCACTACGTCATAACGATTGCCAATTATAAAATATACAATTAAATTTTATTCATATAAAATATAGCAAATTAATTAAAGAAATTACCAAATTATTCTCCTTTAAATTGAATTCATACCCAGAAAATTAACAATATGAAATGAGTAATTTTATCAGAACGATGGGAATTATCGGCTATAAACGTGTCATTATAAATTACCTAAATGATAAAATTATTTTTGGTAAATGTTGGTAATTATTTTTATGATATCAATAATTTTGTATCATAAAATATTATGTACATTCTAGATTATTTTTAGGCAGTGGTATCCCAGTATGCAGTGATGGCCCAGTGCTATAGCACCCGCTTGGTAAACTGAGTGAAGCATGTGCAAACGGGTTCGAATCCCGGTCTCGCACCTCTGATATTCTCATGTAAATATTATTTCCAATATAACTTAACCAAACCACTTGTCTTGTAGTAAAGAAAGACATCTTGAGGAAACCTGTATGTCTGAAAGAACAGAGCAAGTTTTCGAAAGACATGTGAAGCCCGCCAATCCGCATTTGGCCAGCGTGGTGGACTGTGGTCTGGTCCTCCTTGTATTGAAGAGGGGCCCGTGCCCAGCAGTGGGACGTTAAAAAGGGCTGCAAGATTTTTATTAGTAGTACGATATACTAATTTTATCTTTAATATTACTCATAATGTTATATTTTAGTGATTTAACCTCGCTGATAAAGTAACACTACTGCTATTTTTTTCCAATTTTAATTAAAAATATTACGATTTTTGATAGTAAACACATTTTTATCGGAATAATAAATAGCCTACAGCACTTGACGGTAATATAGCTTTTTATTATTGTAAAAAACATCAGAAACAGATATACATCGCTAGCGATAGGTTCCTATATAACAAAAGATTAAAGAACCAAGGAAAGGAAGGAAGTTTGAAAGAATATATGTACCTAGTTGGTAGTAACAAGAATCTACATTTAATACTTGTTTCACAAATACTTTGAAATAAGTATAGACAATTTTAACTTAACACATGGCAATTAAATTATTATTAATTATTAATTTTTTAACTGAATTCCTAAAAAAGGAGGAGGTTCTCAATTCGACCGTTTTTTTTATGTTTGTTTGTGGATTTTTTCGTCGTTTATGAACCGATTTTGATAATTCTTTTTTTGTTGGGAAGGAGATATCCCAAGAGTGGTACCATGATAAGGAAACCAGGATCTGGTGATAGAATCCCAGAGAAATCGAGGGGAACTTCCGAAAATTGTAACGGCGACTAGTGCGTTTGTTAACATTTTCATTAGGTATTTTAAAGCACTACTATTTAATGAAGGTCTGGTTCGATCTGATGATGGACCCGAAAGACAGTCGAGGGAACTCCTCGACGATTTACAGTAATTGAATGAAAACCCCCGTTTTGTTATTTTTTACTTTTCAGTGCCTGGAACTCGGTTTTTATTTTTTTTTTACAAGCTAAAGATTATTCTACTAAAATACGTGTCGATTTCATTCCCCCGTTACAAGGACGAAAACTTGGCAAGATTAATGGTTATATTAAACACTTCTTGGCTGAAACAAAGTGCTGATATCTTAGCGAGGTAAGTGGCCAAAGTTTGTGGGTAATGATTGATGGGATTTTTTATTTATACCTCGAATATGGATTTCTAGTTTTATTTAATGGTATATTATTTTTTTAAGAGATGTAATGTAATATGAAATATATATTATGCTACTATATACTGCTTTTTCTGAGTTTATTGACGTATGTATGTTACAATATTACGGTTTTGAATCCCAACAATATGAATGTTGAATATGAATTGTAAATAATAAAAGCAGAAAACAAGTGTTTTTAATTTTAAGCATTATCGTTTATTTCAAAGAGAAATTTGCGAAGCCAGAACATGTTTTTATTTATATAAAAACAAATGTATATTTTTGTGAGGTACATAGTGGAATTATTTGATGGACCTTTTAGTACCTTCGCACTAAATTACAAAATGGCATATTGATAGAGTTTTTGAATTCTTTAGGAAAAACAATATAAAATCCAAAAATATTTAATTTCGAAACAGAGCGGCTTTAACACAGTATTAAGTTAACGGACATTTCCAGTCTCTTGTCCTGTGTAATACTGAAATACTTAATTTAATGGTTAAATAAACCGCAAGTAACGTTTACAGCAAAATAACAGTATAACAATTTTCAGAAATTCCCAGTTAGTACCACTGACATGTTTGTTCAGCAATTTGATACAGCGAGACAAGGGTTGGCAATTTTCTTTATTTATCGCCCTAAGGAAATTTATGAACGCCTCTTAAGCCTTGTTAGGACGGACTTCTCATGTGAGGCCGTATGGCATCGGGTTTTTATATTAATTTTCATGGTATTATAAATTCGTCGGAATTCCCTTTCCCTTAGATATTAAGTAACAAGTCGTTATTTGCGAAGATTACTTAATTATCAAAATGCAAAGCATTTGATGTCTTACTTATGATCGGAAATACTGTTATAAATCCGATAGTTTCGCGATATGTTTGTTATTTATATAAAAATGTTGGGAATTGTATTTACGCATACCCCTTGTATACATACATTATTTAGGACTCGCTGGGTAGAAAAGCCAGTACTACCCACTAGATACCCACCTGGAGTAACACATAGGCTGATTTTAGGAACTTAGTGACTCCACGAAGCAAACATTAGTTGCTTATTTTTTTAAAACAAGATTATCAGATTGACAGTTGAGCTACGAGTATAAACATTGAAAACATATCTTGCCTCCAGCTACGACCTATTAGCACTGAAAGCAGAGCGGACTGAATTACCATTTTTATAGCGTCTGCGAATTATGCAGATTGCCCATCGTAACAAGTAAGATGTGCCGTGCGTGGCGCGAGAGACAAAATTTTGTTTTAAACTTTTGCGCCGTCGGCGGTTTGAGTTTTAGCTGTTAGCCTGTTATGGGGTGTCAGAACTACTTATAAAGGACTTTTGATGGTGGTCTTGTTTTATATTTTATGTGTTACCTGCCTGTATGTATCTTTTTCAAATATATGTAAATATTTTAAGATAATAAACAATTTATGATTTTTTTAAATATTGGTAAATAATCTATATATATAAAAAATTATAAGTGGTGTAACAAAAATATGTATTAAAATCTAAGTAGTACATGACATGATATACCTTATAGAAATATAATCCAATAAAAATAATTTTATGAAATAAATTTCAACTTTTGCTCATATTTCAAGTTCCAAATCTATACCTATAATAAAACTGTAAAGGTCGTCTGTACATAGAAAAAAAATGCTAAAAACCGAGTCCGGGGGATGTAAGTAGAGAAATAGAACAAATCTAGTATTTTTTTTTTAATTTTTTGTTTTTCTGTCTGTTTGTCTGTTTGTACGGGCTAATCTCCGAAACTGTTGGACTGATTTAAATGAAATTTTGCATGGTGGTACCTTATATCCCCAGTCAACATTTTAGATAGTTTTCATCCCAGAAAATTAAAAAGTTACCGTGGGATAGTTAAAAAACTATAGTAAATTAAACAGCTTAGTACACAAGAACTACCGGTTGGATTTTAATGAAACGTTACAATAATATAGTTTATACATCAGAATAACAAATAGGCTACTTTTTATCCCGAACCGTAAATTATGTACGGTTCTTGTGGGATAGATTTGTTTTTGTTTCTCTAGAGGCGAATCCAAGCGAAGCGAGGTTGAGCCATTAGTAAGTTATAACTATAAAACTTATAAGTTATAAAACTACAATGTTTCATCTTGCATCTAGGGTGTAAAAATGAAAAGCTTTTCATTAATATGGCAGGATGGAAGGAAATTGTTCATTTCGCTGAGGTCTCCACTTTTGCCGCACTCCAACGTTGTTCCACAAAGGTCCTTATCTATGCAAACTTTTGAAATTGACTTATTTTTCGTTTTATGCGAAATGATTGGTGACTTTAGCTGTAATATTTTTTGTCGTCCGTAGAATAAATACCTTCTGATAAATATTATCGTTTTAACAGTTGTCTCGTGATAAAATTGTAACCAAGCCGAATCTTTCGAATCCGAAGGAAATATTTTTTGGAAAATCTTATTGAAATAGACATTATTATCAATGCAGAAGCCGAATCTATAGTTTTTAGAATTTTTGGCTTTCTGTCTATCTGTGACTGCATCACAAGAAAACCACTGGACACTTTTTATTGCGGTACAATATCTTATCTCTGAGAAAAATACACTAAATATAAAAAGTAACTAGGCCCAAACCCGAGCGGAGCCAGCGAGAGTTGCTAGAATTTTATAAAATTTAAAATTAATAGTCTTTTTTCAAGTAAAGTAAAAGTATATACTTTACAATATACTTTATATAGATTTATGCTAGCAAAGAGTGTAATAATGTTGTAATATCCAATTATATTATAATAAACAATATACACATTATACTTATAACTTATAAACTATAAACATTAAATAGCAATATACATATGTAGTCAAAATAAATCCCCGAGAAAACACGTCTGTTTATATTTCCTTAAATAATGGAAATGAGATCTCCCATCAGCAATGTAAAGAGAAGTTCAAAATGTCCATTTTCAAACTTTCATTTTCTATTTAAATCTTTTAAGGCATACAATTTCACAAATCGTTCTTTATCGTTTATCTTTATAGTATAAGAAATTCTTGTGCAAAATTCTAAGCCTCTAGAGTCTAGACCGAGAGCCCTTTTTAACGTCCCACTGCTGGGCACGGGCCTCCCTTCAGTACGAGGGGAATCAGGCCATAGTCCACCACGCTGGCCAAGTGCGGATTGGCGGACTTCACATGTCTTTTGAAAACTTGCTAGGTTCTCTCAGACATGCAGGTTTCCTCACGATGTTTTCGTTCGCCGTTAATACAAGTGTTACAACATGATTACATGTTGAAAATGATTCGCACATGAAAATATCAGAGGTGCGAGACCCGAGATTTGAACTTGCTTCACTCGCTTTCCCAAGCGAGCGCGTTACTACTGGGCTACCACTGCTACTACTTTTATAAAGTAGATTAACTTAAACCCTAATTTATGTATTTTATTTACAGAAAAAAAAAAACATAAAAATAGTAATATAAAACCACAACAAAATATATTGAAATTTTACCTTTACTTCAATTTTTACTCTCATAAAACAAATATACATAATAATACTGTCCAAATCATCTTATTATAGAATTAAGAATAGCGAGAATGAAAATTTTTCTTCCAAATAATGTCAATTTTTCATGTCAAATAAATAAAATAAGTTCAATGAATACACTTTAAATAAACGATTCCTAGAACGAATCTGAAATATACATAATGTTATTTACAACTAAAAATAAACAGACTTAGCATAGTAAAACGAAAATTTTGAATCGCTTCCAGCCAATATTAAGCACATTGAGATTTAGCTTACAAAAACATTTCCAATTCACAGACAAGCAGATACGTCTCATTACACGACTATTTATTATTTAGTGCTGCACTTGGTTTCAGTTAAGCTTTACAAAGCGTAGCATAAAACTGCGATACTCTGTGATCCGGCATCAGGAAATACGCCACACTTTACGATTATTGCTTCCTCCACGCTCTCTGTGACACTAGTGGGATTCTCGTTTTATTGTTTATTATTCTTTCAAAGGGGCAAATAGAATTGCTAGGCACCAATAATAGTTGCACTGCAGAGGCAAATGGTGGCATTTTGTCAGGATTCTTTGTTCTGATTTGAAAATTTATAGCGACTTTGAAATTTGAGTGGATGTTATGTAACTTAACGTAGAGAAGATATGTGAATTATTTTCTTCTAAATCGACAAAATTTATATATGACTAGCGACTTAATTCGGTTTGAAAAGGTGTAAAGTGGCAGAGGACACGTATATAGATAGAGATAATACGTACATATTTTTTTATATTATATAGTAGGCTCGCTCGCTTGGGAAACCGAGTGAAGTGAGTTCAAATCCCGGGTCTCGCATCTCTTATATTTTCATGTGCGAATTATTTCCAACATGATTACCACTTGTCTTACGGTGAAGGAAAACATTGTGAGGACACATGCTTGTCCGAGAAAACCTAACAAGGTTTTGAAAGACATGTGAAGTCCGCCAACCCGCACTTGGCCAGCGTACTGGACTATGACCTGATCACCCTCGTATTGAAGGGAGGCCCGTGCCCAGCAGTGGGACGTTAAAAAAGGCCTGAATGCAATATAATAGACTCGGTTTCAAATAATGAGATTAATACAAGTACTTATTAAAAAAAATTAACTTCAAAGAAGTGAATTATTTTGTTTACTTTTTTAGTATTAAAATAAATTTGTAAAATATAACAAAAATATAATGAAACTTGGTAAGGTAACATTTCACGAAGCCTGTTATTTCAGACAACAGCAGGATATTGTGCGGCCAACGTTCAAACGACTAGCATAAACAAATCGGGCACTAGGTTTTATAATACAAAATTTAGTTTATTATGGTCGTGGGTGAATATTTAAAATATTTTATATACTCATAAAAAGGTATACCGACATAAAAATAACTTTGAAAGTTAATTTCACCTGTAGGAGATGAGCTTTTACGAAAAAAAATCTGGATCCACATTTGAAGAAAACTTTCAAATTCGTAAAGTAAAAAAATGGGTTCTTATGGGAATTAATTAACAACAGCATTAAATACCGTCTCCTTGTTATATATTATTTAAATAAAAGAACATTCTTACTATTATCAGTGCATGTCATCAAAGGTCATAAGATACGATTCTTGCTAATTTTATTCTTATGTGTTTTTCCAGACATATAATTTTATCATATATCTTGTATATAAATCAAATCTTTTAGAAACTCGCCCAAAGATTAAATTAATTTTCTTTAACCCGTATACGTTTCATCAAAATTATAAGGACATAGGAAAACACTTGAAGTTGACTACGGTCCATGAATATTTCTTAATATCCACCCTTACACTCTCTTAGCCGGTATAAAATACCTAATTTTTAGCATTTAAGTATATTAACACATAAATAGAAAGGCATTTTGAAAATCATCACTGTACTTATTGATTGTACATATATGAAGGCTGGTTAATCAGTTTATTCTTAATTTGCTATAGACGTAAAATCTAAAACATCTGCCTTCTTTTTGTTTCTTTATTTTATACTAGTGGCTCAGCTAAACGTTGTTATCCTTTTAGAATTTGAATTTCAGAAAATCCACTTTCTATATGCTCTTTTCTATTAAATACATCATACATATATTATTATTTATTATAAACTTTTAACCGCTTTGTTAGTTGTGAGAATTTAACATATGTTCTTGTATACATACTTCGACATGGTCTGAAATGCAATCCCTTCGTTTGTTTGTTATTATTAAGAATACGATAAGGTATACAGGCCATTAGTGGAATATAAATAGTAATACTCATATAGACTTTATCATATACATAAGTATAATAAACATATTGACAAGTACATCATATGTTCTTGTCGTTTAGTTTAAAGAATTGATTTTTAAGTAGTGTGTAATAGTCGTCGGAGATATAAGTTCATGTTTTATTATTTCTACGGAACTTAGTACGGTTATGTATATATTATGTCTTATACCGCATAATACTAGCTATTTCTCTTCGCTTACTTCTTCCTTTTTATTAGTTTGTTATTTACGCAGTCGGGTTTTTTGAAGTAAAACTTCTTTACGTACGCTTGACTTGGTTGGTGAGCTGGTGAATGCGTTACGAAAAAATGTACGTACGTTTGTTGCCATGGTAACCGTTGTTATTGTCTGACAAATGATATGTAATGTTATATTCTTACCTTAAATGATATTCTATAAATATATGGTTGTAGTAGGCCTAATATGCATTATTTTTAGTATTTCACCTATCCTAATTATTTAAAACATAAATTAAATTTCGTAAAGAGTACCGATAACCTACAATTAAAGTTTTATTACTTGCTCGTGTACACATTCATGCACGCACTCAATAATTTTTTATTTGTTAATTTATTTTTTTATTTACTTTGTACTACTTTTTAACCATTTTTTAGTTTTTTTTTTTAGGTTTAGTTAATTATACGTTTGGAGATTCATTAAAAAATTTGTTGTCCTAAATTAATATTATCATATAAGTTGTATATTTTTTATGATCGCCTTTTATCGCCGTCATTTTGATCCCTCATTCGCCAGATTTAAAAGAATAACATTTTTCAAGACGTACAAATCGGCGCCTGAAATACCCTATTTGGAAACGGTACTTTTACGTTAAAATTAATATGTTTAAATGTAGTAAATAGTAGGAAATGCCTGAAAAATTGGAAAATTTGGAAATATGAAGGTGTATAATAATAAAATAATAAGCAAATAAGACTAAAATTTAAAAAGGATTACATTTGCTCATTCGTTGACACCATATTAACTTGAAGAAAGTTCGATGATTTGAAGCTACTAATCATAATAGTAGTTTTCTAAGATATATGATATACGCCTGCAGATTTATAATCTAAAAGAGACATTTATAATCTACTAGCGGCTCACCCTCGCTCCGCCCGGGTTCATCCCTACTTACGTTTTAAGATATTTTCCCGCAGTAAAAAGTATCCTATATGTTGACCCGGATAACTAGCTATCATCATACCAAAATTTCATCAAAATCCCTTAAGTGGTTTTTCCGTGATGCGGTAACAGACAGACAGACAGACAGACAAAAATACTAAAAACTATAGATTCGGCCTCTGCATCGATAATAATGTCTATTTCAATAAGATTTTCCAAAAAATATTTAAGGTAAAGATTCGGCTTAGTTAGAATTTTATTATGTATAGAAAAGAAAAGTTAAAAAAAACTTTTACTGTAACTCTTTAATCAAAAACCATTATGAATATTTTGAAGCTATTATTTTAGGAAGCACTCTTCATGGTACCATGTTTCGTATAGCAATTCCCCCTTTTGCTTAATAAAAAGGTGTATAACTCATCGATAATAATTCATTAAGTAGACGCATGCGTTGCGCGCTATTTCGCTAATTTCAGCCTAATGGTTCATTATAGTGCCAATTTATAGGGCCACATAATGTATGCCTCTTAATTTATCGCTGACTGTACTATGAACCAATAAATTGATGAACGGTAGCGTTAAATATGTTGTAAACTAGCCATTGGTTTAATAATAATTTATTTTGTTTGAAGTGAAAACTTCTATAGGCAGGCTTGAATGGGGAGTAAATTCATGTAAGTCGTCATCGACATTTTTTTTTTATGGTACTCAGTGATAAACGAGCAGACAGTCCACCTGATGGAAAGCGATACCTGTCGCCCATAACACCTACAGTTCATGCACTTAAGTTTTATGTAACAAAAATGCAGAACCGCCGGTACGTTATCACTGTGAGGACTAAGATGTTATGCCTCTTGCCTGTAATTGCGCTGGCTACCTTATCCTTCAAACCGGAACACAACAATGCAATCATTGTTGCTTGGCGGCAGAAATAGATAAGGGGGTGGTACCCATCCAGTCGGATTCCTCAGGCTTGACAGAGTCCTACAACCGGTACATGGTCACGTGACATGAGAGCCATAGGACCCGAACCTATAGTGGCATTACCTTCTTGCTGGCTCAAAGGCCAAATACGTCAACGCACACGACGACTACATAATAGCTTATGGCGCGAAGTTGTAGACTGTAGACAGGCAAAGGAGTCGCTTCCCACCATTAACGCTAAAACGACTAAACGTCTAATGAACCTTAGTAGACCACAACTCAAGCAGATAACCGCGGCCCTAACTGGCCATGGACTATACAATAAACATCTATTTAACTTAAGTATAACTGACAGCCCACTTTGCAGGGCCTGCATGAGGCTGGCATGGACGAAACGGCTGCACATGTAATCTTGTATTGTCCAGGTGTAGCGACGTACCGGGCTCAACATCTTGGCACCCCTAGCACACTCCCGGAGGTCTTCAGCAAGACAAAGAGATTGCTAAGATTCCTGGAGGAGCTGGGTTGGCAAGAGTAACAAGAATAATCGTTATTCCCACACACGCAAAATAGGCGCAAAGTCGTCGAGTTGCGGAAACAAGCCCGATTTACCATACCATACTATACCATGGTCACGTGACGTGTTAACGCTAACACTCAGAGTGCCGATAGATGTTTTGACATATATCGGCACTCTGATAAGTGTAAACAGTTATAATTTATAAATTTTAATTTAAGATCAAACAATTAATTTAGATATCCAAGAATAAAAACTGTTTATAGTTTCAGTTTTCACTTTTGTCAGCAGTCCTCATGACTGCTTTTCTTATTTTTTTACATTCACTTCTTTTCCTTCGTACGTATATTATTATTATACGTAAATATTACATAGGTCGTATCGGATATTAAGAATTTATTATTATAAGATGTAACTGTCGAACGCCGTGTTTTTAAAACGATCAAACTGTGTATATAAAGAATATTTATCTTTACTTAAAACCATATTTTTAAAGCGAACTCGTGCCTTCTGAAGAGATGATCAGATCTGAATTTTTCATGTCCAAATCATCATTACGATGGTTACCTTGACTTATAGAGAAAAAAGCATCGTCGGCTACTTTAGTACATTATATATTATGTCTGATAGAACCTAACTAGTTTTCAAAAGATGTATGTAGTCCGTCTACATGTATTGAGCCACCGCGATGTCAAAAAGGGTTAAAAAAATATTTATTTATATATTTTTATATAGGTGATAAATAGATTAATTATTATGAAATGTAGTCATTCTTCAAATTGTACCTTTTCAAGTGAATGTTTGTTTAACTATTCAATGCAGTTTTACTTTTGTAATACAAAATATGACAACAAGAAGTTAAGATTAGATAAAAGATATGGCTACAATAATCTTTCGGTGATTAAAGACATTAATAATACGAGCCCTAGATTACCTTTTGTTCCCTTTACACTACATAAATGAAAATACGTTGTAAATGACTATACTAACTGTCTATGTGACGAAAGGGAAAAAAGTTTTACAAATTTTATAAAAGTTTAATAAAAGTTTCTTTTTAAAAAAGGGAACTTTTATTTGTAACAAACTTTTAAGTTTTATGGGATACAAATTAAACTAAGGTATCGTTATTAAAGAATAATGATTATTTTTTCAAAAATCTACATTTTTGTAAAAAAATTATTATCTTAAATGTTGACTTGAGGTATAATAGTATTTTTATCAAATACATTCGTATTTACCCGTTTTATATAGGTAGCATAGATGATACCTAGATCTAGACTAATTTAAAATACTTTTCTAGCCACACAGCGCTGCATCGAGCTACCTACCGGTCATGAAGCTTTTTGTTTTCCGAGCTTTCTACTAAAATATATCCCTAATTCACATGCATAAAAGGGCAAATTATGTCTGCATTGTTCTCGGTCCAGGCTATTTATTTTAAAATGAAGTTGTGCGAAATATAAAAATCTATTTTTTTTTGTATCATAAACTTAAAATATACATATAATATATATTATATTGCAGCATATTTAATAAAGCTTTAAAAGAACGCCATTTTATAATACAGTTGCCATTATCTTCCATTGCTTGGTGTACGTAAATGTTTCTTTTAGTTTTTAGAGACCTTAATCTTTATTTAGGTTTTTCCCCTATAAATTAAATAATTCGATTGAAAAAAAAAAATGAATAAAAAAAAGTGTGACTCTTTTTGTGTGGACAACAATATTTTTGTTGTATCATCAACAAAATCATGTTTGTTGTATGGGAGCCCCCTTAAATATTTATTTTATTCTGTTTTTTAGTATTTGTTTTTTAGTATTTTATAGGGGCAACAGAAATACATCATCTGTGAAAATTTCAACTGTCTAACTATCACGGTTCATGAGATACAGCCTGGTGACAGACGGATAGGTAAACAGACAGATGGACGTACAGCGAAGTCTTAGTAATAGGGTCCCATTTTACTCTTTGCGTATGATGTATCCCTAAAAATGAGTATATAATTCAACAAATAAATAGCCTAAAACCATCTACAGACAATGTCGCGTTGATCGGTCAAGTCTCAAGTCGATACGTTTAGTACTTTTTAAGTGATATTATTATCACTCACAAATAAAACAGCCAAACTGTGACTTTTTCATGTAAAAAAAAAATATTTCATACTAAATGAATTTTTATTCAATGTTTCTTCAAAAGCGGACCAGCAATTCCAGAGATTTACAAATATACTTTCACATAATTTTATTTATTTTAATATATCTTGTATTAGTATGGATTGGAAAAATGTATAGGTATTTCGGGTTGCATAAACTAAGGACGGGTCGCTAGTTATAAATAAAAATCTTTTCTACGTGATAGAATGAGAGCCATGTAATACAGAATTTTTATTCAAGAAGTTATTAATATTCATATCATGTTCTACGGTGTAGGAAAGCATACTGGTGTCCTGGTAAAAATTCATAGATATCTCATATTTGCCCGTAAAGTAAACGACAGAGATCTTTAATCTCAAGCAAAGGAAAAATAGAGTAAAATGTAAGCTTTTTAAAGTAAAACATATAATATAATGTTATTTATATTTAAAATTAGTGATTAATAGTTATTTATTTCGCAAAAATTAACAAATCGAAAACGTATTTATTTCCGTATAGCGTGTATCAAATTATTCAAAAATAAATATTTTAATTTTAATCAGTAATTATATAATAATATGTAATAATAAACACATTTTAACGTAGCTAAAGAAACAAAAAGATCCTGTATTTTATTTTATTTATTGATTTTCGCAATTAGATAATGTATGTATGTATGAATGTATGTCTGTATGTATTTTGGGACATTAACACACAGCACCATCTAGTTCCATGGTAAGCTACGAGGCTGGTGTTATGGATACCGGATAGTTAATACACTACACATATATAACTTTAAATATACACATATTATAAATACAAACACCTATGACTGGAGTACAAACATTCGTGTTCATCACACAAATGAATGCCCCCAGCGGGACTCGAACCCGCGACCGCTGGCACAGCTAGTAGGGTCACTACAAGCTGAGCCAAACGTATAGCCAAAATAATGAGATTCTGGTATAAAGGAACTGGTCACAATCTAATAAGGCGTAGTAAAGTGCTTTGACTATCTAAGAAAATAATTATTTTGCTTCGAATCAGATACTCAGTATCGAAACATTTATATCATAAGGATATATGCCTCGGTGGTGTAGTGGCTAGCATACACAGCTGTGCATTCGGAGTTCCTGGGTTCGAGGCCCTGGTCGATCCAAGTTTAGTTATTGAGTCTTTTTGTTTAGTAAGCTTCAGTAACAGCCTGGAGTTGGGAAGTGTGCGATATTCCACCTCCGTGCTTCGGAGAGCACGTAAAGCCGTCGGTCCTGCGCCTTAACTCTCACCGGTCATGTCGAGTAGTCGTCCCACCGGAGTGACAGGAATAGAGAGTGCACTTGTGTCTGCGCGTACACTTGTGCACTATAATATCTCCTGCGCAGATGGCTAGTCTCATTGAAATTGGCCGCCGTGGCCGAAATCAGTTGGGAGGATATTATTAAAAAAAGGAAAAGATAAGAAGCACATAACATAAGAAAAACAGAAATATGAATGAAATATCGTAGATAATAAATATAAATTAAAATGGAACTCACCTTAAAGGAAAGTAGATTAATATTTGACTGACTTTAATGAGTTACACTATATATACATAATAAGAGGTGCATATCCAACTCACAATTTACCAATTTTTTGAGAGCTTTTAGGAGCTTCACTATTCCTAATAAAAAAGAAAATCAAATCAAATTCGATCACATTGATAGCACTTCGCTTTAAGTGTAATGTGAAGAGCCATCGGAGAGTTTCGTTAAATCGATGCTCCACGCTTATTCGTCGATTTTATAACAATTTTATCTGAATATAACCTAATATTTACAGTAATGGATTCACATTATATCCATTTGCTATATTTCTGTTTCATAATGTATATCATACCTTATTTAATAAAGTTTAACAAAATAAAGATTAATTTACTATTTTATGTTAAAAAGAAGTATTATTTAGTGGTTTTTAGTAAGATTATGTATATAGGAATAATATATGAGAAATTTCAATTATTTTGCTTCAATACACTAGGAATAAAAGGTTCGATGGAAGCTTAAGATTCTATTTTGCCTTTTGGTTACAGAAACCCAAAAATAGAGGCAAAAATTATGTTGATTAAGATAATACATAATATGTTGAGAAACATTTTTTAAATATTTTAGGGACGAACCCGAGCGGAGCGAGGGTGAGTCGCTAGTTATATTATATTGTTATTGTAAAGCAACTTTGAAGAAGGTCGATTGAGTTTTTTTTAATTGTCTTTTACTAACACAGCCGCCTTAATTGAATGAAATTAACTTTTTAATTAACCTAAATCCCGTTTTTCCAATAAAGGACTAATACGGAAATTTAAAGGTTTCATTAGGCTGATTCTTGGTGTGAAAAAGAAATAAATGAACTCCCATTTAATTAGTAATGAGGTGGTTTTACCATTTGGATTTATAAATTAAATAGAGTTTATTTTCTTGTAAGTTGCCCTATCTTTTATATATATATATGTACGTGTGTTATAAATTATATCTCGAAGAGTACTTAATCTCTGAAACTGTTTATCGCCTGGAGGTAGTTTATAGATAAAGACGTCGGCTTAGAATACATTTTGCAACAGAGTCGAATCAAAAGGTCTTAAGGCTATCGTAAGTTTGTGAATGTATGATATTATGGTGTATGGATAAAAATAGCAATGCTCTTGAATAGTAAAGTTTACTGATGTAAGAAGTTTTAGACTCAGCTCCAGTTTAGTTCTAGATACTCGCTAGAGGCTGCTTTCGGAACTGCTGCAGATTAAAATACAATGTCTAACAGTAAAAGTACTAAGGTACTGTATCATCTGTGACTTTCTTTATAAAATTTATAAATAATACTAGCGGTTACAGTAGGCAGTCGTTGTCCTAACTAAGCCAGAAAATGCATAAATATTTTTATTCGATCATAGCTAAGAAACATACAGATGACCCTATGAATACACAAAAAAATCATCAAAATCGGTCGAGTTGTTTAAAATGCGATGGTATTACGAATATATGCAAACAATTTTATAAACAAAGACATTAAGACATGCACATCAAAAAGTAATTTTATTATTGAATTTGAAGGCTTTTACTAATATTTTTTACAGAAAACTCAATAATATATTTGGCCCGACCCGGAACTCGAACTCAAGCCCTTCTAAATTGTAGCCGTACATGCTCTAGACCACCAAAACGGTAAAATAAATAATAATATATTATATACATTGAAGAGTGTACACTATACAACTATTGCTATATCAAATAGTTTCTAGGCGGAGTTGTCGCATGTTCGACATCGCTTAATGGAGACAAACTAGGTAATAACCCTTAATAGCACAACCGCTGGGTTTTAAAGTGGCACCACACTACACGCTAATATAACTGTAACAATTCCATCCGTAAAGTCCATTGATATTTAGTATATTAATAACAAGCGACTCACCCTCGCTTCGCTCGGGTTCGTCCCTAGTTTTATTTCCTATACTCTTAACCCCATTTTAACCCCCTTAAGGAATGATTTCCAGATTTAAAAATATCCTATGACCTTTCCAGGGTTTCAAACGTCTTTTATCAAAGTTCATCTGAATCAGTCCAGTAATTTTTGAGTTTATTCGTTAAGAACATACAAAAATACAAATTTTTCCTGTTTATAATAGTAGTGTAGATTATAATAGTAGTGTAGATAAGCCTTAATATTTTCCTCTAAAAATGTATAACAATTTGAAAATTATTTTCCAAATAAATTTTTCCACTTTCAGGGTAGGAATTTTTTGTTAAAACTAATATGGTTCTTGAATATATTAGTATAATAGTATATTAGTTGAATATATAGTATGGTTCTTGAAGTATAACATAAATAAAAAAAAAATACAAATAAATATCTTCTCTTTTTTTACAAGTCAATAAAAAAAAAGAAGCTTTAATATAATTATTAGAATATATTATTAGAATACATATAATTTACAAGATGCTATAGCCTTTTATAGATGTACACAAAAACGTATGTATTGTAGTTAAAATAAAACAAATCTAGACGCCCCATTATGGTTCCGTTGGATTTTAGTGGGTAGTACTGGCTTTGCCTGTGAGTCCCACACTTCGTGCTTAAATGCATATTCCAATGTTAAAAAAAGTAAGTACCATTACCTGCACTACTATTATAAAGAGGAAAGATTTGTATTTTTGTGTGTTTGTAACGAATAAACTCAAAAACTACTAGACCGATTTGGGTGCAATTTAGTAAGAAGATAGTTTGAGATCCAGGGAGGGGCATAGGATAGTTTTTATCCCGGAAATCATCTCTTAAGGGGGAGCAAATGGGGAAGAAAGTTTGTATGGGAAATCAACCTAGGGACGAACCTAAGCGAAGTGAGTGTGAGTCGCTAGTTTTAAACTTTGATTAAATATATATAAATATATGTACTACGAGTATACGAAAATATTTAATATAAATTCAAATGAGACTCCGATAAAGCGATACCTTTAAGGAAACTGACAAGAACAATTAAATATTCACCTCTCCACTGCAGTACTTGAACGACTCTAACTTGTGTATTTAGAAGGAAGTTCTATGATTTCAAACTAATGGAGAACTTGACTCGACTTGTTGTTTTGTTTAGTATTGGAATAAAAGCATCTTAATTAAAAAGTTAATTAATTTTTTAACTTTTGCACAAACAAATTACATCTAGAACTTGATAAATATATAAAATATTGCTTTAATATTATTTTTTATATGTACTATTTTTACTGTTTTCTTATATGTTAACTGAATGTTAAATCTTATCAACTTTTTTAAAGACAATTTTAACCTGCTTCTGATAACCGTATCGACTAAAAGTTAAAACTTTGTTAGTACTTAAAATCTGATTGATAATACAATATTTTAAGCTGATCTCATGGTAGATCCAAGGAAGACCGTAGAAGTTTTTCTTTGTTTTTTATTTACACGAGAACTAATAAGTTCATAAAAAACTATCAAAACGCTTACGTTCAATTTATACTAATATTATAAAGCTGAAGAGTTTGTTTGTTTATTTGTTTGTTTAGTTGAATGCTCTAATCTCAGGAACTACTAATCTGATTTGAAAAATTCTTTTTGCATTAGATAGCCCATTAACTGAGAAAGGCTATATATCATACCGGAAAAATATACGTTTCCCGTGGGATAAATTTGTTTTTGTATAGACACGAACTCGAAGCGAAGTGAAGGTGAGTCGCTAGTGTGAGATAAAATCACATTTTTAACTATTTTTCCATATAATATCTTTACTAGCGCTTTGCCCTTGGCTCTTCCCTTGGCTTTTATAATTGCTTTGCTCCGAAGTCCTTGTGTGATGTTAGATAGTGGATGGACTATTACAACTTTTCTCGAAAAATACTACTATTATTATATATATGCGAAGATTGTATGTATATACTAGCGACTCACCCTCGCTCCTAAATTTTGACCGTTAGTATATAGTACTGTATATGTTAACCCGGATAACTAGCTATCATCATACCAGATTTCATCAAAATCCGTCCAGTATTTTCTTGTGATGCGTTCTCAGACAGATAGACAGACAGACAAAAATTCTAAACACTATTAATTTGGCCTGTATCGATATTGTTTCAGTAAGATTTTCCAAAAAATATTTAATGTACAGATTCGACTCAGAATTTTATTATATGTATATGTAGAGATGTAGATATGTTTGTCACTCCTTCACACTTAAACGGCTAGGCTAATTTGAATGTACTTTAGTACATAGGTAAACTATGACCTGGAGTAATAAATAAGTAGGCTTCTAGGGACATTCCTATGCTATTAAATATAAAAAAAAAAATTATTCCAAATCGAATTGGAAGTTTCAGAAAGACGCGTTGATAAAACAGATTGTTTATTTTTATATATTAGTAAGAGTAAGTATTTCTAAAAGTGAAAAATAAGCTTGTAAAATGTACATGTATGTACATAATATCATCTTCAAGACCTACAAGTTACCTCATTCGCCCTAAAAACCGTAAGCCGGGCGCTGTCAATCCGTAGTGTAATTTCACCTGCACAAAAGCCTTATTGTAGGTAGGTGCGAAGAGATTTGCTTGCCAAATTGGAAGGCCCAGCGTCAGCTCTAATCCGCTTATGACAGACCCTCACTTGCAAGCGAATGTGTGCCTTATCGTTTCCTCAGGAACAAAGTTATGCACTATGCAGATCAAGTCGATTGTTAGTGCAAGTGTATTGTTATTTGAATGTGCTGAGAAATATAAGGAAAAATTGATAAAGAATTCTATTAATGTTGGATATAATAATTTATTAAAAATCGGTTAAGTGTAAATTGGGTTAGTGCACTGAGGCTCTGTACAGTATGCAAAAAGTAGTGCAAGACGTATTTTTTAAAGAAAACGTAGATTTTGAAGACTTCATTTTTTTTTACTTTTCCCAAATATTGACTACTTTTTTGCATGTGTACAATAATATATAAATTTAGTTTATATTTAGATTTAATATTTTTAACAACTATAAAAGCATATTTAGTACGTTCACAAAAGACAAAGACATAACTAACAGCTACTATAAATATAACAGTGCATTACTTAAAAACTGGCCAGTTTTACAGTTTCATTATATAAATTTTAAAACTTTGGTCAACATCTGCAGTAATAATTCTCTAAAATTTTTGCATGCACACTGAGCAGATTAAGCATAGTTAAAAATAATAATGGTAAAATGTTTTATCTATATCTGTTAAATTACCATGTCTTTCATATAAGTGTTACAATGTTATTTGACTAGATTTACCTGTTTACTTACTATTTTATATATGAAACTATGTTAATTTATCTTTTGTCATATAGCAAGAGATCAATACTGTCGTCATAAAAAAGAAGGCCACAACTTCGTCAAAGATGATTTCGAGATATTTGAAGTTTTGTCTTAGTACTAAGTAGTAGTTTTGGCGTAGTTACGAAGAAAATGGTTATAGTATCTCCGTATTCATAAGATTTAGAGCTTTATGAATAAGACTATCAAGTAGCATTTTTTGTACTGATTCCGAATCTACAATTAAGTCATTTTTGACCAAATTGTTAGTTAGGGTCTTCTTTATTATGATGACAGAATAAGATTTTAGAACCCTCGTCTTGAAGGGAGGCCCGTGCCCAGCAGTGGGACGTTAAAAAGGGCTGAATACATAAGATTTTATATCATTAGTTTTGAGGTCTCGCAGCCATTTGACAAAAACAAAAGTATCTATATAGGTATCACAGTTACTTTATTTCATAATAATTGGTACTATATAGCACATTAAGGGAAATTGAAGGTCAAAATCCCTAAGGGATTTTGACCTTCAATTTCCTAATGCACGGAACCTTCGTTACACTAGTTGGATTTGCCCTTGCCTAATTTTTTAAATATCAATAAAATGTAATTTGCTTTAATATAAACTCCAAAGTGAAAAATTACGAATGCTATATCGTAATTCCAATATTTCTCACTAGAAAATTCCGCCATCAAAAGAATTTGGCCGCAACCTTTCGTTTACTCGCGGACACCATTCAATTAGGTTCAGAGTAATCCGCTTACCGTCACCGACATAGCTGAGACCGGATTAATTATGTAAATTGATGTTGTTTTTGCTAACAGCGCATATAAAATGTCCGACCGTATTATCAGAGATAATTAATAAACTCCCGACATGCATTTAGCCTGTCCTCCATATGACAAAATTGAATGAAAGCATTTGGAAAACAGCAATTTGTTTAGTCATATTGGTATTTTATGTAAAATTTATTTTAATATTATGTAATAAGTTACAAATAGATTATATTTAACCTATGGTTAAGACAGTGTTCATATACGCCAGTCAAAGCTATACTCCCATTAAGCGAAATGAATTGATTTTCATAATTTCTCTAAAGCCACTAAGTTAGATATACTTTATTCTATTAGTAACTAGATTTGTCCCTAGTGAAAAACAAATCTATCCCAAGAGAACCGTACATTTTTCCGGGATCAAAAGTAACTTAAGTGCTATTCCAGTCTATAATTTATATCTGTGCCAAATTTCATTCAGATACGTTCAGCCGTTCTGGCATGATTGAGTAACAAACATCCATCCAAACTTTCGAATTTATAATATTTATGTTATAAATATTCTGTCTGAATCACCTATCTTTGTTAAGTCGCTGCAGTAACCAATTTTATAATTTATGTAGTTATTAGTTTTATGTTATAATATTATCTTATTTTTATTTGAAGGGAAATTTTGGTCAGACATGGCTACGAGTTAATACTAATGTATACGAGTCAATTGTAATGTTTCCTATATAATAGAAAATTTTAAATCAACTAGTATGAAAAAGTTAGCAAATAAAAAGCTTTATATTATTTTGGTACAATTTATTAGAATATCATTACCGATCCCCGTTTTTTCTACCCTCTATTAGTCGAAGGATTTCATTAGGTGGATTCCCCTATTTCCCAAATCGTTTAAGATTTGCTGGATTTTTTCGAAGGAATGAGCATGAAAGGTGGCTTTGGTATATTAATTGAAAGGGGGACCCATCGATTAGCTCTTTAATCAGTTTTAATACTGTACCCGTAATGTTTACGATCAGTAAAAAAGGCATTTACTGTTGCAATAAACCAGAGCTAATACTTCCATTTTCATAGAAGTTATATCGTGTGTAATGAGGAATGTGTCTAACTGATAGAGCAAAAAATCAAAATAAAACTATGGAAAAAATCGAAAAATCTATTTTATTTTAAAACTCAGATATTCGCGTATATCTAAAAAAGTATTTTATTCATATATAAACTGCTATTATATGTATTACTCAATATTTGAAACAAACAACTGTTGAATTTCCAATTGGCTCCTCTTTTTAAATTAAATTGCCCAATTAATATATTTTAAGACATTGACATTTTTCCCAAATTAAGCAATACGCATGAAATAATACTTTACTTTCTTAGATGTACACAAATATTCGGCATTTTAAATAAAACTACCTTTTTATAGTTTTTCGCGGGCTTATTTTGATTTTTAGATTCTGATGTTTCGTCTGCTTTACAGCAAACATAGTTACGAGAGAGACTAAGATTTTAGACGTCTCAAAGATACAATACAATAATGGTGCCACAATATTAGTAGATTTAATTTTAAACATTATACCCATGGAGTTGGAGCAAAAGTATCTATTTTTTTTAAAACACATGAGGGAAAGTTCTATAAAAGAAATAACAGAAATTTTGTATCAAGATACTGTTTATTTTATTTAAATCTATGTTAACTATTAATTTAAAGTAACTTTGGCAAAATATCATACATAGTAATTAAACTAACTTTATTCTCGCCACCGAACGTTAACGTCGTTGTATCCCAAAGTGGTTAAAAGTTATTGCGCTGAGATTAGGCATGACTATTCATGTCCCAGGGCAATGGAAATTCAACCTAGATAACTCTTAGACCGTGGTCCAACTATATTGATCTTTGAGACCAAACGCTAACTTGACTTGGAAAACAGTCTACACTTCTACATATTATACACATATTATATTACCATCTTGTTTGCCTAAATATCCTAATAATAATTTCTTAAAATTTTCTTACATTTACGACAATATTTGATATCTATACAGATAAATAAAATTGAAGTGTCTGTTGTAATGTTAAAATATGGAATTATATACTGTACTTACGAGTATAAGAAAAACATAATTTTTATCATTTTTTGTCTGTCTGTCTGTTTGTCTGTTTGTTCCGGTTAATCTCCGAAACGGCTCGATCAATTTTAACGGGACTTTCACGGCAGATAGCTGATATTATAAGGAGTAATTTAGGCTACTTTTATTTTAGAAAAAGAATTAGGTTTCGCTCAAGAAAATTAAAGCGCACCCGAGCGAAGCGAGGGTAAGTTGCTATTTTTAAATAAAAATATCTTTTCGGATTTTTACTCTGGTTTATTTTGATTTTTGGTTCCCGACGTTTCGAATGCTTTACAGTAATCATGATCACGGGAGGTTTAGGTTCCATACAAACTTTGCTCCCCTTTTTCACCTCCTAAGGGATAGAATTTCGAAAAATCCTTTCTTATCGAATGCCAAAGAACACACCCTCCAAGTTTCAGCTCTCTGTGATCAGCGGCTTAAGCTCTGCGTCGATCTATCAGTCATTCAGGACAAAGCATTTTATATGTATAGAAAATTAAACCTCAGAAAGGAAATAAGATACCAACTTGTATTAAACTTTGTTTTGACATTTTATATGTTGCCCCCAATGTCTCATATGTTTTACCCACACCAAAATTTATTAGAGGTTAAAGGTTATTAAAGTTCAAACTAGGTTAGTTAATTCTAAATCCCATAAATATTATAAATGCGAAAGTTTGGGTGGATGTTTGTTACTTAATCACGCCAGAACGGCTAAATGGATCTGGATGAAATTTGGCATAGAGGTAGATTATAGTCTGGAATATTACATACATTACTTTTTGTCCCGGAAAATGTGTGGTTTCCGTGGGATAGATTTGTTTTTGTTTTTCACTCGCTTCGCTAGTTCTAGTCTAGACATATAATAAAACTGTAGCAGTGGAATGTCTATACATAGAAAAAAATTGGCTAAAAACCGAGTCAGGGGATGTAAGAAGAGAAATAAAACAAATTCAGTTTTTTTATTTTTTTGTTTTTCTGTCTGTTTGTTTGTTTGTACGGGCTAATCTCGGAATCTGTTGGACCGATTAAGATGAAATTTTGCATGGTGGTACCTTATATCCCCAGTCAACATCTTAGATATTTTTCATCTCGAAAAATTAAAGAGTTCCCGTTGGAAAGTTAAAACCTATTGTAACTTATACAGCTTAGTACACAAAAACTACTGATTGGATTTTACTGAAACTTTACAATAATATAGTTCATACATCAGAATAACAAATAGGCTATTTTTTATCCCGGAAAAATGAACGGTTCCCGTGGGACAGATTTGTTTTTGTTTGTGTATTTTATAAAGTACATATTATAATGCTATGACGATTCACGATGTGTGATCGAGACATACACTTGCCCTATTTTGTTAAGCACATTTTTTAAAATTTAAAATATATACTATACAAAAGAAAATAACAAGATCCTTCCAAAGAGATTGGATTGGTATTGAATATCCTCCTAGCGACTGTCGTATGTATTTTGATTTTCTAAAATGGATTCTCGCTTTCCTTACATTGTCTCAACATAGCAATTTTAGATAGTGTACTCTACGATTAAGAATGACTAAGAAAATACGCTAGAATAACATTTGTTAATATTCCGAAATACTAGTTATAAAGTAAAAACAAAAGGAAATATTTAATAATATATTTTTATCTAGTAGTATGGAGTGATAGTGACCCATTTTCATGTCGCTCAGACTGTAATTGCGAGTCAGTTTTTTTTCAATATGACATAATTCCACCTGTCGGATGTACCGGGACAAAAAAATTTGACCCTCTCTAGACTATGAACTGTACATGTCAAAATCACGTCAATTTTCCTGAAAAATCACGTTTTCCACTGGAACTAAGTAATTATATGGGAGATTATAAGTAAATTGTAAAAAAGTTAATTGTAAATATGTATGATGGCGTAAAGAATGGAATTATCTGAGGATGATGATGGCTACTATTTTGATAATAATAATGATAAGTACATATCGTAGAGAAAATTATGTGATATACCATCTCGTAAAATAATACTGAAACGTCAAAGTAATAAATAAAACACCTCCTTATATGTGGAAAGCTTATATATATACATATATATTACTATTACTAGGTATATATATATATATATATATATATATATATATATATATATATATATATATATATATATACTATTATATATATTACTAGGTACGTTTTAACGGTTAGTATGAAATACAAATCTTTGAATTTCTCAGCTTTTCTGTACTATAATATGCATGTATTATACATATAAACCTCTCTCTTGAATCACTCTATTAAAAAAAACCGTATTAAAATCCGTTGCGTAGTTTTAAAGATCTAAGCATACATAGGGACGGACAGACAGCGGGAAGTGACTGTTTTATACTGTGTAGTGATTTCATACTAACATATACTAATCATGCATGCATGTTAATATTATGAAACAACTTGTATATGAAGCTTTACTAGTTCGAAATTTAAAAATTAATTATTTGTTTCAAAAGAGTCAACATTAATCTGTCACTCTCCAGCTACCTCAATAAAAATCTCTTCAGTCATTTTTGTTAAAAGTATTTTGGAATCTTTATTATTTCCAATTTATTTAGAGTTTTAACAGATACTCAATAACTCCTGATATAAATATAAAAGCACACGCTTGTGTTCACAATTTTTTTTTCATACAGATAAATAAAATTGAAGTGTCAGTTTGTAATATCAAGTCAGCTTTTTGCTAAATATTCATATGTATACTAATAATATTACTATAAAGCTGAAGAGTTTGTTTGTTTACTTGAACGCGCTAATCTCAGGAACTACTTACCCGATTTGAAAAAATGTCTTTGCATTAGATAGCCCGTTAACTGAGAAAGGCTACAGGCTATTATATATCATCCCGGAAAATATACGGTTTCCGTGGGATAGATTTGTTTTTGTCTAGGGACGAACCCGAAGCAAAGCGAGGGTGAGTCGCTTGCTAAATTATATACGGCACTTATTAAAAAAACTGAATTTTTAAAATGCATGTCTGTCTGTTTGTCTGTTTGTTCCGGCTAATCTCCTAAATAGTTGGACTGATTTTGTCGATACTTTCACTGGCTGATGGCAGTAAATTAGGCTACTTTTGTTTTAGAAAATTTTATGAATTATGGTCAATAAAATTAAAACGTATCTAGGGATGTACCCAAGCGAAGTGAGGGTAAGTTGCTAGTTCTACATGATATGCTACATTTAATAGTTTTTGAGTAAATTGCCAGTGAAATACGAATAGACGGATAAAATAATAAGAGTCCCATTAAAAAACCTAAATAGAACCACGAGTAAGTCATAAGAAGCGGTTTTATTGTTATATAAGGGACTTAATTTTCGTTTAAAATTGTTAGTAAACACAGATCTTTAACTTTTATTGCACTTTGAGTAAGTATTAAAACAAAGTAAAGACGTAAATGATCTTTGCGTAATAATCCTCATCGTGCATGAGGAGGAAACACTGTAATTTATTCAATATCACGTACGTATTCTGAAACTCAAATGGCGTTAATCGTTTCAGTCTCTAGGGTCACACGTTTTGCTCGATTATACAATGAAATTTGAGTCATAGTTTGTTTTTTGTAGGATTCTGCTGTGTAAAAATGTTATGCGACATATGTATTACTATAATTCTATATAAATATATATATATATATATATATATATATATATATATATATATATATATATATATATATATATATATATATTTATATATTATATGTATATTTTTTAGTGAAACTCTAATACTATTTCTAAAATAAAAGTAGCCTAAGTTACTCCTTATGATATCAGCTATCTGCCAGTGAAAGTCCCGTTTAAATTGGTCCAGCCGTATCGGAGATTAGCCGGAACAAACAGACAGACACACCGGCTGATAGACAAAAATTTAAAAAATTGTGTTTTTCTTATATAAGTACCGTTTGTAATTCCATATGCATTTAGTATAAAGCTGTTATTTTAATATTACAAACAGACACGTCAATTTTATTTATCTGTATAGATGTATAGATGAGGAAGATATTATACAATATGACATTCTCGGTTTAAATATATTCTTTAAATGCTTTTGAATTCATTTTGAAGATATTTTATAGATTAAAAAATATATAATATTTGAGATGTATTAATTGGTTTTAATAAACTTTATATTATTAAACTATTTTTTTTTTGAATAAAGTTAACATTATGTAAATACTTCATGCAACGTTTTAGTAGATTCTCGGCAGCTAGCGTCGTCTATGTGCCTATACCTAATGCTAGCGCCTATCCCAAATTTTCAATCAACCAATATATTTTATTATTACAAAAGCAGTTACATATTTATGCTTTTGTAATGTTGTTTCTTCTGTTTTTGTATTGATTTTAAATTCCTATTTCCTTATTTACCAAAAAAAACAAAAAACTATTTTTTTCTTAGGGTTCATTTATCATTTTAAACTATGCACCAGATATGCGTCATACTAGATAGATGTGAGGAAGCTTAGCTTCGCTTTTCCTTTCAATTGTAGTAGAACTAAAACAAACATTTGCTCATTCTACCATATAAATGGAGTCCCATATCTTCTCTTATATCTTATGATCGCCAATCATAAATTTTATTTAAAAAAATCTAAATTTTATGTGAATGTCAATTAATCTTTCACTTCACACTTCATAAAGCTCTATACGTAGTTGCTTAATTTGAAACAAATGGAAATGTTACTGGATGAAATGCAAATTTATTCAATTAATCTACCCGCCAGCCTGTATTGGGTGTCGCAAAGCCGTGATTGGCGTTAAGTCGCCGGGTGAAAGTGGTTTGCAAAGGACGCCTATGGTAATATAGTAGTGATTGCATAGTTAACGTATCACTAAAATTTAGTTCGCAATTAGTTCAAATAGCGTGTAAGGTACAGTTTTCCTAAGTGAGATGAGCTTATTTGATACTAGCGACAGATACATATGTTTTTATTTCAATAAATTTTATAAAAGTAAAAAGTACCCGAATTTCCCAATTTTACGGGTAGCTTTTATATATATTTTTTCCACCAATCAATTACCAGGACTGTTATGGATATTAAAAAAAAAATAAACCGTTTCATACGTGTGGCGTTTCAGCCACTTATTTATCATAGCACTTATTTAGCACTATATAAGATACATATACTACTAGGGCTACTATAGATAGGTATTATGAAATAAAACTCACAACTGATTCACAATGTCGCACACGTCCGCTCTCTGTGGTAGTTGAAGTCCAAGTGTCAAATGATAACACTTTTTCTTACTACCCAAGATCGGTGTGTGCAACTACCTTTATTATAAAATATAAATCATCACATCTCTTCCTTTTTATATTTGTTTTTATTTTAATCTTTTAATTATTATAACTGCACATCAAAATCACATTTATTAAATTTGTTAAATTAATATTATTTTATTTTAATTATGAATCTTTACAACTACTACATCCACATCTTTAGCACTTTCTTTTCTACGACAAACTCTCCACTGGCCTTCTATTCTTTTCAAGTATATAATATTCCTCCGAAGCTCTTGTCAAGTTTCATCACTTCTTACATTAAATTCATATCCTCTGACACTTGTTACTGTATGTGATATTGGATTAAATGTTGTATATAATTTACTTTCTTTTATCATGTTCTTAACATATGCTTTTCTCCTATTCTTTTGTCACATGGTGTTACTCTCCTTTCCCTATGTTCATAATCTTTTTCCTTTTCTTTCATTATTTTATCATTATTCCTTACATCTGTGTCTGCTGAATTTGTATTAATGATAGTAATTTATCTCTGAATTTCCTCCCATAAAACAGCTCTGATGATGTTTTTCCAGTAGTGGAATGGAGTGTATTATTATACATAGCAAGATATAATTGAAGATCATTATACCCAGCAGATCTTTGACTCTGGCTTATCCAGTACTTGTAGTATTTGCCGCTCCACTTCGCCATTTTGTTAGGTTGAATATGGTGTAGTACTATAAATTGTAATTCCTAATTCTTCACTGAATTTTAAATAAAAATACTTTTTTTTATACTTTTTTAATTTTTCCGCGGATTTATTTTGATTTTTTGATTCCCGACGATTCGAATGCCTCACAGCAATCATGGTCACGGGAGAGACCAAGGTGTTAGACGTCTCGAGGTATTATATAGTTGTTACAGACAATTTACCCACAAAATAACAAAATTAAATCAAACATTGAAAAATGGCACTATGGCATCTTACAACATTTGTTCATTTTAATTCTAACATATTATAGTTTTATAATTGAATATGAAATATTACTTTTTTAATTTTAGCTGTTATTATTATAATTATTACAATTTTTAACTGAACGTCATGAGGCTACCACCAGTTCGGAAAGAAGAAACCTCAGACCTGAGAAGAACTGGCGAAAGAAACTCAGCGGGACTAATATTTTTTTAATAAATTATAATGTACAATATTCCTATAAAGTCGAAGTAGCCTGGAGGTGATCACTCCATTCCCAAGGCGTGCTATCTTCTATAAAATTATTTATTGTATAATAGCCTTTAGCACACAAACGTTCTTTAACAATTTTTTTTTTTTTTTTTTTGAATTTATCGATAGAAGCTTTTTTGAATATCATATTTTTTGAATTTAGCGATTGAAGCTTTTTGAATATCTACTTATTTACATAGTTAATTAATCCTATAAACTCTGAACCTCTGCAATAGTTCCTGGTTCTCTAAAATTTTCTTCCACTTTTATATATTTATCTAAAGGCTACACCTGTGACCTAAGAAAATAATACTCGTATTTGTTTTGGTTTAAAAGCATATTCCTTTTATTTATTGTCTTTTTTTTTTTTTTTTTTTTTTTTTTTTTTTTTTTTTTTTTTTTTTTTTTTTTTTTTTTTTTTTGTATATACACGTTTAGAAGTCTAGAGTTATGTCCGGTTCCATCTCTTCCGCAAACTACAATGTCATCAATAAAATTTACAACTCCTTCGCAAAGTAGTATTATACCTACTTTCTAGTTTTTTTTTTTTTTTATAAATGTTCTGGGGCACATGCAATACCGAATATTAATCGTTTGTACCGATAAAGTCCTTGGTTTGTAATGAAGGTGGTTATATCTCTAGGTTCCTCGCTTATCTCGATTTAATGGAAAGCATCCTTTATCTCTAATCTTGAAAATATTCGTGCTTTGTTAAATTTAGGAAGAAGTTAATCAATAGTGGGCAAAGGATGATTTTCACGAATAACTTACTAGCACAACGCATATCTACACAAATTCTGACTGTACCATCGTTTTTTTTTTTTTTTTTTTTTTTTAATACTGGTACTATCGGAGGAGGAAACTAACCGGATGGTTTATCTATTGGTTATACTATAATATCTAAATATATCAATACTTTTTTTTTTATTTATTCCTCCAATGGATTGGAACTTTGCGATACGGCTGAAAACTGGTTTAATTGTCTTGTTTATTGCAATATTTAGTTTAACATCAGTAATTTTAGGAATTTTATTCTGATGTATGGAATTTATGTAGAATCCTAATTCAACACCTCCTATAATTTCTAACGATAAGGATAATTTCTAAGAAATTAATTGTTAACTGGCACACCGATGTGCCCGCGATCCTCAACGGGTTTAGAGTTACTTGTAAAGATATTGCAGTATCTTTACCTAATAAATCACGAGTACCATTCTCAAAAACATGAAAGATATCAGTTATTTAAACCAGCTTAAATTTCATTGAAATGATCCAATACCCTTAAAGCTTTGTTGCTACCACAAGCCACAAATGTCCTGTCCGGTCCTAATAATTGATTATGAATATTGATATAGTGTTATTCCAAATATACTCAAGTTTTCGCTTAAAATGTTGCACCAGAGTCTATAATCATTTCCACTTTTACCTCACCAATTACACAATCCAATCTATACTAAATATTAGTATAGATAAAGCTTAAGAGTTTGTTTGTTTGTTTGGTTGCACGAGCTAATCTCAGGAACTACTAATCCAATTGAAAAATTATTTACTAATATTATAACGCTGAAGAGTTTGTTTGTTCGTTCGTTGGTTTGTTTGTTTGTTTGGTTGAACGTGCTAATCTCATTAACCACTAATCCCATTTGAAAAATTATTTTTGCATTAGACAGCCCGTTAACTGAGGAAAGCTATAGGCTGTATCATCCCGGTAAAACATACGGTTCCCGTGGGATAGATTTTTTTTTCTAGGGACGAATCCGTACCGAAACGAGGGTGAGTCGCCAGTATGAAATATATAATCAACATTAATACTTCCAGTTACCGATTTCTCACTTTGTTGTTCTTTATTGCCTTTCCTATAACTTGCTTTTTTGTTTTTAGAGTCTTGTAAGCTGGTAACCTTCCGATCTTTAATACTAGTTTTTCATTAATGCCTAAAATGACCAATATTTACACATTTAAGACATTGTTTAAATTTAGCCGGGCAGGTATCACTATCACTATTACGATTCTTATTTCCACATTGGGAACACTGCTCATTTCTAAATTTACTCCGCCTAATATCAATCTTATTAGCACTTGTAGAAGGAGCCTGCGAACCATGGCTATAATCATGTAACAACAGAGCTCTTTTTTTCTCAGCTTCAGTAACGACTAAAGTAATTAGTTTATTCTAAAACCTCTCGTGCATTTTCTCCACCGTAATCCTACGGATACAGTCTCTCAAGAGTGGTTGAATTCCAGACAATATGTTTATGGTATTTACCCAATAAACCGATTTGTTATGTCGTTGCTATATCCACAATCATTAGTACCAATCGACAGAACCACTGTCAATTTACTACTTTTACACATATCACGATTTTATATCGTTAACATTTTTAGTAATAATAATGTTCTCCTGACCGATTCCGGCCACGGCGGCCAATCTCATCAAGACTAGCCAACTGCGCAGGAGATATTATAGTGCACAAGTGTACGCGCAGACACAAGTGCACTCTCTATTCCTGTCACTCTCATACTCCGGTGGGACGACTACTCGACACGACCGGTGAGAGTTAAGGCGCAGGACCGACGGCTTTACGTGCTCTCCGAGGCACGGGGGTGAAACACCGCCAACTTCCCAACTCCGGGCTGTTACTGAGACTTACTATACAGAAAGACTCAATAACTAAACTTGGCCCGACCCGGGACTCGAACCCAGGACCTCAGGATGTGTAGCCGTACATGCTAGCCACTACACCACCGAGGCAGTTAACATTTTTAGTACCAACTGAATAACTCAGTTTACTATTTAACTAGTACCAGACATTATAATATGCCTTACTAATTTAATATCGTTAGTACCAATCGACTTTTCGGTCGATTTACTACTTAATTTGTCTAGTACCAATCGACTTTTCAGTCGATTTACTACTTAATTTGTTTAGTACCAATCGACTTTTCAGTCGATTTACTACTTAATTTGTTTAGTACCAATCGACTTTTCAGTCGATTTACTACTTAATTTGTTTAGTACCAATCGACTTTTCAGTCGATTTACTACTTAATTTGTTTAGTACCAATCGACTTTTCGGTCGATTTACTACTTAATTTGTCTAGTACCAATCGACTTTTCAGTCGATTTACTACTTAATTTGTTTAGTACCAATCGACTTTTCAGTCGATTTACTACTTAATTTGTTTAGTACCAATCGACTTTTCAGTCGATTTACTACTTAATTTGTTTAGTACCAATCGACTTTTCAGTCGATTTACTACTTAATTTGTTTAGTACCAATCGACTTTTCGGTCGATTTACTACTTCTTTTTGTATTCAGCCCTTTTTAACGTCCCACTTCTGGGCACGGGCCTCCCCTCAATACGAGGGGAATCAGGCCATAGTCCACCATGCTGGCCAAGTGCGGGTTGGCGGACTTCACATGTCTTTCGAAAACTCGCTAGGTTCTCTCAGACATGCAGGTTTCCTCACGATGTTTTCCTTCACCGTAAGGCGAGTGGTAATCAAGTTACAAAATGATTCGCACATGAAAATATCAGAGGTGCGAGACTCGGGATTCGAACCCCTTTTTTTTTTTTTTTTTTTTTTTTTTATGACATTCAGTGACAAACGAACAGACAGGCCACCTGATGGAAAGCAGCACCTATCAAAGGTTTCATATGTATATTACACGATATCTATAACCTACTCATTAACTGGTAATGACATGAAAACCCCTTTAAAGTGATTTTAAAGTCGGTACGTTTTAATTTAAAAGATTTCTCTAACTTGAATATAAAATTCATAACTTAAACATTTAAAATTATGAATACAAATGGCAAAGCTATACGTAGCTTTAGGAATTATTAGAAACCATTAAGCATAGCGAAACTTAAAATACATTAACTATTATATAAACAATAATATTTGGTTATTACGAACAGACTTCTATATAAATGTGAAGAACTTTGACAAGTATATTAAAAATGTAGCGTATATTCAGAAATTTGTTACTTTATAATAACCAATAATATTATTTTATTATAAGAAATGAAATTTAGAATAACAGAATAGCATCATTATAATCCTTTGTTATAAAAATAATAGAATTGTAGATTTATAGAACATGAACATGATTCATGACAGTTATTTTATGATTATACCGACAATTTATTCAAATTATGTTTACTAACCTTTAATTTTGATATCATTTTGAAATATAATAGTCATGTAAAAATTTGTTAGACTAGATATATGAAATCTAAAGGCATTTTATATTACTGTGTATTTATAAATTTGTCTCATTATCTTCCCTTTTTCCATAAAAACATGCATGATTTCACTTACCCTTAGACTCGTCGCCACTTGTGGCGTTTCAGCCACTTATTTATCATAGCACTTATTTAGCACTATATAAGATACATATACTACTAGGGCTACTATAGATAGGTATTATGAAATAAAACTCACAACTGATTCACAATGTCGCACACGTCCGCTCTCTGTGGTAGTTGAAGTCCAAGTGTCAAATGATAACACTTTTTCTTACTACCCAAGATCGGTGTGTGCAACTACCTTTATTATAAAATATAAATCATCACAATACGTTCTAAAGTTATGCTATTACCAATTAATAATAATACTTATTACACATTTATTATATAGATATTAATGTATGTTTTAGAAAATATATGAACGTGAGGTACATTTTCAGCTTCATAATTCTCCAAATTTGAAAGCTTAGAGACACTATTTTTAATTATTTTTTGCTATTTAAAAACCAACCTATACTTTGTCTTTCATTTACGAGATAATAACCGAAGTGAACAGTATTGAACTGTCTTGGCAATAGCTATAAAATATAAAAATATAGAAGATGTATTTTTACATTATATTATTACTAAAATACACATAATGTATATTTTTTTAATAATAAGTAATAGTCGAAATCATTACTATATAAAAAATCTAGGTGATATGGCTTTCGAAAATAGATAGAAATTCCCAAAGCTGTAGTTATTTGTCTCATATTTTTTTCTAATAAATTGTGACAAAATATCTTTTATAAAATTTTTACTTACAATTTTTTAATCTAAAATTAATCTTGAAAATATATAATATTATGTAGTCCACATGGAATTTGACAAAGATCAAAAACATGCAACTAATATTTTTTTTACATATATAATCTTGCTTTTTATTCATATTAATTGATGGCTCGTATAAAAATGCACTTCCAATCATATAAACAGAATAATCATTTCCAAAATACAAACTATCAATATGTAAAACTTTATCAAAATTAAATCAGGAGTGTGACCGAAAAAATACCAAACGAGTGTCCGTTTGTTTGTCTTTGTCCATAGGTTTTATTTGTAAAATACATTTTATATCTATTAGAAAGTTTGTATTTATTTGTTTGCGCGTCAACAATATAATCTATGAAACTATTGAATCATGTTTTAATTTTTATACTAATAAAAAGCTACACTATTTCTGGCATGCTACACATGTAGAGCCTTGGACGCCTTTTGACATTTCGCTCGGGTTCGCCTCTAAGAAAACAAAAACAATCCTATCCTACGAGAACCTTACATTTTTCCGGGATAAAAAGAAGCCTACGTATTATTCCAGACTATAATATATATCTGTGCCAAATTTCATCCAGATCCGTTTAGCCGTTATGGCGTGAAAGAGTAACAAACATCTATACTCACAAACTTTCACATTTATAATATTAGTATAGATGTAGTATACACATTGCACATTCTTTAAATATCCGATCGTGCCATATAAACATAATAACTATATGATATAAAGAAAAATCTAGATATATATATTTTTTATAAACCAGAAATCAAACCTACGTCCGTAGTAACTTAACCAGAGAGAGACTTTCTAGAGAAACTCTGTTTATAAAGTTGACAAAACAAGCCTGTACAATGTATATATTATAATACATAACATCATGCGTATTTTCACTGTTTCTCTCTTATCTTTATTATGCAGACTAGTTTCAAATTCGTATCTTTATATATTATATAGTTATTCGTTTGTTCCAAGCTGTATTGTTGGTGCATTGAACAGTATCTGCATGCAAATTTGGCGGGCATTGTGCGTCGCGTCAATAACGGGGGAGTTCGCGACAATTGTTCTGGCTCGGAAGCTATATCTATATCATTTTCAGTTACCTAAAACAGTTTTTTTTTAAATTTATATATGTCTGATTTTTGTTTTTATATATATGTATATTTTTTATTTATGAGTGTTTTTTTTATTTTTGTTGAGCTTAAGTAAGAATTCATTAATTTTCATCTGATACAAAGTAACTATTTCTAAAATTTCATTTTATAATATTACGGATTCAATAGTACGTGTCCGGGTTTCAATTTTAAATTTTTATCTACATACTTACTGTGTCGATTCGAAGCAAATTCATATGTGTATGAAAGCTTCGAATTAATAGAACCTCTTTCTTTCTGGAAGTCGGGTAAACTCTATAATTTACACAGCCAAATAAAATTAAAGCATCTGTTTATAGTGTTAAAATAACAGGATTTTACATTTTATGTATATATAATGTTTTATGGTACTTATACGAAAAACACAGTTTTATTTTTTGTCTGTCTGTTCTCTGCTTCTTCCAACTAATCTCCAAAACGGCTGGACTGATTTTGACGGGACTTTTACGGCAGATAGCTGAGGTTATTAGAAGTAACTTGTATTCAGCCCTTTTTAACGTCCCACTGTTGGGCACGGGCCTCCCTTCAAGACGAGGGGAATCAGGCCATAGTCCACCACGCTGGCCAAGTGCGGATTAGCGGACTTCACATGTCTTTCGAAAACTTGCTAGGTTCTCTCAGACATGCAGGTTTCCTCACGATGTTTTCCTTCACCGTAAAGTAAGTGGTACTCATGTTAGAAGAGCGGAACTCACGGGGGCCCCGAAAGGCATGAGCCTGAACGTAGCGGCCGACTAGCAGCCGGTCACTGTCCCCCTGATGAATTAAACAAAGGGCCTACATGGTACCGCGGCATCGAAAACATTATATGTTATATCTAAATTTTTAAACTTCGTAATCTTAGTGTCCGTTCTCAACGTAAAGGGTAATTTAAGCCAAGAAAAAAAGACAAAAGCAGGCTTGAATCTTGATGATTTTTTATTGATGCTTTTTTTATATAATACATATATTATAATAAAATTCTAACCGCGTCAAAGGAGAATGGGCAATTTTGTATGGGATCCGTCCCCAGAGTGTATCAAGTTAAGACATATGTCATTTTAAAGATCAGAAGAATAGCTTCAATTAATTGTATGACACCAACACTGAAACTCGTGCAGGGAAAGAACTATGAATCATTTAATTTTATTAAATTCGTGAAAGTAAAACAGTATAATTTAGATTGTACAATATTTTTAATCGACTTCCAAAAAAAGGAGGAGGTTCTCAATTCGACCGTATATATATATATATATATATATATATATATATATATATATATATATATATATATATATATATATATATATATATATATATATATATTTATGTTTGTTCGAGCATTTTTTCGTCGTTTATGAACCGATTTTGATAATTCTTTTTTTGTTGGAAAGGAGATATCCTAAGAGTGGTACCATGATAAGGAAACCAGGATCTGATGATGGGATCCCAGAGAAATCGAGGGGAACTTTCGAAAATTGTAGCGGCGACTAGTGCGTTTGTTAACATTTTCATTAGGTATTTTAAAGCACTACTATTTAATGAAGGTCTGGAGTCGATCTGATGATGGACCCGAAAGATAGTCGAGGGAACTCCTCAACGATTTACAGCAATTACCTGGTGTTTGGGCTTGATTAATTTGTATTGATGATACGTTTACACTAAAAATGGAAAAATAAAAACTTAAAAAAAAAAAAAAAAACCGACTTCCAGGCACTGAAAAGTAAAAAATAACTAAACGGGGGTTTTCATTTAGAATAGATACTTAATCAGATTTTTTCGAAGTCGGTGCCAGCCAATACAAATCAAAGCACACCTAGCCGTCTGTGTTTCCTAACACTTACCTTCACACATATTGCGACTTTTGCAGCCCTGTACAGGATAGCTGAATGAATAAATGACGAAGAATTGAGCAGGTTAAGATTGGTTATTGGAATTATATTACATATTTTGGATTATAGGGTTATTGGAAGCTCGAAGAGAAAGGAACAACTCGTTAACGCTCAAATCTGGTAACCTATTCTTTTTCCGAATGACCAATAGTCCCAAGGTGAAGGACTCCCTCAAGGCGGACCGATAACTTGGTCAAGAACGCTGGAGCCCACTGGATGCGTATGGCACAAGACCGGTATTCGTGAAAATCTTTGGGGAAGGCTTATGTCAGCAGTGGATGTGTTTCGGCTGGAAAGACGTTACAAACTAGCCACAGTCAAAGTAAAAAAATTAAGTCCTTTGAGTGTTTTGTCAATTTCTGTAAATACAAGGAAATGTATGAAAAAGTGTTAATAACCTAAAAGTAATCTTATCTTCATTAAATAAAATAATTCATAGTTCTTCCATCATCCATGCAACTGTCTCACTTTTGGCGACATACAATGAAATATAGCTATTATTATGACCTTTAAAGTGATGTACATACGTCATACTGTTCTAGACTTTCACGGGTTTAATAAAATTAAATGATTCATAGTTCTTTACCTGCACGAGTCTCAGTGTTAGTGTCATACAATAAATTGAAGCTATTCTTCTGCTCTTCAAAATGACATATGTCTCAACTTGATACACTCTGGGGACGGAATGCCCATTGTCCTTTGTACATTAAATATTTTTTTGAATATTTTATTGAAATAGCCATTATTATCGATACTATCGAACTGAAAATTAAAATACACATCATGTAAGAAATTTAAATATTACGTAATCTGTATTTTATTTAATTTAAATTATAGAACAAGCGATTAAAAAAAGTATCAATTATTTTGTTTTACTTTAAGTGTTTATATGTATTATATATTTACTAGCATCTCACGCTCGCTTCGCTCGCGTTCGTCCCTAGGTACGTTTTCACGGTTAGCCATGTTTATACATAAATAGTAGCTTGCTACTCCTCAGATGTTCATTTAAATTATATAGCGATTTATCCTTGTTGTGCTCGGGTGCGTACGCCGTACCCGGATTTTGTTCACAATTTCGTGGGTTTTAATTTTTTTACGCGGAACCCTAAGTCTTTTTCTAAAATAAAAGTAGCCTAAGTTACTCCTTGTAACATCAGCTATCTGCCAGTGAAAGTCCCGTCAAAATCGGTCCAGCCGTTTCGGAGATTAGCCGGGACAAACAGACAGACACACAGACAGACAGACAGACAAAAATTGTAAAAAATGTTGTTTTGGTATATGTACCGTGTATACATCCGTGTCCGGTTTCGGTCCGGTTACGGTCCGGTTACGTTCCGGTTACGGTCAGGTCACGGTCCAGTCACGGTCCGGATACGGTCCGGTCACGGTATGGTCACGGTCCGGTCACGGTCCGGTTACGGTCCGGTCACGTTCCGGTGACGGTCCGGTTACGGTCCGGTTCCGGTCCGGTTACGTTCCGGTTACGGTCCTGTCACGGTCCGGTCACGGTCCGGTTACGGTCCGGTTACGGTCCGGTCACGTTCCGGTGACGGTCCGGTTACGGTCCGGTCACGTTCCGGTTACGGTCCGGTTACGGTCCTGTCACGGTCCGGTCACGTTCCGGTTACGGTCCGGTCAAGTTCCGGTGACGGTCCGGTTACGGTCCGGTGACGGTCCGGTTACGTTCCGGTTACGGTCCGGTTACGGTCCGGTTACGGTCCGGTTTCGGTCCGGTTACGGTCCGGTTACGTTCCGGTTACGGTCCGGTCACGTTCCGGTGACGGTACGGTTACGGTCCGGTCACGTTCCGGTGACGGTCCGGTTCCGGTCCGGTTACGGTCTGGTTCCGGTCCGGTTACGTTCCGGTTACGGTCCGGTCACGGTCCGGTTACGGTCCGGTCACGTTCCGGTGACGGTCCGGTCACGGTCCGGTTACGGTCCGGTGACGGTCCGGTTACGTTCCTGTCACGGTCCGGTCACGTTCCGGTGACGGTCCGGTTACGGTCCAGTCACGTTCCGGTGACGGTCCGGTTCCGGTCCGGTGACGGTCCGGTTACGTTCCAGTCACGGTCCGGTTACGGTCCGGTTTCGGTCCGGTTTCGGTCCGGTTACGGTCCGGTTACGTTCCGGTGACGGTCCGGTTCCGGTCCGGTTACGGTCTGGTTCCGGTCCGGTTACGTTCCGGTTACGGTCCGGTCACGGTCCGGGCACGGTCCGGTTACGGTCCGGTCACGTTCCGGTGACGGTCCGGTCACGGTCCGGTTACGTTCCGGTGACGGTCCGGTCACGGTCCGGTTACGGTCCGTTGACGGTCCGGTTACGTTCCTGTCACGGTCCGGTCACGTTCCGGTGACGGTCCGGTTACGGTCCGGTCACGTTCCGGTGACGGTCCGGTTCCGGTCCGGTGACGGTCCGGTTACGTTCCAGTCACAGTCCGGTTACGGTCCGGTTTCGGTCCGGTTACGGTCCGGTTACGTTCCGGTGACGGTCCGGTTCCGGTCCGGTTACGGTCTGGTTCCGGTCCGGTTACGTTCCGGTGACGGTCCGGTTCCGGTCCGGTTACGGTCTGGTTCGGGTCCGGTTACGTTCCGGTTACGGTCCGGTCACGGTCCGGTCACGGTCCGGTCACGTTCCGGTGACGGTCCGGTCACGGTCCGGTCACGGTCCGGTCACGGTCCGGTTACGGTCCGGTCACGTTCCGGTGACGGTCCGATTACGGTCCGGTCACGGTCCGGTTACGGTCCGGTTACGGTCCGGTTACGGTCCGGTTACGGTTCGGTCACGGTCCGGTCACGTTCCGGTTACGGTCCGGTCACGGTCCGGTCACGTTCCGGTGACGGTCCGGTTACGTTCCGGTTACGGTCCGGTTACGGTCCGGTTACGGTCCGGTTTCGGTCCGGTCACGTTCCGGTTACGGTCCGGTCACGTTCCGGTCACGTTCCGGTGACGGTCCGGTCACGTTCCGGTGACGGTCCGGTTCCGGTCCGGTTACGTTCCGGTTACGGTCCGGTCACGGTCCGGTCACGGTCCGGTTACGGTCCGGTCACGGTCCGTGCTGTGCCGTCCCACCCCCTCCCATTGATTATTTAGATTTTTAGTTTAGCAAGAGAAAAAAAGACAGGATGTGTAGCGAGTTATTTATATTAAATTTTTTACCTATAAAGGTATGGCATAACCCTGGACACTGGGCTGTTCCGTTCAACGCACGTTTCACCACAAAGACAATTATTTCTTAACAGGCGACAATCGACTTATATCTTTATAAGTCTAGTCTAGTCTAGTCATTATAAGTTCCTTAAGCCATGACTCATCTTCTACAATCGAAGGATTATTACGAAGATAAAGAAGCCGGAGTGCCGGAGCCGGAACATAGCCAGGTATGAATGCTGAATTTCATAAATAATGAAGAGTAACACAACTTCAGCTAACTACTAATTTTATTTATCTGACACTAGCTAGGAGCGTGGGACTTAGGACTCACCTCACTTCGCGCGGGTTCGTCTCTAAGTACATTTTAACGGTTAATATTGAATATTGAGATAGTCGATCACTTTCTTTGTGTAAAACAAAAAAAATTTATTCCACGAAAATCAACTGTACGTTTTTTCGGGTTAAAAAATAATCAATTTGCTATTCCTATCTATTCTATTGCTATTCCTATCTAGACTCTATCCCTGTGCTTTTCATCCAGATCCGTTCAGCCGTTCTGGTATGATTGAGTAACAAACATCCATCCAAACCTTCGCATTTATATATTCAAATTAATTATAATATTTTATTATAAGGGATTAAATTATTTTATATACTAGCGACTCACGCTCGCTTCGCTCGCGTTCGTCCCTAGGTACGTTTTCACGGTTAGCTACGTTTAGGTATACATAAATAGCTTGCTACTCCTAAAATATTCATTTAATTTAAATTGTATAGCGATTTACCCTAGTTTTACTCGGGTGCGTACACCATACGCGGATTTTGTTCACAATTTTATGGGTTTTAATTTTTTTTCGCGGAACCCTGATTCTTTTTCTAAATTAAAAGTAGCCTAAGTTACTTCCTATAACATCAGCTATCTGCCAGTAAAAATCCCGTCAAAATCGGTCCAGCCGTTTCAGAGATTAGCCGGAACAAACAGACAGACAGACAGACAAAAATTGTAAAAAATGTTGTTTTGGTATATGTACCGTGTATACATCCATATGCATTTAGTAAAAAGCGGTTATTTTAATATTACAAACAGACACTCCAATTTTATTTATCTGTATAGATTTAGGTTCAATATTATTTTTTTACATTACAGGCTATCTATTCAGTTATTGACAATATACTTATATTGTATTTGATTTATATAATATCTCGAAAATTATTAAATATATTTACTACATTCGCACTCGTGAAAAATAAAATTGACGTATGCGCTACACAAATACCTATCTGAATAATAATTGAACTAAATGAACAATGTTAATTAAATAAAAAATAGGCACTTTAACGACAGCATAAACGTATTTTATAAAAGAACAAACACTAATTAGTCCCGAGAACGCAAAGCGTTGAAAAATAGTTTTTTTTTAATTTCCGCCTTACTGTGACTTTCCATCGAAAAATATTTTGTACGAAAGTTGTAGGTCTAGTAAAAATCTACAATTTTTATAAATAACACTTTTTACAATAACCTCAAAGTTTTCGAGATATTTGCAAAAAACTTAGTTTTTAATTTTTTCTTGGTTTTTTATTTTTAATTTCTAGAATAACTTTTGATTTTCATGAAACTAATGGAATGTAATCTTCGAAATATATGTAAAAATTAAAAAAAAAGAAATTGATTAAAATGTTTAGCTATTTCCGAGAAAATTATTTTTTATGGTCTCGAGAGGCTTAAAATCACCCTAAGTTGAAGTGGACGTTTACATTAAAAAAAAAATTCTTTCAATTTTCAGATAAGGCTCATTCTTTTCCTCTTGAACTTTACTTTTTGAAGAAATAAAAACATTGTATAGTCGCCTTGTAAGTTTGTGGTACAGAACCCTCAGAGCGCGAGTTCCAGTCGTACATGATCAGTTTTTTTTACTTTCCAATAAGGCTCCATATTCTTGCGTGCCCTAGGGCCCCGGAATGGGCTAAGACGACCCTCATGAAAATACGAAAAGTGAAGTGACATTATAAAACTTATAAAGTAAAAGAGTGATCATATAAAGCTTATTGCATAGATTTACTATGTTCTTAGTTTCTCTGTCTTGAAATTATATGTTTATTTATAGTCGTAGTTAGTTTAATCGTAGTTAGTATTATAGTCGTAGTTAGTTAGTCGCTAGTTCTTTTAGCGTTCCATACATAAAGGGCCTAAAACTAACTATACGACTAAGAAATATTCCCGTCCTACTTTTTAAATAACAAAAATTCATACTAATTTTATAAATGCGAAAGTAATTCTGTCTGTCTGTTACGTTTTCACATCTAAACCACCTAAGCCTTGTCAAAAATGCAAAAGGGATAACTAGATAGGATGCATCCGAGCGATGCTACTTTGTTTTATTAAAAAATACATTTATTACTAGTTATATTATATCAACCGGTGAAGGAAAACATCGTGAGGAAACCTGCATGTCTGAGAGAATCTAGCAAGTTTTCAAAAGACATGTGAAGTCCGCCAACCCGCACTTGGCCAGCGTGGTGGACTATGGCCTGATTCCCCTCGTACTGAAGGGAGGCCCGTGCCCAGCAGTGGGACGTTAAAAAGGGCTGAATACATATTATATCACTTAAAAATCTTAGAAATCATCCATGTTGGCTTTAGGAATGCTTTAGGAATATTGATTACCACATACTTTCGTATGACTCATAGTACCTATACGTTCAAAGTTTATGGAAATGTCTTCAAATTATACTCTCAATATATAGTAAATAGATATTTTGGGAACAGTCCCCAAACTATCGCTTAACATATAGTTTGAGACCAGTCTCTAAAGTATACAAATGTCCCCAAAATCTACGTCCGCTCGAAAAAGTGTACTCAAACCAGTCGTTGTACATATGTATATGTATATATATATATATATATATATATGTATTCAGCCCTTTTTTTAACGTCCCACTGCTGGGCACGGGCCTCCCTTCAATACGAGGGGAATCAGGCCATAGTCCACCACGCTGGCCAAGTGCGGATTGGCGGACTTCACATGTCTTTCGAAAACTTGCTAGGTTCTCTCAGACATGCAGGTTTCCTCACGATGTTTTCCTTCACCGTAAGGCAAGTGGTAATCAAGTTAGAAATGATTCGCACATGAAAATATCAGAGGTGCGAGACCCGGGATTTGAACCCGCTTCACTCGGTTTCCCAAGCAAGCGCGTTACCACTGGGCTGCCACTCAAAACGGCTGTACGGATTAGAATATATTATATTAAGAGTACCAAATAATGTAGCATTATATAAACATCAGTGTTTATTAATGCTATATGTATGTATTTAAAAAAAAGTAAAACTTTTAATGATAATAAAGGAAAAAAGTATGGAATTTAGTATACATAATAATAATAATATATAGATAAGTTGTGATCTAGATTAGCACATAGTCTACTCTTAGTCACCTAGGGATGCACACGAGCAAAGTGAGAGTACGAAACTAGTGTAAAAAAACCAATGAGCTACCGTTAAATAATAAAAAACATATGAATTTTATCGAACAATGAAGAGGAAAAAATTACTGAAACGTAAAATTACTTAAATTTGGTTCTTTTTTTAAATTATCCTTCAGATAACGAGTGGATTATGTAGTATAAAAGGATAGCGGGAATATTCTGATTTAACCAACCGCCATTTGAATACATTAGGACCTGAAAGATTGTTTTTATGGTTTCAAAATTGTAACTGCGATTTTCGTAACGATGTAGCAGTCTGATGTATTTAGGTTAATGTAAAATTATTTTTTCTTGTAATTATCCGTGGATTTATTTTATTTGTATTTTATTTTATTTGTATTTTATTATAATAATAATATAATAAACTAACGACTCACCGTCGCTACGCTCGGTTTCGTCCCTATTTACATTTTAACTTTTAGCATAGATTTCTCAGAGATGAGATTTTTTTTCGCAGTAAAAAGTATCGTATATGTTGACTTGGATAACCGGCTATCATCGTATAAAATTTCATCAAAATCCCTCCAGTGGTTTTTCCGTGATGCAGTAACAGACAGACAGACAGAAACTGATAAAAAATCTGAAAACTATAGATTCGGTCTCCATATCGATAATAATGTCTAATTCAAATTTTTCAAAAAATATTTAATGAACAGATTCGGCTTAGTTACAAATTTATTATATATGTAGATAATATAATAAATACCTGTAAAACAACATTATTTTACAAAATGGAAGAGACTTGGTATGATATGACGAGCTGGTTTTCGCAACTCGACAAGTTTACGCCTCTTTTGCATATGCTAGGATAATATTCTGTTACTCTTGCCACCCTAATTCCTGCAGCTCAGCAACCTCTTCGTCCTGCTGAAGACCTTCGGGAATGTACTCGGGGTGCCAAGATGTTGAGCCCGGTGCGTAGCTATACCTGGACAATACAAGAGTACATGAGCAGTCGTTTCCTCCGCCCCTATGCAAGCCTTGCACAGGGAACTGTCAGTTATACAACGGAATCGAATTTAGCAAGTATTATTTTCAATTTTTTATAATATTATTTTATCAGTATAAAAACTTTTATTTAGAGTTTTTATGAAAACTAATTTATGGTAATACAATGTAGAAGAAGTTATAAACATAGTAGTTCAAATTCTATTTTTTGAATGTTTTAAGTATGAAAAAATAAAAAATATACCTACAGAATGATATCGAAATCGATTTTTCTAATAAATTATAGCTAAGTTAAATTCGAGACCAAAGTTATTTTTTAAATAAATTGTGTTTGTACATTAATCTCAGCGTGGTGGACTATGGCCTGATTCCCCTCGTATTGAGGGAGGCCCGTGCCCAGCAGTGGGACGTTAAAAAGGGCTGAATACATACATTAATCTATATAATAGTACAGTCAATTTAATAATGTATCTCTTGAGAACGGCTGCATAAATTTCCTTGTGGCTCTTTATTTCATAAGTTATAAAAGTCTGAATATACTATATTATTGCTTCATTACGGTTGTTAAAGAAAATTTTAAAATATAGCACGATCTCTCTATTATATAAGTCGCTGTAGGATATAAGGTAATGCCTAATATTTTTGAATTATATAGCATATATAATAAAACACATAGCACCATTTAGTTCCATGGTAAGCTACGAGGCTTGTGTTATGGACACCAGATAGTTGATACACTACACATATATAACTTTAAATACATACTTATTATAAATATACCTAAACACTGGACTGGAGTACAAACATTCGTGCTCATCACACAAATGAAAGCCCCCAGCCGTCTATAAAATAATGTATTCTATATAAGTAAATTTAGAAGAAAATCGAACCTGCTATATATATTTGATTCATTTTTGATAATTAGAAATATCATTACTACAACAGAATAGATTTCTCTGTTCTCTTTTAGTCTTGATCTTTAGTTTAATACATTTATCCATGATTGATAGCCACTACGCTTATAATATATGAACACTCCACCTAGCAAAAGGTACCACATTAAGTAACTGAGTCATGGTCTACACTATAGAATCCGTTTACTCCACCGCTCATAGGGTCTTTTCAGATTACTAATTATTTGTAGGTCAATAGCTTTTGTTCTTTAATTAGTCCCTCGTTTCGAATCCGATTCTTCAATATTATTCCGAGCATGACAGCTCTCTTCAGAGTTTGCTGATCGATTTTAAACCAATTTTAATATACCAATCGTACAAAATATTTAAATGTTTTAATTAAAATTTGCAAATATCTTAATATTTTAAGCGAGTTTAAAATGTTAAGATTTATATTAATGAATATTTTTGCATAGTAATAACTTAACAAGTCAATAATGTGTTCAGCATTCTAGGCTACGTCTTCCCGCGGGATATGAGAATGCATCGGAACTATCCACTTGCAACTTAGTATTAAGCTTTCTCTACATATGAATATAAATATCAAAATCTGAATTGTTTTAATTATTTTAAAATTTACTTATATTATTTTTTGAATGAAATATAAATCATGTCAAAATTCATAGGTGTATAAAGATTAGCTTTTATTTAGTGTTCTTCTGTCAAATCATAGTGTTTTTGTACTACATCCTACATTCGATTTCGATGTTTGAATTTGAGTATAATAAACTTTAGGCATATAAGAGAACAGTGTAGTGAAGATTATTATTGTTCGTGTTTAACGTAGACTTATCAAAAAAAAAAAAATTAAGCTCGAACCTGCCCAAATTTCAGTAACTTCTTACATTATACATACTTATATTTATATATCAATAATAATAGAGATAAACCATAGCGCACCTCTATTACTTTGCAGTTCATTAATTGTTATAATGCAAAAAAATCTGGAATATTCCTTGTACTTAATACATAGATACAACGTATCCATCAGTAAACAAATTTTCACATCATCACATATACATATCGATACCTCAGTTCCAAAGAGTAACAATTCAGAAAAGGGTTCTTAAGAGATAATAAGAAAATTATACGACTAGTGATAGGTATTTCTACCAGTATAGTTTTTACCCATTCTTAAATTGTATTGTAATATTATTATGAACAATGTTAGGTAAGCCCATAATGCAACGGAAAAAAATAAAATAATTCTTAAGCCATTCAGAAGTTTTTCTACTTTTTATTTTTTTGCGCGCACGCCGTCGCGACGTGCGGGTGTCATATTAGTTTCGTTCCCGTGTGACATAATTACCTCGCGATGACGTCGTTGACTACTAATATTGTTATTAACGAGCTATTATGTTTCTTACAAAACAAATGTGATGTGTTAGATGAAGTATCCATAATTCGTTTGTGTACTACATCGTTTAAGATGGAAGATGTAGAAAAAGCCAAAACAACCTTGTTTGATTTTGTTCCAATTGAGAAGGGGCGTAAAATAATGAGAAAAAGAGAAAATAAGATCGAAAAAGACCTCCAGGATATGATTAAGGTGTTAAAAGAGTGTGAATCGGAATTATTCCCTAAATTTGTGGCACATGATCTCTCTAAATTACCCCCCGTGACGTATGATCATATCGATGTATCTAGATTTTTAGTTGATATTCGAGTTTTACAAGAGGAACTACAAAATATGAAGGTACAAATGAGAAATAAATGTGATGAAGAAGTATTTAAAACATGCATTGAACAGTTGAGATCTGAAATCGTTACTCAAAAAGTTTGCGAATCGAGTAAGAACAAAGCGCTGCAACCGTTGCCGATTTCAAATTCGAATCGGGAGCGTCATGTACGGGTTGTTGACCCCAGCCCGGCGGAGACCTCGAGTGTAAGTACGTGTGATAGGATGGAGAATGTTTCATTACATGATTCGCATCAGCATGAGCCTAAGAAAAATGCAACATATGCTTCCATGACAGCTATTACATCACCTAAGCCGCGTTCATTGCTAAATAAACACATAGAACATACAAATAGAATTGAAGAAAATCACAACCCGTGGATTAATGTAACATATAAGAAAAATACTAACCGATTTCAAGGAAAGTTAGGTAAAGGAAAAGTGGAGACGGCGAACACTTTTAAATCAGCTGATATTAAAGTTCCTTTGTATATCTCGAATGTTGATAAAAATACAAGTGAACGGGATATATGCGAATACCTGCAGAGTATAACTCAAGAAAAAATAACTATCCAAAAGTTAACAATGAAGGAGGATAAACAATATTGTTCATATAAAATCTTTGTATCAAGAAATAAATTAGATTTATATTTAAATAGTGATATATGGCCAGAAGGTATTATGTTTAGAAGATTTATTCAGTTTAGGAAATATAATAATAACAGTCAAAATGGAGAAAAATAGTGAACTGACATTATTATCTTTTAATTGTAAATCTGTGAAACGTTCCGTCCAATGTGTGAGAGACTTTTGTAAGACATATAGTGTAATAGCTTTGCAAGAGACATGGCTTCTTCCGCATGACTTGAACTTTTTAGCTACTATAGATAATAAGTTTTGTTTCACGGGTACGAGTGCAGTGGATACTTCGGCAGGCGTAATAAGGGGGCGGCCGTACGGAGGCGTTGCGCTCTTGTGGCGGAAAGACTTGTTTCCGAGTGTAACTGTGCTGAACTGTGGCGATTATCCTCAAGTATGTGGAATACGTATTCAATTTGACAATAAGTATGTTTTGGTTTTTTCTGTGTATATGCCTACAGACTGTATAGATAATTTGCCTGAATTTACTAGTATACTAGCATATATAAGTTCGATTGTAGAAGTAAATGATACCGAAAGTGTGTTTATATTAGGTGATTTTAATGCACATCCAGGTGAACTGTTTGGTAAGGAATTAATTCAATTTTGTAAAGAATATAACTGGTTCTGTGCAGACTTTGAAAAATTTGGTGTAGACTCAGATGCGTATACATTCATTAGTGATTGTCATGGTCATGGGTGTAGGCGATGGCTCGATCATGCATTGGCAACTCAGTCAGCGTATAGCACGGTATCAGATATTCAAATATTATATGATGTTTATTGGTCTGATCATTTCCCCATATCTATAACATGTAACTTGAATTCTGTAAGTTGTAAGATTGATGATAGTCATAATATTAATAAAGAATCTAGTCAAGTAATTTGGGGAATAAGAAATGTCGAAGAAATAGATAAATATATATATCTATGTGATAACTTTCTTTGTGATATACAAATACCAGATAATTGTTTAAATTGCTTTGACAGTTTTTGTAATGATACTAATCATCACCTTGTTATATGTGAGCTTTACCACAGTATTGTGAATTCTCTTCAGAATGCAGCTAGGAAAAGTAAACAAGTAAAGAAAGTAAAAAGAAAAGGTGGCTATATAACAGGGTGGAATCGGTATGTAAGGGAAAGTCACAATATAGCACGTGAAAAATACCGAATATGGTTATGGTGCGGTAAGCCACTGACAGGAATGGTACATAGGGATATGATAGAATCGCGTAATAATTTTAAAAGTAAGCTTAAATGGTGTCAACAGAATGAAGATAAAATTAAACTAGATATAATTGCAAATAATAGATTGGAAAATAATTTTGGTAAATTTTGGCAGCCAACAAACAGTTTAAACTATAAGTCAAGTCGACCTGTTAGTGTAAACGGTATATGTGACTCTACAGACATTGCTAATCTATTTAAGGAGCATTTCCGTGTTAGCTCTCCCCTATCTATAGACTCTTCCACTCAGCTTCCTCTTGATGAAACAATGCGTTGTGGTGGACAGGTGACTGATCGGTTTTCTATTGAAGAGATTCAAAGTACTATTAAAAACATGAAAAGAGGCAAGTCACCTGGTCACGATGACCTTAGTATAGAACATCTAGTCAATGGCGGTAAACATCTATCGAGAGTGTTGTTTATTTTGTTTAATTTATGTGTTAGTCATGGATACGTACCTCCGGAAATGACCAAAACAGTAGTCGTGCCCATCATTAAAAATAAAACCGGTGATATTTCATCTTTAAATAATTATCGTCCAATATCTCTGGCTACTGTGTTGGCCAAAGTCTTGGATAGGTTGCTAAACGTCAGGTTGGAAAAATCTTTAAATATTAATAGTGCTCAATTTGGATTTAGACCTAAGCTTTCTACTGAAATGGCGATAGCAAGTTTGAAACATACAGTTTCTTATTACAAAGCTCGCAAAACAAGTGTATACGCCTGTTTTCTAGATTTGTCAAAGGCATTTGATCTAGTTAATTATAATATACTATGGAATAAGCTACATAAGAGTGGAATGTCCAATGAGATTGTAAATTTATTTAAATATTGGTATAAGAATCAGAATAATATTGTAAGATGGTCAGATGCTACTTCAGATGTATATAAATTAGAGTGTGGAGTGAGACAAGGAGGTCTTACTTCGCCTAGTCTTTTCAACTTGTATATCAATGATCTAATTGATGAACTGAGTAGCTCGCGTATAGGATGTCACATAGGCGGATGCAGTGTAAATAGCCTTAGCTATGCTGATGATATGGTGCTGCTCAGTCCATCAATTAGAGGCTTACAGAGACTCCTTTCCATTTGTGAAAAATATGCTAAAAGTCATGGTTTAGTTTATAATAGTAAAAAATCTGTTACTATGGTATTTAAATACAAAAATGGACCTGACTATGTACCTGACGTTGCACTAAATAATATTAAGCTTGAACGTGTTACAAAATTTAAATACCTTGGACATGTGGTAAATGAAATGTTAACTGATGAGGATGATATAGAGAGGGAACGTAGAGCACTGGCGATGCGTGGAAACATGTTGGCCCGGAGATTTGCTGCGTGTACTGATCAGGTTAAAATTACACTCTTTAAGGCCTATTGTCAAACGCTGTACACGTGTGGTCTCTGGACAAACTATGCGAAACGCTCTTTCAATGCTCTACGAATTCAGTATAATGATGTTTTTAGAGCAATGTTTAGACTGCCTAGATACTGTAGTGCGTCGTGGATGTTCTGCGAGGCACGCACTGATGGATTTGTTGCTGTCATAAGAAAGAGAATCGCATCTCTGAGACAGAGGATAAATGACAGCACAAATTCTATTATGCAAGCTGTAGCAGGCAGCTACGACTCTCAAATTTTAAGATTTTGGGCCAAATTTCTTCAGGCATAGTTATGTTGTAGTTTAAATGTTTAATTTTATTTAATGTTCAAAACGTATGAAAATTTTTGTATTTATTTTATTTTGTTGATAATTTAATTTTATGGAAAAGTATTCCGAAATAAAGATATATTATTATTATTATTATTATTATTATTTAGTTACTATTATTAAGTACGTTTTCACGGTTAGCTATGATTATGTACATAAATAGTACTACTATTATATTGTATAGTAGCTATACTATATAGTAGCTACTTCTAAGATATTTATTTAAATTATATAGCGATTTACGTTATGTAAGTACGTTACTGCGTACGCCGTACGCGGATTTTATTCATAATTTCATCATGGGTTTTAATTTTTTTTCGCGGAACCCTGATTCTTTTTCTAAAATAAAAGTAGCCTAAGTTACTCCTAGTCACAGCCGCTATTTGCCAGTGAAAACCCGTCAAAATCGGTTCAGCCGTTTCAGAGATTAGCCGTAACAAACAGACAGACAGACAAAAAATGTTTTAGTAGGTATATGTACCGTGTTTACATATGCATTTAGTTGTTTAAGTTTAAGCGGTTATTTGAATATTACAAACAGACACTCCAATTTTATTTATCTGTATAGATTACACTTTGGAACTGAGGTATCGATATGTACATGCTATAAATTAAAGTCCTCCACGTGGGTTGTGTTTGTTCAGGCTAATCTCAAATAATACTGTACAGATCTTCATATGTTTTTCATCAATAGATTATCTAGAAAGGCACATTTTGAATAAGCTGCTTGTGTGACGATATTATCTAAAAATACACGTCCGCTGCTAGACACAAGGCTCCCCCAAATATTTCCACGATTTGGACTTGGAAGCGGATGGTACATCGGCCTTATGCCCTCCGCATCCAGTGAGCTCCAGAGACTTTGACCAAGTCGTCGTTTCACCTTGTGGGAGGCCTGACCACGCTGCACTATATAACCTCTAATCGCCTATAATATCATAAGATGTTATTTATTATATATTAACTGTATGTATATAACTCATTACATACGATTTTTTTTCTATAAAATAAATAAATAAATATTTTGGGACATTAACACACAGCACCATCTAGTTCCATGGTATGCTACGAGGCTTGTATTATGGATACCAGATAGTTGATACACTACACATTTATAACTTTAAATACATGTGTATTCAGCCCTTTATAACGTCCCACTGCTGGGCACGGGCCTCCCTTCAATGCGAGGGGAATCAGGCCATAGTCCACCACGCTGGCCAAGTGCGGATTGGCGGACTTCACATGTCTTTCGAAAACTTGCTAGGTTTTCTCAGACATGCAGGTTTCCTCACGATGTTTTCCTTCACCGTAAGGCAAGTGGTAATCATGTTAGAAATGATTCGCACATGAAAATATCAGAGGTGCGAGACCCGGGATTTGAACCCACTTCACTCGGTTTCCCAAGCGAGCGCGTTACCACTGGGCTACCACTGCCCTTTTAAATACATACATATTATAAATATAAACACCCATGACTGGAGTACAAACATTCGTGCTCATCACACAAATGAATGCCCGCAGCGGGACTCGAACCTGCGACCACTGGCACTGCAAGTAGGGTCACTACAAACTGAGCCAAACGTGTCGTCGAAATAATATAGTTCTGAGTGGAACATTCCCCCACTTGCAATCTGGAATATTAAATCGTGATTAAATGCATTTTTGACGCAAAACTGCGGGATGTTTACAAAACTTGCAACTCTTTGTTTGTTGTAATTTCTAGACAATGAAATGGGTTCGCAATGAGAGTAAAAAGTGAAAGTTTTTTCCATCTTTTGTAATAAACTGTGTAATATTGTAGTGTTATAGTATAATATCTTGTTTGTAGTTTTTGTGTTTTCGTATTATTTTTAAAGATTTATTAGTGAAAAACTTACGAAAAATGTTCAACATATTTATTTTTCTATATATCTTAGATTAGACTAGGTATTTTTCAGAAATAAAAGATTTTTTGTGTTTAATCTGCATGCTTTTAGATTTTTATATTTCAAGTTTTGATAGGAAAAACATATAAGTATCTAAACTTAAGTGACCGCTAAGCTTACTACTACTTCATACATACATATTGAATTTAAAATAAATCCACACTCATGATTATACACTTTTTATGCTATAATTTATTTTAAGGTATAAAAAATTATGTTTTAAAATTTTTTTCATTTTGGTTCTACTAATACCTGTACAATTCATAATTTCTATAGCACACGTAAAAATATATATTACATTTAAAAACCTAATGAGCCACAGATCTATCCAAAATACACCATAAAGATTTTGTCCCCCCTTCAAATACATGTGTGGAGGGGAGGGCATTTTATTTTTTATTTTTAGTAATTTGACTACTATACTACTAATATTTGTTACAAAACCACACCATTTGAGATACCTCTTCAAATTTTATCTACATATTAGGTATGTATATACATACCTAAATAAGAGAAAACTGTTCTTACTATATAGTAAGAACAGTTTTCTCTTATTAAATAAACAAGAACCTAAATGCAAAAATAAAAATTAATGAAAGCAAAACCTAAACGTCTGCAACTAGATATCCTGTAATACAAAGCGTTTTACGAAACCAAATATCAAAGGCTCCGAGTAAAACTTAGTCCGAACTCAATAAAATCTTGGCAAAAGGCAAGAAAGGCGAAATCCAATAAACTCCCACCTGCTATGTCTTCGTATCCAGGAATGTGAGGAACGCCGTTCATTACTGCTCTGCACTTTCAACTTGTTACCTATCCAATTTAACCGGATTTTAGCAATTCTAGAAAATTCCACAGCTACGTTATATGAAATTTCTTAGAATATACCCACTTACCTGTCTGGTTAGCTTTGTATAGGTAGGTTTGCCCAATTAAATTTTAAGATATATAAATAATATATTATTTTATATTGCAATTTAAACAATTAAAGATTATTTCTCATATTCTGTTTTTATGAATAATAAGTATAAAAAAGTTGAAGTCCAAATCCATCACATCAATAAGAATATCGTCACCATAATTAACCTTAATTATGAACTGTTTACACACAAAACTATCTATACAGATAAATAAAATTGTTGATGTGTCTGTGTGTTATGTCAAAATATTTTTTTTTTTACTAAATGCTTAAGAAAGTATATATATAAGGTATTAATAAGAAAAAATGTTTTTTTAAATTTTTGTCTCTCTGTCTGTCCGTCCGTAGCTGATGATATAAAGAGTAGCACAGGCCACTTTTATTTTAGAAAAAGAATAAGGGTTCCGTAAAAAAATTAAAACCCATCAAATTGTGAACAAAATCTGAGCTTGGAACGCAGCCGAGCAAAGCGAATGAATGGTTTCGACCATAATTAATATTTAAAAAAAATTACTGCTTTTTTTTATTGATAACACTAAAGCTCGTCAATAGCTACTAAGCAAATAAAAGTAAATCCGTTGATAAACAGAACAGAAAAAGGCATTGAACTGTTTTGTCTTTGCATATTTACTATAGACATGTTCAACACGTCAGATTAAAAAATAATAGCTGGGTGACTAAGCTTCGCTCGGAGGTTTTAGTTAAAAGTACTTTTTTTTAATTTGGCTGGAAGACAAAATAAAATGTAAAAACTTAAATAAATACAAAAAAAAATATAATTAAAGTACAATCTTTTGTATCCGACCAGGATTTGAACACACCTGTGATAGTCAATCTCGCACCTTGGCCGCTTGACGAAATTATTAACATATTTTGCGTAAAATAATGCTAAAGAAAATCGCATGAAAACTCAAAAATACGCGTTTTCCCAGACATAAGACTAATCTAGATCGATTTTTCGCCCCCGAGAGCCTCCACATTCTTAATTTCAGCGAAATCGTTAGAGCCGTTTCCGAGATCGCTGGTATAAATAAATAAAGATAAAAATATACAAGAATTGCTCGTTTAAATATATTAGATAATATAAAAATTTACATAACTTTATAGTTCTTTATTTTCAATCATCCACTAAAGTTCTAAACCCGTAAAACCTTACTATACTTTATTCTCTAAAAATCATCAAAAAATACTACCGCGCATCAAAAAATACAGCGTTAGCAAAATGTAATTTTTAATTGCATTAACTCAAAGACGAGACAAGTTTAATTTAACCTCTATCTGTCACGAAATGAAGTTTAAAAGTATTGTGTACCCAATTAAAATTTCTCCTGATGCGAGACAGCATTTTTACGAACGCTGCGATTGCAGGCGACGCTCGTGGGCTCCAACTTTTCTAATTAAGGATGCCACTGACCCGCCAAAGGCTTGTACAGACGTAATTATCTCTTTTTGTATATGTATTTGTGATTAATCAACAACCTATTTTGACGTCGTCAATGCTTTTAAAGCTTCAGAGTGCTTGAAGACATATTGAACTGTATTTTTAATTAAAAAATAATACTTGACGATTTTAAAATTCATTTATGAAAGATGTTTGGCTTCATATGGGATCTGTAATTCAAGTATACGGTAAATCTAGCCGGAGACAAAAGAAACACACTTCGTTGACCGTTTATTTAACGACAGCTGTACAAGTTAATTACACCTACAGTATGAAAAACATATAAATAAATCTATCTATGTAGATCTATGTAGATACAGTATGATAAACATATAAATAAAACTATCTATTGTATTATTTAACTATGTCCTCTTGTGATTTATATGTATGTACATCACATCTTCCCACTTAAACTACAACTAAAAACAATCTCAAGTACATCTAGAAAGTACATATAAATCACAAGAGGACATAGTTAAATAATACAATAATCTCGTCATACGTTTTATATTTGGCTTACGGAAATATGACCACATATGATTTTCGTGCTCGACTTAAGTGGCTCCCCATCCGTCTTCGTCGTGATATGCATATCCTATCATTCCTTTACAATATCTTTAAAAATCAAAATTTTCCTCCTACCTTCGTTCCCGTTTTAACTTTCTACCATTCCAGGAAGTCTTGCATTGCTTTTATACTTGATATTCCTAGGAGCAACACTAAATTCCAACAGAATTCTTATTCCGTTCACACCGCAGTATTCTGGAACAAACTGTCCAAAATCATCCACGAGAGCCTATCTACCCATATTGTTAAATCTAAATTAAAAAAAATATTATCACAAATATAGACAAATTGCAATAAGCACATTTTTCTGATTTTATATATAATATATTAAATATATGTATATACATTATACAGTCCTTACATTAAGTATTATATATGTATAGTATTATATATTTTTATAAGAAATTATGTACATATGATTATTACTTTTATTTCTAGTATATTTACCTATTTCTTGCACTATATCGCCCGCTGACATATTCCTCCACGTCCAGATGTTAACTGGAAGAGATCTCTTTCAGAGATAAGTCCACCTTTATTAACTAAGTTTATTTTTTTTTCTGTATTACTTTTAAAGTGTAATAAAGAATATAATAAAATCTAATTTCCTTAAGGTGTGTGATAATCGACCAAGAACTGTTAATATCTATAATATCCATTTTATTTGCCTGAAAGACAAATAGTAAATAAACTAAATAACACGTGAATAGCAATTTAGGTAATGTTGAACCCGCGACCTCTGGCACAGCAAGTAGGGGTCACTACACACTAAGCCAAACGTGTCGTCATATAAATTACTATTTAGAGTAAACTTGAGTATAAACGTTTTTAATATATTATTTACTAGCGACTCACCCTCGCTTCGTTTCGGGTTCGTCCCTACACAAAAACAAATCTATTCCACGGGAACTGTAAATTTTTCCGGGATAACGTATAGCCTATAGTCTTCACCCTGAATAGCAGAATAACTATTAAAACATCAGAAAAATTCACGAAAAAAAATTAAAAGGAAATATATCTATTGTATATTAAGCGTCAAAACATACCTAGGTACGATTCTGAGCGAAGTGCCCTCGCTTTGACTCACTAGTATTTAATATTTATGTACATACATACGTATACGCAAAAAATCTATTTTCCTGAGCAATTTTGTTAAAATTAAATAAACTTTTAATAAAAACTTTAATAAATTCGTTATTAAAACTGTGATATGCTTTACAAATATAGAGTACAGACCCGCAGGGCATTTAGATACCGCCCGCGTAACAAGTTGTGTAACCACAGCAGATGTTACTGACATTTTCCATATGATATTGGAGACTGGATTATTATATACATCATAAATTGATAAAATAATATAGTTATATAAAACAATATAGTAAGTAAATACTAATATATACTTTTTATATTAAACTAGTAAGTTACCGTCGCTTCGCTCGGGTTCGTCTCTGTGTATATATATGTAATAATATTTTACAATAATGTATGGAAGTCTGCCTGATTTATTGACATTTATGATTACTGCTCCGCTCCCTTGGGTAGTAAGTAGCACGATAACATATAGCCTATATCCTTTCTCAATATACGGGCTAACTGTAACTAATGCAAAAATATTTTTTCAAATCGGATTAGTAGTTATTAAAATTAGTGAGTTCAAACAAACAAACTCTACTTCTTTATAATATTAAGTATAGGTTATATAATTAATCGACTTACTCTTGCTTGGCTCGGGTACGTCTTTAGGTGCCTGTGTTACTCCAGTACATAGTTTTTTTTGTACAAAATTTCATCCAAATCCATCCAGACTTTTAGTGTGAAGAAATAACAAACATATTGACTTATGCATGTATAATAAATTATTGAAATTACATTGTTATGTTGCTAGTTATTCGTATAACTGTCTAAATAAAACGAGTTTTTTTTTTCTGTAGAAAAATATAACAGAAAACTTTACGCAATAACTAAAAAATCGATGGGAATAGTTGATAAGTGTAATAGAGCGATCATAATGTAAATAAATATATCATGTATATTAATATAAATATTAATTTGAAATCCATAATTTTCACTAGATAAAGCACAAAAAAAAAACAAAAAAATGCTTTCTTGAAAAATATTGTATTTGTAACTGTTATATTTCGCAACATAAAAATAAGTCACGGACAATTTTGTTTATTGCTTCCGTTCAATAAAGCTCGCTTTTCCTTTAAGCTGCACAAGTTTTCCGCGTAATTAAAATAGTCGTACAAATCAATAAAAAATCGACGACGCAGCAACGGTTCCATACGAACAAGAAAAAATGAAGTCGTCAAAGGAAGGAAAATTGTGGAGGCGCACAAATAATGCGGCGCAAACAACACGGCAATAAAGATTTATTACCGAGATTTTTCACGAAACTCGAGCTTTTGGTGCAAGTGTCGAAGGATGAATAGAACAACAATAGATGTTTAAGCATCAACAAAAAAAATTAAGCTCATTAAGTACTAATGAATATTATGGAAAAGCATTTTTGATTCGCAAATTGAATATGTACGTATGTATATACATGTATATAAAGAACCAAACAATGTGGAAATTTAATTTATATCAATAAATAAAAATATAAATGTTCGCTTGTACAAAACTTGTTTATTTAGGTAATTTATTCGATTATACTGCTGTGACTTTTTTCATAGGGATAGATGATTTGAGCGTGAGAAGGATATAAACTATATACTTATATCTATATTATGCCCATATTCTAATATGTTACATGATTATGTATGTAATTACGATGATTATGAATGTAAATATAAAAATTAACTTAAGGCTACGTTTGCAGAAGCAAAAATCAGTAGCTTAATTTCAATTTAATTTTCATTTTGCACTTCTATATAATGTGTAATATTATAACATTTTAAATATATATTATAAAAAAGAGTAAAGTAACATGTAATTATTTTACTTCCTATACTAATATTATAAAGCTGAACAGTTTGTTTGTTTGGTTGAACGCGCTAATCTCAGAAACTACTGATCCGATTTGAAAAATTCTTTTTGCATTTGATAGCCCATTAACTGAGGAAGGCTATAGGCTATATATCATCCCGGAAAAGTGTACGGGTCCCGTGGGATAGATTTGTTTTTGTCTAGGGACGAACCCGAAGGGAAGCGAGGGTGAGTCGCTAGTATATTATAAGAAAGAGTAAAGTAACATGTAATTATTTTACTTCAATAGTTTTCTTTACCATATTTTATGAAATTTTTTCGCTTATAACTTGATCCGTTGTGTAAAACATGCGAAAAAGTTAATGAACTGACAAGAGATGGCGCAGGCGTCGCTATGGTGATAATTTGAGACGTGAATTGAAGTAAATTATGACTTATTTGATTACGCCATGTTACTTATAACTTACATGGAGCAATATCGTTTATGTTTTATAAGGTTTTATTGAAAGAAATATTATCCTTGTTTTTCACAGTGACAGTTATGATGGATATGACAACAATCTTAGTTTTGGCAACTTCGTTAGAGGCGTAAGCAAAGACTGATATAGATAAATTTTAGGGGGCAGTACACACTTTTTTATTACACATGTTCGTTCACCCATCCTAGTCTTCAGTCTACGACTCGGGTATTATTGTAAATAATTAATCGTTCTCAAGCGTGTATATATATATATATATATATATATATATATATATATATATATATATATATATATATATATATATATATATATATATATATATATATATATATATATATATATATATATATATATATATATTATATATATATATATATATATATATATATATATATATATATATATATATATATATAATTACATCATAAACACAGAAAATATCGTTTAAATTATAAAGAAATATTTTTTGGTCTTTATGACTAGTGATGAAACTATTATCACTTAGCGATTACGATTATCGCGCCTAATAATCGACGATAACGATTTTGATTACGATTAATTTTGTTTTTTAATAAAACATACTATTATCGATGAAAGAGTAAATTAAAAATTATTTGCTGAGGAATTAATGATCAAAATTAAGGAATTATACATTTTTGTACATAAAACATTACATTTTAAGCTTTTCGGGCGACAATCTATTCCTTTTTTCAGTTTAAATCAATCCAGCAGTGGCATCCTTTCCGATGCTACGGACGGTGGTTTGATTGGAAGATATTTTTTTGCTATTTTTTTTAGAAGGATATTGTGATGATTCTTTCCAATACTGAACACACACGCATTCAAACAAAAGATATACATTAGGCGCATTTAAAAAGTATGTTACATTAATAATATGAATAAATTTCTTTTCCCCTTTCTTTAAATAAGTTCAAAATTTTAACTTAAAGTGTCTGTTCGTGATTGTTTCCCTGTTCTTGTTATATTCTTTAATTTTTAATAAGCTAACGTGTATTTTACCTACCTTAAGAATTTGTAAACTGTAAAGACTTAATTGATGTATGTACTGTAAAGACTTAATCGATATGATAATATTGAGGTTTTTATTTATTTTGTTTAATATGTAACTAAATACTGTTTGTCTTCCAAATAAATAAACAAATTTCTTTGAAAATATAAGTCCTAAATAATCGAAAGATAATTGCAAAAATAAACGATAGTTACAATTAATCGTGAAATGTCGATAATCGTCGATTACGATTAATCATAATCATAATCGTTTCTTCACTATTTATGATTTGATTAACTTTAGTTAAGCACCTAAACCTATGGAGTATGGATACCTGATACATATTTATATAATTTTATTCTTAAGTTTATAATTAATATCTAAAAATCATTAAAATAATAGAATCCAAAGGCTATTATTTACACTATGTCTTATAAACTGTTACCACGTTGTAACACGAAGAGGCACTTCAGACGGGCGCATTCCTCGTCGTAATAAATGACAATTAACGTTCAACAGTTACATGGTTGCAGAGTAATGCGCCGAAATCTACTGTAGATGAAATTATGGGACCTTAATAAAGTGATATTCATGGATAACATGTCTACCTATAGTTATGTTGTAGCTCGGTGAAAATATATACTATATCTGCAAGGCAAAATAACGATACATATATTTCGTCAAGTTATTTTATAATTATTTTTAATTTACTATCCCAAAGTGTTGTGGGTATAGCGAAATAGCGTATCGATTTTTTTAGTAATAATAACGATAGGTTTTTTCTCATTTATAAAAAACTCACGTTACAGAAAAAAAAAATTAAGTTGACTCTGAGTTGAGTTTGTTGAAGTTGAGTTGAGTTTATTCTTCTATGTTACTAGCTAATTTTTTGATTTCTAGTTGTTAACATTATTACTGTGAACCATATTTATTTTTAAGATTTAAAGCATTTCCTTGTAAAGATTTTATGAGGAAACGAAACCAATGACACAAGGCCTGATAGAAAATAAATAATTTATATTTACATCAAAAGTACATATTCATATTTATTTAGTATTTGTATTCTTTTCCATGACCTGGATGTGCGTGTATGCATCCTAAATACGGAAGTTGAATAAGCCTGTCCTTTTTCATATCTACGAGTATCTGCATTGAGGGCAAAAACAAAAAGAAAAGGGGCTATTCATCAATCCTTTACGCTACGACCGTTGTATTCGAGGCTACGAGGATTCGACTTCATTCGAACAATATGTAATGTATGTTATTTATCCATAAACATAACTGTCTAATATTTTATATAAGCTGTAATCTATACGTATATAAAAATGTAGAGGTCAAATGTCTGTACATAGAAAAAAAAAATATATGTTAAAAACCGAGTCGGGGGGACGTAAGAAGAACAATAGAAAAAATCCCGATATTTTTCAAATTTTTTTGTTTCTCTGTCTGTTTGTCTCTTTGTCTGTTTGTACGGGCTAATCTCCGAAACTGTTAGATCGATTTAAATGAAGTTTTGTATGGTGGTACCATAAATCCACGGTCTCGGTCGGTCTCGGTCGGTCACGGTAAGATGTTCTTAGATACTTTTCATCCTGGAAAATTAAAGAGTTCCCGTGGGATAATTAAAACACTATAATAACTTAGCTTAGTACAGAAAAACTACTGATTGGATTTTAATGAAACATTATAAGCTTTTTTAACTGTCTCGGTGGTGAGTGGCTAGCAAGTACGGCTGCACATCGAGAGGTTCTGGGTTCGAGTCCCGTGTCGAGCCAAGTTTAGTAATTGAATCTTTGCCCGGAGTTGGGAAGTTGGCGGTGTTTCATCTTCGTGCCTCGGAGAACACGTAAAGCCGTCGGTCCTGCGCCTTAACTCTCACCGGTCGTATCGAGTAGTCGTCCCACCGGAGTATGAGAGTGACAGGAATAGAGAGTGCACTTGTGTCTGCGCGTACACTTGTGCACTATAATATCTCCTGCGCAGTTGGCTAGTCTCAATGAGACTGGCCGCCGTGGCCGAAGTCGGTCGGGAGGTCATCATTTATGACAAGCCTTTTTAGACACATTTATTTCTACAATAGCTAATAAATAAAACAGGCAAAAAGTGTAAAAATGAAAATTTACAAATTTACAGCTAACGAATGCGATTCGAATATAAATGTTAAAAAATATAATTGAAATATATTGTACAGTTTCTGAACCATAAAGCAATAAAATCCTTTTTTATTTTCCACGTTATTCCCTGGTGGAATAGACAGATAATATAGTGACCTCTTTTTGTTTGTAGTTCAACAAATTATGATATTATATAAGTTCGTGTAATTTGTTAGAATAAGATAGCTTCTACACTATATTATGTATATAGCATTGTTCTGGTGCTTATTATATTGTTAAAATTACTAAAAATTATGCAAAATTAATAAATTATAAAAATTAAGTAGAATAAACGAAAATATATTTAAAAAAATCCTACTAATATTATAAATGTTATATTATAATGTTTGTGAGAATGTAGATGTATAGATAGTATAGATGTTTGTTACTCTTTCACGCGAAAACTACTGAACATTAAAATCCAATGAAACTTTACAATAATATCTCATATATTAGATTAACATATAGGCTACTTTTGTCCCGGAAAAATGTACGGTTCCCGTGGGATGGATTTTTTTTGTCCTTTTAAAATCGAACCAAAGCTAAGTGAGGGTGAGCCGCTAATCTATAGGTAGGTCTGTAAGACATCCACTTTGTCTTATGCAAGTTTCGTTATTCATCACAGAATTGGTATACTTGCGGTTGCATCTCAATATCTCTACAAAACCGACTGTCTGACAGATCATCTAATGTTATTATTATTATTGTATTAACTTAAACAATTTAAATCAAAAATTGAAAATATACTATTGAGCAGAGCATATTTTTCCATCACGGAATACTTTGCATATGAAAATATGTGGGATTACTATTAGTTAATACTCACGTAGGATAAGAATATAATTTTGTTTTGCAATATTGTAAACTAATATTATTTAAAAAAAGAGCAACTGTTGATTTTCTCGTTGGCTTTTCTCAGCAAACCTGTCTTCCGAGTCGGTGGTAAATTCCTTACTGACTTACATACTGACATTTAAATTAAATTAAAAATATATTGAGGATTCAATAGTGCTTATAAAAGTTTAACGTTATAACGTTTAGTATATATTTCTCAGAGATGACATATTTTCCCGCAGTAAAACGTATCCTATATGTTGACCCGGATAACCAGCTATCATCAAACCAAATTTCATCAAAATTCCTCCAGTGGCTTTTCCGTGATGCGGTCATAGACAAACAAATAGACAGACAGACGGACAGACAGACAAAAATTCTATAAACTATAGATTCGGCCTCTGTATCGATAATTATGTCTATTTCAATAAGATTTTCCAAAAAAATATTTAATGTACAGATTCGGCTTAGTTACAATTTTATTATATGTATATATATAGATTTTATATATATACATATAAATATAATATCTATATTCATAGATATAGATTTTATTTGACAGAAGTCACTTTTGTGAGAGCTACGCCAGTGCAACCTTTAATAGTTGGAACTTATTTTTAATTCACTTAATATTTTAGTAGGAATTGCGGCAAAAAATGTACCTCATGAATTACATGAAATGAAACGTTGACACTGCGTGTGTCGCAACTTTTAATCAGGGGATCAAAGAATAAGTCAAATTAGTATGTTTTACTTTTATTCACATACGATATAAACCTACCATAATTTTACCTAACAAAAGCTTGAGCTTTTATACTTAAAAAAAGACTTTCTTCGTGTACCATATTGATATTTAAAGAGTTATGATAAATATTATAATATGAAATTATAATAATAAGTAATAATTAAATTGAAATAGTATGGGACCACTTTTGAGGCATAATCTATTCAATAAGAAAATCATTATGAATATAATTCACAATTAGTAAAGATATTGCGTAACATAATAAAAAAAAATTTTGAATTGACTACCTCCGCTTTAGTATACGTAAATAACCTTGTTAAAAATTCATGTAAAAATTTAGAAGTTAAAGAAAAGAGCTTATTGAGTCTTCACAGCGTTATGTTTTTGCTCGATAAGAAAAAAACATGTTTGTTTTTAAAGTTCGAAGCTTCGAGCTTCGCCTAAAAATAATAATTACATAAAACCAATCAAATTAAAATTATGGTTAAAATACAAAAAATAACAAGAATAAAATCGTGAACAAATTAATATTCCATTATTATTATATACTTATTATTTATTATATAGGTAGTTTGAGATCAAATTTCGTAAAAGTTTTTTTAACTACTTCAAAATCAATGACAGAATGATGTAACTTAATATGAAATTTTATTCATCAGTTTATATTCATCGTGCGCTAGTGTTAGCTATCAAATAATAATATTACTTTTCTTACGCGACGCCGCTCGCCTACTTATACATAACAAATGTTCGTCCAGTGGTCAAAATTCGGCCGCAATCATTATTGAAAATTTGAGGAAAACATTTATGAATAGAATTTACTTATCTATATAAAAAAAAAACTGTTTCCAAATTTTTTTATTAATAACATTAAAGCTCGTCAATAACTACTAAAACAAAAAAAAAAACAAAACCGTTTGACAAATAGAGGAGAAAATATACTGAACTGTTTTGTCTGTGTCTATTTATATATAGATATGTATATAATTTGTATAATTGCTCCACCACTGTCATAGCGTTATGTTACATAACCCATAGCCTCTAAATAAATAAGCCATACAATGCAAAACCATATTTTTCCAACAGAAGTGATAGTTACAGAGTTAAGCGCGTTCAAACATACAAAATCTATACTAATATTATAAAGCTGAAGAGTTTGTTTTTTTGTTTGTTTGGTTGAACGCGCTAATCTCAGGTTCTACTAATCCGATTTGAAAGATTCTTTTTGCATTGAGTAGCCCGTTAACTGAAGAAGGCTATAGGCTATATATCATCCCGGAAAAATGAACGGTTTCCGTGGGATAGATTTGTTTTTGTCTAGGGACGAACCCGAAGTGAAGCGAGGGTGAGTCACTAGTCAAACAATAAAGCTTTATGACATCGGAAGAGGTTGTCTAGTTAGTCGTAAAACATAATTTCGTAAAACTCAATTAACATATTGAAAGCAAAAAAGCTCTTTCTACGAACGAAAAGGCGATGCTATTACTTTTTATAACGTGTCTGGGAGTATCAGCATTTTGCTAATGCCCTACAAGAGTGCCAAATCGGTGATGACTTCGACTGGGAAAACACCGTTAGTGCCAACAACAGTGCCAAATATACCCGTACGTAGGTAATGAGTACATTCTGATGGCGGGTTGCGGTGGTTGTGTACTCGGCATATTGAACTAAGCACTTTATATTGTTAATTTTTATGTATATTGTGTAATTTGCTTGGTAATATGTTCATCTTTCTAGAAATTTCCTTTTTAATTAGAAATAATTAAAATACGTCTATATTTTAGACTCATTAGTATGAAACATGTATTTTAAATTGTCACTTGTTATTTATATATTAACAACAGCTATACTCCTATATATAACTGTATTAGGATTAATATAGGTCACTATATTAGATTTACAGATTTAATTCTGATTAACAAATGAATATGACTTGGTTTTATAATCGTATAGCTTTTCAATTTAAAAAGGAAAATGGACATGATATCACTAACACTAAAATTCGCTGTTGGCTTTGCGTAAGTACTTTGTTTAAATTTTACACCTTTCTATTGTATTCTATATATTTTTAATAAATTTTAAAGAATATATAATATATAAAATTTGTAAATGTATCTTAAAAATGTGAATGTTACCTAAAAAACTACCCCGTGCTATGAAAATCTAGAAATGAAATAAAAAAACTAAATTATAAACGATACGTTAGTTTACATCAAACGCTACTGATCCGTAAAGCCGTCAAAAATGTCCGGATTTTCATACGAAATACACGTCACGCATATAATATCTGTAATATATGTACATATTTTCAAAGAACCGTAAGCAAATTAAGGCACAGATATTCACCCCTCTGAATTGGTGCTAATAACCGCATCTACGGAGCCCCAAGCCTACATATGTACAATCAAACGTATAAACTAAACAAAAAAATCAGATTAAAGAATATTAATCTTTATTAAGATAAAATAGAATTTACATTTGCTTGATCATTTTTTATAATTTTGTGTGTAGAGTACTTTGCCATGTGACAGGTTTTACTATTGAAAGAGGTCGTGTTTCGCCTCTTTTCATGAGCAGACATGACGCAATGATAGATGACGAGGTTTTTTATGGGTAAAAAATGACATGGCCTGATTAAGTTTTCAAGTTTTTATCCTAGATGAGACGAGGGGTTATTGTTTAGAAGACATGTTCGTCGTAAGAGCCTTACGTCATGATATACTGTACGATAATTTATGTACATTTTTTCTTAATATACGTTTTATTATTAACTTTATCAAAGAATTCTAAACGTTGGTCAAATATATAAAAAATAATAATGTATAAACATTCTATGATAAAATAACTAAAAAAATATATATTGAGAAGAATTCATATATTTCTCTCAAAAGGCTGTACGGCTATCAGTAACAATACTGTTTTAAATCGCTCCTAATAAAATAACATTATTTATTAACATAATCATTAATTTCCCATAAAAGCTCAAAACGAAAATGTTAAACATACAAAAGCACAGGCGAACTTCCGCACAATAAAACTGATATACTGAAGCTTAACCCTATTCATTGGCCCCCACAGTGGCTGTAAAAAAACTATTTGTCCACCTCCGCCCTGCGGCGATAATAATTCCACAATAGCAATAAAAAATCAGCGACAAATCTCAAAATCCCTCGGACGGCCAACTAGGCACGCCTTCGAAATTATTAAGCTCGTTCAGGCTCGTTGTTTTAAATGTTCTATTAAGAATTAAGTCTTAATTTTAATAAAATAAAGCTTAAATTCCAATGTTAGCCTAAGGGTATGTTACATCTTCTTTGTTTTAAAAACTGTTTACGATGGTATGGAATTTTACACTGCAGAGTTTAATACGATGTAGTATTTCGTCCCGCTCTAGCAGCAATTGCTATCCTGTTTTATGGTCAAGCTCATTCAATCTGACTTTCTATAATCCAATACTAGACCGGACAGACGGGATTTGTAAAGCACTTTGGGTTCCCGTGTTCGGGAAATATCATATAGGGTCTTAGCTTAGCTGCGGCTTAAGGAAAATTGGTAAGAAATGTATTTTAAGTGGCTATTCCAAGAATAAAAGACACCGCAGATGACAACGGCTTATTGAGTATATACAAAAGTATATTATTTATATATTGATAGTTGATAGTACGTCTGTTAGTAGATCACTGTTAGTGTCTAATAGGATCCAATAAGTGTCATTTAATCACTTTTTAAATATATTTTATACTAGCGACTAACCCTTGCTTCGCTCGGATGCGTTTCTCAGTGCCTTTTACAGGTTACCTACATCAACTAAAGTTAATATGATGTCTGATCCCATACATTTTTTTATGTCAAATAATAACCTGCACCACGCGACAGTAATGTAGCTTCCTATTAGTGAAAGAATTTTAAGAATCGGATCACTACATATAAACTTACAAACTTTATATCTTTATAATATTAGTATGGATTTACACATTAACATGCTAAAAATATGTTGGTTTTATGTCAAAATAATACTTACAAAAGGAGACAATAGATGGAACTATTGTGAAGCTATTAATAAATTTTATATTCAGAAAGAGGCTGAATAACATCTATTTGAAGTAGTAGATATATTTAAAGTAAACATTTTGGTGATTCACGTAAAAAGATGTTTGAATTGACCATAAATTGTCCTGGTCCGGCAACACAAATACTTTGACATGTGGAACGTCGGGACAGTGATAAATTTGTATATTTGTAATTTCTAAAATAAAATAACTTACAAAAATATATCGTTCATGTCAGATCACACACAAATCGTAGACCCCTAATGCGTATATATATATATGTATATATATATATGTATATATGTATATATATATATATATATATATATATATATATATATATATATATATATATATATATATATATATATATATATATATATATATATATATATATAAATGAAGCGTTATGGCCCAATTATCAACTTAGCATTGTGCCCAATTACATTATAATACATCTTCCAATAATATTATCCTCGCGTTCCGCTTGGTTTGGTCAAGCGACAACATAATAATTACTATTGATATAGGTCCGGCATAATTTGATTTCAATTATAAATTCAACTATATCTATATTTACTTTCTAATTCCTGATACTATGGGAATAATCCCGTCTATGGTTGTCGCGCCATGACAGGATTACTGGACGAACAGACAGAGTTACTAAAGTATAAGCTTAAGTATATTTAAATAATTTTATTATTATTAGGGTTTGTCGAATCCTCGCTCCGCTCGGTTTCGTCCCTAGATACGTTTTAACGTTTAGCTCAGAGATATTTTCCCGCAGTAAAAAGTATCCTATGTGTTGACCCGGATAGCCGACTCTCATCATACCAAATTTCATCAAAATCTTTCCAGTGGTTTTCTCGTGATGCGGTCACAGACAGACAAGAATTCTAAAAATTATAGATTCGGCCTGTATCGATAATAATAACTATTTCAATAAGATTTTCTAAAAAATATTTAATGTACAGATTCGACTCACTTAGAATTTTATTATATATGTAGATATATATAGATATTACTAGTTATCACATCTTGTTTTAGCTTATGTATTTTAATCAGTCCGAATCACCATAATATTATATCTTTATATAATGAAACGACTTCTCGTTTTTAAGATCGCGCGAGATCTTGAGATAAAATTGTATGTTTGATGCTGTTTAATCAATTAAAATGAATAGTTACTTTTAAGTAATAGTATCTATATTATTCTTAATATAATATTCTAAGTATCAGTACAATATGTGGCATAAATTAAATTTGTCCTTTTTTACCTTCTTATGAACTACTATTAGATTGTGCTGAAAAAAAATTGAGTATTTTTATAAATATCAGTAACGAATGAAGAAATTTTGACAGAACAATATTCACAGTTTCATTATAATTGTTTTGCCGTACTCGTGTGATGGAGAGATAGTTGAACGTAGCAAAAAACATGTTTATGTCAGGCTTTTAACATATCGAAAACTTCCCTTGAAATAATTTTAATTAGTTAAAAGGTTTATATTAGTTAAAACGCTTATCGTCTTTAAATTTTACCATATTGTTACTATATCCATCGCTCCTTTGATTGATTTATTACTCTGTATGTTATTCAACAGTGAATGACGAACAATGGAGTGCACGAGATCACCGTATGATTAGTGGTGTAAGCGATAGATAGCCAAATTAACCATATATGGGCAAAATGTTTAGACTATCTTAGAAAACTGTAGAAGTCGAATGTCTGCACATAGAAAAAAATGCAAAAAATCGAGTCAGAGGGATGCAAGAAGAAAAATCGAACAAATCTAGTTTTTTTTTTATTTTTTGTTTCTCTGTCTGTCTGTTTATCTGTTTGTCTGTTTGTACGGACTAATCTCCGAAACTGTTGAACCGATTTAAATGAAATTTTGTATGGTGGTACCTTACCGGTCAACATTTCAGATAGTTTTCATGCCGGAAAATTAAAAAGTTTCCGTGAGATAGTTAAAAAGTTTAGTTACTTATACAGCTTGGTACACAAAAACTATTGATTGGATTTTAATGAAACTACAATAATATAGTTCATATATCAGAATAACAAATAGGCTGCTTTTTATCCCGGAAAAATTTACGGCTTCCGTGGGATCGATTTGTTTTTGTTTGTCTAGAGGCGAACAAGAGCAAAGCGAGGGTGAGCCGCTAGTACATGGTGTATTATACCAGTTTCCATGTGCAAGTTATCTAGTAAAGTACTCGTATATTAAAAACGTTTTCATACAATTTCCGTTTAACTTCTTCCAGTCGTCTTTAATGCTTATATATGTTTTTGCCCGCAGCTTCGCTCGCGTGATAGGTGGGATGGGCTTCAAAGGTAGCCTATGTCCGATCCCAGAATGCTATCTAAATCGTTGCCAAATGTTACGGACTCTGTTTAGCGGTTTAAGCGTAAAAAGATGATAGACAGAGTTCCTTTCACATATATAATATTAGTATTTATTAAATACCCTGTGAACCTTTTAGCAATTTATGGGTATAAAATTATTAAATCTAGAATTTAATGAATCAGTTAGCTAGAATATTCTTCTAAACTATAGAATAGATAGATGCTTTCCGCTGAAAAGGGCACAGAAAATATATATATATAAAATCCCTACTTCGCATTAAATGTTTACATCTAAAAAGTTACCCTTGTTTCGTTTAAACCCTTTTTAACTGTCGCGTCGTTCAAGAACAATGAGTTATTTTTAATGGTCTCTTAGGCCTAGCTTCTAGTTTAAAGATCTGCACAGCCTAAAAACATGGGTTCAAGTTACGGGTCAAGCTTATTTTTTTATAAGTGTTACTTTTTGAAGGTACACTTCTTTTGGCACGTTTGGAAAAAAATATAAGAGTAAAATTTTTGCGATGCGGTTAGAAGTTTGCTTAGCTATTTTTGTTCTGTTACGCCAAAGAAGTGTAAATTCTTACGTGCGTACATAATTACACACACACGTTTTTTGTATAGGAAACAAGATTAAAAAAAAACCTAAACTAAGTTTTCCTTCGTATTCATAAATGCTTTCGTTTGAAAAAATCAACCACAATAACCAAAATGGTATGAATGAGACACAGACAGACATTAGAATGTTTTTGTTATTCCAGTAGTAAACATTATATTATTCTACAGCGAAAGATATTAACATCAAGGGAGAGACAAAAGAGTTTTGAATTATACATTGGTAATAATGTTAGAGAACCACATTATGCTAACAAAGCTCTACTTTGAAGTCAGGCACTCATGAAAACATTTAACATAATTAAGTACATAATAGATGGTAGCCTACTGAAGTTCAAATATTTTGACAAGAACGGTCAGATTTCATCTTTACATGCTGCACAAAAATATAAATCTTATTCATTTGTGATATTTATATGTAACTAGTTACTTACCCTTGCTTTACTTGGGTCCATCTCTAAGAACGTTTTAACGGTTAGTATAGATTTCTCAGAGATGAGATATTTTCCCTCAGTAAAAGTATCCTATATAGTTGACCCGGATACCCTATTTATCTGGCATCATACCAAATTTCATCATAATCTGTCGGGTGGTTTTCTCATAATGCTTTCCCAGACAGACAGACAAAAATTCTAAAAAATATAGATTCGGCCTCTGTATCGATAATAATGACTATTTCAATAAGATTTTCCAAAAAATATTTAATATACAGATTCAACTTATTTAGAATTTTATTATATGTATATATTATATTCCTGAATATCGTCATATCTTTATATATAGATGTACAGTTATGACGATATTTAGGAAGATCTATTTTAGGTTTGGTCTTCGTCAAAATCATTTAGGCTGTACTTGAATCTTAATCTTTATCACCTTATGAGCATCTTTAGGAATTATTTATCACCTCTTTACCTTGCGATTACTCTTATCACCAGTATTATTACCAGTACTAAAACATTGGATTTACGTTAGCAGTTTTCATTCTTTCAGTTGAAATAATTACTTTCTTTTGAAGTCGGTCAAAAAGAAAGGTCAGGCTGTGATTATAATTCATAAAAATATTCGCACTGTGTATGAATTTTACACGCGACTCGTTGCGTATGAGTCGAGATATTCACATAAAGTTATTGAGCTACGTCGTAGTAACTTACTACGACGATCTCTTAACTGTTATCAATGGTACTCATATATTCTTAAATTATATTGTAATTTATACTAATATTATAAAGAGGTAAAGTTTGTGAGTTTGTGATGTTGTAGGGGGTAATCTCTGGATAATGGGTTCAGTAGAACCGATTTAGATGAAATTTGGTAAGAAGATAGTTTGAGACCCTGGAAAGGACATATAATACTTTTATTCCGGAAATCATCTTTTAAGGGGGTGACAATGGGGATGAAAATGTGTATGGATAATCAACCTAGGGACGAACCTGAGCGAAGCGAGAGTAAATTGCTAGTCTTTATATAATTTTATGTAACTCCTTAAGAAGTAGCGCAAGCACCAGTTTGTTACTTCATAAGTACTTAAGCGAGTACTTTATTTTGTTTTGTTATCTCTCAATTGCAGTAATGGTTTTACCGCATATAATTGCAATCCTCGGCTAAGAGTTAATTTGGAGAGTGTCCAAATTTTGCTTTTATCCTCAAATAAAAGTGGAAATACGCTGTGTTTGTAGTGGTAATACTATTTTCGAGATTATTAAACGAGAAAAAAAAATCAATTGTAAATAATAATTGTAGAATAATATTATAGATTCCAATTTTTTTCGTACTTCTTTTTGTTTTTGGTTCAACAACATTTTTTTTTATCTATAGACACTAAAAAATGAAAAATTTGTGTCAAAAATTATCTTTTAAAATGGCTGGTGTTGTCACTTATAATTTCAATTATCTTACAGCATATTCTAAAATTATTAATAGAAAGTGCTTTTGTTGTACTCCGTAAAATATCAGACCCTAATAATATTCTTCTAAATGTTGTTCCAATAATTTTCAAAAAAATTTAAATTTTTCATTAAAAATAAAATTTATATTTTCTTCAACAATATCGAATGAGTTACAGAATAATCGCCCAGGTCTGTTAACAAAATGCTAGCTATATTATTATCATTTCTCTATGTAAATTTAAACAAGCTCGTTTGCGTTTTGACGCTAACGAGTTCGGATATTATTTTTGTATCATTTAAATATTAAATTCATCATTTATGGATACATATTTTATTAAAACATTGCATTTTAGTAGGAAGATTTAGGATTTATTAAATTCAATACCTTTTAAAAACAACAAAAACAATAAACCTATAATCTTACTAATATTATAAATGTAAAAGTTTAGATATTTGGATGTTTGTTACTCAATCACGCCAGAACGGCTGAACGGATCTGTATGAAATTTAGCACAGAGATAGATTACAGTCTGGAGTAGTACTACTTTTTATCCCGGAAAAAATTACGGTTCCCCCGGGATAGATTGATAACATATACTGTACGTATAATGCTAGGAATGTTATGTGTATTATATGTATTATGCTTTTCGTTAGTGGTTCATAATTAATTTTGTAAAGAATAAATTTGTGGAAAGTTATTATATACTCCCTTTGAATATAAATAAGATTTCTTGCAGAAAATAATTTTAGTCAGAAAACTTTTGTTACAGTTAACAATATCAGTCATAGACATTATTAACTTTCTTATGTAACCATAACCAGCTTTCACTCGTGGTAATGATAAAAATACCCCCACTAATCTACGTCTAATTCATCCACAAATAATTATCAAAATCAATTACATCTTCCATTCTCTATTCACAAATATTTTTTCACTAAACCGTAAAGAAGTAATGGAGCCTTTATCTCTCTTGACCACTATTTGGAAGACAAGGGCTCATTATTGTTTTGAATATTTTCGACAAAACCTGCTCTAAGACAATAATCATAATGGTTGATAAAAATCTGGTGTCGTAGAAATTCCGTTATCAGCTAGAATCATAATATTAGCATATAGAATAGAAGAAGACAATGGGTAAATAAATATGTATATTTAAGTACAAAAAGCTGTTATCACTTTCGCACAGCAATGTACCATCACAAAAAGGTCACCGGCCCATGTTAGAAACCCGAGGTATACAGAACTACCCTTAAACTTAGTCGCTTATTTTCACTGATGGCTTTGAAGGGTCTTTAAGTAAAAGCGGCAAAAAAAAAGATTAAAATAAATAGATCAAATATTAATAATTGACGACATGTTTGACTCAGTTTGTAGTGACCCTACTTGCTTCGCTAGTGGTCGCGGGTTTGAGTCCCGCTGGGGGCATTCAATTGTGTGATGAGCACGAATGTTTGTACTACAGTCAAGGATATTTATATTTATAATATGTATATATTTAAAGTTATATATATGTTGTGTATCAACTATCTGGTATCCATACCACAAGCCTCGTAACTTACCATGGAACTAGATGGTGCTGTGTGTTAATGTCCTAACATATTTATTTTATTTATTAATATTCCTAACAATCTAATCTTAGTGAATACCTCTCTGTCTCGACGCAATTAAGCAGTGGAAGCAAATATTTGTGTATAGTTATATAACCATTTAAAGAAACTAGATGTTGAAGAATGAATTTCCTTCACTTGGTAAGCTCAACATTATTGATAGCGACACTAGAGGATTTTAAATGTATTAGGCTGGCATCTGCCCAATAAATTTTGTTTGGAGAACTCGTGAATTTTACAAACGTTCACTCGAGACAAAATGGTCACATTGTGAAAGAAAATGCGTTTGTTATAGCACAGTAGGATATAGTATTTGTTATATTACTTTAGAATCTTAGGATAAATTGACATAATATACCATCTTATGTTTCTTCTTATGTTTGATTTCTAATCTATAGGTACATATAATAAAATTGTAACTAAGCTGAATCTGGACATTAAATATTTTTTGGGAAATCTTATTGAAATAGTCATTATTATCAATACATAGGCCGAATCTATAGTTTTTGGAATTTTTGTCTGTCTATCCGTCTGTGATCGCATTACGAAAAACTGCCAGAGGGATTTTGATGAAATTTGGTATGATGATAATTATCCGAGTTATCCTGTCAATCTATAGAATACTTTTTACTGCGGGAAAATATTTCATCTCTAAGAAATCTATACTAAACGTTAAAACGTATCTAGGGACGACCCCAAGCGGAGTGAGGGTTTGTCGCTAGTTATTAATATAAAACAAAGTTAATTGCAATTAACCTATATACATAATTATTATACTCATATCCTTTATCAGTCTAATTTCTTTGTACATAGAGTTTAAATTTAATTGACAATACGGTTAATTTATTACGCATACCGTTTTCGTGTTCAAAGCGACGCCTTGAGTCCTTTGACGAGGGTATTACCATGTAGGATCTTGTAATTTGAATCTAATCCAAGGTGGATATTTAAGGAGTATAAACTATACTTAGTTTTTTGACTCAAGTTAGAGTAAAATGACAATTTTAACTAACTGTGATTTCTAATAACCTATTTATTTGTGGTTTTCCTTAATATCGATAGACATTTGACATAAGCTCCAATTTCCTCTTCTCCTCTCCTCCTCTCCTCCTCTCCTTTAATAAGTAGAACCTCAACAAAGAAGAATCCATACTAATATTATAAATGTGAAAGTGTGTTTGTTTGTTTTTTGTCCTTTTTTCACGCCAAAACAGAATGAAAAATTGACGTGATTTTTTGTGTGGAGATAGTTGGAGAGCTAGAGAGTAACATAGGCTACTTTTTACCGCAGGAGATTATCTCATTTCCACGGGAAAATACATTGAATTACAACCCACAACAACTTATTATACCTATGTATAATATATATTCTATCTCTTGGATACTACCCGTTATTAACGGGTAGTATCATATATCATAAACGTTGACAACATTAAGTATTTATAGAAGAACAATAACCTGATCAAATTTCGCTCAGGCGCTAAAAATCTAAGGTCTTTTAAAACGGTAAATGTACCACGGAAATTGCTACCGGAACAGTGAAAAGCATTTGACACTTCTGCAAACAAATTTTATTCAGACTTAACGGCATCAAAACACATACATTTGAACCGATACAATATTTTTATAGAGCACAATATGTAAAATAATTGATTATAGATTATTAAGTAGTAGATTTTTAAGTAGTAGTAGCTCAGTAATAGCGAGCTAACTTGGAAAACCAAGTGAAGCAGGTTGAAGTTCCAAGTCTCAGAACTCTGACATTGTCATCTCTGAAACATTTTAAACGTCATTGCCACTCGTCTACGATGAAGAAAAATGTCATAAAGGAACCTGCATATTGGAAAGGATCTAGCTGGGTTTCATAAGGCATATAAAACCAAACTAGTGCTTGTACATGGCTCTGCTAACATAATAAACAGGTAAAATAGTTGCAAATGATCTTCCTTATGATGCAATGAAAAATATATTTTGCCAAATTTCATTGAAATATAATCAATCAAAAATAGACAGAGTTTTTTTTTCACATTTATAGTACTAGTATTGAGAAGAACTATAGAATATAAGTGCAAGTGTTGTTTTTAATGTATATCATATTAAAACCTATTTTGCTTATAACTAGTATATACATAAGTATTAGTTTACATACATCTATTCCAAATAATTATATTGAAAAAGTAAAATAAAAATTATGTATTTATTTTTGCTTCACTCCTAACGTTCTTAAAATAAAATTTATTTCATATGATATACGCGAGTCTGTTTCATGGTTTGAGCGTTCTGTCATTCTTTCTCGCAGCTGTACAATATCGGTAGCTTATGGGCTAGAGAGGGTTTTTCTGGGGATATTATGCAAAAATACTAAATATGTGAGGGGTGGTTGAGTGATCCTTAGTCTGTATGTATGTATATATATACATATATATATATATATATAAAAATAAATATTTCTTTGTATATTTGTATTGTATGCGTTCCTAAATCAATCCGATTGAAAAGAAACTTCAACGTACGCCTATGATAATTTTTGGCCAAAAAAAAGAAATTTTGTTTGTTTGTAGTTTCTGCATTTATTCCTAAACCATTCGTCTCTAAGGACATATCTAAGCAAAGGGTAAGTTGTTACTTTTAAATAAATAAATAATAAAGATGATAAAGCCGAATCTGCACATTAAATATTTTTTTGAAAATCTTATTGAAATAAACATTATTATCGATACAAAGGCAGAATTTATACTTTTTAGAATTTTTGTCTGTCTATCTGTCTGTCTGTTACCGCATCACAGAAAAACCACTGGAGGCATTTTGATGAAATTTGGTATGGTGATAGCTGGTTATCCGGGTCAATAATAGGATACTTTTTACCGCGGGAAAATATCTCATTTCTGAGAAAAAATGCAAAACCTAGAATGTAAGAGTAAAGTAATATTATGTAAAACCTAAGAATTTGGTTTTCGGTCATCTGAACGTGGGCGGAGCCGCGGGCAATGCTAGTGAATATATAAAACAAGTTTTTAATGTAACAACGAATGTATTACATAATATGAATAATGAATAAATATGTGTGAATTATAAAGCCCTGCCCTGATTGAGATTTTGTTACCACTGAATAATAAAACACGATAGTAATCGCTATCTATATACATAATTTTTTTCTAACATGAGGAAGTTAGATATAATGTTATTATCCACTACTTGAAGAATAAAAATCTATATAAATAAATAATTGTTGTTTTTAATGTCAAAATAGCAGATTTTTAAAAATGCATATGAAATTATATAGGTATTTATAAGAAACAACTTTAATTTTTTTTTCTATCTGTCTGTTAGTCCGTTTATTCCGGCTAATCTCCGAAACGGCTGAACCAATTTTAACGGAACTTTCACTGGCAGATAGCTGACATTATTTGGAATAACTGAGGCTACTTTTATTTTAGAAAAAGAACTAAAGTTTCGCTCAATGAAAAAAAAGTATCTAGGGATACATATAAGTCGCTAATCTTAAATATGTATGGGAATGACTTAATTTTTGTCATTTAATACACTTATACAAATTGCTATTCGTTAGTACTTGTAATTATCTTGTGTATGTCATCTTGTGTAAGTCTCATGATCGCATATTAGAAGAGGTTTCCAAAGCAATAACTGCGATGTGTAAATGATTGCAGTCAAAGAGATATCAATAACTTCCTGTGCGTTTTTACACTGAAAATGTATGTAACATTTCGTAGAAATGGATTTAACATTTCTCTGACATATTAATTTATTGGATTGCAAAATATCAATGCAATTAAAACACTAACGTAATGCAAATTAAAGGCTTTCCATATAATAAAGATATATGTGGAGCCAATTTATTTACATATGCAATTATAATAATTATTTCGTAGCAGTAAAATATATTTTCGTATATCAAGTATACGAGTAGTCGGTACAAAGCTGTTTTCATTAAGGCTATATCAAGAGCCTTTAAAGTTTAATTGAGTTGTGGATTTCAGTAACTAACGACGATCGGAAACTAACAAACTGAATTAAGAAATTTCGTGTTTGACTCTTTACACAAAGCAGGTTATTAGAAGAGATGGCAGTTGAGATGACGTTTTAATGAATTTATATATACATAACTAGCGCTCAACCTTGCTCCGCTCGGGTTCATCCTTAGATTGTTTTTTTAATGCTTTAAAGTTTTGTATAGATTTCTCAGAAATGAGATATTCCCAGTTAAAAGTACCCTATATGTTAATCCGGATAACCAGCTATCATTATACTAAATTTCATCAAGTTTTTCCGTGATGCGGTAACAGACAGACAGACAAAAATTCTAAAAACTATAGTTTCGGCCTCTGTGGCGATAATAATGTCTATTTGAATAAGATTTTCCAAAAAAATTTTTAGCGCTCACCCTCGCTCCGCTCGGATTCATACTTAGATACGTTTTGAAGTTTAGTATAGATTACTCAGAGATGAGATATTTTCATGCAGTAGAAAGTATCCTATATGTTGATCCGGTTAACCAGCTATCATCATATCAAATTTCATCAAAATCTGTCCAGTGGTTTTCTCGTGATGAGTTCCCAGACAGACAAACAAATACACAAAAAATCTAAAAACAATAGATTCGGCCTCTGTATAAGATTTTGCAAAAAATATTTAATGTACAGATTCTATAAGACACTAAGCCTCGTTTCGCTCGGATTCGTCCCTAGGTATGTTTTAGAATGTAGATATATAAAATAGTTATTGTAAACATACTCGTACCCATAAAATCATGCTTTCGGGGACTTTTCTGAAGACCTGCAACTATCTGGTACTTTCTTTTAATGTACATAGGTAAATATCACTTAAAATTAAAAAAAAAGAAAACTTTTTTTGACCAAACACCGTTATGGTTAAGCTATTTTGTTTAAAATATTTACAAATTATAAACACAACCCTTTCCCGTTTATCGTTCTTTATATTAGTCCCGTATCAAAAGCAGTCGAGTGGTTATAAACCAAGAATCGAAGTGAACTACGAATACGTAGTACGAATTATTTCGTAGCTGCTCTACAATATCATAACAGCTACGCGATACCTTGTACAATAGTCTATTTATAGATTATATTTAGATGTTTATTATTAGTTACATGGTAAAATAAAGTTTTATGGTAAAATAAGTGGTAAAATTAAATTTGCTTTTACGATGATAATGAAACATTATTATTTGTCAATGACATCATTAATGAAAAAAAATTGCCGAAGCATATAGGGTCGTTCTTCTTTTCTTGTAACAATGAATTGGTGTTTCTCAGTTTTTCGAGTTTTTCAAGTAACAACATTTTTATTTCACTATTAGATATTTTTTTGCAAATGCATTTAATTTTCATTTGGATCATTTAGTCTTTGTTTTCATGTCCGTAATGTTGTTTGTTTTGCGGCTATTTTCGAGAAAACACTGTGACAGAGTGGTTTGTTTTCGGTAGGACATCATTATGAACTACTACTCTGTCACGGTATATAATGAAAAATAAACACATGCAAAAAAATTATTGGCTACAGAAAGTTAAAGATTATTTAGTATTTAAAGGTATAAAGCGATGAGGATGTTAATTCAAACAATGAATATATAATTATCTATACTCTAATATGACACAAAATGAGATGAGTGACAGATAATTGTCGCTAGAAAAGAAGAACGACCTATATGTAAAAAAAACCGTATGAATTTTGTCTGAATATATTTCAATGATTTATCATTGTTAGTTCACGCGAATAAAGTCATGGGTACCGTAGGTATATAAATTTTTACGTTTTTCCATGGCTCCACCCGCGTAGTTCAATTTACTATGAACATATATTTTTATATTTTTTTTACAAATTATAGGCACATATTTTGACTAAGGTTTAGAGTTTGTGAAGTTAGGGCGTGTAGAGTAAAAGCTTGGCTCTACATGAGACCTAATAATTTTTTGACGGTGTAAGCCCTATGGACTCGTATTAGCAACATGAAAATGTTTTGCAAAGTTTGTGAGTTTGTGTGTTTGTGAGTTTATGAGTTTGTGAGTTTGTGAGGTTGTGAGGTTGTAGGGGGTAATCTACTCAACCGATTTAGATGAAATTTGGAAAGAAGATAGTTTGAGATCCTAGGAAGGACATAGGATACTTTTTATCTCGGAAATCATCCCTTAAAGGGGTGAAAATGGAGATGAAATTTCGTATGGGGAATCAACCTAGGGACGAACCCGAGCGAAGCCAGGGCGAATCGCTAGTATTAGATAAAAGACTAATAAATGTTGACATACATATGTTATTACCAAAGTGGCATCTAGCCTTGCTAATTAAACGCAAACACCTTGTAATCTGTGTCAATTATTCAAATACGTTTACATACGAATCCATTTGCATTTCAATTTGGTTTTAATTACAGCATGATAGCTTGTTAGCTTTGTACATGGACTTTTGACATTTTTACTCTCTATGCAACCTGATTTATCTAAATTTGTGTATTCAGCCCTTTTTTTTAACGTCCCACTGCTGGGCACGGGCCTCCCGGGGAAACAGGCCATAGTCCACCACGCTGACCAAGTGCGGATTGGCGGACTTCACATGTCTTTCGAAAACTTACGAAGCTCTCTCTGACATGCAGGTTTCCTCACGATGTTTTCCTTCACCGTAAGGCAAGTGGTAATCAAGTTAGAAAATGATTCGCACATGAAAGTATCAGAGGTGCGAGACCCGGGATTTGAACCCGCTTTACTCGGTTTCCCAAGCGACCGCGTTACCACTGGGCTACCACTGCCTTAATCTAAATTTAGTTTAATTTAACATTTTAAGATTAAAAACGTATACTTATTATTCGGTTGCAATAACAATAGCAATACCAATTAAATGTTAATATAAAAAAAAAACAAAAATAGCATAAACAATTTTCATTTCATAGAATTTTACCTATTCGTTACATTTTCATTTATATGAATATTCTCATACATTTACGTTAACTAAATTATGATTTGTTTACCCTTTGAAATAATATTTCTCCAAACAAGGAATGCAATATTGCATACCGTATTAAAGTAGTATTTTATAAACGAGACCAAATGTCGCATTGTATCCAGTTTTATTTCAAAATTTACAGAAACAATAAAATTTTTATAAAGCAAGTATTATGGCAAAACATTACTTTTTAACTAAAAAGGTCCACTCTTTCAGATGCATTTTTTCCTAGAAAATACTTAAACTCAAACCTTTTTATCAAAAATAATGATAAAAATAGGTTCACAATAGGCAACGCGTAAAGGCATCTCGTTATATATATAAAAAAAAATTAATTGAATATATCCTCCTTTTTTAGCATGTTAACCTTAAAAACGGAGTGAAACGGGTTCGAGTCCCGGGTATGGCAATCAATTTTGCAAATGCTATAATAATTTTCAATATGACTACCATTTTCATTGTAATAGGTGAAAGAAAACATCGTGGCGAAAACTACATAATCTATACTAATATTATAAAGTTGAAGAGTTTGTTTGTTTGTTTGTTTGGTTGAACGCGCTAATCTCAGGAACTACAAGCTATATATCATCCTGGAAAAATGTACGGTTCCCGTGGGATAGATTTATTTTTGTCTAAGGACGAACCGTCCGAACGAAAAAGGAGATCAAAATCAGTCCGAAAGAGAGGCCATGGTAGAGCGGTTGAATCTCAAACTCAGGACAGTCTCCACTTGGGGCGATGCCAATCTTGTGAGTTTCAACGCCACCAAAACACAGGCTTGCCTGTTCACCGCAAAAAGGAGTCCTTTTACCTTGACTCCTACTTTCCGAAATGTGCCTCTGGAATACACTGACCGTCTACAGTTGTTGGGGATGGATATTAGCCCCAACATGAACTACGGCCGGTTCATCGAGTCTAAGGCTGATATCGCAGCGAGGAAAGTTGGCATCCTTACAAAGGTCCGACAGTATTTCACGCCGGGACAGCTTCTTACTTTATATAAAGCTCAAGTCCGGTCGTGTGTGGAATACTGTAGTCACATATGGGCTGGTGCTGCGAAATGCCATCTGTCAGCCTTGGACTCGATTGAGAGGCGTGCTCAAAGGCTTATTGGTGACCCTACGTTAATAAAGGCTAACTTACAAAGCCTCGATCACCGACGTAGGGTTGCCAGCCTTTGTGTATTCTATAGGATACATTTCGGAGAGTGTGCGCAGGAACTACACTTCTTAGTTCCCCCATCATTTCAATTGGAACAACCTGCCTGCGTCGGTGTTTCCGTCCGTTTACAATATGGGTGTCTTCAAGGCAAGAGTGAATAGGTGGCTACTGAATTAGTGCGACTTACCATCTACGACTGCGCTAGCACTTACCATCAGGTGGAGCGTAGTCAAGCACTAATTCAGAATACGATAAAAAAAAAAAAAAAAAAAAAAAAAAAAAAAAAAAAAAAAAAAAAAAAACCCGATGCGAAGCGAGGGTGAGTCGCTAGTATATAATATAAGAGAACTTAATAGCTTACAAAAGACGTATGAAATCCGCCAATGCACATTTAGTCATCGTGATGAACTATAGTCTAATTCTCCTTGTATTGAAGGAAGGTTATTCCCAGAAATGGATTTAATTTAGCCCTTTTTTAGGCTTTTATTTGCTTTTATCATTCATATAACCATGATTTTGAAGTTAATGTACCTTTTGTTAGTAAAAAAATATCTATGTATAAATAGGCAATGACAAAACAGTTCACTACATTTTTCTCCTCTGTTTGTCAATCGATTTTGCTTTTTCGTTGTAGCTATTATATATTAATTATGGAAACAGTTTTTTTATATACATAGGTTAATTATATTCATATACATATTATGTATTCCTCAAATTATCAATAATGATTATTTTCCAATTTCAAGTACTGAGCTAACATTAATTCATAAACTTTAATTAACTAAAGGAATACTTCAACTAGTATTCAATTTAATATACATTATATTTAGGTACTTAGTGCATAAAATGTTGAACTAAAAAATCGAACTTCCAATCCAATAAATAAGTTTGCGGAATAAATTTAGAACCGCTGCAATTCATTCAACTCTTAGCAAACACTGCGTTCATTTGCCAAGAGGAATTAAAAGTGCCGTCAACCGGTTTGAACTTCGACAAAATGTAGGTTCTTTACTATGAGTATTTTATTATTTTTACCGACTTAAAAAGAGGAGATGTTGACTTATGTTTTTTGTACGTATGTTACGTTATATATTCGCTAATTATAATTACCAATATATGTCAAGGTTGGTCCCATATAAGTTCAACTTTAATATTTTAAAATAAATAAAATAAATATGGTGGGACATTAACACACAGCAACATCTAGTTCCATAGGTAAGTTATGAGGCCTGTGTTATGAATACCATATATATACTACACATACACACATGTTATAAACACCCATGACTGGAATGCAAACATTTATGATCATACAAATGAATGCCCCCAGTGGGACTCGAACCCGCGATCGCTGGTACAGCAAGTACACTACAAGGTCACTACACTACAAGTACAGGACAGGGTCACTACAACTGAGCCAAACGTGTCGTCAAATATAATTTAGAAGTCGATGTCCTTTTTTGCAAGTGATATTTATTTATTTTATGACGTTTATCATTTGAAATAATTATTCTTCGTATCTTTGCTGTTTTGGGTGTTCCAATGTAGCTATGGTGATATATAAACATGCTTTCTTTCAAATATTTTTCAGACAAAAGCTAATCATAACTTTGTTACAGTTTCAACCCATGGGAAATATTTGATGTACTGGGATAAAAAGTTTTTGCTAATGTCTCCTTTTGACCCTAATGGGCACACACAATAAAGTTGTTAGAATAAATACATATAAATATGTTAGGACGTCAACACACAGCACCATCTAGCTCCATGGTAAGCTACGAGGCTTATGTTATGGATACCAGATAGTTGTGAGACTACACATACATATTATAAATATAAAATACCCATGACTGGAGTACAAACATTCGTGCTCATCACATAAATGAATGGCCTCAGCGGAACTCGAAACCACGACCGCTGGTACAGCAAGTAGGGCCACTTTAAACTAAGCCAAATGTGTCGTAAAATCAAAATGCTTGTTTTTAGTCGCGGCCACTATCTTATATTAATACTCCTATTTGGGTTATTCACCTCTTTATTCATCAAATGAAAAATATTTTCTATATAATATCATACTTATTAGTTGAATAAGTAGGCAAAATATTAAAACTAGGGTATAATTAACTTGGGCATGTCCCTAGAAGCCGTTGCGTTCTTAGAGGGCAACTTTTTCAGTATAAGAGTTACACGCAAACACACGCATCCACACATTTTTCGTACGTATAGTAGTTCGATATTAGAAGAATAAAAGTAAATTTCACCTAATAATGTAATTTTAATTTGGATCTAAGGTGTTTTTTAACCATAAAAGGGAAAAAGTTTTATACCATATAAGGACAAAGATGAAATAAACGTTATCAACACAAAAATAGTGATAGACATTATTAGTTACTTTATTAAGTATAAATAATTTTGGAGTACAAGATATTTCATTAGCTTAAACAGCTTAAATTTAATAATGCCGTGAAGTCCTTTAAAAATTGTTCTCTGCTCTATTAATTTCATTAAAAAAAATCGTAATGTATCCTCCGGGAGCGTTTTAGTGCGAAGTCTACCAATCCTTTTAGTGAAAAAGTTTCAGCGCTAGCGAAATTTTAATATTAATTCATGAAACGAGATGAAATCTAGTTCGGAGCTCTTGTTTAAACAAATCTCAAAGTTTGCTGACATTAAGAAAACAAAAGCAATGTTATTATTCACTCACTCGACGCTCAAGATAGCCTATTTTTTTATAGTCTTTATTTACATAATTCATTCAAAATGGGAGCCAAAATAATCATAAAATGAAGGAATAATGGCAACTAAATTTCAAGCAAGATATTATTTCTGAATATTACATTAGTACATATAATAATAATAGTACTATAACTCTAATGAATAACCATATTGTATTCAGCCCTTTTTAACGTCCCACTGCTGGGCACGGGCCTCCCTTCAATAAATATCAGAGGTGCGAGACCCAGGATTTGAACCCCTTTTCACTCGGTTTCCCAAGCGAGCGCGTTACCACTGGGCTACCACGCCCACATAAAGTAAAAGAATTAAGGACAAACAAAAATACTCGCTTTCGTTTTACAGAATGAGCAATGATTTATTAATAACATTTTTATACTCGTATGTTTCTTTTTAAAACAGTTCTTGGAAGAGCTGAGCTTAGACAAAAAGCTTTACAATTTTTTTAAAGATGCGATAATATCCTAAATTACTTCTTTACTCTCCGCGTGATAAAACGTCGTAAAAAGTCATTGTCTCCAAAGCATTTTAATTTATGCCACTAATGAAGACGATGGCATCTAGGCATCGAGGAAGACGATGCAATCTCCGGTTTTTAGTTTCAAAGAGCAGTGTACCGGTTCCCTGGAAAATACAATAACTACGAATTCTCGACGTATAACATCGAATTTCAAAAAAAAATATTTTTATTAATAAAATCATGTACTAGTTTAATATTATGTTAAATTTATGTTAATATTATGTACTAGCAAAACCTGCGGCTTCGCTCGCGTTAAAATTACAACAAAAAAAACTTTAAAAAGGTAGGTTTCATACAATTTTTTATGCCTTATTTTATCTCCTTGTATGATAAATTTCAAAAAACGCTAAAATACATATTTATTTAATTGTATGTAAGAGCATTAATACCAAGTTTCAAGAAATTCTGATGATAAATATTTTTTGGGTTGTGTTATAACGTGTACTCCCGTGGGAATGAGATAATCTTCCGCGGTAAAAAGTATCCTACATGTTGACTCGGATATCCAGCTATCATCATACCAAATTTCATCAAAATCCCTCCAGTGGTTTTTCAGTGATGTGGTAACAGACAGACAGACAGACAGACAGACAGACAGACAGACAGACAAAAAATCTAAAAACTATAGATTAGGCCTCTGTATCGATAATAATGTCTATTTCAATAAGATTTTCCTATATCAGTAAGATTTTTAGGAAGGTATTTAAGGTACAGATTCGACTAAGTTAGAATTTTATTATATGTATAGATGAAGTAAATATCAATACATTTTTTAATTATAAGTGCGTGTCACATGCTCTTCAAAATATTATTTCTATCCATACCTCAAATATATATTTGTAAGAAAATTTGAGGTAAGTTTGGTAAAAAAATAGTCTTTTTTTAATTTAATATAATGAGTAACGATATTTTCCTAAATATTTCAATATTTCACACCGGCAACTTTCCAAGCCTAGGCTGCCTCTGAGGATTAAAAGGAAAAATTCAATAACTATACTTAGCCCGACCTAGGACTCGAACCTAGGTCCTCTAAACCTACAGCCATACATTCTAACCACTACGCAAATAAATAATAATATTATTAAAAATAATATTCAAAAGACATATCACAATCAAAACTGATAGTAAGATCGCAGGAAGCACTTTGACAAACACGGATGAGCTCGCAATTGGTTTCGCTGTTTAGACTTAGGGTTGCTCCATCTCATTTGCGAGCGTTATTAAATAAGGCTATAAAATCTATATACTATTTAAAGAGCATCTTAAACATTATATTACATAAGAAAATAGGCTAAGTGCGAGTCTGACGCATACATCGAGGGTTCTGTAACTTATATGCTTTATTTTTTTTTATTGTAAAATTAAAATATCCTTTGATTTTTAAAGTTAAAAGTAGAATAATACCTCTACAATATTCATTTTAATGACAGCATAAGTCAATAATTTTATTTTCATAGTATTTTTATGTGAAACAGTTAACTTACGGCTAAACGCATGAAACCGAAAATATCCCAAATCCCATAAACTACGCAAAGTTCAGCCGTGACATATCGATAGATGAACATAACGAAGAAGTTATAAGGCATATAGAGTCATTTTTGTCTTTTGCTAGTTATTAAACAGATTAAGATTAAGAAAGTAAAATTTAAACTATCCCATTAAATTACCCTACTTTCTGCGCCAGTGGTCGCGGGTTCGAGTCCCGCTGGGGGCATTCATATGTGTGATGACGAATGTTCGTACCCCCGCCATGGGTGTTTATATTTATAATATGTATGTATTTAAAGTTATATATGTGTAGTGTATCAACTATATCATATCCATAACACAAGCCTCGTAGCTTACCATGGAACTAGATGGTGCTGTATGTTAATGTCCCAACATAATTATAACATATTTATTTAGTATATATGTATTTGAAATACACAGGCAAAGCCGCAGAAAAACGTTAGTATTACATAACCATTTATACTGTAGCGTAACGTATTATTGCCTCTTGTAACGCACGGTAAAAGAGCCATGTGATTAATTATAGTAGACCCTTCTTATACCAAATTTGTGTATGCCAGTTTAATTTACATGACACCACGCGTACTTTGCTTGGGTAACTTTGAATAAATATATACGTTATATTCTGTAGAGGATAAGCAAGGAAAATGTAAAACCTTAAACCTTCGACGTACTTTAGGAGATTATATTGATAATATAAAACAAACAGCAGTCTTTGTCCGCATAAAAATTATGTCTGCGATCTTTGGAAATATCACAAACTTAAGTAGTATACATATTTGTAGGGGAGTGAGGAATTAATTTATATTTTTTGTATATTAATTAATATTAAATATTAATATATTTCAAAAATCATCTTTAACATTAGGAATTTCATGTTTTACTATGTAGGTGAAGCCCACTAACTAGTACTTGGCTAGAGTGGTAGACTACGGATTAATACTCCTGCTTAAAGAATGCTGATTGGTGGACTTATCTTTGCACAGTATACAAGATATTTTTAAACACTTTCGTTAGTCTAATTAACGTAGAGAAAGCAATTACTCTTTTTGGACTATTATTCAATCCTTATAATAAGTATTGATATTTAATATATAAAATTCTTGTGTCACAGTGTTTGTAGCAAAACTCCTCCGAAACGGCTTAACCGATTCTTATGAAATTTTGTGTATATATTCAGTAGGTCTGAGAATAGGATATAAACTGTTTTTCATACCTCTAACTTACAAGGGTGGTCCACCTTAGGGACGAACTTGAGTGGAGCGAGGGTGAGTCGCTAGTTTATTTATATTTTTGCATAATTTTATAATAATTATTACTAATAAAAATTAATATTTATTATTAGCTCGCTTCCCAATACAAACTTTCATCCCCATTTTCTAAGTTCCTGCGCCATTTCTCTAATTTTTTTTACTGTAAGAACCTTCTCCTGGCAATAACAAACACAAGAAAAAAAAGTAAAATCAGTCCAGCCGTTCACGCGTGATGGTGTGACCAAGGGAAACAGGAATTCATTTTTATATATATAAATAATTTTATAAAAGTTATTATATTTATTTTTATTTTGAAATGTTTTAACTTTTAATTTAATTGTATTATCTTCTACAGTTCCAAAGAAGTTATACTTCGACTTTATTTTTTTATGACAAAACCGCAGTCAAAAACTAGTTTTGAATAATCACAAAGTAAACGAAATGAAGCCAACTCAATAACCATTCAATATTCCAGACGATCTCACCGGTAATGATAAAAATTGGTAATACCTTTGTTTTCCAATCTTCTGGGAGATCGATAGCCTCAGGCTGAGACAATCAGGGGTGCTAGAACATTGGTACTCGTTTTTAATAAATGGGAAATGTGCCCTCGAGACATGAACCGATATAACCATATTATGAGATTTTAATATTTTAGCCAAACGATGAGAGTTGGCGTTTTATTTGGAGCTTTTCCTTTACATTTTAAAACCATTTACATTGTTCCATAGTGGTGTTATACGAAAACCTTTCATGTTATGCATTCATAAGCCGACGTTTTACTATTTTCGTATTAAAAAGTTTTATGTATATATGTATATATGTATATATATATATATATTAAAATGTACATACATATATCTGTAAGATGTGAACATGACGTTGACTATGACATATGTGTAAACTTCAAACGTACAGACAAAAAGATGAAGGATTTCGTTAACAATTTCATAGGTTTTAATTTTTGTAATCCTGATTCGTTTTCTAAAATAATAGTAGCCTAGGTTACGCTTTATAACATCAGCTATTTATCAGTGAAAGTCCCTTTAAAAGCGGTCCTGCCGTTTCGTAGATTAGCCGGAACAAACAGACAGACAGATAAAACGTTTAATAACTGTTTTTTTTATAAGTACCGTTTTTTTTTATATGTACACACTCTAATTTTGACATTGCAAATATACACCTCAATTTTATTTATCTGAGATGAATAAAAGCTTAACGAAATCCGAACTACATTTCAGTAACTTTTCTTAATTTGTATTTCGTGACCAAAATATCAATTTTAGACGATTTACATTTTTTAATAATTCATCATAACTGCCCACTGTATTGAAAATTTCATTAAGCAGAAAGTAAATGGAACGAACGCAAATTTAACACTCGAAGTAGTTTCAAAGGACTCTGAATACTCGATATTGCGTAAAATGAGACTGTCTAATAAAATTATGTTTAAATAAACTTTTAAAAGTGCACTTTGTACTTAGAATATGGTAAGTTTAAATTAAAGCTTCTCAAAGGGCTTTTTTATATTTCCTTTATTGAAATTATCTTTTCATATAATAAAACAGTAACTTAGCGAAAACGATGTGCGCCTTTCACACAAAAAGTATTGAACGGATTTTAACAAAAAATTGTGTAGTGATAACTTATTACTAAGGTCAACATTTAAAATACCTTTTACTACAGGAAAATTTTTCGTTCCCTCGGGAAAACACAATAACTAGTTCTATCGAGTCGTCATTAGAAATTTACATGTCTAAGGTTGGCTTAACCTTAAGAGATACATCAAAATAATGTACTAAATAATTGTAGGTATTCATAAGGCCTACAGAAAAATCTGCAATGTATAAGTCTTTCTCCTAAGGTACACTCGCAATAACTATTTATATCTATTTAAAACGTATCTATCACCCGAGTTATATAATAACATATTTATTGTATATTATAACATATTTTTAATAATATTATTCATACGGACACAGACATAGGTCATATAATTTTGTTTTTTAAAAAAAAACAGCTAAGTTACAAAATTACTAACATTTCTCACGATATTATCAATCAAGTTTTTTTTTGATAAATTTTAAACAAACTAGCGACTCACCCTCGCTTCGCTTCGGATTCGTCCCTAGACAAAAACAAATCTATCCCACGGGACCCGTACACTTTTCCGGGATGATATATAGTCTTCCTCAGTTAACGGGCTATCAAATGCAAAAAGAATTTTTCAAATTGGATCAGTAGTTTCTGAGATTAGCGCGTTCAACCAAACAAACAAACTCTTCAGCTTTATAATATTAGTATAGATATATATTTAAATTTGTATATCCAAATACATAATCGTTAGATGGAAAAGATATTATTATCTCTATCAAACAAGCTATATTTATTTTTTCTTTACTTTACAACTCATATGGCAAGTCTGCTTACATATTAAAAACAGTTTTTGAGAATATCGCCAAGTTTGCGAGTTTTGTTAAAAGGTTTAACCATATTAGCATTGGGGATGTGGAAAATGCTAAAAAACAGGCGGCAAGTGTGTTTCACATCTGCTTATGATACACAAAGTTGCATGTAAAGACAGTGAAAAGTTTGGTGAGCCTCCATATTTTAGGCATATACGTACATGAGTTTGATAATATCGTTTGCGTAAACTAAATAATTCTTTATGGAATATAGGTTTTACTTTTTAGTAGTAGGGTTATGCACAAATAAATTCTATGATAACTTCTGTTGATCCTTACTCACGAAAAATTATGACTGAAGCCTTTAAATTCTTATTCCATAAGAATTATAATACTTCATATAATCAAATTTTTTTGTTATTATTATTTACTTTAGCTGCTTAACTATCGTGATTAGTTTATCGTGTCGATCTATTATAATATTATAAACAGGAACGATTTTTTTGTTTGTTTGTTTATTTGCTTGTTTGAACCGAATAAGCTCCGAAACTAATGGACCGATTTAGATGAAATTTGATAAGAAGATATGTAGTTTGAGACCCTGGGATGGACACATGTTTTTATCCCGGAAATCATCCTTTAAGGGGGTGAAAATAGGAATGAAAGTTTGTATGTTGAATCTACCTAGGGACTAACCCGAGCGAAGCGAGGATGAGTTGCTAGTCATTAATATAGTGATTAGTTTAACATTTCGTCATTTCCAATTACTACTAAAAGGTATAGTTCAGAAAATCTTAAAAATAAGCCAAGTGTGAGTTGAAAATACGCGCTAAGGCTTTCATCCGCTATTCAACTGAAGGTCGAATTTTATTACTCGACTAGCGACTCACGCTCTCTTCGCTCGCGTTCGTCCCTAGATACTTTTTCATAGTTAGCTATGTTTATACATAAATAGTAGCTTGCTAATCCAGATACCAAGATATTCATTTAAATTTAGCTATTTACCGTCGCTTCGCTCGGGTGCGTACGCCGTACGCGGATTTTGTTCACAATTTATTGGATTTAAATTTTTTTTTGCGGAAGCCTAATTCTTTTCTAAAATAAAAGTAGCCTAAGTTACTCCTTATAATATCAGGTATTATCTGCCAGTGAAAGTCCCGTCAAAATCGGTCCAGCTAGTTCGGAGATTAGCCGGAACAAACAGACAGACAGACAGACAAAAATTTAAAAAAATATTGTTTTGGTATATGTACCGTGTATATATCCATATGCATTAAGTAAAAAGCGAATATTTAATATTACAAACAGACACTCAAATTATATATATATATATATATATATATATATATATATATATATATATATATATATATATATATATATATATATATATATATATATATATAATTATATATATATTATAATTATGATTCTAATATATATATATCGGAATACGACTTAGACTCACACTTTACCAATTTTTCTGTTATAATGATTCTAATACTATGGAGGAATTAATGAAGGAATATATTAAAAACCTTATAAATATAACGAGAAAAATATAGAATAACTTATTAATACATAGTATAAATTTACATAATAAATTGTTAAATTATAACAATTTATTATAATATAATAATAAATAATAATAAATAAATATATTCGGACATCTCACACACGGCCACCTGATCCCAAACTAAGCAGAGCTTGTACTATGGAAATCAGACAACTGATAAACATACATATAAATTCTAAATACATACATATTATAGATAAAATAACACCCAGACACAGAATACATCATCGTGCTCATCACACAAAGATTTATCCTGGGTGGGGATCGAACCCACGACCTCTGGCGTAGCAGTCAGGGTCACTAACCACTAGACCACAGGCCCGTCCGTTATGTAAAAACAAGCATTTAATTATATTTTTTTTAGATAATTTTTTCTCCTTTCTATTATAAATATAATGTATACATGCGTTCTGTGTAATGTGTATGTGTTAGTATTTTACGCAGCAATTGTATTGTATTTAGCCCTTTTGATCTTCCCACTACTGGACATGGGTCTCCCTTCAATACGAGGGGTCACGCCATAGTCCATCACGTTGGCCAAGTGCGGGTTCGTTACGCAGCAATGCCCTGTTGAATTTGAATGTAATGGAGAAATTATGACCTTGAGTATCATATAGGCTATAAATGCTAGTAATAAAATTTACTAAAAGGTGGATTTTTTTAGTACCTGTTTGTAATATAACAAGTAAAAAAGAACCTAAGTCGTTATAATTATAAGTTTAATAGTTTGTATAAACAAAATTCGGGTTCTAATAAATTATACATCTCAAAACTTGAACCTCATCCCAAATAATCATATTCAAATAAATGAAAACGCTTTTGGACTTACTTAAAGATGACGGCTGTGAATAATTATAAGTTTCCAAGTTTGTTAATAAAGCAATACAAGTAATGTTACTTAATTTTAATTATGAAATTTTAAATATCTTATTGAAATATAAGTTATGAAACAATTTAATTTTACTTATTGTAAAATTAGCGACTCACCCTCGCTTCGCTTTCATCCCTACAAAAGCACAAGTCTATCCCACGGAAAACGTATTTTTTTCTGGGATAAAACTTAATAAGTGACCTATGACCTATCTCTATCTCTATATCTATCTATCTCTGTGACAAACATCCAGATCGGTTCAGCCGTTCTGGCGTGATTGAGTAACAAACATCCATCCTTCTTCACAAACTTTCACATTTATAATATTAGTATGGATTTACATGTAATTAAAAAAAAAAGCTTTTTATTATTTTTTATAAGTTTTTATTGGCATTTGAAGACATTAATAGTACGGTAATAATTTTTGTAAGTTGAAATTTTTATTAAATTAAAATTTTACTTAATTATATTATTTTTATGTTTGTACAAACATAATATTTTTAGATAAATACATTATAATAATAGAAGACAAATCAAATATTTTTTCACAATACAATATATCAATAAAGAAAGTAAACATTGTCCCGTGTCATTTAAAAATGATGATGATTAGGTATTTTTATAGTAATTTTCTTGTCATCTTTTATTTCTTTTATTTCATACTTTACCATGTCAATTGTTTCACGGAAATCGCGAAAAGCTATTCCGCCTTATAATGGCGTAATTGTAGTTTTTAAATTAGTCAATCCATCTGGTAAAACCTTTATATACGTTAAGTAAGCTTTAACAGTTTTATTTTATATGAAACTAATGTGTTTTAAATAGTTATTAGCCAACGTTAGTCATATAAGTTTGAACTTTTTTCATGAGTGTTTTTGATGTTTTAATAGTTATTATGTTATTTGAGGCGGAGACAAATCAAAAATCATAGAAATCGGTCCAGCCGTTCTTGAGTCATAAATGGTAACTAACCCGACTTTGTTTTATATATACACACACACACATATATATATATATATATATATATATATATATATATATATATATATATATATATATATATATATATATATATATAGATATATAATTTTGTTATTAACAAAACGATTTCTTTTGGTTTATGGGACCTATATGGCTTATTCTATGGTTTTATTTATCATATTATGACGTTTCTTTCTACATAATTCGTCATCTTTGTACTTCGAAAAGAATATATTAAGCTATTCCTTATTCCTGTATAGGTGTGCTTTATTTCTATAAATATGTTTATAAATAGAATATTGGTAATGTTTATAAATAGAAGATAAAATTGATCACGTTATATAATATTAAAAAAAAATTATAAAATATATTTTAAAATTTGCAAATACATATATCCAGAATATCGTTCATAAAAATAATTTAGTACCTCTTTTTTTACTGGTTCGGTCAAAAATACTACAAAAAATTCATTTGTGAATAATTAAGTTTTTCATAGCATAATATCAACGCTCATAACTTGGATTCATACTTACATTATGAAAATGCAAACTATCTTAAGTTATTTGAAAATTAAATTTTAAAGAACTAGAAGTTTTGTTAACTTATGCTAACAATATTCAAAGGTAATATATTTCTACGTCAGCGCCAATCTGCAGTATTAAACTTTTATTTAATCCTTCAAACTTTCTACGTCAAAATGAATTTCAAACAACTAAATTGTAGAGTTCCCTACAAGAAATCTTAAAGTATAGCGTTAGTGCGGTGATGGCCTATAATATATTGTTATTAGAAAAACAGCTATGTAACTAGTCTCTAAAGTTGAATTTTCTAAAACATATAATGGTAGATAAGTCATTTTTAATTTTTGAGTTAAAGCTAAGTAAATATCATTACCGTGAGTCCACAACAGCACTCTGGCCGTGGTCTAAGATAGCCACTTAGCCAGACACTCGTATAAAATGTGTTTTCTAAGCACTCTCAATGGGACTTCGATTTATTTTGATATAATGTCTCCTTTATGACTATATGCTCTCTTCGTATTATTATGTCATGAAATATTGGACGAATGATCATAACTTAGAAAATTTTGAAACTTATAAAATATGATTCAAGTAAAAATAATATTTCAATCTTGTTACAACCCACCTGAAACGAACCATCTCTTCTTTTCCATAGTATTTTCTTATTAAATAAAAAAAAAAATGTTTAAAAATTGTATAGAAAGTCATGAATAAAATAGAGTTTGAAGTTATACCTCTTGCTCTATGACACACAATATTTCATTGAAATATAGCCTACTAGTGGCTAACCTTCGCTTGGCTCGCCTCTAGGAAAACAAAAACAAACCTATCCCTCGGGAACCGTACATTTATCCAATATAAAAATTAACCTATGTGTTATTCCAGACTATTATATATCTCAGTATCAAATCTCATCTAGATCTGTTCAGCCGTTCTGGTATGAAAGAGTAACAAACTTCCACACTCACAAACTTTCACATTTATAATATTAGTATAGATTTTTCCATTTCCATGATTTATTTAACATTTACAATAAAACCTTAATATTGAATTCGGTAATGGCAATATAAGTATTCTTAGTGATTATTATTAGTAAACTAGCGACATACCCATGTTTTGCTTGAGTGCTACCTGCTGAACAGTAGTCTATGTGTTATTCCAGGTATGTCTAGGACTATCTGTGTAGTAAATTTTATCTAAATCGGTCCAGTTACTGCAGTGTGACGTAATACACACAAATATTTCAAATTTTTGCATTTATAATATTAATCTCATTAAAAATAAGAACTTAACACTACAATTTTTAATAGATTTTTATGTTGCTTATTTTTATGTCGTGTTGCATCCAGTTGGATTTTTAAAAGAGTACTACATTTAGAAACAAAGGGCTTCGTTAGTGATTCAATCCGTCGTTTTTATTTTGTTAGGCCGATTTTAACACTTGTAAAAAGGCACAAATATTTAATTTGTTTCAAATTTTGAGCTGTTTTTTAATTCCTTTTTTTAATTTGATTTAATTCAATTACCTATGTCTTTTAGGCATGCTTGTTAAGTATTACTTATTTCGTTTATAGAAAATACGATGAATATTTATTTATTTCTTCATTTAATTCGTTGTAACAAAATGGATACAAATACACTCCTTAATCTAATAACAATTATTGAGTAACAAAACATGGACAATCGAGTGCTGCACTGCACGCACTAAAATACCCCGTGCCGATAGGTCGATGACATATACATATAATAAAATTATGAGTCGAACCTGTACATTAAATACTTTTTTGGAAAATCTTTTTGAAATAGTCATTCTTATCTATATAGAGGCCGAATCTATAGTTTTTAAAATTTTTGTCTGTCTGTCTAGGAACGCATCACGAGAAAACCACTGGACAGATTTTTATGAAATTTGGTATGATGATAGCTGGTTATCTAGGTCAAAATATAGTATACTTTTTATTCCAGGAAAACATCTCATCTTTGATAAGTTTATACTAACCATTAAACATATCTAGGGACGAACCCGAGCGGAGCGAGGGTGAGTCGTTATTATAAGATAAAACCCATAAAAGATTGTATAGTGTATATTATACAGTAGTATAATTTGATTTGTATATCTCATACAATACGTCAGTTTAGCAATTTAATGCCAAATTCCAATATTTGACGTTTGCTAAGCAAATTCAAATTAAGAATTTAGGTGCAAGTGGATTCCAAAGAATCCAACTATAATCATAAACGCGAATGTTTGTACGTATGTTAGTGCTCTATCCCCAAAAATTTAAATATACTATAATTTATACAGATATAGTAATATATAATTAAACTTCTCGGGCGGAACAGTAGAAAAATTTAGTAAAATAGTTAATAACAAATTTTCACTTACGCTGTACTGAGTAAGTTTGTAAATTTAAAAAAAAAACACTTTTAATACGTAACCTATTCTTTCTAAGTTAAATAATAGATCGCGAATATATGAGACTAGCGACTCACTCTCGTTTCGCTTCGGGTTCGTCCCTAGACAAAAACAACTATCCCACGGGACCCGTTCACTTTTCCGAGATGATATATAGCCTATAACCTTTCTCAGTTAACGGGCTATCAAATGCAAAAAGAATTTTTTAAATTGGATCAGTAGTTCCTGAGATTAGCGCGTTCAATCAAACAAACAAACAAACAAACAAACTCTTCAGCTTTATAATATTAGTATAGATTAGGTAACAAAATTACTAGATTATTAACTATTTGCATCAAATTTCCCATCAATGAACATATTGAATCAATCACAATATATTATAAAATGCATACGTAATGCATGAAATGAATCCTAATCGAATCATTCCATATACGATGCCTCATACCCCTCGGGCGCCACTAAGTGAATTAAATGCTGATGGGACAAGCTCCTGGAACATGAAAACTAAGCTAGATTTTACATTTTCATATTACAAAAGATATTACTCTAACTTATTATCATGTGCGGTCCTAAGTGGAGCAGTTTATAATTTATAGTATATTGGAAACTTGTTCTTTTACCTTTTTCATTTTATGCTGTTGGATGAGATGTTATGAAGATAAGATGTTTAATATAGTAATACTTTTTATATTTTTATATTTACGCGAATATTTGACTTAGTGGGAAACAAGAATCAAAATAAATCCGCCAAAGAATCCGAAAAGATAGTTAGTTATATTTTAATGAAGCCGTTTGAAAAATGGACATTTTAACTGTTATCTATACTAATATTATAAAGAGGTAGAGATTGTGAGGTTGTAGGGGGGTAGTCTCTGGATCTACTGAACTGATTTAGATGAAATTTAGAAAGAAGATAGTTTGAGACTCTGGGAAGGACATAGGTTTTTATCCCGGAAGTCAACCAGGGTGAGTACCTAGTTTACCATAACTTTGATATATTCTTAGTATTGAATTATAATGTTGTTGACATGAAAGTGCCAATAGACTTCAGTAAGACGATGATATTTTTTCCCAATAAGATGATGCAATCAGCACAGTGGTTTTCCACTGTGCTGATTGCTGAGCTTTTGCTCAAAGGAGGGTTAGTTGTTTGACCAGTATGTATGTATGTAAATTAAATTTAAAAAAAATCCCACTTGACTAAAAAAGAACAAGGTGATAAAGAAACATATTAAATGCAATTTTCCACCCACACATCTTCCTGCGAGTGTTTCTTATTGATAAATTCTTAAGAAACAGATACCCTGACAATCGCTTTTTAGTAACATCATTTCTATAAATAAATATTAAACTCATTTAAAGATACACAACTTTAAACTACTGAAAATTTGCTTAGAAAACCTTATAGTAAGTCGGTGGTTTAATAAAGATTTTAATAATGCACCCTCAAAAAGGGTTAAGTAGGGACTAAGGGACTGATTTCAAATACAGGAATATAATACCTAACTGGTATTATATTCCTGTATAAACATTTTTGTGTAGGTTTATACACTACAATTATTGACATCACACAATTTTTGCATTAGCTCACAGCGGTATCAAGTAACCTACCCAGGGTGGGTGGGGTCATCGGTGATTCATCAATTTTGCGCCCCTTCTGATGTATCTGACGACTTAAATTTTCAGATGATACTTATAACTTTCAAAGTGATATTATAAAATATTTTTGGTAATTAAAAAAATAAATACGAATTCTATGGGTAAATTTATTAGACTTAAATCTTAATCGATAATTAAATAATCTATTTTTTACCTACTGAAAAAGAATTTCTATTTTCTATTTTTATATTAGCGACTCACCCTCGCTTCGCTTTGGGTTCATCCCTAGTTAAAGCCAAATCTATCCCACGGGAACTGTATTTTTTCCGGGATGATATATATCTTATAAAATTTTTTTTTCAAATTGGATTAGTATTTCCTGAGATTAGCGCGTTCAAACAAACAAACAAACTCTGTCTTTTTATGATATTAGTATAGATTTATATTTTTAACAAATTTTTATAAACGTTTATGGTCAACCAATACTTACTTTTAAGTGCCTTGAAGAAGGTTTTTTTAGTTAAAAACTTGTTTATACAAACAAAATTTGATATTAAAAGCGTTTCAGAATCTATTCCAAGGCTTAATAAGAAAAAACAATACAAAAACATATCTAATTTATATTCTTGATCGATATAGTTTTCTTATTGCTTCAGTTCATGCTAACTTGCAATATTTCAATCATAAGTTGAAGTTTTAAAATGCCAAGCTGCTTGTGATGTTTTGCAAGAAAATATTTTCAAAGAAAGTATTTTCATTGGAAACGTTCACATGCTTTCAATAAGCTTCTGCATAAGTGACCTGGAATTTGACTTCATACTTTATATTTAATCGAACGAAATAAATCTTCAACATATTATATCTATCGAAATAAATAACTTTTAGTCTAAACTACGAATATGTTAGGTTAATATATATTACTTACTCCTTATCTCTCCTGTTTACCTATTACTCTGTTTCGTATGAATTATAATTGAAATTAATATTTTTGAATATAATATATAAAAATTCCTACGAAAATGTTTTATTTTGTCAACATTTTTATCATTTTCACGTATAAATTTTTGTCTCATACTAGCGACACTCACTACGCTCTAATGCGTCCCTAGGGTATCGAATATTGAAAAAGCCTATGTGTACTCTAGGTCATATTAACCGTATACTAAATTTCATTCAAATCCATCCTCATCTATACATATAATAAAATTATAACCAAGCTGAATCTGTACATTAAGTTTTTTTTTGAAAATTTTATTGAAATAGACATTATTATCGAGACAGAGGATGAATCTTAGTTTTAGAATTTTTGATGAGAAATTTTTATGATGATAGTTGGTTATCCGGGTCAATATATAGGATACTTTTTACTGCAGGAAAATATCTAATCTCTGACAAATCTATACTAAACGTTAAAACGTAAGCAGGGACGAATCCGAGCGGAGCGAGGAAGAGTCGCTAGTCCATACATAAAACTAAGCTTTCACAATTACTTATAATAGTATATTTTTATTATCTTTAGTTAGCCACAAAGCGCTTAAAAACATATCCATAAAATACAAAACTTATTTTTTCCTTTATTATCATTAAAAGTTTTACATTTTTTTTTTAAATAAAAGTAACATAAAAAAATCATTGAGATCTATGTTCTCCTGACCGATTCCGGTCACGGTGGCCAATCTCATTGAGACTAGCCAACTGCGCAGGAGATATTATAGTGCACAAGTGTACGCGCAGACACAAGTGCACTCTCTATTCCTGTCACTCTCATACTCCGGTGGGACGACTACTCGACACGACCGGTGAGAGTTAAGGCGCAGAACCGACGGCTTTACGTGCTCTCCGAGGCAGGGGGGTGAAACACCGCCAACTTACCAACTTCGGGCTGTTACTGAGGGTTACTATACAGAAAGACTTAATCACTAAACTCGGCCCGACTCAGGACTCGAACTCTATGCTAATGCTAGCCACTACAACACCGAAGCAGTTGAGATCTACATATGTAATGCTACATTATTCGGTACTTAATATGTTACATACTAGAGTATTACATAATATACTTTTTTGTTTTTCTTTGTATAAAACGTGTTAATAAATGTGAAAGGCGTAGTAAGTTAAATTTCCTCGTTTACAAATTAAGAACAGAGAGTAAACACTATATATTTCCATCTGTGTAACAGGTGATCCCTAATTAAATAATTCCTACCGCTACCCGGCTTTTACTTAATGACAATTTAATGCGGCTTGCTCCGTAAAGTGTTTGCCTCTTGAAATTACCTGCCCTGTTGGACACTGGAGAGTCACTGTAACTTGCTTTATTATATTGGTGAAAAGATTGGAATTTATTACTAGTAAAAAATATAATTTGAATATAATTATATAACACTAGCGTTTGCCTTCGAGTCTGCTTACGTAATTTAATCTATATATACAGGGTGGAACAAATCGATGGGACTTGGAAAAGTACCTTAAATATTGAAGTTATCAAGATTTACTCATAGGAAACATTTCTTTATTATTAAAAATAATAATAACTGCATTTATTTATTTTTTTTTTAAAAAAGCTTACCTAAACCGGGAATCGAACAAAATAAAAATGAAAAATAAGACACCGTCACTATTTTATCGAATTAATCGATAGATCTATGGTAAGGATAAAATGTTTCGAACGAAAATTGTATGTTACAATTAATGAAAACGATGAAATCTTACAATTTATACATACACTTGCGACTCATTCTCGCTTCGCTTCGGGTTCGTCCCTAGACAAAAATAAATTTATCTCAAGGGAACTATACTTTTTTCCGGAATAATATATACCTAGACTATAGCCTTCCTCAGTTAACGGGCTATCTAATTCAAAAAGAATTTTTCAAATTGGATTAGTAGTTTCTGAGATTAGCGCGTTCAACCAAACACACAAACAAACTCTTCAGCTTTATAATATTAAGTATAGATATCGACTCTAATTAACATCGTGAAACAAACGCATAAGAAGCCAAAAAAGTGGACGAACCCGAGACGAGCAAGAGTGAATCGCTAGATGTGTATAATTTCTGGGCACTTAAGGTAGCTTTATGTAATTTATCAAATTGAAGTAGTTCCAGAAGTTTTAGAGATCCGCGCGTTCAAATAAACTAAAGATAAATAAAAATAAACCCTACAGCTTCATATATTTATTAATTCGTATAGATAACAGTTTACATTGTTTTATAAAAGATGTGTTTGATAGTAATGACCCACCATTAAGCACGTAGGTGACATCCTACGGGAAACTTTACAATAATAAATATCTTACTCAAAATTGGGTAAAAAAATTGTTTTTGGTAATTTATTCCTCAAGTTAGAAAGTATATACATGACAGCTAAACTTTGAGAGCCATGGTCCAACGTTATTTTATTTATTATATGAAAAACAAGTATTCAGTTACTTTAATATAATTAGTCTGTAACTTAGATTCCAGATTTTGCTACAACGCGATTTGCGAATAGAATACCTGCTCCTTTTTGAAATCCGTCATAAAAACAAAGTTTATATAAACATTATACATTGTTTTACATTATTACATGAATTTTTTTTTAGCTTATATAATATACTAGCGACTCACCCTCGCTTCGCTCATGTTCATCCCTAGCTTGCTTCCCCATACAAACTTTTATCCAAATTTCCACCACCTTAAGGGATGATTTCCGGGATAAAAAGTATTCTATATCCTTCCCAGAGTCTCAAACTATCTTCTTACCAAATTTCATCTAAATCGGTTAGGTAGAACCAGAGATTACCCCTTACAACTTCAATAACTCACAAACTTTACCTCTTTATAATATTAGTATAGATATATATTATTGTTAGAAGATATGTTACATGATATAATATTATTGGAATACCTAAAAAACGTTGCGAGACCCTATTCCTTTTTACAGATTTAAAGCCACTTTATTAAATGTAAACTAGTAAGTCCTTATATTTTGATATTATAATGATTATTATTAATATTTATAATGATTATTATTAATATTTTTCTTATTTAGCAAATATTAAACTTGCGTTCAAAAACATAATGGAAGAATCCGATAAAAGGTCATCAACACCTAAAGACTGTAATCACTTCTCTGGCGCCAAATCGTTGGCTGGACTTTTTCTCGTTAAATTTGCAAAAGAAGCTGTAAATTCTTTTGATTGTCACTAATTACAAGGGTCGTTCGTAAATTTTCCCGACGCGATACGGTTCAATAACCTCTAACGGAATGCCGTTACGGAAATGACTAAGGTTTTTGTAAATGACGAGGGTACCTATTATGATGTAAATTTTTTACGTTTTAGAGGGAAAATACATTCAACTAACTGGTTTTTAAAGAGAAAAAATGGTAAAATATGATATTACTAAAATTATTTTCTTTCAATAATGTTGGGACATTAACACACCACACCGTCTAGTTCCATGGTAAGCTACAAGCTTTCCTGCTCATTACACAAATGGATGCCTCCAGCGGGACTCGAACCCGCGACTGCTGGCACAGCAAGTAGACTCTACAAACTGAACTAAGCGTGTCGTCTTATTAATTATCACATTCATTGTAGACAAAATAGTTTACACCTGTTTTTGTAATATTATATAAAGGCCTTTGCATAAGCAGAAAACCCGTGTTATATACTTACAATATATATACATATATACTATATAAATCATTATGCAAAATTTCGAACATACCTTTATTTAACATGCCCAAAATAGGTGAATCATTTCTTTTAAAAAAATGATATGAAAGCAAATAATACATTGCTTCAAAAAGAAATAATAATCATATTTGAATACAGTCCACTTTTTTGACCGACATCAAAAAGAAAAAGGTGCTTAATTCTGGTATAATATTATTTTACTATATGAGTAGGTGCGTTAGGCAATAGCATTACCAATATCAAATAATAATTATTTTTCTATCTATCTTTCTTTATCGAATAACTAGCAAAATCTGCAATCAAACTACGAAAAATACGAAATTTCATGCAAATATGTCCAAGGAATAAAAAGTTTCATACAAACTTATATCCCCTATTTCCCCCCCCCCCCCCTTGGGGGTTGAATTTTGAAAAATCCTTCCTTAGTGGATGCTACCGTCATATAGGAATACGTGTGCAAATTTTCTAGCTTTAAGGGTTTGGCCTGTGCGTTGACACATCAGTCAATCACTTTTGCCTTTATATATATATATATATATATATATATATATATATATATATATATATATATATATATATATATATATATATATATAATTATTATTTCAATGAAAAGATTATACGAAAAAAGTGACTCTATAATGATATTACATTCCTGTTCACGGAATAACCATTTTTTTTACTAATTTTAATGTTGATATATCTTTTTAATTATAATATACATATTATAACTAAAAAATGAATTTTATCCCCATTTTGTTGTGTTAATTTAGTAGGACAATAATCTTTATTATATATCTTTACCAAGCGAATACGTGATAATGTCAAATTGATGTTTAATTAGCTCATTGGGTATCCCGATGAGGCGGTAAAGATCAAATGCTTTGATATTTTGGGTCACGGCACGTTACGTCTCGACGGCGTCGAGGGAACAAGGTAAATCCCCACACACATTATGTACAAATGATGTGATTTTAGTTATGAAGTTCTCTGAAATCTAATGGTTACGTCTTTCCTAACCGTTTTAATTATTATATAACCTCCATAATATATGAATATATTTTAATCTACACGTTACTTTGTAAATTGTTGTAACTTACACATTGCCAATTATTTTTTTATTGAAAAATCGGTGTACGAATGTTGTTTTGCTTTCGAAATGAAAAAAAAACCTTTTTGATATACCCAATAGGTAGACAATTTTCTTATATTTTTAATTACTGCTACAGATAATATTTATAAAATAAAATTTACTTTTTCTAGTAAAGTTTTTAGACTTCAAAAAGAAGGTGGGATTTAAATAGTTTGTATATTTGGTGCGTTTGTAAATGTGTGAATGTTAGGCAATAATAATATTATCGTCATCTTGTACATCGAATTTTATAATTCTGTTCGAAGAAAGCGATTTTGTTGGATAGGGGATAAAAAGCTAGAGTGACCTTAGTGAGTTCTAAATTTGACTATAATCATTTTTTATTGTTAACAGTAAAGGTCGTCAACAGCTACTAAACAAACAAAAAAAAGAAAATAGGTTGCCAAACAGAGGAAAAAAGGTACTGATTGTTTAGTTTTTATCTATCTAAATAAAAAAAAAAAATGTTTTCTAATTTTCTTTTATTGATAAGCTTGTCAATAGTTACTTAACAAAAAATCTGTTGACAAACAGAGCAGATAAAGGTATTCAAGTTATTGTCTTGCCTTTGCCAACTTATATATTATAAGTATTTATTAATCTATATATAGGTATAAAAATGAATCCCTATTTCACTTAGTTACGCCATCGCGCGTGAACGGCTGGACAGATTTCAATAATTCTTTTTTTGTTGTGTTTGTTACTGTCTGGATAAGGTTCTTAAATTAAAAAAAAATAAGAAAATTGCGCAGGAACTTCGAAAATGGGGATGAAAGTTTGTATTGGGAAGCGAGCTAGGGACGAACTTGAGCGAAGCGAGGGTGAGTCGTTAGTTGTATAAACTTTTTTAATGTTCTATAAAATTCAATGTAAGGTAACACGATGCTTACTTAATTCAATTAATCATCTGATAACAAATAAAGATACCAGGTAAAAGCATATATTACGACATGTTTGTTTTGTATGGTGTAGAGTAATTTGAAATTTGTTTCATGCAATAAAATAATACATAGGTACATACATATGTATAATGTATATGTGTAGTACGATATTTTCATATACTTGTAACTTAGCTATTAGATATACAATATTAGCAGCCTTCTCTAGTTATAATAGAACCTAGCTATAGTTGACACCTGAAAAATACCTATCTCTCTCACCCCTTTCAGCCCTTTTAGGAATTTAATTAAAAAATCCATTTCAATGTGATTTAATTTCAAAGCACTAGATCTAGTAGTTGACAACTAATATTTTAAATAAAGATTCAGAAGATACAGATTAATGAAGGTTTGATCATTGAGATAATACGTCTGAGAAGCTATATTTATATCAAAATTAGATATAATTTACTATGAAACTTCTGATTTGATTATACATTATGAGTAAAAGCAACAATTTGAAAGGAAATATAATTTAATACCCTTTCTTATAATTTGTCGATAAGTATTTACTAAACTAACACAAACTCACGCTAAATGTCGATCTTGTTTGATGAATATGTTTATTCTCCTAATTAAAATGAAACGAGCAATGATGGATAATAATTTGTAAATAAATTGTATTTACATATATACCAGTTACGTTTTACCGTTTTGTATAGATTTCGCAGAGATGAAATATTTTCCCGCAGTAAAAAGTATTCTATATGTTGACCCTAGCTAGAGCTATCATCATACCAAATTTCTTCAAAATCTGTTCAGTGGTTTTCTCGTGATGCGATCCTGGATAGACAGACAGACAAAAATTCTAAAAACTATAGATTCGGGCTCTTTATCGATAGTAATGATTATTTTAATAACATTTTCCAAAAAACATTTAATGTACTTGTTTAATTCTTTTTAGCTGATATTTAAGAAAGTGGTACTGAAATGTAATATATTATTATATATAATATACTAGCGACTCACCCTGGCTCTGCTCGGGTTCGTCCCTAGTTACGTTATAACGTTTAGTATTTTTTTATTATAGATTTCTCAGAGATGAGACATTTTCCAGTAGTTACAAGTATCCTATATGTTTTCCAGGATAACCAGCTATCATCATACCAAATTTCATCAGAATCTGTTCAGTGGTTCTCTCGTGATGCGTTCGAGGACAGACAGACAAAAATTCTAAAAACTATAGATTCGGCCTCTGTATCGATAATTAGTAATAACTATTTCAATAAAGTTTTCCAAAAAAATATTGAATCTGAATTCGACTCAGTTAGAATTTTATTATATACATATATCTAATCTCAGATATTTAAACGAGCAATTTCTGTATATTTATATATTTATTTATTTATACCGGCGATCTCGGAAACGGCTCTAACGATTTCGCTGAAGTTTGGTATGTGGAGGCTCTCGGGGGCGAAAAATCGATCTAAATTAGTCTCATGTCTGGGAAAATGCGTATTTTTGAGTTTTCATGCGGTTTTCTTTAGCATTATTCCACGCAAAATATGTTAATAATTTCGCACTTTCGGGTATAGACATTGTGGTCAAGCGGCCAAGGCACAATGTTGACTACCACAGGTATGTTCGAATCCCGGTTGGATACAAAGATTTTATTTATTTTTGTATTTATTCAAGTTTTTAGTTTTTTAAGGCTAAATTAAAAAAAATTACTATTAACCAAAAACTCCGAGCGAAGCTCGGTCGGCCAGGTACTATAGATTATGCGACATCTTCACTAACTATTAACCAATTTCATAATTCTCTTTATATAATACATTACATTAAAAGATTGTAAATATAAAGAAAAATATCGACCCCTAATGGTGGAATAATAACTTAAAGCGATTTTTAAGTCCAAGTTCAATTTTTAGATAGAAGTAAAACAATCGTTTACTTATCAAATCTTTTGTTTTCTTACTTTTCCAGCTAAAAATAATACAATTTGGAAAATCCTTGAAGTAAATTAATGAGATACATTTGGGGTTATTTCTCAGCTGATTGGGTCGACTGTGGTATTCGAGCGGGAGGGTGATTCAGAGATAAATAGTTTCATTATAGGCGGCTTTTGTCTTCCCTTTGTTCACAGTATATGGAAATTTCAAGAAGAATATCTTAAGAAAAAATAGGCACAATTCAAAATCATTATACGATCCCACGGGAACCGTGCATTTTTCCGGGATAAAAAGTAGCCTATGTGCTATTCCAGACTATAATAAGTGCCAAATTTCATCCAGATCCGTTCAGCCGTTATAACGTGATTGAGTAACAAACATCCAAACATCTAAACTTGCACATAGTATTAGTAAGACTAGTGATTTATGTACTCCAGGTACATTATCTGTGTACTTTTTATATGTTTTCACTTCAACGTGAAGAAGTGAGAAACATACACACAAATACAAACTTTCACGTAATAGTAGCCTAATAATTATAAAAGGCACCTAGGGATGCACTCGAGTCGCTAGTGATTTATAATAATATTATAGACTATAGAGAGTGAATTCTATCAATTACTTTTTTCCCGGTGTATGAAGCGGATCTTGTACGACGTTAGTGTTTTGTACAACATAATGAGAATGAGGAACGATTCACTAGAATTTAATAATCGAAACTAAACGGTACAAAAAATGTATGTTAAATATTTTATAGATATAATATGTATAATATAAAATTTAGTAACAAAACATTTTTACAATTTCTAAAATTAAAAACAGGTACTATACATTGAAAATTTTCTTATCCACGAAAAAGGAATACCAGACAAAGTCATTATTTTGCCAACAGATGGCAGCGCAATCGATTCCGGGGCGCGCCGGGAAGCGCAATTTGCGATGCGATCACCCGTGAAATCTACTGAAATGAATAAAACTATTGGAGAACACTCGAATAGCTCGATTTTTATCTCGGCTCGTCGACTTGCGACGATGATTGATTTCATGTCTTACCCTTGTCTTTTTGGGTTTCTGGCTATCTTTTTAATTTTTTTATAAGCATATTCTTTTCTTTATAAATAAATATGTAATAATTAATTATAATAAGTTTAATTAATATTTACTAAAATTGCCATTCAATATCTATATAAAAAAACAGAACTCATTAACCATAAATACAACAGCAAATCTATACTTAATATTATAAAGCTGAAGAGTTTGTTTGTTTGTTTGTTTGTTTGTTTGGTTGAACGCGATAATCTCAGAAACTACTAATCCGATTTGAAAAATTCTTTTTGTATTAGATAGCCCGTAAACTGAGGAAGGCTATAGGCTATATATCATCCCGGGAAAATGTACGGTTTCCGTGGGATAGATTTGTTTCTGTCTAGGGACGAACCCGAAGCGAAGCGAGGGTGAGTCGCTAGTTGTTAGATAAACTTTGAATTTAAAATTCATACCCACTTGATTCGTCAGCCACAACTTTTTTATATACCTTCGGCAACTAATAATGTTTCCCAAAACAACCCTTTATACAGAATGTGTAAAACATACATTAGTAAAAAAATGAATACGACATTTTTAATAATATTTTTTTATATTTCTTAAATTATTATTTTTTTATCTTTACATTTTCGTGGCAAGGATATGCTTTCTCTCTTTTTCTTCTCCTTTTCCTTTTTTTTTTTCTCCATTTGCCTTTTGATTTAATTGAAATATAAATATTATTTTCTTTTTGTTTTTTAATATTTTTATCTAACTTTAAATGCACATACTGTAATATTCATTTTTTGGTTAAGTTTGTTTATATAACTATATGTTTTTATTTGAATGTTGTGTACAGATATAATTGAACAACAAATTTAAAATGATATTTTTTAGTTTTTAATACGTAGTTGTTATTTCTTTAATTTTTTATTTGTTTCTGTACCTAAATAAATAAAATAAAAATAAAACATGTTTTGTACATAGTGTTTAGTACTATCAAATCTTTAGTACTCTGATGTCACTGAAAATTGAAAATTAAAGTAAATACCCAAAAATTAATTAAAAAATCTAAACTTAACTTCAATGTGGCGAGAGATTAATTAATATTATTTTGTGAAAAAAATCAATCTTAAATCAAAAGCCCCGTCAGGTACCAAGCAAACTATTTTTAAGTCGGTGCCTTCATTCTTCCTAACTACAAGTATGTGCTTGCAACAAATATAAAAATGTATGAATTTTTTATATCATATCCTTTCTTCATACTAGGCGTTAGAATTCGACTTGTTTCTAAAGGCGAACTAAAACAGAACTAAGTATATGTTGGAACATTAACACAGCACCATCCAGTTTTATGGTATAAACTAAGAGACTTGTATCATGGATACCAGATAGTTGATACATTACACATATATAACTTTTTTAAATACATATAAATATAAACACCCATTACAGGAGTGCAAACATTCATGCTCATCACACAAATGAATGCCGCCAGCGGGACTCGAATCCGCGATCACTGGCAGAGCAAGTAGGGTCACTACAAACTGAGCCAAACGTGTCGTAAAAAACTATAAAACAATTTATTCAATGATTACTATATCAGATCAAGTTCATAAAAAATGTCATTTATAATATCGATAACCTCAAACAATCAGACGCTTAATAAAGTATTTGCACATTATTTTAATAATTAAATCTGTTGTATTTTAGTTTCGTGTATCATTAAACAGTATGACAAACAATTAAACAATTAGTGATTGACGATTCGCTCATGCAAATAATCTCTATTGGTCAATTAAAATTTTTCATTGTGCGAATTCTTCCTATTTTGATGTGTCGAATTTTATATCCACAGATTTCTCGAATTTAGATCTATTTCATAGAGCTAAAGATAGATATTATGTATATAGCCATTGTCTATATACTATTATTATAAACTAGCCACTTACCCTCGCTTCACTTGGTTGCGTCCCTAAGACGTTTTAATTTTTTTGAGCGGAACCCTAATTTTTTTTCTAGAATGAAAGTGGCCTAATTTACTTGTTACCTTATAATATTAGCTATCGCCAGCCAGTGAAAGTATCGTCAAAATTAGTACTGCTGTTTCGGAGATTAGCCGGAAGAAACAGAGAGACAGACAGATAAAAATTTTTAAAAATTGTGTTTTTCTTATAAGTACCGTATATATTTTCATATGCATTTAGTAAAAAGCTGTTATTTTAACATTACAAACAGACACTTCAATTTCAATTTTCAAGCTGAAATGACTAGATGTATTTAGATGTAAGTGACCGAGTTTCGCTTGGCGTTTTTCGGAAAAATATAAAAATTTGTATTTTTTCAGAATAGGCGCCTATATAGATAATATTTAAAAACAAAATCTTATAATTTAATATTATAAGATATGATATATAGTAATTAAAAAATTTAGTAAAATCAACGAAGCACGGGTAAGTCACTAGTATAAATATATATCTTTTTAAAAGATATAAAGTAACTAAGGAAAACTTATTAAATCCAGATCTTAAGCCAACACGCACACCTTACAAATGATTAAAAACCAATCACGGGCACCATTCAAAAAGCTGCTTACTAATACGTAGCATTATTCCTTAATCGGATCTCATTAGAGGTACAGTGTAACTACGAGCGATTTTATTTAAGTTTTATTTTTATTTTAGAAGATTATTATATAGAAATTACGAATTATTCAAGCTCTATATCACAATATTATTCATAATTTTACTATACAAGTTTAATATATATCTTATATTTATATATGCATTGTATTGAGGCCTTTTTAACGTCCCACTGCTGGGCACGGGCCTCCCTTCAATACGAGGGGTATCAGGCCATAGTCCACCACGCTGGCCAAGTGCGGATTGGCGTACTTCACATGTCTTTCGAAAACTTGCTAGGTTCTCTCAGACATGCAGATTTCCTCACGATGTTTTCCTTCTCCGTTAAGACAAGTGGTAATCATATTGGAAATTATTTGCACATGAAAATACCAGAGGTGCGAGACCCGAGATTTGAACCCGCTTCACTCGGTTTCCCAAGCAAGCGCGTTACCACTGGGCTACCACTACCAATTGAGCATATCGCGTAATATCTTCGCCAATTATTGATGAACCGATTTAATTTTTTCTTGGTAACATTCTCATATAATTTCAAGGAAATTTTCCACTCCTAAAATATCAAATAGGTTTAATGTAATTTTTAATACTCAAGATACTAATTGATTTTTTTGCTTTAACTCAGAGAAAATGGCCTTATAGAAATTCATTTGATACCAGAAAACTATCTAAAGCTTAAAGTTCTGAAAACGCTGTAACACATATCGTACCTTTAATCCTAATTGGATAGAAAGTAGTCGGGGTATGTAGTCTACACGCGTAATTGAAACTATAATGCGATCTGCTTTATACTAATATAATATAATATGAATAAAATATTTATTTGCGGCATCCAACAAACTTTTTTTATAACCATAAATCTAGAATCAATAGATTAGGTGGAAGTTATTAAAGCTTTCAGAATTCTTTATATTTTTACGTAATTTTATCGCAGTTTTATTTTGATATTTCGTTTCCAATGCTTTGAATGCTTTATTTACTCTATACATAGCTAAGAGAGATACTAAGGAGTTTTACAACTTTTCTTACATTTTAATCTACTATACCTAACTATATTGTAAAATTTTATACCTGTACGGGAATCGAGCTAAACGTCTTATGATCTGTAGCCAATTCAGTGCCTGTGCCAAACTCCTACATGCAAGACAAGACTTTCTTTAACAACTAAAATCGCACAAAGAGGTTTGTTTATTTTCACAAATTAAGAACATTAAATTGCAATTGTTATCATGGCAAAATTAAAGCTAATGTTCCTGTCAATTTTTTAAAGTAAGAATCTATCGATCCATTAATTTGTCTAATCCGAAGGATGTACACTGCAGACCATAAGAAAGTTTACTGCAAAAACATCTGCGCTAACTGGTATTGGCTGGCTTCAATCTTTATATTTCTATGATGTTCACGAGATTATTGGTCTATTTAGTGGAAGGCCTGACTACGCTTCGGCTTTTGACACGCGAACACCAGTCAATAATAATTATTACTCTACTTTACTTAATAAAATTTAAGACTGGGTCGGAAGTTAGTTACTATTATGTCGCTTACTTTCCTAATGTCTTTGTTAAGATGATGCCCAATATAGGTGTTTTTTGACTTTTGGATTATTAATGCTATAGTTTACTTAATTTGAAATGCCTTTTCACATCTCAATAACAGGTAACAGAGGCTATCTTCGTTACATTCCACAGTTTACCAGTTCGATTCTTGTTCGTTGTTAATAATTCAACAGTCACCAGCAAAGTTTATCTCTATCATTTTTTGTAATGTATAGTCATTGTATCTGAGATATAATTAATATTATTATGATTATGTTACTTTAGTACCTAAATAAAAATACTTAATATATAATTTAATTAAACACACGCAAGACCTAAACCTTTACCGTTTAACTAAAACAGACTCCATTTAGGTAGAGTCCAAAGTTATGTATTGACATTTAATATGATAGCACACGCCAAGTATGATAGGGTATTTGCAGGAACTAACTTTATAATAGAGCGTGTCAGCGTTTAAAAGCTTTCATCGCCTAAAGCTGGACTAGATAAGAGATAAAGCTCCTTACACACTAAAAGGATTAACGAGTATTATATTTTAATTATTTTGTATCTTACTATGTTAAAGTGTACTTTTTAATATAATTTTTGCCATAATTTTATTTATTTTATCTTCTTATATCATCATGATATATATTTTTCTGATATATTAACAGTACGGGATTATTTCTTAGATATTAGATACATATATCTTCGAAGGAAAATATTTACCTAATCGATTGTATAAATACAGAACTAAATTTAAGGCCCGCGTTTATCAAATGAAACACCCATTGGGCTTAATTTGTCACGTATTTACATAATAAATGAACATCTCCTCCTTGATGCGGTGTAATCCGGTTTAGGGCGGCTGAAACTGGTTTAAACCTGTTTTATCCATCATTGAGAGAGCGGCTTGATTCTCGATCGGGTACAATTTGCATGTTATTACAGCGTTAAGACGTTAATAGTTCGATGAAATGAAAACTTTGCATACTAATGTGTCGCTGTTATTTCCAAGAATTAATTGCTGTGTCGGCATTACTGTACAATATTATATTCTACTCAGACCTTTTCTCGAAAAATATATATGTATACGTATACTTTAAGATAAATTTAAATTCATAAGTTATTTTAAAATAATTACACTGCCTAAACAATTTTAAATAGTCTGTCTGGTTGTACTTGTTAATCTCCGCCTCGCTTTCTAGAAACTTTCACAAGCCCAAAAATTGAGGTAAAAAAGCATGGGTTATTTTTAATCCCTTTATATATTAAAAAAATCAATTTGCAGGATAAAGAAGATGAACTTAACCAATTTTAATAGGTTGAATAGCATCACTGAGTATTAGAGTTTGTTCTGAGCGATAATACATATATCCCGATTTTTTTTATGGTAATCTGTGATAAACGAGCAGACAGCCCACCTGATGGAAAGCGGTAAGTGTCGCCCATAACACCTACGGTTCATACGGTACGTTATCACTGTGAGGACTAAGATGATATGCCTCTTGCCTGTAATTGCGCTGGCTACCTTATCCTTCAAACCGGAACGCAACAATGCAATCATTGTTGCTTGGCGGCAGAAATAGATACTTACCGTTTACAAAATTTCTATAATTATATGTACCTGACCTGATTTTTAACTAATGAAAATTATCCTAATAGCTATTTTATAAAATATTTTTTATTTACTTATTTCAACTGTATTAGACTTTCGACTCCTTCCCTTTCGGAATAAACCAATAACTGGACCACAACGCTATCAATTGAGTCTATTTTCTATGACCATTCATACATACGAGTACACCAGTACCGTCAAGACCCACACACGATCCAGTATAAAAAGCTATAGTTCTTTATTGACTTCATCATAAGTTGGAACGCAAAGTTAGTCTCAAAATGCAAAGCAAACTACAATCAGTTTGGAAACTTATTATCTGTTAAAATACTTTTCCTACAATTACAATTGCCTAGTATAGCATTATACTATCTATGCTATTGCATTGTGTGTTACTGTTTGCTTGACAAGCTTTAATGGGCTGTAAACAAGTGTAATCGCTTTATTTTAGAATTAAGTAAAACGACCATATCTCTCACTTTCGTTATCAATTAAATTGGCCTAAGCGTTTATTTTAAAATTAAGCTTTCAATTAACTTTTTAAAGTAAAACTTCTTTAAGCACGCTTGACGACTCAGTGTTGTTATAGTAAACTCACTAGTTTAAACAAGTGTAATTTGTATGACTATTTGGTTATTGTGTAAATGTGTCTTCATAAACTTTCCAACAACCGCTTTATATATTCGAATACTGAACACCGCAGAATTTATTTTCGTCTGGTAGAACATGCAATTAGTATTTCCGTTCAATTCAATTCAATTCAATGCGTCTTTTTCCATATTCTATAATAAAGTATAATTTAAATAAAGTATTTATAGTTGGCATATAAACTGCTAGGCTCGGGTCTTTCCTCAGTATGAAAAGAATCAGGTCCACAACGCTGGCCAAATGCAAGTTTTCAGATTTCACATATTTTTAGTAAACCAGTTATGTAGATTTTCTTAGACATGCAGGTTTCCTTATGATGTTTTCTTCACCGCAAAAAAATAATATGTTTGTTTATAAAAAATAAGAGGTGCAATACTCGAGGTTTGAACCCCTGAGAGTTTTACTTGGTTTTCTAAGCGAGTATGTTACCACTGAGCTTACTGTCTTAGGTATGCCTGCTCTACAATAAAATATAACATGACAGCTCACGTCATAATATACTGTATCTACATAACACTAATATTATGTTAAAGTTTGCTATTTCTCTGTTTCGAGTTTGAATTGAGTTGAGTTTCAAAATAGAACTGATATGTGAATTACATAGTAATTCTAAAAAACTAGTATGACTTAGTAATATGACCTCTTTAATTAAATACACAATGATATTAAACTATTTCGATTTTCGAGCTACCTGTGAAAACCACAATTCGTAAGGCCTAAAGATTATTTGTAGAATTAACGTACAAAATATTATCTTCGGCTACCTTAATTTTATCAATATTCAGAAATATCCTTGAATCTGCCAAATATTGAACAATTCCGAGTTAAATTTTGCTTTAAATCATACGACTACTATAGTAATTTATATAATTTTCCGAACAATTATACAAAGAATAATAACAGTCTGCCACAAGAATATTCTAGGGGAAAAATAGTTAGGAACTTCACTAAAACTCTGAGATCTACAGAAGTTTAGTAAAACAGTTGTCTTGCAGTCGCTCCTCCAATTCCACATTCCAACTTTCTTCGTAGTTTAATCTCGCGTTATTCTTTCTACATTTTGTAGTGTTAAAATATTTTTATTTGAATTTTCTATTCAGAAAACTCATTTGCGAGAAAAAAGCAATGAACACTCATTAAGTTTTTTTAAGATGTTCTCTTAAACATTTAACGTGAAGCGATATAGAAAAACACCTTTTAAATATTATATAAATGGTACATTAAATATTTAAAATTGAAAAAATAAAAATAGGATACTATATATGTATATTAAAATTAATTTAAAACTTATTAAAATTATAAAAATAATCGAAATTAACAAAATATTGTAAGGTACTTTGGTGCCATTTTTGTATTTTTTGAATTCATATTGTTATATTGTAGGTAGGCAATCTGTAACAACTATATAATGCCTTTGAGATGTCTAAAACCTTAGTCTCTACCGTGACCATGATTGCAGTAAAGCATTCGAAATGTCGGGAACCAAAAATTAAAATAAATCCGCGAAAAAAAGATAGTTTTATTTAAAATACTTATTTAAATAATCATTCTAAATTAAATAAGAAAATCTCTTCATTCGAGATGAGGTATGTTCTTCACAAGTAACTTTAAAGATTACACTATCAGCAGGATTGAAACTTAATTATTTCATTTACCTACTAATATTAACGATGGTCACCGTAAACAATGAACTACATCGAAACCCTCTTAATGGCAATACATTCGTGTGACTGAACTAACAGCAAAAATTACGACGACGCTATAAAGCAATCCAACTCCACCATCCCTGAGGGCGAGTAAGGAAGTGATAATCGAATTGGGGACATTACTTTCTATGTCCTTAGAATATCTATATTATTGGAAATGGCATAGAATCGAAAGCTCGACATGGTTAGTGTGAATAATTAGAAATTATTTACTCAGACTTATTTATTTAGTGTTTACCTTAGAAAATTATATTTAATATGAAATCTCCATAGCTTTAAAAATTTATTAACAAAAATGTGTAAGTACCTATTATGTAATATTATAAGTTAGTCGTAATATCTGAAGCAAATATACAGTAAAGAAACCAGCTAGATAAGAAAGTCAATTATGTTATAATTGATATAATATTCATTAAATCTAATATATTTAAACGAGCAATTGTTGTATATTTATATCTTTATTTATTTATTTATTTATATCGGCGATCTCGGAAACGGCCCTAACGATTTCGCTGAAATTTGGTATGTAGGGATTTTCGGGGGCAAAAAATCGATCTAGATTAGTCTTATGTCTGGGAAAACGCGTATTTTCGAGTTTTTATGCGATTTTCTTTAGCATTATTTTACGCAGAATATTTTAATAATTTCGTACATACATATATATGCATCTACGACTATCACAGGAGTGTTCGAATCCCGGTCAAATACAGAGATTTTACTTTTTTTTGTATTTATTCAAGTTATAAGTTTTTTTTGTCTTTAAGCAAAAAAAAATGTACTTTTAACCAAAAACTCCGAGCGAGCTCGGTCGCCCAGGTACTTTAAAATTAAATTAAGCTAAAATTATTTATTTAATACTAGCGACTCACACTTGCTTTGTTACGTACTACATAGCCTATCTAAACATACACACAAACAAACTTCCACATTTAAAGTAGGAATCCGATAAACACTACAATAACATAAATTCTATTCAACAGCATCCCTTCCACGATCTTTAATCTAAGTGTTAGCGTATAACACAATCGTTAAATCTCCATCAAGTTTCGGTTCGCTTCCCGACCCAACACTTACCCCGATTCAATTAAACTTTAACCGAGTTGTCGTAAACAAAACTATTATTATATCGAGGACTTAATCTAAATTCTATTGTTCGTCGCATAAAGCGTAATTTAGTATGGATTTATTGCGAATCTCTGCGCGATAATATAATCGTTTATGACATAACGGGCTTAATTTTTAGAACAGATCTATTGAAAGTCTCAAGTGTGCAATAATTGTTTATGACAGGCTTCGTTTTTAGTGTTTCTTTGGATGATTTCTATATTATAGGGTGATTTCTATAATATAGGTAGTGGTAGCCCAGTGGTAATGCGCTCGCTTGGGAAACCGAGTGAAGCGGGTTCAAATCCCGGGTCTCACACCTCTGATATTTTCATGTGCGAATCTTTTCTAACATGATCACCACTTGCCTTTCGGTGAAGGTCATCGTGAGGAAACCAGTATGTCTGAGAAAAACCTAACAAGTTTTCGAAAGACATGTGAAATCCACCAATCCGCACTTGGCCAGCGTGGTGGACTATGGCCAGATTCCCCTCGTATTGAAGGGAGGCCCGTGCCCAGCAGTGGGACGTTAAAAAGGGCTGAAAACAAAAGTTTTACATATTTTTTTAAATAAATGAAAAATCTTTACATAAGCACTTAACAATATATCTACACCATTATATTATAAAGAGAAAAGATTTGTATTTTTGTATGTTTGTAACGAATAAACTCAGAAACTACTGGACCGATTTAAATGAGTAAGAAGATAGTTTGAGACACTGGGAAGAACATAAAATATTTTTTATTCTGGAAATCATCCCTTAAGGCGGTGAAAATGGGGATGCAGGTTTGTATAGGGAATCATCCTAGGGACGAAACCGAGCGAAGCGAGGGTGAGTCGCTAGTATTTTATTATAATACGAATATGATTATATATTTTGTACTTCGACTCCAAAGCTTTAAATCAAACATCCTTTGTATTATATTACCAATAAACAATAAATAAGGACCAAGCCGTCATCTAGCAATGAATTAATATCGCCGTATAACGTTACGAAATAAGAGAAGTTTCAGTGTCTATTCTCAAATGTTTGGTGACCTAGCAACCTTTGATCTTGAAGCCATCAGCGTTTGTACTTACTGTAAGTCCATGACACACGTGGATTAATTCTTGTAGACACCATCTTTGTAGTCACCATAGGATATTTTAACTTTTTTTTTTTATTTCACTTGTCTTCCCCTCATTCAATTCTATTTAGTACTAGCGACTCACGCTCGCTTCGCTCGCGTTCGTCCCTAGGTGCGTCTTCACGGCTAGCTATGTTTATAAATAAATAGTAGCTTGCTACTTCTGAGATATTCATTTAAATTATTTAACGATTTACGTTACGTACGTACGTTATTGCGTACGCCGTACGCGGACTTTGTTCACAATTTCATGGGTTTTCATTTTTTTTCGCGAAATCCTGATTTTTTTTTCTAAAATAAAATTAGCCTAAGTTACTCCTTATAATAGTAGCTATCTGCCAGTGAAAGTCCCGTCAAAATTGTTCCAGCCATTTCGGAGATTAGCCGGAACAAACAGACAGATAGACAGACAGACAAAAATTGTAAAAAATGTTGTTTTAGTATATGTACCGTGTATACATCCGTATGCATTTAGTAAAAAGCGGTTATTTTAATATTACAAACAGACACTCCAAGTGTCTGTTTGTAATATATTTTATTTACCTGTATAGATTTATTTTGGTATTATTGTTAAGCCTTTTAATTATACTTTATCTAAATTACTTACGAGCTAGGTATTATTAGCTTTTGCGTATTAAAAAAAATATTTATATACTTAATAATACTTTTGCTTAATAAGATTTACGCGAATATTTGACATTATGAATGAAACTATCTTTTCGGATTTTATCGCGGATTTATTTTGATTTTTGGTTCCCGATATTTGAGATGCTTTGCAGCAATCATGATAACTGAAGAGATTCAGTCTCTCAACAAGTCGAAGAAATTCGAAAATATAATTTTATTTAAAATATTCCATATACAGTGGATTGAGCTATCATTATCATTATATATTATTAAAATCATAATATATTCACGCCAAACAGATATGCCTTAATAGAATTGTATTTATGAAACGATTTCTTCACTGCAGAAAATGCTCTTAAGTAATGAAATATAAAGAACAATAAATATATAAAATATAAAATAAACAAAAAAGTAATAAAAAAAAAATATAAAAAAACGCTATTTTGGGGGCCATAGAAGCCTCTCGCGGCCCTTGTTTCAAAAGTAGGCATATTACATAGTCCTGGTAACGCATCGATTACTCGTAACATTGTGTTCAAACGATCCCATGTTTACTATAAATAAAATTTTCTTGGAAAAGAGACTGGGGATTTTTCGTCCAATTTTTTTTCTTTCATTTTGTATTTAGTTTTAAAAGAAAAGTAAAATCTTATTATTATAGTTATGTGACTTCAATTTAATTATTGTTTCTTTTTATTTTATAAACTAGCGACTCACTCTGGCTTCGCTCGGGTTCATCCCTAACGGTTATAGATAGACTAGATATAGATAGACTATATTATACATAGAGACATAAACAGACTATATTATATTATATGATAAGCCGACTATCTAACGCAAAAATAATTTTTCAAATCGAATAAGTAGTTTCCGAGATTAAAATTAAATCTCATAATGAGAAGAAAATACAGTACATAAATACATTTAAATTAAAAAAAGAATTAAATGTATTGTTAAATAGATAGAATAAAAAACTTGTTTGTAGACCATAGGGGTAAGATTAGGTTATCACTTTTAATGTTAAAAATCTTTTTATACCCCATTCTAGACAAATAAATAAATAGGTTTAGCTACATGTACAACCGCAGATTTGGAGGCCTTGGATTAAAGTCCTGGCGGGCGACCAGTATAGCGGTCGCGTATCAGTCGCGTAGCTTAAAAAGTATAAATATCTCCGTAGGAAAATGGCCTACAATACTCTCTCCCATGACTATATTCATTATTCACTGTTTATATATATGTACATATATTTAATATGATTAATATTGTATTTACTTTAAATACTACTACAAAATCCTTCATTGGCAGCAATAAAGTAGTATAAAATACTTGTCATTCATAAAATCTAAGTCCTACACAGCTTTATCGAACATTATTTATACAGGTAGTTTTTTTCCATGACCATATATCGATCGTATCGTAAATTTAACTGCTAGTATCGCTGTGGACCGATACACTCTATCGTAAAATGCACATTGCACGGTCTGTTTGTGCATAAATTTTAAATCCACAATATGCGAGTAAAAGTTTCAAAATGAAAAAGTAGAAATTCAGCAATTTTAACCTAATTAAGGTAACTAGTTATGAGTTAATGAGCTAAGAAACGTGTGACGTTTAGTTTCGACAGTCATAGGAATTAATTTCTTTTGAGCAGAAAGAAGTCACTCACTTTTTATCTTTTTAAATAAGATCCATAGCTCACTGATTAAAAAACCCAATGAAATTCAATTTAAAAATGTGTTGGTCATATGTCCCACGGTTGCTCCTGGTACTTTTCTAATAGCTGGAGTGGAGTACGTAAGCGAATCTGCAACGCCCTATTAAGACAGGGAACTTTTTGTTGGATTATAGTTGGTAGTACTGGCTTTTCTGAGTGAGTCCCACAAAACCACTGTATAACACGTGCCATGTGCAAATACATTTTCCAAAGTTAAAAAAGTACATATCGCATAAAAAACATACACTCAATTAAGAAAATTATTTTATTTTTAAAGTTGTTCAAAATGTTCTCTTATGCAATTCAATCTTTTTATAATACGCAATTTTATTGTAATCTATTTTTTATACCTCGTCTATCCAACAGATCTTTATCCGATAATCCAAAGATTACCATTGTTGGAATGAGCACTAAGTCGCTATCTAGCACACAGCACTTTGATCTTATTTGTATGAAATTTATATTTTACTGTTCGCTTTAAAAGGTATAGTAATTGTGAAACAAAATATGAATCCTGTATTTAATATACATAATTCATTCGAAAGAACACACATTTTTCGAGTAGAGGAATCCTTAATTATATAAGTTTACCTCAGAGATGAGATATTTATTATATATGTCTATTTCAATAAGATTTTCCAAAAAATATTTAATGTACAGATTCGACTTAGTTACAATTTTATTATATTTTTATTGTTTGTTAATTTCTGTATTTTACATATAAGTGCAATAAAGAATAGTAATAATAGTAATATGTATAGATGAGGTATTTAGTTCATTTTCGATTTTTATTATAATTTTTGTTTCAACGTTTACTTTTAAAAATATATTATTAATCTTCATTATGATACCATATTCATTGGACGTTCGTGAAGTGATTTCATAGAATAAAGACATACGCAATGATTCAACTTGTAATTTTTCTAAGTCACAAAACCTTCTTTATGTCGCGTTAAATTTCACATCCCACAGCAAATGGACGATGGCTTGCTATTAGATGCTAAACGGGATTGATGGGTTCTCCAATGCTCTCATAAATTTTACTACTTGCGACCTTAGGGGCAATGACCGACGCAATTGCAACGTGCTGTTTAATACTAGGCTGGCTGATTTTTGTAATGAAAATTAATAGCTAAAATATTTTAGAATCAATCAACGTCAAACATAGAATAAGATGAAATGTTATCACTGCACTTACTCTGTAATAAATTGACACCTCTTTGCTGGTTCAAAAAAGTAAAATATAATTATGAAGAAACCAGTGATTTAGGTCATATTTTGTATTTGCTAACAATATAATATACCTGTATATTGGAATAGACTTTATTATTGATACAGAGACCGATTCTATAGTTTTTAGAATTTATGTCTGTTTGTCTGTTGCCGCATCACGGGACAACTACTGAATAAATTTTGGTGAAATTTGGTATGATGATAGTTGGTTATCCGGGTCAACATATAGGATAATTTTTACTGCGGGAAAATATCTCATCTCTGAGCTAAACGTTAAAACGTAATTAGGGACGAACCCGAGCGGGGAGAGGGTGAGTCGCTAGTTAGGCTATATGACTAACTTATAAGTTATTTTAACTAATATAAAAAAATAGCAAAATCTACTAGCACCTAGGGATCGACTGAAGCGAATCGAGCGTTAGTCGCTGGTAAATATAATCTATAGGTAAATATAATAAAGGTGTAACTGATCGCTGTCCGTTCATGGGAGATATTTGAGAAAAACTATTATTCTTTATTACCGCCAAGCCAAAACAATGATTTTTAGAGTGTTTGACTATTTGTCTGTGCGTTTGTGCGAGCTAATCTCAAAAACAGCTTAACCGATTTGAGTGTGGTTTTTACTAATGTATTGTGGTAAGATTAACTTAACATTAAGTACATTATTTTATTATTTCATTCGGTTCATAAATAAAAAAGTTATGTCAATTTAAAGAATCACCAATGACACAGTAAATAAATATGAATAAAAATATTTTTTATTTATATTTAAAAATATTAAACGAAATATATACAAAACTTTTAATCTCATTGCACCTAGTTAAAATTAACTGCGTCCAGCATTCAAAGGCGGCTCATTATCTCCCGTGTTTCTCCTAAGTTTATTCAAGATATAACAAACGCAGACAAACAAACAGAACTTCGATGTTTTAATTGTAACTTCGTAGTATCAAACTTTATTCTGAACTTGACGCCGTAATGAAATATTGTTTGAAAGTTTCTAAATGAGAATGTGTATTTATTTAACAAAATTTTATTCTTTGTCTTCAATATTTTCTTGTATTTATAAGCTAGCAAAATGTGAATGCCACGATATGTACAAAGGTTAAAGAAATATTAGGTATATCGAATGTATCGAAATTACTGTTCGGTTAGGTTTATCTCCCCCCAAATGTGCGTTCAGCTTGTCGTGGGGGGTGGGGGGAGGGAGTGGGGGGAGGAGTTATTAGCGTCCGGCAGTTCCGCCAGGCGCGAAGCCAAGAAACGCACAGGGAGGCGGCCCACTTCGTCTCTCTAACAGCAGAGTAGACCGTTGGAGCGACCTCATGGTCGTTGTGGTATGCTCCCGTAGACCTGCTGTCAAGGCGTCGCGGTTGAATGTGTAAGCGACCCTACGATGCCACATTAAAACCGGAGAGGTTCTGCTGGGTATACGTGGGTAGTTCTGGCTTTTCTAGCCAGTGAGTCCTACATAACCACCTATATTTCTACAGGTGGTATACGTAAATGGATTTCCGAACATAAAAAAAAAGGTTAGATCTATCTGTGTACTAAATTTCATCCAAATCCGTTCAAAAAATTCAGGATGTAGGAGTAATAAACATACACATCTACAAACTTTCGTATTTATCAAGTCTGCATTAAATCTTATTAAGCACAGCCTTCAAGTTTTTAAATAACTAAAGAAAATAACCGCGAGAAATCCATTTAAAATATTATATTGCATTTCCCAAGCTTTTCACTTTCAACCTTAAACTATAGGAGGTCAGTTGGGAAACAGTCGTACCTACAAAATAGATGACATCGCAGTACAATACCGTAGCTGTGATAAAATCTTGTAATGTTATTAATTTAAGGAATTTTGTGTTTTATTGATCTATACATAAATACGATTTTTAAGCGCTAAAATATGTTACTTGCGTCGTTTTTTGAACGAAAGCAATACATTAAAGGCACATGTTACAAAGGTGCGAGAAAGTTGAGATTGCTCTTAGATTTCTGACATAAAGTGGTGATAGGTAGTCTGTAATGAACAGTTGTAAATCACTTCTATTACTCTAATCATCAAGGATCATAACCAATTTGAGCTCTGGTAGGCTTTTCCTGTTACTTCTCTTAATGCCTTTTAAGACAAAAGTACATTATATTTATTCGATTTTATTATTTGATTATGATCTGGATTGAAACACTATCGTAATAATTATGCATAGATGATAATGAAATATGAATAAATTTCAAACTGCGAATAACAGAGGAAGGAGCCGTTAACATAATTAAACTACATAACTAAAGTACTACGTAATTAAGTTAACTTAAAAATTACACATGATGTAAAGAATCTATAGAGTATGTAATACTAGAATGTAATATACCACGGGAACCGTACATTTTTCCGGAATAAAAAGCTATAGCCTGTATGTTACTCCAGACTATAATCTATGTCTGTGCTTAGTTTTATCCAGATACGTTCAGCCGTTCTGGCGTGAAAGAGTAACAAACATCCATACATACTCACAAACTTTCACGTTTATAATATTAATACTTTTCTTAGTTTGATCGCGCCAATCTCTTGGCCAGTTAGATTTTAAGCTTCTCTTGTCCTATGTGGCCTCTACTAAGGCAATCTAATATCTTGCGAACTTTAGAAGCGTAGCTATACATAAATAGTCTACGCCAATGGAACCGCGGAGAAAGCTAGTATTTATTACTTTATGTCCAAGATCTTTGAACTAGCTTGCACTCATATCACAAGCAATTATCTTACGGTGAAGGAACATATAGTGACGAAACCTGCATGTCTGAGAGAACCTAGCAAGTTTCCGAAAAACATGTGAAGTCCGCCAACTCGCACTTGGCCAGCGTAGTGGTCTACGGCCTGATCCCCCTCTTATTGAAGGGAGGCCTGTGCCCAGCAGTGGGACATTAGAATCGGGTATATACAATAAATACATACATATCGCAAGAAGTATATACTTGTAGGTGCAGAATAAATATTTATCCAAACACAACTCGAATCACGCGAAGTATAATTTACCTCAGATTTGTTCAAACAAATCCTTGACAATAAAATGATAAATTTGATTACTGTTTGTTTCTTGTTATTTAGTTACATAGTAGGTTTAAAACTTTAACAGTGTGGCGATTTCGTCAGACCACTCCACAACCAATAAAAGCACAGCGGAGTTATAAAGCTTTTACGACGAACACACAAGTAATTTCGTCGCCAACCGTCAAGACACATCGTTTGTCTAGTTTTATATCTACTATACGTATTATAGCTTACTATTGTCGATCGCAAATAATAAATTACTATAGCAAAATTACTAAAGTTTATATAGTTTTAATACCGTCGTTCTATATTTCTCATGGACACTTTATAGATCTCCAATACTAATTCCTTTGTGGCATATATAAAATTGTAACTGATCGCTGTCTGTACATGGAAGATATTAGAGGAAAACTATTATTAGGGGTCTTTATTAACGCAAGAGAACCCAAAACAATGATTTTTAGAATTTTTATCTTTTTATCTGTGCGTTTGTGCGCACCAATCTCAACCGGCTTAACCAATTTGGGTGCAGTTTTCACTAATGTATTGTGGTAAGCTTCACTTAGCATTTTGTATGTAGTTAGTTGTTTTATTTCAATCGGTTTAAAAATCAAATAATTATGTCAATTTAAAGAATCACCTTAGGACGAAACCGAGCGAAGCGAGGGTGAGTCGCTAGTTAATAAATGTAGCTTTTCATATCCTAAAAATATGTATATAACTAGAATACGATAATTTAAAGTTAACATTTTTGTATAAAAGCGAAACAGTATCTGAAATTCAGTAACTGCAGTGACCGAATGTCAGCAATAGTAAAAAGTGACATTTGAAACTACGAGTATCACGTTTTCTGACAGTGTCAGTCATTCTTTCGTCTGCATCACATTGCACAAACGCGAGTCAGTTTCGTGAATGAAGGGTTCCAAAGCAGTATATAATATCCTGCACTTCACAGATATTCATAAATAAACTAGGTCTTTGCCTATATTTCATTTCACGACTTATTTTCATTCCACAAAATAACTCTATACGTAAAAATTGGTAATTATTATAAAATATACTGTATGAAATTTTTTGACTGAAAAAGAGTTATTTTTCAATTAGCAGTTTATATCTCCAATGGATAATTTCATATAAATTTCAAGAAAAAAAAGTTATGAAAAACTTAAGAGTCGACCAATAGGTATATTTAATTAGATAAACGATTGGGGTATATGTATGTTTGAAAAATGTAATTATTACGTATTCTAAAATGTTCTCAACCATTTCATTTAATTTGAAAGGCATTTGCCAAAATATTTTCAAAATGAAAAGGATTATATCAATCGAGGTCATAGAACGCAAAAAGGTCCGTTTAAAAACGGCAGACCAATCAAAATAATCTGATTACGTGAGCCGCTGAACGTCACAGCGAAAAATAGCTTTGTCTATATCAATTTAATTAAATTACAATTCGAACTGGACGAAGGGTGACGAGTTTTATTCACTTGTTTCCAAATTTTCATATCAAACGAGTTACGTGCTTAATTCTATTTATACGCTTGACTTGCCTTCAATCACACGCGGTAATGACTTGAAGTTTATTTAAATAAAGTAGTGTCCGCCCAGTGGTTTATATTCGATCATAATATTTTTTATTGATAATATAGATGACGATGAACTGCTTTGTGTTTACCTATTTATACATTAACAGACAGCATCATATAGCTCCATGGTAAGCTATGAGGCTTGTTATTATGAATAACAGATAATTGATACACTACACATATGCTATAAATACATATATATTATAAATATAAACACCCATAACTGGAATATTCATTCGTGCTCATCACACAAATGAATGGCCCCCAGCGGGACTCGAACCCGCGACCGCTGGCACAGCAAGTACACTACAAAGTATAAACTGAACCAATATATCGATATATTTGATAACTTGATCTTTGGACCGAGATGAATCCCAAGTGTGCTTTACATTAGTGGCACATTCTATCTTTAACATTGTCTTAGTTTTTGAGAGTTTTCATACAACATTAAAATTATTGTGGCATGAAAAGCAATGAGTCTAATGGGACTTTCCATTGACAATATTAATAGAAGCTTAATTGAATATTAATTTCTTTAATTCTAACATCAAAATGTCAAACTTCCATACAAATATTAAGCTTCTATGAACCTACTTAGGTTTTTTCTTAAAAATCCATAGAAACCACAAGAATATCTATGTATACGAGGAACTATTGTGGTCTTCTTTTTCTAAAATTTCACATTTTTAAAGCCAGTAGACTTTGCGTTATCTTACAGTTCCTCGGTGTTAAGTTTTCTAATGTACATGCAGAAAGAAAAAACATTACAAATCACCACTGTTATTTACTATATGTATTATTATTTGGGTTTGAAATTTAATTTATTATTTAATCACTAATTCACGTTGAGTATATGAGAGGATCGATTCCTATCCATCGAGAATCTTGACAACTACGCTAAGAGAAGTGAAATTATGGTTTTGTAGTCAAGTATTTACACACCCTAGAAATACATTTTAAACAACCCTCTTAAAATAAATGAAAATCTAGTACCCAGTGTGAATTTCATAACAAGTATAATACTCGTAAAACAATTTTAGACCCTATGTTGATTCTGCTTTAAAGGAAATTTCATATTTTATGCACTTTTAATACTATCTCGCTTTGAGTTAATTTCACTTTGTAGAATCCAAAGGACTTCATTATAGCGGCCGAGTTTCTTATAGGCATATAATCTGTTAAATGTTCTTTATCGTGTAAACGTCTACACTTTTTCTAAACAAGTCATTTGAAACATTATTTATGTCTCGCTTAGGAGGCGACCCTCGAAGCGTTGAGGTGAAAGTAATCGCCGTATCAAAGCGAAATTTGTCAAAAACAAGCTTCGTCTGAACTTCCGTCAATTCTCTCCAATTAATAAACGTAGGCGATCTCATTTATGCTTGAGGAAATTTGTGTATTTCGCTCTCACTCGCGTCCCCTTGTTTGAGGAACCCCGTCGAGATAGAATATTGCCACTTTGTCGCGCGGCCTCCCGCGGGCTGTTTGTACACAGACAAATTGCAATTTTTCTAACGTTGAAAACGCAGGAAAGTACATATTGAAAATTTTTAAAGTTTTCAAATATCGAAGAAAATGGTACCCGGCTTAGTGATTTCCCAGGTTAACGAACTTATCCCCGGTGAAATTTTAAAGGGATATACGTGACTGCATTCGCTGTGCACCGTTTTAATTCTTTTCATATGCGGAGGGAGGTTTTATGAGATTTTTACGTGGTAAAATTTATTTTACAAAGCCTCGCTATTTTGCTGAGATGCTTATTTTTTAATGTCCACGTGTGTCGACTTGGCTGTCTATAGCTTGCTAGTATTGAGTCGGGAATTCAGGAAATTGAATGTAACGTTTATAAGACTCAGTTGCAGCGATGTTTTTAACCTTTTCCTCCATTATTTTTCCAGTACATTAAAATAAAAAAATAGCCTATTTTTTAGGAAACAACATTCCTAGAAGATTTTCCACTTGTTATTATATATGTATAATGTATAAGCACTTTATTAATTATTTATTATTATTATAATATAACTAGCAGACCCGGTTGGCAGACGTGTCCTGTCACAGAACTCGTTTAGTCAGAAAATTGAAAAAAACCTGAATCTCGATAACAATGCCACCAATGGTTCCAAGTATAGCTCCATCCTTCATAAGAATCATCCAGGTAAGGCCCATAAGTACACAAAAATATTCATCAAATTTAGCCATTTAGGAGAAGAATTACGAACTTACGCCCACCGGAATTATATGTATATATATATATATATATATATATATATATATATATATATATATATATATATATATATATATATATATATATATATATATATATATATTAAGATGCTTTACTGTAAAATGCTTAAGATAAATAATAGGGACTTAGGGGAGCTATTAACTCTGTCTTTGAAGCACAGTTTCGTCATGCTTTATGCAAAACCAAAGAGACTGTCTGGCGTTATGTCGTTCTTATTAGAATATAGGATATGTGCTTTGACTGAAACGCATGGAATATCCATATAGATTGCATGTTTGGAATAAAGCAATTTCATTGAGGTACTTATCTACCTACATGTTCGAAGACGTCTTATACGTTATTTCATTATATATATTTACATTATACATTATATATATTTTATATTCATTTATTTATGATATTATTATATACTTAAAAACTTTGACAATAAAAATTTCTAAGTAAAGTTTCTAAGTACATCTAGGCCAAAAAATTATATAGTCCTTTAAAATTTTAGTCTGTAAACGAAAGCTATAAATAAATGATTAAATAAAATTAATTAATTATCGAGTGTTTATTATTTCGTATACAATATATTTATTTAAGAATGGAATTATTTTCGACGTATTTTTTTTTCAAACAAAATGTCTATATATATAAAAGTTAGTTTTTACTGGGAAATAATTTTTTTTTATACCATGAAAACTACACTTTATAGACAATTCTAGTCAATAGATATAAATTATGCTGATCCAAAAATGATAAGTGGGGTTATAAATAAAACTTCATTAATATTGTAAAATAACATCTTCCTTACATTTCACAGAAGCCATTGTGTACATACATTCACTTACATAACTAGACACGTAACATGTAATGCAATCACATTCATCTGGCACTCAATGTCATACAAGACATAAATCACTCTTATTTCATCATTCTCATCATTTTTACATTTTACTTGAAAACTTGGCTTACGTATATTTATAATATTTACTCGTATTAAAATTTTGCCGTTTTAAAACTACTTTTGTCAAATATTCGCTGAGTAAGAACGTGTTCACGCTTTAACTATTTACCAAAAAAAAAACATGTACGGCTTCTAGTGGTATATGGCAAAAATATGGCTGTGCTCACACCATATAGCGAAACTTGAGACAATTAAAAAAATCGATTCATTCATTCGACAAACTGCATCGTGTTTTTACCGATTAAAAAACCTATTAATGTTAACAAGAACGTATTGGAGACAGCAAAAGCGATTCGGTAAAACCGTACATGTGAAGCCTAAAGCTATTCATGCTTGCAAACATCGATTTCTACAATGTGGCTATTTTGATAATGATGCTCACAAAGGTACATCATTTCCATGCATTGTTTAGTTGTCTACAAGCAATGGCAATTGTAGAACGTTCGATTTTGGTACGAATATCGACAAGTAAAGAAGTTTTTGCAATTTAAAAGTGGCACAACTATAATATGGATAATATACTAAGATGTATATTCCATTTTTTCTTAAGTATTAAAAGTAAATTATTATAAACTGACGTAAGCTAAGTTTTTCCAACTTTATCCATACAAAATATAAACAAAATACACTTTTTCCTTATCTTATGGACAGATAAACAATTTCAAAAAATGTTAATAGAAAAAATCGAAAGTAAAGCATTCATATAAACGATTTTCAAAGAAATGAAGCAAATACATTATCAAAACTAATATTACGCACCATATAAAATATAATTTAATTTTCCACAAAAATATAATAATGTCTTATATATTAGAATTTTGGGGCGTTATTTATTATCTACTTAAATTTACGTGATTATAATAATAGGTAGCAAATAGCGCATGTTTGTAATAAAAAAAGGACTCTCACATACATCTTATTATTAAATGAGTATTTTAAATAAAACTATCTTTTCGGATTTTTTCGAGGATTTATTTTGATTTTTTGTTGCAAACGTTTCGAATTCTTTACAGCAATCATGACCATGACCAAAAATCAAAATAAAACCGAAAAGATAGTTTTAAATGAGCAATTACTGTATGTCTATTTGTTTCGTGTATCACGGAAACGGCTTCAACGATTTGGATCAAATTTCGTATTTAGATAAGGTTTTGCTTTTTAAGTAATCTATATAAGTGTCTTTTCTAAAAAAACGCAATATTTCATAAAATAAATAACTAATTTGAGGCTTTTTCCTTCTGATGTCATATAGCGCCATCTAATAAATGTTTGTGGTACTTGTATTATCGCCAATGGATAATAAAGTACAGAACCAGCCCCTACATAGAGCAAAGCTCGGTCGCTCAGGAACTGATATTATAAACCAGGCTTTGTAGAGCTACATATAAATAAAAAATTGTTTTTCTCATCTTCAATGAATGAAGCATAATGTTATAGTAGTAAATGTTTTGACTAAAAAAGAGAGTTATTTTCTACAAAAGTTGTATTTTTCAACAGGCTAGAAAATAAAATATTGTAAACGCTTCATGTTAACAGTTTTTATATACATATAATATGTATGTAAGTGTATCCTTTAAAAATTCTGAGAGATTCTGTGAGCTTGTATAAGAATACTTTGTTAGACAGCTAGCGTTATTTTACAGTAGCTTAGTTTTTGTGATGAAATTAGTGTTGGGCAATTCAGATTTGGCTGATAGTAGAAGAAAGTGTTACAGAAATATGAGAAGAAGAATTTTAAAGTTACAATAATTATAAAAACCGGCCAAGTGCAAGTCGGAATCGCGCACGAAGGGTTCCGTACCATTATCTATAAAAACGGCAAAAAAAGTCATGTCTGTTGTATGGGAGTCCCACTTAAATATTTTGTTATTCTGTTTTTTAGTATTTGTTGTTATAGCGACAACAGAAATAGATCTTCTGTAAAAATTGTCTAACTATCACGGTTCATGAGATACAGCCTGGTGACACACTGACAGACAGACGGACGGACAGCGGAGTCTTATTAATAGGATACCCCTTTGGGTATGGTACCCTAAAAAGTAATCGCGGTCTAATACAGGAGTCTTAGAAAGTAGAAAGTAGTCGAGGAAAATAGAAATAGTAAAAGCAAGCATTGACACTAAAAAATCTAAAGAAATTAATATATTTATATATAAAATTTCATTATATTTGGGGATAGCATTACTAATTTTTTTTATTTCTTTACTAATTCAGACGATATATAGAACAGTACTTAATTTAGATAAAGTTATAATTATAGATAGCGCTTCTAGCGATCTATTGCATCTAGAATATAATATTTTTAAATTACAAAGAGTTTATAATAGACATGAAAATATTTATAGTAAACATCGATTTTATAAGGAACACGTATAGGCCGTGAACGTACGAAATATGCCTAGATGTGTTACTTGTATAGGTTACTCTTAAACACAATATTATATTCTAAGGTTCACTGACAGATAAGAAATCTTAAAGAATGTGACATTTTACAATTTTTGAAAAATAAACGAAAATTATATTCAAACGACAAATTACATCGATATATAATAGATACATTATATATTATTTCCACATATTATTTAGAATTCCATTCTTACGAGTAGTACTTCATTACGAGTACATCTCGTTTACGAATACGGCGATAAAGTAAGCGCAGAAAAGCGCAAATTAAGATTCTAAACCACATTTCTAAGTTCGTTTGAAATGCTTAGAGTTAAACACCCTGTATTATCCATAACGCGTCATAAATTTTAAAGCAACACGAAAACAGCGTAAATGTATTCATTCTAATATAAAAAACAAGGAGTAAGGAAAGCGTAGTAATTGCAATAAGCCTGAGTCTTAAAGTAAAATATAAGAAAAGGAAAAATAGTGTTTAAAGTTAGTATTTGCATTATTGCACTCGAGTACATTAATTATATGTTTAACTAACGCGATTTTAAATAAAAATCATCGATCCATATATAATAGTTAAAGGTAATACGGTGGTTATGCAAGTTAAAAATATTACAAAGTGTCTACAACATGTATAGTGATATAACAAATAAAAAGTTTACATTCAAGCAACACAACGTAAAAATTGATCAATAAACATTTATCTATTAAAAAATAACATAATACTTGTGTCCGTTTTCAATATCTACAATACATATAATATGAAAACGACATAAACTACCCACATAAATTCGATATCGAAAACCACTACTAAGTCGCAAGTAGCGCCATACCCCTACGAATATAGAAAGTATACGAATATAGAAGAAAATGTATAATAGGTGAATAAGTTGACATCTCGAAATGTACGCATTTGTGCTCTTAAATTATCATTATGATTAAAATTTTAAGACGAAGGATGCGTAGAATAAGACCTCAAATTGAAAACTTATTCACCTCACTATGTACATACCTACATTATATATATCTAGTTAAATAGTGTTAAATGTAAACAGGTGTCAATATTTACAACATTCACTATTGTTTTTACATAAATAAGTATTATATTACAATAATGTTTTATAATTTGTGGTTATTAGACAATTATACTTGTTCACAGTTTGCGTCGAAATGTGGCTTCGAGGGATTATTTTTTACAAACAATCATTTCTAAGGTATCCTATTGATTTGCTACCGAGTTGGGATATTTTTTGTTCTCTATTACACATACTTTTATTATTATGTGTACAATTATTTATTCAATAAATATTTACAAATACTTTCTTTTTACGCGAATATTTTAAATAAGACTATTGTTCCGATTTTTTAGCAGATTCATTTTGATTTTTTTCGCGGCGTTTGCTGCAAAGTATTGCCTTAGAGTAAACATGGTCACGGGAGAGACTGATCATGTTAGTCTCTCCCGGGACCATGTTTGTTTTAAAGCATTCGAAACGGTTGTAAAAAATCTAAATAAAGCCCAAAAAAGTAGTTTTATTTCAAATATTTACAAAATACTTTGTGATTTCAAGTCCAATTTCTTTTCTGTGCTAAAAGTTTAAGTATAAATGGCTTGAAACTTATAAAGCCATTATTAAATGAAAACTTTATTTTGAGTTGAAAATAATTCATTTCTCTAAAGTTTTCACGAATTTTACATATACTTATCCATATTTCGATTGTTTTGTATGTATACGGTCAAGTAAATTTGTGGCTTAAAATTTTGTTAATAAGTGCAATATTCCATCGAAGCCATTTCACCGTCTAAACCATGACTAACTACTGTTTTGGTGTTGATCCTTTTGCCGGCCTGGACGGACTTATGTCCTCAGGAACTCTAGCCTAACTTATAAATATCTTATTCTATACACCAATATTACATTTATCTCCACTTTAAAATTTAATATGAAAATTAATTCCGTTTGCATCGACTTTATATGTACATATTGTATTCTATTAATTTTATTCTAATTCAGTTAAGTATAGTATTATTATATACATTCATATATATTTCTTCATTAATTTCATTAAATCAATAATGAGTTTATATTAGAAGAATCGTTTTCAATACGATTCCTGATTTAAATTTTTAATGTTCACTTTATGTATAAGTAAATATAAAATGTATATATTATTAAATGTATTCAAATTTTTATATGCTAAGGTTATGAGAATTCTAAGAATTCTTATTGAAAAAAATTCAATATTTCCTATCTATCTTATAGTAAACACGACACTTCGACTAATTTTCATATCACGTTTTACAAAACAGTCTGTATCTTCATAACATTCATTATGTTATACCGTTACGTTCTCGTTTAAAAATAAATCGATTGTTGTCGATTGGATTAATTCACTTTTGTTATGTGAAAACCATGCTTTGAATCAAATGTATGAAAAAATACAGTAGGTACCTTTATATATAACAAATTGTTATTGGTTAAATGAATTAAAAGTAATATGTATATTGTAAAGTTCCATTGAAAATATAATGACTAAAATGATTTATCATATTATATGGTAGGCACAATGGTATTTGAGAGACAGAAATATTATGAACAAAGAGTGAAAATGCCTTCAAATGTTGTATTTTCAGTGAGTTTCAATTATTTGAAAAATAGCATACGGTACAATAAAGTGAGTGTGCGCTTTGTTCTATGAGGAAAAGAAATTTTTTTGGTAAGTCGAGTTTTTTTTATATATAATATAAATACTGTTTATATATAAATACTATTTATATATAGGCGCTATTTTTATATATATAACTACTATTTATATATATGTAAGAACTATTTATATATAAGTACTAAGTGCTTGCCGGAAGTCGTGAAGTGCTGCTAATAGTTGAGGCGCAGTTGGTCGCGCGGGTGGTGACGTGGTCCAACACCACGACATTAGGCCATACCTGTTACAATAATATATAACAAATGTATATTTAGTGTAAATATAGCATAATTTAATAATATTATTATTATTTAAAAGGAAATCGATTTGAATATGAATTGAAATTAATATTAGTTGAAAAAGAAGAAATCACATTCGAGTGCATAAAATGGTACTATGTCTCTTGTGGGTTAGTCAAAAAAACAATGTGCTAAGCGTTATGATATTTCATATACTTTATTCTCTTCGCTTGTTGGGTAGTTCCTAGACGCTAAACCTAACCTTTTTTTAGTATCTCCTAGGTCTCCTCCAATAGTTTATTAGGTCTAACTACTGTTTTGTATATATAAAGCTGGGCAATCATTATTAACTTACAATTCATCAGGACAATTGTGTGGTTGGGAAGGTCTATATCCCCCATTAAGGAAGGCGCCAACGTCAGCAGCATCTAATTCTGCTAGAGGTGATGACCCCAATGTTGCTAGTTCCCATAGTGTTATACCTAATGACCACTAATAAAAAAAATCTTATATTTATTAAGTATAAATATTATTCTAAATTTCAAAGACTGATTAAATTTTCAACTTTCATTTTTAATATAAGTTAAAAAAGTTTCCATACTACATAAACGAAATGTTAAAACAAAATTTATTATTCGTACTTTAAAATCGATAAAAAAGTAAATATTTTAATGGCTGGGATTCTTGAAAATATGAAACTACCATTGAGGTACAACAACAGCTTATCGATTAAAAAAAAATATAAAAATAGAGTCACAATTGGTGAAGAAATAGAGTAGTCGATACGAATACTGTATATTTATAATATTTTTTTTGTATGTTTTTAATATTTTTTTTATGTAAAAAAAAATATTTATATATAAAAATATATGTTTAATAGTTATTAATTTCCCCCCTCCTCTTCCTATACTTACGACATCTGATGCAGTAGTGTATTGGTTTTGTAACAGCGATTCAGGCGCCATCCACTTCACTGGTCTGTTCTCATTATCACCCAAACAGTGATAATCATCCGGGAATAAATCCCGAGATAAACCATTGTCTGTCACTTTCAGTCTCAATTTCTCATCAACTCTGTTGGATGATAAAAATATACACCGTTTTCAAAATTCACAGTGGTTAATAGATAATATGAGACCAAGCTTTAATTAATTCTTTTTTGTTTTTATGGTATTCAGTGATAAACGAGCAGACAGACCACCTGATGGAAAGCGATACCTGTCGCCCATAACACCTACGGTTCATGCACTTAAGTTTTATGTAACAAAACTGCAGAACCGCCGGTACGTTATCACTGTGAGGGCTAAGATGTTATGCCTCTTGCCTGTAATTGCGCTGGCTACCTTATCCTTCAAACCGGAACACAACAATGCAATCATTGTTGCTTGGCGGCAGAAATAGATAAGGGGGTGGTACCCATCCAGTCGGACTCCTCAGGCTTGACAGAGTCCTACCACCGGTAAATTCATTAAAATATAATTCATTAAAATAATCATGAAAATTGTTACGTCGTTGCAAAAATATGTCGTTTCGTAAAATATATACAAAAAAAAAACAATACAAAAGAAATTTATCAAGACGTTTTCATTTTTCATATTATATTTAATACCAAAATTTTAAACACTGTTCATTTCCTATCAGATCTCAAATATTTCTTAAACATTAATTATTAAAGAGTAATTCAACGTAGAAGTACGTTCTACAAAGTTTCATTATAAATATAGATTATACATTACATGCAATTCCTAGCAGCGATATCAGCATGTACTACTCGTTGGACATGGAGATACGCTAGGCCACATGCAGCTTGCGCGCCTAGGTCTACAAGCTCACGAGTAGCAGGAGCTGTTTGGTGACCCAGACGACATGATGTTAAGAATCTGTGAAGAAACACTTGTATTATTGAGCTGTAATTATTTAATTAATTAGTAATTTTAAAATATGAGATGAAATAGTTTAATGACGACTAGCAATTTGTCCCAACTCCACCCATTTTGTCATCGCATCGGAGTTGCGGATTTTTATTTTAACTCCCAAATTTATTTACCATACGAGTTTTGGAACAGATGTCTTATATATATATATATATATATATATATATATATATATATATATATATATATATATATATAAGACATAGTATGTATATATATATATATACATATATACTATGCTAAAAATATAAACTTTCAAAAATGCAAACTCAAAAGGTCCAGTGGTTTAGTAAACAGCAATGTTGATGTTACGTGATAGGTAGGTGGTAGGTATTAGTGAACAAGCAGTTAGAATCAACGACTTTATATATAGTCGGATAACAAAAATTGAATACAATTTCTTTGTATTTCTCCTTTAAATATTCATATGGCATTATATTATAGCATATATCTATAAAATTAGTTTATAATATGTTTCATGTAAGTTAAAAATATGCGTTTGCGGAAAACAATAGAATTGTTCATAAATGTTAGTTGATGGGGGTGCTAATAGCTTACTGAAAGGTGTTAAATGTCAGAAGTCAGATCAATGACATGAAATAGACGCGTCGAGTCAGCATGTATGACTAGACACGTCCGTCTGCCTTCATTTTAACGTTTCATGTGTTTTTATATTTGAAGCTTCCCTAGCATATACAGGCATATTTTGTGTTCTAACTGCCTCGGTGGTATAGTGGCTAGCAAGTACGGTTGCACATTGAGAGATCCTGGGTTCGAGTCCCGAGTCGAGCCAAGTTTAGTTATTGAGTCTTCTGTTTAGTAAGCCTCAGTAACAGCCTGAAGTTGGAAAGTTGGCGGTGCTTCATTCGTATCTCGGAGAGTACGTAAAGCTGTCAGTCTTACGCCTTAACTCTCACCGGGCGTGTCGAGTAGTCGTCCCACCGGAGTATGAGAGTGACAGGAAAAGAGAGCGCACTTGTGTCTGCGCGTACACTTGTACACTATAATATCTCTCTCTTCTCTCTTTAAATATAATTTACGAGGTTTTTACCGATAACTTAGTTTATTTATGTATACTTTGCCCCTAACATTATTCTTAACTTACGACTTTATCCAATAAATATCCTACAAAGTTCAAAATATTTCTTTTATTATGAAAATGACATTAATTAAAACAACGAATAACTTCTTCAGCTTTAAAGTATTAGGTAGTAGCTAGCTAAAATAACTATGTGTATGAAAAATGACGAAATCGATGACGAAAAATTCTTGATCAAAGTGGTTGTGATTGGGTTTACTAATTTAATTATTAAAAAACCTACAATTTTCTTACAAGCTTCCATTAATTCATGAAATTCATTTTGTATCAAAGCTTATATTAAATAATATATATTAGAAAAAATGGCTATTTATTTTATAGGATTCAAGCCACTTGGTAAAGCCAAATTTTAAAAAGGCAAGGATACTCGGCATGCGTGCTAGTTACATCCGTTTCCTGTACGAGCTTCATCGTCCCATTAATAGGCATAAATTACTCAATGCAATTTGAATGATGTAAGCGTTTATTTACTTTTGATAAAATGTAGGATATCTTTTGTCGAAAAAGTAAACGAATCAGAAAATTAAAATAAAGCAACCTGAGATATGACATGTTATTTTTTTTTTTCGAAAATAAAAAAAAGGCATAGGCACCAATGGATAACAGTGCAATCAAGAAAAACATACTCCAAAATATTTCTTTGATTATTTAAATTGTCAGGACTTCATGGTGAAAAGTATTTTTAAGTGTATTTTTTAGACCGTAAGTGAAAAAAAAAAATTACTTATTATATTTTTTTATCGCTCTACTTTTTAAATCTGTATGACATGTTGAAATTTTACATTTTCGATTTTCCGCTAACTTCAGACTCACTATTTTGTTATGTACTTTGAACAAATAAATATACATATAGCTCTTAAAATTAAATTTTCATTAATATAACATGATGAAATTTAAATAAATCAGGTATTATTAAGTAACATTAAAATCATATTCAAAATGTAGCCAAAATCTAGTTTATAATGAATTTATTTGATACGAACAATAACCGCAGTAACCACAACTGAATAATAGATTGAATCCTAGAACTCAATTGTAGTTTACCTATTTTATATGATAACCAAAGTTATCAGTATCTATATGTAGTATACAGTTTAGTATAGAAATCTAAGAAAACATGGTTTTTCAAATCTCCATTACCAACAATATTCTGTACTAAATTGAAGTCATTAATTAAAAAAAAATAAAAACCGACTTCCAGGCACTGAAAAGTAAAAAATAACAAAACGGGGGTTTTCATTTAGAATAGATACTTAATCAGATTTTTTCAAAGTCGGTGTGCTTTGATTTGTTTTTGGAAGTCGGTTAAAAACACACACAGACAAATTTAATAGATTTGCTAGTGGCAGTTTAAAAGATAATCTTTTTTCAGGCAACATGAAATCGGCTTAATAATACGAAATTATTATAGGATCATCCAAAAGGCATTAATAAATTTCGAATCGATATGAAGTTCATATGAAGTAGATAAAATTTAAATTAAAAATATTATTAGTATGTGAACATTGATTACTCAACAACTAAAATGCAACAAGAATATCTCCATATTTAAGATGATGTTCAAAGTCAAAAAACTTACATCCACTTTTAATCTCATTATACTCTATATTTTAAAAAAAACCTTAGTAATGTAACTAAGGAAAATATTATATTCTTAAAATACTTTCTCAGATTTACGCGAATATTTGATATTTTAAATAAAACTATTCTATCGGATTTTTTCACGGATTTATTTCGATTTTTGCTTCCCGACGTTTCGAATGCTTTACAGCAATTATGGCCACGGGAGAGACTACGGTTTTAGACGTCTCAAAAAAAACCGAAAAGATAGTTTTATTTCAAATATTCTTAAACTTAAAAATTATATGTACCCACTTACCTTTTTAAATTGGAAGAATGTGATACGCAACAATACACTAACAAAGGTTTCCTTGCTTCTTCGGCACACGCTGCCATTGGCACAAGCACATTGCCATGTACTAGCCCACATAGTCTAAGTCCTTCAGCCACTAGTAATGCCGCTTGCATTGCTGATGCAGCTTCTAAACATTTTATTATGATATATTTATATAGCCATAGAAGTTTAGACACGATGTTATTTTACAGTCGTTGAAGAATAGAAATCCATACACATAGTAAAATTCTAACTGAGTCGAATATGTACATTAAATATATTTTGGAAAATCTTATTGAAATAGTCATTATTATCGATACAGAGGCCGAATCTATAGTTTGTAGAATTTTGTATGTCTGTTTGTCTGTCTGGGAATGCATCACGAGAAACCCACTGGACCGATTTTGATGAAATTTGGTATGGTGATAGCTGGATATCCGGGTCAACATATAGGATACTTTTTATAATCTATACTAAACGTTAAAACGTAACGAGAGTTCAACGCAGCGGAGCGAGCGTGAGTCGCTAGTCTAATATAATATGGGAATTGATTTATGACTTTGATTTTTGTCACTTCAATATATTTAAAAAAATCTAACTTTTAATGATTAAAGAATAATAAATAAATAAGTTTTAAATGTTTCCCTCGTGTCCTAGGCATAGTACAAAGGGAAGAAAGGGTAATCAATTACATATATACATAATATATTGTACATATGTATTAAATATCTAATTTATTTATTATATGAAATAAAAAGCTTATCTATACTAATATTATAAATGTGAAAGTTTGTGAGTATGGATGTTTGTTACTCTTTCACGCCAGAAATGCTGAACGGATCTAGATGAAATTTAGTACAGAGATAGATTATAGTCTGGAATAAAACAGACCACTTTTTATCCCGGAAAAATGTATAGTTCCCGTGGGATAGCTTTGTTTTCCGTTTTCTTAGATGCAAACCCAAGCGAAGCGAGAGTGAGCCGCTAGTTTTTATATAAAATAATTATTATAAGAACAATTTTATTGCTTCAATATTTTTTTATCAACTACTATCAATTTTTAATGGTCATCACAATCTGCAAGCGGTATAGGGGAAGTTATCCTTATTAGTGGCATCTAGCTTCTGTCTGTGACTCTGCCCGCGACTATTTAAAATGTAGGCTTTAAATATATACTTCATCAATTGATTGAAAGAAAACGTAGTTACATTGTCATTTAATTTTGTTTTGGCCTTGGACCTAAATTAAAAAAATACCAAACATTCTAGGAACTGTCTTGGCGTTACAAACTAATCGAAAGATATTTTAATATACACAAGGAAAAGTAAGAAGTATGTTTCAAAAACTATTTATTCTACAAGTTTGATTATGTGAAAATTTGTTTATTTATAAAATTGAAGTAAAGTTATTGTCGTTGAATAATTTTTGGTTAAGTGTAGACCACTTACCAGATACAGTCTTCACTAAAACCTCTTCATACGTGTCACCGCGTTTGAAGACTCCTTTGTAAACTCTTCCAAACGTACCTTCGTGAACTAAAATTTCAAGGCGAATATTCGACCTCGGGGTAGTCAAGAGACGTAGTTGTTCACCTGGATCCGTTATGCGGTCTTTTGTTATTGTTTGCTGTTAAAGAAATATAATAATAAATAAATACGTTGGGACATTAACACACAGCACCATCTAGTTCTATGGTAAGCTACGAGGCTTGTGTTATGGATTATCTGGTTTTGATACATTACACATATATGACTTCAAATACATATATATTTTAAATACCAACACCCATGACTGGAGTATAAACATTTGTGCTCATCACACGAATGAATGCCCCCAGCGGAACTCGAATCTGCGACCGGTGGCACAGCAAGTAGGGTCATTACAAACTGAGCCAAGCGTGTCAGATATAATTATTATTTAACTAATAATGATATAATAAAACATACAATTAATATGTACTGACATAGCTACTGCCTGTTGCTACGCTCGTGTTTTAAGCCACTAAACATGATCTCTGCCTTATAGGAATGCACAAAGAATGAGAAGCTCGATCCTTATCAATCAACTTTAATCGATTGAAAAAATTAAAAAGTACACTTAACCGAATTTCGGCTGTGCATGATACTGCATGTATTGGCCGCTAAAGTTTACGTTTCCATGGAACGATAATTCAGCTCGACTAGTAAGAAATCCTATACTATGAGGCAAGGAGAGTCCGAACTGGTAATTTTTTATAGAAAAATTCAATACTTATAACTTGGCATGATCCGGGGCTCAAACTAAATGAATGTTTCTTGTAATATACTATAGATAATGTATATACCTATAAGAAAAATTTTATGTATCTCGGAAACGGCTTTAACGATTTGGATCTAATTTTGGATTTAGATAAGGTTTTGCTTTTAAATTTATCTATATAGGTGTGATATCTGAAAAAATGCAATTTTTATAACAGTACCAAAAAACGCCAAGCGAAGCTAGATCACCTAGGTGCTTATACCTACCATATCACCACATATGATATACCCGTTAGAGCCGTTTCCGAGATCGCTGTAATAAATAAATATACAAGAATTGCTCGTTTAAACATATTAGATTAGATAGATATTACGTACGTCTAGCGATTTCATAATGATGCGCTATTAAAGTTATAGAGAGAATATTTAAAATATTAAATTTACAAATTTAACATTGTATGTATGTATGTATTCTGCCCTTTTTTTTAACGTCCCACTGCTGGGTACGGGCCTCCCTTCAATACGAGGGGAATCAGGCCATAGTCCACCACGCTGGCCAAGTGCGGATTGGCGGACTTCACATGTCTTTCGAAAACTAATTTAACATTAGACTTTATAATTTAACTGAACGTTATTTTTGTTATTATTTTACAAAATATTTAATAGTAATATTTCTATTTTTTCGGATTCTTTTGGGGATTAATTTTAACTTTTGATTTTCGGCGTTTCGAATGCTTTACAGCAAATATGATCTCGGATGAGAATTAACCAGTCAGCTCATTACGCTAAATCATATAGGTACGTAAATGTGAAAACTCACTGAGTACAGTGTTCATGTTTTTTTTTTCATGCTTTTACTGCCATACATATTTGTGTAATACTAATGAAGATAGGTTATTCTGGCAAATTTTTATCTATATCACCAGGAGCGGTGGGTGGGACTGAAATCGCTACCTATTAACTCAAAATTACCAATGTAATTCGTATTACAAAAACCACCTGACTTGATTTCAAGAACATTTCTCATCTAGTTAATTTATACTTCGTGATGGCGTGAAAGAGGAATTTCTGATAATGATTTTTACCTTCGTTAGTGCCTTGCCTTTAGGACACTAATTCATATTACCTAAAGACTTTCAACGGCGCGACAAATTTACGAACAAAGGGGGTTGCAAATTAAAAACGCTGTTCCTTGCCAAAGATTATAATCAAATGGTAAAACTAAACTGGAAATGACATGGTAAAAAATAAAATACCTATTTACTATTGTTTAATATCTATACATAATAAATGTATTCAAAATTAGTGTAAGTCTATATAGGGTAAGTCATTGCACTCAAATCCGTTTTGAAGACACGTTTGGCTCAGTTTGTGGTGACACTACTTGCTGTGCCAGCCAGCGGTCGCTTCTTCGAGCCCCGCTGGGGGCATTCGTTTGTGTGATAACCACTAATGTTTGTCCAGTCATGGGTGTTTATATTTATAATATGTGTGTATTTAAAGTTATACATGTGTAGTGTATCAGCTATCTGGTATCCATAACGCAGGCCTCGTAGTTTACCATGGAAATAGATGGTGCTATGTGTTAACGTCCCAACATATTTATTTATTTATTATTTGCATATATAAGAAAGACTATTGCAATTAGCTCTCAGTTCGATCAGTTTAAATTTTAAGACGTCAAAACATATGAAACTAAAAGACAAAGACAATTGTGATAGCTATTTGGCTAGATTAAAAATTAATTTGCCTAATACATTTTTTAATTTACGCGAATATTTGACATCTATACATATAATAAAACTGTAACTAAGCCGAATCTTTACAGTAAATATTTTTTGGGAAATCTTATTGAAATAGACATCATACTCCATACGGAGGCCGAATGTGTAGTATTTGGATTTTTTGTCTTTCTGTCTGTCTGTGACCGCATCACGGAAAAACCACTGGGATTTTGATGAAATTTGGTATGATGATAACTGGTTAGCCGGGTTAATATCTAAGAAATGTATACTAAACTTTAAAACGGAATTAGGGACAAATCCGAGCGGAGCGAAGGTGAGTAGCTGGTTTTAAATAAAATCATTTTTTCAATTTTTTTACGGATTTGTTTTGATTTTTGAGAATTGATTTTGTAACATTGATGTTCGGTACATACCGTAGTAAGCTATAAAGGAGTAAACCTGGTTCTCTTGTAGTGTCTAACAATACTAAGGTTTGGCAACCGCAGAAGGCTCATGGACTTTATCGTCTATGTCGACTTGTTTGTGGGTTGTATTTAGTTAGATAACGAAGGCTTTCCATTCAGGCATAAAGCCAAAGTCTAGAACATTAATTAATCTCTGTACGTATAGGTACATGCTTTATAACATCTCCAGTTTCCCATATATAGTTTGTCATGTATAAATACAAATATGACAATTTCGATAACTACTTTTTCTTAATAAATATTATGTAGTTTTTCTCTTTATTTCTATAAAAAAAATCACATTACAATCATAAAAATTAAACCAATATTTTATCAGAACAGTATTTCTAATTAATCCGGTTATTAAATACTATATGCAATTTATATAATATACTCTTATTCGTCTTATTAGACGTTGCAGAATATTTATTAGTCTTAATTTAAATTATAGGGCAATTTTAGTAAAACTTGAAAAGGCTTGGAGGCCAAGAAGATCGCTAATTGCATTACGTTTGTGTCACCTGAAGGGGTGCAACTCGCTTAAATTGGATCCTTAATGATGTAAAGGGCTCATTTTCTGCGCAATTCAATCTTTCCTCAAAGCTCAAAAAGTTTGAAAGTAACTCTTATTACAGAACAGAAACAAAAGCTCCTTCCAAAAGATTTTCTGTATCAAACTATGTGTATCTAGTTTGTAAGTGGCATTATAAGAAAGTGTTTTATATTGTAGGTCATAAAAATATACTTATTTATTCAATTAGAAATGTAATAATATTTTTTGTAGTAACCACTGATAAACAACTTAATTGTAATATTTATTACAATAATATAACTAATATTGTTTCTGATAAATAACAATTATTCAAAGAAATATTGAATATATTTTATTTTTTAAAATGTCTTTATTATAGCCTTATGACACTTGCGTTATTAAGATGAATTGAATGACGTATGAATCATCAAAATTGGTTAAGCTATTTAGTAATTACTACTACATAGAATTGGACATACATACAGTTGAAACTCGTAACCATACTTTGGGCTTTGCCGCAGTCGGGGTAAAAAGACATACGCTATTTTTGAAAATGTATTAAAATAATCTTCACTATAATAAAAAAAAATTATTATTACGCTTGAGGAGAGCCGTTCGTGAAAAATCTATCTATACATATAATAAAATTGTAACAAAGCCGATTCTGTACATTATTATTTTTTAAATCTTATTAAAATAAACATTATTATCGATACAGAGGCCGAATCTATAGTTTTTAGAATTTATGTCTGTATTTTTGTGTGTGACAGGAGGATGGAGGGATTTTGAGCTATGATGATAGCTGGTTATCCGGGTTATAAAGATACTTTTTATTGCAGGGAAATATATCCTCTCATAGAAATCTATATTAAACGTTAAAACGTAAGTAGGGACGAACCCGAGCGGAGCGAAGGTGACTCGCTAGTATATAATAAATATTGTTATGTCAAATGTTTAGTAATTATGTACTAGGTAGGTATCCGTTTACATCTACGTGTATAATTTATAAGAGGGTATGCAAACTTTTGACGTAATTTTTTTTTTCGCCTGTATTGAATGAAACTTAAATTATATTAGGAGATGTAACAAACCTAAAATATAGCGCTTGCTTTTTAGTTTTATTATTCGTTATTTTTAAATAAATACTAGTATATTCTATTCTACCATAAAAGATAATGATGCCACCGACACATACAAAAGGTAGTACTACCCGTTTTTATTTGTGTTGTGTGATTTATTATCTAAAACCTCCAGTACAAATGTCAGTGTCAATAAAGCATCTTTCTATGAAGTTACCTTTGAGGGGAAGGAAAGCCTTACTAATAATATAAATGTCGAACTATTTTTAAAGCAATTTGTATTACCGTTAAGTTTGGAAGAACAAAACTTTCAGGACACCCAATTTGCTTCTTAAAATCCGGCATCTTAATATACCATAGGGAGGGAATATAGGGTCGGGTGTACATACAGGTCCAACACATAATCCTCTTTAAACACCACCGCAATCGGGTAAAGAGATTGAAGAATGCATCGGATTTATAATTAAGGGTAGGAGGTGAAACGTACTAGTAAAATTATCTTTAAGGTACACAATAGAAACCCTTAAAATTACCATACATAATACCACAATACAAAATAAGGTTCCTCTCACTGTGATCGAGTGCTACCACATAGTGCGGTTTAATTTATCTACAGGCAACATTAGAATGTATGGAACGAGTTATAGGAATCTGCATTATTAACTTTCGAGATAGAGTGCAGTTTTCTATTATCAACTTTGCGGAAAGTTTAATAGTAAAGGAAGTCAAGCAAAATAAAAATAAAAGAGCTGTTGTTAGCTTAACAATATTAAAATGAAATGAGAAATATACAAGTTTAACTCCCATTATACATTAGACTAAACATTTCTTGCCAGTTCACATATTATTATTATTATGTTCAATTAATTGGATTGATCTTCTTGTTAATGGTTTCAAAGCGTGTAGAATTATGTTATCATTTTTTTTATAAAAAATCTATTTTCAATCGATACCGTTTTGATTGTACCGAATAAGCTCCGAAACTACTTGAACGATTTAGATGAAATTTGGTAAGAAGATAGTTTGAAACCCTGGAAAGGGCAAAAGATAGATTTATCGAAAATCATCCCTTAAGGGGGTGAATATGGGGATGAAATTTTGTATGGGGAATCAACCTAGGGACGACCCGAGCAAGGCAAGGGTGAGTCGCTAGTTATATATAATTTTAATATCAATTATATTTATAATACTTTACTTAAATTTTCAATACGACTATTTTAGAAATAAAATGATAGTATGCTGAGTTTCTTGGAGTAGTTCTTTCCTGGAGTGAAGCGGTTTTTTTTAAAGTTTATGTACACTAGGCTTATTACTTTCTATATTGATGATACATTTTGAAATATAAAATATTAATTAATCTCTAAATCTCTGTAAAGCCAATTGCAATTTTAAAATTTTTACGTTTATTTTTTATGTTATTAACACTAACTCGTAATTTAGCTCTAATTTATTAAAGGTGGAATCGTAATTTTGTATTTTCGTGGTCGTAAGTACATAAGTAGAGGTTAAATTAAGGAGATTTATTGTTAGTACGTTAATTCGTAAAATTGGGTCAATGGTTAGGCCTTTTAGCAAAGAAAATAAGTTAAGAGGATAACATCCCTAATATCATATGTTCCAAATACTATTATTCAAGTAAGAAGTGTGTGTTTATGTGAAACACTGCAACCCTGCAAAATAAATCTATACTGATATTATAAAGAGGTAAAGTTTGTGAATTTATAGGGGGTAATTTCTGGATCTACTGAACCGATTTAGATAAAATTTGGTAAGAAGATAGTTTGAGACTCTAGGGAAGACACAGGATACTAAAGTTTGTATTAGGAAGTAAGGTAGGAATGAACCCGAGCGAAGCGAGGCTGAGTCGCTAGTAATAAATAGATATGTTGGAACAATAACACACAGCAACATTTACTTTCATGGTAAGCTACGAGGCTTGTGTTATGGATACCAGATAGTTGATACACTACACATATATAACTTTAAACACATTCATATTATAAGTATAAACACCCATGTCTGGAATACAAACATTTGTACTCATCACACAAATGAATGCCACCACCAGAACTCGAACCAGCGACCGCTGGCACAAGAAGTCATTACAAATTGAGTCAAACGTGTCGTCGAATAAAATAAATAAAAGCGTACGAAGAGTACTATATTTATTTTAGTGTAAACATTGACCTTAAAATTTTTAAATGACATTTCTATTAATTTAAAGCGTAAGCTTTTCATTTTATGAAGTTCCATATGAATTTGGGATCATATTTTAGTGATTGTTTTCTTGACAAATGCATGCGCTTTTAAGATCGAATGATAGTTTTCTTATAAACACCTGCAATATTTATGAACTAAATTAATTCCTATAAAGTAAATGGTTTTTTTTAATATATATTTCTAATAACTTTATATATTTACACAGATATTTACATAACTTACCTGAGATACATGAGTAAGATTGGATGCTGCATAGTAAGATACTCGAGACTCTGGCTTAGCGTAGATATGCTCGCCTATGTGTGTCGTTGCGTAAGGCGAGGGCGATCTACGGCTACCTGTGTGAAAATAACATTTTTTTAAATATGGTTAAGGTGCGAAATGTATGTATATCTTAGTCAACTATAGGGGCTTGTCAAAACAAATTAGGTTCTACATTATCCATCTTCTGGATCCTTTGTCAAATGAGCTCGATGGTACCAAATTATTTTATTATCATCATATACACATACTTAAGAAGTATTCAAATCTATAAAAAAATTAGAAACAGGTAAAAGTGGACTTTCAAAATATATATTTAAATCTTACAAGTGAAAGCGTTTTAAGAACATCTTTTTAGATTTAATCTTGCCTTTCCCACTCTACATGAAAACAAATTAGACAATATTATTCATAATTTTACTATACAAGTTTAATATATATCTTATATTTATATTATATGCATTGTATTCAGCCCTATTTAACGTCCCACGACTGGGTACGGGCCTCCCTTCAGTACGAGGGGGATCAGGCCATAGTCCACCACGCTGGCCAAGTGCGGGTTGGCGGACTTCACATGTCTTTCGAAAACTTGCTAGGTTCTCTCAGACATGCAGGTTTCCTCACGATGTTTTCCTTCACCGTAAGGCAAGTGAAAATATCAGAGGTGCGAGACCCGGGATTTGAACCCGCTTCACTCGGTTTCCCAAGCAAGCGCGTTACCACTGGGCTACCACTGCCTGTATATTTGCATTAATGTATTATTATGTTGCGTTTCTTATATTATGTACCGTAGTACTGATTACTTTGAAAGTGGAAACAAGCTTTTATTGCTTCACGTTCGCAGTACAAAAACAAAGTTTGAATTCGTGTTTATGTGCTAGGAAATTTATAATACATCCTGGAGCTACAGTGTACTCGATACTGATATTATAAAAGTAAAGATGACTACAAAATACATATAAGAAACTTTATCATAATTTTCATATAGAAATTATTTTTATTATCTACTAGCGACTTACCCTCGCTTCGCTCGGATTAGTTTTTGAGTTTATTCGTTACAAACATACTAAAATACAAATCTTTCCTATTTATAATAGTAGTGTATTTGGTTAGATTGAAAATGGACTTTCAATGAAGACAAAGCGGATATAATGACGTTATTTATTTATTGTGGCTTGTAACAATCTATACATATAATAAAACTATAGACGTCTTTACATAGAAAAAAAATGCTAAAAACCGAGTCAAGGGGATGTAAAAAGAGAAATAGAACAAATCCAGTTTTTTTTATTTTTGTTTCTCTGTCTGTTAGTCTGTTTCTCTGTTTGTCCGTTTGTGTGTACGGGTTAATCTCCGAAACTATTGAACCGATTTAAATGAAATTTTGTATGGTGGTATCTTATATCCCCGGTCAACATCTTAGCTACTTTTTATTCCGGAAAATTAAAGAGATCCCGTGGGATAGTTAAAAAACTATTGTAACTTATACAGCTTAGTACACAAAAACTACTGAATGAACTTTAATGAAACCTTACAATAATATAGTTCATATATCAGAATAACAAATAGGATACTTTTTATCCCGGAAAATATGTACGGTTCCCGTGGGATAGATTTGTTTTTGTTTGTTAACTTAACTAGTTAAGAATATACGTCATAAATGCTACGTAGTATACGTAGCATTAAGCTAATCAATAAGCTCAAAAAAGAGCCTATAATTAAACAAAATACTGTTTGAATCATCGATTTGTTTGGATCGTTCCGAATGCATATTTTATTTCTTTACGGTATTTTTATTTCATAATAATTCTCATTTATCTTAATCAGACAATTTGATCGAAATATAAACTAATATGCTTAATTACTTTATTTTATGTAGGTATATAAAATAAATACAAGTAAAACACCAAAGAAGTTAATAACTTAAGTCTCAGGAAATGTAATTTGGTTAATACTTAATATTAAAAGTTAATTGAGTTACGGCTCGTAATGTAACAAAAGGTTACTGAACCACAGATGAATGCATAATACTTAATTCTTTTACACAAAATATTCAGTTCAATAAAATGTTGGAATGGCTGCTGAAAACGATAACGAGAAGGCAAAAATTAAATTGCAAAATGTAAAGCTTATCATAGCAAAATAATAAAGTTATGGTTTCAAATATAATGTCGGATTTAACTTAAAGGTAATCTACATCTTTATACATACATATCTATGTACAATGTACATATATGTATGTACCTATTTAATTTTTCTGTATGTGTGTTTGTAAATGAACTCCTCCTAAACGATTGGAGCGATTTTGATGAAATGTTTTGTGCGTGTTTGAGTGGATGGTTTAGATTCAAAATAAAACCCGATAGCGCCACCTACCGGGCCTAATTACATATTAACATCGAGAGAGAGAGAGAGAGAGAGAGAGAGAGAGAGAGAGAGAAAAGACTACTTTTATCTTTTCGCTTTCATTTGAAAACACGAGAAAAAAAATTAATATACGGTATGAAGTTTCAAGGTTTTAAAATTTATAATTATGGTGTGGGACAGTTTTAACATAGATTAAGGAGCTTCATTATATTCGGAAACTCACAATAACAAATATTTTCTTGTGTTGGTATTTAAGCACTACCTATCTTATTCTGTTAGTCTGAGTTTAGTCCACATCAAACTAAAACTGTGTAAATAATGACATCTCTTTACCCCAATCATACACTTACCAAAAGGAAATTTATGTAGGCTTGCTATTGTTGCATAGGATCCGGTCGAGCTTGGCGGCCGACCGAGAGTGTCCAAACGCAACAGCACATTTTGGTGACTTCCATACGCCGCAGTAGTGTACGATGTACTGAAAATAATAACTTATTACTAAAGGTACAGAAGTCTGCCAACCTGCACTTGGGCCAACGTGGTTGGTTAGTTTTTAAATAAACATTCTTGTATGTAAGAGTATAACAAGAATCTTTCTTGTTATACTCTTACATACAAGAATTTAGAAGAGCAAACTTGATTGAAATAAAACTTAGCAATACTGTATGGCAACTAAGTCTTAAACAATTAAAAAGATATTACAACACTAAGATAAGATGATGTTTTATAAAGATCGTCGCTATTAGAAAAAAGGATGTGTAGAAATACAACATATCTAAGCGTGTTTCACGTGGTCTATCTACGAGTATGTCATTTTCACATATTTTTTAGTATTCTTATAGCCATATCGATTTTAGAAATCGATTTGCTTTAGACGGTAGACCCGTCACATAAGTCTTTATTAAATTCGTTATTAATTATAAAAAGTTGATCAAATATCAAGAAGCAAACATTGCCCTATACAATTTTGCTACGTTAAACTTATAACATAAACATTTTGCATGCAACTAAAATATTGCAAAAAAGCGAACAGCGAACTTTATGATAGGAAAATGAAAACGATATGCGAAACCTTTTAAGGTGGCGATACAATTACAAATCCAGACAGGCTTGAGGTTTGCCGCCATCTATACGAGTATATAAGGGCTGCAGTATGTTATGTTTCAGCTATAGATTCATACTTAAGTTTAAACTGTTTAAATTTTAATATTACATATACTGTTGTAAAAAAATTGCAAATTGAATTTCACTTATTGGTACACTTATTATGCATATTGGGTGTATTTAGGATATATAGTAGCAATCAAAATTGTGAGTAGTATATTAGTGATTTAAGTAGTAGTACAAAAAAATCGGACATATTCGAATATGGCTTGCATATCGATTCGTAGCATGAAACATAAAAATAATTTTAAAAAAGTAATTGTGATGTAACTCTACAAATTAACGGTTTTAGGATTTTATCCATTTACGCAGTTTACGTTTTGCCAGATTTCATGATTTTAGTTCAACGAGAAGTACCCTATAGGTTTTGATTCCCTTGCGAGTGTTAAAATATGTATAAATACGTATATCATTTAAAAATATATTTAGTGTTAACTAATAATTTATAAGGTATCTTAAACTTTAACTGAACAAATTAAGTGTTATTTTATATTTCACAATCATAATATGACAAACTATAAGCAAAGCGAAACGCGAGTGCGATTTTACCATAAACCATTATCTTATCTATCTGTTTCTGAAAGCTAAGCCATTTTTCATTATAAAGCACTAAAGCAATTAAACGTCACCGCATAATTTATTATCTATCGGTGAGTTATCATCCATCAGTAAGCCGCTGGGAACACCAGTATGTTAAGACCGGGGTTTGATTTAGTAGTGTTTATGTGGCTATTTCATTTGCGTTATGTTATACTACTTTTTAAGTATAGTGACACATAGTAGCTTACTTCATCACTACTATCTATACATATAATAAAACTATAGAAGTCTTATGTCTGTACATAAAAAAAATGCTAAAAACCGAATCAGGGGGATGTAAGAAGAGAAATAGAACAAATCCAGTTTTTTTTTCAAATTTTTTGTTTCTCTGTCTGTTTGTCTGTTTGTACGGGCTAATCTCGAAACTGTTAGACCGATTTAAATGAAATTTTAGATGGTACCTTATATCCCAGGTCAACATTTTTGATACTTTTTATCTCGGAAAATTAAAGAGTTCCCGTGGGATAGTTAAAAACTGTAGTAACTTATACAGCTAAGTACACAAAAACTACTGATTGGATTTTAATAAAAAATTACAATAATATAGTTCATACATCAGAATAACAAATATACTACTTATCATCCCGGAAAAATGTACGGTTCCCGTGGGATAGATTTGTTTTTGTTTTGTTTTAACAATAAAGTAAAATTCCCCCACCGCATCTGTCTGTCTAAACGCAATAAATTCTTAAACCAAAGAAGAGATTTTCATACAGTTTTCACCAATGGACAGAGTGAGTCATGAGGAAGGTTTATGTGTATACTTCATTAAGTTCTTGTGCAAAATTGGCTGAAATATGAGGTTAATTGATGAAAATTTCGAAAAAAAATATTCCGACTGGGAGTTTTATTAGTGCCACCCGAGTAAACCAACATAGTTATATGAAAACAATGTATTACGGAATAATTCCTCTTAAAAATAACTATTAAAATACAGCAACGCTACGCAGCATCTAGAGACGCGCCTGAGCGAAGCGATAGTAAGTCACTAATTTTACATATATGTACCTAGTGTAAAAAGTTTGAGTTGTTAAACGTATCGAGAGGCGCTATACACCCGTGTGTATGTTAACAAGTAATTTCTCGGAAATCAGCACGGAGGCGTTAAAGGGATATTATTTTTATGCATGTACAAGTGAAACGCGCAGCGAGACAGCAAGACGAAGGTGGCGAACAGCACTTGTGGATCGTTATAGCAAAACGTTATTATCACCGCCTGAATTCAACTCAACCCTCATTTCACCATTACACGGCTTTAAATACAAGTACCCGCACTCACGCCAGAATGATCAAAAAGCAACTTATTAGAAATAATACATTCTGTTATATTATTAAATATTGAATATAAGTTTAACATTAATTAAATATTGGATATGTAAATATGCAAATAATTTATAACTGTAATAAATAGTAATTATTTATACAAAATAATAAAACACACGAGTGATTTGGAAAGATAATACAAAACCCGTTCGGAAACAAAACGCTAATCTATTTTAAGATATTTGAAATATAATTTAGTATTAATTAAATATAGCAATTTAGTAAATATAAATAACGAATTAAATAGCCGATTGATGCCTACAGCACTATTAATACGATTCTATTTAATAAAAGATGTGTTTAGAAATATGATTTGTAACATTCGGCCATTCTGCATTAGCCGTGTCTCACGGCGATTTTATAACTTTTCAGTAATATTCTACTCCTGGGCAAGAATAGAAGTAAAAGACGGTAAATGTTCTTTGTATTAAAATGAACAGCACATAGAACAGCAAGAAAATCTTTACAACTCCAAGGCATTTATATAAAATAGTTGTTATTTTTATTTACACATTATCTATTTGTTTTTTTTTTCTTATTAAGTCAATATTTTACTATTCGTGGTCACTATTAGCAGGTTAGTACTTTGTACAAAATATTTTGTTTTAAATGTTTATCAGCAACTGTTGCCACACAGATCTAGGCTTACTAGATGTTGTTATTTTTTTCAGACTCACACAGATCTAAGTCAAATGACTAGATTTTATTTACTAAGTAATTTTATGTTATTCACACAGATCTAGTCAAATTGCTAGATTTTATTCACTAAGCCATTTTATGTTATTCACACAGATCTAGTCAAATTGCTAGATTTTATTTACTAAGCCATTTTATGTTATTCACACAGATCTAGTCAAATTGCTAGATTTTATTCACTAAGCCATTTTATGTTATTCACACAGATCTAGTCAAATTGCTAGATTTTATTCACTAAGCCATTTCATGTTATTCACACAGATCTAGTCAAATTGCTAGATTTTATTTACTAAGCCATTTTATGTTATTCACACAGATCTAGTCAAATTGCTAGATTTTATTCACTAAGCCATTTTATGTTATTCACACAGATCTAGTCAAATTGCTAGATTTTATTCACTAAGCCATTTCATGTTATTCACACAGACCTAGTCAAATTGCTAGATTTTATTCACTAAGCTATTTTATGTTATTCACACAGATCTAGTCAAATTGCTAGATTTTATTCACTAAGCCATTTTATGTTATTCACACAGATCTAGTCAAATTGCTAGATTTTATTCACTAAGCCATTTTATGTTATTCACACAGATCTAGTCAAATTGCTAGATTTTATTCACTAAGCCATGTTATGTTATTCACACAGATCTAGTCAAATTGCTAGATTTTATTCACTAAGCGATTTTATGTTATTCACACAGATCTAGTCAAATTGCTAGATTTTATTCACCAAGCCATTTTATGTTGTTCACACAGATTTATGTTATTCACACAGATCTAGTCAAACTACTAGATTTTATTCACTAAGCAATTTTATATTAGGCACACAGATCTAGATTTAGTTTTAGATATTTCAATTTTGGAGTCACACAAGGCTTCTAGCTTTAGTTACTAGATATTTTATTTCCTAGTTGCATACGAGTATGTAGCATCAGCTATAACTTCTATATTTTTTTGACTAAGCAACACGTTGGATTCGGATGATTTGTAAATAGTTACTTTTCGCTTAAATCGTTTGATTAAATAGTTATTCATTCATTACTTCAGTTGCTTTTACCGTTGTAGTATTCTTTTTTTATATACATAAGATGAAATATCAAAAGTTAAAAAATATGACTGTGTACCTGAGTAGCTCCACGAAAGTATGGCTTGAGCATTTTGTCCTCCATCCCACTTCTGAGATGAAACGCGCAGCGAGACAGCAAGACGAAGGTGGCGAACAGCACTTGTGGATCGTTATAGCAAAACGTTATTATCACCGCCTGAATTCAACTCAACCCTCATTTCACCATTACACGGCTTTAAATACAAGTACCCGCACTCACGCCAGAATGATCAAAAAGCAACTTATTAGAAATAATACATTCTGTTATATTATTAAATATTGAATATAAGTTTAACATTAATTAAATATTGGATATGTAAATATGCAAATAATTTATAACTGTAATAAATAGTAATTATTTATACAAAATAATAAAACACACGAGTGATTTGGAAAGATAATACAAAACCCGTTCGGAAACAAAACGCTAATCTATTTTAAGATATTTGAAATATAATTTAGTATTAATTAAATATAGCAATTTAGTAAATATAAATAACGAATTAAATAGCCGATTGATGCCTACAGCACTATTAATACGATTCTATTTAATAAAAGATGTGTTTAGAAATATGATTTGTAACACAAGGTAACAAAAGAGCTATAATAAAATAAGAGTAGTTTTTGATCGCTTTCAATAACGGAAGAAGATTCACTTAGGATGTGTCACGTGTTTTTATGTATATATGTGTTATTCAATTACTAACTATAAATCTATAGAAAAATAATTTGCTAATTCGGAAAGTGATAATTAAGTTGGTATCTTTTTTAATTTACATTAAAAATATACTTAATCAATACATAGTATAAAACAAAGTTGCTTCCCGCTGTCTGTCCCTAGGTATGCTTAGATCTTGAAAAGTACGCAACGGATTTTGATGCGATTTTGATTGGTTTTTTAATAGATAGAGTAATTCAAGAGGAAGGTTTATATACATATATACATGCATATTATAATACAGAAGAGCCGAGAAATTCAAAGATTTGTATTTCATACTAACCGTTAAAACGTTAGGTACGTTACGGGTATGGGACGAACCCGAGCGAAGCGAGGGTGAGTCGCTAGTGATATATAAAAACAAATATATAATTAATTATTACCGTACAAATCATCTCCGCGTAGAATTGTGGCAAGCTTGCTAGCCGGTATTTTTAATTATGAATGAAATGTAAAATTATTATATAATACTTTTCATTCAACATTTTATTAAATATATAATATTTATTAAATATATGTGATAGGTTCACAAAACAGATAATTTAATCAGGTCCCCCGACCAATTAAAAAGCTTAAAATAATATAAAAGCTCTTTTTTACTTTTTAAGAGTCGTCTAATTTTTAGGGTTCCGTACCCAAACGGTAAAACGGGACCCTATTACTAAGACTCTGCTGTACGTCTATCTGTTTGTCTGTCCGTCTGTTACCAGGTTGTATCTCATGAACCGTCATAGTTAGACAGTTGAAATTTTCACAGATAATGTATTTATGTTGCCGCTATAACAACAAATACTAAAAAACATAATAAAAATTACTTAAGTGGGGCTCCCATACAACAGACATGATTTTTTTTTTATTTTTATAGATAATAAGTACGGGACCCTTCCTGCGCGAGTACGATTTGCACTTGGTCGGTTTTTTAATTAAATTTATTGGGGTACACAGGGTAATAAAATGTTCACCTTAACATAATATACACATATCTAAAGTAGACACAAAGCTGTTAAGAAAGTGTAAATACAGATAATTCCTTTTACATTTACATTTAGCCTGACTTATTATGGATGTTTCATGTAAATTTTATTATTGTTCTAGTCTATGGCAGCGGCTTCGTTCGCGTGATAAGCAGTGCAGGTTTCAAGGGTAGCCTATATCCGATCCTAGAATCCAATTTTTGTCCTTGCCAAATTATATTGCAATTGTTCACGGTATATTTCACTTTATTCATACTGTAATCTAATTTAAATATAACAAAGGTAGCATAGTATAATTTCTACATGATTATTTATTATGCCCAGGACAACACAGCCGCGGGCTAAAGCTTGGCGTACAAAAATGACATAAAATATTCAAAATTTTGCAGATTTTCGTCAAACATGTCCTTAAGTAAATTGAGTCTTCCAAAAATTCACGATAAATTATTATCTATTTGACAGGTTTTCATTTCAGAAATAATAAAATTTTACACAAACTTTCACAATTAATTAGTTAAAGTTGAAAAGTGAGATAACTTCATTTAAAACTCCTCCAGTTTCCCATTTTCACGAGAAATACAATTTAACTCTTTTTAAAATTATATTCTAATAGCAGTTCAAATATTTAAGGATCCGTTAAGGGTGTTTAAATAAGAAAAGTTAAGGGGAGAAATTTGTTTCATTAGAAGCTTGATATATTGTGAGTTTTAATTATTCACGGTAGGAAAATATTTCTGTCGATAAAAAAATTAACGAAAAAAACTTTGTTAGGGTATTTATATACCTACTGTTTTTTATTATTAAATTACTAGTTTGCTTAAGTATATGTTATTTTAAGATACATATTTTTTTTAAAAACTGATCTTCGCTTCGGTCGGGTGCAACCTAAGCCTGAACGGTTTAACGCATGAAAAACATACGTCCAAAAAAAAAAATATTTTTTTAAATAGCCCACCGGGGTTTTATCACAATCGGATCAATGACTTAGGAAAGCACAGAGGCATGATAAAGTCACAAACATTAGCTCATTCAATATTAAAAAAAAGAAATGTTGAAGTTTCTATAACCTATACATTAAAATATATGGCGTAGCATACATACAAAAAAAAAAAAAAAAACAAATACCAAGTCGAAAATCTGTTCTTTTTTTATACAGTTTACATAGAGTGCCAGTGCCGTCAAAACCAGCAATAATAACTGAACTATTTTTTAAATATATGTAGGTATAAGTTTACCACTTTGATATATTATAAACTTTTGGTTACCCTTCCCGCCGAATTACCTCCCTTTTAAAGTAAAAGCTTAAAGTACAAAAATATACATACTGTATAGAGTCATGGTGCCTGGCTTTATTCCCTCGTTTATATAGAGTGCCAGCGGCAGCAGCACCTGCAAGTAGAGCTAAAGCGGCCGCAGCACACCCACCCGCCGCGAACAATACTCCTCCAGAACTCCGGTTAGCGTCACCCGCTAATCTAGCCGTTTCGTTGTGGGTAACGATCGTTGATAAACCTGTAGGCATGGAACAGGGTTAAAACTTACTCTTTTTTAATAATAATAATAATAAGCCTTTTATTTCCTTATTAAAAAAATAAAATTTACAATTGATTTAACAATTATTTGTTTTTTTTTTTTTTTTTAATTAATAAGCCTAAAATATTTACTAGTAGCCGTAACTACCTTCTGACCTCGCCATCAGATCAGTTCGATAATACCATATCACTATCCCACAGACAAACTGTGCGAATAGTTTTGTGGGTTCACTTATGTAAAATACTGTATTAGTACATACTATAATAATCAAATAAATAAATAATAATTAATAAGTACTATCATCGAAAATGCAAATACTTGCAAAGTTTTAAATTAATATGACAATTAGAAATTGATAAAAAAGTCTTATAAAAAGTTTGACCACCTCGGAACCTACCTTAATAAAATACAGCTTTAATAGCGAAATAGGTCAAGCCGTCTCCAAGAAATTGGTAAACATGTGTATATGAAAAAAAGTACATACAGACGAACATAGAACCTCTTCTTTTTTGAAATTCGGTTAAAATAAGCATATTAGCAGTTTAGTTAACTTTTTTGTCATCATTTTTATACTAATTAAAATTTAAATATAAAACATATAACTGTATTAGATAAAACTCCATATACTGTGATATATATTATGTTACAAAAATTTAAATAAAATTTGCACCCACAGTATATACCCTAATGCATTCTATACAAAGCATTTACTGGAGGAAACCCACTAAATGAAATATTAGGATAATAGAAAAACTTTTAAGGGATGGGGAGAGAATCGGCGAAGACGAAGTAATAACATAGCCCATAACTAGCCTACTCATTTGAGGAAAAATTCAAATTCTGTGTACTTTCTTACTGTGTAATTGATTTGTAATATTTGTTTGTATATTTCAGATTTTATTACATTGTAATTTATTTTTAGATTATGGACATTAACTACCATATATTTAATAAATTTAATAACGTATGTATTCAGCCCTTTTTATCGGCACGGGCCTCCCTTGAATATTAGGGGGATCAAGCCATAGTCCACCACAGTGGCCAAGTGGTCTTTGCTTGAGTCCTATATTTCCTCACGATGTTTTTCTTCTACGCAAGATAAATGGAAATAATGTTGAAAATGATTCGCACATGAAAATAACAGAGGTGCAAGACCCGGGATTCTAACCCGCTTCACTCGCTTTCCCAAGCTTGGCGTTACCACTGGGCTACCACTGCCTTAGTATGTAATAACATACTATGACTAATTTAGAAATATGTATATGATTTTTCTGTTTATCACCAAAGACGTATGAAAAAAATTAATAGTAAACGTTGAAAGCATATAACACTGCTGCTATTATTCGTAGGTTGTGGTTAAAGTAATCATCTCAGGTACGTTTTATTAAATACCCAGCTACAGTTTAAACTGAGTGGAAAACTTTACAAATTGACGTGATTACATTAAACAGATATTAAATTATAGTGAAACGTGTGCTTAAAGCTCAAATTACATTTAGACAAAACAATACACACATTCAATTTTTATTAAAATGACGATAAAAACATCAAAATTTGATTTCACAATAATAATCGTTGTTGTTTTTACTTACTGTACCAAGCCATATAAGGTAATGACTCTCCAGGTGCGAAGACTTTATTTATTAAGAAAAGACTACCGAAACCACTAGTTTGTTTTGTAAGCATTTATAATTTGATTTTTATATAACATATAAATTGTTTGAAATAAAATTATTTTTGATGCAATATTTCTCAATTTCAAAACTAAAATAGTTAGCAAAGTTCGAAGCGTGTTTTAATTGCAAATGCTTATGAACCTAACTTTATATTAAAATATAAATTGTGGAATCCTAAATAATATGAAAAGTTTATGTTGGTTTTTAACTATTTAAATAACAGTATTATTGTTTTTTATTTTCTAGGTAAATAAAGTTACTTAGCCACTAATTTGTTCTTATTTACTTAAAGGTACACGGAAAGTTTTAATAAAGAGAAAAAATATAAAAAGACCTGCCTAGTTACTTCTCTATACTTATGTATGTACATTGTACTTACCGTTAAAACGCATGTACCTAGGGACGAACCCGAGCGAAGCGAGGGTGTGTCGCTAGTAAATTAATAAAAAAAACTATAACCAAGCCGCAATAAATATAAAACTGCAAAGACAATAAAAAATAAGAACACACAATAATTGCTTCGACATTCAGAACGTGAATTTGATAAAACGTACAATAAAATTGACGATCGTGGAGGGAGCATAAAATTTCCAAGTCAAATAAAAGTACAATAGAACAATCGATACTTGTAAACACATTAAAGAGCCCCTTCTATGCCGCCCCTAATACGTCTTCATCCCTTGCAAAATATCCTGTTGCGTCTACCGATTCGTCTACATGCTAATAAAGAATGCGAGGGAGTGATTTGTGGAGTTAACTCGTGTCCGCCCGACTGTGAAAATCAGATGTTTTGGGGCAACCTTGTAATATTTGAAAATGTAAAGCAATGCAGCCTTTTCAATTAAAAGCTTTTGATGTTCTACCTGCTGTGTATTTCTGATTTTTTTTTTAATTTAGTTAATGCTTGAGCTAATAAACATGTATTTTGCTTTCTGTAAATTTGGTTTGCTTGGTATTTTTTTTCTTTCTTATTGATTTGTAATTTTAGTTTGACCTTAGGAGATTATTATAGAATAACCCTACAAAACAATGAAATTAGTATCTAAGGTGCCTAAAATGTATTCATAGTTATTTACAAAAATAAAAAACTCGACTGCGTAAACAGCGAACTAAAAAGATGAAAACAAGTTGCCGCAGGAACGCAGGACATACACACACAAAGCTATTATAAAACATGTACATATTGTATGTAAGGCCTAGCCCTTTTTCTAGTACTGTCGGGTAAAAAGTCGAGAGGTGTCACGATACACTCGGTAGGAACGAAGTTCCTACTGCTGTCTGCCCTTGACAAATTAATTAGGTCATAGAAATAATTAATATGATATCTTAATAACTTAAACGTATTAGATAAAAGTACATATACATATGTTAATGAACGACCTTTGATTATTGAATTATTTCAATTATTCAATTACATATATTCTAACTAGTTTTCAAAAGAGGTTTTATGTTTGCTCAGTCACTCACATTGAGGTATGGACCGTGCCCAGTAGTACGATATAAAGGACCTAAGTTATAAATAGAATTTAAAAACTTATAAATTTTTATAATTGTTAAATAACTGTTTCACTAATAATTAAAAATATAAGTCTAAATATTAACTGATAGTAAAAATAAAGGTGATTTACATTTAGCGACTAACTCTCGCTTCGCCTGGGTTGGTCCCTAGCTTGCTTCTACAACACTACTACTACAAACTACTACAAACTTTTATCCCCATTTTCACCCCCTTATAAGATGATTTCCGAGATAAAAGTATCATATATCCTTCCCAGGGTCTAAAACTATCTTTTTACTAAATTTCATCAAAATCGGTTCAGAGATCCAGAGATTCAACACATACAACCTCACAAACTCACAAATTTTACCTCTTTATAATATTAGTATAGATTAAGAAAATTACAAATATATCTACTTAATTATCATATATACAAAACAAATGTAACCTAGTTATTACTATTTACTTAATAATATATTGTCATTATATATAAGTAAATATTAATGACTATATATAAATAATATATAGTCATTAATATTTACTTAATAATATTTTGGTACAGTGTAATTTCTCCTATAACCAAAGTTATTGTTAGCACTAACAAAATATAAATAAACCGTATTTAACTACGCTAAAATTACACCAAACATCGCACGGTTATCTGCACAAAATTGAACGTTTGGCTTTATAAAATGTACATTGGAAAACGTTGAGTAAATCGCTTGATATCAGCTTTGATAGAACACGTAGTGAAGTTTGTATACATTTAAACGTCTTATAATGTTAAATTGTACTCTACGACATCCATACTATACTAATATTATATATGTGAAAGTGTGTTTGTTTGTTTGCTTGTTTGTCCTTCTTTCACGTCGAAACAGGGTGACGGATTTGCATGATTTTTTATATGTAGGGGAAAGTCGGATGTATTGTACCAGTTTTCAGTTTTTATAAATTATCTCCTTTCTATAAAAACTTACAAAAGTAGAAAATTACATGTAGGTAAGGAGGTATGTCCTGAATCATAACCAGTGGCATTTTATTCCCAGTATTGATTAATTTGCCTTAAATATGCGATTTTCTACAAGCAGTCAAATGGTACAATTCTGAGAACTAGTTGGATATATTGTACCATAGGTATGATGAATTGGACCACTAATATATAAATTTGTTTATGCTGTCTAAAATAGGTGGATTTCAATTAATTATAATCAAAATATATTATTTTAACAATTCGTTCATTTATTTATCAAAGTTTTACAAAATTAAACAATTTTTATTGTATGTAGTAATAAGTAATATCACTATCTTAAATCTAGTTTGCCAATGGCACATAATACTCATATTTTTGAAACGAAAAAATGTATTCTAAAAAATTAAATAATGATTATATATCATATGTAGTAATAAGTAATGCCACGTCTTTATCCTAAGTCTTGTTTTTATTATGACACATAGTTACGAATCAACAAAAACATATTTTCTAAAATTAAACAACTTTCTGAAAGTAAAACAATCGACAAAATACAAACTTAACAAAACAAAATCAAAATGACATTTTTTCCTTTTTTTACAATCATTTAACAAAAAATATAGCATTTGGCTTTTACGTTCTAAAATTAAATTAATATCACAATAAAATTATCTTCTTTTAATGTAATTTAACAAAAAAAAAACTCTTTATAACTTCTAAAATAAAATTAACGTAGCTTCAATTGAAAGTTTCGACTTAGTTTCGACTAAGTAGTTACTCCTTTTCGAATTTTTAATTCATTTGCAAACTTTGCAAACTTTTTTACCGGTGGTAGGACTCTGTCAAGCCTGAGGAGTCCGACTGGATGGGTACCACCCCCTTATCTATTTCTGCCGCCAAGCAACAATGATTGCATTGTTGTGTTCCGGTATGAAGGATAAGGTAGCCAGCGCAATTACAGGCAAGAGGCATATCATCTTAGTCCTCACAGTGATAACGTACCGGCGGTTCTGCATTTTTGTTACTTAAAACCTAAGTGCATGAACCGTAGGTGTTATGGGCGACAGGTACTGTTTTCCATCAGGTGGTCTGTCTGCTCGTTTGTCACTGAATCGCATTAAAAAAAAAACTTTTTTTTTCTAAAACGGCGGATAAGTGTAGGTTTTGGTATCCCATAGGTTTTACATATGTTATTCAAGCTCATATCCTTCCTCTCTAAAGCTAATAATGCTCTTTCGAGATCTTCTGGAGTCCATTTATAATATTTTCTTTTATTAGCCATCTATAAACAATAATATTTTTGCAAGCAAAATAACAGTAGAAGAAAATAGAAATTTAAAAATTAGTCGTTTAAATCGTACCGGTACGTTACAAAGAACTTTTAGTGGTACGATTCAACAAACAACTAGCTGTCAAATTAGAAAAAGTGTTTTTGATAACCTCAAAAATTAGCAACAACACAAACACAGATATTTGTAGTAAATTAAATCTCTGATTCATATTAAAAAAATGATAATTTTTACTCACTATTTATGAAGGATAGATCCTTACGTATGCACTGTAAAATTTCGATCAAAAACAACCGAAATAGAAATTTTTCACTGGATTAAAAATTAACAGCCGCACGCCATTACAAAATGACTTATGACATTTGGCGCTAGTATCGCATATTTTAACATTGCCACTGTAAAAAAATACTGCCGTTTAGAAGAAATCTGGAGGTGGTACGATTCATCCTGCGGTACAATACCTCCGACTCTCCCCTAGATAGTTAGAGGGCTGGAGAGTGACATAGGCTATTTTTTACTGCGGGAGATTATCTCATTTCCAGGAAAGCACCTTATAATACAACTCAAAAAATATGTATGATCAGAATTACTTGAAACTAGGTATTAATACTGTTCAATACAAGCATATTTTAGCATTTTTCGAAATACATCCCATAAGGGGGTAAAATAGAGGATGATAGTTTATATGAAACCTACCTTTTTAGAGTTTTTTTTATAGATTTAGCGCGAGCGAAGCCGCGGGTTCAATTAGTTTTAAGTAAATATCTTATACATACACAGTTGTAGTTAATATCATTCATTAGAAAAATCAGGCAAATGCAAATTAAAAACTGCTTGATGTATTTTCTTCAAAACATAGTCGGTAAAAATATGTTTTAATTTCATTATCACAATTTTTTTACCAGCAGTTCGAGCTTTAGCTGTAGAATTCTTAATCTCCGAGTAAAATTGCTATGACCTACTGACAGTCTGGCATGTCTAAATTATAAGAGCTACTTTTTTGCCTATTGGCTACTAAACCCTAAGAATATTAAAATAGTGATATAAAAATCGGTCAAGTGCGAGTCGAATTCACACACGAAGGGTTCTGTACCATCGTACATACATGTACTTCTTATTAATATAACTTTTATTCTATGTATGTGGTATATTAACTTCAATGATCGATTACGAACGTTAAAAAATGTATCTTGTATTTTTATTTTATATAATTTATGCAACAGAAATACATATTCTGTAAAAATTTCAACTCTCTATCTGTTACGGTTTATGAGTTAGAGCTCTCTGGAAGACAGACAGGCGGACGGAGAGCGGAGGCATAGTAATAGGCACCCTTCGGGTACGGAACCCTAAAAATATAACGTCTTCTATGAATATATTATCCTCCCAAACGATGAAAAAAATACTTTTTTCGACAAAAACAATAGCAAACCTACCTATAGTTTCCGTCCATGAATATCAATATCTAAAGTAATAAAAAACTTTTTCGGTTACACTAATATTATTTTTATATTTCCTTCACAACATTAAAGTTTTCACTTATTTTTGTGAACGACTGTACTTTTCTGAATAAACACGCCCCTCATTGAAGAAGCGTAGTCAGGAAATTTATTGTTATTATTATTTCCACAGACAAAGTGTTCGGGAAGTTGGGTTTTATATCATTTTATGTGTTTTTAGTGTATCTATTGGCTGTTATAAAGATAGGGACAGGGGTATGAGTAAGTTCGAATATAATAATTCAAATAACTTTAGAAGGTGTATTACCTATTTGTAATAGTAAGTAGAGTAAGTAAGTAGTAAATAGTAATAGGTAATACACCTTGTATTACCTATTTGTACTCAATTCGATGGCACGATTTTTTGTTTTCGTTGTGAATAGATTTTATATTTCCTACATAAATTACAAAATAAATTCCAATTCTTGTTAGAAAAATTACTTAAAGTGGATCTCAATAACCTATCCATCTGTAATTTTTCTTACTAGCGATAGGAATTTGAAATAATTTGTATGCAACTTACAGCAAATCAAGCAAGAATTCTTCAGATAGATACGATTTTATATAATAAGTGATTTAGAAGTCCTTTTTATTCAATATTCGTGAATATTGTTAATTTTTTACGTACATATTAAATACTTACTAATAATATTATATATAAAGTTGGACATTGTTCATTATCATTAATCTAGTTAATAGATTCTAGTATGATGATGGGGCCTGAAGGTAGTCAAAAACTCCTTAACTACGCTAAGCTACTGTTAACTTCTACGTTTTAAGTTTATTCATGAAATAAAGCTTTAAGAGCTTTATTTTATTTAGCTTACAAATAAATTTTATTCCTTTAACATAAACCAATCTATTTGAAATAATAAGCTTAGTTTTCACTGAAATATATCAAACGATATTCACGGAAGACTTAATTTTGTTTTTATATAAAATTTCGAATATATTTTCAGGCTTCGTGGTACTAAAAATATAATCGGTGCATTCATTGTGTGCATGTAATCGCATGGAAAAATTCTAATATGTACAGTAAAAAGTTTAATTTGTATGGTTAGAATGTTATCTTTACATTTTAATGGTTATTTTAAGGTTATTATAACAGTATTACGTTGCTTTTATAGTACGTTCACTTTACGTTCCTAAAACTTATACAATAAAGTTCTATAACTTCTATAACTCATGATTCTATTTCCCACGTTTTACTACTATATTTTTCTATGAATGTAACATACGTGTAGGTTTTACAGGTAGTTTATCTACTACAGTTTTTATTTAAAACTAGCGACTTACCCTCGCTTCGCTCGGGTGCCTCCCTAGGTAAGTTTTATTTTTTTTGAGCGGAACCCTAATTCTTTTTCTAAAATAAAAGTAGCCCAAGTTACTCCTTATAATAGCAGCTATCTGCCAATGAAAGTCTCTTTAAAATTGGTCTAGCCGTTTCGAAGATTAGCCGGAACAAACAGACAGACAGACAAAATTTTAAAAATACCGTATAAGTATAAGTACCGTATATAATTCCATATGCATTTAGTATAAAGCTGTTATTTTGACATTACAAACAAACACTTTAATTTTTTATCTATATAGATAAACATCTGTTGCTAGTAAAATGAGCATAAAGGAATACTTAGTTATTTTAACTCAGAATGAACCATTTTTTCTGCAATAGAACAGTCATTAACTTAAAATGAGTTAAAAGCGTAATTTAAGAAGATATATCTTACATACATTATTATAAAATTCTGAGTCAAATCTGTACATTAAATATTTTTGGGATAATCTTATTGAAATAGTCATTATTATGATACAGAGGCCGAATCTATAGTTTTTATAATTTTTGTCTGTCTGTCTGTCTATATGGGAACGCATCACGAGAAAATCACCAGATAGATTTTGATGAAATTTGATATGATGATAGCCGGTTATCTGTGACTTTTTACTGCTGGAAAATATCTAATCTCTGAGAAATCTATACTGCCCATTAGAACATTCCCAGGGTCGAACCCGAGCGGAGCGAGGATGAGTCGCTAGTACAATATAAATTTTTAAGATATCTTACCTTTTAGACATATTTTGTTTCTCTTAAAAGTCAATCGCACATCTTTATGAGCGCGATCGGGTGCCGAAATATTCAACTGCATCGTTACTAGAATTTCTGCACTCCTTGATCCCGTACAAGGTAGCCTTACTCTGTATAAAAATGTAAGTGTAATTAATATACATTTTTACTAATATTACAAATAAAAATATGTTATTAATAGCTTATATGCTTGAAGATGTTGACTGTGATTTGTTCTTTCATAGACAAAAGGAGTTCAAGACGAATTTTAACACAGGTATACCTTTTCACGCTTAATCTGCTGAACCGATTTAGATGATATTTGGTAGGGAGATAGTTTGAAACCCTGGAAAGTATATAGGATAGTTTTTATCCCGAAAGTTATCACTTATGGGGGTGAAAAGAGCGATGACAGTTTGTTTGGGGAATCATTTCTCAAGTAAGGGATATATATACATATATTTTATTTTTAAAGTAGGTATTTACTTTTCTATACCTATGTATGTACATATATATAGTTTATTCTATGCTAACCGTGAAAACGTACCTAGGGACGAACGCGAGCGAAGCGAGCGTAAGTCACTAGTTTAATATATAAATATCTCGCGTCACGGTGTTTGTAGTTGAACTCCTCCGAAACGGCTCGACCGATTTTAATATTTTTTTTGTATATTTGGTAGGTATGAACATAGATCATAAAGTATTTTTTACCCTCCTACCCCTACCCCCCATTTTGAATCTCGATTTTAGTAATTTTGTATGAACAATATATTACATAAAACCAAAGATTTTTTTTTTAGATTGAACGCGGACGTAGCCGCAGGTTCTGCTAATCTAGGTATATAAAGGATTTTTGTGTGATAATTATAAATATAAAGAAAAACACTGAAAGACCTCTTAGATATACCTAATTAAAAAATAAACGATTTTGGGATCAGAAGTAACCTAGAAGTATTTAAAAATTAATTATATTTAAAAATTAATACACTAAGTATACCTTGCATTCTCATAACATTTTAAAACTTAAAATTTCAAACAGTTTTATAAAACTTATGCAGTTAGCTTGTTTAAACAACATTTTTATTTCACTACTAGTATCCAATGGACGAAGCTTCAGTGAAGCTTATCCAAGCTCACAATAACCAGAAAATAAAACTTCAATCAAAGAATAACGAAACTTTTCCCCAAGACGTATCAAGGGAAAAGTTTTGACCTTGAGTCGAACTTACCTAAAAGTCTGCAAAGTAGTAGGCACGTATCCCCGCTCGGATATGTTGACTTGAGGCGGCAGCATGGCGCCTTTACTCTCGTAGTCTATACCCATCACGTACGGCAACTACAAACAACACTTGTATGAATAATTAATAACTCATTTAAAATTGGAAGATGGTATTTCAGTTTAATTAAAATGGGATGCGTGTTAAATTAATATGTTAATTGATTTTCTTCCTATAATTGAAGTACTTTTTAATGATTGTACATTATTTCTGATGTAGTCTTCATCATTTAACAGCTTATATATGAAGTATTTTCCATTAGTTCAGAAACTGACAATTTTGGTACCCATTAAATATAAGAATTTCATGCTATATTTTAGCCACCATAATAAATACATAAATAAATACTAAAATATAAGTATTGGGAATGAAACTTGTCTAGATCACAATGTTAAAAGATATTGTCCCATTTCAAATCATTTATTTTAGCTCTTCTTTACATAACACTATTTGGAATGCCTAAAATAATCAAAACAGTAGACGTGCATATTATAATATCCAATTATTATGTTTTAAGGCCGTAAATGTTAAGAAAAATTATATTTGTCCATGTAATATGTAGAAACTATATATGTGAAGTTGTAGTATTATGGCATTACGGCTTTCAGACTGCACCCATCACGTAGAGCAAGTGCACAGAATTACAAACAACACAGTGAATAATCCTCAACGTGACTGGAACGTTTAGGTATGGAGCTATTTATAGCTATGTCCTTTATGACACAGACTTTTAGATATGCGAGATATTTAATTTAATTTAGTAAAATTGTTTGTTAGATCAAATTAAGTTGAGAAAATGGATGTTTTGCTTTATATTGGTTTTATATAGATGGAAATATCTACATAAGTTTTGATAAATATTTGTTATATGTAATAAATCATACGATTTCTTAATTTTTGGCTACACTTTTCAGGATTGAAGTATACTTTCCGTTCTATACTATTCTTTATTGCATTTGAATGTAATAGAAATAAATATTACAGAATATAATATTGATTAAAAAAAATTGTCTGTAATAATAATCGAAAAAATGCTAATATGTTTAGCTTTTTTTCTAATTTTTCTGTCCATATAACTGTCACTTGTCGATGTAGCTAATATGATCAAATAAATTATGGATACCTCCGTGAGAATCCCTATTATGTTATTTCATGATATCTATAGTTAATATTTATATTTAAGTATTGTTACTGATTCATTAATCATTTCTATGTATATTTATTTAGTGCATAAATACAAGATTTATTTTATTAGAGTATAATTTTAATCGTGCATAAAATAATATTGGAATTCATGCAAGAAAAAATTAAATAATAATGTCTATACGCAATATTTCAACATACTATATATTATATAGGTACTTTTTAACGGTTAGTATGGATATCCCGCGGGAACCGTACATTTTTCTGGGATGAAAAGCAACCTATATGCTATTCCAGACTATAATCTATCTCTGCGCCAAATTTCATCCAGATCCGTTCAGCCGTTCTGGGATAATTAAGTAACAAATATCCATCAATCCAAACTTTCGCATTTATTTAGTAGTAAGATAACATGTTGAATAATATATCGATAGTAAAATAAAAAGCCCTTTCTATACTAAAAGTAATTACTTAAACATGTTTCAAATAAATTAACCAATAAACATTTACGAAATACGCGCAAGAATTTCATTGAAAAACGTCGACTTAATCTGGTCTTTTGTTTCTTAAAATTAAATCGCTTTAGCCAAATTGGAAGTACGGAAACAACATTGGAACAATTAAAGTTGCTATTCGAAATACTGTTGAATGGAAGACTAATTTCATGCTATAGAATGATATTAAACGTTGATTACAGACCGTGTTTGCTTAGAAATAAGTACCATAATCAAGAATAAAATCTGTCTCTTTATGATTAATGTCTGTTTTGAAATTAATAAAATTAGGCGTTTATGAAAATGGCTAACTGTGGGTATTAAACCTACCGTTATTAGCCTTTTCATAAATATCTAATTTCAGTAATTTATTTAAAGGATTATAAATGATCAGAAAATTAAAGATTAGGAGGTGCGAATGGTCCTTCGATGGTATTAGGTATTGAAAAATCATGATATCGTATACTGCAGACTAAAATCTATACAGATAAAATTGAAGTGTCTGTTTGCAATGTCAAAATAACAGCTTTATGCTAAATGCATATTAATTATATACGGTACTTACAAGAAAAATACAATTTTTAAAATTTTTGTCTGTCTGTCTGTTTGTTCCGGCTAATCTCCGAAACGGCTCGACCAATTCTAACGGGACTTTCACTGGCAGATAGCTGATTTGATTGTAAGGAGTAACTTAGGCTACTTTTATTTTAGAAAAAGATTTAGGGTTTCGCTCAAAAAAATTAAAACGTACCTAGGGACCACCGAGCGAAGCGAGGGTAATTCACTAGTTTGAAATATGATTTTTAACTGAACTATTAAATTAAATATATGGCTACATTTTAGGAAAATTGTTAGCATATTCCGTTATTTTAATGTACTTGAAAGAATAATATTTTTAATGATACTCTCACTGAAAATAGTCGATATTTCAACTTCAAAATCGGCTTTTGTTTCTTTTTAATTAATATTTCGAGCATACAATGTAGATATAATAGAAATGGGGTAAATAGGTCGCGAAATAAAAGTAAATGCGTATTTTTTTTTAATATAAAATATTGATGAATGAAATGAAATAATTAAAATATTTTCCACTTTTTGTAATAAATTTTGTAATTTTATGGAAAATAACTTAATGTATTTAAGGGTACATTATGCTATTTACCAATATCAATCAATGGATATACAATACTTATGATGCGAAAACATTTGGGTTAATTATTTGTTAGATGATTTATACTAATATTATAAATATGAATATTTAGATGTTTGGATGTTTGTTACTGAATTACACCAAAACAGCTGAACGGGTCTGGATGGAATTTGGCACAGAGATAGATTATAGTCTGGAATAGAACCTTAAATACTTTTTGTCTCGGAAAAATATACGATTCCCTTGGGATAGATTTGTATTAGTGTTTAAATAAATTTGTGTCTCTTTCCGTTATTACAACAAAAAAACGTAAAATAATGTAAGGATCTACAAATCCTATTAAAAATTAAGTGAATGCAATATTAATGTTTCACTTACCGGTCTTCTCCCAAGAGCCTGCCACATGAACTCTAAGTCAGCTATGTGCGCTGGTACGGGAACTATGAAACCTGTCGCATACGTATTCACGACGCCTTCTCTAACGTAGTACAACTCTGCGTCTAAACCTAAAACAAATAAAATCAGAAGTTTAACAAAACTTTACGCTTTTCAGCAAAAAGAAGACTTTTCGTAATTAAGGGTAGGTTCACGAAGGTAGGGTAAGGTAGGGTATAAACTTCGAATGTAATGAAAAACTAAGTAACGAATTTTAAATTTAATAGTAAAAACACATAAAATCATTCAAGCAGACAGATAATAAACAGATGGTATAATAATATACTTTTCCGTTTCCTTTTTTTGGACACCCCTTCAATGTCAAGCTAACAGCAACTCACAATTTCAAATGCATCCTCTCTAAAAATCACATTATTCTAATTTTTGCAATTGCGTTTATAATTCAAAGAAAAATGAGCTCAAAGGCTGAACAATAGAAGTTAAAGTGCTAAAGCAGAATATTTTGCGTTTTTGACTTAGATTCAGTTGAATGAATGCACCGAACAAATGGTGTTCTTCCCCAGATGCCGGTTCGAGTCCCATGGGACGTAGTGCGTCAAATTATCCAACTAACTCCATTTGCGAAGCCAAAGAGAGCAGCGCTCGGACTAGCAATTTTGGTACTTTAGCATTTTTGCACAACGAGATTACTACGTGAGCTGCTTTAAGAATATCCTATTTGAAAATTCATAGTGTTAAGCTGCAATGAAAATAATAGTTGTATAGTATAAAATCCTTTCTCTATACGTATTTTTAAAATAATCCAGACATAAATCACGAATGCTCTTAAAAGAGATTTTTGAAACATGGTAAAAAAATTAAAACGCACAAAAACAAATCCGTGATACGATCCTTTTAGAGGAGCACTTGTGGAAATATTAGCTGAGTATTGAAATCGCTAGTGGATGAAAAAAAAAATAACTAAAAATTAAAATGGCGGATCATCCAATCAGCGTTCATTTGGAGGCGGCAAAGCGGACGCGACAGTCAAACGGACTGAATATGAAGTGGCACTTTGCACAATTGATGAATCACTACCCCTACTTTGAACATGTACATAAAGCATAAGGGCTGGCGACTTTCAGAGTGACGAATAAAGTCAGGGAATGATGAATAAATAAAAATTTAGGTACAATTTAGCAAATTTCCATCCACAAAATGCATTTCAGTTTTACTCTCAGTACCTAACAACTATTTTGTTATTATTATAAAAAACGTGAAATATAAAAGAAAATCTATCCCACGGAAACCGTAGGTATGTATTCCCGAGATAAAAAGTAGTCTATGTGCTATTTTAAACTATAATCTATCTCTGTGCTAAATTTCATTCGGATCCGTTCAACCATTCTGGTATGATTGAGTAACAAACATCCATCCATTCAAGCTTTCACATTTATATAGTAGTAAGATAGATAACAAACGCCAATTGCCCATTTTAAAGCTTAGAAAAGATGTCATACCATGAAGAATATAAATTTTAAATTTTGTATTGAAATGACAACTTTAATCATTGTCATTGTTATGTCATTTTAATACATTATAAATATACATACTTACATACGTATATTATATCTTTCTCATAATTTCTTTACATTCCCATTCTTAAAGAATGGAAATGTAAAAAAAATGATATCAGAATCTTGTCTAAGCACAGTGAATTGAAATAAATATCCATATTTTTGAAACTAAAAAATCGTTTAATTTTATTACAATTAATTCATAATTAGAGGACTTTAACTGTATGAAGAAGGCAACCCTAAATATAAACAAGCACCCTCTCCTGTGCGTTTAGACAATAGACGTCGGACACCCTAGACACTGTAGCCACTTTGAGCGTCACTGTACGAGTATATCTGTTTGCAATAAACATCTGTTTAAAAGGATAAAAAGCTTTTAAAAAACATATGAATTAAATTGGCTTTTTATTTTGTAAAATTATTATGTCTACATGATGCAAGTAAAACTAAAAAAAGCTTGAAACAGTGGAATAATTAAATTTTTAAAACAAGGCGGAAAGTCCTGTAGTAGGCACTCGACTCTAGAACATAATGTCCTTTTAAGTTCCGTAATTTAACTGTACTTAGTATACTTTGTAAAAATATTGTTTGAAAAATATTATATTTCATACACGTAACACTAAATAAATATTATGTGTAAAGACCTTAGAATAAAGAAATTTATATTATGTAGAACGAAGTCCGCCGAATAAATGACAAAATCAATAATAGTAGCATGATTTGCTATTTATGCTACTATTTTGGATTTTCTTTAAAGTATAAGGGATTTTTTTATATGTATTAGTTAAATTAATATATAGTTTTTGACAATAAAATATCATTAATAAAAATAACATTCTTATGTATTTTTAAGCATTAGTTTCCTCCCCATTGAAAGACATTATTATTATATATTATTATAATAAAATCTGTTACCTACTTTTATTTATTAAAATTTATTTACTTATCACAGTTTTATAAATATAAACACTCATGAGTGGAGTACAAACATTCACGATTATCACACAAATAAATGCCTCCAGCAGGACTCAAACCCGCGACCGCTGGCACAGCGAGTACTGCACACACACAGCAAGTACAACTACAAACTGAGCCAAACGTGTCATCAAGCTTAAATAAGCATCTCAAACAAGATTTATTTACAAGAACATCTCTCCAATTACAAATGTTGGATCTTACACTATATCTGCAGTACATTACTGAAAACAACAGAAATGCTTTGTTTTGTGCATAATTAAGTTTGTTAAACATTCTTTGAAACAATTGTATTCTAATTATATTTATAAATGCTAACGAGCTGATGAACCCTGCGGCGGATCCTTTGTCAAGGCGTGAATGTGTACCTCGTTACAAGATACAATCTGAACTTGTTAATGAGACCGCCCTTATAGTGCATGCTCATAGTTACCCCTGTCGTGCCTTTTGTTCACATTTTTACACTACTAACGACGTGCTTACGCTATCGAGTCGTGTATGGTTGATTTTTGCTAAATTATTCAGTTTATAATGAAGTTGTTATAGTTTAAAAAAATATTTTAATATACACATTCTGAGTTAAACACGAAATGGTGTGAGTATTTTTGCGAGTTTAAGCTGGAAAAGACTGCGACACTACAGACTGTTTGTTTAAAATGGAAAAGCGTTAGTATACTACTTACGTACGTTTTTTTTTCTTTTTTTAATATTCTTTAATTATATATTTTTTTTTATGAGATTCAGTGACAAACGAGCAGACAGACCACCTGATGGAAAGCAGTACCTGTCGCCCATAGCACCTACGATTCATGCACTTAGGTTTTAAGTAACAAAAATGCAGAACCACAGGTGCGTTGTCACTGTCAGGACTAAGATGATATGCCTCTTGCCTGTAATTGCGCTGGCTACCTTATCCTTTCCGAGATTTCCGAGAATTCAATTGTTATCGTACACGCCGGCGTGTATGGGGTCCGCGAGGGGTTATATAAAACAGGGTTAAATTCCTAAAGTTAGTCTCGAAGGTGTAAGTCATAATATTTGGACATACTTCATAAATGTTTCTTAGAAAAGATACTGGTTACACGATGTCTTCTACAATTTCAAACCGATCTTTATGCCATTTTCACATAAATAAGTTATTTCACAATGATCGCGAATAAAATAAATGTAGAAAAAATAACTTTAAAGTGATTTAGAAAATAAGACCTTTTTTTTGTTTATGTGTAATAATAATAGGACACCTAATTAGAGGATGACAGAATATCAATGTTCCATTTGATTAAACCTCGGCGTAACCTACAATTGAGCTAATATTAATTAGGTACGTACTTATTTATAAATATAATATTAAATTTATTAACACTTATTTTGAATATAAATCTTGTATCAAACAGACAATGCGTAAAGTTTATATATTTAGCAATCCATAGAATATATTTGACATGAAACAAAATGTTTCAAATCTCAAATTTAAACATACACGAGATTATAATTAAGAGAGTCAAATAATAATATATTTTACATATATTATGCAGCTATAAAGTCTAGGAAAACTAGAGATATTACGCAGATTTTAAGGGTAGGAGACAGCAAAGTGTCCATAAACGCACCGTAACAGCCAACATCACGCACTCTGGTTTCCGAGTGTAATGAGTCATTATACGTAATTACATAACTGGAGTCCATTGAGCCTGTAATTTGGATCATTTTACTGAGCACTATGGTTACAGGACTTCCGCTTTTAATGTAAATGGAATTTTGATTATAACTTTATTGGTATGTACATATGTATTCAGCTCTTTTTAAATGTCCTACTGCTGGGCAGGGGCTTTCTCTCAAAACAAGGGGGATAAGACCATAGTCCACCACGCTGGCCAAGTTCGGGTTGGCGGACCACGCGTCTTTCGAAAACTTGCTTGCTAGGTTCTCTCAGACTTGCAGAATTTATAAATCGTTCTATAGTAACCACGAAACATGTTCCTGAATTGAATAAGAGCGGTTAGAACCCGGAGCACAAGCAATTTTTTCTATCTTTTCGAGCGATTTGAAATCAATTTAGCCAGGATTTCAATTCATACAGGCAATACTAACAAATATAATGAAAAAATCATATTATTATTTTTTGTAATTGGATCCGATAGATAGGGTAAAAACATCCGATTCAGTACATCGTAGTTTTTAAGTCGGTAAAAAGGTACCGCATTGTCACATCCTAAAATTTATCTATATTAATAATTAATTTACTGGGCCTTCCATGGAAGTCGGTATCGTTTACATGCAACAATATTATTTATAAAAACAATGCAATGTCGCAATAACACGCAATTATTGTTACCGAGAAAATCAAACAATTGTCGTCATTTGATTCAGTCGGATAGTTTAGCATTGACTTAGACAGTTATCTTTTTTCTTTACGAACTTTACTTATAATTCTGACATGCTCAACTGTTACTTATGAAATTCAAAAAATTAAAGAGTGCGTGTATGAATGTGTACACGCGCAAGAAGTAAAACTTCTGTAGGTTATCGGTACTCTTTATGAAATTCAATTTATGTTTTAAATAATTAGGATAGGTGAGATACTAAAAATAATGCATACTAGGTATATTATAAACATATATTTTTAGAATATTATTTAAGGAAAGAATAAAATATTATATGTCACTAGCGACTCACCCTCGCTCCGCTCGGGTTCGTCCATCGTTACTTTTTAGCGTTTATATTATTTCTTAGAGATAACATATTTTTCAGCAATAAAAAATATCCTATATGTTGACCCGGATAACCAGCTATCACCATACCAAATTTTATCAACATCTGTCCAGTGGTTTTCTCGTGATGCGGTAACAGACAGATAGACAGACAGACAAAAATTATAAATACTATAGTTTCGGCTTCTGTATCGATAATAATGTCTATTTCAATAAAAAAAAAAAAAACAAAAAAGTTTTACTTCAAAACTGATGTTGAAAACTATTATTTACTGTTATATTTATAATCCACGACCTTTCAAATGCTAGTTAGTATGAAAATAACATAATATGTATTTTGTATGTATGTATGTGACGAGTGACGACACATTTGGCTCAGCTTGTAGTGACCCTAGTTGCTGTGTCAGCGGTCACGAGTTCGAGTCCCGCTGGGGGCATTCATTTGCGTGATAAGCACGAATGTTTGTACTCAGTCATAGATGTTTATATTTATAATATGTAAGGATATAAAGCTATATATGTGTAGTGTATCAACTATCTGGTATTCATAACACGAGCCACTTAGCTTACCATGGAACTAGATAGTGCTGTGTTAATATCCCAACATATTTATTTGTTTATTTCATGTATGTATGTATGGCTTGTAATATAATTGTGTACATAAACATGTCTTATATATAAACATGTTATATGTTTGGAAAGGGATTTATAAGGTTATACCATGAAAAATATACTTACCTAAAAATAAGCAATTATGTCAATGTTTTCATTATAAATATAATAAATAAATAAATATGTTGGGACATTAACACACAGCACCATCTAGTTCCATGGTAAGCTACGAAGGCTTGTGTTATGGATACTAGATAGTTGATACACTACATATATAACTTTAAATACATACATATTATAAATATAAACATCCATGACTGGAGTACAAACATTCGCGCTCACACAAATGAATGCCCCCAGCGGGACTCGAACCCGCGACCGCTGGCACAGCAAGTACCACTACACACTGAGCCAAACGTGTCGTCAAATTATGTAATACGATATATGTAAATGGCAAATAATAATACAATATTACTTTATCTTATACTAATACAATATTAGTTTTCACTTGCCAGATTTTCAAACGCGAATAAAGCCATTAAATTACCGTTTGTTTTTGTTTGACTATATTTTTGTTTGAGTAGAATGACTATACAAATTTTGCGACCACAAATCTTTGCAAAAGTCATCCCAGACGTCATATACAATCCTATCTTTATGCGGCGTTCAAAGATAAGCCTTTATTGCCTCGCTAGTTTATTCCGCAAACTTTCAGGGACATTTATTAAAATGGCGATAACCATATATTTATTGTTTCATTGTTTGTTACTCACGCGATAATGTTCAGGGCATTTGAATGTACCTTTTATATCTTATCCCTGGAAAGTATAGAAATAATTATACAAAATAGAAATGAAAACAAAACGTTCAAACAAAGAAGAGACGATTATTATATCAGCAAGAGGGAAATAACAGTTGATTTTGTTGATCGAAATACTTTACCTAAACATATAATAAAATTCTGAGTTGAATTTGTACATTAAATAGTTTTTTGGAAAATCCTATCGAAGTATCGATACAGAGGCCGAATCTATAGGTTTTACAATTTTTGTCTGGATATACATCATGAGAAAACTACTGGAGGGATTTTGATGAAATTTGGTATGACGATAGCTGGTTATCCGGGTCAACATAAAGGATACTTTTTACTACGGGAAAATATTTCATCTCTGAGAAATCTATACTAAACGTTAAATTACAGTTAAGTACATTATAAATGCGAAAGTTTGTATGTGTGTATGTCACCTACTCCTACGCGCTAATACTGAATGAATTTGAATGAAATTTTGTGCACAGATAAACTATGACCTTTTCGCCCTTAGGAAATACATTATCGCATACCACCTGCATACAACTGTTTTATCTGTTTCGTTAACTAGCAAATGTTTAATTTGCAATGTCTAAATATTTAATAAACTAATTATGCTAATTACTTTCAAATTACTAAAGATCTTCTTCTTCTGCCTGGCATTTATTAATCCCGGCTATTGTCAGGGTCTTCAAATTACTAAAGATATTATATCAAAATGTCAAAAATAAAACATCTAACTCAACTAATTTATGATGCCTTCCGAACCCAGTTATCGTCACAATAAATTTCAATTTCTTTCTGACCTCATTTTCGGAGATAAATCCTTTATTTTGTACCTTCTTGGAAACTGTAATTGAAAAATACAACCATCCGCTATGTAAGTTGCTACCATTATCCGGTTTTACGGTTGTTATGTTAGATAATATTTCAAATTTCTATGAAATGAATGTTATTTTCTTTCTGTATAAAATTTTCAATGTGGAAGTGTGTTCGTCCGTATTTCACGTAAAGATACAGAAAAGATCGACGTGACTCCAATCAGATCCAAAACGATTGGTAGTTTCGTTGTTAATACTACTATCTTGGGATCACTTAGAATGTTTAACTAAATTTTCATAAGGCACTGGTAGGTAAAGGAGTTGGCCTTAAAATGTATAATATGTCAATGTGTATGTACCTACTACCTAGATATAAGCACTAGATTCAAAGTCATTAACAATCACTTCTACAAAAAAAAACAAAATCATGTTCATCAATAACCAGTCAGTGTCGGACCACGTCATGTATAGTTTTAAGTAAAGCTGGCTCTGAGTAAAAAAAAAAAGTAATCGCCAAGAAAATATATATATATATAAAGGGCACGGGCATTTAAAGCCTGTGGATGTAATGTTACTATAAAAAAAAAAAAAAATATGTCAACTTGAAATTGTAAGTGCCGCGAGATTTATCCAACTCTGCATGAACCTCGAAAACCATTTAAGATATTAAAAAAAATATATGTCTCCATTACATGTAATTAATATGGCATAAATTAACTTGTGATATGAAAATAGTTGATACACTAACTTTGTAGCTTGTAATGAAACCTGTCAAGGGTGCCGGAAGTATGAAACCGACCGACAACTCGTAAATTTAACGTAATATTCATACCGTAGATTTTGTACTTTCTTTTAATTTCTCAAATGACTCAACAGTTTGCAGGTGCTGGTTTTTAACCGAACAATTTTGTTAAGTAATTAGATTTTGCTTAATATCTAAATGAGGAAGCAAAAATGTGTGGTAACGATTTTTAAATTATTTTTTTATTAAATTTATTCGGATTTTATCGCAACTTTTTTTTTGTTCCGGATATTTCATCAACATAATACCTACAATATCTGTAATAAATATAAATAAACAAATACTTATTATTATGGCTATAATTTCAAAATAAAACTGTAATAAACTGTAAAAAACTGTGTTACTTAAAGTTCTAAATATTTGCGTAAATCTAAGAAAGTATTTTATCAACGTCGTTAGTTATAAACGCGTTTAAATTTTCAAAATAATATACTTCATATTTAATTAAAGTATGGGGTTTTATTTCATGTGTCGATTTTAGTAAAACTCTATTTGTTTTAATGCAATTACAATATACTACATTAGATATTATAATACAGAGTATAGAGTAGGTACTATACTGTGGTACTCTGCTTAAAGGCAAAATTTGTCGTACCAGGATGAATATTTATGCGTGCACCTAGGCAAGAATTAAAGCCTTACCTAAGCGAATATCTGTCACATATATGCTAGGTGCACTAGAACTTAGTGTCATGACACCCGATGTGACAAGTGAAATTTATATCAAAAAGATAATCCATATCCATACTAATATTATAAATGTGAAAGTGTGTTTGTTTGTTTACCTTTTTTTTCATGATGTATTTTTTTTTTGTGTGGAGATAGAGGGCTGGAGGGTGACATAGGGTACTTCTTACCGCGGGAGATTATCTCACTTCCATAACTATGTAGTCTATATATATTTCATGCTAACCGTTTAAATGTGCCTAGGGACGAACCCAAGCGAAACTAGGGTGAGTCGACTAGTTTTATATAGGTACTTACATATAATCTATAGTATTGTAATTTAAATATTTACGATTATTTACTCAATTTTACTGTAATTTATGAGATTGGTCAAAATAAATGAACTCGAGGTTGTTATAGAAGATTCCCCTATTCTGTCTCCATCATCACATTAGCCATATTATATCATTAGTTTTTTTTTTTTATAATATATGTATACATAAAAAGTGTTAACCAAATAAGTATATTAAAAATATCTCTTTACCTACATTATGTAAGTTTTTTTACAGCATAAAAAAAAGCCTTCAAACTCTACAAATTACGACAAAAACACATTTTTATTCTCACTAAAACTTTAGAATTTTTCGCTTAAATCCACTTCACGCAGTTGAATCTCTATAGTGTCATAAAAATTAAACTCATTTGAAAAGCACGTATTACAAGGAAACATTAAATTACTTGGTGCACAAAAGCCCGTGGGAAGCGGGGTGTGTTTACGACAAGGGCACCATTAGTCAAATCTTGTGACTGAGCAAAAACATTATTAGAGCAAGCCTTAACGCTACAATTGTTGTCGTGTAACTAAATTTAATGTTGAATCGTTTACTGTATGGAATGTGGCCTGTGGTTCCATTATATAGCAGTACTAGAAAGAAAAAGTAATTAGAGAAGTTTTAATAGGTTTTTCTATAAATGAAAGACATAGTTGATAGCTTTGAATAACTTACTCGTAGCTATACAATATAATTTCATATTCAATGTTGAAAAAAATTAATTTACTGTACAAACTATACATACATATATATGACTAACATTAGCAATATCTTTATAATTGAAATAATTTCTTGATTAGTTTAAATAAATATATCTTTTTAAATTTTTCGACAATCATGAATGCTGTAAAGCATTCGATATATCGGGTACTGGAAATTAAAATAAACTATCGAATATTCGCGTAAAAAAAAGTTTCAATATATTGATTATTTAACATAACATATATTAAATAACAACAAAACACTTTAAATATTCATCATATTACTAATATGAATATGTTTGTTACTTCTCACGGAAACAGCTGGACGGATTTGGATAAAGTATCCTGTATACTCTATGATCAAGAATAACACTTTGCCTACTCTTAAAGTACTACAAGGATCATTTGGCCCTTAGGTGAGATTGACATGAGGGCGTGGGTGTGAAATTAGGGATTTTTTTTAAAAAAAAAAAACTCTTAACCTCTATAACATCACTTCATATTTTGAGATATTTTTATTGAAATAAAAGCGCGAAATAAACAAACATCAACTCGTAACTTCTCTCAAAAGTGACGATTTACAAGATGGCGGTATTAGTTCTAATTTCGACCACGTGCCAAATGATCCTTGTAGCACTGTAGTAATAATAGCCATAATATAAGGTGCCGTTGCCTGTAAATCTATACATATAATGAAATTCTGAGTCGAATCTGTACCTTAAATATTTTTTTGGAAAATCATATTGAAATAGACTTTATTATCGATACAGAGACCAAATCTATAGTTTTTAGATTTTTTGTCTGTCTGTCTGTCTATCTGTCTGTCTGTTACCGCATCACAGAAAAACCATTGAAGGGATTTTGATAAAATTTGGTATGATGATAGCTGGATATCCGGGTCAACATACTTTTTACCGATACAAGATACTTTTTACCGCAGGAGATTATCTCATTTTCACGGGAATACACGCTACAACGCAACCCAAAAAATATTTATGATCAAAATTTCTTGACACTTGGTATTAATACTCTTCAATACAATTAAATAAATACGTGTTTTAGCATTTTTTGAAATTTATCGTATAAGGAGATAAAATAAGGGATGAAAATTTGTATGAAACCTACCTTTTTAAAGTTTTTTTGTTGTAGTTTTAGCATGAGCGAAACCGCGGATTTTGCTAGTAAGATTATAAATATAAAAGGCGCCATTTAAAACGTTTACAAATAACATAAAATATCTTCTTACTATACAATAAAAACTAATCGCACTAGGCGTAACCTAAAATAATTTCCCGATCCCACAAAGGAAAGTCTGTCGTCACATAAACAAACTCGTCGATCGACCTCGGCATTTCTCGAAAAGCAATAATCTCTACATTATACGATATTGATACTCGATATTTCCGCTTAATTTACTAATAAAAGATTTCGGCTTAGGGATAACAATGACATTACATCAGGGTTAAATAGATTTGTACACGCGTACCTTTGACAACAAGTGGCCGAAATAATTACAAGGAAAAATATTATTATCTTCTATTTAATATTACCATATTATCTTCTACATAATAATCATTGTTGAAAATTTGAGGAATCTATATATGAATAGCAGTTACATCTACATAAAAGGATTCTATATAAAAAGTTATATAAAGTGTTTCCAAAAAAAATATTGCTAACACTAAAGCTCATCAACAGCTTCTAAACAAAAAAAAAAGAAAATTGGTTGGCAAAGAGAAGAGAGAATGGTAGGTACTGAACTGTTATGTTTTAGTCTATTTATATATAGATACTAGCGATTCATCCTTGCTTCGCTCGCGTTCATCCCTAGGTGCGTTTTAACAGTTAGCATGGAATAGATGGACTATATATTATACATTTGTAGGTACAAAAAAACAGTTCTGAACTTTTCGATTTTCCAGTTGTTTTTTTATTTTTATTTTTCCCTATTTTAAAAAAACTTATTGATATAAGAGTATATATAGAATGTTCCTAAAACACTTTAGAAAGTACGATAACGGTGTGCAATTAAGTAAATGTAACTTTTTTTCTTTATATAAAAAAAAGGCCAAAAAAGGAGAAATTTTCAAATTAATTATTGGTGTATGTACAATCTACTCCTAACGCACACTATTATATTTATTACTAAATAAATACTATGGATACTAATTCATAAATAAAAATATCATCTCCTTTATTACATCAACATACCATACCATACCATACCATTACATCAACATGTCAGTAATGTTATTCGCATTGCAAACGTATCTAGCATGGTATCAGGAAATCCACAACATTATTTACCATCACTCACTATGTTTATTTTATCTACTTCTGTAATAGTAATCAATAAGTTAATATATTAGAAAGCAGTGGTAGCCCAGTGGTAACGCGCTAAACCGAGTGAAGCGGGTTCAAAGCCAGGGTCTCGCATCTTTAATATTTTCATGTGCGAGTCATTTCTAACATAATTACCAATTGCCTTACGGTGAAGCAAAACATGGTAAGGAAACCTGCATGTCTGAGAGAACCAAAATTTTTTTCGAAAGATATGTGAAGTCCGCCAACCCGCAGTTGGCCAGCGTGGTGGATTACGGCCTGATCCCTCTCGTATTGAAGGGAGGCCCGGGCCCAGCAGTGGGACGTTAAAGAGGGCTGAATACAAGTCAATATATTAACTCTAACAGCAAATTAGTATAGGAAGATGATGTTACTGTAAATTGTCAAATAATACCACTTTAATAATAGTGGAAGACTGTTTTCACAAGCATTTTTCATACAAATCTTTTAAAAAATATTCAGGCGATATATCCATCATGAGTGAGCACTTCGCCCAACTTAAGGGAATACTTTCACGCTCCGATAACAAGGTGCATGTGTAAAGTGTTCACACCTCGTTTCATTTCACCCTATGACGCTTGGATATTATAAAAAGTGGATATTTAAATAATTACAATAGAAATATTTTAATTTAAAAAGAATTCTATCTACTTAACAATATATGAGAATACACTGTGCACTTAAAATAGAAAATTTGATGGGAAAGTAGAGAAATGAGAGACTTCTTCCTTTTCACTAGAATCGAATTTGTTAGATATACTCGTAAATTTGAACTTAGCCGTACCTGGGACTTGCATGATCAATTTGACTTAAAGAATTGTTAAGAATTCTCTTTTTTAAAGAACATTATCACTCTAGTTACATAATTTGTAAATTGATTGTTTTTTTAACTCAGCTCTAGATTCTTCTTCTTCTATTTCACAATGTGTAAATAAAGATAAAAGATAATATTCATACCACTATCATTTACTCTCTACATGACGAGTATAAAACCAAAGTCTCCCCCGTCGGTCAAGCTGATCGATGGACTTCACACGTTTTTCAAAATCTGACCAAGTTCTCTCATTCATGCAGTTTTTCTTGCTATGTTCCTTTACCGTATCACGATATCATAATCACGTTGCCAATAAGATCTCAGAGATCCAAAACGCGGACTTGAACCCGCTTCATTTGGGTTATAGTTATTAAGATATAGATCAGTATGAAATATTTTTTTTTATTAAGAAACTAGTATTGATCATGCTAGTCCGCAAACACTTTTTTAAACATAATTGTATATCCATACTAATCCATACTTCCATACTAATATAATATTATAAATGCGACTCTGTCTGTCTGTCTCCTTTTCACGCTTAATCCGTTGAACCGATTTAGATGATATTTGGCATGGAGATAGTTTGAGACCCTGGGAAGGACATAGGATAGTTTTTATCCCGGAAATCATCAATTAAGGGGGTGAAAAGGGCGATGAAAGTTTGTATGGGGAATCATGTCTCAAGTAAGGGATATACATATATATATATATATATATATATATATATATATATATATATATATATATATATTATAGAAGGTACTTACTTTTCTACACCTATGTATGTACATATATATACATAGTTTATTCTATACTAACCTTGAAAACGTACCTAGGGACGAACGCGAGCGAAGCGAGTGGGAGTCACTAGTTAATAACATACAGTTTTCAAAGTTACGCTTAATATATTATGCATTTTTTCCCCAACATATTTCAATGTGTAGGCTGTACAGATGACCCTGATAGCTCGTAATGTCCCACGAAACGACTCCCAGAGGACAAGGTGAATCCAAAAATGATAAGCTATAAATGCCTTCATTTTCCATTCTAGTGTTTCATTTATTGAACAAATTTTTGCCAGTAAACCTATGGGAGGTATTATCTGTTCTTTTGATTAATGTACAGCCATGAGCTGTTTGTATTTGAATAATGTCGAAATTGTTCATTATGTATTGTTATTTAATGGTTTTCAAAATTCACGTTCAATTTTTATGTTGACACGTTTGGTAATATACGAATTATCTGTTTGAATTAAATTTTACTGCTGATTTTATATTTTCATTTTACTGATAAATATGATAGTTTAGATGTTAATAATATATAACGTTTAGCTCAGAGATGAGATATTTTCCCGCAGTAAGAATTTATTTTTATTCTCTAGTTCCAGTGGGACAAGCATTTGATACAACCGGTGAGAGATCAAACGCATGATTAACAGCTTAACGTATTCTCTGAGGCACGAAGGTGTAACACCGTCAACTTTCCAGCTCCGGGCTGTTACTGAGAATGTCTTCATAGTTAAATCCAATTATAAATATATACATGGCCCGAGCTAGAACTCGAACCCAGGACCTATGGAATCTACAGCCGTACATGCTATTCACTGGACCAATGAAGAAGTAATTACATGTATACTGTTTAGTAAACAAGTTTTGTATGAAGCTACTACAATATTTGTTTTATAATATAATGCATGCATACATATTAAGTACATAATATTTTCTTTTAGATTTTAGTTTGCTTTACCTTTCTTTGCAAAAAACGTTACTAAAGAGAAATCTCGCGTTATAAAAGTTTTGGTATATTACAATACAAGCTTTAGCCTGCAGCTTTGTTTGGTTACTTTTATCTATGTTTGTATATTTTTTACGCTCCTAAGAGTAACCCTGATTAACAAAATATAAAGATAAAAAAGTTATTCAGTTGACTAAGTAAAAAACGAACTGAAAACGGAAGAAGTTCCAAAAATAGTATTATGGAATCGGAGACATACATATATATTTTATTATCTATGCTGTGTGTCTATATACAATAAGGTGCGTAACAATTTTTATCAAATCTAACCGAAATTTTCAGAGATTAGTGCGTTAAAACTAACAAACAAATTCTTCAGCTTTACAATATTAATATATTATGTTGGGACATTAACACACATCACCATCTTCTTCCATGGTAAGCTACGAGGCCTGTGTTACGGATACCAGATAGTTGATACACTACACATATATAATTTTAAATATATACATATTATAAATATAAACACCCATGACTGGAGTACAAACATTCGTGTTCATCACACAAATGAATGCCCCCAGCGGGACTCGAACCCGTGACCGCTGGCAAAGCAAGTAGAGTCACTACAAACTGAGCCAAACGTGTCGTCTTAGATAAATAATTAGAAAAACAACTCAAATCTTCCCTAAAATACAAAATTGAGTGATATTATCAAAATTATATTTTTAGTCTCGTCGCGCTCATAAAAAATGGCTGTCATAACACGAGACGTTACAAATCATAGGGCCATATTGACTAATGAACAAACCTGGAGCCACTCATTTGTTCCACCTCGCCCACTCCGTCATACGTGATGATGAATTACGTAGTTCATATGTCATGGTGTCCAATTAAAAAGCAAGGGAATACGTGCTAAATTGTCAACCGTTATTAAAATTCTCGTATGTCAATTTGTTCGGGTACAGTTAAATATGTTTGGTAACATGATTTGTAAGCGTTCAAATATTGTTAAAAATTTTACTGATATATAATGGATGAGCGTATTAGGTAGATATAGTTCTTACTATCTATTCAGGGTCGGAGGTCACTGGTTCGTTTCTTGGAACGAGCATTTTATATAAAGTACTCGCTCACTTCACTCGCATGTGTTTCTAGTTCACTAACAATAGCTTTTATGTTTCTCTTACTTCGTCGTAGTGGTGGATTTACTTACATATTTTCCATGTATAGGCTATTAAAATGCTTGCCGCCCTGTTAATTCCTAGATTATTTTTACAATAACAATTTGGTTGGAATTACACAAGAAATAGTTTCTGATTATATTTCCCAGCCAACCATTTATGTTCCGAATTCTTACAGTCTTTATGATTTCTGTCAGACGTTGAAAAAAATCTGCCCTAAATTTGCCGCCCTAGGCTTAAACCTCAGCTGGCTGGTAAATCCATCACTGCTTCGTCGTATCGTACGTCGTCTATTGTAAATCCTGTAAATATTCGTATTTACGTACGTTTCAGCCTGAAAGAGTAACAAACATACAAGCTTTCGCATTTGCAACAGTGTGATATTGTTGTATATTTCAATCAGAGAGTTGTGACATACGGGATGAAATCTTTAGCTATTTTTGTTCTGTTACGCCAAAGAAGTATAACTTCTTACGAGCGTACATTAGTACACACACACACTTTTATTGGATGAATCGTACAATCCATGGTCATATATTTATGTGACTGACTGTACATGTTTGTTTCTATACATTGCACTCATGTGTGTAGGACAACTATGAAATACAAATAGTGCAATTAAAGCTACACTAAACCTATTACTATTTCCTTATCTACATTATCAAAAAATAATCGAACATGATTTTGATTGACATTTTTAATAGAGCTACAATGTTTTGTAGTACTAATTTTATATGCATTTAATTGAATGTTACATATACATTTTATCGTTTATATAAGTAGTTGTATAAGAGTCGGGTATGGGGTTTCTAACATGGAACGTAAAATTCAACGTAAAGTTATTATATAACACATTAGAATTTACATATTATTAACTAGCATTGCCCGCGGCTCCGCCTCGTTCAAAAGACCATAAACCAAATTCTTAGGTTTTACATATTAGTATAAGTACTCTTATATTGCAGTTTTTGTATTTTTTAAAAAGTATCCTATATGTGGATAGCCAGCTATTACCATACCAAATTTAATCAAAATCTGTCCAGTAGTTTTCTCGTGATGCGGTAACAGACAGACAGACAAAAATTCTAAAAACTACAGATTCGGCGTCTGTATCGATAATAAAGACTGTATCAATAAGATTTTCCAAAAAATATTTAATGTACATATTCGGCTCAGTTAGAATTTTATTATATGTATAGATTTGTTATTAATACTATTTTTAATTTTTTTACATCAACATACGGAATAATGCACTGATTACTTTTTCATAATTAATTTGATAACGATTAACTTCGTAATTCTTTGCTCTTACTACTATATAAATGCTAATCTTAAGATAGATGTATGTTTGTTACTCAATCACGTCAGAATGACTGAACGGATCTGAATAAAATTTGACACAGATATAGATTATAGTCTGGAATAGCACATATGTTACTTTTTATCCATATCATATAGATATATAGGAATCTATGGGATGGATTTGTTTTTATTTTTCACATTTTCACTAGCGACCAATCCGAGTGAAGCAAGAATGAGCTGCTATATAAGAGTGTAGTTTTTTTATGATAATTTTGTAAAATTACATATGATCTTTACATGGAAAGACAACAAGAACGTTGTAGAATATCCTTTTATAAAGAAATTCCAGAAGATTGAATCTACATTTACATCAATCTACTAAAAAACGGACTATATAGAATACCAAATACTGCCGACAAAAGTCGGCCAACAATAGTTGCGAGTTAGAATAATGTACAAATTAATTTGACCTGAAACGTGATAACATACTCGTACGTATTACTTTCAGTTTTATTGATATTGCCCCCGATAAGGCTTTCTCGGACGTCAGTTCACGCGTCATTACTGTTCAGCAACAAGTGGCGTGTTTCCTGCTAGGAAATGACCTAATAAGACACTTCCTATACTGTAAAACTTATTTATAATATGTACTCAAAGTACATTCTTACAAATTTAGTTTCCATAAAAAATATACTCAAACGATATCACGACCAAAAGCTTTTATAATAAGCATCTATTTTTCTATTTAAGCATTTGAAATCAATCGAATGTGAACTGCTCATTCAGTATATATATATACTGAATGAGTATATTATATATATATATATATATATATATATATATATATATATATATATATATATATATATATATATATATATATATATATATATATATATATATATATATATATAAGAAGTGATTACGCCTGGTCCGTCGTTGTTTTTCTTGCATCTTTCATTCCACCATTTACTATGGCTAGTTTGATAGAAATTGGATGCAGGGAATAAAAATTCCGCATTCCCTGTGTGCATTTACTATTACTATGTGTCCCCACAAGTACGGGGACGCCCCACGCTGGTAGCTCGCGATAAGACTCCACCAAATTGATGTTTGAACTGTCATTAATCCCCGCTCGACAGATGTCTCTTTAGTCTATTATTTTTGACACATTCAAGTACAATTTGTTGATAAAATATTAGTTATATTAATTGCTTTGATAGACGTTTTGTTAGTTTTATTATTAATGTAACTCTTTGTTGGTAGCACATATATTTTTTTGGAATTTTTTGTTCACGACTGACGTTTTGATTTATAGCTAACATAACGACGAGAAAGGCTCCTTTTAAACCATGAATAACTCTAAAAAAGAAAATTTAATTTTATAATAAAAAAAGATTTTTCAGTTTCCCTTAAATAAGTCTTATTTCACTTAAAATATATTTTTTTTATTTTTGCAACATAATATGTTATGTTGTAAAACAACATATGTTGTGTTTCTAGATATGAAAATTTTCCCCCATCGATTTAACCTAAAGTAGAAAAATTGCAAAAGCACAGTTGTCCCGTAAAAGAATTAAAAAGGACTTCGCGTCAATAAAAAACAAGTGAAAAACTAAGAACCTGTAAAATAAATTTGAACTTAGAAAGCGTTTAAATATCGCATACTTTAACAAATTTTTCTTATAACAATAATTTCTAAGTAGTTGTTTTTTAACAGAATCAATAATCTATACAATATTATAAAGAGGAAGATTTTTTTGTTTGTTTGTTTGTACCGAATGAACTCCGAAAATACTAAACTGATATAAATTTAATAAGAAGATAATTTGAGACCCTGAAAAGGACATAGGATAGTTTTCATCTAAGAAATCATCCCTTGAGGGGGTTAGAATTCACAAAACATTTCACCCTAGACCACAGTAAAACCAAACTTATTCATAAAAATGTATAAACCGATACTCTAAGTTTAAATATAATAAAACATTAAAACTATCATATTTACATATAAAACTTCAATCCCAAACATAGTTATAGTTTCCTTTAATATACAGGATATTAGAAGTTTGAAGAATATTCTCTTTGTTGAGACTTATCATGACAAACTAAACTATTGAAAAGCTGTATTATATGTATAGAAATTGTCATTATTAGATATTTTTTCTTTGGAATTGAAGATTATATCTTTATTTCATTTTATTCATTTTATATTAGTTGTCATTCAAGTTTTTTGTGACTTTTCAAAATTAAAATGGGATAACTGTTAATTTTATGTCCGTAAATAATAAATTTGTGTGTGTATATTGTCACTCCTTCATGTTGAAAATGCTAGACTATTTTGAATGAAGTAGGTATTGTGCAGAGCCTGTTACGTCAGGATATCTACCTATGACCTGAACTAACAGACAGAATCCATCTTTACTAATATTATAAAGAGGCAGAGTTTGTTTGCGTGTTTGAACGCGATAATCTCAGGAACTACTAATCCGATTTGGAAAATTATTTTTGCATTAGGTAGCCCGTTTATTGAGGAAGGCTATAGGCTATATATCATCCTGCTACTACCCTAGGGATTAGAGCAGTAATCATAAATTCCAACAAATCGGGCAGACTTCCATACAACATTGTAAAACTTATGTTTATAATACAACCGCGGGTGAAACCGCGAAGAACAGCTAGCTAATAATAAACTTTGCCAAAAGGACGTACTGATTATATCTATATAAAATAAAATTACAAATACACCTCATATTTCAAAGTGTACATATTATACTAAAGTTAAAGCAGCATTTCCACTTAATTTGTGTTTACTTTAAACTTTAGCACATCCCACTTAATATTTGATTTGAAATGAAAAAAACACACTGTTCAAACGAATTATATCAACTTTTCCATTTCTGAGTATCATTTATCAAAACCCTACTTTACAATCTAGTATGCATTGCGCCGTGGTAAGTTTCTTTTATCTCTAATAAGATCCCAATTCGAATGTCGCGGGCTCCCTAAAGTAATAAACTACTAGTGCACAGTACCTCTATCTCCATTGTTTATTGCGACACGTCTTAGATGATAGATGCTACTATAAAAGTTACTACCTGCGATGGCTAAAAGTTGAATTCCTTTGTTAAAACTTCCTATCACAAGCCAATGTATCTTAAAAGTTTAAGAGTTATTTTTGTGAAGCTTACGTTTATTCTTGACTTATTGTAATAGCTTTTTTTAAATAAAGATGTGGATTTAGTAAAATTTAACAAAGATCGTTATATTTCACGTTAATTTCTAAAATATCTTATTGGTTAACTATAACTATTTAAAGAACATTTTATAAGTTAAAATATCATTGAAATTTATACATATAATAAAATTTGAGTAAAACTATCAGTGGGGGTCTTTATTAACGCAATAGAAACCAAAACAATGATTTTTAAAATTTTTGTCTGTTTGTCTGTGCGTTTGTGCGCACTAATCTCAGAAACGGCTTAACCGATTTGGGTCCGGTTATCACTGATGTATTGTGGTAAGCTTCACTTAATATTAAGTATTTGTTTTATTTCGATCGGTTCGTAAATAAAAAAGTTACGTCAATTTAAAAATCACATCAAACGCTTATTGAAAAAAAATGCTATAAAATACTGTTCAATTGATTTAGCTGAAACTTTGGTTACCTATATAATATAAATAGTAAAACGATGATGATTGAAAGTTCGGCGCAAAAAAATTAAAAACCATGAAATTCTAAACAAACTCCGCGACCTAGAGGCGCACCCGAGCGAGGCGAGGGTAAATCGCTAGTGTATATTATAGTTATATATCTCATCAAGAAAATTTTAATAAAAGCAGTTCACCAAATTTCAAAATAAGCCCATTCGCTTAGATGAAAATATCAACATGCTTAAGGGTAAAAAGTATATATATTTTATTTAGTATTTTCGTATCGTAACATTGGAAACACGCTCAATTGCGTATAGGAAATACGTCGAATTTGTAGAACAAACATAAATGGTTGAGGGTAGATCGGGGGTAGATAATTACATTTTTTTGATCTTCAAGAACGGGGGATGACGTCAGGACCATGCTATTGTGCTGTAGGTGTTTTGATAGTGTCAAAGATAATAGAGTATACTAAAAAACAGATAATATTTATTAATATTTACTGTTTTCTCTCTCTCTCTCTCTCTCTCTCTCTTAGTATATTTTTCGACTTAAAATATGTCAATGAACATTAAATATTATGAAGCTAACGGTCATTTAAGTACGTTTTAAGACTCACAGTTTTCTAGTACATTGTTTTGATGTATCTTAAGGTTTAGCCAGCGTCAGCCATGGAAATTTCTTAGGGCGACTCGATAGAACCATTTATTGTGTTTTGCCGTGGGAACAAGACTTTGTCTGTAGTAAAAGGTATCCTAAATGTTGACTTGAGTAATAAGTTATCACTACACAAAATTTAGCTAAAATTGGTTATTAATTATTGTATAGCAATTAAAAGAAATCTTTATAAAACTAAAGCAAGGGAAATAATTAAAAACCCTGTTTTTTTTTTTAAATCTCCGTAACATCGTCTTTAAAATTGAGTTGGAAAATCCTCGTCAGTATATAGTTACAGATATGCACTTCAGCTTGTATGAGTGAATTAGATAAAGTCCTGTTTTTTGGCAGATACCATCTTTCTCTTATACGCTGACGTAATGCGTATTGGTTCTCAGTGATGAATCAGTAATGGCCCGCACAAATATCACGTTCTGCTAAAACCATACCTATGACAATCATCCCATAAACCTATACTACTCGCCAATAGCAATCCTCTTAGATCATTAGTTTTTATGAATCATATTTATAATATATACATAATACTATGTATATGAAAAAGATCTTTTATGATTTAAAAAAGAATAGATTCAATCTCAATACAATTATTCTAGTAAATTAATACACTCAATGATAATAAAGGGACTCTAATTTAGGAGAACAAATTATCGTAAATAACTCATACGCAATAAAACATTATTTATGCTGTATAAACTACAAATGGTCGTAAATCTATTGATAAACTGTTTGGGTAAACATATATAAATAGTACCGGCGTGCATAAGCTCTTGAAATAATAGACAATTGTGTTTAAATATTTCAGGGAATTACATCGATGTTAGCTTTTATTTGTATTGAAATGTTGAAAATCTTTATTACTAGCGACTCACCCTTGCGTCGCTCGGGTTCGCCCCTAGCTTGTTTTCCAATAGAAACTGTCATCTCTATTTTCACCCCCTTAAGGGATGATTTCTGGGATTAATATCCTATGTCCTTCCCAGGATCTCAAACTATCTTCTTACCAAATTTCATCTAAATCAGTTCAGTATATCCACAGATTACCCCCTACAACCTCACAAACTGACAAACTTTACCTCTTTATAATATTATATTTATTATTAAAGAAGGTAAAATAATAAAAAAAACGTATGAAAACGACACATATACATATAATGTATATATAGGTATATATTACAGCCACGCTTCTTTATCGAGACTATGTGAAATATATTTTTTATATCTATGCTGACTTCATTATAAAAAATAAATAACTGATTTCCTCTAATCAGACTTTTAGTCTTAGGTTTCTATGATCTATGAATTAAATAATTATTATATATTTTTCAGGACTTTAGTATTAAAGTGTGTTTGCTGTTGAATAATCTTAAAATAAAACATTTGATAAATATCAAATATTAATAAGTATGCTTTAAATAATATTCTTTAACTGTCAAAAACAGGAAAAGAGGCAGTTAAATGCAGGTTATAATTCAAAAAAGTTACTGTAAATTTGCACTTACCTAACAATTTCATGACTTCAGCCTGGCTAATGAGCACGTTGAGATGGCCCGTTGCCAGGGGCAACGTGAGCCAGACCGCCCAAGCGATAACGAGTCTTTTGAACGCCATTACAGATATATCACTCTAATAATTTCAGTTTCACTTTTGAATACATTTTAACACTGTCCACGTTACAGCAAAATTACGTAGTATCCATTTTATTCAATCAAATAAATTAATTTATATAATATAAATACTTCAAAATAACTAAATCATAATTAAATTAAGCCTTTGAACTAAAGCAATAGTTAAGGAAATAAGAAACGTATCAAACAGTAGCGAATGTACGTATGTAACAATCGGAATCGTAATAGTTCAGTTTCAGTGGTACACAATTGCGTAGGGCGTCCGTCCGCGCCGCACTGCCGTGCCGTATACCGTGAGCCAACAAGTTACTCACAGACATGCGCGTTTAACCCCTAGCAAAGTGTCGTATGCAATGGACCACTATTAACACTAGAGATACAATTTTTATATATATACTTATGGTATCAAATGTTAGATTACATATAATATTATAGTAATATTAGAAAATTATATATTATTAAAAAATAAAAATATTTAACAATCGTAATTGAAAAAATTGGTAAAGTGCGAATTGTTCTTCCTTGAACGGATACGTTTATAAGGGAAATACAAAAACTTAGGGGTTTCTGTATAGCTCTATATTCCAAAAAAATTATCAAATTTTATATTATAGTTTTTGATATAAAATGTAGGAAAAGGCGAACTAATGCCATTATTCAGATCGCATAATTTTTACTTTAATATCCTTTAAAATATGCTTTTTCAATTTATGTATTCATATTTCCTAAAACCTATTACTTAAAACCTTTAGTTTGTTAGCTTCCTAAAACAAGCCCCATAATCATAATTCACATTTTTACACCGTACGATGTCATTTTTACTAAGCTACTTTATTCTATCTAATATTACTCCGTACTTGTAAATAAAACAATATAAAGTAATTAAACGAATTAAAGAAGTTTATGTTCTATAAAATGTCTATAGAGTAACAGAAATTTATATATATATATATATATATATATATATATATATATATATATATATCGTCGTCGTCTCAGCCGAAACACGTCCACTGTTGGACATAGGCCTACCCCAAATATATATGTATATATATTTGTAAAACATGTAGGTACCTATCTCTCCGACTGCATATCCCTATGTCTCTTCGTCAACTTGTTCTCATCTAGTTTAGTTACGTAGTCGGTCTTTTTTTATTTTTGAAAATTACTTTTTTATTTGCAGGTTTTTAGTTTTGGTCAGTTAGACATTTTTAGTTCTATTTAACAATTTCTTTTCCTAAATTACCTTTCAAAGTTGTATATATTTTTTTAATAGCCTCTGAAAAAACTGCATTTTGATACCTCACTTGATTGATTCAGACGAAAAAAAATTTTTCAATACACAAAAATTGGCACCTTAGATCCGCCATTTTAATTTTTAATGACGTCTATATAGTCTATGACACTCGCGTTATCAAGGCAAGTCGAATGACGCATGAATCATCATACATAAGTACATACAGGTCATACGCATAACCCTCCTTTGGGCTTCGCCGCAGTAGGGTAAAAACAATGATTGTATATGCTTAAAAATAGGTTTATTTTTTAAATAATAAAGTAAATTACAGGAGATTGTAGGAAAACATAATATTTGTCAAAGAAACAAATCAGTCATGTATTGAAGTCTTTGAAAGAAGCGAAAATGGTGTAAAAATTGAAAGGCTTTGAACACTCCCGAAGGGAATTAATTGAGTTTGTCTCTAGAGAGCGGTGTTTCCGCTTTGCATTAGGCCCTTTCGCGTATCGTTAATACAATTATTTTCTCTTTTGCTAAAAGATATACCTACATCAAATAAAATTAACTATCTTAATTATACATTTTTTCAAAGTTTATTTACCTTTTTTTCGATATTTTTTTTAATTGTTAGACTTGACCTGCATGGTGTAGTTTTACTGGCATGGTGTAGTTTTCTTTTGGGTAAAATATCCGGTGAAAAATGACGAAAGTGTCAAAATAATAAAATTGTGCTAAACTTAAATGTAAACTTTATTGAAATGTTATTATTTGTAGATAATACGTACAAAATTTAACTGTATTATATCATATAGACCTTCTATTATAGGAACTTAATAAACAAAGTATTTTGGCGTTTACATTCTTCTCTTTACCAATAAGCATAATTGTTATTTATAAATTTATTTAAAACTAGCGACTAACCCTCGTTCCGCTCAGGTTCGTCCCTGCTTACGTTTTAAAGAGTAGTATAGATTTCTCATAGATGAGATATTTTGCCGCAGTAAAAAGTATCCTATATGTTGACCCGGATAACCAGCTATCATCATACCAAATTTCATCAAAATCCTTCCAGTGGTTTTTACGTGATGCGGTAACAGACAGATAGACAGACAGACAAAAATTCTAAAAACTCTATATTCGCCCTCTGTATCGATAATAATGTCTATTTCAATAAGATTTTCCAAAAAATATTTAATGTACAGATTCGGCTTAGTTACAATTTTATTATATCTATAGATTTAGCGTTTCAACGTACGAGTATATATACCACATAGCTACTAAACAAAAGGAAATAGGTTGGCAAACAGGAAAAATATTACTGAACTGTTTGGTCTTTGCCTGGTCATATATAGATCATATCATAAGATAATGTAATCTGATCATGTTAGTTAAACAATTTAAGGGGATGGTGACAAATTAAAAAAAGGACGTTTTTAGACATGACCCGGACCTTGACTAGGATTCAAACCCGTTTACTCCTGGTATTTTTCTGACAACAGTGGACCGTGGGAGCAACCCCGTGGCTGTGTGGTCTGCTTCGGCAGACCTGCCGTCGGGGCGTCGTGGTTGAGTGCGTAAACGATCCTACGATGACCCATTAAGATGAAGGAGGTTGCGTTGGGTTTTACTGGGTAATACTGACTTTTCTAGCCAGTGAGTGCCACATAACCACCTGTATGTATACAGGTAGTATGCGTAAATAAATTTTTCCAACTATAAAAAAAAAGGAACAAGCCCGTGACGTCTAATTATAGTACGCTATATCTACATATAAAATATATATTTACATTAAATACAAGGAAGTCTTAGTTAATTCCTAACTAACTACAAACATAGTAATCCTAAGCCAATAATAACAAAACTCTAAGGAAACATATTTTCATTTCCCTAATACATCAAACAAGTTTACCAGCTAGATTACCCGCCTGTAGAGAATGTATAAATAATCAAGCTATGGCACTGATGGATGAACTAGCTTAATATACAGGAATTTGCCGTTTCATTATACACTTTAGGCAAAACAACAAGTGGAACTCGGAGTTAATGAAAGAGAAGAAAATCGATACATTCTTGTGCCTTATAAATAAGCGCTATGTATTTTTATTTTATTTAAGATAGTAATAGCCTTTATAAGTTTAAATTATTCTTTTTACCCGACTGCGGCGAAACTCGAAGGACCTATATGTATGTACATATGTATGTCCGATTCTATGTTCCCTCGTAATAACTAAATGGCTTAACTGATTTTGATGTTCCTTCGTCAACTTGTTCTCTGTTTTTTAGTTCGATTTTTATTTATTTTTATCGATCTGATTGATGAGGCCAGAGGCTTTATAATGGCTACTACGAAGACCTAAGTTACGACCTACGAAGACTTAAGTTTAGGCTTTTTTTTGTGAAGAGTCCCATATATTAAATTAGCAGGTTAAAGCTTAAGTTTTTTTAGTTTTTTTAAACTATACTTATTTTCATCAAACTTATTTCTTTAACAATTATGACAATATCCAAGCACTAAAATGTGATTTCTATTAAACAAATCACATTAATTCGTTAAAGGGTTGCTGCGTTAAGAAAGACAAACTAACAAATACAATAATTGAAATAAGTAAAAGTTGGAGTAGTCAATTTTGATAACAAAACGACATAATTATGAATTCCTACTTAAGCCAATTAATAATTAAAACAAGTAGGTATATCGTATTCAACGCATACTAAGTGGCGTAAAGACACTTATTAAAATATTTGAAATTGTATAATTATCTCGATTTTTATAATGTTCCCTTTTTTTAAACATCTTGGTTTTCGTCAACCTGCACTTAGCTAGCGTGGTGGGCTATGGCCTGATCCTCCTCGCATTGAAGGGAGGACCCAGCCCAGCAGAGGAATGTTAGAAAAGAGCTAAATACATTTTTTTTAAAACTACTATATGTAATATAGTTTTATAGAATATCATACTTTTATATCAATAACATTTAATATCTATACATATAATAAAATTGTAACGAAGCCGAATCTGTACATTATTTATTTTTTAGAAAATCTTGTTGAAATAGACTTTATTATCGACACAGAAGCCACATCTATAGTTTTTAATTTTGTCTTTTGTCTGGTTGTCTGTCTGTCTGTCTGTCAGTTACCGCATCATAGGAAAACCATTGGACAGATTTTAATGAAATTTGGTACAATGATAGCTGGTTATATGGGTCAACATATAGGATACATTTTACTGCAGGAAAATATCTCATCTCTGAGCTAAGCGTTAAACCATAACTAGGGACGAACCCGAGCGGAGCGAGGGTGAGTTGCGTTGAGAAGTGAGTGAGTTGCGTTGCGTTGAGGAAAATATCTCATGTCTGAGCTAAGCGTTAAACCATAACTAGGGACGAACCCGAGCGGAGCGAGGGTGAGTTGCGTTGAGAAGTGAGTGAGTTGCGTTGCGTTGAGGAAAATATCTCATCTCTGAGCTAAGCGTTAAACCATAACTAGGGACGAACCCGAGCGGAGCGAGGGTGAGTTGCGTTGAGAAGTGAGTGAGTTGCGTTGCGTTGAGGAAAATATCTCATGTCTGAGCTAAGCGTTAAACCATAACTAGGGACGAACCCGAGCGGAGCGAGGGTGAGTTGCGTTGAGAAGTGAGTGAGTTGCGTTGCGTTGAGGAAAATATCTCATCTCTGAGCTAAGCGTTAAACCATAACTAGGGACGAACCCGAGCGGAGCGAGGGTGAGTTGCGTTGAGAAGTGAGTGAGTTGCGTTGCGTTGAGGAAAATATCTCATCTCTGAGCTAAGTGTTAAACCATAACTAGGGACGAACCCGAGCGGAGCGAGGGTGAGTTGCTAGTTATTTAATAAAAAAAAATTATTCACAAAGAATAAACAGTGAAGGAGAGTATATATAGTAAACAAATATATACCGTAAGTCCATACCAGCTACCCTGCGAATGGGACACCATAGTGGATCAATATTCATAATTAAGGGAATACGACGTATCTAATTATAAAATTTAATTCAAATTTTGAAACGTTTACGCATAAACGCTTCTCTCGACATCAAATAGTACTGTTTTATTCATGTTATTTCTACATGTTTCGAACACTCGTGCAATTCATATTGAATTCAAGTCTCATAAACATAATTACTACCATATTTTGTATTATGTATATCCGCTACGGATGCACCTACGGATAGGGTGACTAAATACATGGGGTTTATGGTATGTCCATACTTATCGTTGCTTTATTAGCAATATTTTTTTTATGCATGCTGTTCAATATAATTTTTATTTTTATTTTAACTTGTTATTCTAATAATACTAAATTTAAAAATAGTTACATAGTTTTCCAATTTTATCTCATTTTTGAGTAAATCATACATTATGATAAGTATTTTAATAGAACTTGTTAATCCACAAACTTTTTAAAAATTAAAAAAGGAAAACCATGAGTAAATTAATCTTTGATGACACTGAAACCTTTATTTAAACAGTTATGCAAAAAAATGTCAATTTACAACTTTATATAAATGAATATCCTATTAAAATAAGAACAAATTCAAATAAAGTTTATTAGAAGAAAATCGATAATTATGGTCACCCTACTTACGCTTTAAAGCGCGCTCTGACGGAAAATTGTAGAAACTCACACGAGCGTGGAGTATGCACGTCGCGCGTCGTCGCAAACTTTCCACTTGCTTATTTTTTTATTTCTCAAAAAGGAACGTCTATTGAATAATGAAGTTGTGACGCTGAGTTTCGCGCTCGACTGCCTGAGATTTTTTTTTAAAAAAATTCAAATAGTTATTTTTATTGTCCACTATATTTTTCGAAGCGTAATTTTATTATTTAATTTCACTTTGTCGGGTGTTCCTTTAAAAAAATATATAAACTGAGTTTGTTCAAGTTAGTGTCCAAAGGAGTTTGTTTATAAGTTAATTTTTACATGTTTTAATTATATTCTGTTTTTATAAAAAAAAAATATTTAAAATAAGTAAATGCAAGGATTCTTATTATGATTTAAAGTAAAATTCAACTCATAGGAAAATCGATCCTGGAACCTGTTGCACTTTAGTTAATGCTATTTAAATTTATAAATACCACATTGTAACACTATAGCAAGACTGTACGATGGAATAAGCAAGAACAATTAAATAAAGCCGAATGTAGTGGATGACAGTGTATGCGTGTTTCCTATATTTCATATTTTTTTGCATATAAGTAAAATGCTATTAAATCTAGGTTTTATACAGACTATTAAAATATTAATAAATAAAGAACATATTTGTATATTTCATTATGAGTCATATTCAGTTACAAGTACCCTTCTACGGCTTCACTGGGCTGCTTTTTCAATACGACATCTAAAAATAACGTTCCTCACATATAATTTGCTGTCTTTTCAGTTGTTAAGGGCTTGAATTCCAATAAATCATATTTAATAATAATCTATGCCACTGTAAGAACAGACTATCAAAATGTTACCCCATTAACTCTAGGAATTTTGGTTAAACAGTTTAGCTTAGTTAAACAAACACGTTACCGACGTGTTGTGTTTATCAAAATCGGGCCAGTAAAATAATTTTTTTTGTATTTTTATGTGTGTGTATGTTTGCTACACTTTAATATGGTTGCCACTTGCTAATATGGTGAAGGAAGACATCTTAAGAAAACATGCATATCTGATAGAACTTAGTTTTCGAAAGACGTGTGAAGTTGGCCAGTGTGGTGAAGTCTAACCTGGTCCTCCTTGCATTGAGACAAAGCCCATTCATTTCATAATTTTAAATCAATAGTAAGTCAGTAAACTAATCTTACTAATATTATAAATGTGAAAGTTTAGGTGCTTGGATGTTTGGATAGATGTTTGTTACTCAATTACGCCAGAACGGCTGAAAGGATCTGGATGAAATTTGGCACAAAAATAGATTATACTCTGGAATAGCACAAAGGTTACTTTTTATCCCGGAAAAATGTACGGTTCCCGTGGGATAGATTTGTTTTTTTTTTCTAGAAGCAAACACGAGCGAAGCGATGTTGAGCCGCCAATATTATTATAAATTGGCACACATAGACCATGTTCTGGACTAACAGGAGGATTACTGGCAGTAAAACATTTCTTTGAATAACCACTCAACTCAATTATTTAAGTTTAAATTATTAATAGATGACTAAAAATGTAGAAATGCAAAATATTTCATGCACACATAAAAAGTTAAAAAAATAGTCATGTATAAAAAAATTTTACAAATCTGAAAAAGTTGTACAAAATGTCAAAAAATATATACTACATATTTCATCTTTAGAACCTTAATACTTTTATACTTTTTATTTATTGTCAATGTCCACGTACAAGCAATGTCCGTATGAACAAAACGAGCCGCAAGCCGGGCAATTTGCTTTGCAAGCGTTATATTGTACAATATTGAGCTTGTACCAATTTTTTGCAGCCTGCCTTTTAATAAACGCTTATTTATAGCTGGCTTTCAGCACTTATGCATGTGTACTGGGCATATTACGTTTATTGTCGTTTTGAGATCAAAATTATCGTTTTATTGTTGTAAGAGATTATTAAGTTACATATCTTTTAATGGCCGTGTTATGACGTGGCTAAGTTATATGTAAGTTATGTATGTAAAGACCGAAGTTTGACTGTATTAAATTACTTTTACTATATAATATCAGTGGCAGTGGTAGCCCAGTAGTAACGCGCTCGCTTGGGAAACCGAGTGAAGCGGGTTCAAATCCCAGGTCTCGCACCTCTGATATTTTCATGTGCGAATCATTTCTAACTTGATTACCACTTGCCTTACGGTGAAGGAAACATCGTGAGGAAACCTGCATATCTGAGAGAACCTAGCAAGTTTTCGAAAGACATGTGAAATCCGCCAACCCGCACTTGGCCAGCGTGGTGGACTATGGCCTGATTCCCCTCGTACTGAAGTGAGGTCCGTGCCCAGCAGTGGGACGTTAAAAAAGGGCTGAAAACAAACAACAACAACAACAAAAACAACATATAATATCAAATGTGTGGACTCAAATGGCAGTTCAAAAAGTTAAAATTTGTATTATGAATCTTTATGTTATACATAGAATAGAATATTTCGCATATTTTTTTTTCAGATTTCTATTCCTCACCGATTATAATATGACATCTTTTTTAACATGAAGAATATTTGTCATATTTTCTGTACGTGTAATAGAATTATAACTAAGCCGAATCTGTACATTAAATATTTTTTGGACAATCTTATTGAAATAGATATTATTATCGATACAGACGCCGAATCTATAGTATATAAATTTTTTTTCTTGTAGGTGACCGCATCACGGAAAAACTACTAGAGGGATTTAGATGAAATTTGGTATGATGATAGCTGGTTATTTGGGTCAACATATAGGATACTTTTTACTATAGGAAAAATCTCGAGCGAAGCGAGGGTGAGTCGCTAGTATTTAATATTTACCTATCTACATTTTAGTTTACACTGAAATCATACTGTATCAAAACTTAAGTACTATATTATACTTATAAAAAATAATGCTCAACAACTTTCCTGGCACGTGGCTATTTTTGCTAATGGTTATCCATAGCTTTGCTTAGGCGGTTTACTTAGCTTACGTAAACATCTACCAATATCCGATCCTTGTAACAATAAAGAGTGAAGTTATTATTGACAGATTTATTCCGACAGATATTATAGCCTTAAGTGTTTTCGATGGTATTTTTATTCACTACTGCTTATGATTATTTTGAGATAATTTTAAGAATAAATGTTAGTGTTACTCGTAATATAGGTACTTTCTCGTTTTAGAAAGTTATTTTTTAACCGAAATATGGATGGATAAGTTCAAAGAAATGCGACAATTATCTAATGGGTCATGGTGGATATTTTAAAAATTAACTGAAATTGCAAATCGTAAATTATGCCGATATAAAAAAAGTGTTTTATTTTGAAGAGAACACTTTTTTTGCGGATTTACTTTGATTTTTGGTTCTCCACGTATCGAATGCTTTACAGCAATTGTTCATAGAAAAGACTTAGGTTTTAGATATCTCAAAGGTATATAAAATAAATAAAAATCTATAATTACACATATAAGTATCAAGTTGTTAGAGACAGGGCCTACACTCAAAATTATGAAGTGATTTAAAAAAATATGAAAATAGCACCAAAATACCTTATAACATTTGTTAATTTTACATATATTAATTGCTTAATATTTTGATTTTAAATTATCAAACCTTTATATATAGATTCATATTATGAACTTAAGTAATTCTACTTATAATACATTTACCATCCAGATGCCTCTAGTTATTCCACTCTGTTCATATTGCAGTTCAAATACATTATCTCATATTTCAGCAGTCCGGGTAAATATTGGTGAAAGCCCTAAATCTCTACCGAGTACTTTGCCCGGATGGAATTACGCGGCCAAATAAACGGATATCCGTATGCCAGACCATCAGGCGGTTACGAAGGTTTTAAGCATTCAGACATGAGAGTTCCTGTTTGTTTTGAAAATATATGAATTTTCTCTTTTATAGTGTCTAAATGGGTTGCTAACTGCTGCCTACGTGTTTGTCTATACGTATTTTTTATGAGGTAAGTGATTACATTGAAACAGTTATTTAATATAAATAAATGGACACAGCTGTATAATAATTATTTTTATACATAACAAGCGACTCACCCTCGCTTCGCCCAGGTTCGTCCCTAGGTACGTTTTAACGGTTAATGATTCCCATTAAGCCAGCTGTTTTTTTGAGTTTTCCGTATTGTTTTTTTGTATTTAAACTAACGAACAGCGATTGATTTATATATATATATATATATATATATATATATATATATATATATATATATATATATATATATATATATATATATATATTATACTTAACGCTTAGTAGTATTATATATAGACACAAGGACATGGAGGAATGGCAATTATCGATCATGTTTTATTAAATAGATTTTCCTATATATGTTTATGATTATATTTTTGTTATTTCTTTAAGCTGAAACGGCTGGATAGATTTGGAATAAATTTAGTACGCAAAATATACAGTATGACCTGGACTAGCATATACATATATAGACTGTAAGGTACCTAGGGACTCACCTGACCAAAGCGATGATACTTATCCTACCGATATGTTCGAAATAAATCTTTCAAACTTAAAAAATACTAGGGTTGCTGGAAGAAATCTCTTAAAGAGATAAGTTATCCTTTGTCGACATTCTGTTACTCTATTTTGTGTGACATATATTTTATGGTACATAAATAAAAAAAAGAAAAAAAAAATACTTAATGTATTTCATATATTTACGACACGTTTAGCTTAGTTTGTAGTGACCCTACTTGCTGTGCCAGCGGTCGAGGGTTCGATTCCCGCTGGGGCCATTCATTTGTGTGATGAGCACTAATGCTTGTACTTCAGTCATTGGTGTTTATATTTATAATATGTTCGTATTTAAAGTTATATATGTATATATGTGTAGTGTATCAACTATCTGGTATCCATAACACAGGCCTCGTAACACGGAACTAGATGGTGCTGTGTGTTTATGTTCCAACATATTTATTTACATATTTTTTTATTTATTATTTTACTTAACTTTGTATTATTTGTATTTATCAATAATATCGACTATATAATAAAGTTGTAAAGTTCATGAGCGTGTTCAAATTGTAAAGTTTAGTACCGAACGCCTTTGTGTATAAAATGCTAAGCAGCAAAGTAAGAGAGACCGTTAACTAGATGCAAATCATTATAAACTCATTCAATATTCCGTTTAGACGCGCCGCAAAATGCAATCTGAATTAGGAAACCGCTTTGCGTGTGACGGATCTAGTGGTCGATTATATGGGGATTTAATTTTAGGTAATATATAGTTAATTGATTACTAAATATTTTAGGTGATATACGAGTAGTCTAGTCCATGCATAACATAATATACAGAAGCATGCCCGTGTAGTATATGCAGAAGGAGGTCTTTGCATTGCAGTGGGACACCATAGGCTTATAATTCATACTAATATTATAAATACGAAAGTAACTCCATCTGTGTATCTGTCTGAAAAGGAGGATGGAAGTTTGTATGGGAAATCAATCATTTTTCAAGTAAGAGATATATTAGATTACCGGTGGTAGGACTCTGTCAAGCCTGAGGAGTCCAACTGGATGGGTACCACCCCCTTATCTATTTCTGCCGCCAAGCAACAATGATTGCATTATTGTGTTCCGGTTTGAAGGATAAGATAGCCAGCGCAATTGCAGGCAAGAGGCATGTCATCTTAGTCCTCACAGTGATAACGTACCGGCGGTTCCGCAGTTTTGTTACGTAAAAGTGCATGAACCGTAGGTGTTGTGGGCGACAGGTATCACTTTCCATCAGGTGGGCCTGTCTGCTCGTTTATCACTGAGTATCATAAAAAAAAAAAAATTTTATTCTTTAAAGTATGATATGCTCTGCTCGTGTAATTGGTACATCTATAAGAGAAGCCTAAGCGACGATTACGATCATAAACACGACATATACCCCCAAATTATTATTAATTTACTAATTAGTTGTTTATAATTTTATTTTATTGTTATGGAATTGTGACGGGTGTGTATTATATTTACATATTTGAACATTCTTTTACGCAAAAAATATAAATATGAGAAATGGACGTCTCAGTACTTATTTGTTTAGACGACCTATTTTCTAAGAGAATTCTTAAAATAAAATAATTGAATTTTAAATATAAATTCTAATGCCGCTTTAATAAAATAATAAGGCCAAAAAATGTATTTTATCTTTATGTGTATAATATTTAATTTATTATCTTAGAAAATAGAGGACAATTATTCTCTACTGTAAAGTACAACAAGTATTGATCGTTTCAGCAAAAGTATTAGAACGAAGAAATATTATAACTGTTAAAATGTTGTAGTGTTTAACAATTAAGTTGTAGTAAACAAAGCTTTTTTACAGTCTATTCCAGGTAAGAACATAAATATAAAAACATCCAAACAAATCCAAGTTGAATCCAAAGTTTTAGCAGAGTCCAACAAAGCAACGCATCATGTATTGCGGTTTGGTTGAAATAAACCAATTTCAGTTTCCTTCTATCTGCATTGTTTTCGTTTTCAGCAAGGCAAGTTTACTGAAGTCTGCTGAAGTTCCCCTAATCTACAACTCCGACCTCGATAGTTCACTTGTAAGGCGAAAAGTGTACTGATCGGTTTAACCTGTACCGACATTAATCCTCAAACTATAGTTATAAGTTTCTTTTCAAAGACGAGATAATCCGTTTGGGTATGTTTTTGTATCTTATATATTTAAACGAGCAATTCTTGTTTATTTATTTATTTATTTATACCAGCGATCTCGGGAACGGCTCTAACGATTTTGCTGAAATTTTGTATATGGGGGCTTTCGGGGGCGAAAAATTGATCTAGATTAGTCACATGTCTGGGAAAACGCGTGTTTTCGAGTTTTCATGCGTTTTTCTTATGCATTATTCTACGCAAAATTGAATAGCGACATCTATACAATTATCTCAGTATCACTTAGTCACTTAATGTAAAATTATTTTTAAGCCAAATTAAATAGAAAATTATTCTTATGGCGACATCTATACAACTGTCTCAGTAACACTTAGACACTTAATGTAAAATATACAATCTTTCAAAGTGCCATGACAGGTAACATCTTACTCCGGTTTCGTATATTATAATTACGAATTTTAAAGCTTTTTCCCGCTACCAGTATTACTTTTTAAGAATAAGAATTAAATACATCAAAAAGAATTGCAATAGCTACCTACCGACATCTGCTCATTCCTTCCGTACTAGCAAGTCCTACTTATGTTCATTATGTAAACTGTAAAATAATTATGTTTTAAATAAAGTATTTTACTAAAGTGTATCAATGATTTGTTTGTTTAAATGACTAAATGATGATGAATATGATAGGAAAGGCCTATGTTTAGTAGTGAACGTTTTATAGCTGAAATGACAAATTCTATACCAATCGGAACGATTGGGATGAAAATTTTATTAGGGGGAGGTCCTCCAGTAGCGGACACTTAAGGAATATTTGAAATAAAATAACAAAATTCATGTCAAGATTTATTTTTTTTAGTTTTAAATGTTCGTTATTATATAATTAATCAATACAAATATATAGACAGGCTCAAAGATTTCCTTAAAATATAAATTTATTTATGGATAAATAATATACGAAATAACACGTCTTCAAAAAGGTCCTCTAATATCGGACAGTCTTCTTTTTTAATCCTAAATCTTCTTTTTTAATCCTAAAGATAAAAATACATTGTTTAAACAAATAATTAACCAACAAATTATTAAAAATGAAAAAAAAACAAACGTACAATCAGAATATATATAAGAACATTGCATGAGATTACTAGGTTTAATATTGTAGTCTGTAAAAGTCACAAATATAGACTACAAGCAGGGCAAAGAATCCAATCTTCACCGTTTTCTTCTTAACAGATTGTACAAGTTGTTGTTTTTTGTCTTCATCTTCACTCTCTCCAATTTTGCTATCGGCTTACTGAACTTTATATATATTTTTTTGATTCGTCAGTTTTCTTGCCTTTAAGCTGAATCAGATTTTGTATTTTTATTTACTATAAGTGCATTTTATAAAGGAGAGGATGTTAAATCACTTTTCTCCGCTTTTCTTCGTCGACTTATAGTTTCCTTTGCCGCAATATTTAGAACCGGTGATAGCTGATGAATTGTCGTTTTTTGATGTCAAGTATCCTTATAGAGTGGTGTGAGTTTACCCATGTTGAACCTAAAAAACAATACTAACTCAATTACTTTCTAAAATAACGATAAAACTGTCCGTCTATAGGGGACTTTTGAGTGTCCGAAATTAGGATCCATTAAAGGTAAGCAAGAAAAATTACTGTTTATAATATATACTGTGGATTAAAGAGAAATGCTTTAAATATAATGGATTTATGGCCGTTCCAGCAATATTCGATTGAATAATCTATTTTATTAAAAATAGAAAATAAGAAATCGTGCTTAATATTGTATGTCTTTTTAATGTCAATACTTTTTCTGTTCTCTTTTTATTGGAATCTGTCACAAACATAATTTATAAAAAGTAAATGAAAAAGGTCTTATTTAAAAATATAAAAGTATAAAAAAGATATCTGAGTATGTTTGTGTGTATATAAATTTGTGCCTACAGATTGTTAACATTACAATCATGGTTCATTATAAACAACATCATTGTATTATTGATATATTTTCAACATGCTTCTAAATATTACTTCAAATAAAAAATTTACTAACCTCAAACTTTGTACAACTCTCCTCGGTGAACAGGACGGCACTGGGTTGTAAGCGACCGCTCCTATGCCTCACTTCTCAGGATCATTTTAACCATGACACAAATAACGAAACTGCGCGTTTTTTACGTTGATTTGAATTATGTCCGGCTTTAGGACCCGTCCGGGCTTACGGGACTTCCCCATCAGTTAACGTTTTGCTCTTTAAGTTATATAGATTATCATCTAAAAATACGATATAACAAAAAAGAACTCCGAGCGAAGCTCGGTCGCCCAGGTATCTTATATATTTAATCGAGCAATTCTTGTATATTTATATCTTTATTTATTTATACCAGCGATCTCGGAAACGGCTCTAACGATTTCCCTGAAATTTGATATGTGGGGGCCCTTGGGGCGAAAAATCGATCTAGATTAGTCTTATGTCTGGGAAAAATGCATATTTTCGAGTTTTCATGCAATTTTCTTTTGCATTATTTTACGCAAAATATGTTAATAATTTCGCACAATTGTGTATAAGCATCGTGGTCAAGCGGCTAAGGCGCGAGATTGACTATCACAGGTATGTTCGGATCCCGGTCGGATACAAAGATTTTTTCCTTTATTTTTTTTTGTATTTATTCAAGTTTTTAGTTTTTTTTGTCTTTAAGCCAAATTTAAAAAAAAATGTACTTTTAACCAAAACCTCCGAGCGAAGCTCGGTCGCCCAGGTACTGTTTTATAAATAAGATACTTGGCCAAAATTTATTAAATAAAATTATTTTTTTTTTCATTTTACTAGGGTTTCGATATTTTGATATCCTTTACTTGGTGCGAATTAATTTGATCTTTATTCTTAGATTGTTAGCTTAGGATAAGTTGATGAAAATGATTAAGATTAAGACAGTCGGTACTTAAAATCTTTCAATAATAGGAAGGCTACGTTATCTATTGTACAAAGATCTTTATGTACAGGCATGTCTAACAAAGGTTTTATAAAAATGCCATATTTTATTATTATAGTGTGTTTTCAATTACATTTTCTTCTTACCCAATTGCGACCAAATCCAAAAGAGGGTTATCATTTAGTAATACGATATGCAGTATCTGATTTAACGCTTCTTATAAATTACATAAATAATATCTGTCATGAATTTATAAGTTAGGAGTAAGTCAAGCACTATAAAACATTTGAAACACAGATCAATTTGTTATTTAATCCGCTAAAAAATCCATAATAATAGTTTTATTTGATTGAAAACCCCCTAGTGTGCATTATACCTTAATAGGAACTTTAACTTGTCAAGTGCATGTGAGATCCACGTATTCGCAATAAAGTGCACTTGTCGAATGCAGTCAGGTACAACGATAATATGTATGCAAGATTTTAACCAAAATTACATAAGTTTAGGTATTTCATCTCAAAATTTGTATTGTTTTAGTTAAATGTAATTTTATTCGCTTTATATTTAAATCTAAAATATAATATGAAATATAAATCTTAGGAAGCGTATTTCGTGAATGTACCACATATATTTCCTTATTTCCTTCCTCTAAAAGTCTAAGATTTGAGAATTATACGCCATAAAACAAATTTATATGTACCTTTTTACCTGCAAATAGAAATAAAATGTCTCGGGACTAGAGTAACGAGTAAATGAAATGACCTACAAAGATTATGCTGGTGATATCTAAATAATTAAACTATCTATTTTTAATTCAATTTCACGACATTATCTATAGGCAAGAGAGTAACAGATTCTTGTGTAAAATTTCCATAGTTTAAATTCACTAAGAAATAAAATTTAATAACCATCATAAATGTTAAAATAATTAAAGCCAGTTAAGTCAGGCTCACTAACTATAAGTACTGAACCAATTCTAAAAATTCTTTAACTTATATAAACCTACCATGAAAGCGGAAACGCAGAGTAAAACTAGTGAAAAATAAATAAACTCAATATTCTACTTTTAAGCTGATTGGCCCCATTCTCAAAAATAATAAATAATTTTATAAATAACTAAGCACTAATATTGCGCGACACATACTACCCAACGCATATTTCACTGGTTAGCGCGTCGTTATAAAGTCGTAAACCTAGAAACTTGAATTAATATTGGCGATTAATGTATGGTACAATATAAACAAATCCTTAAATAAGTATCAAAAATTATACAAAACAGAAAAAATTATGACAATTGAGTATTTTGGTGAGAGTGAAATCGAAGCAGATGGGTATAGGAGACTTTACTTCAGATCTTAAACTATAATAAGGAATCAATCGGTTATCTTGCTGTAACAGCTAATATACAAACTGTCTTGGTTTCTTTGGTCAAAGCTTTCACTGTCATATCTCTATAGTAAAGCATTAAATATTAACAAGACAGTGGTAGCCCAGTGGTAACGCGCTCGCTTGGGAAATCTAGTGAAGCGGGTTCAAATCCCGGGTCTCGCACCTCTGATATTTTCATGTGCGAATCATTTTCTAACTTGATTACCACTTGCCTTACGGTGAAGGAAAACATCGTGAGGAAACCTGCATGTCTGAGAGAACCTAGCAAGTTTTCGAAAGACATGTGAAGTCCGCCAATCCGCACTTGGCCAGCGTGGTGGACTATGGCCTGATTCCCCTCGTCTTGAAGGGAGGCCCGTGCCCAGCAGTGGGACGTTAAAAAGGGCTGAATACAAATATTAAACCAAACTGTACTTCAGTACACCTGTGCGATATACTGATAAATTGGAGCAGTTTAAAAAAAAACTAGTAAAATACGCTTTTTTTTTGAAGTTAAACATAAAAACATAGTTACCAAAGTGGCTTATGATATTTTTATTTGGACTTTTAGAAGGTTCTGACAAAAACTTTTATAATAGCAAGGCCTCACTATTAGACTACTTTAGAAAAAAAATACCAAAAATTTACCTAAAATCTGGTATTTGCTATTGATTTTTTTTTAATAAAATAACCTTGAAACCACTAAAAATCGCTGAACATACATAGGGGTTAAATCGATTGATATTGAGGTTATTGACCCCTTTGCCAGCTTTAAACAATCAGTTATGTTACACACTGTATAAAAATTCCTATTAAACTAACTAAAAAACTAATTAAAAGTAAAAAAAGTTAATCTTAGAGCTTATAAATTATACCACCCAAGTTTTTTATCAAACGATGTACCGTCATGCAAATGGACATTCACATAGCATGATGGCTATCCATAAACACTTTACTTTATTTCGCTTCCCAAACATCGTAGTACTTAAACAATAATAATTTTTCACAGCTCTAAATCTTATCCACTGTAATTGTTGAATTTAGTTGGTAAGAAATTGTAAAAATATTTTAATTTTTAACATAATTATGCGACTCTTGAACTGCCGATATATATTAACTTTTGTTATATTTGATTCAAATTTTCTTGTTCATGGCTTCAAAGCATGCCAGTTGAGTACAGATTACTTCGCAAATATCACGTAGAATGGAGAAAACACGAAGGTTTAGTCTGTAAAATAAATTTATTTAACTATATTAAATTATATTATGTAAAAAATCGATCAATTGCGAGTCGAATTCGCACACAAAGGGTTCCGTACCATCGTACATGTACTTTTTATTAATATGACTTTTACTCTATGTATGTAACTAACTGCCTCGGTGGTGTAGTGGCTAGCATGAACGGCTGCACATCCTGAGATCCTGGATCCTGGGTTCGAGTCCTGGGTCGGGCCAAGTTTAGTTATTGAGTCTTTCTGTATAGTAAGCCTCAGTAACAGCCCGGAGTTGGGAAGTTGGCGGTGTTTCATCCCCATGCCTCGGAGAGCACGTAAAGCCGTCGGTCCTGCGCCTTAACTCTCACCGGTCGTGTCGAGTAGTCGTCCCACCGGAGTATGAGAGTGACAGGAATAGAGAGTGCATTTGTGTCTGCGCGTACACTTGTGCACTATAATATCACCTGTGCAGTTGGCTAGTCTTAATGAGATTGGCCGCCGTGGCCGGAATCGGTCAGGAAGACATTATTATTATTTATGTAATATAATATATTATAATAATAACTTCGATGATCGATTACGAACGTTAAAAATATTTTTACCATTTTTATTTATTTATTATTTGTTGTTATAGCGGCAATTATAGAAATACATATCTGTGAAAATTTCAACTCTCTAGAGTTGTTTACTGTAAAAAATTCACATTAGAAACGAAAAATAAAAAGAAACTCACAAAAAAATCCAAAAAGGTAGTTTTATTTAATTTTTCTCTAATTAATCTATACATATAATAAAATTTTTACTGAGTTGAATCTGTACATTAAATATTTTCTTCTTTTACCGATAATAATAACTATTTCTAATTAGAAAATCTTATCGAAATAGTTATTATTATGGGTACAGATGCCGAATCTATAGTTTTTAGAATTTTTGTCTGTCTGTCGGTCTGTTTTATGGCATCACGTTAAAACCACTGGACAGATTTTGATGAAATTTGGTATGATGATAGCTGGTTATCCGGATCAACATATAGGATACTTTTTACTGCGGGTAAATATCTCATCTCTGAGAAATCATACTAAACCTTTATATAAATTGATCTTGACTTATTTTTAGTTAAAAAGTAATTGTTATTCATTCATTAGGTGTTATCGTGTCTCCCAGGCCAATTTTTAAGAAGAAACTTCCTCCGTAATAATTTCCATTGCATTGAACGATTCTTATTAATTCTATTTGATTTAAATTCTATCTAATAAATATTCATATTCCATTATAAAATGTTATCCAATGAGAATAATTTATATGAATAGTAGAAAAAGCTTTTTATCAATATCCTGCCTAATTTAAGTTTGTATGTATTCAAACTATTGCTTGAAAACTTTAATAAACATATAGTTGTGTTGCATGCGTTTTATCTGTACTGATATCATAAAGAGGCAAAGTTTGTTTGTTTGAACGCACTAATCTCAGGAACTAGTAATCCGATTTTAATTTTTTTTTATTTGCATTAGATAGCCCGTTAATTGAGAAAGACTACAAACTATACATATATCATCACGCTAATACCCAAGGGAGCGGAGCAGTAATCATAAATGTTAAGAAATCAGACAGACTTCCATACATTATTGTAAAACTGATGTTTATAATCAAATTTTACGCGGGTGAAACCGCGAGATACAGCTAGTTTTTTTTTAATTCAAATGATTTCCCGTCTTTAGTTTGTTTACCATATATGAGTAAATTATGATATTTGGATTAAAAATGTAATCTTTACTTTCCTTAAAGATTAAGAATTAAATTTATCTATTACAAGCGATTCACCCTCGCTTCGCTTCGAGTTCGTCCCTAGACAAAAACAAATCTATCCCACGGGACCCGTACACTTTTCCGGGTTGATATATAGCCTATAGCCTTCCTCAGTTAACGGGCTATCAAATGCAAAAATATTTTTTCAAATCGGATCAGTAGTTCCTGAGATTAGCGCGTTCAACCAAACAAACAAACAAACTCTTCAGCTTTATAATATTAGTATAGATTATAGATTTCTATTCAACGTTTATAAAATGATATCTTTTCGAAATCCCTTCAAGATTATGCGAATATAAAAAGCTAAAAAAATGCACTTTTGGAAAATAAAAAGAAGAATGTTCAAAATTATTATCGCTCTATAGTTGACTTAACAAAATAATAAGCGTTAACAAAAATATTAATATGGATAATACAAACAAAAATATTAATATTATATGGATAAAAATATATAAAAAGTCGCAATCATATCCGCTTAATTCGCTTTTCCAGTTATCTTCAAAGTTCAGTAAAAGTTTACAACAGTGACGTTCTAATCTAATTACTAAAGGAATCCTTTCAGGCTATCGCACTCAAGTGTTATCGCACTTTGCTACTCTACGACGGAGTTTAAAGAACTAAATGGCTCCATAGGATTGGCTCACGTATACAATGCACTAGCGGAACTGTACCCATGATTGCTATAATCTAGATTTCAAACTTCACGACAACTTTAAACTTTTACTAAAGTAGATTTTTTTGAAGAAAAACTTCTTTACGCACGCTTGACTTTGGGGGTAAGCTGGAGAATGCGTTACGAAAAAATGTACGTACGTTTGTTGCCTAGTAACCGTTATTATTGTCTGACAAATGATATATAATACTATATTTTTTCCTTAAATGATATTCTATAAATACGAGTATATGATTGTAATATGCCTAATATGCGTTATTTTTAGTATCTCGCCTATCCTAATTATTTAAAACATAAATTGAATTTCATGAAGAGTGCCGATAAACTACAGAAGTTTTACTTCTTGCGCGTGTACACATTCATACACGCACTCTTTAATTTTTTATAATAAAGTATATTTAATTATATTGAAGTTATTTAATTTTGATTAAACTTTTTCATTTTCTTTGATTTACCGAAAAACAAAACATCTTATAACATACTTATAACCTACTTACTATATTTTAAATCAATGATAAGTTATGATCAATTTAAAATTCTTGTTACATAAAAGTTGTAATATAGCACTTACTAGGTATATTTAAATACAACGCATAATCATGACAAATACAAGTTAATTCAAAGTTACCCAAATCTCTAAGTTAGTTCTTCTCACTTAAAGAGTAGTCCAGTAAATCGAGCAAATAATTTTGTCGTAACAAAAACTCTGATGGTCCAACACTGTGGCCAATAATGGCAACATTGTACACTTAATGGAGCTGTAAATTAGGCTTTACTTGGCAACTTAGAGAGCTATTACGGCTTTTAAACCTAACTTAGCTAACTCTATAATACCTTTGTTGCAGGGAGTTGGCAACATTGTTATATTTTACTGATGAACTTAGTGCATCGATAGTAAAAAGTAGTAATGGCTATAAACTTGCAATGCGATTATTTACTTATTAATATGGAAAAAAGAAATAGAAAAAAAACTGTCCATTAATTTATAGTAAAACTGTTTTGTATATATTATATACTAGCGGCTTACTCTCGCTTCGCTTGGGTTATTCGCTAGTGAAAAAAAAAAACAAATCTATCCCACGGGAACCGTATATTTTTCCTAAATAAAAAATAATGTGCTATTCCAGACTATAATTTATCTCTGTGCCAAATTTCATCCAGATCCGTTCAGCCAATCTGGTATGATTGAGTAACAAACATCCATCCATCCAAACATTCGTATTTATATAGTAGTAAGATTGTGTACATTTAATTTAATTTGTAATTTTATTACAATTGTATGGTTATATCCATTTTTTTGGTTCACTTTTTATACAGGAGTGCTTTCTGATTTGGTTAATTAATTTTTCCTCATTTTATCATTTAAAATTTAAAATCAATCATGTCATGTATAATCATATCTTTATTTCTACAGTAAACGTCATTTCACCTATACCTTATAATACTAATTTTTATAATACTATTGTTCGAAAACACCATTTTAGTATAAGAACTTTGCGAATAAACAAAGAACTAGATAAACAATTTCCCAATACGAAACGCGACTATAAAAATATCTAAAAGTCACTAAATATGGAAGTAAACGTTGACTTTAAGTTGCGACATCTAGAGCAAAGTGAAGACAGGAAATGGAGATGTAGTCGAACTGCATCCGCCAGATGATTCCCACTTTTAAACTTTTCGCTATATATTCATGGTATACGGCTCAGCGGGGCAGAAAAGTGAAAATATTCCCAACACTACGACCTTATTTGTACCCGAGTATAAAGTATGGACTTATAGCGATAAAACCCCTACTCCTTATTATTAAAAATACAACGTGAGAATGTTTTGGTTACTTAGTTAGTTGTATATTGCAAGGCAACGAATAAGTATGTGACTTTTTTACGAAGATTGCTTATGAGTTTGAAAGCGGTATCATTTAGAATACCTTTTACTGAAAGAAAATCTTTTGTTCTCACGGAGAAACACAAGAATTGATTCTATCGAGTCGCTTTTAAAAATTATTATGGCTAACGCTGGCTAAACCTTTAGAGATATGTACATATAAACAATGTACTAGAAAAATTTAGGTCTTAAAAAAGCGTGTTTCTCCTTATGTACACTCGCAATATAACGCGAAAGAAAACAGCAGGAAAACTCGAAAACACGCATTTTCCCCGACATAAAACTAATCTAGATCGATTTTTCGCCCCTGAAAACTGCCACATACCAAATTTCAGCGAAATCGTTAGAGCCGTTTCCGAGATCGCCGGTATAAATAAATAAATAAATATACAAGAATTGCTTGTTTAAATAGTTTAAAATTAATTATTAACTTTTAGTTATATTTTTGTTTATCTCAACTTTTATGTCTATTTTAATAAATACAAAACTAAAATACTTGGGCCAAAACTATACGGGAATGTCTAGCGACAAGCAAATATTCCATCGGATATGTTGTTTGATCGTGAGACAGGTTTGCTGACAAATATCGGGTAAAAAGGCTTTAGTAACACCCACAAGAATATAGCAAGAATCTTTTAATATAATCCCATATTGGACATGGTATTAAATTCGGTAACTTTTACTATATTACTTATTATATTGTAGTTTACTTATATATTGACTCGGGTCCTAGATACCTTCCTTGACTAGTGACCCACCCTAGGTTCACTCGGGTACCATAATATGAATAATATGTTCCTAGATACCCTAAGTACTTATAATATTATGGAAGCTCTAAAAATGGATGATTTTTTTTATATTTTTCCGACTTAATACACAAATTGTACCGGTAGTTTACTTTCGCAAAATTTGTAATTTTGTATCCATATTTCTTATTTATTTGGAAGACAAACAGTATTTTGTTATATATAAAACAAAATAAATAAAAAACTTTACATACACCAATTAAGTCTTCAAAGTTTACAAATTCTTAAGTATTTTAGCTTATTAAAAATCAAAGTATATAACAAGTTTCTATTGGATAAATCAAGGCAGTTGAATTTATAATATGTACTGATAAAGTTTAGCCATTTGATTTACCTGACGGAATGTGAATCAAATTATAAATAAACATTTTAAAACTTGCAATTTACTCTCGTGTCGCACGGGTGCCTAATAGGAACCTATGTGTTATTCCACGTCTATCTGTGTACTAAATCTGATTCAAGCCGAAATTCTTCAAAATTCGCTATTCGTTTTCGAATTATAATAGAAACAGAATTCAAATCCAATTCTCAAATTGTCACAATTCAACCGACCTTATTAAATAGTGACATCATTAAAAATATGAAAAATTACACTTATAATTTATTTACGTTCACAATACACCTAAAGCTGGCGCAGCCACTTGGCCTATATATTGTGATTGCGGGCTGGCACGGTTTCAAATGCGATGACACGGCCGCAGGTTGAAACAGCAACCTGTATTAATATTCGCACCACATTGACTATTATATTTCACTACAAGCATTCATCGGTGACTCGGGATGCGTGATATAATACATCAGTGACAGTTTTTCGGTTGGTTTCCGGCGATTTTCTTAAGTTTCATACGAGTTACGTCAAGTCATTAGCACACAGCACCATCTAGTTCCATGGTAAGCTACGAAGCCTGTGTTATGGATACCAGATAGTTGATACACTACACATATATAACTTTAAATACATACATATTATAAATATAAACACCCATGACTGGAGTACAAACATTCGTGCTCATCACACAAATGAATGCCCCCAGCGGGACTCGAACCCGCGACCACTGGCGCAGAAAGTAGGGTCACTACAGACTGAGCTAAACGTGCCGTCAAATATACTTATGTAATATCCATATAGGAAAGCTGGTTTTACACTGCTCCGTTCGTTTTTTTTTTCTATTGAGTTAACACTTAATGTTAATATATGCTATATAGGTGCTGCATTTATACATACATATATAGCACTAGCGACTCACCCTCTTCTGCTCGGGTTCGTCCCTGCTTACGTTTTAACGTTTAGTGTGGATTTCTCAGAGATGAGATATTTTTCCGCAGTAAAAAGTATCCTAATATGTCGAACCGGATAACCAGCTATTACCATACTAAATTTCATCAAAATCCCTCTAGTGGTTTTTCTGTGATGCGGTAACAGACAGACAGACAAAAATTCTTAAAACTGTAGATTCGGCCTCTGTATAGATAATAATGATTATTTCAATAAGATTTTCCAAAAAATATTTTATGTACAGATTCGGCTTAGTTACAATTTTATTATTTGTATAGATAATAGGTCGGACGGCTTTAATTAAACAGTACCATTTATATTTGAGTTTAGTCGAATTTTAGTATAGTACAGTCATATTGTATGCAATCAAATCGCTTTCATATTATAATTGGCAATATTATTATTAAACTATTATTAAACACTTTATTGCAAAATAAAATGGTACATACAGAAGAAAAAAAAAAGAAATACAGTTAAAAAAATGTGCAAAGGCGGCCTTATCACTAAAAGCAATCTCTTACAGGCAACCTACAGAGAAGGATACAGAAAATAAAAGAAAAGATCGAAAATGGTGCATAAAAGTGTACATTACTTAACTTAAATGTAAATAAACATACATACAAAGTTACATATCTAAGATACTAATTCAACTATATATATTTATTATAGATATACATAAACGTACATGTACATAATAACACAGTAAAGTTTAGTTACATACATGTGAGTATATGTAAATACATAAACATATTATATGGTATAGTTATAATGACAATCTAACCTAATGCAACAAATAATGTTTTTTTTACAGGTGATTCATTTGTGTACTAATTAGTTCAATATATGTACATATTTGAATTTTATTATGATTTAAAATAATACAGCATCTTTGAAATGATAAAATTACATTGCACTGAATTGAAAAAATACTATAAAATTGTAACACATCTTTCGATATCAATGTGTAAAATACATTAAGGAAATCTGTTTTAAATTAGAATTTTAAAATTTTTCTTCCATAACCTTTAACATGATTTTTATTATTTAAACGTATTACAAATATAATATTGTATCACAAAGATTAACTAGTCAAAGTACTTACAAAATAAGTGTTGTAAGTGGTTTGTAAAGTAGGAATCAAAAATATGAGCTTCAACGCCCTATCAACTGTCGCCCTGATGTGTCCCTATGGGGCCGATGCAATTTAAACCCCATCAATAATGGTCTAATGGACAAACTTTCCGCCTTGCACTGAAATTACTCTAATGTGATTATTTCTTTGAGTGACGCTCTCACATACTGCTTTTCGTGAAATATAAATCATAATTATAAATAAATGTAAAATTTTGTTTTTAGCCCCTGATAAAAAAGTGAGATGTTAAAGTTTCATGTCTAGGTTACATTTTAGAGTCTTACATATAGCATCGTAGCACCCAAGCAGATGTCGTCGCTGACCACGCTGGCCATGTGCGAGTTGGCGGACTTCACATGTCTTTCGAAAACTTGCCAGGTTTTCTCAGACATGCAGGTTTCCTCATGATGTTTTCCTTTACCGTAAGGCAAGTGGTAATCATGTTAGAAATGATTCGCACATGAAAATATCAGAGGTGCGAGACCCGGGATTTGAACCCGCTTCACTCAGTTTCCCAAGCGAGCGCGTTGCCACTGGGCTACCACTGCCATAAATTGGTGGAATTGAGGTGGTCTCAAGCTATATTTAGTGAACATTTTTAAACCATCTTGATATTTCAAATTAATTGTTCAAAATTTATTAGTTCTTCACCGAAATTTTAATACATATAATTTTATATTTAAATAATGTTTTTTTTTAAAGTAATTTGCTATAACGCGTTTTCGGCGAATGCAATCATCTTTGTCAATGCTGTGTATTGACTAACGAGTATTCAACTCCTTGAACGTTAAGGTAAAACTCATAATATCGCTCTTAAAAGCTAATTGGACATTTTGATTAAGTAATGATATACATAAATCACGTTTATTTTTTCAATTATAATCATTAATATAACTTGTCATGTTGATACCGGTGTAAACTGTACCGGGATAGAACTTCTGTGCGAGTCTAGTCTAGTTCATTTTTTCGACATACAGATGCGCCAAAATTTTATATAGATGAAATAGTGACAATCCATACTACCATACAATGTAACATCTAAAGTCAACGTAGACAAAGTTTCAAACCGTTTTAAACAGCAGTGTGTATGAATAATATAAACAATGTAACCCTTTGCGGTTACAGGTTCCATTCGATGTATCGTTAAATGGAAAAGTTTGATCATTTATAAGTTAAAGTTTGAAATTGCTTTGAAGAATATTTTACGTTATATTATTTAGTAAGTATATATACAAAATTCAAGACATTGAGAGAAAAAGTCAAGCATTAGATTCGAAACTACGTTAAACGTTATTTTTACTGATTTGTGAAACAAAAAATTAAGTAAGTATTGGTTTTTATTCAATGCCTAAATTTTTATTATATAATCTATCTAATCTAATCTAATGTAAGAATTTACAGAATAAGAGTGTCAAAATATAAATGACTAGCGACTCACCCTCCCTTCACTCAGGTTCGCCTCTAAAAAACCAAAAACAAATCTATCCCACGGGGACCGTACATTTTTCCAGGATAAAAAGTAGCCTATGTGTTATTCTGATGAGTTATATTATTGTAAAGTTTCATTTAAATCCATTCACTAGTTTTTGCGTGAAAGATTAACAAACATCGATACATCCGGACATCCATACATCCTCACAAACTTTCGCATTTATAGTATTAGTAGGATGGCGTATTGAAAGCTATATTAAACTTTGATCGGTAAATACCATATGTAAATAGTTTAAATGATATAACTCCTATAAATAAAACAAACACCTTCCTTCTGGAAAAGTCGAGTAAAAAGCTACTGTGAAGTAAATTAAGTATATGCATACATAATTCGAACTAATACATAATATTATATGAAGACAATATCTAAAATCCATATCAGCATTATTCGACTTCAGTTAAGTTTAATACAAGTCCAAACAAAACAATAGCTGAAGCGTTTACAATAATTAACAACTGAGAAACTCCAAGCCAACACGACTCTATTAACTGTGACTCAGATAAGCACTGTGGAAGGGGTATATGCGAGTCGAGTATCTTTCAGTACAGTAATATTCGCCCAGTAGTCGAAATTCGACATAATGATTGAAAATTTGAAGCATACCGTTTCTAAATTGTTTTATTAATAAAGCTCTAAGCTCGTCAATTCGCTCGTCTAAACAAATAGAAAACAAAGAAAATCGGTTGGCAGACAGAGGAGACAAAAGGTACTAAATTGTTTTTGCCTTTTTACATTTAGATTCTAAGTAAAAGTTATGACTACTTATTTAATGATTCAGTTATAATTATATGAAAAATTATTTTTTTAAATATGACTATTATTTAACTTTATTATAAATACATGAAATTAGCTTGTTTATATGTAGTGAATAACCTCTTGAACTAGTTTCACGTTTTTTATATTAATAAAAGCTACATTTTCCATGAACAGTTTGTATTATCAATATAGTACGCGGACTATATCAACATATATCAACATGTGTGACATATATCAACGCTACGGGAAAAATTAAATTAAATGTACTATATAAGTTTTATTTATTTAATATAAATTTATTTATTCTATACATATAAATAATAAAATTATAACTAAGTCGTATCTGTACATTAAATATTTTTTGGAAAATCTTATTGAAATAGTCTTTATTATCGATACAGAGGCCGAATCTATAGTTTTTAGAATTTTTGTCTGTCTGTCTGTCTGTCTGGGAACGCATCACGAGAAACTTGGCACTTGACAACCACTTAATAGATTTTGATAAAAGGCATAATGATAGCTGGTTATCCGAGTCAATATATAGGATACTTTTTACTGCGGAAAAATATCTCATCTCTGAGAAATCTATACTAAACGTTAAATATAAAATTGAACTTAACAATTATGATTGTTGTCACTTTTGAATAAATATAATGTAGCTACTCTAAGTATATTAACAATAAGATATTAAATTGCGATGAACCCTCAGTGCAAACAGAAATCAATCATCGTTCCATCAGGAAGGGGAAGTTATTCAAATAACGCGTCAATTGAAATATCCGTTCGGGCAAAAATATAACAGCCTTTGCCTCAAGTCTGAACCGGTGAAGTAACGATAAAGAGCTTACTGCGTCTTTGTCTTACTAAAATATATTGTGTGAGAGTTTGTTCAGTTATTGAATGTACTCAAAGATTGGATTTCAAAGGAATTTAGATACGTTTTTAACGCGCTTTTATTGGTTTCATTTGTAAATAACTGTATGATTAAATCATAAATGATGAATGAATGAATGAAATGAATTTTTACTCGTCATGTCGATTTAACACTTTCCTAATATGGAAAATCTATTTGATAAAATCAGGATTATCTAATGATGGAGTATGAGATAATGAGTGGAACTCGTTTTGACGATTATAATGTATTACAGAAGGCTAAAAATAATAAACGTAAAATGGTAGGTACTAAGAAAATACAGATCTATCTCATTTTTTATTAAAATTAGCAATTCAAACAAGCAAGCTATTGAAGGCAATATCTTATACCAAGGCTCACTTTCGGATTGAGAAAGTAAGCCCACATAATACAGCTTAAATGGCTAACAGTAAAACATAACATAAAATATACGTACATGTATGTATGTATGTAAATATGTGTATTTTGGTTATAAGTTATTATAATATGGTATTTATTCAGCCTTTTTAACGTCCCACTGCTGGACACGGACCTCCCTTCAGTACGAGGGGGATCAGGTCATAGTCCACCACGCTGGCCAAGTGCGAGTTGGCGGATTTCACATGTCTTTCAAAAACTTGCTAGGTTCTCTCAAACATGCAGGTTTTAAGGTAAGACATGGGAAGTATAAACTTTATTAAATACCATTAAACATCATCATAATTGACTTGCGACTTACCCTTGCTGCGCTTAGATGTTATCATGAGTGCCTTTTATTTATCTATACATATAATAAACTTCTGAGTTGAATCTGTACATTAAATATTTTTTGGAAAATCTTATTGAGATAGTCATTATTATCAATACAGAGGCCGAATTTATTGTTTTTAGAATTTTTGTCTGTCTGTCTGTCTGTTACCGCATCATGAAAATACCACTGGACAGATTTTGATGACATTTGGTATGATGATAACTGGTTATCCGGTTCAACATATAGGATACTTTTTACTGCGGGAAAATGTCTCATCTCTGAGTTAAACGTTAAAAAGTAACCGACGCAGGGACGAAGTCGCTAGTAATATTATATACAGGTTACGCCTCCTTTTAGCGTATTTACTAACAGTAGCTTATATGTTACTTCAAACTAATCAATCTTTTTACTAAATTTCATCGAAATCCGTACAGCCGTTGCAGCGTGAAGACTAACAAACAAACATACACCAAACTTCCGCATATAAATAGAAGCGTGATAGTCTTCTAAAACAAAACTATTCTTAATTCTATTTAAACTCAGGTAAGTTGCATATACCAACAATAGTACGGAATATTGTTCACTAACTTCATATTCCATTGTACGCCGCAAGTGTACAAACAGGCGGTAGTATCTACCATATCTGTATATTTAGAGCATTTAATAGGATGCACTGCATCTGTCGGTTGTCACTCCTGTGACACTGTGGTTAACTGCTTTTGATATCCAAAATTCGTGATAACTTACCTAAATAAATGTTTTTGCCAAGTTATATACAATATATACATACGTATGCAGTGGTAGCCCAGTGGTAACGCGCTCGCTTGGGAAACCGAGTGAAGCGGATTCAAATCCCGGGTCTCGCACCTCTGATATTTTCATGTGCGAATCATTTTCTAACTTGATTACCACTTACCTTACGGTGAAGGAAAACATCGTGAGGAAACCTGCATGTCTGAGAGAACCTAGCAAGTTTTCGAAAGACATGTGAAGTCCGCCAATCCGCACTTGGCCAGCGTGGTGGACTATGGCCTGATTCCCCTCGTCTTGAAGGGAGGCCCGTGCCCAGCAGTGGGACGTTAAAAAGGGCTGAATACATATAAGTATATATTTTATAGAAATAATTTCATATTTTATCTTTTATTATTTATTAAAATAAGTTTTCAAAGTAAATTGTTAAATTTTATTACTTACGCGCATTACCTAAAAAAACGTTTTTTTTCGAACGGTTTTATTTTATTCTATTGTTTAGGCACAGCTGAAGCCACTCGTGCAATACTGCCTCATATAAATTAGTGTAATTGGGAACTAAATGAGTATACGCATGCGAGCACTAACAATTAATAAGCTAAGTTTAACTAAGTGATAATTTAATAAGTTAAAAAATACACCAATGATTATTATTTATTACTCTACTATTGTTTATATTATTTATTATTATTATTATATTTTTAAATTAATAATATGTATGTATTTATAGTTATACTAGCAACTCGCCCTCGACCCGCTTGGGTTCGTCCCTACTTACGTTTTAACGTTTAGTATAGATTTGTGAGTGATATGTTTCCGCACTAAAAAGTGTCCTATATGTTAATCCGGATAACCAGCTATCATCACACCAAATTTCATCAAAATCTCTCCAGTGATTTTTCATGATGCAGTCACAGATAGACAGACAGATACAGTCAGACAGACAGTCAGACAGACAGACAAATATTCTAAAACTAAAGATTCGGCTTCTGTATCGATAATAATATCTATTTCAATAAAATTTCCAAAAAAAAATTTAATGTACAGGTTTCGGTTTAGTAACATTTTTATTATATAGTTTATCAACTATCTGGTATCCATAACACAAGCCTCGTAGCTTACCATGAAACTAGATGGTGCTGTATGTTAATGTCCCAACAATATGTTGGGACATTAACATACAGCACCATCAATCATCATCATTTAATTTTTTTTTATATTAAAATTTATTTTTTGCCCGCGCCGTTAACGGAGACGGTACCTACGTTTGGGGTAAGATGTATTTGTGTGTTTATCTACTACCATTCTTCTCCGAAACGGGTAGACCGATTTTGAAACGGTTTTTTGCTTTGTATAATGTATAATTCGTTTTGAATATACCATCCAAATTTCGTTATATTTATAAGAGATGATTGTTTTGTTACATACATTTTATTAAATAATTTCTAAAATATATATATATATATATATATATATATATATATATATATATATATATATATATATATATATATATATATATATATATATATATATATATATATAAAGGCAATGAGAAAATAGATTTGTATCTTTTTGTCCTGTTTGTCAGCGTATTTTTTTGTACAGTGGCTATTGACGAATTTTATTGGTATCAATAAAGAAGTTGGAAACAGTTAGTTTTTTATACATGTTTTCCTCAGATTTTCAATAACGATCATGGTAGAATTTCGACCACGAGACAAACATAAGTTTATATAAATAAACGAGTTTTAAAGGTGAGATTTGAACAGAATATCTTATCACCATAACTCAAAGTACCATAAGCATTAAATACGTAGAAGCAAACACTTCTAAAACACAACTTTATACTGAAACATTTTATACTAAAATTTTCTAAGATAAACTTGCTAAGTGCCCGAAATGCCTGCACTATGAGTTGAGAAAGTCTTGAATTTCTTAACTCAGTAATTACTTAATGAGTTTCCGTGTGTACTCCACTCAAATACTTTCTTGAAGCGCTTATTACAGGAACATGTTTTTAATTGTTTGCTCTAAGTAGAGACGTGAATCCTCTACCACTTGTTAATACGTATTTTAGATCGTTACCAACAAAATGGTATCAACTATGTAAATATAAACGATGTATTAATAACTTATTATAATATTATATACTTTTAGAACTTTCAGTAAAATATACCTTTATCTTTATGAAAAAATACTTTCTAAGCACAATGATAAGTAAAATATTAAATAGATGTAAATTGCAATACAATAATATGTTTAAAGTAAATTTAAGGGTTTATTTAAGTTTTTATTTGAGTAAGTATACTCCCTAGTGTCTAGATAACCAGCGCTCGTTAGCGTCTGGCCATCTAGCCGGGCGTGAAGCCAAGAAAGGTACTTGGAAAGTGACACACCGAGATGGGTTGTGTACTATGCGTGTTGCTCCTGGTACTTCTTTGATAGCAGAGCAAAATCTCGACAGCTCAGGTGTCATGGTTGATAGCGTAAGTGATCCCCCATTAAGAAGGAGGAGGTTCCATTGGATTTAAGTGGGTAGTACTGGTTTTGCCAGAGTCCCACATAACCACCTGTACGTATGCAGATGCTATGCGTAAAATTACCTACGTTAAAAAAAAGACGTTTCAAGAATAAGCCCATTTGTTGTATAGATTAATAGATTTAGCTATAATTTGTTTATATTAATATAATTAAATATGATTTAATAATATAATTATAAATATTTGTATATAAATATTTTTATTTAATTTATAAATATATCCTAATAATATTAGTTATATTCTGAGACTAAAACGACTTCAATAAGTTATAAACTGTTAACCGATCTTTTGCAGTTCTAAATAAGCTTTTGTTATATCTATACTTATAAATAAAGCTAATTTCTTTATCACAGGAGGTATTATTAATATTATAATATTATATTAGAATATTAAAAAAAACTTTAGTATCTTAAAAACTTTTACATAAACCATTTAAAGCAAAGCGCAACATTTAAAGCAAAGCGCCTTAATTACATTCACACATATTTAATTAAAATTTACCAAAAAAATAACGCCTATACAAGTTTTTTTTACATATTATTAAATAAATATATGCTTAACACTAGTCGACTAGTCACTCGTTAAAAAAAACAACATAACTAATATTTTTTTAAGAAAGTAACGCTTTTAACAAGTCTTGCCATGAAAATAGTAGATACTTACAAATTTTTCTAAAATGTCAAATATTCGCGTAAATCTAAGAAACTATTAGTACTTAAAGATTTAACAAATTAAAAAATAAGAAAATACATATAAAAAGAAAATTCAAATTAATTGAACATGTTTAAAAGATGCAACAAATAAAGGGTATGCGACCGCAGTGTGATGAGGCGTTGAGCGCTTAAGCGATTTAAGCCAAAGGATTTCACGGCTGACGGATTCCAGCGATCCACGCTGCGGACATTCTGACTGTAGTCGTTATTACGTACGAGTTTGTGCAAATAGAAATGAATTAACTTATTAAAATGCTTAAAAATCTGTTTTATAGTGATATGTTCTGATAATAAATTTAAATTCTAGATCTAATCTAACTTTGTGCGAACTTTAGTAAGTTTTTCTAATCTATCTATAAGTACTTTATATATTGTGATAAAAACATATAACGTGTAATTGTAATAAAATGTTCTTAAGCACAAAAATACTACAATTCGTGGTTTAGTTGTTGTGTGAAACAACGACAAGCTTACAATCAAACCTACATTAAAATTGTTAAATTAATGTATATTAGAATATTATATCTTAAAATAATATAATAATATCTTAAAAACTGTTTCATAAAACATACAAACATTTAATACAAAGCGCCTTTGAATTAATTACATTCACACATATTAAATTAAAATTTGTCAAAAAAATAACGCCTATACAAGTTTTATTACATATTATTAATAAACGTAATAGAAATGTATACATATGTACTGCTTTCTCAAGGCATAAACATTTACTCTTCATAGCAATAGCAATTTCATACGTAATAGGACCAATTATCGTCGCCTGCGGACAGCGCGGACTGTTCAGGCGAAATTGCAAAACCGCGTGTGGCGCGTTTCACCCTTTGCCTAACTACATAAAAGTTTCTACGTTTACATAAGGTTGTGTATACTCTTGATTTATTCGTTTTATGCGTATGAACGGAAAGTAAAATAGATGTATCTATTTTATTTATTACATTTGATTAGATAGAACTTTTGCAATTGTGATAGAAATAGTATTAAGTTGAGATCACATACACATACTAATAAATAATGTAAATAATAATCCAAACCAATATTATAAATGTGCAAGTGTGTGAGGATGGATGTATGTTTTTCACTCTTCCACGCTAGAGCGGCTGAATGGATCTGGATGAAATTTGACACAGAGATAGATAATAGTATGGAATAGCACATAAGAAAAATGTACGGTTCTCGTAGGATAAATTTATTTTTTAGGGACGAACCCGAAGTGAAGCGAGGGTGAGTTGCTAGTTTAACATTCAATTCAAATTAAAACTACTTAATCTGTAGGTTACCCATTTAAAATAAAATATGTATTAAAACGAATAGATCGCAATATATCTCCATACAAAAGAATATAATCAGAAGGTATAATCGCACAAATGAATGTATCGGCAGAGAGATTTTCTATAATTTTCAAACTCATCAAGAACAACTTTTTTACAAGCCATTTATAAGTTTATAAAAAATATACTTTCTGTTTATATAAAGTTTATAATAATGTTACTAGCGACTCACCCTCACTTCGCTCGGGTTCGTCCCTAGGTCGATTCCCCATACAAACTTTCATCCCCATTTTCTCCCCCTTAAAGGCTGATTTCCGCAATAAAAAATATTCTAAGTCCTTCCCATCTCAAACTATCTTTTTATCAAACTTCATCTAAATCGGTCCAGTAGTTTTTGAGTTTATTCGTTACAAACATACAAAAATACAAATCTTTCCTTTTTATAATATTAGTGTAGATAGAAAATGCAAAATAATATATAAACGAAGAAAAATGTAAAAGGAATGTGTAATTGAAACAAAAATAATTAAAATATAAACTCATAGGTAATTTAATTCAATTCTCTTATTTCGTGGCTTCTAGGAGAAAACTCATAGGTATGTACTTCACTTACTTTCTGTGAACACTGTTTTGTTCACATAATTGACTGGTGATAAATTTTGAATCTGTGGATTTAAATTTTTTTTACCTCTCCTTTTACCTTTAACCTCTCAACTGTCGCTGTCATTTTGCACGAATATGGCGCATCTGTCGGCTACTTTCCGAGGACCTCCCGCGAAATATGTACGCATCATTAAAATAACAATGTTTCTAAAAAAATTATATGAAAGCTATATATAAAGCTTATGTCGTTGGAATCGTTTTGAAGTATACTAACAATTTATAAAAATATAAGTTCAATTGTATTTAATAATATATAGTTAATTCTAAGTTGAAATCACTGTAAGTGATTTTTATCAGTACATAGTATGAAATCAGGAATTATTACAAAATAAAACTATTATTTTAAAAAATTTTTTATACCATTGAATTAAAGATACAATATTTTATATTAATTGATAAAAACAACTCAACTCACTGTACATTTTTTCACACCACAAGCTTTACAACAACACGTCTCAATCACGGCGACTTAGCACAGGATAAAAAAGAGGTATTTTTTTATACTTGAATTCTGAGAGCATTGAAGACCAAGAGATTTAGGATAATCATTTATATTATAGTTTAGTCCACGTAGATAATACTGACATAGTTTGAGTTCTTATAACTATTTAGTTTACGAGAATTAAACAACAAACCAAACACTTGAAAATAAGTGCTAAAAATCGTCATCTCAAACTTTGGATCACAGAGCAAATTCTGCTTAATATTTCATTTAAAAATGTGTACATTTTACAATTTAGTGATATTTACAAATGGAAAAATACAATAAACAGGCATGCTGCCTTACTAGAACATTTCAGAAATCAATTACGAAAACTAACAATTTCACTATAAAAATTACAAGGGACGCTACAAAAGTATGGATACGACCAATACTATCGCATCTGAACAGATTATATCTATACAGATAAATAAAATTAGAGTGTCTGTTTGTAAATTTTAAAATAACCGCTTTTTACTAAATGCATATGGATGTATACACGGTACATATACCATATTGTATCACTAGTTTAATAGATGCAAATAAACATATTTTTTACCCAACTGCGCAACGCAAAGGAGGGTAATGTGTTTATCAGCCTATGTATTTATGTATGTATGTATGTACATATGTATGTATGTACATATGTATGTATGTATATATGTATGTATGTGTGTATGTATGTTTTTTCCCTTGTGGCACTCTAGAAACCAAACGCATGGGCCGATTTTGATGATTTATATGTCGTTAATTTTGTATTTACGCGAGTGTCATAGGTTATATAAAAATAGTTAAAAATTATAATAGCAGATATCAGTCGCCAATTTGTGTGTCTTAAAAAAAATTCTTCCAAACCAATCGAATGGGGTCTCAAAATAAAGATTTTTGGCGATCATAAAAATATTTAAAAGAACACAACTTACATATTTAAAAGTAATTTAGGATAAAAAAATAGCTAAATATTAGGTCTCTACCTATGAAATTGCCGTTTAATACATAGAAAGTTAGTCTTTTTTTTTCATAAATATTTTTCATTTCTATCAATCAAAATATGCACCCATGCTATTGATGCATCTCTACCAGCACAGTAGTAATTTTCAATGCCCTTCTTAAAGAAGCCAGGTGTACGGGAGTCAACCAACTCTTCAAAGGCATCTTGCACTGCCTCTCGGGTATTAAACTTTTTATCTGCCATGAAGTTGTCCAAATTTTGGAAAAAGTAGAAGTCTGTCGGCGCAATGTCTGGTGTTTACGGTGGATGACACAAAGCTTCAAACACTAGTTTTTGTAGCTTAGAGACCGCCTATTGTGCCGTATGAAGTCGAGGTTTGTCTTAAAAGAGCAGCGAAGTCGAGCAATTAACCAAGGCTGGCCGGAGATTGGCAAGCTTCTCCATTATTGTGTCCGGTTTCTCACAGTACACATCCGCAGTAATGCTAGTGCCATTTGGTAAGAAGCTGTGATGAATTATACCGACACTAGACCACTAAATAGTAGCCATGACCTTTTTAGGGGTAAGTTTTCGTTCGAGGCATTGTCTAGGTGCTGAACCCAGGTCTAACCAACATGATGACAGTGTGATTCAAAATCCCTTCATTTCTATGTATGTTAAACAACGCAAGGCATACCTCAACGCATTCGTCACGTTGGAGATCGTTTAGTTCATGCGCCACTCGTTAAGTTTTTTTACCTTGCCAATTCGATGTAAATGGACCAATATTTTTTTTTATTTTGATACTAACGTTGAAACCTACTGCTAACTCAGCCATAGATTGAGTATCATCAACTTCCACTATCGCCTTTAATTTGTCGTTGCTGGTTTTAGTCTTCGGGCGACCACGGTGTTCATTTTTTAAATCAAAATTTCGATGTCGGAAGCGTTCAGTTATGCGTTCGTTTGTAGTGTTCACTCCGTACACGTCATTAATGTTGCGAGCCGTTTGTGCAGCATTGCTACCGCGACGGAACTCGTATTTCATAATTACTCATATTTTTATTGTGCCCATATTGATGAAAAACAATCAAATGTAGTGAAAAGAAAACACTAATTAATAAGCAAATGATCGAATTTGAAAATAGTACTCGATACTTTTAAAATAAAATTAATTTAAATTTAGAATTTACTGCCAGCCATTCGTAAATTACGTTTAAAATGGCCAGTATTGTAAAACGGCAACTTCAAGATAATAATTTCAAAGACCTATTATAAAATGTCTAATAAAACCAAAAAGCCGTAAATAAAAAAATATACTATAAAAATAAAAAAACCCACGTTTCATCCTTCTCGCGAGATGTACATATGTATGTCTCCGACTGTATTATACTATATTCCTTCGTCAACTTCTTTTAATTTTTTTAGTTAGCTTTTATGCAGTCAGTTTTTTTTAATTTTTATAATATTTAAAGTAATGTCTATGTTGAAATTGTATCTATAAAATAAAAATCGTACTGTTTTAAAAAATCTAAATATTTTTTTTAGGAAATCAGTTAAAATATTTATAAAATGCAAAATTTCAAACGAAAATATTCTAATCAATATTAAAAAAGCCTTATCCATACTATCCAACAACCGTCAAAAATGGCGGGTCGGTTTTGGGTTACGTGTTTTGATATTAATAATTACTTAAAATCTAATAGAAGATTTACAAATTCAATTATACGTAGTTATGTAGTTATAAATTTAAATCATGTTAATATAGATAATATGCTGTCACTAGTGTATTTTTTATCCATAAAAAGTGAAAATATAAGGACTTAGTGCGCGTCAATGCTTACGATGTTTGATAAATGTAAAAGTTTCTGTATAAAATCTTTATTCAAAACACATCCTATGAAATAAAGACTGTTAATTACTTACCCTTCCATCATATTCCAATCTTTGTAATAATAATTTTACACTATTTTAATAATTTTTACTCACTTAATATTAAGTTCGAAGACCGCCAAAATTTAAATAAGTTGCCTGCACAAATTACTAAAATTTATGTTATTGGAGTTATTACTTTTTTGACATGTAGTATGATATTATTCCTTGTCTTTTTCTTTACACGTTACAAAAGCTAGATAAAAATAAACATAGTTTAAACGCGAGAAATCACATGTTAAATCACATCGGGACTAATCGACCTCTAGGAGGTCGCTTGACAGTCAAGGGTATTTTTGATATCGACCTCTAGGAGGTCGATCGACAGTCGAGGTATTAATAATCTCTAAGTAAAACGGCTGTGACACACAGACTGACTGACAGTCAGTATTTTTTTGTCTTTGAGTTACGGAACCCTAAAAATGTCTAGATAACTACTTCCCCATTTTCTTTAAACTAGGTATACTCAAGCGCGAATGTCGTTTTAATTGGTAAAAGCATCTCTAAAAGAAGTCTTTGTTTCTAAACTCTGTGATTGTTCTAACATGAAATTGTTTATTAAGACAAAGCGAGAATTCTCTTGGAATCACACAACCATTTGTTAGGTTTTTTTTTTATCATTTTAAAGAGAATACTGTGTTTCGAATTGAGATAGAAGCAATTAAAAGAATATATAAAGTATTACAGCATTATTTTGGCAGGTTATGGCTTAATAACCTATCTGATTTAAATAAAAAGAAAATTCTGTGCCAGTAAATGACTATTTTTCACAGTGGAAGTCTAACATTACGTTTAAATCCTAATATTTCACGAGAACAATTCTAGTATGAATTGAATACATAATGATCAAATCGTTATGTTTGTTTTCCTGGTTACTATTAATAGTTTTAAGCCTTTTCTAGTTCAATAATCTATACAGATAAATAAAATTGGAGTGTCTGTTTGTAATATTAAAATAATCGCTTTTTACTAAATGCATATGGATGTATACACGGTACATATATCAAAACACCATTTCTTACAATTTTTTTTTTTTTTTTTTTTTATACTATTCAGTGATAAACGAGCAGACAGTCCACCTGATGGAAAGCGATACCTGTCGCCCATTACACCTACAGTTCATGCACTTAAGTTTTATGTAACAAAACTGCAGAACCGCCGGTACGTTATCACTGTGAGGACTAAGATGTTATGCCTCTTGCCTGTAATTGCGCTGGCTACCTTATCCTTCAAACCGGAACACAACAATGCAATCATTGTTGCTTGGCGGCAGAAATAGATAAGGGGGTGGTACCCATCCAGTCGGACTCCTCAGGCTTGACAGAGTCCTACCACCGGTAATTGTTGTCTGTCTGTCTGTCGTTCTGTTTGTTCCGGCTAATCTCTGAAACGGCTGGACCGATTTTGACGGCACTTTCACTGGAAGATAGCTGATTTTATAGAGAGTAACTTAGGCTACTTTTATTTAAAAAAAGAATTAGGGTTCCGCGAAAAAAAAAAAAAACCCATGAAATTATGAACAAAATCCGCGTACTGCGTACGCACCCGAGTAAAACGAGGGAAAATCGCTATATAATTTAAATGAATATCTGAGGAGTAGCAAGCTTCTATTTATGTATACCTAAACATAGCTTATCGTGAAAACGTACCTAGGACGAACGCGAGCGAAGCGAGCGTGAGTCTCTAGTTTAAAAAAAAAAGAAATACTATTTCCACCTATGCTTACTATGATTTTTTGCAAAAAATGAGAAAATATGTTTATTACTAAGCCGATTATTACAACAATATATATTGTATATTTTATATTATTTATAAGATTAACTACTTTACGATTAAAGGATTCTTAAGACTTGTAAAAATCGATAATTCTTCCCTTGAAGGGATGAAAATTCACCCCGTTTACAAAACGCGTTGATGGTGCGTTTATATTACGTAACACGAGCTAAGTGAATCAAACTGTCATTCGCGCCGCATTACAAGCCTACGGAGGATGTCATAATATGGATATGACTACATTTTCTGTAAAACAATCTATACTAAGAGTTACTTCTGTATGTTAAATAGTATAATAGCAACTTGTCCCCACTTCACTCGGATGCTATTTGATACAAAAATGTACTGGCTTAAATGTTATTTCAGTACTTGCGTACATTTTTATACAGATTGTGAGCTTTCATACTTTGCCTAATGATCTATAGAAAGTTTGCAGAAGGTTTTCTATTTGCTTTAATGAAAATAAAAATATTGTTAAAAAAAGTGCGTGTGTGTGCAATTCACACATGGTACGAGTAGAAGTGAAACTTAAGAAAAGTATCCTACGAGAGAATGAGATGGATATAGAGTATCAGGAGTAGGATTATAAGGTTTATTTTTTTAAAAGTTTAAAAGTTATATTAAATTGTATTTAACATAAATATAGTACATTACACATATTATTCAGTAATAAACTTTATTACTTTTCACGTCGTGTGTAATGTATTCTATCTCAAATAACAACGGTTACCATGACAACATGGCAATGTATTCTATCTCATTCTCTCGCCGGCTTAATTCTATATATTTACGTGTTTATCTCTAAGTACTGTCTGTACGTGCATTTCCGTTTCATGTAGTTTCAAATCATAACGATTCTAAAGAAGTTTAACTCCAATAATAAAATAATATTTCTATAAAATAATTGATAAAGTTTAAAAATATTTCATCGTATCTACATTATTATTCTTGTTTAGAGCCTCATAATACCCCTCAGAACAAGGGTGCAGCTGCACCCTTACCTTTTGCTAAGCGAAATCACTTCCCCGTGCAAATATACCTTCAATTTTTTTTCTTTCCTAATTATATTTTCCTACTTGAAAGGAGACGGTAATGATATCGAAATTTAACATATTAAAGAGTTTTATATTAAAAATAAAAATAATATACATAACTTTTGGTAAATAATAAATAAATATTATTTTATAAATCTATTTAACTAATATAATTACTATAGTACATAGTTAATGTATATTAAAACTCGCACAATTTTATTCCCTACATTAAAATAGATTATTTTTTAAGGTTATATTGTATGGCAAACAATGAACCCGATAAAAATCCATCGGCAATTCAAACAGAAGCTTAAGCATGAATTTCCATTTTACTTCAAAAATTACACAAACATTTTTTAAAATTCTTCTATCATCCTCACTTTTGTTATATGAGCATCTAATGTAACATTTTATGTATCTAGACCCAGTACTTTAAGCAGAGAGTATGTCAGTCAGTGTTAGTTTTATTAAGTAGATCAAAGGGAATGGCAATATGATGGGTGACCAACCAGAGATTCGGTTTCAGCTAATTTTAGTCAAAAGTTTTGATTTTAGCCGAAACTAAGTCCGAGGCCGAAGTATTGGTTTCAGTTTCGGCTGAAAATTTTGTTTCGGTTTGACATCTATACATATAATAAAATTCTAACCGAGTCAAATTTGTACATTATTTTTTTTTTTGGAAAATCTTATTGAAATAGATATTATCGATACAGAGGCTAAATGTATATTTTTAGATTTTTGTCTGTCTGTATTTTTAGATTTTTATGTATGTCTGTGACCGCATCACCAGAAAATCACTGAACAGATTGTGATGAAATTTGGTATGATGATAGATGGTTATCCGGATCAACATATAGGACACTTTTTACTGTGGGAAAATATCGCATCTCTGAGAAATCTATACTAAACGTTAAAACGAAACTAGGGACGAACCCGAATGGAGTGAGGGTAAGTCGCTAGTTAATAATAAGTTTGGATATTGCGGATACATAATATATTATGAAATAATTATTTCATTTAACTGATATTTTTTTACCATCAATAATTTTTTTATTAAATACTTGTTACAATGAAATTAATATAAATAGATAAATCTTCTGATGTTCTCAAGCTCTATATAAAAGACAACAAACATGCCCTACACAAGTAGAGTATATTAGATTTACTAATAACGTAATGTCGGCTGATGGAGGAGGTGGGATCGGAGTTCAGTTGGACGCAGCATCAGTCTTGTAGCATCATCAATCACTGACCATCTTTAGGCTTTATAAGTGTAGCAGCTGTGGTGAATTCTAAGTTCCATCACAAAATAAACTTCTTTTTCGTTCTTACTACAAATGTACTTATAGTGAAGTTTGTATATTATGTACTAGTACCAATAGAATTTCTAGAACGTTAGGTCATAACTTTCTCATAAATTCTCAGGAGATTATAGTTTGTACTAGGTACGTTTTCACCGTTAGCTATGTTTATACATAAATAGTAGCTTGCTACTTCTAATATATTCATTTAAATTATATAACGATTTACGTTACGTACGTACGTTATTGCGTACGCCGTACGCGGATTTTGTTCACAATTTCATAGGGTTTTTTTTGCGGAACCCTAATTCTTTTTTTTAAATAAAAGTAGCCTAAGTTACTCCTTACAACAGCAGCTATCTGCCAGTGAAAGTCCCGTTAAAATCGGTCCAGCCGTTTCGGAGATTAGCCTGAAAAAAAGGACAGACAGACAGACAGACCGACAGACAGACAGACAAAAATTGTAAAAAACGTTGTTTTGGTATGTGTACCGTGTATACATCCATATGCATTTAGTAAAAAGCGGTTATTTTAATATTACAAACAGACACTCCAATTTTATTTATCTGTATAAATTAGACATAGAGTGCATCTCTATGTCTAACACAAATAATAATATTCTTACTCGTAGTTCCAGTTAAGACAATTTGTGTAAAATTCAAGTATGCAACAAAATAAATTTTTGAAATTATATAGAAACTAAAATCATTTTTAAAGTAAAAAATATCAAAAATGATTCTCTGATTTAATAAAACTAATAACGTATCACATAAAATTATTTACTGTACTAGTGACAGCAACTTTACTGAAGTTTATATTATGTTACTAGCGACTTAGCCTCGCTTCGCTCGGGTTCGTCCCTAGCTTGGATATAGTAAAATGGATATAGTGTGTTATCCTTAAGAGATAGACATATGCCATTGCGGACTTTTTTATAGATCTTTTTAAGGTGTACAATACGGTAGTACATTATTTTGATCTATCTTGTAGGGTTCAGCCAGCGTTTGCAATGTAAGTGCAAAAAAATGTGTTTATTTACGACATCACATTAGAAACCTCTAAACTTATCAGTGTTTCTCTACTATATTATTCATGTATTTTACATATAAACCTTCTTGAATCACTCTATCTATTAAAAAACCGCATCAAAATCCGTTGCGGAGTTTTAAAGGTACGGATAGACATCGGGAAGAGACTTTGTTTTATACTATGTAGTGATTTGAAAGATTTAATTTATTAATTTTCTTTAAATTTCTTTAGACGCTTAAAGTTACTAGTATAATTAGAAATAACTTACCTTTTATAAAGGAAAGATTGAAAATAGAAGTTTGAAATGGAAGATCAAAAGTAATATAATTGAAGATTTTATACCAAAACTTTAATTTAGGGCAATAAAAGTTTAAACAAGCCTGAAGTATCCACTAAAAATTAATTAAATAGCCTGCTACTTGAGCTCGTTTGTTTTATTTTATACCTTGTAAATCTAAAATATGAATATATTAAAATTATACATCCAATGTTCTTTAATGAAAAAATATTATTATAATTTGTGATTTAAGTAATATCATTATTTAAGATTAATATAATTTCAAGTTATTTGTGGGAATTTTAAAAGACCAAACTGAAATTTTACATTTTTGCTCTGTAATACTACTGATTCTTTATAACAAACTTGTTGTCCCGCGGCTCCACCCACATTCCTAGTACTATTGTGTGTTACTATATATCTTTATAAATTATAATCTAGATATTTTACTTTGATGTATAATAGCTATATTACTGAAAAGTTTCATCAACATCCGTTCAATAGCTTGTACATGGCCTGATAATTATTTGATTTTAAGTGGGAATGAATGCGTGTCTTTATAGCTATAATAAATCTACTTTCTTACGTCATCTATTCACCTTCCTCATCTCTCTGTTACCTTGCTAGGGACTACTGCTTAATATTATAATACGATAGCATTATAGGGTTCGGAGCGGGAGTGTAATGAGACAAACATAAGGTTTAATTACACTTTAATTTTGCGCCAATATAATAGGATACACTAGTTTAAAACTAACTTAAAGTAGGCTAAATGAAATCACCATATGACTAAAACCACAGCATAATTTTCAGTTTCCTTTCCTTTCTTTCACATAGAAACGAAACAATATATCGTCTTGATATTTTGCACAGATAATGGCTAGCATATACATATGTAAAAATAGAAGAAAGAATATGTATTAAGATAATCACTGAGTTGTATCCGAGAAATTAAAGACAGGACAGTCAATTTAAACGTTGGGAGAATGATATTAAAAAAGTAGAAAGTCCTAAATGGTAAAGTGAAAATCTTTAGAAGAGACCTTCGTTTAAAGACAAGCTGTTTTACAAGAAGACTATCCAGTTGCTGATAGTTTCTGTTTATATGTAGTGATTTAGAATCATTTAGTCTGTAAATTTAATTTAAAAACAATAAACAATAATAAATGTTTATTTATTTTAAATCATAGACAGAATCATAACATTTAGAAAGAGGTGAATTTTTACTTGTATTGGATGTAGAGATCCTATAGGATACTAGGTTATTGAAATTAATGCATTCAGCCCTTTTTAACAACCCACTGCTGGGCACGGGCCTCCCGTCAATACGAGGGGGATCAGGCCGCAGTCCACCACGCTGGCCAAGTGCGGGTTGGCGGATTTCACATGTCTTTCGAAAACTTGCTAGGTTCTCTCAGACATGCAGGTTTCCTCACGATGTTTTCCTTCACCGTAAGACAAGTGGTAATCATGTTGGAAATGATTCGCACATGAAAATATTAGAGATGAATGAAGACCTGGATGTGAACCCGCTTTATTCGGTTTCCCGAGCGAGCGCGTTATGGTCTACAACTGCCTTTTTTATGGTTATTGTAAAAGCTTACAATATGGTCTAACCAAATTAAGGTCGAATATCTAAAAAATAAGAAAAATCTTTTTCAACGTCGTATCGTTTCCTTCTCGTAGCGTAAAATGAAATATAGATGTTTCAGGTGTAATTTAAAATGCATAAATCTCCTTGGCTCAGTCGGCTCTCTAACTGGATTCCCCTGAGTTTTAACTTTACGTTTTATGAATAGGTAATCGCTGGTGATACGATACCAAACGTAGATAGGAAGCAACGGAAGAGACTCAATTTTTTACTTTAAAAACTTATTTGACAGTCAAATTCCAAATCAAGTTATTTTTTGAATTTCTATTTTATTTGATTGAATTTAGAATTTATTACACTAGAGTCAAGTATAAAACAAAATCAAGAAGTGGTAATGTTGATTATTTTTACAATATTTTAAATACGATCCTCCTAAGGCCAAAATCGTAAAATTATTTCAATTATAATTTTACGATCTTGGAGACAGTGCAGAGGTTTGGGCTTAATAACTCCAAACCTAGTTCTTTGGAATAACTAAACAAACTCAAAACAATAAAAAATTATTACACGTCTAAATTAAAATAAATTTAGATAAGTATTGCAACTGCAAGGTTTACATATTTATTTACACATTGTATTGCGATTTTCGTTTTTTTTTATTTTCTTTTTTTTTTCAAGAGTTTCATATTTACATCTCGATCTTTGTCAAATGTCTTGAACGAGATTAGCATGTAAATGAGCCCGAATGCGGTGGTGCATGTAATTTTAGCTTTGGATCAAGGTTAAAGCGTATCCTTAATGGATTTAGAGCTAAAATATTTTAAAATTTAAAATCCTTAGTCTAAACTATTCTGTGAAATATAATACAATTCATTTTATACCTATGTTTTAGGGCTAAAAAATGTAAATAATAAAGGTGTTCTCAAAGTTACTCACGTGTATGTACAGATGTACATAGATGTGTATATATATGTATAAGTAGACACTTACATCTACGAAATTTATACGACTCACAAGCTATTTCCCGCAAATCAAATAAAATTAATATTAAAACAATGAAATGATGAAAAATACTTAAAATTTACAAGAAACTAAAGTATAAATTATAGCAATTTATTATTCTACTAGTGATGTGCCTTTGCTTCGTTCAGGTTCGTCCCTACGTAAACAGAAAGAAGCCTGTCTAAGTTAAGAATACCAATGCTATTCTCAAGATCTCCGACCATCTCCATAAATAAATATATTAATCGTAATTTACGGTGTATGACTTTTTTATATCGTGGTTTTTTGTGAAGAAAACATACTTTCCGGAGCTAATTTTTTCGAAGTAAAAGACTTTGTTACCTACTCTCCAAATCTCTAACTATGTCTATACAAAAAATAACATTAATCCATCATTTCATATAAAACGAAAAAGGTCAAACGAACAAATAAACTAGTCCACAACATATATATATATATATATATATATATATATAATTCAAACTCATATAAAATGTATGTATGTATATGTACACTTTTCACGTTTCTAGATCTACTAAAACAATTATTTAAAAAAAACTCAGCCTATTTGGTAGTTCCCCGATTTAATTTGCGTTTTCTTTTTAAGAGGGTGCGTAAATCTGAAACGCGTTGACAGACGCAGCTATCCAGTCCCCATTCGTCACACCATGTCAACAATCGTGTGAATCAGCCCCTATTTTACATTTAATTGCATTTCTTTGTCGATCTCCCTGGTAATCTGAATGCACCCTTGTCGCCTGAAACCGACCGATAACTTAAGACCTCCCTCCATCACAACTCCTATGTAATTTCACCTAAGAGGAGGCCATTTTCTTCCAACTTATACAGGTCACCTTATATTGGTCGTGTCTAGACTTATTTGATATTGGAGGAAAGTGTGTGTTAAGGCAATATTTGCGGACGCACTTAGCTCGATAGCGTATGCTTAGGTTTTTTCTTAAATTAGATTTGAGTTCAATCACAGCAAGTAATCAGGTCTGAGTAAACTGAACTTGTCATGTGGAATGCTTGCTGAAAAAACGTATATTTTAAATGTGTAAGTTAATTTATGATATGAGAACCTAAATATTATATTATTTGAATTTTAAAAAGGTTTAACGCTTCTTTATTTTAACAAAAATGTTTTTGAAATTAAATAAATAATAAGCAAATATAGTAACCAACCTAGAATAAATAGATTTGCTTTGCTTAAATATAAATATATATGTACAGATGCTTTGGGCATTAGACCTATAACAAGGCCGACAACCTCTTGAAGGGTTATCCATCAGACTTGACTTGGGGATCTCAGCGACCTACGATACCCCCAAGACCAAGACCCCCGACTACCTCTGAAGGAGACAGTAAGGTAGGCCTGCGCCTATACTACCATGCAAAGCAAAGCAGAAGCAAAAGCAAAAACGTGTCGTAATGGGAACCTTGAAAGCATAGGCCCAGACCCGCCCCGTTGATAGAACCGAAGTCGATGTACTTTAATTTGTATCCTCTGGCACCGACTTCGAAAATATTTTAATAAGTATCTATTCTAAATGAAAACCCCCGTTTGCTTATTTTTTACTTTTCAGTGCCTGGAAGTCGGTTTTTAATTTATTTTTTTAAGTTTTTATATTTCCATTTTTAGTGTTTATGTAATAAGCAGGTAATTTGTAAGAAGACAGATTTTTAAAAACATATTCGATTAAGCCATTTATTCAGACCCCTAATGACAGTCACAACCCATCTAGGTATAAAGTTCTCATCAATACAAACTAATCAAGCCCAAACACCACGTAATTGATGTAAATCGTTAAGGAGTTCCCTCTATTGTCTTTTTGCTTCATCATCAGATCGACTCCAGACCTTCATTAAATACTAGTCCTTTAACATTCTTAATGAAAAAAATTAGCAAACGCACTAGTCGTCACTACGATTTTCGAAGGTTCCCTTCGATTTATCTGGGATGCCATCATCAGATCCTGGTTTCCTTATCATAGTACCACCTGTAAGTTATCTCCTTTCCAATAAAAATAAATCATCAAAATCGGTTCATAAACGACGAAGAAATCCTTGAATACACATAAAAAAAATACATATATACGGTCGAATTAAGAACCTCCTCCTTCTTCGAAGCCGGTTAAAAATATATTAAAAATCTGCCCATATCCATTACAGAAACTAATGAATAATTTATTATAAATAAACAAAACGTTCGTCCAATAATTAAATATCATAAAAATAAATAAGTCTTTACTTTAATATTTTATTTTCCAAAGAAAAATAAATATACTACGTTGGAAATAAAACTAAGAGAGCGATGTAGCACCGATATCGCCGTCGGATGCTGTTGTTAATTAAGAAAAATTGAAAATTTATTTGTTCGGAATATTTTTAATTGGTCCCACGAATGTTCGACGTGTTGACAGTTCAACTTACGTTGGTCTCATTATTCCCATACAGAGATGCAAATTGTATCGCATGCTGCTTTTTTTATTATTTTTTTTTCGTATTTTATGTGCAAGAATATATTATAAAATATGTCTTTTTAAAATATTGAAGTATGTTAAATTTTTATTTATTCGATCGTAGCTTTTTGCACAATCGTTTAGCTACTTTTACCCTTTTACTCTATACAGTAGGTATATAGAGAAATTATATGATATATTTAATTATTTGACAATAACATTAAAAAAATACAATAATGAGTTTAGAATTAAATAAGATATTGATATTTTTTTGTATATAACAATACTACTTCAAGTGTAAATAATATCTATACATATGATAAAATTGTAACTGATCGCTGTCTTGTGTCTTGTGTCGTTGTTCTGTTGATGTCATACATCTAATATTAGGGATCTCTACTAACGCAATAGAACCCAAAACAATGATTTTTAGAATTTTTGTGTATTAGTCTCTTGCACTGTGCGTTGGTGCGCGTTAATCTCAGAAACAGCTTAACCGATTTGGGTGCGGTCTTAACTAATGTATTGTAGTAAGCTTCACATTACATTAAATATTTGTTTATTTTTTTCAATCGGTTCATAAATAAAAAAGCGAGTCGCTAGTTTTAAAGATATATTACTTAAGTATAATGGCAATAATTATTTATTGTGGAATTACATAACAACTTGACAAGTAAAGAAAATTGCTAGTAATAGAGGAACTTCAAAGTAAACATAATGACTCTTATTATCCACTTTTACAAAACGACAAGAAAATGTATGTCAGAACTATCCTATTGAAATATTTAGTGTATAAACGTTTCTAATACGTATTCGCACTATTTAGTATTTCAATGCATTGTATAAAATATTTTCCATTGTTACTATATATATTTAAAACTCATTTTAATCCCTCGATACTACCTCTGTGGTCTAGTGACTAGCATGTACGGCCGCAGACCCGGTTTTGAGTTCGAGTCCCGAGTCGGGCCAAGTTAATTTAGGCCCGGAATTAGAATGTTCTGGCTAGTCTCAATGAAATTGGCCGCCGTAGCTGACATTGGTCAGGAAGACATTATTTATTATACCTCGAATATAATGTACTTTCTATTGCATTTCACTTATTTACATATATCCATTTCTAGTATTTGATAAGCTACCTAATACGCGGAAAATGAAGTGGAGCAGTTTCTATGAGTTACTTAATTAATACATACACTTTAGCTGGGTTCAATACTATGTTATTGTTAAAGCCATGATATTATAATTTCACTTGTGATATTATCATACAGATTTATTACTATATACATATATGGAAGATTTTTGCTTATTCTATAGTTAAGAATCTAAATTATAAACTTAGTATTTTATTTCTTCATTTGAGTAGATCTAAAAAATGTATCGTAAGCTTTCGATTTTGTGTTTTCAATACAAAGCTAGAGTCATGTTCATGAGCTTTTTTAGGTCAAGGTGAAAATGACTTGCTTAAAACAAAACTAAAAACCACTACTCAGGGCGTAAAATTTAAATTTAAATGAAAAGGATTCACTGCAAAAAAGCTGATAAGCATTACATATAATGTATAAAGGAAATATATTGTATAGTAGATCAGTTGGAATATGACATAATAGTTATACCTACATATATTATACTAAAGTTAATATACATACATATATTGTATTTTTAATAAAAGAATTATACTACGCAAATAAATTTTAACATGTTATACAATTTTATTACGTCAATGAAAGAATTTACCTAAATATTATTTAGATTATTATTTGTTACCTTTTGTAACCGACAATAGAACGTAGAAACATGGGTCAGTCCCTCTGTAGGGGTTATGAGTGGTCACTAATTGAAAGTTACATCTTTAATAGCATAATTGGTCAATTAGTAATGATATTTGTGTCAGTAGTTTTAACTGATCAAAAATATTAAAGAATTTGTTAATGTTGTTTAGCGCAGTAGTTCATATTATGTATGTTTTACTTCAAAACAATTTTTTTTGAGATTTCTATAACGGTATTACAAGTACTAATCAAGTTCTCCAGTTATTTTTTTTAAATAAACAATATCCTCCTTGAAAAAACTAACTTTTATAAACTTTATGAATAATTATTTTTTAAGCTCTTACAGTACATATTATTACGACAGCTTTATCAAATTAGATGATTTTATCTCTAACAAGCGACTCTCGCTCAGCTCGAGTTCGTCCCTAGTACGTTTTAACGTTTAGTATAGATTTCTCAGAGGTGAAATATTTTCCCGCAGTAAAAAGTCCCCTATTCATATGTTGACCCGGATATCCAGCTATAACCATACCAAATTTCATCAAAATCTGTCTAGTGGTTATCATGTGATGCGGTCACAGACTATAGATAAACTATAGATTCGGCCACTGTATTAATAATAATGACTATTTAAGTAAGATTTTCCGAAAAATTTATAATGTACAGAATTTGACTCAGAATTTTATTATATGTATAGAAGATGTACTAAAAATAAATTACATAAGTTATAGAAATTAATATACCAATATTGCTCTAGTTATTACAAAAAAATAATACTTAATTTAGTCTAATGGATACCTCCAACACCTCATACATAAATAAATTATTCAAACATAATAACATGCCTGACCCATAAGTAATGCCTGTCAATTGAAATGAAAAGCCGAAATATTGATTACCCCCCACGGGTCAACGGCCGTTGATTGCCTTCATTGAAGCCGGTAGCTTCACCTATACACAAATTTGTCTGTCCGTCCCCCTTTCAGTATATTAACATTACTTATATATGTATACGTATGTAATGCGTAAACACCTAACCCTAGCCAAACAAAGTGTTGGTAATTTCATAAATTATTATATTTTTCGACTTGTCGATAGTTTCGATGATGAAAATTAGCCTTCTAAGTCAATTATTGAATTCTAGTATTGAAACTACATATTATAGACAAAAGTTCGCCAATATTTCTTTAGACAACACTTTGAATTTCTTATCGTACTCGACACTCATAGTAGTGAATGAAAAAACTGAACGGAAATTTAAAAACAAAATACTCTGATTCATTCTTACTAATTAGTTATGTTGTCAAATTTAATCCAGACTTGTTCTCTAAAACGGAAAAAAGGCTAAAACATAATGTTTGGTATAAACCCTTTTAGTTTTTATTTTTCTAAAAATTCTATTGCAAAATTATAGGAAATATTATTTTGTAATTCTAAGGTTAAATACTGTAATAATCATAATACAGTAATAATACATATATTATAGCATGTATATAATCTTGAATCAAATTTCATAGAACCAAAATATAAAATTGAAATAGAATGAAATAAGTAAGGGCGGTCGAATACTCCAATCACGTGTATTTTGGGAAGGCCCTAAGCTCTTTGTACCGGAAATTGCATTCTACACCATTCCTCTTGAAATAGTCCCGACTGAAAAAGACTACTGAAAGGATGGTCTTAGTAAAGATTCTTAATGTTTAATCATATATTTTATTTTAATATAAAAATAATTATAAACTAATTAATATAAGACAAGTCCAAAATGAACTTTAAGTTCGTTTTAAAAATCCTATAGAAACAAAGAAAACTTTAGTCCCTGAATTTCCCAAGAAATCGGAACTTTTTTCGGAGTATTAATAACTATTACAAAAATTTCCTCAATCGTTCCTGCTGTTATCAAATGCGTTTATCAAAGAAAAACATAGCATTGGTTATTTTTTTGTGTGTATGTACAAAAATCTCATAAAAGTCTCAGTATGAGATATTTTTACATACAGACAAATGCTTCCATTTTATTTACAATTATAGATATCATACATAACTTTTAACTAGACTCCTCTCTTTCTTTATCTGCTGCTATTATCTTAAGTAGACTGAGCTTTTATTATGTACATAGATTATGTACATACTTTGTCATCGAACAAAGTATTTATAAAAAACCTTTTTACAAGAAACTAATTACATAGGTTCTTTGAAATAAGGCTTGTAGATAAAAATAGTTATAACACGTAAACATTTCAGTAAAATCTAGAAATAACATTTGATTTTGCCATAATAATGTTAAGAAATGAATTGATATATATACATACACAATGTGTATACACATTATACAGATAGTCTTCTTATTTAAAAAGAAAAATAGAAAAAACTTTTAAATATCATATTTAAACAAATAGAAACAAAAATATAAGATACTCACAGTTTTCGTGATTTCTTCTAAAAAGGACCTTTAGTCAAGTATATTTTGGTTGGCAAATAAGTAAATCAGAGGCGAATTGTGAGTACCCTAGTTAATACTAAAAAGTTTATTTTGTACCAAGCTTGGTAACTCGGTAACTCGGTAAATTAAATGGTATGCGAGTGAGCTTTTGTTATATTAGAGCTTGTTATGTGAGTTAAGTTTTTCAAATATTACAAACCTACCTTGGATTAGATATTAAAAAAATGTACATAGGTAAATAGTTAAATAGCTAAACTGTCAGTGGGCTCATCACATTTGTTGCAGAACCGACGACAGTTTGAGTGGACGGGTTTTGGAGTGAACACCACATCTTGCGATTCCATCGATCATAGCGATAGTGACGTCTAAGGACGGTATACGTAAAATGGTAGATATTGAAAGCGTAGAGAGTAATCTGCCATAGAAGAGTCCACCTAGTAGTGGACGAAAGCAGTCTTATTATGATGATGATGATAATGATGATATATACATCTATACATATAATAAAATTCTAACTGAGTCGAATCTGTACATTAAATATTTTTTGGAAAATCTTATTGAAATAGACTTTAATGTCGATACAGAGAGCGAATCTATAGTTTTTAGAATTTTTGTCTGTCTGTTACCGCATCACAGAAAAGCCACTGGAGGGATTTTGATGAAATTTGGTATGATGATAGCTGGAGGATCACATATAGGAGGAGGTCAACATATAGGATACTTTTTACCGCGGGAGATTATCTCATTCCCACGTTATAACACAACCCAAAAATATTTATGATCAGAATTTCTTGAAACTTGGTATTAATGCTTTTCACAATTAAATAAATACGTGTTTTAGCGTTTTATGAAATTCATCCCATAAGAAGATAAAATAATTGATGAAAATTTGTATGAAACCTACCTTTTTAAAGTTTTTTTGTTGTAGTTTTAGCGCGAGCGAAGCCGCGGGTTTTGCTAGTATATTATATATTTAATAATTTATTACACCAAAAAATACAATGTAAAGAAAATATAAAATGTACGTACATGAATTTGAATGTAAGAGAGACTTTATCACTTAAACTGATCTCTTCTAAGGTACTATACAGATATTAGAAAAGAACTTGCAGAGTTGCATGGATAATGGTTGGCGAACCCTTAAAAGGGAAAAGCAGAAAATCAAAAAAAAAAAACAAAGTCTATAATATATACAACTATTCACATATTAAATCTCAATTAAATCACTTATTATTGGATGGCTATGATTGTGCTATCAAGTAAGGTATACACTAATATGATTTAAAATCTGTCAAAATATATTAAGGTAATATTTTGAAATCCAGTTCACACTTCATTAAAAGCAATCAATTTCAGATACTGAATTAAATTTTCAGTAGCTGGCTGTAAACGGGCTTTGAAAATATCTTAGAAATACAATTTTCTATATTGCAAGATCAACCGCTTATATCTGCGGATTTGGTTTGACAGCGACGTTTCAAATCGAAATAAAAGTAACTCCGAATAGAAGTCGCGAAGAATGTGATTTTTGATTTTATTACTTGCAATAGTGAGTGGCTTTAAGGATTGGTATTGTGTTTTAGACAAAAGGGAGATTACTTGCTCTTTTGTCTTCTAAAAATTATATTTACTACTTTGTAGAACGATTTTATTGGATTTACATAGATCTTGCTAAAATCGATGTGAGTTTTAAATATCAAATAATACTGTGTAACTAAATAATGGTAAAACCTTAGAAGGCAGGGAATCTCGTGGAACCATATCAAAGCAGTAGCTAAAGATAGAAGGGTATTGAAAACTACTGCTGCAGGTTCCACGACAGAATAATTGGAAAACACCATCAAATAATGGTAAAAAATGTTTTTATAAACCAATTTTAAGTGTAACATTTTTTGGCATATAACGCTAATACTCGTAGTAATTTACAATAATATTGATTAGATATTGATCTTATTTTTTGTTATTAAATACATACATATCTACCATATGAATAGGGTATTCTAAACAAACAAAATAAAAGGATTCTAATGAGAAAGCAAAACATAAGGCCTTGTTAGTCGAAGAAAAGAGCGTGAAGCGCTACGATCATTACATACATATATATGTCTTGCGTTTCTTCCGTTGTCATCTTCACCCATTTTCAGATTTTGACCCTAGCCTGTTTTATATATAATAAATATTTCTACTTCAAAATTCCATGTCCAAGCTATATATTTTTAACAGTTTAATACAATATTTTATAAAAATTATAACAGCAAAGCAATAAATCCATTTAGTTATTCACCTGATTTGATTCCATGAAACGTAATAAGCAGGAAACAGCAAATTATTCTCCAAATGACCATTCATTTGGACTATAATAATAATCAAGCATTTGTTATTCATGATGCAGAATATATTCGAGGAGTAAATTCATCGTAACGGCAAACAATGGCGAAGTACAAATGTGATGGCTGCTATAGGTGTATTGTCAGCTTAATTTTACTGCTGTCAATATGCATACATAGATTTTATAAAGACCTTAAGTTATAAGCGGTTTGGACTTCTTGTTTGATTTTTTCATACGATTTTATATAAATGTTCAGGTATAAAGAAAGTAAAGATTCTTCTACTTTTCTAGTTCTTTGATCTAAGAAGAATTGGCGAAATATATGATTGATTTTTTAATTAAATGCGTTGAAATAACCGTGAAAGCTGAATAAATGAGCTGAATTTTATAAACTTAAATGGTAAATTTTTTCTACAAATCGATATTACAAAATGTTATAGAATTTTAATTTATGCTATGGTGTAAGTTTTGAATTCTTTTCAAATTAATGTGACCACGTTGTATTTACGTTGATTCAACACAAGGTTACATTTAATGGCAAAAAAAAAATTTTTTTTTTTTCATGAGATTCAGTGACAAACGAGCAGACAGACCACCTGATGGAAAGCAGTACCTTTCGCCCATAACACCTACGGTTCATGCACTTAGGTTTTAAGTAACAAAAATGCAGAACCACAGGTGCGTTGTCACTGTGAGGACTAAGATGATATGCCTCTTGCCTGTAATTGCGCTGGCTACCTTATCCTTCATACCGGAACACAACAATGCAATCATTGTTGCTTGGCGGCAGAAATAGATAAGGGTGTGGTACCCATCCAGTCGGACTCCTCAGGCTTGACAGAGTCCTACCACCGATTATGTATTATACAATAATGAAATGATTTTTCTTACCATTTTTACCTCAGCATATTATTTTCTCAGGCCTTTACATTATGATAAGAGACAAAAGATATAATTATAACGTTTTAGATATCCGGATACTTCAGCAAGCTATAAATACATTTTCTAACGGCAAAAATTCGATTTCACTTTATATTTTTTTAGGGTTATAAATTTTAATATACGAGTATGTAGGAGGAGATTAGAGCCGATTATTTGGCCAATTTCTTCATCGGTCACCACCCATCGTGGATTTTTTATAATCCTGAGAGTTTTAAATGACTCTAACAAAATTGGTAGTATACTTTCTTAAAACTTTCTAAATATTTAGAAAATTATTTTTTTTTAAATTTCTGTCGCAAACTAAATAAAAATTTATGTTCTTAATTTTTAACTTTTTAATTACATATAAAAAAGATATAGCTTAAATACTTTTAAAAATTTCTTAATGTTTATGCAAAATACATATAATAATAGCTACACTAAATAAGATTAATAACTAATAAAGTTTTAAAAAAATTGTAAAAATTAACTATTCCACCTAAAATTAAATATTTTCATATTCAATTACAAATTTTATTAAAAATTTAAAAAAATGTGTGGAATTAAAATTAATATACTATATTATCAGGTATTTTGTTGGTAGACACTGTCTGTAGGTAACAAGTATATTATAATGACTATGATTGCTGTAAAGCATTAGAAATGTCGGATATCAAATAATATTTTAGAGCCAAGAGTTTGCGAACATACGCCATGTCTAAACAGGACAAACTGCCTAAGGCATCGTCACTTACAACTCCATCCGGTGCTACAGATTTAAATCCAAATAGATATAAACAATAAATTAATAAAGAAGCTAATTATTTGTTAAATATTCTTATTAATGGTGTGCGTCGTTTCGTTTAAGATTGTAGAAATCTTTTTTTTTTAAAAGATACACTACAGTCTAAATTACTTTAATCTCATAAGGTAAAATATTTTCTTAAAATATCTTCTAAGGCTACCATAACCTATTTGTTAAAAAATTTATCATAAAGTAATGATCAACTACTGATTCACTTTTATCAAAATCGGTTAATGAAAATAAAAATGGTAACGCGCTCGCTTGGAAAACTGAATGCCTGAGGAAATCTAGCGAGTTTCGAAAGACATGTGAAGTCCGCCAAACCGCACTTGGTCAGCGTGGTTGACTGTGGCCTAATCCCTCTTATGGTAAAAGAAGGTCTATGCCTAGCAGATGGACGTAAAAAGAACCGAATACGATATACATATATATACGAAAAATAAATAAAATAAACATAATCTACTATGCTCCAGTTGCAATAAAATATTGATCAATAACACTTTGAGATGTTATAAGATACGCTGTTTCACAGTAATGTAGGTTTATTGTTAAAATAAATTGTAAGAATATACATCCAAATAAACAAATCTTTCCAATTATAAATTTACCACCTATATAAATTATATAATACAAATGATTTACCCTCGCTTCGCTTGGGTGCGTCTTTAGGTATGTGCACATAGCATTGCTTCAGTGTAATAGGAAGATCGTTTTAAGATAAATAATTCTATAATACATTGTTTTCATAACACTAACTTAATAACTTAATAGTTAACGCAGCGCACGCCAATAAAGCTCGCAGTCGGCATGATTTTTTCCGACATCTTCAACAATCATCGTCATATTTCAACCAATTTACACAAAACCTTAATGAATTATACACTTAAAACTTTCTCATGAATCACTCCATTTATTGATTAAAACCGTATGAAAATCCGTTTCGTAGGTTTTAAGATTATCACATTCAGACAGACAGACAAAAAGACAGACAGACAGACGCGACGGGGGACTTTATTTTATAATATTTATAGATTAACAAAAATTTCATAAAAATACTCAACTCTCATTTTACTTGTTTACATAGGACCGCATACGCTTTTCAGTCAAACCGATCATGTAGCAACCTATAACAGTTTAAGCAAACTAAACTAACATGCTATGGTGTTATAAACCCTATTCCAATGCATTAAGGGTTTCCATTAAAGGCACTATTTCAGTCAAATGATACGCTCGTGTGGCATTGTAAGCAAACGTTTTGCTGCTACTGTTACAGAGCTTTTATAGAGGCCAATGTTCCTGAACTTAGTTTACAGCTATATAATTCAAAAGTATCGTCTTATTACTTATGAGGGTGACAATATAATAATAAAAATGGGGGATAAAGTAAATTATAAACAGCTCTACGTAACAGAAATTTTATTATAATATTCGATAAGTTTCTCTTTATTTCTTAAAGTAATGATGACAAAGATAAAAGTTACTTATACCCGAACAGCAAGAAACATTGTACTGACTTAAAATATATTTGTTTCAATTATCATTCATTAATTAAAATATTGTAAATTATCGTTCGTTTTCGCTCGCGCAAAAAACTAAAAAGGTAGGTTTCATACAAATTTTTATACCCTATCTTACCCCCTTATAGAATGAATTTCGAAAAATGCTAAAACACATATTTATTTAATTGTACTGAAGAGCATTAATACATAGTTTCAAGTAATTCTGATCATAAATATTTTTTTGAGTTGTACTATATAACGTGTTTTCTTTCCCATGGGAATGAGAGAATCTCCCGCGGTAAAATCCTTCAAATATCTCCACACAAAAAATCACGCCAATCCGTCACTATGTTTCGACATAAAAGAAGGACAAAGAAACAAACTTTCACTTTTATAATATTAATAAGTACCTATGGAAGTATGGATATACCAATAAAAATCTAACAGGCTTTATATGAGGATATACACTATGTTACATTACAGCGCAATTCTCCTTACAGATCCTCCTTAAAACCTACTAATGCCATTGTTAGACTGAAAGTAATAAATTTATATTGGCATACACTTATTTCATTTTCCTCTTAGTATAAAATTGAAAAATTAAAAAAAAAAATTAGACTAGACCAATTCAAAAACATAATCTAAAACCAACAGATTATAACGCAACGTTAATTATGATGAAATTCAATATATTCATAAAATTCAATTTCCCAACGAAGTTCGTCGTATTACCGTCGAAAGTTTCGAACTCAGGTGACGTTGTTCCCACTACAAACTATAGCCACTCGCACGAGCTAGTCAACACTTACTCAACACTTGACGTGTACTGTGATGCATGCAATAATTGGAGATGGCAAATAGTACCCCTTCAATGTGAAAAGTAAGCTTTTTATTCTTGAATATTCGACTCTTTAAAGAACAAACGCATTTAAGTTCGCTATTTGAACACTGCAATGTTATTAATTTAGTTTTTTTTACAACAAAATATTGAAATAATTATTTAGACTTATTTAGACTTAGTCAGCAAGAATGAAGAATCGGTATACACATCAAAATAGCAAAAAAGAGCAGTTTTATTCAGCCATTTTTAACGTCCCCCACGTTGGCCAAGTACATCAAGAATTTTACATGATTTTCGAAAACTTGCTAAATTATCTAAGATATGAAGATTTCCTCACGATGTTAAATTTCAGATTATTTTAATCATCTTTTATTTAGTATTTTCGATTCATTATAAAGTATAACTAGAAAAACTATTAAACTAAATATGTTTTATCAATACACTAGCGACACACCGACACTTCGCTCGGGTTCGTCCCTAGGTACGTTTTAACGGTTAGTATGAAATACAAATTTTTGAATTTCTTGGCTTCTTCTGTACTACAATATGCATCTATTATACATATAAACCTTCTTCTTGAATCACTCTATCTATTAAAAAACCGCATCAAAATCCGTTGCGTGGTTTTAAAGATCTAAGCATACATAGGGACAGACAGCGAGAAGCGACTTTGTTTTATACTATGTATTGATACACAAATTCAAATAAATTGAAGTAAATATTTTACAATATAATTTCCAGCTGAAATTGAGAAGAAACTTTTGTGAATTACAAAATGAATGTTGAAAGCATGGCAGATAGCCAATGCTGTTTGTACGTGCCAATGTACTAATCTGATGCAATCTAAAATCTTTATACGAGTATTATTTATTACATTCTGATATCTTTTCTATCCTGAACTGAACATTTTATAAAAGAATATATCGTTATAGTTTAAAAACTTAATCTATTGTATTCATCAAAAAGAATTTTAGTCAAAATTAAAAGTTTCTAGCAGCCATTCTACGAGACATTGGCGAAGTAAAACGGGTCTCCTAAAAACTACTAAATAATTAAATTGAGATTGTTTTTTACCGTCTACTTAAAATCATTAACTCAGCATTAAAGTAATTTAAAATATAAATTAACCACGTAATTTAACATCTAATATTTAAAAAAAGTAATAATTTACATAACATTTTTAAGATTCTAACTATACACCATATTAATGCTAAAGTTAGACTTAAAACTTCCAATTATTACCATAACAATATAAATATAAATAATAAATACATATGTTGGGATATTAACACACCACCATCTAGTTCCATGGTAACACATATATGACTTTGAATACATACATATTATAAATAGCCATGACTGGAGTACAAACATTCGTGCTCATCATACAAATGAATGCCCCCAGCGCGACGCGAACCCGCGACCGCTGGCACCACGAGTAGCAAGCACTACAAACTGAGCCAAACGTATCGTCAAGCGTCAATATTAAATATTAAATATATTAAATCAATATTAAATATAATAAATAACATAATCTAATTTAGTCATTTCCTTCGTAGATCCTTCAATTGTCACCGGACAAGTTTCGAGCGCGTTATTTAATGAAGTTAGTTTATTAGTTGTCGCCATAGTTGATGCGATTTCAGCATGCCGCGGCCGGCACGCGGTACACTTGTTATTTATAAACTGTTATAAACAGCTTATATTATGTACATGTAGGTACACTACAATAAATCCCGTTCATATTATTTACTCAATCACCCCAGAACGGTTGAATGGAACTGGATATTTTTTACTAGGGAAGAACCCGAGTGAAGCGAGTGGTAGCTAGTAGCACTTACTATTTTAAATGCGAAAGTTTGTGTTTATTTGTTACCCCTTCATGCCGAATAAGTTCGACGGATTTGGATGAAATACGTATAGATATAGATTATAAACTTGAGTAACATATGGGCTACAGTTAGTTATAAAATTAGCCAAAGGTGGCGCTATATGTGTATAATCACTACATACATATTATAAAACAGTCTTCCGCCGCGTCTGTCTGTCTGTTGTTTGCGATAAATTGAAAAACTACTGCACCGATTTTCATGTTATTTTCACCAATGAATAGAGTGGTTCTCGAGAAAGGTTTTAGTATATAATTTGTTAACTTTTTGTATACATTGGCTAAAATATAACGATATTTGTTGTAGGGGTCAGAAAAAAATAAGCCGTCTGGGAGCCTTCTGCGAAAACGCTAGCTAGATAACAAGAATTGTGTATCTTATACAGGTCTACAGAAAAGTGCGCAATGGCATATGTCTATCTCTTAACGATAACATACTATATTTATATTAAACGTTAAAACGTAACTAGGGACGAACCCGAGCGGAGCGATGGTGAGTCGCTAGTATAATAAAAAAGTACCTAGGAACGCGCACCAGCAGTCAACAAAAGTTGGTAGTATACAATATAAATTAATACTGTCTACTTTCTAATTTACATAATAATAATTATGTTGAGTAAGTACCTACAATTTTCAGTCAACTTACTATTCCATTTCAATTTAATGTGCTATTTCTTTTAATTTTTAAAAGTTTCTATTTAACTGGCAATGTTTGTTAGTTTGCATGTTTGTATGAGTCAAATCTTACAAGCTGAATGAGAACAACTTCCTATTACCCTTTACACAGTTAAAATTTTACATTTTGGTACAGTTTTTTACATGTTGTTGTCAGATTTTTTATGATAATTATGACCTGATTCTTCTCTCTTATTTTAAGGCGTTAAAAAGAAAAAAATAAACCTGTAAAAGCTTGTTTTTGTTTACAAATAATTAATATGATAAAAGTTTATAAAAAATATGGCAAATAAATTATTTTTTATACTTTTGTTAAAAAAAAACATTACAGGGTGTTTTCTACTGGCTCTATTAACAAACCACTCACTGTGTATAATAAAATTCGACTTAAATCCCTAAATTGTAAGAAGTTTATTGGTCATTAAAGATTTTTAGTATCTTCTTTGAGATTTTATCATTAAATCAGCTCGATAGTAAAATTTTAATATCATTATGTTATTTCAATTATCATTCCTAGATTTGATTGAATAGTTTTTGATTTGTGGCCTATAATAAGTGAATTTTTCAGCCTTAGTCATGCATTTTTAAGTACTCATTATTGAAGTGAAACTTCTTTAGAATCGTTGTGATTTGAAGCTCGATGAAACGAAAATGCAACATTAGAAAGAGACAAACACATAAATATATAGGATTAGACCGGCGAGAGAATGAGATAGAATACATTACACGCTATTATGTTATTGTCTGACAAATGATATATATAATATTATATTCTTTCCGTATATGATAAATATATCTAATATATAAAATTCTCGTGTCACAGTGTTTGCAACAAAACCCCTCCGAAACGGCTTGACCGATTCTTATGAAATTTTGTGTGTATATTCAGTAGGTCCGAAAATAGGACGTAAACTATTTTTCATACCCCTAAGTGATAATGGTGGTCTACCCTAAGGACGAACCCGAGCAGAGCGAGAATGAGTCGCTAGTGATTTTATAGAAATGAATATATTATGATTGTAACATACCTAACATGCCTTATTTAATATTATTGATTTGTTTTAATTTAATTGCGATATTTGGCAAATAAGTTTTACTTCAACAGCGCGTAAAGGTTACACGCACCCATTTTTTGTTCTTTTATTATTTAAAATCTTTAAAAAAATATTCTATAATTTAAAGTTATTTACACCCTAATTCAAAAAAAGATTGCATTTTATTAAAAAAGTAGCAATATAACTTCAACTTTCACACTTTATCTAAAATCACCAAAACAATTTGCGAAAAAAATCAAATCTATTTTATTTTTCCTTGCCTCTTATAGCCCTAAGATATCAGTAATCTTCACACCCCACGCCGATCAGCATCGTTGGAGTGGACTCAAGTACCACACAGAGTTTAGCAGATTTAAAGGGGATGACGACAAACAATGTGTTTTCAACTGAAAGAGATTTGTAGACGGATAAATCTTAAGTAGTGAAAATTATGTACATAAAATTATTTTGAAAATATTGTTTAAACATGACAAACTAACGAAGAACTTATTTAATATATAATTATTTTGATTTTAATATTAGTATATACCAGGGTTTCCCAACCTTTCTTCTGTTGAGCCTCTTCGGATTAGAAAAAAAAATTTTTTTTTATTATAATAAAATTCATTATTTTTACGATTATTTATTTATTTTAATTTTGAGTTATACAAAAAAAATCCTATATTTTCGTCATGTGTGTCACATGATATCTTTGCCAAATGTAAATATGTATATGTTCTTGATTATTGCTTTTTTCCAATAAATAAGCCATATCTGAGTCCAATTACTGTAGTTAGTTTATGTAATGTATTTTTAACCGACGAAAAAAAGGAGGAGGTTTTCAATTCGACACGTATATTATTAGTAAGAAATTATTTTGCTTCTAAAGAAGACTGTACATTAAATAAATATTTTATATTTAATATATTTAAACTAATTCTGCCAGCAGTTTTGTTCGCATGATAAGCGAGGCGGGATTGAAGGGTAGCTTATGTCCAATCAGTATACAATCTATATCCTTGCTTTTTAACGAAATCTGTTCAGCGGTTTAAACTTTAAAAAGTAACAGACAGAATTACTTTCAAATTTATAATATTAGTATGGATTGTGTACTACCTTTGTTACTCAGGAATATCACGTTCCATTAAATCTTGCATTACACAAGACGCTACGTAGTAGACCAGAAACAATGAAAACGTGTTCTAACAAGTTTAATTGCGATTTGCGAGTGTGAAGGTTTGTTTGGAATTCTGTCGCGAGTTTCAACGTACAAAACGACGTTTAGTTTAAAACTGCATGCAGCTTCAAAGCGCTTCTACTGCGACATTGTATTTGAAAGTCAAAAGGATTTTTATTTTATTCTTTGAAAATTGGTGCAACTTTTATTTCCGTTGTAGTTTTGTTCACATTTTAACATTAAGCTTTAATAAATATTTATAGTTTGTATCAATTAAAGGCAGTAGTGTTCTATCACAGTGATGTAATACAATTCTGTCTAATATAAATACATAAAAAGAGAACAAGCAATAAAACAGACTGACGTTTTGCAATAAGGTAGTTTATAATACATAGAGAATCATTATAACTTATACTACCTACTTTATATCCCTGAACGTAAATAAATGCCCAAGGGATATTAAGCTACAAAAAGACGGTATAAATGTTTCTCTTATATCTATATATTAATACGTGAAGCAAAAACTTTGTACCCCTTTTTACGAAAATTGCGCGGACGGAGGAGTATGAAATTTCTCACACTTATAGGTTATATAGAGAAGGAGTGCAGAATGCTAATATTTTTTTAAAATTATGTATAAAAATAACATTACACACACTACCTTATGTATTTGATATTTTACGCACCCTCTTAAAAAGAAAACGCAAATTAAATCGGGGAACTGCCAAAAAGGCTGAGTTTTTTCAAATAATTGTTTTAGTAGATCTAGAAAACGTGAGAAAGTGTACATATGCATACATTTTATATAAGTTAGAATTATATTATATATATATATATATATATATATATATATATATATATATATATATATATATACTCTTTTGTTTATTGTTAAAATCTGTGGTCAAATTGAGAATAGATTAATATTGTAATATACGCAAGACGATAAATATATATGTAACTTAATGAATTATGGTTGATTTTCAACCACGCGGCAATCACCAGTATTATTTAAAAAGTGACACATTTTCAAATGGCTTGATCTCTCACATGGAATAAAAGCCTTGTACCAGCGGGATGTTAAAACGAGCTGCAGATATATATTTTTAGATGCAGATATATAAGTAAATAAATAACTTTATAAATTATATTTTATTTTAAACTTGAACTGAATCTAACTGCCTAATTAAACTTTGAACACGCTGTTACTTTACCATACGGTGTTTGCGTCGCGCCACGTCGCGTCGCTTCACCGATTTGATTGTGGTCCTCAACAATAAACAATGGCGAAACTCGTTATTTGAACTTTCAAACGAATCGTGTACCTGTCTGCGTTAGTAAATGATTTCGTGCGTATTTTGTCCTTTCATAGGTTTGTGATTTTATAAAAAAACATTTCTGAAAATCCAATTATAAAATGTTGTTATTATAACAAGCTTAATATAATGTGAAGCTATACAATATTAGTAAATATTCAATTTTACAATAAATTTGCCCTGTTTTCTTCATATTCTTTCGTTTTAGATGTTGGTATATATAGATGTAGATAAACATATAAGTATTGTTTATTTATTTTGATTTTTGGTTCCCGACGTTTCGAATACTTTACAGCAATCATGGTCTCGGGAGAAACTAAGGTTTCCGACTTCTCAACGGTAATTTTATAGTTGTTACAGACAGTACAACTACGCACCTACAAAATTATACAATAAAATACAAAAATAGTACCACATCGAAAAAAGAGATAGTTTTATTTATTATGTCAAATAGTCGCGTCAATCTTAGAAAATATTATAATGTATTATTTAAATACATTACCTATTAAGAAAGCAAATTCAAGAATTAATCATATAAGAATTCTAAGAAGGTATTCAATTCAATTCAATTTACTAAACAAAATCTACAACTCACTAAAATAAATAATTTAAAAATCCATTGCGGTTCAAATTTAACATATGGAAAATCCGTTTAACATATGTAAATCGTACTTATATAATAAGGCTTAAGCTCATTGAGGCAGAACAGTAAACAACAACAAGACGTTTACTCCACAGGAAAGGACTGTTGATAATCTTACCCTTTGCTTCTCTAACGCTTCAATAGATTTGTTGAAATTACTATATCACCATAATATAGATCTTACTCATGGAATATTATACGATTATAGTGTTTTATTTGTTTATACCAAAGAAAAATTGTTAACTTTATACATATTATGTATTTTTTTTTTTTTTTTTTTTTATTTCTTGTTTGCGGCTATGGTGTCACTGCGACCATTTCTGGTCTATTGTGATCGCCACATTCTTCATTAGAGTGAACCATTGAACCCTGCAGAATTTAAAAACTGCAGGATTTTCTTTGGTTTGCACTCTTTTATTTCATCTAGGCCTATATACTGTTTTCCTAGATGAATGCTACGCTTGTACATGAGCGGTCCGCATTCCCATAGAAGATGAAGTGGCGTTTCATCTGCCTCCATGCATATTCTACAGGTTCGCGTTTCGCTCAGTCCCATGTTGAACATGTGCTTGTTTAAGCAGCAGTGTCCAGTCAAAGTCCTTACCAGTAATCGTAAGGTTTTTCTGTTTAGCGCTATCATAAGGTTGTTAAACCTTTTGTCATAGGCTTTAATCAGTGTCTTGGAGTGAATCATTCCAATTGACTCATTCCAGTCCTTTTTTGCAGTCTTGAGACATGCTAACATTAGGGTTCTTTGAGCTAAGCTCTTGGGTATACCGCAGAAAGGCTCAGGTCCCTGCTGCGAGCCAAGAGCTCCCTCTCTAGCAAGCTTATCGGCACATTCGTTGCCAACTATCCCTGCATGACCCGGTACCCATCTTAGAACTACTTTATTTCTTTTTGCTAAGAAGTTTAATCGGTCCATGCACTGTTCTACTAGCTTCGATGAGACTATGTTTGAGTCTAGTGCTAGTAGTGCGGCTTGGCTGTCCGAATTTATATAAATAGTTTGATTTGTGTAGTGCTTACATAGATTGGCTTCTACACATTCTAGGATGGCATAGACTTCTGCTTGGAAGATGGAGGCGAATTGTCCGAGATGTACGCTTTTGCTGAACCTCGGTCGCTCTCCATGTATCCCGCAGCCAGTCTTTGCTCCTATTTTGGAACCGTCTGTGTACCAGACTAGAGATCCGTTTTTATAGGATATCTGGCTATTGGTCCAGTCCTCCCTTGACGGAAATTCAATTTTATAATATTTATCAAATAAGTGCCGCGTTTGCATGGCATCAGATGTCATACCAAGTAGCGGCATCTCTTGCAGAGAGTCCTGTAATGTCCTCATTTTCCGTGAGAGCCATTGAGTTCTGCCTTGGATTTTAGCTCTGTACATACTGGCTTGTGCCTCCTTCTGTATAAATAGGTGTAGAGGTGGCAACCCGAGCAGTGCATTTAGTGCTTGACCAGGGCACGTAGACATGGCTCCTGTTGTCATTAGACAGGCTATTCTTTGTAGGCTGTCTAATTTTTTGATTACTGTTGTCTGTTTAGTCTTATTAGACCAGGCTACCGATGCGTAGGTGATAATTGGCCTCACAATGGCAGTATATGTCCAAAGGGTGGTTTTGGGGCTTAAACCCCAGTTACTGCCCAGCATGCGGCCACTCGCTCCTAATGCCATCTTAGCCTTACTTACAACTGTAGCTAGGTGAGGGTTCCACGTCAGTTTTTGGTCTAGTGTTAGTCCCAAATATTTGACTTGTGTGGAAAATGTGATCTGTTTGCCATTAAGCTTTGGCATGACTAGTTTGTCTAGCCGTCGCTTATTTGTAAAGGGCACAATAACCGTTTTGTCTGCGTTTACTGATAGGTCACTTCTAACGCACCAGTCGCTGACAGTATTTAGTCCCTTTTGTAGTATACTAGAGAGTGAAGATTGGCAAAAACCCCTCACTATGATTACCAAGTCATCTGCATAGCCTTGCGCATCAATGTGGAGTTCTGCCAGTTTGTAAAGCAGTTCATCCACGGCAAGGGTCCACAGTAATGGGGATAAGACACCCCCTTGCGGACATCCTCTTGCTGTGGATATGTATATGGTTGTGTCGTGAAGGGCTAGTTTGGCTCTTCTGCTAGTGAGCATAGATTTTACCCATCTTATAGTTGTTGGGTCGACATTTTTGTTTGTCAGCCCATTTATCAGCAGTGAAGTAGAAGAGTTGTCAAAAGCACCTTCGATATCTAGAAATGCACAGAGTGCTATTTCTTTGTCTTCTAACGCCTTTTCTACTTTATCTATAAGACTTGTAAGGGCAGTTTCAGTTGATTTCCCTTTACGATATGCGTGTTGGTTGAAATGAATAGGATTATTGATCAAGGCTACATCTCTTATATACCTATCTAATACCTTCTCCATTGCTTTAAGCAAGAATGAAGAGAGGCTTATTGGTCTAAAAGACTTTGGCTGGCTATAGTCTTTTTTACCAGTTTTGGGTATAAATATAACCTTGACAATAGTCCATTTTTCTGGTACGTATCCCCAGGCGAAGCTCGCTCTGAAGATTTTGATCAGGTGGGGAAGGAGGATGTCCGCCCCTTGCTGAAGCAAGATTGGCGTTATCTCGTCTTCCCCTCTCGCCTTGTAAGGCTTAAAAGAGTCTACGGCCCACTGAACAACGTTAGGTTTTATGACTTTGGCAGCCTTGCACCAGTCCTCACTACGAGGTCTATGGTGTCTTTCCTGCTGACTGCCAATGTGCTCCAAGAGGCACTCAGGGAAGTGAGCCGTGGCCAGCAGCTCTAAGGTCTCCTTCTCTGTGGTTGTGAAGGAGCCATCTTCTTTCTTAAGTAGTCCAATTGGATTGGGCTTGGCTTTAGAGAGAATTTTGTGGAGTCTTGCTGCTTGTGGAAGGCTTTTGATTTCCTCACAGAGCTTCCTCCACGATTCTCTTTTTGCCCTCCTAATTTCTTTATTGTAATCAGTTAGAGCTTTTCTATAGATCTCCCAGATATGAGTCTTTTTAGCTCTGTTGAATAATTTCCTTGTTTTGTCTCTAAGCTTTTTCAACTTTGAGTTCCACCAAGGTGCTTTCCTAATTGAGGTCTTTGTTTTGAGAGGACAGCTCTCTTCAAAGGCTGAGATGATGCCTTTAGTGAGGCTTTCCACTGCAAGGTCTAGACTCTCAATAGTTCTTACTGTTTTAGGAAGGGTGGCCAAGTACAACTTTAACCGGTCTTTGAATTCATTCCAGTTAGTTGCTCTTGGGTCCCTATAAGTTGTGGTATAGGCTTCTAGCGTGGCCTTAACTTCAAAAATTAGATGTCGATGGTCCGACATTGTGTTCTCATTGCTGACATGCCAGTTCATTATGTGTCTGGCTAGGTTATGTGTAGAGATTGTAATATCTAAAACTTCCTCCCTAACCCGAGTAACGAAAGTTGGTTCGCAACCTGAGTTTAACGTTATTAGGTTATTGGCTATTAGAAAATCAAAAAGTAGCTCACCTCTCTTGTTGATATTGCTACTTCCCCACGATGGGTGATGCGCATTTGCATCACATCCTATCAGAAGCTCTGCGTTGTGTTGTGCGGCATACTGTACCACTCTCGCTAAGTCTTCCGTTGGGTCGTCTCTTTCTCCAGGCAGATAGGCAGAGCAAATTATTACTCTTGCACCATCCCACCCTTTGAGTTTGACAAAGGCTGCTGCAAAGTCGTCGTTGCAAACTTCTGTAATTGGCAAGAAATCAACACATTTATTAAATAGGATGCAAGCTCTGGGTCTTGTACCAGTGTTATTACTTAGGACATTACCGGCATTGTTGAGTCCCCGAACTTGAGTATTTGCTACCCAAGGTTCTTGAATTAGGGCAATGCTTGCCTTGTCCTCAGCAAAGCATTGCTCCATTACCGCAGTGGCTGCTGCGGCATGGTGGAGGTTTGCTTGCAGGACCCTCACCACCCCCCCCTGAGTAGCACCTAGGCGTTTCCCCCCTGCTTTGTCCGTACAAGCTTCGGACGCGGTCGTCCCCTGCTCGTACGCCAAGCATCGCCTTTTCCACCTCTGAGAGCTGTGCCTGCTAGGCCTCCCCTTTGCCTGCGTGAAGGTCCCTGTGGCCCTTTGGCGGCACCAGCTCTCGGGTTTGAAGTACCTGTGCCCTGGCCAGGAGGCACTTGGATTCCTCTTGACGTGGAGGGCTGTGGCTCTGTGTTGCTATCACCGCTCCGAGATTGGGAGTTGGGCATTATCCCGGCTGCGATTTGTCGCGAGTCAAGATTCACCCTGTCTTGCCTCTCGGAGCCCCTGGATGAGGGTGCCTGTGCCTGTTGAGTCCGTTCAGCAGGTTCTGAGTTTGAGTGGCCAACCATGGGGTCATTCTTGATTTTAAAAAGTAATTTTTTAAAACCAAGAACAACCTCCATATTCATAGCCCGGAGTGCAGCGACAGAAGGGTCGTCTAGGAAGAAAGACACAACATGTCCATTTCCCTCGGCCCTGCTGTGCGCAACCCTCCATAGCTCTGTGTTGAGCCCTCTGTTCTGTATCCCCAACAGCTGGGTGGCTTCGTCAAGCGACTCCGCCTCAGAGCTGGGGATAAATAGGGTCCCTACTGCAGGCTTCGGCAGTTCACTCTCAGGGATAATTGAGAGCGCCGCCTCTCCCCAGGGTTTTAAGGTGGGGACCTTTTCGGACAGCCATTGAAGACTGGCCTGATCCTCACAGGTGATCACAATGTATCCCGGCCTGTGGGTAAAGCCGGAGAATCTCGGACCTTCGCCCTTGTCTGCGATTTTAAGCATCGCAAGAGTTAGGGATCGGTGCACCAGCTTCATTTGTTCACCACTCATGGGAATTTGATTTTTGATCCCCACGCGTGATTGCTCCACAATTTTGCTGAAGCTGGGTTGTGCTACCGCTCCTTCTGCCCGGGGTGCCTTTTTAATTTGCATTCCCGGCGATTCTTCCTCCGATCTGGGTTTTTTCTTGGCCTTCGGGTCAGATGGAATGGTGGTGATCGGAATGTCCTTCCAAGGCCTAACGGCTAAGGCGCGGGCCTCGTCGACCTTCACATTAGCCGCCAGGAGCCTCCGGAGTCTCTTCCGAGCAGCACCGTTCAATCTAATCCGCCGGTTCGAGGACTCTTCCGTCCCAAGGTTGGATACATATTATGTATGTATATTATTTTATTAAGGCAGTGGTAGCCCAGTGGTAATGCGCTCGCTTTCGAAACGGAGTAAAGCGGGTTCAAATCCCGGGTCTTGTACCTCTGATATTTTTATGTGCGAATCATGTCCGAGTCTTACGGCGAAGGAAAACATTGTGAGGAAACCTGCATGCCAAAGGAGAAACTAGCAAGGTTTCGAAAGACATATGGAGTCCGACAACCCGCATTTCGCCAGTATGGTGGACTATAGTCCGATCCCCCTAACATTGAATGTAAGCATGTACAGTAGTGGGACGTTAAAAAGGGCTGAATATAAACAATACTTTTACTGGCTTTAATTTTACTCTGTCATATAGACAGAAACAAATTACGTATTTAAAAAAAACTATGAAGTTGATTATTTTGTATTTATTCATAATTAAGTGAAAATAATAAAATGAATATGAAATACAGTAATATTCTATTATACTTTTGTTCTATGTATTTATTTATTTATTTATATATTATTATTAAGCTCACTTACAATACACATATTAAAACAATTCAATACAACAATTAAAATAAAAAAACAGACATGCATATCAATTACAAATGTTTGTAACATTCATAAAAATAAGGAATTAGTATAGTTGTTATTAAAAACAAAATGAATTTAGAAACAACATATTTTCAAATAAAATAAAGTAATAATAAGTGTTTAAATCAAAAATAAAATAGAATAGTACTGTACTTATTTATACATACTGTATATGCTTATAAATGTGTAAAGCTCGTACGAGGTATCAGTCCGTTGGTAGATTTCATGCAGACCCTCATTATTTGGTATCTGTAGTTGACAACATCTTATGTTGAGATATTTGCTTGGCCATCTCTATATATAGCTAAGTATTTAGATACTCATCGTGTAGCAGGGATACTTGTAATAACTAATAGAAACAACATAAAAATAAAATAACTAAAATAAAATTTAATAGTATTATTTATCTATAAGAGTTTAAGACGACTTAAGGACGCAACGTGCACAATAATAAAAATAAGCCTAAAGAAAAAAATTAAAGTCCAGGATTCGATATTGCTTTTAAATAGAATAGCTATTCCTATTTAAAATTCATTTATCAATCGTTTTTCAATTCAATTTTTCTAAGCTTCATTATGAATTATCTCAAAATGAAAGTAAATATTGATATTAATACTAGCAGACCCGACCACACGTTACTGTGGCACACTTATAACAAAAATTTCTTCGGCTCGGGGCGGGCTTTGTCAGGTTCTCTCTCCGGAATCGCTCTCCGTATATGCCGAATATGAAAATTGTTAATTTTTCCATTAAAAAATGAATAACCAAGATAAAAATTATCCTATATTTTAAGTTGGAACAAATCGAACATTTTGAAAAAATCTTTAACATGAGATAAGTGGCTTCGGAGTTTGTCGTGGACCAACATCGTGATACGGAAATTTTATATATTAAGATATAAACATTTAAGTAAGATATAAATTTATAAGTACTTAAAAAAGTGGTCCACAGAAAAAATAAATTCACGCCGTCTAATATTTAAACCAAACAACTTTTATACTAAAATGATTTTACCCTCAAAATGCTCTACAGTTAAATATATTTTCTCTCATCCTAAATATATTTTTTCTATTCGCAGAACATTTTAGGCAAAAAAATTGTTGCCTTTAAAGGTCCCTTCGGTCCCGGATCAAACTCTGAGCGGTAACTCGATCATATTGTAACGTGATTACTGACTGTTTCTGCGGGGCTTTTATCTATAATAGCGTGTAATATTGAGCATTTTCGCTTACGTAACTCTGTTTAAATTATATTGGCGCTGTGGGAGAAACAGAGTACCTATCGATTTTTTTCAGCTTAGTATATGTTTTACATGATTTCAAGCAATCATTTTAGATATAACTTTATAGTTAAGTCATCGCTGTCATTCACCATCGATCAACATCCTCTATTTTCAGGATATTTCATAATTCTGCTAATAATTTTAACTAGTACTGTACCTTTATTTATACCTACAGTAAAACAATTTGTCATATAAAAATATGTAACTGGAAACACTTCCATAAAAAATACTATATTACTCTTTTCATAAATAATGGAAATAAATTATGTGAAAAAACGCTAATGTACGTTACCAATTCGAGTTTTGCGTAAATATGGAAAGTAGGGATATGTTTTTATTGAAAAATAATATATTCAATACTACGAGTAGGTACTTATTTATATTTGAAAAAAAATAGACGTTTCATTCCTATAGGAAAATATTACAAATTCTTGATATTTTAGATTGAGATACAATATTAAGTGAATTTTTAGGTTGGCATAACTTTTTTAATTATGAATCGATACAATATATTTGTTAAAATTGCACTCAAATCGGTTAAGCTGTTTCTAAGATTAGCGCGCACAAACGCACAAACAAATAGACAAAAAAAATAAAAATCATTGTTTTGGGGTCTATTACGTTGATAAAGACCCCCAATAATAGTTTTTTTCAAATATATTCCATGTACAGACATAGATGTATAGATAAACTACAATAGATATTTTTTTAAATATTTATACTGAACATAATATCCTATTTTAAATAAAATTTAAGCACTGGTACAAATAAATAAATACAGTATATTCAGTTAATTTATTCGTTAGGTTCAAAACAAAACTAATTAAATGCAAACATTGAGTAATTAGTATTTGCCAAACCCCTGATTTGTTATAGAAAATATTTGTTAAATTTGACACCATGTATTTGTACTTGACAAGTAATTTGGATTACATTTATTTAACTCGATTGTGGATTTTGTAACTGCCATATAACTTTTGCTATAGATTTAAACATTTATAGATTATAAAAACTTAATTAATTAAATAATGAGAATTGATTATGAGAACTTACTAGCACAGATTATATATTACTATACTAGTCTACTAGTAAGATTATTTCATTTTTATGACGTGAAACGTTTTTAAAATCAAACCGAAACATACGGGTATTGGGTCATAAAAGTGGATCGTAACGAAATAGGTTGCATTAAGTTGCCATGGTAACCGTTGTTATTGTCTGAAAAATGATACATATTATATTCTTTTCGTTGCTAACTTCAAAGATTCACGTTAAACGAACTGCGGTGTGCCCCGATACAGCCTCACACGATTTTTGAAGTGAAAACTTCTATAGGCAGGTTTGGATGGGGAGTAAATTCATGTAAGTCGTCAATGACATGGTCACATGACGTGTTAACGCTAACACCCAGAGTGCCGATAGATGTCAAAACCAGACAAATGTAAACAGTTTTAATTCACAAATTTTAATTTAAGATCAAACACATTGAATATTCAAAAATAACAACTGTTTGTTTATAGTTTTAAGTTTTTACTTCCGTCGGCAGTCTTTATGAGTGTTTTTTTTTTAATTACAAAATCTCATTCGACTCTTGCCAGGGGCAAGTGAAGTAATAACTTAGTGTCTAATAATTAGATATGACAATAAGGCATATTATAGTTCATATTAATTTAAATTATTTAATCGATAAATTATATAAGTAAAGTTTAAAATATAATCAAATGCTTAAAACGAAAGCGCATTCATAAAATCAAACATAATAATACAAAGTTCGTTGGTTAGTATTTCATATTTTATTTATTTTACTAAAGTAGTCAACGTGGCTTCATTAACATACAGTATTATGCTAAACATATGTCATTCCCCATAGTAAATCTTCTTAGTAGTCTTATAATGAGCTTCAATCTACTTAAATAGAAAAGCTTTTAGACACTGTCGAAAGAAGCTGAAACTATTAATTTTAAACATTTCTTGTTTATAGTATTTTGGGCTTTAACTTTAAAGCTAGGAAACGATATAAGCTCATAAACTACACGTTTTAAGATGTTTAAAGGTAGCCTATAATGTTTCCACTCTTTGGCTCTTATAGTCTCTATACTTAGAAAAAATCTATTCCGTTATCTATACATAATATAAAATTAAATTCTAGCTGAGTCGAATCTGTACATTAAATATTTTTTAGAAAATCTTATTGATATAATCATTATTACCGATACAGAGGCCAAATCTATAGTTTTTAGAATTTTTGTCTGTCAGTCTGTCCATCTGTCCGTGTGAGAACGCATCACGAGAAAACCACTGGACAGATTTTGATGAGATTTGGTATGATGATAGCTGATTATCCGGGTCAACATATAAAATACTTTTTAGCTCAATATTGTGTGTAATATGTAAGCTCATTATTAGGTAGCTATTTTTTAATATCATTAATTTACTGTATTTTTTGTAAATATTGATTTCAGTCACAATAGCTGTCCCATTTAGTAGTATTACATAGACAGTTATTTCCTATCTCCATTTCTCTCACACACCGGATGCTGGACGCTTCACGACGCTAGACCCCCTACAGACTGCAGCCGGTGTCTACTTCCGTACTTCCAAATAAACATGTTTTCATTAGAAAAGTCGAATTTAAGTTGCTTTGTTACTAAATTGAAGTGTTTGCATTTTTTGTTAGTGGAATATAACGGTATCATGTAATCTATTTAAAGCGGGAAAACTATTTAAATTAAGTTATATTTTACATATTTATGTGTTATAAATAAATTATTATTATATTATTTAATATTTCGAAAGGTTATTTTAAAACTATTAACTCGTTTAGCTACGATCATATATTATGTGATATTAATATTTTTTCTGAGCCAAATTATGGAGGTACACTTGCAAGTTTTAAACGGATAGAACAGTTAGAGCTTAGTAAAAATCTGCTTCCTTATTTTGCACGTATCCTATGAATCTTATTTTATCAAAAAAATTAGCGGCTCACCTTCACTTCGCTCGGGTTTGCCTCTAGAAAAACAAAAACAAATCTATCCCACGGAAAACATTTTTCCGGAATAAGGTATCAGTATGCCAAATTTTACTAAATTAGGTGCATAAGTTGTTGTGTACTAAGCTGTATAAGTTACTATAGTTTTTTAACTATCCCACGGGAACCCTTTTATTTTCTGGAATGAAAAGTATTTAAAATCTTAACCGGAGATATATCTCCACCACCATGCAAATATCATTTAAATCGGTCCCACAGTTTCAGATATTAGCCCATACAAACAGACAAACAGAAACAAAAAGTTAAAAAAAACTCGGTTTTTAACAATTTTTTTTTACATGTACAGACATTCGACCTCTACAGTTTTATTATATGTATGTATAGATTAAAGAAAATTTATGAAAGCTCGCTTTACATGACTTTAATTATTATAAATACATTTCGTTTAGTGTTTCGTATTAAATTACTTTTATAATATTACAAAATTCTCTCAAAATATCAAATTTCGCGAAATATACTGTGACAAAAGCAAGGAAGATTTTTAAAGTACGGGTCAGCTATAACAAAGTCATAGAAAAATAATATCCTTTGAAATTGATATTTTCCCGCAGACGTGCATATTGGCTTCACGTCGAAAGGTGCAACGTGACAGCTTCGGAAAAATGAAGTTTGCTTTAGAAAAATATTATTTCCTCTACTGGACATGTGACAATATATAGATAATGATCAAATATATTTATATCTTATATAATACTATGTTAGGACACAGAATATAATGTTATGATACATACTTATTTAAAAAATAAATTATAAGTAATAAAAGATTTTTATAAACTATCATCCGGCTTTATATTCAGGTACTCGTTATTATACGTAATGGTACTAGTAATAACATAGCACACTAGTTCAAATTCAGCAATCCTACCTTATGCCATCAGTAAGTTCCAAACCCTACATCCCAGCTCCATCATCGGATCACTTCGTTGGTACCACATACAAAGTAAAACATACATACATTAAGTAGAAAAAACTAAGTTAAGTAAGCAAAAATGCTCAATATTTCATTGTCACCGAAATTACATATCTAAGTATACCACATTTCAATCCATTTGGATACCGGAAAGTGGTTGAAAAATGATCTGCAGATTTTGAAATGGATTGAAGCTTACAAAAATCATGCGTGTAAGTAAACAAGAATCATTTTCTGGAATGTAACGACAAATTAATAATAGCTGTTTTTTTTTTCAAATTTTTTATTTATTTAAGATATTACTATCTTATTTATTTATTTTATTTATTTATTTAAAACTAAACTCCACAGCTGTATACAGTAATAGAAAGTATATAAAAGAAAAAGTCCTTATATAAGCCAATTTCGGATTTACATTATTTATGCAGTATAGATAGGTAGACTAAGTAGACTTTAAAACAATTTTATTTATTTTGTCTCATAATGGTTAGACCTTTTAGATTATTTCAAGTACATTGCTACTTTACATATTTTATTATATAACCTTGGAGGGTTCTTAATAAAACCCGCCTTTTTTATATGTATACGTATCATCGGTATGCAATATCTTCAGTTTTACTTAGCTGACTTTTATAAAAACGTTTTTTCATTATTATAATGAATTACTTATGTTTCTGAATTTCAATTTTCTTGTTTTATTATTTACTAGCGACTCACCATCGCTCCGCTCGGATACGTCTCTTGTTTTAACGTTTAGTATAGTTTTCTTAGAGATGAGATATTTTCCCGTAGTGCAAAGTATTCTGTAAGTTGACTCGGATAACGAGCTATAATTATACAAATTTCATCAAAATCTGTTCAATGGTTTTCTCGTGATGTGTTCCTAGACAGACAGACAAACAGACAAATATTCTAAAAACTATAGATTCGACCTCTGTATCGATAATAATGACTATTTCAATAAGATTTTCCAAAAAAATATTTAATTGATTTGACTCACTTAGAATTTTATTATATGTATAGATAGATTTTTAAATATAACTTTCCTCTGAAATAAGCAAATGTACCCTTGTCTATATTCAAAGTAATGTTACTAACAGGTATCACACTGAGCCTAGTTATTGCCAGTGAGATGATTGCGCTACCTGCGTCACAGAGGGAAGCGACTTTTTACTTTTTTGCCCCGTTCTTTTGAAGATAGACGACTACCATGTCACAGTTGGGCTGATATTGCCTGTAACGATAAATGCTTAGGATTTGATCTGATTAAACCACACGCCATATTGAGTGATACTTAATCTCATGCAATACCAATCAATACATATAATAAAATTCTACATCTGTACATTAAATGTTTTTTGGAAAATTTTATTAAAATAGTCATCATTATCGACACAGAGGCTAAATTTATACTTTTTAAAATTCTTGTCTATCACTCTGTCTGTCTGGGATGCATCACGAAAAAATAACTGGACAGATTTTGATGAAATTTGGTATGACGCTAGCTGGTTATCCGGGTCAACATATAGGATACTTTTTACTGCTAGAAAATATCTCATCTCTGAGAAATCTATACTAACCGTTAAAATAATTATACCGATACCACAGATAACATAATACTATTCTTGCCGATACTTACGGAAAAGGAATAAAAAAATCAATATTAAAAAAAACCTTCTAATGCAAATCAACAAAATTAAAAAAGGTTTGTATGTTAACGGATACTATACAATAAAAAATTTAAAGAAAATAAGGGCTTAGTGTTGATATTGATCTACTTCAGGCTATTTAAATGTTAGATAGAAATATAAAAATTTTAGTCTATAAATTATAAAGCTTAAAAGCTTAAAAGCTTTTTTTTAACCTATTGGCGTTTAATAAAAATTGTAACATTATAATCCATACAAAAATTAATTGATTGATGATTTAAGGAATCAAGCATTTGTAAGAATTACTTTAAATATCATGAAATAATATGGGATATTAGACAACTAGAATCATAACTTATTCTTAGTTATTTTTAAACCTTCAAAAACAAAAGTTATTTGTCAAATATCGTAATGGAGTTTCATAATTAATCATTCGCTCATCAAGGATTCTGCTAGATCCCTTTATGTAAATTTACACACATCGTTATTATTAACACAATGAAAATTGATTATAATCTTCAACTATAATTGACAAGCTCCCATCAGGGCCTCACATAGTAGAGAAATTAATTATCTTATACCATGAATAAAATCTATACAGATACATAAAATTGAAGTGTCTGTTTGTAATGTCAAAATAATAGGTTTATACTAAATGCATATGGAATTATATACGGTACTTATAAGAAAAACACAATTTTTAAAAATTTTGCCTGTCTGTCTCTTTGTTCCGACTAATCTCCGAAACGGCTGGACCAATTTTAAGGGGACTTTCACTAGCAGATAGCTGTTATTATAAGGAGTAACTTCGGCTACTTTTATTTTAGAAAAAGAATTGCTATTGCGCTGGAAAAAAATAAAATGTACCTAGGGACGCAACTGAGCGAGGCGAGGGTAAGTCGTATAACAGGTAGTATAACATATTTATATTATACATAATAAGTGCAAAAGTGAAGTCAGACTGTTTAGTTTTCTCAGTTAAGTTACTAAACTTTTTCTATAAAATATAGAGATACCATGAAGACTAATAAAGGATATTGGTTACTTTAAAAAGATAACTTCTTTGTGTTATCACAGAAAATGTAAGGAGAAGTCATATAACTTTCTTATACAGCTTTATAAGTAACTCGTTTGAACGTTTAGTATGAATTTCTCAGAGATGAAATATTTTCCCGCAGTAAAAATTATCCTTAGTATTGACCTGGATAACCAGCTATCATTTAACAAAATTTCATCAAAATCTGTCCAGTGATTTTCTCGTGATGTGTTCCCAGACAGATAGATAGACAGAGAAAAATTCTAAAAACTATAAATTTATATATTTAATAATAACGACTATAATAAGATTTTCCAAAAAATATTTAATGTCCAGATTTGACTTAAAATTTTATTATGTGTATAGATATAATTCTTTAGTTAATGGCTTCAAAACGTGCTGGTTGAGTACAGATTACTTCGCACATATCATGTAGAAAGGAGAATAATAAATATTATGATATTGAGATTTTCAATTGGCTATTTACATGAAACAAATGATGTTATGTAAAATTAACAACCCTACAGTATGATAAATTAACACGGATCAAAACTGTGGAGAGGTCAACTAAATGATCGTTCTAACCGGCTCGGGGTAACCCTCGTCAATTGTGTATGGTTTTGACGTCGACGTGAACCGTACTTGTGATTATTTTGAAGGATTATTTAGTATTTAGTACATCATCACATTAAAGGTTTTTGTAACAAATTTTTAAATATAGAAAGATATGTGACTTATCTAGTACGTATGTATTCAGCTCTTTTTTTTAACGTCCCACTGCTGGGGGTGGGCCAACTTCAATACGAGGGGGATCAGGCCATAGTCCACCACGCTGGCCAAGTGCGGGTTGGCGGACTTCACATGTCTTTTGAAACTTGCTAAGTTCTCTCAGACATACAGGTTTCCTCACGATGTTTTCCTTCACCGTAAGGCAAATAATAATCAAGTTAGAAATGATTCGTACATGAAAATATCAGAAGTGGATGAATCCGGGATTTTAACCCGCTTAACGCGGTAATACTGAGTCTTATATGAAATCGATCCGTTTACTAATTTTTCTAGAATTTTCTTAAAATCAATGCAGGGCTTATTCTGATAAACATCTTTAAGCTCTATTTTTTCTGGTAACAATAATTTTTTCCACATTCTAAAATATTACTTAAATTTTCTTTTATCAAAACATTGTATAGAAGAAATATTTAAAAAAGATACCAGCCATTCATGTATACGCTAAACTGTTTATTATCGGTAATCCCTACGAATCCTTCGTAGTCTTTGTTTGGAATACGAAAAAGGGATGGAAGTGAAACCGCGTTTACAGTATCGCCCCCGTCATTCAATATCCACTGATATCTCATTTTGCCGCGCGAGCAACATTGAACAAAATGTATCACGATTTTAGACTTAGAAGATGGTACAATATGTACAGAATTATTATTTTTTACAAATATTTTTAAATAAATAAATAATATGATGGGAAATTAACACGCAGCACCATCTAGTTCCATGGTAAGGTATGAGGCTTGTGTTATGGATACCAGACAGTGATGCACTACACACAGATATTAAATACATACATATTATAAATGCCCATGACGAGAAAAAACATCACACGAATTAATGCCACCAGCGGGAGTCGAACCCACGACCGCTGGCACAGCAAGTAGGGTCACTACAAACTGAGCCAAACGTGTCGTCGATTTTTGATCTACGTATATATTATTATACGATGTCAACACCAATTGTCCAATAATGTAAACTTATATCCGCCCAGTGGTCAAAATTCGACCATAATCATTATTGCAATTTGAGTAAAACATTTTTTTTCTTTTTTTTTTATGGTACTCAGTGATAAACGACCAGACAGTCCACCTGATGGAAAGCGATACCTGTCGCCCATAATACCTACGGTCCATGCACTTAAGTTTTATGTAACAAAACTGCAGAACCGCCGGTACGTTATCACTGTGAGGACTAAGATGTTATGCCTCTTGCCTGTAATTGCGCTGGCTACCTTATCCTTCAAACCGGAACACAACAATGCAATCATTGTTGCTTGGCGGCAGAAATAGATAAGGGGGTGGTACCCATCCAGTTGGACTCCTCAGGCTTGACAGAGTCCTACCACCGGTAAATCTAAATACTATCTGGTATCCAGACCACAGACCTCGTAGCTTACCATGGAACTAGATGTTGCTGTGTATATCTATATGGCTTTAAACTTATGACTTAGACCAATTCATGATGTTTTCAGAAGTAGCGACTTAAACTCAATGAACATTGAATTTTTCGCAGCAAATTTTTAAGAAAACATTACCTACATGACTATTGAACATAAGTGTTATATCTACACGAATAATAATGACAGGAGTTTTCTTGTATGTATTCTGATATACATATTTTACAGAGAAAAAATATAGTTTATTTTTTTTTTACTAAATTTAAAAATATTTATTTTTTGCAAAGAAATAAAAATCTATTGTTTCCGCCCGGGATCGAACCGGGGGCCTTCTGCGTGTTAGGCAGATGTGATAACCGCTACACCACGGAAACTATACAAGACCATGTCTTATTACTAAACAGTAGGCGACTAAAATATATTTACTGTAGAAAAAAAAAGATGTTTCCGCCCGGGATCGAACCGGGGGCCTTCTGCGTGTTAGGCAGATGTGATAACCGCTACACCACGGAAACCATGACGATCTCGTCGATATTTTTAAATCAATTAATAGACGATAAATATTATACTTACACGACGAAGGATTTTATATCAAAACGTACTACTTGAACAAAATCATAATATTATATATGTAGGTTATCTAAAGAAACCTAAGACGGCCTTAGTTCGAATCTTCTAGATATAGTTTATTATATATTTCTTAAGTCACATTATAAGCATACATATTTTTAAGGTTAAAAGCGATACTTTTGGTTCACTATTGTAGTTCAGTATTAAAATTAGGTATCTATACATATAATAAAATTCTAACTGAGTCGAATCTGTACCTTAAATATTTTTTGGAAAATCTTATTGAAATAGAATTTATTATCGATACAGAAGCCGAATCTATAGTTTTTAGATTTTTTGTCTATCTGTCTGTCTGTTACCGCATCACAGAAAATCCACTGGAGGGATTTTGATGAAATTTGGTATGATGATAGCTGGATATCCGGGTCAACATATAGGATACTTTTTACCGCGGGAGATTATCTCATTCCCACGGGAATACACGTTATAACACAACCCAAAAATATTTATGATCAGAATTTCTTGAAACTTCGTATTAATTCTCTTCAATACAATTAAATAAATACGTGTTTTTAAAAGTTTTTTTTATTTTTAAAAAAGCCTACTTTTTAAAAGTTTTTTTGTTGTAGTTTTAGCGCGAGCGAAGCCGCGGGTTTTGCTAGTTTAAAATTATAAATTAATCTCCATGTTAAAAGTTATATTCTAAATTGCTACGATACTGCTACAGAATTACAATGCTATTTTTTGCAGATGTCGATATTTTACCCCATTTTAGTAATTAACACAATTTGTTCATTTTCACTATTATTATACTTATGCCTAAGTACTACATACAATACTGAAACTGAAGTATAGGAGTGTATAATGAACAATAAGTATTTTGAAAATATTTAATTTATTTATTTAATAATAATATAAAAAAGGAATATTTTTAAACTACAAACAAAACCAAATTTCCTAGCTTAATCAAAAGGTAACGTCAACCGAAGTCACTTTAAAATTGTAGAGACAATGCTTTATTCAAACAAACGCAAGCAACCCAATAGCAAAAAATCAAAAACCAGTTCTACACTGTCACCTCCAATCCACTTTCAATTAACGTGTCCAGAGGAGCGTTAACACGCTCTCCGTAGAGCTGAGGTCACAATGGTAGCGCTATTACTTACAATGAAATGATAATCATCCCCTAGAGCTTTTACTTACATTGATAGATGTAACAAAATACCACTTGCCTTACGATGAAAAAAAACATCGTGAGGAAACCTGCATGTCTGAGAGAACCTAGCAAGTTTTCGAAAGACATGTGAAGTCCGCCAACCCGCACTTGGCCAGCGCGGTGGACTATGGCCTAATCCTCCTTGTATTGAAGGGAGGCCCACCCCCAGCGGTGGGACGTTAAAAAGGGCTGAATACATCAAAATATGTAGAAAGTTTAATTATGAATTTCTGGCTTACTTAATTAGTTTATATAATATGTACAATATGTAGTATGTACATTGCACATACTACATATTATGTAGGTATATAAAAGAAAAAAAACACCTACTGATTAATCACGAAATTTCAGAAAGTATGGCTACAATTTTGATATTGGGCAGGTAGATCTTTCTAATTAAAAATAATGAGTACTCTAATTTAAAGTTTTAGATACTACGTCCTCTAGTGATTTCATTATAAAAAAGATCAGGAAGATTAAAATTATAAAAAAGATCAAAACCTTTTAATATATTTTTTTACCTATCTATATAAAAAAAAACAAAGCCTCTTCTTATAAAAGATTTTGTCTGGGTCCAGCAACTCGTGCTCTGTTACTGAAAAAAGAATAAAATCCGTTTGCATAGTTTAGAAGAAGTAAGTAGAGAAACAGATAGAGACAGAAAGGGACTTTGTTTGAATATATGCATAAATATAGATGAGCGACTTGGTCTTTTTAACTTTGCATTTTCCCATAAAAATGTACTAAATTGTTAAATATGTTAATTATAACCCTGCTACAATTTTTTTTGCGTAATAAATCATTGGAACTTTTTTATGAAGGACAACTCCGCTGAACTAGTTCTTGTGTTTTCCCGTGAGAATAAAAAGGTAATAAAAGTATCCTAAATGTTTACCCAAGTAATAAGTTATCACTACACTAAATACACTAAATTTAGTTATAATCCTTTCAGTACTTTTTGCGTGAAAAGCAAACAGACAATCTGACAAAAACTTCAGCAACTATTTTATTTGAATCTATATTATTTACACAATAAGTTAAAGTCGTTGTTTAAAAAAAACATGTAAAGATGGCTTTATTACTATTTTATTATTTTTGTAAACTGTCAAATGTCATCTATTCACACCTTTATTTCCCCCTTCACGTTATTCAAATATCTTTCAGACGGGCACATTGCTAATCACAGCCTAGGGTGTACTGTCTACATCGCATTAAGCCTACTTTGCGTAATGGAGATACAACAATACATTTAAAATCGTAAAGTGACATTTTAAACTAACTTCCCTAGCAAAAAAAGTTTTTTTATTATCAAGTCATGATATACAAGTCAGGGCATGAAAAGCAAAAGCTCTTTATTTCTCTACTAGCGACTCACCCCCGCTTCGCTTCGGGTTCGTCCCTAGACAAAAATAAATTTATCCTAAGGGAACCATACATTTCCCGAGATAATATATAGCCTATAGCCTTCCTCAGTTAACGGGTTATCTAATGCAAAAAGAATTTTTCAAATCGGATTAGTAGTGTCTGAGATTAGCGCGTTCAACCAAACAAACAAACAAAACAAACAAACGCTTCAGCTTTATAATATTAGTATAGATTGGTTCTCTTGTCATTGTTTGGTTATTTTTTCAAAGTCCGACAGTTATGTTTTTACAGGAAAAATTAAAAAAGTTGCCAAGAAAATTAAGAAATTTGGGGAAAAGCGAAAATGCTATATATATAGAATATTTAAGAAATTTTATTGAAATTTAGATAAAATATCGCCTTCGGGCCATCTAGAATAAAAAAAAAATAGCAGATGAACTAGCGGCTAACCTATGACGGCTTGTTAGACTGTCATTTAATAATTGAATTTCGCTGGATTTCATTAAGTCGGACATTCAAGCGTTAACCGGGAACACGTGTGAAATTGCATATATTTAGGATATTTGTAGACCGCCCGTTCGTCGGTTTGTTAGTCATATGTAAATTAGAGGTCGATTTAGAAATTTAAGCTGTAAAGTGTATATGTCACTGTAACAGTCATTTAAAGTTTATTTATTACTTACCATCGCTTTGCTCGAATGCGTCCCTTGGTGTCTTTTTACCGTACATTTTATTGCTTTATTTCAAACCGTCCAGCTGCCAGTTTTTCGTTACTTCAATTAAAGTTAAGATTTATTATAGTAAGTACATTTTTAAAGGAATAAAAGATAGCCTTGATATTTGATATTAATGTAGCTTCCTATTAGTGACATAATGCTCAGAATCGGATGAAGAGTTTCAGACATTATCCTCTACATACAAACTTACAAACTATCTCTTTATAACATTAGTGTAGACTAGCGATTTGTCCTCGCATCGCTCGAGTGAGTCTTTGAGTGAATTTTGTATGTAAATGATACAGAAAGCACCCCTATTCGGCTTTAATTTGTAACAGTAACCTAAGAATTTCGTAATTTTTAAGACAGTTCCATTTAAAATTTAAAATATATGCGTAATCAGGTGATCTTCTTGTGCTAGATAGATACAATAACCATGTAAGACGTTCTCTTATTTCTGTACACTAGATGACTATAATAAGTACTGTTTATAAAAACTATGTTTCCGCCCGGGATTGAACCGGGGGCCTTCTGCGTGTTAGGCAGATGTGATAACCGCTACACCACGGAAACTATGAGGGAGTTTCTCTCATTTGTGTGCACTAAGTGACTTGCCTATATTTACTGAAGGTTAAAAAAAAGATATGTTTCCACCCGGGATCGAACCGGGGGCCTTCTGCGTGTTAGGCAGACGTGATAACCGCTACACCATGGAAACCATGACATAACATTCATTATATTCCAAGAGGAACCGAGAGTAAAACTAGTCGAACATACTCGTATCATAAAACTTATATACTATATTGCGACATTTTTATCCAACTTAAGTTTGGTATCTGTTTTATTATTAATACTATAAATTTAAAAGCAAATTAATTAACGATCTCTTTTATCGATTTGATATTAGATGTGGCAATAATAATCTATCACTTAGGTACATTCAGTGAAAATACTAGTATCTCGTTTTGACTTTGTCCCAGTCTAATTAATTAAAATCGGATGGTTAGTTTCGGAATTCATCCCGGACTAACATCGTGACACAGGAATTTTATATATTAGGATTTTTTGAATAATATAAGGTCGTAATACGACGTCGTAATTTTGAACATAATGTAATTATTTACAACAGTTAACATAAAATAATGTGGTTTTTTCAAGCTTGATGTAGTTTTTTACTTTCTAAATAATAGCGATTCAGGTCTAAGAACAAAAGTCAGCGGGATTTATTGTAAGCCGTAAAGTTAATGGACGAAACAGGAAAAAAGTTTTTACGGGTCATCTCGTACATCGTCTAATGTAAAAAACAAGTAAGTATATGTAAACCTATTTATTATAATATACTATAGAAAATAAAGACCATCATCTGACTACTATTATTACCGCGAATATTTGTGTGTTTATGTGTGTTTGTTACTTCTTCTTTGATGCAATTTAGTACACAGTTAGTAGTACACAGTATTTTACCGGTGGTAGGACTCTGTCAAGCCTGAGGAGTCCGACTGGATGGGTACAACCCCCTTATCTATTTCTGCCGCCAAGCAACAATGATTGCATTGTTGTGTTCCGGTTTGAAGGATAAGGTAGCCAGCACAATTACAGGCAAGAGGCATATCATCTTAGTCCTCACAGTGACAACGCACCTGTGGTTCTGCATTTTTGTTACTTAAAACCTAATGCATGAACTGTAGGTGTTATGGGCGACAGGTACTACTTTCCATCAGGTGGTCTGTCTGCTCGTTTGTCACTGAATCTCATAAAAAAAAAAAAAAAACACAGAATTTGACCTAACACATAACACATTGGTTTCTTTCTATAAAGCACCTTATATATTAAATAACTAGCGACTCACGCTCGCTTCGCTCGCGTTCGTCCCTAGGTACGTTTTCACGCTTAGCTATGTTTATACATAAATAGTAGCTTGATACTCCTAAGATATTCATTTAAATAATATAGTGATTTACCCTCGCTTCGCTCGGGTGCGTACGCCGTACGCGAATTTTGTTCACAATTTCATGGGTTTTAATTTTTTTCGCGGAACCCTGATTCTTTTTCTAAAATAATAGTAGCCTAAGTTACTCCTTATAACATCAGCTATCTGCCAGTGAAAGTCCCGTCAAAATCGGTCCAGCCGTTTCGGATATTAGCCGGAACAAACAGACAGGCAGACAGAAGTCAAAAATTGTAAAAAATGTTGTTTTGGTATATGTACCATGTATACATCCATATGCATTTAGTAAAAAGCGGTTATTTTAATATTACAAACAGACACTCCAATTTTATTTATTTGTGCCTATAGATAAGAAAAAACTCATATAAATATATGTATATATATATGTAAAAAATTCATATTCATCAAATTTATATAAAATCATTATGTATATTCAAAATATATTCAAATTCAATTCATTTGTTAAATAACTTCAAAGCGTGCCACATGAACAAAGATTACTTCACCGACGTCACGTAGAATGGACAAGACATGAAACAGAAAAGTATATACAAGTATCGTCACTAAACACAATAAACAGTATCGATTGGTTTAAATGTTTAAACTTCAGTTCGGTAATTAATATGAAGTGTTATTTTATACTTACTCCCGCCCAGGGTTCCTCTCACATGTTATGACGATAAAAATTGCTTTTGTTACTAACACTTTACTATATTGTAGTAAAAGTCCAATTGAAATTGTCTAACTTTTATCCAGTTTAACCCATTATTTTTCAAAAAAATGTATACGTCTTTAAGTCACCTATCCGTTAAAAATACTTAACGTTTTGGAGATTAGAATATACTACTAACAGACAAAAAAGACACTAACTTATCCGTATGCAAGGATTAAATTATGGGACTAAAGATTCATATACATTATCTATCTAATTTAATATATTTAAAATCTAATATATTTATACGAGCAATTCTTGTATATTTATATCTTTATTTATTTATTTATACTCGGAAACGGCTCTAATGATTTCGCTAAAATTTGGTATGTGGGAGCTCTCGGGGGCGAAAAATCGATCTAAATTAGTCTTATATCTGGGAAAACGTGTATTTTCGAGTTTTCATGCGGTTTTCTTTAGTATTATCCCACGCAAAATATGTTAATAATTTCGCACATATCTGTATAATCATCGTGGTCAAGCGGTCTATCATAGGTGTGTTCGAATCCCGGTCGGATACAAAATTTTACTTTTTTTTTAAAATATTTTTTCAAGTTTTTAGTTTCTTTTTTTTTAAGCCAAACTTAAAAAAAATGTACTATTAAACAACAACTCCGAGCGAAGCTTGGTCGCCCAGGTACCACACTTATTTAAATACGACTTATACTAACTTTGTCAATAAATCGCTGACTTTATATTTGAAGGAGGCTTCGCAGCAGGTATCACTTCCTTCAACATTAATTATCTTCTCGTAGAACCTTAAGTACTAAGCTGTTATTAAATTTTCACTCTAACATCAATATCATTTGCAAATGTTGTTTAAAAATATTCAACGCGCCATATTAATCTCTCCTTTTCCGATATAATACAATTAGACGGGGTCCCGGAGCTAAAAGCCCGTGTATAATAAAATTACTTTCGTTTTGAATCGGGCGTGGCTAAATCAATTATACATTTTCCTTTACCAGACTACATAGGCTATCGGGTTTCAAAGGGCTTGTTTGAGTGTTTCGTTTTCTATTTAAGTTACGCTACCTTCGATGTATTTGAAGAGTGGACATCGAAATGTATAGTTTTTGTAAACGATTCGCGTTCACTTAACGTTGGTATGAAATAAAACGTAGAAGTCAACAGTTTGTAGGTAATCATAATCATGATAATCATTTATTGTTACGATTGTATTTAATACGTTTATCTTCTAACTTATAGTCCTTTGAATAAATTTCGTGTGTCGATGGGAATATAATAAGTAAAGCTCTTCGAGTAAATGTAAAGAAACGAGTGAAGTAAGATCAAGCCAGTCTTGTGGTTTCCATGGTGTAGCAGTTATTACAACTGCAATCAACACGCAGAAGACCTCCAGTTCGATCCTGGAGGAAAACATAATTGTTAATACTTTCTCAGATGTACGCGAGAATTTGATATTTTAAATAAAAAGAATGCTTCTCCCGGTTCAATCCCTTCTTTTTACTTAAAATAAATAGAGCTTTTTCAATTGATATATAGATCTGAGCATGTCCCTCTCATAGTTTCCGTGGTGTAGCGGTTATCACATCTGCCTAACACGAAGAAGGCCCCCGGTTCGATCCCGGGCGGAAACATCTTTTTTTTATACAATAAATATGTATATTTTAGTCACCTAGTATTTAGTAATAAGACATGGTCTTGCATAGTTCGATCCCGGGCGGAAACATTTTTTTTTTTAATTTTTATTATTAAATTAAGGTTCTTTTAGTTGATGTAGAAATATAAGCGAATCTCTTTCATAGTTTCCATGGTGAAGCGGTTATCACATCTGCCTAACACGCAGAAGGCCCCCGGTTCGATCCCAGGCGGAAACACATAGCCCACTTTTTAAATTTTCGTCTTATTTTATAATATGTAAGATTCGGAATTTTAGAATAACAACTAAAAGTACTCATCGCTAATGATTATTATTATACATAGACTCACCCTCGCTCCGCTCGTGTTCCTCCCTACTTACGTTTTAACTTTTAGTATAGATTTCTCAGAGGTGAGATATTTTTCCGCAATAACAAGTATCCTATATGTTGACCCGGATAACCGGCTATCATCATACCAAATTTCATCAAAATCCCTTCAGTGATTTTTCCGTGATGCGTTAACAGACAGACAGACAAAAATTCTAAAAACTATATATTCGGTCTCCGTATTGATAATAATCTATTTTAATAAGAGTTTCCAAAAAATATTTAATGTACAGATTCGGCTTTGTTACAATTTTATTATATGTATAGATTGATCAAAAATATCAGAGTTTAATGAAGTGATTACATTATAAACACTTCACAGACACTAATAATATTGTTCAAAACAAAACTGTCATTTATTTAATTCAAATTATTCCCGTCTCGCAGCTCATTCGAGTATCGTGAAAATTATTCGCTACAACAATTCGCAAACCGACCGATCCGTGACGGATATTCAAAGTTAAATGTACCGTCAAAAAATAAACAACTCCAAAAGAATTCGTTCCTTTATGCACTGCTCGATTCAGAATTTACTTACTAAATTTCAAAAGTACCTAACTTTGCCTTAGAAGTTATTTTTAGTGAATAAGTACTCAAGTTTGAAACATGTTTAAAGCTACTTTAATGATTTTATATTCTTAATTTTTCTTCTAGGAATTATAGAATAGAATATTTTTTCTTATAATTGAAAACACAAAGTTTTTTCATACTACTTAACTAAAACCTTCGCAAATATAAATTTTATGGCCAATACAAACGAAAAACGAACTCGCGATCCGCGGATAATGGCGCTAATCTACACTAATATTATAAAGCTGAAGAGTTTGTTTGTTTGTTTGTTTGGTTGAACGCGCTAATCTCAGGAAGTACTAATCCGATTTGAAAAATTCTTTTTGCATTAGATAGCCCATTAACTGAGGAAGGCTATACGCTATATACCATCCTGGAAAAATGTACGGTTTGTTTTTGTCTAGGGACGAACCCGAAGCGAAGCGAGGGTGAGTCGCTAGTACAATTATATATTCGGACGGAAACTTGAAAATGTATAATTTGGCTTTCCTTAGGACTTTAACACTAAATAAAAAGGTTGTCTTTCAATTCCTATCTATACTAATATAAAGCTGAAAGTTTTGATCGTTTTGTTTGAACGCGCTAATATTTGGAATAAAAAATATGTTTGCATCTTACGGTTCATTTATTGAGGAAGGTTGTAGGTCTATAACATTACATTAAGACTGTTGGAAGAAAAGGAGATAGATGAGTGAAAAGAGTGAGATCGGTAAAATTATAATGAATAACGCGAACGGAGCCGTGTTCTATGAAAAAGTAATTTAAATAAAACAGTGGTCTGTCTTTCATTTTTTATTTAAAACAACAATTTATAACTTTAAATAATATTGTATACTATAGATATAACAATATAAATTGATTTTAGTCGTAATCTATACATACTCGTATGATAAAATTCTGAGTCAAATCTGTACATTAAATATTTTTTGGAAAATCTTATTTTGTCAGTCTGTCTGGGAACGTATCATGAGGAAACCTCTGAAATTTAGTATGATGATAGCTGGTTATCCGGGTCAACATACCTATAGGACACTTTTTACTACGAGAAAATATCTCATGTCTGAGAATTCTATATTAAACGTTAAAACTTCGCTAGTATATCAATATAAGCCAATATTCTTATAATATAAGAAACGAAGTGGAATGACTCCGTCCAGCTACGAGTACACTCGTAGTATTTCTTAGACTAGAGTGGAGTCCCTTACGCGCGACTACACATTTCATATTACATTGATTTTCTGTGCATCGATAGGTTTTATTTGAAAGTTTATTTTCTAATAGTTTTTATATTAAACTTTATAAATCTTATAAAGTTTAATATAAATTATTTAATGTTCTTATACGCAAACAAAATAGACTCTACAAACATTAATAAAAATAATAAGACAAAGTAAAATATGCTTAGGAGTATTTTGACAACCACTAACTTCAAAACTTAAGGCAGTGGTAGCCCAATGGCAACTCGCTCGCTTCGGTATCCGAGTGAAGCGGGTTCAAATCCCGGGTCTTGCACCTCTGATATTTTCATGTGCGAATCATTTCTATCATGATTACCACTTGCCTTACGGTGAAGGAAAACATCGTGAGGAAACCTGCATGTCTGAGAGAACCTAGCAAGTTTTCGAAAGACATGTGAAGTCCGCCAACCCGCACTTGGCCAGCGCGGTGGACTATGGCCTGATCCCCCTCGTATTGAAGGGAGGCCCGTGCCCAGCAGTGGGACGTTAAAAAGGGCTGGATACAACTTCAAAACAGGTAGAGTCTTCAAAACAGGCTTAATATTCATAAATATCCATATGTACATTGTATATAACACGATGTTATATTTACATAAATTATGTAAGAGCAGAAGAAAGAAAATCATATTAGATATACTTGAAAGATTAATATTTTGTTCGTGTATAACGACAATTAAACCAGTAAAAAAATATGACCAATTTCTCGATTACTATATCAATAGTGGTCCTAGTAAGTCATTTTAACGCATTCTCAAGATATAAAGCAAACATTCGTGAAACACAAAATAAAGTACTTAACCCACTGACCCCTACTTAAGCCTATGACAGATGTTTTCACGGCTGAAATTGCCGTAAAACACGCTATACTACCATAAATTGTCCCCAACGCACTTTAAAAAACTTACTCTACCACAGGGTATAAAATGTTGGCTTTAGTTTTTATTGTAAATACAGTATAAAAATAAAAGTCAATCTCATTTAGACTGTGGACTTTTAGACTAGGAGGTAGTGAAGGAAAATTCCGTGTGATTTGTTACTTAAATGGCCTTCTAGTGAAAAAAAAAACATAATGAATGTAACAAAAATGACTTTGTCACAGCGTGGGATCCTAATCGCACGATTATTTATCAAATTTGTCGATTAAGAGGATTGTGAAGTATCTATATGCAGCGCGAGTAGGTTTTAAAAAAAATTCTATCTGTTTCATATCGCTTGCTTTGCCAACCCGTATGGTGCGATAGAGAGTTGAAAATCTCAGTTGCAATTACCTACATTTCCTATTTGAAATATTGTTTCGGGCGATAACGTTTTCACCCCCCTAAACATTTACGTAATAAGACAATTTTGGTCTCATTAGATTCAGTACACCTTAATCTAGGTCTGTACGTTTTTCTTTTTTAGTAATTCAGGTTAGTTTAATAAAAAAAAAGCTCGATTAAGTTTTTAGGTAAATAAAAAACAGATATTTAGATGCTAATAACTTCTATCATACTCAATATTTCTTTAGAATAAAAACGTACGGACCTAGTTTTTCATTATATCTATAACATTTCAAAAAATTATGAAAATTGGACAATGTTAATGGGGGGGAAAAACGTTATCGCTTTTTGTATGAAAATTTATTGTTTAACAATCCTCTTAAATTGCGAATTCTAAACGATTTTTTACAAAAAATATGCTTCAATAGTCGATAAAAAAATCTTGTCCCTAACTAGGTGCCATGCTTTATGATGACGAAATAGAAACATATGTATTACGTATGACATGGTATATTAGGAAACTTTTATTCTAGTTTAAACTAATTTTTATTACGGTTCCAAAACTTGAAATACCGTACTATAACCATTCATTTCGATATTTTTCTTATATTTAATAGCATAAGTATGAAACCTTGAACCTCATGGAATGATTTTTAGGCGCACTTGCATTGAAACAAACAAAATATACTGAAATAAACCACTGTTGTAATTCGACCCTTTAAGGATTCCATAGATATAACAAATGGCTGGAATATTTCTGTCACTATCTCTTGGTCTATTTGAATTTATCTCTGAAATGACCTTGCGTGACAATTAACATAGTGAGTACGTGATAGGAAAAAGTCCATCGAATGGGGTCAAAATGGCAAGTTTTTCATAGAATGTACCATTTATAATAATATTATTATTTATTAAACTACCGTCAAACATTTACTGACTTTAACGGAAATAAAGGTTTAGGATTCGAATCTTGTGTCAAAATAATTATTAGAGGTTTTTTGTAAGCAACTAATTCTAAGAAGTAAATTGGGTCGAAGATTGTAAGTATTTTTATACTTTTATATATTAAATACACATTATTTTTATTAAATATAAGATGCTTACCCATTGTACGTAAACATTCTAATAAGTCACAAAATCTGTTGAATATTTTGTTTATTTAAATAACAACATTGTATTATTATCTACTCTAAGTTATAGTTACTCAATTGATTCTTGTTAATTATAGTATCTCAATTGATTATTATTATTATTCATTACTTATAGATCATATTGATTCTTCATATTTTATTAGTTATTATTTTATATTTTATAATACTAACTTGATATTGATTATTTATATTTTATTATTAACAATTTTATAATAATAATACAGACATGAGTTTGTTATATTTTAAATATGAATATTTTAAAAGTATTGTCATCCACTGTGGTGTAACGTGTCATCTGTAGAAGATAGATGGCGCCACATTACTGATTACACGCAACGATGGTGACAGTATAATAAATAATAATAATATAAATGGTTGTAACAGTCATTTTGACTTTGTGGGGCATTTCGTAGAAGTAATGAAATAAAGGAGGAATTGCTGAAGCTCGAAGTTTTACTTAGAAAATCATAACATTACTTGATTCGTCTAAACCAGCGGTCGGCAACCTTTCAGCAGGCAGGGGCCATAAGGTGGCAATATTTAGTAAAGGCGGGCCGCACTTGTGATATAAAAAACAAACAAAACATTTTATTTGTGTTTTATTTAAGGAAATGAGCAAAAAACAACAAAAAATAAAAACATATACCGCAAAATATATAACTACAAACTTCAATGTGACGATTATAGCATATTTATTTTTTCGGTAATTAAGGATTAAAAAGGTTTGTTCGCATGAATAAGTAAAGTTCGCATAAAGAGTACTTATAGAAGTTTTATTTATAAAATAGTCACGGGACGCATGGAGGCAGCTCGCGGGCCGCGTGCGGCCCGCGGGCCGTGGGTTGCCCACCGCTGGTCTAAACTTATTATGTTTAAGTTTAAAATTTCTAATGCATTTTCACGGCGAGTATAATATTAACTAAAAAAAAGCATTTTCTATAGTTGCCGCACCATTTGAACCTATTTTCATAAGAACACTATCTCTAAGAGCAAGCATCTCGTCCCCTTGGTCAAGAAAATTGGTATGTGGTATCAGGAGGGTTCGAATGCAACGAATTGCAAGAAAGATATTTTCTATTCGCGTTCCGCTTTTACAGTTGAATTGGCAAAGGGTTCGGCACATGCTTATTGTAAAAGATTCAACATATTTAAATTTATTTTGTACTTTTTGCTGTATCTTATATTTTTTTATTATATTTTTTGCGTTAATATAAATAAATAAATAAATATGAATATGTTGGGACATTAACACACAGCACCATCTAGTTCCATGGTAAGCTACAAAGCCTGTGTTATGGATACCAGATAGTTGATATACTACACATATATAACTTTAAATACATACATATTATAAATATAAACACCCATGACTGGAGTACAAACATTCGTGCTCATCACACAAATGAATGCCCCCAGCGGGACTCGAACCCGCGACCACTGGCGCAGAAAGTAGGATCACTACAAACTGAGCCAAACGTGCCGTCAAATGCCGTTAATATGAATATTAGCTTATAACATTTACAACGATATTTATGCATACAAACGAACCATTTATATAAATGACATCTATATCTATACATATAATAAAATTCTAACTAAGTCGAATCTGTACCTTAAATATTTTTTGCAAAATCTTATTGCAATAGATATTATTATCGATACAGAGGCCAAATGTATAATTTTTAGAATTTTTGTCTGTCTGTTACCGCATCACAGAAAAACCACTGGAGGGATTTTGATGAAATTTGGTATGATGATAGCTGGATATCCGGCTCAACATATAGGATACTTTTTACCGCGGGAGATTATCTCATTCCCACGGGAGTACACGTTATAACACAAAACAAAAAAATATTTATGATCAGAATTTCTTGAAACTTGGTATTAATGCTCTTAAAATTAAATGAATACGTGTTTTAGCGTTTTTTGAAATTCATCCTATAAGGAGATAAAATAAGGGATAAAAATTTGTATGAAACCTACCTTTTTAAAGTTTTTGGTTGTAGTTTTAGCGCGAGCGAAGCCGCGGGTTTTGCTAGTGTATTTATAATACGTATATTTTAAACGTTACCTGAAGAGTTGGTGTTTTTATTTCTTTGAACATTGAATTATAACTTTTTAGATTTTTTTTCGTATTTTTTCTATTTATTGAAAAATATTATATGCATATTGGTATGTAACATCATGGCAGACCTGCAGGCAAATGTATGTACCTATAATATTTTGGCTTTTATTCATCACATTTTATTTATCAAGTTATAGATTTAGACTTTAAGAAATGGCTAAACAGATTTCAAGGACATTTCTAAATAAAGTATGTAATGAGAAAGACTTATAAAGGCAATTTTTTACAACTAAAAATATGTTTAAAATCATTTTATATCTAGAGATTAAAAATATACCTATTCAAAGTATATCAGTACATAACTTCAAAGGTTTTAATTCAAATGCTGACTTATTTTTGTATTGTATTCAGCCCTTTTATCGTCCCACTGCTGGGCACGGGCCTCCCTTCAAGACGAGGAGAATCAGGCCATAGTCCACCACGCTGGCCAAGTGCGGATTGGCGGACTTCACATGTCTTTCGAAAACTTGCTAGGTTCTCTCAGACATGCAGGTTTCCTCACGATGTTTTCCTTCACCGTAAGGCAAGTGGTAATCAAGTTAGAAAATGATTTGCACATGAAAATATCAGAGGTGCGAGACCCGGGATTTAAACCCGCTTCAGTCGGTTTCCCAAGCGAGCGCGTTACCACTGGGCTAGCTGACTTAGAGCATGATTATTATATAACTATAGTCAACCTATCCCACCACTCAAACAATTAATAGTTTATATTTATAATATGTATATTTAAAAGTTATATATGTTTAGTGTATCAACTATCTGGTATCCATAACACAAGTCTCATAGCTTACCATGGAACTAGATGGTGTTGTGTGTTAATGTCTCAACATATTTATTTATTAAAATACTTCTCTCAAATTTTTCTAAAACGGACATACGACTATAGTTTAATAGATCGCATTAAAATAGTACATACATAACCGTAACAGTAAATACACATAAAGAAAAATGATAGCTGAATCTAGTGTACACATTTAAATAACCTTCTTTTTAACTGATTTAAATCGTATTATTTTTTTTAACTCGCTTGCTTTGAACATTTTTTATTAGTATGTGGTTCCGAAAAGACTAACACAAACGTACTAACATGTACCAATGAATTACTTTAAAAGTAGTGTAGTTATATTTAAACACAGATTTATATTTTGTACTGCAGAATTTAGGCACAAAAAATTAAATTGTAATAATATAAATTAAGAAAAAAAAAGGTCTTGTATTATTCAACGTTCATATTTCGACATCAAAAAGCCAATCTATATTATTACTCCTTACGCTACTTTTCTAGAGATCTCAAAGAGCTGATGTAAGTGGAAGCGTTTTCACGATAAAATAGAAACGCTAAATTTGTTTCATCCAATAACTATTTCGTACGGACCCTTGAAAGGGTTAAAAAGTATTATTACTACTATTAGCTATTATGAAATTACTTATACACTTTTTCGTGGCTCGTTTACGTTGTAGGATTTGTAAAGAATTTCATTTGACACTCGGAGATTACTTGTTTAAAAAAATTGTGAAGATTATTTAAGAATCAATTCAGTACCTACCTCCAAAGCGTAAAGTACAATTACATATATTATATACTTACATTAGCGGCTCACCCTCGCTTCGCTCGGGTTCGCCTCTAGACAAACAAAAGCAAATCATCCCACGGGAACCGTAAATTTTTCCGGGATAAAAAGTAGCCTATTTGTTATTCTGACGTATAAGCTATGGTGTAAAGTTTTATTAAAATCCAATCAGTAGTTTTTGCGTACGAAGCTGTATAAATTATTATAGTTTTTTAACTATCCCACGAGAACTCTTTAATTTTCCGGGATAAAAGTATCTGAAATTTTGACCGGGGATATAAGATATCACCATACAAAATTTTATATAAATTGATTTAACAGTTTCGGAGATTAGCCCATACAAACAGACAAACAGAAAAAAACTGGATTTTTTCTATTTCTCTTCTTACATCCCGCTGACTCGGTTTTTAGCATTTTCCTATGTACAGACATTCGACCTCTACAGTTTTATTATATGTATAGATAGTATAAAATGAAGTAATTCCTTATATACAACTTTATACTGCATAGGCTAAAGCTACGTACATACATAATATAATGCTGCAAGTACAGTGTGAGAAAGCTAGAGAACTCGGGGATTCTAGTGAGACTGTTCTCCGCTTTTCGTTAAGTAAGTAAGCCAATTAAGTAACACTGTGCTTTGTCTTAAGCAGATCGATTTAATTTCAACCTGTACAGGAATCTACTATTATCTATATTTATATACACTTACTATCTCTAAATAGAAAAGCAATTAGTTTTTATACATAAAAAGTGTGTGGGTGTATTTATGTATGCATTTAAGAAGTTATACTTCTTTATTTTTTAGAGCAATTAAATAAAAGCTTGTTTTTCTTTATTCGCATTTTTGTCAGCAAACCCTTTCATTTGATATCCATATCATGGGGATGTATAAAAAAAATAGTCCACCATACTGGATTTACGATGACGTCACTTTGCTTATTGTGTTTCGTTCATCAAGTCCTTTCATTTGATGACAATATCATAAGGGCCACTATTGAAATTGGAAATGATAAACTACCATTTTGTAACGTCCGTCATCTAAATCTGTCGCATCGTAAAAAATTCACTTTTATCATTTTTTTCCCTAACATGCCAAAAGAAGTACATATAACTTCAAAAATATCTCTAACTACATACTACATACAAGAATCAACATAGTAAAAGTTTTACGCTTTTTCACTTTTACCGTGACCAACGCACATAATATAAATTGAAATATATCAATGATAAAATATGAACTCTGTTTGTTTAAGTAATTTTAATCTAATTAAAGAAATTTAAGCTACATGAGCGTTGAGTTAATTATGCTGTAGACTATATAGGACAAGATCCTGCTTACATAAATCAAAAACAATCTGTTTCGATTTTAAATTAAATTAATTTAAATTCACATTTATGATGTTAAATTAAATTGATGAATAACTCTACTACGTCCTACCCCGGCTTCACACGAGAGCGTTATAAAGCTTTATAAACGCATTTGTCATTTTTTAAATAAAATTTTGAAATAAAAAACAATTAAAAAATGAGAAGGATTAATTATGTGAATAGAGGAGAATTATTATAATATAGTTGTGTTGCAAATCTAAAATAAAAGAATAGAAAAAAATGATAGAATGAATGTCTTGAAATTTTAATATAGTAACCCCGTAAGTTATACCATAATTATTTTAACATTAACATTATTTATTAAGTGGTGACATCTCAGACTATTTAATGTTAGCTGAATGTCAAAATTATTATGTAAACCCGTTACCGTTGATATATTAGGCGAGAGTTCACTTAATCTTAATTACCCCCTAGCATGAATTCAGTTTAGACTGAATTTACTAAGTACTTTGCATTTACTGAGTTCTTACGTGATCCAACTCAGATTCATTAAAGTTTGGAGCACAAAAGTTTACAGTTATAAGGAATATGTAAACTAAAATAATTAAGAAACATTTATATCATTTTGGGCGTAATTATAATTAAAATGTTGTATTTAATTTAAAAAAAATAAAGTAAATGGAAAATGACACCTAATGGTTTGCTTTCAGATTGTAAAGAGTTTTTGTTGTTACGTTGTTCCTAAAGAAGACTGTACTCGGAAGAATGTTACTAACACAATGATCAATTTAAACACGGTAAACATACTCTACATTTTTGCATGGTAAATATGGTTTTTAAGTTATCATACACCATTGTCTACGAAAAAGTAAATATTCTTCTTATATCTGAGCTTCCACAATAATATATTGCAAGCGCTTTATAAAAACTTTCCTCTACGCTACGTACGCTCTACGAATGAAATTCGTTAAGGAAAATCTTATGTATTCGAAAATACCCACGCTCCAGGGTATAAACTAAATCTTATAAACAGATACTAACCGCATTTTGTTCCTACCCCAATAATCGTGACATTTGTGCCCCATTCACCCATAACACAATAAGGTCACACGTAAATCTACGTCACGGCACGTACACTTTGAAACATTCGATACAGAATACGACGTGTCTTGTTTTCTGATAGGAGCAAAGAGTATCGTACACAGAGCGTTTCGTACGCAGGCTTGTCTACTTCTGTATACTTTCATACCTCTAAAAGCTTGTATTTACTATTTAGGACTCCTTAGCTATTCAGAAGGAATCGATTGACGAGATGAAGATTGGAGTCATAATCTCTATTCACGTTCTACAAAAAGAAACGTAAAAAAAGAAAAAAACATTTTTTTTACTTTCCCTAATTTTTATGTTAGTGTTTTAGCTTCTTTTTGTTTATTTTATGTTTACTTTTACATATTTACAATTATCAAATTGTAAATATGTAAATATTTAATTTAATTAAAAGCTTGTTTATTTTGAGACGTAATCGCTACATAGCCAAACTAATAATAAGAGCAGTCATTCATATATAGACTAGTCATTAAACCAATATAGACCGAAAACTAAGAACGAGTATACGAATGTGAAAGTAGAAAGTAGGTGCGAAAGAAAACCGGACGGTTTTGATTCTAAGAGTATGGTCTTCATTTTATGGTCCTAGTCGGTAAGGGCCCTACAGTTAGGACCATACTCCGCCTATATATAAAACAATACGCCTCAGTTTAGGACCGAGATGGATCCGTTCGAACTGAGTTGAATCTAGATTTTTGAAAAATTTTTTTGCAAATCAACATAAGTTAATTTTTTTTGCCTCTACTTTTCTTCTCTATAAAATACGGTTTACGTAAATGAACGTAAATGTACTATTTATGTACAGGTATGTACATACTACATAACAAGTAAATATTATGTTATTTACTTTTAACTTCATATGTTTAAGACATTATATTAGAAATATTTCATGATATTTATTCTTTGACCGATATCAGATATAAAAGTTTCTTTTCCAACCGAATGAGCTAAATAATACCCATAATGTAACAATAAAATAAATCAATATAATATCAAAATCGTAATAACCATAAATTGATATCGATAGAATCTTCCCACGGCAATTCGATGCCAAAATATAGGTCATAAATTATGGAAGCTGTAAATATCTTGAGTAGATGTTTGTTCGGTTATTGTGTTTTTTGAATGAAAATCATATTTGGCAATTGAAAACCATAGCTATTATGAAAGGAGAATAGACAAACAAACACACTTTCACATTTATGATCGTCGTCTCAGCCCAAACACGTCCACTGCTGGAAATAGGCCTCCCCCAGAGATTTCCACGACAACCGGTCTTGTGCCATCCGCATCCAGTGGGCTCCAGCGACTTTGACCAAGTCGTCGGTCCACCTTGTGGGAGGCCTGCCCACGCTTCGCCTTCCGGTACGTGGCCGCCACTCCAGAACTTTGCGTCCCCAACGACCGTCCGTTCTGCGAGCGATGTGCCCCGCCCACTGCCACTTGAGCTTGGATATTCTGTGGGCTATGTCGGTGACCTTGGTCCTTCTGCGTATCTCCTCATTTCTGATTCGATCTCGCAGGGAAACCCCGAGCATAGCCCTTTCCATTGCTCTCTGTGTGATAAGGTCACACAGAGAGCAATGAGCTTTCTTATCAGGCCCATCGTGAGCGGCCACGTCTCTGTGCCGTATGTCATCACTGGCAACACACACTGGTCGAAGACTTTTGTCTTGAGACACTGCGGTATTTGAGACGAGAGGATATTGCGTAGCTTCCCGAACGCTGCCCATCCGAGTCTGATCCGTCGATTGACCTCTTTCTCGAAGTTGGATCTACCTAGCTGGACAGTTTGCCCTAGGTATACATACTCGTCAACAACTTCGAGCATAGAATCACCGATAAAAACTGGAGTGGTTGCAACATGGACGTTTGACATAATTTTCGTCTTATCCATGTTTATTTTTAGACCAACTCGTTCGGAGACTCCATTGAGGTCATTGAGCATTATACTGAGGTCCTCCATGGTCTCAGCCATAACCACTATATCGTCAGCAAATCGAAGGTGAGTGATGTACTCGCCGTTAATATTGATGCCCAGTCCGTTCCAATCCAGGACCTTGAAGACATCTTCCAATGCAGCGGTAAATAATTTCGGCGAGATGACATCGCCCTGTCGTACTCCTCGCTGCAATTGGATGGGTCTCGAGTCCCGGTCCTGAAGTCGGACTGACATAGTGGCGTTTTCATACAAACACTTCAGCACTTCGACATACCGGTGGTCAACTTGGCACCGCTGGAGAGACTGCAGCACAGCCCAGGTCTCGATCGAATCAAAGGCTTTTTCGTAGTCCACAAACGCCAAGCAAAGAGGCAAGTTATACTCTTCGGTCTTCTGTATAACCTGCCGCAGCGTATGAATGTGGTCTATGGTACTAAAACCTCTACGGAAACCTGCTTGTTCGGGAGGCTGGAAGGACATTTATGATATTAAAAAAGATTGTTTTTTTATATCTTTTTAGTTTTAAACAGTTGAAAAGTTTTATTTTACAATTTGCTATCCTAAATCATGTTTAAATAAATAATATGATGTAGGTATGTGAGCTATACCACTTGACAGATTTGAAGTTTTTTTTTATTAAAGACGCCCAAATTGGAAACTGAGATTCGCCATTTAGACTTTTCATAATTTTAATATACCTTATAAGTTATAACACTCGCATCATTAAGATGGATCTGACAACGTATAAAGCGTCAAAATCGGTTAAGCTGTTTAGTCATTATGATGGAACATAAGATCGGACATACAGATATACATTACATTCATGATAATGTCCTCCTGACCGATTTCTGCCAACAATCTCACTGATACTAGCTATCTGTGCAGGAGATATTAAGTATAGTGCGTAATTGTGTGCGTAAACACTAGTGCACTCTGTATTCCTTTTTACTCTCTAAAAATTCGATAGACGATACTTTGACATGACTGGAGAGCGTTAAAATTGAATTTAAAAAAAACCGTCCCTATGGTTGAATTCGGTATACCTTCTTTTTAAAAAAGCAATTATATTTTATCTGTAAATAGGTGCCTACCTAAAGGTATTAAATAAAATCGATTTTTTCTAAGCTTAGTAGGTACATTAGTCTTCTCAGTTTGCTCAATGTCCTCAGAATATTAATTATTCACTATCAAAGTAAATGTCATTGATTTGGTTGTGACAACCAAGCATTGACATTTATTTTAGAATAAATGAGTAAATAATAATTGGGTCACCGAATGTTCTCTATGGCATTTCCACTTTCGAATAGGAAAAAATGGAAAGCAATATAAGGGCTTATTGGATCAAATGCGTCGCCTTTGAAATAAAAACGTGCGGGCGCCACGTCGTCGGGTGATAGTGAGGAATTGGATATCATTTTGCGTAGACCCTGATCCTTCTACGTAGGATATGTTTTACTGTGCATACAATGTAGGAATTTATGATCAAGTTAGGGATCAATTTTCTAAGCTCTAAATGTCATTCTCTTTTTTTCTTTAAATGAGTAAATTATTTAATAATTTAGTTAATGTTCTTCAATTCAATTATATCCAATGCATAATAATAATTGAGTTTAATAAGGGATTTCATTAAAAAGTTTGAAGTTGGTTTACCTACTCATAAATGTTTTACTTCTGTATGTTAGGTATGTTTTCCTGTAATCTTACCTCTGAAACTGTTTTTTTTTTAAAGATTATACAGATGCCTAAAAAAATAGTTTCAAATTGAGGGGAAAAAATATAATTTTGACATAGTTGATAATAATAAAAATATAATTTTTTTATGAGATTCAGTGACAAACGAGCAGACAGACCACCTGATGGAAAGCAGTACCTGTCGCCCATAACACCTACAGTTCATGCACTTAGGTTTTAGGTAACAAAAATACAGAACCGCCGGTGCGTTATCACTGTGAGGGCTAAGATGATATGCCTCTTGCCTGTAATTGCGCTGGCTACCTTATCCTTCAAACCGGAACACAACAATGCAATCATTGTTGCTTGGCGGCAGAAATAGATAAGGGGGTGGTACCCATCCAGTCGGACTTCTCAGGCTTGACAGAGTCCTACCACCGGTGCAATATATATAATTTATATGTATAATTTTGACATTGATATCTAATCTAAGGCAGTGGTAGCGCAGAGGTAGCGCGCTCGCGTGGGAAACCGAGCGAAGCGGGTTCAAATCCCGGGTCTCGCACCTCTGATATATTTATGTGCGAATCATTTCTAACATGATTACCACTTGCCTTACGGTGAAGGAAAACATCATGAGGAAACCTGCATGTCTGAGAAAACCTAGCAAGTTTTCGAAAGACATGTGAAGTCCGCCAATCCGCACTTGGCCAGCGTGGTGGACTATGGCCTGATTCCCCTCGTATTGAAGGGAGGCCCATGCCCAGCAGTGGGACGTTAAAAAGGGCTGAATACAATACAAATCTAATCTCAATCACATCTTTAAACTAATTTAGTTTGCTATACAGTGCTATGCATTTGAATCGGGTATTTTAAAAACACCATGAGTCAAGCAAAGTAAATTTTCCAGGAAAAGCAAAAAACTGTTTTTTTACATAAAATTATTCTGAACATCAGTAAAGTAAAAGTATTAATACAATGTAAAAATGTGTAAGTACAATTTTTGTACAATTAAAGAAGCGCTAACTTATACAGATTATACAAAATATAATATACTATAATATCAGTAGATTTTATTGTATACAATTCCATTTCAAAATCTTATTGTACCTTATTTTATTTCTGCTAACCAGCTTTGGCTCTGTGCAAGAGCGGTCTCCAGCGTCAATTTATTTTGCTAAGCGTAATAGAATTTTTCAAAGAGGGCAACACTGTTAGTAGTTTTGAGAGTTGACAGATAACGTTATTACTACAAGATACTTCCATTACACGCCTGATGTATAGTTCGGCGGTGACGAGATAAATGTAAACAAAGCTCCTTTGTTGCCATTGTGGTTTATAACTTTATACGAGCTTTACTTCTATTTTGTAAGCTTTAAATAGAAAATTGTACTCATGTATAAATGTTGAGTTGTATTTTATTATGAAATAACAGATTACATTTATGAAATATACTAAAATAACTAAGTACTCCTATGTTATTTTAATATTTATTATGATTACCTACTGCAATATTGGTAGTAAAAAAATCATTGATTTTACTTAACCGCCGCCTTACTTTCTCTAGGTTGCATTGCTTTATTAAACCTTATTAAAAGGCATTATTGGAACGAAGTTCCTTACGGCAGGCTTGGAGGAGATAGGGATTTTGCTGCGCGACCGAACTGAAAAAAATGTGATAGTAAAACCGTAAGAAAAAGAGCGTAATGAACAGTGCGTAAGAAAAAAGTGCGCAGGCGCGACAGTCGTATACACAAGCGAGTAGTGTATAATATCTTTCTCTTTCTCCCTCTTTCTTATCGTTTTTTGTAATTATTTCTATTTCTATGTAATTTTATGTTGTCAAACAAAAATAAAGAGACATATTTTGTTATTTTAGTTGATAATTTGAATTACGATTTTTTTTTATTTTACGTAATTTATTATTTTTCCTAAAATACTGAATTTCCTAAATACTTTCCTGTACTTAAATAAAAACTAATCAGCAAAATTTAAGAGAAAAATCAAGAAAACCTACATAAAATTGAGCACGATTTTTTTTTTGCAAGTTGTGTCAATTCTACATTAGCCGAAGGAACTTCGTTCCTACCTGGTGTCCCACGACACCAACCTTTTTTTTTTTAAATGATGAAAATTACAAAAATATTCAATTCAAGTATTTATGAATTGAACTTACGGCCAGCCTTATAAATTTACTTACGTCACGTCATATAAATGTAGACATGGTATGAACCAAGGATGACAAATGAAAGTAACTACGAACACTGAAAATACCTAAGTTATTCGAGAAAGATTGATTGTACTGAAATAAGTTACAAAATTTATCTAAGTTTATGTTTATTATTACAATAATTATATGTTATTGAAATATAATATATTCAAAATTATATTATTTTTATATTAAAAAAAAAACATGTGTGTACTTCTTACGAAGTTACGCTTTTTTGGCGTTACAGTACAAAAATAGCTAAAGATTTCACCTGTATGAAAAGGAATGCAGCTAACTTCATCATGTCGCTTTCAGCTAACTTTATCATGTCGTTTTTTGGCTGTCGGTGTGATCACTCGCGCATCGTAACTCTTTTAAACTTAAACTTACTCTCATATTTTTTTCCAAACGTGAGAAAGAATAGTATAAAATATAAATTCAAAAAAAATCTTGTGTTTAAGGTAATTGTAGTGACATCTAGTGACCGATATTGAAATCAAGTTAACATCCGCTATTCGTTAACACTGCCATCTCCATTTTCCATAGTAAAACACATGGAGATGCCAACACAAAATAACAATTAAAATAAAATATTTGAGGACTTAATATAATATGACGATATTAAAATTCTTATAACTTTTTAATATAATATATAAAATATTTTAATTAAATTATATGTAAATAATAAATATTTTTTTGCTCTGACCTCCCTAATCTATGACGTTAGTAAATGAAAAATGTTATTGATCCGGAGATCGGAGGATATCTCAAAAATAAAATAAACACTTGTCGCTTCTCGTTCTCAGTTCGCTCGCAAGTCGCAGTCGTAGTCTATAATTTACTAAGAAATATTTGAAATCATTCAAACATTATTTTAATAATTAGCGTGCCAATGCTAACTTATTATATTGTATACTAAACGGGATTTTACCGCGACGTCGACGTGTTTCAGAAGTATTTTTAAAAATATCAGAAATGAAGTCTTACAATTCACTTTTTTCTATATGTTTTGCTCTTGCGATTATTTCTAAAAGTGTTTTCGCTTATGAAATTGATACTTACGATTTTCTGATGCCCAATGTTTGGCCTAACAAGGTAAATTATTTTAATTCACGCTTATTTTAAATTTAATCAATAATTTCATGGATATAATGCGTTGTAAATATAAATATGTTGGGACATTAATACACAGCACCATCTAGTTCCATGGTAAGCTACGAGGCTTGTGTTATGGATACCAAATAGTTGATACACTATTATAAATATAAATATAAATACCCATGACTGAAGTACAAACATGTGTGCTTATCACAAAAATGAATGCCCCCAGCGAGACTCGAATCCGCGACCACTGGTTCAACAAGGGTAGGGTCACTACAAACTAAGCCAAATGTGTCATCATACTGTTAAAATCTTTATTGCTTATTTTATTACTAAAACTAAGTAGTATATCTAAATTAATTATGTTTATTGGAAAATTTTATGGTATATGGAATATAAAAAAATAGCATTTCAATATTTTTTTTAATAGTTTTAACTGTTATGCCTATTAAACAGATCCTTAAATTCAAAATGTATTATATACAATTATATCCATTTTTCTTATTATATAGTGTGCCCATTTAGATTCTACTAATTTTGTTACTATTATGTTATTGGTTTGGTTTGAATAATGTAGTTAGATTAATTTCTAAAATAGCTGTCTACGCTTCAATTAAAAAAAATATAAATCATATTGACAAATATTCTTATGATGAACTTTTTTATATCAACTGTTTTTTAAAAATTATTTTATTGTAACTAATAAAAAAATATATTTATACAAATTAAAGTTTTAAAAGCTTAAATGAAGTTCAATATAAATTGTTACGATAATGTGTAAAGTACCATACACCTTATTGATCTGCTGCATATTTTTCTAATTAAACACTTCAGCTTTATCTAACTAAATCAGATAAAACTATATAAGCTGGCTTATAAAAATACCTACTTTATAAAAATGATAGTTATTGTGTTGTATATTAATAATAAGCTAGGGACTTACCTTTGCTTCACTCGGGTACATCCCTAGGTGTCTGATAGTAGTAGCCTATATGTTATTTCATGTCATATATTTACTGAGCATTAAAATTCATCCAAATCATTAAGCTGGCTTTGTGTGAAAGAGTAACAAACATACAAACTTTTGCATAATAAATGTATTTCCAATATATTATGTCCAATAGTATGTCCAAAGCTATTTTATTACTATAAGCTTTGATTGAATTAAAAACGCCTTTCCTAAAAATGGCTGCATTTAAACACTTCTTTTTAAATGTATAAATTATAATATTTTTGAGCGTAGCATATTATTCTGTCACTGACTACTTTACAGATATAAATGTATGGGATTAATTGTAATTCTAGGTGTTTAATAATGTAATAAAAAAAATGTTTATTATTACAAGAGCAACTGCTCTCGCTGAGTCTCATAAGTAAGATCTCATTCACAGATAATCATTCTTTATGGCTTTTCTTGTTTGAAGATATTATTAATTATACATAATATTTGTTTATTTATTAAATATCTAATATATATTTTTTTATAAAAAAAATAATATTCTAGCTGCTTCCTCTGGGTTTGTTCATGTATTAAAAAAATGACACTTTCATATATATAGTACCATAGCCTAAGGAACCATATTCCTTCATATTCATATTTCATATACTTTTAGGGATTTTTGGCATTTAAGGGTTGAATTTAATAAGATTTACCTCTAGGATTTCAGTTGGGTTGACTTGATTTTAATGAATCAGTCAATCAGGATATAATATTTTATATGTTTTAGGATGAGCTGTATCTTTGTACTCCTATAAGAATTTCTCCGCAGAAAAATTTCTATGTGGGTAAGTAATATAAATAGTACTATTAAAATAATTATTAATAAATTAAATTAATTATAAAAAACAAAATTATTGAAATAAAAAAAATGGTTTTACTCAACATTTTGAGGCGGCTCACTGATTTTTAAAATAAATAATTTAAGTTTTTTGTTTGAATGAAAAAAAAAAATTTTCTGCTTCTTGAATGTTTTCAAAGATCAATCGAAAAAAAAACATTCAAACCAAAAATTTTGAGTAAAAATTTTTTTTATTTCAAAAATATTGTTTTTTTTTATAAGCTACAAATTCTACCTCCTAGCTAAGAAAAAAAAACTTTTTTTTTCGCTCCACGCTAATGAACTACTAACTACTGATAGATTTTGTATCACTTCACATAGAGAAGATGTTTAGGCAGATACTTGCAGGGAAGATTTTAAAACATAATGAATTTTGTTTGTACTAAGTTAATTAAAGTATAGTAAATTATTAATATTGGTAGTGCCAGAAAGCACAATGATAACGCACTCACTTGGGAAACCGAGTGAAGCGGGGCTCTGATAGTATCATGTGCGAATCATTTCTGTGGCCAAACCTATATGTTTGAGAGAATCTAGCAACTTTTTGAAAGACATGTGAAATCCGCCGACCCGCATTTGGCCAGCGTAGTGGTCTATGGCCTGATTGCCCTCCTATTGAGGGGATACACGTGCCCAGCAGTGACGTTACAATGAGCTGGACACAAACCATTCATTGCTTACATAAATTTTGAATCTTGCTTAGCTCAGTGATAGAACAAAGTTGAAAATTTCTTGAGTAATTCGGTTCTGTCACAAAGCCAGGCACCTTGGTCTACCTTATAATACTTTTTTTTTTTACTTTTTAGTGGGCTTCAAACCTAATGCCACGATGCGAACAGCCCACCACATGCTGCTCTATGGTTGCTCCGAACCAGGATCAAATGATTCAGTATGGTATGTTAAACAACTGGTTTAACTAATAAATAAACATTATTGTTTTAGTATTTAATTACAGCAATAGTTTGTTTGCTTTCACTTTGATTATGTATTGTATAGTTTATTGTTTACGGAAACTTATATTAGTGCATTTTTAATTATAAACTGCTCTACACCAGCTGCTAGTAGGTACTTGCGTATTAAGATGGAAACTACAAAGTTTTAAAAAACTAAATGAACACATTTTTGTCCAACCTTAGTGGAGGACTCTTCAAAAAGGAACAATTGGGCTAAAACATAAATAACTTGTCGAGAATTAGTCGATTTTAAAGATTTCATTAGTCGAGGAGCAGGTCTCTTTTTTCCGTTGGGCACTCTGGGCAAGTGTACAGTCTCTGGCTTGACCTCAAAAAATCATTCTTTTCAGCCGCCGTTCCATTCTAAGTATTAATTATTAGTACCCGATTCAATGACAAAATAAATGATCTGCAGTGCGATTTACAATAAGTTTCTAGCTCCAAACTTTTAAAATATTAGTATTACTAGCCGCTCACCTTCGCTTCGTTCGGGTTCGCCTCTAAGAAAGAAAAACAAACCTATTCCACGGGAACTGTACATTTTCCGGGATAAAAAGTAGCCTGTGTTATTCCAGACTATAATCTATCTGTGTGCCAAATTTCATCCAGATCCGTTAAGCCGTTCTGGCGTGAAAGAGTAACAAACATACATCTATACGTACATACGCACAAACTTTCACGTTATAATATTAGTATAGATGTTTTTATTAATGTTTATATATAATTTAATGAGGTTCACTTGAACATTGAAATAATTGAATTTGCCAACTATCAAAATAAGTAAAATGCAACGAATTGCGTCAATGATTGAATAATTATCTAATTAACATACTAATTAAGTCGAAAAACTGATCAGGTTTTTAATATTTTTAACATATCAGATTTTTTTATATTTTGTATTTCTTTACAAAAAATGAGATAAATTTTTAATATATCAATTTGTTTAAACACTGTAATACAATAATAAATATAAAAGATATCCTGCCCATGGGCATTCTCCTTTCTTGCAATTAAGGTTTGAAAATGAATAACAAAATAATCTATACCATAATATTATAAAGAGATAAAGTTTGTGAGGTTGTAGGGGGTAATCTCTGGATCTACTGAACTGATTTAGATGTTTGGTAAGAAGATAGTTTGAAACTCTGGGAAGGATATGTGAAACTTTTTATTCCGGAAATCATCCCTTAAGGGGGTGAAAATGGGGATGAAAGTTTGTATGGTAAGCTACGAGGCTCGTGTTATGGATACCAGATAGTTGATACACTACACATATTATATAACTTTAAATGCATACATATTATAAATATAAATACCCATGACTGCAGTAGAAACATTCCGTGTTCTTCACACAAGTGAATCCCCCAGCGGGACTCGAACCCGCGACCGTTGGCACAGCGAATGTCAAGAAAGATTGATCAGTTTGTCGCTAATGTGCTCGAAGACATAGACATTGAACAGCTGATTGACAATTTTGCTTATGTGAAAACTAAAAGGGTATCTTTGCAATGGACATAGAATTTTAATCACTAACCTGTGAATGCTAAGAGTGACTTTTCTGAATCATATTACAATTATATATTCATTTATTGTGATTGTAAAAAAATAAAAAATCGGTCAAGTGCGAGTTGAATTCGCACACGAAGGGTTCCGTATCATTGTACATGTACTTTTTATTAATACGACTTTTAATCTATGTATGTAGTAGATATATGTAGGTATTAACTTCGATAATCGATTACGAACGTTTAAAAGATGTTTTATTTTTATTATTTCTTATTATAGCGGCAATAGAAATACATACTCTGTGAAAATTTAAACTCTCTACCTATTACGGTTCATGGGTTGCAGCCCTCTGACAGACGGACGGACGAACAGCGGAGGCATAGTAATAGGTTTCTGTTGGCACCCTTCGGATATAATACGATTGAATAATTTTAGAATTTTGCTGCCTTATGTGTCCAGGGCCGCCAATAGGTTAGAAACGGACAAGTGTGCTTATAAATAGCGTTCGATGTCATTCTCGCTTGGATTCTCTATAAAGAATTGATAGCGCGAGGTAAAGTCCCGCTAAAATTAATTTAGTCATTCCGAAGATAAGGGGACACAAACTTGGAAAAAATTATAATGTGTGCTTGGGATTTGGTGTCGTGCAATAATTATGATTTGATAATCCTATCTATTTTGAAATTATCAATAGGCAACTAACCCACATGTCTGGGTGAGATGCCTATTTTCTATTATTTTTCAAAAACATTTTTTCATCTAAAATATATTGCACAATAATTCCAAATCTAATTTGAATTGCATAAATAAACAGTGATTCAAATAAACTACGCGTATTTTATGTAGTATCTTACATATATAATTAATATTGACCTTTTTTTAAAACTATAGGCAACTCTCCCTGACTTATCTTATTATACTTTGCAAAATGCTTACTTCTAAACTTTTAAACGTTTAAACACCTAACTATTTAAGTAACGTAACTTTGGGGTATATTCTAAATAATTTTGAGATAATGAGCTCTTAAAATACTTTCAATGAAAATATTATGGAAAAATATGTTAGTAGTTTATCTATGGGATATTTATCGTTTCACGCTTTCGGCCGATATCTTAATTTTGTTTCTTATTGAAATACTAGGGAATAGAAATTTAATTATATCATTAATATTATAGATTGGTGAATATTTTATTTTACTTTTAATATTAAAAAAAAAACTAGTATATAAATTATAAAAACTAAATGTTTCATCTACTATTGAACATTTGATGTGCAAGTCAGACTTGCACTTGTCCGTTTTATTTTCTTTATAAACTTTATTCGAGCTTTATTAAAAAGGAAATTATAGAAATCAATAACCATTCATACCAATGTACATTTTAGATTGTTGACTACGAAGTAAATATAATTAATGGGTATAAATCTTCTACAATAGTTCTGTAATTATATATTACGTGTTCATAATTTTCCATCTCTGGATTACATGAAAAAGCCAAAAAAAGTTTCTCTAATTAAGTTTTCTTTTAACTCGTGTTGGGTTTCGGTTGGGAAAATTCTCCAACTTCTGTACAATATCAAATTGTAAATGTAATTTAGAAGTTACGCAATATTACCTTCGCGTTGTTTTAAAGGAAAATGATTTATTTATTTACTGCTTTTTAAGTATTTTTAAGTAGGAAAATTAGCGAGAATAGTTGTTAACCAACTTTATATCATTATATATCCTAAACTGTTATTTAAAATGACAAATGATGAAAGAAACCTAAGAATGATTTTTAAATACCTATTCAACTATAGGTTCAACCCCACTTGACATAGTTCATCGATTTTCATTTTTTTTTTCTTTTTCACATTATGGAATCTAGCAGCCCCATGTTTATTTTTTTTATGTCACCTATCTAAGAACACTTGGACTAATGAGGCCTTAAAAAACAAGCTATTATAAATTCAAAACAAATAAGAACGGTATTCAGGATTAAACATCCGTTTAATAATGTAATCGATTTTTACGGCATTGCCCTGGCGAGGTTATTGCGGGCAGATAATAATCAAGTTAACAGTTTCAGCCCGCCTACGTTTTCACTATTTTTGTAGCATCGCTATCAAGTACAACAGCCCGCCTACGTTTTCACTATTTTTGTAGCGTCGCTGTCAAGTACAATAGAATTAAATAGGTACTTAGAACACTTTATTTATGACACAAACTGCTTAAAGAAAAACAAATACTTCTAAGGATTAAAAAAATAAAAGTGATACTTTCTTAGATTTACCGGAATATTTGACGTTTTAAATAAAACTATCTTTACGGTTTTTTTTTTCACGGATTTATTTTGATTTGATTTTTGGTTCCCGACGTTTCGAATGCTTTACAGCAATCATGGTCACGGGGGACACTAAGGTGTTAAATATCTCAAAGGTACCTATTATATTGTAACAGACAGCCTACCCGAAAATAACAAAATGAATTCATAAAACTTGAAAATTTTATTTAAATCAAAAGTGCACTAAAATTATAACAATTAAAGAAATAACAATATAAAAACTATGATTTATGATTTATAATTTTCAACGACGTTTAGTTAAGGAACAAATCACTTGATTTTATTACATTTTATCGTACGAAATATAAAAAAAATACTGTTTTGGACGTTTTTATTTTGAAAAGAAAATATGAATTTATAGCTTCCAATTTTCCACGTATAGTCTTATCAGCTCAAAAAACGGATTTACTCTAAAGAAAAATGAACATTTAGTTCTACTGCTATAGCATTTCTTAAATAGATATGTACAATGTACATTGTACATATTTTGCCATATATAATATAGTTTCATAATATCTTCATATTTTCTTTTGATTTATTTTAATTTTATTTTATAATGTTTTATATTATGTATGTAGGTATAAACTAAAAAGTACATATATTCGAAATATCTAAAAACAATATCCTTTAGCATTATGCCGCAAATAAGAGAGATAAGGGAGTAAACCTTAAAAAACTTTAAATAAAATAAGTTAACCCTTATAACATCTGTCAGTGAAAGTCCCGTCAAAATCAGCCCAGGCGTTTCGGAGGTTAACGGGAACAAACAGACACGACAGACAAAAATTAAAAAAGAAAGTGTTTTTCTTATACCTACCGTAAATAATTTCATATGCATTTAGTAAAAAACTGTTATTTTGACATTACAAACAGACATTTTAATTTTATTTATATGTATAAATTAGTCAATTTTTTTTCCGACGACGACGTATCTAAGAATCTTCATTTAGTAAATTGTTAAGGTTTCTAAGAAATTTTCTTCATAAATATTTATACGGTTTCAGGAGCTGTGGGGAAATGCAAAGTAATGAAATTGATTCTCACTATACAAGTGCTAGTCCTTGCCGTTCTGGATCACAGGTTCGTATTTCTTTATATGTAGGTGATTTATTTATTATATTACGATTAAAATTTAAATATTAATTTTGTTTTAAATATTTTGATTTAAAATTGATTTTTAACCGATTTCCAAAAGGAGGAGGTTCTCAATTCGATTGGTATTTTTTTATATATATACACCGATTACGCTGAGATTTATGATCCGATTTACGTGATTCTTATTTAGTTTGATGCGGAATAGTTGCCATTTGGTCCCATAAAAATTTAACATAGTTTGGCCCAGTAGTTTTCATTTTATGATTTTTTTTTTATTGAAAATTTTTGTTCATACTGTGATTTACTCTTTTTCCATATTTTACACTTTTTGGTTAGGTTTGTTTATATAATTATGTATGATGTTCTCCTGACCGATTCCGGCCACGGCGGCCAATCTCATTGAGACTAGCCAACTGCGCAGGAGATATTATAGTGCACAAATGTGTGCGCAGACACAAGCGCACTCTCTATTCCTGTCACTCTCATACTCCGGTGGGACGACTACTCGACACGACCGGTGAGAGTGTCGGCGCAGGACCGACGGCTTTACGTGCTCTCCGAGGCACGGGGGTGAAACACCGCCAACTTCCCAACTCCGGGCTGTTACTGAGGCTTACTATACAGAAAGACTCAATAACTAAACTTGGCCCGACCAGGGACTCGAACCCAGGACCTCAGGATGTGCAGCCGTACATGCTAGCCACTACACCACCGAGGCAGTTTATATAATTATGTATATTTAAATGTTTAAAGAAAATTAAACTGAAACTTTTTTTACAAATTTTATACCGGTAAGAATCGAACCTGGGACTACAGATGTGTTAATGTTTTTTACCTATCCATGTATTTACGTCCATTAGTGAATGAATTTTCACAAATTAGATGTCATTATATTCGTAGTGAAGGTCGTAACTTAATAGTCCACAAAATTACGCAGTTAGTTTTTTGCTATGGTTTTACGGTTTTGCTACCCAAAAATTCCATCGGCCCTAATAACTAAACTAATACTATTCGTACGTCTGTCTATTCTTTCTTTAAAGAGCAATCTTTTTACTCTAATAAAAAAATCTCTTTAAATATTTTTTTTATAATGCCGGTTTTATATATTCATGAGTAAACAAAAGTAAAAGCAAAGATTAAAATTTAAAACACTTAAAGGTTCCAAACTAGAATTGTATATTCTAGTATTAAAATAAAACTATATTTTTGGATTTTCTCGCGGTTTCATGTAGATTTGTTTCATATACTTTCATATTTATTTCATTTTTTATGTTTATATTTATTTTTATATTTCATTTTATATTTATTTCATACTAATTGAAGAATTATTTGGAATCCGCCAAAATAAATGTCAGTCAAAAATAGTAGCGTGATTTGCTGTTTATGCATATACAGCATACAGATCGTTTACTCTCGTTTAGTTAAATTAATATGTATGTATTCAGCCCTTTTTAACGTCCCACTGCTGGACACGGGCTTCCCTTTAGTACGAGGGAGATTAGGTCATAGTCCACCACGCTGGCCAAGTGCGGGTTGGCGGATTAATATGTAATTTTTGATAATAAAATATGAAAAATAAAAATAATATTTTTTTTTAATTAATATATATGCCTAAATTCTCTTCTCCTTGAAAGAGAGATAGCATAATATTAGCTGATTGTTTTTTTTTAATTTATTTTAATTAAATATTATGCATATAAAGTCCTATGGACCTGGTAATACATATATTATGTGATAGTATCCGACTCACACTTGGCAGATTTTTTTATACTAAACATACTTATACAGATAGTATACGCTTGGGCCCGTGACGCTCCCAGTCTTCAGCTTCCCGAAGACGTAGGCTTCCTCATCGGCCGCGATTCATCCATCAAGTATCTTGTACTGCAAGTGCACTATATGATGAAGTTCCCTGGTAAGTTTCAAGATTATTTGTGTAAAGAAAATTAGGGAGTTGTCTCATCGATCAAAAAATACTAAATACACAATCCCGAGCAAAAGTTCTCTTAAAACTGTCACCAGTTGTGTTTAGCTAATTATTCTAGTTGAAATGAATATATGTACAACAATGTAAATTGAACTTTAAATGCAATGCTTAAAGTTGTTTTTACAAAAAGGAATTTAAATTAAAAATGCGCTCAGATGTTCAAATGAGCGCTCATTCGGTGAGGACATTTTTTGTCGCTGATTGTGTATCTAGTACTTTTTTGATAGATGAGTTGTCCCTACATAATAGTACATTATAAAAATTAGAGATAAAAATTAAATCCGCTTCCGGTTATTTTTCGGCATGGCATCGACAGGATTATTTCCAAAGGGCTGCATCTGCTTCTTCACATTAAACTACTAACTAATTTTTAAATTATTAACTGTATAATTTTTATTCATATCTTATTTATCGTCTTTACTTTGAAGATATCTATGTTTAAACAGGAATTTTACTCATATAAGTTTATTTCTTTTTTTATATATTTTCCTTCGGTGTAAGGGCATCCCCATCCTGGCTGCCTGTCGGGCCTTACTTTGCTATCGTGCCGGATTCCGGATATTTAATTAATTTTTTGATTTTTCTATACTCAGAAAGAGGAAAGATTTTTTGTTTGTTTGTTTGTACTGAATAGGCTCCGAAACTACTGAACCGATTTATATGAAATTTGTTAAGAAGATAGTTTGAGACCCTGGGAAGGACATAGGATAGTTTTTATCCCGGAAATCATCGCTTAAGAGGGTGAAAATGGGAATGACAATTTGTATGGCCAAGCAACCTTTAGCCAAGTCTTTAATAAACTACAACCCGGGGTACGAGTTAACCTAACATGAGAGTTAAAATACTCAAGTTTTTTTTTTTAATTACTTAATTAAATAAAAATTGCTTATTATAATTTGTTTTTCCAGAGGGAACGACAGACAATTCCGGTGTTTTCTTACAATATACAACTTCGAGGTAATTACAAACTAATATAAAATATATTTTCCCCTTTTTAGAATCCTCTAACATATAATATACGATATTTCATTTCTTTTCCAATATATCGGTCATCTCAGTGCTTTCGTCTAAACGATCAATTTACTGAGAGAATTTTTAATACAACATTATTGACTTTAAAAAGCCGAACAAATATAAATTATAATATTATGTTCTCCTGACCGATTCCGGCCACGGCGGCCAATCTCATTGAGACTAGCCAACTGCGCAGGAGATATTATAGTGCACAAATGTGTGCGCAGACACAAGCGCACTCTCTATTCCTGTCACTCTCATACTCCGGTGGGACGACTACTCGACACGACCGGTGAGAGTTAAGGCGCAGGACCGACGGTTTTACGTGCTCTCCGAGGCACGGGGGTGAAACACCGCCAACTTCCCCACTCCGGGCTGTTACTGAGGCTTACTATACAGAAAGACTCAATAACTAAACTTGGCCCGACCCGGGACTCGAACCCAGGACCTCAGGATGTGCCGGCTGCACACTGCCATGCTAGCCACTACACCACCGAGGCAGTTAAATTATAATATATATGTATGTAGAAGAAAAAAACTCTATTGTAAAGTACAAGTATCTGTCGTTTGAACAAATAAGCCCTAAGGCAAAGCCCTAATATATTATGTCCTAAGGCACATCATCGTTTCTCGTACGTCTTGTATCACACTATTGTTTAATATACATAAGGTACTGTTAGTAAAAAAATTAACCAAAAGGTGGGGCTACCTGTGTTTAATATTATAAATATAAAAAGCGCCTAAGGATGATGTTTATAATATTATAAACTTGCGACTTACCGTCATTCGCTCGGGTGCGTCCCTAGGTACGTTTTAATTTTATTGAGCGAAACCCTAATTCTTTTTCTAAAATAAAAGTAGCGTAAGGTACTCCTTTTAATATCTGCTATCTGCCAGTGAAAGTTCCGTTAAAATTGGTCCAGCCGTTTCGGGGATTAGCCGGAAGAAAAAGACAGACAGACAGACAAAAATTTTAAAAATTGTGTTTCTCTTATAAGTACCGTATATAATTCCATATGCATTTAGTATAAAGCTGTTATTTTGACATTACAAACATACACTTCAATTTTATTTATCTGTATAATGTTGTGATTCAAAACCCGAGTCTCGTAACTTTGATATTTTCATGTGCAAATGATTTCCAACATCGTGAAAAAACCTGTGTTTTTGAGAGAACCTTGGAAGTTTTCGAAAAACATTCTCTGTCAATCTGTCAATCTCGCCATTCCGCATTTGGGTAGCGTGGTGGGCTCCCTCTTGATCCTCATATTGGGTGGCTTCTGCCCAGCAGTGGGACGTTAAAAAGGGATGAATACTAGCTATAACGTCACGTCGACTCTAGATTATTTCATTACTCTCGTCCTTACAGTTTAATTGAATAAAGTTTATTTCATTTCACGTATTAAATTTCCTAGGATGCGGCGTCAAGCGGGTGTAATTCTACTTGGCACGGGTGGTATGATCGGCGCCAATACGGTGGAGCATATGGAGACAGCGTGCACCATCCGCGAGGACAAGGTCATTCACCCCTTCGCCTTCAGACCCCATACTCATGGGCTTGGTGGGTTTTTTACATATATGTATAGCTTGGTTATAGTAATATAGATATAGTATGTTATCCTTAAGAGATAGACATATGCCATCGCAGACTTTTTCGTAGAGCTTTTTAAGGTGTACAACACTGTAGTATATTATTTTGATCTATCTAGAAGGGTTCAGCCAGCGTTTGCAATGTAAGCGCAAAAAAAATGTGTTTATTTACGACATCACATTAGAAACCTCTAAAATTATCAGTGTTTATATATATATATATATAATAAATCTTCCTATTGAATCACTGTATTAAAAAAACCGCATCAAAATCCGTTGCGTAGTTTTAAAGATCTAAGCATACATAGGGACAGACAGACAGCGGGAAGCGACTTTTTTTTTACTACGTAGTGGTGAAAATTAAAAAAAAATATGATAAACTAGCCTAATTATAACAAATTATTGTTATAATCAATACCATTAATATTTAGTAGTTACTATGTCACTTTGGTAATTGCAACCATCTCGCTCTAGTAGGCTTAGCTACTGTAATAATTCAAAACTTATGAAACTCATTAATTTTTATACAACAGCATATCCCAAATAAATACACATAAAGAAGGCAGTGGTAGCTCAATGGTAATGCACTCGCTTGGGAAACCGAGTGAAGCGGGTTCAAATCCGGGTCCTCTGATATTTTCATGTGCGAATCATTTCCAACATTATTACCACTTGTCATAACGGCGAAGGAAAACATCGTGAGGAAACCTGCATGTCTGAGAGAACCTAGCAAGTTTTCAAAAGACATGTGAAGTCCGCCAATCCGCACTTGGCCAGCGTGGTGGACTATGGCCTGATCCCCCTCGTATTGAAGGGGGGCCCGCCCCCAGCTGTGGGACATTAAAAAGGGCTGAATACATAGACAAAAACACCTTATTCTCCTTGTAATAGTTGGTATTAACGAATAATAATAATTATTATCATCAAAACTAATATTACAGGCACTCAAGTAACAGGCTACGTAGTACGTCGTTCAGATAAAGGGGACAGCTGGCAACTTCTAGGCACAAAGAGTCCCCAACTACCGCAAATGTTCTATCCAGTGGAGAACACCGAGCCTATTGAGAGAGGCGACGTGTTGGCAGCGAGATGTGTTATGAATAACACTAGAAATCACATAGTGCGAATCGGGTGAGTTTGTGGAAAATGGTAGGGGACATTTATAGTTCAATTTTTAGTCCTGTAGGTGACTTATAATACATTTAATTTACCATATTTATATATTAAACTTCTCATGTCGACGACACGTTTGGCTCAGTTTGTAGTGATCCTACTTGCTGTACCAGCGGTCGCGGGTTCGAGTCCCGCTGGGGGCATTCAATTGTATGATGAGCACGAATGTTTGTACTCCAGTCATGGGTGTTTATATTTATAATATGTATGTATTTAAAGTTATATATGTGTAGTGTATCAACTATCTGGTATCCATAACACAAGCCTCGTAGCTTACCATGGATACTAGATGATGCTGTGTGTGACCGATTTAGAATATTTTTTTGGTACTTATGAGGTTACCTGGATGGCTCTTAGCTATAGTTTAACGTTAATATTCATTTTTTTTTGAAGTAAAGCTTCTTTACGCACGCTTGACTTGGGGGGTAAGCTGGAGAATGCGTTACGAAAAGTGTAATTGGGCGAAGCGAACGTTTGTTGCCATGGTAACCGTTGTTATTGTCTGACAAATGATATATGATACTATATTCTTTCCTTAAATTATATTCTATAAATACGTGTATATGATTTTAATATGCCTTATATGCGTTATATTTAGTATCTCACCTATCCTAGTTATTTAAAACATAAATTGAATTTCATAAAGAGTACCGACAACCTACAGAAGTTTTACTTCTTGCGCGTGTACACATTCATACACGCACTCATTATTATTTTTTATTTTTCGACCAAACGATATCTTTGGCAATACACGTCTGCCTATCTAGTCCACTTAACACCTCCTGGTTAAAAAACAAATTGGCCGTAACAAAATCTTATACATAAAAAAACAAACATATATAAAATAATATTATTCTCCTTACAGACCAACCAACAAGGATGAAATGTGCAACTTTTACCTAATGTACTGGGTCGAGAATGATACACCATTAAAACAAAAGTACTGCTTTACCGACGGACCGCCATACTATTATTGGAGTAGGGCTCGAGAACACTTCGACCGCATCCCTGAAATTGACGTCAACATCATCTAAATGGTACGTTACCATAGACTAAAGCTAAGTTTAGACTACGACACAAATTGCAATATATATAAATGTCAGACATTAATTTCTGTACTGTTGACACTTTTAGTGTCTGCGTGATCTGTATATAAATGTATAGGAATTGTATCCGATCTGATCACACTCCTTGTTCCACGTGAAATTTACTTTTTAGTGCTATCTTCTAGCTAAAATCTTAATCTCTCCTGTGACCATGATTGTTGTAAAGCAATCGAAACGTCGGGAACCAAAAATCAAAATAAATCCGCGAAATAATCCGAAAGGATAGTTTTATTTAAAATGTCAAATATTCGCGTAAATCTAAGAAAGTATTATCACATATATTATTTTAAAAGAGCAACTGTTGAGTTTCTCGCCGGCTCTTCTCAGCAGAACCGCCTTCTGAGCCGGTGGTAGATTCCTCACGGACTACACTGATATTTAATTTAAATTTAAAATGTAAAATTGACGATTCAAAAGTGCTTGTAAATGTCTATTTGAATAAAGTATATTTTGATTTGATTTGTCCAAACATTGGCGTTTCACAAGTAGTATTAATTGTATTTTTTTTTCCTCTCACAAATATATTATCTTATCATGTATACAGTCTACTTTCAGAATATATAAAGAAAAGATCCAATCGTATGACATTATTTTTTACGTTTCGGGTTTGGGAATGAGGCCTTGTCGATACCCTTTCTTTCATAATGGGGGCTACCGCGCTTTAAAATGAGGTCTTTAGAGACATTAAATGATACTGAACGTTTACTCTTTGCGAGATTTTCATCGCGTATCTTCACTAATTATTCATGATTATTGTAAACATTGTGCCATTCCTGATTAATATGGCAGACACGATACAGCTCAACAAATATATATATAATTTTTTATCGCACCTAAAAATAAATACAGTTCTCTAATTCTCTCCTTCACCCAACCTATGGTAGTGAGAAATAGTGTTATAAAGGCCAAAATCGTGCATTTGTAGTCATATACATAAATATATAGATACTCAATTAATAGCCAATTAAATATTATATATAATACCATACAATATATACTACATACTTTACCATACAAATGTTATTACTTTAAAAGTAGAGCTAAAAAAGTCTATATTTTATCCATTTGGTTACTTGAAACAAAATCCTGACAAACGAGCAATTATATATTATTATTATTATATTAAATTTATGGCCCTGCCACACTAATAAATACTTTTTTAACGACAGTGATAGGACCTTACTTACCATTGGCCCTCATTTATTGCCTCCATTTAGCCTCCAGCCCTCATTAGAAATTAAAAACACTTGGTGTATACTAAGTGTACCGTGTATAATGTCTTAGTCTAAACTAGGCTAAGAGACGGTGGTAAAAATTGCAATCTATTGTGCGTAGAAAATTATATGCCAAATTTAATTTCTCTCTAAGATCTCTATGTTACTTGTACAAATTTTAGGTATCAAAATTATTATAAGAGATTAATGATCCCGGTATTCGAAGTATTATATGAGTATATTTTTACGGGCTCTTAGCCTATGATCATAGTTTATTAGTTATAGCTTGGAGATCTTTTAATAATTGACATAGACAAGAAATTTTTTCGTTTTTAAAATATTTTCTTTTTAATTTTAAGTATAGTTTGGTTATAAAATATATATAATTTTAGGTATTTATTTTTAAGTTTAACAATTTTTCAATATATACATATATTCAGTTAACGAAAAACGTATTACATTCCTTGCAAAAAAGAAATTTTATCATAATAATCTAACTGCCATTTAATAAATCAATTACCTGTCAATGTTTTGAATGATGTCAACTTTACTTGAATGTATGTATTTATTCAGGTCACAGTCAATTTGAATAAAAATTAATAATAATTATTAATATAATAATTTATAAAAAAAATTACATATTAATTATTATATATAGTAATATTATTTTTAATAATGAATATCTATGAAACATTCGACTTCGAATTAAATTATTAATAAAAACTTCATTCGTAGCATATTTATTTATTAAATATGCAAAAAGTTTCGTATGTATATTTTTTTTTTTTTGCTTTAACGAAACTAACATTCCATTTTTAAATATGAATAACTTAACGGTACTTTTATCGGTACTTAGTACAGTAATTTAGGAGATTATAGCGCTACAAACTTTTTTTCAATTTATATGTTAACTTTAATTCCAATTTTCCCACATTTTCCAATTTTTTACATGTGGTTTCGAATATAATAAGTAAAGTATACCTAATATAATAAATTAATAATTGTCTCAATCTAAAAGATAAAGCTGACAGAATGTAACTAAATTACTAGTAGTATATATATATATATATATATATATATATATATATATATATATATATATATATATATATATATATATATATATATATATATATAATTTACCATTTACCATAATTTGGGCTTACAAATAGAATACCACTTAAACGTCAACCACTAGCAACGTTTTATTCACGTTCTGTGTGTATTATTTGTTAAGCCTATATAATTCTGTATAATTTTATTATAGGCACAAAATATTAGTAATGTTCTAGATCTGATTTATCCTTAGTAGATATAATTTTATTTATTTATTGTACACTTACTTATATATTATTTTATTAAATGTGTAGAATTGCTTGTTTGTATATACATATATATATATATATATATATATATATATATATATATATATATATATATATATATATATTCTTTTTTTTTAATAAAACTAACATTCCCTTTTCAAGTATTAATAGTTTAATATTAACAATTATTATCTGTACTTAGTGCAATAATGTAGGAATCAAAAGCGCTACAAACTCTTTTTAATTTATATAATATTTTTTTTAGATTTTAAAATGAAATTAACGTTATTTTTTTAAACCTTTCTCTAACAAACAGCATAATCGAATTACAAATTAAGGTAAAACATCTCAATATTATGTATAATATTATGATGAATATTTTTTTTTATAAACTTTATTTTTAAATAAGTTTATCATTAATAGTTTTTATGTAATAAAAGTTTAAAAATTACAACAATATTAATGATACTTCTGAAATTTATGTGAGTATTATCAATTATTTTTATTTTAAATTGTTAATATTGCTATAATTTTTTTTATTATAGTTATATTACTTTTTTTATAATTATTTTTAATATAATATTATTATTATACATGAAATATTGATTTTATATGGTGTAAATGTTATTTATAGGTTTTATTTAACAGTAGCACATGTTTTTATTATATATTCTGTAATATCTAGTCATAAATACAAGACTAGAAGTATGGTGAATATGGCATATTCTAATAAATTTTACAAGTAAATATTTATATCAATTTACTACTGATAAGCTTTACGATATCTTCAAAAGTCTGCGCAATTAGATCTGATCTAATAGTTTTAGAATGAATTTTTAGCTTTTTTTTATTACTTTTCTATAAAAAAAAGTAATTAAAATATTTTTTTTTATTTATACACAAAATCTTCAATCCAAAACCGTTTATTAATTGCAATATAACGAATTCAATTCGCTATTTCTGTACTTTATTAGACCAATTTGAAAAAAAAAATCAATTGATATTTATTACTTTACAAATTTTTTCAATATCTAGTAGCATTACAGGTTAATCAAAAATTATATAACGTAGTTGCATATCATAAAGTTTTGTTTTAATAGAGAAATTATATTTTTAATAAACTTAATATGCATTATCATAGAAAATATATTGTTATAGTACATACATATATTTTTATTGTAATTATATATTTTATACTAGCTACTAACCTTTGCTTCGCTAGGGCGCATCCCTAGCGGCTTAGAAACCGTAAATTTGAATTTTGCGTAATTTTAAACGGTTTTCGAATTTCGCGCTGAAACCCTAAATATTTTCCAAATAGAACATACCCTTCCTCTTATCTTTCAGTGAAATTCCAATCACAATCGGTGTAGCCGTTCCAAAGATTTCCCTAGACAAACAGAAAGATTGACTGACAGACAGACATAAATTTTAAAAGGGTTATTTAGGTACTGGAATCATATAAATAACTCTTATGTACTTGAGAAAAGATAGTTATTTTGAAATCACAGACAGACATTTCTATTTTATATATATAGATTAAATAAATGACTATGGCTTGCTCTATGGACTCCGACTGCTAATTAGTTTTAAGGATCACACAGAAGTATTGTAATTTATGTATTTTAGTTACTCAAATATTATTTTAATCGCTCAAATGTCTACGTCACTTATTGGGTATTTAAAAGTAACAATGTTTTTAATTTTTCCGAAAAAAAAAAAATTTTTTTTTTCATCAAAATATAGCTATGATACATAGTTCTCTTGCCATACAAACACATGAAATACAAAACCATATAGATTTTATATTTATTAATTAAAATATTGCTTATCAATACTGATTAATCGATTACTAATATCGACGTCTAAAATCGATTATTTAGTCATTGAGCATAAGTTCAGTACAATCAGCACAAGATTATGTATCACAAAACAATTTTTGACATACATTTTAATTACTAGTTTATAATAAACCCGATACATATCGATGATGCATTCAACTATTTTTGGGAAACAAAAATCAAAAAAAAACCTAAAAGATAGTTTTATTTAAAATGCTATCGACGTATACTCAAACATACAAAAACACATATTTAGAACAGAAATCGTTTTATATGTGATGACAGTGTTGCTACGTAGCAAAAAGACTTCTTTGAATAATATTAGTAGTCTGATAAATCTAGTCACTGTTCTTTATAACAGTATAGATTTTTTTTACTATGCACATTAGTCGTATAATAACAAGTTACTTTTAAATACCTAATTTTATATTTTTTAAATGTCTGCCTATATTTTCTAATATTTTTTATTGATTAGTGTTATTTATAGGTTTTGTTTTGCTTTATAAACCATATAAAGGGTACAGACAAAGAACAGGGCATGTTACAATTTTTGTTGCTGTTTTTTTTTTGTACTTGTAACGTTGTCTATGGTACTTGCATTTCCAAACACTAGTCTTTACAAATACTCAACGGATGTCACTAAAAATACATTTTTATCTATGCCCAAAGCGAAAAGAACTGGGAATGTCCATGATATACTGGTAAAGAAAGGGGATTGTCAAAAAATTTACATAGTTTAACGTTTTGCGTACTTTGATTGACTTTTCTCTTAATCTATTCATTAAAACATTCCCTGTTGTTTACCTGTGCCCTTCATATAGCCTTTGCCTTGGTTTTTGTATGTGTACAATATATCAATGTGTACTTATACTACGTTTAGATTATTTTTTCCCCCATTCTTGTTAGAAAAAAGAAGTATATTATAATAGATCTATATACATATGTTAGATCATTGGTGTTATGTAAAATTAGAATAAGATGAAGTGAGAATGAATAAAATATATCGATGTCTCCGGCAGCTATTTTATGTACGTACTATATAATTATAAAAAAATAAAAAAAAAAAAATTGGTGTAACCATAATAAATATAGATGTATTTTATTATGAAATTAATATCAAAAGTCATACATTTTTAAAAATCTTTTAAAAATTGTATCCTAAATGTTTTTCTAAGTAATTAATGAATTATACCTATTAATAGGTACTGTCAAATGGCTTTAAATTCCTTTGTGTCAAATAAATAACCTTATCATTAAAATGACCTTTACATCATGTTATCCTAGTTCAAAAGTTTTTTTTTCAAAACCATAGTGTATAAAAACCGTGTAAAGGTCTAACCTAATAATACACAATGATATAAAAAAGTTTATAACATTTTTTTCCAGTACAATAATTTCTACATGTAAAGAAATAAAATTACACTATAAAATATTTTTTTTCCTACTTAATATTTATTTAAAAAATCCTTCTGTATTTTATTTTAATATGTATTATACTTAAAATTAATTATGATCATATTTATTGTCATCTCAAAATTAGTTTTAAATAAATAAAAATAGTGACATATTGTCACGCTTCATACTGTTAAATTGTCTATGACCATTATTGCTTAACTGTTTATTATCTGTATGTTAGTATAGACGTAGAGAATCGACTGAGCAATAATACTCTCATGAAATTGACCATTCGCTAGAAAGCAGGAAAGGCCAATACCTGTCTTTTATTACTATTTAAAAATAATAATTAAAAAATAAATAAAACAGTGTAAAAAAAAACTGGTTTTACATGTCTATTTTCAAATCAATCGTACTTCAAATAATAAAGAAGGCCTTTGGCCGCACATTCGTTTTGTCTCTGCCGGCAGAAAACACTCAGTCCGCTCTATGTCTATGGTAATAACAGTCATAGAAATAGTATTCACAGTTAAAAATATACTTAAGAGACGATATGTATGTGATGTTAAATAAAGACGCATAAACTATCTTTATCTTCTGTCTCTTTCGTGTAATAACATACTAATTTTTTAATAGATGTTAATAATTGGATACATGTGTATAATCTTAATGTATGTCAATATGTCCGATCAGCCTAACTTTACATTCCTATTGTGTGAACCTCATGTTATTGTAGTCTTGACGATTATATTGAAATGTGGAAAAATATAGTAAATGTATTTTATTTATGGTATTTTATTGAAATTTATATTAATAAACCTTGGCGTATCTAAACAATAATCTATACATATAATAAAAGTGTCTGAGCAAATCTGTACCTTAAATATTTTTTGGAAAATCTTATTGAAATAGACTTTATTATCGATACAGATACCGAATCTATAGTTTTTAGAATTTTTGCCTGTCTGTCTGTCTGTCTATCTGTCTGTTATCGCATCACAGAAAGACCACTGGAGGGATTTTGATGAAATTTGGTATGATGATAGCTGGATATCCGGGTCAACATATAGGATACTTTTTACCGCGGGAGATTATCTCATTCCCACGGGAGACACGTTATAACATAACCCAAAAAATATTTATGATCAGAATTCCTTGAAACTTGGTATTAATGCTCTTCAATACAATTAAATAAATACGTGTTTTAGCGTTTTTTGAAATTCATCCCATAAGGAGATAAAATAAGGGATGAAGATTTGTATGAAACTTACCTTTTTAAAGTTTTTTTGTTGTAGTCTTAGCGCGAGCGAAGCCGCGGGTTTTGCTAGTAAAATATATAATAATAATAATTCAGCTCTTAATAACTTACGTTCATGAGTTTTTGCTCAATATGAAGGGAGAGAGAGAGAGAAGACCACGGTCTACTACGCTGGCTAAATGCGGGATGGCTGACTGAACACGTCTTACGAAAACTAGTTGGGTTCTCTGGGACATGTATGTTATCTTGCATTTTCCTATAATGTATTAGCAGGTGGCGATCATGTTGAATATGAGACATGAAAATGGCAAAGATGCGAACTACCGGGTTTGAATTTACTAAACTTTGCTTTCCAAGCGAACGCATTAGCATACATATGTATAATAAAATTGTCTTTTAAGTATATTATCTATACATATAATAAAACTATAGAGGTTGAATGTCTGTACATAGAAAAAAATGCTATAAACCGTGTCAGAGGGATGTAAGAAGAGAAATAGAACAAATCCAGATTTTTTTCAATTTTTTTGTTTCTCTGTCTGTTCGTGTGTATATACGGGCTAATCTCTGAAACTGTTGGACCGATTTAAATGAATTTTTGCATGGTGATATCTTATATCTCTGATGAACATATTAGATACTTTTCGTCCCAGAAAATTAAAGAGTTCCCGTGGGATAGTTAAAAAACTATAGTAACTTATACAGCTTAGTACACAAAAACTACTGATTGGATTTTAATGAAACTTTACAATAATATATGTAGTTCATACATCAGAATAACAAACAGGCTTCTTTTTATTCCGGAAAAATGTACCGTTCCCGTGGGATAGATTTGTTTTTGTTTGTCTAAAAGCGAACCCGAGCGAAGCGAGGGTAAGTCGCTAGTGCGTTATAAAATTGTCTAAAGAATGTCAAATTTTGCTGTACACCGACTTTTTCAATAAAAATTGGGTAGTAAAAGAAGTCATTCTAACAGATTTAAATATTCCTTTTAATGTGCATGACTTGAGTGCTGCTAGGCGGATTTTAGTGAAACTATATTTAGAATACTATTTGTTTGTATATATATATATATATATATATATATATATATATATATATATATTAAATGTGAAAAATTTATGTCAATTATCTTTTATCTTAAAATTAAACACCACTTTCTGTGTATTTCATATTAAAAACGACAGTTTCATACAATCTTTAACCCCCTATTTTACCCTCTTATGGGCATGAATTTCGAAAATCCTTTCTTATCGGATGCCTACATCATGTAAGGAATACTTCTCCTTTTACGTTTTTACGACCAGCGGTTTAGGCAGTGTGTTGATCCATCAGTCAGTCAATATTACCACAGGATGCACCTCTTCTTCTCAATTCTTCTTGGTCAAAGTTCCAGGTACAATATATTGCACAGGTAAGATGTGAACACAACAGATATCACAATAAATTGCTTAACCTCACACTAAATGTAAATAGGCCATACGTATGGCGCCTTCCTTTCAACAAATCTTTCACATTATTCCCGTAAATATACGAAAACATTAAATTACCAAATCTTAAATATACCAAAAGCTGTGACAGGGTTGTTGTTGTTAAATAATTAACGTAGCTTTCAAAGAATATTTTTCAAAAAAGAAAGGCCAATATGAATTGGACTGGCTCGTGAAGGATTTGAACCTCCGCCCTCCGATAGTCAAGTTTATTTTTATATTATATCGGCGCTCTAACCTACTGAGCTAACGAGCCTTGACATTGCGTAGTTGAAAATACAAATATACCGTATAAAATGACGTCATCAAATATCAAGTACATTTTATAAAGATGACGTAATTTATTCCATTGATCTGTTTTAATGTTCTAATGATATGCTGTTTTTTTTATTGACATTAGCCTTAGGTAATTATTTTGGGAACACTTTTCTTATTTTGATTCCCGCATAAAGTTTAGGTATATTTACACACATAGGTATATCGAAAACAAAGCACTCCCTTCGATCTGTTTATAAGCCTGCCGATTTCAATAGGAGGTGCCCGAGGAACAAAATTAGCTATTATATTATTCCTTTCCAATTTGGTTACATTCTCGGCGTCAAATTGTATGGTCTACATTGATATTTGTAGCAGCTAAGACAAAGAACAAGCACAGAATAACTCAAGTTTGATATTCTATACCAATACGGTTTATATTAAGTACATTCGGTTATTCTCGCAAAAAAAATATTATCAGCGACTCTTTGTGCCAAGCAATAAAGTGTAATTTAGCTTGTAGAGTCACGAGTGACTAATATATAATGTAGATAATAGAGGCCTGTGATATACTTTATTAGGTACTTATCTATCCAAAACGCTTTGTCACCATACAGGCGAAAAACTTAATAATAACATGATTTTCGCTGATGCTACGTATTTGGGCTCTAGGGAAAAAAAGTTTCACATTTAGCCTATATTGTATAATGATTAATCATATTTAGTCCAGCAATCATGGTCACGGGAGAGACAGCGCTTTGTCTTCAGATCTTCTAATGTATGTATGTATTCAGCCCTTTTTAACGTCCCACTGCTGGGCACGGGCCTCCTTTCAAGACGAGGGGGATCAGGCCATAGTCCACCACGCTGGCCAAGTGCAGATTGGCGGACTTCACATGTCTTTCGAAAACTTGCTAGGTTCTCTCAGACATGCAGGTTTCCTCACGATGTTTTCCTTCACCGTAAGGCAAGTGGTAATCAAGTTAGAAAATGATTCGCACATGAAAATATCAGAGGTGCGAGACCCGGGATTTGAACCCGCTTCACTCGGTTTCCCAAGCGAGCGCGTTACCACTGAGCTTCCACTGCCCTAACACCACTGGGCTACCACTGCCCTAACTTATGCTGTAAAGCATTCGAAACGTCGGGAACCAAAAATCAAAATAAATCCGCGAAGAAGTCCTAAAAGTTAGTTTTATTTAAAATCTTGCCATACAAGCACATGAAATACAAAACCATATAGATTTTATATTTATTTATTAAAATATTGCTTATCAATACTGATTAATCGATTATAACTAATATTGACGTCTAAAATCGATTATTTAGTCATTCAGCATAAGTTCAGTACAATTAGCACAAGATTATAATAATAATAAATAAATTCATTTATTTCAAGTATCAATGACTCATTATTGTTAGTTTACATAGAAGGTTACTTATTCTAATGTTAGTAAATGTTATTTTATAATAAATAATGAATTACGATTTATGTATTTGACCGTGCACATGACTCACTGGTGGCTTCCCGTGGGATATAGCGCAACAGTGGTTCATGTACAAACAGTCAAATCTCTTCGCAATCATATTAAGATGTATGTATGTATCACTAAACAATTTTTGACATACATTTTAATTACTAATTTATAATAAACCCGATATATATCGATGATGCATTCAACTACTTTTGGGAAACAAAACTCAAAAAAAATCCTAAAAGATAGTTTTATTTAAAATGCTATCAAGCTTTATCGACGTATACACAAACATACAAAAACACATATTTAGAACAGAAATCGTTTTATATGTGATGATAATGTTGCTACGTAGCAAAAAGACTTTTTTGAATAATATTAATAGTCTGATAAATCTAGTCACTGTTCTTTATAACAGTATAGATTTTTTTTACTATGCACATTAGTCGTATAATAACAAGTTACTTTTAAATACCTAAAACCATATAAAGGGTATAGACAAAGAACAGGGCATGTTACAATTTTTGTTGCTGTTTTTTTTTTTTGTACTTGTAACGTTGTCTATGGTACTTGCAATTCCAAACACTAGTCTTTACAAATACTCAACGGATGTCACTAAAAATACATTTTTATCTATGCCCAAAGCGAAAAGAACTGGGAATGTCCATTATATACTGGTAAAGAAGGGGGATTGTCAAAAAATTTACATAGTTTAACGTTTTGCGTACTTTGATTGACTTTTCTCTTAATCTATTCATTAAAACATTCCCTGTTGTTTACCTGTGCCCTTCATATAGCCTTTGCCTTGGTTTTTGTATGTGTACAATATATCAATGTGTACTTATACTACGTTTAGATTATTTTTTCCCCCATTCTTGTTAGAAAAAAGAAGTATATTATAATAGATCTATATACATATGTTAGATCATTGGTGTTATGTAAAATTAGAATAAGATGAAGTGAGAATGAATAAAATATATCGATGTCTCCGGCAGCTATTTTATGTACGTACTATATAATTATAAAAAAATACAAAAAAAAATTGATGTAACCATAATAAATATAGATGTATTTTATTATGAAATTAATGTCAAAAATCATACATTATATATATATATATATATATATATATATATATATATATATATACATTAATATAGATTAAAAAATCTTTTAAAATTAATGAATTATACCTATTAATAGGTACTGTCAAATGGCTTTAAATTCCTTTGTGTCAAATAAAATAACCTTATCATTAAAATGGCCTTTATGTCATGTTATTTTAGTTCAAAAGTTTTTTTTTCAAATCAGGGTGTATAAAAACCGTGTGAAGGTCTAACCTAATAATACACAATGATATAAAAAAGTTTATAACATTTTTTTCCAGTACAATAATTTCTAGATGTAAAGGCATAAAATTACACTATAAAATTCTGGCGTTTTCTTTAAATTTACAGCCTCGCTAATGAAAAAAAAAAACAATTTTTTCCTAGGTAATATTTATTTAAAAAAATCCTTCTGTATTTTATTTTAATATGTATTATACTTAAAATTTATTATGATAATATTTATTGTCATCTCAAAACTAGTTTTAAACAAATAAAAATAGTGACATATTGTCACGCTTCGTACTGTTAAATTGTCTATGACCATTATTGCTTAACTGTTTGTTATCTGTATGTTAGTATGGATCATGGATGACAAATAAAATAGATGAATTAGCTCCATACAAGCCTTTGGTGGATCTATCTATCCCTTTCATTTGTTTGATTATTAACATGCTATCTCTATATTTGGCGACAACGAGTGGGACAACAACATATTTCTATCGCCGTAACATACATACGTCACTACTGTGACGTTAGTGCAGTGTGCACTATTTTGACGTTTTTGAAATTTTCAAGTTTTAAGTTTTAACCGTTGTTATTATTATACTTATCCCCGGGCATGCCGTTCTTATATTAATATACATTTATTCAATTTGTAGATAAGTATATATTAGTGCTCGTTTGCGCTTGGATACAAACTTTGTGATTTCTTCATTAGTGTTTCTTTCGTTAGTTTGTTTTTCTATAAGTGTTGCGTAAACATGGGAAAGCATTGTAATTGTCAGGGAGTAAAAGAAGGTTTTTCTTGCCATAGAATGCCTTATAAAGATTCACATCAATTTTAAAACGTATAAATAAAGAGATTCTTAAAGCTATTTTCAAAACAGGGTTTATTCCTAGAGTAACTATATCTGACCAGGGTTCTGCCAATGTAGCTGCAATAAATTCATTAATTTCTGATACTAAGGTAAATATACTTCGTAGTGACAATGATGCATTAAGTGTTATCCATAATGAAGTTAATGGGAACAAAATCTACCTCATTTACTGAAATGTTTCATTAATCATTTTCAGAAAAAGAATATGATGGTCAGCGTGCTCAATGGGATTATGTTCATATGTTGTATAAAGTAGATGACATTTAAGGTACTGCAAGGCTAACAAAATATACTGACAAGCATATTTATCCAAACTCTTTTAATAAGATGAAGAAATTGAAAGTAATTATACTGTAGTTTAATAAATTAAGGTATATATTACTTTAGATCTTAGATGTTCTCTTAACTTTAATTTAAATTTGTTTTTAATTAAGAAAGAAAATTCTTGAAGCTATTGATATGCCCTTATATAATATTATACTATTCTATACTAATATATAAAGTTCAAGAGTTTGTTTATTGATTGTATGCACTCATTCATGTTAAATGCTCAATCCATTAAAAAATATCCTCGGCTCTATAGCCTATCTATTATGTAATGTTAAAAGTTGTTTAAAGGCTTAATTGGCTTATCTACCTAGACCCTAATAATAAAAAACTATTACTATATTACTATTCATCTATAGTAGTTACTAATTATAATTATACTATAGTTATAGTTTAATTGACTGTTGCATTTGTTATAATACATTAATTTATTGTAATAATATATTTACAGGTGAAGTATGCTGTGCAGGTATTTAGTCGAAGTGTTATAGCATCTGTATGTCGCCTGATGAAGGCTTTTAATTTCCAGAAAGAATACAATTATTGTAATACATTAAATGTAAATATTGAGAATAGCTTATTCACAATTGTGATGATTATATTCATTAATGATTTATTTGATAGTTTAAATTGCTGTGGTTAAAAGGCTATGAAAGTACCAGCTTACTGAATTTGTTTTCTTTTAATTTGTATAAGACTGATGTGTATTTGTAAAATGTTTGTTTGTTCGAATGCACTAATCCCAAATCTTTTGCTTTTTATAATCTAAAGATGAAGGTGGTTCTAGAGCTAGCAAACTTCAAACAAACGCAAAAGCTAGATTTTAATATATACCTGCAATTAAAACCAAATACGTAAATGACATACCTACTACTCGTTTAATAATGATAATGTTATTAACAAAAACTATTGTTCTGTGTAACTTCTAATTTTATTGCATTGTAATATTATAAAATATTTTCATTAACAGTTGTGAAGAAATGAGAAATTTGTTTTGCAATCAGTTTTTTTTTTTGCGGTAGTTAATTTTTGTCTATACCAAATGGTTGTACTAATTTGTATTCAATTGATAAAATTCTTTAAAAATGTCCTTTCATTGTAATAACAAACAATATATTATAAATGTTTAAAAAAAAGGGTATCCTGTTCTTCTCGGGTCTGAGGTATTTTTTTTTCGAATTAGTGGTAGCATTAAAATAGTAAAATAAATTTTTTGAAACCTATCTTTGTATTTTATTTCGAATTATAATTAATATCATAAAAATGAAAACCTTCCTATAAAACCGATAACAATTGTGGAATACCGATAATTTTACGATAAAATACATCCCTACTTAATCGTAATTAATACCGATTTACATCACTACGAACTAAATTCTCCCAGATTTGCATATGACGTCATACCCTAAGAAAGAGATGCGTGGCGACTCAAAAGAAATACAATAGGCGTGAAAGTGACAGCATATTTTGACTTGCCATTTATATCTTGATTGTCCCTAAATTAAGGGAAATATTATGACAGCTCTAAAATATAAATCAATTTTTATAACATAAGAACATATGCTAATAGATATTTTATGTTTGATATGAAATATAATTATAATATAAAATTATTCTGTAATAGTTAAAATCATTTAGAATACTATTATATACATCAATATATAGGACATATGTTTTATTAAAAAAAACATTTTAAACGCAATTAACTTATGTATATTTTATAATATAATAAAATATTAATTAACATATCCCATGTAGTTATTTTTAATTTAAAATGGTTAAGTCGGGAAAAATCTTTCTTTGACTATCTTGACCCCCCGGCCCCCGCTTCGTCTTATTCGCCTACGGTTTTATGAATATGCGCTTGTATGGAGCTCGGTCGGGGTTGGTATGGATCATAGACGTAGAGAATCGACTGAGCAATAATACTCTCATGAAATTGACCATTCTCTAGAAAGCAGGAAAGGCCAATACCTGTCTTTTATATCAATTTAAAAATAATAATAAATAATATATAAAACAGTGTAATAGAAAAAACTGGTTTTACATGTCTATTTTCAAACCAATCGTACTTCAAATAATAAAGAAGGCCTTTGGCCGCACATTCGTTTTGTCTCTGCCGGCAAAAAACACTCAGTCCGCTCTATGTCTATGGTAATAACAGTCATAGAAATAGTATTCACAGTTAAAAATATACTTAAGAGACGATATGTATGTGATGTTAAATAAAGACGCATAGACTTATCTTTATCTTCTGTCTCTTTCGTGTAATAACATACTAATTTTTTAATAGATGTTAATACATAATTGGATACATATGTATAATCTTAATGTATGTCAATATGTCCGATCAGCCTAACTTGACATTCCTATTGTGTGAACCTCATGTTATTGTAGTCTTGACGATTATATTGAAATGTGCAAAAATATATTAAATGTATTTTATTTATGGTATTTTATTGAAATTCACATTAATAAACCTTGGCGTATCTAAACAATAATCTATACATATAATAAAAGTGTCTGAGTCAAATCTGTACCTTAAATATTTTTTAGAAAATCTTATTGAAATAGACTTTATTATCGATACAGATACCGAATCTATAGTTTTTAGAATTTTTGTCTGTCTGTCTGTCTGTTATCGCATCACAGAAAGACCACTAGAGGGATTTTGATGAAATTTGGTATGATGATAGCTGGATATCCGGGTCAACATATAGGATACTTTTTACCGCGGGAGATTATCTCATTCCCACGGTATACACGGGATCCCACGGGATGACGTTATAACACAACCCAAAAATATTTATGATCAGAATTTCTTGAAACTTGGTATTAATGCTCTTCAATACAATTAAATAAATACGTGTTTTAGCGTTTTTTGAAATTCATCCCATAAGGAGATAAAATAAGGGATGAACATTTGTATGAAACATACCTTTTAAAGTTTTTTTGTTGTAGTCTTAGCGTGAGAGAAGCCGCGGGTTTTGCGGGTTGATGCAGCTCTTAATAACTTACGTTCATGAGTTTTTGCTCAATATGAAGGGAGAGAGAGAGAAGACCATGGTCTACTACGCTGGCTAAATGCGGGATGGCTGACTGAACACGTCTTTCGAAAACTAGTTGGGTTCTCTGAGACATGTATGTTATCTTGCATTTTCCTTTAATGCATTAGCAGGTAACGATCATGTTCATGTGAGACATGAAAATGGCAAAGATGCGAACTACCGGGTTTGAATTTACTAAACTTTGCTTTCCAAGCGAATGCATTAGCATACATATGTATAATAAAATTGTCTTTTAAGTATATTATCTATACATATAATAAAACTATAGAGGTTGAATGTCTGTACATAGAAACAAAATGCTATAAACCGAGTAAGGGCGATGTAAGAAGAATCATACATCAGAATAACTAACAGGCTTCTTTTTATTCCGGAAAAATGTACGGTTTCCGTGGGATAGATTTGTTTTTGTTTGTGTAAAAGCGAACCCGAGCGAAGCCAGGGTGAGTCGCTAGTGCGTTATAAAATTGTCTAAAGAATGTCAAATTTTGCTGTACACCGACTTTTTCAATAAAAATATATATATATATATATATATATATATATATATATATATATATATATATATAATAGTATTATATTAAATGTGAAAAATTTAAATCAATTATCTTTTATCTTAAAATTAAACACCACTTTCTGTGTATTTCATATTAAAAACGACAGAGTTTCATAAAATCTTTAACCCCCTATTTTACCCTCTTATGGGCATGAATTTCGAAAATCCTTTCTTATCGGATGCCTACATCATGTAAGGAATACTTCTCCTTTTACGTTTTTACGACCAGCGGTTTAGGCAGTGTGTTGATCCATCAGTCAGTCAATATTACCACAGGATGCACCTCTTCTTCTCAATTCTTCTTGGTCAAAGTTCCAGGTACAATATATTGCACAGGTAAGATGTGAACACAACAGATATCACAATAAATTGCTTAACCTCACACTAAATGTAAATAGGCCATACGTATGGCGCCTTCCTTTCAACAAATCTTTCACATTATTCCCGTAAATATACGAAAACATTAAATTACCAAATCTTAAATATACCAAAAGCTGTGACAGGGTTGTTGTTGTTAAATAATTAACGTAGCTTTCAAAGAATATTTTTCAAAAAAGAAAGGCCAATATGAATTGGACTGGCTCGTGAAGGATTTGAACCTCCGCCCTCCGATAGTCAAGTTTATTCTTATATTATATCGGCGCTCTAACCTACTGAGCTAACGAGCCTTGACATTGCGTAGTTGAAAATACAAATATACCGTATAAAATGACGTCATCAAATATCAAGTACATTTTATAAAGGTGACGTAATTTATTCCATTGATCTGTTTTAATGTTCTAATGATATGCTGTTTTTTTTATTGACATTAGCCTTAGGTAATTATTTTGGGAACACTTTTCTTATTTTGATTCCCGCATAAAGTTTAGGTATATTTATCCCTTCGATCTGTTTATAAGCCTGCCGATTTCAATAGGAGGTGCCCGAAGAACAAAATTAGCTAATATATTATTCCTTTCCAATTTGGTTACATTCTCGGCGTCAAATTGTATGGTCTACATTGATATTTGTAGCAGCTAAGACAAAGAACAAGCACAGAATAACTCAAGTTTGATATTCTATACCAATACGGTTTATATTAAGTACATTCGGTTATTCTCGCAAAAAAATATTATCAGCGACTCTTTGTGCCAAGCAATAAAGTGTAATTTAGCTTGTAGAGTCACGAGTGACTAATATATAATGTAGATGATAGAGGCCTGTGATATACTTTATTAGGTACTTATCTATCCAAAACGCTTTGTCACCATACAGGCGAAAAACTTAATAATAACATGATTTTCGCTGATGCTACGTATTTGGGCTCTAGGGAAAAAAAGTTTCACATTTAGCCTATATTGTATAATGATTAATCATATTTAGTCCAGCAATCATGGTCACGGGAGAGACAGCGCTTTGTCTTCAGATCTTCTAATGTATGTATGTATTCAGCCCTTTTTAACGTCCCACTGCTGGGCACGGGCCTCCTTTCAAGACGAGGGGGATCAGGCCATAGTCCACCACGCTGGCCAAGTGCGGATTGGCGGACTTCACATGTCTTTCGAAAACTTGCTAGGTTCTCTCAGACATGCAGGTTTCCTCACGATGTTTTCCTTCACCGTAAGGCAAGTGGTAATCAAGTTAGAAAATGATTCGCACATGAAAATATCAGAGGCGCGAGACCCGGGATCTGAACCCGCTTCACTCGGTTTCCCAAGCGAGCGCGTTACCACTGGGCTTCCACTGCCCTAACACCACTGGGCTACCACTGCCCTAACACCACTGGGCTACCACTGCCCTAACTTATGCTGTAAAGTATTCGAAACGTCGGGAACCAAAAATCAAAATAAATCCGCGAAGAAGTCCTAAAAGTTAGTTTTATTTAAAATGTCAAATATTCGCGTAAATCTAATGAAGTACTATTAAAAAATACAAGAAGTTCATTTTGTCAATCCCTGATATTGTTAAACTTAAATTAGAAAAAATAGTAAAAAAGCTGACTCGTGAAGGATTTGAACCTCCGCCCTCCGATGGTCAAGTTTAATTTATATATCGGCGCTCTAACCTACTGAGCTAACGAGTCTTGTTACGACACGATTGAAAATACAAATATGTTTCACACAATGACGTCATCGAATGCTCTATAAAGGTGACGTAAGTATAGGAAACTCTATTTTCATGACCAAGAAAACTGGCATTTTCTTGATATTGTATGAAATTATTTTAGCAAACGTATATTTATGTACATATGTCTTATGTAGCATATAATAGAATAGCACTGTATACCTATTTATAGGAGGTAAGTTCGATTCTTGCATAAAGCAAATATTTGTGAGATGAAAATTACAGCTCACATTCTCACTTTATAATAAGTTATAAGAAAAAATAGGTCTTTAACCTATTCATTTTGTACCTATAACTTATTTTTATACGGTATTTGAAATGGATTAACCAGGATTATATATTACAGCTCTTAAACCCCTTTGCTCCCACGTCGTTTGAAAATGCTTTATTATTCAAGAATAGTGTTACTTCTACTAGAAAAAAATATAAATTAACTAGTAAAGCTCTCTTGCTTCACTCGAGTCTGTCCTTAGGTTAGCAGAAGTATGTCTGAAGACATATTGACTAGAACTCATATAGGTAGCATGTTTGCCAAAGGAATTAAGCTACTTTTCTGTAATAAAAAAAGTAGATTGTCACTGTTTGGGTTAAACAATCCAATTATTTCCATAAAAAAATCACATCTATCTGTCGTTTCTGTGCCAAAAAAATTACAAACGAACACTTTCTCATTTATAATATTAATATAAAAATTATAGCTCTTGGTACCTATCTAATAATCTTATATTAAGTACTAATATTATAATTAATGTGAAAGTTTGGATGTTTGTTACTCCATCACGCCAGACCGGCTGAATGGATCTAGCTGAAATTCGGCACAGAGATATATTATAGTCTGAAATAGCACAATTGAAGCTGAAAATGTATTATTCCCGCGGGATAGATTTGTTTTTAATTTCCCTATTTAGTATAAGCTAAAACAAATTGATTCATGCATTTGTCTACTTTGTATTAAATTATCCTAATAGCCTACTACTTGTAATAAAATTTAAAGAAGCATAATCCTCAGTTATAACTGTATTAAATGACATCATAATTAGACTACCACGACTTCATTATGTATTTATTGACTGCACGTCCAATAAGTAGTGCTGTAATTAAAAATGACAATGAAACCGTACTCGCTAATACCACGTCCACTTTGAGTAGGACACAGGTAATTATTGTGTTGTACGTCAATAGAGCCTGCCAATACTCCGTTTGCATGGAAAAGGCTTTTTTACTATTAATATTTATATTTTTATTTCATATCGATTAATGTTAAGCAGCAAGCAAATATAAGCTAGAGGTTACAGGTTCGATACGTGTGTAGAGATTAATTAGTGAGGCAAGTACGCATTACCACTCGTTTCCGCCCGGGAAGGACAAATAAATGCTCTATTGTGAAGTCAAAGTCATTTTGCATGTTATTGAGCGGAATACGAATAAAATAGTGGTTAATTCTCTTTCGTTATCTATACATAGAAATGAAAAAGTGTCTGTTTGTAATGTCAAAATAACAGCTTTTTACTAAATACATATAAAATTATATACGGTAGTTATAAGAAAAAACATAATTTTTAATTTTTTTGTCTGTCTCTGTTTGTTCCGGCTGATCTCCGAAACGGCTAGACTGATTTTGACGGAACTTTAACTATCACATAACTGATATTATAAGGAATAACTACTTTTATTTTAGAAAAAGAATTAGGGTCCCGCTTAAAAAAATTTAAAACGTAGTAGTTCTGACTTCTATAACATTGTAATGGTAAAAAAACTGTGTTGTTATTGACAATTTGGGTTACACAATATATTCTATTCTATTTAAATAGGCAAGATCAACATTTTAGGAATATGCAAAAAAAAAAACGTAACTTGTTTTCACTTATGGTTATAGAACCATATAGATGCGTCGTATGTTTTTCAATTGAGATTTTTCCAATCAAAGTACCACTTGTTCCATAGATTATAATCTGTATAAATATTATATATGTGAAAGTTTGTGAGTATGGATGTTTGTTACTCTTTCACTACAGAAAGGCTGAACGGATCTGGATGAAATTTGGCACAGAGATAGATTATAGTCTGGAATAACACATAGGCTACCTTTTATCCCGGAAAAATATACGATTCCCGAGAGATAGATTGTTTTTTTTTTCTAGAGTCAAACCTGGGCGATGCGAGGGTGAGCCGCTAGTATTCACATAAATGAAACAAATATATATCTCTTATAATAGTACTAGATGTACTATCACATCTAATCAATAATTAAAGAGGTATTTAAATATAAGTATTTTAAATCTCTTTAGTTTGCACAGCGATCGATATCTAAGGCACTTAATTAAAGTATCGTAAAATCTCGCAAAATGTGTATAAAAACAATCACCTCCGCACCTGTTAGCCCCACGCACGCTCGGCGGGGGCACTCCGGGAGGCAAAACGTGCCCCCTGGCCCTGCACTCGCTCACCACCCCCTACGTACTGGACGTCCACTGGTTGCCGTGATATTTACCTACGTAGAATATATATATTTAATAAGTTATATTAATATTATTCACATATTTCAAAGTGATAACTAATTAACACATATGATAAACAGTATTATTTCAAAAATGATAAAGTGTGCTAAATTTTGAAACTTTATAAATGTAACATTTCTTTTTTTTTCCTCCAAAACAATAATAGTAATAAAAAAATATTCACATTAAATATATTCAATTTATTTCTATAAAACATTAACACTATAACAATATACATAAAAATGTGAATTCTATATATTGTCATGTATATGATTATATAATATTTTTAACTTTAATAGGTAATGTAAAGCTTACCCTAAAGAATACGTACCTTGAAATAACAGCATTGAAAGTTATTACTTACTAAAAAAAACAATTCACCAATTAAATGATACTCAAAGAGTTAATTGTTGTGTTTTCTATAGATTTTTTCTCTTATAGTTTCATGAACTGCAAATGAAATAGTTTTTCCACAATAAATAGTTAAACTTATAATCTACTAGCTGAGTATATTTCTTCTAAAATTTTAATTTATTTAAGCCTAGACGAGTTATAATTTTACCGAATGAAACATCTACAGTAATAGTTAAAATCAACAGATAAATTTTAATATTATAAAGCTAAAGAGTTTGTTTGTTTGGTTGAATGCGCTAATCTCAGGAACTACTAATCCGATTTGAAAATTCCTTTTGCATTAGATAGCCCGTTAACCGACGAAGGCTTTAGGCTACATACCATCCCGAAAAAATGTACGGTTCCCGTGGGATAGATTTGTTTTTGTCTAGGGACGAACCCGAAGCGAAGCGAGGGTGAGTCGCTAGTCAATAGATAGGTAAACTTGAAATTCTGCCAACGCAGCTTTTATTTTTTCATAAAGAGTTTTACATTATAATCTATTATTGAGTAATATACTAAAGTAGAAATATATATCTAATTTTGACTATCATATATTAAAATAATTAAAAAACTCTTAGCTTATACAACGCTTTTATTGGATTTAAAGTTTATTAAGCAGAGGCGGTACACGAGTATGGCCGTGAAAACCAAGCGGCTGTCCGGGCAACAAATAGGCTTATGGAAATTCACAGGCAGAAAATTGTTTATTTCCTATCCTACCGCTTAACAGGATATTAATTTAGGCGGGCGATGAGTATCAGACACTTTGGCAGAACGTTTTGATGTTTTCAGTTTTATCAATAAACATCTGAGCCCTATTAGATATACCTAAAGAGTTCTTTCAAACACTTTTCGGATTTAATTTCTGTAGCATACGTGGTTATTTGCCGGTCTTTAAACGATTTAAACGTTTATATTGTTTTTAATGTATTAAAATGTTAGTTTCAGGGCATTTTGCACAATATCCGAAATGAGGTATTTTAAGATATAACTTTGACCACTATATGAAAATTTCAGTTTTTACTAAAATAAATAGATTTGTTTAGCAGTACTATTTATTGTATTATAATGGTTATAATATGGTTATAATAGTATTACAAATGAAAAAATATTCATAGATAAATAAGGTTTCTCGCGGGATGAAACTGGAAAACTTCGTAACTTCATATTGATAAAATTTAAATAATATATTATGATTTGCAAACCGCATTGACATACAGCAGGAAAACTAGCATTCTTACCATAATTCCACGCGCATTTGACTTGTATGGTTTTTATTAAGAGTACATATGTTTTGTATATATAATATGACTAGCAACTCACCCTCGCTCCGCTCGGGTTACGTTTTACGTTTAGTATAAATTTCTCAGAGATGAGATAGTTTCCCGCAGTAAAAAGTATCCTATATGTTGACCCGCATAACAGTCCAATGGTTTTCTGGTGATGCGTTCCCAGACAAACCGACAGACAAAAATTCTAAAAACTATCGGCCTCTGTATCGATAATAGTGACTATTTCAATAAAATATTCCTAAAAATATTTAATGTACAGATTCGACTCAGAATTTTATTATAAGTAGGTATATATAAAATAAATATTTCCCTATATTTTTAATTTCACTGTAGCTATTTTCTCTTCTTACTTATATTAGAAATATTTGAAAAAAATATTGATTCTTACAATATAAATACAATTGCAAAACATTTATTCATATATTTTTTTCATATTAGGTACACTAAACATATGCGTGGCGATGTTTATTAGCTTATCGTATTATAGAGGTGTCATGCGAAAGGCGATTATTTGTTACACAACTTATGCTATCAGCCCGATTATATAAGGATTATGAATGGCGCCATAATTATGCTAACTACATTTATTTTACTACGTTTACATTCGTTTTCACGATTTCAAATCCTGTAAAATTTAAAGTAAAAAATGAAATTAAAAATTTAAAAAAGCCCCTACGAAAAAAAATACTTATAGTTTAAGGAACAACCCTTAAAAAGTAAATAATTTTGGAAAAGAGCTGATGCTCTTACACTGCTGGACCGATATTAACCAAACATAGCATAGAACAACCGCCAGGAAACTGGTTTTCTAATGAAAAAAAAAACCGCATCAAAATCGGTCCATCCGTTTGAGAGCTACGACGCCACAGACAGATACACAGACACACAGACAGACAGACAGACAGACATCGACGTCAAACTTATAACACCCCTCTTTTTGTGTCGGCGGTTAATAAATACTAAAAAGCCTTAAAATAACCCCCTGATAATCGAATTTTGATCATAGCCCTCACTAAGACTAGACAGTTTTATACGCGGGGATATTTTAGGTAAGGCGTAAGACGATAGTATTAAGTTAAGCTTTCAAACTTCTGAACTCTGTAGTAACACTGAGTTTCTAGAACAGAATAAATATATGTTTTTTAAACATTGACCCATCTCACAACTCTTTTGTAACAATCGTGTATTATTTAGGTTTTAGCAATGCTATACTAAATAGATAAACTTATATACAAATACTAGCCACTCACCCTCGCTCTGCTCGGTTTCGTCCCTAGTTACTTTTAACGTTTAGTATAGATTTCTCAAAGATGAGATATTTCCCAACAGTAAAAAGTATCCTATTTGATGACCCGGATAACCTATTATCATACCAAATTTCATCAAAATCTATCAGACAGACAGAAAGACAGACAGACAGACAAAAATTCTAAAAACTATAGATTCGGCCTCTGTATCGATAATAATGATGACTATTTCAATAAGATTTTCCAAAAAATATTTAATATACAGTTTCGACTCAGAATTTTCTTATAAAATCATATTTATGATTAATATTATCAGTCTATTACTATAATATATGCATCAAAATGTACTAAACAAAACACTATGTAATTGGCAATCCTTATAGAACTTTAGACAGATGACACCAGATTACGAAACTTCTTTATTTCCCTTGTGATATGAGAGTAATTCTAGGGCTTAAATATAAAATATGTAAAAGAACTTATTATATATACAGACAGAGTCTTTGGAAATAGGTCAACATTGATAGTTCTAAATAACTTAAACTTCGCAGTCGTAAACAGAATAACCGCAAGAGTTTCATCACAATCAGATCAACGGCTTAGGAACGCATAGAGGACAAACATACGAAAATTTATTTTTATTTATATAGATATAATTATTCTGGTCAGAAACATAAAATCGATTGCGTTACTTAGAAAACATAGTGGATTTTTCTTACAAAATATACTGGTTTTTATTTTTTTTTATATATAATTACATATAAATAAATTACGCGATTTAATAATTACGAAAATAATAATTACGAAATTATATTCTGCAATATCTATAATATCTACTGAGTTAAAGTTACTAATTCTTATATATTTATAGTATAAGGCTTTAAATTTAAATATAAACTTTTAAGATTAATCATTAAAAACAAAGAGCGGTTAGATCACTAATATATGTACATTGTACAATATATAACCGGTTAAAAATTAAAATGTGAACTAATCTAGAACAAATAACATAGTTTACCTCTTTTCCGTATAGAAATTTCACTGATAAATGAAATTATAAGCATTACTTCTTTTTACACTTAATAAAATAAGCGGCGTGGAATTTAATACCCCTTTTGCCGTGTATATGAAGTGCAGTGTGTAATTAAGTTACGTTGAAAATGCAGAATAATTTACTTGGGTACGCGCTTGCCGTATGATTTTCATTTCAATATTGTAGGAAATCTTTATCAACAAACATAGCCATGGGAAAATTCAAATAACTAAATTATATAGGTATATCTAGTAGTTTTGAAATGATTTGCATAAATATTTCTTATCTAGTTGACACAACAGACGTTTTTCTACCTATACTTTAATTTTGTTTGTGATTTTTGAATGTAGGCAAAAGTCCTGTAGAAAAGAGTACTTTCAGCCTTTCCTGATTTTCCCAATTTTCCGGGCTCCAGAATTATTTTCCTAATAACTTATGCGGCCTATAAAGAATATTAAAAAACAATTTAGTCAAATCAGTCCAGCGGATCTTAATTATCTTAGTTATCAGCTACGCTACCAACAAACGCTATTTCATACTTATTTATTGTATACATAGATAATAATTAAATATGTAAAGAAATATGTTGGGACATTAACACACAGCACCATCTAGTTCCATGGTAAGTAAGCTACGAGGCTTGTGTTACGTATACCATATAGTGGATATAGTACACATATATAATTTTAAATACACACATATTATAAATATAGATATAGATAAGGAGCTCAAAATCAACATTTTATAAACATACAACTTCCTAAAACTGGATTACAAGAAAGTAAAATATGATACAACTCATTTTTTTCTACATTAACTGAAAAAAAAATTAAGTAATTAAAATATTTTCAGGTGATCCTTAAAAATAACACCGGCACTCGACCAGAATTTAAGAGAAAATTAAAAAGGATATAACAAACTATCAACATTAAATATACAAGTCAATAAGTTAAGCTTCGTTTTCTTAAGATCTTTCTGTCTTTTTCATTGACAGACAAGGAAATTACTAATTTTAATCTTATAATTTTCTTATACTGACATAAAAGTTTCAGATTGGACGTCTTCTCCGAATTGAAGATGCTTTATCTACACTAATATTAAGGGAAAAAACCAGGTAAACACCATAATTACTGAGCTTATTTTAAGTTCTTCATTAGAATAATTTACCATAATGCCTCTATAAATACAGTTCATATACAGTGGCGTAGCCAACATGGGAAAATAATGGATGATTTCATTCATCCATAAAAAAAACCCTAAATAAGAAAAAAAACAGTAAACATAAGTAAGTTCAGTATCTTGTCTACATCTCAGACGCCTAATTTTATATATCCAAACACTTTCGCATTTAGATCGCAAACAGACAGATGTCACCTCTAATCGGATGATACATTTATAATATCATTCTGTAGATTAACCGAATAATAAACGAAATAGTCATTAACTAAACAGTTTTCTATTCCCAAGCTGGCACAAAATATACCTAGGGGAAAAGTTCTTTGAAAGGGATAAGTTCAGGGACATGTCGGCACTAGGAAACAAGTAGTAGATTTTTGTTTTCTACATTCTTACAACAATTACTCACTATCAATATTGAGGTAAATATCATTTGATTTTCAAAACAAAGAAAATGGCCAAGCGTAGTTTAATTATTTCGTGAGTAAAAGTATTTTATTCCTTGTTTGTAAATTATTTAAATAATATTTGACAGTTATTGTACCGTTAATTGACCAATGGTTTAACTATTAAAAAGGTGAGTGCACAATAAATAAAAAAATATTCGAAAATCTTTTTTCTGTTAGAATATTTTTAATATAGTATTAAAGTTTTGTTTGGGACAACTAAATAAGCCTTGTAAGGGACGAAGAAGTAGTAATTGAGGCAGGACTAAAATGTCCTATTAAGACGGGGTAGGTTCTGTTGGCTTTTTGTACTGGCTTTTCTAGCCGATAAGTCCAACATAGCCACATGTATGTAAACAGCTGGTATGCGTAAATGCATTTCCCAACATTTAAACGTATCGGCCAGATTATGATTAAGTATGGTATACTTATTATAGGTAAATCATTTATTGGAGCTGTATTAATAAACAATTAAAAAACCAAAGAGCTTCTATAAAAAATGCTAAGAACTTGTTTATAATATGTCCCTTTCATGACCATCAATGTCCCATCAAGGCCACGCTGTCATGAATGGGACATATCTTAAGAATTTTTAAATTTGACTTTAATGCTACAATGTTTCGAAAATATATTGGTTTTGGTTTATATTTTCAAAAATGAATAGATAAAGTTACGTTATATATAAAAAAAATTTATTATACCTCATTTATTGCTCAAAATCATGGCACCTTTCCCATACAATGTATACGTTGTGGAGTTTTGTCCTTTAGTTATATGATTTATTAAACAAAAGCACCGATATGTTAAGGTTGACTAATATTACAAATTATGAAAGCCCGGCTTACCGAAAATCGAGAGAAAAATCAAAAATACACGAATAAAATATTTTGGAACATTAACATACAGCACCATATAGTTCCATGGTAAGCTACGAGGCATGTATTACGGATACCAGATAGTTTATACATTACACATATATAACATTAAATACATACATATTATAATTATAAACATTCATGACTGGAGAACAAACAATCGTGTTCATCACACAAATGGATGTCCCTGTGAGACTCGAACCCGTGACTGCTGGCACTACAATATGAGCCAAACGTGTCGTCAAATTACTGCTTTTTCGTTTATGTTATTATAACATCTAATCTACGTAAATCATAAAATGACTCATTAGTAGTAGCTTATCTCTAAAATATGTAATAATTTAATAACTTATCTATCATAATTAAATAATCTACTGCTGACGTTTGCATTTAGTCCATTTTCTTCATCTCTATCTTTTTTATCTATATTTCTAATTCTTAACCATACTAACTATCGCTTCGCAGGTAGAGTCACATTTTGACAAACTTTATTAGTAATAATTGTATTAATTGACATAATATTTCGTTTTAAATACCTGGCTCGCATTATCATCATTGATCCTTATCCCATGGATCACATAGAACGAGAGTGTAGGGCTTTAGTGGTTAGGAGCATTATTTTTGATCGCACGTTAATTATTTTCGATCGTGCTTCGATCAATATCAAAGTGCTTTTACTTAAAGCATTCGTTCTTTTTTAATTTTATTAATTTACTTAAAGCATTCGACACGGTCCTAGCCTATAAAGTCCTACGCGTACCTCTTTCGGAATAAGCCCTTCGGGGACGCTATTGCGACTATTGTGGTACTGTAATATCGAATGTTTGCCGGAAACTTGACGAATGGAAGAATTTTTCCTACTGCAGCTCTTGCGTAACAGTTGGAACAGCATCCTGAAGATGATTGCTGAGAGTGACAATCTGGTGATTATCACATCTTGTTCAAACGTCTCAGACACTGGGCGGAGATAGCTACAGAAATAAATATTGGCAATAGTTATATACAATAATCTGTACTAAATTATCACTTTAGACTAGTAAAGTAAAATATTTAATAAACAAGCATAGACAGAAAATTTCATTTTTTGTCACTGTCATTTATTACATATATAATGGTCAATATTGAAAAATATATATTGAAAAAAAGAGAAATAATTAAATTTATAAAGTTATCCCTGAAAACGCACACATCGACAGTTTCATAACAATATCGCTATCATACTCACACATGAAACGAGATTTGAGGACACAATTTTTTATTTGCTCACTCCATCACGTTAACAAATTAAAATGTCAATTTATAGGCAAGACAGCACTCGTTTTAAATTGAATAATTTTGCATTAAGTATTAAAATAAATTAAAAAGGTAAAAGTAATAGAAAAAGCTGACTCGTGAAGGATTTGAACCTCCGCCCTCCGATGGTCAAGTTTAAATTATATATCGGCGCTCTAACCTACTGAGCTAACGAGTCTTATAGCTCAAAACGCATAACCTGGCTGCTTTTTCTGCAAAATGACATCATACCTTTACACGCTAATAAATTGATCAATAATAGACTTTATTACCACCATTCAAAGTCTGTTTTCAATTAAGTTTCAATAATAAAGATTTGTTATGGATTTCGGAAATAATAGATTAAGTACTATAGAATAAAACATATTTTTCATTGCAATGATTTCATTTTCATGATCCATATCTAAATGTAACACAAATTCAAGTCTTGATAGTTCTAAAAGCTTGTTTTTAGTACATGCCTAATATTAGCATCGCTTTAGATATTTAACACAAAGATGTGTCTTTTTTCATATCTGATACCTACATGCTGAGTTTGATGGTTAAAAATATTTTAAATATTGTTAGGATTCCAAAACTCATTAAAAAAATATGAAAATCCTTGCAGTTTCTCTTAAGTCTGTCTGTCTGTACGTATGTTTATGTGATGTATACGCAAAAACTTTGTCGTTAAAATGCCTGTAATTACAAATCTCTACAAATTATCCTCCATATATTTTTAAAATCTTGTTTCCATATATTTTTTTACATCTCTGTACCTGATTGTCAAGGCTTATGTATTGTTAAATGAATTTATTTTAATGAAACCTGGGCTGATAGTAGAAGTAGCCTATACCTTCTTCAATAAATAAGTTATAAAATGCAAAAGTTCAACCAATTTTCAAAGCCGGCTGGTAGTTCGAAAGATTAGAGGTTCCTAATAAATAATATCTCGAGCTTTATAATATTAGTATAGTTTAGTCTTAACTATGTTGAAATTAGGCTTAACTATGTTGAATATTAGAAATAGTTATTGTGATCAAATGGTCGAGTTGAAATAGACTGGCAATTACAGCTGTCCTAGTTTTATCATGATCCTCCATCTTGTATTTAATTTTAAGAAATGTTATAAAAGCATATATATTATCTAAAGAGTTGAATTTTCAATTTTTTCAGCAAAATATGACAGAAACGGTATTTACTGTATCTATTTTAAAATTTTAAGTCCAGTAGTTTCGAATAGAACGTGGGAGAAATGCCGGCTTTTCGTATATTTTCTTTGTTTAAGTGTTTTAAAATTATAATATCTATATTTGTATACTTTATTATAAGTCATACTAAATAAATTACATAATTTTTTTTTATATTATCCGTCAAAATAAATTGTAACAATTAAAGTATACTTATTTATTACGACCAAATATAGTACAGTTACCTTAACTAATGAATGCTTATCGACTTGAGAATTTCTTCCTTTTTTCTCAAGTCGTAGTTTAGTCAAAAAGTTGTAGTTTAATATCAACTATGTATATATGTCGCACCTAACTAACTTAATCAGCTGTTTAATTAGCGGCCTAGCCTTTTTATTGAACGGCGCCGTTTAGTAAGCAGCTAAATGACATCCCGGCGTTTATTTTAATAGCTAGGCAAATGACTTGGTTCAATACCGTTTAATGACTTGCCTACCCAAATCATTAAAATAAAGTTCATAATATATAAATTTTTCCTTTAATATTTGGTTTCTTTGTTGAGATTTTGGGACTCGCCGGCCGCTATCGCGACACCGCTCGCTTCACTCGCTGGGCTCGTGCGTTGTGGTCACAGTTCTAACCTAACTTAACCTACTCTTTCTTGCGAGTAAGCCATACGATAAACTGTTAGTTTATTCATTTTACATAAATAAAGAATTCTCAATATTAAATATTTCATATACTTTCGTCACACGCTTACCCTATTCTATGAACGGCCTAAGCATCTGCCAGCCTGTTCATTAAATGTTGTGTTAGAACCATTGGCTGGATATCATTTAGGCCTTTTCATTAAAAAAATTTGCAGGAATAATCACATTCTTCATCTTCTGTACTGTATTCTGTTCGATCCCTGTACCTGACCTTACCTAAACGAGCGTTTTCAATTTTTTGGCAATTCACATTCTCACTGTCTTCGCTCTGATGTTACCCCTATTCTTAAAATCCCTTCTCACTCCTTTTCCACCTTTGGAACTTTCTTTCCCTAAATATCAAACGTGCGAAGTCATTGATGATATTTAAAAAACTCCTAAAGGAACACTTTCCTAGTTTTTAACTATACATGTATTATTACTATAGGTAATTATTACTTTTAACTTATCTCTCTTTGTAAGCTGTCTTGCCTTTTGTTTTAGTGTACATGTATATGTTGTATATATGTATGTATATGCGTAAGTATATGTATCTATTAGTGTAAATATACATATATCTTTATACATTTTTGTAGTCTACTTTTTATGTATGGTGATATATTTAACTATATTATTTGCACCCCTTCCCTCTCACAGTTTGCTATTTCCTACACCTAAAGGTTGCTTGGAAGAGATCGCTGTTTTAGCGATAAGGCCGCCTCCTGTACATTATCTATCTGTTCTGTATTTATTTATTTTCTTTTGTGCTTGGTGTACAATAAAGAGTTTATTATTATTATTACTAAACGGCGCCGTTTAATGAAAAAGCTAGGCCTAGTACTAGCTTAATCAGCCGTTTAATTAGTAACCGGCGGATCAAGCTAGTTAGCTACGACATATAACAATTTACATGTTCTAATACCTTTGATGACATGAAAAGTGCAAATAATATCATATATTTTAGATACATGACACAATATATATACATCAACTCTAAATAACGTACACTTAAAATAATATTTTCTAAATTGGTTACTTTAATTAAAAAAAATAAAAACCGACTTCCAGGCACTGAAAAGTAAAAAATAACTAAACGGGGGTTTATAAGTCGGTGTGCTTTGATTTGTATTGTCTGGCACCGACTTCGAAAAAATCTGATTAAGTATCTATTCTAAATGAAAGCCCCCGTTTAGTTATTTTTTACTTTTCAGTGCCTGGAAGTCGGTTTTTATTTATTTTTTTAAGTTTTTATTTTTCCATTTTTAGTGTAGACGTATCATCAATACAAATTAATCAAGCCCAAACAACAGGTAATTGCTGTAAATCGTTGAGGAGTTCTCTCGACTATCTTTCGAGTCCATCATCAGATCGACTCCAGACCTTCATTAAATAGTAGTGCTTTAAAATACCTAATGAAAATGTTAACAAACGCACTAGTCGCCGCTACAATTTTCGAAAGTTGCCCTTGATTTCTCTGGGATCCCATCATCAAATCCTGGTTTCCTTATCATGGTACCACTCTTGGGAGATATCCCTTTACAATAAAATAGTACTTATAGAAAATCGCCGTTGCACGTTATACAATATACCTATTACTAGCACTACCTACTTACTGCATAGGAGGTCACAAGTTCAATTCTAACTTATTTATAATATTTACTGCTGCCTGCTTGTTTTAATACAAAATACGACTATAAAACCTGAAGTGACTTGAGAAGAAAAACGCGTAAAAATATAAAATAATTTTATTATTGTAAAGTAAAAAGTATCTTAATTTTTTTGACTTAAATTTAAAACGTTGACTTTAAATTCTAATTATACCTAATAACATATTATTTCACGACGCGGTGAAAAAGTACCATCAAGTCATCGGTCATAACAAAATTATAAAACCTTCGTTAAATCGAAACAAGTAGCGCCATCTATTAGGACATATGTGGACTAAACAGCTCCACTAGAACGTCACAGTGACACTTGACAGGTGAAGGGCACATTGTGTGCGAGCGAGATGCAACAACAACAAACGGTCTCATCGATTCGCCGGCTCGCGCATGTCAAATGGGTAATAATTAATTAAAATTATTTTTTAAGACATCTCTGTGTGCTGTCTCTTGAATATCTCTTAAATTTTAATATTTATGATAGTTGTTTCTTTTATTATTTATTATGTATTTTTAAATAATTATTGATTATAATTTGTAATGTTAGTTTTTATTATTAGTATATATGTTATAGGTATATTAATTATTATTCTACGATTATACCTACTATTTCAAGGAAAAATATTCGAATTCACTTTTAAATAAGGTTTTTTTAAGATAAAAAGAGCTTACGTTAGCTACGCAAAGTTTTTTTTTTATCTCTAGTAAATACGGGTAAAGAATTTGCAAACGTGACCCGATATACCTACTATCTACATATCTCCTGGAAAGGATATCTCCTTGGAAAGGAGATATCCTTTCCAACAAAAGAAGAATTATCAAAATCGGTTCATAAACGACGAAAAAATGCCCGAACAAACATAAAAAAAAATATACGGTCGAATTGAGAACCTCCTCCTTTTTTTGGAAGTCGATTAAAAATAACATAAATACAAAATATATTGCAATCTCTTTTAATACTTCTTGTAATTTCGTCACTTCTCGGAACTCTCGGAAGCTTTATCCGTGATTGCATTTAAAAGAAACGTCTTGTGAAATTTGTTTGGTAACATTGCTGCGAAATGTTTTCCCTTAGTGCAGGTTAGAACACGTGCTCGTGTGTGTGCACGTGCTCAGGTGGTTAGGGCACGTAGAAAAAATAAATGACGAAATAATGTTCAAAGAAATATATAAATATATACTGTGTAAGAGCCAGTGAAAGGCGAAGTAAGAAGACGCTCGAAGAAGACTTTCGAAGACATATTTAACTTTAAGAAGCTAAAGAAGAAAGAAACAAAGAAAAGGAGTCCCTCCGGTTAGTGTATAAAGAGAATAATGTTAGTAGCGACAGAGGTATTTAAAAATCGTAGCACTTGTAGCATTCTGTTCTGACTACTTTGCAAGGGAGTGTGAAGTTATGTATCTATATTATGTTGCAGGTATTTTACTAACTCCATAGCTCGCGCTGTGAAACAAAAATATGTTCAAGCTGAACAATCAGTGACCGTTATCGATCCACAATGTCACTAAATGTACCCATACATATGAGGGAAATTATAATGTAACATGTATTGCCTTCTGATATTCTAAGAAATGAAAATAATTGAAAAAAAAACCATTAAACTATAATATCACTAGTAAAGTTATAATATCACGGTTTCTACATTATCCCCGTGAAATATAAAATGTACTTTTACGATGAAATATTTTTTTAAAGATTTGTCACCATTTTCAGACATATCATATAAAATAAATGCTACTTTTAAAACTTATTCTTCTATACATATAATAAAGTTCTGAGTCGAATCTGTACATTAAATATATTTTGGAAAATCTTATTAAAATTATCGATACAGAGGTCGAATATATAGTTTTTTAGAATTTTTATCTGTCTGTTTGTCTGGGAAAATATCACTGGGAAACCGATACTAACCGTTAAAACGTAATTAGGGACGAATCCAAGCGGAGCGAGGAAGAGTTGCTAGTCTTTAATACCTATATCTTAACGATAGACAGAGTTAAGATTAATTGTTGTTGTTTCTGCCTTCATATATTTTTTTAATATCTTAACAAGAAATACGGCATCGCGAATACCACAAAGTACGTATATCATTAATTTAGCCAACAATAATGAGATATTTTAGGTAAGCAATGAATAAGCTTTTCTTTGTTAATATCAAAGTCACCAAAAACCATATATATGCATGTATTATGGAATAATAAGGTCATGCATATGTGTGATTACTGATTTTTGCGTTCTTTACGAGCTCAAGCCAAATCCTAATTTTAAATTTTATAATCACTAAAATAATAATTATTACTTTTTAAATAAAAGGTTGAACCGAGAATATTATCACTATCACTGAAAATCTCATCTTTTTCTGAAGTCGATAAAAATAAACACAAAGATAACCAGCTAGGTATACTTAGATATAAGAAAGATGAAATTTGGAGAAAACGATCCGTCAAAGATCGAAAGCCTTTTCCTTTTCATGATGATATTAAGATATCATCTTAGTAAGCTTTTTACCCTGATTTAATATTTTTCAATATATAATTCATATTTTTTATAATTCGTGTTGTTTGTTGTTATCATAGGAGATCATCCGATCCGATCCGATCAAAATGAATAATACATGAGAATATATGTAGATATATAAGGTGCGAGGCGCGGGATTGAACCCGCTTACTTTGTTTTTCAAGCAAAGACGTTACCGGACTACTACTTGGAAAAATCTAATCTCAAAAGTCTTAATCGATAGACCATTAGTTAGTAAAAATATGCAGTAACCCAATTAACTGATAATTAAAAATAGTAGTTGGATTGCGTTGCTACGAAGATCGTAGCACCCACACTATTCTTTGAAAAAATTATACAGACATTGCCCAACGCTTTTGTATTAAAAAAAAATTTAAAATGTGAAACGTGGCTTATTAAAAACAAGCTTATATGACATGTAAAAATTTATTTCATATAATATTTATTTGGCATATAAAAATGGTGTTCATTGTGCCAGTCTATCATCATTTTATTGCATTTTTACTCATGTTTATAAATATAAAAAGCTTTAGTCTGAAAATGGTAGAAAATTCTTGAAAAATTGACTATATTTTCCGATAGTGTCGTCAATCTTTTTTCAATTACGCGGTAGTTAATATAAATACTTACATTCCAGTAATAAAGTTGTTTTTCATATATACCACCCGCTACCCTAATTTCTAAAAAATATTCAAGAATAACGTTCCTATTTTTCGATATTTGCAGGCCGTATTCGGAAATTTTTAACACAAACCTAGCTAATTAATGAAACAATCATGTAGTTTTTCTATATAGTTACATATTAATAATTATATGAATATAGTTAAAAAAGGTTATGTTCTTATTCGTAGCGCGGGCATGCATCTGTCATGTCAGCTGTAGCTCCGAGGTCAAGGTCTGCCGGGTCACGGGTAGGGGATGCGTAGGCGTTGCCATGGCAACCGGCCCACGCCACCTACGCAGCAGGTAGTCAATCAATTACCTGAGTCTTTCACGCTATAATGAGATGTTATTTAATAAATATTGCAACTATAATGTTATAAATTTGTGGAATATTACATGATATTTGTTAGAAATATTCCATAAAATATTATATCAATAAGAGTTAATGATAGGTTATCGTTTCACTTGCTTTATGTTTTATTTTTTACAGTAAATTCAATATGAAATAATAATAGAGTAAAATATTACATCAACAAAGAAAATTTTTTCAGAGCACTGTCCAATTTGCGAGGCTAAGTAGGTACTTTGAGTGTGTTGACTTTAAGAATACTAACAAGTGTTTTTATATTTATTAATTTTAGTATCATGCTTCAAGATGCTTCTGTTTGATCTTGAATTTCTTTCTATACTATAGATATGATCTTTCCTCATCCGTCTTCCACTTAGCATCTAATATTGATGGGTGCTGAATGTATTTGTTATACCGACCCAGGCATCATCCTTATCTTTATCTTATTTTATAATATTAAATGAGCATTTGTTGTAAATATACATATAAATTTATTCCGTGTAACTCGGAAACGGTAAGGTTTTTTTTTTATATTTATCTATATAGTACTTTATTAGATTTACGCAAATATTTGTCATTTTAAATAAAGCACTTTGGTGGTATTTTTGAATTTTTGAAATCATTTTTGTAAAATTTTAGGTAGGCACTGTCTGTAACAAGTAGGTATATAACGCCTTTGAAACATCTAAAACCTTAGTCTCTCCCGTGACCATGATTGCTGTAAAGCATTCGAAACGTCGGGAACAAAAAATCCAAATAAATCCACGAAATAATTCGTAAAGATAGTTTTATTTATCTATATACATAGGTAGATATAGGTAGATGAAAAAACGAAATTTTCATATCGTTTAGGAAAAAACTACTACTTATACATATGTGTACGTTAAAATTTTAATGATCTACGTGACCATGGTCGTAGTGACCATAGCATAATGAAATAGTTTATAGCTGCATTCGTGGTGGTCTCTCAATAGTCTCTTAACATTTTTTTAAATGTATTTATTTAGGAAATATTTGGGATGTAATGTAACAAACAAGGATATAGTAAAAGAAATTATTGATTTACTTCAAAATAGATCGACGGATTGGAATTTTTTACAATATTAATATGAATTAAAAACATTACTTTGCCATAGAGAGTAGGTTTAAAGATGCACCTTTCTTTGTCTTTTCTAGGCATTTCTATGCATATGGAGGGAGGTCATGTTACGCAACGCATATGCAGCCAAATCTGTAGCATTATAAAAAAAATAAATTGAATAAGATAAGCTTTTGTATTTAAAACCTTACATAAAAAATATGCAAAAGTAATTGTCCTTAGATTCAAAGATTATAAGCCTTAGTGTTGTCGGAATTTTCTTTGAGTTTCCTAGCTATTTGCATCACAATAGAAAGATAAAATTCTTGTTATGAATAGTATAATCTATGAAGGATGATGGCAACATAATTTTATATTATACTAGCTGAACCTGCGGCTTCGCTCGCGAACAAACTACGAAAAATACGAAATTTCATGCAAATATTTCCAAGGAATAAAAAGTTTCAACAAACCTTATCCCCTATTTCACCCCCTTGGGGGTCGAATTTTGAAAAATCCTTCCTTAGTGGATGCCTACGTCATATAAGGAATATGTGTGCAAAATTTTAATTTTCTAGCCTTAAGGGTTTGGTCTGTGCGTAATACATCAGTCAATCACTTGCATCTTATGTATATAGATTTATATTGAAAATATCTATTATTATTTAAGTTTACTTATTTGTATCAATTTATTTTGCATAATTTCCTCATTTATTTGAAAAAAATAGAATAAGAAATAAACTTAAAACCGCTTTAAAACACCTGTATATGTTTAAAACACGACGCGTATGCAATCATATGTTTAAAGCACGACATTCCAGTGTTCATCTTTATCCTTAGCTAGATCGTTTTATTGTTACCGTACACATACATGGCTGCATTTCAAGTGACTAACACATATTTTATTCCATGAATATACCATGAATTATAATATCTTTTAGCCTTTTATATAAAACTATGCTATTATATAGTTTCTATTATATCTTAATCGAATTTCAAAAATAATAGTTGTTGCGATTTTGCCAGTGCATATGTTTATATTTCGACCCTTAAATATGATTAATAAGAGACGGTTAACTACCTCGTTGGTTTGGGTTTAAGTTCTGAGTAGGGCCGAAATTTTCATTAATAGCCCGGAGTTGGGAAATTGGTTGTGTTCCATGATTGATGAAACACTTGATACCTTGATTCTGCAAATGATCTCTCACCGGTCATGTTAAATTGTCGTCCCATTGGTTTTGAGAGTAAAACTTAAAAGGAATAAAGAATGCACCTGTGTGCACATACACCGTTTCACGACTGTATTATGGCATAATTGCAAGGGGCTACTCTAAGTGAGATTGGCCCAAGTTGGCCAGGACAACATTAACATGAGACGGTAAATATCTAGATAATACAGACATATCTTTTATATATTATCTTTTATATTTTATATTTTATATATATAGACATATTTTTTATATATTTTCCTACATATATATAAACAATCCTATTTTGTAAATCTTATACAACGATATGACCAGATGTAATTTAACGTTTATTTAAATAATTTATTTCTTCAATCATTGATCGACTTCTATCTGGAGGACTTATTTAATTTGGTATATGTTTAAATAATGTATAAGCATGTCTTCCGTTTCTTATTTGTACATGTACATATGTATATCTTCGCCCATTGTGAGCCGATTTTCATTATCCTTTTTTTAATGAATAGATCTGGGCAGAGTAGTCGTATAGAAGCTTCAGAATAAATTCAATCTGTCTGTCCAAGGGTATGGTACTTAACAATTATATTTAAAATGGTCTTAAAATTGGATTTACCTTTTAAGTTTATATTAAGATAAGTAATTATTTCTCCCCTATAACACTGTGTTTTATATTGTTTTATTTTTATTTATTTTTAGTTTATGTTTATATTGTTTTTTTTCTGACTCATTCATAAGCCTAAACATACTAATTGTGCTTTGCAAATAATAGAAAAAGAAAAGTAAAACCCATTAATTTTCTATATTGACATATTAAAATGGCTATTACTTTTACTTTTATTTCAATAAAAAAAGGAAAAAAGGTTTTATAATATAACATAGAGGCACATAAAGGCCGTGTCAACCTATCAACCGAGGGACTCTCTCGTGCGTTGAACAGTGCACGCACTGACCCATGAGACCTCTTCACGCTTCGAACAAATTACCGGTAAAGGTGCTTTATATATAACTACTGAATTGATTTTGCAAAGTATCTATACTAATATTATAAAGAGACAGTTTGTTTGTTTGAACGCTCTAATCTCAAGAACTACTAATCCGATTTGAAAGATTCTTTTTGCATTAGATAACCCGTCTATTGAGGAAGGCTATAAGTTATATATCATCCCGAAAAAATGTATGGGTCCCGTGGGATAAATTTGTTTTTGTCTAGGGACGAACCCGACGCGAAGCGACGATGAGTCGCTACTCGCTACTGTCATATACGAGTATTATGATCACAATCAGAGAGCAGAATTTATAGCAAAAATATTACGTATAGTTTTAGAATAATTCATATATATATATATATATATATATAAATATTACATGCATAGGTTCAATATTCGCAAGACGACAGTGACTGAAGATTGATAGATGATACGAAAAATTAACAAATAATTCTTGTATTTTCCCAAATTTACTTTAAACGCCAGTTTCAAACTTAAGGTTTGTATATTTTTTTAATATTATTTACACGTTGAGATATAAGTACCCAATATAGATGAGATATAGTACAATCTATCCCAAAAATACGAAACCTGAATAATATCCTCGGTATTCAATCTTAAAAAAAGTAAAAAACTTTGCCAAGGTACTGGAAAGTAAATTAAGACTTATATGTTCAAAGGTCCTTAATTACTTTGTTGAGTGGGCGTACATTATGAAGGATACCATTAGTGAAATAAGGATGTATGCCAAGTCTTAAATTCACTTAAAATCCGCCCAATTTTGATATCTTTTACAACTTACTAAGCCTATTGAAAACAAGGTACTTCGGAAAAGTTTTACCTTGTTTAAAAATAAATGTGGATACCTACGTCCCGATCACCTGATCTCCCAAATAAAGTTTAATTATGTCGAAAACCCTATACAAAATAGGTACATTATTGTATTTTTGTAATTTAAAATTTCTTGTAGTTAGGTATTCATTTGATATCGCTACAATAGTAAATGTGGAAGACCACTATATGTAAAATAAAATATATTAATAGATGGACATAAAAAATCATGTTATAAAATTAACATATTTGATTTTTGTTTATAAATCACACTACTATTTGTAATGTGAAATTTTGTACATGTATATGTTACTTCTTCACACTGAACGACTAGATTTGGATTTGGATAAAATTTAATACAAAAATAGGATAGGCTACTTTATAGAAGATATTATTTATAGAAGATAGGCTACTTTTAACGAAAAGGGTACTATTTACATATTCGTTTCTAGATAAAACCAAATTATCCCACGGGAACCGTACATTTTTCGTAAAGTGTAGATAAAAAGTAACTTATGTTCTATTCCAGCCTATAATCTATCTCTGAGCTAAATTTCATCCAGATCCGTTCAGCCGCTCTGGCATGATTGAGTAACAAACATCCCTCCATTCAAACTTCAGCATATATAATATTAATACGATAAATACAAATACAAAAGACACCTTGGTACCCAAGCAGTAGATGGCTGATAATATTACAGACAAGTAAAGTCTTGAGAAATAAAGGTTTATTCAATTCTACTTCCGTAAGTGCCATGTTGAATGAATCTCTATGTTCAATGACTTAACGTTAAGACTGTAGACAAGTGCCGGCGCCACCCGCATACCTTTGTCGGTTGATTTCACTTCAGATTAGAATTATCCACCTATTGGTATCTATGATCGGATATGTTTACACTTCGCTCGGGTTCGTCCCTATGTACGTGTTAAATAGATATAAACTTATTACTTATTAGGTAACGTTAATTATATAAATTTCAATTTTTTTTCGTGAATTTTTCTGATGTTTTAATAGTTATTCTGCTATTCGGGGCGAAGACAAAACCAACAAATCAAAGATCATAGAAATTGGTCCACCCGTTCTTGAGTTATAAATGGTGTAACTAACCCGACTTTATTTTATATACACACTAGCAACTCACCCTCGCTCCGCTCGAGTTCGTCCCTAGTTACATTTTAACGTTTAGCTCAGAGATGAGGTATTTTTCCGCAGTAAAAAATGTCCTATGTATTGACCCGGGTAACCAGCAATCACCATACCAAATTTCATCAAAATCTGTTCAATGGTTTTCTTGTGATGCGGTAACAGACAGACAGATAGACAGACAAAAATTCTAAAAACTATAGATTTGGTTTCTGTATAGATAATAAAGTGTATTTCAATAAGATTTTTCAAAAAATATTTAATGTTCAGATTCGGCTTAGTTACAATTTTATTATATGTTTAGATATTATCTTATATATCTTACTTTATTGTATATTAAGAAGAAGATTAGTTAATTTAAAACCACTTACTTAACATGTCCTTTACAATTTCAAACAATTCGATCCCTTGATATGGACTATTATGAAAATATGTTTGTTTAATGCGTAAGGAATTTCTACGAAACAATGTCTTAATTCTAGAACTAGTAAATTATTTTTGAAAAATTCGAAACGATAGCCATCGTAGTTTGAATTGCACGAGCCTAATTTACACCATCTGAGACCTTCTACCATCTTAGAACATTAAATTTTTGTAAGAAGTAATTATTAATTATTAAATATTTATATTTATTTAATTCTAATATTATATATCAAACTTTTCCACTATAGAAAACCAAAATTTAATGCACTACCTACTAGTAACATCTTCAAATTTAGAATTATTAAATTCGTTTTGATCAATTCCATATAATAAAACAGTCGATCTATAGCGTTTTTTTAAATTACAATTATTAACCGTTACCTTCTATGGGTAATTGATCGGCTCTCAATTTGTATTTTTATTGAATAAACGACTACTGCAAAAATAAAGACAAGCAAATTTATAAAAAATAGTTTTTCACATGCTAAACATCCCTGTAATAAAATAAAAAAAAATTAAAATCCATTGCTTCCTGCTAGTATATTCCAATAAAAACTTGTTACCAGCCAGCTTGCCAGCCGATACAAACCAAAGCACACCGACTTCGAAAATAATTGATTAGGTATCTATAACAAATGGAAAACTACCAATCAGTTATTTTTTACTTTTTAGTGCTTTTTTTGAAGTCCGTTTTTATTTTTTTCTTAAAAAGTTTTTACTTTTCCCTTTTTAGTTTAGACAAAAGAATAAAGACTAACAAACTAAAATTCGCTTTTATTAGTAACAGTAAAAATACTGGCTTTAAAATCCGATTCTTACGTATTGTATTCAGACCTTTTTAACGTCCGACTGCTGGGCACGGGCCTCCCTTCAATACGAGGGGGATCAGGCCATAGTCCACCACGCTGGCCAAGTGCGAATTGGCAGACTTCACATGTCTTTCGAAAACTTTCTAGGTTCTCTCAGACATGCAGGTTTCCTCACGATGTTTTCCTTCACCGTAAGGCAAGTGGTAATCATGTTAGAAATGATTCGCACATGAAAATATCAGAGGTGCGAGACCCGGGATTTGAACCCGCTTCACTCGGTTTTCCAAGCGAGTGCGTTTCCACTATGCTAGCTACGTATTGGGCTTGTCAAATCAAACAAAATGAAAACAACTAGGCCAAACTATGTTAAATTTTTATGGGACCAAATAGTAACTATTCCGCATCAAACTAAAGAAGAATCACGTAAATCGGATCATAAATCTCAGCGTAATCGGTGTACATACATAAAAAATACCAATCGAATTGAGAACCTCCTCTTTTTTGAAGTCGGTTAAAAATAGTAAAAATAACGATTGTTCAAACCGATGTGCCTTTATGCTTCTATCTATTTAAATTTTGTCTTAATAAAAAAAATATACCATCCTTTTCTTTTTTACAGTCTTGCTTTAATAAATAAAACATTAAGTAAATGAATGGAATAAGTACATCCTTTAAAATACACAATCACAATTAAGTATAAGGATAATATAAATTTCAGCTAAATAATTCACATAAGGACTTCAGCGAATTACTTTAGCATAAGTGTCTACTTATGGAGTAACGTTACAAATAGTACTTTGTCTAAGTAATACGTCCGTCAAGTGTCCATAAGCGCCGAACCATATTATTCATACTGCAGCAACGTTTCTTGTATATAAATACCACTTTACCAGACCCATATCGGTCTGAGAACGTTCGTGATCGGCACTATAGTGTGTATCGGGCCTAATACTTAAACGTTAGCTACTCAGGAAATCAATATACGTGTAGGCACCGGATCAAATCCTGTTCACTGAGATAAGCAACAAGGACTCGTGTAGTGTGTGGCGTACTTTATACTCGTACCAACTAAATATTAGTGGTATCTACTTATCGTGGACTTACACAGGACAGAGAGCTTAATTCAAATTTCTATATTCAATATTAGTACTTCAAAAAAGCACTTATTATTGCTTGCTTACATATGCTTCAGCCCCGAAAAGAATTTATTGAAACTATAGATCTTTTCTAATGGTAACTGGAACTAACTTATATTTTTAGTTATTTATTATAATTAAGCCGTGCAATAAATCTTTTTATATACGATTTCTTCAATTAAACAGGCAACTTGTTCATGGTAATAATAAATTAGTAAATTAATATTGTACTGAATTCAGTCCTTTTTAACGTCCCACTACTGGGTACGGGCCTCCCTTCAGTACGAGGGTAATCAGGCCATAGGCCACCACGCTGGCCAAGTGCGAGTTGGTGGACTTCACATGTCTTTCGAGAACTTACTAGGTTCACATAGACATGCAGGTTTACTCACGATATTTTCCTTCACCGTAAGACCGTAATCATGTTGGAAATAATTCGCACATGAAAATATCAAAGGTGTGAGACCCAGGATTGGAACCCGATTTACTTGGTTTCCCCAGAGAGCATGTTACCACTGGTCTACATATAAAAAGATGAAATAAAAGAGAAGGATAAAATTTATTACCATTTATAAATTGTTGCAGAGGTAACAAAATTGCCTTAAACCTTTTATTTTCGAGCATTGAAGATATTATAAGTCTTTGCTTTCAAAAATTATATTTTATGTACTCGTAAGAAGAGAAGCATGTCTGAGAGAACGTAGCAAGTTTTCATATATATATTACAGTCAGAACTTTTTTTTTTTTTTATGGTAATCAGTGATAAACGAGCAGACAGTCCACCTGATGGAAAGCGATACCTGTCGCCCATAACACCTACGGTTCATGCACTTAAGTTTTATGTAACAAAACTGCAGAACCGCTTGTGCGCTATCACTGTGAGGACTAAGATGTAAGATGACTAAGATGACTAAGATCTTTAGTCAAAACTACTTTTGACTAAAGAGGTTGGTCAAAAGTAGTTTTGACTGCAGGCCTTTGCCAATAGCAATTTTGACTGTCATATCGGTAAAAACTCTTAAAAAGTTAAAGAGGTAAGTGGGTTGAAGGTTACTCGGTAATACCCTTTCTTTCTTTCTAGGTTAGGTTAGGTTAGGTTAGAACAGTGACCACAACGCACGAGCCGAGCGAGCGAAGCGAGCGTGCTGTGGTAGCGGTCGGAAAGTGCCATAAATGACTAAAACTTCGTTTTTTTTTTAAATTTTTACCGATTTGACAGTCAAAACCGCTATTGACCACGACTTGCAGTCAATAAAACTTTTAACCAACCTCTTTAGTCAAAAGTAGTTTGGACTAAAAATAGTTTTGACTGTAACATGTACATAGAAAAAGAGAAAAATGTATTTAGCAGTTGGGAGTAAAGGACAACATGGTAACAAATGGTTACTAATAATTATACTTCGTATCTCTCTCGAAAATGATCAGTGATTACGTTTACATGCAGCAGCACGCCAGATTGATGCTGTTCTAATCACACTTTTAAAGCTATATTATTATTTTTTAAAGCTTTTACTCTTAAAAGAAATAATTTAAACTATTTTTTAAATAACCTCTTTAGGGCATCCCACCACGTCATCTTGATTCAACTTTTATTACGAGTTTTTGTGTTGTCCGAGTCACAACAATTTTACTTTTGTAAAATTAACTTAGGAAAAAGAAAGCGGTTTGATAAGAACAATAAAGAGCACGACCTTTTAATCATATTAAGTAAGTTAAGTACTCCACCCCCATAATAAACTCCCTCCCATAGAAAGACATACGAAGACCCTTAGTCGTGTTATTCTTTGGACAACTCATAAAATGCAAACAGCGCCATCTATAATTACACTGTTCAATTTTCTTCTAATGTCTGACATTAATCCTTAGTAAAATTGTAAAATTATGGAACATAGAATTCTTATATAATTATTATTTGGCTTTTGCTAAGGAGGATTCTTTCAATTTGGAATATAAAATTAGGATAGGATAGGATATTTTTTTCCCTTTATTAATTTAAGGTACAGATACATATTATATGTAGGTATAATAACGCCATCTAGTAACATTTATTTGAACAATTTTTTTGCCTTCTAATTAGTATAACTCTCTATTTTGGATTTATAGTATCAATAAAGATTATTATGAAAGAAAAAAAATCAATAAGGAACACAATTATTTACTGCAAAGTATTTGAAGTGTTAAACGAGCTCATAAATTAAAAACACATCAGCTATACCATAAAAATGTAATTGTGCTTAAATTATACAGTGTTAATATAAAACTTGCTTGGTAGATTGTACTCGTGGTAGGCACTTTGATCAGACACGAGTCTAGAGCCGTGAAATATTCAGAGACAAGGACGGCTCGAAAGTTGGTATCGATTGGTGTCTTTTACATGGACGAACAAAAATTTCCCTAATTTATTGAGTGTGAGTGTTATTATAATATAAATATTATTAGTTTACACAATAATATATTATGAGCGAAGGGATATCTGCACTACTATTATAAAGGGGAAAGATTTGTATTTTTGTATGTTTGTAACGAATAAACTCAAAAACTACTGGATCGATTTAGATCAGGTAAGAAGATAGTTTGAGACCCTGGGAAGGACAAAGGATATTTTTTATTTCGAAAATCTTCCCTAAAGGAAGTGAAAATGGGGATAAAAATTTGTAATGAGAATCAACCTCGGGACGAACAAAGCGAGGGTCAGTCGCTAGTGTAGTGTAAAGGGAATATATAAGTGCTGTTTAAAACATAACTGCGCATTTGTCACGATAACTACAGCATATACTTAGCATTCAGTAATGCATAATTAGTTTTACTTTAACGTTATGTTCAGTCATTCTATAATTTATTTTTATTTATTGTGAATTTGTGAAGCTCGTGTCACTTCTGTATATGTATAAATAGTACTCAGAATTTCTTTCTGTAAAGGAATTTTTAAAAATAATAAATGGTTTTAAGGGTTATCTCCAACAAAAAACAGATTTTATCTACTTTGACGTAATAGGAATATATATATATTTTTTTTGATGTTCAGCTTAGGCGTACGACATTAAATACTGCCTATTTTTTCAAATTCTATACTATAGTTTAATTTCTCCTGAATTCTATAATATAAATAATTTACGTAAAAACCAGTTAAGTCATATTTCTGCTATACATAGAGTATAAAGCCTTGAAAGCCTTTTTTCTCTAGATACCTCACAATCACCTACGTTATTCCAGGTCATAGTTTATCTGTGACATTTCATCTGTATGCATCTAAAGTAAAAGAAAAACAAACAAACATACTCGTTTTTAAAGACTTATACTATTTAAAATATATCTCGTAGAATCTCTTTCTAAATTTATACTTTATTTTTTAATCATTTTTTTAGCAATGGAAATAAAATACCTAAAGTTCAGATAATATTTTCTATGTAAAGTAAAAATGAAACACGCAATCTGTGATAATAGATAATCATCGAGCATTACTGTCAGGCAAATAGATATAATGGAAAATTATACTAATTTCGCCCGTAACAGGCAGCTATTGACTTTGTAAGTTAACGGACGGTTAAGTCTAGTCTCATATTAACGTGGCATGGCTGTTACAATGTTTTACATATTTATTAGTTGGTGTAAAACTACGTTATTGGTCAAGTGACAGGTTGTCAGGTCCTAGATTCGAGTCCCAGATGAAGCTATAAAAAATCTTATTTTAAGCTATTTCTGTCAGGAAATTTTCAATAGCAGCCCTATACTAGTGAATTTTGGGTCTATGATGTTAATGTACTGTGTATCGGAGAATATTAGAACACGTCGGTACTACACAAATAGGGAATATGCGTGTGATTTAAATAAAGGTGAAATATATTTTTATTATAATCTTTATTGTTTTTGAATTAAGCCTATATCAATATTTTTAATGTAATTTCTTTTTGATTAAGAAAATAATTATTAAAAAGTCCTAATATTATTGGAAAAATTCAAATTAGTTGAAACACGCCATTGGTCAGACCGAATATGACGTCAAAGTATTATCACAACAGAGCGATTAGCGATTTTGTCGCTACAAAATTGAGTTGTCATTTATCTGTGTATATTATAGTGTGACGTCACGCCAAGCGCGCAAAATGGCGAGCGATCAAAGTATCCGTATCGGTATGATATTTAAAAAAAAACTAAATTTTAGTTTTTTGGAACTGGTTTTTTTTTACAATTTTATAACGAGGTTAGTTATTGTATATGAAATTAAAAAAACACACACATATTCCCTATGGAATACCTTAAATTAATAACGAGAACATTGTTACTACCCGTCAAAATACTTGTTAGCTTCGCTTCGCTCATGCTGTTTTAATGTATAATTTCAAAAATGTACACTTTCAATGATAATTGTTTTAAGGCGTCTGAAAGGTTTTTTTTAAAAACAACCTTTTTTTGTCAGCGATGAAAAGAATTGTATCTATATATAAATAGGCAAAGGAAAAACATTTCAGTACCGCTTTTCTACTTCGTTTCATTTTTTTGTTGAGTAGCTATTGACGAGACTCAGTGTTATCAATAAAAATTTTGGAAACAGTTTTTTTTTAAATATAAAACGTCGGTACTTTTTTCTTGTCTGTTTGTCAACTGATTTTCTTTTGGTTTTTTTTTTTTGGTTAATAGCTATTGACAGTAGTAAGAATAAAAATATAAAAGTAATTAACAGAATAATAAAAGTAATTAACAGAGTACGAATATAAGAGTAGAAAAAAAACGTTGGAAAATTAAGATTCATATAGGTATGTTTTCCTTTTCAATAATGATCTCCGGCCATTCAGTGAAGTGTTGATAAAATGTTATTTTCAAGTAAAAATAATAATTAATAGTATCAACGTAATAACGAGCTTTCTTTGATATTAAATAACTCTCATGTAATTCTGCGAAGTCAAACACGAAATATTTTATAATTATAATTAATGTGATAATTGGAAATTTAATATTTTAAATAATATTAAAAAAATGAAATATTTTTAAACTTAAGTCAATAGGAGAGAATGTAGAACATTTTGTTCAACATAAAATAATGTGGAATTTATGCGGCATTATATGAAACATAAATTAATATCGCTTGAGTAAAAAGTCTTAAAACTACATTTTAGTTCTTAACTAGTGTTTTCTCGCGATTCCGGAGGCGTTGTTTATTTTTTTAGAATTATTTCGCTCTCGTAGGTCGTAACATATTGTAGGATAGTGTAGTGACCTTTCTCGATAAATTCTAACTATCTATCTATATAAATAAAAAATAATGTTCGTATGTTTGTGATGAACAAATTGTGATGAAACTTTGGTGGATTATTGTGTATACGCTTGCAAAAGTTCCTGGCGTCAAAAAAGATTTTTTCTTTGCCTTCCTAAACCATTGCAGCTTAAGGACACACTCGAGCAAAGCAAGAGTAAATCGCTACAAAACGCAAAAAGTTTTTTTTTAATTACAAATTTCAAACATTAGCATAGATTAGAATTTCACAACCTCATTTCTTGACAATTGCATACATTCTACAACATATATTATAATTAATATATAAACAATAATTTCTAACAGTTAACTCTATTGCATACATAATAAAGTACATAAATCATAGATTACATAGTGCTGGGCGGGAGAGCACGCTGATTGGTCGTGGTTACCAGCCATATACGGAATACGCGCGGGGATCGAGTTACAATGCGTGTGCGCCGATTCTAGCATGTTATTCTACAACATACTAGATTGTAAAATATAACTTTTGCCTGTAACTTCAGTCGTAGTATGTTAATAAAAATAATCTACATTACGTTTACTAAGATACTGTATAGACTCGTATTTGTATGAAGAATTTTCAAAATCGGTACATACCAACATCAACTAATTTTATAATTACGTGAGATGTATATTTTATTATATAATCGTTTAACGATTAAGTAAAGGTCTTCATGTGGCCGGTTACTTGTAAAACAATACTAAAACACGTGGGACAAATGTTTGAATTAAACGTACAATAGTAACTATATCCCTTTGCCATGAACAACTAAGCAGCGCTACTTTGTTATTTTGATCTTTAATTTATTCTTTTCATTATGCATTTTAAATTACATAATATATTAATATTTATTTCTGTAATGACATTTAATAAGTGACATGAGGAACGTTATAATTTTTTATTATCTCAAACGTGCCCTAAGTACCTAACACTAAAATTTTACTCCGTGTGATCCGAATCCATTTAGACGTTAAACATACACATTAAACACATACAAACTTTCAACTTATAAAATGCCCGAGGTATTTAAAATATATTGTGATTATTAGACTTTAAAATATAATACGTGATATCTCCACGTAAAGCCTAAACGTAGGATCACTCATAGAGTTCAATTAGTACAATTTTAGTACGATGCCCTGAAAACATCATATTTCGAATCCTATAAGAGAAATGTATGTATTTTTAATATACTCTTCTGACAAAACGCATGTTACACGAGACCACAGCTTGCCACCCATGTCCTAAAGCCGCGTACACATTACATTGTTATGTTAGCCGATAATCGTTGTTGCTTCCGCCGTATAGTTTACTTTACGGGATTAATGTCGGTTTACTGTTTCGTTATAGTGAACTGGTTTGTTTATATGCTAACCACCCGTGTATGACCTCTAATCGATCTGGGAAGAACAAAAATGTGAATGAAAATATTTTTGAGTAAGTTTTAAATATAGTTAATTTTCATTTAAAAAAGATTTCAAATATCCACTCTTAAAGGACATTTAAATATATAGTTACACAATATATACGTAGAACTTATGATTATTGAACTTTCAGAAGAATTGAAGCTTCCACGACAAAAATACGGTTATGTGAGTAACAAACGTAATAAAACCGTAAAGCGTTATTAATATTAAATCAAAGTGACTTATTTCAAAATAATTGTCCTATTCTATTCCGATCATATTGCTATTTGCATGATATTAAAGCCAAATGCTTGTATGTATATATATATATATATATATATATATATATATATATATATATATATATATATATATATATATATATATATATATATATAAATGTTTGTATGTATATATACTTTGTTTATTAAGACTTATCAGATCATCGACTAACATAAATAAATAACGTGTTCATTTAAAAAAGAATAATGAGAATAGCGAACATACGCACAAACAATACAGCCGCATTGAGTAGCTCTTTCTTTAAAATTGGCAAGACAGTTAAATCAGTCTTTGTGCAATGTAGTTACGGGGTAAACTTAAAAATTTTCATACCCTACTATTTTCATGCCTTAATATGTGAATGTGTAAGCGACGGCAATACTCTATACGCCTACGTAATAAGTAGAGGTACCCATTTTACACTCTATTTTCCTATTAGTTTACTAATAACTAAGACTACGCGACCTTTCTCAATAAAATGTTAAAAGAATTTCAAAAATATGGTAGCGTACGTTTTTTTTGAGTGGAAAGCTATATTTTTTTTTCTAAAAAAAAAGAAGCATAAGTTACTCCTTATAACATTAGCATACAGCAACATTTGCTAGTGAAAGTCCCATCAAAATCAATCCAGCCATTTCGGAGATTAGCCGGAAAAAACAGACAGACAGACAAAAATTTTAACAATTGTGTTTTTCTTATAAAAACCGTAAATCATTTCATATTCATTTAGTGAAAAGTTGTTAATTTTATTTATCCGTATAGATTAGTAAGCAGATTATTTTATTGAAGGTAAGGCCTCACTTTACTCAGGCCCTATGAGTACCGCGCGCTTCCTTCAGTAACTTTTCCTTTCAAAGTCTTAATATAACTGATATGGTATCATCAAAGGCAATCACATGACAGTCCTACAAGAAACCTATGCTACTACTATATTTTATTTTAATTTTCAATACTATTTACATTAAAAAATGGCGATAAATATAATACCTACAGCTGTTTAAATAATATTTTCTGTTTACACAAATAAGTATTATTATAGAGCAAATATCCGTCTGTAACACAGGTATGTTTATTGTTATTTTCAATCATATGGCTCGTTGGTCTAGGGGTATGATTCTCGCTTTGGGTGCGAGAGGTCCCGGGTTCAAATCCCGGACGAGCCCTTTTTTGCTACTACCATAGATATAATAAAATAAAAAGTCTATAAAGTTATCTAATTAGGTGCAAGAAATGGTTAATAAAGGTGGTTTCATATCACTACATAGTATAAAACAAAGTCGCTTTCCGCTGTCTATCCCTATATATGCTTAGATCTTTAAAACTACGCAACGGATTTTGATGTGATTTTTTCAATAGATAGAGTGATTCAAGAGGAAGGTTTATATCTACAATACATGCATAATATAGTACACTGATAATTTAAAAGAGTTCTAATATGATGTCGTAAATAAATACGTTTTTTTGCGCTTACATTGCAAACGCTGGCTGAACCCTACGAGATAGATCCAAATAATGTACTACAATATTGTACACCTTACAAAGATCTACAAAAAAGTCTGCGATAGCATATGTCTATTTCTTAAGGATAACATACTAAATTCATTTTACTATATCTAAGCTAGGGACGAACCCGAACGAAGCGAGGGTGAGTCGCTAGTAAAGTAATAAACCAAGATACAGTAACATATATCGATTTATTATAATAAAAAACATTTATGAAATGTTGTCTAATATTAAAACGAAAATATACTTGCTAAATAGGTAATAAAAACGAAAGCACGAAGCCTGCTTCTTCAGTGAATCTTGAAGAAATCGATAGATCAGTGGTTTGGGATGAATTGTTATGTTGTAAATGTTAACCAAACGAAAAAAAAATAAGAAATTTATAAAAAAACCATCTCAAACAATATAAACTATAAAGATAAGATGTATGTAAAATAATAAAATATATTATAAAATATATTCTAAGTTCACTGAGATCATATTTTACAGGAATATTTTAGTTTAGCGAATACATCTCCGAGCTTGCAGATTTATATACCGAGCTGTTGGGATAATTAATGATTATGTAGTTAAGGCAAGGTGTGAGCGGCGCACTTACATCACTTCGTCTGTTTACTCATTTATGAGGTGAAACACTGTGTCTAAAATCTTTGCCTTAAATTAATGGACATAATAATATTATATAATATTTCACCTATGGTCTCAAGACACTTCCCATTCATGTTACGTGATTCACAAAACATACGTAGTCAAGGAAGAGATTCGTCTTTTACATCTTAATTTTCTATTCAGCCTTTTTTAACATCCCACTGCTGGGCACGGCCCTCCCTTCAATATGAGGGGGATCATCCCATAGTCCACGCTGGCCAAGTGCTGGTCTACGAAAACGTCTTTATAGTTAATTAATGATAACCCTTATTTTCATCTTCCTTTATTAACTCTACTTTTGGGGAGAAATAAATGGATACGAAGACCTACTAATGCTAATAATTGTAGTCTGGTAACAAAACATGACGTTAAAAGATACTAAAGACAGCAAGGATCTGCTTATAATTAATTTTCATTATAAAATTTTTGATATCTTTGATATAAAATCCTTGATAGTTAATTTGTTTTCGAGTCAAATATCAAAGTGATTTTAAATTCAACGTAACATTTTAATTGAAAATAAATTACTGTCGCGTAACTCTTGTTATTTTTTTTTATTATAAGCATTTTAAATATAACTCAAATAATAATTTTATTTTTTATTAAGTTTCCGCATCATGCTGATAAATTACATCCTGTAAAAGTTAGATCATTGCGATTTATAAGATGATCTCATCAAGTGTTTATAGAAAATTACAATTTGGCGTTCCTCAAGAATTGTGTGTTATCCTTAAAGATAGATGAGTCCATGATACTGACCACTTACACAACTGCAGTTATGAGAGTTTCATTATTATTACCTACTTAAACTATCTTAGAACTACTAATTTTGATATATTTTAACTAGTGACTTTTCCTCTTTTAGTTCGGCTGCATCATTATATTTCTAAGAGTAGCCCATAATATCATAGTCTGTGTGTTTAATTTTATCCAAATCTGTCACACACGTACATGTAAAAACTTTTGTATAGTAGTCTGTTTATAAATAATAAGATATGCTTGCTGGTTCCTATTTTTTTCACGCAGTAACAGCGCAACGGATACGCGTCATTTTTGCAAATTTGTGGGCCGGAAAATGACGTAACCTATTTTAAATATTCCGATACATCAATTAATTCTTATTTAACGTAGGATAGTAAAGTGTAATAAATATTTGAAATAAAGCAAAATCTCTGCGGATCACTAGTTACAGACAATATTATAGAGACAGATAGCGAAATGGTGAACTACACATGTCGAGACCATGTTCCCTAACCAGAGTTTGTTATCGTGGTTACCGCATATGGCAAAAATGCTATGTAACCGAAAAGTGTATTTAGATTTTTTGTAAAATCGCCTAGAGGAAAAAAAAATGAAAAACCAGGATGGAAAATTATGTTTGGTAAAAATATTTTGAAAAGCAAATTTTTGTGCCAAATATAGTTATTATGCCAGTATGGGAAAAGATACTTACTATATATATTAATAAAGATAAACGAGTAAACTTACTTCAGAATTTCCAAAACTAGTTTGGAATTGCTAATGAAATTAAGAAGAACTCGTATAAAGCTAAGAATAATTTCAGAAGTTAAACTTTTGATCACTTGTTTTGTTATATTTTTAGATAGTTTTACTTAAGTTTGTTTATTTATAAAAATTTAATGAAAACAGTCCTTAAAATTAAAAAGACAACGACGTAAGTGTTACCAGTGTTACTTCAGATATGCTTTAATCAAAATCTATAAAATATTTTCATTCACATACATTTAAACAACACGCAACCACAGCAATAAAACGAATATTCCAACCTAATTCATTTCTCAAGCGGTGCTAGGAAGGCGAGATGGCGTAGCATATAGGTCGAGATTCTGGCCCACTGCCAGTATTAGTCACTAGCCAGCTCGTGACGCCGGCAAAGGTTACGTTACCGGGAAATTTTTAATGGGTAGCTGATGGGTACTTATTCTTGTTTATGGTGGCCTTGCTGGTTGAGGATATGTTATGTAACACCTGGATGAGACTAACTTAGCTATCATAGTACCTATCCGTCACTTTAATTAGTAGAACTATGAAGAAGAACATGCCGGGATGATATTTTTGTTTTAACATATCAGGATACTATATATTTGTGTTTTTCTTTAAGTAAACTAGAGCTCATTTCATTTTTGAGATCATTACTACAAATCTTTAAAGTTTGTATGAAAATTAAATCAACTGGACATTTATTTATGAAGACATTTTAATTTTATATAAGAAATTAATATAGGTTGTTAAAAAAACTGTTACCACATATTGTTCTCTAGCTGGAGATTCCAATAACCTATATTCCTGTAGTTTTTCTTAGTAGCTATATGTATAATTTTATAGTTATTTGACATAAGCTATGTACAAAATATATGTCAAATTCCTATCTCTAATAAGCAGAACCATACATAGATGGGTTATTTGGGTTCACCATAAATCATTGTTCTTATAATATAGGATAAAGGCAAATTCCATATCTATCAAATATCGTCTATTGAGGCCAACGTGAACATACTGCAAGTGGTCAGACGTCTGTTGCTCGTCCGTCACGTGAGGAAATGTTTCTGCGGATAAATCACTAAATATTTACCAAATGGGAAATTGACCGCTTGCTTTTGGATAACTGGATAACTAACTATAAAGACAATGAAAAATAGAGACTAAAAACATTAATGTTAATTATAAAAATGCGTAAATGTATTCGGTATAAATATAAAATTGTTTTTGTTAGTTTATTGATGTGACCATCTTTCATAGATTAACTACATAACATCGACAATAGTTTTTCCATAGAAATTTAGTAGCTAGTTCCATAGAAATTAAGGGATTAATAGCTACTTTCTGACCTATCTCTCATTCTATGATCTTAAAATTGTTTTTAAAAGTTCTTTAATGAATTTATGAATTTAGAATGTATCACAATCTCATATGATTTCAAGTGTTTTAACCATTTTTATTTAACTAAATTCATACGTTGACTTAAAAATTACTCTAAAACTATTCATTACGCTCATAGGGGGCTTTTTTTTTCTTTTTTTCTTCATAATAGATCCGTGAAGTACTACGTTTTAAATAAAAACAAATGATGAAAGTAAAACATATACGTATGGAAATTATTAATCATATAACTAGTTTTACAAAACACCTGCGTGTTTGATGTACAACGTAGCTTCAAGAAACCATTTAAACTAACCTAATAGATTGATTTCCTTCAAACGCTGATTGCTAATATTTACGTCATTACGACCTCGAATATAATGTAGTTGTTTCCTTTTCCCTATAAATTACATTCTTTTAGTTATACACATGTAGTATGACCTTATTATAATGTTAGGGCTAATATATATATAACTAGCAGAAACCGCTCGCGATAAAACTACGAAAAATACGAAATTTCATGCAAATATGTCCAAGGACTAAAAAGTTTCATACAAACTTTTATCTCCTACTTCACCCCCTTGGGGGTTGAATTTCGAAAAATCCTTCCTTAGTGGATGCTTCGTCATATGAGGAATACGTGTGAGAAATTTCAATTTTCTAACCTTAAGAGTTTGGGTCTGCGCGTTGATACATCAGTCAATCACTTTTGCCTTTTATATTTATGTATATATAGATATGTAAATTAACTGTATTAAAACAGGAATTAGTTTAATATAATATTATTTTTATAGAAGATAGGACAACCCCTTATCTATTTCTGCCGCCAAGCAACAATGATTGCATTGTTGTGTTCCGGTTTGAAGGATAAGGTAGCCAGCGCAATTACAGGCAAGAGGCATAACATCTTAGTCCTCACAGTGATAACGTACCGGCGGTTCTGCAGTTTTGTTACATAAAACTTAAGTGCATGAACCGTAGGTGTTATGGGCGACAGGTATCGCTTTCCATCAGGTGGACTGTCTGCTCGTTTATCACTGAATACCATAAAAAAAAAAAAAAAAAGAATTATATGGTTTGATTTCTGATTTTATTTCAACAGTTCTTCCTTAGGCTGAGAGGTTTTCGACACGAGCCAGAATTCTTAAATATCAGTATTTTACAAAAAAATATTAAATATATATATTAAATATTACTATCCTCCTTCTGAACGAACTTCTATCCTTCTATCCTGTAGAATTTTTTTCCGGGTAGCAACGCAAGATTCGACCGGATACCGAATACTTAAAAACTACGATTTTTCTTAAATATCATAATTGCAACAAAAACTTCTGTGACGCAAATAATACAAAATTGTAACGGTGAAAATTGAAGGTTGAAAGGTACCGAAAAGTACACTCTGACAAACTAATAATATGGGGTGGTACTCTAAGATAACTGCCCACCAATTATAAGAGTCGTAAAGTGATTGACCAAATAAAAATTGAGTTTTGCTCATCAAAAAATACCGATGACACTCAAATACGCCCGAATTATTTCGGTAACATTCTCAGTTGTCACAACATGTAACGTGACAAAAGGCTGAATATCCGGCCGCCAACATCCGGCTATCCATGAATATTGAATGAATAGTCAAACAACTATCCGTTTCATCACTAATAACATTAATACATGTGTTATAAATAATTCTGTATGCTACTAATATTATAAATGCGAAAGTTTGTGAGGACGTATGGATATCTGGATATATGGATGTATAGATGTATGGATGTTTGTTACTCTTACACGTTAAAACTATTCAATAGATTTTAATGAAACTTTACAATAATATAGCTCATACATCAGAATAACACAATTTCTTTTATCCCGGAAAATTTACGGTTCCCGCGGGATAGATTTGTTTAATATAATTTTTAACTTACAAAGATACTCCGGTGGAAATCGTTGTATAGTAGCGGCCGTCCGCTCATTACCATTATTTTGTCCCACCCGCCTGTCAAGAGTTGTTATGGACTTGTGAGAGATTGTTCGTTTTAGTTTGTAAATAGGTACTTCAGAACATTTTGTGAATTTATCATGTATAATCTATATCTCTCTCGACTGAATCCTCTATTGTACAGTAAAAACTCTGTTAACCTATATATCATGTTAAATTGCTTCGGAGATAGCGAATACAAAGAAACAAACATAAAAATGTTTTTAAGTATTGTTTGTGTCATCAATGTATTAAAATAACTATGGAAATAGTGATATAAAATATTACTATTAGTAATTAGTATTACATTAGTATTAATGATTTAGAAATCACAGATGGATATTATAATGTTATTTTTAAGTATAGAGTTATAGATAAGAAGCTTTGAACTCCAATAAGATTGACTTTAGACCCATACAAAAACATATCGAAGTGGTAAAAAGATACGAAACAGCATTTTTAAAAGGTTTTTGGGTATTATTTCCCTGAAATCTTTTCTTTAGCACCCATACTTATTTAAGTAAAGTAAAAACCTATTTCAGTCTCGAAACCTTTCTATTTTGTACTACACTATATATATATATATATATATATATATATATATATATATATATATATATATATATATATATATAAGAATATATGTAATATTATCGACATAATTATAATATCTATTTAGAAAAATATGATATCTGTCTGAAACGCTTTACTGAGTGCGATTTTTGTTGAATAAATCTGAAATAAAAATATGAGTGCCAATAAATTGGATCATAAAATTCAAGAATGTCCAAGTCCAAGTGGGTTTCGTGGTTACAGTATCGCTAGTACGCCCACAGCAGGTTTTTGGCAAAGGAAACATAAATATTATTACTGAAACAGTCATCCCCTGTCGGATTATTATCACTAATTCCATTTCCACTACATCTGTTGGAAAAATGAATTCTTTTATTAACAAAATTTTTTCCAACCTATACCATATTAATGTGTTGACGTGATTCGTTGTAAACATTACGTAATAATTTATCTAATTATATAAAAATATGAAAAATACTATGTATGTATGTATAATGACCTTTCCACGCTTACTATATATAATTTGATTATCGTATACATACATATACATTACAGGTATTAAATTTTTTTCAAACCTACCTACATACGTAGGATATCCTATAGGAAGCACTGAATCATGGAAAATTTATGTCATTATGTAAAATTACTAATTACCATTATAGTGTAAAAGAAAGACAAACTATGAAATTTGCAATACATAATATCAGTAAAAGTAAAGAATTTGCTTACTATTTATTAAATACTAGCGGCTCACTCCCGCTTCGCTCGGGTTCAACTCTAGAAAAACAAAAACAAATGTATCCCTCGGGAATCTTTCTTCCGGGATAAAAAGTAGCCTATAATTATTCTGACGTATGAGCTATATTAGTGTAAAATTTCATTTAAATCCATTTAGTAGATATTGTGTGAACCAGAATCCATACATCCTCAAAAATTTCCGCATTTATAATATTGGTAGGATTTTAAGTAATAAACAATAAAATTAACCATTTCATTACTTGGCTTACTTCAAAATTTATTTGTACTTATTAATATTGAATGACTTATTAATATATAAAAGAAAATTGGTAAAGAAAACATAGAATATCCATTAGGTATAGAAAATGCCTAAAATAAAAAAAAAAATGAAAACACTTTCTGAGAAGTGAATGTGTGTTAGCGACGTAACATCGGCGCAGTGGTTCGGATCGCCGGCATTTGGCTAGACGTGCCGAGGTCATCGTCTCTTACCACGTAGGTACATTCGGAGAAAATAAAATCTGCATATTTAAAAAAAATATTCAAAACATACTTGTTGATATTTCAAGTTTCTTATGTAAAAATAGATCTTTAATAATTTCCATTTGACTAGAAACTTCTCACATTTTATTGAATCATGTGTTAAATGAATAAATAAGTATAGTGCAATAAAAACCTTAATCAATTCTATTATATTTAAAAGCTTTAAACCAAAATTCACTTTTGTAATATTTTAATGGAACTACTATGCATGTTTGAATTGTACGTCACTGCATCGACAACCTACGTAATAAACGCCACCCGCGCTCCCGGTAAAACTAATGCGTGGGCCTCACGTTCCGGGGCAGATTCTATAAATAACTCTAGCTCAATAGAACATCGATTTTCAGCTTTCAACAATTATATATAAATTTGGTATATATTCTGAACAGAGTATTGGATTAGTGTTTATTTTATAGGTTTTCAGTTTTTACGTATCGTATTTTATTTAGAGTTACGAGTATGTTCATGTTGCCATATCTAAAAAAAGTTCGTACAAGGTAGATTGTTCTAGTTGATGGTGGAAAATAAAAATATTCCCAAAGGCGTTACGATACCGATTTTGGTAACAATTAAAAGTATGACATTTTAAACAAACACTAGCCAGTAATCGGAGATGTTGTTTCTGTTATAGAAGAGACAGCTTTATAAGGACTGTATTGTATTGTACCTACATACTAAAAAAAATACCAAGATTTTCTTATATTACCAGTATATTATAAGTTAATATGTAAGTGCTATGAAATAGAGTGATCAGTATTATAACTATATTACGTATTCTCCCATATATTATATGGCATAAATATTCTCTATTGACTATATTATACATAATTTTCACGGCTTGGTATGTGATCACGATTTGTGGAACGTGCTAAGGCCTTCGAAATAAATTGACAGTAACATTGATTAGTTTTTATGAAATAACATTTCAATATAAATATTTTCTCTACAGTTATATTTTGACGACTGTACATTTTCAGCGCACACGCACACAGGTTTCCACTACTACACCATCTAAACTTGGCTTCCTTCCAAACGACTCAGATAAGAATTGGAGACTTATCTTGCACCATGATTTTCATTATTTCATTATCCGCATTATTATCTTCAATCCATACCTTACCTATGGACAATAAATTACTATTTCAATTATATAAACATGTAAAAATTGTTTTTTTCATTCTTGCCTTTCTATCGAATTATTTATATAGTAAATATTTGATTACCTAACAAGCTACCAAGTGATCGTAGAATTAATAGACACGAACAAATAAACAGTGACACATATTATGTTATATATAAATTAATCGTATTTTAATTATTTTTTAATCAAAACCTTTGTTTTAAAATGCCATACAAATTGTTCAAGAAAATAAGAAGAAAATAGAAAGCGAAAATACCTATATATTACGTCTTCTCTATATAAGTAAAACAGATTAAAAATGCATTTAAATAACTAATATTAAAAGAAATGATAAGAAATTAAATAATTACGCTTTAGCCCAAAAACGTATGCCGATTGATAATTCACTGAATAATCACGTTTAAAGTGTATATTGTATTTATATCCATATATTCTGACTCCTTATGAGATCACTCTTGAGCTATAGCAAATTCATTAACAAATAAATCATTTTTCTATTTTTGTAATTATCAATTGGATAATATTATGTATATACACAAAAACATACACACGAATCAAACACCTCCTCCTTTTTTAATAAGAGTCAAAAATAGAAACTTTCCAACGGCCACCAAAGCGCAGTTTTACGACTTAACAGCTACACCGTGGTTAAACAACATGGAAAGTTATAAGAAATAAAAAATATATATATTAAAATCATTGTTCCGTTCATGCGACAGTGGCTTCGCCTGTTGCGTGTTGGCAAGCGCCCAGGCACTCGAGTTTTCACACAACATCGGGTGTTAGAATGCTCTCTATAAAATTTTAATAGGGCCTCACGATTTATACAACTCTGAGATAAGTATCTCATTTTTGATTTAAAATTCTAAAATTGATTATATTTGTAAATTTTTATTCTCGTATCGTTAATTTAGAAGTTATGAAGTTAATTTTATTAGTTTTTTGATTCGTTCCTGATTTTTGTTCTTGTTATATGGAATTTAATTTGGGTGCTAATACTTGATAGATAGGCAGTTTTAGCCCAGTGGTAACGCGCTCGCTTGGGAAACCGAGTGAAGCGGGTTCAAATCCCGGGTCTCGCACCTCTGATATTTTCATGTGCGAATCATTTTCTAACTTGATTACCACTTGCCTTACGGTGAAGGAAAACATCGTGAGGAAACCTGCATGTCTGAGAAAACCTAGCAAGTTTTCGAAAGACATGTGAAGTCCGCCAACCAAAAATAGTGGATATATTTTGAAATTAACTTATGTAATAAGTAGTTTTTAAAATTTCTTTTAATACTGAAGTTCTCACTACTTCTACAATAATAAGTTATATATGTATGAATCTGCATTTCCCCAAGTATAAAATTTAATTTTTTTTCGATTTCGATTTTTAATTGCATTAAAGCTATTTTGATCATTTTAAAGCCCTTGTAAAGGGACATATTTGGATTCGTACTATGCACTTAACTCTCATGATAGACAGTAATTGGAACTGGTATTTCAATATTTTTGGCTCTAACAATTTGGCAATAACAATTTTAAACTACGCATCCACTTTGTATTTCAGTATTGTAAAATGAAATGTAACCGTTTACAACTATAGTATTTTTATGTTTTTTCCGAGTTCAAAAAGAAAGGCGTACCTACATAATTCAACTGCATTTTTTATGCTCCTTCACGAAATTCGAATCGATTTTCCTAATTCTTTTTGCTATAAATAGCTTATGAAAATACTTTTTTTAAGTCACATAAAACATGACTCACACACACAATCCTGCTAACTTTTACTATCAATATATATATATATATATATATATATATATATATATATATATATATATATATATATATATATATATATATATATGCACTAACTGGAATAAGCTGAATTTTACATAGATTCCTATATTATTTCATTTAATTGTTATTATAGAATAATCAAATCCTTTCTATATTGCTACAAAATATTTTAAAATTTACAATAAAATTTATTAAGTAAGCTACAGTATAATTAACTATAATTTATTACAATATTTCATGATTTTCTCCGCCATGTAACTTGCGCCTGCGCTGACGCATATCAAAGATGTGCGACGGCCATTTTTTTCCATTCGTCGTCCCGATTTGGCGCGCAGCCACAGACGCCGCCTGGCAGAGCGCCAGCGCCCCCACTACAGTGTACCCCTGTCGGTGCGTCACTGAAAGACGGACAAAGTGAGACCTGTATTGGAACGATATGGACAATGAACATTAATAATACCTGAAATAATAATTTGCATGCTTATATTTTATATGTTTTATTGCTTTATTAAACCTTCATAAGCTTAGGTATACAATATACATATTATATATGTAGTAACTTTTATGTACATATAACCTCGTAAACACTTAGAATATCTATTTAACAATAACTAGAGATGCACTCTTACTTCACTCACACTCTGACTTACATATAAAACGTCACTGCTCCGCATGAAAGAAGTGCAGACGAACAAACATAATTTCGCAAAAAAAAAAATTTATTATTAGTTAGTGAATCAGTACTCAGCCCTTTTTAGCGTCCTACTGCTGTGCGTGGGCCTCCCTTCAATACGAGGGGGATTAGGCCATAGTTCACCACGCTGGCCAAGTGCGCGTTGTCGGACTACATATGTATTTCGAAAGCTTGTTAAGTTCTCTCAGACGTGCAGGTTTTCTCACGATGTTTTCTGATATTTATGTGTGTAGTGGATTTGAACCCACTTTACTGGTTTTCCCAGGTGTACGCGTTCCCACTGGGCTCTGAACTAGTGAACCAGTATAAAAACTAAATTACTGAAAAAAATATGGGTATAGCCTATGTTACTTTTAAATATATTGACTTGTTTTATGGATACCAGATAGTTGATACACTACACATATACAAGTTTTAAATACATACATACTATAAATATAAACACCCATGACTGGAGCACAAATATTTGCTCTCATCACACAAATGAATACCCCCAGCGGGACTCGAACCGACAACCGCTATCACAACAAGTAGGATTACTACAAACTGAGCCAAATATTGTCAAAATAATTGGCGTTCTAAAGGTGAAAGAATGATTAAAATCGGTTCTGTAATTTTTGAGTTTATTGCTAATAAACAAATAAATTCATCATTATGCTATAGTATACTCGTAGATCAAGATTAATATCTTTAAAATTTTTAACTTCAGGTCACATTTAAAGCAATATCTGTTCGATTTTTATGCTCTTGAGATATGTAAGTCTACTTTAATATCTACAATTGGCTCGGCTCCCTTTGAAACGGGAGGCAGGTGCTATGACAATGCACTTGAAGTAACGATTAGACAAAGTGCTGTGCTTGTAACATTATGAAATGATACTTCAGTGATCGTGTTCTGGCTTTTATATTGGTACATGGTTTCTGATGCCAAGAGGATAAAGAGATTGTCTTAACATCTATCATTTATAAGCACATGTCTTTGTTCCCATTAACGTATAGGTACTTTAATATTATAAATGAGAGTTGTTTGTTAGTTTGTCCTATTTTCAAGAACAAATCGTTAAATTAATGTTATTTTTTCATAAAGATAATTTATGGAGTTTTCTTACTTAGAAATTCTATTAATATTACAAATGCGAAAGTTTGGATGGATGTTTGTTACTAATCACTCCGGAACGGCTGAACGGATCTGGATAAAATTTAGCACAGAGATAGATTCTAGTCTGGAATAGCACATAAATTACTTTTTATCCCGGAAACGGTAGGGTTTCCGTGGGATTTGAAATGAAATGAAATGATGTGATATGAGGTACTTATAATATACAGCGCTATTTTTTGCAAATTTTATTACTAGCACTAACAGAAGCCTATGTGTTATTCCAGGTCATAGCCTATATGTGCTCTAAATTTCATTTGAATCCGTCTAGCACTTTCAGCGTGAGCAAATAACCATACACACAAAAAAACTAGAAATTGTTTGATTTTTTTTGATGTGAAACTTCTTTAGAATCGTGATTTGAAATTCAATGAAACGGAAATGCAACACTAAAAAGAGAAAAACACATAAATGTATAGGATTAAGCCGGCGAGAGAATGAGATATACATTGCCTTGTTGCCATGGTAACCGTTGTTATTGTCTGACAAACATATAATATTATATTCTTTCCCTATATGATATTCTATTAATATATTATAATTGTAATATGCCTAATATGCCTTATTTAATTATCTGAGATAGAATACGTTACACAGGAAGTGAAAAATAATAAAATTATTTACTTGAATAATATGTAATGTATATTTATGTCAAATAAAATGTAAAATAACTTTTAAAGTTAGTAAAAATATTATAAAAAAAATTAACTTTATAATTCTACTCCTGATACTCTATTCATCTCATTCTCTCATAGGTTAATTTTCTAAAGTTTCCCTTCTACCGTGTGTGGATTGCACACATATGCACTTTCTTTTTTGATTTGTTTTGTAATATTTTTTTTGAAAATTGCATCTTTCCATTTTTTGTCTTTAGGAGTAGTACAAAATAAATTAAACTAATCTTAAATGATATCTATTAGCTCGTCGAAGTTTCCGGATGATCCTCGAGGGACGTATTAATGAGAGTTATATGAATATAATGCTGAACAGACGATCACTATACGTAGGAAATAAATTAAAATACTTGACGGAAAGTACTGAACTAGGGTATATTTTTGTGTATGTTATGTATCTTCACTAATATGATTCTTAGGGTATTCTTTAATGTAAATATGCTCCAATAAAGTTTCTTTACCTCTTATTAAAATAAAAAAATAAAGAGTACGTGTGTGAATGTGTACGCGCGCAAGACGTAAAACTTCTGTAGGTTATCGGCACTCTTTATGAAATTCAATTTATCTTTTGAATAAATGAAATTAGGATAGGTGAAATACTAAAAGTAACGTATCTTAGGCATATTACAATCATATATTTATAGAATATCATTTAAGGAAAGAATATAATATTATATATCATTTGTCAGACAATAACAACGGTTACCGTAGCAACAAACGTTCGCCTCGCCCGATCACACTTTTCGTAACGCTCTTTTCCAAGTCAAGCATGCGTAATGAAGTTTTACTTCAATAAAAATTAAAGTGATTTCAATGACTCTATACTGTGTGTGTATTATCAGTTAAACACAAAGAAATGGCCACATACACTCCTTTAGAAAATCAGTTAAAGCGCAAATATTATCTAATGCAAATATAGTATACATTTAAATATTTCTTTACGTTATACTTATTCAATATGCATTAACTTCGAACCAGGAAATGCATGGAGTATTATTTTGCAGCTGTTACGCCTGTCAAAATTGTAATGTTATTGTCTTTGAAATGCCAACTAAATAAATGTATTGTAAATCTAACTAAACATATTTTAGGCTCATAATTTGACAGATATTATGTTCTCGTAACACAAATGTTACATGAAAGCTTAAGATGATCCTAAATACACAGAATATATTATGGTTAATGGTTATCCTCGAAAATCTTACAATCAATGATTGGTTGGATTGCTTTATATACATATATTCCTACATTCTATCGAAGTTAATAATTATGATATAATATGGTGAACCCTATCCCGTGGTCTTGTGATGTAACTGTAATAAACTTTCAATTAGAATAATTGCTTTGCATTTTGTCATTTCATCGACTATAAAATATTTAAAAATACTCAATTTCTTATGTATTTTAACCGCCTTAAAAAAAGAAGGCTATCAATTCGACACGTACCTATGTATGTTATATTATTGAAACTGCAAAATATTCACATATGATAATTTATTAGGGCTTCCAAACAAGTATACAAAGTTTTATAGGTGTATGCATGTATGTTTGTATTTATGTATGTTTGTCCACGAATTTCTCCAAAAACAGTAGTCGGATCGTGATCACGATTCTTTTTTTATTTGCTTACATTTATTTTTACTTAGGGTTAGTAAAGATTTTTTGAAGTCGGTTAATTTTTTTTTTTGTATGTTTCAAGACATTTTAGTCTATTGGTATTAATTTTCATGACTTTTACTTAATAAATAGGAAAGTGCTCATATAAATTTCAAGTAAAAAATCCACCTTTTAGGTTTAAATAATTACTTTTAAAGACAATTTGGAGTCGTTATATGTTATAGTATAAAATTAAAACTGTAGTACTTACTATGCTTTTTAATACGGGAAAATTTCGTAAATTCATGAACTGGTTTTTTATTCATAGGATTTTTTAAATTACTCGTATTTACTCACTCGATTACTCGTACACCTGCTAAATAGAGTAGAGTCGGATAATTTACATAGAATATCTGCCAAAATTTTACTACACATTATATTCTGTACGTGCATTGTAGTAAAACAATAGCGAAGTACTAAATATCAGTTTCAATCTGCTGCAAGCTATTATACAAATGTCGGTTAAACGTACAAAATATTCGTAAATAGAGGAAATGTTTATATTTTTCATATAAACAAGCACCTAGTTAAAGTATTATTTCCATTTCAGAGGTTTTGAATCAACATAAATGTTTCAATATTAATTTAATTTTAAAAAACTGCAAACTAATTCCAAACTGAGTATTCTCTTTTTTTCTTGAAACTGGTAAAAATGAGAAGAATAAAAATTTCCTTTTTCAAAAAAAATTATATAAAATACTAAAAAAACTAAATAATTTATATTGAAAGTAAAATGAAATAAACAAATTAACAAGTTTTTTTTTTCATAATTTTTTAATTCATTACACTAAATACAATTACACTATTAAAGCTTTATTATCTATCTCGAGTGTGCACAACTTCACAATTAGTAGAAACTTCAGTACGATACCGATCGAAAACTGTAGTTTCATCAATAAGATCTTAAGTATTGTATTTGTGTAAATGCACATAAGACAATTCAAACATATATTTTTAATCTATTTAATCTATACATATAATAAAATTGTAACTAAGCCGAATTTGTACATTAAATATTTGGAAAATCTTATTGAAATAGACATTATTATTGATACAGAGGCCGAATATATAGTCTTAGGACTTTTGTCTGTTTGTCTAAAATATCACTGAAGGGATTTTGATAAAATTTGGTATTGTGATAGCTAGGTTCCAGGTCAACATATAGGATACTTTTTACTGCGGGAAAATATCTCATCTCTAAGAAATCTATACTAAACGTTAAAATATAAGTAGCGACGAACCCGAGCAGAGCGAGGGTGAATCGCTAGTGTATCTATATAAAGAAATATTTCGTATATTCGTATGTATATCTTCTATGGGTTCCTAAGATATAGATACGATTGTGATGCAACTCTGGTGGTTTATTCTGCAAGTACTCCTGTGAAGGTCCCTGACGCAAAAAAAAATATTTGGACGTTTTCCTTCAATGCGTTACTAAACCATTCCAGCTTTATAAAAACCGATCGAAGCATGTATTGCAGCTTTTCGTTGTATTTTTATGAGATAAAAAGGGATTACTTAATTCCTCACCTCACTCTGCTACGCCCGCCTACTACCGAATTTAAGAACCGTACTGCCAAACAGATGTTGGACTACAAGACTTAATGCTCGTTATATCGCATAGATTGCTACACTACTGGCTCCCATATTAAAGAGCTGTCAAATAATATTGATAATAGATATAAATAGGGCAAGTATTAACTAATAACCGCATGTCCTACTTTTCAATTATTCTCGGTACACTTCTTGATAATGATAGTTTTGCTTTAGATCATACATGAATCGTACAGAGCGGAAAAGACGTTGACTGTTATATAGTCTTTGGACTCTCTTGCGCAAGAGGTTGACTTATCTCTCATGGCTCTTCAAATGATACATACATTATAATTCCACGACGTAGCATAGTTTTCTACACCCGCCTGATGGTTTCCTAAAGTAGGGGTCAATTCTATGACACTACATGCGTTCATACACTGTCTTATATCAGGAAGTCGGCATTTAATGTGGGAAACTCGGGAAAAAGAGCGGATCTGCTTAAGTTAATTTAAATCTACTATAGAGTCGAAGTTAATTTTTTTAGGTCTAATCAAAAAAAAAAAGTTATTCCGCTAATATTTTTAATCAAGTTACAAATTCATACAAATATTTTGAAAAATCTTAACAATTATCTTCAATTCATTATGATTAATAGCAAATTCATCTCATACGGAAATCGAACATGCGACTTCCTTTACTAATCAGCCATACCAAAACCAAAACGGTCAGTATTAGAACAATTCTATAAAAGTTTATGTAAAAACCCTTCAGGGAATAGCTTAGTAAGCGACGTCATTACTACAATGATAGATCTAGTACTTCAGGGTTTGACTAATGCCTGTTTCTCACTGACAGCCAAAGTGGCCTTGTCTTTCAAACGATTGACTCACCTTGTAAATTCCATGCATGTGTTAGCTATTGTATGCAACTTTTAATGTACTCTAATATAAAATTTCTTAGTAATTACCGCCATAGATTTGACTAATTAACTTTGTTTTTAATAAGGAAAACCAAACTAGCGATAGGTAATATGATAATATCCCTGGAGAAATTAATATGAAAATATCTTGAGTCCTGCAAATAAACAAAGTCTATTATAAAAAACCTGTGATAGAGTAAAAAACGTAAATGGTTATTATGATACATGTAGAAATTAGAATTTTGTTGTTTTTGTTTTAAAATATTATTAGCTATAACATAATGAGAAAAAGTGTCAAATTAAACAGGTGTTCCTTTAGGTGGGCTATATCGAAAGGAAGCAAAAGTTACGTACCAGGGGTAAGTCGTTACGAAAGGCTAGGAAATAATTTCGTTTGTAGGTAGCACTTTTACACAGCCTTTGTATGTAATACGTTTATTTAATAATTATTTTAAAAATAAATTAATTTGTAAGAAATAATTACTTGAAGCTAAAAGCTTCATAAGATTTATAAGCTTTTGACGATTTTGACGACGAAATTTTGGCGACACATTTGGCTCGGTTTGCAGTGCCAGCGGTAGCGGGTTCGAGACCCGCTGGGGGCATTCATTTGTGTAATGAGCACGAATCTTTGTACTCCAGTCGTGGGTGTTTATATTTATAATATGTATATATTTAAAGTAATATATGTGTAGTGTTTCAACTATCTGGTATCCATAACGCAAACCTCGTAGCTTACCATGGAACTAGATGGTGCTGTGTATTAATGTCCCAACATATTTAATCAATTATTTATTACAAGCCTCTTTTGGTTAGATTTTTTTCTTAACTTTTATATGGACGACCTATTCAATAAAAAAAAACTCGTTGTCACCTTAAAATCACCTAACTATAGGACAAGAATTTTAGCCTAAAATACGAACGCAATAATATATCTTAATTTGTACCCTAATTAAAATACATTGTTACGTAATAAGGAAAAATTGGACTAGTGCAAGTTGGATTTGCGCATCGAGGGTTCCATACAACCACGCAATATATCGACACCTGCAAGTTACAACATTGTATTCAAGTATTGTAGCAATTTTCTCATTTCAATAATGAATTATAATGTTTGGTTTTTTGGTGTTAATATTCGTGTAGAGTATTTACCAATAAAATATACTTATATTAAATACTAGCGACTTACAGTCACAATTTCATGGGTTTTAATTTTTTGCACCGAACCCTGATTCGTTTTGTCAAATAAAAGTAGCCTAACTTACTCCTTATAACATTAACTATCAGTGAAAAACCTGTCAAAATCGGTCCAGCCGCTTCGGAGATTAGCCGGGACAAACAGACAGACAAACAAAGAACTAAAAATTGTTGTTTTCTTATAAATACCGTATATACTTTCATTCGCATTTAGTAAAAAGCTATTATTTTGACATTACAAACAGACACTTCATTTTTATTTATGTGTATTTATTAAAGTCGCTTGGCCAGTTTTTTTTAGGCGGTAAGCTAAATAAAGTATGTACGTGCCGTAATTTTTACATTACAATATCCAAAATACCAACCATATAGTAATAAGTCCCTACCATTCGACCGTTTTATACGGAACCTTGAAAATAATGTCTTTGAAATTCCTTTATTCACTTACCTTAGAGTAAGATCTCTTGTACCAAATTTATTTTACCACTTTGGCTCAATTCGTGTATTTAATGGTAATTGTGAAGGAATGTATTCATTAATTACTCGTTAAAACGTCGTCTGAAGTTCTATTCCTTCTTGAAGCAATGTTCTTAAAAGTCTAAGTATTTGAATAATAATTGTTTTAATTTAGTTATAATAGCCTTGTTAAAAGTAGTTATTATTCAAATACAAAACAAATGAAAAATAAATTAAATATACAAAGTTCCAACGTTTTTAATTATAATGATTAAGTAGGTGCTAATTAAAAGTGTGAAAGTTAGTCCCTCAGTTTTTTCTATCTACACAGTTTTAATAGAAAAATTGAGATTTAAAAATGTCTTTAAGACAGATAAATAAAAAGTATAAAATTCATTTAGTTATATTGCTGTAATACGCATGTTAACCATTATTTGTTTTCTTATTGTATTGTATACGTTTTTAATAATCTCTTATGTGAATAGTTGATTTTTAGTTCTTGATGCTTTGCCACTCCTGTGATTATATTTATTACTAGCGACTCACCCTCGCTTCGCTCGGGTTCGTCCCTACTTACATTTTAACGTTTAGTATAGATTTCTCAGAGATGAGATATTTTTCCGCGGTAAAAAGTATCCTATATGTTAACCCGGATAACCAACTATCATCATACCACATTTCATCAAAATCTATCCACTGGTTTTCCCGTGTTGCGGTGATAGACAGACAGACAGACAAAAATTCTAAAAACTATAGATTCCGCCTCTGTATCGATAAAAAGTTTATATCAATAAGATTTTTCAAAAAATAATTTGTACGTACAGATTTGACTTAGAATTTTATTATATGTATAGATAAGCATTCAAAACGTTTCGAACAAAAAATCAAAAAAAAAAAAACAAAATCGCGCTAAAATCCGAAAAGATAGTTTAATTTGTTTTTGTATTAAGCTTACATGCATACATCTCCTAAATAAAGTATACAGCACAGTTTAATTCAAGAGATCTATCGTCGAAGGTAAAAAGTATAATTCTGTTCGCACATTTAAATGATTCAATTTGTTTTTTTCTGAAATCACCACCAGTTGAGTCAGCGGGCGTCACATTGAGCTGCAGCTGCCAAAGGATCTCGGCTTACTTTGCGCACGGCGCACGTGTCGCGCCCTTAGATCAAAGAATATTGTAAAAGAAACTATATATACTACACAAATTAAACATTACTATACTTATTATTCCTCTTGGAGGCATGTTATATTTTTTTTATTGTCATTATGATTATGCAATTATGGCCTGTTTTTTTTTTGTTTAAGTAAATAAGTGAATAATTTTCATATAGTAACAACCTGTGTGTTTGCTGTGGGGGGGTCAATATGGGAGTCACCTAAAGGATAGATCTATACGTATACAATATTTATTTAAATTCACAACAAAATATCATACAAAACATTCTAAAAACTTTTATATTGACTTCTATATTGTTAGTCTATAGCAATGAAAAGTATGACAATAACATCTTATATTCTAATATGAAGATTTGTGTTTATCATTTCCATGAATATAATTTACCAGCGACTCACCCTCGTTTTGCTCGGGTTCGTCTCTAGATTACTTCCTCATACAAACTTTCATCCCCAAGAGATGATTTCCGGGATAAAAAGTATCCTATATCCTTCCCAAAGTCTCAAAATATCTTATACCAAATTTCATTTAAATTGGTTCAATAGATCCAGAGATTACCCCCTACAACCTTACAAACTCACAAACTTTACCTCTTTATATTATTAGTATAGATTAAGGCTCAAGAAGAGTTTTAAAAATCGCTAACAAACATAGCATTCATTTAAAAATTCACTTTTTTCCTATAAGTATTTAATAACCTTAATTAACTCCTACTCATATGATAATATAAATATTTTTTTAAAGATTTTATGCCATTTCTATTATAGGTACTATCTGTTTAGAAGTTTCACCTAACATTTTGCTAGAAAACACCAGAATACAGTATCGAGGATAGTGTTCCATATTATGATCGTTACTGGGCTACATTGATTATACTGACAAGTTGTTTACTTGTAAAAGCTACTACTAAACCATAAATAATGGTATAAATGGAGTTGTATAATCGTACACTTATACACGTTTTAGGTAATATTATTACCATTTATCTTTTTTTTTTTCAAATATTTACACTTTGTTATTAAGTCGACTAAATTTTTAGTAGTTCTAGCGTTGATTTAATAAGTATTACCAATTTAGGTATTTTTTCCGACAATATAGTTAATTAAGAGGAATTTTATCACATATAAAAAATAGTCCCCCACTACGTCTGTCTGTCTGTCTGAACGCGATAAACTCAAAAACTACCGAACGGATTTTCAAACGGTTTTCACCAATAGATGTAGTGATTCATGAGGAAGCTTTAGACTATAATTCATTAAGGTTTTGTGTAAATTGGCTGACATATGACGATGATTATTGAAAATGTCGGAAAAAATCATGCCGACTGGGAGCTTTATTGGCGTGCGCTGCGTAAAATAATAAAGCTATATGAAAACAATGTATTACAAAATTATTCCTCTTAAAAAGATCTTCCTATTAAACTGTAACAATGCTATGTTCACGTACTAAGGGACGCATTAGTATCACTAGTATTATATATGTATTCAGCCCTTTTTAACGTCCCACTGCTGGGCACGGGCCTCCCTTCAATACGAGGGGAATCAGGCCACTAGTATTATATATGAATACGCTAATATATATTTATATAATATGTACTTTTTTTATAATTTATCGTAACTGCTACTGATTTTGCTCTTAAATAGACACATAACATATTGTAACTATAATATATTTAAAAAATGAATAATAAATCAATATAAAAATGTTAAAAATATTTTTTTAAAGACCCATTAAGTATATTTAACTTACTACTGTAACTTGATATTAAAACGTAAACATAATCGAGCCATCAAAGTTATAGCATCATAAACACTGTTTAGACACAGTAGATTATACAACTTTCAAGAAATATAATAACAGGTGCATAATCCTTGTTATTCCCTCACTAGAAAAACAATATGAGGGGTTGGAATGTTGAAAATCTCCAGTGTCGGTCTGCGGCTCGACGGGAGGCGAGGCTATATATAGAAGCGCACGCGCCGCGACGCGTTAACTGCGCACGCGCAGTGACCAGATGTTGCTTAAAAGTGGGATATTTATTATATAGGAAAGAGCAATTGCTATGATTTTAAGATGATTGATTTTAAATTAAATATAATTTTCAATATATATTATAGGTTATTCTTTAAAGTGACATAACTTTTTTATTTATGAACAGATTGATATTAATAATAATAATAATAATCATCATCATCATTTATTTCAGGCAATATTTAGAGGCCCATAACATGAAATTAAAAAAAAACTTAAATGTTAAGCGGAGCTTACCACAATACATTAGTGAAAACCGCACCCAAATTGGTTAAACCGTTTCTGAGATTAGCACGCATAAGCACTCAGACAAACAGACAATAATTCTAAGAATCATTGTTTTAGGTTCTATTACGTTAATAAAGACTCCCAATAATAGTTTTTCCTAAATATTTTCCATGTACAAACAGCGATCAGTTACAATTTTGTTATATGTATAGATTATTTTACTATTTAACTTTGATTTGTTTATTTTTTTTATTTAATTTTTTTGTTCAGCAAAGATTGTTTGATATAATAGCAACGAACGTATATAAATACTCATTTTTTGTTAATATGTTTTGTACATTAAATAACTATAAACAAGGAAAGAAAACAACGCTGAGAAATGTCAGAAACGTTGTACTCAATATTGAACCAACATTCGAAGAAATGTAAGTGTTTTAAATTTATAATATTTCATTTTATTTAACAGTAAAGTTTAAAGTCAATGACACTAAGGCTTTATTTTTGATTTTTTCAAAAAATATTTTCAATGCTGATTTCAATCAAGCGAGTTATCCACTAAATAAACAACTTTTTTGAAGTAAAACTTCTTTACGCACGCTTGACTTGGGGGGTAAGCTGGTGAATGCGTTACGAAAAAATGTACGTACGTTTGTTGTCATGGTAACCGTTGTTATTGCTTGAAAATGATATATAATATTATATTCTTTCCTTAAATTATATTCTATAAATATATGATTGTAATATGCCTAATATGCGTTATTTTTAGTATCTCACCTATCCTTATTAATTAAAAGATAAATTGAATTCCATAAAGAGTACTGATAATCTACAGAAGTTTTACTTCTTGCGCGTGTACACATTCATACACGCACTCTTTAATTATTATTTATTATGTTGCGAAATGCATTTACGCATGCCACCTGTAGACAATAAAGGTAGTCATGTGAGACTAACCGTATAGAAAAGCCGGTACTACCCACTAAAACCCAACAAAACCTCCCCCGTCTTGTGCGTTTCTTGGCTTCGCACCCGGCGGGATAAACAATAACCCAACTTAATCTATACTATAATATTATAAAGCCGAAGAGTTTGTTTGTTTGTTTGTTTGGTTGAACGCGCTAATCTCAGAAACTACTAATCCGATTTGAAAAATTCTTTTTGCATTAGGTAGCCCGTTAACTGAGGAAGGCTATATAGCATCCCGGAAATATGTACGGTTCCCGTGGGATAGATTTATTTTTGTCTAGGGACGAACCCGAAGCGAAGCGAGGGTGAGTCGCTAGTAATATTATAAAGCTGAAGAGTTTGTTTGTTTGTTTGTTTGTTTGTTTGTTTGTTTGGTTGAACGCGCTAATCTCAGGAACTACTTATCCGATTTGAAAAATTCTTTTTGCATTAGATGTCCCGTTAACTGAGGAAGGCTATAGGATATATATCATCTCAGAAAATGTACGGTTTCCGTGGGATAGATTTGTTTTTGAATATAATTGAACTATTGTATTTATGCAAATGTAATTTTTAATTTACTTTATACGTACAACTTCTATTCAATAGATAAAAAATCTTGTAGTCTTCATAATAAATAATGTGTATTCACCGTACAACCTCGACGCTTACCTACAAAAGATGTGTGCGTGTGTTCCAGAGCTGACTAAGAGCAGTGAACTTAATTTTCAATTGATTTGTTCCATTCTATTAGTATTAAGACCATCAAGAATATTATAACAAAAATATATATTTTTTATTATATAATCGAAAATACGTGTCTTAAAGCTCTAGAGTAAATTTTCATAAAACATTAAATACACTTTAATTATACGGATTTGGGACGTCTAACAGAATAAAAAGAAATAAATCATTTGTTTTTATATAACTTTTAAATCTTCAGTCGTTTTGTGTTGCTTTTATTACTTTTTCTTTGGTTCTTATCAAATTATAAAAAATCTCAGCTTTACTTAGAATATAAAATTATTTGGGGATTGTGTTCTTTCTAGAATTGAATCTTATGATTAAGTTAATGTCCCTTGATAAACCAGCTATATTTTATAAAGATACACGAATTAAGAACAAAGAATTGAACAAGAAGAAGAGAGCTTTTCCTCCTAAATTCCGCAACGAAATTATATAATAAGCTATATAATAATAACGATCTAAGATATCTTATTTTAATCATGAGACATATTGTCGTCAGGTGACGCCTTTGAGCTGGAACTAAGCATGATAATTTGTCTTAAATGATTCAGAGTTTTAAAGAAAAATGCCAGCGAGACGCGATGGGTTCGCATATGTTAAAATATTACATTTACAGGATATAGCGAAGTGTTGATTCATTATTCTTTTTTATATATGCTAGAGACACGTCTTTACTTGGTTATTGTTAAGTGTTACTACCGATTATAAACGAGGGCTTCTGAAACCCATTCTTGTCCAAGACAAGTCTTCCTATGTCCCATTAACTAAAAAAACTATCATACTAAACACTAAATGTAGTGGAAGTACAAGTTAACATATAGATTAAGTAACAATAACTGTAATACAAATCATCAGACATCGGATCCGGTGTATTTGTATATTTTTGTTTCTTTTTAAGGCTCAAGCAGCTGGACCTATATGGATGACTAGCGACTCACCCTCAGTTTGCTTCGGGTTCGTCAAAGACAAACCTATCCCACGGGAAACGTACAATTTTCTGGGATAAAAAGTATGCCTATGTGCTATTCCAGACTATAATTTATCTCTATGCTAAATTTCTTCCAGATCAGTTCAGCCGTTCTGGTGTGAAAGAGTAACAAACATCCATCCATCCTCACAAACTGTCCCATTTATAATATTAGTAGGAAATTAAGTACACAGATACACTAGAAGTTACTTTGTTTACATAGGTTACTTGTGTGCACCTAGGAATGTAGTCATGTGTAAGTCGCTACGAAGTATTATTATACGATAAACAACATATTGTATGTACCAACATTCAGCAGAAATTAATTGATTTTATCGTAATAATAGTAAAGTTATTTTATGCACTCAACAGATTGATACATTGTTCCATGTCTACGTGAATTAGGAACCAACACGCTAATAAGACAGTAATACACTTTCATATGTATAATATTAATAAGGAAGAATAATTGTGTTTATAAGTTTCACCTTTCTTGCATTATAGTATATATAAATAGCTAAAAAATCTTCAAATCCGTACAGCGTGAAACAGAAAAAACATAGAGACACAATTTCGCAAATAGTATTTGAACTATAAACTAATATTTAAAAAAAAAAACAATATTTATTAAAGTTAAAGCAATATCTAAGTTAAAAAATATTTTTTCTTGTTTAAGCTATCAATATATATTATATACAAGGATCTTTATTAATTTAATAATTTATTTTCCCCTATCAATTATCATCTTGTTTTATTTCTGTATAGTATGTATTTTGTGACTACTTTAATAAAAAGTTATTGAAAATTTAATTGTATATCATCTCCACAAAAATTAAAATGAATATAAATAGATTCAAATAATAACATATGATATCTAGCGCAAATCATTTTACTAGTACATATGCGACGTAAAAAGACATATAGCATATAGTCTGTATGTTCTTTCTTGGCGCATTTCGATTTTCATCACGGTATTGCTCGGATACAGAACTCTAATAAATAATATTTCAAATAAATTCAATCCTTACGCTCATAAATAAAGGTATATAATCCCATGCATATTTAAAATAGGAAAATTTTCTTTATATCTACGTTGTACCAGTACGTTTGCTTGCATAAATCACACGCACACACGCGTACGAGGTGGCGGCCATCTTGTGTGCGCGTGGGCAGCCACGACGGCACGTGCGAGCTATTTTGGGCGGTATAACGCTCATGCCCCCCGCCCTATAGTGCGCAGGCGCATTATTTGAATCAAACTCACAAGGAGTTTAAACTTTGAAGAACCAAAGTATCACGTAAAAACGTGACATTGTATAGCTAAAAACCTTTGTAAATATTATTGTAATGCTCAAACATTACAAATGTTTTATTGTTTAAAAAAAATATCTTTTAGTAGAAAAAATCATAAGAACTGAAAATAAAACGTCGTTGAATTTATATTGATTTTTAAGGATTGCCTTTAAACAGATGATATCCTTTAAAAAATCACATAATTATTTTTAATTGAGTAACAACACGTTATGTAATTGCTCGCAGAGTGTATAACATAAAAGTGGATTTGACAGTTATAACAAAGAATTTAATGGGTCTCGACAGCTTCAAAGCTCGGTTATTTGTTTATTCTGCGCCTAACCCGTGAACGCTACGCTCACATTTCCCAATTTGATGGTGCTTTTAATGACCCGTCGCTGTGACGATGGATTAGACATGCTACGATATACTTTAATCGTTACAGGAACTTCATATGGAAAGAATATTTTGTTGCTTAGATTTTATTATATATTCTGTATTTCAACACTCTTTTAGGTTGACCAAATAATATGAGAAGGCTTATTTATTTCGATTTCGTTAATGTTTACCCGACCAGTTAATAGAAAGTCTACTTAAGTTTACATTTTGGATAACAGGGGAAATATATTTCAAACTACCATAAATATTTATAGTTTTATTGATATTTCTTTATAAATAAAGGAAAATCTCCGGAATAACTAAGCCGATTCTGAAATTCTATTCATTATTAGAAAACTTCGGAATCTTCTTGATGAGTAAAACGTTGCTCATTTACCTTACTATTATATTATCTTTTCATTACTAGCTACAAGACTAAGTTAGATATTAGGGAAACAAGAATCGTCGTTATCATAATTTTGTACTTTACCAAGATTTATTTGTATTTTCAGCACAAATGTTAACTTCTTGCGAGAATCAGATATCAAACCTTTGACCTTCGACATAGTACTACTACACTAAAGCATATTCAGTCGCATTTCCCGCCATCCCACGACGCCTGTTCGATTTGGCTGGCTTGAATAATAATAAAATACAATATATAACATATACGTATGTTTACGAATTGACACTCCATTTGGCACGGAGCGGTACGAAACGGTTGCCCAGCGTAGAATTCCTAAATACAGACGACGTACAAAACAAATAGGTAATGCCAACTTTTTGGCGGCTAAGTACTTTAAAATGTATGAAAAAAAGGCTAAAACACGGTTAATATTCTCTAAAAAAACTTTTTGCCTGAGTACCTATTAAAAAGTAATTTAGAGCAATGCTTTTTTTGATACTGAAGAAAATAAGAATGTTTGTTACATTTTACTATTAATATTTTAAACTAGCGACTAACCCTCGCTTCACTCGGGTGTGTCCCTAGGAACGTTTTATTTTTTTTGAGCGGAACCCTATTTCTTTTTCTAAAATAAGAAGAACCTAAGTTACTCCTCATAACATCAGCTTTCTGATAGTTAAAGTCAAAATCAGTGCCGCTGTTTCGGAGATTAGCCGGTACAAACAGACAGATAGACAAAAAAAAAATTGTGTTTTTCTTATAAGTATGCATTTAATAAAAAGGTATTATTTTGACGTTACACATAGACACTTCACTATTATTTATCTGTATAGATAAAAAACCAATTATTTTGGTACATTTGGAACTATTTTTTATTTTGATTTTTGGTATCTGATGTTCGGAATGCTTTAAATATAGCAAACTATGGCCACGGAAAAGTCCCTTCAAAAAATAAAACGATAGAACGATAGTTGTTTTTTTTTATTTAGAATATTAAATATTAAAGTAAATCTAAGGAAGCAAGTATTAGACGAAAAAGAATAAGTATTATTCGTTAAGATATAGTCGAGTAAAATCAAATTTCGTGAGGAAAATTCGAATAACAAGTCCGACAGTTGTTCATGTTATCGGAGCGACGCGCACTCTTGAGTCTATGCATTAGTGATAAATGCTACTACAGGAAACAAGGAGTAAAGAATTTGTGTGAATATGTTATTTATATAATAATAATATATTTAGTGTAACTATATAACAAAAATATTAACCCTTATTTGTTATTATTATATAAAAAAAACTCGATTTTATCAGTTACTTACTAAAAGGTACAATTTTACAGAACACACTTTTATTAATGTAAAATCTTTAAAATATTTAAATTTTCAAATTGAGGCCAATTTTAAATTAGCTTGTATTAAAGAAATGGAATAATTCAAGTGTCAATCAGTGACCATCAGAATCTCGTCACCAAATGTAATATTTGGGATTCGTCAAAACGATTATGACCAAACTTAATGTTTACCACTAACTTCTGGCTCTATCAACAGATCAGCTCAGTGGTAAATGGTATACACTTATTATACCCTATTCCACTCTAGACTGAAAATCCTTTTGGTGATTTTGATAAAAAAAGTTATAAACAATATTTAGATTGTTGAAGGAAATTGTAAAAAAAACATGACAGACGTCTTCTCTCACTCGTGAGTGATATAAAATTATTATATAAATCACAAATTTACTTATATTGCAGGTGAAACCGCGGGTCATAAATATATACTAATATTCATATTATAAAGAGGTAAAGTTTGTGAGTTTATGACGTTGTAAGGGCAATCTCTGGATCTAATGAACCGATTTAAATGAAATTTGGTAATAAGATAGTTTAAGACCTTGGAAAGGACATAGGATACTTTTTATCCCGGATATCATCCCTTAAGAGAGAGAAAATGGGGATGAAAGTTTGTATGGGAAATCAAGGTAGGGACGAATCCGAGCGAGGCGAGTGTGAGTCGCTAGTAATTAAATATAAAAGTAAATAATCCAAAACTGAATAGGTAGTCATTAGAAAATTGTCGTGTTGTCATAATCTCAGTATTATTCTTAAAGATATATAATACGTAGCTTTCCATGGTAATCATGTTAATAAAATTCTGTACTTCATTTCATTCATTTATTTCGTAGCACCATGGTATAGTGATTGAAACATACATAGTTACATGCAAGTAGCTTTGGCTTTATATCATATATAAGCCTAAGTAAAAGGCAATCAGTATTTAACATTTTTTCGCTTTTGCTTCATTTGACAAAATACTTTTCTATACATATAATAAAATTGTAACTAATCCGAATCTGAACATTAAATATTTTTTGGATAATCTTATTGAAATAGACATTATTATCGATACAAAGACCGAATCTATAGTTTTTAGAATTTTTGTTTGTCTGTCTGTCTGATACCGTATCACGGAAAACCACTAGAGGGATTTTGATGAAATTTGGTATGATGATAATTAGTTATCCGGGTCAACATATGGGATACTTTTTACTGCGGTAAAATATCTCATCTCTGAGAAATCTAGAAAAATACTAAACATTAAAAAGTAAGCAGGGACGAACCCGAGCGAAGCGAGGGTGAGTCCCTAGTCAAATATATTTTTGTAAACAAATTATGCCTTATTAAAAAAATGAAAATATCATTTACAGCTTACAGCATTATGAAGGGGATAAATTTGTTTATTTATACAACTTTGCCTACCTACTGTACGAGCATTGACATCATTATCTCCTACGACGACGTTAGTTTTTTTTTGATGGAAATCTGTGGGTGAAAGAGTATGTACTATGTATAGAATCAATGATATACAAAAAAACCAGCCTAGTGCGAGTCGGACTCGCGTACGAAGGGTTCCGTACCATTATCTATAAAAACGGCAAAAAAATCATGTCTGGTGTATGGGATGCCCCCCCTAAAAATTTGTTTTATTTTAATTCAATGATTTATTTTTAAAGTGAATATATTATATAATTTGTGAATATTTCAAACGTCTACCTGTTGCCGTTATCAATATCGTGCAAAAACCAGAAAAAAAAAATCACATTTGTTGTATTCTGTTTTTTAGGATTTGTTGTTATAGCGAAAACAGAAATACATCATCTGTGAAAATTTGAACTGTCTAATTATCCCAGTTCATGACATACAGCCCGGCGACAGACGGAAAGACAGACAGACAGACGGACGGATAGCGAAGTCTTAGTAATAGCGTCCCGTTTTACCCTTTGGGTATGGAACCCTAAAAAGTGTAAGTAACTTTATTTATTTGTTGCCTTTTAATATCGCTGAACATATTTTGACAAAATTTGGCATGGACATATGTAGATTGCATCATAGAGAAGGACATAGGTTACTTTTTGCCCCACCCCGCTCACTATGAGGGCTGAGCCACGAGCAAAACTTAGCATGGTATAAATTTTACACTCTATTTCAAAATCTTCCTTTAATTTAATCTGATAATTAATGGCGTACAAAAAGACTTAAATCGCAACGTGTTCAAATAATCATAATTGTGTTCGCATTGGCGTCTGTCCAAGCATACCAGTGTCGAGCTTCGTTTGTCACTTCCGAGACGAACATTAATTTTAGATCTTTTTATATTTTGTTACAGAACATCAAACTTCTTATACATTCTTACGTAAAACTACTATCTACGTTTGTATTATTCACTAGTTTTTGCCTGCGGCCTCGTTTACATGTTTCATTAATGTGCGCCTTAGGGATATCTTCTATTAAACTATTATATAAACTATATTAACTATATTATTGTTTGATTTGAGTCTCTCCCGCGAATATGATTCTTATAAAACTTTTGAAACGCTGAGAGCAAATTATCAAAATAAGTCTGCGAAAAAATCCGAAAAGATAGTTTTATTTAAAATCATATATAACGTGATAAATACCTGAATATTCAAAAATGAAATAATGAAACTACTATAATAAGCGATAAACATCTTTATCTAGCTTAGCACATACAAGCTGTATATTGAAAATTCGCATTCTATACATTATATCCTACTTGCATTACCCATTATACTTTGACCGTATCAGATAACTAACATGTTCTGCAACAATGCTTCACCTTGTGTTAGAATAATCTAAAAGCCGTGCTTTTAACATGTCAAATAATATAATATTATCCTCAAGCTTTCGTTTCAAGCTTAAAACGCATGGACATAATATCATTTTTCACCTGAAGACATGTTTAATTAAGTTTTCAGTTTCTTAACAATGGATTGAGAACAAAGTGTTGCGAGATAAAAATACTAGTTGTGGCATATTAAATGTTTATTTAAAATTACTTATATACTTAGTACTTCTTGAACAAAATTATAAGCAAGTAATCAATACTTTGCCATGTCATTTCGTAACAAAGTATTACAAGTGTCACTTAAATATGTAAATAAAGCATGTGAAAGTAAGTGGTAAAGCACTGACGTTACTTTAAAGCCATATTCTTAGTTAAGCGTATTCGCTAAGTGGTCTTGCTGAAACTCACTGGCCATTTAACGTAATTTCCCTCTCATTACAGAAATGAAACAAGCGGCCCTTAAAAACCTTTGAATTGCCGCTCCACCACATTTTGCAGGGTCCAAGCCGTAACCAATAAAGCTTTAAATTTAAAAGTCTCCCTTTGATTTTTTTAATGAAAACTTTTGCGGCCGAGAAAGCTTCTAGAAAATGTATCATGCATATTAAGTCTAAACGTCACAAACTTATAAAAGAAACCTAAAACAGGTAGGTCTACATTGCTTATCATTATACATTTTTTTCTTTTTTATTTAAATACTTGTATGTATATTTCAATAATATTTTATCTTCAAATATCATCGAATCAAGTAAAATATTTAAGTTTCGATTTCAATTGAGATGTTTACGTGGTGATATATTCAGAAGCTGTGGCCTAGTATTTTGCACGATCAGCGGTCTGTCAGTGGAAATCGTTCGCCAGCGGCTCAAGGCAGCATTCCTTCACTAGCGACAACTCAGCCATGGCGAAGTTCACCTGGCAATTTGGTATCGAAAATGGTATGTCATAAGTTTGGCAGTTTGTAATGCGTTCGTCACCGTGGCTGGCGTGCACTGTGCTGAGTGAATGGACGCCGTGTCGTCATGAGGAGCAGAGCAGACGGCGTCTCGTTCAAACTCTACTAATTTTACCATCTGGCTCGCACGCACCACTAAGTTTAGCCGCCCCAAGATAGCCCCGGTCCACGACCCATCCCGCATAAACTTTTCACAATTAGACTATTATTTTTGGTAGCAAAGTCAGTCGGTCGATTATTAATAGAGGCTTTTCCGAGTTTATATTCGTTACGTGTGTTGTGGTGTTAACTTTTAGTGAATTTATACATAGGCGCTTATAAATAGGATGTTCTGTAGTTGCGTCTGACGGACGGGGGAATACCTTCCTGAAATATCGTACTACGGCCGGTGGTTTGCGTGTTTTCGGACGTATTGGTAAACGATTATTTATACTTCGATCGTGAAGATTTTCACTGTAACTCGCAAGATGCAGCGGCGCGTCGCTAGCAACTCGAGCGCGGCGCCTTCGTAGCTTTAGAGCCGTTACTACTAGATTACACATTGTACTTTTTAAATTCTTGTTTATTTTTTTAATTATTTTTTTTAATTAATTTGTTTAATTAATTATTATAATTTACTTATACCTAAATAATAATACAATAAAATAAAATTAACCTTTTTTATTTTTACCAATTCTATATTTTAATATAAGTACATAAAGAGCAAAAAGATCATAACAAGCTTGGTTCTAAAATAATTCCAAATATAAGCATTTATTCATTATAGGAGGGGAGCCCAAGAGGAGATTTTGGAATTTACTCAAGCGAGGCAGATTAACATAGGGGGGATACCCTTGCACTCTTTTGAGCACCTACCTTCACTATATATAAGTACTCTGTATAAGAAATTGTCAGATTAAGGTGTGTTGAGCCAATTACATACTGATAAGTGTTCAATCCAAACCGAAGAAACAAAAATCATCCATAATCGTTTTTGTACTATTTTTGTTTTTACCCCACCACATCTAAATCTGACGCGCTCAAGTACTTCTGACTCATCAAAATATTTTTTAAATATTTTGATCGACTGCCCTAGACGCGGGACTTTGTTGTTAGCAGTTGGTATGCTTGTTATATAGTACACATAGCAATTGCTAACAACTTAATGTTGACCAATTGCCGGAATACCCTGACCTTTTGCATAGTTCGCAACGAAGCGTTTTCTCTTTGAAAGCAGTTCATCCGATCAAATTGAGGTGCTATGATGTTACGAACGTCCTTGAAATTTTAACTCTTTGTGATTATTTTATACTGCTGACCAATTATTGTAAGCTTCTGACCAATTTTGTGTATTTCGTAACTTTCCAGGATATTTGCTTCGTAGTGCAAAATTATTTTTTTAAGGTGTTTTAAAAAAAACAACTTTGATTTTTCTGATTAATACGTGAATAATGTTGACCAATTATCAAAATTAATTGACGCATTACCATTTCGTAAGCAATTGAAATAATTTGAGCCGCCAAAAAATTTTCAATGACCTCAGAATTTTAAACCTTCTGTAGTTAGTGTCAAAGTAGTGACCAATTACTAAAAATCACTGAACATTAATGACCATCTCGTAACCATATTGGACCACTTTTTAAGAGGTCAAATCTCATAATTTGGCCGCTAAATAGATGGTGCCCTCTTGGGCTCCCCTACTATTATAAAAAGTTATACCTTTACTCTATGTGATGCCTTAACTCATTTAAACAAAACCTTTCCACTATTCATTTATATTTATTAAATGCTATCGTTTATAATAAACGTTGTCTTTTCAATGAATTGACGAAATATTTTAAATCAAAAGTTTTGTTGAATTTTTAATATGGAATCAGAGAGAGATTATTAAAATTTCATCGTGTTTATGAAGAGTAGGCGTGCCAAAAGCCATTATGGTTACATAAAGTGCATCACAATAGTTAAAAGTCCTTATATGTATGGAGTTAAGAGTCAAAATGCAAGATAGGAGATAAGTGACTACCTCCCAACCCCACTTAAACCAGACGGTAGAGGTATTTTCGTCTGCCCTGATGTGTCAATTTAAATTAGCAATGCAACAGATCCGAATAGATACTAATTGCCGTAAGCTTTGACTAAAATTTGCGTAGGTCATGCACCTAAAATAGCGTGAATAAATAACATCAAGTGCATGAAATGTTTTTTTTTTAATATAATTTTAATTTACATAATACTACTCTCTTGTTGCTTATATACTAATGAGTTAAAGGAAATAATAATTTAAAAGAAAAAAACAAATAACATATTCTGCATGATCAATTTTTCGCAATCTCCATTGCTTGTCAAGATTTACGAATACTTATATATACGAATTAAGTGATCGCCTCCAGGTTATTTCAACTTTATAGAATAACTAGCAACTTACCTTCGCTTCGCTCAGGTGCATCACTATGCCCCCGTCCGCCCTCCCAACGTGCGTTCACTTTGTCGTGGTGGGGGGCTCAGGAGTGCCCGGCAATAAAGCCGGACACGAAATTAAAAAAACGCACTGGGAGGTGACCCCCTCGATCGGTGGTGTGCCATGTGAATTAATCGATCAGGTATCTGCCCGTGAAAATCCCCTCAAATTCGGTGCAGCCATTTTGAAGATTAGCAGATTAGATTATTATTTAAAATTATTTTTTTCTTATAAGTACAATATAAAGTATATTGTACTTATAAGAAAAAAATAATTTTATGTTGGGAGTAGTGAGTGAGAGAGTGAGAGTACAATATACTTTGATGAGATTTTCCAAAAAAAAAATTTAATTTACAGATTCGCCTCAATTAGAATTTCACAATATGTATAGAAAATGTACCTATATATGGGACATACATACATATATAAATAATAAATAATAAATATGTTGGGACATTAACACACACAGCACCATCTAGTATCCACGATAAGCTACGAGACTTGTGTTATGGATACTAGATAGTTTATACACTACACATATGTATATAATTTTAAATACATACATATTATAAACATAAACATCACATCACACAAATGAATGCCCCATGCGGGACTCAAACCCGCGACCGCTGGCACAGCAAGTAAGGTCACTACAAACTGAGCCAAACGTGTCGTCAAATGTTTATGTATTGATCTACCCCCTTTCTCATGTGCTTTAGTACCATCATGAAGATGTCTCTCAAGTTAAATATTTCCATTTCACATAATATAAATAGAAAATGTCCACAATATAAGTCGCTTAAAAACTTTTTTATTTTTATCACAAAATACGTATGTATACGAAAATATCTCATTTTCAGTTCTCAGTACTCAACTCTCATCTTTCAAAGTTTTTGATTGATTTTGAAGTACAATGTTGTAACTTATTTTAGAAATTGTACTTTAACTTATTCTTTTATATCTCTACGCTATAACGCTAATGGTAAGGTATAATACGGTATAATAAATATACACATGGATATATACCCAGATCACAAAAAATACTATACGTTATGTTTATTTCTCCCGATTAAAAAATATTGTGAAAAAGGCAATATTAACTTAATACAAACAAAATATTATAAAAAAAACGTGTGTGTGTACTTATGCACGCACGTAAGAAGTTATAGGTACTTCTTTGGCGTAACAGAATAAAAATCGCTAAAGATTTCATCCTGTATGTCACAACTCTCTGTTTGTAAAAGGAATGCAGCTAACTTCATCATGTCGCTTTTTGGCTGTCGTGCGCGCGCGCGCGTCGTGAAAATTTTACTCTCATATTTTTGTTCAAACGTACCAAAAGAAGTTTAACTTTAAAAAATATACAAAACTCCCTATAAATACAAGAGAAGTTGTAAAGATTTCTTACTTTGATTAATAACCGCACTATCACGTTAAGATATAAGATGTCACATCCGTATGTTTTTTAAATGCAACAAAATCTTTATTCCTATAACGGTGTAACAGATGAAAAGGAAAAAAGGGACAAATTGTGACAGGAAGCTGGCCCAGCCGGTGGGTTTAAACCGCGGTCATTGACCCGCCGGCGCCCGGTAGATCCGCCCTTACAGCAGCTGCCAAATGAATTTCAGAACCAATACATTACTTTTTAACCAACTTTATACATATAAAACTTCTTCAAATGACTACAAGTATTAATATCACTATAAGTGAATATTGAACCTAATGAATAAATCATTTAGTAGGAGATCCCGATCTATGTCGTGGACACACTCTTTTTTCAGACAAAATATTTTTTTAAACAATAAAACAGTACCTGGGCGACCGAGCTTCACTCGCAGTTCTTTTTTGTTACATCGTATTTTTTAGATTAAAAAAAACTAAAAATTTCAATAAATACATATAAAATTTGAATAAAGAAATTATCGACCATATTCTGCGTGAAATAATGCAAAGGAAACCGCATGAAAATTCGAAAACACGCATTTTTCATATATAAGACTAATCTAGACCGATCTTTCGCCCCCGAAAACTCCCACATACCAAATTTCAGCGAAATTGTTAGAGCCGTTGCCGAGATCGCCAGGATAAATATATAGATATATAAATAAATATACAAGAATTGCTTGTTTAAATATATTAGACACATAGATCGGGATCTTAGACTAAAAAGTCAGGTATACGATATCGATTTCATACATCTGATAAAAATATGTAGATAATGATTAATTTTTTAAGATCAATCGAGTGTCAGTCTATTTGTCAATCTGAATGAAAAAAAAAAGACTGAGTTCATTATACCATAGTAGTTAAATAATAGCAACCTCTTTTTCGGTTAATAACAAAAATATTATAAATATTGTTATTTATTTTACTATTTGAGAGTAAAAATTAATATGAAGGAGGCAATTAAATTCCTGATCCGACGCTGATACTGACTCATGTCATTAATTCTGGATCCTTTGCGTTAGGTATTTGCTTTAATTAACATAATTAAATTTTGATAAAGCTCCGCCGTGTTGGCTTTATTTGTAAAAAATATACGTTCACTCGATTTTCGATTGAGAGAAAATTAAAAATATTTTCAAATAATAAGAAATTCTTAGAAATAATTCATATTACATTTTTTATGATAGGTACATATATAGATACATACTACATATTATGTACATACTACATATTATGTAGTATGTATGTGTATTGTAAGTAGAACAACTATAAAGACTTATAAAAAACTAGATTTAGTGCCAAATGTCTGTGCATAACACTGTCGTTTTTACAGTTTATCATTGAATGCGCGTGTCGTTATAATATTTTTTGAATTCAGTCAAGTTATGATTTTTATAAAAAGTTTGACTAAGCCTACATCATGTCAAAAAGACATACAGAATCTATACTAATATTATAAATGTGAAAGTTTGTGAGTTTGAATGTATGGATGTTTGTAACACTTTCACGCCAGAACGGCTGAACGGATCTTGATTAAATTTGGCACAGAGATAGATTATAGTCAGGAATAACACATAGGCTACTTTTATCCCGGAAAAATGTACGGCTCCCGTGGGATAGGTTTGTTTTTGTTTTCCTAAAGGCAAACCCGAGCGAAGCGAGGGTGAGTCGCTAGTAGATAATATTTATTACATTTGAAATATCTCCAGGTGACGATAATGAACACACATGAAATTAATTTTCACGCTGAGTGCATTATTTGATCATTCCTCCCCTAATACGGCGCTTGTGCATGTACAGGGGTGCTTTAAATCATTAGGGGACTTCATATACACAGTGTTCATTGAGGCTAAGATAAACATAAGTAAAACTTTTTATTAATAATTATATTTCATTACATGAATTTCAAAACTATAATGGGGACTTGATATAAAGTTTGTCTAATATATTCTAACCATATTTTGTTCATATAATATGTAAATATAATTACCTGTTAGTGGTAGGCCAAAACGCTTTTACAACAACGCCGCCATTATTGTTAATTTAAATAGAAGCTTAATAATAATTTATTCTCAAACCAACAGAAGTACGAATAATTACTATGTGAATTTACTGCCAGTGTTCAAGGAAATCAACAGCTAATGTATGTAATATAAAATTCTCTTCAGTTAACTTTAAATGTAGGTCACTTTGAAATCGTTAGGTTCCTTGCGTAAACAGTAATTTTGTGCGGTGATCAATTTTTATGTTAATAACTATTAATAATGTTTATAACTATAAAATAATATTATTCACTGTTTTTTTTTTATTTGTGTATCTTATTATCTTTTGTATAATAACTTGCTATAGCTATTTGTACATTTTTATATTTAAAATTTCAATGTGCGATTGTTTGTAATTCTTCTCTTCTTTGACCTTGGCTTAATCAGAATTTTTGCGAGATTTTTTATACTTAACTTAGTACTTATGATGTAACCTTGATGATTCTTATTATAACCCAGTAAGTGACCTGCTGTCGAAATCCAGACTTTTTTTAATTTTCAGACAAATTATTTTTCACACTTTACACTTTAAAAACACAATATAAAAAAAATTACGCTTAGTTGAACACTAGTGTAATATAAATCATTTAGATTCATCATAAATACATATTTCTGAACAAATACTTTAAAATTTACTTAGCATGAATCTTCAGTACACTTTAACCTCTTGCGTCTCATCACCCTCCGAGTCCTCTTCCGTTGCTTTCAGCCGCATCCGGCGCGACACCTGTGCTTGCGCAGTCAAACGCGAGTTATAGCTTTTTAATTTTCTCCTACGGTTCAATTATCCCTTGTAATGAGCTTTTTCTTTCACTGCTGATGTGCGTGATGTATGGTAGTATAATTACTAATGTGTTTATGGCGCTGTAATAAAATGTTTATAGTTTGTTATAGTTGATTATTATAGTTAATTTTTATTCGAGATCTGGCATGGTAAAGCAAGACGAGCTTATTGATATTCGAATTAGTTTATTTTTATTTTTAATATAATCTTAGTTCTTAGTAGCGGCTATGCCCACGCCGAAGATTAGAAAAATCTATTTAACTTAGATCAGTAAATTTCTATTATTGAAACAATTTTCATAAACATTACGTCAGTAAATTATAAAAAAAATAAAAAAATATCCCATACATACAGACAATCAAGCAAATACCTGTTTAGTTATTATAAAATTTGAAAAATAATTGTTCACAAAACATTATACATAATAGCATGTGTAATTAAAAAAAAAACAGAAATGCTAAACAGAATATTACGTGAATCGACAAGATGTAAGCGGTTAAGCTGACAAAGTTACCGAATCTCAAACAGTCTAAACGACAATGTAGCTCGGAAGCCAACTCTATTGCATAAATTATTCAGTGCCAGATAAGTGGCAGAGCCATACTCCACCATATATAATTCAGCCCGCGACTTGACACGTCGGCGCCTCACCCCCTCTGGGGGGACGTCAGTTCCGTTCCCAATTATGCAAGCTCAAATGTCACAGCCACTTAGCAAATGACCCTTAGACCTATTGGCCTTTTATTTTAGTGTTTTGTGGATTCGGGTTAGGACTGCAATGGTTGACAGGCAAGGTCGATGGTATATGTAATATGTCGTTTCGTTTTTTTTTTCTACTCATTTATTAATTATATATAATTGTTTTATTCGATTGATTGCGAGATATGAAATATTTACGAAGACAATTGTTTTCGTAAGTTATTGTATGTATATTATAAAAATGTTACTATATTCAGTTTTATATTTGTACTTATTAGCTTTTTATGCGATGTACCTGATAAATCGCTTGGAAAGCAGTGAGTCTGAAGCGTCAATCTTTCATCAAACAAATTCATTAGTCAATGTATACTATTCTATTATAACAATTACCTTAAAAATAATCAAATTATAACATAAAGAATCTATTAATTTATCAATTAATTTTATAAAAATATCAAAACTGCATAATATGTGAACAAAGACTTACTTTAAATACAAATGCATTTTGAACTTAATTTAAGTTTTTTAAACGGTCACTGAAATGATTGGAATTGCAGAGTGGTATATTTCTGGACAGTGCAACACAGAAAACCGCTTAACCTGGTAGTTTATTAATGAAAATTGAGCGACATCCGATGTAACAGCCTCTGATATAGGCTTTAAATAACTTTACCTGCAACGGTGAGAAAATGTAGGACAAGATATTTTGGTATTTGTCTATTGCGCATTCAGCTGTGCCTCTCTGATTATTATACCTAAGAAGACCTACCTGTTTTGACTTTTTTTAATTAATTTTACAACACAATTCTTTTCTGTTGTTCTTATACTGTATTACTTCTTCAAAAAGACGTATTATGTATATTTAATGTAAATTATTAATAAATATTTAAATCATTAATTAATTTCATAATCTATCGCTAGTTAATTTAGTAAATAATAATACAGATATGAACATGACTGTTTCAAAAGGCAAGCATGATTGCAGCGCTCTGTTTTCTCTGACGACCCCACAAGTAATATAGCGTGAAATTATGAATGTACTTACTATGTACCTATACATGTAAATGTAAAATAATGTTGTAACAAGAATGTGAAAAACATACATATGTAGTTGTAAACAAACTCTTTAAGCGCTTCAAATGAAATCTAGTATATAATAGGTCTCAATGGTAAAAGGGCTATCAAATGTAATTTTCCCCACATCGTGATTACAATGAATAATGGAAAATCGCAAACAGTAGGGTCCAGTTATATTGCTTACTAAACGGTTCTTTTAGTGTTTAAGTATAAAGAAAAACATATTAATTCATTATATTACTATTAAAAATATTATTATTGCCTTTTGAAGGATTTTTCTTGGGCAGTAGTTGCTCAGTGGTAGCGCGCTCGGATACTGAATGATGCGGGTTCAAATCCTAGGTGTCGCACCTTTGATATTTTTAACACGTTTACTCAATTTTACGGTGAAAGAAATCATCGTGAGGCAACCTGCATATCTGAGAAAACCAAGCAAGTTTTCGAAAGACATTTTAAGTCCACCAAACCGCTAATAGTCCTGGCTAACCAGCATGGTGGACTATGACCGATCCCCTATGTATTAAGCGGATGTCCAAGGCCAACAGCGGGACGTTAAAAAAAAGGATGAATCTATATACTAATATTATAAAGCTGAAGAGTTTGTTTGTTTGTTTGATTGAACGCGCTAATCTCAGGAACTACTAATAAGATTTGAAAAAAAATTTTTGTATAAGATAGCCCGTTAACTCAGGAAGGCTATAGGCTATATATCATCCCGGAAAAATATACAGTTCCCGTGAGATAGATTTGTTTTTGTCTAGAGACGAACCCGAAGCGAAGCTCGTCGCGTCGCCTTCCTTCCTCGAGTCGCTAGTGTTAAATATTTTCATTGCAATTTCACTTACGTTAATAGTTAAAAACAATTTATTTCATTCATTTACTTACTGGTTAAGTCGTGGCTATATAAATAATTTTTAAAATTATAGCGAACGCAATGTAATTTGACACCTAGTAAATTTAGACCTACTATGAGAAATTAACACGCAATGCTGATTTGTTTTATTTAAAATACTTATTTTAAGAATTTATCGCTTATGATAAAAAATAGTTAAATATTATTAAAACGTTAGCGATGTAAAATATATTTTGTGAATAAAACGACAAAACTGAGTTGCTATTAGAAGCCTTGAATTTTACTGAACTATTATTATTTTAAGTTCTATTTACTTTTGTATTTTAAACCTTTATATAATCTATACTGATATTATAAATGCGAAAGTAACTCTGTCTGTCTGTCTGTCTGTTACCTGTTCACTTAATCCGCTGGAAAGGACATAAGATAGTTTTTATTCTGGAAATCATCCCTTAAGAGAGTGAAACGGGCGATGACTGAAATAATTCACCTAATAATATGGCTCTTTTATTGTAGAAGTTCTTAAATAATATGTTTTGACTTCGTAGCAGTCTAGTCGAGAGATCAATGAACAGCATCAAATTCATTGAGTCTGATATGTGATTAAAGTCAGATTTAAACTTTAACTTAACAAACACTTAGTTGTATAACAAGATGTTAAATTAACTTTTTCTATATACAAGGAAAATTTATTTTATGTTCACGTGTGCTGTACGAAAGACATGTGACCACCTACGCTTCACGTGAAGTACGCACCAATGTTGCAGATGATAGGTAAGTTCCTTTTAGATAGATAAGGGTAAATAGATTAAGCTACTGTTTTATGGCACATAGAAATATTTTATATTAATATACTATACATATATATATATACATGGTATAATTTTGATGTATTACTTAGAAATCTCCTCTCGTTTGTTGTAATTAAGTTTATTTTGTCTATTAATACACTACTAGAATCACTTAAAATACAATCTAGAATCAGATTTGAAGAAATATTTTTATTTTTATAGCATACTAGCGACTCACCCTCGCTCCGCTCGGGTTTGTCCCTGCTTACAAAACGTAAGTAACGTTTAGTATAGATTTCTCAGAGATGAAGTAACTTCTCAGAGATGAGATATTTTCTCGTAGTAAGAAATATCATCGTGTACACGTACCTATTATGTGTGTACATTTTTTTTATTGTATGTTTTGTCGAAATTATCATGGCAAAGTGGAAGTCAATAATAGTTCAAAAATATTATGTTTTAATTTTAAATATTAGTAGGAAATAATAACAAATAAAAATAATAACACAATCGTTATAAAATTGTGAGCTTATAACAAGGGCCAATCTGAATGCTTTATGGTCATTACAGGTGGCTAGGTAAGTGAAGGTTGTTAAGCATGATTAGGTGTTGTAAAAGAGGCTTGAAATCATTTTCTGTTATTTACTTACGTACTTACGGCTTTAGTGACTGTTTTATGAATTTCATTATATTTTTTCAATATAATACAGTTATTAAGTATTAAAAATGTATTTAATTTAATTTATATTTTTACAGTATTGTAGAATTTTATACCTGAAATTAGTAAATCAACATCAATCATAATTATAGGAATATAGAAGGAATAACTTAGGCGTAGTTTACCAGGTTTAGATGAACTAGAAAGGCCTAGTGTTAAAAATTCTACTATAATCATTATTGAAAATTTGAGAAAAGCATATATTAAACATATATTACGTTTTAACGTCTAAACGTTACTAATATAGATTTCTTTCTCAGAAATCGCATCAATTTGGAATCACAGAGATCCCGCAGTAAAAAGTATATTATATGTTGACCTGGATAAACAGCTATCATCCTATCGAATTTCATCAAAATCGGTCCAGTGGTTTTCACGTGATGCGATCGCAGACAGACAGACAGGCAAAAATTCTAAAAGCATAGGTTCGTCCTTATTTCAATCGATTCCTGTATCGATAACAGTCCTTATTTCAATAAGGATTTCCAAAAAATATTTGATGTACAGAATTTTATATGTATAGAAGATAATTTACCTATATATATATAATCTAACTGATACCGAATTTTTTTATGGATAACACTGGCTAAATTTCTTGATGCGAATGAGCCCCCCACCACGCAAGCACCAAGCAAGAGTAAGACAAATAAATTATATACATTAAAAATAAAAGAATAAAGATATTCATAGTCAAACCATATTCAACCATTATGGAAATCAAACTCGACACTAATGTAGGTGACATTAGTGTTAGTTATATCTCAAGCACAATCCGCCTAAATTCAAACATCAAAATTCATATTGGATTGAAATTCTAAAATACCTGCATTCACACAGAGTGCTTTACAAACCTAACAGTTTATCGCATAACTGTTTCTATAATCCCTCAGTTCATTGATTCAAAATTGTTCCCGATATAGGGGCAATTACTCAGCCGTATCACGGGAGCTAAGACGTATTAAACCCAGAAGTATACTAACAGACATACCGTTCATTTCTCTAAAAGCATCGAACAGTCGCTATATAATTCAGCGTTTTGCTGTTAGAGGCATTTTTCAAAAACTGACGGTTTGACGGTTCGACAATGTTCGAAAAACTAAGAAATGTTCTGTCTGGGTTCTAGATTGGGATAAATCTACACATATTTTGTTGATGATGTTATAGTTGTAGGTAAAGATAAAGAAAATTATTTGATTATGTGGAAATGTTTTTGACATAAATGCTTGCTAAATAAAGTATTATGCTAATTTATACATATGTATAATAAAATTCTAAGTAAGTCGAATCTGTACATTAAATATTTTTTGGAAAATCTTATTGTTGTCGCCATAGTGTTTTCCATGTGGCAACTCTAATGTGAGGCGACCTCTGCAACTTTTACATAAAGGAATGGCGGTAAATACAGTACAGTCTTCTCGACACTTCTTCAGGCTTGAGCACGAAAAATATACCTACTTCCCTTTGCAATAGCTGCTGGCCCGCTGAAGACACTAAATCGTAGTGGTAAGGCTATAGGTTTGAAGTGTTTTATATAAAATCATATTAATTGTATCGAGTTAGAAATATATACATATATAAATGTAATAAAGTGATTGTTCAAATACCAATTGATGTAAATCCATAGAATTGTAATTAAATGCATTGTGACATAGTTTATAGATGTATTTGACTCATACTGTTTCTTTTGTTACTAAATCTAAAAGAGCATACCAGTTTTAGTTACTATTTGTTAAAAAAGAATATGCTTGATCTTGCTAAGTTTGGAAATGTAATAGGAAGGTTATTGTGATTAAAATAGATTATTTAATACTGTTTGTCGGTACGTCTGGGAACGCATCACGAGACAACTATTGAACAGATTTTGATGAAATTTGGTATGATGATAGCTGGTTATCCAGGTAATATATAGGATACTTTTTAAAGCGGAAAAATATCTCATTTCATAAAAATCTATTACTAAACGTTAAAACGTAACTACGGGACAAACCCAAGCGGAACGAGGGTAAGTTACTAGTATTTTAATAATAATTATAAATGTAACAGAACGACGATAGAAATATGCATAAACGAAAGACATCACTCTCTTTGCATTGAGTCGGTTCAAAAGTACATATTGCTTTAAATCAATTTTTCACATCAATAATATAGATTGAAGTTCTATGTATACATTGGCGTATTTTTTATTGGTTCAGAGTAAAAGGCGTTTAAGTTAATTTTACTGTTAGTAGCTTATATTCCAGTTGAAGTATTTTCGATATAGGATATTTACAGAATCGGTCAAGGATGAAGTCCTTCTATATTCGTGTACTGAACTATAATTGGTGTATCGATTTTGACTCTTGAAATAAATTTTATATGGAAAAGTTCAAGGACAATAGGTTACTATAGTCAATAAGTAAAATGTTTGTTATGCACTCAATTTAACTATTACACAAATAATAATAAAAATTATATAAAAAAGTAGGATTTATATGTATTGCATGTAAAGTAATTATTTGATTCTATAAGTTGTTAACAACAGGCAGTGGTAGCCCAGTGGTAACGCGCTCGTTTGGGAAACCGAGTGAAGCGGGTTTAAATCTTGGGTCTCGCACCTCTGATATTTTAATGTGCGAATCATTTCTAACATGATTACCACTTGCCTTACGGTGAAGGAAAACATCGTGAGAAAACCTGCATGTCTAAGAGAACCTAGCAAGTTTTCGAAAGACATGTGAAGTCCGCCAATCCGCACTTGGCCAGCTTGGTGGACTATGGCCTGATCCCCCTCGTATTGAAGGGAGGCCTGTGCCCAGCAGTGGGACGTTAAAAAGGGCTGAATAAATACATACAAACATAAGTTGTTAGTTGTTATTTCTGATATAAAATACTTATTTGAGTTTACTTAAGTTGCCATCTTGAGTGGAAAAATTGCGGGAAAATTGCGTTGTATTATTTTATGAATTAATATACGTCATTCCTTTTCATAATCTTGCTTGAGGCATTATTCTGATTGTATAAAAATAATAAAAACTTAGTTCATTTCCACCGACTTTTACTTGGACTACCTTTTTTTTTATGAGATTCAGTGACAAACGAGCAGACAGACCACCTGATGGAAAGCAGTACCTGTCGCCCATAACACCTACGGTTCATGCACTTAGGTTTTAAGTAACAAAAATGCAGAACCACAGGTGCGTTGTCACTGTGAGGACTAAGATGATATGCCTCTCGCCTGTAATTGCGCTGGCTACCTTATCCTTCAAACCGGAACACAACAATGCAATCATTGTTGCTTGGCGGCAGAAATAAATAAGGGGGTGGTACCCATCCAGTCGGACTCCTCTGGCTTGACAGAGTCCTACCACCGGTTAAACGGTTAACCTGAGACCTACTTCTGAAATATTCCCATAATATAACATAGTATTTGGAAATTTATTGATTTATAACATGTTTGCTATAATAATTTACTACAAATAGATATTTTAAATAAAGGTCCCTCTTAATTGACTTATTACCGCAAAAACCAAGCACTTAATGTAAACGGGTGAAATTTGTTAGCCTATTTTAATAAAGGTATTAGTAGCCTGCCTCTATGAAACTATTACTTTTAATTCAATCTCTTCAAGTGTATATAGAGATGGCAATATTAGATACATGAAAAATATTTTCGGGGATTAAACTAAAATAATGTACTGTTTGTAAATATTTTTACGTCAAGGTTTGTAATATTATGACATACTACCCACTCACCCTCGCTTCGTTCGGGTTCGTTCTTACTTACGAGTACGTTTTAACCTTTAGTATAGATTTCTCAGAGATGAGATATTTCCCCGCAGTAAAAAGTATCCTAATATGTTGACCCGGATAATCAGCTATCACCATACCAAATTTAACCAAAATCCCTCCAGTGGTTTTTCTGTGATGCGGTAACAAACAGACAGACAAAAATTTTAAAAACTATAGGTTCGGCCATTGCATCGATAATAATGCCTATTTCAATAAGATTTTCTAAAAAATGTTTAATGTACAGATTCGGTTAAGTTACAATTTTATTATATGTATAGATTATATAAATTAAATATTTAATTAGCTTTTCTTCTTTGGGCGAATACTAATCGGCGTTAAATCATCAGCTGATAGTAAAAATTAAAAAATAAAATGTATAAAAAAATCTAACTTTTTAGGATCCACTTTCAATTATGTATCATATCATCACGTATGGATGATATGATACATAATTAAAGCTACTATTTAGTATTTAGATATATCTAACTTTTATTAGTGTGCAAATATTTTATTTTTGCCTAGCGACTTACTCTCGCTTCGATCGGGTGCGTCCACTCTAGATACGTTTGAATTTCTGTGAGCGGAACCCTAATTCTTTTTCTAAAATAAAAGTAGCCTAAGTTACTCCACATAATATCAGCTGTGAAAGCCCTGTCGAAATCAGTCATGGGTGTTTATATTTATAAAATGTATGTATTTCAAGTTATACATGCGTAGTGTATCAACTATCTGGTATCCACACAGGCCTCGTAGCTTACCATGGAACTAGATGGTGCTGTGTGTTAATGTCCCAACATATTTATTTATTTTTATTTATCTGTATAGATAACAGAACTAGCCAGTGTCATTGAAAGTGCATATATTATCTCTCTAAGGACCTGAATTCTCATCTACATGTAAATATTTGTTTCTATTCCGATCATATTGGCCTTCACTAACGTTATTACAAAACTTACTATTTGATTATTTATTATTTGTTTGAGGAATTGTTTTACAATAGACTTACTATAAAATGTAGTAGGTACACAATAATGTACTAAATAAAGTTTAATAATTTGTTTTTTTTTTTTGAAAATACAATATTATATAAAAGCGCCCAGCAAATAATATGTACATACATACATACATACATACATACATACATACATACATATATACATACATACCATTTAATAATGTTTGTACGTCCTTTTAGTTTATTCACTCATACAGTACTAACTCTATAAATTTTCTACTTATCGTATTATAAATTAAGATACGTATAACACTAATATATTTATTATCTATATTTATTAAACTAGTTTGGGGCCGCGGATTCGTTTGTATAGAACGTACAGTATTAAAGAGGTGGCCTATGCAATAATCTAGGCTATAAACTCTCCATTCCCAATTTCACATAAGTACTTCGGACATGAAATTTAAGAGGTATCAAATACAGGTTTATACATACTTGCTTTTCCAGCCTAGGGACGTGACACCATAAACTTTAAACCTTCGGGCTATTACTGACAATTTCTTAAAAGAAAATCCCAATGACTGGGTTTGTAACTGTATTGTATATTAATATTTTTTGTGAATTATGTTATCTCTATTATATTAAGAAAAATTTCACTTCAACAGGAAAATAAATGGAATATTTTTATAAAGTTATTTTGATTTTTTTCGTAGTTAAATTACCTTATAAATACGCGAGTTTATGATTGTATAAATGAGTGTGTTTGTTGCCGATTCACGTTATGAGGTAAATCTAAGGTTAAATTCAGAACAAAGATACAATATGATTGGAACCCAGTACATGAACCTAGAGCCTCCGGATATGCAGCCATACATGTACATGCCACTGAACCAATGAAGAAATGATCATTCGAAGTATACGTATTTCACCTACCCTCACTAAAACTTACGATCTGTTAATGAGGTTTGAATGAACTTTTATGATTTATCACCGAGGCATTTATGGGTATTTAAACGTTAAACGTTAATATTTGGAGTCTTAAAAGTTATCGCCTAAACAATACTTTGATTAGGTACTAGTAGTACTAGCTAGGATATCCATATCCATACTAATATTATAAATGTAAAAGTGTATTTGTTTGTTTGTTTGTCCTTCTTTCACGTTGAAATAGATTGACCGATTGGTGTGATTTTTTGTATGAAGATAGTTGGAGGGCTACAGAGTGACATAGGTTACTTTTTACCGCGGAAGATTATCTCATTACCACGGGAAAACATGTTATAATACAACCCAAAAAATATTTTTGTTCAGAAACTTAGTATTAATGCTCTTCAATATAATTAAATAAATACGTGTTTTAGCATTTTTTAAAATTCGTCCCATAAGAGGATAAAATAGGTGATGAGTTTTAGCACAAGCGAAATCGCGGGTTCTGCTAGTTAAAATATAAATTGTTAATAGACTTTTGATCGAATTCAAAATGTTTAAGGTACACATAATACTTCTTAGACTTAAGCGAATATAAATATTTCTTTTCGAATTTTTTCGCGAATATTTAGATTTTTTGTTCCTTATATTTCGAATGGTTGTATTTTCTTATTTTTTTTAATTAATTGGTTATACCTAGAAAGTAGTTTTATATTAACTACAAACAGAAATTTCTTGTCTAAGGAAAAAATAATTGAGGTGATTTTAAGGTCGTTGTACCTTGTTTTATAATCTTGTATATATAAATAGGCAAAGACAAAACATTTCAGTACTTTTTCTCCTCTGCTTTTCAACCGATTTTCTTATTTCCTTTGTGTCTAGTAGCTATTAACGAGGTTTGATATTATCAATAAAATTTTATGGAAACAGTTTTTTTTTTAAAGATTGGTAAATAATGATTATGGTAGAATTTCCAATACTAATTTACTTAGTGTAGTTTAACAATTTAAGATCCAATAGAACCAAATTTCCATTTATGGATTTCCGATAGATTTCATTTTCTCGATTCGTTCAGTAATTTATTAAATCAAAACATTGTCAGAGAATTTGCAGCCTAATTGCGTTACATTCGGACACAAAAGGAGGAGCACGCCAATACGTACAGGGCTTAAATCCAGGGCAGAACTCAGTTGCTCTTCAGGAAAATTGGGAATCTACTGGACTCACTGCAAAAAATGCCGTTACTTTGTATGACGACTGATGCCATGTTAATCCGGCACTCATATGAAAAATATTACATAATTGAATTTCCCTCAAGGGAGGACTGAATTAAAGGTCAGGTAACCCATAAAAACGGATCTCTCAACTGGTATACAGACTGTTCGAAAATAGGAGTAAAGGCTGTGGGATATATGGCGAGCGACCGAGGTTCAACAAAAGCATAAACCTTGGAAAACTCTTCTCTATTTTTCAAGCAGAAGTTTATGCCATACTAGAATGTGCAGAAGCTAATCTACGTGAGCAGTACACAGATCAAACTATCTATATAAATTCTGACAGCCAAGCTGCACTATTAGTGTTAGATTGAGTCTAACGCTTGAAGTGCAGCTTGGCATCAGACACTCTCAAGCTTAGAGAAGTGCATGGACCGATTAAACTTCCTAGGAAAGAGGAATAAAGTAGTATTAAGATGGGTATAGGGTCATGCAGGGGTAATTGGTAACAAATGTGCCGATGGTGCGTTAAAGAGGGAGCTCTTGGTATGCATCAGGGTTTTGAGCCTTTCTGTGGAATAACCAAGAGCTTAGCTCACAGAACCATGATGAAAGCGTGTCCTAAGACTGCAAATAAAGTGAAGACTGATTCAAATGGAATGATTCACTCTAAGACACTAATTAAAGCCTACGACAAAAGGTTTAAAAACCTTATGCTGGCGCTAAAAAGGAAAACTTACGCATACTGGTAAAAACCTTTACTGAACGTTGCTGCTTAAACAAGCACATATTTAATCTGGGCCTGAGTAAAACATAAATCTCCAGAATATGTATGGAGGCAGATGAAATACCACTTCATTTTCTAAGGGAATGTGGACCACTCATGCACGCAAATAATGGTGTGTAACCCTAAGAAAATCCTGCAGTTTATAACATCTGCAGGGTTTAGTGGTTCTCTCTGGTACAAAATGCGGCGATCACAATAGACCAGGATTGATAAAAAAATACATTACACACGATTTGCGTTTATAATTTTAGCAAGTATATTATAAAACAATAATATTATAAATAAAATTAATATATACATAAAGCCATGTTGTTTGTTGAACCAAAAGAAAGATGAAAGATTTAAAATATAAGAAAGCAAATAAATTTTACTTTACAAGTATTTTTACAAAGTACAGCTTTGATAACCAAAAAAATATTATATTCTCCCTTTTTGATGTAGGCGTGTTACTCGATATTGTTGTCAATTGGGAACTAATTGGGTATGATTTTTTGTGAATATGTAATAGGTCATCGGTCTTCTCATATAAACTCATAAAGAAAAAATGGAAACTTTGTAAGAGATTGTGAATTCACTCATAATACAATAAGTTGTATTAGCTAAGGCTAACATTTTAGAAGTTAAAAAATGTAAGATTTATCGTCTTATTACAGGGATGTATTTGTCTTTATGTAACAATCTCTGAAAATACCTATTTAACTGAGTCTTAAAATTATTTTTCTAACATACAGCTTACCTTAAGTAACATAAGCTTTTTTATGACTACACTAATGTTAGCTACACTAATTATGTAATTAAATCTCTTTAGTCGATTTTTACCCTCTGGCCAACATAAATTGTAAATAGGATTGCTTACACTGCCGCAGTCGAATAATAAATAAATAAATAAATAAATATGTTGGGACATTAACACACAACACCATCTAATTCCACGGTAAGCTACGAGGCTTGTGTTATGGATACCATATAGTGGATACACTACATATATTATATGACTTAAACAGATACATATTATAAATATTAACACCCATGACTGGAGTACAAACATTCGTGCTCATCACACAAATTAATGCCCCCAGCTCTCAGACTCGAACCCGCGACCGCTGGCACTGCAAAAAGGATCACTACAAACTGAGCCAAACGTGTAGTCGATAGATCGAATAAATTTTCATAGAATTAAAAGGCAACAATTGAAGATTTACTACTATTATAAATGTGAAAGTATTTACGTGTGTGCGTGTGTATATGTTTGTCAATCTTTCACACTGAAATGGCTTAATGAACTAAATGGATTTAGATGAATTTTAAATTTCGATTTAGACACAGATACAATATGACCTAAAATAATACTAGGCTTCTGTTAGTAACGAGAACTGCTAAAAGGTGGCACTGCTTGTATATCGGAATACTATTATAAATGTATGTGTGTATCTATGTTTATTTCTACTTCACACTAAAACATTTAGAAGGATCTGGATGTTAGGCGAGAGTAAGTCGCTAGTACCTACTATAATAATCGCCTTCGTGATTTGGTTAAGAATGAACATTAAGTACCTATATAGCATATGCATTCGTCACTCAGTGTAACCTGAACGAGCAGGATGTGCCACATGGCCCGCAAGAGGCGGCTGCGGCACGGGCGTCTATCGGTAGGTAACACGTAAGATTTGTGTGGAGGTTACTTTAATTAATTGGATATTTTTCATATTTTGATATCATTATTGAAGCATTATTTAAGATAAGTATAAAATAATTTTAAATTCTTGTAATTTCATTTCACTTCACACGAAAAGGGTAGTATATTAAAAAAATACAATTAAAGGGATATACAAAGGTGGACTTATCACTAAAAGCAATCTCTTACAGGCAACCAATTTTAAAGGATACAAAAAAATAAGTGGTATGGTGCATAAAGTGCAAGTCATTAAATCTTTATATAAATAAACATACATAAAAAGTTACGTATATAAATACTAAATTTATCATTTATATATATAAACACGTATACATAACAATAAATAATGTCTATAATATGTATGTATGTAGACAAATAACAGTACGGCACTAACGACAGAATAAATAGAATATAAATATAGATAGTGTCTTTTGAGACTTTTTTTTTTAAATAACATATGAAGCTTATTAATTTACTCAATATGGATTATTACAAATATTATATATTTTTTATATATAATAAACTAATTAAATGAGTGTAATTAGTATTAAAATATAAAGTAGATCCATATCAAGATATCTTAACAAAAGAGTAACGTTAAAAATCGTGAGCCGCACGTGTGCACGGCAATTTCAGCCAAATGCACCGTACATATACTTACCTACTTATGCTTAATGTATTTCATATTTAATATACTTAAGATGAGCTAATCTTTTCATATATAAGCATCTCGTTATGAAGTATCAATATTTAAAATCTCATGACTTAACTTATATTAACTTTTTAGCTGGTTCGATTACCGGCTCAGGTATTTTTTTAAAATATTTAAATGCAGTTGTTGATATATTTAAAAATAAAAGAATGATTACTTTAAGCGAAACTTGATATCTTCAATGCTTAGGGTACTTTCCTTCAATATCACTTTCATTTGTTCCACCGACTATACCTTTTTAATAATTGACTATAATATAGTATAAAGTAAAGCTAATGTGATATTTATTAGAACTAGCATATGTAATATTTATTAGAAAGCATATGTAATATTTATTAGAACTAGTATTCCCTAGGTAATCTGTTGAAGTGGACTATAGTAATAATGTCTCACAAACACTACTATAATATACACTATGGTAAAGTTACTCTATGTCACATGCGATTTGTTAGCTATCACTGTGACAAAAAATCACTTGGATCTATTGATCTTTTATTGCTTAAAATAAAAACCAACCTATATTTCAACAAACCAACAAACAAAGTTTGACTTAGTATTTGTAATATGTATCTATTATCTAGCGAGAATAGAAAAATGAGTTTTTCTTTTACCTCTTAGTCTTATCTAATGTATGGGTAATACAGATTCGTGACAGCTCCACGATCCAAGTACATGACGATGTTTATTATTTTTATATGTAGAAAAATAAAAAAAAAACGTCAGCAGTTATTTAGATAAATCTTAGAAAATCGAATACTATCAACTGTAATTGTCATTGTTTTAAAGTTATCGATAATTTGAGTAGCTGAGTTGTGAGTTTAGAACATCTTTATTTTATAAGAATTCATTTTCTTACTCACAGAAAATTAAGTAGTGAAAATTAAATTCATAAATCTTAAAGCACAACTCAAGTTTGTTTAATCGTGAGTTTATGATTAAATGCAGCTGCAGCCCTATGGCATATTAAATGTGCAATTTTGCAGTTTTTACGGCTTCCCTTATACTGTTTTACGGTCAACATCGGCGTCTTGGGTAAACAAATCTAATGGGCGATTATTAAAATCGATGTGTATTGTTTTATGATTGCTTTATATATCCATATTAAATTACAGTGTTATTATTATATTCATATACTTTGTGTTGCCTATTGCCTGTGTCTTTGTACTTATATACCTAACAAGCGGCTTACTCTTGCTTTGCTCGAGTTCGCCCCTAGCGAAACAAAAACAAATCTATCCCACAGGAACTGTACGTTTTTCCGAGATAAAAAGTAGCCTATGTGTTATTCCAGACTATAATCTATATCTGTGCCAAATTTCATCCAGATCTGTTCAGCCATTCCGGCGTGAAAGAGCAATAAACATACATCCATACATCCAAACATCCATACATACATTCTTACAAACTTTCGTGTTTATAATATTAGTAGGATATATTTTAATATTTAAATATAGCCACACTAAAATATCTGTCCTTATATGGGAACACATAGTTTGATGATATGCTACTTGTTTTACTTATTTACCAATAAAATAATACCTTATATTCAACAGTAGTGGAATCTTTAGAATAAGCTCGACTCGCACTTAGCCAGATTTTATTATTTGTTATTTTACTTTAAGATCTTGCAGTATAAAGCGCTAATTTTATGGCTTGTTGCTATCTATAAAAGAGTTCCTACATTAGGTATAACTAAAATACCTTACAACTCAATTCTTCTTGGTTTCTGTTAGTTTATTGTTTTTCTGCTCTAGTTTTTTTTTATTATCCGTTAGGAAATTCATTTGAATAATAATAAGGAAGAGTGCGTAAAGACTTGTATTAGACCGTTTTTATTAAGTACTAGATTTTGCCTGCGACATTGCTCGCGTGATAAGGTCGATGAAATCTAAGCTTAATATTAATTTAGGATACAAAATATACCCGTTCCGAATTTCACTTGAATCCGTTAAGCCGTTACAGCGTAAAGAACAAACACACTCTTTCCTTAAATACCGATCTGTATTAATTTAGCAATTTTATAATATTTTATTTTGTATTTAACATTTTGCTACAAACATAATAAAAATATAATTATTCCATAATTAAATCGATTAAGTTTTAATCTAAGAATAACTGCCATCTAGAAATGCATAGAAGCATGCGTGTCTGACCTTACCTTTGTGGTTGACACAGCTGTAACCCTCTGAACTTTCATGCACTGCTATTTAACACGCAACATCACTTCAGAACTTTCTTATGTAGAAACTTAAAAGTTTTAAAAGTTCCGATAAATATGTACTTATATAGACTAAGTTAGTACTTACATAGATTATGCAATTAGAATATGTTTACGATAATATTACGAGTACATATAATTTATTTTATTTCAATAGTTTTGAATTTTTAGGCAACTTAAATTTATTTTAATAAACACCTTACGATGTCTTCATGTTAACGAATGAACTTCAAACCTTCATTTCAAATTCTATTATGCTAGTAATAGGGAATATACGTGATTTTTTTTAAATTCTATATACAATAACTAACATCGTTCTATATTTATAAAAAAAAAACCAGCTCAAAGAAACTAATTAAATTTAGTATATAAAAAAATCAACTTAACGGATACTTTAATACATAGAAAAATACAATTCAATTTGTAGCGACAAAACCGCTAATCGCTATTCGGTCTGACCAATGTGTGTTTCAATTATTTTGCATTTCCTACCCATGTATATTTGCACTTTTTAATAATTATTCTCTTATTCAACGAGAAATTACATTAAAAAATATTGATATAAGCTTAATTCAAAAGCAATAGAGATTATAAAAAAATATTTCACCTTTATTTAAATCACACGCTTATTTTCTACTAGCGGCTTATCCTCGCTTCGCTTGGGTTCGCCTCTAGACAAAAAAAAACAAATCTATCTCACGGCAACCGTACATTTTTCTGGATAAAATGTAGCCTATTTGTTATTCTGAAATATGCACTATATTATTGTAAAGTTTCATTAAAATCCAATCAGTAGTTTTTGTGTACTAAGCTGTATAAGTTACTATAGTTTTTTAATTATCCCACGGGAACTCTTTAATTTTCCGGGATGAAAAATATCTAAAATTTCGATCGGGAATTTAAAGTACCACCATGCAAAATTTCATTTAAATCGGTCTAACAGTTTCGGAGATAAGCCCGTACAAACAGACAAACAGACAGAGAAACAAAAAAAAATTAAAAAACCTGGATTTGTTCTATTTCTCTTCTTACATCCCCCTGACTCGGTTTTTGGCTTTTTTTTCTATGTATAGACATTCGACCTCTATAGTTTTATTATGTGTATAAGATTAACACGATTCATTGAATGCATTCTAGCTTTGTAAAGTTACATTAAAACCATGGAAGATTTTAGTTTTAAAATTATATTTTGTTAATACATACCTAAAATCTCTCGTCTCTCTATCGTCTTAAAATCTCTTCCTTTATATTAGCTTCATTTGATAATTTTAAAAGAAAATAAATAAAACACAAAACTATTTTTTTCTTATTTATTTAGAAAATTAAAATAGGCTTTTCTCGAAAGACAGACTACAGATACACATACGCTTATTCAGCAGATAAGATCAGATAAAAATATTTTATTGTGATCAAGGTCGATGATTGATGTACCGTTTTTTAATCTATACTAATATTATAAAGAGAAAAAAATGTATTTTTGTTCATAATGGATAAATGAAAAAATTGCTGAACAGATTTAGATGTGGTATGTAGCTAGTTTGAGACCCTGGGAAGGACATAGGATAGTTTTTATTCCGGAATTATGGGGAAATCAATCATTTTTTAAGTAAAGGATATAAACTTATTATACCTATGTACATACATATATATGTATATTATATAACGTATATATACTAATATATAGTCTATCAATTCTATACTAACCGTTAACATTAATATATAATACTATAAATAATGTAGCTTGCTTAAACCTGTTGTGTTTTCATTTTAATTAAAATATGAATAATAACAATAAAAATTGAATATTTAATAAGATTAATTAGCTTTTCCAAAACTATATTAGATTTTCAACAAAAATCTAAATAACTTGGGTGGCCACTTCCTATACTATCTATAATTAATGAACTTACACAGTAGCTCTGGTCTACTGAGTCCTTACGATAGTATTTGGAACATATGGAACTTATCTAAAATTGCAAATAGAGCAAGTATTGAAAATGTATATCCTACAGCAGTGGATGCGGAATCAGGTACATCATCATCATCTTCATCTCCATTGTCCCCGCCATTGTCACCGCCATTGTCTCCGCCATTGTCACCGCCATTGTCATCACCATTGTCATCACCATTGTCATCACCATTGTCAACGCCATTGTCATCGCCGTTGTCACCACCATTGTCATTGTCATTGTCATCGTCGTCGTCGTTTCTATCAACTAGACTCCATCTGCTCTCTGCATCGTGGAAGTGCTTAGCATAAATATCATCCCAAAAAGCCAATAATTCAGGATGTGGATTTTGAAGTTCTATGTCAAAATTAGAATTTCCGTTTGCAATTACTTCTTCATCATCAAGCACTCGAAGATAATAGGTATTATTCTGAGTATATGGTTGCCACGTGGTTTGAGATGTAACACTCGATGGTACACTATAATAAAAAAATAATAATACATCAATATTAATAGGAAATGTAACAAAACATAATCATTTAAATCAATCAAACAAAACAAGAAGGTGGAAATAAGAAAACGTACACATTAAATATACGCACATCTAGCAGATAAGATATGATTAAAATATGTTTATTAATGTTTTTAATATTAATTTCCAAATATAAAAACATGGAATTATTAATTACTATTATTAAACTCTTACCCGCTTTTCGCGAAATTAGTCCATCGTTCTACGAGTATGTCACTAATTACCAAATCATAACTGGTTGCTACGGAATTATTTTCGTCGTAGAACATATAAATTAATTCCTCTTTATGACCTGCGCTTTTAATTGGCAATGGTCTTTCAAGAACTTCACTGAGAGCACCACTATATGAAAATTGGTATAAATATACTGGAACATCAGATAAAGCGGCTCTCATACGAGTTTCTCTAATAGCTGATATTAATATCATTGTGTCACCGTTATAACGTAAAAAGTCATCTGTATTTATCGATTCATTTTTGAAATAAAATCTTTTTATTGCTTCTGATATTTCCTTTTCTTGTTCTTCATTTTTAAAATCTAAATCCGGTTGCAGAAAATCTTCGAAGGATTCATCCATTCTTGTTAACCAATCACCATTAAGAGCTCGCTCTGCTCTGACTATTCCCTCGTTGTCAACAAAACCAGTCATGAATGGAATTTGCAGTTGCTTACCTTCGACAATAGTTTTATATGGCGATGTTAATAGTACAGCTTCAACATTTTCAATACTTCTTTCTACACATGGTGCAAAAGCTAAGGAATTATCTGTTAGATCAAGTTCATTTATGATAGCCATGAGTGCTGCTACACTTGTGCGTGATAGGACGTTTGATAATGTCTCTATATCAGGAACCGTATGGCCAAGAGCTTCCGCTACTTGTACGGCATATTTTATATTATTACGTGTGACAGCCCATGGTGCTAGAGCTGTTCCACTTTGTGCTATAGCTTTATGAATAAGGCCCTCTGCTGATGGAGAAAGGGTAAGTAAATCAATGGCAGACGCACCACTTCCATGTCCAAATATACTAACATTGTTTGGATCTCCACCAAATGCGGCAATATTTCGTTGAATCCATTTTAATCCAGCGATAATATCTTTTAAACCAGCATTACCAGGGGCTTCCTCAGTACCTAAGCATAAAAATCCTAAAACTGATTCGCGGTAGTTTATGTTCACTATGACGACATCTTTTTCTATGAATTTTTTAAAAGACAAATCTGGGTTATGTGCATTGTCTAACTCTTTGCCTTGTAACCATACCATCACTGGCAATCGGGCATTGCTATCTAGGGTCGATGTAAGGATATTTAAAACTAAGCAATCTTCAGTACCTTCATAGCCAGCACCTAAAGCTCTCACACATTTGATACCTTTACGATTTGCTATGAATTCATTTTCAAAAGTTGGCGGAGCAGTAGGAGCCTAAAAATATTTAAAAAAATTATTTCTTAGAAATTACTAAAAATCTTAAGCCTTAAATTTTCAAATTTTAAATTCAGTTATAAGGAATAATATAAATATAGTTACAAAAATGTACCTTAAACCTGTTGGTACCCGCAGTGGAATCAGCATAAGGAATTCCATAGAATTCAAAATAAGTTTCATTTACAGCCACTGACCCAACTACAGTTCCTTGAGTTATATTGACTCTAGGTAAAGATAACTCTTGACCTACAGCACAAATTATGAGAACACTAGATACACTTAAAAAGAACCACATTGTAGCAATGGCGTGTGTTGCGCAAAAACTAGCTTAATATACTAAACAACAGAATGAATGAGGGAAATTTTCATATTGTTAATAATGCTTATCTTATCTATGATTTGACAGGTGTATTATATATAAGTATTGAGAACTGACAGATGTTTTTATTCTCAGAACTTTTATCTTAGTGCGTTATAGATTTCTACTAATGATAACATTACAAATACCTATAGTATTTTAGATAATTTAACAGTGATCTGTTTTTTATACTCATTATTTAACACTTTTATTTATATTTTTAATGATTTTAAAACAAATCAAACTTAGAATTAAAATGAATCTTTTAACAATGTTTATTTAATTTTAACACGTACATTCATAAGAACGAATAATTTAGTAAGTTTACATCTCTATATACAGTGAAACCTGGTTAAGTGGGACCTGGATAAGTGAGAAACCTCTACTATTGAGAGTTGCAATGAGGTCCCGGTTCTTTTTCATTAAATTACCTCTGTTAATGGGACTTTTTGAACCTGGTTAAATGAGATTTGAATTCTAAGACTTTTTCGGTGTTTACCTCTATAATTGAGACTCTGTAGCTAAATTACCTGTATAAGTGAGACAAATTAATCAGGTTTTAACACGTTTTGACATGTTTGCTTACATACATTTCGCGTCGTCTTTCGCGCATGCTTTGTTTGTCAGTACTGTCTTAGGTTTTGACCTAAAAACAAGGGAATAAAAGTGTACAAAATGTCCGAACGTAAATATAAAACGTTATCAGTATCTGAAAAATTAAAACTTCTATCAGATTATGATTGTGGAAAGTCGCGTGATGGGGATATATGCGTGATAGGGAGAATAACATACCAAAGTCAACCCGCAATACATTATGTATGCACATTCATGGCTACATTAAATTCATAACACCAAAAATACGCATTTTTATTAACATTTTCGCCTCTGTAAATGAGACAACTATAATTTTAAACCTGTTTAATTGGAAAACTGGATTATTGGGAACCCTCAATAATTGGTACATATGTCGTGGTCCCTTGAGATCCCAATTAACCAGGTTTCACTGTAAATACAAAAAAAAAATATGTTAAATACTATTTATTAATAATTTTATTACTTTTAGTTACTATATAAAATTATGTAATATTTAATGTTAAAGAATATGTATTTAGTTACGAATACTTGATTAATTTTCAAATTCAAAATTGCTAACTGATAAGGTCATTGAACTTGCGTAGCTTCGAAGGAAAAAATAATGTCATTTCATCAACGGTACATGCTGTACTTAAAACAAAAAGCACTTTAGACTTTATCTCCTTAATATAGAGGTGCAATTTTTTGTGCGATGGTCCAATTTTTTCAGCGTTCCCTTAGAGGTTACGTGCGTTGAGGGATGCTGCAATGTGTGTCACATGTGGCTCAGAATTATGTTCATGAGAATTTCTGATTCATTGACTACAGTCGTGTTTTATTTTGTTATCATTAACTTTATTGTGCCTTTGTGTGGATCGTTAGCAATTGAAGGTTGACAACTCATGCTTATTAGACTTTGGCTTCAAAATGAAATATTACTTTAATAATATTACATGTATATATATATATATATATATATATATATATATATATATATATATATATATATTTATTTATATATATATATACACAATCCTATATTATGTCGACCCAGATAACCAGCTATCACTATACTAAATTTCATCAAAATCCGTCAGTATTTTTCTGAAATTTTCGGACAGACGGACAAAAATTCTAAAAACTAAACTACTATAAATTTTGCCTCTGTATCGATAATAATGACTATTTAAATAAGATTTTCAAAAAAAAAATAATGTACAAATTCGGCTCAGTTAGAATTTTATTATATGTATACATTAAGTAATATGTAGCAGCTTACAAATCCGTTAATCAACTTTAGTTTTTAGAACAAAATAATGATAATTATAATTAAAATGTTTATTACTGCTCTTTCAAGTTTGAAATTTGTTCAAGTAAAACATTTGGATAAGTATTACGCGTAGATAGAAGTAATGTGCTACTTCACACTATAATTAACAAGTAGTTATTTATTTTACCATTTATTTTACGTTATACTAGTTAATTTTATAAAAATGTAATGGTCCAAGGTTAAAGAAAATGTTGAGCTTATCTAAGTCATGTTATCTCCCGGATTGTAGTGGGATGCGATGTTCCTAAACATGTGGTACACCACGTGGGTCTAAGACAAAAAACCTATATACAATAATACCGTTTATGCCCATAGTCTTTTTGCGAAATGTGCACCTTAGCTTTATAACAATAGAATTGATTTTTATTTAAGAAAGATTGCACTTATGTCGTTTTGTGAAAATATTTTGTACCTTGTGGGAGACTCTAATGTGACAGGCGAAAGGTTAGCATAATGGGCACCATAAGAATATGTATGTTTTTAGTAAATTTGTAATTTGTGACAAATTTTGTTTTAAATTTCGTGATTATATCAGACTGTAATAATAAGTTACTAGAGTTTTGGTAAATGAGGGTGATGATGTCCTTCTGATGTTACTCTCGTACTCCGGTGGGATGACAATTGACACGACCGGTGAGAAACCAGACTCAGCACCGACGTGCTCTCTGAGGCACGGGGTTGTAACGCCGCCATCTTCCCAACTCCGGGCTGTTACTGTGACAGAAGGACTCAATAACTATAGTTGTCCCGACCCGGAGCTCGAACCCAAGACCTCTGGATCTGCAGCGGTACATGCTAACCACTAGACAACCGAAGCAGTTAAAGTTTGTTAAGTAACGTATTAGACGTGTGTTAGTCTATTAGATATTTATCAGGGTAAAGATAGAACAGAGTAGAGTTAAATAAAGTATCTATTGCAGAGTTTTAAGTAAGTATGTATGTACATGTGTTAATAATTAATAAGTAATAATAATATTTTACAATACAATTATTATTTATTTTATTTGAAAAATTAACTAGTGGAAGAAAGGCTATGAATACGCTTTCTAGTCTATAGTGTTTTGTATATATATTGTGTATAGTATATATAAAAACTTAGCAATTGATATTTTTCTATTTAATATTCATTTTTAAAGACATTTTATTCAGAAACATAAAACCAGATTGTATATGTACCTAATTAAAAAAAAACAGTTTCTTTTTTTAAAAGAACACACTTGGTTTTAGATTATTTTGAGCTAATTGATACTTTCAATATTATACGAATGCCGATATTAATATCTGTATATTATATTAAAACATAATATGTAGAAATAATTATATTAGTTTTCGTTAGCCTACATTTAGTTAGTGAAATAGTGTGTTCTTGGAAAAAACACACTTCATCGAATTGCCGTGTAGCATTATTTTAAAACTGGACTTTTAAAATGCTAAATTAAGGTTTTGCAATAAATTATATGTTATGTCAATGTAAACCTATTTTATTTCATGCGAGTAATAATTTAAAATGCAGAATTCACTCTTATAGTGCTATATTTTTATACTAACAACGTGTGTTGTAACGGTGAGTATATTTTCATATTATAGTCCACCATCCTTAAGAAACGCATAGAATGGAAGTTCCAGTAGTAACTTTGAATGGACTCGACTGGTTAAAACACAATTTAGAAACATTGTAAATTGTAAATATTAATATTGAAAAAGTTCTGTTGGTGTTTTTGAACAATATTTTTTTCATTATATTCAGACAGTGACAACTCATTTCCCTACTAAATTTTTCTAAAAGTGGTTTTCATTCTAGGGCGTGAATGTAAAAAATTCTTATGCACATGCTAGCAAAACCCAATTATAACGACAGTAGTGATGACAAAATGTGTATTATCTTCAATGTTTTCTTTGATTCCTATAAAACATAAATTCAAATTAACCAAAATATTTCATTTAGTCAAGTTTTGTTATGCAGCTTAAGTAAACGTTTACAATAATTAATATATAGCCTATATTATGTATTTTTAGATAAAAAACAACGTGGAAAAGAGTAAAAAGGGCAATAGGAACGATTTTGCCTAATTTTCTCAATATCCGATTGCAAGAGAAATAGCGTGAAACAATCAAATGTATTTACTCACAAACTCTTATAAATATGCTTCTAAGATTTATGTAAAAATATCTTGACGTCAATAAAATTTAGCTATTGAATATCTTTTACCCATAACATAGGCACTTCAGCTTTCCACTCCAATATATTTTATTGTTATATGGAGCCACATCCATCGGTACGTTTTCAGTGCATTAAACTCTGTAATTCTCGCTGCGCACGCGCCGAGGGGAGTTCAAAAATAGACCCGCACGGATTCCTGCGTTCAGATTACGGACTTAACTGTTAGACACACGGGTTTTCTTTTGTAACGAAAGACTGATGGCTAGTTTTGTTTGTTGTTTTAACGACTGAATTTTTAATGTTCATTTTAAGTATCTAAGAAGCATATTCAAATGTATTTGATAAAGTATATTGGTGTAAAAGAAATCTTGGTAGAGCTCAGATCATTAAATAAAATACAATTTTGATATTAATGATTTTAAGGATCTGATTGCGAGTAAAATCCTATAGCAATGTTGAGTATGCGTACTGTATACCTATTATAACATAATTGATAAACTCCAGTCCAGTTTGTTTTTTTTGACAGATTTTTGAAAGAAGGAGTCACACAGTAATGTTATATTTTTATAAGTTTTTTTAGTTCTAAAGCTATATTATTTCTAACCTGTTTTTATCCATATTTAAATGTATATTATCCATATTTAAATGTATAGTATTTCAAACAAGAAGAAAATAACTATTAGTAACATAAGAAAAAAATACGCAATAAAGCAAGCAAGCAAAGCAGGTCTCTATTAGTTTTTTAATTTACTTCTTAGTGTTTTTTTTAAGTCTGTTGTTATTTTATTTTTTTAGTTTTTATTTTTCTATTCTTAGTGTAGACATAGTAGTAGCAAAGTAAGAAGACAGTATTTAAAAAAATCAGAGGGTGAAAAATCAATCATCCCCTATTTTCTTTACTTAGGGGTGGACTTTTTTTCAAATTTAAATGGGACCAACTTTGACGTGACTTTAATGAAAAAAGAATCATCGAAATCGGTCTACACTGTAAAAAGTTATGTATAGTTAAATATAAAAAAATATACACCTCGAATTGAAAACCTCCTCCTTTTTTTCGTCAGTTAATTAAAAGCAATTATTCATATGTCCTATCTAATAATATTTAAATGAACAATTCTTGTATAAGTATATTATACGTTTATTTCGTGTATCTCGGAAATGGCTCTCACGATTTGAATCAAATTTTGAATCAAGATAAGATTAGGCTTTTAAAGTTTATCTATGTGAATAGGTAGTCTTTGCTGAAAAAGAGCAATTTTTATATTTTTTGCGAAAAAATACGAATTTACAAAAAAAAATGTCAAGCGAGGCTGTTTTCTTACAGGTCCTTTAAATAACGCAAGCAAGCTGTGGTCTCCTATAAGTGAAGATATACATGTTGTAAGTCTTAATTACTTTTTATGTTCTTAAACGATGTAAAGTGTGTATCTTTTGTTGGACGTCCTTAACAAAATAAAATAAAATACATACACTAGCATTTACTGACGATATATTATCATACTTTCGTAAAATTAGAAGATAATCCCTGTTTCTTTATTGGTGAAAACCGTATGAAAATTCGTACATTGGCTTCTGAGATTAGCCCAAACAAACACATAGACAGCGCGACGGCAGAGAGCTGGACAGATGGAATCACAATTGGAGGTCTGAAAATCTCGAACTTACGATACGTCGATGATACCACCCTATTGCCACAGCGCTCAAATGACGACCACGACCACTCTGTCAAGAGTGTAACGACTCAGAAGAAGTATTGAATATAAAAATTGTACGCATTATTTCAAAAAAGACGTTAATTCCATTGCGATTGATTGGGCGATGTATCCGATTCATTTAAGTGCAGTACATACGTATATATTCCAGGTAAAAAAATATCTTCTCAGTTGACATAGGTTTAAACAGAAATAGGTAAAAAATGAAAAGAATTTGGTACAAAAACACATATTTTTTTTTTTTTAGACCAACGAGCATATATTTCAAACATATTAATATAAGACTTCCTACGAATTAATCTTCCATAACCATGATTGCTGTAAAATATTCGAAACGTCGAGAACCAAAAGTCACAATGAACGCGCTACATAATCCAAAAATATATCTAGTTTTATACAAAATATTAATATAGTTCATATTGCCTCGTTGGTCTAGTCACTACTGGCTAGCATATTCGGCTGCAGATTTTAAGGTCCTAAGTTCGAATCCTAAATCTAAGTTTATTGATAGAATTTTTCTAACGAAGGAATTTTCAGTAGCAGCTAAGAGTTGGGATGTTCGTGGTGTTACCATCGTACCCAAGATAGTATGCAAAGACTTCAGTACTGCGGATTTGTCATCACCAATTGTATCAAATTTTGATCCCACTGAGCTTAAAGAGTTAAAGTAAAAAAACGCATTTTTGTTAGCGCACTTACTAGCACTTGCCTCTATAAGATAGATCGTAATCGGTCAGGAAGACATTTTTTTAACCGACGTCAAAAAGTAGAGGGACTGAATTCACCTACTTTTTTTGTTTTATAATTGTGATTGTGATAATTTTTATTGTTTATATTATTATTATTTATTATTATTTAAATTAAGATGAATGTTAAAAAGGAAGTTTTTTTTTTCTTTTAAATAAAACGGAATATTTTATTTTTGACAATGCCATATTCGCTTACTGCCTTTAAAAAACCATGTACCACACTCATGTATATTTTCTATACAAATAGTTTCGATGTTTTTTTATATCGCCAATTGACTAACGGACCAATTCTAAACAGGTCACGTATAAATTTCAAAAAATATTCATCCCTTAGGGTGTAATAATTACTTTTAGGAGTTTTTGAATTTGTTTTACCTTGCTTTAGTTTTCTTACTAACCATATAATAAATAATAAAACTAATCCACTATTGAGGCAGTAACACATGAAAAAATGTTAAAGACAAAACATATTTTCCTCGTATTATTACATCGACAAAAGCATTGAGTCTGATTGAGTATCAATTATTCAAACCACTATTATAGCTAGTAGAAAGGTAAGTTTTTGTTATTTTCCTTATAATTAGATTCATATTCCTTCGATAGATCATCACCATCATCACCTTGTGACAGATTTATATCGAGGTTCTTCATAAACCGTCTATTATTGTAAATTGTATAAAATTCTGAGTCGAATCTGTATATTAAATATTTTTTGGAAAATCTTATTGAAATAGTCATTTTTATCGACACAGAGGCGGAATCTATATTTTTCAGAATTTTTGTCTGTTTGTCTGTCTTTCTAGGAACGCAACACGTGACAACCAATGAACAAATTTTGATGAAATTTGGTATGATTGTTCCGATATATTTACTAGCGACTTGCCCTCGCTTCGCTTCGGGGTCGTCCCTAGCCAAAAACACCGGTGGTAGGTCTTTGTCAAGCCTGAGGAGTCCGACTGGATGGGTACCACCCCCTTATCTATTTCTGCCGCCAAGCAACAATGATTGCATTGTTGTGTTCCGGTATGAAGGATAAGGTAGCCAGCGCAATTACAGGCAAGAGGCATATCATTTTAGTTCTCACAGTGACAACGCACCTGTGGTTCTGCATTTTTGTTACTTAAAACCTAAGTGCATGAACGACAGGTACTGCTTTCCATCAGGTGGTCTGGCTGCTCGTTTGTCACTGAATCGCATAAAAAAAAAAACAAATCTATCGCACGGGACACGTACACTTTTCCGGGATGATATATAGCCTATAACCTTCCTCAGTTATCGGGCTATCAAATGCAAAAAGAATTTTTCAAATCGGATCTGTAGTTCCTGAGATTAGTGCGTTCACCTAAACAAACAAACAAATAAACTCTTCAGCTTTATAATATTAGTATAGATTTGTTATATCAATTAACCAGAGTGTATGGGATCAACATATAGAATACTTTATATAGCGGGAAAATATCTCATCTCTGAGAAATCTATACTAACACTTATTAAAACGTATCTAGAGAAGAACCCGAGCGGAGCGAGGATGAGTCGCTAGTTAATAACTAAGAATAATATATTATGTTTTTATTTTAACTAATTATTCTTATTGCATTATTTATTCATTTACATTACATTTTATGTTATACTTGCGACTCACTCTCGCTCCGCTCGAGTTCGTCCTTAGTTAAGTTTTAACTGTTAGTATAGATTTCTCTGGGATAAGATATTTTATAAGTATCCTCTATGTTGACCCGGATAACCAGCTATCATCATACCAAATTTCATCAACATCTGTCCAGTGGTTTTTTCGGGAAATATTCTCAGACAGACAGAAAGACAAAAATTCTAAAAACTATAGAGTCGGCCTCTGTATCAATAATAATGTCTATTTCAATGAGATTTTCCAAAAAATATTTAATGTACAGATTCGGCTTAGTTAGAATTTTATTATATGTGTAGATTTATAAATATGTAAAAAAAACGTAATTAAAAGTTTTTAGAAAATCGATTGGGTGATTTAAAACAAAGTATTAAACTTTCTTGAAGTTATCTTTGCTAATGATACTTAAACTAAAGCTTAATAATTTTGTAAGCTTGTAAGCTTACTAATTTTGTATTCACCGCGACAAGATCCAAAAGAAAGGAAGGAGTTTGATTAAAATAGTTCGTAAAGTTTTAGATACATATTTTTGACTTTTTACTGCAGGAAAATATCTCATCTTTGAGAAATTTATATTAAACGTTAAAACGTAAGTAGGGCCAAACCCGAGCGGAGCGAGGGTGAGTCGCTAGTATATTATATAAGCAGTGTTTAATTTAAACAATAGACAACTTCTATCATTTTATACCTCTGTTACAATATTGCACATGGTAGTTCTCATAAACTTATTAAGTACAAAGTATTAGTTACTTATAATTTAATTACTTTTGCATCAAGTATTAAAAATATACCGCTACAATAATTGTTTTTGCGGCTTATAAGTATTTTCGTTACATAACTCATTTATAAAATTAAATACATGATTAGAACTTTATAAAGTTAATATTTTATGATGTAATCGAATTGTTTCTCATTCCATCCTACATTATTATGATATACTAGCGACTCAACCTCACTTTGCTTCAGGTTCGTCCCTAGACAAAAATAAATCTATCCCACGGGACCCGTACACTTTTTCTAGATGATATATAGCCTATAACCTTCCTCAGTTAACCGGCTATCAAATGCAAAAAGAATTTTTCAAATCAGATCAGTAGTTCCTAAGATCAGCGCGTTCAACCAAACAAACAAACAAACTCTTCAGCTTTATAATATTAGTATAGATAAGTTATAGGACAAGTGAAATGATGGTGTTTTATGTATAAAAATTAAAAAATATCATCATAATATAATTTATTATATTTGATATAAGCATTGTGTTGTGTAGCCTTCGCCACTCTACATTTATATTTATTCGTTCATACAACCATTTATTACTGATAATGTTTTCAGGACAGGATAACAAGGATAGTAAAAAAAAAACTCTTTAAGACATACGAGTTTTATTTTTAAAATATTTTATTTATAGTAAAATTAATTTAATGTCAGACAATTTCTGCTTAAAAGCTTATAGTTTGAAACTTCATATTATTCATATTTCCTTAATAAAATGTGTTACTTCATTATCTATAAGTTTTATGTAGATCTATAGTAAATTTCCTGTACAAAATAGGTTTATCAAAAGTAAATTATACGTAATAACTATTAGAGTTCTTTTCCGATCACGTATTTCATCGCCTCTTGAAGAAATTCGGGATTTCTATTACAATCGATGAAAAATTAACTCTAAATACCCGTAAGTAAGGTCGATTTTGACTAAACAATAAAAAAATCCATCGTGGGTGTTTAATAGCAATACTGAGGCTTGGGGACAGCTGTCGGTCCCTGGGGCACGACTAAGGGTTTTGTTTACAGCACGCTCTAATGATGTAGCTCTTGGTATTAGTCTTTGCTCTTAATTTGTAATCAATAAACCTTAGAAATCAGCGAATATTATAATATTAAAAATTGTCCATAGGATATGGACTCTATTATCATCTGAAAATTGATAAAGATTTTAAAAAATGGCATGTGTGTTAAGACTAATCGTGCATCATCAGCAGTACATCATTCTTGTTTCCTATAACACCATCAATTTGCTTTCAACGTTGATTTATTAATGTGTTTATCTACAAGATAGGTATATTCACCTTAACTGGCAACTACCCAACAAACAACGTAAAACTAACAGACCACACGCTCTATCTGATAAACTTTTGAATGTAAGAGCGATTTAATGAGTTATGGCTTAACTATGTACAATTTATGTACGATGAGTATTCATATCTCGTATTTAATTTCAAAATGACATTTCACCGATGTTTGCCGCCCGTAAAAGCACACGCCCAAGCTGAAGAAAGCTCTGTAGGGCGGGCAAGTAACTAGCGCCTCTAGCGGTCGCCTTGTGAAGTACTCGTCTCGCGGCCATTGGCCAGCTAGCGTGACGTCATGCCGCGTCCGACCAATAGGGGGGAGAGCTCAGTTGCCCGGCCGCAGTGCCAGTCGCCGCGCCTTCGTATGAGCCGTGTGTTGCTGTCACCCCCTCCCCCGCGCCCCGCGTTCATTTCGCCCGCATTCTAGTCGTGGGTGTCGCGCCGTGCAGTCCTCGCGTGTGCCGCTCAACTAAGTGAGCCTGTTGTGAGTGCTTTAGTTCCCGCTCGAGTGTCAGTGTGACGGAGAAACTCGCTTTCTATCGCGGAGGATGTTAACAGCGAACGGTGAGTGATAGAAACCGAGTCGTTGTACTCTTATCTAGCAGCGGCGCCACGTGAACGCGCTCTATTTATAAAATGTAAACAAGTCACTAATTTGATTTGAATTGATATTGCTGTATCGGCAATCAGGAGTGAGCACGCACTGGACTAAGCGCTCGGTTGTAACCAATAAAGATTGCGGAGCTCCAGATTGGCAAGTTCCTGTAAGGCGACTAGTGTCGCGTAATTGTGGTTAAATGAGTCGAGTGCAAGAAGTAGAATGTATAGGTAATTATTGCGGGCCGCGTATCTGGCGGCAACGTTGGTAGGTTTGGCTGGCGACAGCTTGATAACGTGACCTTGAGGCGCTGTCGCGAATGCCGGCCGGCGCTGGAGGCGCACGAGCTCACGGAAAATATTCAGACAAACAACGATAATGATGTATTCTTAAACACAGTGATAACGACGTTAACGTGAGAAATATTGTTTCAATATAAACAGATTATTATTAAACAAAATTACTGTAATTAAAATATAAGTGCGTATTTAAATACGCATTTAAAGTGAGAGTGGTTTCATTATCCTTGAACTTATTTGAAGATTCACCAGTTCTGGATATGTGTTTAATTGATTTTAAACAACAAACAGGCATATTTAAATGACTAATTGCATTTATGAGTAATTCGCTCGGTCTGAGTTCTCGTTCGAAACAAATACAGAACTACTTTACTGAGAAAATTCTCGCACTATTCCACTTAACAGGAAAATTATATTATTATTCCATAGAATAAATTAGTAAGGAATGAAATTTAAAGAAAACGTTGATTGCGACGTTTGCCCTACTGACTAGCCACATGTAAGCAATATAGGTTGTAGGTTTGTAATATGTCAGTCGAGTCTGTCCGGTTGGGTCACCTCGATACGGTCAGGTTCGAGGTGTTCGGATCTTCTAGGTCCGTGCACTTTTTACTATCACATTTTAAGTTTAATAACAGAATTACACTTTCTAAAGTAATATTTATCTCTACTTTTACACATAAATCATGTGATTAAAACGAATTAATTTCCATGATTATTTAACAATCATTTGCATAAGCTAACTATGACCTTTAAATTCACAGTAACTTAAGAACAACTAATAAGAATACAAAAATTAAGAAGATTTGGGATACTCATTCGCACTTACTCACACAAGTTTGTTTGAAAAAGCGGTTGCCGTTGGCATATGAGTTGCAAACGTTTTCCCGTCGCCCGTTTCTATAGAGGCGAGCGTGGGTGAGAGCGGGATAGAGTCAATTCGCATCGGACGAACTAACCGGCCATGCGAGATGCTCAGTCGTATCATAAATATTAATCAGGCGCTGGTGTCAACAGCCACCGCGTAACGTGATACCACTGCGATCCGCTGCTCGCCTGGTACTCGTGTAGGAGCCAGACGAGTGTATACTACTAACATGACGATAACAATCAATCGAAACGTTTCTATTATTTAAATAGATATATATGATAGATACATAAAAATATCGCTAACACACTATATTACACATAGTATTGATATATCACTGTTTATTGTAGAGATGAAAAATAATAGCAACATTGAAAGAGCTTCTGTTTCAAATAAACAACAAAATTTAGATAATAAATTATCATATGCACATCCGTTTGCGCTTACGCATTCAGCCATGACCTGCCCTACAATTCACTGTGGTTATAGCGATATATGATGAATTCCTTTATTTCTTCTGCTATCGGCAATTATAAATTACAGTTCAAGATTGTTTTGTATGTATTTGTAGATTTTAATGTTCATTTAGAGTTGCAGTCTTCAGCAATTGATGGCACTTGTGTTTGCGTTTATTGTAGGGAAGTATTTGCTCCAATTAGGTTTATATGTGAAATCCGGTGCCAACCAGTGTGACGAATGCTCTACAAACTTTTCCAGTAGATCTATCCGTGCTCCTGGATTATGATTGATAATGCCAACTAAAGGTAGAGAAAACTAATGTTTTTGTAATTTTTCATTGAATATCTACTATCTATAAGTTATATATATATATATATTGTAGTTTATTTTTGTTTTAAAATGTTCAATAATCACGATAAATATCAGAAGCCGCTAGTCCTCACCAATACTGACCTTTATACTTAATACATTAATTAATATTTATATAATTCATAAAACTCGTTACTTATGCAAAATTTTGTCAACTATAATGATGAACATTAAAATTATACCCTAAAAAATATTTGATTTAATACAAATCTGATAAAGCGGTCATATGTGACTAAAATATTGATTTTTAATTCGTAATGTCCTCTCATCGAGTTTAAAGATTAAGCATTTAACAAGAATAAGAAACCTTGCCGTGCTTTGTATATTATTATATGTGTAGGTAACAAATAAGAGGTTAGATATGAGCTCGCTATCTCAAATGATATAAATGATTAAACCAGTTCCAAGCCTATGCAGGGGTTAAACATAATAAAGCTTTAATTGCGCAGGTTCTCGCAGAATAATGTGACTTGAGTATTTATTTAAAATAATAAAGAAAAAGCAAAGTGAAAACAGGTCTCCGAGATCGTAAGGTTGATACCTTAAGGACTACATTTTTGAAAACATTAGCTTTATAAAAGGGTTCTTTGATCTAAAAATATGAGTAATTACGTAAATTAAAAAAGAAAGATATCAATTTTATATTGCGCTAGCAAAACATGTTGAGAAAGACAACATCTTATATCGCTCTTGGCTTTTTTCCCGCTGCGTGTGAGCACAGATGTGTTACTTCTGTGTGCTGTGTAATATGTATACGCTTTTTTGCGTCAACGAGCTATCGGCTCGGCCTCCTCAAGACGTACGTGTTCACTGTTTTTCTCTCTTTGCCTTCGACATTATTATTCAGATTATTACTACGCTGCGCATCCCTTTCTATGTAAATAGTTTTGTAAATATTTATTTTAAAATTCAAATTAATCGCATACTGTATTTAATTTATTATTTTAAAACACGTAATTGTTCTAGACTACAATGTTATAGTAGATGTGTAATAATACTTAATACATAATTAATTTAAATAAGACATAGGGCAGTGGTAGCCCAGTGGTAACGCGCTTGCTTGGGAAACCGAGTGAAGCGGGTTCAAATCCCGGGTCTCGCACCTCTGATATTTTCATGTGCGAATCATTTCTAATATGATTACCACTTGCCTTACGGTGAAGGAAAACATCGTGCGGAAACCTGCATGTCTGAGAAAACCTAGCATGTTTTCGAAAGACATGTGGAGTCCGCCAATCCGCACTTGGCCAGCGTGGTGGACTATGGCCTGAATTCCCTCGTGACGTTAAAAAGGGCTGAATACAAAAAATACAATAGACATAATTAAATATTCCGCTGTTATAGCATTTATCTAGCAGCAATTATTTAATCATAAAGTGATAATACATACGAAAAGTGCAGGAAAAAGCATGTTAGTATTCATTTGAAATAAGGAAGCGATAGTGTTGTGATATTCGATTTACAACCTTATCAGTGATAGGGAGAGTCTCAATTCCTTTGATACAATGATAAGAGTTACAACAAATCAAATCTGAGACGATCGTAATAGCAGTCACGAGTTGTTGCGTAACTATGGAGGCTCGAACAATCTCACGGCATACATGCAGAATACTAAAACATTTTTGCACACTGTCCGTACTGTTTCTATCGCCCTCCGATTTTGTCTTCCGCTTGTCCAGTCTGGTTAAATTAATTAAAATTTTCTGCACACATTACAAAATAGATAGTATTATATATGTATATGATATATATATATATATATATATATATATATATATATATATATATATATATATATATATATATATATATATGTACTAATAATAAATAAAATGTACATTTCATTCATAATGTTCATTCCCAAAAAGTTATAATTTATATCAATATATTTTCACAATTAAAAAAATAATTTTAGCGTGAAAACTATATTTTAATCTTACTTTTATCAGAAATGTAAAAGTTTAGATGTTTGGATGTTTGTTACTCAATCACGTCAGAACGGCTGAACGGATCTAGATAAAATTTGGCACAGAGATAGATTATAGTCTGGAATAACACAAAGGCTACTTTTTATCCCGGAAAATTGTACGGTTCCCATGGGATAGAATATATAGCTGAAGATTTTCTTGGTTTGTTTGTTTGAACGCGCTAATCTTTAAATTAACTGGTCTGATTTGAAAAATTCTTTTAGCGTTTTTTGCCTATTTAGCCTATACGCTATGAGAGCGGAATAATTCTACGACATCAAACGACGTGTATAGAGCCGCGAGAAAACGCTAGTAATAAATAAATGGATAAGATTAGAACGTTATTCAAGTTATATATTTTTTCAGTTGTTATCTACATTAGGTATATACCGAATTTTCCTAAATATAATTTACCCGAATTTTTCAGCGTGGGCGGACAGTCTCTGACGAATATCTCACATTTCGAGTGCTTATCAATCTTATTATATAGAATATGAGATTTATGGTTACTTTCGAGAAAAATCAGGCTATGTTTTTTTTTTATGGTAATCAGTGATAAACGAGCAGACAGCCCACCTGATGGAAAGCGGTACCTGTCACCCATAACACCTACGGTTCATGCACTTAGGTTTAACGTAACAAAACTGCAGAACCGCTGGTACGTTAACACTGTGAGGACTAAGATGATATGCCTCTCGCCTGTAATTGCGCTGGCTACCTTATCCTTCAAACCGGAACACAACAATGCAATCATTGTTGCTTGGCGGAAGAAATAAATAAGGGGGTGGTACCTATCCAGTCGGACTCCTCAGGCTTGACAGAGTCCTACCACCGGTACCATGTAATGCTAGTATAATTGCCTAAGTCAGTTTTGATGCATGTTAAGTTGTAAAGACCTCGCTTTTAATTTTATGATTGTGCGAAAAATTTTGTTAGTTGTTAAATATGTACATATATAGCAGTATTAGGAAGTTCTTTGAAATGAAGTTTATTGTTTCAATGTAAAAATAAAAATCAAATAAGTATTATTTAATTTATTATACGTTAATTAAAACATTGCTATGCAAAAGTTTAAATATTTCTTATATTTATTATTGAATCAAAACGGCAAATTACTAGTCACGCCTCTAATTTCATGTAGCTGATTATTTCTATGATAAGTGATTATAAATTACGCTCTTACCCGGATAGTTTCAGATTAGATAAGACAATGTGTATGAAGCTATATATCTATTAAATATGTATATATATATATATATATACATATAATAAAATTCTAACTAAGCCGAATCTATACATTAAATATTTTTTTGGCAAGTGTTATTGAAATAGACATTATTTTCGATGTAGAGGCCGAATCTATAGTTTTTACAATTTTTGATCGTCTGTCTGTCTAGGAACGCATCACGAGAAAACCACTGGACAGATTTTGATGAAATTTGGTATGATGATAGCTGGTTATCCGGGTCAACATATAGCATACTTTTGACTGCGGGAAAATATCTCATCTCTGAGAAATCTATACTAAACGTTAAAACGTAACTAGGGACGAACCCAAACGGAGCGAGGGTGAGTCGCTAGTGCATATATATTATTATACATTTCATTAATTAACGTAATAGAGATGATAAGTTCATTAATTATCTAATAATTGATTGAATTTACAATCTCACGATTAACAGTTTGACAAAATGAATTTACGTACACTTGAGTATAAGGAATTTAACTGAACCTTATAAAAATATAATTATAAAGTAATAAAAGAATAGTCTTTAAGGGTTACCTGCTTTTAAGTAACTTTTAAATTCAATGTATCTTTTTCATTGATAAATCTAATAATAACTAACAAAAAATTATTTTCTGCATTTAAAATAATTTTAAATTTAGCTTACAATATGTATGTATGTATTCAGCCCTTTTTAACGACCCACTGCTGGGCACGGGCCTCCCTTCAGTACGAAGAGGATCAGACCATAGTCCACCACGTTGGCCCAGTGCAGGTTGGCGGACTTCACATGTCTTTTGAAAACTTGCTAGGTTCTCTCAGACATACAGGTTTCCTCGCGATGTTTTCCTTCACCGTTAAGACAAGTGGAAATCATATTGAAACTGATTCGCACATGAAAATATCAGAGTTGCGAGACCCGGGATTTGAACCCGCTTCACTCGGTTTCCCAAGCGAGCGTGTTACCGCTGGGCTACCACTGCCTTATATACATACAGCTATACATATAGCTTACAGTATATATTACCAATTATATTAATATTTCGATATAACATGCGATATTCAATGTATGTATGTATGTATGTATGTATGTATGTATGTATGTCTTTATTGTTTTTATATAAACTTGTGTGTAATTTATAGTAGTCTTTGTAGTAAGTATGTTATAGACTGTTTTTTTGCACCAACCATTATCCATGCAACTCTACGAGTTTCTATCTGATACAGGTTGCCTGGACTCACTTCAGCCACTTGATAAAGGCCACCCTTACACTGTAATACATTTTAGCATATCTTTGTATTCTTTTTAAATAGTATTTTTTTTCGTGTGATAAAAGATATAATATTTTATTATAAATAAATAAATAACATGCATTATATATTTATATATTTTAAAAATGACTAATATTACTTATACTTAAGCAAGAACTTCTAACACGTCGTTACTGATATATGTAGAGTAAATTCAAAATATTCCGTACAAAACAATGCGACGTCTTGAGGCATTGTAATAGATATGAGTGATGGATGAGCTCTTATCAACATTGATAACCTCCTGTCGTTTTCCTCTGCCTCTTCGACTTCAGATCTTTGCAGAGTCAATTAAAAAAATGGCTTTAACACTTTAAGACAATAATAATAATCGGTCTAATAATTTACACCACTATAAAAATTCTAGAGCAACGTAGAAAACAAAACTCTAAACAAATATAGTCAAAATGTGGTGTAAAATGAAGCGTTCTGCTATTTTCATTTGAAGTTAATCAATACTTTGTCGTCTACCTTTTATTGTTATTTTATTTGTATTTATTATTAACATGCATGAAAATGGGTATCCTTGCTCTTTTTTCTATGAAAATTCGAAATTGAATAAAAAACATATTATATAATTAATTCTAATCAAAATTTGACCTCACAGTACAATTTCATTATTATATTAACACTGTTAGAAACACTCTAAACAGTTTTTTGCGCGCAAGATTCTGCATTTTAATAAGGTTTAATGTTATACCATCGATTTTTTGTTTTAGCATAAATAATAAACCGCCTTGACTTATGACCATCAACTGACGTACTGCGACTTGAACGAACGTAGCACGTCTGTTTCCTCTATTCATTAGTGAACTTGGCTTATCGCACGCAGCCACTAATGGGCTATGGCTGCATATCAAATATTGACTGTTACACTATCATATTACGTCACCCAGTAGCTGACATACCGCACACGGACAAAAAATGCGATGTGAGAACGAAGCTTTATATTAATATATAAAATATCTGTGCCGTGATGTTAGTCCAGGATGAACTGCGAAGCTACTTATTCGATCTTAACGTTATTTTTACGTTTTTTTTTTTAAATGTGTAATTTGTTTCCACTTATAAGATAGCAATGTTTTTATCCCGATTATTTCCTTCTTTTATGGCAAAATTAACGATTTTTTCATGTTTATACATATGTCACAGCAACGCGTGGGCGGGTCTGCTGGTCCATATTGATGCTATAAATGCGAAAGTATGTTTGTTTGTTTGTCCTTCTTTATTTGTTACTCTTTCACGACAGAACGGCTGAACGGATCTGGATGAAATTTGACACAGAGATAGATTATAGTTTAGAACAACACGTAAGTAACTTTTTATCTCGAAAAAATATACGATTCCCGAGGGATAGATTTATTTTTGTTTTTCTAGCGGCAAAACCGAGCGAAGCGAGGGTGAACCGCTAGTATTATATAAAGCGGTGTCGTAACTGTCTGGATATCATACAATACTCAGCTTAACAGAAACTGAAAAGTAATAAAAGTATATAATAGATTAAAATTTCGAGGCTCATTAATAAAAAATCATAATTGAATTTTGTTTTGATTTTGATTAAATTGAACGCAATATAAAAGTATATTATAAAAGCAAATAAAAATTTATATAAGTGTGCGGGAAAAGTGTATTTAAAAAAAAGGCTCTTGAACTAATTCATAAAATAAATTTTACGGTTGAAGTCACAGACAAAAGCTAGAAACATACATATAATATTCTTCATTAATATTTAACAGAAACCTCAAAAATTAAGAAAACATTAAATAAGGAACGTAATTTTTTTGTTCGAGTTTTTGCATGGCATCTGTAATTATATTCTTAATTTACATTTTATTTTATAAAATCATCTATATAAAGTAGATTTTATGGTTTTTGGTAAATACATAAGTAAACTAAACACACACACTACACAGAACTAAAACATTATCATTTTTAAGATATTATAATTATTAAGTATACAACAAAAGATCTACGTATTATATAAATTTTATTTAGTTATGAATTTAATAATTTATTATATACTTTATTGCATATTAAATTTTTTCCCTTACAAGACGTCATAAGATGTAATCTTATAAATTTTTCTCATAAAACATATTATCTTTTTGGCAAGTGTTGCGATCATAGACAATAGGAATATTATATGTATTAGTCAACACCAAAAGTTTACTAATGTTAAAATTTTAACCTTCTCCCTCTGTTAGATACCTTTAAATTTTATAATTTTACAGCAAAAGTATTAAAGCTACTGTAATGTACATAACATTGTAAATATTTTTTTATAAATTTAACTAGCAATGATGGTAGAAAATATCCCAATAGTTTATAAAACGTTTAAAATACAAGTAAACCATTTAATAATGAATGAGATACTTCTTTCTTTCATTCGTGCGTTGTTTCAATGTCAAGGGGGGAGGTTCGACCTCATTTCTATGGGATCGATGGCTGCCCCCAAAAGGCTCCTGAAACTTGCCTTCAGTTCGTGCGTTTTCAATGTCAAAGATTCCGTGAAAAGCGGTATTGCCGGGTGCCGTGATTTTATATTGTAAAGATATGCCGAAGTGGTTACGATTCGACACTAGATGCCTGATACATTACTTTTTATAACACAGTCAATGAAGAGTTTCAGGTTTTTACGATAATGCTTAATATTATATGTACTATAATTTTAAAGGATTAGAATGTGCTTAGCATAAATAATTGAAGCGTTCGTTTTTTACACAAAAGTTGTTATCTATATATATAATAAAATTGTAACTAAGCCGAACCTGTAGATTAAATATTTTATGGAAAATCTTATTGAAATAAACATTATTATCGATACAGAAGCCGAATCTATAGTTTTTAGAATTTTTGTCTGTCTGCCTGTTACCGTATCACAAGAAAACTACTGGACAGATTTTGATGGAATTTGGTATGATGATAGTTGGTTATCCGGGTCAACATATAGGATACTTTTTACTGAGGGAAAATATTTCATCTCTGAAAAATGTATACTAAACGTTAAAACCTAAATAGGGATGAACCCGAGCGGAGCGAGGGTGAGTCGCTACTCGCTAGTAATTAGATAAAATAATGCGATATTTAACTACTACTGAATTGACGATTTGAAAAGTAAATTGGTTATATAAATCATATAAACTTTTAATATATTTAATGGCATAAATTTTTTATTATTATTTTTATCATGGCTTAGAAACGTATCTTTCAATTCAAATAAGTTTTAATTAAAAAATAGATTAACTGATTCAAATAATTATTTCGTTTTATATAATTATACAGTGGTTCTACAATTTCTAGTAAAAGTTTTGAAGTCGGACAATGAAAAGTATCTGCAAGTTGCAAATAAAGAAACATTTTGAAATTCTAAACCTGTGCGCACTCTCCCACGATAGGGTATGTTTATAGCCAATTATGCATATTGGTAGATTAAATTAGTTATATTATTTGCTTTATTCCTTAGTATTACTTATTGACCGTAGTTAGTAACTATAAAAACATATATTAATTAGTTCAATTTATATATACGTTTTAATTTTATTGAGCGGAACCCTAATTCTTTTTCTAAAATAAATGTAGCTTAAGTTACTCCTTATAACATCAGCTATCTGCTAGTGAAAGTCCCGTTAAAACTAGTCTAGTTGTTTCGGTAAAAATTTTAAATTTAAAATGTAAAATGTTTAAATTTAAAATGTTTAAATTTAAAAATTTTAAATTTAAAATGTTTAAATAAATTTTAAATTTAAAATGTTTAAATAAATTTTAATTTTTTTTTTTAAATTTAAGCAATTTCATATTTAATAAAAAGTTGTTATTTTGCAAAAAAAAATTTAATTCATTCTTTAATTATCAATTATCAATAACTACCGCAACTAAAAAACTATAAACTGAGGATTAGTTGATTATAATAAATCTATAGTTAAGAAATAAAACTATGGTTAGTTTTTGAATAAAAGTAAAGTTAGCAATGAAATTTTAATATTAAATTAATTATAATTTGCTCTCCTTATGTATTATTGATAGTACGAAAAAGTATTTTTGTAACAAAGTATAGCCACTAACCAGAGATAGCCTCTAATAGAAGAAGAAGTGGGTTCAAATCCCGGATCTTTCACCTCTAATCTTTGCACGTGCGAATCTTTTAAAATAAAAATAATAATATATAATAACAAAGGGACCAATGTGATTTTTGAATAGACATAATTAAAGGGCCTGCAACGTAGGATACTTTTACCCCGGTGTGTTACTGTTACTCTTATTAATTAATACTGAAACTCTAATGCATAAAATTCTTGAGCTGTTTGTTATAAACATAAAGTACGTTATCTGTATTTTTTGTAAAATTATTTCATACATATACATTATCAGTATGCGTACGTTTATGGGTATTGCAGTAAAAAGTAAGAAAGATTTAGTACATAATTTAAAGATAAATTATGCACCTTTAAACGAGACCTTCCCGACCAGAAATTACATACAATATTAGTAGTATATTCTAGAAGTAAAGATTTGAAAGAAGGTCGGTTTTGTTTAAATATATTGGATTACCATTATGGCATAGCGGTATGCGTTTATACATGTACATTACTATGTATGCGATATGTATATAATATTATACAAGATATTCCGTTTTTTTTTTTGTTTAAGACGGAAAAAGTAAAACAGAGTGAGAATTTCATTTGAGAAAATATTTTTTTTATGTATTGTATGTATTCAGCCCTTTTTAACGTCCCTCTGCTGGGCACAGGCCTCCCTTCAGTACGAAGGGGATCAGGCCATAGTCCACCACGCTGGCCAAGTGCGGGTTGGCGGACTTCACAATATGTCTTTCGAAAACTTGCTAGGTTCTCTCAGACATGCAGGTTTACTCACGATGTTTTCCTTCATCGTAAGGCAAGTGGTAATCGTATTAGAAATGATTCGCACATGAAAATATCAGAGGTGCGAGACCTGGGATTTGAACCCGCTTCACCCGGTTTCCCAAGCGAGCGCGTTACCGCTGGGCTACCCTGCCATTTTTTTTATGTATATATTACTAATATTTAAAAACTTAATGCATATTAGGATAAAATCGTACGTTAAAACTTACGATCTACATAGCTATATATAGGCGTATATACATATTATAGCATTTGGGTATGTTTGTCAATATCAAGTCATATGTCACCATATCGTTCGATTATAGGATAACACCTACAGTAAATAATGAGATAAAATAGCCGTGTGACGTCAGATGCAGATAAATTTTGATATTGTATTGTAGAGATTGAAGATAGGGAAAGATAAGGTAAGAAATGTGTTACATTTGCTTCTTGGTTGAATTAATTGTTATCTTGTTGTTTATTTAATGTCAAGTTTAGAAGTCATGTAGGTTTTAAAAATATTGATATGTACTAGGCGCGGGAACGACGGCTTTACGAGCTTATCGCCGACTTCCCATCTTTGGGCTGTTATTATTTTTTAACAAAAAACTCAATAACCTTACCCGACCCGAACGCGAATCTAGGATCTCCGGATCTGCAGCCGTACAAACTAGCCAGTAGACCATCGTTTCTCAAATGGGGGGTCGTGTTTGTTTTTATAGGGGGTCGCAGTCTGTAGACAAATAATAAATACAAACTAGATATAGGTACAAAAATTCGTTAAAGATAAGAATTTTAGTGTAGTGTTATAAAACTAAATATAAAGATGTAATATAGTGACGGGGTCGCAAGACTTTTTACTTAACGTTTTGGCTTTTTCGTGGGTCGCGACATAAAAATGGTTGAGAAACGATGCAGCAGACCATTGAGACCTTTAGATTTCTGATTATTACAAGTAATATTATAAAGTATGTAAGTGTTATGCAAGTTCACAAGTGATGAATAAATATTTTTTTTTAATATGTGCTACCTAACACTACTAACTATTGTAGGCGTACATCTTAACATTGAAGACAAGGCAATCGAATGTCACGAAATAATTCTAATGTTTGTATTGACATTTTAATGAGCTTCAAGTCTCTTCTTACTTCATATCACTTACTTCGCTTTGCTTTATTGAATAACAAAACATATTTTGTTTAAACCACAAACTAAAAAAATACACTAAACATAAATACTCCCCAAAAACGTTGCAGGCTAAATAAATGCTCATCTTCGTCCAGAGTCAGAGATCTAACGTTAAATCAATAGAATAAAATATAAAAATAAGCATAAAGTAGTGAAAAAATCGATTACAAATTAAAAAAAATATTTGCACATATTCCCATTCATATATGCACCTGAGCAATGTATGCAGCTAATACTGAGGTCTCTGATAACTAAATGTCAAGATAACCGTAGACTTCCTACTTCGGTAGCGTAAAGTGTGTTGCGAAATCAGCGCGCGCGCATTGTCTGCCCACTTCCTCGCGTCTCAACCTTGACTGTGACGCAGTGGCGCTGCCAGCCAAGCATAGAATGTATAATATGCAAAATTATAATTAAGCTACTATTATTGTATTTTTTTTAAAGTTATTTTTTTTCTCTATTTAAATATTAGTATCTAGTAAGTAGTTTTTTGGAAAAGATATAAAATATTTTTCTTTTATAACCTTATCTAAATACAAAAATTTGATCCAAATCATTACAGCCGTTTCCAAGATACGCGTAATAAATTTATTTATATAATTATTATATACAACAATACCTCATTTAATATTCCTCATTAAATTTGGCACTGTCGCAAATGTTAATAAAAAAAATATTATAATGGAAATATTTGATTATTATGTAATAAAATTACATAATTGTTATTATGTCATACTTAAGTAGTAGGTATTTCAATTAGTTATTAAAAAGTAAGAGCGTATAAAGCTTTTTTAAACCAGTTTGTTACTTGCACGTCAAGCTAATTATTATGTACGTATAAGTATAAGTTAAGTAAGTAAGTATAAGTTAAATACTTTTTAAATTATATTATTATTACAAATAAATCTCGTTATATCTTCTAATCTTCGAAATAAAAATAATAAAAATAAAATTTGAAGATTAACTTTAATTAAAAATTCAAATAAATCAAAGTATTAATTTAATATTGAATTATTCAAAAAGTATAATATATCAAAATTAATAAATGTTTTTCAAAGTTGTGCACATGTAGAATATTTCATGCCTTTAAAAAACCTTAACTCATAATTTTTATTAACAAAAACATTATATGATAAAAAAAACAACATTAAAATTGCATTAAACTCTGGCAAAAAGAATTCACAATGTAGAGAATGGAATAAAAGCTGTCTCGCGAACGGCGCCAACCGTCCACAGTAGATTAATGTTAATAATCTTAATCATTTTTGTTAATTGGTACAAAGCATCTCATACTAACAATTGTTGACGATTTTAGATCTGGAACAGCTATTTTTAACACTTCTCGTTTTGCTAACGTATCCTTGTTTCTAATTTTGTAAGGTCACAATGTTAAAAAATATTATTATTACAATTATTAACTATAACTCATCATTCTGGTAGAGCGAATAAACAGTGAAGATAAAAAAATGAGAGAAAAACATCCAATGGTTGTCTAAATGTGTTTATATAAATAAATATTTTCCTTTAATTTAATGTAAACCACACAACGTGTAATTTTACAAGAAATGTGATAAAATTTTAGTATCACTTGTTCAAACTTTCTAGTAATTATTCAAAATAAATTAAAATAAAATGTGTATTTTTGCAAAACTAAACAATGTTAATCAATTTTCTTAGATTCACGCGAATATTTGATATTATAATTAAAATTAAATATTTTAATGTACTTTGACGCCATCTTTGTATTTTCTTTAATACCATTGTACAATTTTGTCGGTACTACTGTCTGTAACAACTATATAATGATCTTTGAGATGTCTAACCATTGATTACTAAAAAGTCCTAAAAACACAATCAGCGACAAAAAATTTCCTCACTGAATGAGCACCAATATACTCTTTGGGTGTGCTTTTTATTTAGTAGCATTCGAGCGCTCCAACAGTTAACATGCCTCTCTGTTCGTTTAAAAACTGGAAAACATTCATCTTGGACGCTAAAAAGGATGCTGTTTCTTATTTTTGGTAAATATATAATCATCATTCTCTCCAGGATAATTTCTAAGAAATCCGTGCGAATTTCCGAGAATTCAATTGTTATCGTACACGCCGGCGTGTATACGGTCCTCGAGGGGTTAAATAATTGTTATCACTGTATTGTAAATACTGATATTTTGTCAAGAAATCATAGTAAAAACAGTTTTAAGTTATAATAAACAGGAGTTTTAGCATCTCATTTGTAAAGACTTACTAAACGACGTCAAATCATCCTGTCGAATGCCTACTTAAATTGTTTAGGTTAAGTATGTTGATACTGTTTCATTCATCGAGTTTTTTTGGCACTTTGTAATTCTGACTTTAAAACTTGCGTGTAAGATTGAATTTGTTTTGATGTATGTTGACCAGCGAATTTCGGTTGCAATTTTTTTTTATTTTTATATATACCTTTGTGAAACAACTTTAAGCATTGCATTTAAGGTTGATTTTATATTATTGTATATTTATTTCAACTAAAATTAACTAAACACAATTGGTGACAGTTTTAAAAAAACTTTTGCATGGCATTATGTACATATCTATTTCTTTTTGATCGATGTCTATAACATTAGTCTCTCCTATGACCATGATTGCTTTAAAGTATTCGAAACTTCGGGAACCAAAAATCAAAATAATCCGAAAAGACTTATATATTGTTTTAGTAAAATACCATTTGACTTTACACACGCTACTACTATGACATAATTACTTTTAAACTAAAACGAGACATCGATTTTAAATGTGATTAGTCAATTATATATTACTAGCGACTCATCCTCGCTTCGCTTCGGGTTCGTACCTAGTGAAAAATAAAAATAAATCAATCCTACGAAAACCGTACATTTTTCTGAGATAAAAAGTAGCCTATGTGCTAATTCAAACTATAATCTATCTCTGTGCCAAATTTCATTCAGATCCGTTCAGCGGTTCTAGTGTGATTGAGTAACAAACATCCATCCAAACTTTCGCATTTATAATATTATAATATTAATGGGATAAGGCAGTGGTTGCCCAGTGGTAACGCGCTCGCTTGGGAAACCGAGTGCAGCGGGTTCAAATCTCGGGTCTCGCACCTCTGATATTTTCATGTGCGAATCATTTCTAACATAACTTGCCTTACGGTGAAGGAAAACATCGTGAGGAAACCTGCATGTCTAAAAAAACCTAGCAAGTTTTCGAAAGACATGTGAAGTCCGCCAATCCGCACAATTGGAGGGAGGCTCGTGCCCAGCAGTGGGACGTTAAAAAGGGCTAAATACAATGGGATAAGTAGAGAACATTTTATACACTCGAATTAAGTACTTTTCTTTTATGAAATCGGTCCAAAATTGTGTTAAATCATAATCGTATTATGTTTCTATCTTTTCGTAAACAAAATTAATTTGCTTAAATGCGTAACAGTATGTAAATTTCGTAATGGTCTATTTGAATATTGAGATACGCACGATGAACATGACTCGGAGTAGTGAAAATATTAAAATGTCAAATTATTTTGTCGCTAACATACAAAGTTAATTGAATACATACTAGGTACGTAAAAGTTAAAAATCGGTAAAAGCGATACAGAAACACTACCAAGAATTCCATACCACTCTCAGAATAAGACCACAAGGTAGAGTGAGAGATCGACGTATAAAATATTAAATGAATTAACTATCACAGAAAGATAATTTTTTTCTTTAATATTTTATAAATTAAATGGCTATTTTAATATATACAATAAGGTACTAATGCTTTTGTGATAAGAAAAAAACTTCTTATTGCGGTACGGTATAATTTCCACTATTGAAAAAAATAATTAAAGAGCTTATTTTACTACACTTATAATACCTTTTTTAATTTTAGTTATGACTTTATAATATACCTATTCGTGTTACTTAATATAAGTTAAAGTTTCTTAATCAAACTCGTATCATATAGTCTCTCATTCATATTATAGTCAGTTTTAAACTTATATATTAAATAGTTTTTTTTTATAATAAAACAAAAAAAAAACTAAAACTCTTTTCTTATAAGAAGAACCCATAACTTTTATAAATTTTGCTTTTTTATTATATTAGATTTAGTTTTAAAAACGATGCAATTTTCCCAAGCATTATTAGAATTGTCACAGGCATTCTATAATGAAGGTTGGCGCAAGGCTGTTTTAGTAAATGACAGCCCGCACCCGTTTAACAGTTGCAACTAATGGCTAGGTATTTGGCGAGCTTAGAAATGTTAATTATATCGACTACTGCAATTCAAGATCAATTCGGAAATTGAGTATAATATTAAAAATAACCATTTAATTGAAATAAAAATACATATGAAATATTGATCACTTAAGTTATATTCCTATAAAGCCAAAATTTACTTGGTAGTAAAAAAATTACATGCCTCGTGTCGGAATCAAACCAATGATGACTTATAGTTATAATTAGCTTTGTACATGTGAATGTTATAAAATAAATAATAACGTAATGTATCAGACATATGTATTATGTACATACGTATGTATCTATATACATTCAATAAGATGTGGTACGCAATGAGGTCCAACGTGACACATCTGCTAACCAGCCTTTCCATTGTTAATAAAAAAATAAATTCTCTCATACTCTTGTAAGACGTGTTTACGACGTTTTCGTTTACATGGATCTTTAATTTTAGTAATATTAATAATTTTGTAGTAGCTTTTTAAGTTGTGTTTAAGCTTTTGTAGGGGCCGCATCCTACCACTAAATGCTTGCTATAAAAAATACAGTTAAAGATCGTTGTAAAGTTTATTGATATGATATGATCATACACTAATAATTAACTGCTAATTAATGATAATAAATGCAGCCGGTTTGATTGCTGTCCGAACATGCACTGACCTTTTGAGGAGTGTTTCTATGCATTTGTAACACACCGACTAAGCATTATTGCTTAGGTATTCGGTAACAACCTGTGGACCGAACGGCTTTAATAAAAATTTTGCTATACTGTTTTGTAGTTGTTGTCTCACGGTTTCCTTCTGGCTGGCCATTATAAACTTTGCCTTTTCCTAATTATATCAAAATATATTACATTTGCTTAAAAATAAATCAAATTTACGAATACCAACATAATTTTACTTTGCTATTTATACTCAAGTTTAATTAATCATCCCAACCAAATGCTTTATTATCAATTCGAGTTTGTTATTTACTTCGCGAGTAGTATCACACGATGCGTCTTATCACTGTGTTGTTTCTGGATAATTATGTATAAATGTCACATTTGTAATGAAATATTATGTTTATGACACTTACGTTTTCTGCTGTGCACTAGAATCTGTTATATTAAATTATGCGAGAGCATGTCTACTTTGTAAGTGATGACGAATGCATACTTATAATACATAGTAATTGGTTCAATTTTATTTAAATGACCCATCGACTCTAATAATATGTACAAGAAAATTCTGCTCGTTTAAATGAACACAAGTATTTCTATTCTAGATAAATGAGTGGTGGCATAATATATACTCAATATACAAGAGTCAACTTTACTTTATTTTATTTTTTTATTTTTACGTTACATAAGTTATAGTACCTACCTGGACGACCGAGCTTCGCTCGGAGTTCTTTTTTGTTATATCGTATTTTTTAGATAAAAAAAAAAACTAAAAACTTGAATAAATACAAAAAAAAAACAAAAGTAAAAACTTTGTGTCTAATCGAGATTCGAACTCGGGCGCCTGTGATTGTTAATCTTGCACATTGGTCGCTTGACCACGATACTTATGCTTGAGTGTAAGAAGTCATCGACCATATTATACGTGAAATAATGCGTAAGAAAACCGCATGAAAGCTCGAAAACACGCGTTTTCCTAGACATAAGACTAATATAGATCGATTTTTCGGCCTCAAAAACCCGACATACCAAATTTCAGCGAAATCGTTAAGGTCATTTCCGAGATCACTGGTATAAATAAATAAATATACAAGAATTGCTGGTTTAAATAAATTACATATAATTACGTCAAACTCCTAATTATTAATTTTCATATGAATATATACTATATATACAATATATATTTTGTAATTTTAAATAAATACAATGAAAACTACATATCTTGCGTTACTGATCAAACTTGACCTCTATATTACTTAGAAAAATTACTTAAAGCAACTTGAATTGCGGAAACATTGTAAAGTATTTTTTATAATCTATGTCGTAACTTCACGGTCAATGTCGACAGGTCGGCCTTGTGGCTCGGTCGAGCACGTCTCATAGCCGAATGGTTATGTAACCCATCGATTAATCTTCTAATGTATATAAATGTTGACATTAATATATTCGTAATAGTCGCGATAGCTTTACAAAACCTCTCTTCGGTCACAAAAACCTACATGGCTCTACCTTTGACTAATTAAATTATTTTTCTTTGATAATTAAAATTTAATATTATTGCCCAATAAGAACGGAAATTAATAAATAGTATAGTGGTATGCCAATGAGCTATCACTACGATAACCTCTGATATTCTACGAATGTCAATCGTCAGCCCAATAAACTGCAACAAGTCAACGACTCTTCCATTACATGAGCAACATTACTATTATCAAGTAGCGTCATTGGTCGCGGCGACCGAGTATTTTTAGCCTAGGCCGCACTAAAAATAGTTTACTGTACAACGGTTATTACTGAATTAATATTTCTAAAAATGGATCGTCTACGCGCAAGTGATAACGCGGCCGAGACCGATAGTACGCTGACGATGCGACGCCATCTTTGATTGTTTGTTTTTGTTGTTTGTTGACGTTTTTTTTTCTGTAACTATAGAAAAAAAAGTTTTCGGCCAAAGATCTTAGTGTTAGTATTTTTTTTTAATTGATTATATTAAATAAATAAAAAGATAATGAATAGTGGAAAAATTATATTTTTTTTTGTGACCTCGTGAATATATAATAAAAAATACTTTCTTTCAATAAATTAAAAGTGGTTATATAATATTATTATCATTCTAATTTAGAACACTATTAAGAACCTTACTATTCCAGTTTCTTATTAATAGTAACAGATTTTCAAACATTCTACTTACGTGTAAGTTACTCAGCTATAACTGCAGTAACTGCAGTAAACACTTGAACGCTTAGTATAATATGGAAAGCACTTAAAATGGGTGTTTAAGTGTAATGGCAGAATATTCACGTCATTATAAACCGCTTCCAAGACGATTTCCAAGTCCATATATGTGTTAGATATTGTTATCTTTTATTAAAAACTATGTTTTAAGCATGTTTTTATTTTATTATAGTTATTGTTTATCAAAAAATCTAATCCCATTGATAAATTTATTTTGGTGCAAATATTAGTTTTCATGTATTTTTTTAAGAAAACTCGAAATCAATACTACAATATAAAAATTCAAAGTGAAAGTCGAACAGACAATTACAGACACTGAAATTTTAAACTGAACTATGTACAACTAAACTGCATTTTTACCTTATATACATATATGTAAATATTTGTTAATAGGTTAATTATAAATAATGAATATTTAAAAATTAGCTAATTAGTCGCATTAATGCAAAAGTTATTCATTTCACACATTATTAATACTTTTTTTACAATTTATTGCTATAGTCTTTAATACAAAAATTATTTTAAAGAAAAAACTGAAAGTTTTTGCATAATTTGAAGTTTAGTTTTTATTTTTATTTTGGAAAGCCAATGCAATGAAATCGACTGCACATCTGCTAACAGTGAACTAATATTTTTACTCAACTAGCAGAATTCACGGCTACGCCCGCCTTCAATCTACAAAAAAAAAACTCTTTGGCTTTGTGTTATACAGCGACTTAACCTCGCTTTGCTCGGGTTCGTCGCCATGTATTTGTATAATGTTGTTCATACAAAAATACTAAAATTGCGATTAAAAAATGGGGGGTGGGGGTAAGACGGTGAAAAATACTTTACGGCCTATTCTCATACCTACCAAATATACAATTTTTTTTTATTAACCCCTCCAGGATAATTTCTAAGAAATCAATTGTTAACTGATACGCCGGCGTGTACGCGTTCCGCAAGGGGTTAAAATCAGTCGAGCCGTTTAGGAGGAGTGCGACCACAAACACCGTCACACGAGATATTTATATATTAGAATATTATATATTAGATAATGCATAAAGCAAACCGCTTTGATATTTAAATAATAAAAGCATTATTTTATACGTAACTGCATTTGACTTTGATGCAGCCCTAATTATTCTATGCAGTCCCTTCCGTATTATCGAGCTTCCTTTTAAAATCCACTTTTCATCCCATCCTCGTAAGTCTTATTTCCTTTATAATTAAATACATTTTCCCTTTGTTTCAGGTATGTACTTAGCTATGATCCAGTTTGCTGCTTAGACGTCATCTGTAGACATTCTAGAAAGCTTTTTCAGCTTCATAAAGCACGCGAAGAGAAGTTTCAATATAGTTTTCTATAGTATATTAAGAGATAAAAAGTTTTTATATGTATTGTATATAAATTAAAACAAATGGCTTCTCACTTTATTCCCTAAGGTAACAGACGTAGAAATCTACTGTTTTTATTTTGTTTCTCTATAAACAAAACGTGTCGATATAGAAGTACGTTCGTAAGTTCGGATAATCTATACTAATATTATAAAGTTAAAGAGTTTGTTTGTTTGATTGAACGCGCTAATCTCAGAAACTACTAATCCGATTTGAAAAATTCTCTTTTTATTAGATAGCCCGTTAACTGAGGAAGGCTATATATCATCCTGGAAAAATTTACGGTTCCCGTGGGGTAGATTTGTTTTGTCTAGGGACGAACCCGAAGCGAAGCGAGGGTGAGTCGCTAGTAATCTTGATAAAATAGTTTTTCTGGCCAAAATTTAGACAGAATTCAAAATTGTATTTAACTAATATTTTCAAACTGGCGAAAACAAAGCTAAATGAAACATTACTTATATTCGTATTAAAAGTGTAAAATTTTAGGAGCGCGTTAAAGTAGGTAGTTTTTGGCCGCGTTTCGTACCATTGCGTAGGCGATGTTATCTTTTGGTTGACGTCACACCGTCTACGTTGTTTGGGTCTGCTGGAACAAACCTTATGTGTAACTGTTGATCAAATAGCTCGTTTACTACAAGGTCAGTATAACTTAACTCGTTCCTCGACTACAGAAATTTTGATTTTAAAGTATAATACAGACTAATGATTGAGATTAATTAATATATTAGATAATTTTTTTTATTTATCAATTATAGCGATTACAAAATGTCCGCGAGAGTTCCTACTCAAAGATAGAAATGGATATGTTTGCCACGATCTTATTGTATGCTCATATGATCTGTGACTCTATGACACACCACATGTGTAACAATTGTGTGTATAGCTGTATTTATTTGGATTATTTATTTTTTCTAAATAAAATTAATTTTTATATAACGTACGTACTTTGATTTATATAATATACCTATTGTTTTTACTATTTTTTATTAAAACCAAAATGCGCAAGACACAGTGACGGTGTGTGTCTGTGGGTAACTTTTAACTATAATCACAACTACGACTGGATGTCATAAGTTCAATAATGGACGTATATTTAATGAAAACCGTTTATAAATATTCATTATTATACTAAATAAGCAAATACTAGTTAGTTCTATAAGACTAAGTAGTTAACTTTGCAGGATCGATATCGCTAAAATAAAATTAGGCTAACATGTTATGACATGTGGATAAACTGAAGCATAAATAAGTGATTTCAATACATTTTTTAGGTTTCTATGGCATTTTTCTAAGTCCACAGTGTCGTGACATCGCACTGACGGTTGAGTTTACACAGTAGTTATGAAACTAATCTTTGCATTGACAGAAGCGAGTTCGATACCATTCATGGCATTAACTGATTTGAATTTAACTGTGTGTGAATCACCTATCTTACCGTAAAACTTGTCTATTTCTTGATTCGGTTTCCAAGATTAAGACTTAGGAAACTCTAATAGTTGAAAATCTGTAAAAAATAAATTATTGACTAGTTATTTATATTATGATTTTTTACAAAATAATCTATGGTATATCGTAGGTGTTTTCAGTGGACTTTACTTTTTTTTTTAATTTATTTGTATTGCAAAGGTATGTAATAGTCGCAGATTTTCTTTGACCAAGACCATATTATTTTTAAGCAACCCAATAAAATATCAATGATACTCAGGAATGTTATAGCTTTCTTTTATTCCCTACATATTATCACATATAGCAAATAAATTGTATATAGTAAAAAGTAGTTCTACTTTCAACATCCCACTGCTGGGCACAAGTTTTTCCTAAAGGGAGATCAAGCCCACGCTACCCAAATGCAGTTGAGTTGGTTTACTGCCTCTTAATATATCGGTATCTAATATTGACAAACAATCCACGCGCGCTATTTACCTTTTTGTAAAAAAAATAAGTTATGTTAAATATGCCCTAGCCGATATTGTTCCGTTTATGTGTCGTGTTTACCTAAGTCACAATAGATCTCATTAAAATGTTGGACTGGTAAGTTTGAAGGCTGTCTTAGATTATGATGATCTCATTCGCTAAGGAAATACCTTAGCAGGTAGGTTAGCGGCCATGGGTTTTGTAAATGAAATAATAAAATCAATCATTTATTATAACCTAAAAAGTTATATTTTCACTGAAATTTATTTAGAAAAATTGATCTGATTCAATTTTGACTTTGACGACTTTGTAATTATACCATTAATATGAAAACATTATAATAAAAAAATCTGACAGAAGCTAAGTTATACAGTATGTAAGCTAGAAGAAACCGGTTTAATATACCTAAAATTATTATTTTTAATGAGTTACATTAATAATATTTTAACACGAAAATTACTTAAAATTAATGTATAATTTAAAATTATATTCACAAGCGACTTGCCCTCTCTCCGCTCGGGTTGGTTCCTAGTTACGATTTAACGTTTAATAAAGATTACTTAGGGATGAGATATTTTCTTGCAAGAAAAATACCCCATACATATATTGACCCGGTTAACCTGCTATCATCATCACAAAATTTCATGGGTCCAGTAATTTTCTCGTGATGCGTTAACAGACAGACAGACAGACAGACAGATAAAAATTCTGAAAACTATAGATTCGGTCTCTGTGTCAATAATAATGGCTTTTTCAATAAGATTTTCCAAAAAATATTTAGTGCACAGATTCAACTCAGACTTTTATTATATGTATAGATACATAATAATATATAAAATGTACCTAAGCTACATTTTCATATCTGTACCTACTATGAAAAAAAATACGTAGTTACATAATTAGATACTAAAGAACGATTTAACTTAAAAGTTAAAATTCAACATGAAACTTTTTGCTGATATTAGGTGTTCTTTATAAAATCTGTCCTTTTAAAAATCCAAAAAATTAAAAATGATAAGTTTTGTTTGCAAATTAACAACTTTATATCACACTTTAATTTAAGGTCAAACTAAAATTAAATTTACAATCACTTAATCATTCTGATATTTTCACTAAAATAATTCAAAAAGAATTTAAAAGGCAGATCATCAGACCACGGACAAAAAATACTGTATTATAATATAATAAAATTAGAATAATTAATAAGCTTAAATAAATTGATGATTACTTAAAACATAAAGTAGTTGATATAACAACATACCAACATACGTACTCTTTGAATCGAAAAAAAACCAAGCATTTCTTTAGGCTGTAAATTTTCATGGTTGTACATAAACTACCGAGTATATAATAAGCACCTAAAGCTCACAAAGAGTATTATTATTCGGACCTTTAATCCTAGTTAAGTTGATTAATATGCATGCTATGAAATAATTTACGTATTTTCAATCTTTATAAACCTATAATGCATAACATATTTTTATAGAAGATATATATATATATATATATATATATATAGCGTTATCAACAACGTCTGTCTACATCAGACACCTGGAAAGTTTAATCAAGTGAATAATATTATTACTCAGTACTTGTAATCCTAGTTTATTTAGTTAATAAATTTGCTCATACGTTACTATTTAATCCCTTAAAACTTGCCTTAACAACTACCTATCTTTAATTGAAAAATCGATTCTTTGTAATTTACAAAATCTACACAAAAAACCTCTAAGTCGGCTAATAACATTATTATGTTATAATTTTAATCCTAATTTAATATTAATCCGCTAATTAAAATAAAGAAACAGTAATCGTCAATTCGATCCGTTAAAACTTAAACTTAAAAAATTGGAAAATCGATTTTTTTTGTAATTGAACGTAGTCTACAGAGTCTACAGTAAACACCTCACAGTTCGTGAAGAATATTATTATTCTGTCTTTCAATCCTAGTTTAGTTAGTTAATCAGCTTGCAGATGCAACGCCACGGGTAGTAATTTGAAGTCGTTGCTACCAGCCACGACCGGTTCAACGCAATTAAGCGACACAGTAAAAGCAGCTATTAAGTATAATATTTTTACTTGCCCCGACAGACCCAAGATATAAGAGCAAATCTTTATATACGATCTGGATACTATCTTTTAATCGTTGCAGTCTTGAAACATCTTTATACTTGTGTTTTGATAAGATTTTCTAACGTTTCCTGCAATTTCAGACGGATAATGTTATGTTAGTCATTAGTTATTAATAATTTTATCAATCATTTTTTCGGAGATTTCTTTTTTTTTCAATTAAATAAAAAAAAAAAAAGATAATATAATTAAATAGTAAATATTAAATCTACAAATCTTCAAAATCACGAAACAAAATGGTATAAAGGAATAAAAAAAAAACATTTCAATAAATAATGTAAGTCGTTTTTATGTATGGTATAAATTTTAATATAATGAACGTGTAAGATATGGTTTAATTTATATAACAACACAAAAAGTTCCAAGTGGATATGGAAAATTATAACATTGTTTTTGCTCCTACAGTGGCAATGCAGATTATTATATTTGAAATCAACTTTACCATCTTGCCTAGTGCATCTAGCTGTAAGAGACAGGTGCAACCAGCCGTTTACGGAGTCGCCAACATTTTTTATTTTATCTAAAATACTCTGTACTGCAATGACACAGGGTCCAAAATTATTACAAAAAAAAAAACAATTTCTGAAGATGCACTCCGTTCCCATGCATCGTCGTAGTTCACGAACGTTTTAAACTTTTTTCTCAAACGGGTCTACAATGAGATTCTGGTTTTGCAAGGCAACTCGCAGTATCGATACTCGATAGTCGATAGTACCGTCTCGATTTTATCATTATTTTTCGCATGTTAATGTTTTTTATAATCATTTAACATGGTATTTAGGATCTTTGAATTTTTATTTCTGTATGATATGCTTATATTATGCAAAACAAACAAAAGAATATGCAAATAGTGTTAGTTCTTGTTTGAATTGAATAATTTAAATTAATGTTAATTCTTTAAATAATATAGAACTGCCACAATTCTTTGCATCATAGATTTTAACAGTGCCTATAAACTTATAATCGAGTGTGAATTTTAAATTTATTATAAATATAATTGAATATATACTTACGCTATTTAAATAAAAATAACTTTTGTCAATGGTATAAATTTTTTAAATATTTTCAATGACCCAAGTATCATTTTCACCACTTACATATGTTTTTATCTCCCAAATGAAAGGAAAGTTTAATTTTAAGTCATTACGAAAAGAAGAAAGAAAATTCGTGAAGTTAAAATTGTTAGTCAGTGCCTATAAACTTATAATCGAGTGTGAATTTTAAATTTATTATAAATATAATTGAATATTTAAATAAAAATAACTTTTGTCAATGGTATAAATTTTTTAAATATTTTCAATGACCCAAGTATCATTTTCACCACTTACATATGTTTTTATCTCCCAAATGAAAGGAAAGTTTAATTTTAAGACATTACGAAAAGAAGAAAGAAAATTCCATGTCTTCGTGAAGTTAAATTGTTAGTCTATCATATTTATTTTGTCTCAGAATCGATTTTGAAGTTTGCTAAAATGAACCAAGACGGACAGTGCATTAGAATATGGCAATAAACTCAATCATAGATATACTTGCTATAAGATGCATTTTGCTGCCAGTATTATTTATTTATTCTAGTTATTTACGAGTTAGGTACTAATGAATCCGCTTTACCTACTAGTGTACCTAATACCTATTCCTCACAAAGGCATGTCATTCCGCGTCACCGTATACTGTATACTTACAGCCTCCTGCGATACAACCTGTAAGTCCAGTTCGGCGCAGCTCATCCGCGACAAAATGCTATTAAACGATTTTCTGGTTCGTTACTCCGTTATGACGGTACAAATAATCGTTAACATGCAGAAGATGCAATGGACGTGCAACTATATGAAACTATCGGCCAAGAAATGAGGTATTAATTTAAAAACAAGCCTGTTTCGCTAAACCCCCGAAGCGATTATAAAAAAATGTAAATGCCCTCCGTGACTAGGACAGCTTCTTACGACCTTGGCGGCGGCCATTTGCTTTTTTTCGCGCGCTCAATGTTGCCAGCATGTCGGCGTGCGGTGCGTTCGCTTTTACTTGATTTTATTTTATCGAAGGCATCTTGTTATGCAACTTTTTTATTTTTTATTTTATGTAATTTACACTTTTAATTAGTACCCTCTACAGTACTTATAAATGGTTATTTATTTGATATTTCAAATGATTTTTTTAAATAAAATTATAATTTAATCCCTAGTTGTAATTATTTTCATATGAAATTACTATTTATTTGCAGAATTTAATACTGCAGTGCTGTGTAATAAACGCAACCAATCAGTAGCAAAAACCACTGAACATTAAAGTCTGAGTTTTTTTCTAGTCATTTATAGCTTCTTAGGAACCTACCTATAAGCAAAATAAAATTTCTCCATGTTAACGGAACTACATACCTTATCGACAAACATTTTTTATTTTTTGTTTTCGTGTATTTTTTGGCTACAGATGATAAGGATTTAGATTAAATCAAATCATTTATTCATGTGTGTTTATAAAACGTCTTTGTATGTTTAGAAGAATCGAACAAGATTTCTTTGATATCGTTCAAATCTTAAGGGAGAAATCATCCCATGTTCTTAGATCAAATAATCGCACGACATTTATTTTTAAAAACAAGCTTTGTCTCTTCACTGACATGTTTCAATCTAGTATATTTTGTTGTCTGCGCCGTTAAATCATATTATTATTATTAATAATAATAATAATGTCCTCCTGACCGATTCCGGCCACGGCGGCCAATCTCATTGAGACTAGCCAACTGCGCAGGAGATATTATAGTGCATAAGTATGCGCGCAACACAAGTGCTCTCGACGCGACCGGTGAGAGTGTCGGCACAGGACCGACGGCTTTACGTGCTCTCCGAGGCACGGGGGTGAAACACCGCCAACTTCCCAACTCCAGGCTGTTACAGGGCTTACTATACAGAAAGACTCAATAATTAAACTTGGCCCGACGCGGGACTCATACCCAGGACCTCAGGATGTGCAGCCGTACATGCTAGCCACTACACCACCGAGGCAGTTAAGTTCGATAAGGTATTAATAATCATATTATTAATACCTTATCGAACATACTCAATATTTTATAATAACACTAGCGACTACCCTCGCTTCGTCCCTGGGTTGATTACCCATACAAACTTTCAACCCCATTTTCACTCCTTTAAGGGATGATTTCCGAGATAAATCTATCCTATGTTCTTCCCAGGGTCTCAAACAATCTTCTTGCCAAACATCTAAATCGGATCAGTAGTTTCGAAGCTTATTCGGTACAAACCAACAAGCTAAAAAATGTTCCCTCTTTATAATATTAGTATAGATAAGAAAAAAAATAAAAAAATATATTTTAGAGGTTTTTATTATAGAGATACACACTATACTCTGTACCAGATAAACAAAATGTTGCGAGTAAGTAGATGTAATTTTTTATTTAAGTATTCACCCCACGTGATCTATTTAACTAGGATGGAAAGTTTATTTAAACCTTCTCCGTGTTATTGGCATACATGTAAGCCAAATTTCATCACGCTTGATTGGTTTTTTCAAACATCTTGAGTAAATAAAATATGTAAATAAACGAACACAATTTCGTCGACCACACAAGTTAGAGTAACAATCTTTATATATATAGTATATTTATTCCATATTAACCGTAAAAAAGTATTTAGGAAGCCCGAGCGAAGCGAAGGTGAGTCGCTAATAAGCTATAATTTATTTAAGGTACCTATTGGTAAAGTTTATTCAAAGGCCTACGAGTTTACCTACAAGATTGAGATTTAGACTTCCCACTGAATGTTATGACATCGTTTAGTGACGTATATTATCTATCACGGTTGATGACTCGCGTTAATCCATATCCAAGCATGGATGCCACGTACACTGGATTTGTGACGAGTTTCGCTACCCAAGCGTTAAGATTAATACACGAAATTGCTACTTATTAGAGTATTCTCTTACGTTTGAAATATAAATGAACTCTAAATTAAAGATTAGAAATAGCTCTATCTGTGAATGTGGCTTAGATGAGGGTTCGACTGATCATATTCTTTTTAATTGCCCCAAAATGGAATTTTCCCTGCATGACATAATCCCTCCTGAAATTCACCGCCCAGTTAACACCAAATGTTTATTAGCCCTTGTGTTTAGTCCATTTATTATAAAATTAGTTAAATTTATAGTAGATAATAAAATTAAATTATAATATATTTTCATTTTCAATCATTGTGCCATTTTTGTAATACGTAATTATTTTCTATTGTTGTAGGTTTCTTCTGTAGACCGATCATTCATTTATAGTTTTAATTTCATATTAAAGCGACTAAATTTCAAAATTACCACTCAATCTCATTTGTGTCTTCCTCACAAAACGTGACACTGGCAGAATGTATTGCGTCTGTTAACGCAACTCTAAGCCATAGAGAGAGAAAAAAAAAAATGAACTCTATTATAACTTTAACTTAAATATTATTTCTTATATGAGAAAGGACTATGTTAGACAGACAAAGACAGAGTTTCCCTCATTGCTCATTAGGAACGGGATAAAGCTTACATAACATATGTTCCCAATGGGGTTTTTTGTCCTAACATATAAATTTCCCAGATTTCTTTTACTAGCAAATGTCGTCAACAATTATTTCGTCTAAAGGTTGGGCAGTTTTTTCTAAGGGGCTCGTGATATGAGTGGGCTCATTGGTTAGACGCAAGTCTTTATGGATTGCAATTAGTTATTAGTTATGCATATGACTCAAGATAATCTTTATATAATATATAAAGAAAATAAAAATAGAGGAGGTGGGACCACTCACATAATATAAAACACATAAGAAGTCATTCTTGTTGGGACCATATGTTTCTTGTCTATAAGTTTTAATAAGATTTAAGTTTATTAAAAATCACCACTACGAGCTGTCAATCAAACTCACAGCGCTACGGTCAGTATCGTCTGAACTAAATAATTATTATATGAAATATTTATTAAATAAAAAAATAAACTAATAATTTCTTGCAAGAATATACTACTTACAAATAAAACTATATATCCATAATAATTCAGGCATGGTTCAATCAATCTTCTTAACGTCATTTGTTTCTTATTCACTCGTCTGGAAACTATTAAACTTTTAAAATGGATTAATAATGATATATTATGTACATATGTTATTATTATGTACATATGTTATTATTATCAAATATTCGCATTGTAATTAAGAGAAATTTATATATTGATATTATTGATAATAATTAATGTCATGATAAATGTTAATAACAGTTATACTTTAGAATTGATTAATAAGTTTCTACATATTTTTAAATTAACTCTAAGTATATATTTTTTATAATTATTGTTTTAATGGCAATGTACCTTGAATTATATTAGATATTTAAATAATTATATTGTATGCTTTTTAATTTTAATAATATTGACATGTTTATATAGTCTATTTATTAGATTACATAATCTATACATATAATAAAAGTGTAATTGATCACTGTCTGTACATGGGAGATATTTTAGAAAAACTATTACTGGGAGTCTTTATTAACGCAATAGAACCCAAAACAATGATTTTTAGATTTTTTGTCTGTTTGTTTGTCTCTTGTCTCTGCATTTGTACGCGTTAATCTCAGAAACGGCTTCACATTTTTTTTTATTTGAATAAACAAAAAAGTTATGTCAATTTAAAGGATCACATAGAGAGGAACCCGAGCAAAACGAGGATGAGGCGCTAGTTTTGAATAAATACGCTAACAGAAGTACTAAATAAGAGGTTACTAAATTCAATGTACATAAAATATTTCACATATTCAGGTACTTTATCTTAGAATGGGTCAACTGAAAGACGAGTTGTCAACCTTTTTACATGTTTTCACGATGTTTGCTATTCGAAGCTACTGATTTGAAATTTTACTTTTTAATGCAATTCTATTATTCTGAAAGAAAAATATAACAGAATATTGTATATTTATCTGTTTATACATGCTAAATTGTATTTATACAGTTAAATAATTTTAAATAATTTCATTGATTTGATAATAAAAATTCTTAAAACATTTCATTTTTACTTAATTCGACTAAAAATGTTTTGTAACGTCAAGTAGTTCTAAGTTCGTGAATAAAAAAATACGTCACACAATTCAGTTAATATGTATACCTATGCATATAATAAAATTGTAACTAAGCCGAATCTGTACATAAAATATATTTTTTTTTAAATCTTATTAAAATAGACTTTATTATCGATACAAAGGCCGAATTATAGTTTTAGAATTTTTGTCTGTCTGTGTGTCTGTTACCGTATCACGGGAAAACTACTGGATATATTTTGATGAAATTTAGTATGATGATAGCTGGTTATCCGGGTCAACATATAGGATACTTTTTACTGCGGGAAAATATCTCATTTCTGAGAAATCTATAGTAACCGTTAAAACGTATCTAAATTTTAGGGATGAACCTGAGCGGAGCGAGGGTGAGTCGCTAGTAATCTATATATGTATATGATAATTGTTTTTCTCAGTTAAAATACTTTTACTAAAGCACTTTTGTTTGTCGTTAGTACGTACATTCAAGGACAGTAAACCAGAGTAGAAATATTCCCCATGGGTGTCGTTCTAGGAAATTGCACTCTACTAAAAAGATTTAAGGTGTTATATCGAGTGAAAGAGCGATGTTACAGGCAGATTGAATAAACTTCTTGACACAGTTTCGTCTTTCGGGTCAGACGGGTGCCCGGGCCGTAAACAAATGCCCGTTACGACATCTCAGATTGGAAAGAATCTTGCTGTTTGATTTCGCACTCTTGGACTGACGTTCGCGATTGCAATAAACTTTCTTATTTGTGAGAATTCATTGTTTATAATTATTAATTAACTTATAATATATCAATCTTACTACTCACTATTAAGTGAATCGTAAGTTTTTGTATTGGAAAAATAATTATAGTATAACTTATACTATAATTATTACTGATGGTTTTTTGAAGTAAAACTTCTTTACGCACGCTTGACTTGGGGGGTAAGCTGGATAATGCGTTACGAAAAAATGTACGTACGTTTGTTGCCATAGTAACTGTGTTCGTTGTCCGACAAATGATATATAATATTACATTCTTTCCTTAAATGATATTCTATAAATATATGATTGTAATATAGGTACCTAATATGCGTTATTTTAAGTATCTCACCTATCCTAATTATTTAAAACATAAATTGAATTTCATAAAGAGTACCGATAACCTACAGAAGTTTTGCTTCTTGCTCGTGCACACATTCATACACGCACTGTTTATTTTTTTTTTACTTTAGAGACATTTGCACTTTTTATTTTTAATTTAGTAAATAATAAATATATATACTATCTAGTATATATTAATAAATTATATAATTTATTAATATTATTAATGAAAGTGTGTTGTAGATATGTCACTCTTTCCCACAGTAGCATACGATAGATACAAATTGACGTGTTCTTATACAGAAATAGACAGATACATGGAATAGTTGCTGTAAATCTGTATGAAACTGTGAAAGTTTGTGAGTATGTATGGATGTTTGTTATTCTTTCACGCCAGAATGAAATTTGGCATAGAGATAGATTATAGTCTGGAATAACACATAAGCTACTTTTATCCAGGAAAAATTAACGGTTCCCATGGGATAGGTTTGTTTTTGTTTTCCTAGAGGTGAACCCGAGCGAAGCGAGGGTGAGCCGCTAGTATTATATAAAAACTATTACTAAATGTGATTTTTTTAAGGTTGTGCGTGATTGTTTGTTACTCGTTCACGCTGAAATGGCAGAATGGATTTGGATGTGATTTCGTATACAGATAGACCATTATAATTTGCAATAACACTTAGGTATGCTACTGTGTCCAGTAGCACAAGTGTAATAACTCGCAAGTTAATATTCTTAGCATCTAGTTTTAGTCATTAATTTTTAAAAACATCACTTGTACGTTTTTAGTTTTTGTTGAAATCTTAGTACATGAGTTAAAAATAAATTACGCCTCTAACAACAAGAACTTCCACGGCGATAAAATCAGATCTGGCGCCATCTTTTGTTATTAGCATCATAAGCGACACCACGGTTTGACAATTCCGAATTGACATTGTAATCTCAACAAAAGGTCTGACCTGCCACCTTATCATGTACAAGGTACGTACATTTATATCGTACACGAGTAGCTCTTTACCCCTTGTAATAAGGTCGAATATTAAGTAGCACGACGTTTCTGAACGACCGTGTCACGGATCTCACAAATACATCCTGCTTTAAAAGAAGTAGATGTATGAGAAGCTGTTTATGTAACATGTAATTGTATTAACCGCCTCCTTAACAATTTCAAATGTATCAATACTTAGATCTAGCTTCTGTTTCACGTTCAATTTGTAATACATTTTAAATATTCCAGTTTCCAATCATAAATAAATCTTCTAAATTATGTTTTTGTGTACAAAAAATACGGTATTTATGAGCACGTACAGGTCACCTGACTAGTTTGTGATACTGAGATGATTAATCTAGACTTCTTGGAGAGCTACTTTTTTTTGAAATACCGTTAGTACCTAGTTTATTTGGAAAACATTAAGATAAATTACTATTAACATTTTAATGGCAAATAATAATGAAAGTGACTTTTAATCCAGTCACTCTACAATAATTATTTATCCAGCTACTTTATTTTGTTTTTGAAGTGAAACTTCTTTAAAAACGTTGTGATTTGAAACTCGATGAAACGGAAATGCGACACTATAAAGAGACAAACACATAAATATATAGGATTAAGCCAGCGAGAGAATGAGGTAGAATACATGGCAATGTTGCCATGGTAACCGTTGTTATTGTCTGACAAATTTATAATATTAAATTTCACTTCTACCATGTGTGAACACACACACGCACATTTTTATTTTAAATTTAGAGCATCTGGATAAAAGATTATTTATTTATAAGTTTTAATTTTCGATTATGTGAAAGTCCCTACTTTTGGTTAACGTAGGTTGAGTGTAAGATTGAAAATATAAAAAAAAACAATCAATAGCCAGTAATTAACTAATAAAAACAATATTAGTCATACAGTTAATAATAATAGACAGTTACTCTATCAATAGGGTCAGCCATTAATAATACATTCATATGTATTTTATTGCAGTGCATCTCAAAACGATTATGTTAGACTAAAATTACCCGCGACTTGGCCTGTTTAGTTTATGTGTGTGTATTTTGTGCTGGTTAAGGTTGATTTTGTTAAAACAGTCAAGGATATAAGCACGACCAAACAAATAAACAAACTCTTCAGCTCTACAGGTTCTATATTACTTGTCAGGTATATAAGAAATATACTAGAATAAAATAATAATTTATAAATCTACCAACAACACTGAGACCACACTGATTATAACTTATTATTTTCAATTAGTATGATCAAAACTGTCTCAGTTCTATATAAATATTCTACTTGCGATCCAACCAATGCGAGAGCCCCAACGCGTAGTAAAAGTACAAAAAGAGTAACTACTGTTTTTTAAATTGAACTACCAATTATCTTTTACCTTGACTTTTCCTTCATCGTTCATTTACTTGTTACTTAAAAACAACACTGATTCTAAAATATTAGTAAAAAGGGACAATTCTTATGCAATAATGTATGAGAACTTATAAAATTCAAAATATGTTCTCGAAACAAAAATGCTTAACACTTCACTGTGGATAATGTGTAAAATATTAAGATAAGAAAATTTATTCGATCTCATTGCGTTATTCAACAAAATTCAACGTATTTTACATGTCGTAGTTATTAATTCTTTTATTCATTTTGTTAAAACCAGTTTGTGTTTTTATAGATAACAGCAAAATATATTAAGATTTCATTTATATATTTACCTAATTGACCGACAGACATCCAAATACTAATAAAATTTACAATCGTTGAGTTCATCCAATCCTAAAGAATAGAACACTTTCAATTTTTACCAAATACGCCAATTTTACTGGCAATCTTTCCCATGAAAAGCATGTTCGTTGATGATAATTTAAAAAAAAAAACAAATCGGATTTAGCCTGTTCTCACATGATGTGCTTCTCAAAAAACAGCATTTCAGTTTTATATACATGTATAAATTATATAATAAATAGCCAAATTGTAAATAACAACGTATATATGTTAAAATGTGCGATCCTTACGAGGGTATCAGATAGGACAAGGTGATAAGAGAACAAACAAATAGCTGCCAAGTTTCCGACGATCCGTCCGGCGATATAATTAATATGTACATATCCAAAACTCACTACATAATTAGACAGGTAATAACTGATTGCATCATCGTAGTCCTAAGTGTACATGAATTCTTTTTGCATATACATAAATTTTATATTTTACACTATCGTTATATTTAAGTCGACACCCAAATGTGACCAAATTTGCTGGCGAGGAATAAATTTACAACTTTACAATGTGAAATGAATTATTCAGTTTCGTAATTCATTGAGGTACTACAGTGATCATATTCAAGCTATATGTATATATATAGTATATACTAAAGATCGTAAAACAGAACATTCAGTGTCGATGTTATAACAAATACGCGACATGTTCAATTAAAAACATTACGATCTCAACAACAAACAACGAATGTAATCTTTTAAATACCCACACTTATGCCTGTGTACATACATTTGAGGTTTCCTTATCAGTATAATACTAACTGTGTATGTGTGCATGGATGACGTCATGCACAATTGTCATCGACTCATCGCTGTCATGGCTAACGAGCGATACTCGGTGTCTTGATTAATTTCTGTTTAAAACAATTAGTTATTTATTTACCTAATAATTTTATTCTAATAACCTTAAGTCTATACATTCGGTATAGTAAAGTCTCAATAATACTATTTGCGCAGTTATAATAATTGAATAGCACTCCAAAAGGCAACGCGTGGGTTGTCCATCATATTACAAGATCTTGTACAGGCCTAACAGCTTTCGCTTTCACTGAACTTGACATAGGTCAAACGGTTGTGCGATGGCACTCTAAACCCAACAAACCGAGAGGACCGCTGATGTCATATCCACCTGTCACGCCATCGTAAACCTTATTGTAGGCGCTGCCGCAGTGATTTTCTGTTTTCGCGTATCTGACGAAAAGAATTGCTTTGTACTTTTACCTTCCGCAAGATCGTTCCAAGGACAGCGCTCTTTTGGGTCTCAGGCCACTTTTTCATTGGGAAGTGACACGCTTGGCCGCAAGACCTTGTGCCTCCTCCCCCATCCCCTCTCCCGGACGCGCTGACGTCACCCGCGCCATCTTGCTTTAATGACGTGTTGCCGAGCAACTCAGCATGCGTTACGTAGAGACAAATTAACGCAAATTCATGTATAATATATTTTAATATTATTGCATACTGATAGGTTTGAACTAGTATCGTAGGTGCCTTTTATTAGTTTTTATACCGGTATCGTAGGTACACTGAATTATTTAATATTTTCATTTCATTTCATTTTCATGCTACTTAAGCACGCGGGATTATGTGCAAATATTTTTCTTATACGTGTGAATGAGATAAATATATATAATAAATCAAATAGGTAGTACTTTGTCAATAAGGCACTCACGTTTATGTTGTGACTGCTCGTCGTCCTAATATTGATTCTGTTTGCTTTATTATATAATTTTGACTTAATACTAAACAAAATCTTATTATTCTATTACATTATATGATTAAAGATATAACTATTGTTTGATATAGAATAAGTATTATTTTAAATTATAAATTAAATAAACTAAATATTTCTAGAACTATTTGTAAACATATTGTATCGATATCTATACAGATAAATAAAATTGAGGTGTCTGTTTGTAATGTCAAAATAACAACTTTATACTAAATGCATATGGAATCATATACGGTACTTATAAGAAAAACACACAATTTAAATTTTTTTGTCTATTTGTCTGTCTATTTGTTCCAGCTAATCTCTGAAACGACTAGACCAATTTTCACGGGACTTTCACTGGCAGATAGCTGATATTATAAGGAGTAACTTAAGCTACTTTTATTTTAGAAATAGAATTAGAGTTTCGCTCAAAAAAATTAAAAGGTACCAAGGGACGCGCCCGAGCGAAGCGAGGATAAGCCGCTAGTCATTAATAAGGACATACACTATAGAGATAATTTACGTATTAAAAATTACATACTTTCGATTTAATTCATTATAAAATAAATTACCTTCGTTTAACGCCATACAGTAATTTAGAGTATCCTTAAAAATTGAATTGAGCAAAAAGTTGTGTAGACTACTTTCACATATAACTGAACGCGTTTTATCAACGGCGTAATCTTTTTGACTGGATACATATATATATACTAGGTGTAAAGGAAAAAAATAATATTATTAAAAAATGTTATTATCATTAAAATAAAACTACGTAACAACCAGAAATTAAAATAGTTGTTTTACTAAAAACAGACGTTCTGCAAAATTATCTATCATATATAAATATGGCATATAAAATACAATACATTATTGCTATTAATGTCCTGCATAATAATACTTAGAGCGAAAGTATACATAAAATATCACCCCCTTTCGCTGTTAATGAAATATTCAAGCAAGACACAATTATTTCAGTTTTAATAGCATTTTGTTAGCTCTACTATTTTCTTAGATGATTTATATTTGTTCCTTTAAGTCAATAGTTCATATTAGATTAAAAGTTTTTTTTTTTAATTCTTTACATTATTGACAGAACGAACTTCAAGTCTAGCAAAATTTGCTTTATCAGTTTGTCGGTACTCCTCTACAGGTCGTATTTTACAACTGGCAGAGACAAAACTTGGTATACAGGGTTTACGACTTTATAGATTTTATATCGTCGAGGATTTTTGATCGGATTTCCTCAAAAAAAGGACAAAAAAAGGACTACTGGGTATCTCCACCTTATGAGATCCGATTTCAATGGTTCTTTTTTATTTGAAAAGTAGTAACTTTAAGTTTGCCTTACAAAAATTGGGTGAATATCTGATGAGGATCTTCAGCATGATGAGCAGACTAAATTATTCCAAAAAAGTTTGTGCTCGCGATGTCTACTGTTCGCAGAACTACTAGTTCTTAATATTTAAAAATTCAATTACGACGAAACTTGTCAAAAAAAATATATTTTTAATACAATAATTTAATATAAATAAATAGGTATACCAAATTAATAACATTGCTTTGATGAAGCAAACTGTTTTAAACAATTTGATTGAACTAAAATTTTACGTAATAGACAAATTAAGTAGCTTTAAACATTTTACAAACTCAAACAAGTAATGCTTCAGAATCCCGCACTTAGTTTGTTATTAAATTTCCCTTTCAACTGATCCCGTGAAACGTGGGAGGAGAAGGGGGAAGTTACACGTGCACTCTCATACAAATGCATCGCCCACTCGCTTATTTGCCTCCTTGTAATGGAACACTGAAATTCAGTACGAGTCCCCCTCGCTATTAGTCTTTGTTCACGCATAAAGAGCATATTAAATCAGAACATTCTTAAAATAAACAGTAATTATAAAATGCATTGACAAGTGTTATAAGAGCAAGTGTTTTAAACATTTAATTAGTTTAATTAAATATAAATTCCAAAATACTTAAGACCCAATAAACATTCAATCATTTTAAATTTTGGTAATGTGTTTCTGAATGCCTTTAAAATATATTTGAATTTATTTAGGTATTATGTATACCTCTTTATTTTAAAATAATAATAAAAATCAACTAAACCTGTTATTGTTAATGACCTTATTTAAAGATTTTTAAATTACGAGTATGTCAGCGCATACTGTAAAGGAATACAATGAAGCACCTCTGAAACGAAAGTACATATGACTAATGGATTGCTCCACAATGACACCAACGTTGGCAAACATGCGATATTATCTTCCCTGTACCTATACGACTATAACTGAGTTTCGATTTATTGTGTACTGGGATTCAGGACATTGAAAACTTGCCAATAGATCTTATTATTGAGTGGTAAAGCTGGTATTAGGACGTTTCTAGAAACAGCGTGGGTGCCCTTCCCCCTTCCACGACAAGGTCACGCGGCTAGGGTAGCGTGGGGAGATAAAACATGTGTTCATGAAAGGTGTTAAGAAATGATGTAGTAGGATTTATTTGTGATGCAGTATCTAGGTTTTCAAACAAAGACTTAGCAAACAAATGAAAGTTATCATTTATAAATAAATATTAGTAAATAATATGTAAGCCTCGTAAATATTACAATAAGGTTGTTTCGCTTATCATTTTAGCAGCCATGAATTGCCATGAAAATGAATAATTATCAGTAAGAAATCAGAATATTCTATTAGAAACTTTAATTCATATTATGTATAAAGTAGGTATTGTTTTTTTTTTCATTTTTGAGAATAAACATACATTTTTCTAACAACTATAACAACTTCCACAACAAACATACGAAGTTATTATCAGTAAATATACGGTAAAAGAACTCAATCAACTGACCTGTCATACGCAGACGGGATTTTCACACAAAACCTTTGAGCCGAACGTGTAATGAAAGGCAAGGAAACAAAGGAACTAAAGTGAATTTAAATAACCGCTACATCAACATTTTGAACTTAAATTAAAAATTGTAGAAGGGTCAATGTAATTTTATATTTTAATAAACATAATATTAATATTAATTAATTATTCGGTTTAATCATGGAGAAGAATTAATTATTGAGTTCTCAATTCAACCCTTTTGTATTCACTACGAATATATAAACAATTACAACGTCTGAAACCTTTTGACACCAGTTCAAGTACAAAAACGCATAAACAAAGAAATTGGCATGACAAAACAATAATCATATTATCTTATTTTTATTGTCAGTTTAACCTACATAATTTTTTTCTTTAGACAGTAAAAATGTTAGATAACTTATCGAATGCCCTAGTCCTTGGCTGGGACTTGTGTAATACTCATATAATTGTGTTACAATATTAGATTAAATGCTAACTACACTATACACCACAGCGCGGTTGTGTCATACAAGTAAATAGGTATTATATTTTATACGTGATACTAGCGACTCACCCTCGCTTCGCTTCGGGTTCGTCCCTATACAATAACAAATCCATCCTACGGGAACCGTACATTTTTCCGGGATCATATATAGCCTTCCTCAGTTAACGGGCTATCGAATGCAAAAAGAATTTTCAAATCGGATAAGTACTTCCTGAGATTAGCGCGTTCAACCAAACAAACAAACAAACTCTTCAGCTTTATAATATTAGTATAGATTTGTTCAATGAATAGTAATAAATATATGGATATATTATAATAAGGCATCATTTAACTCTATTTTTATATATAATAATATATTTTACTGTAGTTATATATAATTTACGTCACGTCCTTTAAGCGCGTAGGCGTTATATACCCACCCACGCCAGCTCACTTCAGCGATTTATTTACTAAAATATAACTTGGTTCACAATATTAAATAAAATATAAATATATTTCTAATTACTATAGAAATATTTCGTAAAAAATAGGTGTATTAGATGCTTAATGTCATTATGATAGCAAATATGTTAGAAAATAATGATTTTTTTCATCATAAACGAATGAAAACTTAGCTAAAAGTTCGCTTTCTGCAAGTTGACTAACTAACCTTCCGGATGACGCAATCTCATAGCGTGACCCAATTTCCACATTCGAAGAAATAGAAAAGAAGTAAAAAAGTTTAAAAAGTAGTTTGTTTACAAAGAGTATTCAATCACCATTACACTACACATTATAACAATAAACATTTATTATATTACGTACGTTTTAACGGTTAGTACAGAATAGACTATAATATATGAATTTATTATATATTATGTATAAATTGTATATGCATAGGTATAGAAAAGTGAATTATATCCCTATATCCCTTACTTGAGAAATGATTGATTCTCCATACAAACTCCGACGCCCTTAAGGGATGATTTCTGGAATTTAAAGTATTAAAAACTTTGTCCTTCCCAGGGTCTCAAACTATCTCCATACTAAATTTCATAAAAATCGGCTCAGCGGATTACGTGTGAAAAGATAACGTCTAGATAGAGTTACTTTCATGTTTATAATATTAGTTCGGATACAGCCACTGCTTGCGACGCGCCTAGGCCCTTATTTTTGTTTATTCTACAAGTGAAATATGCGAGAGAAATTGAACTATATCTTTTATCATCAATCTAGAAACATGAAAGTTAGATATTCATTCCATACTTAATGTTATAAATATTAAAATGTGTTTGTTTGTGCGTCTTTCTTTCACGTCGAAACAGAATGACGGACTGGCGTTATTTTTTGTGTGGAGATAGTTGGAGGGCTGAAAAGTAACAAAGGCAACTTTTCACCGCGGAAGATTATCTTATACCCACTGAAAAACACGTTATAATATAACCCACAACTACTCATCATACCTATGTGTGTATATATATATATATATATATATATATATATATATAAGATGTGTGTATAGTTTAATACGTGTCTAGGGACGAATATGAGCGAAGCGAAGGTGAATCGCTAGTATTTTATATTATAAAGTATTGCTATAAAATGCTCAATCAGAATCCATCCAACTGCTTTCAACTGATGCGCATTACTAGGACTGAGAGGGTTTAATTTTTTTTTATTCAAGGTATAATTTTGATGTCATAAATATTTTATTATAGGTATGAATGTACTTAGATGAAAAGTATATAAGCCATATTCCGATTGTCACTTAAAGTTCAAAGTAAACAAATAACAAACACAAACTTTCGCATTTATAATTGTGATGATGGTGAAAAAAATAATATATATACATATATACTATATAATTTTAATATTATTACGGATAATTAATTTTAACTTTGCTCTGTTATTGTGAATGATCCATCGCCTTCAGGAATGCTTGATTTAAGCAAAAAATACTCTCATTTTCCGCAAAGTCACTTAACGCTTTATGACTTTATTGAATTTTAAAGAAAAACCTAATGGGCCGTATAAAAGGAAAGCCAAAGAGCAATTCACGATGTTCCTGTAACTTTTAAAAATAATTTGTAATACATATTATAATACTTTCTTAGATTTACGCGAATATTTCACATTTTAAATAAAACTGTCTCTTCGGATTTATTCGCAGATTTATTTTGATTTTGGTTTTCGACGTTTCGAATGTTTTGCAGCAATAATGGTCACGAGAGAGACTTAAGATTTTGGACGTCTCAGAGGTCATTATATACTTGTTACATAGATATAATTATTACATATCTATTACAACATTAACTTGCTATAATTATGCTGATTTCACTCAAAAGTAACAAATGCGAAAAAATCAAAATGTATTAAAGAAATATTTAAAAAAAAAACTACAAAGAAAATATAAAGTAATTCAATAACAACCTTGTAATCTATGGAAAACTAAAATTAAATTTCCCTTTTTATTTCAACGTGATTTATAATTTGACCTCGCAACAAAGAAATATACAATTGTGGCACATTAACTAAGATTTACCGTCACTCATATAAAGCGTTTGATAATGCCTGATTAAACGTAAATGCCACGTAACAAGCCACCTATAAACACAGTGACCTGACACCCTCCCCTACTCACCCTGTACCCCACAGACGAGCGTGTGCATGAGTGGGTGCAGCGTAATGCGTAACGCACACATGCATAATAGAGGAAACTGGGTACGAGTGAGAAGTACAGGAAAATACAAAACTAATAAAAACTACTGGATAACTTTTAACTAACAGAACTTTATGCTGTGGAAACCGTAAATAATATTTTAAGCATTGTCCTCTTCTGATATATAAATATTAATATGTACATATCTATATGTATATATAATTCATATATTTTTTGATTTTTATATAATTATATCTTTTGATAGTAGCTTTGCCCTTATATCGTTAACCTAGCAAATAAGATGTATACATTTTAGTTAGGTACTCTATAAATTACAATTTATATAATGCGTCCATTATCAAGTGGATTTTTGGTAGTGTTTTAAAAAGGTTATAAGAAAATTAAAATAAATTCTATGTCAATTAGCACAGCAGTAAATAACAGCATACACTCAAAATACTAAAAGTAAATAGTATGAGTCAAAATACATTATTATTTACTGAATTTCCTAAATGAATAAAAGCACTACGAATTTTATGTATCTAACCTAATATTATCCAAAAATTAAAATATAAAAATTATATATATAATCTATTAAGCCTTAAAATTAAACATACCTCGCTTACTTCTATAACCCAGTGTTTGAAATATGTAGGTACAATATGAAATACTGTATGAGGAAAAAAATGATCATGCTAGTTCTAAATAATATTTATTTTGTAGAATATATTTCAATTGTAATTATTTGTTCATCTGATTAATAAGTAATAACATTTTTCACAAACATAAAATACTTAATAATTTCTAGGTTTTTGATATATTTTATATGAATATCGCTAATATGACATACTATACGTAGTGTGTCACCACGCTCTCATCAAAACCTACTTTGTCAGAAATCGCTTGTCGATTAGGAAAAATCGAGGTCATAGGGGCTGACAGTAGGGGTCATTATGCAAATCTATACTACTGATCCATTATGGATATGTGAACAGTGACAATCCCTATGTAAGTGTATCATGTAGGTTCTTAAATTACAACTATCCTTTTCGGTACCGTGATTTTATTACAAAAATTAAATCCAAAATGTCGAGGTTATATCTGAATTATTTTTCGTTGTGCAACCAGGAAATATGAAACTTCTTGTTAATCAAAAATATTTATGTGATTGTTTTCAAAAAAAATTGACCATTTTTCGAGTTTTCTATTTGAAGTATAATTTTTTTTTTTTTTTTTGGTTATTCACGTTTTTCTTTTTATGCGTAAGGTTGTTTACTTTGATTTTTTTTCTGTTTTTATTGACGTTTAGCCTCCTTGTTTACAGATAGCTGTTGACGTCCGTAGTAGAAGCCCGCCGCCCGGCCACTGTTGTCCTCCCCCCGTTTCTTAAACCCCCTCCAAGATTGCTGCCACCATGGGTCGGAAGAAAATACAAATATCACGGATCACGGATGAACGGAATCGACAGGTCAGAATTATTTCTTAATCCTACTAATATTATAAGTGCGAAGATTTGTGTACATATGTTGTAACGAATATCCATTGTTACTCTTTCACGCAAAAACTATTGAATGGATTTTAATGAAACTTTACAATAACATAGTTCATACATCAGGATAACACAAAAGATAATTTTTATCTCGGAAAAATGTACGGTGTCCGTGGGATAGATTTGGTTTTGTTTTTCTAGAGGCGCTGAGCTGCTATTTAAGTACCCTATATAAAAATAAATCCAATCAAGTCTCTTACTTTACTAGAAAAATCTTTGTACGTTAAGTACCTGCGTTTGAATTTTACATTTGACTAAGACTTTTTTAGGCGGTCATGTAAAACCTTTCATTGATTGTCAAATTTTAGCTCTTCAGGGCAAATGAGTTAGGACCAGTAATTTTATAGATATAAATAAGTTTGGCACATTTAGCACATATCATGTACGAGAATAAAGTATGGAATAAGTCTAGTCTAGTCGAAATAAGTCTTTTCTGCCTCAGTTCCATAAAGAATGTAAAATTTATAAGAACTAACGCAAAAGATTTGACTATTATTGGTGGACTCATTGCTTACTTAGATATAATTAATGACAAGTGTTTAAAATTTTCAACGAAAGCTAAAAGCAAAAAAAAATTCTACGATTATATAATTTTCGTGGATACAGTTTATAACATTTTTTTTGTTATATGTACAATATACATATGTAGGTACTTGTTATTATGAGTTAAATTGTAGTTAAGCCAATTTAAATATAGACAATGGAGATGATACAACATTGAACGCGGGACTAGTAGCAATGTCAATGACAAACTTGCTTCTATTTGTTTTAAAACAGTCTCATTTTTCTTATGAAACCAAATTATTTTTTAAAAGAATGTTACAAATTACATAAAACTTTAAATTTTATATCAAATAGTTTAGTGGTCTGTTGCAAATATTTGAAGATTCATACCTCTACTTATTGGTAATAGTAATCGAACCCATATCATGCTCGAACAAGCTACACTATCGTGGCAATACATCTACGCAATAGCATACAATCATATCTTTGTTATAGACGGAAAAATTTGGTAGTGTATATTTTAGTTTATAATCAAAACATAAAATACAACGCCATAATAATAAGTAGGTATAGGTATAAACTTTTGTACGGCTAAAGTATTACGATGCGTGAGGTAGAATTACGACGCAATCGTTTAAAATCATATGTTATATATAAGTGTAGCCATAAGCAAAAACTTCAGTCTACACCCAATTCAGAGTTTGCATAATGTAATTACTAACTGAGCGGTTTATTACTTAAAACTTTATTAACATCCATGTAAATTGAATACAAGGTTGTGAAAGGGTGAAATGACCTTAGTGTTCTGACCTAACAGATGGGCCTATCAGGAGAACTCGCTGCAAACATTATCGCAAGGGACAATGACCGTTCCCGCTTGTAATTTATTAATTATACAACTACATACACTTGTCCAGTCTCTTTGGAGCTATGAAGCTTCTTCTATGCTAAGTAAATCATTTAAATGTTATGGTGGGAGGAGATCACTGCTAACTGGTTTAGTGGGAGAGCTCAGACGGCTGTAATGCAAGTTACGAAGGTCAATTTGCTCTTTTTGCGCTATGTTAGAATGTAGGTGACAGTGCTCTACATTATTCTTAATATAGTTTTATTAAAAAAATATATATGTTAATTTATTTAATATTTAATTATTAAAGTTTAAAGTGATTAATAATGATTTACTTCACTTTTGAGTTATATTTTTTTTATTTCATTGACATATCACTACGATAACATTGTTTCTTTTTTCTGATAAACAGGAAATGAAATTGAGATCGAGTTGAGGATTGTATTTTATATTATTAAAAAGTATTAAAAATATAATATGAACAACAAAATAATTAAAATTAAAAATTTTGCAGGTTACATTTAAAAAAATTTACATAGTATTTACTTCAATAATTTTTACCAAAACGCTGGCGATGTTGTTTTTTTTTTTAATTTGACATAGACAACCTGTTATACATATTCAAAAAAAAAATCTCTATGTATTTTTCGCTAATACCTTTTTAATCTTTAATTTAATACATAATCATAAACTATTAAATTGAACAAGACAATTTTCTGTACTGTTTAAAATATTAACACAGTATTTCTTTGTAGCGAACAGTTCACACTGTGAACTACACACATTAACAATGTATATATGCTACATTGTCCTCATTTCGCTTCCTGGTTATTATAATAATTAATTTGGAATTACAAATCGTTTAATAAGAATATAATAACGTGTGTTATAAACATATTTATAATTATTATCAATTAATGCTTAATTTAAACTCTCCTTGTAAATCAAAAAATATTACTCAAACAACCAATAAAATCTATTACGAATAAAAGTTTTACAATGCAATACACTACATTATGAAGGAATTATACGTTCGTAAAATTTAACAAAAAAGACAATGAAATTTCAATTTTAATTGAAATTCACGTAAAAACTGTATTTTTTTGGATAATTATTCAATCATTAAAGTCTATATAAAACATAAAGGTGTATATTCTATTCTAAGCAAAAACAAAACAGTTCAGTACCTATTTCTCCTCTGTTAACCAACCGATATTGTTTCTAAGTATATACCTCATATATGTTTCCCTCAAATTTTCAATGATGATTTTGGTCGGATTTCGACAACGGGGCGAACACTTCACCCCCTTAAGGGATGGTTTCCGGGATAAAAACTATCGTATATCCTTCTCAGGGTCAAAAACTATCTTCCTACCAAATTTCATCTAAACCAGTTCAGTAGTTTCGGAACCTATTCCATACAACGAACGAAACAAACGAAAAAAAAAGATTTTTTCCCTCTTTAAATATTAAAATAGATAGAGAAGTGATTTTTATAAAATAATAATAATCTCTCTAATATATTTAAATTAAATAAAATAAATACATTTTTTTGTATTGATTGTTTTTCCAGGTGACTTTCAACAAGCGTAAATTTGGAGTGATGAAGAAGGCATATGAGCTGAGCGTACTCTGCGACTGCGAGATCGCTCTTATCATCTTCAGCTCAAACAACAAACTCTACCAATATGCTAGCACGGATATGGACAAGGCAAGTGAATATTCATAGACTTGAATTTGCATCTTGCACTTGCTTTTTACAATGTATCCAAAATATTGTGAAAGAAATGAAATTGGCATTTTATATCAACTATTACTGAAGGTATTTAAGACAATTAAAAGTTTTAAGACAATTAAAAGTTAATAAAATCAAAATATGTTAAAATTATAATAAGATATAATTAACAGAAAAATTAACAATCTGAGTTCATAATTTACTATGATGAACGAAACCAACTCTACTACAACAATTAGCGGAAAACTTAGACTTTGTAAAGAAATCAACATAATACCATAAAGAGCTAAACGAGAAAAATAATTTAAAATTATACTACTTTACAGGTGTTACTCAAATACACGGAATACAACGAACCGCACGAGTCCCTGACCAACCGCAACATCATCGAGGTACATTAAGTACGGCGTCATCTGTGTGCCCGTGATCAATGCAATGTCCATGCAAACTTGACTTATCCCATTAACAGCGCTTATACTCACAAATATATCTTAACTATGTGTTACTAAACAAACCCAAAAATATTAATAAAACTCCATAAGACACTAATCGAGTAGAATAGAGCGTCGGTTCGATGTTGTGAAGTCACCTCCGTACCTCAGTATCCCGTATACGTAAATAGAACACCAACGTACCAGCATGCCGGTTTATTTCCTGTTAGAAAAAAGATGAAGTTAAACGCCAGACTCCAGTTTTATACTAACAGTTTATGACCAGCCACCCCAAATATTTATGTTATTTCCCTTGTGCAGCATGGATTTTATAAATATTTTTGTGTTTATTTGAATTGAGCGCGCCTACCTGATGGCATCAAGGGTAAAGTCAGTGTTGTACCATTGCATTCGACACAACACACATATGTACGCTAAAAAGTTTTCACGTATAACTTACAATTAGTAGTACTGCTTAGTAGTTGTGATAGCACTTTTACCCTCCACTACATACTGGCAATTAAAATATTATGATTTTATAAACAATTAAAAACTAACGGTGTGTATAGAGGGTGATTCTAATATTAACTTGATTTTTAAATTGCATGCGAGTTAAACAATGTAGTATTTATGATTTGGGCTCGTCAAGCCACCTGAGCTGGTTTCGCTGACACTTACAGGCACTAACGAAGAAAGAGCATAAGAACGGAGTGATGTCGCCTGACAGCCCTGAAGCAGAACCGGAATATAACCTGACACCACGGACCGAGGCCAAGTATTCAAAGATTGACGAGGAATTTCAAATGATGATGCAACGTAACCAATTGAACGGCAGCCGAGTTGGAGTAGGCGTCACTGGGAGCAACTACAACCTACCAGTGAGCGTGCCCGTCGGAAACTATGACCAGTCCCTCTTGCAAGCTAGTCCTCAAATGCACACTTCGATCAGTCCACGGCCATCGTCTTCAGAAACCGATTCAGGTAACTTTACTATATATAACAAATATTTATATTTACAAGAGCATATTATTAGATAACTTTTGATGCAAAAGCAACTTCTTAACAAATATACCTATATATATTATTTATCTATAGTTTTACACAACATGATTCAAAATTTATTAGGTATCATTTACATTTTCTTTACAGTCTACCCAAGTGGCGGAATGTTAGAAATGTCAAACGGATACCCAGGCTCAGGATCTCCACTGGGGGCAGGATGCACGCCCTCTCCCTCACCAGGGCCAGCTCCCTCTCCACACCGCCACCCCCACAAGTCGCACCACGCACCCCCACCGCACCACTCGCCCCGTCACAACAATCTACGCGTCGTCATACCAAACTCCATGCCGCCTCCGCAGGATGATATGTCGTACACAGGCGAAGTGAGTTTCAATTATTTAATTTTAAATAATAAATATAATTTGTATATTACCACTAAATTACTAATACGTTACAACTTAGATTAATTATTACTGGTCAATCATACACCATAATAAATCACAGAGAACGACAAATAGATATTCGTATTTAGAAATAGAAATGTCTTGTATTTTTAAATAAAAATACTTACTACTTTAAATAAAACTATGTTTTCGGATTTATTTCGATTTTTGGTTCACGATGTTTCGAATGCGTTACGGGATCATGGTCACGGGAGAGAATCTCCCGGACTCCAAAAGAAATCCGCGAAGAAATCCGAAAAATTAATTTTATTAAAAATGACAAATATTCGGGTAAATCTAAGAAAGTATTATACAAAAATATACTACATATACATATAAGAATAGTATTCAAGCTGTAACCTTTTTATAATAGTATCTAAAATTAATACGTTTACTTCAGTCGCTAACGTTGCTACAGTATTAATATCAAAAACGATAATCATTACGGTATACGTATTTCTTTCAGACACCACTAAGCTATTCAGGACTCGGCAGCTTTGGCGGACCACAGGACTTCAGCATGAGCTCGGACATCGGTATAGGACTTTCATGGGGCGCGCATCAACTACAGACTTTACAGCACAACAGGTACATGTCTGTACAATTTCATTTTACCTATGTACAAAATCCATGTAATATCTATGTAAATATTAAAGTATAAGCCTAGTACAATCAATATTTTCGAAATAAATATTTTTAAGCTTTAAAAATAAGTTTAAATAAAAGGATGTTATAAATTTTCATGATTAATATAGATTAATAGTAGTAACAATATACTTCTGAAGTGTTCTAGTTAAGAATTTTATTTACGAGCGTAAAGTTATTATTATTTCAATTATTTTATTATTACATCCTTTTGATTGCCCTTGATATTTTTATGTATATATAATAATATAGCTATATAACCTATAACTTATAAAAAATCAGTTCACAATTATTACTGAAGATATCGAATAGCCTATAGTAAAAAAAAAATATACAGCCAAAAATATATGCACCGCCGTAACAGCTTTCGCTGCCGTGACCAGGATTCGAACCTGGGTTACTACGGCCACAACGTAGGGTCCTAACCACTAGACGATCACGGCTATCGGTGCTTATAGATTTACTACTGAATTTTCACTCCGTTTTACACTGTCACGTCTTCATCACGCTTCAATAATTTTCAATTATAGCAATTGAATGTCAAAATAACAAAACCTAAGCTTGTATGAATTTTTGTATGCCGAAGTTCAGTTTTTTCTTTATTGAGTACGCAAAAAATTAATGAACAGATCGATTATATCAGACGATGGTCACAATGTTATAAACAAATACACTGTTAACAAAAAATTGTCTCAGGCTGATGCATATCAGACTAGATATTCTCTACAGTAATTGATTTACTAAATAACTAGCGACTTACCCTCGCTTCGCTCGGGTGCGTCCTAGGTACGTTTTAATTTTTTTGAGCGAAATCCTAATTCTTTTTCTAAAATAAAAGTAGATTATGTTACTCCTTATAATATAAGCTATCTGCCAATGAAAGTCCCGTGAAAATTGGTCCAGCCGTTCCAGAGATAAGCCAGAACAAACAGACAGACAGACAAAAATTTTAAAAATTGTGTTTTTCTTAGTAGTAGTATAGGTATTCAGCCCTTTATAACGTCCCACTGCTGGGCACGGGCCTCCCTTCAATGCGAGGGGAATCAGGCCATAGTCCACCACGCTGGCCAAGTGCGGATTGGCGGACTTCACATGTCTTTCGAAAACTTGCTAGGTTTTCTCAGACATGCAGGTTTCCTCACGATGTTTTCCTTCACCGTAAGGCAAGTGGTAATCATGTTAGAAATGATTCGCACATGAAAATATCAGAGGTGCGAGACCCGGGATTTGAACCCGCTTCACTCGGTTTCCCAAGCGAGCGCGTTACCACTGGGCTACCACTGCCTTTTTTTTGCCTTGTTTTTCTTATGAGTACCGTATATAATTCCATATGCATTTAGTATATAGTTGTTATTTTGACATCACAAACAGACATTTCAATTTTACTTATCTGTATAGATGTATAGATTGATGAAAAGTTAATATTGATAAGGGTACAAGCAATATATCACAAAGAATAACTTTATATTTCACTACACTTAATTGCTAACATTTACGCTTTTTTTATATAACACTACATCGTTTTACAATAATATAGAGTTATATAAAGTTAATTGAAACCACCTGACTTCAATTAATGGTACTTGATCGTACTTTAATTCGCCTCATAATCAGAAGTCGACGCATAGCGTAACGAATCACGTCTCGCACGAATAAACTGTTGCTAGTTTCTTGTTAAATTTGAAAAAATCAAGCTCTCTACGCTCAGTAATAAGTACCACTGTTCAAATATTCCGTTAAATATTAGGTGGCTCTATATATTAATTGAATTGCATTAAAACTTTTAACGTTTTCTTAATAAGGAAAATTATATATAAATTCTACGTTTTGGCGAATATGTACCAGTTTATATGACAATTAACAAAACTACTAAATATTTTAAAAGTATAATATAACATAACAATAATTGAATATTTTTTACGGTACTTCGTGAAGTCATACTAAATTCATATTAAAAAAAAAAATAAACAAAAAGATGGCTCCGCCGTAACAGCTTTCGCTGCCGTGACCAGGATTCGAACCTGGGTTACTACGGCCACAACGTAGGGTCCTAACCACTAGACGATCACGGCTGTCGGAGCAGTTGAAATTATGTGCGAATTTCATGACTGTATTATTTGCGGAGTTAAGACTTTCACATTCACATAACTTTAAATGCTGTGGCAAATATTTAAACACAAAACATAAATAAATTGTAGGTTTTATCATTTTTATCTACAAGTTTCTTTTACTTGCAATAGCTTAAATAAAGCGATAAGAACGCATTTAATTAAATAATATTTATTCATAAAAGACTAGGTATAACATCTTAATGGCAAGATATTTTAATAACTAATTAACTACTAAGATAGCATATCCCTACATATGCTCGAAGAATATAAAGCTGTGTAGAGTTATATTCATGTAGCCTGTCACTCAACAGTAGCAGCCTACCAGTACTGGGCGGGACTTCCCCACCGGCTGCATCGCCTAGCAACGTAAAGATCAAAGCAGAGCCCGTGTCGCCCCCTCGCGCCCCCGACCACATGCACCGTGCGCCCGCGCCGCAGCCCGCACATCTGTCTGGAGTCATTGATGGTAAGTAATAATTTGTTTGCCACTTACCTAATATGTACAATTGCAAAATCAAAATATACTTTATTCAAATAGACTTTTACAAGTACTTTTGAATCGTCAATTTTACATTTAATCTAAATGTCAGTATGTAAATCCATGAGGAATCTACTACCGGCTTGGAAGGCAGTTCTGCTGAGAAAAGCCGACGAACTCAACAGATGCTTTTTTAAATATAATATTAATTTACAATATTGCAATAATAATTACTCTTTATTGTACATTCCAAAAGAAGGAATAGAGACAGAAAATTTAGATATGCCTTACAGGCACGAACTGATTTTATCACTAAAACAGCGAGCTTTTTAGCGAGCGAGAAAAGTGGTGAAAGAATTACATAAATAAAATACATACATATATAGAAAATAATAGAGTATATTAATACGTAAAAACATATTATAAATATAAATATCATAAACACATGTTTATCTGTAAATACGATAGTAATACTTTCTTAGGTTTACGCGAATATTAGACATTTAAATAAAACTATCTTTTCGGATTTTTTCGCGGATTTATTTTGATTTTTGTTTCCCGACGTTTCGATTGCTTTACAGCAATCATGGTCACGGGAGAGACTAAGGTGTCAGATGTCTCAAAAGTATTATATAGTTGTTACAGACAGCCTAGCCCTGTTAATTGTGGGTAGGCTGTCTGTAACAACTATATAATACTTTTGAGACATCTGACACCTTAGTCTCTCCCGTGACCATGATTGCTGTAAAGCAATCGAAACGTCGGGAAACAAAAATCAAAATAAATCCGCGAAAAAATCCGAAAAGATAGTTTTATTTAAATACGATAGTAATATTACAATAAAAGAAATGGTCTTAATATTATTCTATTACAGTTTTATTGCTTCAATAAATTATGAGAAATAAAAATTCAACAAAATAACTCAGTCCTTTCATAACTTAACCTTAAATATTAATTTCATTATCCAAACAAAATATTAAGTTTGGCAATACCTTTCCATACTAAAGTTAACATTAAAAGCACTAAATAAATAGCAACATACTTTTCAGGATCCGTAACGTCAAGCAACATGGGCTCGCCGGCCGGACAGGACATGAGGCACAACACCGTCCCACTAGACTACGAGCAGCCTCACACAAAGCGGCAGCGGATCGAAGGCTGGGCCACATAGCTAGGCTATGAGGCCTTCGGTCCCTATCCGAGGCCCCTCCACCCGCACTGCTAAGGCCCCCGGGTCCCAACGTGGCACCTCCAGCCCCCGACGAGGCATCCTCCATCGAGCTTTCGGTACTGTACCGTCCTGGTCTATACTACGCTCTTTTCAATACAACATTGAAAATGCCCAATTTAGGCGATGAAACGGTGCTCTAGCATGGCACGGTTATTGCATCAGAAAAGGGCCTAGTGCTATTCTACTTACCTTTTCCCTATCAATGTTGACTAAATGTTTCACAACCCTTCTATGATACGTAATTAATGTAATGCACATGCAACTAAAGATTAAGGATTAATGTTAAAATAAGTACAATCGTGTAATAGATGCAACCCTGATCAATTTTACTAGATAGATTTCTAATTTCTCTTGTAAATAGCGACATTATATGTGGAATCCGTGCCATTGTCTGTATTAGCTTATAGTCAATTAGTTGTAATTCAGAAGTTCGGTGAATTCGGAGGATAAGTGCGCGATGGACCACAAATGTGCGAGTGCGTTGAAGACTAAAAGTAAAACCGACTGTTGACTTTGTGTTAGTGTTTTAAAGTTTTTTTGTGCCATTTTAAAATATGATTAGTGTGACATCCGAACTTTGAACCTTGTAAATTAAGTGTAGCGTCATCACAGAAGATAGTAAGTTATGTATTGGAAAATGTACTTTATCTATTGACATATTTATACATGAGAATCATAATATTTACATATGTATACACGTCCCGTTAGGAACGAATGTTATGTAATGTAAGTAGGTAATGTTAGCTAGAGATGACTATATAAAAGTACCACACAAAGCTTTAAAATTCTTATGATAACACTCGCACTATAAGCAGTCTTGTAAGTAAACACACTTTATATAATACAATAGGATTTTCATGATAAATCCTAAAGATCATCACTGTCGTTCCTTTCGTTTAAAACACTTACATGCGAGCAGTTATATTGAAACTTATTTAAGCCACGTGCGGGCGTTTCTCATTTCCAGACCAAAAAACCAAGTCAATTTTGAATATCATAACATGTAAAATTGTACTTTTAAAGTACCCATTAGTGTTTACATGATTAGTGGCTGTAATTGGTTACTAGTGAAGGTAAAGCTTGTTGTTAGTAAATGTCTTTTGTTAATGTGATCTGAAGTATTGCATTAAAAATATATTTACACACAAATAATTTCCGCATAATATATTTAGCTTTAATCATACACAAATATATATTTTCACAAAAGATCATACATATTTTGGTAAAGCACTATAAAAATCACATGCCGCCCTATTTTTAGATCATATTATAAGTAATCATGTAGCAAATCATTATAAGCATAACCCTCTAACTATTGTTAACTAAATGTCCTGCATATATTTTCTTAAACTAACGTACGATCGTTGAGAGTCTGTTGAATAAATTACTCATATTTGAGAATAGCGATGTGAAAACACATATTTATATCTATCATTTTTAACTATAATATTATTAGTAAGGTATTAGAACTACTTACAAAGTGCTCAAAGTCAATATTATTTAGCAGGCTTTTAATAATTGTACGTCTGTATTGATGCTCATTTCTTATTAGAAACCCTAATTCCGAATATATACTGGTTCTATTTATTCCTGACCTTAATACTTGAGTTGATTATAAAATGAAAAACAGTACCGATAACAAAAAAAGTGAATAAACCATTAAAACAGTTAAACTGTATGGTTTTAGAAAGGAGACAGAAAATGATGGATAAAAATTATCTTTTTCTAAATTATATTTCATATAAAAAATATAGGCAATTCAAGTATTGAGTCACTTACCCCTCATATCTTCTCACTGTAGATGCCTTACTCACAGTGCCTAATGTACCATATTTTACCAAATTTGTATCGTACGAATAGGTTTTGTGCATCGATTTTTTCACATCCTAATATTTTAAGGTATTTACAATATATAAATATATATAAATGTTAATGTTTGCGACTGGAAAACTTTTTGCCGCGCACAAAAGTGTTCCACTTGCATATATGCGTGCTGTAATATGAGTATCACTGTACAAATTGTACAAATCAGTTAAGAATAGTATAATAGTCGAAAATGTTATCACCACAGTATCGGTGCGCCGATATTGAAGATATTTATCAGCCGATAGACTGTATGTTTATCTGAGAAAATCGCCATTTTGTTTGTTTCGGCCGATTTTTTGTCCAAAATTGTAATTCCAGCTATCGACGGATAAATCCAATGAGGTGTCTAATTGTTAGAATCAATGTAATAATTATAATCGGAACACATTGTGTAATCCTTCAAATCACAATAACGAAATGTTTATGTATATTTGTTATAAATTGTACAGGGAAGTAACCAGTTTGAAGTTCAAAAGTCTGAACTAATAAGAAATGTATTTTCGCATTGTAACATATTATACACAACTAGATGTAGCTATATTTTAATACTGGATCATAATAAACGTTGGCCCTTGTAAGGGTATATTCGTACACCGTATATGTTTAGAGTAAATTGTTAATGTGATGTGATGCGATGTGGGTGATTATGAATGAGTACTGTATCGTTGATTGTGGACTCGTGTTGATGATTGTTTGGTATTAATATTACTAATTGCTTAGTGTACGATCGAGATATCTCGAGATATTCTATTTTCAATTGTATCTCTCATAATTGCCCACCTCTAAAGTGATATCAATATGCACTGTTACAATTCTCGCGTTTCAAATTCTAACCTTACGTTGTTTCCATGTGATCGTTTTCGGTCGTTCGTTCCTACTTGTTCCTTTCGAAAACTTCGTGTGCTTTATTTGTTGAAATTTGCTCAACTTACCTTTGGCCGTAACTACATTTGGTAAAAGATCAAATCCTTCTATCGACCGAATTAAGTTCGTCATATAAATTATCTAATTTCTTGATTTCTCAAACTTGGTAAGGAAAAATTAAAAAATAGCATTTGCAATTTAAGTATGAACTGAGAAATCACTGAAAGCCTCACTATAGGATGTTTATAATAAATTAGATCTACACGTTGTTACCTATATACCTATCACGAGAGTGTGCACTGACGATGCTTAAATATAAGTCCAGTAAAGGTGTAACAAATATTTTTCATGTAATAGTCATAGGAGACGATACGTCTATTTATATGAATCACTAATGTCTGTATGACATGGACTCTCATCTGTTGCACTTTATGTAATTTATTGAATTTCTTGTCTTGTATAAAATGTAAAATCCGTAAGCTGGTATTGGGAGCATAATTTCCGAGGTTGTGAGCTTTGATGTCGGGAATGATTTCACTTATTAATAATTAATTATTTAATTATAATATTCATTTCGCACAACTCGTTGTGTGTTACTGTAAAAAGGGTTTGCTCTGTTTTTTTTTTCGTAGATGTATCTTATGTACGTGTATGTTTTACCTGTATTTATCTAGCTGTGGTACAATAGCAAGAGGCAATTTCCGTTTACATTATTGCATTTAAATGTTGTAGTCATAAGCATAGTCCGAAATCAGATTAGATTTCGACGTAGTGTGTAATATAATAGTCCTGTCGCCCCCCTTCCCCCCTTGTTGCTATTGCCTCACAGAGCTCGTGACAACCCAGATAGATTAGGCATATAATACATATCCTTATTGAATACTCAAGTCGATTTAACACTTACTTCTCGTAACATCAGTTGTGCAATACATGTAACAAATCGCTTAGGTAGGTATTAGGTATATTTTTGTTTGAATTTACAAAAAGTAATGCAAAATCTGTTGTATTTTAACGATATTTTTACTGATAATTATGAGGCCACCTGTGACTTTTCTATGGGGCCTCATGGGAATTTAAGTCATAATGTATAATTATTTTTAAGATGCGGCCGGGCCAAATATTGCATTAACTTAGGTCTTACAGCGCCTGTCACGGCAGACAGTTCTGCCCTCTATGTAAGTGAGTAACAATATCTTCTCAATGGCTGAATGAAATATTAATGTTAAAGGACAGTGTTAGAAAATTGTTATAAATTATTTTGATGACTGTTCGAAGATAATAAAGAGTTGGATGTCAATGTGTTTTTATTATTTAATATTTAATAATCACTAATTAATACAACAAATACATTTAATCTAAACAAAAATTAAATTTTAAAGAATGTACGTTAAGAATTCATTTTGATTTTAGTATTTTACATACTTTATGTGCAAGCAAGTACCTATAATTAAAAAAACGAGAATTTTTACATTTGAAATTTATTATATGACATTTTATAAGGAATAATCTAATAAAAGTAATACGTACATTAAAACATATATTTTAATCATTATTTTATTTCAAAAATGAACTCTTAAGGCCTAATAAAAGTTAATAGGTAAGATTTGTTGAAGAAAAACACTGTGCAATTGTGTGTTAACTACTTAATAATTATATAATTACTACCTCACGTTATTCATTCCATAATAAGTTTTAAACCTTTTAATGGCAAAATTGAAACTCTTTATATAATCAACAATCTTTTTTAAAATTTAATAGATGATAATAAAAAAATGTCATTAAATTGATAGTAAATTAATTTACGAGGTCTATTTTATACTATAATAATAAACGCTTAAAACACAGTGCTATATGAAAAAATATATTGAGACATTAACACACAGCACCATCCAGTTCCATGGTAAGCTACGAGGCTTATGTTATGGATACCAGATAGTTGATACACTACACATATTTAAATACATATATATTATAAATATAAACACCCATGACTGGAGTACAAACATTCGTGCTCATCACACAAATGAATGACCCTAGCGGGACTCGAACCCACGAACTCTGGCACAGCAAGTAATGTCACTAGAACCTGAGCCAAACGTGTCGCCAAATACTAAAAATACTAATTTTAAATCGTTGAAAGTATCCTAATCCTAGTTCGAACGCATTTTCAATTTGCATGAACATGTTCTCCAAAAGCATCTTTAGATGCAGTATTTGTTCTTTCTACTACTGAATCAGATGCTTCTTCGGCTAAAGCAGTCCTTCTCTGAGTTTCTTTTTTAAAAATAACTTCAACCTCTCTATCTAAATCCACAGAACTTGATCGTCCTGAATCACAATTATATACATTAAAATCATTATGCACGGTGATACTTTCTTGTGTTACGTTTATAATTTCACCTTCAAGAGTGTCATCAGAATCGTTACTTATAGTTGATCTTGACTTATAGCGCAATCTACCCTGCGACCTCTTATTTAGTTCATCCGTAATTTTTTTTGGTGAATCAATTAAATTTTCATGAGAAATCTTGCTTGATCTCATCTTTCTACCTATCATACGGCATTTCTTTGAGAAACCTCCCATCCACTCGGACAGAAGGGCAGTCCCGGCTATCAAAAATCCTGCGCCAAGTAGCAAGAACATTCCTTGTGTATCTTCTAACGTAAGACCTTTTTCTTCAATAGTATTTTTCTTTAGGTCATCAGTATAAACTACCTAAAATTTTAAAAATACATATAATTTCATCACTCTTACGTAGGTAAAATTTAAATTAATAACTTGGAATACTTTCAATTAAAATATACATTTATAAACCATTCATCCATTGCAATGTAACTTTGAATCCTCAATGTAATATCATCAAAACACAAGTTGTATGTCGTTTTCTAAGATTTTAATAAAGTGGCAGTGGTAGCCCAGTGGTAACGCGCTCGCTTGGAAAACCGAGTGAAGCGGGTTTAAATCCCGGGTCTCGCAACTCTGATATTTTCATGTGCGAATCATTTCTAACATGATTACCACTTGCCTTACAATGAAGGAAAACATCGTGAGGAAACCTGCATGTCTGAGAAAACCTAGCAAGTTTTCGAAAGACATGTGAAATCCGCCAATCCGCATTTGGCCAGCGTGGTGGACTATGACCTGATTCCCCTCGTATTGAAGGGAGGCCCGTGCCCAGCAGTGGGATGTTAGAAAGGGCTGAATACATTAAATAAAGTTATAAAGGAGTAGGTACAATATAAAGTACCAAGCAAAGCTGAAGGAAATTGCTAACTTCCAATTAAATGTTTATACCGGTAACAAAGTTCCTGAGGTTGATCGTTGTATTGCCCAACGCACTTCATCGTTTAACTTATCTAAAATCCCAGCCTGCATCATTCTTCTAATGTCATCACTTAATTTAGCACCATATAGCGAGTTCTTTGGAAAGGCTATACTAACTCCAAACGGCACGAAGCATTCGTTCGAGATGTGTAAAACTGAACGTTTGGATCTAAAACATAGTGACGAAATCTAGTAAAATAATTATGTTGAATAACATAGTAGGTATATCTATTTTTTTTAAACATTCGTTTGCCCGTGGCTCCATCTTCATAGATTATTTGTGTATAATTGCCCCATTACTAAGGATTGTACCATGATATCAATTTGCAGAAACATTTTCTAAATCTGACTGATAGTTCTAAAGATTAGCGTGCTCAAATAAACTAACTACTTAGTACAGATTAATAAAATTTAGACTTTAGAAATATATTGATATGAACAAATTATATGAGGTTAGGAAAAACTTAAGTTATTTAAATAACGTCCTAATAAAAAGAATATCACAGTCTTTGTAATTTAGAAAATCAACGTTAAAAAATCAAATATATACTCAGTTTTCGAAAAGTTCGATTGAACAATATATTGTAATTCCGCTCGGGATCCTAAGAATGCGTATGGAAAGAAAAATGCTTCGGTAGTATTTCGTATACCAACTCTGACATCAGGCACAAATTCGATTTTCTTTAAAAGTTTGTTAGTCAAAGGATCAGATGAATTAAAAAACCATCTTTCCCAGCCACCTCTATCTGGAATATACATTCACACATTGGTATAATAGATAGATAAAATGAATAGTCAATTTTTTGACTTATAATTTTATACAATCACATAAAGAACTTTAAAATATTAACATACCTAAAGTTCCAACACGATAAAATCCCGACAGCAGTTGTTTTATTGTATCTACAGTCTCGGGAAAGATAGGCAATGTAACATATGCTATTATAGACCCTGTATAACAACTTGTTATAATTATTGTAAATACCCAATACCAACCTGCAAAACTTTTATTTATGAACCAAGTAGATATTAATTATTTATATGATGCACCTTAAAATAGAATAATCTAGTTTTACCAATTAATAATCGTGTAGTAATCTTAGTTGTTTTACTCCAAGAATTCTCTCCCACAAAAGTAAAACAGTTGGTGAATGTCCCAAAGACATACCAAAACATGTTTTCAATTTCTCCTTTATCATGAAGTAAATGGCGCAATGTATGCTTGTCTGAGAAAGCCAAAGGGAAAATGCCAATTAAATAGGTGAATGTAAGAGCGACCCATACGTGCCAGTGGAAAGGACCTAAAATTGCGCGATATCTGAAACACATAACTATATATAGAAATAAGTACAAATATACATATAAAACATACGTAAAACGTATTACATACCTGTAATATAAATAATAAATAAATATTTTGGAACCAAGAAATATGTTAACATACACCAACTAGTTCCAAGCTACGAGTCTTGTGTTATGGATACTAGATAGTTGATACTCTGCACATATATCACTTTAAATACATACATATTATAAATATAAACACCCATGACTGGAGTACAAACATTCATGATCATCACACAAATGATGCCTCCAGCGGGACACGAACTCACAACCGCTGGCACAGCAAGTAGGGTCACTACAAACTGAGCCAAACATGTTGTCATGTTATGTTTATTTATAATATTACACATAAATAAATTACTTTATCAAGAAACTACTATTGGGAAAATTAAGCATAGAAGAAACGTACAGAGAGCATAGTTGACAAGATCAATTATCTTAATAATAAACTATAGTGTAGTTCCTTTTGCCTTCAAACATTACTATAACGATAGTTATAATTCTACATCCTTAAAAATAATAAGGTTAAATGTGCCTCATATATTATAGGTACAATAAAATAAAATATAAGCTAACCGTGGTAATGCCGTAGACGTCAATGTAATAAACGCTGCACAGTCATGAGAATGAGAAAAACTCATGTCCATATTGCGAGACCGTTCACTTGTTACATACATTCCTGCCACGCCTATGTCTGCTCTAGCTGAGGTTATTTCATTAGTAACTGCATCACCGGCTCTAATAATTATAAAATATTTATTTTCAAATAGCCCATATTAATGGGCCATATTAATTATAATATGTTTAGTATTAACTAAACATATTCATAAACAAATAGTTCGCGCACTAAAAGAGAGAGAGACAGAGAGTGAGAGAGAGAGAGAGAGAGAGACAGAGAGAGAGAGCTCTCGTTTCCCTCACTGTTAGATCTAAATACTTTTAAATCATCAACGTTTTTATATTTTTAACTTCAAAAATAACGAACTTCCATACGAAATATTATCTTTTTTAATATCTTTAGGGGATGATATTCAAAAAACTCTGACTTAATGATTCCTTAGAAATATAAATATTTACCCCAATTCTATTCCGTCCCGAGGTTCAGTTATTTCTATGGAAAAGTTGTTTCTATCAGCTAACAATTTTAGTATCCTTATTTCAAGCCCATCCCAAATTACTGCTGGATTCCCGCCATCTCCATCTGTACGAATTCTGTAAGGTATTATTTTATAAGACACATTATTTTAAATTTACAAATTGTAGTATTATATTATTTTAAATAGAATAAAATACTATAATTTTAATTATACATAGAAAAAATTGAAAAAGCTTGCAAATAATAACCATGTTTTAAATCGATATATTAAAAAGATAAGTAAGTACCTCCTAAAAATAAACGGTGGCTGATTGGCAGCAGCAACTATAAACCTATGGCCAGCGTAGCCATCGATCATTTTCGTTGGGAATAAATTAACTTGTCGAGAAAATTTTCCATGACTCCAAGAACATAAAACTTGTGGTTTGCTTGCACCCAAGCCGTCAGTGTATAAAATATGAGTATACAATATGTAGGCAGTTTCCTTAAAAAAATTTTTTTTATCTATACTAATATTGTGAAAAGGAAATACTTGTTTATTTGTTTGTTTGTACCTATTAGGCTCCGAAACTACTGAACCTATTTAGATAAAATTTGGTAAGAAGATAGTTTAAGACCCTGGGAAGGATATAAGATACTTTTTATCCCGGAAATCATATCCCTTAAGAGAGTGAAAATGGGGATGAAAGTTTGTATGGGGAAGCAACCAAGGGACAAACCCGAGCGAAGTGAGGGTGAGTCGCTAGTGTTTATTAATATAATTAATAAAACATATTTTACATTGACCCGCTATTATAAGTCAATGTAAGCCTTTTACATTGAAAAGTAAGTTTACTTAGGTTTGATTTTAATTTGATTAAAATTTAAGGAATAAAATGCATAAAATTCACATGCATTTTATTCCTTATTAAATTTTACTTATTTACTCTACGTCTTTATAATTTTCCTGCTCATTTCCCAATTACTTGGGGTCGGCGCAGTACATATTCTATACTGCTGATATTTTTTTATTATTAGGTACTCTTCGTATTAAATATACTATAAAACATTTCCATCAACTGTATCCTTACCGAATTGTCTTCTTCTTTAAAACTTTGTCCAATCACTACTAAATTGACAAAAAATCTAGACAAAGGTCCCGATAAAAATTCCTGTACAGCCCATTGGGATGATCTCGCGACCACAATAACTTTACTTTTTGACTGTTTACCCAAAACTTTGGCACTGCTTTTGACATCACTTAAAAAGACAATGAAATGAAAGCAATTATATTTTGGTTGTAATAGCATTGGTTCTTTTAAAATATCTTTTTCTCCTATATACCCATGAATAAACGTTACTGGGAAAGTCTTGAATAGATCTTGGAACAGATATCCTTCGTGTGATTTAATTTGATCATCATAAAGTATAACAGGCGTACATTCATTTAAATATGTTAAAGTTATATTATGTATTAATTTAATAAGAGAAGGATTTTGGTCAAAACTCTTCGTTTGGCTTAAAAACATTTCATGCCATTTTTCTTCCTGTGTTTTGGGATGACCGTGAAAAACTGGATCTGCGTGTCTCTTCATTATTATAGAATTGTTAGTAAAGTTGATTTTGTTATATTTCTTTTCTCTTAATTCATTTTTTTCTAATTTTTTAGAAACATGTCTGTAACTTGTACGAGTATTCGAATGAAATTTATAATAGTGCAATGGCAAATTTTCTTTATATTTTTTTAAACCAAATTTCGATACGTAATCTTCATTACTCAAAGATTCTGAACATTTACAATTTAAAAATAATATAATAAGTATTATATATATCATTTTAAATTAAGGGACGTAACCACCTATTCTGAAGTCTTGGCTAAAATTACATATTTCGTGTAGATTTTCTCAATTTATAGGACCTTGCAGACCTTGACTTACAAAATATCAATAAGCAGGTGTTATGATTGAAATTTTATTTTTTATGAACCATGATCTATTCCTCACGGTCATTTCAACATCAGAAATGTATGAAACCTTGAAAGATAGACTTTTCTATTAATTCTCCTTGCAGGCAATCGCATCTTACTATAATAATAATAAGTTATAGTTATAGTGTATTTTCATCTACACATATAATAAAATTGTAACTAAGCTGAATCTGTACATTAATATTTTTTGAAAAATCTTATTGAAATTGATATTATTATCGATAGAGGCCGAATCTATAGTTTATAGAATTTTTGTATGTCTGTTTGTGACCGCATCACGGAAAAACCACTGAAGGGATTTTGATGAAATTTAGTATAATGAAGGCTGGTTATCTGAGTCAACATATAGCATACTTTTTATTGCGGGAAAATATCTCATCTCGGAGAAGTCTATACTAAACGTTAAAACGTAAGTAGGGACGAGCGGAGCAAGGGTGACTCGCTAGTTTGATATACATAAATATCAAGTTGACTCTTATTTTGGTGCATATTAAATAACACCACACTATGATTATTTAAAAATATTACTAGTTTTGATTTTTACAATTATTGTCATGACGCTTTTAACTCCAGACCCATGAGTAAAACGTAATTGTTTGAAAAAATATTTTATAGTTAGTATTGTAGTATAATATTCTAAGTGTTCTAACCATATCTCATTCATACATACAATATGCATTACGTTAACAGGATAGGAAACTAAATAAAATACAATATTTTCATCATATCATTTTATTACGCCGCACTGGTTGCGTCCATTATATTTGCGATATTTACTTACTAAAACGAATGCAAAAAGTACAATAAAAGAAAAATCAGGGTCCCACTACACTCCTACGCGAATTATGAAGCCAAAAATATATCAATCACTACAAATAAAAAAAATGGAACTAAGAATTTTAAATATTATATCTACATATATTTACAATTATACTTACAAATATTCCAAAAGATAAATAGAACTTTCGCAAGCGCTATAACTTGAAATACATACATACATATTTTTATTGTCAAAATAATAGATCTGAAAATTGTTTGCTACTTTATCCAATAGCATTATTTAGTTTGTGATTTTAAAATTCTTTAGCAGTCACGTAAACATGTGCTTCATCAATAGCGCGATGCAGACAGACGTCTACGTGACGCTAAATCAACCGAAACGATTTAATAAGTAAAATTGTTATTACAACCCCACCTCTACTTTAACCGTCGGGAGTGCTAGAAATTTTAGTTACCGGATCATATATTTGATGCAATTACATATTACACTTATATAATTTTTATCTAAGCGCTTACATCTCACAAACTTATCATTAACTTAACACAAATAGATACTAACTATATTTACAGTTGTATTAAAAGGGCAGTGACAACCACAACTCTGGCAAGATAAGAAATATTTTCTAAATTTTAATATGGCTCGTATTAAAATATGAAAAAAATGGTAATGTTTCAAAATATTGATTATTTAACAGCCAGAAGCTGGAAAATTGCAAAATATTTTATGAGTTGGTACAAAATTACTATCTATTAATATATCTAAATATTACATTTTCATTCCAATAAGAGTATTTTAAAAGGCTTATTTATAATACGATCGATCACGCAATAGGAAAGTATGAAGCAGATGATAATCTATACGACACGACAAACATTTAAATAAGGTTCACAGATGTTTTGATGCATCTCTAAGCGATTGAAAACACAAAATATCACAGTTTCCAATACAATAAAAAACTTTAACTATATAATAATTGAAGCAAAAAATTCGAAAAACGATTAAATCGTTTAAAACATTTGCTTTGTGACCATCTAATCTAAATGGCACTTACTAGTTGGTGACAAAACAGTATTTGATAATAATTTACTAGTAGAATGATCCTTGCCTCGTTGGCTTAAGCAATAACGTAATGGATCATTGCGATATGTGATAGTGTCCGACCAAAGCTCAATTTCGATCAAAGTAAATTGTACTATAATAGCGTTCATGTATCTGTTTAACTAGTACTCTCAAACTCAGTTACAGTTAAATGTATTGATCAAAAGAATCATACGACATTAGTATATGATGTTTTGAAATTAATAGAAATTAATATAGTTAATTGTTTGATACCTCACCTTTGTGATTTTAAAAGTAGTCACATATACATGTGATTGATCAATAGCTCGACATATTATGTAGATATTACTGAGTTTGAGAGACCAAGTTGATGTAATCTATGATTAATTGTTATCAAATAGATTATTGTATGGAAATTTTTTGCTCTAAGCTATCTCATAATAAATAAATCAAACCTATTCCATTATTGATAAAAACAATAAATTAGGTAGTATTAAAACTATTTGATTTTCACGTAAAAAAAAACAATTTCGAACAAACAATTCAATAATCCATATCGATTCAATCAATATAATGATATACCATCCAGCGGTAATCAGAACATTTTTGTTATTAAGACTAATAATAATAATAAATTAATTAGTATTCATACAATTTCATATCAGCTTGATGAAGAGTTCACTAAAGTCTTCGATCGGACACTAATAATTTATATACACCTACTTATATTTATATTTTATTCGTCGATGTCGTTGTCAATACGTGATGATCTGATGCCAGTTTTGCCGGTCCAAGGGTATATTTCTGGACAAGGTTGACAAGTCCTCATGTATCTTACTCCAGATTTGTGCCAGAGATTGCATACTTTCGGATTATTGCATTTCTTGGGTCGGCCCTATAAAGAAACAAAATATTTACACATTTAGAAATGATTTTTTTTTACCGACTTCGAGGTACCAACTCAAATAGAGTTTATATGGTTATGTGAGTCTGTTACGCATTATCTTCGCCAATCGTGAACCGATTTTCATGTTTTTTTTTTAATATATTATTATAACTTAATAGTTGTCCCGTCTTAACTTAAAGAAATAATTATGTCCATCGACATCGATCTATGTAGTCGGACTTCTTAGTTAAAAAGCAATTATAATATAATTTACTAAATTATCAATTTTTTAGTTTGTTACTTATTGCAGTGCAAATGCTATACCTGATAATTGCATTGGAATGGCTGGAAATTGTTCAGCCTTGATATAGGAGTGGGATCCCTGACCCATTGGAGAGCTTGCCAGTTTGTGACGATCCACACATCGTCCATCTGATTGATGAAATCTAAGAACATGATGAATCCTTCCTTGTGGTGAGGTTGAGTGAACCACGCCGCGTGGTAGAAGAGACCGAATGGTGCTCTGTAAGATTTGTTATGTTAAAACACAATTCTAAGTAAATATGTAAATCTAATGAAAACTACTTTTATTGGAGATATTCAACAAGAGACCAAAATTTAAACATAATTATTTATAAAAAACAGACAATTTAACCTTGAATATTTTGAAAATATATTTTTAAATATTTTATATACCTATTACTAGTATAATGTCTATCAAAGTTTTTCAAGATCATTTTGTATACTCCTTCCGCGTCTGGTGGATTGGCACAGGCGTCTCCCATAGAACAACGGCCTCCGTTAAGATCTTGCCACATTACCATAGGAACTTCCCATACTCCTGAAAATAAAATAAACAAATGGTAAGGGCTTGTGTTTTACTTTCATACCTCTTGGCAATGACATACAACTTATTTATAATACTTATTCTTTTTTTCTTACTTCTTACATGTCATTTTATTCTCCATTTCAAACATTCACTCTGTTACTATCAAACCAAAACTTACGACTTTTGACTTTATGGGAAGACATTTGATACGTAGCATGGATGAATGCATTTGGAAGTTTATGAATAAGTAACTACTAAATCATTTTAAGTAAGAAAAAAATAAAAAAATAAATTGTAAATAAAAAATAAAATTTAAAAAGAAAATAAAATGTTCAAATTCTTACAACTACTTAAAGAAAAATGTTATATAAATCATATTGTTATATTTTCTAAATATCCAAAGTATTTTACCTGGGTACGATTTAGTCGGGCACGGCGGAATCATGCAATCGTGGAATAATTTATAGTCCAAGGTATAAGGCCAGCTTGGTGGTTTATTCTCATAAACTGGTAGCGATGAGTCATATGTGAAATTAGAATCGTACAACATTTTGAACATCTTGTTTCCACCTACTGATAAGAAGGGGGCTCTCATTCCTCTAACATCTTCGAGTTTAACACCACCGTATGCAGCTAGAATTTCCCTTTGCCCACCAACTTCTCTATTCCATTTCTTTTGAGAAAATTGCTCACCAAAACTATGTCTAAAATATTGAATAATATAAAAAAAATATTTCTTTATATTTTTAAATCTAATTGTAATTAACGGCTATGAAAATTTAAGCAAAGATTTAAACCCAATAACCAGAGTTATTTAGAGAAATAATTATAGTAAAACAATCTTAGTTGGATTAAATAATAAAAAGAATAAAAGTATAATATTAAAATATAAATAATTTTCAAATAAGAATCCAGTATAATGATACTCAGTATTTTTTTGAATTTCGAATTTGAGTAACTCTTTTTATACTCAGTGCGAATAATTTCCAAAAACTTACGAAACAGTGTGTGATGCCATCTCATGCCCGGCCGCGTATAGATTTTGTACTTGACTATAATCGGTCCACTCGTGGGAAACGTAAAATGTGGCAGAAATGGGACAACCATTGGGGTTAACCCGACCTTTCTCAAATAAATCAGTATAAAGCCCCTTATTCAGGTCATTTACAGAATCATCGAATGTCAGCAGAACGATTTGCGGTACTTTATCCATTGGTAAGTCGCCTGTTTGTCGCGGGATATTGGTAGTGCATGTGTTTAGTGCCAGGAAAGGAAAGAGAATAGGTAAGTAAATGGTTAAAGATAAAGGTAGAAAGGATGGAAGAAAAGAAAGAAAAATCAAATTAATATAACATAGTAAACATTAAATAAATTAATATTAGTAGCTTCATAAATAATAATATAACGCATAATATAAGAACCCTATATGTACGTATATAGATGGCCATGAAACCGTTAGTTGCGAATATGAGTCGATTATTCAAACCATAGAATATAGTTTTAATGACTCTAAAATATTTACTTCGAATATTCAACTCATAAATCACTTATGCCTAACGAAACCTCCATAGAGAGAAAGTATCAGTTTCAGCAAATAGTTCCCTCTACCTTAATCACTTACGATATAGTATGTGAGGCAAATTCGTGGCCATCTGCATATAAATTTTGCACTTGACTGTAATCAGTCCATTCATGGGAAACGTAAAAAGTTCCCGTTATAGGACAACCGTTCGGGTTGACGCGTCCTTTTTCGAAAATTTCTTCATAGTACATTTTATTTAAATCATTTATAGCGTCGTCAAATGTTATAAGTATAATTTGTGGTACTTCGTTGGCGGGCAAATTTCCTAAGATACACATTAATTTTAGATTTTATTTAGTTCAAATTATTTTGACTACATAACTAAAAAAGAAAAATAAATAATATTAATCAACTCCATGATTTAAACAGTTATTACGAAGACCTACCAGGAACATCTTTTCCTCCACAGAAGCAATCAGGTAATAGACAAACGTCCTTTCTGCATTTAGCTGCCGTCTTGTCAGGAGTAGGTTGTGGATACACAGGAGCTGGTCGACTTGGTGGGCTTGTATAAATATCTACTTCTGATACTTTTGCTACAATAGATGTAGAGGGCTTTAATGTAGGTCTACTGCGACTGTAAACGAGAATAGATTTTTTAACTTCAGTAATAGTATAAGTATACATATTTGCTATATGATAATTTCAAAAGAACAATAATATCTTTGTTACAAAATAAACAGCAATATGCGACTTGACATTCAAAAAAAGCTAGCAACGCATATGATAGAAATCTAACGTTGGAGGTGTTCCTCTGTTAGGAGCTGATTGCGAGGAGTCTGATGCACCCGACGTCGAAAAATGTGCCGAGCCTCGTCCTCTCGTACTAGTTGGCCTGTAAAGAAATATTTCTAGTAAAATGGTCATTTAAAAGGATGTATCCTTTAGTATGCGTGATTTTAGATAAAAGCAATAATTTAATGGTATTATATTTTTAATATCGATGATTTGATATTTTATGAACTGCAATTATTAACTCAATGTGTTTTTTGAAGCGAAACAATGGTAAAGAATAATATAGATGCTAACATTATATAAAAAATTGATGTTGCCATGCACTAACTAATATAACGAAATATTCTTCGATAAAGGTGCGTGATTATAATGAAACTGTAGATGTGGTGAAAGAAATACGTTTTATATTTATAACATTGAGGAACTTTCTACTATAAATGATAAAATTAAATTGGCAAAATGTTTAAAAATAAGATATATAAATGTATAAATACTAGAATGACTAAAATAATGTGCAGGAAATGGAAATGGTCGCGTCAGGAGTTAACAATTGAGGATTTCAACTCAACCGACTGGAAGTCCCCCAATGAGAATTTTACATAGAAAAGTATGCTAAGCGATAGATTTTAGCAATGGGTGCTATTATCAATGATTTTCAAGAAATGTTTATGAACATGCCAGTTATGTCGCGAGGCGGAAAGTAAGGAGTATGAAGCCTCCACCGTCCGTTAATAAGTATGAAACATTAGAATGCTAAGACTACTGGCCGGCGAGTACCTCTGGTATTTGATTTCGTTGCATTTTGGATTCACTTGCAGACTGTTGTCTGATGAACAATTGGACGATTGGTAACTCCTGCGCCCACCTCCAATGTTTGCCGCAGCTAATTTTATGGCGGGGTTGATACGTGAGGCACGAGTTGGAAAGGATATGCTCTTAGTGGTTGGCTTAGTTTCTACTTCAGTTTTCAAAGTTGTGGTCGATTTTGTCGTACTAGTTGTGGAGACAATTTCACTTACATAGTCATTAATTTGGCGCTCATTATTAGTCTCTGTCGTCGTAATGTCTTCAGGTTTAAGTACAGTAATTGGTGTCGAATCAATATTATCATAATATTTATCAGACTGGGTAACATCACTAACGTTAGGTACATCTTGGACAATTTTTTTATATTTTAGTGATTTCTCAATATCTGACTTACCTTTAACTAAAGAGGTAAATTTTGATTTATTTTTTTGTGATGTATGATCTATACTAGATATACTTTCCGTCGATTCGGGTTCCGGTTTAGAAATAAAGAAAGGTAATTCTGTTATAGGAAATAAAGTAGACATTGTCGATGATGAATATATATTTTTATTTGGATGTGGAACTGTAGAAGTAATGGTCTCAGGGGTTGGAGTTACATATCGTGATAATTCTGGCTCTGATATTATTTTGACATGTTTTAAGCTACTACGAAGCGGTTTTTCTGTCGTAAAATGCTGTTTTTTCTTAGGGAAACCTATATTTACCACTTTTTCATCTGAATCAGAAGCTATGGAAGGAGAAGTATTTTTTGCAAAGTTAGATAATGAAGAACTTGATAAATTATTGATGAAAGATTTAATAGCATTTCTGACTTTACCATTAAGTACTTCTGTAGTTTGGTCAGCTACTACATCATCTTCTACATGGTAAAGGTAATAAGAGGGTTTTTTAGTTGTAGATTTTGTTAATCTTAAAGTATTTAAAGACATTGTTGAAGGAAAACTATTAGTAGTGGTAGAAACCGTAGATGTGACATCTAAATCTAAGCCGTATTTACTTATTGTATCTTTTTCATTATTTCTGAGGTTGTCTAAAATTTTATAAGGAGATACAGTTGGTTCATTATACTTATCATTAAAGTCTATTTGCTTCCAATTTTCGGCATCATCGACAATGTCATCGTCAACGTTTGATGGACCTAAATTTGATTGTTCTTGATTTGATACATTTTGATGGCTCTGTTCCACTCTACCTTCATTTCGAACATTATTTTCGGTAGAATCGTCATTACTAAATGATGTTGGACGTTTCAAAATAGTTTTTAAGTAATATTTCGTGCTATCTGTGTTAGATGGAATAGTGCTTGACCGCGTTCTTGATCTAAATGTAGATGTTTCTATTGGTGGTCTTAGATAAATAGAAACATCCTCATCTTCAATTATTTCTGGATTTATTAAACCTTTTGCACTTTCATCATATTTATTATGCACTGATTCAGTTACTTCTTTTAACTCAGGTATATCTTTAATACTACTGGTATCATAGTGGATTCTTTGTATATGTTGTTTTTTATTATTATTAACACGTGTATTTTTTAATCTTGACGGTGAATAATTTTGAAGTGGTTTTGAAATTAACGTTAACGTATAAGGATTGTTTGTATTATTGCCATTTCTTCGTATCGAGAAACCAGTTGTTAACGACAACACCTTTTTATTATTTTCACTTGGAATATCCTGATCTGTTGTAACAAGGATGTTAGCTTTTTTGTTAGTCACACGAGAAGGTAGTACACGAGTCGGTAATTTTTCTGTCGACGGTAAGTCTAACCTATAAAAGTTATCTGTCTTTTCAAAAGGTTTAGCAAGGGATGAAATATTTATGACGGGTGATATTGTAGAAGGATTTAATGAAGTGGAATCATCAATAGATGTGTGGTTTGTAGAGGAATCGGGGACGCGAGTACGATTTTCATCAGTTGATGATCTGTCGAATACAAAGTAAAGAAATGATTCTAAATTCAGCTCTTGAATAAAATAATAAATATGTTAACTAAATATAGTAATAACATATTTTATAAGGATTTTGGACTTCGAAATAGAAATATTTGAAAGTGTTTTATAAAATTTATGTAAACGATAGAATATAAAAGATACTACAAAAGGCTACGATATTTAATATATACATATATATCATAAGGCAAAATACAGGGTTACTTGTAAAACGCATCAGAGAAAACAAACTTATTTACAACATTTATTAACATAGAAACAACCTTTAAACTGATGAAATTAATTCCAAACCAACATTAGTCAATCAGTCTGAAGGTTGATTTAAGGATGAATTAAATGATATAAATATGAAATAGATGGTAATATATCATATTATGAAGATGAGTATTGAATCATGATAAAGCCTTGATGATAATATGGTATTTAAAATGAATGAAATGACGGTATAATCATTCTTTTGTAGTACCTTGGGGAATGTCGAGACGGGGTCATAGCTTCGGTGTAGGGTGCAGTTGTTGGACGTCGTGTGGTAGTGGTAGTGGTAGTAGTAGTGGTGGTAGTAGTTGTGCTTGTGCTAGTTGTAGAGGGGGTTGTGCGAAGGGAAGTAGCTTCGTAAACAGTCGTCCTCACGCTGCTTGGTATATGATCATAGCCCAATTCGTTACCTTCGCCCCTGGATTATTTATATAATAGTTAAAACCATTTTTTATATTAGTGTTAAATAGTGATTAAAAATTTTAAAATATATGGAAACATTACCTTGTTGGTTGGCGAATGGGAGTTTGATATTGATTCTGGTTGCTGATCTGTAACATAGTTAAATAATAATTAGTATGTATTATAAAACAATAACACTGATTTAAATAATAAAAGTTTAAATTTGCTTATATATCTACATATATAATCGTGTAAAAAAACCCTAAATTAAGTACTTTTATCAATAATATGATCTAATAAAACTTATTATGGGAGTCATACCTGTCCTTGAATAAGGGTATCATCATATTCGTCTAGAGATGGTCTAGCCGTGTACGTTTCCACAGGGCGTCGGGCGGGCGGGGGAGTACCGCGATATGTCTGCTGGACTGCTGGTCGAAGCGAGGCCGTGTTATATTGCTGCACATAGTCTGCCAACACCGGTACCATACTCCCGTTAGTTGTTAAATGCCGATGTTAACTTCGGCATTAGTAATGTATTATTAAAGTGTTCAGGGGCATTATTGTTAATCAATAAATTTGAATTGTTATAGTTAAGGTTCTTATAATAAACCCTTTAGTTCCAAATTTTTGAAATTTGTTAAACGAATTTATGCTCATATTATAGACATTAAGAGGAATGATTAATTTTGTCCAAAAGGTTTTATATAAAATGCATATTTTTATCACAAGGAAAAAGGTACATTATCCATAAAAACTCCACCATTGATTGTGCTATATAACATTACTTTTATAATATAGTACATTTATATATTCATTCTTTTTAAATATGTTTCATACAATTGCAGGATGGATTTCATTTCGAAATGATTTTCAGTAGTCAATGTTTGTAATCGCTAATGTTGCACATGCAGTTGTGGCACAATATAACAAGTTCACACTATCACAGATCATATATAGTAATACTATGTTTCAAATAAGGAAAACGGGGATTTAGTTAGAATAGAATGTGAAAATTACGTATTAAATATTAATGATTTATTGATATATTTACATTTTGTTGGTTATAAACTTTGAGTGTTTTATTCCATATACCTCGGAAACACTTCAACTAACAATATATTACAAAATGTACATTGTTATTTGTTAAAAATCCATATTAAGTTAATTCAATAAATTATTAAATTCTAAACCATGCCTATTTATAAAATATGATATATAATATATATACAAATTACCTAAAGTAAAATATTGATCTCAATATGTGTAATTTTGTAACAAATTCCTTATAATATAGGACTTTTTGAAAATATTTCTTGTTTTTATAAAAAACTACATTGTCTAAAATCTAAATGAACGGTTTTACATAGAGTATTATAATTTTACAAGTTTGACCACATGGTCGATAATAATCCAGATGTTGGATCGCATTTTTCTCACCTGTATCCTTGTACAGTTCACCATCTTCATCGTAAACGGCGTAATATGGATCGTATTGGTCGGGACTGTAGGCTTGAGAGCCATTGTACAGCATCTTCGGCTGGGGGCTTGCTGAATATGAAGACGGAGTAATGCTCTCAGTTGGTTCCAAGCTGAAATTTTTGTTTGTATGGTAAGTGATAAATTATTAAAATAAAATGTTGAACCAAATCACCAACTTTATTATGTTATATAGAAAATATAGTATTCACTTATAGATAATTTTTTAATTTGTCTATATCGTATGTTATCTCCAAAACATAACAAAAGATTTTACTAACAAAATAAAATATTTTCTATAAGATTTATAAAATAAAAGCTTGAATCACAATTCACCGTAGTAAGGATAAACAGTCGGTCAAATTATAGTCTGCTGATGTCCATGTCATTAATATTAGTTAGGTCATGTGCAAATTTAGTCAAAGAAATAGAAGATAAATTATATACAGCTTGTAGGTAAATTAAAAAAAAATATTTCTTGGAGAAAATAATAATTGGAAGTGTGCGCAGAAGATGTATTTTTGAGCTGAAAGCAATATACAGATGTGCCATAATAAATACATTTACTGGAATAGGATATTGCAGCTAGGTTGCACTAAATTACCTGTTAGTTCTATCGTCATGATCAGTCTTTGTAATTCGAGTCTCTTGTTTAAAGTTGTCACGAGGTGTAGTATGCTTTAATTGAGCAACTATATTATGATGACGTACTCTCCCTCTATTTTTTTTATTCTCTTCTTCATCATTAGAAATTCCTTTTTCAGTCGGCTTAGCTAATCTATGCCTAACCGTATATGGACGTAAAGTTGTCTGATTTAGATATTTAGGAGGTTTTAATGTGTTAGGATTGCTTTCCACATGAATTGGCTTACGAATATGAACAGTTCTATTACGAGGAGTGTTATGAACAATTTGGTAACTAGAAACTTCAGGGCGCATAAGAACTGAATTAGGACGACTAATGTCAACCATTACTGGTATAGGAATATTTTTATTCGATTGTGATTTAAATGGTATTTTGGTAACAACAGACACATCATTTTGGTTCTTGGTAACGCTCTCTTGTTTATAAATATTATATTTTTCAGGTTTTTGAGTCGAAGGCCCTTTTGTGTGTGATGGACGATGTTGATTATCTGCATCTTCATATTCATGATAATTCTGGGCCATTGGGGGCCGTTGAGGCTTCACTTCAGAACTCGGCATATACATTGGCTTAACAATAGGCTCATAATAATATTCATCTTCTTCATCATAATAATAATCATTCATTTCAGGTGAAGGTTTTGGTATTGGCTTGCGTTTAGGTGGAGACGTAGACGTAGATAACTGTGAGGAACGTAAATTGTTATGTTTCGAAGCTTCTGTAACTATACTTTGCCTATACAGTGACGGTGTTGTAACAGAAAAGTCAGGAGAAGGTTTATTCCAGAAATTTTGTAAAGCAAATAGTTGTTCATTTGCTATTGTTGACAATGGTTTTTGTGTTGAATGTGTAAAAGCTGAAATAAAGGCATTAAGTGGTTCAGGAGTAAAAGACAAGTAAGGTTTTTTACTAGGCAAATAGTCTAAATATTGCGCATTTATTTTGTTTTGCTGTGTAGTGGAATGATAAGCTGGTGCATTTGTACCAGCTGTTATCGAATAAGGTCTTGGTGTAACTGTTTGTGACTGCTGAGATAAGTCTGGATGTCTAGTGTAAGAAAAAATGTCTTTTGGAGAATTAAAATTATAAGTTATAGGAAGCTGTCGGTCATCTTTAAAATTTGGAGGCTTAAGTTTTGGCAGTAAAGTTTCTAATGGTATTGTAGCATTTTTTTGCGCTGGTACATTATAATTATTTTGATTAAAATGCGACTGTTGAGATTGATAATTCTGAGGTCTTTGACTATGATTCTCATGTTGTTGTTGTTGTGGCTGATTTGGTAATGAGTTTAAGTTTTTTTGTACCGGAACGACGCTACTAAATTCAATCGGCATTGTAAAAGGCTTCGGCGTGCTTATTCCTTTGTAAGTAGCTGAATATAAACCATTATCTGTAGGTGAAGCTGTTACAATTTTAGAAGTGGTCTTATGCTTAGATTTTGGTTTTTGTGTTGTACTGGCGAGCGCAGCATAGTGATCCTGTTGCAATTTGGCCAAAAACTCATCAAAATTAAAATTGGGGCTAGCAAAGGGATTATCTATATTAGCAAATTTATTGCTAGGGTGTGTATATTCATATGGGAGACTTGAATCGTCTGGTTGGAAGTTATAGCTTCCGTGTTTATTATCTTCTTCTGAAGAATTTCCATTTTCTTCTGAAGATGTTTCATCGTCATCATCATCATCATCGTCGTATTCTTGTTCAATTTGCTTGTTGGGTAGTTTATGAGCTTGATTTGTATTTTTAAGCTGGTTTTCGTGATAATTATTTGGAGTTCTTGTTGAAGATGTAGCCAAGACTGGTTTACCAGTAACTATTGCACTAGAAATTTGAAAGGAATCTGGAAACGAAACTATATTTGGTCGTCTCGTAGTAGATATTATTTGCTTGTATAAGCTATTACTATTTCCATTATCAGTTCCCTTAACAGCATTATTATAAAAACCACCCGACATTGCGGAAAATGGATTTTGATTACTATTTAATGATGATATAGGGGGGCTCTTTGTTATTACTTGGGATGCTCCACTCATTTGGATAAATTTTTGGTTAGAAGGATCAGGTGAACTTGCTTTGAACGGTCTAAAAGATGGAGAATTTTCAAACTGATACGGTGAAAATGTATTAGGAGTTGAAAAAAAAATATTATCTAAAGAAGGTTTCTGACTTTGTCCAGCATTATAATATTGACCACTATAATTCGGCTGTCTTTGGTTTTGAATGTTCGGGTTATAAGTATATTGCTGCAGAGTGACTAATTTTATTGGTTTAGAGATATGTCGATTCTTCTGAGGTGTTTTAAAGTCATTTTTGACATAAAATCGAATTTGTCTTTTTCCTCTTTCAGATTCGTCCAAAATTTCTTCATCACTTTCTTCCTGATTTGGCATATCATCAAATTCTATGTACTCCATAACATGATCGTTATCATTCCGTTTAGTTAATTCATCTGGAACCTTAGATACGTTTGAAGCGGGTTCTTCTATATCCCTTTTTTTTCTCGATAGAATATTGTTATCTATGTCGTTACTTTCATGTTTATCAATAGAAAAGTCTCTAGGTCTGTCAGAAGAGTCAGTATCGTCATGTCTATCTCCTCTGAAATCACACAGTCAATGTTTTAATTAATAAATTTTGAGACAAAACAATTAATATTTTATTCAAATTAATGTAGTAAAGCTTTACCTGTAGGTTTGAGGCGCTGGAGTTACAGTAGCTGTTCTTCTATCGTCAACTTGAGTTCCAAATGAGAATGATCCGATTTTACTATTTTGATTGATCGAAGAAGGTATAATATTTGAGTTAAGTGTTCTTCCAGAACTTATGGACTGCGATCCGTATCCATCTCTGTCCTTTTGAACTTGTCCAATTGTGGAAGGTTGACCTCTATATACTCTTTGTTGACGGTCGTTCTCGAGTTCTTCAACTGGTGGTAAATCATCCACGTCAGCATACAACTGCTGTTGCTGAAATTATCGGTTTTTTCAATTATTATTTTTTAATAAACTTCCTTTTTTAATTGTAGCTAGAGGATTAAGAGTTATACGTTTAACTAAACAGAATTTATTTAAATTTAAATTTTTCATTATAATTTTTTTATCCATAACATGTATGTATTATAAGTTTTAATATAATATTTTTTAAATTAATAACAATTTCTCCCGTTTCTTAACGATTGTTAAAGGAAACTATATTGGATCGACCCAACGCGTTTTCTGTTAGCTCGATCTTATTAGAATTTACAGTCTCATTACAAAAAAAACTCATATTTTTATCATAATTTGATATAATATACTACCTTTTCGTATTCCTGTCGATTAAATTTAGGTTGTCCTCGCGAAGTGATGACCGGATTGGGCTGCGCCCTTGGCGGCGAGGGTGGGTTGCGACGTGGAGGCGGCGGCGGGGGTTCCCTCTCATTCAACCTCTCTAGATCTTCCCTAACCACTGCACCGGTGGCATCGCAGCCCACGTTACGCGGCCAATCACATGTTTGGAGCTCATGGCTGTAAAGTTTAAGAAAAAATTGTGAGTTATTATGTTTATCTCACGTTGTAATGTTTCAACGGATTTGAATAAAATTTAAAGTAGAGATATCTTAAACAACAGTTATCTAACTTTTCATAGATACGTATCTACCACAAGAGCGGAGTCACGGACAAAAACTAGTTTACATAGATATTAAATATGGTAGATTGTCTTCATAATGCTATAGAAATTTTAGTTTAACCTAGATAATTCATTTTTGCTTTCTTTTTCTGTTTATATTTGCAACCCGAAACAACCTATTTTAATAGGACTTCTACTGGAGGACATAATATTATATATTTCGGCGGATATACATTTGCGCGGGGAATTTTCGCGTTTAAGACCGATGAAAGCTAACACGGAAGAATAAATCTTTATCCAGGAAACTTGCGAAAGAAGCCGTGAAACTTATATTTATAAGAATGTTGGATCTTGATAATTTAGATTTATATTAAGTTTTATTTATTCACCTGTACATAAGTCCACCAGTGCAAGATTCGAGCAAAGCGCCGCCGAAAACACAAACGTAGTACAGCGTGCAGTCGGTGGGATGAGGATAATATCCAAACTCTTCAGGACAGTCAAAGTCAACTTCCCTCTTAATATTGGCCGCTACCGGAACGCTTCTTACCGGACCAGAGCGATGCCGGGAACGATCGTGTGCGCCGAAACATTCTGTGAAGAAAAATTAATTGGTGAAGCAAAGGCATTTTAATTATATATTATTTAATATAGGAGAGGTTTTCCACATATCGTTCCGTACCAGACCGTTCATAAGTTTAATGTTTTCGATGTATTATTACCAAAATACTTATAAAACCGTATAATCAAGAGCGTGCTGTTAATAGCTGTACTCAAAGAGCTATTCAGAACAATTGCACCACCGGCCTTGTAGATAACTAACCTGACTATAGTCGTATTACTATGTTGCATTCTCTTAAACTCACCAAACAGATTGACCCACGCCTTGCATTATTTACTCGTAGTATCGAAATCTATTTACTTATCTTTAATATTTTATTATATTTACATAGTTTCATAAAATGGATAGTTAAGTAATATTAAATTTGAATATAGTAACATTGAAAAATGTTAATTATGTTTGGCCAACGCATTTTTAAGCCTTATAGAAAATTACTCAAGAGAGAAAATTATTAGTCATAAATTATAATTATGCATACCAATGGTATATATAACAAATTTAGAATTAATTTTTAAAATTAAATTTATTTTTTAGTAATTTCGAATAAAAATACATTTTCTATATTAATCACATCTAAAGATCACGAGGAGTGTGGGATTTAGGGCAGCAACCAACTCTCGCGCACGTTTTAGTTAATAATGTGCAATAGAGATCATTAAAAAAGTACTTAAGGTACTTTAATTTTGATACTTTAATACATTTCTTTTTAATAAGATTTATTTAAATAGAACTATGGTAAAACTAGTATGAAAAGCCAATAATACGATTTTAAGACTAAAATGTGCACAATAAACAAAAAATTTTTTTATATTATATTATTAATTTATATTCATAACAATTATTTATATAAATATTTTAAATAGGAATGGTACAGTAGTAATCAGTACATTAAACACCATGATGTAATTTTACCGTTAAAACTAATTAACAAAGGCATAATATGTATGTAAGAACCCATAAACAATGGTTATTATTAATACCTGTTAATAGCTAACTAAAAACTAATCTCCCATAGCGAAATAATAAATCGCTGTAACGTATAAATGTAAATATTTCAATCAAAAAATCATGGCTACCAATTTAAGGGCTATTCGTGTTTTTAGTAATTTGACTCGTTTTGCTTGTACTTCGATAGTTTAATTGAACGTGTACAATAAATAATTTACTTGTTTATATTAAAATTAAAAAAAAAATCATTTTTCCTTAAACATATAATGTGACTTGATGTTTTCTATAACATAATTTTAAAGCAGAAAAAGAGCTATCTCTACATAGCTTTACGACTTCTGTCGACCGTATGGCATGCATTTTAGAACAAAAATACAAGAAAAATATCCTTATGTATTTCTTGTATTTTCGTTCTTATAAGTAATAGTAATATCTCAATTACAAAAAATATTAGTACATATTCATTATTTAATGCAAAATAATTTTCTTTATAGCAGATACTTAAATTGTAGTTACTCTTACTAACAATCGTTTCCACACTTATGGCGTAAAGGTTTGTCTAACAATGCATAGATATATATATGTAAGTATAACCTTGGACAGGTCATATAAACTCGAGATCCATAATAAAGGCCGTTGTGTGGGAAATGGTTGGTGATTTACGAACATACTCATATGTATGTATGTTGAAATACATTCAAACCTTTGAAATGCTTTGTAGAGTATCTGGAGTATCGATGGTCTAGTGAATTTATGAATACTATCGATAAAACATAAGTTATGTTCTTAAGAGCTTTAGATTGTTTTATCAAGATTTTAAGAACAATATTGTTGTTTATTTAAACAAAACAAAGATAGGAATAGTGCAAATACAAAGTCATAAGAGCCTGATATAAATCAAGTCTTAAAGTGTTTTTTTTTTTTCGCCATATCATCTCAGAAATTTTCCTTCAACAATATTATTTCTCACAAAAATTGATAATTTATGTAAATCGATCCTCCAACTAGATTAATCGAGCGTTGACCTGTGGTTTTATGCATTTCCTTAATTTTATTTGCAATGCACTTAAACAAGTTTGCTATTAGGCGCCATTTCCAACTTACTGACTAATTTGCATCGACTGCTAGCCTGAATGCATTAACACCCACCAATTTCGTTTCTTTATCAGAATTGTATGTAGCAAAATGGAAAAAGTATCAGAGTAATGTGCGTTTTTAATTAGTGAACAGCTACGTATGGGTAGTTGGTGTAGGAGTTGTAAATATAAATAAAATATAAAATAGGTCCAGGTAATTGCCTAATGAAATAATGTTGTTCTTTTTTACTTAATTATAGTAAACGTGTTTTGCTTGCATGGTTATAATATAGTAGTACCTGGGTGACCGAGCTTCGCTCGGAGTTCCTTTTTGTTATATCGTATTTTTTAGATAAAAAAAAAACTAAAAACTTGAATAAATACAAAAAAAAAACAAAATTAAAAACTTTGTATTCCGACCAGGACTCGATCCCGAGCATGTGTTGTTTAACTTGCGCCTTGACCGCTTGACCACGATGCTAATACCAAAGTGTAAGAAATTATCTGCCATATTCTGCGTAGAATAATGCAAAAGAAAACCGCATGAAAACTTGAAAACACGTGTTTTCCAAGACATGAGACTAATCTAGATCCATTTTTCGCCCCCGAAAGCCCCCACACACCAAATTTCAGCGAAATCGTTAGAGCCGTTTCCAAGATCGCTGGTATAAATAAATAAAGATATAAATATATAAGAATTGCTCGTTATAATATATTAGATATTTCGCTATATGTTCGAGCTAGAACAGATAATATTATACATCTTTCCGTACTAATATTATAAATGTGAAAGTGTGTTTGTTTGTTTGTATGTTTGTTTGTCCTTCTTTGACGTCGAAACGGAGTGACGGATTGACGTGATTTTTTGTGTGTGGATAGTTTTACCGCGTGAGACTATCTAATTCCGAGGGGAAAATACATTATAACACAATCCAAAAATAATATGCTTGGAATTACTTGAAACTTGGTCAATGCTCTTTAATAAAATTAAATAAATACGTGTTTCAGCATTTTCCGAAATTCATCTTATAAGAAGGTAAATAGTAGATGAAAATTTGTATGAAACTGCCTTTTTAGAGATTGTTTTGTAGTTTTAACGCGAGCGAAGCCGCGGGTTCTGCTAGTACTGTATATGTGGGAAAATTGCGTATTTTGAAGTAATTCTAGAGAACCTTAAACAATTACTGTATAATTGTATAAATGTATAAATATCTATATCTATTATTTTACATCAGCAATGGTGAACTAATTTATAGATGAAATAAATTAACCAATATGAGGCACTGACTGTTTTAAGTGGGATGTAGTTTGTCCAGATTACATAGCGTAGGTAGAACAAAGTGAGATCAAAATAGTCTTAGATCATATAGATAGATTTATTTAATTAATGTATCAGCTTATTTCAAGTCAAAAGACGTAATAATAATTGATGTTTGATTATATGTCTATTGAATATATTGCCTTCAACCTACAATTTATTCCGTAAGCGGGAATGTTGTCGATACGTCACCCAATCTATATCAATACTAATATTATAAAGAGGAAGGATTTGATTGTTTGTTTGTTTGTTTGCACCGAATAGGCTCCGAAACTGCTGAACCAATTAAAATAAAATTTGGTAAGAAGATATTTTGAGACCCTGGGAATTTTTTCCCCGGAAATCATCCCTTAAGGGAGTGAAAATGGGGATGAAAGTGTGTATGGGGAATCAACAAACAAACTGAATAGTTTGTCTTTATTTGAATTTGATAATCTTTGTAAATAGTCAGTCTGGAACTATTTATTGAGCAAATTCAGGCTTTTTTTTATTTAAGCCATCTAACATCATTTCCGACTATTAAGAATTGTAACAAACAGAACTACGCGAACAGAGCCGAAACCTAGCTATAGTTGAAAGTATAAAACAAAATGTACGTTTAAATTAAGTTTATTTCCTAATAAGTTTTATGTGAATATTAAAAAAACTACATTTGTAAGGAGTGGCATCGTTTATAGTGAAAATTACTTATATCACGAGTAGACATATGTAATTAAATACAGTACTAGCCTGAGAAACTTAGTAATTATAAAAAAAAAATCAACTATAAGGTATCTAATTGGAAGGAAAAAAATATTGACTCTAAGTCATCTACTGGATTTCTGGCAAACACGTAAGACTGTGCAATTTGTTTCAGATTTGTCATTTGATATGAAAGACACTAATGCAAATGCGGTTTGCTATTGACAAATATTACAGGTCTGGTATTTGCGCTGTGTGGTTTCGTAATAAATCAACAAATATATTTAAACTGTGAAGAATAAAGTTTTAAGTACACACTTATTTTAGGTGTTTAAATGAGCATTTGTATTGACAATTGTAAAACATACCTCCGTGCCTATTATTAAGCATGGAAGTAGGTTAGCAAGCGCTTGTCTATATGTCCCAAATTAAAGAAATAGATAAAATATGTAACTTCTTTAAAAATCACAATATGTTAGTGGAATAAAGCTCCATCCCGCACATTGTAAAAAGTGACGTACTACTCGTCACTTTTACACACCTTAAACATGTATGTATGGATAAAGCGATATATTTTATTCCTTTCTTATGAAATATTCTCGTTAACTTAGCTACTGCCCCCTAAAATAACACCATTGTTTCATAAATAAATTCTTCGTACAATGTACTAATACTGTTTCGTGTTAATCTTAATTAACGTAGATTTTAAAGCAAGATAAAGGCCATGTAAGCTAGCGGACTTTGCAACCGTCAGGCTTAAACCCGCCTTATTTACACCAGTCTTAATATATTATCATGCATCAGCCGTAGCCTTGGAACTATCACAACATATTTATTTCAAACACTACCTAACAAAGTTGTAGGCGTGTGCTAAAAATGAATAGCCATAAACGAATTAAGTAAGCCTAACTTGATTATATATCTATCAATTATATATAGCTAAAGTAAAATAAAATCTATTAAATAAAAAGTATTTATCTTAATTTTTATTTTATATAGGTACTTTAAGGAAGTGGTAACGCCGGGCGCCCGCTTGGGAATCGGTATGAAGCGGGTTCAAATTCCGTGTCTTCTCTGATATATTCATATGCGAATCATTTTCAATTTTCAACATCATTACCATTTCTCTTACGTTGAAGGAAAACATCCTAAGGAAACCTGCATGGCTGAGAAAACCAAGCAAGTTTTCGAAATATATGTGAAGTCCGCCAACCCGCACTTGGCCAGCAAGGTGGACTACGGCCTGATCCCCTTCTCATTGAAGGGAAGCCCGTGCCCAGCAGTTGGGACGTTAAATTTTCAGGACAAGTTATATGATGAAATAAGTGAGCCGTGAGGGTTAAAGTACGACATTAGAATATTCTAGAATACAAAGCAATTCCGTTTGCAATATGATAAAGTATATTCTTGTTTTGCAATTTGCTTACGCGGACACGTAAAGGGCACTGCAACTTGCTAAAGATTTGTCGTTTGATATGAATGGTGGGTTTTTATAGTTTAGTTATCTAAGCCGACTTTGATGTAGACTTCTAAAGTGTAGGTGTACAAACCATTTAGAGAACCAGTATAATTTGGTTTATTTTTTATAGAATTCTGTACTCAATGGGTCCATTTGGAATCATTTTAGTAAGTCTATCTCATTCGTTTTTGAAAGCCTTAAAAGTCAAAATTAGTGTTATTTTAGTCGAAATCCTAAAGTATCTAAGAATAAAAAGTGGCGAATTCTCAAGCACTCTTGACACAGTATTATATAATATATTGTATGGTGGTACATAAACATCGGTATGATCAGACTTCACTAAATTTATTTTGGAATATAAAATTTTATGTATGTAAATATACTCACTAGTTAGTTAACAGCGTAAACTTATTTTGGGTCTTAAAATCAATAAGGAAAACATAAAAGTCGTTAAGTTAAATTAGATTTTTGCAATAAAGTGGAACTAAATGCAGTTGTCCTCTGATACGCCGAAAATTTAAATCAGTGTAAGGCCTCATCATAATATTACCAAAACTAACATCGCATTGGAAATAGATATATTTGGGATAGCACCAAATAAAGATATCACGTGTATGGTGAAGGCCCAACATACATATAGAGAAGCATGTCTTCGCATGTACGACGCCATAATAACGTATGTAGATGAGATAATGAATCTCAATGCTACAGATTTTTTCCTAAAACTCACAAAATTCGCAAGCATATTATTGTATAATTCAAGGAACTTAATACAAAAAGTACAACTTTTAAACCTCGAACCAGTAACCTAATTTTTTACGGGCGAAATACGGCTAAGAATTTTTATAGACTTGCAGCAACCTTGTAAACTATTTTTCACTGCCTTTTTATTATTTTTTATGGCTGTTATATATACTTTACTTTCAAAATATGCATACCGTCACGGTTAAGTAAAGATTGCGAAATTTTTGTGGCATACTTATTTTAAATTATTTTTATTTCTTAACAACCACTTCCTTTGTTAAATTTTAGAACTATCCATATAATGCAATTGTAAATACGTATACATGTATAATAATATGGTACTCAGCATCACAATAAACGATTTAGATAACACGAAGACGTCGAAGGAAATGAGATGTGTTTTTTTTTTAATTTATTGTCTTTATAACTTGAATGAGAATATTAACCATTTTTTTATTTTAACAAAAAATGTCTAAATTTGTATGAATGGTCCATTTAATTAATTTATTTAGCATATTAATTTTACAATTTAAATGTTAACTTAACGTTTATTATATTACTACTAACTAGGTGAATTTATTATTTAGCACTTGAGTAATTCTATATAGATCACTTGGAACCAGTAAACCTTGGCATTTAGTTTAGTATAATACTTGTAATTATGTAGGTTTAAATTGCTCTGACTTGAAGAATATTTCTGTAGACATCAACTATCATTTTTGATTATATTATTTACAAAGTCCCTGGGCGACCGAGCTTCGCTCGGTGTTCTTTTTTGTTGTATCGTTTTTTTTAGATAAGAAAAACTAAAAATATGAATGAATACAAAAAAAAACAAAAGTAAAAACGTTGTATTCCGACCGGGACTCGATCCCAGGCATGTGTTGTCTAACTTGCGCCTTGACTGCTTGACCACGATGCTTATATCCGAGTGTAAGAAATTATCGACCATATTCTGCGTAGAATAATGTAAAAGAAAACCGCATGAAAACTCAAAAACACGCGTTTTCCCAGACATGAGACTAATCTAGATCAATTTCTCGCCCCCGAAAGTCCCCATACACTAAATTTCAGCGAAATCGTTAGAGCCGTTTCCGAGATCGCTGGTATAAATAAATAAAGAAATAAAAATATAAAAATATAAATACACAAGAATTGCTCGTTTAAATATATAAGATATACTGAAATGACAAAAAATGCTACAATGTCTTCTTAATAATTAATTTACTTAACTGTAACAGTTAAGGTGTGAAAAATGTTACTTACTGCAGATGCTAAACAAACTAATCAAATAAACTTTATGAGTAGTTACGAGAAATGAAACCTATATCAATATCACTATAAAACTGTGTCAATTTTCCACAACGAAGTCATTCAATCTTAATGAGTCAATTTATAATACATCTCATACCAAGGTAATAAGAAAATGTAGAGCATTGAGTCTACTGCATAGATTTTAAAGTGATTAATGAGACTTTAACTACAAGCACACTTAGTTGCACCTACAAAAAATTACAGTAATAATACACTTGAAAGTAATATTACAGTAGAAATATTTTTACAATTTTATTTAGTAGCGTTTAGTATAGATTTCTCAGAGATGAGAGTTTTTCTAGCAGTAAAAAGTATCCTATATGTTGACCCGGATAACCAGCTATCATCATACCAAATTTCATCAAAATCGGTCCAGTGGTTTTCTCGTGATATGGTAACAGACAGACAGACAAAAACTCTAAAAACTGTAGTTTCGGCTTCTGTATCGATAATAATGTCTATTTCAATAAAATTTTCCAAAAAATATTTAATGTACAGATTCAGATTGGTTACAATTTTATTATACGTATAGATATTCCGAATAACCGTCGTTGCGAAGCATCCTCCGTACATAATATTCCTCATTACATAAATTAAAACGGATACGTTTTGCATATTTATATCAACGTATTACCAAAGTAAAAGTCCTTGCAATATATTAGGAAGTTATAAAGTAAGTTTAATTTTCCGCTATTAATATTTCAGAATAAACCATTAACAATATATAAATGGAAATAAAGCTCGTAAAATAAATGCCGAATAATACAACGGATTGAGTCTTATCACGCTAAAGATCTATATTACAAAATTACATAGAAAATGCAAGGTCTTTCCCACCACTTTGGGTTTTATTTATTTCACACCTTAATAGGGTAATCTCGGTACTTAAAGAACAGTGTATTGTTGGGAAAAATATTAAAATAAAATATAATTTGTTCTTCTGTATTCTTGCATGCAAAAGTTTTATGTAGTTTAAGGATTATGATATATTTATTTTTCCGATTCATAATTTCAAATATGTCGAATTTAGGCACATTTTTTTTAAATATCTTGTAAGCTTTTTCTTTTATGCATATTAAACAACGAAAAAAAAATGATGATGAAATTATTATTTTTTTTCAATTACACTTATACAAGCTCTTTTGAATCGACAATTTAAAAAGCGTCAGTGTAGTTAGTCTGCGAGGAAGTTACCATCGGGTCGTAAAGTAGTTCTGTTGATCCGGCGTAAAACCAAGAGTTGCTCTTTTAAATATCAAGTTACATTTTATTTATTTTATTAACATAATATTATAGATAGTGCGCATATGAGTCAATATATCTCAATTCCACACATTTACATCAACAAGAAACTCTTGAACAAAGGAATATGCTGTAGGTACTCATTAAAATACATTTAATTTTATCTTTATATTATTGAAAATATGGTGAAAAAGGCCTTTCCATTTGATATCCATCATATGAGGCACTAGATGAAACTTTGTGTCTTTATTTTCAAGTACTACTAATTCATTTGCTTACGCTATACATGTATTATTGGGGATGATACGACGGGTATATGCTATATATAAATACCTCCTTAATATTTACATAATAAAATAACTAAAACGAAATAAAAATTAGTATATTACATGTTTTTCAATTGCTAAACAAATACAATTAATGATTTCATGAGTAAACATTTAGTACGTACATAATTTATAATACATAAATGCAAACACGCCCAAATCTTATGTAAGAAATACTATGGGTATGGGTGAAGAAAATGTCAAGAATCTTTATGTCAAGTGGGTGGAATCTGTTATTTGTATCCTATCGCAGGACGTGTAGCGATATCGTCATCTCTAAATTATTCAAATAGATACTAAATCATATTTTGCTGACTAACGTTCATTTGCCATCAGAAACAGAGATAGCGCTTAAAAAACATCTCTATTATGTACTTTGTATGTCAAAATGAATACATAATGTTAGATAAAAAGATAAATACATAATTTAAAAACCATCAAGTTTTATAGCATCACTATCTATTAATAAAATAACTCCTTCTTCGACAACCTATGACATAATATCTTAAATAATGCAATTTATAAAATTTATAATTTCATAATCTCGCTTCTCTCGGGTGCGTCCCTCACTACGTTTTAATTTTTTTGAGCGAAAACCTAATTCTTTCTCCTAAAATAAAAGTAGCCTTAGTTCTCCTTATAACATCAGCTATCTTAAAGTGAAAGTCCCATCAAAATTGATCCAGCCGTTTTGGAGATAATAGGCGGAACAAAGAAACAGACGACAGACAAAAATTTTAAAAATTATGTTTTTCTTATAAGTACCGTATATAATTTTATATGCATTTTGTAAAACGCTGTTATTTCGACATTACAAACAGACACTTTAATTTTATTTATTTATGTATGAATGAACGTAACGTATCATAAACTTAAAGAGCTCACTACTTCTAATAGCATCCTTTAATGCATCTATAAGCTAATCTAATACTTGTAGTGTACATATACCTTAATTTCATTTATTATTTGCCATTATATATAACAACTAGCGTCTTACCCTCGCTCCGCTCGGTTTCGTCCCTAGTTACGTTTTATCGTTTAGTATAGATTTCTCGGTAAATGGTGAAGGAAAATTCCGTGAGAAAACCTGCATGTCTGAGAAGTCCTAGCAAGTTATCGAAAGACATGTGAAGTCCGCCAACCCGCACTTGGCCAGCGTAATGGACTGTGGGCCTGATCCCCCTCATATTGAAGTTAGGCCCGTGCCCAGCAGTGGGACGTTAAAAAAAGGGCTGAATACAAGATATAGATTTCGAAGACTAAAAGTATCCTATAGGTTGACCCGGATAACCAGCTATAATTAAGCCAAATTTCATCAAAATCTGTCCAGTGGTTTTCTCGTGATGCGATCACAGACAGACAGACTAATAACGCAATTAATAATAACTTAATAGTATATTGATTTATTTCTGTCCATCAAAACATCCATTGTTACATAAAACACAGTTACAGACACGGAATAAGTACCTACTAGAAATAAGGATAAACTGATAACGCCTAGCTTTCGCCTGTAATAAGTGGATAGCTCGTTTATGGTACAAGGCATGTATAATAAAATTCCATAGTCAATATTAAGCTTGCTATTTGAATAATTTAGGTCGTAAATTAAAAATGTATTTTACGCCGTTACGGAATACTTTGTACATCGACAGATGTGTGGAACTAATTCTAGTTGGGTCTCGTAGGATAAATAGATACTTAATTATTATAATGCAATATTGTAAACAAATATTATTTTAAAATAGCAACTGTTGAGATTCTTACTAGCTCCTCTCAGTGGAAGTGGAACTGCCTTCCGAGCCACAAATAGATTCCTCGCGAACCTACATGTACTGACATTAAATTAAAACTATCTGGGCGACCGAGCTTCGCTCGGATATCTTTTTTGTTATATCGTATTTTTTATATAAAAAAACTAAAAACTTGAATAAATACAAAAACAAAAGTAAAAGGACTTTGAATTCCAACTGGGATTCGATCCCGGACATATGTGTTGTCTAACTTACGCGTTAACCGCTTGACCACGATGCTTTCAACCAAGTGTAAGAAATTATCTACCATATTCTACGTGGAATAATGCAAAAAGAAAACTGCATAAAAACTCGAAAACACCCGTTTTCCCCCAGACATTAGACTAATCTTGATCGATTTTTCGCCCCCGAAAGCCCATACCAAATTTCCACAAAATTGTTAGAGCCGTTTCCGAGATCGCTGGTATAAATATATAAACATATAAAGATATAAATATACAAGAATTGCTCGTTTAAATATACAAGATAAAATAAGATTTCAAAAATGTAAACTATGACGTTTCAAAAGTGCTTGTAAAAGTCTATTTGAATAAAGTATATTTTGCTTTGATTTAATACTTTCTTAGATTTACGCGAATATTTGACATTTTAAATAAAACTATCTTTTCGGATTATTTCGCTTTTATTTGTTAATAAAGATGATTGAATAACTTTAATACCATGAAATTCCTTTCCTTACTTATGATAGAAGCTTGATTAAGCGAACTTTATAAGTGACCTATGGTTCACGCTAGGAGTCACGTTTTGGTATCAAATAAACCTAAGAACTACAGAATACAATGGCGAATTACAAATTACAAGTTTGTGAAGGTGTTTTAACAAAAAGCCTTGATATGTTAAAATATCCTTTCACCCAATTTGAAATACCTTTTGATTTTTTATACAATTTGTGATTATATTATAATGATTCTTCATGAATTCAACGTACAGCTAACATATGAATGAAAATATCAAAGTGATTGATGAAAAATTTTCAAAGATTAGCGGTTCTCCACAAATGAACATATACATTTTTATTTATATAGATATATAGAATTTTATATTGTGTTTGCGAGGAAAAAAACATTGATTTTTATAGAAATCTTACTTTTATATGCTCTTTATTCACAAAAACGCATATTTTGACCAAAACAACAACAGTATTTAACGTTGAATTAACCACGATCTTCGTAATATGTATCTATGTGTAAGAATATTGTATTTTAATTTCATATATCTTTATGTATGATCCTAAACAATCAGTGTATTATTTGTGAGTACTTCATTTAATTATTGTTTTGATCTCTTACTTACGCATTATTTTGTAATGTATTTAACAATCAAATAGTATGGGAAAATCACGCAAACTCTTGCACTGTCAGATGGTAGCCTTCAAATGAATATAATGGATTTTCCTTCCCAAATTTACATAAATTGCTTAATAGTTGATGCGCATGCGTTAAGCATCTTGTCAAACTAAATCCGGTTTAATCGGTTACTCATTATGTTTCTTCATTTTTTGATGAAAATTCAAGTATCGATGAAATCATTTTAAAACAGTACAAATGGAGTAATGTTTAAAAAAATCAGTTTAATTGTATAAACTATTTAGATATTTATAAAATTCTTAAACAGTATTATTTTTAATGTTTTAATTACAAAAAATAAATTGCTTGAGACTTTGTAAGTGAAATAAAATTAAAAACTAAATTTTATTACGATTTTTTTTCAACTTAACCTTGCTGTGCTCTGGTGCGTCCGTAGGTGACTTTTGTATTAATATTAATTATTATTATGAATAGACAACGTCACCTTTAGGAAATTTTTATAACTAAGAGAAGCATATCTGCTACCCATACAGATTTATAACCTATCTGTGTACTAAATTCCAATCAAATTCGTTTAGCCGTTCTAGCGTGAAAGAATAGCAACATACATACATACATACATACTCACACATGCAGACTTTCGCGTATAATAGTAACTCGATTACTTATATAAAATATTTATAATAAGTTGCACAACTAATTGTTTTAACATAAGTAAAAGTCCCTTTAAATTCCTGACTCCCTAAGTTGCAACATTGAATACTGTCCGGTTATTCGGTTTCGCAATGGTAACAAGTGGGCGCAGCGGACCTGTCGACTGTCGGTACGGACAGACGGCAACACCAACAAATCGTGATCGTGTTATATGCTGTATATTGTATAGCGTTGTATTAAGCAAGAGAACTACAATGCGTAAAATAAAACTTTACATTTGACTTAGTAACTTTTGCTTTAGATTTGTTTTAATCCCATCCGATAAATAATCCCATAGATTACAGTCTGGAATAGCACTTGGTTACTTTTTATGCCGGGAAAATGTACGGTTCCCGTGGAAAGGATTTGTTTTTCATTAGAGACAAACCCAAGCATATCGAGGATGACCCGCTAGTTTCATAATATGGTATTTGTAGTTATTTTTTGTATATCATTTATTTTGTTAATATTATCTTTTTCTTATTATTTTTTTAAATTTATTTGTTAGGACCACAAACAGGTTTACAATGTGATTAATTACAAATACAATATATTTTGATTATTTACATACTAGCGGCTCACCCTCGCTTGAAAAAGAAAAAGAAACCTTTCCCACGGGAAGCATACACTTTTGTGTTATTCCAAACTATAATCTATCTCTGTGCCAAATTTCATCCAGATTCGTTCAGCCGTTCTGGCGTGAAAGAGTAACAAACATCCATACATACTCACAAACTTTCAAATTTATAATATTAATACGGATAATACGGATTGTCGTAAACCCAACAATGAAGGTCACCATTCTACATTTTAAAAAAAGGAACTTATTTAGCGTGCACAGAACGTGTCACGTATTTTTTAAATACGGTAGACTTATATTACATTAATTAGGTATTATTATTTATAAACAAAGATTAAGTTATTATAAAGTTTTTATTGCTTAATCCACGAAATAACGTATTTGCTTTTGTTGTTTATCTATACTAATATTATAAAGCTGAAGAGTTTGTTTGTTTGTTTGTTTGGTTGAACGCGCTAATCTCAGAAACTACTGATCCGATTTGAAAAATTCTTTTTGCATTTGATAGCCCGTTAACTGAGGGAGGCTATAGACTATATATCATCCCGGAAAAGTGTGCGGGTCCCGTGGGATAGAGTTGTTTTTGTCTAGGGACGAACCCGAAGCGAAGCGAGGGTGAGTCGCTAGTAATACAATAAATATAATACGTTCTTGTTTTAAGTAACTTCATAGCTCATACTACGTGTAGGCGAAAGTTACGTGTAGGCAAAGCTTAACAGTACAAAATACGTTACAATTTGAACAAATTAGACTAGTAATTGAACCTACTACCTATACTCTATGCATAATAAGTAGTTACTTAATAAAATCGTGATCAATCGATCTGCGTTACTTTGTTACGAGTTACCATTAAATGGGTGTGCAAAAGAATTTGAAGATAAATAGATAATCTGTTTTCAATCACTCTAATTAGAATACAGCTCGTACTTAGCTGTCACGAAGTCTGAACGTGACTAGTTTTGGATTCACGAGGAGAAATGTATCACTTTCAAATTACATAAATCGATTTAAATAAAGCGGATTATATCATAATGTATGCTTCGTTGTTCAAAAGTTAATACTTACAATCTCTAAGCCTTATTAAGTATCGAGCTTAAATACACGAAGTAATCATCTTAGTTATTGCCTCTATATTATTAGATTACATTTATTGAACAAAAAGCACCGTTAGGCGTTACAATATAATATCAAACTACTATTATGAATACTAAAGATTGTACATACATATGTATGTAAGTGCATGTTGTAACTACTCTACGCTGGAAATGTTGGGCGGATTGGGATGAAAAGTCAAAAGAAAATTTGCCAAATCACCTGTATAAAAACAAAAACAAATCTATCCCACGGGAGCCGTACATTTTTCTAAGATAAAAATTCTATGTGCTATTCCAGACTATAATTTATCCCTGTGCAAAATTTCATCCAGATCCGTTCAGCTGTTCTGGCATAATTGAGTAACAAACATCCAAACATCTATACTTTCATATTTATAATATTAGTAAGATTACACAAAAAGGACGCATCTAAGCGAAGCGTGGGGTAAGCCGCTAGTATTTCTATAAAATCCTATTTTTGGTCACATGAAAAAGACTATTACCAGCTGTATTGTCATTCTTTCTAGTAAAAACTTGAAATAAGGAATAAATCGGCACTCTTTTTTCAATACTGAATTACTTCCCGGACATTATTTTTAAAATAATTCTAAATACAAGTATAGGCTTACGCACATGGCAACACATCATCATTAAAACCAAATCCAATCATGGATTCATCTATATTAGTTAAATTCAATCAAGGATTAAATATTTCATAGTAAATCTTATATTAATGCAATAATCATGGAGCCAAAATCCTGATACAAAACGCAGTTAACATTCAAAGGTGATAATGTTATGTCAGTATTACGTCACCCGACCTACGACTTATTGACCGACTGATCAGGTGCGTCATGCTCATCTTCAGACTACACTATGACCTTTTCCATACAAATAAAATTAGTTAAGAGTTATTATTTAATATCAACGTGACTACTATAAAGTAAAGGTAAGTTAACACGAAAATACTTCCTTAATCTAATTTTGATATAACTAAATAAAAAACTTAATTATATTTATATTTTATAATATTTATATTATATAATAATATTTATATTTATAACATATCTATACATATAATAAAATACTAACTGAGTCAAATCTGTACATAAAAGATTTTTTGGAATATCTTATTGAAAATAGTAATTATTACCGACACAGAGGCTAAATCTATAGTTTTTAGAATTTTCATCTGTCTGTCTTCTGGGAACGCATTATGGGACAGAATTTTGTATGATGAGAGCTGGTTATCCGGGTCAACATATAGGATACGTTACAGTGAGGGATAATATCTCATCTCTGATAAGCGTTAAAATGTCACTAAGGACGAAACCGAGCGGATCGAGAGTGAGTCGCTAGTCCAATATAGATTTTACAATAATTTAAAAAAACTAATGTTTTACAAAGTTTGCCTGTTACTATTTAGTTCAAACATTTACTTAACAATTATTTTTTATATAGCCAATTCATACACACACGATTGATACGACTAGAAAACCCGTGACCTCTGACGTAGAAGGCATTGCCAGTTAGGAATTGTGTCATTGCGCTTTGTCTAAGGTAATGTATAATGTAGCTAAAATAAAAAAATAACAAACAGGTGTATTGAAATTTTCCTTTCATAATTAACTTTATTACTCTAATAGGTGTTTATTTTAAAAGTCTTAATATTTCTTTCTTTTAAATTGATTCATTTATATTCTACGAGGCTATATGGCAGTAAAAGAAGACCAAAATATACAATTTTCCTTAGTAATACTGGAACTGTAAACCTTTAAAAATGAAAAAAATAACTATCTTTATATTAAGTTTCACTATTTCATAAGGATATTTTCTTAACATACAATATTACGCAGAAATGATTAACTAACAAGAAGGAAGCAAACGGGCCTATAGTTAAAATGTATAGCTTTAAATGCCGATGCCAATCAAACGAGCTAAATGATATAAATAACAATACGTTTGGTTATTATATAAATTACAATATGGTATTACAAAACTTTGTTTATATTTGAGGCTGTTTTAAAGAATTTATGTTTGACCCCAAAAAAATTATACGTATTGACGATATTAGATTTCATAATATATAAATCTATACTAATATTATAAAGCTAAAGAGTTTGTTTGTTTGTTTGAACGCGCTAATCTCAGAAACTACTGATCCGATTTGAAAAATTCTTTTTGCATTTGATAGCCCGTTAACTAAGGAAGGCTATAGGCTATATATCATCCCGGAAAAGTGTACCGGTCCCGTGGGATAGATTTGTTTTTGTCTAGGGACGAACCCGAAGCGAAGCGAGGGTGAGTCGCTAGTATAGTATAAATGAGGCAATGTGGAGAGTCACTTCGCTATGATCGTCTCAAAAGAGAAGAAAGCTGAGAAAAGCGAAATACCCCTTATGAAGGTTTCTTAGTATAATTGACTTTTAGATATACTCACTCAGTTACAATTTTATAATATGTATAGTCAATGCATAAGAGGTGTATTTTAATTACTATCTACCCACTACCACCTTCATACACTTATATCATAATACTTATACACTAACACATCCACTTAGTACTTACACACCAGACTTGGTATTAAAATTAATTTACATTACAAATCAAAATCCTGTTCAGCTGTCCTAAGCCCGTTCAGCCACGTTATGACGTTCTTCCTTCTTAAGTCATCGCCACTAACTTTAATTGTTTGATTATGTTTCCGTTCAATTAGTTCTGTACACGTTAGTGTAAATATTGATTGTAATGAAACAAAGTTATAAATTATTATGCTATATTTTACAATTTCACAAAAATCTTGCTTAATACGTAGGTAATTTTCATGGTATTTTTTCCATTCTACGCGACTTTAGCGAAATAATCTGCACTCAATTGGCACACTTAAAAGCCATAAAACGATGCATTGCAATTGAAAATTGTTCTATGTCATAAACTAAAAGTTCTACAATATTGCTCAACGTTACTATGAATGATTGTGTATGCAATTACGTAGAGACTTGTATGATGATAGATTAAAACAATAACCTAGTTTGGTGCCTTAATATAGAACCAACAACCGCCTTAATAACATACCAAATTACTTTATAAGTACTGTCAAAGTATCATTATGCAGTAATAATAAATCGCAAAAACCTTGAGACCGATCTGACAACGCGACTTTAAATTGTTACCGCGAGTGAATTGTGGTAACAATACACCCTATAACTATTAGAGCATGTATAAACCGCAACTCTAAGATAATTCTATTCGGATACGAAATTCCACATGATTGGCAAAATATTTAGTAACTACTGGCTCACCCTCGCTTCGCTTGGGTTCACCTCTAGACACACAAAAACAAATCTATCCCACGGGAACCGTACATTTTTCCGGAATAAAATGTAGCTGATCTATTATTCTGATGTACGAACTATATTATTGTATAGTTTCATTAAAATCCAATCAGTAGTTTTTGTGTACTAAGCTGTATAATTTACTATAGTTTTTTAATAATCCCACAGGAACTCTTCAATTTTCCGGGACGAAAAGCATCTTAAATATTTGCCGGGGATATAAGGTACCACCATGCAAAATTTCATTTAAATCGGTCCAATAGTTTCAGAGTTTAGTCCGTACAAACAGACAAACTGAAAAACAGAGAAACAAAAATTTGAAAAAAATCTGGATTTCTTCTATTTCTCTTCTTACATCCCCCTGACTCGGTTTTCAGGACTTTTTTTTCTATGTACAGACATTCGACCTTTACAGTTTTTTTTATATGTGTAGATAAAAACAATTTTACATTTTACTTCGTTAAAATGAAATTATTACGTTTTGTTTCGAAACATCGGGTCAAGACTCTATTACTAAGTCAATGCTGCCTATTCGTATGTCCTACCTTTGAAGGGTACCTTTATCTTTTTTTAATCGGTAGTAGGTAGCCGATTGATTTTTTTTTGTATTTATCCAAAGTTCATGTTTCATCGTGATACATCCATCGTGAAAAAATACTACTTCATTTTCTTCAAAGAATTCTTCCAAAGAGCGACCAAATTACCTGCAACAAGTAAAAACGTCTGATAAGTATCAATAATTATTTATCAAACAATAAACATGAGACCAAAATAAGAGAACAGTATTATTTCTTTACATACATATATAATGACGATTCAAAAATACTTGTGAAAGTCTATTTCAATAAAATATAATTTGATTTGATTCTATTTTAATATACTGTAAATAATTCAATCACTCTATTTAATTTATTTCACGCTTAAACAAATGATAAGGTAATATATTTGGAGTAATTCGTGCATATAAAAGGAAATCACTTAATGTGTACAGTTTTATAGTAATATGGGGAACAAATGGCCACTTCACGATCTGATCGTAAACTAGCTTGCGCGTGCGCAGCCTAGCCCGAGGGGATCATTACACACAATTTATCACTTCACATGGAAATATGCGAAATAATTGTTGCTTTTGGTGTTGTAATTTTATTATCTCGGCCACTCCATACACATATATTAGATAAAAGATTAACTGAAACCTAAATTTAGAAAGTAAGTCATGCCGAAGCTTATATTTTAAAAATAGATGTTATATATTACTATATAAATGTATGTATGTATGTAATTTATCTTAATATACTATATATGGCTAAGGATGGCCACGCTTAATGAACTTTGTATAACCGCAACGTTTATTAGATGTATATTTTATATTTGTATACATAATTAAATATTATTAATAACTAGCAGAATCTGCGGCTACGCCCGCGTTCAATCTACAAAAAAAACTCTTTGATTTTATGTTATACAACGACTCACCCTTGCTTCGCTCGGGTTCTTCGCTATGTATTTATATAATATTGTTTATACGAAAATACTAAAATTGTGATTCAAAGTAGGAGGTGGGGGTAGGAGGGTGAAAAATACTTTACGAGAATATCAAATATTCAAAAAAAACATTAAAATCCGTCGAGTCGTTTCGGAGGAGTGCGACCACAAACACCATTATACGACATATTTATATATTAAATTAAAAATATATACTAAATGTAACCCTTCATTTAAATAATAAATGAAAACAATATTTACTTATATAATATTCTTTTTCTACCTGTATTGAAGATTATGAAACTAGAATACAGCTTTAGCACCATTAAAAGTTGTACGTAGAACTTAAGCTCTGTTATATGATCAATGGATAAGCTCTTACGTATTTATGCTACTACACATACACACACACACACTATCTAAGTTTTGTGGTGCAAAAAATATTTCAGAATATTTTGGGACTAAACAATTATTACTAAGATTGTTTTTCTCGATGATATGATTTTTTTATGATATAATATTGATGTGACATTTTAAGTATGACATTTCGCTTTATCAGTCCTCGTAACTTAATTATATTATGGATTTTGATAATGTTGAGGATAAAGTTTGTATAAGATTTCTGTGTGATCAATTTTATATTTGCTATTTTATTTGGCTAATGTTCGCAGCTTCGTTGGTCTAGTGGCTAGCATGTACAGCGTAGATCCGAGGGACCTCAGTTCGAGTTCTCTGTCGGGTGTAGTATAATTATTAAGTTTTTCTGTCGAGAAATTCTCAGCGGCTGCCCAGATTTGAAGAGTTATCAGTAGAACAGTTGATCCTATGCCTGAACTCTCACCGATGTTGTCGTCCCATTGGACTTTGAGAGTACAAACACTTTAATATCTCTTGCGTACCTGGCTCTTCCAATGGTAACTCGCTCGCTTCGGTATCCGAGTGAAGCGGGTTCGAATCCCGGGTCTTGCACCTCTGATATTTTCATGTGCGAATCATTTCTATCATGATTACCACTTGCCTTACGGTGAAGGAAAACATCGTGAGGAAACCTGCATGTCTGAGAGAACCTAGCAAGTTTTCAAAAGACATGTGAAGTCCGCCAACCCGCACTTGGCCAGCGCGGTGGACTATGGCCTGATCCCCCTCGTATTGAAGGGAGGCCCGTGCCCAGCAGTGGGACGTTAAAAAGGGCTGAATACATACCTGGCTCTTAGGAGCCACCATGGGCCATGGTCGAAAACTTTAGGAGGACATTATTTTATATTAATTGAGAGTTTGCCATCACGACAACATAAAATAGTTTTACATCATTAACCCTATTTCAATATTGTATAACTTGGACCAATCACTAAGTTTTATAGGCCTGTTACTACGGTGATAGCATTCAACTGTTAACTAGATCAGTTTACAGGCACCCGTTACGTGCGTATTGCGCAAACCTAAGATATATTGCGTGAAGGCAAGATATGTTATCAATCACTAACAACTGGTATTTTTATTGTATTATTTGTTTAATGTATATTTAATAATAATTAATAATATATGTAAATACATGTACGCTTTTCACTAAAAAGAATGGCGGTAATGTTAAAATATATATATATATATATATTATAAGCTATCACAATAGTATTATTATTATAAAGCTTTCTTTTTACAATATGATATATTGTTTTTATCGCTGATCTTAATATCAACACTTGCGCATGCGCAGGCGTTATCTTCAATATGTCATAGCAAAGCACGCCTCCTGTTCTCAATGCTATTGACATGTAACAATATCTACTCTCAAGATTTTTATTGTTTGCGACATGTTATTTACAATATAATCAATAATGCAAAGGTACCATAAACATAAAATGTTTGCCTAAACCATTCATCCGATTGTGATGACACTTTGATAAGTTATTCTGCGTAAATCCACGAAGTTTCTGCCCAAAAAAAAATGTTCTCTACGCGTTCCCGAGCAATTCATCCCTTGAGGCGTACCCGAACGAGGCAAGGGTAGGCCGCTAGTCTATACTAATATTTTAAACAGGTCAAGTTTGTGAGTTTGTAACGGGGTAATTTCTGGATCTACTAAACCGATTTAGATAAAATTTAGTAAAAAGATGATTTGAGACCTTGGGAAAGACAATTGATACTTTTTATCTATTTACATAATAAAGTTTGTATTGAGAAGCAAGTTAGGAACGAATACGAGCGAAGCGAGTTTGAGTCGCTAGTATTTTATAAAATAGGGAAAGTGAAATTATAACTTTTCGTTGTTGTTACTATAACGATAACTATTTAAGCTACTGTATAGCGTATATAGACGTTAAGTGTGAAAATATCAGGAGATGTGGATCAGAGATAGGTATTGAGAAACACAGGTTGCATGTGTACACGCACTTTTGAAATCGTGTCAATGAGATTACATCTTTGTTTATATTCTAAAACTAAATGGATGGGCTTAAATTTAACTATATATTAGTGTCACAGTATTTTATATTAAAATAAACTCATAATATTACAGCAGTTTCTCACTGTTCCATTGTTCGTCTTAATACAAGGGGGATTAGGTCATAGAACTTTGCGTTGGTCAAATGCGGGTTAGCGATAAATAGCCTCAACTTCCACATTAAATATACACAACAGAAAATATGCAATGAAACAGAAATACCTATATTACTACAGAAATCGATAGCTGTACTTAAGACTCAAGTCAAGTCAAGAAGTCAATTTCATGAAAGTAGATAAATTCAAATTAAGTATGACGAATCGCTTTCATTTGAAGTTTAATCAATAAACATTGAAAACTTTATTGTCTTATAGTACTACGACTACAAAGCAGTTAATGAACAAAACTGTTGCGTAAAGAAGTGTAACACTTGAAACTGTTTCCTAGATATAAATTACTATGTAATCCAAGTCTCAGACGATTGCCCGCCAATTTGTACTATGCCTTCTATGCAAATATTCATGACGTGCTAGTATTTGCGAAAATTATACATTTTCTCATTAATATTACGTAATTTAGTTCGACAAGACCTAGATTATGTGTGGTAACAAATCTTGCGCCGATAAGTTATGCTAAATGCCTATTTTAATGTAATACTTGTAACAGAAGTAATATACGTATGTATTTTTTATACATATGTTTATTAAACATACTTGTGCATTTGATTTTGTAAATTTGATTTTTCTCAAAGACCTTTATTTTTCTTAATTTTTAAGTGCATGTATGTTTTTAGAATTTAATGGTAAAGCTATGGAAATTAATACATTTATTGTTAAAATTAAAAATGATCAATTAGATACATTTAACAAAGATGTGCAGAAAAAAACTGACCACATATTTAAAAAAATCTACAGCACTTTTTCTTTGCATAACAAATAATAAATTTAAACTATTGCCTACATAATTCTATTAGGTACCTACTAAATATACTTCACGCAGCCATTATGAAATGTTTTCGGCTTTTATTATTCCTTTCACAATGACAGCGGTAATTTAGACTCCATTTGAATAACTGTGACAAATGCTGGCTTAAGAAAGGTTAGCAAAATCGTGACCTTAACTTATATGTAGTGCAGTTGCAAATAAGACTCGTACAAAAAGAATTACATTTTTAGACAGTAATATGAAGTGGGTCTTTAGAATTATTATTTACATATGAAAAAAATATCTTACAAAATATATTTAAGAAAAATTTATCTAATGTATGTCATTAAGAAATATTTTGTATAAACATACATCAATCATTATCTATCTATATATATATATATATATATATATATATATATATATATATATATATATATATATATATATATATATATATATAGTTAGTTAGCAACTTAACCTTCGCTCGCTCGGGTTTGCTTATTTCAAACTGAAAACTACAGAAAATAACTCTAAAAAGGTAGGTTTCATACAAACTTTTATATCCAACCGATACCGATATCCGATACAGATAGATACCGATAATTATGAATTCAAAAGTACTTTATGTTGAAAACCTTAAAGACTTTTAAATATATTTATATTTTATAGTTAAAGTTTAATGACCAAGAAGAAATACTTACATTTTTATGAGTATATACAGAGTGTGTATTAAATAAATTATACTAATTTATATTAATAACCCATTGAGTGGTCATTGAAGTGACAGTTACGACACCTTTCTGAAGTGTTAGCAAATCGCTATTGACACTTATGAGCTTCTGAACCCTCGCTGTAGGATATCAACTCAAATGAGAGCTTTTAATAAATATATTAGTTATAAGTGCTATTAAAAATTATAAACGTGAAATTTTCTATATACGTATCAAACTAAATAATCTATACTTATATAATCGGAATAGAGATAACTTTTGTCTTGGATGAACATAGACTCCTTTCAGTCGAAACCGGTGGTAGGACTCTGTCAAGCCTGAGGAGTCCGACTGGATGGGTACCACCCCCTTATCTATTTCTTCCGTCAAGCAACAATGATTGCATTGTTGTGTTCCGGTATGAAGGATAAGGTAGTCAGCGCAATTACAGGCAAGAGGCATATCATCGTAGTCCTCACAGTGATAACGTACCGGCGGTTCTGTATTTTTGTTACCTAAAACCTAAGTGCATGAACCGTAGGTGTTATGGGCGACAGGTACTGCTTTCCATCAGGTGGTCTGTCTGCTCGTTTGTCACTGAATCTCATAAAAAAAATACCTTCCCATATGAAAAAGCCGTAAGGAAGTAGTATTTAAAATATTCACTAAAACAAAAAAACAATAATTTAAATAACAAAGTCTATAGGGTCGTGCTACACTATAGTGTTACGCAATATATGCGTTCATATTGTATACAATTGCACTCACGTTTAGAGAAAGCAGCAACGGAAGGACATAGATCCATAGTATACGTTAGCCATAATAATTTGCTGGTCAAATCCTATGACGTAATGCTAAACATTCAAATATAATAAAGCAAAGTAGTCCTTAAAGTAAGCTAGTAAGAATTGCTTTGTCTATGTTTACTATTGGTATTGGTGACCCTATAATCTAAATGGTCACTTATTACATGTATCCGTTATATTATATTGCATTATGTAACACCACTATAGTAGTTACAAGTAAGTAAATAAAAAAAAATTATGAGTATTTCGTGTTTCAACACTCATATTTAATGATACAATTAAACTAATTTTATATATAACCTCGTTTTTATTAAAGTAGGAAACATGTTATGAATATAAAAATATATATTTTATAATTAATAAATAAATATATGAAAAGTATATAAGGTTTTTAATTACGTTCTAATTTTAAAGTTTTAGATCTTTTGTAAACAAATACAACTGCATATTATACTGTTTTCAAACAGATTTTTCTGTAATATTCTAAGAGGTGGACCCTTCATTTTTGTATGCCAAACATATTTATTAAACTATAAAACACATTAAAAAACACGACCCAGGGGATTGTCAAAAATTGTCTCCAGGCTATTTTTAATTAAATTAAAAAAAAATAAAGAGTCGGTGTGCTTTGATTTGTATTGGCTGGCACCGACTTCGAAAAAATCTGATTAAGTATCTATTCTAAATGAAAACCCCCGTTTACTTATTTTTTATTTTTCAGTGCCTGGAAGTCGGTTTTTTTTTTTTTTTTTTAGTTTTTATTTTTCAATACAAATTAATCAAGCCCAAACACCAGGTAATTGCTGTAAATCGTTGAGGAGTTCCCTCGACTATCTTTCGGGTCCATCATCAGATCGACTCCAGACCTTCATTAAATAGTAGTGCTATTAAATATTATATTAAAATACCTAATGAAAATGTTAACAAACGCACTAGTCACCGCTACAATTTTCGAAAGTTCCCCTCGATTTCTCTGGGATCCCATCATCAGATCCTGGTTTCCTTATCATGGTACCACTCTTGGGATATCTCCTTTCCAACAAAAAAGAATTATCAAAATAGGTTCATAAACTACGAAAAAATGCCTGAACAAACATTAAAAAAAAAAAAAAATATACGGTCGAATTGAGAACCTCCTCCTTTGTTTGGAAGTCGGTTAAAAACCTCTAGTTTGGAGATATTTCAGTATAACAACCCTATATCATTGTAATAAAATTATTTACATGTTGATACTTGATTGATTCTGTAAAATACGATCCAATACGGGCAATTACATAACTGCGTCAATTTACCTGTTTATGTCTGGATGTCAGGTAATGTGGATTCGAAAAAGACTGTATGATGGCATTTTCTGCAAGTCTTTTACTTTCGATTGAACTTAGTTGTCACAGGAAAAAATTCTTGAATTTAAAAAAAAACTATTAAATTTTTTATTTAAAATAGCCTGGAGCAAATTTTTGGTGACAAGCAACCTAAGAAAAAGTTTGAGGGTCCATCACATAGATCGGGATCTCTTGCTGTATCATGTACAGTCTCGAAATATACTATCTGCATATAAACTCTCACCATTATCATTTAGGCATCGTTATAAATGTATTAGTCATAATAGAATTATCACATCAAAGAAAATATTTTGCTTCTAATAAATAATCATGCAAGACCTGGGATTTGAACCCGCTTCAATCGGTTTCCCAAGCGAACGCGTGACCACTGGACTACCACTGTCTTTTACCTCTGATATTTTCATGTGCTAATCATTTCCAACATGATTACCATTTGTCTTAACGGTTAAGAAAAACATCGTGAAGAAACCTGCATGTCTGAGAGAACCTAGCAAAAGACATGTGAAGTCCGTCAACCCGCACTTGGCCAGCGTGTTGCACGGCCTGATTCCCGTTCGTATTCGTACTGAAAGTAATACAATACAAATAATCGTGTATTTAAATAAAACAAACCTTTGTTTAAGTGAATCAAAAAAAAGCCCAAAGATAATCTAATTTGTATAACAATACAATGTTTCCGCTCTACTTGATATTGAATTCAATTCGCGACGTCTTTATCGGTGCAATATCGGTACAGTCGGGGAATTAAACGAGTGAAAGTTAGCTATTGTACTTTGAATACTGATACCTTTTAGTAGTCTAGGGCATGTTACACAATGGCCGTAGTTTTTATTACGTCAACATAATGAGGCCACGATTTTGGAATCGTCTTATAGCCACGATTTACTTAGTAAGATCTTTAAACGATCTGAACTTTTAATATTTTTGTTTAGCAAAGCTTTTGTTTATCATTTTCACAATCTATACTAATATTATAAAGAGGTAACGTTTGTGAGTTTGCGATCTCTGGATCTACTGAACGGATTTAGTTGAAATTTGGTAAGAAGATAGTTCGAGACCCTGGAAAGGACATAGGATACTTTTTATTCAGGAAATCATCGCTTAAGGGGGTGAAAATGGGGATGAAAGTTTGTATTGGGAAGCAAGCCAGGAACGAACCCGAGCAAAGCGAGGGTGAGTCGCTAGTTAAAGGATATATTCATATGGACCTTATTTGTAATGGCTGAATTGAAAAACTTATTCATGTAAAACGATGGTAAGCAGAAATTACTACAAAACACAACATTCACTATATCCTCTATGTACTTTGATATGTACTATATGCGGAAAGAAACAAAAGAGTATTTTTCTTTTCGTTTCAATTTTAATAGCAGATAAACAAGATTTTTAATATCCGGTAGTACTACTACCGACATTAATTAGCAAGTGTACATATATTAGAAGAAAGAGACATAAAGTTCTTAAACCTGCCTATTACAGTTGTTATTCAATCAAACTAGTTATATTGCATTTCTAGATGAAGGCGATGTGAAATGATCTTCCGATGGCAATGACCGTCAGCGAAAGCTGGTGGCAGGTTTAAACGAAACATGCATTTTAGTATTCATAAAAAGTATGTAATCGATATTACAAACTGATTCATTAACGTTTATCGTTTAGCATATTCATTTATTAATAAATCTATCTATGAAATTCATATTTAATATATGACGACAAAAAATTACTGATTTAAATATAGAAAAAAAATCATTTTGGATTTTAGACGTTCGCTAATTTTCATAATATATTATGTTTTTTTTATCTTTACATAAAATAAATTGACAGAATCATATGAATGATGAATATAAGATTTATTATTATTTATTAGGGTATTTGTACCTGCGATAGTGTTAAACATAAATCACAACGATCTTCGCCACATTATTTGCAAAAAAAAAAGAGACCATAGACAAATAATGGTGACTCACTCTCTCTTTTCACCAAAAACTAATGCTAACCTCAACTCTGCGATAAAACAAAGGACTCACATATAAATATATTACGCCTCTTTCCGAATATAATTGTCTCTATATGTGAAAGAAGCTTAAAGAAACAAACTTAGTATCATTTTTGTAAAATTAGGTAAGAAATAAAATATATTTAAAGCACGTAAAACAACTCAAATTATGTATGGCTAGGTCGCATTACATTTACCTTGATACATATTACGACACAGCCGGACCGAGTGTATTTGTATAGTGGGGCGTGTTATATCAATCTCCAATGTGTTTTAAATCACTATCTCATAACTTTAAATTACAGTAGTACCTACATTAATTAAAAAAATCGTTACACAAATATAATAAATGTATTGTCCGAAATGAAATTACCAATATTAATCAAAATACGAAGATTTAAAATTCTAGTTTTAACATAACTTGTCTCGCTTTATATTGATAGGACTAAAATATAAAAATATATATAATAAAACGTACATACGCAAACAAAAATGTACATACAATCCATACTAATCTATATCCATACTACTTCCATACTAATATTCCATATTCATACTATCCATACTATATATACTATATTATTACTATATTAATATTATAAATGCGAAAGTAACTCTTTCTGTCTGTCTCCTTTTCACGCTTAATCCGCTGAACTGATTTAGATGATATTTGGTATGGAGATAGTTTGTGACCCTGGGAAGGACATAGAAAATAGAAATTATCCCTTAAGGGGGTGAAAAGAGCGATAAAAGTTTGTTTGTTTGGGGAATCATATGTCAAATAAGGGATATACATATATATTTTTTTAATTTTTAAAGTAAGTACTTACTTTTCTATACCTATGTATGTACATATATATAGTTTATTCTATACTAACCGTGAAAAAGTATCTAGGGACAAACGCGAACGAAGCGAGCGTGAGTCGCTAGTGCGATATAAAGCAAATGTTTACAAACCATAGCCATTCTTAAATGAATATAATCTACTTAAAAAGTAATATTTAAATATATTATTATTTCGATATATTTACAAATAATTTAGCTTATTGAAGAAATATCAATTTGTACTGAAATTGAAATTTGCCACGCAATTTATGTTTTCAAGTGATTAAAGCCATAAAACTTGCGACAGAAAGAAAAATTACTAAACATTATGAGAAACAACAAGAACTTTGTTGCAGCAAGGAAATAATAGATCATAATCGTCACGACTTACCATTACACGCTCTACACCATACGTTTTCACAATAATGTAACTTTAGATCGCTAGCTTAGAACTAATTACATATGTGCCTGTACCTATGAGGCTTAAAAATTACTTTTAACTGAAAATCTACAACGACTTCAGAATCGTTTTTGAAGTATTATTGTACTGTTAAGTCGATGTTTACAAAATTTTAATTAATTTGCAATACTTGTATCTAAGTTTGTTCGGGTCAAATCTTGAAACTGAATTTTAAAGTTATTCTCAACACATTGAGCTGAAATTTTACATACACGTTTAATTTGGATAACAATGCATGGTTCGCTAAGTGACGTCAATGTAAATTCAATATAGTGGACTCCCAAAGATAGCAGCATATATTTTTTTTATGCACTCCCATAACATGGACATCAAATGAATGGGTTTGCTAAGAAGAATACAAATAAATAACTAAAAATTAAAAAATAAAATTTATTGCACTAACAATTTATATAATATAAAAGTTTCTTTTAAAAAAAGTTTTTTTAATGTTGAATTAATCAAATCTATTGGTTATAAATATTATATATCTTATTCATTAATAAATTATTTTCAAATATATCACGTAATATACAAAAAAAGACACACCCAAAATGGATTCTCTTTTATTATTGAAGTCGATTAAAAACATGACTTAACTTTAGCCAGTGTCTAGATGATATGACGTGTAATAAGTTCGGTAGCGGCACGTAACGCCGAGCTTTATCTTGAATGAGTTGGTCATACGAGCTTTACAAGCCACGTACATACAAGTTTTTAAAGTAAACGTACAATATTTTGATCCACATTTGCCTTCGATATTTCCTCTAACAGCGTCTCCAATCTAAACAAAATCGGCAGTAGCAAACACTGATGACAGTATATTGTATACTCGAAATAATATTAAGTGTCACTATATCATTTTCAACGATTTTCCTTATATTAAATATACTATTATTAATTCACAACGGCTTCGCTTGCGTGTACATTGCAGTGCCGTACCCATGCAGAATTTTGTTAAAATACAGGAATGTATGAATGTAGATGTAGATATAGGAATGTTCTTATATTTAAACACATCCTACATTTAAAATTAAGACTATTAAAGCCATTTTCGTTGCGTGATTAAAAGTCAGCCAGAATGCATACCAATTATATACTGACGTACAGACTGCATAGCATATTATAAGTATTGTTATTATTACTAGTTACTTTATTAATTTTGTAAGTAATTATCGTCATTATATTTCATTAAATAGTAAATACTAAAACTAGAATAAATTAATTGTATTAATAATTGCAATTATAATTACCTATATACTTTGTATTAAAAACGAAAATAATCTACGATTGTAAATAATGCGTCTATTAAACCGCCAAGTGCCTTATTCCGTAACGATTTCGTAATTGCAATTACTCGTTATTATGCACGCAATAGATTCAACAATCAACGGTGAACGCGAGTGACCTTGAATTAGCGCCATCTAGTTTCAGCAGAGAGAACTATTTTCATATATTTTCACATTCTCTAAATAGCGGTCATAGAAAAACCTGCTAAAACCACTGTCACTTTCATTCGGCTGTATGCAATCATTACCAATAGTTTTGTCGTTTTTTACTTGGTTGATTTATAAGAAATATGAAATAGCTGGCATAATGTAAACCAACGTTAACTATATAATTTATAGTTTGTGCATGTTAAAAATACATTGATAATATCGATAAATGTTGACTTTTGATCTATTATAGTCTTGTTAAAAATCCAATTAATATATATTTGACAATATTTATAAAGGATTTTTAAATAATAATAGATATTCACACTATAAACACTACTTTTAAAAATTCTTTAAAATAAGTACATATTCTAAAATAAAATGTTACCAACACCGATTTGTAGTTAACAAAATAGTGCAAATATGTCAACTTGCTCTTACTTATCAAATACGCAATCATTCGAAGTAATCAGTAAAAATTTCACAAATGGAAAATAATCTAGTATTACGGTTACCAAACTTTTCCACATGATTGCACTGGACATATCCAGTGTCGCAACCAGAATACATAATAAGCAGCTATAGCCATCGGACCCTAAGGTAACTGACGGATATTACACATCGTGTGAAACTAATGCATAGGAATGTGCAAATATGAGCTAGAAGCTAAAGTGTCTTATCGAAGATGATTCCTTAATTTAAATAGTTAGGTATATATTTAGTTAGTAAAATATGTTAAGGACTCCAAACATAATTTATGAATAATAAATAAATAATCGATTACTGCCCTAAAATGAATAGTTTTTAAATATATGCAAAACAAAATCGAAAAATAGCAATACAATGACCAAAAATTTTAGCAGGGCTGACTTTCAGTTAGCCTAGCTCCCTACGGAGGACTATTTCTGAAATTAAGTTCTAATGACTTGAAAAGAAAATACAATCTATACAGATAAATAAAACTGAAGTGTCTGTTTGTAATATCAAAATAACAGCTATATTAGTAATATATTTAGTAATGCATATGGAATTATATACGGTACTTATAAGAAAAATACAATTTTAAAAATTTTTGTCTGTCTGTTTGTTCCGGCTAATCTCCGAAACGGCTGGACCAATTTTAACGGGATTTTCACTGGCAGATAGCTGATATTATAAGGAGTAACTAAGGCTACTTTTATTTTAGAAAAAGAATTAGGGTTTCGCTCAAAAAAATTAAAACGTACCAAGGGACGAACCCGAGCGAAGCGAGGGTGAGTCACTAGATAAAAATAAAAGACAAAGAGTAATTGCATGACAATACTAAAATTATAAGAAGTGTGTGTATGTAGGTGATAAGTTAAACTTTTTTAAACACTTCATACAGTCTCATTCAAACCACAAATATAGGAACTTGTACATTTTGCACATACAATTTGCAAATCGATTTAAATTTTCAGCTAAGTTACAAAACTCTTACATTTGTAAAGAATTCGATAACGAACTAATTTGAATTCGTTTCAAAATCAACATTCTACGCGCGACCTGACCACAGCACCATTACCAAGTGTAAATACGCGCTTAATTATTTTTTTGCCACAAGCGATATGGATTGATTTTTTTAGAATAACTTCAACTTCTTAAGAGCAATAAATAACCTATACTGATAAACATTTAAAATGATTCTACTTATATACTTTATCTTTTATGGTTTTTTTTCTATTTATATTATAATGACATATATGATATACATTACGATAACCATATAACTTATTTTATGCAAAGGCTGTTTGTTTTAGTATAAAATAAAAAACATGAAGCATCTTATCTTATTTTTTTCACAACATATAATGACTATATTCCTGTTTTTATGTAGTCGATTGAGCTTGCTTTCGATGCAACGACGACCGCTGAGCGGCCAATAACCCGCGTATTTTGACTGACAGGTGAGGAGCGATGGGACAATTGCCCAATTCAGGGCTATTGAATTGTAAGATTATGAACCAGATTAAATGATTAGTTCTTGATATAAGAAAAGTATACGTTATTATTGTTACGCTAGATCGAATATGATTATTAACATTCGATTTTTGTTTAATATTGGAATAAATTTCTTCTAAAAAAATCGACTATAGGTACCATAACGTCATATAAAAATAACTTTAACTACCTATAAAGAAATTTTGTTTTTACAGTTTTTAGTTAGATAAAAGCTTTTTTTCCTAATCAGACTACGTTTTCACTACGATACTAATAGTAATTACCAATTACTATAGCGCAGATCAACACTATGTTACGACGTCCAGTGATATAATAATGGTGACATATAAAACGTCAAATTAATCGATCTAAGAAATATAACATTGACCATTTGCCATTTAAGCAACAGCAGCAACGTTATACTGTAACTATACATAATGGTGGTCTTATAAGAACAGTTTATGTCATTATAATGACTATTTTATGAGCAAACATATTCTATGCTATCATTTAAATCATTAACTATAAAAAATATATTATCTGCAATTATTTTATTACCTCATAGAGAACCTATATAAGTTTTTTTTTAATGTTATGTCGTTCTTAATGGTTCTTGTTATGACATTCTCCTACCAACAATTGACTTAACTCGATATGTTACAAATATTTACAATTTACTATATTATATAATACCATCACGATAACAATCATAACTACATAGTGTGTCAATTTGTTTGTGTTTTAAGACCAAACGGATGAAATCATATCACCTCTTATTTACTATTATTATTTATTTGATTATTATAGTACATATGTACTAATACAGCATTTTACATAAGTGGATCCACAAAACTGTTTGCACAGTTTGTCTTTTAAAAAATTAATATTGTAGATACACGTGTATGAAGCCCTAAAATAATAACCAAGTACAAACATTTTATTTACTTTAGGAAAATGTCTAAGCAAATGAACTAAATACATTAACACATCACTGGGTTGGTGCAACGAACATCATTCTATGGCAATAAAGGCCGTGCTCCTAATTTACCATCTTCGATGCAATTATGGTAAATATTCGGGGCCATTGCACTTTCATAAATGTTTTGCGGTCGCTGCATTGCATCATGTCACTTATATATTATGCTCAAGCTTATTTTTGACAAAATGGAACCGATATACTGATAGGATTATTAAACATATCAATAAAATCAAGTAATATACGATTACAATCTTTGCTAGTACATCTTAGTAATGTATGAGATGGATAAATGAAGACATTATGTTTAAAACAAAACTCATTACTATTGCACTAAATTATATACATATTTCATGTTTTATCGGGGCCAAATAACTCAAGCAATTTTGCAAACAATTTCAAACTATCTAAGTCAACATAACTATGATTGCAAATATAGTTTTCATAAACCCTTCGTTACTTTATAATAATATCGTTCTGATTGACAATTGACCTCTATCCTGTCAATAAGCAACTATTGCTGTTGCACCTTGTTTGCCATTTACGGCTGGCACAAGGCCGCTTGGCCAGAGAAACTTTGTATCTCGCATTATCAGCTTATAATGGAGACCAATTTAAAATAAAAACCACTGCTTTGTTATTAACGTATTGATTTCTAACCAGGCTATTATAAAAATTAAAAAATCATCAAAAGTATTATCTACGTATATGATATGTAGAATTTTATTTTATTTAGCTTAGAGAAAGGCTAAAAATAGATTTAGAACCACCACACAATATACTTCATACTGATAGAAAATGGAAAATTAAGGTCTACCTCACATGAAAGACATGAAGTTATCTTTTATTATACTTTAATATAATACATTTTCAATACTTTAGATAAAATTTAAATAACAATAATTAAATTTATTCAATGTATTCTTTACAGGAGGTAATATAAAGCACCGCCTGCTTCTATAAATGAAGCGTCTAGCATACCCCTATACAATAGCGATTTTATCAGTAGTAGGTATTCATATTAGGAAAAATCGACATAACGAAAATGACTCTCAATTTTCGTAACACTGAACTTATTACATCACGTAATACATGAAATTGGATTACACGTGCGTAGGCCATTGATGCTATCTTCTGGCTCGTTGGGTAAAAATCAGTCCTTTGAATGCGCCCGCGATGCCGACGACGTCGATGCACCGATTTAAGTGAAAGTAAAGATTGAAGCAATAGTTATTAGGTTGTCTTGTAATCATTTGTTGCATTTTTTATGTTACATGCAATTGTTATACGATAAACACTGACGGCACGTTTGGCTCAGTTTGTAGTGACCCTACTTTCTGCGCCAGTGGTCGCGGGTTCGAGTCCCGCTGGGGACATTCATTTGTGTGATGAGCACGAATGTTTGTACTCCAGTCATGGGTGTTTATATTTATAATATGTATGTATTTAAAGTTATATATGTGTAGTGTATCAACTATCTGGTATCCATAACACAGGCTTCGTAGCTTACCATGGAACTAGATGGTGCTGTGTGTTAATGTCCCAACATGTTTAAACACTTAATAGTGCCGCCAGTTTTATATTGTTAGCCACAAATGATTTACTTATTACCTTATATTGATATATTAGGCCCAAGCTAATGAAACCTTCAATTTTGTACCGAATCTATTTTAATAATAATAATAAAAACTCTTTATTTCACACACACAAAAGAGGAAGAAATAAGAAACGAATAATACAGTAGGAAAATGTACAAGAGGCGGCCTTATCGCTAAAACAGCGATTTCTTCCAGGCAACCTTTAGGTGTCGGAATTAGCAAAGTGTGAAGTGGAAGGGTGTGAACAAATATTAGAGTTAGGAAAAATAAAAAAATGATACATAACATATATACATACATATCATATTTTATATACGTATATAAACATATAAATTAGGTATACCTAAATAATATAAATAATATGACCATAAGATTATATACAATAAAATAACCATATCAGTTTGACCAAATAAATAAAAATGTTATTTTAACTTAATGAATTAACTTTTGCTAACCTAGTTCGTCTAGTTTCGATTAGACTACTAATTTAGGTTTTTAGTTGTTTTTATGAGCGCTTAATGTTTGTCAGATTTTTATAAAACACTCATATATACTACTTTGTTTGTTTACTAGGTTTTGCATGTAATTTCGCTGACATGGAAAGCGATGTAAAAATAAAGGTTAGTCTATGTTCTCATGATAGCGTCTATGTGCATACGTGCAAAATTTCATCGAAATGTGTTCAATGATTAAATCAGGAAACCATAACAAACAGATTGGCTCACCCTCGCTTCGCTCCTGTTCGCCTCTAAAAAAACAAAAACAAATCTATCCCACGGGAACCATACATTTTTCCGGGATAAAAAGTAGCCTAAGTGTTATTCTGATGTATGAGCTATATTATTGTAAAGTTTAATAAAATCAATTTAGTAGCTATTGCGTGAAAGAGTAACAAACATCCATACATCTTTACATCCAGACATCCATATATGTATCCTCACATACTTTTACATTTATGATATTAGTCTACACTAATATTATAAAGAGATTGAAAGATTTGTATTTCGTTTGTTTGTAATAAATAAACTCAAAAATTACTGGACCGTTTTAGATAAAATTTAATAAGAAGATGAAAGAGAGAGGGTGAAAATGAGGATGAAAGTTTGTATGAGGATTCAAGTCGCTAGTTTATAATATGAGAATAGGTCCTGCGTTGAAATTGACAAAAAATGTTATATAAATTTGTAAATTATATGCCCACATGCTGCGATACTATATTAAAACTTGCTAAGTTCAAAAATAACTTTTCACTGTTATTTCACATGAAAAGCAACGGGATCCGATCCGACTAAGATGTATTGCAAAAATAAAACCTACATGAAATATTTGAGCAACCTTTAACGGTAACCTCAAACAACTAAAAAGAAGTATTTTAGTATGTAAGCAATGAATTATTCAATAAACACAACTGGAACATAAAGTACAGTTAGTACTTAGAAATTCCAATACAAAATTGAAGTTCGCCTTAAGATACTTCGTACCTACTCAAATATCTATATAGATAGTAACTTAAAAGAAAAATTTTAGCTAAACCTTTGATACATACACTACAATTTTAATTACACCCTTGCATATAAACGCCACTTGTTAATTTTTTTTAACACTTTAATATCAGCTACAGCAAACAGACTAAACATTTAAACAACATGTCAATAAAAACAAAAACAGAATCAAGTATCACTTACAAGTTAACAAGTAGTCACTCAAGATACTTGGCAGATTGATAAGTAGGATCTGATGTCATTGAGATAGCTACGATTGTCGGCCGTTTGCAACAATGGGCCGGAGAGCATTGTGCTGTCCGGCTGAAGTACTGGAGGAAGCTACGGCCCTGTCTAAACCTTGGACGGGGCAAGCCGTGATTGAATGGCCCATGTCCTCATGTATTACCAAACAATAGTCTGAAATTCACTGCCAAGTACTATTAAATACAAACAAATTGATGGAAGCGGAACTGAAATAATATACATTCGTTTTTTAGACAATGGCTCGTTAATGAGTTGTATAATAGCAGGTGTTAGCAATCTTCGCGGAGCAAAACATAAAAAAATGAGTCTTTCTAATTTAACGCGCCAACAGCATCTAAACATTAGATAACAAATTAAGCCGTCTATATCGCCATAATCTCTGTTAGTTGTAGTTTTCGCTTTCACCAAAGATTTTTCTTATGTCGATACAAAAATGTTATGAATTATGATTTATTTCCATAGCATGTATTACTATTACTGTATTGCCACTTGACCTTAAAGTCTTAATTTTTGAAATATCTAGATCGAATATTTGAATGCTAATTTGCACAAATAAAAATTGACAGGTAAATCTAGATAAGCCTTGAATAAATTTTATTAAAATATCATTGGCTAAAACGATTTTGACTAGATCACGCTTGCCAATTCTTATCATATCATAAATATTGTGATATATTTATTTTATATACCTACCGATATAATAAAAATTAAAATAATATAAAACAAATTTAAAAGTATGAACTAAATACTCTACATATAATTATGATTGATTTTTATGTACTCTGACGATGATTAATGATATTTTTTCATAGTATTTTATCACAATCAATATCTAAGATCCTTATTTAAAATACAATATAGATGTAAGCTTAACGTACCATAGAATTGAGTCTTCAATCATCCAGAAACATCAATTCATTATTTGTTTTTATATGTTAAATGTTTAAGTAAATTTATATATTGTTACTAGCAATTTTCAAAAAACGCTAAAAGACGTATTTATTTAATTGTATTGAAGAGCGTTAATACCAATTTTCAAGAAATTCTGATCATAAATATTTTTTAGGTTGTATTATAACGTGTATTCCCATGGAAATGAGATAATCTCTAGCGGTAAAAAGTATCCTATATGTTGACTCGAATATCCAACTATCATCATACCAAATTTCATCAAAATCCCTTCAGTGGTTTTTCTGTGATGCGGTAACAGGCAGACAGACAGACAGACAGACAAAAATTCTAAAAACTATAGATTCGGTCTCTGTATCGATAATAAAGTCTATTTCAATAATTTTCCAAAAAATATTTAACGTACAGATTCGACTCAGTTAGAATTTTATTATATGTATAGATTACCCCATCAATAACATAAATCCGTAAAATTTCAATACAAGGACAAAAATATTCGAATATTAAACAATATATCAAAATTTGCTCAAAAAGTTGACATTAATAAGTTTATTAAAATCATTTAAAATGCTAATAGGTTGCAAATACTGTCTTGAACAAAACAAATAAAAAATTACTTATATTTCGCCTACACTAATTCAAAAAAATATTTTTTATGCCTCCTCTTCGTATAACTAGTACTTAGTAGTAGGCTTTATTTATAAATGCCATCCTTTATTCATCTGAACAGTGTTTACGAATGATTTGCTGTTTTATTATTTAGTTACCTACGCATTGACGTTACAAGGATATGAGCCCACGCCACTAACAAACGCGTCTGCTGTACCATGAAAACAAGATGAACCATATTGGGAAATATAGCAGTTCATTAAATCATAGTAGCTTAAAATATATGTCAGTCCAAATTGCCATCAATTCTTCATTTGATTTGATATATTATATTGAAATGTCACTGATTGTACGATTTACTATGTCGCAATACTTAATTTTCTGTTTGATACTCAATGCTTCATTTATAACATATATGTGTATAATGTAATCATTTGTCTCTATTTTTAGTGTTTATTTTTGAACGGGAGCTAATTATTATATGAAATCACATTTAAAATATTTAGTAACGTGTAATATAAAATTACATGTCATATAATTTAAGAAGGACATTTCAGGAGCTATTGTATTGTAAAAGTAGATAAAAATACAAATACTGCTTTTGTAAAAAGTATATTTTTTTCTAGACAAATAAAAAAAAATCTATATCAGACTTTTATACATCGTTACATACCACTTCAATATGATACTTGTGCTTATTAGTCCCATTACCCATACTAATTAAATGTACGGACATCCAAATATCGAACCTGTTGCCTGTGCAATATACTACGTTGTCAATGTCTTACTAATGCAAACAATATGAACATATTTCACGATACAAATCAATATTAAATACGACTCGCCCCACGACTAATAAAAATTCAAAACCTGCCAAAAAAATCTTCACCTTTTGAACTACGATGCCTTTATGATTTTATTATTTATTTATTGCTAATAGCATGAATAACTTAAACCTAAGCTTGCACAACAGTCAAGTTCAATGCTACAAGCGAAAGTTCGACCTCCAGATGACATAACGCGTGATTGGAGACGACGCTGACATCTTTCAAAGGGTCAATCCATAGGTCATCATGTAAATAATACCTTACAACTAGTATTTAGGTTCAAAAATTATAAAGTACAGAAAATGGAGACATTTTAATAAATTAAAATAAAGAAGAAAATTTATAATCACAGAACGGATTTACATTTACTGGAAGTCATTCAAGTACTACAATTGTTGCAAAATATTCAAAATGACTACTTACTTTATTTTTTGTAGACAATATTTAAAACTAATAGTTTAAACGTAACATTGAACACAATGTAGCAGAAACGATGTCTATACAATGCTTTACGTGTTTGGAAAGAAGAAAACTTTAATGAATAGAATAGAATATACGCCTTGACCCAATAGTAAATTAACTTAGAATGAATAATTACGAGCATTTTAATATGGCCTTGTGCTACTAGTACTGAATAGATTTAGAAATTTACGTAATTTTAAAATATTTCCGTTCGATATATATTAATTAAAACATATATCGAACGGAAAAATATTATCATGTTCAGCCTAAATCACAATTTAATGTAACTAATAACTTTATGTAAATAGTTATATGTATAATAATAATTATTAAAAGTTAGATTAAATATATATATATCATACGTATATCTGCCTTTTTAGTCTAAGATCCCGATGTGATAGACCCATCAATCTTTTTCCTGGAGAAATATATTTTTTACACTATAAAACATATTAACAAACTCGACCTAAGGAGGTCGTCACCAAAAATTACTCTAGGCTTTTAAGGTCTAAAAAATATATTTCTCCTGGAAAAAGAGTTAAGATTCCACCACATAGATCTGGATCTCCTACTATTTATACTTATGCAATATGCATCATATCTGTCTAAAAAGGTTAAGGTATCATTATATTCTGTTGCTTGACTGCCTCGGATGTGTAGTGGCTAGCATGTACGGCTACACATCCTGAGGTCCTGGGTTCGAGTCCCGGGTCGGGCCAAGTTTAGTTATTGAGTCTTTCTGTATACTAAGCCTCAGTAACAGCCTTTTTAAAAAAACAAAAAAGGACGGTTAAATGGTCGATAAGCCTAATATATCTACCTAAATAAATAACCGTAGTCTTTACAAACAAACTTTATAACTATTTCATATAAATAATCGTATAAGGATTTCCTACCATACCTTTAAAATTAGTACTAATTCTGAGTATTGCAATAAGCCATTCACTTATTTAATAACCTTAAATGAACTTTAATATCTCGGAATAAAGTCCATAAGAGAGTAAAAACAATTAGAAGATGCATAGAAAGGATGTTCCAAAACGTATTTTCAACAATTTGTCGGTGTTTTCGTTTAACTGATCTACCTTTAATTTCGTGCTTCAAAAAAGGAAATTCCTTTAGTTTTTTTTCTATTATTTGACATTCTACTTGAATGGCCGCAGACCTTATTTGACAGAAATTGGCTGTCCAAAGTTCTATTACGGTTAGGTTCAATTAAAGGTAATCATTATAAACTACAGATATAACTCTCCATCTATGTACATATATACATATAAGGTAACATATTCTGACGAACGGAATGACTGATTGACGTATCAATGCCTAGACCGCTGGACTTAGAGCACTAAAATTTTGACAATATATCTTATAATAACATACATAAAGTAAGAGAGGATATTTAAAAGTAAGAAGGTGTAATAGGATGGAAATAAGTATTATAATATGTATAAAAATAAAAAGTTGATAGCGCATCCCTTTACATTTTTGGACCGATTTAGCTAATTTCGTTTTTAATATAATAATAATAATAAAAGTTCAAAAATGGTTTTCACGAGAGAAAAAAATTTAAAGTTGTCTGGAAATATGCAAAAAATAATCCTGAAAAAGGTGCATTTTTGCGTAAACTTTTGTCATTTAAATCACAAAAAAAAATACTGCCGAATTGCGAACCTCCTCTTTTTTGAAGAAGTTGGTTGATAAATTGAATGTCACAAATAAAAGATAGGATAACGTCAATCAAGTCATTTAGTATAGAATAAGACTCTTTCTTAACAAAGCTTGAAATATGGTATTAGTGTTTTTTTTTTTTAATTTCTACTAATAATAAAAAGGCTTACTGTAAGCCAGGGAAGGTACTTAAGAATAATATATATGCCATTTCTTTATATATGTTATGGATTACCATAAAATTTACATTGTTATGAATGTTTAACGAGTTTCACCCTGACTTTTTCCAATCCAATTAAATCAACTACTTAGGGTCAGAATACAATCCACTATCCAGTTCTTGCAAGACTTCCTTATTGCATACGACACTTGAAGACCTAAATTTGAATTGTTATTTTAATATAACCGGTTGATTGCTGTCCGCAAAAGTTTTCTTAACATGACCGTCGTTATAATGATCATTGTACGCTTTATGAGTAACAAAAAAGGGCTGACAGTTTTCTAGAAACTTCTAAAGGACTTTATATGGTACATTTTGACCTTCTGTATAACAAAGCAAAGTTTCATTATTTAAATTCATACACTAGCCAAAATATTTATTACGAATACTAATGTAAAAATGTGGTAGTATACCATATTTTTTTTTTAATTAAAGACTCATACAAATTGTTCATGGTAAAGTAATATATTTACTCAGATACTGTATTTATTCAGACAGATATTAAAAAATATTATAATTTAATACTACTATAATATTAAATTCAAGATTAATTGAGCCATAATGCCATATAATCTTTTCCCATTATATGTATTTATAATTTTCAGATATAAAGTTCACAAAGTTGTTCACATCACTTTATTCTCGACGATATATTTTTTTATATATACTTGATACATAAAAATGTAGTTTTTAATAAGTATTCTAATAAATCGATCCGATTGTTTCTACGTTATTTATTCACTGCAGTATTTTTCCATTTAAATATCGATCAGTCCTCTCAAGTTGGTTACCCCTACATAGATGCAAGTGACAAAGTGAATGGTTGGCCTTCGGACACACCTTGTAAGGGTTGCCACGCGGAAATACACCAAGAACTGGTTCAGATACCACACAATCTCATCAGAGCAGTCAATACAAAGAATAGCAAAAAGTGATCTACTTTTTTTATTATTTTACATACTGATAACTTATTAACTTCAATAATATTTCATTTCACTAATGACCTGCTACTACATTCCCCGTATGCTTTTACAAAAAATATTTTGGTATGAACAATAATTATTTTCACATATTATATCGCGAGTTTAAATATGTAAATAATACTACTTTGCATATTATTGATCATCCATGACTTTGTTGGCTTCAGTAGAAACTTGACCCAATACTTGTTATGAAGTCCACTCATCTCCCAAAATTCTGTTGCTGTTAAAAAAATGCACTAACCACTCATTCTGCTTACTTAGGAGCAGTACGTAAGTGAGAATCGAATTCATGACTGTGACGCTATCGGAAAACCGAAAAATATACCAGTAAATACTTTGAATTCGCGCAATTCCTCAATTCTAGTAGATATACGTCCAGCTAAAAGTTTAAGTAACCCTGGCTTATTCCTTTTAAACATTAATACAGTTCCATATAAAGGTCATTACTATTTGATATTTCACAACACTAAATGCTCTACAACAAAATATGGTTTATGCTTAAAACACCTAACCTATCACGGAAACCTATAGCCGCTAGTAAAATTAGACAAAAGCCTGCTACAGATATCGTATTGCTCAAATTATTTTATTAATTTTTATTGACACATACATATTATTATATTATTTATAATCGTTAATACAAATATATTAGTTATCTAACTCATATGTTTTAAAGAACTATTGATCTATTTATAACGTTTATATTATACTTTCTTAGATTTACGCGAATATTAGACATTTAAATAAAACTATCTTTTCGGATTTTTTCGCGGATTTATTTTGATTTTTGTTTCCCGACGTTTCGATTGCTTTACAGCAATCATGGTCATATCAGTCTCTCCCGTGACGTAAAGCAATCGAAACGTCGGGAAACAAAAATCAAAATAAATCCGCGAAAAAATCCGAAAAGATAGTTTTATTTAAACGTTTATATTCTCTACATTTAAGTAAAATTTATCTACTTCTATTATTTTTATCGCTATAATATAATTAACTATTTGAAGTATATTTTTAGTTGGAATTTCTTACAAAATAACGTTATTTGACGTTATCTACGTACAGCTCTACTTTTTGGCTACGAGACAATGTTTATAAGCCTATGTAAGCTTATCTACTTTAACACTCAGTAATTATATATTAAAGCTATGTAAAATGTATAATAATAAGCAAATGAGTTGAGTTAGCTGAAAATTCTTATCAAATAACCCTCCTTGCCTTTGTTTACCATAATTTATGTACAGCTCTACAGTTTGGCTACGACACAAGGCTTCTACGTGTATACAAACTTAAAACTACAATAATGGTCTGTAATTCTATAGCAAAATGAAATATATACCTTTACTTAAAAAATAAACTTAAGAATATAATATTTGATTGAAAAACTATCGTGAGATTATTATAAGATCAAATTGAAAATATTAAATATGAAACCGATTGTACGACAAAGGTAATGCTGTATTATTTTGGTGAAAGGTTGTCATAAATAATATCTGACCTTCGTGTTTTGAATGTTATAGCTTACATGTAAATACATTTGTGTGTACCTAACTACGTATGTATTACATACATTTCCGCGTAGGCACAAGAAATATATCAATGAACTTTACGAATAATAACTATTGAAACATAATCCGCTTTGTAAAAAGGTCAATAGTAAATTTTAAGGTTAAACTTATCAATAATTCGATTCCTTGTATTATAATACATATAGTATATAAATAGTCTCATTTTTTTTTTCTTTTATAAATTAATTTTTTTTTCTTTTTAATTCTAAATTATATTGACAAAGGCATTATATTTAAGATCTTTAGAGATTTGTTAAGTATATTTTTAAATATTATCTACCAACCAACACGTTAAATAAAAAATTTCGTTTCAAAAAATAATGCAAACTTAATGTTAAAACTCACTCAAGAATTCCTTATCAAATTAATTACTTATCTGAACCGATGCGATGTCTTCAATTTATCAACGTTGATAAAACATATCCTTTTAGTATTTTAGCAATCTTTTACCTGAAACAAAAATAACACCATTAACATTGTAAAGTACATGACATTTGTCAAAGTAGGCCGTGTTCACATATTCCGCAAGCACGCACTTGCGTCACACAGCCTTCCGACGTGAGGTTGTCGATGTCGCTCCTTTATAATAAAGTCCTTTTCACATGGTGTGATTTACACGAATGCCCAATTTTGTAATCCCTACTAAGCCTGAGCTCATTAAATCGATTTTGATCGATCTGTCATGGATCAATTATTATTAGAACGCTCTCAAATAGCATGAATGTGGGGATAGCCCACTTGACAGTACGTATAAAATGAAACTTCAATGCCAAAGTGCCAAAATGCCGAGTTGAAGAAAAAATTACTAGACTATTTTAAAGACTTTTTAATTAGTAATTAGGTCCAGTGAAATAAGGCCGACCACACACATAGCTATGTTTACACTGACTATAATTTTAATATTGGCCGTAATAGACTAGCTTAAGTACGTCGAATTGACATAACACCTTGGATACGTGTAAAGTGTGACACTTCATATCACTGCACTCACGACTCGGCCTTTAAGTTGACCGAAACCTTATCAATTAAACGCTTGCAGCATACGTAGCCTACGCTCGTGATCGTACATAATTTAAGTTTTGAAACATTTTGTGTAAGTTACATACTAGTTACTCGCCCTCACTATACTCAAATGCATAGGTTTGTGCGTATGTGTGTTGTTAATTCCAATAAAAGAAAAATCTTACGGAAACATATCAATGAACTGGTGTAAAACAGTATGTATAACTTCCATTCCTACATAGGTACATGTTATAAGATTCACCCTCCAATAATAAATCTTATAAAACAGTTATAAGATTATTTTGCTTTTATGCTCTGTTAATGCGTAAAAGAAGAACAAACATGTTTTTGTATTTATAATATTACTAATTTTACCCGCGACTTTCCTTGTTTGGTTATGTGGATAAAAAGTTGCCTATTTGTCAATCCAGGACAGCTTGAAAAGTCAATATATCACAAACTTCCGTTACATTTTCTCCACTAAAATCGGTCCAGCCGTTTCAGAGATTAGGCGGAACAAACAGTCAGACAGACAGACAGACCGACAGACAGAAAGACAGACAAAAATTGTTAAAAATGTTGTTTTGGTATATGTACCGTGTATACATCCATAAGCATTTAGTAAAAAGCGGTTATTTTAACATTACAAACAGACACTCCAATTTTATTTATCTGTATAGATTAATATAAGTTTTATTTATTAAATAATTACTTGTATCTCACAAAAGTGAAAAACAAAAAGTATCATTGCATAAAAACTTTAACGCAAAGCAATATACTAGTTTACACGATGGAATGTGTAGTATTCCATTTATAAGCCGGTCTTTTGATGACCTTGCATCTTTTTGCCATCCGCATTACATATCTAGATGATAGCGACACTTCAATACATAAACAAACGGCATGACAAGGTTACGACGTCCGCCCTAACTTCCGGCGAAATGTAATCTAGTTTTCGTTTATTCAAATCGATACTTCAAATTGTTTTACTTTTAATGGCTGACCTTGTAAATTTGAATCCATTCTCTACGGAAATATTACGCAAGCAATTCACAAAATTCAGTAACTATTACGCCTTCACTTCCAATGTGCTTTTATAAATACCGGAATTCATATTATGCGGCCAATAACATTTTTTTCTTGTAATTGCAATTAATATTTATAGTTCGAACTGTATTTTTATGGTCGAGTTATGTGCATAAATCATGTAAAATGATCATTTATATAGGATTAATGTCATATTAAGAAAATTATCTTTTGTTCGTGCGTCGTTAAAAAGCTTCCGGAAATCTTTTGAGAAATTACTTATAAATTGTGCCAGTATTACTATAATAATTCCCTTATAAGTAAAAAGAGATGGTATAAATGACAATAATGTAAATGTCCTTGTATTTTGTAATATATATTAATAATTTAACGATTGTAATAACTCAGAAATAACAGCCAAGACATTATTTTGATTCAAAATTTGTCAAATTTAACGATTTGCTAGTAAATTAGTTACCAGTAATATACCTAAAAGGAAGATAAGGAGGTAGATGAAAAGTCAATAAGTGTTCAATATATGCGTTTTTAGAATTTAGTCCTTTAAATTCTACGTTACATACGCAGACTTGCCCATGTAAGCAAATATAAGCGTGGGAACGGGAAATTGATGTTCAGCGAATAAATTACTAAGTACTTGAACGATATATAAGAAGTTGTCGCCGTAATGTCGTTACAGCAAAAACAAACCACGCTTTTAAAAGTTAAACGAATGAGATTCGTAATATACCTATATACTTTGTAGCGATAAATATATGGTAATGTTTAACATTAATTTTTAGTTTTTATGGATTGTATATACTATACAATATACATATAATTATGAATATATTCTTTAGTAAGCTAACTTATGCAAGTTTAATGATTTTCTATATTAAAATTATTATTTTAATATAGAAATTATTAACAATAACAAATCTGGCATGAAAGAGTAACAAACCTTTTCCAAGAGAACCATACATTTTTCCGAGATAAAAAATAGCCTATGTGTTATTCCAGAATATAATCTATCTGTGTACTAAATTTCATTTAAATCCGTTCAACCGTTCTGGCGTGAAAGAGTAACAAACATCCATACATACATACTCACAAACTTTCACATTTATAATATTAGTATGGATTAGCTTGATAGCAGACGATCCTGAGTTTGATCATTGATATTATAATCATTCATCATCACTTACATTTATATTTAAAAAAGTAAAATAAGAACACCGGAATGATATTACTATTTGAACCTGAATCATATCAGTCGTTAGTATAGATTTATAATTAGAGTGAAATAAAATATTGTTCTTATCGGTTTTAGCCAAAATAGCTTATCGGTTGAAGGACTATATATTATATGGTCAGCACTTACGAAGAGTGGGATTTAAACCCAATATCTTGTAAGTCCTGTATCTGGTAAATACAAAACTCACAATACCTACCTATAAGTAAAAAGTTTGCAGACAATTGTAGTATTTTGACTTATATTCTAACTGATACAACAATGTAATCATTTAAGATTGTCACATATATTTAGTATGTATTATTTTAAAAGATGGGGGAAAAAATAATAATTTCTTAACCATTTTTTGCACAAAACAAAAGTAACACTTGTATAGACTATAGTTTAATTTATTTAAGTTGTACATAAACAAGTGAAAACGTAAAAGAAATTTGATCAAAGGCTGTATTACCATACCTAAATATGTAGTAAATAGGTAATATCCTACGAGCCAACCACCCTAATGCTTATTTAAATATTCAGTTTCTCAATCTTATCTAAGTCATGAGTGTAATAAAGAATGAGAAGCCGTGTCTTCCCATACCGGGGTTTTCCATTCGGCAAGGCAAAACGACACACAATATGACAATGTGACACCCAATACACATTCAAATGCCCTCGTGTTAACTTGAAAACCTAACAGGAAGTTCAATAGCATGTTTTCCATTTTAGTCTTATCTCGATATATTATTACTCGTATTAGTAATAGTGTTATAGAAACATAATAATGCCTTAACAACATATTTTTATTACCAACATAGATATTCTAAAAAATGAATTGATAACGAGTAAAAATGTTACTATTATTTAACCAATAACAATTTACGTTTTTTTACAGTGTAAACACTGAAAAATTTAATTATTTATGTAAACATTTATAATAGATTGCTACCGTGTTAATACAACAGTTATTAAAGGGAAAATATTTTTTTAAGTACGTTTATCCTTTGTTAAGAAATACATTATTAATAAGTTAAGACATAATCATACAGCATAATGTTTTGCTAATGTTCTAGTGCGGAAACGTATCCGTTACAGTAAGCGACCACGGAAGAGTGGTGTCGAGATACAAGAGTGAAAATGCATTCTGGAGGGATGCGGAAAGCGGATCGGCTCGCTTGAGATAAACTTGGATTTCGTACGCACTTAGCGTTACTAGAAGTGATAAATTTTATATAAAATTAGATGTTTATTATACAATCTGTATTTTTAAGGATTTGGGTTTTTTTTATATTTTCTTGTTGAAAATAGTGATAATTTAGTCTAGATTGCAATAAATAAGAGGGTTAAAGAGGATAAAATCAACCCTTATCTGAATAAGATAAGGCTGCTCATAGTAGAGCACAGGAGCAAAAAATGATTTCTAAAATTAATGTACCCTATACATTTTTTTAATTTTAATATTACGAGTACGTAAGACTATAAAAAAAATCTAACTGAGCCGAATCTGTACGTTACATATTTTTTGGCATATCTTATTGAAATAGTCATTATTATTTTTGTCTGTCTGTCTGTCTATCTGGAAACGCATCACGAGAAAACTACTAGACAGATTTTGAAATTTGTTATGATAATAGCTGGTTATCCGGATCAACAAATAGGATACTTTTTACTGCGGGAAAATATCTCATCTGTGAGAAATCTATACTAATATGTATATAATAATGCAAAATAACATGCAGACTTATTACCTCTATCTTCATCTAAAAATGTTGAATATAAGATACTATCCACACTTGCTTATTAAAATAACTTACTACTTTAAAACATTTTACTTTAAAAGTTTTTACTTAAAAAAGTGTTTGTAAATAAGAATAAAACCAAGCATCTCCAAGTACCTAATATGGTAAATATTAGGCCTTTGTCTAATCTATATCTATGTGTATAGATTATAGCTATTATTAAATACTAACAGTATTAACGATACGGAAGAGCGGTCGGAATGAAATAGAAAATGAGGGAAATCTTTACGTCATGCTTATGTGCTATCAAATTAATTCGTTTAATTTTACAACAGTTGTTATTATTACATTCATAAACATCATATTTTACTTAAAATGCATGAAAAACAATAAGACTATATTTATCTATATTGTATGTATTCAGCGTTTTTTAACGTCCCACTGCTGGACACGGGCCTCCCTTCAATACGAGGGGGATCAGGCCATAGTCCACCACGCTGGCCAAGTGCGGATTGGCGGACTACTATTATATTAATATTATATTACTATTATACATATTTTATTCCACCGATATTATTGGATACGTTCATCTATTATTCACATTATAAAAATTATATCTTTGTATTAATTTAATATATTAAATGACAAATATTAATTCTGTTTCAGTGAAATGTATTTTTTTTTAATTTTCCTTATAAGATTTTACCAATGACGTTATTTAAATTTTTTCATACGCATAAAAGCTAAGTTAAATGCAATCTAATTTAATTACTGTATCATTTTATTTGAGTAATCAAACATATTATTAATAACAATCAACGAAGCAAAATTTTTTAATTACATCTAATACCATATAAAGAAAAGTAAACGTTTTCCGGTCCATAGTCTAGACAAGTCTATAAACCCTGTCGAAATAATTTAACCTCTATCTCAAATCAGTGAACAAAATGTCAGTCGTTCAAAAAAACAATTAATAAGACAATGTTGTTGTTCTAAATATGTCTGATATTGATTTACTTCTAAGAACCTCATCTATACTAATGTTGTTTGTTATTTTTTCACGCCAGAACGGCTGAACGGATCTAGATGAAATTTGGCACAGAGATAGATTTTAGTGTAGAATAACACATAGGCTACTTTTTATCCCGGAAAAATGTACGGTTCCCGTGGGATAGATTTGTATTTGTATTTCTAGAGGCGAACCCGAGCGAAGCGAGGGTGAGCCACTAGTATATAAATAGATAAACCAAAAAGCATTATTATTTATACGTTCAGCTAAATTAATCATTTCTTAATTTTTATTATAGATAATGATCAATCAAAATATATTTAAATTTTTGATTTTATTTAAAAATGAACAAATACTACAAAATTAATTACCGAGTTTTTTTTTAAAAGACTGTTTATATTTTGAAATATTATTTGGCAATAGTATAATATTTTTTTTCTTTAGCTAACACTAATATTGATTTAATATTTTAACTACGAGTATTACTAAATGTCTATGTATTTTCCACTTTACATGATTTCATTTATTATCATGTCTTTTTTTTCTTTCTTGCAAATATATTATAACAAAATAAATACTTACAGACGAACATAGAACCTCCTCATTTTTAGAAGTCAGTAAAAAATTAGTCAGTTAAAAATTTATTACATTCACAAATAGCACATAGTTTTTGCAGTCATTATGAATGATTCAGGCGGATAAAGCTCACTTATTTTTTTTCAGGTTCATTAAAAATAATATGTTATTAAATTAATTAAAAAATGAAATAAATAATCTAGACCATAATTAGGTTGACAGTCTCATATATCCTACATAGTATGCACCTTGCTCAAGTGGCAGTTACAAGTGTAGTTGCAATCGCTCCAGTTTTACGTTACATAAGTAGGCTTATCGGATATCATTGCCTAAGGCCTAGGACTGCGCCGAATCTGAGGCAATACCTAAAGGACCATTATGTTTGCAAATTACGAAATATAAAGAGTTTTTCATGTAACATAACAAACTCATATCTAAAAAGCATTGCTGCAATAGAGGTCTTGTTGGGCGTTTGAAATAAACGCTTTTAAGTTTAAGCGATATATGTATGTAGCTAATGGCAGAATATAGTATATGCAAACCTTTTACTTTTTTATTTATATAAAGGGAAATATTTAATAATAATAATAATTTTCTTACAATATTGGTATTTATTAATATATATATATATATATATATATATATATATATATATATATATATATATATATATATATATATATATATGTAGTATAATATTGATATCTCGTGTCACGGTGTTTGTGGTTGTACTACTCCAAGACGGCTCGGCCGATTTTGATGTTTTTTTTGTATATTTGGTAGGTATGAGGATTATCGCAACGTATTTTTCTCACCCCTCCCCCCTCCCCCATTTTTAATCGTATTTTTTGTATATGAACAATATTATATAAATACATAGCGACGTACCCGACCAAAGCGAAGGTGAGTCACTGTATAACATAAAGCCAAAGAGTATTTTTTTGTAGATTAAATGCGGGAGAAGACGTGGATTCTGCTAGTGTATATTATAATTACTAACAAAAATAGAGAACTCGTTACGTCTAATTTAAATCTTGAATGACATACGAGTACAGTCAAGATCAATCTTATTGATAATGTCGTTTGGCATTTGAAATATAAACAGAGATAATAAACAAATAAATGTTATATTCATTTATTAATCTATTCTTCTCATTATGAACTTTATGCCAGACATAAATTAATATAAATTTGCATATGAAAATAAATAAATATTAGAATTAGTTTTAGAAAACAATGATAAGATGCATGGTAGAAACATCCTATACTAGCCATTTTCAGCGACTTGCACTTTTATGAGATTAATTTTTTAACCCCAAAAGTAAGTGTGATCTGTTCTTGTAAATCTGCAAAATTCTAAGCTACCCAACTACAGTCCAGAATAACGTTACTCATAAGTATTAAACAAATATATTATAATATAATATACAAATATTAAACAATTTTTGCCCTTCAAAGTACCACCTACAATGCACATTTGGTCACAATCACCAAATTACACGATAACTAGTTGGTAAGAATATTATGTCGCAAAAGCTCCTTTTCAAGAACAAGTCTTTTCAAAAGTATCTCTGACGCTTTTAATCAGAGCAAGAGCATGTAATAACTTGTTTCTACGGCAATTGCGATACAAACACAAATAACAAGTTGGTTACATTAATTCAGAAGTAAATCAAGGCAGGTGTATAATGATAATAAATTAAGCGTAAATAAAATGTAGGTTAAGCTCACTTCTTGACTGGTCTACTACTATTTTGCTAACACTACCGTGAGCTGTTTGTAAAATTAAATATCATTGTCTATTTGTGTCCACAGCATCATTAGTTTTAAGAAGATTTATTTTATATTTAAGACACCGCGACTAACAACAACCAATTAGTGTAAACCTTTGTCAATTTCTTAGAAACGCTTAAGATTTAAATATAATACTCTGTTTTATTTAAATTCATATTTAAAAACTGCGGTTTGATTGCATTAAGAACCATGATATTTATTTTGGCTATATACATAACCATCGCGCAACGTATATCATCTGTCTTATTGGCTTTCCCAACTAAATTAGAGGTCACAGGTTCAATTATAAAAAAATAGGAAAACTCTCTCTAGCTTCAGCCTATTTTAAGGAATAATATGAATAGATAAAGAAAAAGCGAAATCTTTATCATCTTTCTATCAAATAAATATGATGGTAATTATTTCTAACAACCTATTACAATTATTGGTTGCTCGTGATCAAACTACGAAAAATACGAAATTCCATACAAATATATCCCAGGAATAAATAGTTTCATATGAACTTTTATCCCCTATTTCACCTCCTTGGGAGTTGAATTTTGAAAAATCCTTCCCTAGTGGATGCCTACGTCATAAGAGGAATACGTGTGGGAAATTTTAAGTTTCCAGCCTTAAGGGTTTGGCCTGTGCGTTGATACATTAGTCAATCACTTTTGCCTTTTATATATATAGATCACTACTTGATATATTTTAACGTCATAAAACTTTAACCATAAAAATAGAATGTGCATCTGACGCAATATGTTTATTTGCAGTAATTTATTGTATACCTGTTTCCCTTCTGTAATGCTAGAACAATTCTGCTATGTGATATATAAATGTCATGGATAATTCTGAACCTTGAATTAAACATGTAACGTTATCAATGCCTTGGTTTATTAAAAAATATATAATATGTAAGTATTTTATTATTTATTAAAAAATATAGAAAAAAATTCTCGTGTGGGAATTTAAGATTTTTTTTAAATGATTACTTTGTTAAATGTTACTGGTTGCTACTATATTATAAAGTTAGTTACTGTTGTTAAATGAAAATTACATAAAACCTAAAAATTTATAGTTATCGTTAATCCTAGGATAAAGCAAAGCCCATCTGGTAATAAAAGGCATCTTTCGTTAAAATTTTGATATAGTAATATAATTTTTCGTTTGGCCATTATTGATTGGCCATTTTATTACGTTTTGTAATACAACTAATTTATGAAATCATACAAGACTAAATTGAGTATATAAAGATATAAAAGTGACACCCTAATTAATGACAAATGATTTGCCGTAATGGTATTAAATATTTTTAAAAGTAGCTTAGTTTTATTGTGACAGATTCACCTACTCAAATAGTAAGTTTATGTAAATTCATGAAAGACATATTATAAAATAAGAAAGGTCGACTTTTTACTATATGTCTTTATCGAATAGCGATAGAACCCATACATATCAAAGCTCTTGGGGTATACATACTTCATTTTATTTTACATAACTTATGTTTAACTTATGTACCTTATTTTTATTTATACTATTTATTATTATTTAAATGTAATTTGACTTATCACCTATCTATAGTAAGCAGCACTCATCATAAAAATAAAGTATAGCTGTACATGGGTATTTTTTAGTCTTTCATTAGAGGCGATATAAGTTTCTCATTTCAAAAAGAATTAAATTATCACTCACGATGCTATGGATCTCATAACTGTTATACAAGTTTTGTTAACAAGTACATGAAATGTCTATGACTTTATTATTTTTGCGATGCTGGCATTAAATGAAGCTAAGATGAATTCAAGAGCTATTATAAGCATTTATGTTTGGTTGAAAGTGGTTCCAAAATGACACGTAGTCTTTTCTAGAAAAATCTATATAGTTAGAAAGTAACTTTCGTTCTGTAACATTTTGCTTAATATCATATCAAAGACCGTTTAATGAATTAAATTTTGACAATCGTACCTCACACAGTAGATTAAACAAGATAGTTACTTTGTTCATACATATATGGAAAAGTTGGCGCTACGAATATTTACATCTGCTAATCTCTGAACCTGCACAACTACTTGTATCGCACTATTACCGATAGATACATTCAGTCGGAACCGAGAGCAACATATTAAATTCATCCCTAGACAGAAAAAAATACCATAGTAGTCACTAGTAGAAGAACGGTTTATTTTGCGTTAAAACGCTAGCAGAGCCGCGGAAGGAATTAGTCTATACATAATTTCGGGGCGCTAATAATTAAAGCTCAGTGTGAGGAGTCTCTACTGATTCAAATAAGATGAAGGAATTATATGACATGTGAAGCTTCTTACCTGAACTTTTATTTGTAAAGAATTTTCATTCATTATTAATTTTTTTTTACCTGTATTAAAATAATTAATAAGTTATATTCAACAGTCAATATGATATAAAATATATGCTTGTTAAACATATTGGCAAATTTTATTTGAGGTTATTGCAAACATTCCGCACGTTTTTTGAAATCAAAACATCTATTAAAAATTAAGCACATACGCTTAAAGTAAATTACTTCATTTTCATTAGAGTAAGTACATTATCTAGCTATTTTGCAAAAAAGATTAACTGCAAGCAAAAATTATAAGTATATTTAGACATCGAAATACATAATTACTCTCTGAAGTTATTTCAAAAAGGAATATAAAGGGGTTTTTTTTTTCTTTTTTTATATTTTGCAAATGTTTAAGGCCATTCAACCAAATCACTTATATCGATTGAAAAATATAACTAAATCCACAGTATTTTTAATAAAAATAAAACATTTTATTGCAGCACAATAACCTTTTTAACAATAGCTTCGTACTTTGTAACAAAAGCTTTAACATCTCAATTGTTGGCTATCTAAAAATTCAACAATTAAGGCAAAAAAATGTATCTATTAAAACGATCGGCGCTGATTCGTTCCTACCGATCGCGTTACCGATTAAAATGTAACAACTGTAAGTGAGCCATCGTTATATAATGAATGGACCACTTCTCGATTCGGCAAGTACAATTTGACATCGATTTCGTTAAGCGATTATCGTTAATCATTTATATTACGTTGACCTTATTTAGGCTGGTGTTAATTTTACAGCCTAACAGTTTTGCTTTAATTGTGATGTAACCAATTAATTGACACCCATTTAATATTAACAACATGATTTTATTCTTAATTTAAACTGAATAGATCATCATGATCACAATGACTTTCATATTTTTATGACAAATTACTTTTAGACACTATGCAGGTAAACACTTAGTAAAAAAGTTTTATTAAAGAATTAAGTTAGTATCTATCATATTTTGCATGGCAAAATAATATTATCAAATCAAATTTTACTTGAACTTTTCGAGTAAATAAAAGCTTGTTTGTATTCCTTAAGTTAAGGTTGCGTAATGCTAAAGCGATTTGGTTCAGTTACTTGTTCTATTGTGATATTAGAAAATAATTACCAACAATGTTGTAATTCGATGGCCAAACAAGGAAGTGCAAGAACTAAACGTTGATAAAAATCTAATTGTACCTATTACTAAAATTGAAAAAATAATTGTTATTAGGTATATTTTTTTATTTACTTATTCTTTTTATTATATTAAAATAACCTTTTGCATCATAATAATATTAACTCTAAAGTATTATTATTTAATAAAACATTATATATAGATATAATATAATAGTTAATAAAAAAGCAGTTGTTATTTTTGGATATTCAAATTAATTTTTTGATCTTAAATTAAAATTTCTAAATTAAAATTGTTTACATTTATCTGGTTTTGACATCTATTGGCACTGACTCGTTAACACGTCACGTGACCATGTCGATGACGAATTACATGAATTTTGTCCCCATCCAAACCTGCCTATAGAAGTTTTCCCTTCAAAAGGACAAATTTATTAGTTCAAAATTATACAATTCATACCTGCTCAAAATTAAAATAACGGACAACTAACAGTAACAATTTAAATAAACATTTTTTACAGATCAACACTTATTTTGAAATAACCATATTGAATATCGAAGATGTTCTATATTGGTATTTCGCAAAAAAAAAACTGTTGGCAATGGCATTTATTTTAAATAAGCGAATTATTGCTTATGTATAAATAGATAGAACTTAAATCTGCTTACAATATTAGTATAGATTTATTCAAATGTGGTCACCAAAGAATAAGGGTCACGGTTAAAGGCATGTGATATATTCAAGCATAAATCTAAACTCAACGGCCTCACGTCATAAACACTAAAAGAAACAGACTAAGAGCTACTAAAATTAACCGAAGCACATGCGTACAATACATGAATATTTTCGCAATGCGTAGCGTAACTTTGTGCTGGTTGGTTAACTTTAATTCATAATACATAAAAATGATTCTAAAAAAAGTTTATATCATCACTAATTACACGCATTTTAGAGATACCGCTGAATTCCGTTATTATTTAACGCTAATTTTAAGTGTTGTTTACTTAATGCTAAAGGGAAAGTACGATTTTTTTAATTTTCATAGATTAATTAGGAAGTGTTTAATTATACTTGTAATGAATAATACTAAAATTTCACACTACTTTTACACACTTTACACTTTACCGCATATTGTTAGACCAGTTAAGCATACAATTATCGAAATCATTCTAACCGCCAAAATAATCTCCTTATATAATCTGTTTTCACTAACATGACACATCTGTCAAGTCTTTTCAAGATGGCTGAACACAATGGAATATGACGGGAAGAAGAAGAAATTAATACTTTAATTAATGAAGCTCTCATTTGATTACATGAGCGGATGTGAAGGTTTGGGATTACTAACAATGGATTATTGTTTACATCTGTTAAAGAAGTAGGTACATATATAATAATGAAATTCTAAATTGTTACGTGAAAATAACAATTTTCAAATTAAATTAATATAATAAAATTGTATAAAATTTTCAGGTAAGTTGTATCGTATAGTAATTAATATTGTTATAATAATATGAAGCTCGAATTAAACTCTACGTCATTAAAATTACGTTCTTTTCAAATTCAAGAATTTATTTCTGGTAACATGATGTTATCAGTCTATAAAAAATATACCAAAAGGGTGTGTTAGTCCGTGAAAAAGCTATCACAAGCTCGATTTACATTAAAAGTGCATTACATACATTACATATATATAAAATTTCACATGTTATATCTAGTCAAATCAAAGGGTCAAATCAAATAATTTAATAACAATGAATATAATCGTAAAAATATACAAGACATTATTATCAGTTTTTTAATGCAAATACTACAATATTACAATAATATATTACCGCCAAACGTTAATCAAATACGTCAAGTATGCTATAACTGTTTATAATGATTACAGCATATTATTCAATTCTAAGGTTGAAAGGAAACGTAATTACGCACGGGGAAACTTGCTAGATTTGATTGCTTGCCTTGTCTATATCCTGATATTCAAGATTGAAAGTTCTTACTTATTTTATTGTTTTTTTTTATTTGTTTACTGTACATATACAACGACACAGAATCCTGTGTACATGAGATCATACAAATTGACTTCATATCTGCCGAGTTATCTATTAAGTGTAATAGAAATTCATAATATGAATATAATGTCTTCTAACACAACAAAAGCAACCGTAAATTATACTTAGCAAGATGAACAATTATTAAAAGATGAAAAAATTAAGATACAGAAAGCAGCATATAATATGAGATATTGTAGTACAATTTAAATAGGTATTCAAAAGCCATAAGACACCTGCTTAGGTACAATCATTATACATTTCGAAAAACCCTTTTAAAAGGGCCTAAACGCACTAAACCATAAAACGTCACATAATATTCAAGGTCTCGACGAAATCGAAAGTAATGAAGTTAAAACCACTTTCGATCTCTCATTTTATAGTTTATACAAGCATAGCAGGTTGAAAGCGAGTTTATGTAGAACTGGATATATCAATATTTGAAAAATACTCGTTTCTATATACGAAATTTTGATTGCCTACAAGTAAAATTTGCAATTTACTAACATTCAACTGTTAAAAATTACGAATGTAAAAATGATTGACGTTTTATATAAAACATAAACTTGTCAGACGATTAGGACATATGATTAAAAAACATTTAATTATTCATTATTGTGAAATAATGATTGGTAACCAAAGCTAAGCATGCGTATAATAGACAACACACATTTTATAAAGCAACCTCAAAATTAGTTCAAAGTAATTTTATACTCAATGACAATTTGTTTACAATTGCAAAAATATCGCGTTACATATTATACAGCAAAAAAAATATAAAAACCGACTTCCAGGCACTGAAAAGTAAAAAATAACTAAACGGGGGTTTTCATTTAGAATAGATACTTAATCAGATTTTTTCGAAGTCGGTGTGCTTTGATTTGTATTGGCTGGCACCGACTTCGAAAAAATCTGATTAAGTAGATATATACGGTCGAATTGAGAACCTCCTCCTTTTTTTGGAAGTCGGTTAAAAAAAAGTATACGCCCGAAATGAGAACCAATTAAGAAAGTCTGCTGTCTGCAGGTGGACTAATATGCAGTATTTTTTTTTAACTTTATTTTATAACTATACTATTATCAACACATTATAGTTACCTAAGAATCTCCCTTCAACACAAATTTAAATTTTATTAGAATTTTACACTGCAGATGTTAAAATATTTGTATCGTTTTTGTATCGCTTTTAATAAATTTGTTTCTCGTTTTAATTAAATCAAATCTTTAGCTGCTTGTATTTGAATATTTGAATAATCTTCTTTCAATATTTCTAAACTTATTTTTCTTTAATTTATTTAAGCTGAATGATCTGTCCCTTTGCATTGGGATCTTAAGATTGCTATTTATAGAAATATTAGTATCACATCATTTCGCTCTACATTAAGTTTAAAACTTAAATAATGATAGTTATTAACTGAAAAATTGTATTGTTTTGTATTTAGCCCTTTTTAACGTACCACTGCTGGGCATGGGCCTCCCTTCAATACGAGGGGATCAGGTCATAGTCAACCACGTTGGCCAAATGCTGGTTGGCGGACTTCACATGTCTTTCGAAAACTTGCTAGGCTCTCTCAGGCAAGCAAGTTTCCTCACGATGTTTTCCTTTACCGTAAGGCAAATGGTAATAATGAAAATATGTGGAAAATATCAGAGGTGCGGGATCCGGGATTTGAACCCGCTTCACTCGGTTTCCCAAGCTAACGCCTTACCACTGGGCTATCACTGCCATTTAAAATCGATTTCATAATTCTAGTTATAAACTTCTATATACTGTATATATATATATATATATATATATATATATATATATATATATATAATGATATGTATATGTGGTATAAGAAAAAAAATAAGATGATATTATATTGTTTCTAAGATATTACCTACTAATGTCTTATTTGTATAAAATTCTGAGACGAATCTGTACATTAAATATTTTTTTGAAAAATCTTACTGAAATAGTCATTATTATCGATATAGAGGCCCAATCTATAGTTTTTAAAATTTTTGTCTGTCTGTCTGGGAACGCATCACGAAAAAACCACTGGACAAATTTTGATGAAATTAGGTATAATGATGTGTGAAATCTATACTAAACGTTAAAAGTTAAAACGTAAGTATTATTTTGGTATAACACTACAATTTTAACATTTTTCTTTGACGCGTTACTTTCAATTTTTAAGCATGATGTCATATACCTATATACCTACTGATACAAGAGTTAATTTAGGACGCAGGTAGAAAATATTGTAAGGTTATTTACCCTATCCCTTTAAACCTACATCAGTGGGTTTTCGAATTAGAGACCTAAATAAAGCTTAGGTAATAAAAAGGTACGCAAACCTTTTGGTGTTTTTAAATAAACGTATAAATCATTTATGCCTATAAAATGCAAATTTCTGTGCAAAACGAATTGCATTAAAATAAAATGAAAATTTATTTATTGAATAAATTCAGTTATGTTTATGTATTTATTTATAGCTTCTTCTCTATATACACGTATATTTGGCTTTCTGCCTAAATTCAGACAATGTTGATTGTTTTTATTAGACCACAATGAGCTTTTTTTTATGATTATATTATTCACCTCCTACAGTAAAGTTTGTGATCTTTATGATTTCTAAGTAGATGTCCTAAGTAGATTACCTGCAGCGGGAATCGAATTGGTGATAATAAACTGTAACTGTGTGAGCGCCCGAAAAAAAAAACACTACGACGTTATCATCGCGTGATTTAAGTTATATGAATAATATATATAAAAAAACCAAAAGATATATTATACCTTATGAAATGTACTGTTAAAATGTTTTTTGACAAATAAGTTTTTTTTCTATATTTCGCTTCAAATATCTGAATGCAACGCATTCACTTAGTATTGCGTGTTTGAAAAGTATGCGATGAGCACGCATGTTCATAGCTTCCGTAAATATCGCGCACCTGGAGTAATATAAATTAACTAAAGAATGATCGCAGATACTTGTGGTAATTACAAATATAAGAGATATGATCTGTTAAATGCTTGGCCTTTCAGTAATCATTACAGTAAATTGAAATAATGTAACCCATTATCATTTTTCAGCGTTTCATCATTATCCAAACTAAGGCTTTTTCTGATTTGTAAAATATAATAACAATTAGCATCTCAACATCAAATCTATACTAATATTATAAAGCTGAAGAGTTTGTTTGTTTGTTTGTTTGTTTGTTTGTTTGGTTGAACGCGCTAATCTCAAGAACTACTAATCCGATTTGAAAAATTCTTTTTGCACTGGATAGCCCGTTAACTGAGGAAGGCTAAAGGCTATATATCATCCCGGAAAAATACACGGTTCCCGTGGGGTTGACGTGTGATTTTGTCTAGGGACGAACCCAAAGCGAAGCGAGGGTGAGTCGCTAGTTAAATATAAACAAACTAAAATCTCTTTATAAAACAAACTTAGCCAAATTTAAATTGAATACTTTTATCTATCTCTTGTATCTCGTTATCTATATATAGAAATTTGATATGTTGTAGATATTCACACTATGGGAATCACATTTTCGCCAATATTCTATGTTTTAGCCTAAAATGTACATACTAAATTTCTTACATACGTTTTAAATTTCAGAGTTTTAAATTCTGTAATATTGCATATACATATATGTATTTAGAATTATCAAATTACCTATCTATCACATATTTAAAAATTCGGAAGCATTCAACATTCTTCATTAATGAACGACAACCAACCACAGAGACACGCAAGTATATTAACATAGATGTCCAGTCGTTAACTTGTTCGAGTTATTACTTTTTATACTTATGTGCAACTCGGCTGGCTACCTACGTTTTTACGCTTCAGTAACAGACACACTTTAAATTGAATTTTATTCAAATATTAAAATAACTAGTATTTGGTTCCTATATGTCTAATATGTACCTACTAATATTAAACCAATCAACTTCCACTCAAAAAGTAATTGTAATATTTTTTATAATTTAATTTCCTTACATTTTCACGTATTAATTGAATATATTAGAATATATTTTAATAGAACCTTAAATTATAATACACAATATATATTCAATGGCCACAAAGACTATTTATTTATTTATTATATAATGAAACAGTAGACTTATTCTTAAATTAAATATTTAAGAATATAAAATTTCATATCACACCCTTATTTCAAACAAAAACAAAGACCCAATTAGTTTCAAACGTGACATAGCTCTCATACATTGCATTGTAGTTCATTTCCCGCGCTAAGGAAAAGGTTATAATTATGGCATAATTTGTTTTACCAATGGATGTCGGAAGGAAAACAATGGTATATTTTCTCGCCTCCTATAAAATTTCCGTATTACATGAAAACTTGCGGAAATTTCATCATATTTCTGCATACAATCAATTAAGTTATGGACGTCATTACTTTAATTATAAGAAATATTATGTAGGTGCTGAATCCAGTTTCGGTTCTACTGTAATACCAAGAATCGTAGCTGTATAACTTATTATATATATATATATATATATATATATATATATATATATATATATACATATATATATACTTTGTTGTTTAATTTTCATAATGGAAATTTAACTGCAATTAACTGACTAAACTTTTGGACGACACGTTTGGCTCAGTTTGTAGTACTTGTTGTGCCAGCGCTCGCGGGTTCTAGTTCCGCTGGTATTCATTTGTGTGATGAGAACAAATATTTGTATGCCAGTCATAGGTGTTTATATTTATAATACGTATGTTATATATGTGTAGTGTATCAACTATCTGGTATCCATAACACAAGTCTCGTAGCTTACCATAGAACTGGATGGTGCTATGTGTTTATGTCCCAACATATTTATTTTATTTATTTATTTAATAAACCAATAAAACCAAAATTAAAAAAAAATACTAATTACATTTCTACAATGTTGATAGCCACTTGTTTAGTAATAATGAACTAACTCTATTGATATGTTATTTAGCTGTGGTGCGTTCATGACATTTTAATATTCGAGTATGTATATACAATATACCATAAACTAATTTACTTTTTTAGATTTACGCGAATAAATTAAATTAGAACTAGACGTTTTAAAATTAAACTATTTTTAAGGTTTTATTTTTATTATAATTTTATGCAGCATTCGAAACGTTGGGGACAAAAATATGAACATTATAATATAAAAAATATTTAGAAAGCTGTTCTCTTAAAATATGCGAGAGTTAACGTTCTTGAGAATAAATAGGTAAATGACAGAATACAATATACTGCAGTAAAAGGATACATTAAGTTTTACTTCCTTTGCTACTTATTATATCCTATTTACGATAGTATTTTACGGCTTATGCAACAATTACTAGGTACGGTTAATAATCTCGGTCGGTTAGTAATCTCGGTTAATAATAAACGATCAGATATATAACTAACTAGCTACTCACCTTCGCTTCGCTCGGGTTCATCCCTAGATACATTTTTACGGTTAGTATGGAATAGATATATTATATATATGTATATGTTATTTTTTTCCTACTTGACGCATTTTTGTAGATGGGTAATCCGAAATAATGAATCCCATACAAAATAAACAGTTTTGAACTTTTCTATTTTCCAGCTGTTCTTATGGGTTTTCCCTATTTTTTTAATATTTAAACCACCTCTGACACACCTTCAACAAAACGAAAAAAGAATTATTAAAATCAGTCCAGCCGTTTTTAAGTTTTAGCGAGACTAACGAACAGCAATTGATTTTTATATGTATATAACTAATTAATGGAACATATTTTCGATTAGGCACTTATATTTCATATAAGTGAGTGACCTGGATATATAAATTGAAAACATTTAAAGATTCTTTTTTTTTTAATCCTTAGAAAATTGTTCATGGCAAACAAACATTTAAGGTTGGAATGCACGTTCTTCTACACAGATGACTTGCTAGAACTTCGAAGGTCTTAAACATTAAACGTAACTTTTATATCATAATTAATTAATTTGTAATGAAATCCAAAAGAACATCGGTTGGAATACCTGATACTTTATTTCTTAATGGTGTATCGTGTTGTGAACCCAAGGAAATATGTGATCTCTTTAATAAGTACTTTAATTCTGTTTATGAAGTCTCCCCATCAACTAATGCCCTAAAAAGTTCAAATACAGTGACCAATAACACGACGATCGAAAGCAATATATGCATCGGGTCTGTAAAATTTTCAATTGAAATTGTTGAAAAATATCTCAAAAAACTGGATATAAGTAAAGGCACTGGTCCCGATGGTTTACCACCTATATTTTTACAATCTTGTCATAAATCGCTAGCACTCCCATTGTTCTTGTTATTTTCCAAGTCTCTTAGCTCAGGTATAATGCCACAGGTTTGGAAGCGCTCTTTTATTATACCTATACACATATCGGGTAATAAACACAACATTGAAAATTATAGGCCTATCTCTAAACTATGTACAATTGCTAAATTGTTTGAGAAGATTGTTTACGATTATATTTTTCCGCTTCTCAGACCAATTATAATTAATCAGCAGCATGGTTTTATTACTATGAAATCTACTGAAACTAACCTTTGTGAATTTATCCACCATATATCTAACGACATGGATAAAGGATATCAGGTAGACGCCGTGTATACCGATTTTTCTAAAGCTTTTGATAAAATATCTCATCAAAAACTTATTGATAAATTAGAAATGATCGGTATACACGGTGACCTCCTCCGATGGCTATCTTCTTATCTGCATAACCGGAGTCAAGCAGTAACGGTCAAAGGCCACACTTCATCATTCTTACCGATCACATCTGGCGTTCCTCAGGGCTCCCATCTCGGTCCTCTTTTGTTTAACATATTTTTAAATGACGTAGTAAATGTTTTCAAATACTCTAAATTTCTCTTATATGCAGATGACATGAAAATCTTTCGACCTATAACACAACCTCATGACTGTATGCTATTACAACACGATTTGAATGAGCTGTATAATTACTGCTGCGTTAACTCACTACATGTAAATGTTAAAAAGTGTATGGTTATTACTTTCTCTAGAAAGCCAAATATTCTAAATACTTGTTATATTATAAATAAAGACACTATTAATCGAGTGAACGAGGTGCGAGACCTTGGTATCATAATCGATAGTAAATTGAGTTTCAAATCTCATATTACCTATATTACAGCAAAATCCCTTCGTATGCTTGGGTTTATTTTGAGAACTGGAAGGGATTTTAAAAATGTTCAGACTATGATGCTACTTTATAATTCTTATGTAAGATCCACACTTGAATATGGTTCAATTATTTGGAATCCTTTCTATGTAACACATATAATGGAGCTAGAAAAAGTACAAATTAAATTTTTAAAACATTTACAATATAAATTCTCACATCTTGATCCAAGTAAACTGAGTATGACTACACTTGAAAATCGTCGAATGGAGAGAGATATTTTGTTTTTATTGAAGATTTTGAAAAATATTATTGATTCCCCCTATTTATTAGGTAATATTAATTTTAGATGTCCCAGGATCAATACAAGAACTAAATCTTTATTTTTTATTCCATTTAAAAAGACTAAATATATTAACAATACTTTTATATCACGTGCATGCAAAAATTATAATGAATATTTTAATGATATAGAATTTGACACATGTTCCATCATGAAATGTAAGAAATTGGTTAGAAAACACATGTAATATTCTTTTATCTATTTAGCAGTTTTTTTTTTTTTTTTTTGTAGATTAATGTTATAATTTTTTGTTTTATTACTTAGTCTTAGTTAATTTTTGTATTCTTTTGTTTTTGTTAAGTTTAATATAATAACTAACTTCACCGCTCGATATGAGTCATATATCAGTGGAAACTTTATTGGTCTATGTTCTATATATATAAACTATTGTATAAATACTTGTAAACACTGTTTGTTTCCCCAATAAAAATAAAATAAAATAAAAATAAAAATAAAAATAATGATGTCAAAGTTACATACAAACCGTGTTTTAGAGCCATCTTCGTAAATACTATGATTTATCTAATATAGTAAGTTATTTACCTTAATCTGGAAAAGACTAAATAAGGAATAATCGAAATGTAATATTAGAATTGTATGAATCTCTCAGTAATAAAATAAATTATAGTTAATTTTTTTATAAAACACGTTTTAACGGTGAACCGAAATAAAAAGTAAAAAAAAAGGTTTAGTATAAGAATTAAGTAAGTAATGAGAAAATAATTTTATGTTAAAAAAAGCGTAGAGTGCCTTGTACTATTTTTATACTAACTCTACTTTTAGAAATCCTACCAATGAAATATTTATAACAACTGATAGGTATAGGATAGATACAGGAGGAGTTAAAAAAAAGTTGAAATCAATACTAAGATGTCCTTCATTTAGTTTGCTATTTCTATTAATGGCTAATAGTTAGTCATGAATAAATACAAGCGGTGAAGAAATGTTTAGAGTAAGATTTGAAAGATATTTTAATATTTTTAATATTTACTAATTTAGACTAGAAACTGTGCTAAAAATAAGTATTTTAATTACATTTACATTGTCATATTTTCCTTATATTCATGTATGTCGTACGGTCATATATTTATTTGATAAAATCTTTTAATTAAGTCTTATGAATAAGACAGCGTATCATTTTCAAATATCATTATAAATTATTAAATTTTTTAAATGTACTTAAACTATGAGCAGTTACTATATAGATATATACTACATAAACATATAATATTTATGTATGTGTGTATGTATTCATTTATTTATATAATTTGAAATTTTACTATAAACTATATTTAAACGACTAAACTTATTTATTTACATTTAAGAACTTTTAGCACCTTTTTTTTCAAAACGCAAAACATAAATATATCATATACATATAAGTAGCTCTAATGTGTTCGTTTATCGTTGTAAACGAGGCTTAAAGCAAATCTTGTCGTTTCTTTTGCAACCACTAAGTGCCTACTAATGTATCATATTACGCACAAGGTTTCGCTTTGTCAACTTTTAGTTCTGAATAATACCAATAACCTTTTAAAAAAAAAAGTTACAGAAATAGTATGTAAATAATATTAGTATCTCATACAGTCCTTTCTAAAGACCCACTGCTGGACAGTGGACACAGGCCTCGCTCGCATTGAAGGGAGGGATTAGGCGATTAGGACATACTCCACCACGCTGGCCAAGTGCGAGTTGGCGAACTTCACATGTCTTTCGGAAACTTACTATGATCTATCGGACATACAGGTTCCTTCACCGTGGGGTAAGTGGTTCTCGTGTTGGAATTTAATTCGCATAAGAAGCTATCAGAGGTGCGAGACCTGGGTTGATAATGATCTATTCAATAATCTATGCATATAGATGAGAACAAAAATATATTTAAATATAACGTGTTTAATCTTCCAAACCCTAGAGACATACCATGTTGTTAGAACGATGTGTGAATTTAAAGTTTAGAAGGTACAGTTTGCAAAACAATATATAACTAATACAATGTAATACACTCTTTGTCTTATTTTTAGATTTTGGACTCCATTTCTATACGCAATAAGCATTCTGCATTAGTTTAAACTATTAATAGACTTTTGTAAATATTAGCTGATTTTTGTTATTGAATTAAGATATGATATTATTATTAAATAATTTTATTATACTGATATAAGTTTTAAATATTTAAACGTATTAAAATAATTATTGATTAAAAAAAGAGCCCAAAATATATGTTTTTCTTCTCACAGTACGAAATAACAAGAGGTCTCAGTACAAACTGATGATATCACATAAGTAGTTGCCGTTAACACAACCTTGGCCCCTGGAATCTAATCGGTAGCCATGACTCGGTGTTGGCAGAAATACTCTAAGGCGTGAATTGAAAGTTGATTATATATATTAACGCACTCATGCTAAAGAGCTACTAAGCTTAAATTGATTTTTTTATATTTTAAAAATGTCAACTGCTATATAATAATAATTGATCAATTATAAAAAAATATATATATATTTGTTTAATTATTTTAAGACGCAACATTATGGCGTTAAGGAACTCGAGAGTGACGTAATATAGGTTAGATTTTTCGCATTTCTATATGCGTGGGTGGGTGTTTGAGTAAAACCAAAATAGAGATAGCATATAATGTACATATAAACCTAGCGTAAAATTATAAAGTACCTATTACATGAGCGGAGCCATAGACAAAAACAAGTATTCCATAATAACTAGTTGTCAACACTAGCAATCCTTACCATAATAGGTATAATATTAGAATTTATTATCGAATAGTTATTTATAAGATATTCTCTAAAGGACATTTAAAGCTCGGCACTTTTCATAGTAACAATTGTAGATACATTAAAAACTAGCAATATTTTCTATTTTATGAAGAATATCTCTAAATTAAATAATATGAATATATTTTTTTAGATTATTCTTTTATAAGTTTCCTATTTAATACTATTCTATATGTGAAACTGTATTATATTACATTATAATGTCATTGACCTCAGCATCATAAAACTTAAAAGCTTAATATTAAAAGTGAACATAATAAATCAAGCATGATATATTCGTACAATATTTTTTTAATATAAAACTCTAGAAAACTTCGTACATAAATGTTAAAAAAACATTTATAAATCGATAATAAAGATATAAAATCACAACAGAATAGGCTTCATCTAAGGACACTGACTCTATTTTACCGTTACAATATATTAATAGCGCTTTTATATCCAAAAAGCTATAATTTAAAATTAACAACTTTAGTATTCCTTTTTTTACTTGTTTAAACGTGAAACTACTTCTTAATATACAAACAACGAACCTATCTACATATTTTAAGTATTGGTAAGAATCGTTCGTCCCTAGGTTAATTCCCCATAAATAAAATCATTTCAATTTTCACCCCCTTAAAGAATGATTTCCGGAATAAAAACTATCCTATATTATTCCCAGGGTCTTAAACAATCTTCTTACCAAATTTCATCTAAATCGGTCCAGCAGCTTCGAAGTCTATTCAGTACAAACAAACAAATAAACAAAAAAATCCTCTTTATAATATTACATAATATAAACTTTATTTTATTATATGTTGATAAAAATATGACTACCTACTTATGCATTATTAAAAATATTCCTTGCCAATGGTAGCTCTGTCTCACGCACTGACACTGACCCTCTTTAAAAGAACTGATGATTACAATCAAAGACTGATGATTGTAAAATGCTAATAAAAATTTAATTCAATAAAAGAAGATTTATTTCATTTATTATTTCATGAAAATAGCATTTAAGTACTCCTATTGTTTAACTTTAAAAAGCTATCAAAAGCTTCGGACTTTCAAAAGCTTCAGACGACATATTATCGAGATTTACACAATTTGTACACGTGAAAAATTGACACATTTCCCATCGTAAAGACGATAATATGTTTACGTAACAACTTAATAACGTCGCCAAGTAATCGCAAAATGAATTTAACTATTAACCTTTGCTTGGGAAAATGTCTTAACACATTGAAGAAGTTTCAAAACATACGCTTACTACAATGACTACATTAAACCTTTATACGTGGGAATGTTGAATATCCGACTCATACCACCTTCCTGGATGCATTGTGTTTTACCTAAAATGAGAAAAAAATAATAATTAAACAATGTGTCATAAAAAATAATAACAAAATTAATTATATATAATTTTCGAATTGTTCCATTAAATAACTATGTTTAACTATGGAATTATAAGAAACGAGGACACATTAGTTATTACCAAGTCACATACATATTACATATGTATGTTGAACGATTGCTAATAGGAATAGTGTTTTTTTTTTTTGAAAAAATAAATTCCAGAATATTAGAATTAGGAAATGATATAAGCCGAGACAAATTACCCTTAATATATGATAATAATAAATTATTGAATATTTCATCTGTTAAGAAATGTTCTGTCAAATATTATTATTCGAAGCTTATTTTGTCGTACAATTATATAATTTCACTTTGCATTAAGATAATAATCCCAAAACCACAGTACGAGCATAATCTCGTGGGAACCTCACTTAACAAAAAATGACAATAAAATTATGTGTATTCCAAATATTCTTGGTTTAAGTAGTTAATCTTAAATATTTAACTAATGCTTCTTTAACTGCTTGAAACAAAATATACATATAAATATCGTTACTAATTCATTTAATCAATACCCTGTAATGAATCTATCAACCAATTCGCAAACCTTCGTTGAGAGTTGAGAAGATCGCAACATCGTGAGATCGTAAAACAAAAGCGTCAGTATGGCAACATCTAATTGATTACTCACTTTCTGTAACCCACTTTTTATGCAATGCCTATATGCCTATATAGTTTGTTTGGATTTCGGAAAAATATGCTGCACTGAATTTTAATAAATCTTACATAACTGGACTAGAAACAATAAATAGAGACAGGATCCACGTAACAAGTGAATTTAATTTATTGGAGAACATTACGTGGAACAATAATAGTCTATTATTTCCTTTAATGCATGAGTGAGGCAGTGGTAGCCCAGTGGTAACACGCTCTCTTGGGAAACCGAGTGAAGCGGATTCAAATCCCGGGTCTCGCACCTCTGATACTTTCATGTGCGAATCATTTCTAACATGATTACCACTTGCCTTACTGTGAAGGAAAACATCGTGAGGAAACCTGCATGTCTGAGAAAACCTAGCAAGTTTTCGAAAGACGTGTAAAGTATGCCAACCTGCACTTGGCCAGCGTGTTGGAGGAAGGTCCCTCGTATTGAAGGGAAGCCCGTGCCCAGCATTGGGACGTTAAAAAGAGCTGAATACAAAGAGTGTAACCTGAATATGTAATACTATATGAAGCTAAATTAGTAAAGAGTATAACGTACTAGCGACCCGCCCTAGCTCAATCCAGGTGGAATGTGACGCATACTTGTAACTATGTAAATACACAACACATATAATAATCAGACGAATGGCTTAGGAATGTTTATATTACGAACGAAATATACTAAATATTCTTATTAATTAGCTATTTGCACAGGTTTCATCTTGTACTTATTATTTGTGCTTACTATTGTTGGTTAGATGGTTAGGTATAATATATCGAAATCCCGAACCTATAAACAATAGTGTCTTTTCCATACTACGTTACATTGGAAAAAGTTATCTGCGCTAACCATTACGCCTAAAACCCATAAAATAAATAAATATTGTCCATATTTCCATAAAAGCTAAAATAATATTATACACTTTATATTAGTTCGTTTCACAATTTCCAGTATTAAATTCAAATTTTGTAATAACTGATTTGAACGTTTGGTAGTTTTTGTTTTGATATTGATTAGAGTGTAACAAATTATTAAAAGCAATTATTAAGTAAAAAGCTTTAAATAAACATTAAATTATAAAAATAAAAATACCCGACTGCGTAAAAAGGATAATAAATGGATATCTCCGACTGCATAATATAATTTTCCCTCGATAACTTGTAAAAGAAGGGGTTATTTTTACTTAATTACTCACATTCTATATATAACCGGATCTCAGTCAGCAATATGATACTGATTTCGACAATATTCAAATGAGCTTACAAGCGTAATAGAATAGCACGAGAACAAGTTTTATGAGAATTCGTCGAAAGCCTTTACTTTTTAGTTTAAAGGTCCTCTATTATTGCTTAATCCGATACTTGACAAGTACGGCCGGAAAGTTGATGCAAGGTTGACATAAATATACCGGAAACACGAATCCGCCCTAAAATATCAAAACAAGTTTCATATGTCAATAATACGGATATTAATTACAGAAATATTTTTATACTCATATTACAAAATTATATTTCTCTACTTGACATACTATTAATTGAAATTATCATATGAATTTTAGAAAAAAATATATAAAAAGGCACTGTAATTTATTCTGGTTTTTGTCTATGCTTCTGGTTTTTGCATTTTATATATTAATTGTTTTATAAATAAAGTAATAATGTAATGTTAATGGCTGTACAAATAAGTGGTCGAGTTATAAAATCAATCAGTGCATAAGTTCGCTACTATATGCAAAGTCAGCGAGAAATCGCGTTTCGCCAACATTTCGTATACCACAGAGAAATGTACTTTCGCACCAAGGTTATGCAACCGCTGTCATCTGATTACTTGACTAATTTAAGTTGATCCTCAGTTTAAAACTAAGATCAAGTATGAAGAGATTAATATATAATAGCCAACATTGTTATTACTTCACAAGTAAATAAATAAGTATTGAAAGTAATTAACGGAAATGTTTTCTTTACTTACAACTTGCTTATAAGATATGATAAGTGTAACATTGAATAAAAATTAATGAATCGATCTTAACGATCTCATAAACATTTAAAAATAATAGGTCTCTAGCTTTATCTTGATATCACTATTCTAAAAAATAATTTTCTTTCGAAAGTGAATCTGTGCTAAGCTAACTACTAAGGCTTTTTCTAACAACACGATTTTTGAGGACACATTTGGCTCAGTTTGTAATGACCTTACTAGAGTAGGTACTAGCTGTGCCATCGGTTGCGGGTTTGGAGGGTTTGAAGGCATTCATTTGTGTGATAAGCACAATTATTTGTACTCCAGTCATGGGTATTTATATTTATAATATGTATGCATTTAAAGTTATATATGTGTAGTGTGTCAACGATTTGGTATCCATTACACAAACCTCAAACAAAGCTGTAAAATAATATAGCCTTATAAAACTAATTTTAAATTATAGTTATACACATAAAACTTGACTAAAGTAAAAAATAGATCAAAAACTAATATAAGATGATAAAATTGTTAATATTTACGAATTAATAACTAAACGCTTTGGACTGCAAGTTCTGCTGAGACAGAACTGATTCATACACTTTACTTATCAGTGGCAAACAAAATATCAACTTTCTGTCTTAATATGTATCTAAACTAAAAAAAATTATAAGATAAAATACAAATACTATTAATAATATCAATTATATTTTTACTTATTTCCAAAACTGCTAGAATCTAGAAAATTAGCTGAATTAGCTTTTAATATTTTACTAATATGCCCTATTGGATCAATTATGCTGAAGTGTTAGTTTGTTTATTTGTAATTGTACTAATCTCAGCAACCATGCGTCCGGCTTAAAAAAACTTTTTGCATTTTATAACCTATTTATTGACGAAAATTACAGACTATCTATGGAGCTTTAACAAAAAATCTTAATAGCGTTCAACAGTCAACTTAATGAATTATGGTCGATTCTTGACACTAATAGGTATAATTATGATTGACTTTTATACAATTTGATGTTATGACTATTTAATTTCCAAACTTTTTAACATGTTGCCGATTCACGCTGTCTCGGTTACTTGCACTAGTATGTTATTACCTAATTAGAATACATAAAAGAAAGTTGAGATCCGATAGAAATTGGATTTTGCTCGTAACCATATCGTTCAAAGTATGTTATATAATACATAGAAGTGTTATTATTATTGCAAGCCAAATAAATTGTCATTTATGGTATGTAAATAAAAAAATAATGTATGATAATGTCAAATGACGCTAATTCATTTTTTTCTATGAAAAATAAAACAGATAATACTGTTAGTCAATACTCAGATAAAATAAGTAGATAACCGTACTACATTGGTAATGTTCCTGAGTGGCTTAACGATGCATAGGATGCATTACCGGTCACACTAGTATTTCACCACCCAGTAAACATCGTAAAAAATAATGGCGGAAAGTGAAAAATTAGCTGTCAGTTACAAATAATTTTATCCTAATCAATTTTCAATTACGGTGGCTTATTAAAGTGAAACTATATTATACTTGTTCAGGAACAATTGTGTGCATACAGATGTATAGATAGTAGGTATTCTTAATTTGATGAGATTCGACACGACCGAAAAGAACGAGTAGGTTTCCTACCGCTTCAAGTGGAAAACTAAATAGACTCACCCTCGCTTCGTTCGGGTTCGTCCCTAGCTCGCTTCCCAATACAAACTTTCAGCCCCATTTTCTAAGTACCTGCGCAATTTTCTATTTTTTTTTAAATATAAGAACTCCTCCTGACAATAACAAATACAACAAAAAAAGAATTAGTGAAATCGGTCCAGCGGTTCACGCGTAATGGCGTGACCAAGGGAAACAGGGATTCATTTAATTAATACATATATATATTCTATATTGATAACTATACAACTCTTATGGCCCAACCCAGGACTCAAACTCAGGCTCTCAAAATCCGAAGCTGTATAAGCTACTAGACCAGCGTAATAGTTATACTAAACTAGTATGTCTTGTATCGTAAAAATGAATAAATCTATATTTATTTACGATCAGTGTTCAAACAATGAAATTATACGCCATACTTATCAACTTGTCTCGCGATGCACAAACGAGAGCTCACGAACATCTACACTAATAACACATAAGTGTATAAGCAATAAGTATGTATGTATGTGTAAAGTTTTCACTTGCCAGTAAACTGGAAGTGTCAACGATATTTCACGTCTTAGCTGGCAATAAAAACGATTTCTTGAGAGGGAAATACTTATATTTTTTTTATAAATTACTCGTTTTGTACGCTTTCCTTTTTCTTTATAGTACCATTATTATAATAATGCGGCCATTAAAAAAACATATTCTTATAATGGAAGTAAAATTATCTATATCTGGTTACGACAAATGTTTGTTTAACAGTCAATAAATAATACGTATTTTCCAAATCAGAGCGATATAAAAACAGTCAAGTGTGAGTCAGGCTCGTGCACCGAGGGTTTCGTACCACCACACAATGTTAAGTATAACGTAACTGTATGTTACATATTCATAACGTAATGCTAGCGGTACTACTACTCGGGCTTCTTTGCTGCAGTTCCAAAAAAACCATCGGATAAGGAACCCTAAAATTTATATGTATATAATATGTAATAAGTCGCACTTTTCTGAAAAAGAACACAAAATTATTCAAAAAGAGTTTAATTTTTGTAATAAATATGTTCACGTTGAAACAATACATTTATTCTTCGCACGAGAAGTAAAAGCCAGTATTATAGCCATGGCCAGATTAACTGCGTCGTGACATAACACCGATGGTAAATGAGTAAACCTTGTGTACAGTGCCTAAAGAAAGTCAAGCATGCGACGACCGTGAAAGTGTAACTACGAAACAATAAAAAAACATAATTCCGCCATTCTTGCGTAATAACATTTCTATACAAGCAACATAACAATTAGTGCATTACGACTATTTAAATTGGATACGTTCTGTTTGGTGTTAAGTAAACAAAATTCCTACAAATGTCTATTAGCAATAGATTTTATTTCGACAGCAACTGATAAAATTGACTTCGTATATAATCTTCAACGCTAGATGATTTATATTCATGATATTGCAGATAATTCCATAGTAATTAAAAAAAATACTCAAATGTATATATTAAAATAATATATAAATATATATTTTTATTAAATAATTTTGTTTATCCTAATACTTGTTATTATAAGTTCACCGCCTCCTTTGTATATATAACTGATTTTAGTATTTAAGTTAAAATTTCTTATTTTCTTATTACTCATTAAAAAATAACAAGGATTAAATATAAAAAACTGATGTTGAGTCACTATTTCCTTTTTATAGTGAAGTAATTTCACCATTGATCAAATTACGTGAATATGTATATTATGTTCTATCTTCTGTTCATAAAGTACACTTTTAACCAGGTTTTGATATGAAATGGTCATTATTTAACCAATTTTGTCTATTTATGGTTTAGAAAACACATAAACGTCCTCTAAAAGTACGAATTTGAACATAATTTAAATAAATCACTTAAAAGCGATTTCTCATAAGTTACGATATAACAAATCGTTTCTCAATAATGTCGAAAAGGAGTCCCAAAGATCATAAATTTTTAACAAAACTCAAAATAACAGACTCGCCCACAACCTACGATAACCTTGTAAAGAAAATTAGCTAATATGCAGATTTTAACAATTGTGCAAACTTTGACCTATTATATAAGCCATAGATTGGACGAATGACCTATCGCATATATTATAAATTTGCAATACATATGTTTATATGTCTACAAGTCAGCTGTGCTTACGAGTATCTTGCTAAATGTTTAGTAACATAATATGCCTACAAAAATTGCAGGAAGTAAACAATTTGTTAAAAAAAATATTTCGCTAAAAGTAAATAAATGTTATGGTATAATTAATTTCCGTTCCGTAGGCAGTGGTAGCTCAATGGTAATGCGCTCGCTTGGGAAACCGAGTGAAGCGGGTTCAAATCCCGGGTCTTGCACCTCTGATATTTTCATGTGCGAATCATTTCCAACATGAATACCACTTGTCATAACGGTGAAGGAAAACATCGCGAGGAAACCAGCATGTCTGAGAGAACCTAGGAAGTTTTCAAAAGATATGTAAAGTCCGCCAAGCCGCACTTGGCTAGCATGGTGGACTATGGCCTGAATCCCCTAGTACTGAAGGGGGAAGCCCGTGCCCAGCAGTGGGACGTTAAAAAGAGCTGAATACAGTTTCCGTTTCGTTTATAATATTTACTTATTAAATTTTTAATAATAAATAACTCCTAAATGTAACTATTCTATTTCCAAGGTAAAATAAATTAAAAGTATTTATTAGGTTTTTCTTACATTTCAAACACAACTCGGGCTTTACATTTTAAAGACTTAATTTTGACTAGTCGCTGACGCGTGCTCCTATTTGCATATATTGTCGATCTAGCGATTATTATTATACCAATTATTTTTAATGTGATATAACATGCTGTTATGCTTCTTTATTAAACATTTGCATATTTTATTAAAAAGACTTATTTTAAAGGGTTGAAAATACCAGACAGCCATATCTTCTGATTTCTGAGTGTTCAGTAGTAATAATTTATTCAAAGAAACAAAAACCAGATGGTACTACGATGTATAATACCCATAGATCTGCGCTTATGAAAGAGATAGAAGTTTTCAATAAGTACTAGCAATATCTTCGACTTTGACAAAATAATTTGACGAGTCTACTTTTTCAAGAGCCTTATTTTAGTTTTCTTAAAAATAACATTATTTCTTATCATATAAAATATAAATAGAAATCTAATTTAAAATCATATACATATATATATGATTTTAAATGGAAGATTTTTTTTCATTATAAAATTAAAACCCTAAAAGATTTAATTAAATAAAACAATTTATGTATTGTGTACATTCTTACTATTCTAGAAATCAATTACAAAAAGCATTTTTTTTTTATTTCAACAATGATAGAATGGTGACATTCTTAGAACTGTTCAGTTCAAGGCACAAAAATTAATCAATTCGTAAAATATTCATATAAAAAAACCATCTGTTTAAAATAAAATGTATAGTCACGTAAAAGCAATTGTCATTTTCGGCAACCCACGTTTCTTAATTAATAATGATGACTCTACTTAAATAGCCTTCCAGCAATGCTTTAAATTAAATTTTAAAAAATATCGTGCTACCAATGAATATATTTGAATAATCAAGACGTTTTCTTTCAGCGGAAATTTATTTCATAACTTGCCTTCACAATAGAGATCAATTCGAGTTTGTTTGTGTTTTTTGCATTCCACGATTAATTTCGTCACACTAAATGTTTTGTTCCTAGTCTAGACCCAGACTTAGGGTTTTGGGTACCTAACAAAATACTTAGATGCGATCGGAATCGCTAATGCGTTTGTGAAACGAAGAAGCCTTGGCCGACATTATCTATTGTGCTTCTGTACTTCTGTACGATCGTTTAAAATGACACGCGTTTATGTTTTATCTTTAAACAGACGAGTTAAAGATTAAAGAAATACATAATATTTTTATAAATGTGTTCATCGTATCTACCTTAGATACGATGAACACATTTTATTTTAATTCAAAAACTTTCAAGTTTCAGCAATGCAACTGAAGTAGTTAAAAATATTTTTTTATAATCGAATAATTAATAACTTTACGTATTCATTTGTACTTTTATTAATCAATTTATTTTAAGTTAATTTGCATTTAATATTATATGGTTATATGAGAAGAAAAATGTCGAATTATATGTTCAAAAAAGCAAAAGTGTTGCCCTTTCACCTTTGTAGCGGTAGATCACATCAAAATAGAAGAAAGTGTTAGTTTAACGCAGCCCAAGCCTGCAGTAACCACTACTACGAGATCTAATCTCACTTTTCATTCATACTGAATTCGAAAATTGTTTGCATAACAATACCGAAGCGTAAATAATTCAGCTATGTAGCAAGCGAGGCTTTGTGGTTTCCGAAAAACACGCGTATCAATTGTGTTCGGACATACAACCATGAAGTATTGCAGAATATGTTATAGAATAGAATACAAATGTACTCAAATAACCATTTGACAGCAATTTTTTATTCTTGAAATGTTTATTTTAATGTTACATGTATGTATTCAAGCCATTGATATAATATAATAACATAGATATACATACATACATACATAACAATATCTCTTCAAAAAGTGGCGTCGACATGTGACGTTAAGTCAAACCAAAGAATAAAATTCAAAAATTAAAAATCCTAATCATCAAATTGGAACTTACGCACACACAATTTTTTTAAATGAAACAACGTGTGTTTTAATTTTGTCATCCAAAAAGTAATGAACAAAAAATATTTGAAAAAAGTGCACAAATTCAAATTGTTAAAATTTCTTTTTGAGGACACCTTTAAGACGCTAATCGTGTATCTTGAGTTTCTATATTTTTTACTAGCGACTCACCCTCGCTTCGCTTCGGGTTCGTCCCTAGACAAAAACAAATCTATCCCACTGGAACCGAACATTTTTCGGAATGATTTATAGCCTATAGCCTTCCTCAGTTAACGGGCTATCTAAGGCAAAAAAATTTTTTCAAATCGGATTAGTAGTTCCTGAGGTTAGTGCGTTCAACCAAACAAACAAACAAACTCTTCAGCTTTATAATATTAGTATAGATAGAAGGACTCTATCATTATAGATGTAGATTTTCTCAGAAAAATGTTACATACAGTTGTTATAATAATAAAATTTGCCAAAATAAAACAACAATAAATACGATTTTTAACCTTACATTTTATCACACATAATTATATATTAACAGCCTATTAACTAGAGCCAAGATGAATCCAATGACCTCTAGGTGGGAATTTATTCAACGTGATTCACGCATTAAGAATTTAAAATATCAATAAATATATTTGGTGATATCTAAAGAATTAATAAGATGCATTTATTAGTTATTTTGGGAAAAAAAACTTATTAAATATTTTATAAGTATGAATTTATTTATAGTTATGATATTAGTTAAAAATAATAAATACTATGAAATGGAAAAATATAAGCAACTAGCTATTGCACACGGTTCCGCTCCATTCATTTAATTACACCGCTGGAGATACGCGTTGTCAAACAAACAAACTTATCACCTATATAATATTAGTAACCAGATCAAATATATATAAATAGTCTAATTTGTAAAACTTTCTTTATGATATCTTTAAAGTAATTTTAACGGTGTTTTTATAAAACAGTATAAATAAATTATGCATAACAATATAAGTAAAAGCGATACTCGCATATTCGGCGCTACGCACAATTTATGGTCTCAACAGCGCACGCATATCATTACGTAACATTGATTACAATTACTAACAAGTTCTACTATTAACTGTTTCTTAACATTTTCGCTTATGAAATATTTGGCCGTGTTCAATTAAATCTAATAATTAAAAAATATATTATATATATAAATATACGAAAACTAAGTAGTAGTATAATATTTATATTATAATTAGATGCATAAAAAACTATCTAAAAAAGTCAATTGTATGGACGTAATCACTATTTAAACTCTGTTCACGTTAATTTTAAGAATCTCTTTCCCTGACTAATGTAGTTACAGCATATAATAGTATAATCGTTACGGATACATTGAAAATGAAAGTAAACTCGATTGGAATAGTTAGAGTATGTGGTCTGAATAAATTCTGTAAGATAGCGGCTTATTTAAACACTAGCGGATCACCCTCGCTTTGCCTTTAGGAAAACAAAACCAAATCTATCCCACGAGAACCATACATTTTTTCGGTATAAGGTATCATCATGCCAAATACTAAATTAGGTGCATAAGTTGTTGTGTACTAAACTGTATAAGTTACTATAGATTTTTTAGTATCCCACGGGAACTTTTTTATTTTCCGCGATAAAATTTATTTAAAATATTGACTAGGGATATAAGGTACCACCATGCAATATTTCACTTAAATCGGTCCAACAGTTACGGAGATTAGCCCGTATAAACAGACAAATACACAAAGAAAGAAACAAAAAAATTGAAAAAATTCTAAAAAAATCTCTTCTTACATCCCCCTGACTCGGTTTTTAGCATTCTTTTCTATGTACAAACATTCAACCTCTACAATTTTGTTATAATATATGTATAGTTTTTTTATTAGAAAACTGAATAATAGAATGGCTCTTCATTCATTTTAGAAAGAATATTTTTTTCCATGTAGCTACTAATTATAAAGTGGTTTTTTATCCTTCCTTACTTAGTAAAGCCAAAAAATTCATATGTTAATATGTACAGGACATATTTAATTTATATTTCGAGGAAAACTAAACTCCAAAAGGATATTCTGTGAACGAATATTAATAAGGCTTAGATGGAATTTGCCGCAAAATGACTTAAAAGAAAATCCATAAATATCTCGAATAATTTCAAGGATGATATTGCTTAATACTTAATAAATATACTATTAACTAATTGTAAGTATATGTGTGAGTATGTACAATGTATATAATATGTTCACCATGCATACATACTGGTTAATACTTATAAAAAGACTAGGTCATTCAATTACATGTTATATAACCAGAATAAAAAGCTAGAGTCATCTGGTAATGTGTTTTTGTATTTATTATTCATTAACTTAAATATTCAAAAGCAAGAGTATTAAAAATGCAAGCGCGAGTGACGCAAGAGTCGAAAGAAAGTTCCGTTTGATTATATTAATGTGACTTTGAACTTTTCAACTTACATTTTTGTTTGGTATTATGATGTCTAAAAATAATATTTCTAAAAATAATCAATTATTTTTTCATATTACATTCTATTTTATTTAGATTTAATATTATTTTATTAAAACAAATTTAAATATAAAGAAAAATATCTTGTTTTGTTTTAAAAATATATTTTTTCTTTGAAAAAATTATAAAATCAAAAAATATAATAGTTAGTTTTAATAATAATCATTACCACACATTCAATAAACAAAAAGATATCAATAAAGTACTATTATTTTACTTCCCTAAGCTATTTAATTAGCCGAAGCAAACGCACCGCGAAAATTCCACCTGCGGTAATGATCGGTATCATTCAACTGGCTGCAGGAAATTTGAAATATTTATGGATACAAATAATATATATTTTTTGCTTATATTTATTGATTATATGTTCAAAAATAATATAGTTATATCGTATATTTAAATCCTTATATTATTATAAATTTTCTATTGCAAAATAAAAAAGGTGCGAACGCAAATGATAAATTAAATTATAGAATAAGTTAAATATATTATTATACATATATTTGTAATACTATTTTTCGTTTGCTATATAAGAAAAAAACTGAAAATATACAGAATTTTTTATTCCATATAAATATTGTTTCTTGATAAATTATTAAAAATATCCAAATACAATGAATTTTACCTGTAATAACAGCTAGTGCGAATAGCGCCAAGGCGCTGAGGGACTTCATCTTATTTCACTGAACACGACACTGCACTTCACTTCACCACCGACGCATAGCGCGACTCGACGCGCGGAGATACAGCGCGTTAGTGATTGCGATAGCAGTCGACGCACCAACACGTAGTGGGGGCCAGGGCTGGGAAATGTCAGGGATGTAGGGAGAATTTGACTTTACTCCACTCTATATATTACAGTTACATTTAAATCAAGCGTCATGAAGGCAACGACGGTCGTGCATGTTTACAGATAAGTATAACAAAAGTATAGTTCGAGGTTTTATGGATTGCGAAATTTAGTTTTAGATATGTTTCACTTAAGTGAAGAATGATGAATACAATTTTGTAAAACTTATTTATAGAGAAAAAGGCTAAGAAATTAATAACTTCACGATTTTCAGTCCAAATTTCATATGATAAGTTCATTTTTGCTTTCATCATCTATACTAGGATTATAAAGAGGTAAAGTTTGTGAGTTTGTGACGTTGTAGGGGGTAATCTCTGGATCTACTGAACTGATTTAGATGAAATTTAGTAAGAGTATAGTTTGTGACCCTGGAAAGGACAAAAAATACTTTTTTCCCGGAAATCATCCCTTAAAGGTGTGAAAATGGGGATGAAAGTTTGTATGGGGAATCAAGATAAGGACGAACCCGAGCAAAGCGAGGGTGAGTGGCTAGTTGCTAATAAAAACAAAAAAAATCAAATTTGTGTAATGATTATTTAAGGCTAAAATGATTGTGTTTAATAATAATATAGTTTGATATTATATATATTGATAGGCATGTACCAAAATAAAATATATGTTCTTTATCCTTATTTTATAGCTTAATATATTTTAGTATTACTTAAAATTAGTTATCCTTTACACAAACTTCAGCAAAGCAAATCACGAACACAAATGACTGAATGATAAGATAGATTTGAGGAATTCCTGTTGTACGAATTCAAAAAGTTTGAATTCTTTATTTTTTTAATTATTTTAAGATACCTGTAAGTAGTTCTCATATGAAATAGTAAAAAACTTACTAGTTTATATAAAAAATATGAATATATTCTTTTAATTATCATAATTGTATAACAATTATATTGCATAGAATTAATTATTATATAAATTATAGTATGCAGGTATAAATTACAAATGGACTTAATTAAATAATTGTGTTTATCATAAAATCTTGAACGAAGCTCGAGGCTCTCGTTGAAGTCTTTTGTTCCACGACTTTACACTAATACAAGTCTATATAGCAGACGTATTTAAAACTTACAATCTAATGTACTTTTTTCTACATATTGTATATATTTCAATGAACTTAGATTTACGAGAAGAACAATTAATAAACGAGTAGTTATAACTAGTGTATAGTGTATTAATTTGAGATTTTTATTACTAAAATAGCGAAGCTCAAGAAAGGTATTATGTAAATACTTCTAGTACATGATGCTTTTATGGGTAATTTAACGAATAATATTAGTCTATTATTAATATTAGTCACATGTAGGGGCAATGTGTATAATAATTTTTTTAATAAAATTTCTCAATATGGGACTAAAATATATCATTATCAAATCCAATTTATCGACAATATATTTTAATGACCTTATAACTTGTTTTTTTTTCATACTTTAATGTATTTATATGGTTAATAACTGTATACCTAACTTATCATCTTAAGCCCTTCGTAAAATAACCCACCTTGGGTTACATGGAAATCATAAATTTTTGCATGACACGACCTTGTAACCAAATTCCAGAAAAAAAACGCATATAAGGACAGATATTTAATAGCTTCCATAATAATAACTTAGAAGAAATATTGTGATGACAATGTTATTCATTTTATATGCATTCTGTCATTTGCAGATGAAAAATATTTGGTGCGTTATTGGTTTTAGTCAAGATGGACTAAAAAAAGCAATAAGGCACCAAATATTTTATTTTTCCAAATACGATCGGGAAATGTGATTTTAAGTTTTTTATAGATTAATTGTTAAATTAGCACCATTAATAGCGATGATAATTATACATACTGAAATAATAAAAACCATTATTGTTATTATTTGTTATTTTTCATCAATTTATACGTAATATAATTGCATATTCTATATACATTATAAAATCATTGACATAGTTAATTTAGTTTCGAAACCGTAACATAGTCAAGGAGTTATACATAAAAGTTTATATATTTATTAAAAATATTATGTAACAAACTAATCAATAAGAAAACATATTAAATTAAATAAATTAATCTTAATTAACTAAAATATTTTATCTTCTTTTAAAACAAAGTGGCCATAACATTTGATAACAACTAAACAATAAAGTGGCGTTCATAAACGAATCACCATAATGAATCTACTGAAATAGTACGGTTTATAAATTAATTATTTATCAACAAACAATTTATTTCATATTATTCCACATTAAATGTTAGAAATAACTATATATTTATATGACCCACCGTTTAAATCAAAACTTATTTAAAAAAAGAATAATAAAAATCTGTTAACAATTGTTAAATAAAAAATTAAATTAATATTCCAAGATATCTCATAACATAAACGAAAAAATACTCCTAAATTAAGTACCCTTTCGTTTTAAAAGTTGGTGAAAACATAACTATATTACTACTCAATAACCGATAAGAATAATGCATCGTTGCAATATTACATAAGGCTCGCCCCAAACCGATCCGTAACACTTTCCATTTCGCGAAGGTAGCGACCGACTAGCCGCATTACTGACACATTATTCGATAATCAACCCACTTGTGATAATGATCGCTATTCAGTTTGTTTATTGTTATATAATTATATTATAACACATAATTAGTAGCTATGTTTTATCATAGCGAGACCTTGCTGTAGTCGATTACATGAGGGCACTATGATACGATATTTAGATTTTTTTTTTATTATTGATACTTTTATTTTAGTATTAATATTTTGCTTTCAATAAATAAATACATAAATTATGTACTGCAAAATTTTCGATTTTATTTTATTAGTCTCTACAATATATCAAGGTATATCTTCAATATATATAGGTTATCAATAATGAAATTACTGATAACCTATACTAATATTATAAAAAGGGAAGATTTTTTTTGTTTGTTTATTTGTACCAAATCAGCCCCGAAACTACTGAACTGATTTAAAAGAAATTTGTTAAGAAAATAGTTTGAGACCCTGGAAAGGTTATAGAATAGTTTTATCCCGGAAATCTTTCTTAAGAGTGCGAAAGTAGGGAAGAAAGTTTGTATAGGGAATCAACTTAGGGACGAATCCGAGCGAAGCGAGGGTAAATCGCTAGTTCAATTATAAATGTAATTTTAGTAGTGTTTAAAATCCCTTTTGAGTAGTCTAGACTAGACTGGTTAGACATTTTCAAGTTTATGAAAGACTTCTTTGAATGCTTAAGAAATATTCCTAGCGCTAAATAATTTAACGCCAGTTATCACACTGTAACAGTTTATATTTAGTTTCCACATAAACTATGTTTTCTTCTACGAATACAAAAACTTATATAATTATTAATTAAACATTATGTATTTTAATGATTTCATTAAATGAACATTCTTAGGTTTAAAATTCAGATTTCGAAGCTAAGTCCATCAGACCATTACATTACAAAATACCCGTAAGAGGTAATAAATTTACTTTTATTGATTACAAACTTTGAGTGATGTTACAAAATTCCATTCTGTTGTTAAGAAAAAAAAGGCATTTTACGACTGAATATATGCAACGAGTCTTAATTTATATACTTATTTCATACCCGAACTTTTTCATAATAGCTGTTTTATAGTAATACTACATGCCCGCGACTCCGTCCGCGTAGTTGAGTTATGCAGCAGTAACAGCAAAAATACAAGACTTTCATAGAAACGAATTTTTGCGAGGTTCATAGGTCAAGTAGTTCTATAGATTATATATTTATTCAGTAAATAAGATATAAAGTTTCCGTGTTACATAAAACGATAGAGTAATATATTATATACTAGAGGCTCGCCCCTAGATGATTCTTTAAATTGACATAACTTTTTTATTTAGGAACCGATTGAAATAAAACAAATGCTAAATGTTAAGTGAAGCTTACCACAATATATTAGTGAAAACCGCACCCAATTCGGTTAAGACAAACAGACAAACCGACATGTCTATTTGTCGGAACAGGCAAAAAAACTAAAAATCATTGTTTTAAGTTCTATTGCGTTAATAAAGATCTCCAATAATAGATTTTCTCAAATATCTTCCATGTACAGACAGCGATCAGTTACAATTTTATTATATGTATAGATTTCATCTACTCCACTTCAAATATTTCAAATTGGATAAAGAGCATGGATGCTCAGGAAAGGTAGATATGAACGTACCAACGTTTAATTTTTGTTTCAAATATTATACTGTAATAAAAATCCTTTACCTCTCTCGGGAATCGATATAACAAACTAATAAACATACCTATTACCTATTAATCTTTACTGCCCCACAGCAATTATAAGTAAATAATATGTTAATAATATTTATCTAAATTATAGAATATAGTAGTTATAATTGTACTCTTGTTGGAAGTACCCAACCTTCTGGGTTTGCTAAATACAACAATCGCAAAAGAACACAGGGTCAAATTACACGTCTGTAATACATTAGCGAGAGCTATTGTTGAAATACTAATTAAGCAATTTATTATCGGCCGGCCCCATCTTGTCTAGGCGATTGCCCATCATTGAAGAGCTTTTTTAGCCTTAGATAAAGTATTGGCTTAAGAGATCAAGTAACAATGGTACTGTATTTTAATTTATACACTCATCACCACAGCTGCTTGTCTAGAGAAATCACTTCATTTGCAAATATGAACGTTGTTTTATTGATATAAGGGTGAAAATAGTATGCAATGGTTTTCACACGAAAATAATTATTCGAGACATAAAAAAATAAAGTATGTTATAATAAAGTGTGGCCGTTTATAAATCATTTATAATACAATTCACGTTACACATTCTTTTGGCTTTTGTAATTTTCTTTGTCTTACTCCTGCAATATTACAAAAATATATTAACTACTTAATAGAATAATCATCTATTGCACTATACATATGAAAGATATTAATTAATATATGTATCACTATTGTAGAAATATTTTAATGTATTTAAGTAATTACCGTAACTATGCAATTAACTTCAGATTGAGCAATGGTGGTGGTTTTGCTATTTTTATTAATATAAAATGAAATAGATGGATACTAATATTTTAATACAAGCTTTCGTTTAACTCTGAATCTAGTTAGTATTGATGGATTTAATCTTAAAACCTTTTTTTTATGAGATTCAGTGACAAACGAGCAGACAGACCACCTGATGGAAAGCAGTACCTGTCGCCCATAACACCTACGGTTCATGCACTTAGGTTTTAAGTAACAAAAATGCAGAACCACAGGTGCGTTGACACTGTGAGGACTAAGATGATATGCCACTCGCCTGTAATTGCGCTGGCTACCTTATACTTCAAAACGGAACACAACAATGCAATCATTGTTGCTTGGGGGCAGAAATAGATAAAGGGGTGGTACCTATCCAGTCGGACTCCTCAGGCTTGACAGAGTCCTACCACCGGTAGGACCTAATTGAAACTTTTCTTAAAAATTATTTGATATTTGCAAGCCTCTTTCTCAGTTTATTGACCATACAATAATGTTATACCTTAGAGTTTCTATTATAACACAGTTCGAATATAGCTAGCCATATTCATATTTCATCATTCATCATTATGTAGTCTCTTTAATCTGTGATCATTATCACATAAACGATCCACAGGTACAGATAAGTTCGTTATATGTAAAGCTCTTTTCAATAGAAGTTTGTATTTAATTATTTTTTTTATTAATTTAGCAACAGCATCGACTATTTAAAAAAATATCATCAAAAATATTCACTAATCTACGTCCATATTTATTAATTATTATAAATAAATGTATTGTGTTAAAGCGTAATAAATAACAATTAGATATTATACACAGCAATAATAAATTTTCCGGAAACACCTACAGTTCTACAGGATGTGATACGAGAAGGGTAAATCTGCAAGAATGTACGCCCACTACTATTACTTGCACAGAATGCATGCCCCGCTCGTATTTTTCCTTTACATCGACTAAGAGGCGTTGTTTCAAGATCTACGACGCTAATAAATTGATGCTTTCGAATAAACTGCAGAACTGACTTACATTCCAACAAAGAAACCAATTACTTCAAGTTATTACGTTTGCGATTAAATGTTAATAACTATACTATAAATATTACAATTTAATGGAATGCAATAAATTTAGGTTAAATCACGTAATAAAATAATTAAAGTATTTCTTAACTTATGATATTCATTCTGATAAAATATTGCTACTTTTATTTGTATAACTAGAGACTCACCCTCGCTTCGCTCGGGTTCGTCCCTCAGTACGGTTTCATTTTTTTAAGCGGAAACCTAATTCTTTTTCTAAAATTAATGTAGCCTAAGTTACTCCTTATAACATCAGCTATCTGCCAGTGAAAGTCCCGTGAAAATCGGTAAAGCTGTTTCGGAGATTAGCCGGAACAAACAGACAGACAGACAGACACAAAAGTTAAAAAGCGTTTTACTTGTATGTACCGTATATAGGTACTTTCATATGCATTTAGTAAAAAGTTGTTACTTTGACATTACAAACGGACACTTCAATTTTATTTATTTGCATAGATTGAAATAATTTTAAATTTTCGAAATTTAAATCAAAATATTCATTATTTCATCATTTTTTTATACTTTATCTATCTTGCTAGATACAATTTTTGTTTAGCTAATAACATTTTTAAACTTTATACAAATATTTTTTTTTCCTACAGCTTTATATTCCAACACATTAACATGACCTGGCAATGCCCAGTTGCATACATACATACTTGACTCCAACGCGGAGTCATCGTCATTTAAAATAAAACCCAGCTAAAGGGGCTACATTTATTACAAAAAAAATTTCATTCATTCAGGTTAAATTAAGAAAATTTATTTAAATTTTAAATTAACTCAATTTTCCAAGAACGGTTATTAAAAAAGTATAGTCTTATTACATTATATATATTACATACATTACATTATATCGTTAATTACAAAATAAATTATTCTACACTCTCAATAAACCAAAGATCATTTTAATTATTATATACTAAACAGAAATAAAACAGTAGACAGAAACTAGTCTAAAATAATAACATTAACATATTTTGATTAGATTGCCCGTGTCCGCATTACAGCTCTCGGTTACAAATAATGCTTTGTCATCCGTCGACCCTACAGTATTAATTAGTGAGAACGGTGGGAACGACAGAAGGTCAGTTTTGAGATAAGTTTAAGATTAATAACCAGCATGTAAACAAAGGCTTGAGTCTAATTCCTTTTTCAATGCCACGAAATGTGTTTGTTACAAAAGCTTTTATTTAATTTTAGTACTTACTACACGTCTATTTCAAATTAAAACAAATTATAACAAAGTAGCGACCCACGTCCCTAGCTTGCTTCCCAATACAAACATTCATCCCTATTTTCAACCCCTTAAGGTATGATTTTCGGAATAAAAAATATCATATCTTATCATTCGCAGGGTCTCAAACTATCTTCTTACCAAATTTCATCTAAATGGGTCTAGTAGTTTTTGAGTTTATTCCTTACAAACATACAAAAATACAAATCTTTGCTCTATGTAATATTAGTGTAGACGATTAATCTCTAATTTTTGTCATAAAGTCTATCATTAAAATACTATTCAAGCAATATCTAGACAGTGCATTGAATTTTATTGTACTCATATGTCTTAACGAGATTTAAGATATACGTATTTTACTTGTAGCACAGAAGCCTTGCATGACTACATAGGCATGTTAGGGAGCAAATACTTTTTATCTTATCTCTTCTGCTACTGCAATGGATTTCAAGTGCACTTTACCTTGGTGTTCGACGATACGAGTCTTCAAAAACTATAATGCGGTTTTTTTCTAATAATCATTCGGTATAAATTTACAGTCTATTTAAAAATATTTTAAATAAAACTAAAGGTTTAATTAAATCCTTTATAGCAAATATAGTCATGAAAGTGACAGTTGCTGTTTATGTGATGCTGAAAAATCAGAAAAAATAGTTTTTTTAAATGTAAATCTAAGAAATTAAAGTAAAAAGTAAATTAGAAATAAAAAAAAATCTTTATTTTTCATTTTTTGTATAAAAGACCTTATTGACTAAAGTAGTAGATATAAAGAATAGAAGAACTGTACTGTTAAATAATGTAATATTTAGAGCACTTTCATTCCTGTTTAGAGAAAAAGCCACAACAAATAATAATAGGTAGGTAGTTGAAGTACAATTAATGAACAGTTGTTACCTCACACTATAACTATGGCGGCAAATTACCTCCGTTGAAATGATTATACAACATAATAGCTAACTCTAATTCAACCACCTCTTCCCGAAGCTTATAGCCGAAATAGAAAATATCCATTTCTTCTACTTTCAAAATAATTACATGATATTAGTAAATATTTTAAAATGAATACGTATCTAATGAATAAAATATTTCTATAACTTATCCTTATTAAATTTTATTATTCTTATTAAATTTTATAGCTTAACCAACTTCCAAGATTGGATATTATAGTTTTCTTATTACAGTGCATAGCATAACAATGATCATTGTCTCCGTAAAGAAACGAAACCATAAATATTGAGTGTCAGAGCCTTTCATTTTCACACATCGTCTATATCGTATCCGTCACGCATGGTCTAAAATTGCATCTTATGTCGAAACAAGTTGGGACAACGATACTCCCCGCGGCTCGGAACGCGGAAACGCACGGGCACTTAACAAAATTTACGACATAACACGAATAGCGCGCTCGTGATGCGAGATTTTATCGGGAATATACGGAACACTGGATCACACTTTAATACTAAATCTCTAGATCTTACAATTCCCTGGGATGTTTAAAAGGCGTGTATAGGATTTCGTGTTGTGTCAGTTTAGATAGAAAAGTTATGTATGGCAATTTCTCTCCTTTATACCTAAACCTTATTTGATAATTCATATAATTTACTTCTATTATCTATTATATATTCTTTATAGAAGACTAGCGACTCTTTGCTAGGTATATTTTATTTTTTTTGAGCGAAACCCTAATTCTTTTTCTAAAATAAAAGTAGCTTTAGTTACTCTATATATATCAGCTATCTACCAGTGAAAGTCCCGTTAAAATTGGTCCAGCTGTTTCGGAGATTAGCCGTAACAAACAGACAGACAAAAATTTTAAAAATTGTGTTTTTCCTATAAGTACCGTATATAATTCCATATATATTTAGTATAAAGCTGTTATTTTGACATTACAAACAGACACTTCAATTTGATGTATCTGTATAGATAATGTTTAGAAATTGAAATTAGCAGCAAAAAAAAATGAATTTACTTAACGATATTATTAATCCAAAGATAGATATAGAACGTTACAGTGATGTTTGCTTATAATGTTATAACCCTATATTTCTGATTTGTAGTTAATTGGCTCAGTTTGTAATGACCCTACTTGCTGTGCCAGCGGTCACGGGTTTGTTCCCGCTGGGGGCATACATTTTTGTGATGAGCACGAATGTTCGTAATTCAGTCATAGGTGTTTATATTTATGTATAATATGTATGTATTTATAATTATATATGTGTAGTGTATCAACGATCTGGTATCAATAACACAAGCCTCGTAGCTTAACATAGACCTCCATGGTGATGTGTGTTAATGTCCCAATATTTATTTATAATCATGAATTAGGTACCTCTTTAGCACAGGTACACTTACATTCGTTGCCCACGTGACGACGATTATACGACACGACCTTGCGAACGGCCTTTGCGTCATAAAACCCTTTCAACTATCACCTGACACAAAGCAATACATATTAATTGCAACGAGATCAATTACACTATGCGGTAAAGTTTAATTTTCCTTGAATATTAAGACATACTCATAGAATAAGTTCCGACACGCATTCATATCCGTATTGAAATTCTCACATATAATATAATTGGGAAATACTAATAGCGTAAAATTAATTTACAGTTTTGATTAAATAATAATTAATTCGTTATAATGTCCCATTGCTGGACACGGGTCTTCCCTCAATGCGAGATAGGGAGAATCTCCGGGCACAAATAAAAAAGTACATTACCTCTGAGTTATAGTTTAGTATATATTATTTTTCATTGTTACAAATATTAATTTTCAGCGATAAATCATAATATTGTAAGTAGTGTAGTAATTCAACGTATTAAGCAACACGTAGACCGCGTAAAGTGAGTGCGGCCTAATGTATTCTTCACATGTCTCATTGACACTTCCTAATATAATCCAGAAATTAAGAGTTCCAGTCCCACATTGGCAAATGCTTGGAACTACTAAATTATAATCTCGGATTTTCTTTATCCCGGTCTGGTTAAGATAAAGAATGGAATTGGGTACCAAAGCCACACCCTACACTACACACATAATATTTTTTTCGATTAAAGCGAAAAACAAGTCTTCTTAGTATAATTATCGTAAAAAAAATTAAATAGTTAAAAAGTTAAATATTTAACGGGCCGTAGTGAATATGAGCAGGATTAGAAATATATTTTGATATTCAAATCCAATATAATAGACTTTACATCAGTGTGTTGGTGTCATATTTTTTGAAGAACTTTCATCCAACTATTTATACGTTTCAATTGACTACTCTTTATGTCCTTTTTTTCTTTCATTTTACATATTTTGTGTGTTAGCTAATAAGGACTTATAATGCTACTAGCGACTCACCCTCGCTTCGCTCGGGTTCCTCTCTAGATATATTTTAATGGTTAGTATAGATTTCTTAGGGATGAGATATTTTCCCACAATAAAAAGCTTCCTACATTATATTAACCCGTATAACCAGGTATCATCATAGCAAATTTCTTCAAAATCTGTCTAGTAGTTTTCTTGTGATGCATCCTCAGACAGACAGACAGACAGACAGATAAAAATTCTAAAAACTATAGATTCGGCTTCTATATCGATAAATAAAATATTTTCTATATCGATGAATAAAATTTTCAAAAAAATATTTAATGTAGAGATTCGACTTAGAATTTTATTATATGTAGGTATAGATTGTGTAATCACATAAATGATTTACCTATTCCAAACACGGCCATCCACATCTACGTTTAACTGCGAGTTCTCATACAGAAGAAACGTTATGATATGAGTGAAGGAGGACTTCTGGCCGCAGGGCGTCGTATTTCGGAAGTTCCAAGGTCGTTTGCCCGCTGACACAGCACACACGTCTACGTCAACACTACGTGTTAAATAGTTTTTTTAAATATATGTTAGTTTCTAAGGTCTATATATTATGGAACTCTGTTTACATATTTAAGATCTTTTTGTAAATATTGCCTGAAATAAATTATTAAATAAAATAAAATATGAAGATAACTATATCTTCGTATAATATATCTCACGGAATCTTGAAACGAAAATAAAGAATATTTAAAAATATTCAAGATTGCACATGAATATTTTTTTTAATTTAATTATACCTACCCATGATAAATGCAAGTAAATCTAGTACTTTTGAATTGTAAAAACAAACTTAATGCATATGTTTATGTGGTTTTAAGAAATAATCATTACTTATATTTTTTTTTTATGAATACAAGTCCGATAAAAAATGGACACTAAGTAAAATTACTACTATTTATTTCCCCTTTACCGCGGAATTCCTATAGCGATAACTACTTGTTTTACTTACTGAATGTAGGAAAACAAAATTACAACAACATATTATGCTGACTTTTATAACTCTTTCAAATAACCGGAAACCGATTTAAATATGAAATATATTCAATATATGTACATAAATATTTTAAATTTAACACGATATATTCTCCTAGCAATAACGAAATTATTATATATCTCACACGAACTCATATATTATATACATAAATATTTATAAATTACTAGCGACTCACCCTCGCTTTGCTTCGGGTTCGTCCCTAGACAAAAACAAATCAATTCCACGGAAACTGTACATTTTTCCGGCATAAAAAGTAGCCCATTCCAGACTATATCTGTGTCAAATTTCATCTAGATCTGTTCAGCCGTTCTAGTGTGAAAAGGTAACAAACATCCATCCATCCATCCTCAGAAACTTTCACATTTGTAATACTAGCGACTCCCCCTTGCTTCGCTCGGGTTCGTCCCTGGTGATAGACAAATCAAAAACAAATCTATCCCACGAGAACTGTGCATTTTTCCGGGATAAAAAGTAACCTATATGCTATTACAGATAATTTATCTCTGTGCCAAATATCACCCAGATCCGTTCAGCCGTTCTGAAATGATTGAGTAACAAACATCCATCCAAACTTTCGTATTTATAATATTTATGGGATCAGTATAGATTGACTAGTATTAGTTGTGATATGAATACCTAAATATGCACCTAATATGTAAGAGGCAACCAAAAGTATATAATAACCACAAAGAATATATTAGAATATATAAAGTATAGGTGTTCATTGTGGTTTCTATCTTGAGTGTTTTCAGAAAAAATAATTACATATTATTAGTTAATATCCGTAAATAACGAAATTAGTAGGATATTACCTTTAAAATGTAAATTGTAATATGTACAGTAAATATTTCTTTATTTAAAAATCTAGCAACTCTAACTTATACTAATTTTAGTCTAAAATAGCCTGCAAAAACAATTTACTGCCCATTCTCGTACAGCACAATTAAGCCAATTTAGGTACAAATTACCAGCTAACAAAGCAAATGAGACCGCGACGGCGAGTTGAGTTCTCAAACCACAACGCCTTGTAAGGGAGCTTTGGAATTAGAAAAACTACCGTCTCTATTATATTCCCACCATAATTCCTTCAACTTCTAAGGCAAAACCAGCTTTGGTTCAAAGTAACATTACAATTTTCCTCAGATAACCTTAGATTATGAGAATTATGTTCGTCTTAAAGCTTGGGCATTATTAAGCTTTGCGCGGTATAAACATTTCTGTAGGTTTAATCGAAATCGTACGAATGTGTTAATATTGTATACTTATCTACTTTGTTCATTTCATATTATTGACGAGCTAAGCCATTTTGAGACTTATATACATAGAAATAAGATCATTTTCCCATGAAATATTTGAATACTACACGGTTGTCATAACTAGTAGCTACATTGAAGTAAAGCCTTTACGAAGGAACCGTAGCAAATTTCTTAATTCGAAGCCGTAGTGTAACTATTGTAGTTTGTTGGAGTACATATGAAAATTGACTAGCGTTAATGAATGTCATGCTTTATATGGAAACTCTAATGACACAGATCAAATAGTAATGCTTCACAGCATTTTGATATTATATTATATATTTAATTTGGTAACCTCAAGACCTACATCAATTCATAATTGCATTTAACATTTTACAGACTATTGCCAAAACAATAATTTGTTTCACTTTTAAAGATCAGTTTTACTTGTGACTTTAAAATAGTTACGTCATGTTATTTAAAAGGATTTGTGCTATCCTTTTGACATCTTCTATCAAATTTTGATCGATGTTTGACAAGCATAGCAAGGATGCTATACTTGTCAAAAATAATATAAAGGCAAAATTTTAATCCGGGAAAATGAAAATGGTTACGTGGTATAGGAATTAGAAAATTTATGATTATATTGGTATGAACAGTAGCAAGAAATATGTTAATATGAATAAGTAAAATGTAAGACTACTTTCGTTCGCAGATCAAGGAACAAAAATAAACATGTTTACATACAACCTAACAATAAACACATACGCACTATTACATAGCGTTTCTATTCTAAACAGTGGTTTGTACGCTTTCATTGTATTGCACTAGAATAAATTGAATTCAATAGTAGCAGTTAGTAGTTACCAATATTTTGCTTATTACGAAAACAACAGTGAAAGTTCCGACTGTAATCGATATCACAATAATTGTTTTATATTTTTGTAGCCTTGAGTAATTAGTAGACATCGGATTATACACATTTGAAGGTTGGCATTATATGCAAATGCATAAAACGCTATTTTTTAGCGTTATTGCATATTTTAGTACTATGTCATTGACAGTATTTATTTTAGTATTTAAATGTGTGAGGTGTGTTTTACTACCGTAAAGAGGCGAAGAGGCTAGGAACTAAACTCCTTTCTCTGTGCAAGTCCTTGGGAATATTGAAAAACAAAAATGGTTAAACAAATTAACACTCTCTTGAGTAGACTTATTAAATACTGTAATAGGAATAAAGAAGTAAGGTGTTAACGGATTTATCAACGCCCCCCTCCAACGGGCTGCGTTCACATTATCGTGGTGGAGGGAGGTGGGCGGAGGGGTGGGGCATGGGGGGAGGCTCATTAGCGTCCGGCAACCTAGCCAGGCGCGTAGCCAAGAAACGTACAGGGAGGCGGCCCTCCTCCGTGGGCGGTGTGCCATGCAGGATGCTCTTGGTACTTCTCTGATAGCAGAGTAGACCGTTGGAGCAACACCATGGCTATTGTGATTTGCTTCGACAGACCTGCCGTCGGGGCGTCATAGTTGAGTGCGTTGTCGAATTTTGTCTAGTAACGTCAGTCGGTGCAGAGAGGCCATTTTCAGCCTACAAATTAACATTAAGTGACAACGGCACAAAGCTCTAGAAATCTAAAAAAATAAATAATTGTATATTGTCACAAGAATTACGAGCATATTGTTACAAATCATATTTCTAAACACATCTTTTATTAAATAGAATCGTATTATTAGTGCTGTAGGCATCAATCGGCTATTTAATTCGTTATTTATATTTACTAAATTGCTATATTTAATTAATACTAAATTATATTTCAAATATCTTAAAATAGATTAGCGTTTTGTTTCCGAACGGGTTTTGTATTATCTTTCCAAATCACTCGTGTGTTTTATTATTTTGTATAAATAATTACTATTTATTACAGTTATAAATTATTTGCATATTTACATATCCAATATTTAATTAATGTTAAACTTATATTCAATATTTAATAATATAACAGAATGTATTATTTCTAATAAGTTGCTTTTTGATTATTCTGGCGTGAGTGCGGGTACTTGTATTTAAAGCCGTGTAATGGTGAAATGAGGGTTGAGTTGAATTCAGGCGGTGATAATAACGTTTTGCTATAACGATCCAGAAGTGCTGTTCGCCATCTTCGTCTGGCTGTCTCGCTGCGCGTTTCATCTCAGAAGTGGGATGGAGGACAAAATGCTCAAGCCATACTTTCGTGGAACTACTCAGGTACACAGTCATATTTTTTTTTTTAACTTTTGATATTTCATCTTATGTATAAAAAAAAAGAATACTATAACGGTAAAAGCAACTGAAGTAATGAATGAATAACTATTTAATCAAACGATTTAAGCGAAAAGTAACTATTTACAAATCATCCGAATCCAACGTGTTGCTTAGTCAAAAAAAATATAGAAGTTATAGCTGATGCTACATACTCGTATGCAACTAGGAAATAAAATATCTAGTAACTAAAGCTAGAAGCCTTGTGTGACTCCAAAATTGAAATATCTAATAACTAAATCTAGATCTGTGTGCCTAATATAAAATTGGTTAGTGAATAAAATCTAGTAGTTTGACTAGATCTGTGTGAATAACATAAATCTGTGTGAACAACATAAAATGGCTTGGTGAATAAAATCTAGCAATTTGACTAGATCTGTGTGAATAACATAAAATCGCTTAGTGAATAAAATCTAGCAATTTGACTAGATCTGTGTGATAACATAAAATGGCTTAGTGAATAAAATCTAGCAATTTGACTAGATCTGTGTGAATAACATAAAATGGCTTAGTAAATAAAATCTAGCAATTTGACTAGATCTGTGTGAATAACATAAAATGGCTTAGTGAATAAAATCTAGCAATTTGACTAGATCTGTGTGAATAACATAAAATGGCTTAGTGAATAAAATCTAGCAATTTGACTAGATCTGTGTGAATAACATAAAATGGCTTAGTAAATAAAATCTAGCAATTTGACTAGATCTGTGTGAATAACAATAAATGGCTTAGTGAATAAAATCTAGCAATTTGACTAGATCTGTGTGAATAACATAAAATTACTTAGTAAATAAAATCTAGTCATTTGACTTAGATCTGTGTGAGTCTGAAAAAAATAACAACATCTAGTAAGCCTAGATCTGTGTGGCAACAGTTGCTGATAAACATTTAAAACAAAATATTTTGTACAAAGTACTAACCTGCTAATAGTGACCACGAATAGTAAAATATTGACTTAATAAGAAAAAAAAAACAAATAGATAATGTGTAAATAAAAATAACAACTATTTTATATAAATGCCTTGGAGTTGTAAAGATTTTCTTGCTGTTCTATGTGCTGTTCATTTTAATACAAAGAACATTTACCGTCTTTTACTTCTATTCTTTCCCAGGAGTAGAATATTACTGAAAAGTTATAAAATCGCCGTGAGACACGGCTAATGCAGAATGGCCGAATGTTACAAATCATATTTCTAAACACATCTTTTATTAAATAGAATCGTATTATTAGTGCTGTAGGCATCAATCGGCTATTTAATTCGTTATTTATATTTACTAAATTGCTATATTTAATTAATACTAAATTATATTTCAAATATCTTAAAATAGATTAGCGTTTTGTTTCCGAACGGGTTTTGTATTATCTTTCCAAATCACTCGTGTGTTTTATTATTTTGTATAAATAATTACTATTTATTACAGTTATAAATTATTTGCATATTTACATATCCAATATTTAATTAATGTTAAACTTATATTCAATATTTAATAATATAACAGAATGTATTATTTCTAATAAGTTGCTTTTTGATTATTCTGGCGTGAGTGCGGGTACTTGTATTTAAAGCCGTGTAATGGTGAAATGAGGGTTGAGTTGAATTCAGGCGGTGATAATAACGTTTTGCTATAACGATCCAGAAGTGCTGTTCGCCATCTTCGTCTGGCTGTCTCGCTGCGCGTTTCATCATATATGTAGGTACTTTAAACAAAGAGAAAATAAATATAAATGTTGTTAACAATTCGTATTTTGATTGTGCATATTTTGTGCATATTTCGCCCTTTTTTAGTGCATATTTGCATGCATATTTTAGCATTTTGATAGTGCATATAATCCGATGTCTAGTAATTAGTGTGCAATCAAACTTTAGAACTAGCAACTTACCCTCGCTTCGCTTGGGTGCGTCCCTAAGTACATTTTAATTTTTTTGAGCGGAACCATAATTATTTTTCTAACATAAAAATATCCTAAGTTCCTCCTTATAACATCAGCAATCTGTCAGTGAAAGTCCCGTCAAAATCAGTTTAGCCGTTTCGGAGATTAGTAGGAACAAACAGATAGGCAGCCAAAAACTTAAAAAATTTTGATTCTTTTCTTATAAGTACCGTTTAAAATTTCATAGGCATTTAGTAAAAAGATGTTATTTTGACATTACAAACAGATACTTCTATTTTATTTATGTGCATAAATTATTTCAATAATAATGAATTCACAGTTTATAATTTAACAGAATTACACTAACTATAATATTCAACTAAATTAAATACTCATTATAAAAACATTTTTATTTTTCCACAAATAAAGTCATTAGGAGGAGCTATTTATTTATTAAATAATATGTAATATGCAATATGTTAATGAAATTTATAATTTATGAACATTAACAATTCAATAATAAAATTTATCAATACAGATAAATAAAATTGAAGTGTCCGTTTGTAATGTCAAAATAACAGCTTTATACTAAATGCGTATGGAATTATATACGGTACATAAAAGAAAAATACAATTTTTAAAATTTTTGTCTGTCTGTCTGTCTATTTGTTCCGGCTAATCTCCGAAACGGCTAGACCAATTTTAACGGAACTTTCACTGGCAGATAGCTGATATTATAAGGAGTAACTTAGGCTACTTTTATTTTAGAAAAAGAAAGAAAGGTTTCGCTCAAAAAAATTTAAACGTACCTAGCTAGGGACGCACCCGAGCGAAGCGAGGGTAAGTTGCTATTTATAAAGTAAAATTAATTTTAAGTATTTTTTTTTACTCAGGTACACTTCTTATATTTGATTTGAATTTATGATTCAATAAATCAAACAAAAAACATATACCTATAAAACAATTTCATAATAATCAATACTAGCTTTAAAGCTAGTAGCTTAATAATCAATAATAGCTTTAAAATTGCACTTTATTACGTAACTAGCGACTCAGCCTGGCCTCGCTCGGGTTCGCCTCTAGACAAACAAAAACAAATCTAACCCACGGAAACCGTACATTTTTCCAGGATAAAAAGTAGCATATTTGTTATTCTGATGTATGACCTATATTATTGTAAAGTTTTACTAAAATCCAATCAGTACTTTTTGTGTACTAAGGTGTATAAGTTACTATAGTTTTTTAACTATCCCACGGGAACGCTTTAATTTTTCCGGGACAAAAAGTATTCAAAATGTTGTTCATTTAAATCGGTCCAACAGTTTCGGAGATTAGTCCGTACAAACAGACAAAAAAACAAATAATTTGAAAAAATCTGGATTTATTCTATTTCTCTTCTTACATCCCCCTGACTCGGTTTTCAGCATTTTTTTTCTATGTACAGACATTCGACCTCTACAGTTTTATTATATGTATCTAAGATAGTAGCAGTAAGGTTATAAATACCTTTGAACAACTATTATCTAACAATACAAAATACTTACTAATATCTTCTAGCTTTATTATTCCTTTCATAATAAGCCCAAAGAGAAAGAGTATCTCACCATTAGACATCCCTTGGTGAGATCAAGCTGGAAAACCGGAACTGCTGGAAAATTTGTATTCGTATTTTTTCTGTCAAAGTGAATCAATAAAATGTTTTAATATATTTTCATAATGTGTAAACTATAAAGGTATTTCTTTTTAATAATATTTTATTAGCGTCGATTGTATGTAGTTACGTAGGTACATGTTAGTTAGTAAACGGTATCTCAATAAGAGTGCACTATTTCATTTAAAAATAAAAACACGTATTTACTGAGTGAGTTGTGAAATTTTATTGCATTTTAAAGTAGACATGTTCCGAATAAGTATGGAATAAAATATCCAGCAAATGGCCCCCGTGACTCTGATGACAGGCCTTTACTCTTTACACAAAATTTTCGACGACCTTTTGACAAAGATGTGGCTGTGTCTTACCGATGACGCGTGGTATCTCGACCTTGAGCTCAGGAATTGTTTCTGGTTTATTTTTAATAATCGGGACAATCATAGGTAGTAGCTGTCAAATTTCAAAATTATCACATGTACGAAACGAAAAACGAAAAGACACAAAGTTTAAATAGTGCATTCTTATTGAGACACCCGTGAGTAACAACGTGATAAGAATGTAAGCAAATCCAGAAAATGAATATTGTTAATACAACTGATCTGTAGGTACTTTAAATTGTCATATCATCGAAAATGATACTTAACTAAATTTAAAATTTGTAAGTAAGTACATATATGCAATGCGAAGAACAACCATTAATTAGAACGAGTAAGAAATCATTTAGTATGATATTTTGACAATAAAGGCGGCGATAAAGAGTAAAAATAGGAGGTGGATAAAAGCATTTTCTATCTTAAGAATAATTCCTATTCTAAATTGGACTCTTGTACCTCTAACAGTCCGTGTGCCCCTTTACAACCTATTTGGTCCTAAAATATCAGAAAAACATAACGAAATTCCGTGTTTTAGACTATAATGTATGGAATAATATATTACGAAATAATAATATCATACAGTGTCTGTTACACCGTATAATGTTATTATTTCGAAAAACATATAATGGTGTAAAAAATTCTACAATTTACATTCCACTGTATTTATTGCTTAAAATTATAAGACATTACATAAACTTAACGTATAAACGTATTATTTATCATATACAGTTTCTGGTGTTAAATTTCTCTTAATCTGATGCAAAAGCAGTATAAAGTTCCTCACTTTGGAAACACCGATGTTTTATTAAATATATATGTGTATATGTATATATATATATATATATATATATATATATATATATATATATATATATATATATATATATATATATATATATATATAATTAAAAAAAAAATAGTAGTATCGACTGATTAATTTCGACCGTTAACATATTAAAAAAATAAATTGGAGCTAGCTAGAGGAGAAACAGAAGTACAATAGTGAATTCATTCCTTTCTCAAATTGTCTTGAATATAAATGAAACTAATAAAAAAGTACTAAAGACTTCAAATACTATCTATTAGACTTTAAATGCTTTATTTTAAACGTGTTACGTTTTTTTTAATATTCTGTAAGAGTATTTTTTCTTATGAGTGACTTCTAAATAACTGTGACTTGGAATCATCTAAACCGACGGCGGCGAAGTCCAAATGAGGGTTATGTATTTGACCTATATGTAGGTATATGTATAAAGTGTGTATGTATGTCCGCCCCTATGTTCCCTCGTAATTAATAAACAGCTTAACCGATTTTGATTATTCATACGTATTGATGACGCGAGTGTCATATAGTAAACAAATATCATTAAGAATCAAAATGGCAGATCTAAGACGCCAATTTGTGTATCTTGAATAATTTTTTTCGTCCAAATCAATCGAATTTTGAACAAATGTGGTTTGAAAATATAGGTTTTTAAGAGGCGATTACAAATATATATATAACATATATTTTTAAAGGTATAATACTTTATTCCTTCGTCAACTTATTTTCATCATTTTAATAAGCTTTTATGCAGTCGAGTTTTTTTTAATTTTTTTATTTTTATTTTTAAATATATATTTTTATTTATTTACAGCTTTTTATTTCTCGCCATTGACATTTGAAGCCATATTTAGCAATTTCTTATTCTAAATTACTTTTAAACTTATACATACATGTTGTATACATGTTTCATATAGTAACATGCGTGTATGGCTCTAACTGCGCAATACTATGTTCCTTCGTCAACTTGTTCTCATCTTTTTAATTCGTTTTTTACGCAGTCGAGTTTTTTTTTATATATTTTTTTTTTATTTTAATTTCCGGGATCGATTGACTTAATATAATTTATTATCTATGTTGATTCAGGTAAAAAGAATGTTAGGTATAGTTCTTCTATTAATAAGGAAATAGAATTAGCGTTATTCCTAAAATATTGTCTAATTTTATTTAAAGGGCAATAGAAGTTGGGCAATAAGATAATTACATCAAATATAAATTGCCACTGATCTACTAAATGTCTTACATTAATCTGTCATTAACTTAGATAAATAGACATTAATATTTTAGTAGCCTTCATTATGTAATTAGTCATAGACTACTTAGGACTTACGGCATTTTTTTATGTTTATATGTTAACGTAAATTATTTCGTTTATGGCATTTCCTTGACATTTAAATCTAATTTTATTTAATGGTTCTATTTATTTATATCACCTAATAATTATTAAGAATGTTATTAATATTATCTCACCTAAGGTTACATTACTTAATTCAAGCTATAACATACCCGATAACAGTTAAAACAGTTTTTATTGCCTTAAATAATGTTATTTTTATCAACTTATATTGTATTTATTCTTATATTTTGGGGAATATCACTTATTTAGTTGTATTTTTCTGTTTTTCGTTCCATGTCTTAATCACTGTTTCACAGAAAAAGGAATTAAGTTAGTTAAAAAATAAATCTGTACATATAATAACTATAATAATTCTAACCAAGTCGAACCTGTACATTAAATATTTTTTGGAAAATCTTATTGAAATAGTCATTATTATCGATACAGAGGCCGAATCTATAGTTTTTAGAATTTTTGTCTGTCTGTCTGTTTGAACAGATTTTTTTTTTTCAGAGAAAACCGCTGGAAAGATTTTGAAGAAGTTTGGTATGATGACAGCTGGTTATCGGGCTCAATAATATATAGGATAATTTTTACTGTGAGAAAATATCTTATCTCTGAAAAATCTACTACGTATCTCATCTCTGAGAAATATACTAAACGTTGCAATGTAACTAGGGACGAACTGGAGCGAGGGTGAGTCGCTAATTATAAATAAATACAACGAGAAGCATACAATAGTGCAGGCAGTGTGTGCTAATAGAAGCACTTACTATTATCATCCCATGGTACAATGGAATCAGTAGTCACTAGAACTAGACCAAGGAGCAGGTATATTAAGTTAAATCATTATACTTAATAATAAATATCATTAACAACCATGTATCAAAACCAAATATCTAACCTAAACTTTATTGCCTTAAATGGTTTATGTAATAAAAAACTCATTGGCTAAAGGAAACCATGCAACGATTTAATACAACACGTTTGCAAAATAGATTTTTATAGGTAATTACATAGAATGGGCAATTTGTTCATAGCCTAGTTAATGCGTCATACAACATTAAATTACCACAATATCGATACAATGATAATTATTATATTATTTATTTTACAGTAATTTTCAATATTATTTTTTAAGCACGATAAAAAAAACTACATATATGTATGTTATGAAAATTTACTCTACATTTCAATTTAATCATTATAAAGCTGAAGGAAGAGTTTGTTTGTTTGTTTAATTTTTTGTTTGGTTGAACGCGCTAATCTTAGAAACAACTGGTTGGAATTGAAAAATGCTTTATGTGTTGGGATAGTCCATTTATCAAGGAAGGCTTTAAGCTATATATCATCCCGGAAAATGTATAGTTCCTGTTGGATAAATTTATTTTTGTCTATGGACGAACCCGAAGCGAAGCAAGGGTGAGTCGCTAGTGTGGATTAAAAGGAAAAAAGTGAAAATATTAAAGTTGAATTTCTATTTTATTACATTACATCTATTGACACTTACTTATATAAAAAAAATAACAAGTGGAAATCTCTACATGATTTTTTCAAATAATCACTGTTACGTATTGTGTACAAATTAAAGACCCCAAAATAATACTGGTTAAAATTTCATCTGTTTATCGGTTAGTCTATTTATTTATCTATTTATTTGTTTGCTTTTCACGCACAAAGTACTAAACGGATTTTAAATAAATTTTGTGTAACGATAACTTATTTCTCGAGTCAACTTTAAACATACTAAAGGAACTCTGACTACAGGAAAATCTGTCATTCCAACGGGAAACACAATAATTAGTTCGCCTGACTTGTCCTTCAGATAAAAAAAATATAAAATATATTATACATAAAACAACGTATTAGTAGTAGAGCTAAACATTAACATATTATTTTACGATTCAGCGAAGTAAAACCTCTCATTTTCATGGAAAAATGCATTTAGTTTTAGCATACGTCACTCATTTACGTATGTCTACAATGTAGATTTTACGAACATAGTATAAAACAAAGTCGCTGTTTGCCTTTCTTTGTTTCTTCATCTACTTCAATTTATGGTTTTGAATTAAAGACCGGAGGATGTTACGGTTTTCACTAATAAAAAAAGGGATAAAGAAGAAAAGTTTATATAATTTGTAAATATTTTGTACTAAATAGCTGAATTGTGGTGGTGTTTTATCAAAAAAAACTGTTTTCGTAGTGTAAGCGTCACGGCTATCGCTGGCTAGAAATTAAAAGATACATCAAAATGATATACTAGAAAATTGTAGGTCTTTGAAAAGTCCTACAGAAAAGTTCACAATAGTATAACGTACACTCACAATAATAATTTCTATCTATTTAAAACGCATCAAAGGACGCAGTCGAGGGAAGCAAGAGAAAATCACTAGTTTATTAATAAAACTGAATGTTCACTAAAATATGTATTAAATATATAAAGCATTTTAAAACTTAATCATTATTACAAGTCTTTTCCGTATGAAATTGGGGCAAGAATGCTTATTGTATTTCATTGCTGAAATTTCAAAACAATTTAGAAATTAACAAACATTTTAAATATTTTATATTATCTATATTACCTCAACTTAACTTACTTTAGTCATACAATAATATCGTCGTCATATTTTTAATCCATTTTTTAAGCACTTACTGTTATCCGATTGAACTGACATTTACATATCTATGTAACTTCGATGACAATAAAAGGTGGTTCCATAGAGCTGTCTGGTATTATGATAATAAGCTTGTTTGTTTAAATGATTTTATACGCTTTGAATGTTATTATAATTATTCGTATTTCGTTATGGTAAATGTTAGATTAGAAACAAAATATCATATTAGTACCGGATACTATCAGTCTTTTTTGATTCATATTTCTTTAGTACAAGAAATGTTTATCCATAAATCATATCTTAATCGATATTCGGACCCCCGTACAGTGTCGAGGTATCATGATGCGCTCGCGCGGGCACTCTATACAACTGGTTTCGCCATTCGGATAATGACTTTTGACACAGCATTGACCTCTAATACTAAACAAATATTTAGGCTGATTTCACACTATGTGCCTTATGTTTAACTTTAAATATATTTATATTGACATTAATTTTCTAAACCTGAAAATATCATTTTACTCTTTATTAATTTTGTTTAGCCGTCAGAATTAAATTAGGCAATAGTAACAAAAAGTTGATGAATTTGATATTTTTTTCACTTAAAAATAATTTGTTAGCTAATCAAAAATTGCGTGTCGAAAATAGCACTTATATATATTGCTAAATTAAAATGGTAGTGTAGTAAATTTTACGGTCTACTTGATGTCAATTTTATATTTTCTTTTGGCTTATATTACAAAATATTATATTACTTAAACAAAAATTGAGAAAATATATAGTTAATACATCAGGATAACAAATAGGTTACTTTTTATCCCGAAAAAATGTACGATTCCCGTGGGATAGATTTGTTTTTGTTTGTCTAGAGGCGAAGCCGAGCAAAGCGAGGGTAAGCCGCTAGTATAAAATATATATACAAACTAAACCTATTCGTACCGATTGATCATCTAATACATTGAGTAATTATTTAAGTCCATTATGCTAATTCAATATTATGCAGCTGTTAAATGGCAATGCGGAATAATCTTGCATACTTTATTAATAAAATTCTTACGCCTGACTTCAACTATATATATACAATACTCTTTGTATTTCACATCCAAATTTTCCTAAACAACCATTTATTTGTCTCGTTTAACTATATCGAGAAAGCTCAACTAAAATTTTAATGCAAATTTGAACAGTATACGGTTATCTTATTTATATTTGCAAGTTTTTACTCTTTGTGAAGTATATGCACGTAATATAGTAACTGTTTACTTCAGTATCGATACAATACGCTTTTAATGACGGTTTGTAACGCTATAAGACCAGCCAACTTATGTCCTTCAAGCAATGGATTTCTTTAAAAAAGAAAATTTTAAACAAATATGGACGTGCAAAAATGTTACATTACCATTTCAAACTTTGTAGATATAATTTTTTCGTGATCAGGTGTATCAGATAGTGTCAACTTCAAGTTGTGAAAAGTCAATTATGAAACTTAATTTTATTGAATGTGCCTTGGAATTTAGTTTCGCAAACCTAACTTTACTATAACAGAAATTCCGCAACAATACCTGTCCTAACTCAATCGATAATTTTGACATTTGATATCAGATTTGAGGAAACAATGCTATTTCCTTCTATCCTATAACTCATAACCATGTGATAAAAGCGATAAATGGTATCCTAAAGGATCCCTTTGTGGAAACATAATAAATATATACATTATATTGTAATCTCAGTTACGATGTGTGGGTTTTTTATTTTTTATTAATCTTTAATCTTTATAATATAAAGTAAAACACATTGTATAAAAAAATGAAATAGCAGAATATATCATTGTAAAACGCAGCTGGCTCGAATCATTAAAGAACTCGGACTTATCGACTTATATCTGTTCATATCAATTAGTTATAATCAGAACACATTACAAATCAAACCGACCTTAAAGGCTTCATACCCAGTGACCTTTATGAGAGAACTAATTTCAATATGACTGTGGGAACTAGGCGGGTATCAAGTAAAGTTGTTTTGTGACCATTGGCTATTATTTATATGCCTAGAACGCAAATCTAACCGTTTGAATATCTCCCAGGCATTGTTAGATATTGCGTAAATACATTAAACTATGCAACTCAGGCGTTATAATGATTACTACTTTTCAATAAAAAACACTTAGGTACATGCAATAAAAAAATAATGACAAAATGACAAAAAAACGTGACTTTTCTTAAGGTTGTGAAATGCATTTATGCATACCACCTGCGTACATACAGGAGATTATGTCGTGTTGTAGCTCGAAAAGCCCTGCTTACTATTAAAACCAACCGAAACCTTCAACGTCCTAATGGTGCACCACAGAATTAGACACAGACCTCCTCCCGAACAATAATTTCTGCATTCCCTTGATTCGCCGGACTTCAAGATTTGGATTAATTTTTTAATAAAGTTATCATATTACCCTTCAAAATGAACATCCAAGAGATTTTGCTCGCAATTTCCACCCTGCTCTCAGAGAAGTACCAGAAACAACCCACATCCGAGGTCTTAGCCGCCCCTCAAGGCCTCTCATCGCATATTCTACCTACTGATTGCGAACCATCCAACGGCGACAAGATTTACACACATTCGGGATGGAATGTTAAAAATGAATTGCTCTAATAAAAAGCGTACTAAAAATGGTATTCTTATTACATTGTTCTTTTATTATGTGACATTATTAACGTTTATCCAATAATAATTATTATAATTATACATTTTTAAAAATGTTTAGAGATTTTTTATAAACTGAGCTAGATATTGCTAATGTTTTCTATTAAAATTCCAGAGCCCATTTTAATAACAATTTTTTGAGTGTAAAAAAATAAGGAAGTACCTGAACTATTAAAATAATTATTACTCTGTGTACTCCACCCACTTTATCCAAAGGTCAGCTTATAGTGGACATTAGATAAGTCCAATTTTGCTCTTAAGGCACGGAATGTCAGGCACCTTGGCATTTAGGTATTGGTACATATTGTTGACGTTAACTGTAGCAGTGTTTGACGATTGATAAATGATTCTAATTACCGTCCTTGCTTAATTATAAATTGTATATAAAACGCATAATATTAAATAGACTAAGCGGAAACATATGATTTCACTGTAACCTTTAAAAAAATGTTCTCAAAAGTTTTCTCTGTAAATTCAAAACGCACTCTAATAAATCTCAATATATGAAACAGTAGCGACTCACCCTCGCTTAGCTCGAATTCGTCCCTAGGTTGATTCCCCACACAAACTGAAACTTTCATCCCCATTTTCACCTCCTAAAGGGATAATTTCTGGGATAAATCTAGTCTAAAAACTAGTCCTTTCCAGGGTCTCACTATCTTCTTACCAAATTTTATCTAAATTGGTTCCATAGTTCCAGAGATTACTCCCTACAAAAAACTCACAAACTTACAAACATTACCTTTATAATACTAGTACGATGAGTAACTGAAAATTTTATTGAATTATTATATTAGGAGTAAGGACATGTTCTTATAAATACTGCAATGAATATATATAAGGGCGGTCTTATATAATGTCTGTTTCTACTCCATTTTAAATACGAGTACTAAGATCCTGAATACCTTAAATATAAAACTAGAATTATATCTAGATTTTAATTATTAGTACGATTGAATATTTATACAATGGAATTATTTTTACTTTATTGACATGGTGAAGTAAACGATAATTAATAATTTTATTGGGATGGGCAGTACCAAAGATCATAATAAATTTTACATATCTTAAAAAAAATGTTTTTAAGACAGTTAGTTATGCATGAAGCCACAGGCTATTATAAACATGAAGTAAATTCTCTATCTTATGCTAAACCAAGGTCCACCACTCACTAGGTATCTGTGATTTGCGAGCATTATAAAAGAATAAATGAAATATTAAGGAAGTCGTATACACTTCTATAGCCTCAAGCAACGAAATTTTGTTACAATCTAAAATTCCGTCGCATTACTAAATACTATGCAAATATTTTGATCATGAGTAGGTACCTCTGTAAGTTACATCTTTTTGGTGTACATTTTAAATGATTATTTTCACAAAACTTATTTATAGTTTGAAATGTAAACGTATAAATTTTTGTTAACTTAACTAGCGACTCACCCTCGCCCCGCTTGGTCCCTAGTTATATTTTAACGTTTAGATAGATTTCTCCGAGATGAGATATTTTCCTACAGTAAAAAGTATCCTATATGTTGACCCGGATAACCAGCTATCATCATACCAAATTTCATCAAAATTTATCCAGTGGTTTTATTGTGATGCATTCCCAGAGACAGACAGAAAAAAAAATTAAAAACTATAGATTCGGCCTCTGTGTCGATAATAATAACTATTTAAAATTAGATTTTCCAAAAAATATTTAATGTACAGATTCGACTCAGAATTTTAATATATGTATAGATTAAAAAGTTATTGTTGGGATTTGATGACATTTATATGGTAGGTGTAATATTTTTCTGTTTTCTTGTAGTTATTTTTTATAGAACACTAACGACTCACCCTCGCTTCGCTCGGGTTTGCCTCTAGGAAAACAAAAACGAACCTAGCCCACGGGAACCGTACATTTTTCCGAGATAAAAAGAAGCTTACGTATAAATGTTACGTACATAAATAAATGTTACGTATGTACAAACTATAATCTTTGTGCCAAATTTCATTCCTATTCGTTCAGCCGTTTTGTCGTGAAAGAGTAACAAACATCCATACTCACAAACTTTCACATTTATAATATTAGTATAGATTTAGTTATACTTAGATTTAGAAAATTTGAAGCGTAAAATATTAATATACGTTCAAAGTAATGAAAAATGAATGAAATGTAAGTTTATTTGCCGTTAGAACATAAAAAAACGTATATAATGAAGGTAGTATTAGTACACATTACACGATTTCAACCGGGGCCACACCTCTTATCCAGGACGGATGAAGCCGCGTTCCGCAAAAAAACGCATTTAATACGCATGTGGAACCTGCGTAAAAAATGCATCTAAATAAGGTTGACTTTCAAATATAATTTGAACTAAATTGATTTGACTCGACAAAAACTTCCTGCGATAATATTAGTGCTGCATAATGAAACGCTACTTGTTGCGACCAGCGCGATTTACGATGAGATACTTGAGTTAAGTTTTTAGTTTCTGGGTATTACAAATGGCAAATTTATTATATAGTAAATTTTATATATATTTCGACAATATAAACTTCAAAACTAAAAAGAAAATTTTATATAGTATAGCTTAACAATCTGAAATGATAAAACACTACAATATTATTATTTTTTTATAGAAAAAAGGGGCAAACGAGCAAACGATCCACCTGATTGATGGTAAGTGGCTATCGCCGTTCATAGACATCTGCAACACAAGAGGAGTTGCGAATGCGTTGCCGGCCTTTAAGGGACCTGAAGACACGGCTCTTGAAGACCCCCATGTTATAGCGCTCAGGATAACCTCAGGAGGAAGATCATTCCACATTTTGCACGTGCGAGGTAAAAAAGAACGAGATGCACGTACATTTGTAGGATGCCAAGCATCTAAAATATGTGGATGATATTCAACCCGACGGCGAAGGGTGCGATGTTAAAAGCGCGACGGTGGCACCTAATCAAAAATTTCATCAGAACACTCTCCATTGTAAAGACGATAAAAACACAGAAAGCCAACATCTCTTCGAAGGCTTAGAGGTTCTGAGTCGTCTGTGAGTATGGGATCGTCGAAAATACGAACAGCCCGGCGTTGGATATTTTTATAATATTCTTAAAAAAATAATTCTAACGATAAAAATAACTCGTAATATTTCTTAAGTTGAATAAATTAGAAAATCCAATAATTATTTACAAAAAATATATATGTTGAGTTGTCAAATACGTTCTGAAGGTAAAAACAATCGTGACATTATGGACATGACCCGAGCAAAAATGCTAGGTCAATTATCGACCCCGTGAAAAGTGTATTACAAGAAATACATAACAATAGGTAATATGCGCTAACAAAATTATTCAACGATATTTCACAACCCTCATTGACTGGAAGGTTGATTGCAACACCCCATTCACACCCTCGATCGTCTTGTCACTTAACATCTAATTCTCTTAATAAAATTCCTTCGCGACAATGAACTTTGACTGGACATTTTGAAATAAAGACAAAAAACAAAAAAGTAACAAGTTCAATGTAGCTTGACTACGTCTTAATAAGAATAGAGGTCAAATAGTATTGCACATGCGTACGCGCACTGACTGTATATATCCGTTATATTTCACAATCGCAAGGCATTTGAATTAGAACAACCAAGTATCAGTATAATTAAAATAATACTGTCTTGTAAGGTAACAATTGTTCTAGTGGTGCAATGCGAATTAAATAGACATAGAAATATTTGGATATATTATATGTAAACAAGAAAAGCTAAGACCGTGAGATCCTGTCTATATGATCAAGTAAAATTAAACACTAGTCACTTGCTAAAATATGATCTTAATTCATTAACATATTTTACAAAAGACTTAAAATAAAGATAATAGAGTCTCTCAAAGCGGGCGTGAACAACTTTTGCCTAACCTTCAAATGCGGCTATAAAAAGCTTAAACAATTATTATAAAACGTACTTGAACTGAAAATCACCCAAATCCGGGGCAGTAAAGACAAAGCACTCAATGTCATATCCATCACGAGTACATTCGTTATGTTCGGTGAACAATATCGATTTAGCACGCTGTGTCAACAATCGTTGTATCGGTGACTATGGCATAATCTCGATACCATAGACAAGGCTAATATAATTGTGAAATTGAAAAACATCATTAAAATTGATTGATTGATTAAAACAAAAGAAATGGATTACTGCAACGTTATTGATTTCTCATATCATTAATAATAATTAAATTACTAAGTTTTAATGACCTCAACCATATCTAAACTTTAAATATTCATAGTAAATTTTGCAATACAGATCTATAATAATAAAGAAAATTATGATTATCTCTGCCTACGAAGACAAAGAGCATGTGTTTAATTTCTGATAGCCTACTGACTTATCTAAAGTAACCTAAATAAGAGATTTTTACTGCCGATAATATTTGTAATTAAGCATTATTATCATAAATATTTATACATACATATTTATTAAAATTAATCTTATTCAGGAGATCAAAATGATCACAAATTCAAATAACTTCTATTACAATATAGTATAAAAATAACATAACGTAATAGGTACAGACACCTACGTGATAATAGCGTTTACATTTTTTCCACTCTCTCAATCGTTACCAATATCAATCAGAAACTACTTTCACGAAAATTTGAGTAGGTTCACATTCAATAAAATATGTCTAGTGATAAGATACACAAATATATAGAAAGATAGAACCTACTTCGGATTTTCTCACTCTGTCATTCTTGACTCATTTGCTTACCGAATGAACAGTATTTTGTGTTTACTTATGTAGGGACAAAAGAAATACATAATATACAGCAGATGGATTGTCCAATGAAATATTTGAAATTCATATATTTAAAAAGCTTTTAAGTTTTGGTTAAATATTTCACCCACCCGCTTGGTAACATGCAGGAACTCTTTACGGAAATTAGTTCTTGAAATATTTTTTGATTATTACGCTTTGAAATTTAAATTTTATATAGGTACCTAATCCATACTAATATTATAAAGAGACAGAGTTTGTTTGTTTGTTTGAACGCGCTAATCTCAGGAAGTACTAACCCAGTTTGAAAAATTCTTTTTGCATTAGATAACCTGTTTATTGAGGAAGGCTACATGCTATATATCATCCTCGGAAAATGTAAGGTTCCCGAGGCATAGATTTATTTTTGTCTAGGGACGAACCCGAAGCGAAACGAGGGTGAGACGCTAGTACTCGATAAAATAACATTGCGGGTAAGTGATGTGAAAATGTATAATCTATATTTTAATATTATAAAGCTGAAGAGTTTGTTTGTTTGTTTGTTTGGTTGAACGCGATAATCTCAGGAACTACTAATCCGATTAGAAAAATTCTTTTTGCATTAGATAGCCCGTTAACTGAGGAAGGTTATAGGCTATATATCATCCCTGCAAAATGTACGGTTCCCGTGGGATAGATTTGTTTTCTGTCTAGGGACGAACCCGAAGCGAAGCGAGGGTGAGTCGCTAGTAACTAATAATTGTAAGCAAGTAAAAGAAATATAAAACAAAAATTTTAAAGTATTATTAAATAAATTGACATCTTTTTAATATCTTGACTGCATTTCATCAGGGAGCCATTCCGCGATATACCTACTCTTTTTTATTTAATACCTACTACTGTCTACTGACAATGCAATAAGTGTTTTAACAACCATATACTCTTGTGCATAGCGAGGTTACTCAAATGGGTTTGTTTCTGACCTTACAATTGAGGTTGTTCTACTAATTAAATTAACACGTAACTTATCGTTCATAATATATTGTGCTATAATGTATCACGGTTTATGATCACTATGCGACTGTAGTGGCATGGCGCTACGAGATTTAAGGCAAATAATAATGGTATAGCCTAAATATTTATAATAAAAAATAAACGTTTAATTCTTTCAAATTAATATTTATTTTTGTTTTAAGTATCTTACATTATTCTTGATAATGAAGAAGTTTTAAGTATCTTACATTATTATTGATAATGTTTAAATATATATGTTCCTTTTTACCGCTTATATTTTTCTATTTCAATTAAGAGGTTTTCTTTGTTTGTACCCATTTGTGACAATCGAAGAATATTATATCCTCTAGACAAACAAAAACAAATCTATCCCACGGGAACCGTACATTTTTCCGGGATAAAAGTAGTCTAATCGTTATTCTAATGTATGAACTATATTATTGTAAAGTTTCATTAAAATGCAATCAGTACTTTTTGTGTACAAAGCTGTATAATTTACTATAGTTTCTTTAACTATGCCACGGGAACTCTTTAATTTTCCGGGGCGAAAAGTACCTAAGACTTTGACCAGGGATATAATGTACCACCATACAAACTTTCATTTAAATCGGTCCAACAGTGTCGGAGATTAGCCCGTACAAACAGACAGACAGAGAAACAAAAAAATCTAGATTAATTCTATTTCTCTTCTTACACCCCCCTGACTCGGTTTTCAGCATTTTTTTTGTTTTTATTATATGTATAAATATAAAAGCAATCCCATTATTTATTATAAAAATAATTGGTGAAAACTAACTTTGCTTATGTACAACACGACACGCCCACCAAAATTTGACTGCCACACATATGGTGATATAATTGCACGCCTTTTTCATTTCAAGTATCAACAATTTAGATCCATATTTGCCCGAACCATAATTGCGTGAGCGTAATTCCTTATGAAGCTAGGTTTACAGAACTTTAATACTACACGTTTATGTGATACATTTTTTTGCTAACTCTAGGTGTCACTACGCATATGAAACCAACAAAAAACTGGTTAAGTCGGACACACATTCGTTTTAAGGGCAGTATAATATATGAGTAATAAATTTATATTACCTACCTTTAAATGTATCTGTCCCCTAATAAAATTCTAAGTACACAGATTATATTAAATAAACCATCCTACAAAGCTGCCATAATTAAACATTCAACTCAGCTGCAAGTCGAAATAAAGTTTATTACTATACAGTTGCGTAATATTAAATAAAATTATTATTTCATGTGAAAAAAAACATTACCTAATATTACCAAACATTATACGTATGTATGTATATTATATAAATTATAAAATACTTTTTATGTACATTTATCTATACATATAATAAAATTGTAACTGATTGCTGTCTGTACATGGAAGATATTAGATAAAAACTATTATTGGGGGTCTTTACTAACGCAATAGAATTCAAAACAATGATTTTTAGAATTTGTGTCTGTTTGTCTGTGCGCTTGAACGTGCTAATCTCAGAAACAGCTTAACCGATTTGGGTGCGGTTTTCACTAATGTATTGTGGTAAGCTTTACTTAACATTAAATATTTGTTTATTTCAATCGGTTTATAAATAAAAAAGTTATGTCAATTTAAAGAATCATAACCCGAGCAAAGCGTGGGTGTATCGCTAGTTAGATAATAAAAAAACAGTCTTTTAAGCAGGTAAAATTATGAGTAGTATTTCTTAATGTATAAACATTATAACTATTGAAATAACATTAAGTAATTTAATTACTAACTTATTTAAAAATTGAGATCATTGTAGGCGAAAACTAGGTAAACCGTCATAGTCATTGGGCAGAACTGTTATTTTACATAAAAACTTTTACAACTTATGTAGGTACTCATTTTACGCACTTGGATTTTATAGATTCGATAGTAATTATGTAATAACTATTTTTTGTCTACAGCTCTGCTCGCGTGGGAACCCTAAAAAATTACTAGATAAAATAAATTATGGCCATGTTATTATTTAAATAAATATATACAAATAATGTACATTTATAAAAATTAATAAAAAATAAATAAAATTAAATATAATGAATGTTAATTATGTATATTTAACATTATCAGGTGAGATGAAAGAGAAGGTATCTTTGCATAATTTTCTATGAAGATTATAACAAGGCATTTCCTATTTCCCCACACACATAAGTATTATAGTAAAAAATGTATAAATGTATAATTATACAATAATTAATCATCTTAGTTAATGATGAACGTCAATAGGCGCACGTGCACTTTCTCGTGCGCAACTTATCAAAATCAGTCACGCTACGTATCTGTCTTAATAAACTTCCGCATTAGTTGATTTAGTTAACTTTTAGATATTATTTCTTTAATGATAACAGTTTTATATTCAAATATTAATGAACTTATACATATGTACAATATACTGGAGATCCACTTTGACTTCAACTGATTAATTTTTTTAACATAGGTACATAAATGCCTAATGTCAAATTTCTACAGGTAGATATAAAGTTTAATCTGTCTATTACAACCTTTTCATTTTTTTTTCACCTCCATAAGTGTTATATACTTTTGAAAAGCTTATAATATTAAAAAAAGGCAAAATCGTTTAATCAAAGGAGATACACATGTCTAAATCTGACTAAGAATAGCCACACATGTACGAGTATGTAGGTTTAAGAAAGGAACTGTCTGAACAATAGCTTGATTACATAGTCTTCTGATCTAAAAGTGTAGCATAATTACTGCTATTTAAATTACGAGGTTATGCAACACAGTTTACTTTTAATGCCTTTCTCAAGCGTTTAATTGACATTCTAAATATAAAGTCAAAAAAACAAAGGGTTACAAAAATAAATAGACCGAAAAATTAACGAAATAGAAATACAATTTTTATGCAATTTTTGGTGCCCTACTAATGGATTTAGGGTTAGGTAGTGTAGATAGATACCAGTGCTTGAAATACGAATACCAAATGTCAAACGACTGTTACTTTTCGATCTGTCTATCTTTTTGCACCCTTCAAAAAAAGGTATTCAATTGTTTCGCTAATTCCTGACAGTAATATTTTTTTCTTTCTTTCAAAATTTGCAATTTATTTAATACATAAAAAAAATTAAATTTGTATTTGGAACTCATTTTTATGTTATCGTGTATGTTACGCCAACTATGAACAAATTTCATTATTCATTCATTTCTTATTATTTTCTTTCCATATTCAACAAGGAACCCTTACTAGTTTTGCCATGTCCGTCCCTCTGTCCGCAGCTTAGCTCAGAGACTCTTAGTACTAGAAAGCTGTTATTTTGCGCGGATATACATATTAGTTACACCGACAAGTGGTAAAATAAAATCTTGAAAAAAAATTTTTAGGGTGCCTCCTCTACACGTAAAGTGGGGAATGGGGATATTTTTTTGCCTACACCATCTTGTGGGGTGTCGTTGGATAGGTCTTTTAAAAATATTGCGGGTTTGTGAAAACAATTTTTTGAATTAGTAATCCGTTTGTAAAATATTGAGCTTTAAAGTGAAATTTTTTGTTAGAATCAAGTGCAAGCTAGCTAAATGGTTGTTTTTGATTATGAAAAAAAAACCATAGTAGTATTATATATAACGAAGTTAAAAGGAAAACTATCACAGCTAAGTAGATTTTACAAGTTTATGAGTAATACTCATAAACTTAAAAAATCTACTTTTTGCTATGAGTCGCCGAAACCGTTAACGAAACAACAAAAATCCTTTTTTCTTAATCCGCATTATTGGATGGGATTAAGGGATGGGCAACTACGGAACCCTACATTGCGCGTAGCCTGACACGCACTTGGCCGGATTTAATGGATAGATTAATATAAGTCATGAGCGAATTGAGCGTTTTAATTTCAAGGAAATATCCAATCCCGAGTACAAATAACTAAAATGTAATATAACTAAAATGATTTTGAAGTTAGTGTGTGAATCTTTTGTAGCGCAAAGTACGGGATTGAAGAATATCGACTTTAACTATATTTTACTTAAACTTTTTATGCGGAAAAAGGATTCTATAGGGCTAATAATTAACTAATTCGCTTCAGGTCGGTGATAATATAAAGTTCCGGTTTTCGAATTCGGCAACTTCTATATAAACTTCGTAAAATTTCTTAAAAATATTATTAGTAATAAATGTTAGATATATACTGAAGAAAGGCAGAACAGAAGATTGCTGGCACTGAATGGACAGACATAGACTATTAATTAATTAAAAAATAGAGGACAAAGTAAGTATAAAATTTACAATAAAATACTCAAGTCTTAATATACGAGTATAAGAACATATTAGATGTATTGTAAATGTGTTTTGTTATAAAAAAATAAAAAATAAGTTCATTAATTATTATAAATCACAAAATATAGGATACATAAAGTAGGTACAGACTTCAGTATTAATTAAAAATTATTACTTTGTTTATAAATAAAATAAAAAAAAGCTACTTCATTACAAAATGTTCCAAGGACAAAATATTTTTTGCATATCGCAATATATTAGCACTGAATTGTTTCTGGTCACATATATTAATTAATAAGATAAAAATACCTACAGTAATATTTTTAACACTATATGCATAAATCATATTAAATCTGTTTGAGTGAATGTAATGTCAAGCCAAAGGTTACGCCACCGTTCACCACAGGACATACTGCCTCGGACCGTTGCAATAGATCTGTAAATTCGTTAATATAAGATTTGAAATGTAATTTTGTATATTACTTTGATTTGATACGAATTTGTTTTACTTGACTGAAGTAACCATTGTACGAGTAAATAATTTTCACAAGTTCTAACTTGTGTCTTCCTAATTTTGAAAAGTCGTCCTTACGGCCGCGACAAGTTGGTCTACAACTAGAAGGTAATAAATAAAAAAAAAATCAAAATCTAGATTTAGTTTGTAATATTCAGCCCTTTTTAGACTGAAAAATTGTATTGTTTTGTATTCAGCCCTTTTTAACGTCCCACTGCTGGGCACGGGCTTCCCTTCAGTACGAGGAGAATCAGGCCATAGTCCACCACGCTGGCCAAGTGCGGATTGGCGGACTTCACATGTCTAGCTAAGTTCTCTTAGACATGCAGATTTCTTCACGATGTTTTCCTTCACCGTTTTACACCGAGATTTAGTTTAGCAATAGTTAAATGCACGTTCTTTGATAATAGACATTTAGTAAAAAGTTCTAAATATAGTAGTCATACAAAATGTTGTTTTAATGTGAGGATTCGTATTTACTACTATTCGTATTTACTACTAAATATTAACTGTTTACTTTCTAAAAATCTAACCCTGACAAAGGGTGCACACTGCATACACTTGCGGACCTAAACCCAAATAGGGTTGTCGATTTTGATTACATTAATGCTATAAATATATAATAAATAAAGGCAGTGGTAGCCGTGGTAACGCGCTCGCTTGGGAAACCGAGTGAAGCGGGTTCAAATCCCGGGTCTCGCACCTCTGATATTTTCATGTGCGAATCATTTTCTAACTTGATTACCATTTGCCTTACGGTGAAGGAAAACATCGTGAGGAAACCTGCATGTCTGAGAGAACCTAGCAAGTTTTCGAAAGACATGTGAAGTCCGCCAATCCGCACTTGGCCAGCGTGGTGGACTATGGCCTGATTCCCCTCGTATTGAAGGGAGGTCTGTGCCCAGCAGTGGGACGTTAAAAAGGGCTGAATACAATGCTATAAATACTTAAGGACGTCACATTAATATTGTCAAAACAAAAGTAAGGTCGTATATACGCCCTTACTTTTACAATACAAATACATATGTATTTGTTAGGTACTTCTTCACTACACTATAACGGCAAATTATATTATTTGAATAAAATTCAGGATAGCTCTACCCTGTATTTTACTCATATGTTGTTTTTCATCGACGTATCATATAAGCAAAAACAATATTAAACTTATATAGGTAACTATAAAATTGTAACATAATAGGTATTAATACTTTTTCTCTATAGCTTTTTGAAGATGTAGACAAACGTAGATGTTTAAGTAAGATAATAAAATGAATAAATACTAATTTAAGACATCAAATACTGTAGTATCTGACAAAACAAACGGCACTCAAACCAACATCCTTGAATGTTACAATGGCTTTACGGTCTGTTAGAACAATCTAGTCGGAATAGTATTGTCTTGTTGTATAAGAGTTTTTTCACATGAAAATGATCCATGAATATAATCCACGTACAATAAAAAGGTCAAATTCTTTAAGTGATTTGGTATTAAAGTACCTATCTGAACACCCATAGCGTATAAAGGTACATTATCTATATTATAAAACTGAAGAGTTTACTTGTTTGTTTTGTTGAACGCGCTCTTCTCAAGAACTACTAATCCGATTTGAAAAATGTTTGCATTAAATAACCCTTTAAATGAGGAAGGCTATAGGCTATATATCATCCCGGAAAAATGTGCGGTTTCCGTGGGATAGATTTGTTTTTGTCTAGAGACTTAGGTCTACTTTAACACCTGTCCATCCAACATTATCTACACTTCCTAATATTATAAAGATGCAGAGTTTGTTTGTTTGTTTATTTGAACGCGCTAATCTCAGAAACTACTAATCCGATAACCGATTTAAAAAATTCTTTTTGCATTAGATAGCCCGTTTATTGAGGAAGACTATAGATTATAATGTATTATATTCTATCTATTCCATACTTACCGTTAAAACGTACCTAGGAACAAACCCGAGCGAAGCGAGGCTGAGTCGTTAATGATACTATAAAAAGCTTTTGAACATTTTATAGTTACCTACATAGCATGAAGTTTAGATTTATGCATCATGCTTTACCTAGGTATTACAATTTCTTTGAATTAATTACATATGGTAAACCTACAATACAGACTTGACAACCTTAGCACTTTATTCCTACAACGACCTATTTCGTAACTACACCTTGTATCCGTGATCAGAACCGCCTAGAGTCGAAATCAATGTCTGACCACCTCCGTCATTAATAGCAATAATTAATTATATTTATAGAACAACAATATGATCTGTATATATTCTAGATCCAAGACAAACGAAATAAAACCTTGTCTTTTAAAGAAAATGGTTCATTTTTGTACGAATTCCATATTCTTGTAATTAGGTCCACTTATTGCTGGGTGGAGTAAATCGAAAGGACTATTGAAGGACCTTGGAATTTGAAAGTAGACAATAACCGGAACATACTTGTAACACACCAGTACATTATACGTCGTGATCTGCGAAATAATCTCGATCAAAAGAAATGATACAGGCTGCAAGTTGAAACACATACTTATGAGTATTTCAAAAGAGCTTTGTTAGAATAATTTAGTAATTTCAGGTGAGTTTGTCTGAAATCATCAATTAGAAGAATCCAATATGTGGATTGTTGCAATAAGTACCTACCTACCTAAATCTAAAAGACATATCTATGTATTTTTAATACTATAGTAGATTTTTGAGATAATTGAAGTAAGATTATGGCTCGACATGCACAGACAAAATGGAATACTCATCTTATACTTATTATAAACAACTAGCGACTCACCCTCGCTTCGTTCGGGTTCATCCCTAAGTAGGCTATGTAAGCGCACAATACAAAACTTTGAATTTCTCGGCTTTTCTATACTTTAATATGCATGAATTATATGTACACGTAAACCTTTCTCTTGAATCACTCTATCTATTGCTGAAAATGCATTAAAATCCGTTGCGTAGTCTAAAAGACCTAAGCGTACAAACAGCAAGAACAATTTTTTTATACTATATATATATATATATATATATATATATATATATATATATATATATATATATATATATATATACATATATAGATTTAACTCAGGATATAAAATGCGTTAGACAAACACATTCATAGTCACCAAGTATTCCTCGTGGATTGTCCAATCCTGCAATACAATACCTTTTTTATTTCTATCATCATTCTCCTTTTTTTGGAAGTCGGTTAAAAAGAATCAAAACCACGATCTTTAGCGCAACAAATAGAGCTAGCTACTCAATCAAACTCGTTATGGCGCACAATTACGCCAAAACTGCCATATTATAGCTATGCACTATTTCATTTTATAATGCAAAAGTGACTCATAATTGTTTTATATTAAATTTGATTTACGTGGCTATTTGATTTAACCAGTTTTTACAATATTTAGGTATTAAACCTTTTATGAGAAAATAATAATTTTAATAATCACAAAAAACAAGCATTGCTTTACCATTTCGTCAGGCGTACTTATTTATTAAACAAATTTGTATAATGCATATTATATTAAAATAATAATTAGGAATAAAAACTGAAATAAATCACAACATTTTATATACTTTGTTTATAAATATTTATAAAATAAAATAATTCAATGTTTTGCAGATCAACGGCATCTATTTTTTATTACAGTAAACAAAAATAGCCCGATGACTGAAAGAACCTTTTTGCTCAGTTTTAGATCTTGGTTAATAGCTCTGATTTCATCTAGATGGCGCAGTATACAACAAAAAACATTTTGTTTTCTTTAAAAATACATATATAAAATGTGTTTTTTTTTACATTAATTAAGAAAATATAAGTTTAAGAAATTAATTAAGACAATGTTTATTAATTTAAATATATAACTTATCCTTATTAATAATAGTGAAAACAAAACGTTTGACAGCTGTTTCGGTTTGTGTCTTTTGTTTGAACTTTGAATATTGAAATTTTTATCCAACGACGAATTGACGAAATATAGGCACCTTAAAATATATTCATTATATTAAGTAGATTAAAATCGTGACATATTCTATAAAAATGGAAACAGAAAAATTGCCAAACTATAATCGGTACGTAAAACTCCTTTAACTTTTTTTATACGCGTTCTAATATTTTGAACTTGCGCGCTGTAAGTTATTGATTTTATTTTAAAAATAACTCTGTTGGATGTAAATAAATCATAAAGCTGCCCGTTAACATTTTCTACATCTACTTTTGTGTAGGTAATGTAATATTACAAATACTTAAGTTCATTATCACTTTATTTCCTTGATACAGCGGTGGTACTACAGAATCATCGGAATTAACTCCTGTGAAACCTAGATTGGGAAGATTTTTAGATATCTATTCGCCAGAACATCTTAATCTGACACCAAAACCTGTATGTATTAGTGTTTCATAAATTATTTATTCGTCTACCTCATTATTTCATCATTATAATCTCATATTTAACATTTTCAGCATCCAAGACTCGTTTTTAACAAATTAACAAATGATAACCAAAATAAATTACTTACCCCTGAAACACATCTTGACATCAATAACAAGTGCAGGTATTTAATACCTTCTAATATTAAATAATAATTTTAATTCATACTTTATGGTAAACTAAAGGACCCTATATAAATTGTATTTACATAAAAACATCTATTAATTCCTAGTGTTTTTGATGATATTACATGAACATTGTTATATTAAATCTGAATTTTTACTCAGTATGTGTAGCTGATAGAATTTAGTTTGAATTTAAAGCATTTGTTATATAAAATAAATATGATTGTGCTTACTAAAGAGGAGAATATATATTTTTTCTAATCATTAGGACTGTCAAGGCACAACAAAAATTTAACAATGTTTGGAGCAATTGCTCTTTTGAGGGTAACCAAAGTTTCCCACGGCTGAACCGAAAAGTGAGACCCATTAAGATGGATCTTGAAACACCTACCAAATTGAAGCCATCCGTGGACTTAGTCAGAGGTAAAAAAGTATAAATAGGATATAATAATTTTTTATCTACTACCAAAATATAGTTGAATGTGTTATTCCTAATACAAAACTTAAGTGTTACTAGTAAAAATATTTGCTTTTTAAGTCGATGGACCAAATGGACTGCGCTTCAATACTTCACTAGCTGCTGGAGAAGTGACGGGTTCCCCAGCTACATCTCAAACGGACCGTCTACAACAATACATCAATCCCAGCAAAGCTGTGTTCACTATTGAACCTAATACTTCTAAAGTAAGTACTATTGTGAAAGTTGCATATAATAAACATAAATTAAACCATTAGTATAATAATAATCATTTATAAAATACATATAACTATTGTTCTATAAAAGAATTTTTATAAATTTGATTTTTTATTTTATTTTTTTAATATATAGAAGTAAAGGCAGCTAATTATTGATACTACAATTATTTATATTAATTATGTATAATAATATTATAGACAGAGTTTGTTTGTTTGTTTGAATGCGCTAATCTCAAGAATTACTAATCCGATTTAAAAAAATCTTATTGTATTAGATTGCCCGTTTATTGATGAAGGCTATACATACATATATCATCATGCTTGCTACTACTCCAGGGAACGGAGCGGTAATCATAAATGTCAACAAATCGGGCAGACTTCCATACATTATTGTAAAACTGATATTTATATCGGAAGTTTGAACGCGAGCGAAGCCGCGGGTACTGCTAGTGTATTAAAAACAAAGTATTATAGTTTCAACCTGCAAATCTAAATTATCCTTTAGACTTAGATTATCATTAACTTTAGATTTATATTTACAGATCCTCATAGTAAACAATAAAGCATGTTCGCTACTCGGCTATTCATCCGGGGAACTATGCGGCATGCGCTTTTCAGATCTTTTAAGGAAGAGGAGCAGTAAATCTTTTAGTTTACATGAAGCAGAAGAAGCTGATATTTCCGAAGATGGCACCATTATTGTATTAAGTGGAAAGGTTTGTTGAAATTATTAGTTTTAATTAAATTGAATCAAATTAAGATCAGAGAATATAATAAAAGTAAAAAAAAAATATATAATTATCACAATTTTGTTTATCCTGATACAAATAAACATTATACAATTTGAGGCATAGGTACTTAAAGATATATTATTATATCAGTATAGTACTATAGTACTATAGTATTTATCAAAAAAAAAACCATTAAGACATTTTTCCAGGTAGTAGAACTTCTATCCAAAGATGGTGGGACAGTGCAAGTGTCCCTCTGGATAAGGCAGTTGGATAATGACGGGCCGTGCTTAGTTGTTGCTGAACCGGTTATATGCAAGAATGTTGTGGTAAGAATAAATGAAATTAATTTATAGGGATTTAAGTTTTTAACTTTGTATGAAAAGTTATAGTCAGTTTTAAATCCATATTCAATTGGTGTTTGGTATTTGTAAAATATTTTTTACAGTCATATTTAGCTATTCTATGCAACCCTTTTTAACCGACTTCCAAAAAAAGGAGGAGGTTCTCAATTCGACCGTATATATATATTTTTTAATGTTTGTTCTGGATTTTTCCGTCGTTTATGAACCGATTTTGATAATTCTTTTTTTGTTGGAAAGGAGATATCTCAAGAGTGGTACCATGATAAGGAAACCAGGATCTGATAATGGGATCCCAGAGAAATCGAGGGGAACTTTCGAAAATTGTAGCGGCGACTAGTGCGTTTGATAACATTTTCATTAGGTATTTTGAAGCACTACTATTTAATGAAGGTCTGGCGTCGATCTGATGATGGAACCGAAACATAGTCGAGAGAACTCCCCAACGATTTACAGCAATTACCTGGTGTTTGGGCTTGATTAATTTGTATTGATGATACATCTACACTAAAAATGGAAAAATAAAAACTTAAAAAAAAAAACCGACTTCCAGGCACTGAAAAGTAAAAAATAACTAAACGGGGGTTTTCATTTAGAATAGATACTTAATCAGATTTTTTCGAAGTCGGTGCCAGCCACTACAAATCAAAGCACACCAACTTCGAAAATATCTGATTAAGTATCTATTCTAAATGAAAACCCCCGTTTAGTTATTTTTTACTTTTCACTGCCTGGAAGTCGCCTTTTTTTTTTAACGTCCCACTGCTGGGCACGGGTCTCCCTTCATTACGAGGGGGGTTCAGGCCATAGACCACCACGCTGGCCAAGTGCGGGACGGACTTCACGTTTTTCAAAAACTTGTTTTGTTGTCTCTGACATGCAGGTTTCCTCACGATGTTTTCTTTTACCATAAAACAAGCAACTTGTCAAAAATGATACATACATAAAATATCAGAGGTACGAGAACTGGTATTTGAACCCGATTCACTTGAATTCTCAAGCAAGCGCATTACTATTGAGCTACCATTTAAATGCTTTCTATTATTATAAAAAGATGCCTCGAGTCTGCATTTTGCTAAAAATAGAAAGCTAACAGCACTAAGTAATGAAATCTAAGATCTAAGCATTTCACCTTTCATTTAATTGTGTATTCAAAAATTGTAAGTGAAATCCTTTCTATTAGTATCGTTAGAATTAACATACACAAATGAAGGATTTATTAAAAATGTTCAATTAAAATGTGTATTCAGCATTTTTAACGTCCCACTGCTGGGGTAGGGCCTCCCTTCAATACGAGGGGGATCAGGCCATAGTCCACCACGCTGGCCAGGTGCGGGTTGGCGGAACATGTCTTTCGAAAACTTGCTAGGTTCTCTCACTCATGCACATCATGTTTTCGTTCACGATGTTTTCCTTCACCGTAAGACAAGTGGTAATCATGTTGGAAATGATTCGCACATGAATACAATGGTGCGAGACCCGGGATTTGAACCCGCTTCACTTGGTTTCACAAGCGAGCGCGTTACCACTGGGCTACAGCTGCCTAAAATAAGATAACTATTTAAAATTCAATAAACATTTCAGTTAACAATAGATGCAGAAACCGGTATAATTATATCCTGCGATGGCGACGACGCGCCTATGTTGTTCCAAGCGGAGTGCTCAGAGAAATTAATTGGTCTGCCGGTGGCTTCTCTCATACCGTCGATACAAATACCTTCACATGATGCACCATTGCCTAAGAATATTTCTAAACAAAAAGCTACTGGTAATGTACATTTTTAAATGAAATTTAAATATTTGTATTTATTTTGTACTTCATGGTTCTAGTCTAGTTATCTATTATAAACATATTTGTCTGTCTGTCTGTTTGTGTCTCGAAATAACTATCTCAGTAAAGTGTTCCCGCAGAAGGAAATAAAAAAAACCAGCTTCATTACTACTTTTATGTATGAAATGATTAAAAAGTAATGTAATGCAATTTTAGGGAGAACATTAGATGGTGGATCTTTTCCACTTTGCCTTTGGATATCTAAACCCAATAGTGTGGATTCAACGACATGGTCTTCAATAAAGACTACCAAGGAAAAGCCTGTATTTATAGTCAATGTCAGAGTAAGTATCTACTCAGTATAATTAATACAACTCTTGTTTAATTAATATTATAGTGAAAATATAAATATCACATATTTTTTCTTTAAATATTAAATTTTAATTTAACTTGAAAATAACTTCCACCTTTATAAAAATACAATTTTTGTAGGAGACTTATAGGAGACCACTATTGACTGAGTATTCACTAGCATTACCCGCGGCTTTACCCGCGTTTACACTTCCGATCGCTACTAAACGTCACAGACACACCCGCTGGGCTAAGCTGAAGGTTTCATCAAAATTTCTCCAGCCATTTCAGAGTTCATAAGGAACTTATACACATATCGATTTATATGTTAAAAAAATAATCATGAAAAAAATTATACACCTGAGTAACCTTTTTTTTATGAAGTTGGTTAAAATTTAATATCAATTCTTCAACACCAGGTAACACACAACGTTAGTGGCCTTTTAGTCGTCGACGAGAGCGGCATCATAACAGCCTGCAACCAACACTTTGCTATGTTAACATTCGGCAAACCGAACTCTGAAGTGATAGGACACCACATTGAAGAAGTTATACAGAATTTCTGTAGAGAATCCGATATGGTGAAAATGGATAATCGCAATAGGGATATGACGCTGTCCGTTAACAATGAGGGTGAAGATTCAGGTATTTTTTTTTTTTAAATTTAATTTCACAAAATTAACCGTTTTGTTTTTGATGGTATATTACAAGAATGGTTGATTTGATTATTACTCATTAAGTATACACAGTTGTTAGGTAAATCCAAAGATATATACATAAACATTGTATGTTTTAAAATTATTGGTCAATTAGAAGTAAATAAAAAATTAACAGATACGGTCCCTTACAGACTAAAAAAATAAATTCTTTAAGAACTATTTAAAACTAGCGGCTCACCCTCGCTTCGCTCGGGGAAAACAAAAACAAATCTATCCCATGGGAACCGTACATTTTTCCGGGATAAAAAGTAGCCTATGTGTTATTCGAAATTATAATCTATCTCTGTGCCAAATTTCATCCAGATCCTTTCAGCCGGCGTGAAAGAGTAACAAACATCCATACTTACAAATTTTCACATTTATAATATTAATAAGGATATCTCTGTAACTAACTATATGTATAAACTATTATATATATATATATATATATATATATATATATATATATATATATACATATATATATAATATAACTATTTGTATAAAAATTTACATTGATCCATTGTTTTTTTTTCTTTTCATTCCTTTGCTAAAGGACAAACAAACGAACATACTTTATAATACAATAAAATAATTGAATTCCAGCATCGGACACAGACGAAGACTCGTGCGGAGCGTTCAACGGCAGTCAAAAGTCTGCCTGCACGTCCCTCAACGTGCAGCCCTCCATGCTGTCCACCCGCGAGAAGTCCTCCAGCGCGCTCTGCCTCGACAAGTCCTACAGCCTCGTCACCCACACGCCCACGCCCACGCAGGACATGGTCTCCAGCCTGGACGTGTCGGCCCTGCCCGATGTCACCTCGGCCATGTCCGGAATATCCATAGAAGACGAGAATTATTGTCAAAGCAGCATATCGAAATCTCGATCTGAAAATATATTACGATCTGAGCAAAGTAATGTGAAAACTGCGCCCTCAAAACAAGTGGAAAAGTCCGATTCGATTTACTACACGTCACAGCACTCACAAGAAGTAACTCCTACGGGCAGCTCGTCCCGAGTGAGAATGAATGATCCCTCGCTAAGACTGTCGTTTGATTCCAGCAAATGTAAGATGAAAGTTAATTTGCAAAATAAGGAAGATAGATCAAGTATTTCGTTGGATTTCTGTGATTCAAATGAAACTAGTGCGGACTTTTTAACACCGATCAATGAAATGCCTCCGCCTGGCTGTGAAATAGAAGACCTTCCTAAACATAACGGTAATGATGAGAGTATCGAGAGTTTAAGCAATGATAATGATTTGGAAACGCAAACCGAATCTGCTCCAAGGAAGAAATATGATGGTAAAAATGTTTTTATATTTGGCTTTTTATATTGTTCTAAATCTAATTGTCATAATTGCTCAAAACATTTTTTCTTAATGATAATTTGGTGAAATACTTTTGTATAGTATTTTAATGAATAGAAATAATACATGCAACAATACAATGTCGCGGTTTCTCTGCTTCTTCTAAATCACAGAACGGTTTTTGATACGATTTTTACCAATAGAATTTATTATTATTATTAATATACTATAATATGATGAGTGTGAAAGTGTGTGTTGTTTGTTTGTTCTTCTTTAACATCGAAAAGATTGACGAATTGGCGTGTTTTTGTGTTTTATCGCGAATTTACTTTTATCGCAACGACACATCTATACTATTATTATAAAGGTAAAGTTTGTGAGTTTGTGAGGTTGTAGGGGGTAATCTCTAGATCTACTGAACCGACTTAGACGAAATTTAGTAAGAAGATAGTTTAAGACCCTGGAAAGGACATAGGATACTTTTTTATCCCGGAAATCATCCTTTAAAGGGGTGAAAATGGGGATGAAAGTTTGTATTGGAAATCAACCTAGGGACGAACCCGAGCGAAGCGAGAGTGAGTCGCTAGTCATAAATTATAAGGTTTTACATTCTAACAGAAAAAGGTAACTAAATTCTTCTCGACATATATAATATATAGCCTATCTATTCCATACTAACTGTTAAAATGTATAAAGAGTCGAACCTGGGCGATTTTTAAATAAAAAAAAACTAAAAACTTGAATAAATACAAAAAAAAACAAAAGTAAAAACTTTGTATACCGACCGGAACTCGATCCTGGACATATGTTATTGTCTATCTTGCGCCTTGGACGATCATGATGCTTATACCCGAGTGTAAAAAATTACCGTAAACCCCCACATGCTAAATTTCAGCGAAATCGTTAGAGCCGTTTCCGAGATCGCTGGTATAAATAAATATAAAGAGACATCAGATAGATTCACTTTATCATTTAATTCCATATTCCAAATTTAGGCGGACGTGGGTATTCGGGCGAGGAAAATGAAATGTTACTTTATAACACAAAATGTTATTACATATGCATGGATTTGACACTGATAGTTCTAAAACCGTTTTATACGAAAGTCAATCACGTTCAAGTACACCTTACTTTATCGAAAGATACTCCACCACACACGTAACGCTATATTAAGCGATGTTAACCGTTTGCCGTTTATAATCTTGATGCCGGCTGCCGATTATTCGCCACGCTGGCGCTTGGTGTTGCATCAGAGTAAATATGACAACCACCCATCTTTTTCGTCGATGATAGTTATAAATTGACAGTTTGAGTGGCCATTTACTCTTAAGTAGTCAAACGCGCCGTCAAATAAATATACAAGAATTGCTCGTTTAAATATATTAGATTAGATATCATAATCCATTGCGCCCTCCGTACAGACGAGCCGCCGGAGACGCCGTGCCTGGTGCGGCGCGTGCGCGCGCACATCACCACGTCCACGCCGCAGCGCGCGCCGCCCGACGCCGACGCGCGCCGCGACGGCACCTACCGCGGCCTCGTGCTGCATAAGGACGGCACCACGCTCAGTTAGTACTGTTTATTTGTTACTTGTGATTGTTTAACCACTCCATGATAATTTGTAAGAAAATAATTGTTAACTGACACACCGGTGTGCCCACGTCCCTCAACATATTAAGTAGTGTGTAGTTGTGTTTCTGTTTCGTTCGTTGGATAACATGGGCTTGTTTTATATGGGAAAGTGTAAAATGTCGACTGGATTTTTTTTTATTGGACCTATTATGCAACAAAGAAAATTTGATTTGAATCCTTTCAGCCTACAGCGAATGCACAGACTCACAATATGCCTCAATTTTTTTTTTTGATAATTCTTTTCTTTCCAAAGGGTTAAATTTAAAAACAAAACAGTAATCGGTATCAAATATAATAATTAATTAATTCTAGCTAGAGAAATCAGCCATGATGGATAGGTAATTATTTTTTTTAAATATATAAGATATGCTTTCTATCGAATACAGACGTGGTGTACACGGTGTCGAGCATGCAGCTGGCGCGCGGGCGCGTGCGCTGCGTGTGGCTGAGCGTGCGCGACGAGCCCGCGCACAAGCACCCCACGCTCGCCTCCAGCCTCGCCTCCACCGCCGACAACTCGCTCGTCATGGTTGTACATACGTCATACACCTACTGTCATGCTGGTTATAATTGGGCTACTATTATAAATACGAAAATTTCGTTCGGTCTGTTCGTGTGTGTGATTGTATCTGTATGTATGTGTTTGTGTCTGTATGTGTGTGTTTGTGTCTGTATGTGTGTGTCTGTGTGTGTGTGTCTGTGTGTGTGTGTCTGTGTGTGTGTGTGTGTCTGTGTGTGTGTGTGTGTGTGTGTGTGTGTGTGTCTTTTTTACTCCTTCGCACTGAAACGACTGGGCGAATTTGGATGACACAGTTAGACTACGACCTGGAATACCACATAATATAACCGTTAGGTATCTAGAGATGCACCCGAGCGTAACGTGCTTAAGTCGCGAGTGAAAACGCTATGACTGTGCTCATAAATTGTATTATAAATAGTTATTCTAAACTCGAACTTTAAATGCTCAAGGCTAAAACACTGGAAAGCCAATTCATCATTATTTTGTTACTAATAATTTTATTCTTTACAGTATGAAAAATATATTTTACATACATTAAACGTATTAAAATGATGTATTCATTACTTAATCCTAGTAAATAATATTTGGTGTAGAATGTAAAATATTAGTATATTTCATTATAGGGTAACAAATCAGCGAGTAGCAGACCACAGTCTATGTCTCTGTTGAGTCAGTGCGGAGAAGAACAGGTAGCCGGAGAATATAACAAACATTATGTCACATTAAAACAAATAGGTAATACTACAACTATTATAGTCATTTTGTTTTTACATATTCTTATAATATCAATTTTAAATTTTATAAACACTTTTTATTAATTATTTATGTATATCTTGACACTATGTACATTTTAAATAAAACTACCTTTTCGGATCGTTTTGCGAATTTATTTTGATTTTTGGTACCCGACGTATCGAATGCTTTACAGCAATCATGGTCACGGGAGAGGTTCCCATCTTCACGGAAAAATTGCAATAAATTCGAAAAGATAATTTTATTTAAAATGCCAAATATTCGTGTAAATTTTAGAAAGTATTACTATGTACATCAACATTTTTTTTATTAACTTTAAGTAATAAAAATACTATGCGATATCTTCACCAATTGTGAAAATATATGGTTTAGTATCATTTCCATCTTTATCAAGGATGTTTCCATATAATATGTATATTTCAAGAAAACTTTTACTTGGACAAATTAGTTATAATTTAAAAAACATTTGGAGGTCGGACTTTTTCAGTTCAGAAATGCATATTTGAACACATATATAAGACTAGCGGCTCACACTCGCTTCGCTAGTGTTCGCCCCTGGATGATTCTTTAAATTGGCTGGAATCGATTGAAATAAAACAAATACTAAATGTTAAGTGAAGCTTACCACAATACATAAGTGAATACCGCACCCAAATCGGTTAAGCCGTTTCTGAGACTAGCACGCACAAATCCACAGACAAACAGACAAAAAAAAAACTTAAATAAAAATTATTGTTTCGGGTTCTATTGCGTTAATAAAGATCCCCAATAATAGTTTTTCTCAAATATCTTCCATGTACAGACAGCGATCAGTTACAATTTTACGATATGTCCGCAGGCAAGGGCGCGTACGGGTGCGTGAAGATGGCGTACCGGCGCGCGGACCGGCTGCTGTGCGTGGCCAAGTTCATCGTGAAGGAGAAGGTGGGCGCGCTGTTCTGGAGCGACGCGCCCGACGGCCGCCGCGTGCCGCTCGAGCTCAGCCTGCTCATGACGCTCGACCATCCTAACATTGTTAGTGTGCTCCTGTTGCTCTTTATATTAGTATGGAATAGCCAATGAAATCCTTGGACCAATGAGGTCGCTCCGCGAACTCTGTGAGGTTACCAGGAAACTACTGCGCTTTCAGACGAAGTTAGGCTGGCTGAACTAGCCAGGATTCTCAACGTACAACGGACCGAATGCAAACCTAAATACGGAAAACGAGTCCAATTTACATTACATATAGTATGGATTAGATAGTCGATCCCTTGTCCTGTGAAAAACAAAAACATCTATATGAACTTTCGCATTTATAATATTTATGGGATTTACTTTTACCTCACTGCCTTAGTGATGTAGTGGCTAGCATGTACGACACATCCGGAGATTCTGGGTTCGAGTCCTGGGTCGGGCCAAGTTTAAATGAGCCTTTCCAAAAACCAAAAATCAAAATGAACCCGCGAGATAGTTTTATTTAAAATGTCAGTCAAATATTCACATAAATGTAAGAAAGTATTATATCAACTCTGCAGGTGAGCGTGATCGACGTGTTCGAGAACGAGAAGTACTTCCAGATGGTGATGGAGAAACACGGCGCCGGCATGGACCTGTTCGAGTTCATCGAGCGCCGGCCGCGCCTCGACGAGCCGTTGCTCAGCCATATATTTAGACAGGTTTCTATATATGATACTGTCCTCTCCCCATTAGCCTAGTTAGCCAACCGAGTAAGAGAACTGGAGGCCTGTGGTTACAATGTTCATAACCCCAGTAACCTAGCTAGCCATCCGAATAAGAGAACGGAAGGCCGTGTGGTTGCGATATTCGTAACCCCAGTAACCTATTAACCATCCGAGTAAAAGACTAGAGGCCGTGTGGTTGCGATATGCGTAACCACAGCAACCTAAATAGCCACCCGAGTAAGAGCTAGGATCACCCAATCGTATTGTATACGACTCGTCGAAATTAGTTAAAAGGTTTTTGTAGCCATTCAAGAGTTAAACTAAACATGTCTTAGCTCCATCGGATCAGCTCAATTTATCAAAAGTTACAAATGGAACAAATCTTAGTAGTTGTTTTTTTAACTATGAAAAAGGCCACATGTAAAATGATTATAGTCATTTTCGATTATACGGTAAAATTATCGAGTAGATTTAAAATGAACTGCGTAACATTATATACAATGCCTTTTAGATTGATTAAAGTCATTAAAATTTCCTCAATCAAAGATTTAGTTTTTACTTGGTCTGATATAAAATATAAGAAAAAATGTATTGCTTTTTAGATAGGTCAAGCAGTGGAATACCTACACTCTCTCAACATCTTGCACCGCGACATAAAAGACGAGAATGTGATAATAGATAATAAATTTCACGTGAAACTCATCGATTTCGGTTCAGCCACGTTCATGAGTAAGGACACGCTCTTCTCCACATTCTATGGCACCACAGAATACTGCAGTCCAGAGGTTCTAGCTGGGAATAAGTAAGTATTAATTAACTTTAAAATAAAGCTAGTTATCCACTGTCATCTAAATACAATTCAATATGACTCTTTGCAATGTAATAAATAATTAATCAGTACATAGTATAAAACAAAGTCGTTTCCTTGTCTAGCTGTGTATGCCCTATGTACGCTTAGATCTTTAAAACTACGCAACGGATTTTAATGCGGTTTTTTTAATAGATAGAGTGATTCAAGAGAAAGGTTTATATCTACAATACATGCATATTACAGTACAGAAAAGCCGAGAAATTAAAAGATTTGTATTTCATACTAACCGTTAAAAAGTACCTAGGACGAACAAGAGCGAAGCGCGGTGAGTCGCTAATAATTCACATATCACACAGGTATCATTTAATGTATGAAGGGCTTTAGATATGTATGTAGCTGATATATGTTAGGGTTATAGAATTTTCTCTTGCTTGCCCCATTTATAATGAACCTAAGTTAATATAATCCACTACCAGAAATGTTTATTTTTGTAATATTATTCATTTTATATATTCATTTTATTTTGCCTGAATAGACGATAGAGGGCGCTTACCGGAAAACTGCCAAAATATTTTAATTTATTTTATAAAAATCTGTGTACTGAATAAAATATAAAAAAACAACAAAATTCAAAAACAAGTATTGATGTTGTCTTTTTAACCTTTATTATAAATATAGTATTGTAATATCATGTATCTATAAGAAATCCTAACATATTATTGTATCTATTGATATTTATTTGAAGTTATTTTGCTTTATGATGACATGATCTGAACATGGGGCTAATAGTTTGAACTTCATCAGATACGCCGGGCCCGAGCTGGAGATGTGGTCGATGGGGATAACGCTGTACGTGCTCACGTTCTTCGTGAACCCCTTCTCCGACATCGAGGACACCATACAGGGCCCCCTCACCTTCCCGCATGTGGTGTCTGATGGTGAGTTTTAGTTAAAAAAGTTAAAATTTTAAGGTACCCTATATGTTGACCCGGATAACCAGCTGTCATCATACCAAATATCATCAAAATCTGTCCAGTGGTTTTCTTGTGATGTGGTCACAGACAAACAGACAAAAACTCTAAATACTATATAGATTTGACCTCTGTATCGATAATAATGACTATTTCAATAAGATTTTCCAAAAAATATTTAATGTACAGATTTGACTCAGAATTTTATTATATGTATAGAGTATAGATACATTTTTATAGTCTGTTGGTGAGAATACAAACAATTCATCACCTCATCTGGGATCACCTGGGTCATTCATCCAATTAAAATTAAACGCGAAAGTTTGTGAGGCTGTATGAATGTATGGATGTTTGCTAGCAGATACACGGCTACGCCCGCGTTCAATTTACAAAAAAAAAACACTCTTTCGCTTTATGTTATACAGCGATTCACACTCGCTTTAGTCGAGTACGTCGCTATGTATTTATATAATATTAAATTATTCGGATATTGTTCATACAAAAATACTAAAATTGCGATTATAAAATGGGTGGGTGGGGGTAGGAGGGTGAAAAATACTTTACGATCTATTCTCATACCTTAGGTCGAGCCATTTCGGAGGAGTGCGACCAAACACCGTGACACTAGATTTGTATATAATAGGTAAACGAAAATACCAGTACAAAATAAATTTTGTGTGTTACATAGATCTGGAGCACCTGCTGCGCTGGATGCTGTGCAAGGAGCCGGCGCAGCGCTGCACGGTGGCGCAGCTGATGGCGCACGCGTGGCTGCGCCAGCCCGTCGCGCTCGCCGGGTACGCCTTCCACGACGTGGTGGACTGCGGTGAGACCTCTCACACTCACTCCCACACTCCCTCACTCACTCCCACACTCCCTCCCTCCCACACTCCCTCCCTCCCACACTCCCTCACTCACTCCCCCCACACTCCCTCGCTCACTTCCTTATGAAAATTCAAGTGATTTAAACTGAATTCAGATGATTTAGATCTGTCAAAAAAATTAAGAGTGCATATATGAATGTGTACACGCGCAAGATGTAAAACTTCTGTAGGTTATCGGTACTCTTTATGAAATTCAATTTATGTTTTAAATAATTAGGATAGGTGAGATACTAAAAATAACGCATATTAGGCATATTAAAATCATAATATATTTATAGAATATCATTTAAGGAAAGAATATAATATTATATATCATTTGTCAGAAAATAACAATGGTTACCATGGCAACAAACGTTCGCTTACTCCCCAAGTCAAGCGTGCATAAAGAAGTTTTACATCAAAACATGAAAACCAAGCTCCCAGGGTAATGGGATGGGGCTTTGTTTTTTAAAAAAAAAGTATATTCTTTATAACCAAATGATTGATTAAAAAAATACATAACTATAATTCCATACGTATATTTTATGTGATTATAAAAACATTTTGAGTTTAGTAGTTTTTTTGTGTATCCATGTTGAAGAGACCATGAAAATGACTTAACTTCATTCATATTGTTAAGTGCAAAGTCGAAAGATATATTTGAATTTTGAAAACTATTTCCACTTAAGTTTTAACTATAATGAAAAAGTACTTATTGTAGTCATTTCAGTGAAATATATTTTTAAGTCATCTAAAGTAACAAATAATGCAATATGTACTAATTACATGAAATACGACTCACGCTCGCTTCGCTCGCGTTCGTCCCTAGGAATGTTTTCACGGTTAGCTATGTTTATACATAAATAGTAGCTTGCTACTTCTAAGATATTCATTTATTTAAATTATATAGCGATTTACCCTCGTTTTGCTCGGGTGCGTACGCCGTACGCGGATTTGCTTACAATTTCGTAGGTTTTAAATTTTTTTTGCGGAACCCTGATTCTTTTTCTAAAATAAAAGTAGCCTAAGTTACTCCCTATAACATCAGCTATCTACCAGTGAAAGTCCCGTCAAAATTGGTCCAGCCGTTTCAAAGATTAGTCGGAACAAACAGACAGACAGACAAAAATTGTAAAAAATGTTGTTTTGGTATACCGTGTATACATCCATATGCATTTAGTAAAAAGCGGTTATTTTAATATTACAAACAGTCACTCCAATTTTATTTATCTGTATAAATAAAATATTATATTGTTAGATCGGCATGAGGCGAACCCGGAGATGTACTACAGCGGCAGTTTGGGTTCTCCTAGAAGTGCTTCGCCCGTGTCCCTCGCAGATCCCCTGGCCAAAGGTATTGCTTACATACTTAAAGTACAAAATTTCTGTTTTATTTGCATTGCACATAACATATAGTTTTGAAGAAATAAAAATTCTTTAAATTATTTTACATCGTTACTTCACATCATTGATAATAATGTTCAGTGGTAATCATTCCATAAACATAACAAAGATTGTCGATAATTTTTCACGAAATTTTATTTTATATTTATTTATCTTATGTTAGATTTACGCGAACATTTGACTTTTAAACAAAATTGTCTTCTCCAATTTTTCCCAGAAAAAAAAGACGAAAACATAATTTTATTTAAAGCTTTATAGCTTTTATGTAGCCTTTATCTTATGATAAAGGCTACATAAAACGGTATAATATTCCAGAACGTTCCAACCCATCGGAGGTGGTGGCCCGGTCGGGCGAGCGGCCCGCGCGCGACGACGTGAAGCGCGGCTCCGTGGCGCTGCACGCGCTGTCCGAGCGCGAGCGCGACCGCGACCGCGACGCGCACTCCGACAACTACAGCCTGCGCTCCTCCGCCGATGTCAGTGATGCTATAGTGGATATGTGACATGTTTTAATTATTATATACATTTGTAACTTTTACGTTATATTGGCGAAGTAATTTGTCCTTAAATGATACAGTTTAAAGTCATTAAAAAAAATTACAATGTATATATAAATTGCCAAGCGTGAACGCGATACGCGTGCGCTTTCTGACACGTACCTACAGCCTGCGCTCCTCCGCCGATGTGTGACGTGTTTCAATTATTATCTACACTTACTACTTTTAAGTGACACTGGCGAAGTAATTTGTGCATGAATGATATAATTTAAAATCATTAAATAAAATTTACAATGTAAATAAATTGCCAAGCGTAGACGCGATAGGCGCGCGCTTTCTAATAAGTACAGCCAGTGACATCGGCGGAGGAGCGGACTCCGCCGACGTCAGTGATACTATAGTATTTATGTGACATGTTTCAATTATTACCCACATTTGCAATTTTACTTGATATTGGTAAAGTAATATGTCCTTAAATGATACAATTTAAAATCATTAAATATAATTGATCCTCAGATCCTTGACATATCTTCGAAGCCCGTGTCGGACGCGCTCACCGACATCAGCTCGGACGCGACCGGCCACGCCGCCTGCGACATCGACTACGACTGCGACCAGTACGAGTGCGACAGCTGGGACGAGTGCGAGCAGGACAGCTTCTCTTAACTCTATACCTATCTCCCTCTCTCTCACGCTCTCACTCTCACACACACACTAACACATGCTTAATACCTATGTTTGTGTACACTTTGACGTTTACTTAGTTGGTGATAATTATTCTTATTATATGAAGCGCTAATGTACGTGAATGTAGAGTGGTGTATTATGGATAATAATATTTTTTTAGTGTGACATCATTTCTTAGGTACGGCGAACTAAACATTTATTTACTATTATTAATATTCGAATATCAATTTATGACATATAATTTTCTTTAATGATGTGAATTTTATATATATAATTAATCTAATTTGGCTACTTTTATATACCACTAACTAACTTAGCTCACATTTACTCAAATGTGAGCTAAGTTAATGAGATAGTAAAGAAATAAAAGGACTTCTCCGGGCTTTAATATAGAGTATATCTGGGTGCCAAACACCAAGAACTTCGAGATTTGAAACTATAACATATAAACGGACTCATTTTCATAAATATAATTAATATGCAAGTTTGAATATATGCGGATTACAAGGTTTCAGTAAGTAGAGAAAATATCACTGAGCTTCACGCTTGATGATTGAATGAAATGTCCGCGGTTTTGTAAATATTTCCACTTATTATGTAGTATAGTTAAACAAAAATAGAAATAGAAAATTTTTACTCGTTACAAAATGAATATTTTTGAACGATTTGTAACGCCATTAGTCAGCTTAACCCTAAAGGCTTATGAAATTTTGTTCCTATAATTCCGCCCTATAATCGAATTGGAATATTTTTTGTCCAACCTTATTTTACTTCGTCACTACTCACTAGTATACGTATGTTTTGTATATCGCGATCATTTCACCCTTAGCTATTATTAGAAGTTTTATATATTGTATCATCGATTGACCAATACATAGGGTTATTTAAATTTAAGTAGTCCAATGATTTTTTAAAATAATATTTTTTGAATTGATTGAATTTATTAATTCAACTGATTGTTCATTATTAGGGTTTACAAAACTTCGCGTATTTAGATAGTATAATGATCTCAACTTGCATTTGCTAGGAATTGATGGAAACTTTGCACGTTAACTAAGAATTTCTTGATATACACATCAAATATGATCATTATGTACAGTCTATTTCTCATGTTTCATATTCTTTTAGTTGCATCCGAATGTCAGAGAGTTAACAAAACCAGAACGACGTAAGATTTTTATTATTTATCTTAAGTAAAAAAAGGCAATATAGCCCAGTTGTAATGCGCTCGCTTGAGAAACCGAGTGAAGCCTATTTCAATCCCGAGTCTCGTACCTCTGATATTTTCATGTGCGAATCATTTTCCACATGGTTACCACTTGTCTTCGATGAACCTAGCTAGTTTTCGAAAGACATGTACAGTCCGCCAATCCGCTCTGGGCCAGCGTGGTGGACTATGGCCTGATCCCACTCGTATTGAAAAAGGGCCCACCCCCAGCTGTGGGCCGTTAAAAAGGGTTGAATGCAATGTAAGTAAAAGTTAGATTACAGCGAAAATTGAGTGTTAAAAAAAATATGAAACGTTAGTTTTCGACTTTAGAACTACCAATAGACAATATACCTTCGTACTTCATCTATAATAATAAAACAGGATATTTATATACTCAAGGGCCCTGCGAATATTCAATACTCTTATCATTAGCGATTTTATTACTGAGACGTATCAATCTTTGTTTTAATATTCCTTCCCTTGTTTATATAAGCTTTTTTAAAATAAGCCACTTTTATATGCTAAAAGTATTGAATATACGCAGATTTTATTGAAACATATACATATGTATGTGCCCTGTTTTAGTTTCCTCCATTTCACGTAATGTGATAAATAATCAATAGCTTTACTATTAATGTTGAATTTTATATTAGCGTTGTGTAATACTAGCAAAATTCTAAAAATTTTCACCAATAAAAATAGTTCAAAAGTTTTCCAAATTACTAGAATATACATATACTAGAAAAATTTGTAATTTTTTTTACTATGGCTACATTTTTCGATTTATCTAGGCAAAAAAAAACAAAATGTCACCTTCTTTTGCATCGATTCTCAAGTATTTCTAATTCTAAACAATATATTCTTATGATAATCTAGGACATTCAGTATTAGTATAATACTGTAGTATTTTCTTACCTAATTATAGTATAAAATGTATGTCTGAAAGAACCAAAGCTCTATTGATTTGTAGAAGATGTACATTGTAAATATCATGATGTAATATGTTACATATCTGTGTTGGGTTCAAATCTATATAGACGTTTATTAATAATTAATTTGTGTCCACGGGATTCATTTTTTTCATTTCATTTTGAATATAATAAAATTATCATAAAATCGAAAACCCGATATAACCATGCAATTATTATGGGGTATGAATAACATCCATGTTATTTGTTTGCATGTATATGCCATTTTTTACAGAGGCGACATTTATTTATATTTGAAGACTGTATTCATTGTCATTATCATTTGAAGGTTGCATATTACAACTTTTACACTCGTGTTTGCACGTTAAAAAAAATTAATTTAATGTGTGATATGTACATTTTTGGTTTTCAAGTGGACACAGTTATGGTTTAGATGTAGAAGTATTTTAAGTTCACGGTTATAGAATTAGACATATGAATGTGAAATGTATGGAATTTAGTGACAGCCAAATCAGCTTTACTCATAAGATTGATTTTTAACAGTATTAAGAATGTATCTTATCAAGAAGACTAGTATAGTGATTTTTTGTTATTTTATAAAAAAAATAATTGTTTATTAGGATTCAAATAATTTGACCAAGATGGACACCATCTTGTTAACTTAGTTTAGTTAAGATGTCGGAAAACGATTATATCATACTGTCTTCTTTTTTTGATGAAGTGAATGGAGCATAGATCTATGTTTTTGTAGGTGTGATTATGATTTAATATTGTATTGTAGAATGTATTTATTTATTGTCCGACGCGTCCGTTTTTCGACTAGTGCCTTATGACGGACGGCGGGTTACGTTGCGGAGGTAGGGTAGACATTATGAACCATTCACCGTAATAAATAAAAATAAATTTAAATTTGTTTTATTTTTGGATCCTAACAAAAAAAGTCACTATTAATTAATGTTAAAAGATTTGTTAATGACATCAATGTGGTGTTGAAAACACAATTGGCAAGAACTTATCATGCCGTAGAGGACACTTTATTTATTTTTTCTGGCTATTTTGGAGCCAATCAAGAGTAAAAATCACTAAGTATTTTATGTGATTTACCTTATGTAATGTTTCTTTTTTTTTTTTTGTTGAAATCGATTTAGTAAATATTTTTGTTTAAAATTGTTTTACCTCCCTTACCCTACCTTATCTTTCAAAAGCCGTCTAGCTGACGCTTTATGAAATAGATATTTGAGATTCTTAGACGTCTTCTTAGAATAGGACTTTATTTCAAATACTAAACTCTATATCTACGAACTATAATCTAAAAATCAGATGAGTTAACAAATCTTATATGATTTTTTATGAATAAGGCTCAAATAGCTTAAAAAGTATGAAATAAATCAATTCGTTATTATTAAATAGAGCAGGCAAAATTCTTAACTCGGCTTGCTCTATTTAGAAATAAAGAAAAGATAAAAAAGCAACGGAATTAAACACGATATTCAATAAAATATGCTGATTTAATGTTATATAGATACGAGTGAAAGTTAAAGTACGTGATTATAAAAACAAAAAACTTATCTCTATTATAAATTGTTATCTTAGAGAAAATAAGATAAAATAATTTTAATCATTACATAAAAAACTCTGTGCGCGTGGGCAATTTATAAAGGCTTGACCGATTTTGAAGAATATTTTTGTGAACTTATGAGGTTACCTACATAGATGGTTCTTCGTTAGGCGCGTTAAATGACGCAGTCATCAGAATAGTTTTTTTTGTTCATTTTTATGACCAAATAATTGATGGCAAGATAACGTTATTAGCGTTCGGCAATCCAGATGGATTCGCTCAGATGAGCGTGAAGCAAAGAGACGCACTTTTGAGGCGGCCTACCGCCTACCTCGGTGGGGGATGTACCATACGAGTTGCTCCTAGCTCTCTGATAGAAGAGTTGACGTTAGAATCTCCTAGTTTATGTGGTCTGCCTCGGTAGGCTAACAAGACGTCGCGTCGTGGTTAAATGCGTAAGTGATCCTCGTGAAGGTGAGTCGCCTCCTAAGTGCGGTTCTCGGCTTACGCCCGGCTGAATTACCGGACGTTAATTATCCCAAAGATCGCGATAGAACGATCTTAGAACTAACATCACTATAATCTGGAGCTAAAATTATCATATACATACATATCTGCTTAAAACAAACCAGACATTCATTAAATTAAGTGTTTTATACAGGGTCTAAAATCAATAGTTTCAACAAAATTTACTTTAGCTATCAGCTGATAACAACTGATAACTAAAGTATTAAACCTACTATTTTTTTGTACTTACAGGTTTTTACTTTATTCGTTAAATCATATTTAACTCGTGGGATATATTATTTTTAAAGCTAGCAACAATTTTAGAAATGTCAAATTGCATGGCAGTGCGTCGCTTTTTAGCTTATCATCGCAGATTTTCCGCGAATTTTGCAATATTTGAAGTGAAGCATAGTAAACTATACACAAATTTTAGTAAGACTTCAAAATTTAGTCCAGCTAAAAGAAAATTGGTAAGAATTTATTGTGTCATTATTTCTAATAAGAATTTAGAAGTTGATATTAGGTATGTATATTAATTGTAACTGCTTCTTTGCCATTTGCAGTTAATTTCTCTTATCAGTTTGACTCAATGACTTTTGTATACCAAAACATTTCTCATAAAACTGTGCTTATAAGTGGTATCCTGTTTAAATATTTAGTGCCAAAATCCTTTTAACATTTTTTGGTTATAATTTCAGCTACCCTCAAGTATTTAAAAGACCCATAACTATCTTAAACTTGTACATATTGTTGGAAATTAAAGAATTATATTTATTGTAATGATATTTCTATATTATTATCAAACAAAGGATCATTGTTAACTATTATCTTACTGTTTAAATAAAGTGATGCTTGAAGATTAACAGTTAAGATATTGTATTTGATTTATAATTTTTAACATTTAATTAGTTTTGATAGTTATTACGAATATTTGAAATTTGAAATATATATACATATTTTATTAATATTTTTTTCCTGTGTCTCATATATTTTTATTATACAATACCAATATAATATATAACAGTATGCATGAAACTAAATTATATGTTATTATAATTATTTCCACCTCAAACTTAATTACCAACACATATACTGAGAATACATGGATATTTAATGAAGAAGCTTATTATAGCAATTTTCCTAATATATTGTTAGCAAGTATGGATGCTCAGGTATATGGATGGCTTATTATTTTCTTCATAACTTAAAAATGTTGTAGTAAGCAAGGAATGCACTTTGGAGGTGGCCCTAAATAAAATTATTTTATTTTTATAGTCAAAATAATAGCATAAAACAGTTATTATTAAATATTAAATTTTTCACACAATCAAATCAAACATCAATCAATGATATAAAATCTTTATATAAAGCAATCTTGTTACCTAATACAATTTTTTTATCAAAATGTAATAGATTACATAAAGTTGTAATATTTATTTCAATTCTTATTATTAGTTGATAGTGCATTTTTGTAAACTTTAAGTTTGTTTTTTTACTTCCTTGTTATAGTATGACAAAGTGCAGTAAAATATAAGAGTAGCCTACTTTAAAAATCTGCTCATTAAGGAACATAAATATTATACACTAATAACTCAGCTCGGGTTGTTTTTATATATAAGTATTCCTGCAGTAAAAAGTATCCTATATGTTGACCCGGATAACATGATTAAAAAAAATTCATCAAAATTTGTCCAGTGGTTTTCTAGTGATGCATTCCTAGACAGACAGACAGACAAAAAATCTAGATTTGTTCTCTGTATCAATAATAATGAATATTTCAATAGGATTTTCCAAAATATGTTTAATGTACAGATTGAACTCAGTTAGAATTTTATTATATGTATAGATTAATTAAAAAATTTTTGGTATGGTTTTATTTATTTATTTAGAAGATATACTAGTATTATAAGTTTGATATAATATTAATAATTACAAGTACTTATTATATTATTATTGAACAATCATTTCTATATTTTTATAATATATTATGTTTTGAATACATATAATATATAGTGAGCGCAAAAGATATTATAGTGCACAGGTATGCTAAGCAGACACAATTGCTCTCTATTCCTTCTTTCTCTAACTGTAATGGGACGACAATTCAACATGACTGGTGAGAGATTGGGCATAGGACCGACGGTTTTACATGCTCTTCTAGGCACAGGGAATTAAACACCAAAAACTTTTCTACCCTGGGCTGAACTGATTACCTACTGAGAACTTCTTGGCAGTAAACCTCAATAACGAAACTTGACCGGACCCGGGACTCGAACCCAGGACCGGATCTGCAGCAGTACATACTAACCTTTAGACCAACGAGGCAGTTGTAATATAGATATAGGTATACTGTATGTAGGTACATCAGGTCCTAGTTCTGGGTTCATTTATTATCAGGGTCAGCCCAAAAACTAAGTTGGTGGTTTTGTCAAAATAATTCTCAGCAGCAGGTCAGGGTAAGATAATTGCCGCGATATAGCCGCTTGATTTCTTCAGTTATGTCGACTTGTCGTTCCGCCAGATCATGAACTGAAGTGAGCTTAGCCTTCTTAACCAAAAATATACCTAAGTAATAAAAAATCGTGTATATAAAGTATTGATTCAATTTTTTTTCATTACATTCATATAAATAAATAATTAAATAATTATGTTGGGACATTAACACACAGCACCATACACATATATAACTTTAAATAGTACAAACATTCGTGCTCATCACACAAATGTATGCACCCAGCGTGACTCGAGCCCGCGACCTCTGGCACAATAAGTAGGGTTACTACAAACTGAGCCAAACGTGTCGTCAAGTTATATACAGGTCGACTTTTTCAAGTGGGCGTGCATGGCGAAATCCGAAACTACGAGGAATAGCGAAAAGTACTCAAAGGAGTCTCGGGCCCGATTTTCATGAAAACTAAAACTGCATCATTGGATTTTTGAAAAATCAATTTTCCTAGCCAGGAATCGAACCTGTTGATTTTGAAAAAAAAAACACATACTGTATAATTACACCATTCGATAGTGTTGCTAATAAGGAACGCATTCTGAAAAGTCATGACATACGGCAAACTTAAGGAAAGAGCTCATTTTTAACAAAATGTTTTTTATTGTTCTTTGTTATTTACTTAGTAAACCTTAACAGATCAATTGTTCCAAAAATCCAATGATGCAGTTTTAATTTTCATGAAAATCGGGCCTGAGACTCCTTTGAGTACTTTTCGCTATTCCTCATAGTTTCGGATTTCGCCATGCACGCCCACTTGAAAAATTCACCCTGTATAAGTAATTATATAATGAAGCTATCGACCAAATGATGCTTAATTTAAAGTTAAGTAACGTTCTCTAATAAATAGTATGTTATAACGTAATAAATAAATATTATTTAAACTTTGAAATCATAATGAAATTTATTATTAATATCATTAAGCCAATTAATCAAAGATTAGCTGTTATCCTAGAAATATTGGTTTTTAAATGTAAACAGACTGGCAGAATATTGTTTTTAAAACGAAGACTTGTCAATATCGAGATATTTAGACAATTGTTATTCAAATCACTTATTTTATTCAAATTATTATACAACGGGTTTAGAAAGAGCTTTTTTTCCGAACACCTAATATAAGACGAGTGTAGAGAACGCGGCGGTTAGTCAACACGCAGTAGCTGTGGGCGCGGGAGTCACGATGCGTGCCTTCCATGTATTGTCAATCTTTGCATTGTTTCAGTGCCCAAGCGCAACCGTGTTCACTGCCCCGTGGAATATGACCTTCGAGTACCCAGAAGCGAGGAGAGATGAGACCGTGGTCGATGACTACCATGGAACCAAGGTATTTTAACATTTACTATTCATTTAAACTAACTATTATATATACAATTTATAGAAGATTTATAATACTGCCTTACTATATTTTTTCTGATTCTAATTTAATAAATAATAAGTTAACAACCTGTTTTGACGTTCTACTAGAGCTCATTCGGTTAATGAATAATGAGTCTTATAAACGTACCTATATCCGGTAAAATTCTGGTACATAACATTAACTTAATGCGGTATTTATCATTATGTGTATGGTTAAATAAAAATATTTGTACTAACATTTGTAGAGAGATCTCTATTGATTCCATGGCAGTGTTTACTATACAGTAAGTCGCGGGTTCGGGTCCAATGCGGCATTTTAACCATAAGGTCTCGCGCACTTTGGACACGAATTTGTATCGTACTTAAACGTACGATCGTGGTTGTACGAATTGAGTGCGCACATTGAATACGTTTTTCTCCGTGAAATAGGTAGTTCCATCTATTTTTAGGGTTCCGTACCCAAAGGGTAAAATTGGGCCATATTACTAAGACTTCGCTGTCCGTCCGTCTGTCATAAATCATGATAGTTAGTTGAAATTTTTACAAATGATGTATTTCTGTTGCCGCTATAACATCAAATACTAAAAAACAAAATAAAACAAATATTTAAGGGGGCTCCCACACAACAAAAGTGATTTTTTTGCTCGTTTTTGCTCGATATTGATAACGGCAACAGGTAGACGCTTGCAATATTCATAGAATATTTAGTTGTAGGATATTCACTTTAAAAATAAATAATTAAATTAAAACAAACATCCCATCCCATACAACAGACATAATCATTTTCCCATTCTTATAGATAATGGTACGGAACCCTTCGTGCGCGAGTCCGACTTGCACTTGGCTGGTTTTTTTAATTTACCGTTTACAATTAACACCGCAGTATATATTGTGCCATAAAATTAATATGAACTATATGTCCTTTACGAGGTAATTTCTAATTCCTAATAATCATCATCTATCGTTCAATTAAACGCGTCAAGTCACGTACACGTGTATACATTTCAACGTACTATAGTACAAGTTGCTTTTACTAAATAGGTTTATTTCTTGTTTAATACGTCAACAATGTTTGTGCATCACAGTAGGTATATTATTCAGTAATATAATTCACAATTTTTTTAATACTTGCTCTAATTTTTTAAACGTCTATATCTCTGCAGCCTTAAATATTGCTTCTAATAATAGAAAAAAGATGAAACTTTTTCAAATTAACTTTTTAAACAACGAAAAAGTAATAAATGCATTAGTACCAAAGCTTGCTTTTTTATAAGTACTTTGATCCAATGCCATATTTTGCTATAGAAAGAGAAACGTAAATATAGATTTATTAATATAATTTAATTACCTAGTACCTACTCCGTTTCATCAAAGCATGGGTAATGTTTTTTATTATTTTTAAATTATGATGATTCATAGCAAAAAATATATATAGATACATTTTACATTAAATATACATATATTTTTAGATACAATCACTACAATATTTATATATTACATTGTAACAAAAAAAGTAGTTCAATGAACTAAAAAAGGTTTTGTGGCCTTGGAGTAATTGTATTTAAGATTCTTTTCAATTCAATGTAATATATAGGCACAATAACAATTTTCTACGTGTATGGTGAAGGTTCGCTTGATTGCTAATAAAACTATTTTTACAACAATGAAATCACGAAGTTGATATATATCAAACACAGCATTTTGATTAATATTCAATACAAGTCCAACCCGTTCATTGTATTCTTATTGTGTTTAGCTAAAGCTTCTCTCTAGCCTTGTACCGGTATTCATAAAAAGAAAAACTACAAATTAATAATATTATTTACGAAACAAGTCTGTATCTGAGCGTTGACCCCTAATGTAGTTTTTAGTAGGTACCTATAGCAAGAAATGTTCAAAAGAAATCGTAAGATATGATTGTTTTTTTTTTATAGTAAAAACTAAATAAATTGCACAATTTGTTTAAAAAAAAACATGTGTGTGTGTGTACTTATGTACGTACGTAAGAAGTTATACTTCTTTGGCGTAACAGAACAAAAATAGCTAAAGATTTCATCCCGTATGTCACAACTCTCTGTATGTAAAAGGAATGATAAATTAAGGAAATAATTAAATTTGGCATATTACAATAATATATTTCTAGGATATCTTTTAAGGAAAGGATATAATATTATAGTACTTGGGCGACCGAGCTTCGGAGTTTTTGGCCGAAAGTACAATTTTGATTGTCAATCTTGCGCCTTGGCCGCTTGACTACGATGTTCATGTCCGAGCGTGTGAAATTAGCGACCATATTTTGCGTAGAATAATGAGAAAGAAAACCGCATGAAAACTCGAAATCACGCGTTTTTCCAGACATAAGACTAATCTAGATCGAATTTTCGCCCCCGAAGCCCCACATACCACAGCGAAATCGTTAGAGCCGTTTCAGAGATCGCCGATATAAATAAATATACAAGAATTGCTCGTTTAAAGGAATTAGATTAGATATCATTTGTCAGACAATAACAAAGTTTACCATGGCAACAAACAGTTATCAGCTAACTTCACCATGTCGCTTTTTGGCTGTCAGTGTCCCAAACGTCCCAAAAGAAGTATAACTTCAAAAAAAAAAGGAAGATTTGATGTACTCAGCTAATCGTACCTTATGTAGGACAAATCAACCTAGGGTTGTCATATTTAAGTATACCGATTTGAGTTTATTTGGATAAAGTAACAAAACATCATATAATTTGTGTTTGTAATCTATACATCTATACAGATAAATAAAATTGAAGTGTCTGTTTATAAGTCAAAATAACAGCTTTATACTAAATGCATATGGAATTATATACGGTACTTATAAAAAAAACACAATTTTTAAAATGTTTGCCTGTCTGTTTGTTCTGGCTAACCTCCTAAACGGCTGGACTAATTTTAATCGGACTTTCACTGGCAGATAGCTGATATTATAAGGAGTAAATTAGGCTACTTATATTTTAGAAAAAGAATATTAAGGTTTCGCTCAAAAAAATTAAAACACAGCTAGGTACGCACCCGAGCGAAGCGAGGGTAAGTCGTTAGTAATAAATAAGATAATAAATTCCTCCCGTTCTTTTTAAATTAGATAGCAGATCCTTACCGGTGGCTGGAAGACCCTGATTCAGAAGAGACTAAAGCTTTTATTGAAGCAGAAAACAAAATTACCCGTCCATTTCTCGACTCCTGTCCAGTGAAGACTGACATTAATAACCGCCTTACAGAATTATGGAACTACCCCAAATATTCAAGCCCATTTAGAAGAGGAAATCGTTACTTTTTTTTTAAAAACACAGGACTTCAAAACCAAAAGTATTACAATTTTTGTACAATAATCTATACATATAATAAAACTGTAGAGGTCGAATGTCTGTATATAAAAAAATGCTAAAAACCGAGTCAGGGGATGTAAGAAGAGAAATAGAACAAATCCAGTTTTTTTTTGTTTCTCTTACTGTTTGTCTGTTTGTAAGAGCTAATCTCCGAAACTGTTGGACCGATTTAAATGAAATTTTGTACGGTGGTACCTTCTATCACCAGTCAACATCTTAGATACTTTTCATCCCGGAAAATTGAAGAGTTCCAGTGGGATATTTAAAAAACTATAGTAACTTATACAGCTTAGTACACAAAAACTACTGATTGGATTTTTTGATTGGATTGGATTTAAGGAAACTTTACAGTAATATAGTTCATACACCAGAATAACAAATAGGCTACTTTTTATCCCAGAAAAATGTAAGGTTCCCGTGGGATAGATTTGTTTTTGTTTGAATAATTAATAAAAAAAAAATGAAGAATTTAGTTACATGCGAAAATATATAATACCTTATTAGTTCAAATATAGTGCGGATAATATGTTTTTTAATTTATTATTATTAGTAACGGCTAGTCTTTTTCGCTAGTGTTCTTTATATGCAAGAGAGCTTAGACCAAGACCCAGTGGTGTTCCTTGACCCCAACACCCTCTCAGAGGACGGCACTGTGGCCCTCTCGGGCTACAGGTTCACTGAGGACGGCTTGACCTTCGCGTATGGCCTCTCCGCCAGCGGCTCTGACTGGATCACGATACATTTGAAAGATGTTCTCACTGGTAAGATTTTGTCTAAATATTTACGTAATATGATGTTCAAATCGAAATATTTGCAATGTAACATGCTGCTTTTTATGATATATTTTCTCATGCATTGTCTCTATTGCATATAAATAAAAAAAGAAATTCTGTTCGATGGTCAGCGCATCACTTGAGAATGGCTGGACTGACTTGGCTAATTTTTTGTTAAAATGTTTTTAATTATTCATCTTTATAGGGTTTTGATTAAAAAAAATCAAAGAGTTGAGGGAGAATCTGAAAGTGATTTTTCTGTAGGATTAATTGTATTAACTCAAAGATCACAAACTTTATTCAAATTTAGAAAGGAAAACGTTAGTAGGGTCAACTAGTAATAAGTACATACTAGTATATTATAAGTATATATGTATATGTATATATCTATTTTTATTCATGACGCCACTTCATCTTTGAAGATAAATTTAATAATATCCTATTACAAGCGTACAAGCATTAAACCAGTATTGCAGGAACATTAATATACACAGCATCCGTTAGTTTTTTCTATCCATATCGAATCTTACTCATATCTGTTATAAGTCACCGCCTATATAACGTTATGTTTTTTAATTAATAGTTTAAATAACTAAAATGACTAATGTTTCATTTTATTACAAAATTCTTATTTTTTTTTTATTTTATGGATTCAAATTGATTCAAAAAAAATCTTATAAAATGTAAATGAAAACTCTGAGGCTACCATATCTATAGAGAATTCAGCCTGACTACATATTTTTTTCCTATTGCTTAACCACCCCAGGATAATTTCTAAGAAATTAACTGTTAACTGAACCACCAGTGTTCCCGCGTCCCTCAACACGTAATTTTATCGACTGCCAATAGTAATAGATTGTATAATATGCAATAAGTTTCGGTTCGATTTCACTCCAGTTGTAGTAGGACTGATTTCTTATTCCTAATCATAGATCAGTTCAGTCGCTAAACGACTGAGTGTTAATATATTATCCTGCCGTATTTGTTGTGGGATAAAGTATAGGTACTGGTCGCAGGTTCAATTTCTTGAAAAGTCAAAATTGTTATTTGTAATGTCTTAGTTGAAAATCAAATGATTAATTCCTACGTTTCATCTGAATATCTGCTGTCCAATCACATAGTTTATGAGAAAATGTAATTTTGATCGTGTAATTTAGACGAATTTTATGTTATTTATTATAAATGGAAATCTGTTGTGTACACAAAATTTATAAATAAAAAAACTTAAATACGTATAAATATTAATTTTATTCGTAGGCAAAGATTACCCGGAGGTGTTAGAAAAGGTCAAGTTCGCATCAATGGCGTGGTCGAAGGACAACAAAGGACTATTCTATTCAGTATGTAATTATGCTTATTTTGTTGAATAATTGTACGGCTCTTAAGTTCCCCAGAACTAATTGATACTACAGATATTTTTCACGGTTTTGTTATATAGATTCGATTTTGTACAGGTCACGGTCTGAACAAGCCGAATGTGACGTTCGTTGACCGCTTTCAAGAACGTCCTCTCGTAAATTTCGATTTTTAAAAGATGGGGATTTATTCAACGAAAAGATTGAAATATTCTGATATATAGATTCGTTTCATATACTATGTTTTTTTTTTTTATTTTGTTAGTGTGTCTTTTTGAATTCTTTAAATAAACAATTTTTCACGGTTGGTAAGAATGAATATAAATTGTGACTTGAATTTTTTTCTACGTGAACATAATATGATAACATTTTGTCGAAATGATTTTGATTATAAGGTTTTATATTTTTCTTTTTTTTTTATAAAATAACAAGTTAGCGTCTATAAAAGAAGCGCATGTGTACTTTTGATCGGCAAAATATAAGTTACTAGCGACTCACCCTCGCTTCGCTTCGGGTTCGTCCCTAGACAAAAACAAATCTATCGCACGGGACCTGTACACTTTTCCGTGATATATAGTCTATAGCCTTCCTCAGTTAACGGGCTATCAAATGCAAAAAGAATTTTTCAAATCGGATCAGTATGAGGTGTCTCCTGCTGGGGAGCTTCTCGGGCACGATAAGGATGACAGGGAACAAATCTGCTTATAGTATGGGTCTGATTGCAAATAAGCACAAAAACAAAAAAAAAATAAACGGGTCAGTAGTTCCTGAGATTAACGCGTTCAATCAAACAAACAAACAAACTCTTCAGCTTTATAATATTGGTATAAACTTATTTTTGGACTAGATGGATACCTTATGCTAAAGGTTTCCATACTATCACAAATAGTAAGAGTGCGACTAACGACTGTTTAAATTTTTTTATAATTATTATTATGACGAATCGGGCTTTTAAATTATATGAATAGCTAGTGAATACTGCTTTATCGTTACTCAAAATCAGAGGGTTTTTTTTTATTGTTAAATAGCCAAACCCAAAATCAGAGGGTTACCTAAAGTAAACAATTCCAGCGCTACCCGGAGCAGACGGGCAAGACGGACGGCTCGGAGACGGAGGTGAACCGCGACCAGAAGCTCTGCTACCACCGCCTCGACACGCCGCAGGCCGACGACGTCGTCGTCGTCGAGTTCCCGGAGCAGCCCTTGTGGAGGATGTGAGTTATTACTTTCATTTTATTGAAGTTAATACTTCTTTCGGGACGTTTGGAAAACATTATGAGAGTGAATTTTTTACGATGCGCGCGCACACCGATAGCCAAAAAGCGACATGATGAAGTTAGATGATAACTGTTTGTTGCCATGGTAACCGTTGTTATTGTCTGATAAATGATATATATTATATTCTTTTCTTAAATGATATTCTATAAATATATGATTGTAATAATATGCGTTATTTAATTATATTTATTAATTTATCATTCCTTTTACAAACACAGTGTTGTGACATACGGGATGAAATCTTTAGCTATTTTTGTTCTGTTACGCCAAAGAAGTATAACTTCTTACGCGCGTACACAAGTACACATACATGTTTTTTTATTATTTTACTTGTTACCTACCTTCGTTTCGTTTAGGAGCGTCCCTATGGTCGTGGTGTAGATGTGTACTAAATTTAATTTTCCAAATTAGTCCAGTCGTTACAGCGCGATGATATATATATATATATATATATATATATATATATATATATATATATATATATATATATATATACCTCTGAGAATATATATATATTATATATGAGTCGCTAGTTACGACCATATTTTAAAAACTGTGGAAATAAAGATTCTCAGAGGTATTTTTTTACTTATTTATCGTCTACAGAGATACCAATACACGAATGCTGGGACAAGAGAGACGAGCGTACGTTTATTGGCAATATAATAAAAATTGGATGTTACTAGCTTTTTTAGATGTAGGTAACTAATACTTAGATTGTTAGATAATTAATTATTCATGTAATTTATTGCCATTTTGTTTATAATCCATGATTTTATCAAATATCTTTTATTTAGAATTCATGTTTTATACGAGTCGTAAATATTTTGTTTTTATTTTATTACGACCTTGACATCTATACTATCATATATCAATATTTTATATATCATATGATATATAAAATTGGATATGTATGACAATACAGATAAATACAATTGGAGTGTCTGTTTGTAATATTAAAATAACCGCTTTTTACTAAATGCACATGGATGTACACACGGTACATATACCAAAACAATATTTTTAACAATTTTTGTCTGTCTGTCTGTTTGTTCCGGCTAATCTTCGAAACGGCTGGACCGATTTTGACGAGACTTTCGACGAGAGTAGCAAGCTACTATTTATATATATGCATAGCTAACCGTAAAACGTAGTAACATAAAGTATGAAAGTTTATTACTTATCAGGTAATGATGCATATAATTTCATTGAATATTACCTATATAATATATGTAATTTTTGCATCATACTTATATCTGGTTGTATTGCTTTGTTTTTATATGAATACCTTAGTGAGATTAGTTATAATTATAGTAATAATTATAATAATAATAGCTAAAATTATATTAATAATATTTCACATTTCAAGTATAAAATAATTAAAATTATAAAAATGTTTAAAATTAAAATTAACAAATATTGTAAGGTACTTTGGTGCCAATTTTCAAAATTTGAATTCATTTTGTTATTTCGTGGGTAGGCTGTCTGTAACAACTAGGTATATAACGCCTTTGAGACATCTAACACCTTAGTCTCTCCCGTGACCATGATTGCTGTAAAGCAATCGAAACGTCGCGTCGGGAACCAAAAATCAAAATAAATCCACGAAAAAATCCGAAAAGATAGTTTTATTTAAATAGTAATTAGATCGTTAAAAAATATTCTATAAATTGTATTTATGGCTAGGATAGCCATAGTTAATGTTAAATATCGTCGGTCTAATTTGTTAACCCGCTAAGTCCGTTTTTGAGCAATTTTACTTTTTATGCCGGTCAAAAAGTTCAGACGATGCATTTAAAGAAGCTGTTATTTAGACATTACAAACAGACACTTCAATTTTATTTATCTGTAGAGGTGAAAATGTAATTGTGTCGCAGCGCGGGCGAGGTGTCGGACTGCGGGCGCTACCTGATCGTGACGCCGGTGAAGGACTGCCGCGACAACCTGCTGTTCTTCGCGGACCTCAGCAAGACGCCCGACATCTCCGGCAAGCTGCAGCTCACGCAGATCGTGCACGAGTTCGAAGCCGATTACGAGGTTTTATATATTTTTGTATCTTACCTTGTAATGTTGAATAAACAATTCAATTTTTTGTATCTCGGGAACGGCTGTAACGATTTGGATTAAATTTTGTATTTAGATAAAGTTCTGATTTTTAACTTTATCTATAAGTATATATATAGGTACCTTTTCTGAAAAAAAATGCAAATTTTTACAAAAAAGATCATTTTTTTATAACTAAAGCGAGCACGCCGAGCAATGCTTGGTAGCCCAGGTAGGTTTGATTTCGGTGATGTCCAATCTCACTTAAATGGTGTGTGCACAGCTAATATTATAGGACTCTCCATACAAATTGAGATATCAAGCTCAAAAACGACGGCTTTACGTGCTCTGCGTTGGCCAGTTAATTTTCCCAACTCTGGGAGGTTCTAAGAATTTCTCAACAAATTAACCTAATTACTATCTAAGGCCTCCTGATCTTTAAGACTATCTTACATGCCAAGAGTAAAAATCAAAGGAGAACCGAAAGCCTAGCGATGTTGAAAATTAATCAATTTTTATTAATGTTTGATTTCAGTATGTAACCAATAACGGTTCGGTGTGCATATTCAGAACGAATAAGAACGCGCCAAACTACAAACTCATCAAGATAGACCTCAACAACCCCGCTGAGGAGAACTGGGAAACTCTTATACCGGTAAATATATAAAGTATTAGCGACTCACTCTCGCTTCGGGTTCGTCCCTAAACAAAAATAAATCTATCCCACAGGAACCGTTACATTATTTCCGGGACGGTATATTGTCTATAGCCTTCTTCAATAAACCAGCTATATCATGCAAAAATATTTCTTCAAATCGGATTAGTGGTTACTGAGATCAGCGTGTTCAAACAAACAAACAAACAAACAAACAAACTGTCACTTTATAATATTAATATACATTAAGGATTATTACAGTTATATGTATTATTGACCTTTATATTGTATTATTGAAGAAATTTTCCTTATTTTAAATTGAATTAAAAAGATAGATAAAATATCTTTCTAACTTCTAAGGCATATTTATATTAAGCAACATCACTCGTCAAAAAATTATGATTATTTTTAGTTTAGAATCTTTGTTCCTTATTTTTAAGCAAAGATATTTATATGAATTATTATTCAGTTGTTTACTGTTTGTTTATAAGGACCCGTACACTTTTCCGGGATAATATATAGCCTATAGCCTTCCTCAGTTAACGGGCTATCAAATGCAAAAAGAATTTTTCACATCGGATCAGTAATTCCTGAGATTTGCGCGTTCAACCAAACAAACAAACAAACTCTTCAGCTTTATAATATTAGTATAGATTATATAATTCGTAGGAACACCCGCGAGATGTATTGGACTGGGCGACGCCGGCGGACAACGACAAGCTGGTCCTTCACTACGTCAGAGATGTGAAGGTAACGCACAGTAAAATATCACCTAAAAGTTCATTTTTAAATTAGTATTAATTAAGGCTATATTCAATTTAATTACGACAAATATATGAAATAGATTATAATACATATACATATTAGTACAATTTAAAAAATATATACAAAGTTTGATATCTAAAAAATGGAAGACAACAGAAAATGTAACCATCATGGAGTACAACTTACTTAACAGCAAGTACTTTTATTTTGATAATTACATTACAGTTATTCAAAAAGTATATTTATGATGTTTTCCAGAGCGTCCTCCAAGTGCACACGGACGCGGGCGAGCTGGTCCAGGAGTTCGACCTGGCGGTGGGCTCCATAGTGGGCTTCTCCGGCAAGAAGGAGCAGAGCGAGATATTCTACCACTTCATGTCCTTCCTCACGCCCGGCATCATCTACCGCGTCGACTTCACCACCGGCAGCCCTTACACGCCCACTGTGAGTTGTCTCTGGATTGATTGACTATAATAAGATATAATGTCATAAATGCAAAACTTTGTGTGTGTGTGTGTGTGTGTGTGTACGTGTGCGTGTGTGTGTACGTGTGCGTGTGCGTGTGCAAACAATATGTCGTCTCTGAGAAATCTATACTAAACGTTAAAACGTAACGTAAGTACTGCAATAAAATACAATTTGTTACTTTGTTTCTAAAGGTATTTGAATTGTATGATAATATATCAAAATTTACATTTATTATTATGAATTTTAAATATGTATTTATATAAATATATTATTGTTATAAATGAAAATAATATATGTAATATATAATATTAACAATTGTTTTATGTTGTATGCAGGTGTTCAGAGAAGTAGAAGTGAAAGGATTCGACGCGTCGCAATACGAGGCTAAGCAGATATTCTACTCCAGCAAGGATGGCACCAAAGTTCCTATGTTTATTGTTTCAAAGAAGGTAAGATGCTCAATATCATTAATATATCACACTTCATAAGTTAAGCTTAATATAAGGCCGGCAACGCATTTGCAAGCCTATCGGTGTTGCAGATGTCCATGGGTGGCGGTAATTACTTTTAATAATGTGAGCCTCCTGCTCGTTTGCCCCCTTGATGACATAAAAAAAATATACCGAGTACTACAGTCATGTATTATAATTCAAAAGTGGTGTACTCTTTAAATTATTTGATCTGTATCAAAATTAATATAAATTTAATATTTAAAAAAGGCATACTTTATATTTACATATTGAAAGATCCAAGATATGTATAACAGACGGAAAACAGATTAACTTATTTTGTAATATTTTTGTAATACATTAAGTATAGATTTCTGAAATTTCTCATGTTTAAATAATTTTCCACTCAGAATTTGCCTCGCGACGGCTCCAACCCCGCCCTCATATACGGCTACGGCGGCTTCAACATCAACGTGCAGCCGAGCTTCAGCGTGACGCGGCTGGTGTTCATGCAGCACTACGGCGGCGTGGTGGCCATCCCCAACCTGCGCGGCGGCGGCGAGTACGGCGAGCGCTGGCACAACGCCGGCCGCCTGCTCAACAAGCAGAACGTGTTCGACGACTTCCACGCCGCCGCCGAGTACCTCGTGCGCGAGCGCTACACGCGCGCCGCGCTGCTCACCGCGCAGGGCGGCTCCAACGGCGGCCTGCTCGTGGCCGCCTGCATCAACCAGCGCCCCGAGCTCTACGGCGCCGCCATCGTGCAGGTCGGGTCAGTACACTGTGCTCACATACCTACCTACCTACGCGCAACATGCTTGGGCGACGATAAAGTGAGAATGCGTAACGTTTTTAGTTCTGTCATCGGTTATCTTGTGGGCAAATAGTAGAATAATTTGAACAAAGAGACAACGAGAGACAGTGTATGCGACAACCACTTTTTAATAATTTTCACAATAATACTCTTAAACGGAACGTTAGACAGTTTCTAGTGGAGAGGTCTTGATCTCGGCTCGACTCGAAGGTAAGTTATCGAGGAAAACTTCAATTTTTTTTCCAATCAGTTTATTACGTTTACAATTTTTGCTAAGGCACATGCGCATACGCCGGCTCCGTTATCGTCTTGTAAAGGTATGATGATGGCTGCTAGGGGTACACCCTACCCTCTGCGGATCGACCTATCGCCCCACCTGAGCGTTAGACGCGTGAACACACCCTTCGCACGCACTTTGTATGTAGACCAGCGACTTATCGTGTGTCCATTTGAGCAACGCACGCCGATAAAGCTATTTAACTTAAAGATTTTAATTAAAATTATTATGTTTTATGATAGCATAATCTTTATAGACTTTTATTGAAATAAAAATGTTTATAACGTTTAGTAATAATGTAGCATCCTTGTAGTGAAAGAATTTTCAGAATCGTATCAGTAGTTTCAGAGATTAAACCTAACATACAAGCTTACAAACTTTACCTCTTTATTATATTATTAGTGTAGATATGCTAATCTTTGATATTATAAAAAAAATATTTGTTCATTTATAGGATTTCATAGAAAGAACTCTTTATAATTACGCCATATCCGTTTGTCCGTACGTCACAGCAATTTTACTCAAAGAGTATTGTGCTACATTGTTCAAATTTGATGACCGGTGGTAGGACTCTTGTCAAGCCTGAGGAGTCCGACTGGATGGGTTCCACCCCCTTATCTATTTCTGCCGCCAAGCAACAATGATTGCATTGTTGTGTTCCGGTACGAAGGATAAGGTAGCCAGCGCAATTACAGGCGAGAGGCATATCATCTTAGTCCTCACAGTGACAACGCACCTGTGGTTCTGCATTTTTGTTACTTAAAACCTAAGTGCATGAACTGTAGGTGTTATGGGCGACAGGTACTGCTTTCCATCAAGTGGTCTGTCTGCTCGTTTGTCACTGAATCGCATAAAAAAAACCAACAGTGTACGAATCGAACTCGCTCATATCCGATTTTTTTATTTAACAATATAAAAGTAACCGAACAGACACACGCTTATAAATTTTAGCATTAGTTATATAAGTGTGATTTACTGTTCAGAGTGCTGGACATGCTGCGGTTCCAGAAGTTCACAATCGGACACGCGTGGGTGTCGGACTACGGCAGCTCCGACAACAAGACTCAGTTCGAATACTTGCTCAAGTACTCCCCCTTGCACAATATACAGCCACCTGATAATGGTATGGACACTTTGATTTGTTATTTCTATAAATAGATTTAAATACATACGTTGAAAGTACGTCTGCATGATATTTAGGATGTAAAGTTAGAACCAAAATTCATCTTTTGTTTTTAAATCAAGTTTTACTATCTGTCTTTTTACGTCCATATTATTTGTATGTATATGAATGGATATCTATTAGACGTCTTTAGTGTGTTTCTATTTTAAATTAATGATAATTTTGATATTTTTTTCATTAAAAGAAACAATCATTAGGCAAATCATCTGCGATTTTTTTTTTCTTATGTGTTTTGTTTAATAAGTGTAATATTATATACTGTTTAATATATTACTATTCGTAAAAATGTAAATAATTGTTTGAAAAACTGTGATAGACATAATAAATACTAGTGACTAGACTTAGAAATAGCCTTATAAAGCCCAGATTTCATCTCTGAAAAGTGAATAAATCCTTCATGAGCGTCCAATCGTATACGCATATATAATAAAATTCCACAAACCAGTTTAGATTCATCTTTTTAACAATATAACTCTGTAAGAAAGTTTCTTGTTGATAGAAATGTATGAAATTAATATGTGTATGTGCCTGTGTGTCAGTGAGCCGCGCGGAGTACCCGGCCACGCTGGTGCTGACGGCGGACCACGACGACCGCGTGGTGCCGCTGCACTCGCTCAAGTTCATCGCGGCGCTGCAGCACGCCGTGCGCGCCGCGCCGCAGCGCCGCCCGCTGCTGGCGCGCGTCGACGCCAAGGCCGGCCACGGCGGCGGCAAGCCCACCGCCAAGATTGTACGTCTCTTGTCTATACCTACTAATATCATAAATATGTTTGTGATTATGGTGGTGTCATCCCAGAACGGCTGAACGGATCTGAATGAAATTCGGCACAGAGATAGATTATAATCTAGAATAACACATAGGCTACTTTTTATCCCGGAAAAATGTACGGTTCCCGTGGGATAGGTTTGTCTTTGTTTTTCTAGAGGTGAATCCGAGTGAAGCGAAGATGACCGCTAATACGTCATATGTTTATAGTACCCTTGCCAAGTATAGATAGTATAGCGACCCCTTGAATAATATTAAATTAATGATATCGGACTATTATTATAAATACCGAATGTGTGTATATATTTGATATTTCTTGACGTACAAACGGCTGGACGAATTTGGATGAATTTTAAGACACTGATAGATTGATCTGGTATAAGTAACACAGGCTACTAACTGTTAGACACATAGAGACGCACCCGAGCGAAGCGAGAATAAGACGTTGTGTTGAATAATATCGATATAAATATTAAGTCTTTTTAAGAATTAAAACCATGATAAAGTAATTTAGGCAGTCACTAACTCATTATTGTAATTCTTATATTTTATTTTTTTTAGATCGATGAGCACACAGATATATTGTGCTTCATGACACAAGCACTTGGACTTAAGTTTGAGAAATGATGGAGTGCCATACAAGTGAAGAGTTTAAATAGTATTAATTGCATTAAATGAAGATTGTAATAGTATTATGTAAATATAAAACACCCCACAGTCAGTTGATTACCTCAGGTCTCTACCACGAGACTGGTGATATTGTTATGCATTGCTACTATTTTTTTATTGAATAAACTTTGTTATAAAAATTTAAACATGCATTTTATTTATCAATAGTTAAACCATGAAGACTGTAGACAAGGAGTCTAATCTCTGTATGTAAAAGTTGTTCCAAAAATTTTAAAAAATAATAGTGGGCGCGCAAAGAGCGCTGCGATCACTATGTCCCAAGAGGGAGGCGGAAATTCACACTGATTTGTTTATTACCTTTATCACTAACTTCGCGCTACTGACATACAGTTAAATTCACCCGGTAACTACGTAAATCATCATATAAAACCTTATTAAGATTGGACTCCTTGACTGTATTCTTATTGAGTTCCTTTATATTAAATATTGCCACAGATTACATAATGCTATAAATTACAGATACCATCCCATACACAAAAATCGAACAGTCTTTATGTTGGCTATTTTTCTATTTGGAATATTTAATTTTTCATATATAGTAAATTATGTAAAAGTTAGTAACTATTAAATTTGAACGAATTAATAACGAATGATAAATATTGGAAGATTCATTCTGCATTCAAAAAAGGGAGAAAAATTCATAAAAAGTAAACGCGCCATCTGTGAATATACTCTGCAAACACATCAGCTCATTGCTGATAATTTCATAATCAGGAAAACTACGCAAATTTGATTAACGGGTGCATTATCTCTTCCCCTTTACTTAGAATATTTTTTTAAAACAATATAACCTTTTCAGGATCTATTTTTTCATATTTTATTAATTTAAAACTAATAACAAATCGGTACATGTAACGTCATCTATTGACATTTATTTGAACTAATTTTTCTTTGTTCGTGATTACTACATTTTTCTTTACCTACAGAGTCATTCCATATAGAAATATATGATTGGCAAAGTTAACTAATTTTAGATTTTGCTCTAACTTTGAGGGACTGTTCTTTAGGATCCCAAAGAACAAAATTTACGCTTATTTTATTTTTATATGCGCCCTTTTCCGCCTATACGAATTTTAGACTTTCAAGTAATATCATTTTTATGCTTTATCAATTTTAGTTACAAAAAATTTACATTTTATGATATCTATACGTTTGAGACGGCATTTTGTAGGCGAAAGCTAATATTTTTTTGTGCCTAAAAAAAATATCGCTCAGTGAATTAATGTCATTAATGACGGAACTTTCTAAAAATCCAATTATTCGTTATAAAATGAACGTGTTGACTGCGAGATAAAAACATGAAATTGACAGGATCTTCAGTTCTTACCTTTAACTTCAAACACCTACAAAGCTCGTTTTGTTATTTTCATTTTTAATACCTTTGTAGATTTTTTGAAGTAATAATTAAATCTTATCTTTTTATATTATAATTCAGTAATTTTATTATGACCCGGATAACAAGCTATCATCATACCAAATTTCATCAAAATCTGTTCAGCGGTTTTCTTGTGGTGTCTTTCTAGACAGACGGAAAGACAGAAATTCTAAAAACTATAAATTCAGCCTCTGTATCATTAATAATGACTCTTTCAATAAGATTTTCCAAAAAATAGTAAATGCATAGATTACTCAGAATTTTATGACACATATAGATTCAGTATGATAGATATATTTTTAAAATTTTAAGTCGGGAATTAAAGACTAAAGTTATCTGCCTTATTTAGTTAATTTATGTATAATTTTGCAAAAGTTACCTCATATGGCTACTTTAAGACAAAAAAGACAATATATAATTAGTATACCATTTTATCAGTCAAGCCACCTACTCATAATTAATAAAAGGAAATTAAATAATAACAAGGATGTATACTTTAAGTTTTTATTTTTTTACTCTTACACAATGCTAACAGCACGAACTTCATTAGGGACTTACGCCACCCATATAATATAAAATATTAGTTACTTAGAACAAAATAAATAAAACACTTCTTAATGCCAGTTTGGCGTATCTATCGAATAATAAAATTAATTTCTTTATGCGTTGTTACTTGTGCAACATTCAACATGAAGAAATTCTACCATTGGCCTCGATTTAAAACCGTTGTTAAAAAAAAGTTTCGACTTAAACTATATATTTTTTCAATAAAACACATGCAGTTTCGATTTGACTTTCAAAGATTTAAAATTCATTCTGTCTGCGACACAGTTACGGCTAAGTATGAAAGTTTAGTACAATACGTACGTCAGACCCATTACAATGAAATGTACAATCGTTTGTGTACATACAACCGACCGGGCGGGGTCCCACGAGGCGCACTCGAATGTCAAAAACAAAAATACTATATAAAACCTCCGGATCAATTGTATCTCATGCGTTACACGTGTACTTTACTTAGTCATTACTTCTAGTTTAAATAAAGGTTATATGAAGATATAAGTCATTAAAATTAGCAAGCAACCTTACCTAAGTCGATTAGAGGCACTACAACTAGATAAACATTTGCGAGACGGGTCTTATTTCTAAAATTACACATTTCATAGATTAGGGTCGAGAGAGGTGAACGTACGCGTGCCGGAGTTAACTTAAAAATCGAGGCCACAAGTGTGAAGTGGTCCTAATCGCCGCATCCCTCGACTTAACTATGTATGTAGGTGCGACGAGTGGGGCGGTGTGAGATGCGGCGATTACCGTACAGCTAACCTAGAGTCGCCATGGCCGCATGATCAACTCCTACCTACGGCTGGCAGCTGCTCGGCTCCCAGCCTCTTTTTCTACATATTCGTTACTACATCATGTCAGAGACACTATATTAGATCGCTATATAAAACGAGATAGCTGCATTTTTATAACAATATCATTAACCTAGTTAAATCCTACGACTTACTTTACGTGTTGATTCAGATTCGACGTGTCAAGTTTCTACATACTTTGCAGTTACATAATATATAATATTTCAATAAATACGTTACATATACACAAGAATTTGTGGTTACTTTGTTAGTTCAATATTTAGAAGGTCGCAGATTGCAAAGTATAACAAAAAATAAACATATTTGTGTTTCTAATATAATAGGAAAAGTTTAGAACAATTAAAAAAAAAAGGAAAAAAGAAAATGAACTAAGATTTGTTGCAAGACCCGAGATCAGACGAACGCCGTTGTGAATATGTCATAGCTCTAGAGGTACGAAATAAACTTTGCTGTCTGATTTGACGACGTCCCGAACTATTTATTTCGCGCCGTGAGATATTCACACTTGTATTGCAGGACCGAAAGGAGACATTAGTCTAGGGCTTGAAGGTCGGGCGCCGCTCACTCGATGCCGTTACTTATCACGTTGGTCTTAGCGCCCGCGCCCGGCATGCTGTTTTGTATCCTGAAATATACGTACACATCTTAATAAATAATAATGAACCCAATATACTTAATCATATGAATGATAAATAAACAATTAGTCTTATTTAGATAAAAATTATGAGCGCAAAATTTTTGTATATGTTAAATTTTTTTTCATCGTCAGTTCAAAAGTGAAAATGCATATAAATATAAATAATAAAAATTATTCACGTGTAATTAAATTTCTTTTATCTCACATGTTAATTTATTATTGCTTTTTTCTTTATTATTAACATAATGAATATAACATCAAAATACCGTTTCTTCTCAAATGACAGACAAAAAATAGCATTAACAATTTTATTTTTACTTGGTTTTATTGTGTATTCAATGCTACTTAATAATTCAATTACTCTTTCTTGATAATAGCTTCAAAGCGTGCCAGTTGATACTTGATAATAATATCAAAGTAACCATATCCTCTTGACAGATTTCGACTATTAACTCTGGAATTTCGGTGGAACGACAAATCGACACTCGGTAAGACATTAAACGCATGACTGACGGCTCTACAAGCACCATTTCAGCACAGGGAAACACCGCCAACTTCCCATCTCTTGGCTGTTACTTAAAGAAAAAATAACTTAGTTCGAGTCCCGGGACTCGAACCCTGGACATATCTCTGTAACTAGAGTGTGGGTGTACACATACCCGGTGGTGGGCGCGTCGAGGCCCATGAGCGCGAGGGCGCGCAGCGCGGCGCGCGCGCACTGCTCGTGCGAGTGCGCGGTGGACGCGCCGCCGCCGTGACACATGACGGGCGGCTCCGTCGACAGCGACACCAGCGACAGGTACTCGCCGTGGTTGCGCTGCGCACACACAACACACACACATTACACACAACAAGTTCAGCGACGTTTGTAGTGACCATACTTGGCATGCTAACGGTATTCATTTGTGTGATGAGCACGAATGTTTCTACTTCAGTCATATGGGTGTTTATATTTATAATATGTATTGTATTTAAAGTTATGTATGTGTAGTGTATCAACTATGTGGTATCCACAACACAAGCCTCGTAGCTTACCATGGAACTAGATGGTGCTGTGTGTTAATGTCCCAACATATTGATTTATTTATAACACACACATGTATACACAATGAAACAAGAATTCATACTTATGAAATGTGAAACTGTGTTTTTAAATTTGTTCTTCCTTAATTTTTCAATCAAGTAGGCTACGAGTTAGATGCAAGCAATTACTTTGGGAGTGTCAATTTAGTTATAATGATAATATAATGTATATTTTTGGGTTTACCAAAACGTTAATCGATGGTGCTCTAGAGTACTTTAAGATAACATTTTATGTGTTAAAATATTATAAACGAGAAACATCTTACTACATCATTTTTTTAACGTTCAACACTTGTAATAAAGGTTTTCAAAAATATATACATATTTTTAATCAATAACTTAATGTTATTATGGCCATACTTGTTGATTAAATATTATAACTATTTACAGCTATTGCCTTTAATTTTTCTAAAATTTGTAATTTGCCAAAAAAAAAAAAAATTACACGGTTAAGAAAAAAGTGCACATACCTTAGGGAAATCAGAGAATTGAACGGTGAAACCGAGCAGCTGCGACAGGTACATGAGCTGGTCCTTGGCGCCGGGCGAGCTGGCGCCCGCGCCCGCGCCGCCCGTCGCGCTCGCCTCGCTCACACCTGCAACACGATTGCATTCAACGATGTCATTATCATAATTAATTTTTGAATATATTCTATACTAGCGGATTATCTTCGTTCTTACCTTTGTTCAGGCGTGTCTCTACATACCAAACAGTATGTACATATGTATTGTATCCAATCCTTTTTGTCCCGCTGATAGCCAGATTGGCCAAAAGCGGGTTGGTGGATGTCACAATATGTCTTTCTAAAACCTGCTAGGTTCTCTCAGATATTCAGGTTTCCTTACGATGTTTTCCTTTACCGTTAGACAAGTGATACTCATATTAAAAATGATCAGCACATAAAAATAACAGAGGTGCGAGACTCGGGATTTGAACCCGCTTCCGTTGGTTTCCCAAAACAAACGCGTTACCACTGAGCTATCACTGCTTTCATTGTACCTTCACAGGTGCATGGCGCACCTATCAGTAGAGTATGTGCTACTTTAGGTTATCTATATACTAAATTTCACCCAAATCCATGCAGCCGTTTCAAACGCGAAGGGGCACTAAGCATACATATAAACATTCGCAATTATAATAATAGCCTGATTTAATAATAATGCAAAACTTACTATCGATTTCAATTTGTTATATAATTAATTAGTAATTTCTATTCACATCACTACCCTACGCTTTTAACTATCTTCCAATCAAACAATGTGCGCTGCATGTTGCGAATGAAACAGTTATTATCATGTAATAATTATAAATATCTATATTCTGCATATACTAGTTATATTTGAACAATAATTTAAATAAATATATTCTACCATTAGGTTGCGTTGGTTGTCCAGAGCGCTGGTGATAATCCATCATAAGCACGCCAGGAACCGGCTGGCGTACATCACTATTGGCACCGCCTCCATTTGTTTCGTTTTCCTGAGAAAATACGTTTAGCGAAATATAACAATATATTTAATAATTTTATACTAATATTATTAAATTTGTATAACATTACGTTAACCCCTCGAAGACCGAATACACTCCGGCGTGTACGATAACAATTGAATTCTCGGAAATTTGCATGGATTTCTTAGAAATTATCCTAGATGACAGATAGTCAAATGACAAATAGATTTAAAGAAAATGATACAATTTTAATATTTCTCACAAATTTTACACGCTTTGCCAATGGCAATTATAATTATAACCATGTATGTATAAGCTATCTCTCCTACGACTCCTAGGTTCGATTTCACAGTACAATGTTGTGACTAAGGTCGGATCGAATCAGAGCACTTTATTATTACACTAAGTACACACCTTTCGTTTAACGTCGCCGTTGTTAGTTTTGTTAGCATCTGTCACCGGTGAAGCAGTACTGTCCACGTTGTTGGCGGCGACAGGCGATTGTTCACCGGCGTTTGCGCTCATCTCCATCGCTAATAGTACATCTGGAAACATGTTTTAAAATACATTTGAAATTATATTAGTTAAATCTATTAGTTCTTTTAAATTAATGGTTAGTTTAAATCGTTAATATATGTGTAGCTAATTTCATAAAAAATGTATGCCTCTCTAAACCATCTTACAAAAAAAGAGTTAAAAATTTACCACCTGCTTTATCCTTATATTATTATTTATTACAGTAAGCAGTAGAAGAGATTTTTAGTGTTCTTCTAAGTTTTTAGTTCTTTTTCAAATTATATAAGTGCCGTATTTAAAAATAGTATATGACCATTAGGTTAATGGGTAGTTTTATTTATATGTGCATTGACTAGAACGGTAATGTTAGGACGCTCGAACGATTCCACGACATGCAATATATATGGCTATGAAGATATAAAGGCTATCGATATGAAGTTTCCGCTGAGGCTTTAATGAGAAGGAGTCTAAAAGTCCTCTGACAAGGCGCCAATATGAATGTTCTTAGGAAGAAAAAAAAACAAGCACTGACTGTGTGCAGCGCGCCGTTTGGCCGTCTTCTTGTTGGGCCCGAGGCCGGTGGCGCAGTGCGGCGGCGCGTCGCACTGCACGAGGAACTCGCGCCGCCGCGCCGCGCCGCGCTCCTCCAGCACGCGGTACTGCGGCGAGCGCGCGCGCGCCGCGTGCCGCGCCACGGCCAGCCGCGAGATGGGGTTGTCGGCGCCCGCCGCGCCCGCGCTGCCCGCCGCCGCGCCCGCCGCGCCCGCCGCGCCCCCGCCCTCCGACACCACGCCACCTTCCTGTTTGTTACGTTACACTGTTATTATTCACTTGCGTAATTATACTGATTAATGATTATTAAAAAATCACCAATCAAATAATAAGTTTGTACTTTGTAGTGTATATTCACAGATGGCGCTTTTACGTTTTAAGAGTCACTGAAATTTGTTTCATTAAATTCACGATGAATTTTGCGATATTTTAATTTACACATATTTATAAAAATAAAATAATTTGATGGTTTGCGGATTTACTACATGTTTTATTTATTTAAGCAAAAAACCCTAAAAAAAATCATCCTTATTAGCGCTTTATATGGAATGGGACATCTGTACCATTATATTATTTCATGTGTGTTATAAATACATGAACCACCTTTATAAGATTCCTGGGCTTCTTCTTGGCGGGCGCGTGCCGGCGGCGGTCGGCGGGCGGGCGCGCGCGCAGCAGCGCGGGCGGCCAGCGACGCCGCATCTCGTCCAGCATGCGCTCGGCCGCGCGTCGCTTCGACACCTTCTTGCCGTTACCCTCCCCTTCAGTTTCCATCTCGCCGACCGTGCACGCTGTTATGAATACCTGCGGTCGCATACAAATTATACTTTACTAAATGCTACTAGAGGAATCGGACTACTATAAATATTTGTGTTTATGTGTTAATTATTATTACTCTTTTACGCTGAAACGGTTTGTACGTATTTGACCTGGCGGGGACACAGCCGAGCGAAGCAAGGATTAGTCGCTAGTATATTATAAAAGGTTATATATTTAATATAAATAAGGATACGATTATTAGGTTAGCATTGTTTTTATGTACTATACAAGTCGACGTAATTTTATCTGTCTACAAAATGTCTAAATTTTTTTTTATTGAAATGGATCTTAATGAAAGTATTTTTATTATACAAAGTGTTTTGCAATAACTACATTAATCACCTTAATAAGATCATCAGTTTAATCTCTCCAGGATAATTTCTAAAAAATCCGTGCGAATTTCCGAGAATTCAATTGTTATCGTACACGCCGGCGTGTATACGGTCCATGAGTGGTTAAACATGACATAATTTTACAATATCTATGTCTACTGACCCTCATGTGTGGCGGTCCCCGTTCAGATTTCACAGTGAACTGAACTGACAAATTCCTTTTCAATGCCAACTCATGTACCAATGACACCGGAGATTTTACTTCAGAGTTAAGTAGATCTGAACCCGCGTCGCCTGGAAATAAATAATATGACTTTATATTTATTAAATAATCACTTAAATCTAACTATATATTCAAAGCTAACTTTCTCGGATAGAGCGATTTATTACTCTCGCAGCAAGGAATCTTAAGTAAGTGTTCTGAACAATGAAATTATATTATACGTAGTCCTGGAAAATTGAAAGGATCCCACTTAAAAGGTTTTTATGGTCTGTAGTATATAATATTATAAAAAAAGTAAAGTTTGTAAGTTTGGATTAAGGACCTCTAAGAGTTCTTGCTTCCTCCAAGCCACCGATTATGACTCGGTCGGCTCCTCAAAGCGATAGCTACGACCTGCCTTAAGCTCGCCCACTATCCCCCGTTGAGGATGTAAAAGCCAAAGGGGGTCAACAGCACTAGTCAGTCAGTAAAGAGTAATAAAAAAAATGAAGCTACCACTGTCATTGTCCCCGTGCGAGAGCGGGCGCAGGTCGTGCAGCGCGCGCGCCGCCGCGTCGTGCCGCGCGCCCTGCGGCGTGGCGCCCTCGCCCACCCACGAGCGCCCGCCGACGCACACACGCACTCTGCAACACAAACACACGAACATTTCATATAACATTTTCCTTACAAAATAAACATAACGTTTTTTTTAATATTTTCCATTGGAAGTTGCTTTTTGGGGGATTGGAAGCCGACCTTATAGGTTAGTAGGCCCTATTGCTATAGCAATGAAACATTGGTTACACATGGCCTTTCTAATGAGATTAACCAATTTTATAGTAAATATATTATATAACCGAGCTTCGCTCGGAGTTTTTGGCTAAATGTACATTTTTTTAATTTAGCTTAAAAAGAAAAAAAAAACTAAGAACTTGAATATATAAAAAAAAACAAAAGTAAAAACTTTGTATCCGGCCGGGATTCGAACCCGGACACCTGTGATTGTCAATCTTGCTCCTTTGCCGCTTGACCACGATGTATATGCCCGAGCGTGCGAAATTAGCGACCATATTTTGCGTGGAATAATGCGAAAGACAACTGCATGAAAATTCGAAAACACGCGTTTTCCCAGACATAAGACTAATCTAGATCGATATTTCGACCCCGAAAACTCTCACATACCAAATTTCAGCGAAATCGTTAGAGCCGTTTCCGAGATAGCCGGTATATATATATATAAATAAATAAATAAACATACAAGAATTGCTCGTTTAAAGGTATTAGATACAAGTATATTCTAAAGTCACGACATTATAATACAACCAGAGCGATACAAAGTATAGGAGTAAGTCTTTACAAACTCGAAACTCATCACTAGTCACTAACTATAATAATATTAAAAAAAAATGTTTATTTATACTCTTCATTAGTAATATATTACTGCAGCATACAATGGATATTAACAGTTACCTGTAAAGCAAAGAAGCGGGCTCGATGAGCCGAGGCGTGTGGGGCGCGTGGGGCGTGGGCGCGTGCGGGTGCGGGTAGGGCGGCACGAAGGGCGCGGGCAGGCGGTAGGGCAGGCGCGGGCGCGGCCGCGGCACCGCCGGCACCGACGTGTACACCGCCGGCTGGCACAGCTTCATTGCCAGCGCGTTCAGCTCCACTGTTGGCATTACTGCGCCTGGCAAAATGGCGAGCGAAAAATATTATACGAATTTTCATATTATTGTACTAACCGAAAGAGTGAAGAGCGATTGTCTTGGAAAGACTATAATAAATTATAGTTTACATATTACGAAAATAAGCTAGCTGCTAAATATAATTTACTGGGTAATGTACACAAATAAATAAAAGTGAAGTGTCTGTTTGTAATGTCAAAATAACACTAAATATGAAAGTATAAATTATAAGAAAAAACTATTTTAATATTTTTTCGTCTGTCGGTTTGTGCTGGCGAATATCCCGAAACGACTGGATCGATTCTGATAGGACTTTCACCGGCAGATAGTTGATGTTATAAGGAGTAACTTAGGTTACTTTTAATTTAGAAAAAGAATAACGGCTACGCGCAAGAAAATTAAAATGTATATAAAAAAAAATAAAAACCGACTTCCAGGCACTGAAAAGTAAAAAATAACTAAACGGGGGTTTTCATTTAGAATAGATACTTAATCAGATATTTTCGAAGTCGGTGTGCTTTGATTTGTATTGGCTGGCACCGACTTCGAAAAAATCTGATTAAGTATCTATTCTAAATGAAAACCCCCGTTTAGTTATTTTTTACTTTTCAGTGCCTGGAAGTCGGTTTTTATTTTTTTTTAAAAAGTTATTATTTTTCCATTTTTAGTGTAGACGTATCATCAATACAAATTAATCAAGCCCAAACACCAGGTAATTGCTGTAAATCCTTGAGGAGTTCCCTCGACTATCTTTCGGATGCATCATCAGATCGACTCCAGACCTTCATTAAATTGTAGTGCTATAAAATACCTAATGAAAATGTTATCAAACGCACTAGTCGCCGCTACAATTTTCGAAAGTTCCTCTCGATTTCTCTGGGATCCCATCATCAGATCCTGGTTTCCTTATCATGGTACCACTCTTGGGATATCTCCTTTCCAACAAAAAAAGAATTATCAAAATCGGTTTATAAACGACGAAAAAATTCCCGAACAAACATAAAAAAAATAAAAAAAAAAAACATATATACGGTCGAATTGAGAACCTCCTCCTTTTTTTGGAAGTCGGTTAAAAATTGTGAACAAAATCCGACGCACACGAGCGAAGCTAACGTAAGTCGCTAGTATCATATATATATAGGGTTTAAGTCGAAAAAATCATCTCTTCTGAAACCTCCTATAACATTATAATTGCGAAAGGCATTTATATATGGTATATGTATGTACAGTATAACATAATTATATTCCAGCTGGTGGCACACATACCAGCGTGTCGGTGGTGGTGCGAGTGGTGCGAGTGCGCGGGCGTCGCGCGCGGCGGCGGCGGCGGGTAGCGCGTGCCCGCCAGCGCCGCGCGCGCCGCCGCGTGCTGCGCGCGCTTTATTGATGACCCCTGTGAAAACAGTTGACTTATAAATATAAATATAAATTGTATGTTGGACTCAATTTTCCGCACTTAAACTCTAAACTTGGTCCGTTGTGCGTCTTGAATCCTGGCTAATCTAGCCAGCCCAGCTCCGCCCAAAAGCTCAGAAGCTCAGGAGTGACCTCACTGATCCGAGGATTTCTTTGCGTTGATGAGCCACTGCCTCGCATTCCAGGATCACGTGGGCGACTGATTCTACACAGTTTACTTGTTAATGCAGAAAGTAAATTACACTTCCATACTTCCCCCTTCCACCTCGGACACGAAAGTGTTAAGACGTGCACACAAATTCATGAAGTTAAAATTTTATTCAAAAAATATTTAAATATTAACGCCAAGTACCAGGCGAACAGAGCAATTGAGTAGGTGCATAGTGTTAGTGTGAAAGTGACATCTGAGCGAGAACGGGACAACCATCATTTTATGTATATGTGACCACTAAGTCTATGAACTCAAGTCAACTTTTACTAACGTGCTATATAAAAATTATTATAATGCCGAAGCTTACTCGATCACCTAACAGCGGTAACTTTCAACAAACACTATCGGACTCTGATGTGTCAAAAATCAATCCTAGTGTTTCTACGCCGGTGTTTGTATCCCAGCGACATAAACGACAACGTGAACCAAGTGAGGAAGACTTCTCTTCTTTTAAAAAGGAAATCAAAACCATGCTGGACGACTGGAAAGATAGTCAAACCTCCCTTATGAATAAACTTATCTCGGAAATTGCAGACATAAAAACTCAAAATTCTGAAATTAAACTTACAAATGAAGACATACAAAGATCAATGACTTTTCTGAACGATCAATATGAGAATTTCAAGGTAAAAGTGGAGAGTCTTGAAAAGGAACGTAAGCAACACTTAATACTGATTGCTTCACTCGAATCAAAAATTGAAGATATGGAAAGGAATTCAAAATCTTCTACCATTGAAATACGGAATGTTCCCATACCTAAAGAGCGCGAAACTAAAGTTGATTTGTGCAATATTGTTCAAAAAACATGTCAGGCGCTTAAAGTGAACGTTCAACAGTCTACAATCAGAGATGTTTATCGAATTAAGACTAAAACAGGAAAAGGCACTATAATCGCTGAATTAACCTCAGTCCTTCTCAAGAATGAAGTTATCCAAGGAGTTAAACTACATAACAAAGAGCATTCCCAACAACGCCTTACCTCTGCCAATATTGGACTACCAGGACAAATCACTCCAGTTTATGTTTCTGAAGCCCTAACTAATAAAGGACGTAGACTGTTTTTCCTGGCCAGAGACATTGCTAAAACTCAAGAATATAAATATTGTTGGACTACAAATGGAAAAATATACCTTCGAAAAAATGTCGATGCTCCTCATATCGAAATTAAAGAAGAGTCGCAACTAATTAGTCTCAGGAATCAATCCTGACTACGCTTGGATCTTCTGTCGTATTATTTGTGGTTATGTTTTTATTCTTTTCTAATTTTATACACTTTGAACCCTCACTACATCTTTGTTAACAAGTTAATACTCAAACGAAATTGTCGACTAAACTCCCATATTATATTTTCTTATACTACTTATATCGAGTATAAATGTCCTTATAGCAGTCACTTAATAATTTTCCAAAAAGCTAACATACTATCAAACAAATACTACAGCATATTCATCAATCTAAATAACAGGTGCAAAAATTTAAGTCATAAACTGTCTATTATTTTTAAAATTCGATTCTATAAATAATGAAAACTTAATTAACAATATTGATAAAATTAGTGCTGGTCCATCCTTCAACTGTAACCCAGAATATTGTAAGTCCTTTCTATCATCAACACTAACGTCACATAAAAATCTTAAAATCGCGACACAAAATATAAGGAGTATCACTAAAAATTTCTCAGAATTTGAAGTACTACTTTCTAGGTTAGACATATCTTGTGATATTTATATTCTCACAGAAACATGGAACACTAAAGCACCATATTTTCCTGCTTTGCAAAATTTTGATACTCATTTTACTAAAAATAATTATAATCAAAACGATGGCATAGTAGCGTATACAAAACGAGGTTTAAAATGTTTTGTTGAAGAAATTGATTTATTAGAAGCCACTTGCCTTTTGATAACCATTGACAACCACACAATAGTTTTTGGCGTTTACAGATCACCATCACATAAAAATATCGAACTTTTCTTTCGTTCCTTAGATAAATATTTGATCAAATTTAAAAGTTTTTCTAATATAATAATAATAGGAGACATTAATATTGATATAGGAACTAGCAATGATGACCGTAACTCTTGTGAATATTTAAATTTATTAGCCAGCCACGGTATCCTAGCAGGTCATTTGTTTCCAACTCGTGAAAATACATGCATAGATCATGCAATGATTAAGTCCAATTACCATAGCACTACTATTGTTGTACAAGCTCCGCTTACTGATCACTCTATGGTCCTCACTTGTATCAACTTGGATTATAAAACCAATGTATCTAAAAAAAATTATATTAAAGAACTCAATTACGATAAAATTCTTACAGACCTTATGCACACTGACTTTGATAAAATATTAAAATCGCAAGATGCAAACTACTGTGCCGAGCAGTTGGTAGCTATTCTCACTAAAACGATTCTTGATAACACACTGACAGTTATAACTCCAAGAAGAATACGCTGTTTAAAGCCATGGATAACTCCAGGCCTGATTCGGTGTATAAGAAATCGTGACCGCATGCACTTAAAAACTAAAAAAGAACCAAATAATGAAATACTTAGGCTAACGTATAGTAGATACAAAAACTTCTGTAATGATTTATTGAAGCGCCTTAAAAGAAATTACGATAAAAGTGAGCTAATGAAATACGCCAATAACCCTAAAAAAAAATGGAAAATAATTGATACAGTAACAAACAGACAAAAACTAAAAACGTCACCCGATAATTTACTTAAATTAGGCAAGTCTACGAGTGAGGCTTTAGATAATATTAACAACTATTTTGTCAATGTTGCTGAAGAACTTGCAAAAAAAATCTTGATTTGTAACGAGCCAATTAATACCTACATCTCAAATCCTTACACGCCAGCTAATTCAATGATACTACTTGAAACGTGTGAATCTGAAGTTGAGTCTATAATAATGTGTCTCAACTCTGATAGTGCAGCAGGATGGGATCAAATTCCAACCAAATTAATAAAAATGGCCAAACATATAATAGTTCCTCTTGTGACTCATATTGCAAATCTTTGTATAATGAATGGTGTTTTCCCTCGAGTATTCAAGATCTCCATCATTTATCCCATTTTTAAAGCGGGAAGCAGAGACTGTGTCAAAAATTATCGGCCAATTGCAATTCTACCTGTACTGTCTAAAGTTTTGGAAAAGATTATAAAGAAACGTTTATTATCATACTTGGAAAAAGAAAATATTCTGGCACCAAATCAATATGGGTTTAGGAATGGGAAATCAACAGCGCAGGCTGTATCTGACCTCACTGACTTCGTTGCTACACAGGTTGATTCTAAAAATAAATGTATTGGAATTTTCTTAGATCTGGCCAAGGCATTTGACACAGTGTCTGTTCCATAATTACTTAAGAAAATGGAAAGCATTGGTATTAGAGGAAAAGCTCTAAACTTATTTACTGATTATTTAGCTAACAGAACGCAAAGAGTTGCAATATGCGGCCTTACTAGTAATGAAGCTCCAATCACTTATGGTGTACCCCAGGGTAGTGTCCTTGGCCCGACACTTTTCTTAATATATATAAACAATCTATGTAAACTAAAATTACAAAACTGTAAACTTTTCAGTTTTGCTGATGATACCGCATTAATTTTTTATGGAAAAACTTGGGCCGAAGCAAAATCATATGCCGAAAAAGGACTCAAAATCACTATGTCCTGGTTAAATTCAAATTTATTGACACTTAATATAAATAAAACGAAATTTATACTTTTTGGAAATACTAAGGTGTCATTACCTAAAGAGGAAATATTTGAGATAAAACTTCATTCTTGTCAAGATAATTCCAATATGTGTTCGTGTCCCTGTTTAGAAAGAAACTATGTTTTAAAATACTTGGGTGTTCTTTTAGATGACAAGTTAACTTGGTATGCACATATTAATCAACTATCAGATAGAACAAGACGCTTGATTTATATTTTCAAAAAACTTCGATACATTGCTGATTTTCCTACATTAAAAACTGTGTATTTTGCTTTAGCTCAATCAATTTTAACATACTGTATTACATCATGGGGCGGTGCGCGAAAGTCCTATTTAATTAAACTGGAGCGAGCGCAACGAGCTCTTCTTAAGGTAGTAAGATTTAAACCATTCAGCTATCCTACAGCTACTCTCTTTTCTGATTGCGACGTTTTAACAATCCGACAACTGTTTATCAGAGATATCATTATGGCCCAACATAAAAAAAGTCCTTTTGACTCACAAAATACAACTAAAAGACGATCGCATAATGTTTGCCCTACCTCTAAGTATAAGACATATTATATCAATAAATATCCGTGTTATCTTGGCCCCATGCTTTACAATAAATTAAATAAAAAACTTCAAATATACAACCTCACTTATAATAAATGTAAAAATACAATAAGTTCTTGGCTAAAATCAAAAAATTATGATGAAATAGAAAACTTACTTAGAACTACAAAATAATATAAAAATTAAAAAATAAAAATAAAATAATAAATTATTCAATGTACAAGTATTTATGTAAATCCTTCTTAATAGAATAAATTTTAACTTTTATCTTCATATTTTTTTAACATAAAAAGTAACCTTTAATGTAAAACAGCAAATGATCTATAACAAGATCTACAACAAAATTTCTCAAATGACATTTAATAAAATTATAAAAATAAATAAATGTTTAAAAGTGCCGAGGTCCCTGGTTTATATAGTTATTCTTTGATCGAGTAATGCGCGTTACAATACTTTTCGACTGACGGTTAGTTTGTATTACTACTACCCGCAAAGTTAGATTATAAATTCGTTTGAGATGTTATCTTGTTCTATCATAATTTTATTTTGTGTGTATTTAAAATAATAATAAGCATTCTTCTTATTCAAGTGTTAATTGTGCATTAACTGTGTTTCACTGGAAGAAACTAACATCTAAGATACAGGCTCGGCCTAGTTTAGATGTTAGTGATCACCGAATGATAAAAATTATTTCATAATTATACATGTAAGAATGTAAACCAAGTAAGTTTTGTTCCTAGAAATATCCTAATATTAATATGTTTAATTTTATGTTTCAATAGATCTTATTCAAACTAAATGTTTAAGAGCCATTTTCTCACTTTAACAGTAAAATATATGCATACTTAATCTATTATTGCAACGTGGTTAAAGCTCTTGAATTTTATGAACTAATGATAAGAAACATATTTTTTTGTAAACATTAACATGCATGCATTCTTATTACCGCACATACAATAAACCACTTCATTTATATTATATAATAAGTTTTGTAAGACAAAACTATAGTTACTTTTATAGTTTTATAGTTTTGTTGTTTTTGACACTTGTCATTCTTTTTTGGGATAAATAAATAAATAAATAAATATGTAAATAAATAAATAAAAATGAAAAAATAAAATATGGTGATTCGTTTTGTATAGTAAATAAAAAGTGGAAACAAGTGGGAAAAAAAGTCGGTTAATTGTTAAATATTATAACAAAATGCGTAAAGCATGTTGGATATTTTATTTTCATGATCTAGCACATTAAAGTGACACTAACATTCGCTTTCACGACACTCAGTGAATTTTTGATTTGATTTTGTGTTTGTTTTGCGGTTTTGGACTTATGCCTTAAAAATGGACGCTAATAATAATTGTTCTCATGTTCTCAATACAATTAAATAAAAAAAAAAAAAATAAAATAAAAAAAAAAAAAAAAATAAAAAAAATAAATACTAATATTATAAATATCAAAGTATGTTTGTTTGTTTGTCCTTCTTTACTGTCGAAACGGAGTGATGGATTAGCGTGTTTTGTGTGGAGAGAGTTGCAGAGCTGGAGAGTGACATAGGCTACTTTTTACTGCGGGAGATTATCTAATTCCCACGGGAAAACACTTTTTAATACAACCCAAAAAATTATTTATAATCAGAATTACTTGAAACTTGGTAATAATGCTATTCAACACAATAAATACGTGTTTTAGCATTTTTCGAAATTCATCCAATAGGGGGTAAAATAGGAGATGAAATTTGTATGAATAATGTAACCTTTCTTTTTAGAGATTTTTGTAGTTTTAGCGCGAGCGAAGCCGCGGGTTTAATAAAGTAATAAGAGCTTATTTGTGAATGCCATTATAATTGCAAAAATATGTAAGTGTATATGAGAATATGTTTGTAATAAGTTCAAGCTGAAACGGCTAGACGGATTTGATGAAACGTAATATATAGATAGATTATAGCCTAATATATAGATTTTGACGACACGTTTTTCTCTTTTTGTAGTGATCCTACTTGCAGTGCCAGTGTCCCGCTGGGGGCATTAATTTGTGTGATGAGCACGAATGTTTGTACTCCAGTCATGGGTGTTTATATTTATAATATGTATGTATTTAAAGTTATATATTTATAGTGTATCAACTATCTGGTACCCATTACACGAGCCTCGTAGCTTATCATGGAACTAGATAGTGCTGTGTGTTAATGTCCCACAACTCCCAACATATTATTTATTTATTTATTATGACATGGAGTAGCACATATGCTACTATTTGACACCTAGGACCAATTACTGGTATCTTATATATTCAAAAATCAAAAGCAAAAATGGCAACCGAAGTGACAGTTAAAGAATATGTTATAGTTACCTCAGCAGTATATTCCTCAGTTTCACCCAGTCGGAGTGTTACCGTGAATACTTTCTTGTGAGCGGGTCCCGTTTCTGATGTGAGGCGATATTGATGCTTAATCTGAAAAAAGAATACAAAACTAAGAATGACAAAAATAAATGGATTTTATATCATGTTTAAGCAAGTCTATACAGATATATCAATCCACATTGTATGTTTTCATCCATTGGCTATTATACTGTTAATAAAACATTGTAGACTAAAACTAAATTATTATTAACTTCAATATTTAACTACTGATGGAATGATAACATACAGCACGTAAAATGACTGATGATAAACTATTTTAAAATATGTTAAGTCCATATATAAAAAGCTAAAGAGAAAATTTTTGTGTGTGTATGTTTGTTACTCCTTTATTCTGAAACAGCTTGAAGGATTTATATGAAACTAGCTACTCACCCTCGCTTCTCTTTGGGTTTGTCCCTAGACAAAAAAATCTATCCCACGGGAAACGTACATTTTTCCGGGATAAAAAGTATATATGCTATTGCAGACTATAATCTGTCTGTGCCAAATTTCATCCAGATCCGTCCAAACGTTCTGGCGTGAAAGAGTAACAAGCATCCATCCATGCTTACAAACTTTCACATTTATAGGATTATATTCAGTAGGATTTAATAAACAGATAAAGCAAAAGATACACCAGAGCATATCGAGAGTAGAACACTAGTAACATCCAATACCTTATTGTACCTGGCCAACTCATTGACCAGGCACATAGGGGTCTTCTCTTTACTGTTGGCCGGCGCGGCGTTGCGGGCCGCCTCGCCCTCGCCCGCCGCGTGCTCGTCCTCACCCGCCCCGCTCGCCCCCCCAGCCCCGCCCGCTCCGCCCGCGCCGCCCGCGCCGCCCGCGCTGCTCGTTGTGACGCTGGTTATACTTGTGTTGGTCTCCTCTTTGGTTTCCGCTGGTACTGGGTTAGTTGGCAACACTGGTGGTACTACTGGAATTTGTTACACTATGTTAATAATGTTTCAGCTATTTATTGTACACTAGCAAAACCCGCGGCTTCGCTCGCGCTAAATCTACAACAAAAAACTTTAAAAAGGTAGGTTTCATACAAATTTTCATTCCTTATTTTATCTCCCTATGGGATGAATTTCAAAAAACGCTAAAACACTTATTTAATTGTATTGAAGAGTATTAATACCAAGTTTCAAGAAATTCTGATCATAAATATTTTTTGGGTTGTGTTATAACGTGTATTCCCGTGGGGAATGAGATAATCTCCCGTGGTTAAAAGTATCGTATATGTTGTGAGCCGGATATCCAGCTATCATCATAGCAAATTTCATAAAAATCTCTCCAGTGGTTTTTCTGTGATACGGTAACAGACAGACAGACAGACAAAAATTCTAAAAACTATAGATTCGGTCTCTGTATCGATAATAAAGTCTATTTCAATAAGATTTACCCAAAAATATTTAAGGTACAGATTCGACTCAGAATTTTATTATATGTATATATTTATATATTTGCTATAGGTGTATGTCATAGTATAATAATTATAATTAAAGTATTAAATAGAATGATATTAATTAATGTTCTTATTAATACATGATCCATCATTTCGTAGTAGCTTGTAAAATCAATATTGCCTAAGAAATGAAAATATATCTAAGTACCTACAATGTGCAATAAAAAAAACATATAAAAGTGATTTAAGAAATAGTTTACTGACCAAAGTCAGAGCTCAATTTTGTTTGCGCTGGCATAATTGGAGAAGAGGGTTTGCACAGACCTAGTAGTAAAGTAAATCATTATTAACTAAACTAAATTTTAATCTATTTTTAATTTTTATTAAAATCTACATTAAAATAAATCTTATTTCAATCTCTATTTTTACATATAGCTTTCCTTCTAGATACTTACATAAATTTAACTACATATATATGATACATAAATTTATTTTTTTATAACAATGTCTCAAGTATAAAAATAATTATGGAAATTCTAAATACATTGCAAATTAAGATAATATCTGACCATTATGATTTTGTTGTGTAGTCGGTGGCGGTAAAGGCGGTGGCTGCGCATAGGGCGGCGGCATAACGCCGGGTGCGCCGCCGGGCCCGTAGCCGCCGCCTACGTACGGTCTGCGTAGGCGAGTTTGTTGCTGTTGGTAAAAGTTATGATCTTTTATGATGCTTTGATATATTATGACAACGATGTTGTGATCAAATATCATCTCAAAAAACTTTTTATTTTACTTACATGTTTGTAACATAAAATAAAGTCGATCATGAAAAAAACTGAAAGAAAAGGTGATTCTCTACCAATACCACATGGTCATTATTAAGCAATACTTATAAATGGTATTATATTCATACATTTTTCAAAAAAAAAATGTATTCCAAAAGGACTTCTTTTAATTATGTTTTTTGGAAATCTTCACGACTTTGCAAAATACATAAAGCACCCATAGAAAGTACTCTTCAGCACGTTTCTTGCTTTCGTCTAATATGAAAAAAGTGAATGCAGATAAAGCTCTGGGTCCATAGGAGTTTTAAACTTGGATGGTGCTAATTTTTAAATTAAACTAATAAATTGTATACGAGAAAAAAATAAAAGGATATAGAAATTATATCAACTCACCGGCGGTACAGAGTGATGCTGTGACGGATGGTGCATCGCTCTGATGGGATGCGGCGGGCGTTGTGCGGGCGCGTGGTGCGGCACGGGCATGGTGCCCATGGTGCCCATCTGTCCGTGCCCGCCCATGCCGCCGCCGGCCTGTGATGGACCCAGTGGCACCCTGGGATCAATCAATTCTAACTGCACTGTATATCTTAATAATGGGACATCCTTTAAACTGGTGACAGATCTAATATACCACACATTGCCATTATTTATTGATTCCAACAATGTCTAAACTATGATGAATTATGATTATATCAGTGTTTTAAAATCAATGACAATTTGGAAGAGCTATATGAGTTTACTACTTAAATTACAGAAACTTAATGGTATCTTATAATACGTTATTTTGCTGTGCATACAAACTATTATTTTATGTTGGTAATACCTAATAAACTATTGGTTATACATTTTTAAGACAGATTAGTAGATAATTTTCAGTGTGCCATTAGCAAGGTTATTACAAATAAATAGGTACATACACAAAACCACTATATATCCAATAGTCTTAAAACACTTAAAAATTTTATAATTTTAATATCACTACACTGCAGTTCCTACAAGGCCACGTGAGAAATTGGAAAGACTTTCTATGGGGTCGCTTAGTCAACCGCCTGCTGCGGTACTGTTATTTCAACTGCCCGGCCGTTCAAAGGGTATGATATATCGGCCCGGGTTAAGAAAGTTCTTATATTCATTACAAGATAGCCTCGAATCAAAAGTGCCGTCATATGTTCCATTCATGACCAGTTTAAGTAACAAAGAGAGCCGCAAAGAACCCTCGACGTATCAACAAATTACACAAGATTTGCATTTCAATGTACACGTCTCTTTATAGACGAACGGGTAAAACACAGACTTTTCTTAAATTGTGTCAATGTTTGAGTGACGATCAGCTGAAATCAAGTATTATTATTATAGGTCGAGGAAAGTTGTGGCGGCACTGGACAAAATCTACCCTCAACATAAAAAAGCATGAAAGTACATTCATGCTGTTTGTTCTATATACCTACATGAAATTTAAACTAAAAAGCGAAAACGCATTATAATTATATTATATTAAATAATAAAAATTAAGACCAAGTTTTTTATGTATAAAAAAGTAGATGTTATTATCTCATACGAGATATTAACAGATTTTAGAATATAAATTTCAAAAACTTTGGTAATTTAAAGTTCCTTTAAGTTAACATAAAACCGGAGTTAAGTATATAGTTTATTATGCATACGAGAATAAATGTAGTACAAAACGTGTCTTAAGTCATTATTTTACTTTTATCTATATACCTATATCTAAATATATAACAGGTCTTTACCTATGCATTGCCGGCAATAAATTCAAATAAATTTCATTTAAAAAGTATAGTTCTATTTTCAAATTCAGTCATTTATTTATTGATTAGTGTTTTGTTTTCACTACATTTGTTATCTTTTTCATCAATATGGACACAATAAAAATGCGAGTAATTACGGAATACGAGTTCCGTCACGGTAGCAATGCTGCACAAACGGCTCGCAACATTATGACGTGTACTGAGTGAACACGACATACGAACGCACGACTCGTTATTGGTTTGAACGCTTCCGACATGGAAATATTGATCTAAAAAATGAACCCAGTGGTCGCCCGAAAATTAAAATCAACAACGACGAATTAAAGGCGATAGTGCAAGCTGACGATACTCAATCTACGGCTGAGTTAGCAGCAGCTTTCAACGTTAGCATCAAAACAATACTGGTCCCTTTGCGTCAAATTGGCAAGGTAAAAAAACTTGATAAGTGGGTGCCGCACGAACTGAACGATCGCCAGCGCGACGAACGCGTTGAGGTATGTCTTGCGTTGCTTAACAGACACAGAAACGAAGGAATTTTGAATCGCATTGTCACTTGCGATGAAAAATGGTTTCTTTTTCATAATCATAAGCAATCATCATGTTGGTTAGACCCTGGTTCAGCAACCTAGGCAATTCACCAAACGAAAATTTACCCCTAAAAAAGCTATGGTCACCGTTAGGTGGTCCAGTGCCAGTATAATTCATCACAACTTTTTACCAAATGGCACCAGCATTATTGCGGGTGTGTACTGTGAGGAACTAGGCACAATGATAGAGAAGCTCGCAAATCTCTGGCCAGTCTTGAGTAATCGCTCGTCCCAGCTGCTCCTACACGACAATGCTCGACTACATACGGCACAACAGACGGTCTCTAAGCTACAGGAGGTGAGGGTTGGAAGTTTTGCGTTGTCCACCGTACTCACCCAGACCTTACGCTGAAAGACTTCTACATTTTCCAAAATTTGGATCACTTCTTAGCAGGGGAAAAAATCAATACCCGAGAGGCAGTACAAAATGCCTTGTTTGTTGGCTCCCGTACACCTTGCTTCTTCAAGGACATTGAAAAATTATCACTGCACTGGCAGAGATGTATCAATAGCATAGGTGCATATTTTGATCAAATAGAAATAAAAAATATTTATAAAAAGATTACTTACTTCCTATTCAACGGCAATTTCATAGGTAAAGCTATAATAAACTAATAATAAAATTCTGAATCGAATTTGTACATTAAATTTTTTGTTAGTTAATCTCAGGAACTACTAATCAATTTTGAAAAATTCTTTTTGAATTAGATAGCCCATTTATTGAGGAAGACTATATACCATCATGCTACTACAATAAATCAGGCAGACTGCCATACATTATTGTAAAACTAAATAATATAAATACATACATAGGGACGACCCCGAGTGAAGCCAGGATGAGTTACTATATAAGACAAAGCTAAAGTTTTCTTGTAGATTGAACGCGAAGCTGCGGGTTCTGCTAGTTGTAAATAATTTGAAACAGTCTATCCATATATGTATGTAAAAAATAAAAAAAAAAACCAAGTCATTTTTTTTATTTTAATAATTAACCTGGCTAATGTCTAGTAAAAAAAAAATATTTATCACATAAGATGCTGTGTCTAGAATTTGCATCTTTAGCTTTAGTTTCTCACTCTTTGCCTCATAGAGCAAAGATATATACATATGTACATCATTATCAAAGTGATTAATGTGTGTTAATTATTATGATTGAAACAATATGAATAAATTGTTTATCAATAATTTACTAATTACTTAAATATTTTACTACTAGCGGCTTACCCTCGCTTTCAATTACATCCAAGCTCATCCAAAACTATCTGTTTTTGTTTCACACACTCACACTTAACACACATAAACTTTTGTAAGTGCAATCAATACTAATATTATAAAGAGGTAAAGTTTGTGAGTTTTTGAAGTTGTAGGGGGTAATCTCTTGATCTACTGAATCAAATTAGATGAAATTTGGAAAGAAGATAGTTTGAGATTCCGGGAAGGACATAGGATACTTTTTATCCTGAAAATCATCACTTAGGAGGTGAAAATGGGGATGAAAGTTTGTATGGGGAATCAACCCAGGGACGAACCCGAGGGACGTGAGGGTGATTCGAAACAAGCTTTTGCCAATAAGATATTAAAAATAAGCTCTCAAACCTGAACCTAGTATTCTGAATTTGTAAAAACAAACCAAATAAACCCAAATTATAAGTATTCACAAGTAGTTATTGCAGAACACCATCCTCCACATAACATGATGACTCCAAAAAATTTGAAATTGTAGAAGAAATAGAAAATACATATTTTGAAAAAAATATATATATGACAATAATACATCCTTCTTTTGAAAGGCAGATAGAAAGCAACATGTATATGATAATCTATACTAATATTATAAAGCTGAAGAGTTTGTTTGTTTGGTTGAACATGCTAATCTCGGAAAATACTAATGCGATTTGAAAAATTTTTTTGCATTAGATAGACCGTTAACAGAGGAAGGCTATAGGCTATATATCATCCCGTAAAAATGTTCGGTTCCCATGGGATAGATTTGTTTTTGTCTAGGGACGAACCAGAAGCGAAGAGAAGGTGAGTCGCTAGTATCTAATAACTATTGAAAACAAATATGACAGCTTTTTAAAATCTGAATTACTGCTTTTAACTTAATATATCAAAGTTATAAAAAGTCATTGTATAAACTGCTTTCAGAAAACCATATTTCTTCAATACAGTTTTGTATAATTGTTACTTGTCATGAAATAAATATTTAAAAAAAATAAGACTTATATACAATGTTACATTTGTTATGTTATAAAGACCTATTTGGCTACATGGTATTTACAGTATTTAGACTCTTCAAGATGCTGAAAATTAACAAATTATTACATAGTGTTTCTCAATAACCTATTGTAAAAAAATCTGTTTATCACTGATAGTAGTATACTTTTATGAAAAGTACTAATATAGAAAAATCAAGTATTTTTGTTTGTTTAATAAAACAATAGAAATATCTACCATTTTGATTTCTACATTTTACTGTGCAAACTATTTAGTGTATAATTAACTTGCTCTAGATTCTATAATATGAGTGACAGTTATGTTGCAAATTACCTTTAGGAATGCAAAAATGTTTTACTACCTACATAATCATAAAAATGATCGTAATACCTAGAAATTAAACAATTAAGCATTTGATAGGATAGCAAATAAATAGTAAAAGCCGGACGTTACCTAGTTAATGTTACGTGCCTGTTCTCCCTGTGCATCTGATGCGGCGGCATTTGGTGGTGCCCGGGCATGCCCTGGTGGCCCGGCATATGCTGAGGCGGATGTCCGGACATCGGCTGATGATGCATGTTCGGGTGATGCATCATCGTCACGATCGCAGCCTACATCACAAACAAATATTCACCAACCGCCGTCAAACAAACATATCATTTTTGTAGTTCCAAATTGTATTATCACCTTTTTATTCTTACCGTAAATTTGTCTCACAAATTATTCAGTACTCCGGCTTCACGATCGTCATAAATCCGCTTAAAATCAACGTAAACGTTGTTTTATTTGGCAAACAGTAAAGAAAATCGTTTCGTTCAACATGCGGCCATGTTAAAATGTTGCCATGCGCAGCCTGTGCAATGTAATTATTAATCCCTATGCAAAAATATATTTTTCATTGTTGAAATATCATGTATTTATAATAGTATCTTATTGCAATATTATTTATTATTTTTTTAATTTTCCTTCATATACGTCTTTATTTTGTATTCATAATATTTTAGAACAGTAATTTTTTATTCATTTTTTATAGGACTTCATAAAACCTATTTAAATTGTTTTATTTTATCTATTAAATAATAATTAAATATACATTATACTAATGTATTCAGCCCTTTTTAACGTCCCACTGCTGGGCACGGGCCTCCCTTCAATTCGAGGGGAATCAGGCCATAGTCCACCACGCTGGCCAAGTGCGGATTGGCGGACTTCACATGTCTTTCGAAAACTTGCTAGGTTCTCTCAGACATGCAGGTTTTCTCACGATGTTTTCCTTCACCGTAAGGCAAGTGGTAATCATGTTAGAAATGATTCGCACATGAAAATATCAGAGGTGCAAGACCCGGGATTTGAACCCGCTTCACTCGGATACCGAAGCGAGCGAGCTACCATTGGGCTACCACTGCCTTTTACTACTAGGGCAGTGGTAGCCCAATGGTAACGCGTTCGCTTGGGAAACCGAGTGAAGCGGGTTCAAATCCCGGGTCTCGCACCTCTGATATTTTCATGTGCAAATCATTTTCTAACTTGATTACCACTTGCCTTACGGTGAAGGAAAACATCGCGAGGAAACCTGCATGTCTGAGAGAACCTAACAAGTTTTCAAAAGACATGTGAAGTCCGCCAATCCGCACTTGGCCAGCGTGGTGGAGTATGGCCTGATTCCCCTCGTATTGAAGGGAGGCCCGTGCCCAGCAATGGGACGTTAAAAAGGGCTGAATACAATACAATACATTATACTAATATTAAAGATGACTTATTGAATATACAAAATATATATTGTTTTTTGCTTCACTTGTATAATAGGCGGTAATTAGATTCCCATAATGGCTAAAATTGTTTATTTATATACATTTTTTATCTAATCTTGTCTAAAAGTATATAATAATTCATCAAAAAAACATAGGTATAATAATATAATATAGAAGAATGCATTATTATTCGGATATACCCTTGTATTACAGAGACTAGAGAGGCCCGTGTCCAGCAGTGCGACATAAAAAGGGTTGAAGTTTGAACACAATATAATGTATAAAATATTCCGCATAGTCGCAAGCGCGGATCCAGGGAGGGTGGTCATTGGGGTCATGCCCCCCCTCCCCAAGCCAAAATTAAGTGAAATAATAATTTACAGTATTACAAACAATTCATGACTAGTCACTACAAGGTAGTGTTGCCGATCGATAATAGACTATCGATAGCATATCGATAGTTAATCTATAGTGACCGATAGTTAGAATATCCGATAGTTAGATAGTGTTATCGATATTACCGATACTATCGATAGTATCGATGCTATTGATAGTTTCAACTATCGATAGTAGCTCATTTTAAGATAGTATAGTTAAAAAAGAGAGAGGAAGTCGGTAGTGAATAAGTAAGTCATAAGTAAAAAGGATCTTTTCAAAACAAAAAAAAAACTAACTATTACTACTGACACACATACGCGCTAATATCGATAGATATAAACTATCGACAGTAATGATGCTATCAATATTTTATGATTTGTGAGCACTAATAGTATCGATAGTATAGTGGTCTGTCAATAGTATTGTCACATTTTCATCTATCGATAGTATCGATACTATCGATATAGCTATCGATAGTAGGGCTTTTTTAGATGAAAACTATCGATAGTGAAACTATCGATATTTCGGCAACACTACTACAAGGTGATATCGACATTTTTTAAGAATAATCTGCACAGGAAAACAAATTAATATCTCTATTGAAAAACTCCAATAGGATCTCATCAAAAGCGATAAAAGCCACATAAAAACCAATAAATTTTCTATTTTGCATTTTTCGCTTTTGATGAGATACTATTGGAGTTTTTAAATAGGGATATCCGCGTCCTTTTTTTAAAAAAAAATACAGCCAAGGTCAAATAAATAAATGCATTATACACAAATTATATTATTTTTCATTAAAACGCACATACATACAAATGCAAACTTAAACATGAATAACTTTCGTTTTCTTTTTTAATTTAAAAAAATATCGGATAATATAGCGAGTGTAAACCGTGTAAATATTTATTTACAGCATTCGCAGAATATTTTAAAGCGGTTTTTCTACAGGCATTGAGATTCTCAACCCCATCTTTTATCCATCAGTTAAACTGTATAATATAAAAGTGAATAATATAAGAATATGTACTATGCTGAATAATGTACACTGTTAGCATATGTGGGTGTGGGCATATTCACTGTGTTGCAAGTTCTAAGCAGCCAGTACTTAAAGAATGGCACAAAGACAACCAAATTCGACAAAAACAAAATCCATTTAGTTTATAATCATTTTAATGTTTGAAAAATTTCTATATACACATAAAGAAAGAAAAGAAAATACTTAATACAAAAAAAAAGTTTATTCATTCTTATAAAATACAAGTTACAATTCAGATTGACAAATATAAAGCAACACAATAGACATAAAGTGGAAATAATCTTCATCATTGTTTATTTGAACATCCGTTAAGTTAGAATACACAGGTTCAATTTCTTGCAAGGAGCTGTCTAGACTTTCATCGCTATCCCTAGTAGTCTCTGCCCAAGAGACCCGCTTCGAGCTTCGAGAACTATCTTTCTTTTTATCTGAAGTGGGCGTCGAATGAGATACGGGTGAAGGGGGTTCTTTGGTAGGCGTTTGTGCGCATTTATCTAAGTAATGTTTGCGAAGGATGTATTCGCGCATGGAGTCGTGAGTCGAACGTTTGGGAGGAGGCGGGGGAGGTAGGTCCCTGTCGTTATTATTTACGAGACACGGATTCTTTTCTTGTCTGGCCTCTTCAATCCTTCTGGTTTCTTCTTCATTGGCAGCGAGAGGCCACGCCCCTAGTTTGTTGCGAACAAGGTGTGGCCGACTGTGCGCTGCGCATAGGATACGTTTGCGAACAAAGTCGTGGAACACGGTGAGCTCTGAGGCGAGCTCGCGTCGCACTAGCTGCTTGTGGCGCCCGGGCACGTTTGGGTCGCGCACTGCAAGTAGTGCCTGTAATAAAAAAACAAGTTTTACAATTATTTACTATAAGGTTGATATGTGATGTTTAAGATCAATATAGAAGTAGTACGTAAATATTTTTTTAATATAACACACATGAGGAATTTTCTAAATTTCTTCGGTAAAATGATGATATTTTTGAGCATAATATGTTATTAATTATATAGTAATTTAATTAAAAAAAATTACTTGATCTGATGTTGCGCTAACTCTTACCATCGTCACTACCATGAACATCCGAATTTACGAGGAGAAAAAAATCATCCCACTAATACTACACAACAGTAATACAAATATAATAGCATACCTGCGACGCGAGCAACGTAACAGTAGCCTCGAGCGCGCCGGCAACGAGGCGCTCGCTGGGCACGGGCAGCGCGCTGGCGGCGGACGAGATGCTGCCGGCGGACTCGCTGCGGGCGGCGCGCGCGCGGCCCTCGCCCGGGCTGCTGGCGCCGCACGAGCACGCGCGCCGCCGCCCGCGCGGCGACCGCGCGCCGCTGCACTCCTCCGAGTGGTACGCCTGGGAACCATTCACATAATACTCAATAACTAAACTTGACCCGACCCGAGACTCAAACCCAGGACTACCAGATCTGCAGCTGTGACGTCCACCTGACCAATTTTAGTTACGGCAGCCAAATACGGGACAAGTATACGGCACAAGTGCACTCTCTATCCTTTCACTCTTGAGTGATCAAGCGCAGGAACGACGGCTTTACGTGCTTTTCTTTGGCATGGGAGTGTAACACAACCAACTTTCAAACATCAGGCTGTTACTTATAAAATGTCGTAGGAGAAAAACTCAAGAAATATATAAATAATAATTATTTGCCACAACTCAATACTTACATGATTCAACGACTTAGTCAGCAAACAAATTGCAGAGAGTATTGTGCCAAAGGTAAGTTGCGGAAACTGTTCATATGTTATCTTGGGGGCGCCAAAATGCAGTTCGACGATGGGCTGCCAGCGCTCGAGGTCCAGTACGGGCTCCGCGAGCAAAGACAATAGATCCGGACTGAATGATAACAGGCAGAGTGTTGCCATGTGGAGTATTTCAAGGATTCTGTTAAAAACAAAGTTACTTTTTAATATCGTCTATTTTATATATTAATAATTTTTTTAATGAGTAATGGAGAATTCCGTTATTGGGGTGAATATGTTTATAATATATATTATGATAATTTACAAGGTCGCGATGTTATAGTTTCAAAGGTTTTAAAACAAGTTATTTGTTTAAATTTCATTTTTACGTTATCTATAGGTACATATAATAAATTTCTAAATAAGCCGAATCTGTACATTAAACATTTTTTTGGAAAATCTTATTGAAATAGACATTAGTATCGATACAGAGGCCGAATCTATAGTCCTTAGAATTTTTGTCTGTCTGTCTGTGACCGCATCACGAAAAAACCATTAAACAGATTTTGATGAAATTTGGTATGATGATAGCTGGTTATCCGGGTCAACATATAGGATACTTTTTACAGCGGAAAAATATCTCATCTGTGAGCGGAGCAAAGGTGAGTCGCTAGTTTATAGATAATAATATAATATGAAATTTTAAACTAATTGTAAAATCATTTTAATATATTCACGCCAGTCACGGGAATAGAAGTTCAATTACGCCGGTTCCCAATAACCTATGTGAAGTTTTCCTTACTAGAGATAGAAAATTGACATAAGCTTTTAATAAGTTATGTCAAACTCCTATCGCTAGTAAAGGAAAACCAAGGATAGGTTATTGGACCCCCGTGCTTAATTGGGGTCACATGCCCCGTACAAGCATGAGGTCGTATCAGAGAGCAAAGAAAAATTAGTTTATAAAAATCTCAATAGATGGTATTAGGTATATTATATATTGATTTGTTAATAAAGTTTGTATAAAATCAACAGACGATAATAAATAGATCCCAAAAATATTATGGTTTTTAAAATATTTTAAGTTAAGGAAAACGAAACAAATCGCTCGTAAGTAATTTGCGTATTTTACTGAATACCGATTATTAATGAAAAATTAGCAATCAGGTAATAAAAGGTTCGTAGTGCATATCCATAGATGGCGCTTTTACAATTTATGAGTTGTTAAATTAGATAAATTATCATTCAAATTCAGTTTTAAGCCGTGATTGAAAAATGAATTTGAAAAAAAAAACTGAATTTGTTTATAAAGAAAGATGAATTTAATAATATATGGTATGGGACACCGGAACTAGTATAGTATTGTGATCGTACCTGTGCAACATGGAGGGCGCAGGCGCGGGCGCTGCGGCGGGCAGCTCGTCGGGCTGCGGCGTGAGGTCGGGCGAGCGCCGCGCGCGCAGCGTCGCCATCACGCACTGGTGCAGGCACGCGCTCGTGCTGCGCTGTGGTCATGTGCACATATTCATAAAAAATCTAAGAGTGCGTGTATGAATGTGGACACGCGCAAGAAGTAAAACTTCTGTAGGTTATCGGTACTCTTTATGAAATTCAATTTATGTTTTAAATAATTTGGATAGGTAAGATACTAAAAATAACGCATATCAGGCATATTACAATCATATATTTATAGAATATCGTTTAAGGAAAGAATATAATATTATATATCATTTGTCAGACAATAACAACGGTTATCATGGCAATAAACGTATGTACATTTTTTCGTAACGCATTCACCAGTTTAACTGTATACTTTTCATCCAAATCCGAGTGAAGGAGTAACAAACTTATACACACATAAAAACTTTCGCATTTATTCGATAGATAATCATCATTAAACACCAATGTGAATTAAAGAATTTAATTGACATATTTATTTCTATTTATGTCGACTAAGTGGTTTCGGTAAAAAAAATCTCCGGTGAGTAGAATCACTGAACTATTATTTTATCCTTACTAATGTTATACATTAAATAAAAATATGTTTGTTGTTTTGTCTTAGTTTAACGTAGTAACTAGTAACCGAAAAATGGTTGACGTAACGGAAAAGGATTCGCTCGGAGTTTTAGACAAAGGTACAATTTTCTTTTTTTTTTTTAAACTAAAAACTTGAATATAAAGGAAAAATTAAAACTTTGTATCCGACCGGGATTCGAACCCGAACACCTGTGATTTTCAATCTTGGGCCTTGGTCGCTTGACCACGATGCTTATGCCCGAGCGGAAGAAATTAGCGACCATAATTTGCGTGGAATAATGCGAAAGAACCGTTTCCGAGATCGCCGGTATATATAAATAAATAAATATACAGTGTTTGCTCGTTTAAAGTTATTAGATAAAATTATTTTCGTAGTATAAAGTATGATATAAATAAATAGAAAAAAAAATAGTTACCATTATTCCAACAAGCGAGTTGATGTTCTGCATTCGCCATCGACACTCGAACTTGACCAGCTGTACTATGAGATTGAGGGTCGAAGCGCACAAGTTTAACGCGTCCATATTGTACACTTGCCGCGGCAACAACACCGCTTCTATAAGATGCTCTAAATGAACTCCTACAAACGTAATCGCATCGCCAGCGAAGAACTGTCCATGTTTCATTACCATCATTGATATAAAGTCTAAGCTGTATGCGTAAACTTTCCACCACTCCTCAGGTTTCCAAACTAATTGCCCGTTGTTATTTCCATTCGAATGAGCCTCTAATTTCGGGGGCAATAATTGCATCCACAGGAACTGGTCTACGTCGCTCATTAGCAGGTCCTTTGAGAACGGACCTCTTGAATATGCGGTTAAACATCTTAAAGCGGCTAAAGACGTTTGATAATGGCGTCTGTTCTGCAGGCAAAGCTGAAGACAGCAAAGTAGTTTGTTTATAAACTTTGTCGACTGGAACCATTGCGAGAGTCCGGTAAACATATCATCGTACAGATCTAAACATTGCTCGAGCATAGCCAACGATAAAACTATGGGAGGTATTTCTTCTTGTCGATCGTTGGGTTTTACGCCATTTTTCTTATCGTCCCGTACTTCGTCGAATAGTTTTTCGAGCTCTAAGCTGTTTATATTAGTCACAGACCGTATGATACTTTGAGCGGTGACACTATTCGCTTTGATTTCATAATCCAAGCTACTTATGGCGACGGTGCCTATGGACAGGATAGCGCGAACAGCTCTCGGATGGAGACATTCGTACACAATGGCTGTATTGGTTAGTAAAGTATCAACTTGCTTGGCACTCGTTTTGCGATTTTCGAAACAATCGTCTTTCCAGTTTGCCAACATTATGACGTATAGTTCTGCCAAAATAACAACCAGTCTTTCGTCCTTTAGGTCGTCTAATTCGTTTAGTAAAGCGCTCATACATGGCGCTACCATTTTAGCCTTATGGGCGATATTAAGACTAATTGGTAGGCATTTGCAAAAGATTGTTGTAAAATCTTTCCATGTAGTCAGCAAGCCGAGCCATACCGGCACTTTATCTACTAATTCCTGATCATCGTTTCTGCCTTTAAACGAGAATATGTAATCTATCCACGTGTCCAAATATTTTTTGTTGGTATCGAAAAATTGATCCAGCATTTCTTTCAAGTTAGCTTCGAGCTTTCCTCTCGATACAAAAAGTTCTATTCCAAGGACGTTAAATATTTGTCCGTAGGTCCGTAGTTCGGGTTGGATTTCACTAAACAGGGGACTTGTCATGTGTTCCCAAAACTTCGGATGTTCTCGAAGCTTCTTGACTAGAATCTGCATGTTGGTCTTCCACAACGCGTGGAATAGTGCCATGATACAACCAAGCAATGGGCTGTGCAGTAGTTTTGCGTCCTGGAAAAAAATATATTTAAAGATTTTTTTTAAAATTAAGGAAAATAATAAAAATAGTATGGGAAACTGAGACAATTTGGAAAAAAAAATGCACAAAGACCAAAAAGTATAATTTAAAATATAAGCAAAAATCATATTGTGTGTCGTTACATGTCGTTATGTCTAACCTTTTACGTATTTTAAAATACACAATAGTTTGTCTTGACTGATTTATCAATACCCAGACTAAACTAATGCATCTGAAGGAGGCTGAATTTAGACAGATATAAGATGTTTCTTAATGTAACCTCAAAGGGTTCTCAAAGATTCTATGCGAATAATATTTTTGATTATTAATAAAAAAAGCCCGGTAGAGCTGATGCAGTTTACTTATTATATATAATTTCCATCATAATAGTACTTACAGCTTTAACAGTTCCAAGATAATCAGCCATATATCCAAGAATACCGTCAAAACTATCCTCAGGTTCAGTCTTGTCCTTATTTTTATCATCTTCTTTATTTTTCTCATCATCCACCTCCTTCGGCCTCTCGTGTGTCATCATGAAGAAGGCCTCCGTGAGTCCTGGCTGTTTGCCGATGCAAGTGGTAACAAATTCCAATATGGCCAGTTTTAGTTCGACCATTTCGAATCTGTCGCGCAATCGGTCGAGGAACATCACCCGCACTTGATATGCAGTCATGTCCAATGATGCGAATAGAGACATTTGGAAGCCCTACAAAAATGCATGATATTTTAATATTTAGTAAAACAGTACACTGTGCTAATGAAACAATAATAAATCAAAAATGATACTGATTTTTAATAGAAATTTGCCACAATTCATTACTTTAAATGACTTTGAATAATAATTCCAGTAATCTACGAAAACCACTTTACTAACACTAAGGTCACATTTAGAATCTAGTATTATGGAAAAGAGGGTTAAGTTTTTCTTTTTTTAGGGACCCTATTACTAAGACTTCGCTGGCCGTCCGCCTGTCTGTCTATCACTAGGCTTTATCTCGTGAACCATGATAGACAGTTGAAATTTTCACAGATGATGTATTTCTGTTGCTGCTTTAACAACAAATACTAAAAAAAAGAATAAAATAAATATTTAAGTGAGCTCCCATACAACAGACATGATTTTTTTGCCATTTTTGTAGATAATGTCACGAAAACCTTCGTGCGCGAGTCCGATTCGCACTTGGCCGGTTTTATATAAGTATGTCGATTTTACCTATTCGATACTGATTTTTCCTGGTTATTAAAAAAAATACTTACATCAGCAAACCTCTTGAGCAATCGACAGCTTAATACCGACAAGCTTTTATTGAAGGCATGATTTATATAACTAGTCACTTTGGGCACTACTTTTAGTTCGTCTTTTTGTTTATTTTGCGCGAATATGAGTTGTTCAAGCGGCGTGACGTCATTCGCGTCACCCACTAGGGACTTCTGCCGTAGAGTGAACATGACGATCGCGAGGCAGCGCTGAAGAGTAAACGTGTACTCGTACGTAGGACCGGACACCCAGTTTGTGTCTTCTTGGATAAGTCTTTCTAAACGGTTGTTACCTGTATTAAAGAATAATAACAAATATTCAACAATAATAGATAATTAGCAAAAATAACTGAAATATTATTTTTGTTTCAACTTATTCATAAAAGTTTATAGATATTGCCAGATGGAAAGTTTCTTTTGTAATATTTAACTATATATAGCAAAAAATATTTAGGCTGAATGATTTTTTTAAAATGTTTGATTGATGACGTACTACATTTATTTCTAACTACATAATTGTAAATATGAGTTTAATATACAGAGTCTTAAATCTTGATAGCTTTATAAAATTTTATAAGTAACTTTTTACGCACCAATCGAAATAATCTTTAATAGTTCCAAAGCATTTTCTGAATAAGTCAGACTATAAAGGCAAGTTTTTTTTAACATTTCGGCAGATGGTTTGGTACTAGTTTGTTGTAGCACCAATGTAAGGAACTTGGCACATCTTTGTAGTAGTTGTCTTCTCTCAGTAGCATTTTTGTATCTCCAGCCACATATGTTGGGGAACACCTCGCGTACTATCAGCACTAAGCCGGGGTGAATTATTTCTTTTACAATTCTGTCATCGTCAGAAGCCTTGAAAATTAAAAGAATTTATTATATAATGGGAATAAATAGAAGTTGCTATAGTCATAAGTTAACTTTTATTGTATTTTAATTTTATGTTAAATATTTTTTATTTGCGGCATGCAATTTTCGTTATCTTTGTAAAAAAAATTTTTTTTGTGACATTACACATGTAATTTAATTAATCTTCGAAAGACAGTTGATATGTATAAAATACTATTAATAAATTTTACTTAATCGATTCTAAAATTTAAGTAGTGCGTGTATGAATGTGTACACGAGCAAGAATGAAACTTCTGTAGGTTATCGGTACTTTTTATGAAGTTCAATTTATCTTTTAAATAATTAGGATAGGTGAGATACTTAAAATAACGCATGTTAAGCATATTACAATCAAATATTTATAGAATATCATTTAAGGAAAGAATATAATATTATATATCATTTGTCAGACAATAACAACGGTTACCATGGCAACAAACGTTCGCTTCGCCCGATTACAATTTTCGTAACGCATTCACCAGCTCACTCCCCAAGTCAAGCGTGCGTAAAGAAGTTTACCTTCAAAAACAAAAGCAGTTCCCTCACCTCGTGGAAAGCGCACAGCAAATCCAAGTACGCGTTGAGGAAGCCGTAGGTGCCGGAGGGCTGCTCGCGCGCCACCAGGTACGCGCCCACCGCCGCCACGTCCAGCGCCGCGCCGCCCGCGTACTGCGCGTGCGACAGCTGCGAGTTCACGATGCGCGGGAGCAGCCCCGTGTTTATTAGCCTGGGGAGTGTATTGTTCTATTACTATACTCTATTCACGGAGTGAACCATGCAAGGCACCTTCTCTGTCCCACATTTGCATACAAATTGATAAGGACAGAAAACTGTCTAGCTCTGCCCACTAACGCTTGCAACTGGTTCGAAATCATAGGGCTTGTTCATGTTGCTAATGCTTAAGTGAGGAAGTATTATTAATTTTTAACAAAATAAAATCAACATAAATCAATATTAAAATAAAATTTACTATATTTTTAAATATTTATATGCATTATTTATTAATTTTCACTTTCCGCCGTTTCACTATCATCTCCTACATTGATAATAAATCACTTAACTATACGAGAAACATCTGGACGGTACGGAATGCAACGACGGATTAATTATAACTTGCATTGTAATCGCGGCTTAAGCGTCTTATCTGCAACTAATCATGTGCAAGCGCAAAATCTCAGTGTTTGGTTTATTCGGCGAATACAGTATAGTACCTATGTTACATGAAATAATGATGACGTTCTGACAGATTACGGCCACGTTGGCCAATCTCGCTGAGAATAGCCAAATGCGCTATTACTATAGTGCACAAGTGTACGCGCAGACAAAATGGCACTCTCTAATCCTTTTAAATAAATAAATAAATATGTTGCGACATTAAGCTAAGCTACGAGGCTCGTGTTATGGATACCAGATTGCAAAACAAACATTCGTGCTCATCACACAAATGAATGCCCCCAGCGGAACTCCAACCACTGGCACAGCAAGTAGAGTCACTACAAACTGAGCCAAATGTGTCGTCCTTTCCTTCCAAAGTCTATTGGTACAATACTTCGACACGACCAGTAAGAATTAAGGCGCAGCATCGACGAATTTACGTACTCTCCGAGACACGGGGGTGCAACACCGTCAACTTCCCAACTCCGGATTACTACTGAGGATATCTTAACAGAAAAACTCAGTAATTAAACTTGGCCCCACCCGAGACTCGAACCGTACATGTCGATGACGACTTACATGAATTTATTCCCCATCCGAACCTGCCTATAGAAGTTTTCACTTCAAAAAAAGTGTAACGTATTTTGTTTTCATTGGCGGGAAAAAAATATTCATGTAAAGTAAATAAAAAATATATGGTGAAGCTTAAAAGTACAAACGATCCAGTACAGTAGTTTTTACGTGATGGCGTGAAAAAGAAATAATCGTTTCCATTATATAATATATGTACATATCTAAATTAGATTAAGGAATAATCATATAGATAACGCAACAGACGAGCGTTAAACAAATCTATACAGATAAATAAAATTGGAGTGTCTGTTTGTAATATTAAAATAACCACTTTTTACTAAATGCATATAGATGTATACACGGTACATATACCAAAACAACATTTTTTTACAGTTTTTGTCTGTTTGTTCCGGCTAATCTCCAAAACGGCTGGACCGATTTTCACGGGGCTTTCACTGGCAAATAGCTGATGTTATAGGGAGTAACTTAGCTACTTTTATTTTAGAAAAAGAATCAGGGTTCCGCGAAAAAAATTAAAACCCATAAAATTGTGAACAAAATCCGAGTACGGCGTACGCACCCGAGCAAAACGAGGGTAAATAGCTATATAATTTAAATGAACATCTTAAGAGTAGCAAGCTACTATTTATGTATAAACATAGCTAACCGTGAAAACGTACCTAGGGACGAACGCGAGCGAAGAGAGCGTGAGTCGCTAGTAAGTAAATAAGAAAAATGACTGACCTTACATGAACTTCTTTTGGAAATATCGGTACTAGAACGGTGCACACATTGAGGCATTCAACCAATAACTGCAATGGCGGCGCGTCGGACCTCATAAAGCGAACCAAAACATCAAAAACGCCTTCACTCGGCGCCACTAAAGTTTTCGGTATCTCCTTATTAATTGCCAACGCTTTCAACACACCTTTTAATACTTTAGTACCTTCATACACTTTTTCTAATGTTATATTTATATTTTGGTGGCTTTGCTTTCGATCTAGAACTTTCTCGATTTCATTATTGAATATAGTCCAGTACGAGTATGGAGTACGAAAATGTATCATTGTACCCTCTTTTCTTTCTAAGACGGTTGCTTTTGAACCCATTTCTATGCGGTAGGAAGGGTCGCCTAGAGGGTAGTACTCGCGCCCTATAATCGCATCGTCTGCTTGCAGCGACATTATAGGCACTGCATTTGGGTTGTATATTTCCGTGTAAACTGGTAAACTTTTAAGTTCCGCTAAAAGCTGTATGTAATAAAAAGATTATATAAGTAAATTCATTATATTAAAGTGGTCTAATTATAATTTATAATCTGTCTTCGTTTTCCTTATACCCTATTTTTATTACCATTGGGTAACATATGATTGTTATTAGTTTAATTTCAATTTAATTCTCTAGTTAATGGCTTCAAAGAGTGAGCGTAGAGCGCAACTTATTCGCCAATGTCACATAGAATGGAGAAGACACGAAGGTGATTGGAATATAATATGACACTATGGTTTCTGTTACAACTGACCATGGATTATACCTGTATTAATAATATAAAGAGGTAGTAAAGAGGTAGAAAGTTTGTGAGGTTGTCGGGGGTAATCTCTGGATCTACAGAACCGATTTAGATGAAATTTGGTAAGAAGATAGTTCGAGATCCTGGAAAGGATATAGGATAATTTTTATTCCGGAAATCATCCCTTATGGGGGTGAAAATGTGGCTGAAACTTTGTATGAATTTTTATAAATGAACCCAAAATAACTAAGTCGAAAATGAAGAATAAAGTTGTTCAATATTTCGCTTCGTTTTTGAGATCGATACTTGAACTATTTAGTACAGAATAAAAATATATAATAAAAATAAAATTAAATAATATTTACTTACATTTCTAACACTATCTTTACCAGCTTCAGCTAGCGCAGCTGACAATATTGAAAGAGCACTGAAGTTGTATGGGAAATACTCCAAAGCAGTATTCCATAGAGAAACCACGCCATAATCTACTTCCCGTTGATGCAAGGACCAGAACTTTTCAGCAATGTCTGGAGTTTTGATTAAGTCCGCACAAAGTGTTATTATACCAGGTTGGTGACTCAAAGTATCGTCGCCGTCGAACTTATCGCACAGATCGTTTAATAAGCGGAATATGCGTTGTCGAATAATAAAGGAACACTTTGAATTATCCTGAAAAATTATGTGGTAATAAATATTTTAAATAAAACTATCTTTTTGGATATTTTTACTCATTTATTTTGATTTTATGTCCCCAACGTTTTGAATGCTGTACAGCAATTAAATAGATAGTTCTATTTAAAATGTCAAATATTCACGTAAATCTAAGAAAGTATTATGATAATAAGTATTTATTTTGTTACATTTTTAAGTTATAATATACAAGTTTAATCTCTTGGCTTATATCTTTAATTCCAAATAATGTTAAATCCACTTTTAAAACATACAACCAAGTTAATCGCTTTTTCCTTTTTGAAGTCAGTCAAAAATTAATATGCAATTAAAATATTTACTTTATTTTCATAAATTATTGTTGTATTTTTTTAAAATAATAAATCTAATGTCTAAATATTTTATATAACTTACAGAGAGGGCAGGACTATTTAACATTTGTTGGATAAACATAAAAACTCTCATCCTTAAGGCTGTTGCTCCATAGTGCTGATATTGGCTTTCAAATAATTTGGCATGTGATGTACTCTGGAATAATTAAAATTGGTAAGAAGTCTATTATATACATAAAATCACTCTCTCAGAACATAATTTATTTTATAATATTTAACCTGCAATGTTAACATCATCCATGTAATAAGCATCAAACTTTGATCTACATCAGGTTCAAGTTTAGTGAGCTCGCTCTCCACTACCTCCTTGGTTTTATCTATCCAACAGGACACATCCTTTCTACAAAAACAAAATATATGTTTTTTTATTAGAATAATGATATATTATAAAAAATTACTAATGAAAAGATATTAAGCTGTAAATTGTAATCTTATTCATTTTATTTGAACATTGTAAATCAAGACACAGTAGCCTGTCCCGCCAAGTTCAAGCCAAAAGGAACTGGCGATGCAGCACCGTGTGTATATTTTACATGAACCATTTAGAGACACTTTTCAGCTCGTAATAACTCAAAATCTATTTAACATCGGTTCATTCATTTATTCCTCTTAGATTAACTAGAATCCCCATTTTCATAAACAGCTCAAACAGTGATTGAGATATTAACTCAAATATTGTTCTAATTAATAAATTTCAGGATTATATACAGAACTTGGCACCCATTTAGATCTCAATTCTGTCATCAGTGAAGTTGACGACCATGCATATTCCTAATATTGAACTTGGTTCCCATTTTCACATTTATGTTTTTGATGGGATATAATTAAATAAATCAATGTTATACATTGTTTTTATTTTTTTATTAACTAGCAGTACCCATGGCTTTGCCCGCATTCAAACTTCCGTTGACTACCAAACTGTACAGGGTTACCCACTGAGCTTATCTGAAGGATGCCTAAAATGTGCATAAAAATCGCTCCAACAGTTTTGGAGTCCATAGGATGCATACATTCACACGTTGATTTTTACATAGATTTATTATTTAAGAGAATTATGGATATTGTTTTATACATACTTACATTTTTTCTCTATCTACAACTATTATAAAAAGACTTAATTCCATATACATAATTTTTGCACATGCTTCTCTGTGTCTTTCTTCTAAAAAATCATTGTAGCCTTGGTTTTTACTAAAATTGTGTTTTCTAAATAACTTAAATAAGGTAATAAATTCAGAATCTGTCAAGGTATATTCATTAGCTATTAATGACAAGATCTGTAGAATTGTTAGTTGTTCTCTTAGATTTGATTCAGCCCATTCTTGTCTAACAGAATCATTACCAAAATCACTTTGAATTCTTCTAGGTGGAGGAGAAGCTAGTAAAAGTTTTTCAAATTGAGTTAAAAGAGAACTTTTTAAGTTATCTATTCCAATAGTATTAATAACTTTAACAAATGGTTCATGATATTTATGATTTTTGTCACTTTTATTCTGTATTATGTACTGCAAAAGTTTAAGGAGGAATAATCTCTCAGCAAAATAAAAGTTCCAAGTGTTGGGGAGAAGGAATAGTGGTCTTGTATCAACAAAAGCAATATTTTTCAGAGCATTTTCTGGGGTACCATATGATATATCACATAAGTAATGTTTTAAGACATCCCATATTTGAAAACAATCCACATCCTGAAATAAAAAAAGAGATTATTACTTATTAGGTATCAGTACTAGTATAGTATAATATGATCTACTGCATAAGTATGAAATTATTTGCATGGATAATGAAGAAATAATTAGTTAAACTTACAATATAGTTTTGTAAGGTTTGAACTATATTCAACAATTTAATATGATCTGAATATTTTGTTTGCAACTGTGAGAATAATTCAGTTTTGGAAGGTTTGTAACTAGCTAACCCTTCCTTTAAGGCTTGTACGACACTATTATCTAAAACATTTTCTAATTCTTCTTTTGTAAGGCTTTGTGAGGATATCCAACGCCAAAGCCGCTTCCAATAACTGTAAACAATTAAACTTTAAGTAAACCACAGGCACAAGAATATAATAAGTCACATATATCAAATAAAATGCTTACGGAGTAGCGGTGGCCATTGCTAGCACCTATTTAGATGATTTACTTATAGGAACGTTATTAATAATACTCAATATCCATTAAAATTAACAAGAGTTTAAAATATTAGGTTATAAATTTAGAGTAAGCAAAGGATAAAGTACCTATAAACTGAAACTCTATCACATAGGTACACATTTCAAATGATAACTGTCAAAAAAAATATTTTGATTAATGACAGTAAGTATAAGTCCGAAAACACTGTACGATGTACAAGTAACTTAATATTGAATTATTTCTTTGACTAAAGTAAAACAAACTTTCCTTAATTATTTTGTTAGTTTATTTATATACGTGTTTAATATGATTATTTAGAATAAAACAAAGATGATCATGATAGTGACGTTACGGACTGACCGCGACGTCATTTGACGTTTATCAAGTTTCTCGTTCCACATGTCCGTATATATCGTCCCGCCGCTTTAATCAATTTTTATTTGGTAAGTGGTAAGTGTTGTAGTCGCATTTTATTAAAGATAATGATTGTGCACGTAAAGACCTTGTATAGCACCAATCAACTACTAGATTATTAAACTATTTATGCTAATAGGTGAAGATAATGTACACTATATCTACTTGTTTTTTGAAACTCCAGGAAAATGGCCCCAGCAGCTCGTGAAGTTAGGCCTGCGCCGGCTGATGACTCAATCAGGGCAGGTATAAGAGCAATTTTATTGGGACCTCCGGGTTCTGGAAAGGGAACTCAAGTAAGTTTTTCTTATTCTACCTGATTGACCTTTAAGAAAATTCGTACGGCAATTATATTTGTTTATTATACAAAGTTACTTATTGATAATTTATTTTGTTCGTATTACGTAATAATAATAATTAATTCTCTAAGATAACAATATTGTTCACCAAATTTTTTTTTTATTTAGGCTCCTCGCCTCAAAGAGAAATATTGTGTATGTCATTTATCAACGGGAGATATGCTCCGGGCCGAAGTAGATTCTGGCTCGGAGTTAGGCCGACGTCTAAAGAAGGTGATGGATGAAGGCAAACTTGTTTCCGATGAAATGGTAGTGGATATGATTGACAAGAATTTAGATCAGCCTGCATGTAAGAATGGCTTTTTGCTAGATGGATTCCCAAGGACAGTGCCCCAGGCACAAAAGGTATACTTTAATTTGTAAAATTCCTTGTTGAAAATATATTTCATCATTAGTAAACAAAAATATTGTAGTTACACAATAACTGATAAGCAATAACTTATATATTTAAACTTGCTTCTGCTCAAGGCATTGCCTGCAGTTGTATTTCTATTAATACAAATATTTTTTTTTTTTGATAAGATAAAGTCAATCAATTGCTTAGAACATGATGTAATAAGTTGTTTTGGATCCCTGTGAATGATTGATAAAATTATTTTTATGTTTTAATTTGAATATAATCAATGTAGGTATAACAAAAGGTGACTTAAATGTATTCAACTCTTTATAAAATAAATCCACCATAGCTTAGATATGAACAATATTTTATGTTAAGCTTTGACTTAAGGAAGTCAAAGCTTAACATAAAATATTGTTCATCATCATCATAGAAAATTAAAGTGATCTAATATTTGCAAGGGCAAATATTAGATCACTTAAATTTTCTATGATTTAAGGTTTTCATATATGTTTTCAAACAACTAAATATTTAAAAAAAATAAGTATATTTGACTGTTTGTAACTTATACATTACTAAACCATTTAGTCCCTTGCAGTAGAACTTAAGACATAATGCATATGCACTCTAGTTATATATTTATTATCATTATATATATATATATATATATATATATATATATATATATATATATATATATATATATATATATATATATATGAGAAAAAAATGCTATATTTAATACAATCTACAACTCAATATAACATTATTTATTTTATCAAACAACATGTCATAATTAACACTAAGTAATACTTGTTGAAACTGGTATAAGTAAATTATATTATGTAAAATATAATTAAACACACTAAATCAAAATATATATATATGCACAAGAAAGTCTTCTGACATAATATCTATTATCTATATGATAAGCACACAAGAATTATTACTTTGTGTTATTTTTAAGTATGATAAATTAACTTGTTTTAATTTTCAGTTGGATGAATTGCTGGAAAAAAGAAAATCGGCCCTTGATGCTGTTGTAGAGTTTAGCATTGATGATAGTCTACTAGTGCGCAGAATTACTGGTCGGCTTATCCATCCTTCCAGTGGTCGCAGCTACCATGAAGAATTTAATCCTCCAAAAAAAAGTATGACAGATGACATAACTGGTGAACCTTTAATAAAGAGGTCAGACGACAATGCTGAAGCACTTAAAAAGCGATTAACTTCATATCACCAACAGACTGTACCACTTATTGATTATTACATGAGGAAAGGCCTACATTACAGAGTTGATGCAGCATTAAACGCTGAAGCTGTCTTCAGTAAAATCGATAATATTTTTAAGAATAGAATTTTTGCTAGGGAAAGATCCTCATTGTAATTTTAGCCACTAACAGTGTTTGCTGTACAAATATTAATTTACTATGTTATGTGGTTACTCACATATCTTATATTTTTGGGAAACTTGTAGTTGTGAGGTTCGGTCGAGTCTATTTTCGAGGTTGTTTTCTTGTATAAATATATGAAATACAATCATGATTTAATTCCCATTTTTATTTATAGCCCTATGTCCTGTTCAATTTTCTGTTGGATAAAAGTTAGTGCCAAAATTATATACATTATATAATCCATGTTATCCATATTCTACAAACATCATCTTTAGTGGTTACTAATCACAGTGAAATTACAGTGTTATAAACTTGAAATGGCAATCCTAATAATTTATTAGAGCAGCAGATACACAGGCACCGACTAGACTTTCACACTTAATATCAAAGCATAACTGATCCATCTTGAAAAACCAATGTTACTAAACCACGTATAGTACGTGCCACGAAAGATGAGACTTGACTAACCACGTGGTTTAACTTGCGCATAGGACGATTTATAGGTAGGTCTCTTTAGCAGTACGCTGAGGCGAGAAGGGATCGGGCGTCGGAAAGAGCGCGGGAGGCGCGGTACGGTGCTGCGCATGCGTGTTAGTTGCCTACCGTTCTCCTCACCCCGTGCAATGCCCGCTTGACTCCGTAATACAGACGAGTGCAACTTGTGTTTATTTTCTATCTTGTTTATAGTTGTGTTGTATACGAGTGTAATTTTGTAAAATTTTGATTATACCTTGAGGTAAATCATTAAGAATATAAAATAGGAAGATGGTTTATGACATGTACACTTATATGTTAAAAAAGCAAAGAAAGGTGTACAAAATTTGAATCAGGTACAAATGCGTACCGTTGCGTACCATTCGTATCATTATATAATAAATATTGTTAATAATTTTAATATTACGTTCCTATACACCTTATTCCGAATGTCATCTAAAAATTCCTAAATAGATATAGAAATAAATTGTAGATAACTATTTCGTACACGACTGTACCTGCGCAGGCTCCCCACTACTGACGCTCATCAAGTCTCATCTTTCGTGGCACGTATTATATATCCAATGAATGTCATGATCACGTTTCAACTCGAATTTAAAATTATTTGAAATAAAAACTTAACTAAATGAAAAAACATAGTGACTTTGAACCATAATAAAGTTTTAAGACAGGCAAAGGTAACTAAATCCTTTTCCAATATACAAATGAGATGTTGTGTATATAAATTCCTAACACAAAATTTTATATGTTTTTGATGATTTTTTCTAATTATCTCATGGTTATATTAATACTAGCGACTCACTCTCGCTTCGCTCGGGTTCGTCCTTGGCTTGGATATAGTAAAATAGATATGGTATCCTTAAGAGTTAGATATGCCATCGTGGACTTTTTGTAGACCTTTTTAAGGTTTACAATATTGTAGTACATTATTTTGATCTATCTCGAAGGGCTCAGCCAGCCTTTGCAATGTAAGCGCAAAAAGTGTTTATTTACGTTACATTAGAAACCTCTAATATTATCAGTGTTTCTCTACTATATTATGCATATATTATACATATAAACCTTCCTCTTGAATCACGCTACCTATTAAAAAAACCGCATTAAAATCCGTTGCGTAGGTTTATAGATCTAAGCATATATTGAGACACAGCGGGAAGCGACTTTGTTTCATACTATGTAGTGACTAGGTATGTTTTAATATTATATTACTACGCTCCCTTGAATAGTTGCATTACGATATACAGCTTATACTCTAGCTTTCTTCAATAAATAGGCTATCTAATGCAAAAAGAATTTTTCATATCAGATTAGTAGTTCCTGAGATTAGCGCATTCAAACAAACAAACTCTGCCTCTTTATAATATTACTTATTAGTATAGATTATAATAAATGTAAAAGGTATTCAAGATGTTTGGATGTTTCTTATATAATCACCATTAAATGGGCTTCTATGAAACTTGAAGGATACTTTTTGTCATAATGTATTTTAATAATGCAATTTCGTGGAAAAATAATTAAACTTTAATGTTATTTAACAAAACAATAAGTGTTGCGAAGAGTGTGTTTGTAGAAATTGTGCTTGGCGAAGTACTTGAAAAGCAAAAACAATCATAATTTCATAAAATAAAACAAACTTTAAATTCAAATCTTTTATTTATTTTGACTATAAGAAGTACATAGAGTTAATATATATTTCAGCTACGTCATACACGTTATATGTAAATTTTTGTTCGAAGTAAGCTCAGAAAAGGCAAAACACATTCAATTTCCTTCTTTAACTTCTCGAAACTTCGAAGATTAGTAGGTATTTAATAAAATTACGTCAAATAAAACATTCCTATAAAAGTCAATTGTTGAATTTTGTATAGAATTTGGGTAACGTCTATTATTGGCTAATAAATAATAAAAGTAGTGGTTTGACTTTCTCAAAAAGACGTTCCTATCTTAGATTATTGAACTATCATATCGTTGAATTAAAATTAGTCATTCGAAAAAGATCCGGCTCGATGGACCATTATGATCATTTATACCTATATAACTTTTTAAATTTTCGCATTCCATAATTGTATAATAAAGACACTACGAGACTTAAACGAGTGAATTCGTAGGTGACAAAAAAAGATAAAAACCGACTTCTAGGCACTGAAAAGTAAAAATTATTTTTTATATTTCAGTGCCCGGAAGTCGATTTTTATTATTTTTTATAAGTTTTTATTTTTCCATTTTTAGTGTAGGCGTAATAGGCAGGTAATTTGTAAGAATAAAGATTTTCAAAAACAAATTCGATTAAGAAAATAGGTACCTTAATCTGGACGTTTCAACTGACTTGCACCAGCCGTGGTCACGGGCAGGTATTTTGCCACTTACGAATTCACACGTTTAAGACCCGTAGTGTCTATTGTACTGTCCCATTAATTGTTAATTATATATTCATTGGTTCATTAACAAACTTTAAGTGACTACATACCTTAATAAGAAAGAACTACGTTTTAAGTTTTAAATATCTTAAATTCCATAATACAAGTACGGATATATCTAGAGTATAAAGGTAAAATACATGTAGAGGTACATTGTGGTTACATTAGGTATATATAAAGGAGGAATATTTCAAAATTTGTACACAATGTAATTGGGAATTCTAAACACTTTATATATTTTTATAACAATAGAATATCCGGATTATTATATTTTATGTTTAGAAAGGGTTGTAATAGTTTTGTTAAAGCTAACCAACTACATTATATTTATTTCATCACTACTTACCTCACAGCCGCTTAATAATAATTTGCACTTTAATTAGAACAACCTACGTTAAAATATACATGTGTAATGCGATAATTAAAAAAAGGTAAATAATATTAAAATAAAATCGAATTGTATTACACAATTGGTTTATCCTTTCAAAGTAACTACGGCTTACGACACGACAACTGCTTTATAAGTATGACTTAAAAAAAAACGGTCGACCGTGTAATGATGAAAATAATGACATTATTATCCTTATTTATATGTAGATCTTTTCTTTGAAGCGAATTGCATGGAATGAATCGACACGCGCGATAGCTTTGATATGTTATCTGCGTGTGTCATCCTGCTTCCATAGCCTAATAATCTTTATAATAATAATTATTCATCTCCATTTTAAGTATTAATATTTTCAAAATGTTAATAACTAGATGTTTTTTTTTATTTTAAAATCCCAGCTGATACACAATTTGGTGAAATTATATCCTGTATTACAGGATGGGGAGGTAGGGCAGGTATTATGAGTGTTTATTCACCTTTATATGTCTGATAATTTAATCTTTGTTTAGTTTTTAAAAGTATCTATATCTAACTGCTGTGTAATTCTAAGTTGTATGAAATAGTATAATTAAAAATAAGTTTATTATTTATTATTCATAAGAAAGTTCCTGAAAACTATTGCATACATTTTGGTACGGAGCCATCTTTTAAAAAATTTTACATGCCATCGCCTTTAGCTCCACCGCTGCATTGTAGGGGAAAACTGTTATTGTTATGAATTGGTCTGTATGAATAAGTGAAATGCTACACTCCTATTATTAATTTTCGCATTCATAGTACAAATACTTAATACTTTCTTAGATTTACGCGAATATTTAACATTTCAAATAAAACTATCTTTTCGGATTTTTTCGCGGATTTATTTTTATTTTTGGTTGTTTCGGATGCTTTACAGCAATCATGGCCACGGGAAAGACTAAGTCTCGAAAAAATCCGAAAAGGTAGTTTTATTTACAAATACTTATTTAAAAATGTTATAATGACAATTAGTTACTACACATATTTAAAACTTAATTAAATATTAGTAGTACCTAATTAAATGTATTTTGCATGAAATTGTTTGGGTGAATACGAAATAAAACAACATAAAAAATGGACAAATGTGTGTAATTCGTGGTCAAATTTATGATGAGTCATGTCATGTACATAAGTCAAACTTATTAAGTGTAAAAATAGTTTTCATAATGAGAGGTTTCGGACAGGTACATGAGATTGAATCGATTTAAACAAGATATAATATGATTTTTAACAAGTTCGAGATGACGATATGCAATGAGATGATATTAAGTTATTATATAACGTTAAAGGACGACGACAATAACATACGAGGGTTACACAATATCGCGACTAGTATGTATTTAATACTAAAGATACGAACGAAGCACACGCAGGCACCAGCATTTCGCTATACAAAGATTGTATGTATGTATGTATTCAGCCCTTTTCAACGTCCCACTGCTGGGAACGGGCCTCCCTTCAATACGAGGGGGATCAGGCCATAGTCCACCACGCTGGCCAAGTGCGGGTTGGCGGACATTACATACAAAGATTACTATTTGTTAATTATTAATACGCTTTTATTCGACACAGACAACGCGATATCAGAACTAAATGAGACATGAATCGAATCGATGCCATACATGGTGGAGAGCACCATTTTAATTCCGTTTAGCACAACTCAAGTTACAAGGGGAATTATTTTATAATAATTATACCACAACACACGGACATAGAATATAAAAGGTATGAGGTGAGCGATTTTTATGTTATTATTGAGTCAATTCCGTTATTTACCGAATTTAAATTTATCAATACTTAATATTTAGTAATCGTACAAAATATGAGTTTTTCATACTATATCGATTACAAAAATCGATTTTTTCATAAGAGGGTTTATTCGTAATCGCCCACCTCAAGGGTGAGAACACAAATTGTCATGGATTCAAAAAGTGATACGAAAAGCACACCTACCGTCAGAATAAATAACTATAATTAAAAATATAAAAAGGGTATTTACAAAGGAGACACAGACACGGCTGCTCAACAACGTCCTACGCTATACATAGCTTTGGATTATCGTAATAACGATCTACATCTAACACTAATTTACAATAAAGCTTTTTATAACAACATTTACATACATTAACAATATTATTGTTCGACATTAACAGTAACGAGTGGGATGACGACGCTCATTTCAATCTTGCTAAAATCATGTAAAAATGGTACCTAAATGGAATTACATAAACACAGAAATATTTAAAATTTTGAAACAATCACAATATACAACAAAATATTAACACAACCAATTAAAAAGTACTCCAAGTACAGCCCTACAATATCGAAACGTAATCGAACAATAAGTATCGATATATCAATAGCACATCATAAAACAATACTAACACGCGGCAATCAAACTCTAAATGCATTCCTAGAGCATTCAAACAACGACAGTATAACTTCAACTACTCTTATGTAGGGTAGTTCTAAACGTTGGATTTCCTAGACACCATTAATATTATTTCAATTCGAAGTTACAAATTTTCAAGGTTTTCATATTGAATTTTGTACAAATGGGTCCGCATTATTTCAAGCGAGCGATTAGACCTCAGTGGTCGTGCAGACGGTCGTGCGAGCGACTCGACGAACGCGAGGTCTTGCGTTGATCCAAATATGCTGCCGGCGCCCAACCTTCCCCTTGTCCACCTGAAATGACAAGAAATGTTTATTCGTTATTAACCGAGGACCTCATACACGCCGGCGTGTACGATAACAATTGAATTCTCGGAAATTCGCACGGATTTCTTAGAAATTATCCTGGAGAGATTAAATTAGTATACTAGCTTATGGAAAGTTATACCCATCACCAACATGGAAAGAAAATAATTTAGTCCTAAGAACTTAATGGATTAGTTTAACAGCTCAGCTTTTTTATTTCAATAAATATTTTATCGCTAAAATAGCCAAGTGTTATTGGCTACAAAATTTATTCATAATAATTCATAAAATACAATAGTAAAAACTTTTTAGACGGATTGAGTAGCGAAAATGAAAGCCATGCTTTCAAACCAATGGTGTATTTAAGTATGTACTATGAGAATAGAATAGAGTTATAACATAAGAAGATTTTTTGTCAATCTATGTCAAAATATCTTTTATATTATCAAATTATCTTCTACGTCCACGTACCTGCCAGACGCACGTACCACCAGCCGGCACAGCCCACCTTGAGCAGGTCGGCGTGCTGCCCCTCGCGCAGGGACACCTCGCTCGCGCCCACCGCCGTGTAGTCCGACAGCGCCACCAACGCACACCCCACCGCCTGACACACCACAAACGTTCCTTGTCTTATTTACAGTTATTATATCCGCGTTTTTATATGTTGAAGAAATGAAATTTGCTAGTGAATATGATAGGGCTTATTAGATATATTACTTGAAATAAAATAGGCCGCTTTTAGTCAACTTTGATATTTAGAACTCTGTATAGTTTCGTTTGGATTGTATTTTATTTATATTGGTGTATTGCTTGCAGATTTATTGTCTGTGTGTAAATATTAGGTCATTATTGACTATCCAATGATAATATTACATATCAGAAGTCTAATTCTATGATATAACCTACACTATCTAGATAACAAAAATCTATCATTGAGAAATAATGATGATAACAATCCACTATTTTTATCGTGAAGCACTATTAAAATTAATGTATAGTGCCAGTAAATATTCAATCATGTCAAACATCCATTAAAACAGATACGTTCCACTAAACAGCCTATTTAAAACCTGTAACATCAAAACATGCACACATTCAGTCCCTAACAGAAAGCGTAAAGAGTATCCACATCGATTTTAAAAATCAATATATTGAGCTCATGCGTGTTATTGCACATTAAACCTTTGCCTCGATTCAATTGTAATTGTCTTCAAGCATGCAACATCTCAGTTAGTAGAACAACCATTCAGATTGGATGCTTTCACACCTTAACATTTTGACCGTAACAATTTTTACAATTGGACAATTATTATATTTTGTTTTGTTTCTCGTTTTGATTCGAACGGTGCACTATTATAGAAACTGTTTGAAGAAACGTGTTGTTACAATCAAAATGAAGTATTAGATACAATTTGTTAGAGATTCAGCAGTCGTTGAAGCCTTGCATTTGCATGGGAATAGGTATATAATTACAGTTTAAACTTAAATTTTGTAAAGAAAATAACTTATTATTTTAATATAGAGTCTAAAAAAGTTATACTTATTGATGTACAATGTTGTGTAGTTCATTTGTATAAGCGTTACAGAGTCGTGAACAGTATTTGAAAATATGAAAGTATGTTAAATATAACAGGTATCATATAAACATAATATTAGTATTATCTTATAATGAAGCTATCAAATATAGCTGATGAATAAATATATTTTTTACTTACATATATGCTAAATACATAGTGTTAATTATATAACTTAAGATATAGAAGGAATTACAACTAGATACGTTTTATTTATAATTTATAGAAGATATTGTCTATTGTTTGCTATTTTGTGTTGAAAAAAGATTCTAAGATGTAATTTAGAAGACAGCACGTCGAAAGCTAAGTAAGAGAATGATGAAAGCTCGGGCCGTGCTGAGCAGTGTTGAAGCAAACTAATGTCTTCTTCCCTGGATTCTTCCTTGGCTACTTAAGAAGTTATGGAATAAAAAATCCATAACTTACATAGGTACATACATATATAACGCAACGTGTGTCCAATACGAAAGTGTGCTGATTGTATGTATCAGTTGAAGTAAATACATATATTATAATCAATGAAAAAACAGAAATAAGAATAACACTCAATAGACTTACATATTATAATAACACGTAAACAAAGCGAAGCGCATAATATAATTAAACGAAATCGAAAAGCACACGACAATGAGTGACAAAACAAACAAAACATGACTTACACCACAGTTAATGTTCAGCGAATAGAGCTGATATATCCACGTTACGTCGTTGTCTTTGGTTATATAAACTTTGGATATATAGTCAGTCTCTTTCATTTATTTACAAGTTTCTATCGGCCTAGCCGAAGTTTATCAGTATTGTGATGATACGTAAAAGGTGGAGGTGGCTTGCGTGGAGCCCGATACTGAAAAGAACTGTACCATTCTGTGTATGGTACCGTTGAGACCCACGGCCTCCGTCACCTGTTGAACAACACAACTTAGAGCATGGCGGCCATTTTGATGACTCACATCACAAGATGGCGTCAGTAACTGCCAAAGCGCTAAGAGAAGTACCTTATGAACTTATGACTGTCTGTTACTATCGTAAGTGATTTGTGCTATATAAAAGCCTACCTTTAATGAAGATAGTGCTAAATCAACATTTTAATTTATTTTCATTTTTGAAGCGATGATAGGTGACTTGCAAAATCAATATGCGGTGACGGCGTGAACTAAGAGTCTGGACGTTGTCTTTTTTTTCACAATATCTTTAACATGTAGGGAATTCGTAGTATCATTATCTAAATAAATATGGCTAGAAGTCTAAAACTAATCAGAGCATATACTACGAATTCTCTAGTAGGTAAATTACTCTCATTAAGGAAAGGACCAGCTTTTAATAAGGGTTTATTATATTTAATAGACGGACATTATTCCGGGGAAGCGTTAGGTGCGTTCTGGTTGCTAGCCATGTCATGCGCTACCCGGTGACTATTTGCCCGCATTCCTTTAGAAATTTATTTAAACTTACATCGAGAGTGGATTTCATTTCACTCACAACTGTAAACCCAAAATTAGTTTGCATTAACAATTTATACCCATATTAATTAATATAAGCCCAACACAACTAAAAGTTTTACTGTTAGCTTTAACATTGTATGCGGCTAAATAAGAAATCTTATAAACGAACAATAGCAAATCATTTTAATTCCTACTAGGTACATTCCTTAGTAACCCACGTGTATCATATAGTAAATTGTTTATATTCATTTACTCGTAAAACCATTTTAATGACAAAAGAAATAACTAGATAGGTACTAAATTTTAAAGAAAAAATCTTTATATATAAGGTATAATGTATAAAGCTTTATATATAACTATAATTATATTATAGCGTTCTTGCAAAATGTCATTAAATTCGTTTTTTCCAGTAATTGAATGTAGAAAACAATATACGGCCCCAAAAGAAGACCCCAAGAAGACGTTACAAAAATTAACAAAATAAAAATAAACAACTTTTCATCTTAAATTTGCAAAGTTTTTACACGGCAAAATTTAATTGTTATGTAACCTTTTTTAGTAGTGTAGAAGCTTTATTCCCTTTTGGGGTCAAATTTTTTTGTAGGTAATTTTTGGGGTCAAAAATTTTGAAACAATATATGTATAATAAAAAAACAGTCTTTATACTCTATACAATATTGTTCCATTTTTAAATAATTATTCCCATTTATTAATCTTTAGATGCTTCAAACATTACACCATGGCATATGACATAGGAAAAAAATCATTTATTAATATTTATGTTAAGTCAAAAGTTCATAAATCATATGCTACGGAATAATAAGTTTATTGTAAATATCTTCTGTCGACCAGAAATACATAAGTAAATTTTTCGTCCACAAACACAAAAAGTGACCCCCGCTAATATGGGAACGTATAGCACGGGTTAGTTTAATTACGCTTGTTATTTTTAACCGAAGGAAATGAAATTTACTTAAACTTTTCATGAGTCATACTTTTCAGTCGTCATGAGTATTTAAAATTTACAATGTCTTTCATTTTCTTATTCCACGTAACAGTGCAAGATCATGGCGCGTAATAGAAAATTAAAATGAAAAACACGGTAAATATATGAAATATCAATAAAATCCCGCCCAGCCGTTTTAAAATAATGCGTGGGCAGAGAAACTAGAAACAAAAGAATTTACTGTTCACTTGGCTCTAGTGCACTCACTAGACCACTTTTTCACAAATTATTTTTCAAACAACACCATCAGATCACTAATAATTATAGGTAAGTTCTTTATTAGTGATCGATGTACAACATTAAATCTGTCATATACTTATTGTAGTACTGCACAATTGTACCAACTTATTATATGTATTTATAGACGTAGCTTAAACAAAATTTTAGTTCTTTCTCTTAACATCGAAATGAAATAAGTTAAAAAAGGACAAATAAAATGTTTAACTTTATAAGTAACGCACTTTTCACTATATGCGGTTGCCGTCTAAATGTAATCCATGATGGCTTTATAGTCGGCTCGGCATTTAGATTTGAATTATTATTGTTCTTATTTTAATAATACTTTCTTAGATTTACGCGAATATTAGACATTTAAATAAAACTTGCTGTAAAGCAATCGAAACGTCGGGAACCAAAAATCAAAATAAATCCGCGAAAAGATAGTTTTATTTAATTGTTATTATTATCAGTTATATAGACGAGAATATTATTATTACTGAGCCATCACTGAACCATTTACAAGAAAACCGTGTATTTGTAAAGACGGCGTAAGAACACGATAACGGTCGCAATCGCGGTGGTAATAAATAAAACAATGTAAACATTCGTTGGCTACGACCGTGGTCGTGGTCGTGGGGTCTTAGGGCCGATGGATACGACATTTTATAAACGCGCTGACTACGCACGTATCATGAACAAGCGTCGTTTGCGCGTACTCCGTGCTGATAAACTTAATAGGGCTTATGCACACCATATTTCAAAAAAAGCGCCAAGGATCGTATATCGTGAATTTATTCTACGTTGATTAAAAACGCAGATCATTTACGTTCGTGAAAGTGCGCATTGGCAGCGTTTTATAATGTAATCGTGTGTATAGGCCTTTAGGGTATAATGTTAGATTATTATCACACATGTTAACATCTCGTATAATATCCTATACAGCAGTACTAACCGGCGCGTGTTCGGGGTCGTCGTCGTCGTCGTCGGAGGGGTCGGTGGACCAGCAGGGCTCGTCGTGCGCGTCGCAGGAGGCCGCGCGCGCCGCCGCGCCGGTGCGCGCGACCGCCACCGCGCCCGGGCCCAGGTCCCACGAGCTCGTTTGTATTAGTGTCCTGGCGGGTACGGCGGACATGTTAACTGTTTGAGGCGTGTTAACTGTTTTTGTTTACCGAGTTCAAAAAAAGGAGGTGGTAAATTCGGTTGTGTGTTTTTATGTATGACACATCGGTGAAATACCTATAATCAATTTGAGTAATCGCCCTTTTACATTTAAAATATGATGAAAGTTCTCAGAAAGGAGGATTTTTACTCAATTTATTCACCTACATATGTATATACATATATGATCACACTGGTAGCGTATTTTCGCAGTGTTCTTAAATTATATCAAAAACCTTCCTAGATAATCCCTGCTTCTAATGGTCAATAGTTTATGAGATTGGCTTCAGCAAGCAAACTCAACACGGCGGAGCTTTTCATTTTAAATGCGTAGTAATAATTTGAGTCAAAATTTGTTTAATAAGTGAACCATCACATACCGGTGATGCTGCGCGCCGTACTGCCGCACGCGCTCGCCCTTCAGCTCGTTGAGCTGGTCGAGCAGCACGCGCTTGATGCGCTCCACCCACGCGCGCTTCACGTCCGCGCTGGGCGCCGTGATCGTGTGCACCTCCGCGCGCCCCTGGCGCCACACCTCGAACTTGCGCGCGTCGCCCTTCACAGACTCTGTCAGACCGACTTGTGACATCTACGACAGATAAATAATATGTTGGGACATTAACACATAGCACTATCTAGTTCTATTGTGAGTTACATATTGTTGATACACTACACATATATAACTTTAAATATATAAATATTATACCCAAGGCTGGAGTACAAACATTCGTGCTCATCATACAAATTAACGCCCCCAGCGGGACTCGAACCCGCGACCGCTGGCGCAGCAAGTAGGGTCACTACAAACTGAGCCAAATATGTTGTCAAAGACTGATCGTGATGGTCAAAGGTGGATCGTGCTCTTAGAAGGTTATATCATTTAACGTCATAATTAATTTTATGTATTTACACTACAGCTTTAGTTTTAAAATTGTAATTTTAAACTTTCCCGGAAAATGAGGAAATTAGCGAGAAACTTTTGTTTTCTTCAGTACCTGTATGTCCTCAAATATTAAAAAAATAATATTATATGCAAATAGGAACAACGTCTTTCGGGTCGGCTAGTTTAATTACGAAATTATATTATTCACATTACTAAATATACATATATTACTCACTTGGAGATCATGTTTAAAATGATAGGTAGCCTTATTGTGGCTATTCTTCGCAGCGGGCTTACAGAAGAGCATGGCCTTCTCGTAGAGGAAAATATGTCGACGCCTCGGTCGTATCCTTAACCGAAGGTCGCGTTTATTTTCTGACACCACAAGGAATGAACTTTGCAGTAATAATTCGCCTTGTTGACTGAGGTCCACCTGTGAAAGGTACCATAATTTACAGGTTATTTATGTTATTAATTTTCAATTACTTTGCATTTTACGTTTTCATCTTAAATAAAACTAAATTAAAATTACATTTCATATCATATAAGGAATACAAATAGACTACGTAATTTCCTGTATAAATACTATATAGTTATGTTAGTCTCGATATTTGGTAAATCTTGTCGAAATTGGCCTATCTTATATATTTAAACGAGCAATTCTTGTAGGTATATTTATTTATACCGGCGATCTCGGAAACGGCTCTAACGATTTCGCTGAAATTTGGTATATGTGGGCTTTCGGGGGCAAAAATCGATCTAGATTAGTCTTATGTCTAGGAAAACTCGTATTTTCGAGTTTTCGTGCGGTTTTCTTTCGCATTATTCCAGGTAGAATATGTTAATAATTCCGCACACTCGAATATAAGCATTATGGTCAAGCGGCCAAGACGCAAGATTGACTATCACAAATGTGTTCGAATCCCGGTTAGATACAGTTTTTACTTTATTTTTTTTTGTATTTATTTAAGTTCTTAGTTTTTTTTTGTTTCTAAGCCAAATTAAAAAGAAAAATTGTACTTTTAACCAAAAACTCCGAACGAAGCTCGGTCGCCCAGGTACTCTGGTTTATATACATATATAATAATAAAACAATATTCACGTTTCCCATTTTGTCTTTTCGCTCGTATTAATAATCTTTATTTTAAATTATTTATTAAAAAACAAATCGATCAAATCATTAAGTCAATTATCCAAGGTAATTAAATTCAATACAAGCCATATTGTAATCAACAAGTACGTCATAACACCTATAAATAAACGTTCAAATCGGTGTACGGACTTGTATCTTTATAATTTAATAGATTTTAATGTATAGGTAAGTCGCCACAAGATGAATTAGATCCCGTTCTAGCAAATCATAAAGATAATTTATCAAACACTTTGCACGTACACGTACCAGCAATGCATTCCAGCGATTAGAGTAATTCAGCGTCTAACTAACTGATTATCCGTTATGGCAATGTACGGAAAAACCTGACAAATTGCTTATGGCGTATTCGATATGAAATATTTTTCAATTACAGGAAAATGACCTTAGCCACATACTAATATTAAAGGAATAGATATTAAACGGACTTGACATATTGGGTTAAAATATTATAATAGCTTCACTCAAGGATATACCTTCTTATAAGTTAAATAAAGAAAGAAGCGCAGTTGCAATATAACCTCGCTTCGTTCGGATGCGTTTCTAGGTGGCTAACAGCCATTTGTTTACTCGAGATCAAGTTTATCTAGGTACTTATTCAAATCGGTCCGGCTGTTGCTGCGTTAAGTAGCAGTAAACATACACATATCTACGAACGTTTACTGTTTTACAATATGAGTTTAAGCGATCCTGCACAGAGATCTTGGCCTGATCCACCTCGCATTGACGGAAGGCCTGTATCCAGCAGTGGGACGGTCAAAATGAAGAAATACTAATGCATAAATAACGCAGTGGCATGCTTTATAACGAAGGTAGCTTTCCGGTTACGTATGCAGAATGTTTGCCCCGAATAGTTAGTTCTAAATATCCCGATATGACCAAGCTACACGAAAAATCTATATTCATAGTCAATAAATTAAATTTAAAAACGTCATCATTCATGTGATGATGATGTGATGTGTATAAATAAACCGGGAAAATAAATTGTATAATCCCATTAATCATAGGATAAAAATTTAAATTTATAAGTATTTTTTTTTAATTTAATTTTCTTGTCGATGGCTTGTAGGCTTGCCAATGAAAATAAAGTTTGTATTTTTTGTTTATTATTATTATTATTTACCTAACGCAAAAAAACAAAACTTCTATTTAAAAAAATACAACTTAAAGGCAAATAAAATGTAAGCAAAACTTACAGGTACACCGGTAATGGCTATCTGGTGCATAGAGTCGTTCACACACTTGAGCACGACCAGCATGCAGTCCAACGCCCGCTGCAGCCCCGAGCTCATCGATCCACACTCGCTGTAACGTAGGAGATCCTGCAAAATCCCTACTTGGTTATAACTTTATTATTAAACTTTAAAAAGAAACACTTTTTTTAACATAGCTTTTGTATTGATGATGTCTGTCCGTGTCCGTTTAAAAAAAAATATTTTATTTATCTTTACGTACGTAATACATGTGGGATAAGCTAAGAATTTAGAATACTTTTAATTTATTTTCTGCCATCCATAAATATAAAAATTTCATCTAATTATATATAAAAAACAAACGATGAGAAATTTCTCATACAAAACATAAATTTATGTAAAGTTATTTCCATTATTGATTTAATTATTCTTTAAGTCTGATTTCATGCATATTTGAATTTATTTTGTAACCGCCAAAGAGCTGAGATCTTTATTTTATGTAATATAGCACCTGCCACAAATTTAGTATTTTATTAAATCTGTTCCTCCTGTTAAAATGAAACTGAAAGTTTTAAAACAGAGCATTAAAAACAAAAGGTAGATATATAATTAATTTACACTCAATGGTCGTAAGAATATAAATAAGAAGTCTAAAAATATTATTTCATACACGCATGTAATCATTATCTAACACAAAAATAAAAAAAAAACATTACCGAACGGCCTAGAACAATCTTAACCCCTCCCGGATAATTTCTAAGAAATTATGGATAATTTCTAAGAAATCAATTGTTAACTGATACACCGGCGTGTACGCGTTCCGCAAGGGGTTAGCAGTATTCAGTCTTTTTTAACGTCCCACTGCTGGACATACATACCTTAAGCAGCAGTTGGTATTTAGTGATTCTCTGCACAGGTTTAAGAAGGTAGGCAGCTAGAGGCAACTTGTGCCCGAGGCGCTGTTGACATGCCTGCAGGAAGAGATGCGTGTCCACCAGCGTCTCGCGCAACCGCTCTGACCGCGGGATGTTCTGACAGTAGTAGCTGTATAGGCGGAAGAAGGTTTCCCTCTGCGATCCAATAATAATAATCGTTAGAATATATTAATGTTACACGAAGTACACGATAAGTTTGTTATAAGCACACCTTTTTTAGCTTCTCTTATACAAACTGTTATCAGATGTTTGAAATTCGATTTTAACCTACTTTTAAATGTGGTACGATTTAAAATTTATATTAACATATAAAATAGAGCCTGGTTATTACTAAATAAGAATTAATATTTGATTAAACAGCATAAAACAAAAAATATAATGTATTTATTTTCTAGTATTATCGTTACCTTTTCAACAAAACATAGCGCAACAAGTTCTGTGGCTGAAATTGATTTTTCCAAGTCTTTGAGGAACACTTCCTGGTGAAATGTGAAAAGCTCATGTAAATTTCCAAAAAGCACGTCCGCTTGTCCAACTAAAGCTGCAGGTAGGACGTGCTGGTTTTCGGGCTTTTCTATCTCCTCTTTGTAACCCTGTAAGCATTTTTAATTATTAGTGTAACGTACTAACAAAATATGTAGTTAATTTTTAATAAAAAAATTACAAAACAAGTAAACGTTTTGTCACAGTAGTTTTAGTTTATTTAAAACAAACTGTGGCTTTATTCGATAGCTTAACATTTTATTGCTTTGTTTTATTAAAAAAATAAATAATTGACCATAGATGAATAGTGACTTATAGTGTCACACCACTGCTGCAACCGTTTGTCGTAATCTTCGTAAATAGCTTCTAAACATTCACTTTCAGTAGGGGTTAACGTATCTTTTCGAAATATTTTCTTGAATTTTTGTAAAGTAGAGGTCCAATTGCCTGAAGTTTGATTTCTTCTATAACGCTGTAGTATTTCTTGATCTGTGTTCTGATATCTTGTATAGTTCTGAGTCGTATAAGGATATTTATAGGATTTGTAGCTGCAGTACTTGGATAATTTTGATCTTTTTCTACATGATAAAGTAGAATGTAAACTCCGTACGTAACTATCTGCATTACTTTTTCTGCAAATCGAACTTTTTTTAGAATAGGTATTTGTAGAGTAATGTTCTTTAATACTCTTGTTCCATTCCTTCATTATCTTCTTGTAATCCTTTGACAAAAAAGCTAAAATGTCCTCTGAATCATCACTGTTGTTCATTGTCTTTCTAAGTTCAGTGCAACTATTAGAAAGCAATTGAGAATCTTTGGTTATTGTTGTATCTGTCGAATATTCAGGTGTTAAAATTTGAACATCTGTATCACGACAACCATATAGAGGGTTTTTAACAAGTTCCGGTATGTCAACAGTAGTCGGGACCGTTGTTACTGATTCGGCAGTGTAATCTTCGGAAACTGTGATTATATCGGAATCAGGTATATAAATAATTTTCTCATCAGACTTTTGTATGTTTTCATAACCAGGCAACGATTTACCGTAGAAGAAATTTCCAGTAAAAGGTTCCATTTGAACAGGTTTGATGTGTCGCGGATTATATTTAACACGATTATTATATATACCGACATCACTCACAGTCTTCTTGCACTTTTTATTTTTCGATAGTCTTTCTGTTTCAAACAGATTAATCTGGTTATTATAATCGCTGAAAAGGGTAGAGTCGGATGCGGATCGTGTCAATCGTTTGCTTTTGGTTGTCGAATTATTCTTTCTATAATACCACGAGTATGATGTACCGACACTGATATTCGCTGAGGACTTATGGAGGTCATATTTCCCATATTTCATGTTGCAGAGCGCCGTGAGGTGCAACACGCGACCGAGAATCTGTACTGGCGAACACTTGGCAAATGTGTAAAATGCATTATGTTCCGCTCGCTGACTTCGCGTACTAGCTTGCGTGCTGCGTATCGAATGCATCAGATGAATATGCCTTGTGAGATGTCAGATGGTCCGTAACTACCACTGAATGTTGTTACATATGTAAACCATGCGTTACTTATAATGTATTGGCATATTTAATTTTCAGAGCGCGTAACTTATGGGAGATATCGTTCGGCGGTAAAGTTAATGGACTGGAACGTATTTGTGAGTATAAACAAAGTATGTAGGTATATATCACCAAACCCTAAAATAATTGTGTCAGAACGGAAACGCTTACTAAAATATAAACAATAGCAGTACACCTATTAAATCAAATGAATTACAATCAATAGTTTCCAAAAAAAATCTTTTTAAGTTTTCTAGTAATACATAATATGTTTATGGATATACTATATGTACACGTGAATTTGCTTAAGGACTAAAGATCTGTTATGTTTACTTACAGAAAGTATAGAACCAAGCTCTTGAACGTAAACCCTTTCAGTCTGCAAAAGCTCGGCTAGAACATGGCCACGTCGTGAACGTCGCGCCTCGGCGTCTTCTCCACCGGAGCTTTCTGACCCTCCTGACGTCTCCATCTGTAAAACAATGTCATTGTTAAAAAATGATATTGTTTTCTAAGAAAATAAATATATTCTATGCATAAAACACTTAACAAAAATATTAAGTAAGAATATCTCGAAAAGCTTTAAAATTTAGATATTTTCCATAAAGAGCAAGCTAAAAGAAATTGATTAGTAAATATAAGAAAAGAATTTATTTTAATTGACATCACATGCAATTAATTAAACTAAATAAATTCAAAGAAAGCAATTTGATTTTGAATCTTAATTATGACATTGCTGACAGATGGCTCATCCGGCGGATACATTAGTAACAGACAGATTTGATGTCAAGTGACTGCTTACACAATGCATAGACAACATATGAAGCCTCAAAATAATTTTCTTGTCACGTATTAATTCGTCTATAAAATTTATTTATTGCATTTTTTATAGATTTCTAAGGTCATGCCAGTTAGAAAAATTAAGCATAGTTAAATTTTATGTTTTATTACTTTTTAATGATTTAATGCTCCAATTATTACTTTTTTATGTATTGTATTGTACTAGGTATGTAGTAAAATTAAGAACCAAAGTTTTAAATATACCTTATATTTAAAACTTAGATACTTACAACTTTTTTAAGTATAACCTTCATATATCATCAATTAATATTGTAAAGTTTAAAGCACTTATTTTAATGAGCGGCTTTATATGATAAAAATTAATGCTTTTAACGAGATTTAACCATAATTTCCGTTATTTTACCGTTGGGACGCTCGTGTTTTTGTAACTTTCACGCACGATATGTAATTATGTTTTTTATAAACCAAACATGGACTATAAGGTGAATTACTTATTTAAGCTTGTACTCAAGTCAAAATACTGCAAGATTTTTTCTTTGAAACAGTTATTATAAGTATTAAATATTTAATTATATTTCACTGATCGTTCTGCTTCCTGGCTTGAGCGCAAATACATATATTACGGCTACTTACAATTTTGTTTGGCTCTGAAAAATCCTTGACAATTTTGTAACCCGTTTTCAATACTACATTTATGGTCTCCATATCTGAACACCATAGGAACTATTCATAAAACGCACAAAATTTCATGTGACACACTCACAATCACACAATCAACACAACTCGCACATAGCTTCTCATTTACTATTTCGAGTAATATCAGAATGCAGTGGATGAATGCAGAGCACATGCCGTGTGCCTTTGGTAGTGTAAGAATAAGGAACTGATGGCCTGGGTTGTGAAGGGGCGCGGGAATACGTTGGGACTACAAAAAAAGTTGTTGCCTCCGCTTTAGAGATGTGCCATCGTCATGAAAGATACTCTATCTGCGAGTTGTTGAAATTAAAAAAAATGAATGTTAAAAAACATTTTAAAAAAAATATTTTTATGACTTAAAATATTACTAATAATTTTAAATTTTTGTTTTCTTTTTTCGAAATATTGCTAAAAATTCTTAAAATTCTACTTTTGTTAATATTATTGTTTTTAATTTAAAACTATCCATACTAATATTATAAATGTGAAAGTGAATTTGTTTGTTTGTCCTTTTTTTACGTCGAAACAAAGTGACGGATTGGCGTAATTTTTTGTGGGGAGATATTTAGATGGAGGGCTCTCTTCAAGTGATATACACTACTTTTTACCGCAGCAGATTATGTCATTCCCATGGGAAAATACGTTATAATACAAACCACAACAACTCAACATACCTATACTTATACATAATATATAGTCTATCTATCCCGTACCAACCGTTCAACAGATCCATATAGGAACGAACCCAAGCCAAGCGAGGGTGAGTCGTTGGTAAGATATAAATCATGAGAATACATTATTCCCCAAAATAATCCAGCTTAAACTCTTATTTTATATATAGCTAAATATTTTTCCTGTTTATCCAAACGAAGTAGAGTATCATTCAAGACGTGTTCTTTGCATGTGTTACAAAGGGCAAACGTGCTGCATACAGCGTTATACACTAAGCACGTTGTATTTATCGATACTTGTGTGCGTGTCTGTACACGTGTTAGTGGAGCACACCTGCCGAGAGTTCCGTAGTCGTAGGGGACAGAAACTCTTCATATTGTGTTATTTACTTCTATACTACGAACTTAAAAGCTGTCTAAATCAAAGCTTATTGTTATTTTTTTGCCTTTCAAACATCTGCGCAGTTTTTGTTTTGTGCGGATGTTTATGAGAAAAAGCACGTGCTACCTATTTGAGTTTGAAAGACTTCAAAATATTGGAATGTGAGAACGAGATAATTTGACTTGAGATAGTATATTTTATATCTATACACTTGAAGAATTTTAATATTTTTATCAAGTAAAACCTCGTTTAAAAAGTAAATTTAAATTATGATTACAAATAATATATATTCTTCATTTATATAATATAATATATTAAGCCCTGACCCCTCAGACGTACGCACTTGAACTGATTGACCATATTATATCTTCAATTGCCGCACGTCGCGTCGGCTGCGTTCGCGCAATCGTAAATTATTAAGCAAGGTACTGTAATATATTTCATTAATACATGTCAAAACCATGTTATTGATTTAGTAATATATTATTTATTTCAAACATGTCCTTATGAAATAGATCTCCCCATTTATGTACATTAGCATTATTGTTAATAGTAGAGTTTACCCTGCGATGATAGGATTTAAACTAGTATAAATTTATACAGAACCTATCTCTTTAGAAAATGATAAAAAGTTAATAATTCTAATAATAATAATTTACGAAATTTTAACAAGATAGAGTATTGCTGGAATTGAACTGTGAACTCAATAGCGCTGGTTTAACCGGGAGTTGCAAAAACAGGAGAACAGTTGTGTAACTGATTTTGCAACTGGCACAGGCTCCCGTTAAGGACCGCTACATTTTGCTTACATAGGCTACTAGGCTCTTTGAATGTGAAAGGGATAATTATAAATACAAATAAGATATGCAACTGCGACACTCCAAAGTCACGGAAATAAATGCACTTTAACGGAAAAAATTGAATTTGACAAAGAAAAAGAAACTTTTTATTTATTAAAACCATAAATATATTTTTGATTTGTTAAAAGATGCTTTTTATAAAAAACTATTTTAAATGTCTTCAATTTAATTTTTATTTAAGTTAAATGATATTAATTGATTTATTAAGTACCATCAAAAAGCAAACTTATTTAAAATTGTTATTTTGTAATTTCTAAAATAGATTCATGAGGTTTAAAATTATTCGCAGTACTTGCATTCCGATTGCTGTAAATATTCTAAACGGGTCATTTTGTGGCCTAGTAGTTACCATTACGGATAGCATAGTTTTAATCTGTTACTTAGGCTGATTTATTGGCTAGAAGAAGTATGTGGAAATTGATGAATCATGACGCCAAATCGGATAACACTTATTGCTCATATTTCTGCGATTATACTTTTACGTACATTAATTCTAATATATGTATTTTATGAAAGAAATAAATAAATGCATCAATCACGCGGCAGTATGTTGTCTATGCTCAAGGGATATTGTGTAATGTGAAAATGAAAAAAAAAAAAAAACAATAAAAAAATGTACAAACTATAAAAAGTAAAAACACAAGTTTAATTCACAAAGTATAAAGATATGTACATATAGTTTGTTAATTTAAAAATTAACTGATTGAATTTGTTGATTTCTTAAAGGTATGTGGCAGTTGTTCAAAGGCTTGAATGATTTGAACTGAACACACAAACATAACGTCAAGTTAAATAAAACTTTGTAAAAGAAATCACCTGTTCATCGTTTCTAGTCCTTCTATTTTATGTTGAAGGGATATACCACTCTATATTTTTTAACAATATGAACGTTAAACAACGCATAGTGTATCGAGTATAGAGAAGCGGTGGGCGGAATGAAGAATGAATCTCTGTTTTTTTTTTAATCAGAAGGAAAATAACGTAAAGAACAAAGCAGATTTTTAACTTAATTAAATGTAATGATTAATTACATTTGATTAACTAAAATAATACAGAACTGTTAACATTGAACGAAAGTGCAATACAATTTTGAATGAGTAATGTTTTTAGAAGCGTCGTGTATTTTTAATTGTTACTTTTTGATGACACGAACGTAATTCGATGAACGTTCCATTAACGGAAATGTAATGTTTTATATCACATTTCTTACTGGCATAGAGAAAAGCTTTTATTTTTATATCTTTCAATATATCGACTTTTAAAGGAATAAAGGCAGTGAAAGGAAAATAACTTAATGGTAATAAAACAAGTACCTAACGACTATTTTCGAATAAAATTCTTTTTTTTATTTTGGCATATTATAATGTCCTTCTAATCAACATTTTCGTCACGATAATCTTAATGGGGCTACATATGGACGGAAGATATAAAATAGCACAAGTGCATGTGCTAACACAGGTGCACTCCTTAGGGATGAAATCATCCCTCTTATAGCTTATAGAGGGGCGACCGGAGAGATCATGCTGTTTAAATGTTCCCCGTGGCATGGAATCAACGCTAATTTTACAATATATTTTTCATTTCAATTATCAGGCAAAACACACAAAAACACTGCGCGATTCAAGCTAATAATTCAAGACGAGTAAAGCTGGAAAATATCATAAAAATAATTTCGACGTATTAATGAATTCTATACGTCCGCGTCGTCTCTTAAATTTACCTTATCCCTATAATTTATTTTACATTTACATAAGTATTTTACAATTTCGATGCCCCTCGCCGTTATATCAATGTTTAATAGTGTACAATTTTATTGACGTATTTTATATAGTGCAAGATACCTTAGATGTCAATATAATATTGTTACAAGGTAGTTACGAGCTGTTTTAATATAAAGGCGTTTTTTTATTTAAACTTATCAAATTTTATGTATCAGAGAGCAATACGTCAAACTTCCGTTGAAATGCGGGTTACATTTTAATTTAAAACGATCGAGCTCATGCGTAGTTATTTACAGTCAAATTGATTGGAATATAATATGTTCCGACACTCAAAAGTAATTCGAGTTAAAATTAATGCATTCGGTTTTTTTATATATAAATCATATTAAATTTTTTATATAAATATCATATAAAAATATACTTAATAGAAAATTCATTTGAATGGAAATTTGAAACTAGCTGAAAAAAAGATATTCTCGTTGACACTGCATAATGAGCGCAGAAGTCGGAAAAAAATCCGTAAACCACAAAAAAATATTATGTATTTTGTTGAAATAACAAATGTCTAAACTAGTCACATTTTAATGTTTTATGTATGTTATATATATGTTATTAATTACAAATCGTTTGCTCTATAAATAGGTTAGTTACAAGCAGATTGTGTTATCACAAGGACGCAGGCTACATAGCTTACTCACAGATTTCAGTCGCCACGACAATTCTTCCATAACTTGAACCCACTTTACATTGAAGTTCTGCATGCATATCGCATGACGTTTGTACATTGCGTACTGAGGCGTCAAATATGGTTTGCCCATTTTATTTAACATATGTGGTCTTAAAATAACACTGTCTGACTCTTCAGAAGATTCAAGAAGAGAAGAAGACGACATCACTACTAAATCATCACTGATGTTCGAAGATAAATTAAGCATAATTCACTTTTTTGAATTCAGATTTTATAATCAAACAGCACTATGTCTTTATATCTAAGAAATAAACGTTCGTTACTTTATCGTTATAAATACATAATTTACTTCGCACGAAAGTGTAAAAGGGATGTTTTATAAAAATGTAGACGTCATATTGAGTCCAAAGTGCAGTTTTCGGCAGCATTTGATTAGATGTAACAAATCCGGCTAGTGGTCATAATTAAAATTCATGTGTTAAGCAAACGAAGAGGGCACACAGCGTTACGTAAAGGTAAAGGAAGAGGGTCAACCGTGAGACGCTTATGATATAGGAAATAATTTTAATAGCTTTGTTCTTGTTTATCTGTGAAAATCTTGTCAAAGTCGATCATCCTATTTTTTAGATTATTCTGTTATGAAAATTCTTTAGTATTTCAAATGAGAAAGAGGTACAAGAAGTATGATAATAATTGATAATAATAGATTTTTTATTTTCATGTATCATCTTTAATATAAATAACCTAAAAAAACCTAAGCCTTCACACAATTGATTTTTTTGATGTTTTATATATATGTGATTTCTTAAATCATCCATATTATATTAGTTTTAAGGCTTGCTGAAGTCAATATCAATATATTTTTAATATAAAAAACTGAACTATATTTTTTTAAATATAAGAAATTAAAAATAGATACTTCTATATGTCTATTTAAAATGTATTAATAATTAATATACATATATGTATTTAAAAATAGTTAATAATAATGAGGACGACTTAACTAGACCTCTTCTACCTAGTTAGCGTTAGTTATAATTAACATTTATGTAATAAAATAAAAAGAGGTACTACTAAGTTTTTAATTTCTTGAGATTTAATTGCTTTGACCTGGATGATCGCAGAGACCGTACCGTTTTGCGACGAAACTTACAAACACAGCAAGTAACCCCTGTCAGAATAACCGGTATGCGCTTGCGCACGCCAGGAAGTAGGACAGTAGAAACTTTGAGCCCACGTGTATATGACCTTCACAAATTAAATTTCCATATCAACTGGTAATTCGAAGCACTGATCTATTCATGTTTTACTTAGTCATGATAGTTCAGTTAAGACAAAAGAATTGAAAAATTTGTAGCAGTACGCAGTGATAGATAAGCAAAACACGCAAATTTTAGAAAAAAATTGAACGTTGAAAAGTGTTGTAATAATTGAATGTAGAACTCTTAAGTATCATTCGTAAAAATAGTTCGAGGACGCAATTAATTGATGTTAGGTATGTACACGAGACGATAAGTTAACATTTAAGTTAAACACACGTCACGACTCACGAGCAACAGTCGCATTGGGCTCTTAACTCATAAATGCTATCTAATAGTAAACACATTACGTTTACTAATTACCATAGTAGCTTCTTTGTGGAATCATTGCGTCACATATACTTGTGATGCAACATGGACCACTCTGTGTTGTAAGGAGTCAGGTGGGATAGAAAATTTATCCTTATAATAAATATTAAATATGAAATTGATCTGCTTTATAGAAGGATATTAAAAGGTGAAAAGTATTAGAAATATACAAAATAATTCTATCCTAACAAACGAGGCGAAATGAGTGTAAAATAGATTCAGCGAGTGATGAACCTACAGGTTCTGTAAAAGTGGTGTTGATGTGAATTAAGATAGAGCTAACTACGACCCGCCATTCGTGACAACTTTGAAGCACTTTCTCTAACCGGTAGAGTCTCATAGACGAACGTGGAAGTAGCGAGAATTTACGTAAGAATTTTTTAACCATTGGGTGTTTCTTTTCTTTTTCGTTTTCATAACTGCTCATATGAAACTAAGTGAATATTATATGTAAATTAATATTATAACATAAAATTTATTTATAAAATAATTCTTTATAAGAACTTAATTAAAAGACGTGATTTAGTTGGAATTTTAAAAATTTTAAAAATATTCAGCTCTTTAACCAACTTTCTTAATCTTTAACAGACTATGGATAGCCGTTTCAAAAGATCATAATATAACAAATAATACAAAGAAGTTATGTTCTCGGAATGATGGTTACAGTGAGATCCAATTCCTATGAGGAGCGATAACATCGGCTTTTCGCCTCCCACGGTCTTATTATTTCGTTTTATGAAATATCACGTAATAGTGGTTATTTGAACTGTTTCCTATTTCTAGCCTATAATAAGCTAATATTAACATAATAATACAAGAAGCGTTATTAATCTATACATGTAATAAAATTCTAACTGAGTCGAATCTGTACCTTAAATATTTTTTGGAAATTCTTATTGAAATAGACTTTATTATCGATACAGAGACCGAATCTATAGTTTTTAGAATTTTTGTCTGTCTGTCTGACTGTTACCGCATCACGCATTTGGTATAGTGATAGCTGGTTATCCGGGTCAACATATAGGATACTTTTTACTGCGGGAAAATATCTCATCTTTGAGAAATCAACGAGGACGAACCTGAGCGAAGCGAGTGGGAGTCTAGTTTAGTCTAGTCTAGGAGAGCTAGTATTTAAATAAATCTATACAATTTAATATACGTACTTCGTCTTTTAGGTATTTTTATTTATTATTGTTGTAAAAAAATACGATAATGTCAGATCCAAACGTAAGCTGGAAAACCATGTGTAAAGTACATTTTGTGATAAAAGTTTAAAGTTGTACATTCAATATTTTTTAAATATTTGTGTTTATTGAACGTTTGTTATGAAATAGAAGCCAAATACACATTTTTTTATTTGTTTGATTATGCACTCGCAGATGTGCTAGAAATAAATGGATCGTTTAGATCTTTTTGAGTTTAAAATAAATATAATATTTTTGAAAATCTTTTTGATTTATTTATTTATCTAATTTTGTTTTAGATTAGTCGGAAAGTTACAAAGATATAGTCTAATATTCCGGTTTTGAGTGATCCTAAACAACGCAGTGGTTACGTATGTTTATGTTTGCAGATTATAAAGAAACTGATCTGAAGTAGTGGCTAGTTGTGTTTAAAGAGATTACGTCTGTATGTTCTTTCTTAATAGTTACGAGACGTCTCAGTTTTTAAAAGTATTAATAGGTAATTAGTTCATTTGAACAATTAAACATATTATGTTTCAAAATCTTAACTCTTACAAAATAGGCACTTTCACCGGTCGAAACAAAGACATAGGAACGCTTAACTGACACGTAAATTCATTATTGTTTGCCCTCACTTCGATTATGAGTAGTTTTAACGTACTTAAAATAAGTGCTATATTATTTTAAAGCAATATTATTTTAAGCCACTACAAGAGTTCCTTGTTATTTGAAAAAAATAAATAAAGACGGAATCTAAATTTTATTATTTATTACTGCATTAGTATAAAACTGTATCATAGTTAAACATTAACTATATAAAAAAAAAATTAGTAGATATTATCTGTAACGACTATAACTATTGAGACATCAAAAATCTTACGTCTCTCCAATGAACGTAGTGTTTGTTGTAAACAACAAACTTCTTTTATACAAAGTCTATGATATGAAACATCGAAACAAAAAATCAACATTTTTATTTTTACGGTTTTCCGTAAAACATAAAAAAAATAAAAAATGTAAAAATATCTATACAGATAAATAAAATTGAAGTGTCTGTTTGTAATGTCAAAGTAACAACTTTTTACTAAATGCATATGAAAGTATATACGGTACAGATAGGAAAAACACAAGTTTTAATTTTTTTTGGGTCTGTCTGTCTGTTTGTTCCGGCTAATCTCCAAAACGGCTGGACCGATTTTCACGGGACTTTCACTGGTAGATAGCTGATGTTATAAGGAGTAACTTAGGCTACTTTAATTTTAGAAAAAGAATTAGAGTTCCGCTAAAAAAAAATGAAAACGTACCGAGGGACGAACCCGAGCGAAGCAAAGGTGAGTGGCTAGTGTTGAATAAAATTATTTCATAGTGGATCCGGGGATAAATTTAATATGTCAGCATAACAATTGAGCAAACAAAGGTATATCGCTAGTCAAGATAAGTTGATTTACTTGTATAAAACAACAATCGAATATCTTATCCATTGTAGCTTAGAGGTTAAAGAAGTGTCCATTGGAGCATGTCTTTCACATAGTGACATGTCGTAAACAATGGGACTAAAAGCTTGTGGTAATGCGGTTCACCATGGAGGAGAAGCCGTTACCTATTGTGTGGAGTAAGGAAAATATTTTCCTTGGGAAAGATAGGAAAACCGTGGAATGTATACAGAGTGGTTTTAAATTACATTTTTCAATTTTTTTCTACACAAAAAATGCCTCATACCTTATTCAAATATCCTACTAATATTATAAATGCGAAAGTTTGTGAGGATGTATGGATGTCTGGATATATAGATGTACAGACGTTTGTTACTCTTTCACCCAAAACCTACTGAATGGATTTTAATGAAACTTTACAATAATATATCTCATACATCAGAATAACACATAGACTACTTTTTATCTTGGAAAAATATACGGTTCCCGTGGGATAGATTTGTTTTTGCTTTTGTCTTATAAACATTAATAAAAATACTGTTTTCAATATTTTGGTTATGTAAATACAAAATAATAATTTTTAAAATTGAGGTCTTTTTTCTTTTTTTAGGCGTGAAACCAAATGATTTCTGATGGGAAAGTTCTTAAAATTTATTTATTATAATTAGGAAATTGTATCTATCTACTATGTTTAATACTAATTAAGTTTAATATCAATCGGTTGAGCAAATCTTAGATTACAGTTATAGATTCTCATAATGTGTACGTCGGTCAAAATTGGGTGTAGCAAGCAAATAATTCTGGAATACATTTTTAACTGTCATCGTTATGAGTCACCTAACACAAAGTTTATGATTCATCAGATCCCCGACAGTTACAATATTAACCTTGCGTCGTGAATAAATAAATACAGGAAGAGGGTTTAGATACGAGCGTGATCGATGAAAATAAGGACCCTTGTTTGTCTACAAGAAATTCTAAAGTGCTGCTTGCATATTACATACGTTTTATCGTCATATGTTAGGATTGTTATTTAGAATAAAATACTTAAACAGAAGGGGCAACTAAAGAGAACGAGATGAAAATATTATACTGTAGTCAAAATACTCGCATAAAAATAGAGCCGTAAGAGGAGAGGGACTTTATATGCGTCAGCATTCTTCATAACTTGGCTCACGTCGCTCTACTTAGAGCCTTTATTATTCTCCTAGTGTCATGTCACTTTGTATGAATATATGTCAGAAGCTATTTTATATTTCAGTAACGAAAGTAAAAATAAATATTAAGTTATTAAATAACAAAATAGCTAGAAAAATATGTATTTCACGAAGTAATCTTAACTAATAGAATATTATAAACATTTAAGAATTCATTAGGAATTCACATCACACTTGAATTTTAGTCTTTATGGAACTTTCTCTTGACTTAATAAAGGTTGCTACGTAGAAACAAGTATTTAATCTTTATCGGTCGAAATTAATGGGTTGTCAACAAACGTGATAAAATGCAACTAAAGAAATAGCAATTATTTAGCTCTCTGTATAATTTTATGATGTGAATGAAAACACTTTATTCGTATGACGACATTGTCAATGCAGAGTCGTGAGAAAGGATATAAGCTGTATTAAGAAATATCTACATCTAAAAGTTTGTATCAAAATATTGTATTTCTTGTATGTAGAAACATGAAAAAGTTTGAAGATTAATAAATAAAGTTCATTGTGTATTGTGAGAGATGTATTAAGAGTTTAAAGTATACATGTCTAATATGTGACGATAGCCGCAAGCCGCATCCTTAGGGCTGTACTTGAAACGAGTTGAGCCACGCGGGAGCTAGGAGCAATCTTGTTAAGTGCCTTCTGGGACAATGACCTGAGTACGATAACTAAAAAGTTGAGAAGTGAGGTGAGCGGAAGATTAATCAAACCCGATCTCGACTGAGTAGGGTGTATAATAAATTCCCTTTGTGTTATTTGAAAATGGTATCAACATATAAGTTATTATTGACAAACTTTATTTTTTAATTTTTATTCACTGACTCGTACCTACATATTTAAAAATCATTAACTATTTTATTTATACATAAAACGCTAGTTAATAATGACTTTTCAAGAAAAAATGCAACTGACTTCAAAATCATTTATTTAATGATTAATAATTATTCTATCCTTAGATATACGAAGGAAGGCACCCGAGTTAAGCTAGTGTATGTCGCTAGTATATAGGTAAGTACATATATAAATAATTTTATATATATATATATATATATATATATATATATATATATATATATATATATATATATACATATATTATATAAGCCGTCGGTCCTGCGCCTTAACTCTCACCGGTCGTGTCGAGTAGTCGTCCCATTGGAGTATGAGAGTGACAGGAATAGAGAGTGATTGTGTCTGCGCGTACACTTGTGCACTATAATATCTCCTGCGCAGTTGACTAGTCTCAATGAGATTGGCCGCCGTAGCCGGAATCGGTCAGGAGAACATCATCATCATTATATTTACAATATACATAGGTAAATTTAAGTTATAAATACATATGGTACATTAACTTTGTAAAAATATTTAATAACATACACGAAAAAGTCTTCGCATTTAATACTTTCAACTTTATTCAAAGAGGTAGAGGAGAGAGATTATGATTGTCAGTGTTAATTGCGGCGTACTAAACATACGTTTAGCACCTAATGAGACTTGAGAGCTTTGTTTACAGAGTAGTCATGTTATGCCTTCGTTATAATGATTTTGACACCTTAAATTTGAAGGAAAATAATAATATTACATAATATATTGACAGGATCACTGACTACATTACCACGCAGTTATTTAATTTGCATTATTAGTCTTGTCTCTGAATGTAAGTGAGACTTACAATTATTCTAAAGTGAAGTTCAATATTTGAAAATATTTAAAGTTCATTAATTCATATCACGCTAAAATGTAGAAACTAGAAGTTTTTTAACGTCTTATTGTTTAACATTTCATCAACCAGATTCAACTGACTTGACGAAAGCGCAGTTCACTAAAGGCTAACGTACCTACCTGCCTCACGGCTAAATACACAAAATGTAGTGAAGGTCAATGCGATTGTGATCGTGGTAATAACGCGCTGATTTGATTTAATAATACCGCCATTACATCACGCGACCTGCTCTTTTATGATATTAAACAAATGAGAGTGAATGGAACCGACCGACAAACTGATATTATATGTATTATGCCTATATTTTGTAAAACAATGTAAAATGTTTTAACATGATCTAAATAAATTACTTAGATGGAACGGAAATAGGTAGTTTGATAAGCTTTTAACAACTTTGTCGCGTATGCGCAAAATGAACGCTAAAATTTTGTATGAATAATAAAATACTTATATTATTGATATTTGTCAACCTACTCTACACAATCTCAGTATTAACATATTAAACACTGCCACTGGCACTAAATACACACTTTTTATGAAGTCCAATATAAAAAAACACAAACGTATCAAGTTAAAAATTAATTAACAATGTAAACGAGTCCGTCGGATGCATGTTGAAGGAAAACTAATGAATAAAATCATTTGTTAAATTTATATTATTATAACATTAACGATTTATTTGAATATATTCTTCCTTTCCTTATTTTGTTGGAAGGTCAAAATTGTACGTGTGTTAAAAAAAGTTAATAATTTGTAATTACATATTTTTACATACTTCGTAAAATTAAAATTATTAATTAAAAAAATATTAAGAGAAGATCAGCTGTTCTAATTGGCTATTTTTTATTTTTTTTTATTAGAAATAGGCATACTCTTGATCTTCATCTTACCTCGAAGGCACAGATAAGATCTACGATGTAGCGAGTTTGTCCTTTTTTTTTGCTATATCGCATAACATACACCCCAGAAATATACAATCCAGTTCATTACTTTTTCTTTATCTAAAAATTAAATATTTCACTATATAGATAGATATAGAATTGTTTCTTCAAAATTGATTCAACTATAATGAAAACTTTTAGTTTGTGTTTTCCTATTTTCTTTTCTCTGTATCATTTTTGAAAAAAAAATATTATTCTTTGCTACATTTGATGAATAGGTATATCTCATAATATGTTCAGGAGTAAATTCCTCCTTAAGGCTTAAATATAATCAGTTGTAGGTATACTCTGACCGCGTTTTAATTTTATATTTCATAGATTGTTATTGCTATAAAATTTCTATTAATATTCATATTATGATGAAATACGCTTTTAAAAAAATAATCAAAGCTTATAAGCGTTGTAGTTATTTTGGAAAGTTGATACGCTTTAGCATTTATATCATTTTGATAATAATTTCCGTATAATAATGTACACTTTTTTGTTCTTATTTCCACTTGAATTTGAGTGATCCAAATATTAGTATAACGATAATATTTATAAATTATTTTTTATTCTATTATGATATCTGAGATATGAAAAATAAAATTCAAAGTAGAATGAACATATCGAGTGATACCATACATTTTGTCAGAGTACCAATTCGCGTGAGTTATCCAATCTGCGAGTGTGAAAGGCCGGCCGACATATGGTAATATGGCAGTTAGAAATCGAAAAACGGTACGATTTGACCGTACCTCATATAATCGGAATTTAGGAGATCGTAGTTTGATATTTATAAGTATAAGTCAGAGTATTTTTTAGCTATCAGCGACTTGACTACAAAGACCTTACATATAATATAATAAATTATAACATATACGTAAACGAAATTTCCGTATCCGATGTTGTTGTACCAATGTTGCATTATAATGGTTTTTATTATTCCTTAAATATCTTATAGGATTTGTGTTCAAATTATGTTATTGTTTAAGCTTAAAATACCTTAAGACTTTTTAAATTTAAATTTCTTTGTAAAGAAAAAAATCTTTATATTATTCCAAAGAACATTTATATTTCATTTAAAAGGCGAATCATACTTGACCGTAAATAAAGACGGTAATGGTTACATCTCTTAAATATTCATTCTGTAACGGGGCTTGATCATTAAAAATATTAAAACAATTAAGCTACCATTGTGAACGATTTAATATTATATACTTTATATTTGCTCTAAAAACATATTACTATTTAATATATACTTTGTTATATATAATGTGCAATATAATTAATTCAAGCCGCACAAACCACAAGAACTACATACATATTAGTTGCATTGAATAGGAATTCAGGAATAGGCAATATAAAACGTACATAAAAAATCATTATTTATGATCCTATGATGTAAATAACTTGAATTGTCTTCGGAAAGCGTTATAAATTATTATTATCTCATTAATTTGCAAACAATATAACGTAAGTATTTCCCAGTAAAAATGCGGGTAGAAATTCCGCTGTTATGGGCTTTTAGACAAAGCGCTAGGTAGAAAAAAACCCGTATAAAGTTTCACTTTCATTGTGAAACGAGCACTATTGTGCGACACAGGCGGATGAGGCTAGACGCCATTTTGTGACTCCTATTCAAGACTGAACATTTTAAAGGGTTGAACCAAAAATGTCCGAAAGAAAAAAAGGAATATCCGAATTTAGTTCTAGAACACCACAAATAATATTTCAAAGGATAGTTAGAATGTAAAAAGTCCTGAAACTAATTGTGATGTCATAATTAGACCAACAGGTAAATAATACAAATGATATAACAACAAATTATGTAAAAATTAAAAACAATCTCTATATAATTTATAATTTCGTACTTTTAACTTGAAATAAGTGTATCAAAATTTTATTTTTATTAATTAACAACATTAACAAGAATATTAACGACTATTTAAAAAAAAACATGTAACTTCTATTTCTACATTTACAATCTTTATCGCTATAAGATAAAGTATGTAAATAGAAACAACTCAAGGAACCCTGGTGGTTCGTGTTTGAGAGGTGTCTTACTTAGAGGTAAAGCACATCTACCTATACAACCGGAGGGACAATCTCAAAGGCCCTCATTAGTAGAGTTTTAGCCCTTAGATAAAATAATACCCTATCTTCATTCAAAAAATTTCTACAGAAATGTCAGCCTTAATTGTTGAAAATTAAAAGCGAAGTATATATTTTTTGATGAGAACTATATGTAGGTGTACGTAATAAGAATTGAGCTTCGTTATTTATGACCCAGATGGCTCGAATATTAAATTTTAACCAACTTAGTATCATAAAGACTAATTTGGTCAGACAGCATGTTTCACAACGTCTTTACGTTTAAAAGTTCAAACACTTCGAAGGTAATGCTTTGAACTAAATATTAATTACTTACTTTATGGTTTACCTATTAATTCATCAAATAAATAAGGTTAATTTATTTTTTATCTGAAAATTGAAGTAATTATAGATAGCTGATTTGGAGACTTACAGAATTGGGGGGATTTCGCCAAAAGGTTTTAGGGATGAGTTTTATATACGCTAAAACTGCATTTAAAATTCTATATCTTTATCTATCTAATATCTTTATACGAGCAATTCTTGTATATTTATTTATTTATATATATATCGGCGATCTCGGAAACGGCTCTAACGATTTCGCTGAAATTTGGTTTGTGGGGGTTTTCGGGGGTGAAAAATCGATCTAGATTAGTTTTATGTCTGGGAAAATGCGTGTTTTTGAATTTTCATGCGGTTTTCTTTCGCATTATTCCACGCAAAATATGGTCGCTATTTTCGCACATTCGGGCGTAAACATCGTGGTCAAGCAGCCAAGGTGCAAGATTGACAAGCACAGGTGTTTTGTGTGGGTTAAAATCCCGGTCGGATACAAAGTTTTTACCTTTGGTTTTTTTTTGTATTTAAGTTTTTAGTGTCTTTTTTTTTTGTTTTTAAGCCAAATTAAAATTGAAAATTTCATTTTATCAGTTTACGTTTTATTCTTTAAGTTATATAGATTATCATCTAAAAATACGATATAACAAAAAAGAACACCGAGCGAAGCTCGGTCGCCCAGGTACTATATGTTCTTCAAAGACTTCTTCCCGGGAACTGCATTCAATGGAAAAACATAGCAAATTACCACCTCATAATAATTAACGGTATTATAAAGCAAGAATTTCTGGTAATCAGAAAACTTAATTTTAATATGATGGTTCATAAGTTATATTTTATAATTTACACGTATTCACGAATACTTGCAATAGCTAACTATACTGTAAGCAACAATGGCTAATTTTCAAAACATTTGTATATGACGACTGAACTCTAGCTGTTGTACGGTCATTTCAGCATCATATTGAAATTCTTGTTACACATTGTAATAAGAACCAGGAATGTGGCCTCTCCTGAATGAACTATTTAACATTACTTTTTCAAGTCTTTTTTTTTTCTCAAAAACTTGTTATGTTGTCTTATATATTTTTAACTACATATGTTAAAAAAAATTAAAAAATGTAGGTAATTTTTTTTTTCGTAAAATGATGTAATTGAAAATAACTTTTTTTTAGCATGAACACCAAAAGTGATTCGAAATTAGAATTCCTTTATTTACGCTGTATGTCTTTGGGTCCAATCAAATCTTAGCTAAACTGACCAAATTCAAAATTTTACTTTACAAAATTTTAACTTTTTACCATCATTATACGAAACAGAAAATAAACGGTCATACAATTTCGTTTTTCCTTTTGAAATGATCCGAGAACCTACAAATTAATAGGCATTCGGTTAAGGCAGCATTACGGACTTCGAACTAGTTCTTAAGTGTCGAAAACAGGAATTTTGAGAGATCTGAATTGAATATTAATAGCAAACTGTGCGAAAACACATCATTATTCACTACAGTGATTTTTAAGAAACCAGGTCTTTGTGTCAGTTATGAAAGGAAAAAGCCTATATAAAATGACTCGAGAACTTTGCATATTATGATTATATGTTAACATATATCCATATCATTAGAAAACGCCTTTACGGTTACGAGTAAATTATTCCGAGGACTCAATTACATGAAGTTGATAAGGTGGATTTAAAATTAAAGTAAATAAGATAGAAACTTCCGTTAAAATGTTTCGGAAAGATTAATGGACCTTGACTTCACTGGATAAATATTTGCTGAAGCGTTATCAGAGTTTATAGTGAGGACCAAATGATAAGCGCCAGGTTTAAAAGGTATTTACTCGATAAAAGTGAATTAACCAATAAATATTTTTTAAAGTAGCAACCAATAATAACAATTAAAATAGATTAATTTGCCATACTTAAAAAAGGCAAAAAAAATGGGTTTTGTGTTAAATTTTATTTGTCAAGTTTTATTACTTATTAGTTTAAAATTAAAAAAATTAGTAGTTTAAAGTTCAAGAAAATATCTACGCATTCTTTAGACTAGATAAGGAATTTGAAAACAATCATATACATCCGATAAGTATACCTTATCGCTGCAGACGCAAACGTAGTTAGGGTTGCAATAAGCGCAGTCGCATTCTACACATTCGCTCCAGAAAATCTCGCCATTGCAGCCGAGCCGGCCGCCGGTTTCCACGTCCACCCACGCCGATCGCTTCATCAGGATCACTCACAAGTTCCGACACAGTCAATCAAACATCACTAATGCAGAACAAATTTTAAATTGCACTTCACTGATCAAACAAAAATAATTTTCAAAATGAAACTACTGTAGTCGCACCAGTTAAACAGTTTTAAGTATCACATTTATCTCATTAGTCAGTAGTTTGGAAGTAGAAGATGTGGGGTTATTGTGAGCGAGGCGGCAGGACCGCCGCGCTACGGCTCATCGGACAGACTGCTGGCTGCGCGTATACCGTGGCGTTCACCTACGTGCTCGAGTAGGAAGTCCTCGACCAAACACTTGAATCAAAACACTGAACTTTTTGAACAAGGAATGTGAATAGTGAAAAAATAACTGAGACGAACACTGCAAAAAAGTCGTCCGTTCTGAGCAATGAGTTTCAACGGAGTACGTGTAATAAAAATAAGAGAATGTTTACTCTTATTAATGGGTTTACTTTAATTTTGGATATAATAACGGCTTTCTTCGTAAGAGGTTTTACACCTACTGAAGTTTGATTCTATGTAAACAAAACAAACAAATTTATATACAACTATTCCATTTTCATTTTTACTTTGATATTTAAAATTAATGTTATTCAAGAAACCAAACGTATACTTTATAATTTACATATAAACTTTTCTTTTACAAACTTTCGTCATATTTTAATTTGGATGAAGGCAACCAAGTGTAACACTGCGAAGCCTACTTGTTCTTGATGTCATAGTAAACGGCATTCATTCAATACGACGTAATGTTTTAATAAATAACCGTAGCAAACATACATTCTTTTCTAACTACGAAACTGATATATGTATGTAGTAACTTTATAATAGATAATTTGCAATAGAAATACTTTTTATGCTAATTATTATAGTTATTGAAAATGTAGCGGCTATTAAATTTTCGAACTGTACAATCGAAATGTATTAAGTTGAATGTCTCAAGGTCGGCTTGGAAAGACTTTCAAAAGTTAAATAATACATACATACGTATCAAAAGTACTGTTTGTGTATTTAACATAAAACAATTTATATATCATTAGAAAGTGAAATGTTAAGTGTAAACATTAATTATATTATTCACACACGAATATATTAAATCAACTCTGTATAGTTTTGGTTCAAATATAGTTCTACATTTTCATATAATTAAAAAAATATGCAGAAATTATTTGATAGAAACTACACAGAACTATCTTATATATATACTATGCAGTATACAAATTATAAAACTTATTTTTTTTTAATCTCTTCCATCCACTTGAGTAGTTATCTATCATAGTCATCTCAAAATAGACTAAGCGGACCGTAGTATAGAAACACTTGTTATTCACAGAGTACTAATTGTGCAGTTGTGCACAGTAATATAGAACAGTTTTTCTCGTACAATTTGCAATCAAATGGTGCATAATGTTTTTGTTTTCATAATGCATCCCACGTCAATTTGTTTTTGAAAGTGTTACGACTTAGCGTACAAAGAGAGTAGAAATTTATGCACTTTTTAAATAACGACCTACAGTAAGTGTATATTTTATGAACTTTTATGTATGATGTTGTTTATTTGTAATTGATACTAAAAATATTTAAAACAATAGTTATTATTAAATTAATAAAAGTTGACTACGATAAGATATTTAAAAATTTTGCTACTCACCAACGTGAGAAGCTGTTGCTGACGATATAATTATTTCATAATATATCTGTATTTATAATTACTAACAATAAATGAATAATTATATATCAAAGAAATAATAAATTACTAAAAACAATAATATTTACTAAAAAGCTACACCAGTTCAAAAATAGCTCTAAGTTAATAATTTCACCTTTAGAGATTCATGAAAATTTTCTTTTTAGAAGATTAGATTACATTAAAAAATAAAAAGAAAATACTGAACACAAAATTCGGTTCACAACTCGCTAAAATATCGCGCAACATAATAACATACAAAAAAAATACACACGAATTGAGTAGCATCTTCTTTTGATGTCGACCGATAAACCTTGTAATAAGTTAATTAAATTTATCAGTAATACTTCAATACACGAAGACGATGAAACATGCTTGTATAAAAATCATCGAAACAAAGTTTTACGTTTGAACGAACGGGTACAACACTTTCATTTCTAAAATAAAAACAGAGAAATCTCCGCGGAGTAGGACAATTCCGTGATTCGACGTCTACTATTCGATATAATTTGCCACAAAGCTAGTGTTTTAATGAACTCGGAGGCTTTTCGGGTCGATGGCTGAACGTGCTACGATTTCTGGTAGGCGCACCTGGTAAAGCGCAATTGTACTTTGTAGGTAATAATAAATTGACTTTGGAAAGGAAATCAAAACTTGATACAACTATTTTCCTTCATATACGTATTATTTAATAAGAAATATTAAAATATTCAACTTATAAGTAGAGCATTTAAGCAATACTATTAGACAATTATCATAATCGTTACATGATTGTATGACGAATGCGGTAATGAACGTATAAACGTACTATCATAGCATTTTTTCTAAACATAGAAGTGTTACATCAAAGACCCTTGTTAAGTACCGGTAGCGTATATAAATTACTTCTAAACGATAACGTCACCTCAGTCCTCAACTATGAATTTGCTATAAAATATAGATATATGATTTCCTAATTCGTATCACGATGGTAATCCATGCTCGAAAGTAATATAAACAAGGCTCCTTGGGCTGTATTTAAATTTTTATCGTCTATCATATTACTAATGGGCAGTTATAACACGTTTTAATGAATTAAGCAAATTATATACATTAAAAGGCTTTATTTTGAACTTAAATAGGTCTAGAAAATATAATTTCTTTAGGCACTATCTTATATAAAAAAAAAAACAAAATATATATTTTTTTAATATTTACTAATAGTTGATAGATGGCCGATAAACACACGTTGTTATCTCTGAAAATCGAGGTAGCCCTGTATAACATTAGCATTATTGCAAGAAATACTGATTACTGATGTGAAAGAAGGAGAGCGGGTGATTAGAACCTACATTATAAGTTAATAATTTATTTTTTATAAGTTAATATATATTTTTTATATACCTTTACCAACTAATATTGCGTGTACAATGCATTCTATTATATGCTAATAACTTAGAATTAAAAAAAAAAGTGTATTATTATATGTTTACACATATGTATTAATAAAGTGATTTTAAGCTTACTGAGATGAGAGGCAATCTCGATAATAGAGAGGCAAACATTAATTAAACGAACAAAACGATTTTAGGTCACCGGCACACGCGTAGACATGTGCATTGTGCGATCTTTAATACATTATGATGACTAAGCAGAATATGTATCAAAATAAAAAATCGATCAAGTGCGAGTCGAATTCGCACACGAAGGATTTCGTACCATTCTAGATGTACTTTTTAATAATATTACTTTTACTCTATGTGTGTAGTATAATAAATAATAATATTAATTTCGATGATCGATTACAAATGTTAAAAAAATGTTTCTTGTGATTTTTTATTTATTTTTATTATTTATTGTTACAGCGGCAATCGAAATACATACTCTGTAAAAATTTCAACTCTCTACCTACTACGGTTCATGAGATACAGCCATCTGACAGACGGGAGGACGCACGGACAGCGGAGGTTCAGTATGGGGTTCCGTTGGCACCCTTCAGGTACGAAACCCTAAATAAATGCACATTCATTTACTCTCCGTTCATGTTATTGAACTTGAGTATTGGTCAAAGTTAAATGAGACGACAAATAAATATTGTTTTTTTTTTAAGATTTCAAATACATTACAAGAAAAGTAACTAAATGTATATATATAGACTAAGTACAATATAAAGTATAATTAAGCCAAACAAATGAAGATTTAATAAATTCTTTCTTTGGCATTTAATGACTCTTTCTAGTGCCATCATAATTATCGCTTATACTTAAAATATGTCTTTATAATATACTAGTTTATGATCAGCAACTGACAATTGACATAGAGATGATATAAAATGTAGTATATAGTATGAGGTATTGTTTGCACCGTCGCGTCGTGCTGTCTCTCCTCAGTATGACCTGAACTTCAAAAGTTGGATTCCGGGCATCAATGAACTGTACATTTATCTGTATCATGCTGACGACTACTCTAACGAATACGTGAATAATTACATATATATTTCATTATAATATATACCTAAATTTTTAAATGGTAAACGGTTAATTATCACGTAACCCCATAGAATTTTAACTTAACCATTAAATAAATAGATTGCATAGCATTTATACAATTTTACTTATTCACATCACATTAAATGGACGGTTTTATCGATTTCGCAAATCGCTAAATTTCGTAATACTTGTGGCGACTGGAACATTCGATACATTGTGCAAAACTATGCATAGTTTACTGTAAGCGGTCAGATTGTTGATAAATTTTAGGATATTATATGTATATGATTTCATCAATAAAGCAATTAAAAGACTAATTCGTGTTATCATGAATACCATTTATCTAAATTGAAGAAATAGGAATGTAGAAAAGTGGTTTTTTTTTTTTTTTTTTTTTTTTTTTTATGTCATCAAGGGGGCAAACGAGCAGGAGGCTCACCTGATGGAAAGTGATTACCGCCGCCCATGGACATCTGCAATACCGCAAGGCTTGCAAATGCGTTGCCGGCCTTTCAAAAAAGAATACGCTCTCTTCTTGAAGGTTGCCAGGTCGTAACGGTTCGGAAAGACCGCCGGCGACAGCTGGTTCCACAGAGTGGTTGTGCAGGGCAGAAAGTGCCAAAGAAAACGCACTGTTGTGGCACGCTGGACATCGAGGTGGTGTGGATGGAATTTACTGTTTTGGCGCGATGTCCGATGGTGAAATTCTGCGGCCGGGATCAGTCCAAACAATTCCTCAGAACATTCCCCGTGATAAATGCGGTAGAAGATGCAGAGTGAACCAACATCTCTACGCAGAGCTAAAGGATCAAGCCGATCGGAAAGAGCTTGATCGTCGATAACTCGAGCTGCCCTACGTTGAATGCGGTCAAATGGAAGCAGCTGGTACTGGGGAGCTCCCGCCCAGAGATGAGAACAGTACTCAATGTGGGGCCGAATTTGCGCCTTATAAAGATTAAGGCGCTGACGCGACGTGAAGTACTATCTCGCCTTACTGAGCACACCAAGCTTCTTTGAGGCCAATTTGGCCTTACCTTCCAATTAACCACGAATTTATTTTCATACGTCTTTTCAAAGTATGAAATTGTACAACCACAAGTAGTTGCTACGCGTATATGCACTGAACTACTAGATGTACTCGTAATAATTTTAGAATAAATTCGATATTATAAGAGTATGAAATGAAAAAGAAACAAGCAAATTGAATATTTCATCACATATTGCATTACATTAACATTTAAAGATAATTACTTGAAACTTTAATTTTATGTAGAGTACCCATACATAAGCTAGTCTTAATTATTTATTTTTAGTTTTATTATTTAGTCTAGATAGATATAAAGCATCTGATTTATTTATTAGATTATTTTATTTTTTAGAATGAAAGAATTAAAAAGCTTTTCGGTACATTATCCAGGGTCAACAACGCTTTCTGCATTAGGACAGATCTGTGGGCGAACAACATTACAGACACGCGTACTTTAGCCGCAGATATGTGACAAGTTTGGTCATTACATGTGCCTTAATTGGTAATACAACTACCAACTAATTTAACAGAAATCCACTCTTTTTGAAATTTACAAAATTTGTAATATATTATGAATGGTCTAACAGAGAATAATTGGTAGACCAGTGAAACGTGGGATGATAACATAAAATAGTACAGAAAGATATATCCCTAGGTATAAAGTTAAAGGAGACCCTAAGAGTGGTACTTGCCCCCGAATACATAACTATTTATAAAGCTAACATATCATATGAATAATTTAAATTGTAGCATAAAACGCCTAAGTGATGTCGAATATGATTTTTTATCATATTTTAAGTACCGTAAGAAACACGCGACGTCTGCTTGCAAAGGCGTGCCCAATAACATAATATAAATCCCGTTAATAAATCAGATGAAAGTATTTAACGAGTCCAAGCTTCATAGAGCAATAAAATATAATCTGGTTTCGCAATTGTTACTTTCGTTCAAGCTCAACAAGAGGCATCTTAAAAGTATCAGTTTCACAGCGATGTTTGACTTTAAGGCGATGGTGATATCTTGATAATAAATAAATTTGTTTTTAAACATAGCTGTAGTGGTAAGATATTAGAAGAACGTTTATAGTTCGTATATAATATACTTATTTTACATAATGAAAAAAAGAATAGAGAAGAGTAGAGTCATCAAAAGTCATAGCAATCAAAGAGCATACTTATCTTACTATATTATTTCTATGGTAAATATTCTAAGTAGACCTTTAAATTTCTTAACAAATATTTTAATTTCATGGAAATACATAAAAATGAGGTCATTTCTCTTAAAAAATGATAATCATACATATATCCTTGTATATAAAATACAATTGCATACTTAAAAAAATTGCATTAAAATTGAATCGTTTTGATTCACAGGATAGGTAATTAAGAATAATAATTACCATTGTCGAAACAAAGTATACATTCAGATAAGTAATTTAAATATAGACTAATAATTTTGGCTTTGATACGATAACGCAATATGATGTGAATCGGTATAGTGATTGTAACAACTTTGTTTATATTATAGGTATACCTCAAGATATAATACGTTTTCACGGCATACATTATTCTGCAGATTCTAGATAACAGCCTTCTCAAGGTGATCACACCTTGAAAATGGAATGTTGCAGAGCAGAGTCATAAAGGCTAAAACTATTTGACTAATGATATCAAATGTAAATAAAACTTTGTACATATTTATTGCTTTACTAGCGACTCACCCTCACTCCGCTCGGGTTCGTCCCTAATTACGTTTCAACGTTAAGTAAGATTTCTCAGAGATGAGATATTTTCCCGCAGTAAAAAGTTTTCTATATGTTGACCCAGATAACCAACTATCATCATACCAAATTTTATCAAAATCTCTCCAGTGGTTTTTCCATGAAGCGTTTACAGAAAGACGGAAAGATAGACAATCTATTTCAATAAGATATTCCAAAAAATATTTAATGTACAGATTCGGCTTAGTTACAATTTTATTATATGTATAGATGTACGGAATTAATGTATAAAATTGTAACTTATATGTAGTTGAAGAAAATACTGCCTTTTTCGTTCAATAAAATTATAATGTCGTAAAAATTATACATGAAGGTGGGTGGGTACTATGAAAGTTAAGTGACGTAATAAAAGAGAAATATGTATAAACCGTATTATAATGTCAAAAAAATGGGCGGCATGATTAATAACGCATTTATTGCCGCCTGATAGTTTTGTTGTCAAAGAAGTTATAGCCTAATATATAAACATATACCTCATAGATAAGTTTTCAAGAGCAAGGGTCGTCTTTGCAGATGAAATTAAAACGCACACGCAAACGGACTCGTGGCAGTACCTAGTGAATATTTATAAAAAATAGTCAATGAGATTCGACTATCTGTTTTAAATATATTAAATTATGCTGCTATGCATGCAAATTAATATAATATGCTGTTTCATTATTATCGACCATGAGGTACCTAAATGAATAAATTATTATCATCAGTAAGACTACGTCTAGATAATAAGAAAGTATATGTTTAGTGTTCGGTCTGATAATATGCTGCTATTTATAGTTATTAGTCATCAAATGAAACCTTAGCCTGAAGTGTTTATCTATGTTATAACGTTTTATTAGACATTTAACGCCATATTCATATATATTCCTCGATATAAAATATATATAAAACTTTTATACCAGGATTATTTGAAAAGTTTTGACATATATGTGTATGTACATATATCTAAGTTACTAAACCAAATAATATTAATTTATATATTTGCCTATTTTTACTAAAAATTAGCCAATTAGCCAAAACATTAAACATAAAGTATATTTGCGCTGTATTTACTACACTAGCGACTCACGCTCGCTTCGCTCGCGTTCGTCCCTAGATGCGTTTTCTCGGTTAGCTATGTTTAGGTATACATAAATAGTAGCTTGTTACTCCTAAAATATTCCTTTAATTTAAATTATATAGCGATTTACCCTCGTTTTGCTCGGGTGCGTACGTCGTACGTGGATTTTGTTCACAATTTCATGGATTTTTATTTTTTTAGCGGAACCCTGATTCTTTTTCTAAAATAAAAGTAGCCTAAGTTACTCCCTGTAACATCAGCTGTCTGCCAGTGAAAGTCCTGTCAAAATCGGTCTAGCCGTTTCGGAGATTAGCCGGAACAAACAGACAGACAGACAGACATACAGACAGATAGACAGAAAGACAGACAAAAATTGTAAAAATTGTTGTTTTGGTATATGTACCGCGTATACATCCATATGCATTTGGAAAAAAGCGGTTATTTTAATATTACAAACAGTTTTACCTAGTACTTATTTGGAATGACAAAATAAAGTAACGTTAATAATAATCAAATACCGTTTAGTTCTTTTGGCAGACTTTGATAAATAAAGCCGTTAAAAACTTCTATTTTCTATAATGATGTTCTATATTTCAATTTTTTTCGTGCCTTTTATTATAGTATTAAATTAAATAATTAAGTTTAATAAGAGCATTGTTTCCTGCTCTAAGGAATGCGTACTCCAAGGCGAGTCAGTGACAGGAATAAACAGCATTTAGCTTGAATATGCTTTATTTTAAAGCATAACTAAATGTAGAGTTGTATTAAAATAAATTATTATAAAATATCTATTATATTTATACGGTAAAAATATTAGATGTATAATAGTCGGACTAAAACTGTACATATTTCTTTGTAAAGATGAGTTTATAAAGGTAATAAAAAAGTTACAATATTATTAATTATTTTTTTAATTATTCCATTAATTATTCATCATAAATATATTAAGCTAATAAATATTTAATTATTTAATATATATTTTGTCAATAAGTGATAAAAGTGAAAGTTATTGTTCAATAACCCGCTTAGCTAATTTAAAAAAAACTGAACTTTATATTTTATACTATTTTCGATCTAAAATGCATTATAACACAAAAGTTTATCGTTTGTATATATTATGTAATCTTGGAAAGAAATTTATTATGCAGTTTCATATTACAAATGCTACGTCTATATTTACTATGAATCGAATCAATCAGTATATTTTATTAATTATACCCACTATGTTGAAGATGTATTCAAATGACAAGTAAGCTATAGGTTTTAATTTTTAGTTAATAAAGTATCATAGACAGTGGAAGCCCAATCGTAACGCGCCCGTTTTGGTAACCGACTGAAACGGGTTCAAAATTCGAATCCTGGGTCTCGCAATTCTGATATTTCCATGTGCGAATCATTTTCAATATGATTACCACTTATCATACGGCGAAGAAAAACAATGATAGAAAACCTGCATGTCTGAGAGAAACAAGCATGTTTTCGTAAGATCCTATCTAATCCGCCAACCCGCACTTGGCTAGCGTGGTGGGCTATGGCCTGATCCTCCTTGTACTAAAGAGAGGCCCGGGCCCTGCAGTGGGACTATACTAGTATACACATTTAAATTAATTTTTGCAATATTTAAAACAATAATATGTATTAATAGCATGAAAATAGAAAATAATCAAGCGGTCTCTGAGGATGATCTCTATAATTAATCAATTTTAGAATTTCGAACAATATGGTGAAATTTCTCTTTTGTAACAATAATTTACATAGAGAATAGAGAAATATGTAATCGCAATATTTGCGCAAAAATATTGAACTATTGATCTTTGTGTCACATGAAACTTGTTGAATTTTTTAATTAATATTCCAGTTATGTTAGAGCATCGACGGCAACAGGGGTGAGGGTCGCGACCTCTTGAAATAAAATCAAGCTCACAGCCGCGTTACTCAATTGTCATTGATTGCGCGAATAGAATCGCTCAAACGGCATAATGGATGCAGCTGAGAGGTATTGCATAATGCACGTTATGTCCGCTTTACGATTTTTAGTACCCATTGTCAATTTGTTTTAATTACTGTGCAGTTACACTGCTGCGGAAGAAATTAAATACGTATAACCAAAAAATTTTTACTAAAATATAATTTAAATTGACTGTTTTAGCTCTATATTGTAACATATTCATGACTAGCAACTCACCCTCGCTCCGCCGGGTTCGTCCCTACTTACGTTTTAACGTTTAGCTCAGAGATGAGATATTTTCCCGCAGTAAAAAGTGTCTTATAATATGTTGACCCGGATAACCAGCTATCATCATACTAAATTTCATCAAAATCTGTCCAGCTGTTTTCCTGTTGTGTTTACAGACAGACAGACAGACAGAAATTCTAAAAACTATAGATTTGGCTTCTGTATCAATAATAAAGTCTATTTCAATAAGATTTTCCAAAAAATATTTAATGTTTTCGGCTTAGTAACAATTTTATTATATGTATAAATAGTAAAAGCAATGACTTTAATAACCGCACCTAAGCAGGGTCAATTTGCCGGATCAACAAACTATACTACTACGGATATCACATGATATAAATTATAGCATTCATGCGTAGCCCAAACCTGTGGAGGGCATCTTTTATGACGTCCGATCATATCGTCACGGATATTGCGCCAATGCTCTATGATTATTGTTTACACCATACCATATGAGCACTTTCACTAAGTACACCATAAAAATAATCATCAATCATCAATGTCATGCATACGATGAAGCACTAGCCTTATCCATGCATGTATGAACGAATATATAAAAGTATAAGCATTTCTAATTTCTTTTTATATAATGTATTTGATATTTAACATAATTTAAATAAAAAAAAAACTTTTATATTTTTTATATTTCTTTTTTTTTTAATTATTTTATATTTTCGTAGTCTACCTTGAAAGAACATAATGAGTCTTCACTACACAATTTCTATAGAGAAGTGAAAATGCAAGCTTTTCTAAGTACTGACCGTCCGTACAATATATTCCAGAAGTCAATTATTATCATACTAGGTACATCATGCTTTCTAAATAATATTTTCATCTATTTTGTACATGATTAGGTATATACGTAATAGCATCATGTAATAAGACGAGATATGCCTATACTCAGTGAAGGTGGTATTATAGGCATTTAAACAAGTTTATCTACATTTTTTCTAGCCAACTCTCTTCAGGAAATTCGAGTTACGTGTTCTAGGAAATGGCTGGAAAGAATCCGTATTTATCCCTTGATCACCTTAATTATTTCCTTTTTTTTTTAAAGACTTTACCGATAATTTGATGTTGTAGGTTACTATACGACAGATTTAGTAGATTTTTTTTTTTGTACTAATTAAACTAAATTTTATTAAATTTATTATATTAAATTTGAGTTAATTTCTAATAATTTCTTCTTAGATTTACGCTAATATTTGACATTTTAAATAAAACTATCTTTCGGATTTTTCCACGGATTTATTTTGATTTTTGGTTCCTGAAGTTTCAAATGCTTTACAGCAATCATGACCACGGGAGACACTGTCTCTCAAGATAGATTTATTTAATTTCTCACATTTATAACGATATTAAATACTATTGCTGTTAAGTAGGTCCTAGTTTGCGTACTTGTACGTTTTTAACCATGAATAAGAAACAAACATACACACATACACAAACATACAAACTTTCGCATATACATATTACTTATAAATTATAATAGTAGCCCGGTATTAGATATACAAGATATTATTTAATATAAAATTCATGTCACAAAGTTAGGGGTGGCCCTAAATATAACTATTAGAAAGCATCTAAGCAATAATGGTGCTGTCACGTGACTCACGTCAAGAGACCACATTAATAATACGTTTTAGTACGAGAGTTACAATTCGTGAAAAATTGTAATAATACTTGAGATTATCATACACAGTTAACATTTTTGATCAAATAATTACTATCTTAATTAATATTAATCTATACTCATATTATAAAGAGCCAGAGTTTGTTTGTTTTGTTTGTTTTGCTCAGGAACTATTAATCCGATTTGAATAATTCAAAATTTTGCATTAAATCAATTTTTTTTTCAAAATTATGCATTAGATACGTTGTTTATTGAGGAAGACTAAAGGCCATACATCATCATGCTACTACCCAAGGGAGCGGAGCAGTGATATAATATAGGTATATCTATTCTATACCTACTAACTGTTAAAACGTGCCTAATGACGAAGCCGAGCGAAGCGAGGGTGAGCCACTAGTGACAATATAATTCGATTGTAGTGTAACTATTATTACTGGTGATCGCCCTGTGGTCAAAATTCGATCATAAATATTATTGTTTTTTTTATAAATATTAAACAAAATATAATCGGTTGCCAAACTAGAGAAAAAACTAATGTTGTGTCTTTGTCTAGATATAGATATAATAGCGGCCCAAGAGAAGTGTAAAGTAAATACATAATACGTATAATGTAGATCAACTAAAGTGTGTCGATGGTATGATGTCCCTTAATCATTTATATTTATTAATTAGATTTACTCGCTCGGCTTCTACCGCATGATCATATAAATATAAAAGCATCACTACATATTATAAATCAAAATCCCCTACTAAGTGTCTACGTGTTCGGGCTAATTGCAGACATTACTGCATGAATTTTCATAAGGTTAACAACAATTATTATTAGAAAAATCTAGTTATAATCTTAGACTAGAGTATATATAACTTATATATATTCTAAGGTTATATTATATAAACATTGCAAAAATAAGCTACTGGTATAATGATATTTGCCAATTACTTTTTAGAATTACTTTTTGAGAGCTTCCTTAAAATTATAAATGGGATCTAGGGATGTTGGGCGGGTCTCTAGTCTATATATATATATATATAATAAAATTCTAACTGAGATGAATCTGTACATTAAATATTTTTTCAAAAATCTTATTGAAATAGCCATTATTATCGATACAGAGGCCGAATCTATAGTTTTTAGAATTTTTGTCGTCTGTCTGTTACCGCATCAGGAAAAAACCATTGGACAGATTTTGATGAAATTTGGTATAATAATAGCTGATTATCTGGGTCAACGTATAGGATACTTTTTACTTCGGGAAAATAACTCATCTCTGAGCTAAACGTTAAAAAGTAACTAGGGACCAACCCGAGCGGAGTGAGGGTGAGTCGCTAATGAATAATTGTAATTTTTAGCTGCAACTTACTTAGCGACTTAATCCGACTTTATCTGATGTAGGTACTATGTAATCAAATACTTTATAAATATTCTATCAATTTCCTTATTCTTATTACTTACTAGCGATTTACTCTCGCTTCGCTCGGCTTCGTCTTTAAATACGTTTTAACGGTTAGTATGGTTTAGAAAGGTTAAATGTTATACGATATATTACAGCCTATAGCCTTCCTCAATAAACGAGCTGTCTAATACAAAAAGAATTTTTCAAATCAGATAAGTTATTCCTGAGATTAGCGCGTTCAAACAAACAAACAAACTCTGCCTCTTTATAATTTTAGTACATATAGATTAATTATCATCCTCATGAAGCGCTATATTAAAATGTTTAATTGGTTTTTAGCGTCGACTGTATTCAAAGAAAATAATACACTTATTTGCTTAAGGTATACCGTACAAGTAGACATGCATGTAATTATTATTGATATGCATGCAGTATACATATTCTTAGCCTTCGCGATAATGATACCTTGCCCGACCTCTACGCATGCTTTCTCGTACTTTCTACACAACTACTACTTTTTTTCATTTTTGCACAGTTGGTGTCAAGGAAATAAATCTGGAAATGTTTATAATATCTTGAACTACCGATCTGATTCAGAATCTATTTTTCTTTCAAATAAAACTATCTTTTCGGATTTTTTCGCGGATTCATTTTGAATGCTTTACAGCAATCACGGGAGGTCATTATAATATAGTTGTTACAAACAGTGCGTATTACACAAAGTTATAAAATGATATTAAAAAATACAAAAGAGGCACAAAAGTATCTTAAAATATTTTTTAATTTTTATTATAAAAAAACTTAAAAAAAAGCCAAGCGCTATTATAATAATACTGTATTCAGCCCTTTTTAACGTCCCACTGCTGGGCACGGGCCTCCCTTCAGTATGAGGGGGATCAGGCCATTATAATAATAGCTTATAAGCATTTATCAGGTAAAAGTGAGTTATAATTCAAGTTGGTAGGTTCTGAATGAAATGAAAACAGATTGCTGATGAGGTTTACTAAACACATCATAGCATTCTTCGATGAAATAAAATTTTATTTTTAAATTGATTTACGAAAGCGATATCATTTTTTTCATCACAATTTATCAAATGTATTAAGGATAAAATAATAGAATTAACTACATATACAATGCGTTTAACTTCCGTCTCGTTAAACTTTAAGGGACTACTGACGTTCCGAAATACATTACACTTTCGTATTGCCGCACGCACGGTGATCGAAACTCTTAGTATGGACGTTTCGTATTACAGTGAAGGCGAGTAGAATAATGATTAGTATCCGCCTACAGGAAAGTCTTCTGTTTTCATATACCAAAATTAAATGATTCTTAATATTTGTTACGAGTTTACTCATTTATCTATTAAGCTGAAGAGTTTGTTTGTTTGTTTGAACGCGCTAATCTCAGAAACTACTGATCCGATTTTAATTTTTTTTTTTGCATTTGATAGCCCGTTAACTGAGGAAGGCTATAGGTTATATATCATCCCGGAAAAGTGTACGGGTCCCGTGGGATAGATTTATCTTTGTTTAGGGACGAACTCGAAGCGAAGCGAGGGTGAGTCGCTAGTTATATAATATGAGCACTAGTTTTTGTTTAGTAAATGTAACTTACACTGAAAGAACGTAAAATTATACTGTAATAATTACTCTGTAAAATGTAAAGCCTATTAGGGTGCGATTTCATTTTAATATTCAAAAGAAATATTTGTCTTCGTCTTAATTAGACTGGCTGATGAAATAAAAATATCTGACATTTTAAATAAAAATATTGTTTCGGACTTTTTCCGTTTTCTTTAAAACTGTAGGATACTTCAAATGCCATTTCTTAAACTAATTTAACATCAATTACACGACGTAATAAATGAACTTTAGTTAAAATAATTATTACTTGACTACTTTCGTTTTGTATTCAGAAATCAAATTAAGGTTTCACTGTCTACTTTGTACTGAGACATTCTATGTTCTTTACACAGTACTCAACACAAAAACATAGCAGAACACAAACTAAGAATATTAAGGAATAATAATTCTATTAAGGCATCATGAAAATGAATACAAATAAGAATTCAGTTAACAAAGTAACAAACAACTTTATGCCTTAATCTTACGACACGTTGGCCTTAGTTTTTAGTGACCCTACTTGCTGTGCCAGAGGTCGCGGGTTCGAGTCCCGCTGGGGGTGGGCATTCATTTGTGTAATGAGCACGAATATTTGTACTCCAGTCATGGGTCTTTATATTTATAATATTTATGTATTTAAAAGTTATTTATGTGTAGTGTATCAACTATCTGGTATCTATAACACAAGCCTCGTAGCTTATCATGAAACTAGATGGCGCTGTGTGTCTAAGGTCCCAATATTTATTTATTAATCTGCACGACGACGAGGGTATAAGAACGAGTATATATGCACAATAAAACAACATGCCATATCATTCTAGATGTGTTCACTTTAAAGTTGAACCAAATCACACCTTACTACTGGCAGAATGTGTTGGGTCTGCTATCATAGTTCCAAGACATTAAAAATAAAAAATATACATATCACCTCTTTTGAAGTTCACCAGAATATTTAAAAATCGAACACAACTAACCTGGTTGCTAGGCGGCGGCGCGGCGCAGTGCGGCGGCACGGTCTGCACGGGGCGCGCGGGCCGCGCCGCCGCGCGCACCAGCGTCGCGCGCTTCACCGACACCATCAGCCACACGTCCTCCACGCGCTGGCACACCTGCAATGTTTGTATTGTGTATAGAATCGGTAACACCGTATATTATGCGACGACACGTTTGGCTCAGTTTGTAGTTTGTAGTGTGCGCCAGCGGTCGCATGTTCGAGTTCTGCTGGGGGCATTCATTTGTGTGATGAGCACAAATGTTTATACTCCAGTCATGGGTGTTTATATTTATAATATGTATGTTTTTAAAGTTGTATATGTGTAGTGTATAATTATCTGATATGCATAATATAAGCCTCTTAGCTTACCATGGAACTAGATAGTGCTGTGTGTTAATGTCCCAAAATATTTATTTTTTATGATACTGATAATAACCCAACGTTGTGTTCTACTAGCGACTAACCCTCACTTTCGTAGGTGCCTAACAGTAGCCTATGTGATATTTCAAGTATTTGTGCATTCATTTTCATCGAAATCCGTCAACCAGTTTCAAGGTGTAGAAGAATAGTAGTCTTATATAGAATCCAGTAAGATCGCATATAATACTGGCAATATAAATAGTTATTTAAACATCAATTTCAATATCTAAAACTAACTTCAATGAAATTCTCCTTTTTTTTTTAAATCTTATCTCAGCGCTCACCTACGGTATACATAAAACACTTGTGCAAAATTTCGTAGTCATGCTTCAAGAATCTAAATCCTGCGATTTAGGCTGTGTGTAGTGATAAACTATGAAAACGTACAGACACGGTTGGGTCTCGAAGTTTTAGTTTATTGTAATAGTTATTTTATTAAGTTAATATGCATCTGTTGCCCAACCTGCGTGACTAAAGCGCGGGTCTCCTGCGTGGCTGACTGCAGCAGCATGTCGCGGAACTGCTCGGGCGCGGCGAGGCCGAAACTCTTCGCGTCTTCTAGAAGTTTGTCCACCGCTATGAGCCCTCCCTCACCGGCCAAAATTTCCACACCCGTTGTGCACCAGTCGTTTGCCTTTTGAATAAGTGTTGAATATATATATGTATATATAATGATATAAATAAGGCCATTATTATTTTACTATTTTAGTTATGAAAGCTAATGTTTTGTGATTTAATGATTTATTATTTAATGACCTGTTATTTTTATAAAAAATAAATTATTTGTATTTGTGGTGTATAATGTCAATTTATATCAGTAATTAAAAGTTATTTTAATTTTATTTTATTTTAATTATTTATTATTGTTAAATATAATATTGTAAACGGTTATATTTATAATACTAGTATTATGTATAATTGTTCTGCCCTTAAGGGTTGCAAAGTAATGTTAGATGGAATATGCAAGCTTTATAGCTTGCTTGATAAATGAGTTATGAAATTAAAAGCGAGACGTTCAAACAAACAAACTCTTCAAAATCATCAAACGGTAATTGGTTGTTTGTGAAATTAATATTCACTATTACACTAGAGATAACACGTTCGTGAAGATGCTTTAAATTATACAATATCATGATTTATTTACTGTGGCGAGATAAAAGTTTTGACTCTATTTTCTAGCATAATTCAAATAATTTATACTCTTTTCTGAAACTTATACAGAGCACGATAACATAGATAAATAAGCATTTAAAATACAAACAAGTTCTAAAATTATCTGTCATAGATAATGAAGCAAAAATATTTTACCTTGTCTATTCTATCCATTAATTCTCTAGCTTTGGTTAGTAGCAAATTTCGTTTTTGTATTTTCTCTATGAGTAATGAACTCGTTCGTCTTAACTCTTCGCATTTTGATTCTATGTGATCAACGGAACTAAGAGGGTCGGTCATTAATTTCTCTCCTACAAAAAATAATAATATAAACTTTTTAAAAATAAATAAAACCATAAGCGATGGTATTTATTTACATTAATGCATTACAGGTGTTGGCTACAATACTAATATTCAAAAATTATCAACTATATACCTTCTTCAATAACAGTTGAAGCAGAGTCAAGATCACAGTTGCACAATTTTTCGAACTCATTCGCTTCTTGTATAAGACTGTCCACTCTATTTGCCGTCTCTCCAACTTCAGTCATGTCGCACGCAGTCTTTAGATGGCTATCTAAAGTAGCCTTAAAAATATTAAAATTAAAATTAATATCAAAAAATATAACGTATTTATTTTTATTTTGAAAAAGGTTATATTAAAACGAAAAAAAAATAAAGCTTTTAATACTGGCCATTTAATTATTATTTGTTTGACAACATTAGTAATGAAATTTAAAAATAATATTTGACAGAAGTTGTCAAATTTGCATCTGCCGACAAAATGATTACAATTACTGTGTAAAGTTATAATATTAGGATTTTAAGTGTAAAATTGAATTGAATAATTTAAAATGACATTAGATATAGTTTGCAATTTTCGGAAGTGCAGGAAATCTCTATCAAGTCATGCGTGGGTAACGACATGTTCTCATGCTTTTTGCGTCGAACACGGTCAGCGTGAATTTAAAAGGAATGCAGAAAATTCTTTAACGTGTCCAGCGTGTGGGAGTGAACTGCGAGATAAATTTGATGTCATCCAAGCCGATCTTAAGCCGACAGAAACGTTTAAATCAATAGTGTTGGCTGGATTAAAGCCAGACGTTATCATGGATGTCGCTATGCGCGCAATGTCGTTTTGGTCGTATCAAGTAGAACAAGAAACGCTGTTTCAAGAAAGCATGGCGAAACATTCAAAAGAGAAATTACAATGTCTTGAAGAAGTTAACGCGCTTAATGTACAGAAATTAAAAGCGGAATTAGAAACTTGTAAACGTAAAATTAGTTCTTTACAAACGGAGTTCAATAAGAAAAAAAAGCAAGCGGAGGAACTCACAGCACGGTTAGAAGAAAGATCAAGGCAAATACAAAAACTGTCATTTCAACTTGATTCTACGAAGCGAAAAGATTTTCGTTTACCTAATTTTGAGGATAAAAATGACAATCAAGAAAAATGCTTGAATATCACAGATTTAGTTGGAAAAAGAACTGCATCGGAAGCATTCGTATTTAGGCCAATGAAAGACTTCGATGATTCGCGTAGGATTTGTTCACCAAAAACACCTTTATTTGATTTTCGTCATAAAAATAAGCGACCAGGCTTTCAATTTAGACCTGTCCATTCATGATTTTAAGTGTAAGTGGTATTGTATGTATTAAGTGTAATAATTACCTGCATCTGTTTAAAGTTTAATAAAAATGTTCGAAATTTCAACCAGTGATTTAACTTCATGGAATGTTTTTGCCAAAAATTATCGAATTGTTTCTCAGTCTCTTCTAGTTGAACAAGCAACCTAAAAATGGTATATTACTTATATTAATAAAATATTTTGGTATTTTGACTGTATGTGACTTATATAATTACTTTTAAGCATGAATGACAAAATATTTATAAAATCTTTTCACCTTTCAACAGCAGCTACATGGCTTATAATATTATAAGTAAGGTTTGGTTTTCGAACTTGTGTCAGCAACTCCTCCCCTTGAGATGTCGCTGACGACAATTCAGTTTTTAAAGCTTTATATCTGAAAAGAAAAATTAAAATTATAAAATCAACTTATAATTTAGATTAATCAATTAATTTAGAACTTAGATGTATTGTATACAACGATATACGTATATGATGATAAGAACGATAACTTTTGTATTTAAAGTATGTATTTGAAAAACATTAAAATATTTTATTATTAAAATCTTTCTAATATGGCCACCATAAATGTATTCCAAAATAAAACTTTAACTCACGATTGGATATTATGTGATGTATAACATTTTCTTTAATTTCCATAGGATACACTTCTAAAAATTTGCAGACGTAATCTAAATTTAAGCTGTAAGTCAATATGAAAATCATACCTAGATTCTTGACAGTCTAATAATTCTTTGGTTTGTGTAGGATCGTTTCCCATATCGCAATCCACTATTTCGTGCATAAATTCATCCAGTTTACTCGATATCTCTTTCATCAATGTTGAAAACTTTTCTAAAGCCTGGAATAATTACAACTTAGCGTCATGGCTGTTACAATAAAACTAATATTAATAAAAAATAAAATTATTTTCTCAGTAGATCGTAAGGCGATCAGCTCTTTACGAATCTTTCCAATTTATCCGCATTAGTGGTTCAGAGCGCAAGGGTTAACATCATTGAAAAAAAATTATGTACTTTTTTAATTGTATTTAACTATGAAATAAATTTTTAAAGACTATTTTAACTACTTCTAATAGTCATATCGATTTAAAATTTTATAAATCCGGGTGACAATAGGTACTTTAACTTAATTTGATATCATTAAGCTTGATTGTGAAGCCAGATACGGTACAGTTCAATGACTACTAGTAAAAGCTCCGAGTATGAACTTTCTTTCATCCAGTCCTATACATTACAGTTGGTCAAAAGAGTGTAATTTTTTATTTAATGTAAATCTTATTGTGGTACAACGTTGTAGCGCAATGGCAACGTGCTTGTAATTAATTATAGTAGGTATAGTTATAGTATATAGTGCAATGAAATTACCAACGCATTTCTAATCTTACAATGTTCAATTGCTTCGTAGAAGCTTAATACAACAAATATTCTTATCGTATCATTTATTAAGTGTTTTATTATTATGTATTAAAGAGTAATATTTATTTAATGCATAGTTTATTGCGTCGTAAATAAAAAGGATAAAATAATATATCCAATTATTATCTATTTCTCGGTCACAGAAAACTTGAGTACTGTTTTCAGCAGTCCGCGTGTTGGTGGTTTTATTTTACTCAGAGCGACAAACATTTGTATGTTTAAAATGATATCTTACTCACATAGAAATCGAATGAGCAACTTCCAACAATTTAAGTATCTCAATCAAGGCATAGGCGGCAATTCAATTAAATATAAGTTTTTTGTCAATGTAATGTACTAAATATAATAGCATATTACAAAGCACTTACAATTCGCTGTTGTATCCACTCAGAATGTGAATATTGAAGTTCTCCCCCTAGATCGGGGGTAAGCTGCGATCTATCAAAGTGTTCATACAACTCGTCAACGCACGAACACACTAGCACTCGGAATCGAAATTCCTCTTTAAACAGCTTGCTGCTTACTTCCGATAAGGCTTTCTGGAGGAAACTTGCTGGTCGTAAAACGTATACTGCGTGAATTATACCCGGGAAAAACTCCTGGAAAGGCAGAATATATACGTAAGTATAGAAGTTTTATATAGTTCAGTAAATGTTTATATGTTCTAAATACGTACATTTTGTTAACAAGATTTATTTTACCGTTTCAAATAAATACATAATGAAACTTTGAAGATACACACATTCTAATAAAACTATTGCCTTTCATCTAATTTTAAATTGAAATTACTCATTTATACGGACAGGTAGCGTACGTGGAGTGAATAACATGAAGTTAGATTAAGGTTTAGGTAACAACTAAAAATACTTACTGATATTCGAAGTAAAGCTGTTTTAACAGAATTCCATCTATCTTTTCTTCGATCTATTATAATATGGAAGCCCATTTCAGCTTCTAATAAACTGAAAAACCATACATTCTGTGTTAGACTTTAACAAGTAAACAGTAATCCTTATTAAAAACCACCCTTCGCTCGGGTGCACGCCTTACGTCTACATGCGTCGTCTAGGTACATACATACATTTAAATACATAAAAAGTTATTATGAGTGTACCTTAATAGATACACACATTCTATCGCGAACTTTTCTGTAGGCCTTTTTAAAACCTACATTCTCTAGTCATTTTTTTAAATTTATCTCCTAATATTTAGATATAGACAGACATACAGACAAACTGACAAAAATTGCAACAACTATTTCTTGGGATCTTCATTACATTTGCCAGTCATTGTTTTTAAAAATATTTTATTATAATACATAATATGTACCTATAAATTAAATATTTTGTATTTTAAGTCAAGTCAATTGTTCTACCTTTTATTCATTAAAAATTAACGATTTAAATTCGTTAAATATAAATAGTATTTTTTTTATTATTTTTATTGCTTTTTTACTATTTTCATAACTTTTTTTTATAAAAAATGTTCTATTTTTTATTTATTTCTATGGCAAATTTTAAAACAAACTATGCCAATTCCACAACTGTATAATTTATCTTAAAAATTAGCAAACCGTATACTTTTATGTTTAAAAAACATAATCGTCCTTTACGAGCAATCAGGTAAAAATAGTTATTAGCTAGCTGTTTCAAAAATTGGCCGATGATAATGATTTATCGCAACGGTGTTTCACCTCAAAGTGTTACGTTCGTACGTCTATTGCTGTGAAAACTATTAGTATAGTTTTCTCCATAGCTTCGTGTAGTGTGAAACATTTTGTACGTTATCGGTACAATGTATTATATATGTACGTATTATAAGATATCAGTCTGTGTTAAACTTAAGCCGTAGGTAATTATCGTTCGTTAGTACACGCTTCGTTAAGTCCTTTTTATAGATGTACAGGTTTATTTATATTAAAAAATCAGGTTTTCATTTAAGAGATTAATAAAATTAGAATTACTTCTAGGTATCAAGATTTATCTCGTACATGGGAATACAAAATATTGAGATTTATTTACATTGTACGCAGGTATGGCAATATCTTCACAAAACATTTACATTAATTATTTAATCTATACATATAATAAAATTCTAACTAAGCTAAATCTGTACATTAAATATTTTTTGGAAAATCTTATTGAAATAGACTTTATTATCGATACAGAGGCCGAATCTATAGTTTTTAGAATTTTTGTCTGTCTGTCTGTCTGTTACCGCATCACGGGAAAACCACTGGATAGATTTTGATAATTTGGTATGATGATAGCTGGTTATCCGGGTCAACATACAGGATACTTTTTACTGCAAGAAAATATCTATTTTCTGAGAAATCTATACTAAACGTTAAAACGTAAGTAGAGACGAACCCGAGCGAAGCGAGGGTGCGTCGCTAATCTATTCTATAAGGCTTAATTTTATATTTTAAAGAAAAAAATATTACCCAACAGATAATATTCTATGCATTAAATTCATGAGGAGAAAAGTCACTCATGTGTGTCACTCACTGTCGTATATTCTAATCGTCTAAGGGTAATTTAAAGGACGCGTTCATGCCCCGCCTATTTTTATCTATTTATATTTTGGGTTATTTTTATTACTGTATTGCCTGAGAGTGCATTGTAATATAGACAAACAAACATTAATCATAACAAACCTTAAAGATAGGAGCGTGCAAAATGAGAAGCTTAAACTATACGAGTATGTAGTATGTGAATAGAATTTAAAAAACATACCTAGGTATAACTATACTATCTAGGTATGTCTTTTAAATTAATATTATCTTTATGATTAGAAGTGTCATTAAAATCCGTTCAGTCGTTACAGAGTGACGTGCAATTAACAGAAATTTAAAGATAAATTAAACTATTGATTAGTCTTTAATTATCTAAATTCAAGAAATATATTTTTCAAAATATGAGTAACAAAAAATACCGACTGATGCCGAGAAAATAAATATATTTCTATGAAACTCGAAAAACATTATCCTATTTATAGGCTATAGTCTACGAATAAATTATAATTTATTAGTAGTTATAGTAGATTAAACATCCCTTGAATAGATATTATTTAAGAAAAACATAAATTTAATTCACTTACGAGGGCACAGAAGTGAGGTAGAGTAGGAGGCGGCGGTATTCGGCGGCGGAGAGTACGTGGAAGTTGTTGTTATCGGGAAAGGTGATGAGAGGGCGGTGGTCGCGCGCCAGCCCACCCGTGGCCAGCGCGTACTGCGGCAGGAGCAGCTCGCCCACGCTGCGCCCTTCCTCACTGTCACTGCCGCATCCATCGCACTCTGCTTCTGAGGAAAAAGTAAAATAAATAAATACTATATTCTATATGGGTATTTACTATCCAAAACCAACCAAACAAACAGTCAGTCTCTCTCGTGGTCATATTTGCTGTAAAGCCTTCGAAATAAAACTCAATGTAGAACCACGATGAAATCTGAAAAGATTCATGACGATCAAGATCACTAGAAAAAAAAACGGAAAAAAAACAATAACCTGGGTACCAAATTATCCATATTACAGTCTGGCAGTTTCAGGTACCTAATTATGACCCGACCCTACGATGGGTATTCGACAGTCAATTTAATCGTTGTTACTAAGACGTGATAGTAAAATGTGATAATGGTAGGTAATATTTTAATTATGATATTTAATTTTTTGTGACTACATATATTCAAACAATCCAATCCAAAGTTTAACATGACTTTTCATTCAGAATTTTGTCAAAATTATTTTCCCAATTTAGATTTGGATTTTGTAAATGACTATTCGTGACACAACATCATTAACTTGACGACTTACCGTCTTCCTGAAAGTAAACAAAAATATGTACACGAAAGAACTCAAAGTTATCCAAGCTTAACTTAGCTTAACTTTTTTAGATTTACGCGAATATTTGACATTCGAATGCTTTACACTTTACAGCAATTAATTCGAAACGTCAGGGACAAAAAATCTAAATGTAACGTGTCTTCCCCATTCTACGCGACTTTGGCGAAGTAAATGGTGCCCAAACGGTACGCCTAGAAGTCATTGAACATAAGAATTGAATTGATAAATCCGCGAAAAAATCCAAAAAGATAGTTTTATTTAAAATTATTCAAGCTTTATATTTTATTGAAAGCTATAGAAGTGGTATTTTCAAAGTTTAGAATTGGATTTTAAAGAGTCGAACATTATATATTATCTGCGAAGATTATATATACAATTAGGTCAATGATGCTTAGTTCTTAATCTCTTGAATGATGATAATTGATATATAATATTATTTCTTTATCCGGCTAAAAACAACAAACAACTGCGACTACTACTTGACAATAGGAAGCCGCCGCTTTCTCTCAACGACCTTGAACTTGAGTTATATATAGTAGAAGTTTGTAGATATTACATCAACAAAAATTCATACCTTTACTCGACTTGATGAAAAAAAAAACACAGCTTTCACCTTATTGAAGTCTTATCGGCTATCGCAGACCGCATTTTCTCGATATCGTATTCATTGATTATATTTTATATTCATTACCTACGTTTAGTTAACCTAACACGCGATCAGCCTTTTGAAAACCGTAGGTATTTAACGTTATTTTATATAATACTGCGCTTAATTCGCTATTATATTTATCTCAAAAGAACAGTGCCGCATAATTTTTACCTCGGTATTACATATTTTATTTAATTATGTACCTACCCAGGTTCTTAAGTTAAATAAGTACCTACTTATTTAGTTATTTTGATGAGCAGTTACTCTTCTACTATCGCTTAAATAAATCAATCAATAATTTGTTATTTACGTGTAAAATAATTAAAGTATAAACCTAAAACATTTTATCGCGCTAAAAAGTGAATCTGGATTATGTTATTAAATTAGTTTCACCTTATTCACCTGGGGTCATTGTTCTACAAAAATACTTTAGAAATTGGCGTACCTATACCTAAATGATTTAAATAAATCATACGCTATAAATCACGCTCTATAGGTAGCTCTAATAAAAGCTAGGAAGGCATTGTGATGAAAATCGATGGCTTGGCACACATCAGCTAGAGTGAGGTAACAAAACATTCAATTTCCCGTCAGGTCGTATGTATATAGTACTATAGGATGCCATAGTTCCATTAGCGACGATAGAAAAAGTACAGAACTGGCAACGTCACAATCAACCGGATACACAGTTTCATTTCATTTAACTGTTACACTTTAAAGAGAGCAGGTGAGAGACTTCATTTCCGTGTTGTCATTTTACACTAATTACTTTTTTAAAACACGATTTAGGTAGAAATTCCTATTTTCTATTTTTCCTTTAGTTCCTATTTTTAAATATCTTGTATTTATAGACATCTTGTAATAGGGAATATGCATATTTTTTTTACAATAGGTTACATCGTTATATAATTGTAAAAAAAATATCCAGCTCCAAAAAAAAAAAATTTAATATAAAAAAACATTTTTAGAAATATCATACCGCGCTTGGTGTGACGTTATAGTCTATTTTGAGTAACAGAGCCAGTGTTGCCAATTTAGCGATTTTGTCGCTAAAAATTACGACTTTTGCTTAAACAAATTGGTAACACTGGCTCTGTTATTATAGACTTTGACGTCATATTCGGTCTGACCAATAACGTTGCGTTTCAACTAAGTAATATATAAATAGAGTACGTAAGATTATCTAGTATTTAATACTTAATAACTAATAATTATAACTAATATCAATATTCTTCTTTAAGCTGAGACTACGAGGCAAATAGTTCTTTCAAAGATATTTTTTTCCGTAAGTACGTTTTCAGATTCCAGAGATTGTAGATTTCAAATGTAAGGAAATATTAATAAAAAATATTATAAGTAGGTACATTCGTTTCTTCCGATCTTGTAATAGATATCATTTTACGATATCAGATAAGTACCTAACTACCAATTTTTTTGCAACTCTTGAGACAATGATATACTTTTGATAGATAGATAGGTAAATGTAATTTTGTTTAGATATGTAAAAACATAATTATAGTTCATATTTACTTTTCTAGCTATAAATACCTACACATGTTTCTTTAAGATCATATTAAAGTACAGATAAGTCAGCAAGCAAAACATGCCGTCTTTGAAGAGAACTCTGTAGGAATCATTGAAAACATTTTGACGGCCGCCTGACCTATGTCTCTCTGCCAAAGGTCAGGTTCAAATTCCTTTCAGGATAATTATTATTAGTATTATTAGTCATTGAAGTATTTGTCACATTTTGGACATATCATACGTGCGTCTATTTTTCGAGTGTTCCTTTCGGGCTTAGAACATGAACCCCAAAAATTCAGTCATCAAGGGGATGGTATTGATTTTATATAGCTTTAAAGTTTAAGTTTATCATAACTGAAAAATACAAATTGTTGCCAAAACAAACGATTAATGAATCGGAAGAACTTAACATTAAATATAGTGAAATAACATAATATACCTACTGTAACAAATTATATTATTCATTAACCAAAAACCAGTATCATAAATAATTCTTTTTTCTCATCATAATTAAGTAGGTAAACCTATTGTGTTTAGAGTTCAGTGAACCTATTACATTAAAATTGTTATATGCTATGCTTTTTGCTTCTTCTAGAATCTAAAGCATAATATACCTATCGCTAATTAAAAAAATAAGTATTATGGGAATAATCAACATCTTATAAATTTAATTAATCATAAATACTTTTACGTAAATAAACCGGTGGTAGGACTCTGTCAAGCCTAAGGAGTCCGAATGGATGGGTACCACCCTTGGCTTTCCAGGTGGTCTGCCTGCTCGTTTGTCACTGAATCTCATTAAAAAAAAACGTAAATAAATGCACCATCTTCAAAATAACTACACAACACATATAAAATTAGGTGGTTGAATAATTTTCGGCGACCGATATTCATACTTTTTTTCTCGATAGGCAGTCCCATACACCTAAATTTTAAGATAAAATCCCTAAGGGTCCATTCGCAATTGGTGAAGATTTTGTGTAATACTCACAAAAAAAATCCACCAGAATAAGGTGTGTCACCCTTTTTTAAATGGGTAAAAGATAATATGGGTAGTTATTTTAAAGTTTGAAATGGGTCACATATTATACGATACGTTACTGTATGTGCTTTGAGGCATATAAGTATACAAACATGAAACATTTATCAAAATTAATAGAATTTAGGTACGTTATGTGAAATTGTTTCAGAATAATCAGGAAAAACCAATAAATATACATATAATACAAGAACACGGTTATTTTGTGTAATGATCTCAATAAATATCTCCGGCTGAACAATTTCCGCGCTGCTCATTGCTCTGGGTAATTTGTAGCATATCATATCACTGTTGTATTACATCCAGACGCTATATCACACTAAAATATTATGCTTATTTTTATGAAAAATAAACATACTTACGTACCTATATATATTTATGTATATGAATATCAATGTACCTACTTGTGCGATTACTACTCTACTAGTTTTACTTGTATTGGATTAAAAAAGTGGAAAGAAAACCGGTTTTGATGTAAAGATTGACGTAGGACATGACGAGATATGTAAGTAATTAGCGTGCCTAACAAATAACAATATTTACTAAATTACATAAATTAGAAGTCGTTTAAAATATATAGATCTAGTACATGTATAAGAGTAATCTAGGTTCAAGCCCATAGCCTATCTATACTAATATTATAAAGCTGAAGAGTTTGTTTGTTTGTTTGGTTGAACGCTCTAATCTCAGGAACTACTAATCCGGCTCGAAAAATTATTTTTGCATTAGATAGCCTAATAACTGAGGAGGAGGAGGATACTTATTTTTGTCTAGGGACAAGTCCAAAGCGAAGCGAGGGCAAGTCGCTAGTACCACTATAAAATTGCATCGTTAATAGAAAATTCTTATATGCAAATTATATATAAAATGCAAATTAATAGAATCGACAGATTTCGTAAATTAATATAATTTGAATTGGAATCAATAACCATAAAGCATAGAAAAAATTAAACTTTTGCCATAGAAAGTTCGTATTCATTCTTTTCATTTAATTCGATTATTTTTATTATCATTAAAGAAACGTATTTTGCATTTATATTGAACATTTTAATAGATTTTTGTATCAGTCTTTGTAATATTTTGACAGTTAATAAATAACTTTTATATGAGATAGGTACCACCAAACACTTAGGTAAATAATATTATGTTCATCATACAAAAAATATCAGAAATAGTGTAAAATATCAGAATGTCCTAATGTTAAACAACAACAATAATTAAAAATGCATATTTTTATTAAAACATCATTTTTTCATCACATCATATTTTTGTACATATCACACTAAAGCTCGCAGTTACATAACTCTTGGAAGCGTTTTTTTCCTATTTCAGCAACTTTTTTGCTAAAGTCGGATTAGTTTCCCCTCAAGCGACAATGAAAAATCACCAAACTCCCTAGTTATTGTTCCGCCGGAGGTAGAAAGCAAACTTCATTATTCATTTGTATGTAAGAACTCTTTTTTTATATTTCATAGCATTTTATTTGTATTAGAAGTATAAATTTTGTCTAATAAATAGAAAGAACAAATTAAAGCGGTAGAAATTAATAAAAGTAATTTTATTTATAACACATAAATGAAATGAGCACATATTTAACTTTCAGAATATCAAGGAAATAATGAAATATAACTTGCCTAGTCCCTGACTTTTTATAAATAAGTTAAACTTCATGTGTGAAATCGCGAGACGGTATTTAATTCGACACATCGCGTTCGCCCGCGCCGCTCGCTTCGAGCGTTAGCTCGGATCTATCTGAAGAAACAAAGATGATCCCCACACTGACAGAAGCAAAACAACGACTGAGCATCCTACTAATGATGTAATTTCAATGCAGTAAATTCATTCACTTACATTTCCTGCTTTAAGAGTTAGAACTCATCTACGTAGTGTGACGAATTTAAGTTAATGTAAAGTGCGGAAGAAACTAAATCGATTTATTTTCAATCGCTTTCTCGATTTAGTAATTTAGGTCTTGTTAGGCAAAGTAACGGATATTACAATTACGGTAACCATATTAATTATTATATTAATATCGATTATTTAATTTTAGAAAAGTCTCTATTACAAGCTATATTATGTTGATAATTTAATTAGATAACTTATGCCACATTCACTAAATGTTTAAGGTTTTCTTAAGAGAAACGTTATTTACCTTCTTAATGGCTTTATGGCTGTATAAATAATTTATTAATAAACTCCAGTAAACGCAAACTTAGATTATACACAACAATTCACCCGATCGCATCTCACATCATTACAGTAATAACTGATTACCATTGAATCCGAAGCACTGCATTCTTCTGCGCAAGCGGCAACAAGCGCCGCCCGCTACACTCAAACTAGTGTTGTCGCGCACCGACATCACTATGACACTCTCCTTGACTTACGACCTCACTAGAGAACAGAATACCCTATCACAACGGAATAAAGCACAAAATGCAATCGAAAAGGTTTAACACGTTATGCTCACTCAACCGCAACTGATGCTCTGAAATTTAAAGCATTTCTCGGAAACGTTATCGATGGTATGCCGTCAATCGATGAGATAACTACGGATCAATATGGGATGATTGTGATAGCAACTCCGCACTTAATCATTAGCAGTTTGCAAACGCAGTAAGTATGATAAATAGATATTCAAATATATTTTATTTCCGACATCCTAACCGTTGACTTTTTAAGTTCTTATACTAAATACTTTACTAATTACCATGCATGGGCGTGATAACAAAATATTTAAATGATTGAGAACATTGTTTGCGTTTGCAGCATTGTAGTGATGTCTTATGTCAGGGTTATAACGATATATTATACAACACATGAGATGTCATTTACAGTATATTATATTGCATTACAACCTTTCATACGCATATATTGTAGATCTAGACTATTTTGTTTAACTGCTTGGCAAATACGATATCAATCGGAATTCATTTAATTACAATATGTAATAAAAGGCCAAAAAGAATGTTGTTATTAAAAGCCTGTAAACTGTTGGATTCAGCGGGAAAACAGCCAAATCATTTCGTTCGGAAGCCGAGGAAAACAAGGCCACTGCGAAATGCCACTGTAAACAGAATGGAACGACAGTTATTAACTTCTAAACAGTAAACAGAAAACAACAATACTAATCAATGAATCTGAGCAAACTAATATTAAGTTATTAATGTAGTGGCGAGTGTTCTAGTTTCAGTACTTTTAGAAAAAGGCTAGTTATTAATTAATTTACAAAAAAATATTATTTACTTTAAATTATTTTACTTTTTTGACAACTCTGAAAAATGTTTCGCGTTTTCTTTTCAGATACCCTAATAAGTAGTAACTATATAAGCACTCAATGTATTCATTTACTTATTTTAGCAAAATTCAATACATAATTAAGTTTTATGACGGTTTAATGACTTTCATAAATAACAAACAGTCCATAAAGGCATGTCTTAGCTTGTGATTTAAAAAAAATATTTAGAGGAAGAAGCATCAAAGAAAAATGTGGCTAAAAGCAAATACAATTTAAGTAGCAACGAGAGGCAAGAAAACTTAATATAATAAAGTCCAAGTAAACAAGATTCGGGTAACTTCTACTTTACTTGTTGTAGGCCTAGGTGACCTACATCTTCTTTGAACAAAATAATCATGAAATGGGATTTGGGATACAAGCCGTATAAAACCATACTGCAGCGATTTTCGCAGATTAAACACACGCTAGAAAATACAAATGGTTTGTTCATTGTGGTACTAATTATTTTCTTTTTGTCTTTTTGTGTTTGGACATGCTAATTTAGAATTAAAATAAATATTAACTAGCGACTCAGCCACGCTCCGCTCGGGTTCGTCCCTAGTTAAGTTAGTTTTAACGCTTAGTATAGATTTTTCAAATATGAGATATTTTCTCGCAGTTAAAATATATACGGTCGAATTGAGAACCTCCTCCTTTTGTTGGAAGTCGGTTAAAAAGTATCATATATGTTGACCCGGACAACTAGCACTTATCATATTTGGTAAGATATTTGGTATGATTCATCAAAATCTGTCCAGTGATTTCCTCGTGATGCGGTCACTGACAGACAAACAAACAAAAATTCTAATGACTATAGATTCGGTCTCAGTCCCGGTAATAATAACAATTTCAATAAAATTTTCCAAAAAATCATTTGTTGACGATTCAAAAGCACTTGTAATAAGTCTAATTAAATAAAGTTTATTTCATTTCATTTCATTGTACAGATTCGACTCAGAATTTATTAGGTATATGTTTTATAAATATTCATGCAGCTTAGCTTACCTATATCTAAATCAATATAAAATCTCTACGGTAAATATAACTGTATATTTATCAAGATATTCTTTTATTTAAATAAATGAAATTTTAAAAAAATGCGACATATTTATGTGGGTCAAAACTTTCAACTATCCAAATTTTTGAACTTGTTGATTTACAAAAGTAGGCGAGTATTTAAGCAAATTACATAACAATGACTAAGTTGTCATAAAGATTGTCTTAGAACGCTGCCTAAAGAGTAGTTTATATGAAAAATATTAACTATATTATTTCCATCGGGTTTAGGATCTATGATCTAAAATATAATGTACGATTTATAATCAGTTCTAAAACTTTAAAAGAATTGTACCTCAATATTGTAAAACGACATCATACATATGTACACGTGGTTTTATTACAATGACCAGAGTAATAATAACAATAGAGTACTATTTTATGTACCACTATGGCTTCAAGTATTATTTACTACTAATATCTACTACACACCACTGCCCATTGGCCGTTGACTTGCATTACTCAAGCCACATACCTCGCAGCGAGATTAATAATAACTATTTTATTATTAAACTCGTGACTGCTTGTGGCTTTGCCTATATTTAACTCAACTGATTAAAATTAATTAATTAGTTTTAATCTCTATTACCTGTATAAAGGAAACGTTTAATGACATTTGCTTAATCTTGAATACATCATATGGCTTATATGACATGACAAACCAATAACAAACTTGTATTCATAGAAAACTACTTAACTACTAACTATATAGAATAGCAATTATAATCTAATCATTTATTACATACATATAATAAAATTATAACTCATTGTCAGTTGAATCTTTGTTGGAAAATTTTATTGAAATGGACATTATTATCGATACAGAGGCCGAATCTATAGTTTTTGGAATTTACGTGTCTGTCTGGGAACGCATCACGAGAAAACCACTTGACAGATTTTGATGGAATTTGGTATGATGATAGCTGGTCCTCCGGGTCAACATATAGGATACGTTTTACTGCAGGAAAATATCTCATCTCTGAGAAATCTATACTAAACTTTAAGAAGTAACTAGGGACGAACCCGAGCGGGGCGAAGGTGAGTCGCTAGTGTAATAATAATTATGTTTAAAATATACTACAGGCGTCTTGTCACGTTTACTCATAAAAGCCTCAAAGGCTCTATGTGTCGTGATTTTCCGCAACCCTGTCAATTCAATGTTAATAATACATAATATCATTGTCGTAATATAGGAAGCTGGTGACGAACATCAAAACATAAATAAAATAAAAAATACTAAATATTGATTAATATCTTGCATTAATATATTCAGTGTTTTTGTATTGTGACTTACTATAGCCTGCTTAAATATTTCTTTTCCAAATAGATGAAAGTAGGTTGACGCTTTAAATCAAAAACTTAAATATATATATAAGTATAACTTCTCTTTTAGATAAAACTTCATTACGTATTATGTTATTATAAAATATATTACAATTTTATAATGTCCTAAATGTCCTAGATTTAGCTCTTCGAAAATTTAAAGATAAAATTAAAAATGTTTTATTGAGCAAACAAAATATTTAAGATGTTCAAGAGTTTCTTGTTGATGAACTGCTTTCCGAGCCGGTGGTAGCTTCCACACGGACAGCCTACACTGACACATTAAATTGACGATTCAAAAGCACTTGTAATAAGTCTAATTGAATAAAGTTTATTTCATTCCATTTCATATAAGAAGAAAACGAAAAAATAACAAATAAAGATTTTATTAAGAGCCATACATTCCCGTAAATACGTTATTATGTTCGTGCAATTCAATCTCCATTACAGTAAGTAAGCATGGGGTTTTAACAAAGACTATAGCATTTCAATACAGTTTTAATAAAATATTTATCCTTCATACTCGTAGGCTAGGAATGAATGAAATTGAATCTTGCATATATGTTTACAATATTTACCAATGACCCCTATTGGATACATTTTAAACGTTTGATGAGATGTAATTGATAAAATACTTAATTCAGATACACTCGACCTTGGTAAGTTGTGATGCTGCTTTGTGTCGTTGACGCACCCGACAGAACTGTATATTGTTTAACCATTGTTCTTACAGCCTTGACAGTTGAACAAACTAAATCACTCGATTTGTTACAAAATTGTACATTTAATTAACGGAATACCTAAGAGTTGCCTGTTAACCCAGCTTTTATTTATATGTAAATAGAACTGCATAAGGCATAGTTGAATTTGGTTCACTTGATTACTTGCTTGTTTTAATATAACTGAAAACATTTATATATATTTTAGAATAACGCTTAATAAATGGTGGTTAGCCATTTATGTATTAGACTAACTATAAATCCTTATTTACGTAAACGTGGCATTCTTCAGATAGCAGTATTTTTAAAATTTACTTATGTCGAGATCACCTTTGTTTAATTGTAATAATATGTGAAATTTCTCATAACCATTGTTTCTTTGTAGCTCGTAGTAGGTATTAGTAGCTTACACCATTGTTAATTAAAGTGAAGTCGTAATTTATATTATGGTTATCTTCTTAAGTATTATGTTACATATAAATACTTATAATAATAATGTGTTTTAACTTTTAATCAACATTACTTATTATTAATCTATACTCTATACATATAATAAAATTCTAAGTGAGTCGAATCTGTACGTTAAATATTTTATGGAAAATCTTATTGTCATTATTAGTCATTATTTTTATAGTTTTTAAAGAGTTTTTGGTCTGTATGTCTGTCTGGAAACGCATTACGCGAAAACCACTGGATAGATTTTGATGAGGTATGATGATAGCTGGTTACCCGGGTCAATATATAGGAAACTTTTTACTTCGGGAAAATATCTCTGAGAAATCTGTACTAAATGTTAAAACGTCACTAGGTACGAACTCGAGTGGCGAGAGGGTGAGTCGCTACTCGCTAGTACTTACTAAGATTTTCATTTTGAATATTGTTGTATTTAGGAAATTTAGTAATCAAATATTCAAACAATTTTCGCAGTTTAAATTTTTAATAGATGATATAATTCTGTTAATAATGCAATATTATGATTGTTTAGCTAATTATCCATTCATAGTCAAAGTTTAAAATGTTGGACGACCATCTGTAAAATGCAAATATTTAAATTCACATATAAGACAAACCTAAATAAATATATTTCATTTTAAATTTATTTTACTCGCAGAATTTTCCTATTTGCATATTCTGTAGGATAGAATATAATAACCTCCATTAGGTTGCCCTAGTTCATTTAAAGTGGTATTAGGTGTTATCAATTCAGAGCACACCATACCGTAGTATCTAGGCTGGGCACGGTGGCTAAGTAATAGAGGCTATACGGGAAGCGTGTATCACGTCGGTAATATAGCAGATAAGCCACGTTTTATATTTGTTTTGATTTAAACTTATATTAATAATATTAATTTTTAATTAATATTAACAGCGCAATTATATTTATAACAAGCGCTCTTGTTTTCCCTCACTTGCGTTTCACTTCTTTCGGAAACCAATTGTAGTTATCCATGACAGTCCAAAATTTCTGCTTTAAAATCCAGCAGTTTGCTTATGGTCGTTGTTGATAAAACCAATCAGGATACATAATTTTATATATGTATGTATACAAAATCAATAAAGGACTCGATTCTATTTCAAACATATTAAATTAAAAATTTCATTTTGCTTTTTAGCTTTAAATAAGGAATCACTACTTCCACTGCAGTCGTAGAGTAAGATTACATGTAGACGAAGCCATGGTAAGGTAGGGGCTTATCAGTCAAAAACACAATATGTACATTGATACACTGCAACATGTTCTTGCGCTTCTTTGTTTCTAACAACAATGAATTTAGTGTTTTACTTCATTTCTATAAAACATTTAAAATAAAGATTATAAATATTTTTGGAGTGTTTCCAACTCTGCATGTAACAATACGAATAATACAGCTTAGTCTGGAAGCTGATGTTCTCGATTTCATACAAAGACAAATATGGCTTAACTGTCTCGATCTGTAAAGAAATCCTCCTATTGTAATTATACACAATAGGAGGATATCAGTCGTGTGTGCGCAATGAATTAAATAATATAATAATATTTAAAACATATCTTGGTAAAAATCGCATTTAATATATTCATTTATATAGGTTACGTAGCACCTGACATGTGGCCTCTGACTATTATACTAAAAGAATAGGCCATAAGGCTGGCAAAGCGCGAAGAGGCAGGTGCGCTTCAGTTTTTTATGTTCATACATTTACCATTAAAATCTCTGAAGTTTGTTTTAATTTTTAATTCAGCTAAAAATTTACTTACAAAAATCGTGTCGTATAGCAAACTGTGTTATGAATAATAGTAAAGTATAAGTATATTATGTGTATCTTTAAAACAAAAATATATTCTTTTTAATATAGGTAATCTTCAAAGACCATTATACTGACGGTTATTAACTTTTTATCAAAAACTCGTTTGAAGAAACTAGTTTCAAACAAGAATATACTTTAAATGTTAAACTGTTTTTATAATGTACGTTTAATAACATAAGATCCTGTGAAAAGTTAGGTAATAGGTATAGTAAATAAATAATAATTATGTGCAACATGGGTTTGCATCATTAATTATTATAAGTTTATAAATCAGAATGAAATCATGAGACAGTCATCAAGACTTGGTGGTTGTAATATTTTACAAATATCTAAAGAAATTAATAATGATGATATCTGACTCGGTTTTACTCATATAGGAATGATACATTAACTAACTACGTAGAGTACTTTGATTTCTTTAAGAATAGGTACTTGATACTTAAGAGCAAAATGTCCTAAAACTTTTATGGATAAACCGGCCAAACCAGCTTACCCGCATTTTTAAAAGGGATTCCTGTAACCTATAAACGATCCTTGAAACCACTTAGTGTAAGGACTTTCAAATAGGTTTCAGAGTGATCAAGTTAAAATATTATGCTTAGAAAGACATTATTTATATTAGCACATTCTATAAAAATTAGTTATTCTACTGTTACATTAATATGTATGTGATAATACTTTCTTAGATTTACGCGAATATTTGACATTTCAAAATAAAACTATATTTTCGGATTATTTCGCGAATTTATTATGATTTTTGGTTCCCGACGTTTCGATTGCTTTACAGCAATCATGGTCACGGGAGAGAAACGTCGGGAACCAAAAATCATAATAAATTCGCGAAATAATCCGAAAATATAGTTTTATTTTGAAATGTATGTGATAAATTACCATTTACCATACATTGATTTTAGCAGATCTTGTAGTCACTGGACGCTTTCCCAAAGCTACACATATTTAGTTATTATAATCAATTGTCTTTCTAACGGTAAGCATAAAGCTTTGTCTCCCACCAAGACGCTAATAATAGGGGTAGGTGTATACTTATGTGGCGGCCCTAACTGTGGACTACAAAGCACAATTATTACATACAATATTAATACATTTTTAGTTTTTAACTTATAAGTGTGCTTTAGTACTTAATACAAGCGTCATTTTTTACTTAAATATAAATTTTAGGGAAATTAATTGATAAACTTATTTTAACAGTAAATCATTCTAGAAGATTTTTTGCAAATACCTGATAAAAATATAACTTAAACTTAAATTTATTTTAATAATTCTTGGTAAAAATAATTAACATAGTACTTATTCAAAGAAACACAATTTAATAAAAAATCGTGAGAAATAATACAAATACATTTTTGATTATAATAACGATTAATACAACTTTAAAATTAAATAACTTACTATCTTTTCCAAAAATGATTTCTAATTTATTGGGCACTTCAAAACGTATTTTCATATCAAAGGTTGGCGTTCACGTGTATAGAGACTCACTAACACAAATCGAAGTCATAGAGTAAACATTGAAAATTCCAAATTTGAATTTAAAAATCGAATTTCATTTCGCGCTTTGACCGGAGTTAATGGCGCGCATCGGATATACTCCGATGACAACGGAGCGCGGACTGAGTGCCGGCAGCGTCCTTCCGTATGGGATGCCTCCCGCCGCGCCGGTCTACATCTACAACAGTGAACAATGCTGAATGCGGCCCAAGTGATGTAATCTGCATGTGAGTCGTGACGAAATGGGCAAACAGATAAGATTTATGATAATGTCAACATTGAATCGTCCGTCACATCGTGTACTAGTTACTACACATTAATTTATTTGGTAAATAGGCTTGTGTATTTTATCTGTTACTGTTATATTAATTATGAATAGCAGGAAAAGCTTTAACTTGAGAATAATAACTTAAGTTTCTAACCTAACTACTATATGATTAAAATTTAAAAGTAAAGAAAATTGTACCAAAACCCTATTTTCAGATAATGCCTGCTCAAATGGTTATATGAATATTTAATGTACCTACTGTTATTATCCTTTCAATGTATGTAATTTACATATTTTTTCCGATCTAATAAGAAAACATATTCTATTGTGTAAATGCTTCGTCTTTTTTCAGGCTTCGCTTCAATTATTTCAACAACCCAAAGAAAAACGTTTATTATGTATTATGTATCATAAAAATATGAGATTAACGGGAACAGCTGAACAACTCTCACTGGCGGATTATAGAGCCAGGCAAGAGTGACAGCGTTTATATTTTTCTTTTATTTAAAGCTTTATAATTTTATTCGATGATAATAACTAAACTTACATTTAATACTTGCTCTACTCCTGCTCTACATTTCTATTAAGTCGTTTTATATTAGAGCGGGTAGAATGTAGAGCCCGAGCTAAATTGTTAAGATCGTCTTCCAGCAGCGTCAAACGTGTTTTTGTACACTTTAGTTCCCAACCACCGCATCATAAATGACGCTTTATAATAGACTGCATGTGCTTATGTAGTTCTGCAGTCACTATAGATGTACGTATGCAGATGTGTTCTTAACCAAATGGAATGAGAAACGAAAATTCTGAAGACTGTTGTTTGGCCTCCGTTATATCCGTCCAACATAAAATATTCAAACATCATTGAAGTAAAAGTATCTATCAATTTCGCACAACTCTTGACTGTATTATATTAAGATGGGTACTAGGTTCAGAAAAAGTAATTATTGATTCAATAAGAAAATGACATATAATACTTAGAAACTACTGATATAAACATGTCATGGAGCTATTGAAGGATAAATTTATGAAAGCTTTCATTAATGTGTCAATTTATCGTATTATATCTATACATATACATATAATAAAATTCTAACTAAGCCGAATCTGTACCTTAAATATTTTTTTGAAAATCTTATTGAAATAGACATTATTATCGATGCAGAGGGCGAATCTATAGATTTTAGAATTTTTGTCTGTCTGTCTGTCTGTCTGTTACCGCATCACAGAAAAACCACTGGAGGGATTTTGATAAAATTTGGTATGATGATAGCTGGATATTCGGGTCAACATATAGGATACTTTTTACTGCGGAAGATTATCTCATTCCCACGGGAATACACATTATAACACAACCCAAATAATATTTATGATCAGAATTTCTTGAAACTTGGTATTAACGCTCTTCAATACAATTAAATAAATACGTGTTTTAGCGTTTTTTGAAATTCATCCCACAAGGAGATAAAAAAAGGGATGAAAATTTGTATGAAACCTACCTTTTTAAAGTTTTTTTTGTTGTAGTTTTAGCGCGAGCGAAGCCGCGGGTTTTGCTAGTTTAAAAATAACTTTACTACTTTTTGGCTAACTATTAAAATGAACAGTTTTAAACCACAGGTACCACACAGCCTATATCGCTTATGCTAGCAGCTCCTAATTTGGTGAATACTGAGAACAATTTGTGTTCACCTTATTAGTCTTACTCTGCAATACCTAAGATTGTAACCCTAAGGGTTTAAAATGGGATTGTCAAAATTAGTAGATTCGGGATAAACATTGGTAATGACTATATTTAAATCTCTAAATAATTCACACTAAAGTTTAAAATTATTTAAGGAAAATTTATATGTAAAATATTTTTACTAATTTATTTTGCTTTTTCAGTAGCCGTATGATGGAACCACGAGTATTTATAGTATCCGTGGTGCAGACACATTCACCTACATAACTCTCATCTAGGAAGTACCTCAGTGACTGAGTTTGTTTAATTTTTATATACTTAAATGATAGATAAAACTTAAGGATTATTAATTAGTAATTATTACAGGATCCTTATTTATATACTAGCGGCTCACCTTCGCTTCGCTCGAATTCGCCTCTATAAAAACAAAAACAAATCTATCTCACGGGAACCATACATTTTTCAGGGATAAAAAATAGCCTATGTGTTATTCCAAACTTTATTTATCTCTGTGCCAAAGTTCATCTAGATCCGTTCAGCCATTCTGCCGTGATTAAATAACAAACATTCAAACATACATCTAAACTTTTACATTTATAATATTAGTAAGGTATAAAATAGGTTAGGTTACCTATGAAAATGTTTCACTAAATAGGTACTTTCAATTAGATTTTTAGTGCTACTTGCACCAAAGTTCTTAATTTGACGTTTGCTAAACATTTAACATATTAAAATGAAGTGTTTGCTGCAAACGTCTCTTAATTTCTATAAACGAGAGAAAATAAAGATATACGCTGTGTAAGACGAGGGAGAGGAGGAAGGAGGTGCACACTTATATCATATTTGCACGACATTAAGAATTTGATTTACGAGTTCTGTCGCATCGCGTTCATTTTTACTTCCATTAAGTTCAAAGCAACGGAAGGAATAAGAGAAAAATTCAAATACCAAATAAAACTTATGTTTCATTCTAAGAACGCCTCCTTTAATGTATCTATTATTTTAATTGTCTAGATGTATGTAGAACTGAAGTGAAAAAATGCAAAAAAATATATAAAAACAATCTGGTGACTGTTAAGAGTTACTTATGCTATTTTGAATGATTTGTATTCAACTATTCATAACTACACTATTGTTTTCACCGAAGAACTTAAGCAGCCTATAAATTAACATTTGAAATATCTATTGTTTAAATTCTTATTAAGTAAGCACTTTAGAATAGCCGGTAAGCAAACCTTCGGGAACGATGGTAACCGTTACCTAACCAAATAAGTCAGAAGTTGGCAAATATGCTCAGCTAGCAAACTCAATTAGGCTTAGTAATTTTGGTTTGTTGTCTGAAGAAATACATACACATAAAAATTAAATAGCCGAATTGAATACTTCCTTTATGAAGTCGGTTAAAAATTCAATTCGAAAATAACTAACCTATGCTTACTTACTGAGCTAATATACATAGTTATAACCACTATATTAATCAATTATTAAAAAATCCGTCAATTCATTCCCGCTAGTGTTCTAGAAGACTGTATCGGTTTAACTGGACGCTACTGGATATGGTAGAAGATTCATATTTCAATGGGCCTTTTTAGAGCTCCGTAGCCCAACGGCATAAACTACTCTATATTTCTATTCATATTCTAAAATTACGAAAAATAAAAAAAGAGGTGGAGCCCCAGACATGTAATTACAAAAAATTAATACATTGAATAATAATTCTTCTTTGGATAAGTCATTAACCGACTCCCAAAAGGAAGAGGTTTTCAATTCGATTGATATTTTTTTTAACAATTTTAGATAGATGTTTCTAAACAAATTTTTAATTTAAGCCAATAGTTATCGGGCTATATGTTTCTAAATTGTGTAGTTTTCGAGATATTATAAAAAACAGATTTTTTGGTCCTATTCGTTCGGCTGTAACTCGTTATCAACTCACAGTAAAAAGAAACCTAGAGCACTCTTGTGACATTAACTGAAAATAAGTAGGTACCTAATATAAAGCAATATTAATAACTACGCGTTATTATAAAAAACAAATTAAATTTTACACTTTACTGTTCAAAGTAAAACGCTTAGAACCTTAGTTTTAGTTCTACTTGTAACTATGTATTTATTTAACTCTTGGAAGTTTAAGAAGAATCTTATATCGTTGAGCTGATCTAATGAAGCAGAGGCTGTGGACATTTTTTAATGCTTGTTGTCATGTTCTACGTGACCTCGTTCGATTCGTTTTGACGCGTTACGGCTTGCTCTATAATTGGTCAATAACGAATCAAACTAGGAGGTATGTATTTTTTTTTAAATAAAACTTCTTTACGCACGCTCGACTTGGGGGGTAAGCTGGTGAATGCGTTACGAAATAATGTACGTACGTTTGTCACCATGGTAACCGTTGTTATTGTCTGACAAATGATATATAATATTCTTTCCTTAAATTATATTCTATGAATATATGATTGTAATATGCCTAATATGCGTTATTTTTAGTATCTCACCTATCCTAATTATTTAAAACAAATTGAATTTTTGAAATTTTTGATTGAAAGAGTATCGATAACCTACAGAAGTTTTACTTCTTGCGCGTGTACACATTCATACACGCACTCTTTAATTTTTTTGTCCTTAAGTCTATATAGAATTTACTATCGTAATTAAATAATAAAACTTAGATACTGTCAAATAATATATTGAAATAACTTTTATCCTGCTAAACTTAATTAAAATTGCAACGAACATTGTGGTATAGAGTAAAAGTCGGAACCGGAGGAAAGACATGACAATGCGGACGGCAAACAAAAGCCGGAGGACTACGGCTCGCATAGCAATCAGCTGCTTGCCTCATTGCTAGCCTACGCCTTGGATTGGACCTCCATACAATAAATCTTTTGGCATTCAAGGTCTTTATTGAATTCATATATATTTGATATAGGTTCTATTGAAAAGCAAACACCTTTAACACGCACATAGATATAAGTATATATATATAATAATATATTAATAATATTAGGTCTCTGAACGCCGTGAAACAGTTAAATACGTCTGGGTTTTATCGCAAAATGTATGAAAATTTTTATCAAAGAATCAATTGATATTTTTCATTCTGTTATAAGCTTTAATTTACAATCAGGATTGGTGTTCCAAAGTACTTAATTAGTGAAAACGAATTGAAAATTGTAATTCGATAATTTGAGAAATTATTAACAACTATCGTAAATAGCAAATATTCCAATAATATAAAAATTACTATAACGTAATGACATAGGGTTTGGGAAGCATTATCAATGCGCTAGAGTTTAAGATTCAATTTCCACTTCAGGCAAATAAGTACTTCGGCTATCTGGATTTTTAAAATTAGAACAAAGCAACCCACTACACAGGGTTAACTGAGTAATGACTCATAATATTTTTTGTTTTCACCACAAGAGATTACATAAAATGTACCTATCTTTTGACATGACCAATTAAACTTATTGTCTTTGTTAAGCGAAGTACTTTTAACGCTATTATAATTAAGGAACAAGTGGTTGAAACTCAGTAGTTATTAAAACCATTGTTATAGAATAATATGAAAGACAATCTACTTGATAAATATATACATCATTGTAATGTGATACTAAGCTACTCGAACCAATCTATACCTAGTAACTTTAAACAGAGGACGGAATAACATTTCGCATTCATTACGTTTTAAATAAAAAAAAACGTTTCTATACCTTACATTTTGTTGATATCACTACATAGATATTTATGAACTCTACCAACTCTACGTAAAGAATACTTGTAAAGAGAACATTTAAGTTATGCAGTATAAAAGTAGAATATATAGGTAAGTGTTTATATTACAGGACAAAGGCTTGACCCCGTATTAAAATGTACAAATGTTTTTACTCAAACTTCAGTTGGTTACGTAGATTTCAACTTTTAAGATAGTAATATTTTTTTAAATTGATGAAAAAGCTAGTAATCTCAAATAACTTATGAGTGTGTATGATAATAAATAAATAACATCAAGAATTGTAACATTATATATTATGTTATATTTTAAAATAGACGCATATTATATAAAAATCTATTTAATCAATTTAAGCACATCCAATGTATCGAATTGAATAAAATTTTCAATGTCATCTTAACAAGGTCGTTTGATTTTAAAATCTCAATAGCCATTGATGTCGCTAACATAAGTTGATTGAACGACAATATTTGCAGATTAATACTTTATAAAAGTATATTTTATACGACAATTTATAATAAGTTTTTGTTAGATGTTATTCTTATAAAGTACCGACCCGCCCTCGCTTTGTTAACTTCAACGACACCTCTTGGATTTCTCCATGTTTGATGTCACTGGACACTGTCACTGACATGTTATAATGTCGCACGTCCATCGCATGCGAATATTCCTTCTTTTTAAAGGTTGTGCCAGAAAAATTAAGTATATGTTCACTACGATTTTATAAAGAATGATGATAACATAATGTTATTTACTTATATATATATAATATATATATGCATATATTTTATAAAGTTTATGCATTTTTTTTACTACAAATTGAATTAACTAAACAAAACACAAATCTACTGTTATATTACACAGAAAAACAGATTTTGTTCTTGTCCGATACATCGAAAGTAGGTTAATTGAATAATAATATTTAAATTTGTCCACTTACGCAAGCATCTTTTGTAAACATAAATCGTATAATAAAAACAACGTTAACATTCATTTAAACAAATAGATCAGATTTAAAATAACTCACTTGCGATAGCGCGGCGTGAACGTTTAGTGTTGCATTTCCAAAACTTCATAGCGCCCAACTTTTTAACCGAGGTCAGCAAGTGGAGAGATGACACCACACGCGCCCACTAAGGCAAGTAGCCATCGTCAAACTGCCCGATTGAGGACGAAACAATGACTTTTGTTTACAAATGGTTGACGCGGAGAATTTAATGAATTACTTGAGCGAAGTGGTCCAAGCAATGAGCCGGACGACATGAGAGCGACGAACGTACACCCCCGACAGACAATCTCCGGTTGTATCTCCGCGCCGTATTAGAGGAAAGCGTGGGTGCTATCCAGATCAGACCTTAACCAACCTGGGACTCACTTGCATTCCATTTGAAGTAAACAATATTGCTTATTTACGAGAACAAGGGTCCATTGAAAATATTAAATAATAAAAGAAAATTGGTAGCGTAAAAAAGTTTATTTTCTATCACATCATGTCTTACTACTGTTTAAAATTTGGGAACAAATGTCAAACTTTGCTAAGAGTTGCTAAGAGCAACCACTACGATTCGAAGCAAGTTTTGAAAAAAAGAAGTCCAGTTTAGAGATCATAAAAACATGTCTGAATTATTAATATGTAGGTATATTAAAAATGTTCTTTCTAAAAATATACGTAAATAAAAATCGGTCAAGTGCGAGTCGAATTCGCACATGAAGGGTTCCGTACCTTTACTTTTACTTTTTATTTATCGTACATTTACTTTTTATTACTTACATATGACTTTTACTCTATGTATGTAGTATATTCGATGATCGATTACGAACGTTAAAAAAAATGATCATTGTTTTTTTTATTATTTGTTGAAATAGCGGCAATAGAAATACATAAACTGTGAAAATTTCAACTCTACCTATTACGATTCATGAGATACAGCCCTCTGAGCTCTGATAGACAGACGGACGGACGAACAGAGGAAGCTCAGTAATAGGGTTCCGCTGGCACCCTTTGGGTACGGAACCCTAAAAAGGACATCGATACCATATAATAATTAAATAGAACCACAGAATGCATATGGAGGTAATTATCTCTTAACTTGTATATGTATGGACCTTTGTTTTGGCATTTCGTATATTGACTTAAGTCTCATATCTTTAAATATTACTCATTCAATAATTATATAATTTTAGTAAACATAATATATAAGTAACTCCATAAGCCATATTTACTGAATTATACATACACTTGACTCTAACGTTATTAATCATAGGGCAAAGCGCTTCCGACTCTTTGCGCTATATCTCAAGAACGGTTTATATGAAATCGAATACTATTATAAATGCAAAAGTTTATATATATGTATGTGTGTACTTCTTCACGCTTAAATAGCTGAATTTTGATGAAATTTAGTACCAAATAACAATTAGACTTTAACATGGAAACATGGTATAATAGGCTTTTGTTAGTCATCTAGATTTTCATACCCGAGCGAAGTCAGGGTAAGTCGCTACTACTGTATGAGCCTAATTAGTGAGAAAAATGTATGCTCTACAACTTTTGTAATGACTTTTAATTCAATTTTGAACAATAGAAACAACATATTTAAAAAACCTATTGTCGTTACACTTGACTCGCGATAACTCATGACGCGGACACGAGTTTATATGAGACTTTTGAGCCAATGTATTAAATTCCAAAACAAAAGCATTTACGAGTATAGAGCTTATTGACATTCATTACAAACTTCTTCTTTTTATCTAAAACTATTAAAACTACTTTAATTTTTAGTTCTTCACAAAAAAAGCTGTACAATTTCTGTTTAATGCCAAGTAATATTCAAAAATAATGCGAAGTAATATAATGGAATTGATGTGTCTGATGAAGATTTCCTATAATAATTATAATTACTAGAGAAAACGTTCATCATATTATAACACATAATGAATTTTATTTTTCTTTTACCAAACACCTTTGTTTTAACTTGCTTCGAACCTCACAAACGGGCCAGGGAACCCAATAAACATTTGCATTGTTAAAAACGCACTCGTTGCAACCACTACATCAATTCTTTATCAAATTCGCTTGTACAAAACACTTTTTATATACACTAACCTCAATATATTCTAGAAACACGTACATTTATAAAAAAAAACAATTTTATTTAAAAGTTGTCAAACATTTATTGGCCCCCGGCTTATTGCACTGTGATATACACGGTAAGCATACATTCTAGGCACAATTCTGTTCTAAGATAGTTATATCAATTGCGGATACACACTTATGATTCTAAAAAAATATATTTACCTTAACTTAAAGTACAATGAGATTTTTATACATTCCCAATATTTTTTTTATTATGAATACAATATGAAAATAACTCCATTAAAATGCCCAAATTGTTTTGTCACAAGACGCTTTAGTGAGTTCTATTTATATATGAGACAAAACCTAATAATGTATCCTATGGGTGGGAATAAACATAATATTATAGTGTAGTGATTCTAGCCTAATTGAACTCATCAGTGTGTAATTGGTCTAGTAATCTAGACTTTGCACACCAAATTAGGCACTAAGTAAAATGCCTAGCAGATTAAATTAGGACTCACAAGGCTAAACTATTAAGAGCGTAATTATTTCGTATAGCTTAAATACAATTGATTTATAAAATAGTTAAAATTGTAACGTTTGTAATTTTACAAAATAATATTATTGCATTATGGTCCATAATCTCCATTCATATTTAAAATTATTTAAAATCATGTTCCAATTCGTATATTCATTTCTTTTATTTATTGAATTGAAATTTAAGACCTTGGATGTTAATGATAATTTCCTTTTTTTTTCAATTTCTATGGAAAACTATTATCCTTATTTAGAATAACAACATTAAAAGAAATAGCGTTTTCCTATTCGTTAAATATTTGAACATGGACTGCAAAGAAAGAGTTATTCTAAGTAATGAAGTAATTAAACAATACATTTTAATAATAGATAGTCAATTACATCTTTTTTTTCCTTAAAATGCTCATTTAGCAACAAATATTATTATGTAAACTGAAGTTATCATTTATATTTAAAAGTATGCTGCAAATTATATAAAATGTATATCTAATATCTATTGAACAGTATTGTTAGTTAAAATAAATACAGTAATGGTTTCCGTTTGTTTCTTAGTAACCAATACAAAGATTTAGTCACTGTATTACTGCATGTTATTTAAAAATATTGCAGCCAGTAGTATGTTAATTCATTTAATTTCAATCTAATTGTAAAATTTAGGCTTTCACACCATGTCTAAGTCTAAAAATCTAAAATAAGTTCAAACTGCATAGGAAACTATTTATTTACTAAACTCCCATTCATATGAGTAGCTTCTATGACACATTTATTTTGATATGTATTAAAATACAAAATATAGTCATGATTGTATAGAATGCATCGCGAACATCGAAAATCTTGTAAATACACACTAAACCTCTATTCGAAACTATCAAACATCCATTAATTAACAAATTACAAGTCCACATCGAAATACGAAGGCACTGCTTTTTATTAACGTAAAATTATTTAATTTTGTGATGAGCAATTGTTTAAAAAAATAAAATTGATAAAATTTCGAATTGATAAATACTAGGTTTCTACAACGCATCCAAGTGAACACATTTTCATATATATTAAAAATGTAGGCAGAATTCCTTGGGAAGCTAAAACTGGAACAAATCACAAATCTGATTGTTATATCAAATATACATAGTAATAACTACATAAATCTGGCATTAAAGTTAAAAAAAATTACATAAATTAATTGTAACTGCCCATTCTTCTAAATTATCATAAAAATAAACTACCATAGCTAATGCTAATTCTGTAAACATGATCAACTATACGTATCATGTTATTAAATCAGTTTTAAAAATACTGAAAAGGTGTTACCTAAGTATCTTTGCTAGATTATTGCCATAGTTACAAGTGGCTTTTATAATTAACATAGTCAATGGGAATGTGCATATACAGTTCAGCCATAACAAGGTCTTGTGTTATGTAAACAAGTTTATGCCCACTCTCTTTTCTTCAAGTTTAGAAGAGAACCTGGCCGAGGCAATGGAACTTTCTTGTCAATGTCTGTACCAAGCACCTTGTACTCTTGTTTGGAAATGTGAAACTGGTGTCACAATGTATGCTTGTTGAGGTTGCTGTACCACCGCCAGAGGGATAACTTGTTGAGCCATTTCCACTGGTTGCCCGCTATCCTCTGATACACCGAGAGGCTGTACACAGTGTTGCTGCGTGACTTGCTGAACACCTTGTTGAGTCAGGACTTGCTGGTGCTGACTCACTTGAGGTACTAGCATCTGTTGTTGCATTTGTTGCTGTTGTTGTGATTGTTGCTGGTGTATGACCACATGAGGTCCCTGGTTCTGCATCTGCTGGTGCTGCTGTACTTGTACTTGTTGGACTTGTTGCTGCTGTTGTTGTTGTTGTTGTTGCTGTTGGACTTGCTGCTGTTGTTGAGCCTGTTGCTGTGCTTGCTGCTCTCTTTCGTGTTCCTCCTTCTTCTTCGCTTCCATAGCTGCCTTCTTTGCCTCTGCCTTTTCTTTTTCTTGCTGTATTCTAATTGGATCTTTATTTTTGTCATATGACATACATTTGCCACTACGAAATGGTACCATCTCCTTTGGTATTTCCTGCTTTTTAGTTGCAAATTTAACATGTGGAAATTGGTCTTTCATGAATGCTCTAAATGTTGAATAACCCATTAGCTTCACTCCAGGTTCTAAAATTTCCCCATATTCTTTGTATGCTTCAAACAAATGCTTTCTAGAATCACCTTGAATAATAACAGTTTTGCTAGCTTTTTTGCCACTCTCGCCTGAAGGTTGTACATCTTTAGGCGAGCTTGCATGTTGTTTTAAATATTCTTTTAAAAAATTTGTGGCATGCTTATATATATCAAGTGTGAATGTGTTATATGGTTTCTTACCAACATTACCATGTATCCGAGGAGCCACACCATGTGTCATTACATGCTGCCGGATTCTCTTGAGCTGATAATGAGTAACATTCTCAAGATATAAGAAAGCTTCTAAACAAACCTTTCTACCCTGATATACATAACAGGCCCTCAGTCTCCTTCTAACTTTATGCCGTGAAGTTTCAGCTGGATTTGCCAAACTTGCCATTGTAATTCCCATCAAATACATGTCATGTTCACTTTTAGTCAGTTCAGCTATATTTAACCGATGACGGTATACAGCTTCAGGATTGAGCCCCCGATAGCAATTGTCTTTACAGTCACATCCCCTTTTTAACCTCTCTTTAACCTGAAATTAAATATGAAATAAAAATTAGTATCTTACTGTCTTGCTTGCTTGTATCTGTAAAGAAGGAAGTGGCAACCCAACAGTAATGCACTTGCTTGGGAAACCGAGCGAAGCAGGTTCAATAACGGGTCTCGCACCACTGATATTTCATTTTCCAACTTAATTACCACTTGTCTTACAATGAAGGAAAACATCGTGAGGAAAACTGCATGTCTGAGAGAATCTTAAGTTAGTAAGTTTAAAGACATGTGCAGTCGACCAACTCGCACTTGGCCAACGTGGTGATTATGGCATGCACCCCCCCCCCCCCTTGTATTGAGGGAGGCCCATGCTCAGCAGTGGGACATAAAAGAGTTGAGTACAATCTTGCTTTTAATAATTCAATAAATCATTTTGGTTATTAATCATTTTGGTTGTTGATTATGAAATTACAAATATATTTGTTATTAAATAATAACTTAATATTTGGAAACAAGAGATAATCTTGATATCTTTTAAAGATTGTTATAATTATAGGTAATATACAAATAGGCTTCTATCTTTTGTATAAAAATTGGACATAAAGACATAGTATGCAAAATTATGTTGTTTTATAGTTTTATTACCTGTGTAGGGTTGTCTTCCAATTTATTATCAAGGACATCTTCATCACTATCAGATTCTGCTAGTTTTTTCTTTTTCTTTGTACCAGTTTTCTTTTCCACTTTAGGTTTTGTATCAACATCCATTTCATTGCCTTCTACATTGGTCTCAAATTCAATGCTATATGTGCCCGGCATACCTTGTAAATTCCCATCTCCATTTTCAACCTGAATTGTATGGCCTTGCCAGAGAACCTGTAATATATTTTATTCATTTTTTTTAGATATATATTAACTATTTTTGTGTGATTTAAGCATACTAATCGTATTTGAATATCAATTTAAATACAGTTTATGTAACAATAATTATTTACCTGTTCTTGATGACCATTATAATTATGCTGTTGCATATTTTGGGCACCACCAAGTTCAAATACAGAGTGCTGGCCCATCACAGGGGTGTGCCACTGTGCACTCTCGCCATACTCGCCGCCGCCGTTTTGGTCCGATGGTATAGATACAATTATAGTGTCTTTGCTGTCAACACTCCGACGTTCCACTGATAAAAGTGAGTGCAGGACTTCACTCGCCTCCTTTTCAGCAGGATTAACCACTTCCATTTTCTCAAAAGACATTATTCTTCCTCGATGTTACACTACAAGCGAACATTCACGTCAAATCACATGTATCTACTTACATACGTGTATGTACAATGGACATTGAGCGACACGGCAAGCCCGCCCCGTTCATTTCAAGAACCTTAAACCCCACGATTCTCTCAAGAAAACCGCGATAACTTTTCAAATTCATGTAAATAAACATAACAAAAACCGTGCAATTATTAACCTTAATCGCGTTTTTTAAGTTTCATTATCGCATAGCGGATCGAACTCCCGTGGAATATTGGGCCATATAGTCATAGCAAAGAAAGAATCAAACTCACCTTTTTCACGGTATATGCACGAGTGAGACACTCTTAAGTGTATTCCCCAAGATATTCTTTGTGCGTGGATTGTTTTACTTCACTTCATTTTAATATTATAGTCATAATTGAAGAGAAATGCACAAATATTTCACCGAATTCACGGAAGCAATATGGCGATACACTTTCCGTGAATAAAATCTGAGGACGCCGTAGAACATGTCGCTAATACAGTGCGCGACCGCTGCGCGGCGCTGACATCACCGTTTCCGTATCGACGGCCGACGCTCTTTGCTACTTCACGCCGCGCCAATTTTAAAATATCATTTTTCACTTTTGAGATTTTTTTAATAAAATTCATCATCTTCTTTTAAGATACGGAATCGAAAAAATCTTATTAAATATCTATTTTATGGAAAAATATAATAATTGATTATCGCACTTAAAAAATTAAGACAAAAATTATGTTTAAATTATTTTAATAGGAAAAGTTATTTTAACGAGTCGTTATTTTATCAGATCTTACTCATGTCGTATTTCAGATATAATTTTCTTTTAAATCTCAGCTTGATTGACCCTTTTAAAAGATTATGCCCTTGGCAGGTGCATAACTAATAAGGATTCAAGCGTATATAAATTTGTACTGTGTGTTGGATGCAGGTGCGTATCATATTATGTAGGAATATAGTCTTCATAAATCATTTAAATTAGGTTATAATAACTTATAACCCAGAATATGGTTATGGAATATAATATTTAAATACATACTTTAAATATAAAAAAAAACTTCTTTAATTTATATCTGTAAGTGTTTTTTTTTATTTTATTTAATACGTTATTGTCATTATAAGTTAAACAAAGATTATATAAAGCTGTGGTCTATTCTCCATTATCCATATATTGAATTATCGCACTACAATATTAAAAGTAAAAGTGTTACTAGTCTATTTTATCAAGTTCTTGATACATTTTTAATATTCTGAAGGGTCCGCAGTGGCGTGGAACAAAATGAAACATTCAACTCCCATCCGTTCGTTTGGCACCGATATTTTTCATATGCATAAATAACAACATGGCGTGTAATAACCGCAGGGGGATATTCGACACGTTTCCTGATAGATTGTGTCTGGATCTATTATTCCATAGAATATTAATTAACAATTCACATGTAAGAAACATTAATAATGAATGTTAATGGGATATTTCTTTAATTTCTTTTATGGTCTTTTATTAAATAATGTTTGTTCCTATGTCCTCGTCGCCCGCGCCAAGTCTGTTTTGGACGGCCATGTTTGCGTATTAAATAATAAGCTTCCCTAATAAAAATGATTAATCATGCTCAATCAAAACTCTTTATGGTGAGGATATACTTATAAATAATGAACAAAGAAAAAATTAATATTATTAAAGACAGGTATAATAAAAAATATCAACGTTGGAAATCCGTTTAGGAAATAATTTAGTTAAAGCTTATGTCGCTAACAAGACAATCTCAACTTTACAAAAAAACTCCATTGTTCCAAACTACCAAAAAACGATTGGACTTTATACAAGCTTTGTATCGATTTTCTTGTAAAAACGACAAGTTTTTATATTAGTTATTACAAATAATTAAACCCCATATAAAGAGAAGTTAAACTCAACATTCTATTGAAATTGAATTTACACATAAATGATAAAATATAAAAAACTTTATCAAAACTTTGGAATAACTTATTTATAAAAAAATATGTAGGTATATCGTAATTACAGGATGCTCAGACGTATACGGGAGCACTTCTTATTATAAAATAATTAAATATGTATCAATTTTCGAAAGAGAAATGGTAAAAAGGTTTAAAATTATTCATCTTCATTCTATTCGTCACGATACAATAGTTGGTTGCTATTCTTTACAAAGTAATTACTGCTATCCTTTACCGGTCTCAAAGAATTTTGTTGATTAGTGCTGTTTTGTTGTCAAATTGACCTTTTCCTAGTCACAATTTTTTTTTGTTATTAATTACGTATTAAAAAAAATATGAAAAACATTTTTATTAAATAATAATAAGACAGACATGTTGTAGACATTATTATTTTTATTAGTATTTATTAAAAATATAAAAGTTCTAAAAAAGGTTAGAGCGAGAATGTTTTGGCTTGGAAAATTAAAAAAAAACTTTAAACTGTAACTATATGTACGTACATAGAATATAGATACAATTTACAAAGAATGTCCCCAAGTATGAAGATGTCGTGTGGATGCTCGATGCGTGTTCTGTGTCAATTTTTTTAAGTTATAGCTGTTGCTTTATGAATGAAAAATGTACATTAAAATATATGAAAGAGCAATAACAATAAGCTTGTGCATATATTTTTTTATTTCTCAGTGATGAATTGGGGTGACGCTTTCTTCATTATTCTCCAAAGAATAAAAGAAATAGGGGAAAAGTTAACTTTTTAAAAAGGTGCGATTTTCAAAACTGTCTTTTGTAATGTATGTAGCAATTTCAGTCACTGATAAGTGATATACGAAAGTATGATTGAATCTTCTCCAATAACATTTTGAAGAACGTCTTTATTGTTATTACTCTAATTTTGTATACAGTTAGGCATTTTGAAAGTGTTTGATTTACAATGCATAACCAGAATTGATTATCGTACTACTATTAGAAATGCGAAAGTATGTATGTGTGTATGTTTGTTAATCGCTTACGCTGGAAAGGCTGGAAGGATTTGGATTTTGGATGAAATAGTACACAGATAGACTATAACCAGGAATAACAACATAGATAACTATCCTAACAACAAGCTATAGTTAAAAAGTGTTAGCTAAGTACCTATGTATATAAACGAGAAAACTTCGTTTAATCGTAAGTTTAATTTTCATTATAAAATATTATTAAATTTATAATAATTAAAAAAACGTCTTATAAGAAAAAAATAAATTAGGTCAGATTCGGGTCCGACCGACTTGCAGCGAGTTAAAAGTGAGCAAGATATATACGAGACAGGTGATTTAAAACGATGCGTTGGGGAATATTATAATTTATAAAAGTGAACTCAATAGCTGGGATAACTTTTTAAAATAAAAAAGCAAAGATATTTTACTTCAGTCTTCAATATAAACAAAGTAAATCACTTTTATTTTCGCTTGTCTAAGTTAAACAATAATTAATGTCGGGTTTAAAATAGCTGGTACCTATCAATATGTTGTAACATTAAATGGCAATTATTAATCTACTAATAATAAAATAAAAAAGAGTAAGGTGATATTCTATAATTAAATACAATATACATAATATGAGAAAAATTAATTAATATATTATACAAATAAGTACTTAGGTACCTAGTTAAAATATGTCTCTTATCATAATATAAAAAGATATTTTTGTTACACATATTTTATAAAATAAATACATAAATCAATATTCATCACGTGTTATGAATTTCGTCAATATCACATTGTCTAATATACAAATATTTATATTATCGCCTTATTGTAAGCACATATCGTAATGATTTATAATTTAAGTACTCCATGCTGGCATGCTAGTAAGATAAAAGGTAATGTTATTACTTACCTACAGATGGAGAATCTAACGTGAAGCAGCTGCTACGGGACTTGACCATGGATCCAGGAGATGGACCATCAGGCCACTCCATCCTTTCTTCCATAGCCTTCGAAGCACTTCTCTTGAATTGTTCCAAGAAGCTGTCTATTTGCGTCTCAATGCTTGTCGGGGAGTTGGCCATCGTTACCACCGAAACACCGAAAACAAACACAACACTGTCTTTGGACTACGACATCTTACAAGTAAATCTTATATTCTCCGCTCGCTAAATTTAATATGTTCTATAGGGCATTGTAAAATAAAGGTAAATTTATAAATATTCATTTTCACTGCGCAGAATTCGTTCATCAACCCGAATCAATGTAAAAATTCTCAAACGAATTCTCCACAAGCATGAAAGAAACTATCCGGCAGCGAAACGATTTTACTACGGATACCGTTATGCTAAAAGTATACAGCATCGAAAATAAAGAGACACCCACCGACATCTATCGATCGTCATGAACAGCTGTTATTATGATGTTGCCATATTTGAAAATATTTCAAATCTATGATGTTCAAAAGTAATATTTTTAATATTTAGAAGATATATTTTGTTATAATAATGTAAGTAATACTTATTTTATTTTTTTAATTTTTGTATTTTTTTTAATAATAGACAAGGAGCTTGTACATATGTGTGCGTAGTACTAGCAAGTGACGTTATGTGTGCGTGACGCCGGCACCGCGAGGGGGTCGCGGTCGTTCGGTCGCGCACGTTGAATGCATTTGTTAGTGCTGCGCGAAGAGCGCGTGTAGTTCGTGATATCTTTGAGGTGACTAAAGCTGTCACACACGAGACTACACCCGGCCTCAAAATGTCAAGTGAGTCTCGAATATTTTTTTTATTTAACTAATTTATATTTTTAGTAATGAAAATTTAAGAGATATCTAGAATTGATGATAAATGACAAGTAATAAATAATATAGCTTAGTTGTATTAAAAAAGGGTAGTTTAATATTTTTTAGTTATTATTATAAATTTCTTATAATGTGCAAGTTTTTGTTATAAATTGTTATATAAATCAAATAAGATTTAAATAAATTATTAGTTTCAAGAAAAATAATGCCTTTTAAAAATGTTTAAAAGAAAATTTTACTATATGTACCTGCATTTATTTATTGAACTAATTAAATTTAATATATTATATAGATAATACTTTATTCTAGTCCCACCGTTTAAAATTAATCAATTCACAAAATGATAGCTTTTTCGTTAACATAAACACGCCATTAATTTAGATAAAGTGGTTTAAAAATATTTTTATTATGCGATTATTCTGAAGACCTAATAGATATAACTACAGCCAAAAATGTTATAACATCGCTAACAAAATCTAACTAATAGAAAAATACCTACAACTATTATAGATACTTCTTATCTTAACCGTTTGCAAAAGAATGCGAATGGTTAATTGAATTAATGAAAATAGATGAATGCTAAACTTAATTTCGTTACAATTTCATAATGTAAGGTACCATTTGTAGTTATTGCTAAAAAAAGTTCGATGTATGAATAATAGGACTCCACTCCCGCATCCTTGAGGTCTATTAAGATGATGTGCAATTGGTATAAGAATTAACTTCTAGATAGGAATGGTCTATCGATAGTATAATATATTTTTTTAAATATGTTGGGACATTAACACACAGCACTATCTAGTTTCATGGTAAGCTACGAGGCTTGTGTTATGGATACCGGATAGTTGATACATTACACATAGATAACTTTATATATTATAAACACCCATGACTGGAGTACATACATTCGTTTTTTTTTTTTTTTTTATACGATTCAGTGACAAACGAGCAGACAGACCACCTGATGGAAAGCAGTACCTGTCGCCCATAACACCTACGGTTCATGCACTTAGGTTTTAAGTAGCAAAAATGCAGAACCATAGGTGCGTTGTCACTGTGAGGACTAAGATGATATGCCTCTTGCCTGTAATTGCGCTGGCTACCTTATCCTTCAAACCGGAACACAACAATGCAATCATTGTTGGTTGGCGGCAGAAATAGATAAGGGGGTGGTACCTATCCAGTCGGACTCCTCAGGCTTGACAGAGTCCTACCACCGGTAAAATCGTGCTCATCACACAAATGAATCCAGCGGGACTCGAACCCGTGACCGCTTGTACAGCAAGTAGGATCACTACAAACTGAGCAAAACGTGTCTTCAAATATATCCTAAAATAAAAGAATCCACAATCACATGGAGTACAGCTATGAATTGAATTTTATGTACAAACTATACGAACAGTATTACACAATATACATACATGTTATCAGATAAAATTCTCTGATTGTAAACATAGCGCTATCGTACAAAACATCCATAAACAATATGCCAACCATGCGATATGAACGGCTAACTGCAATGATCTTGACCATGAGCTTCTATTAGTTACTTATTTCGGGCTTGATATCTTGAGTAGCAACAGCGAAATCATTTATTTAAGACTAGCGGCTCACCCTCGCTTCGCTCGGGTTCGCAAACAAAAACAAATCTATCCCACGGGAACCGTAAATTTTTCCGGGATAAAAAATAACCTATTTGTTATTTTGATGTATGAGCTATATTATTGTATAATTTCATTTAAATCCAATCAGTAGTTTTTGTGTACTAAGCTGTATAGGTTACTATAGTTTTTTTAACTATCCCACGGTAGCTCTTTAATTTTTCGGGATTAAAAGTATCTTAAATGTTGACCGGGGATATAAGGTACCACCATGCAAAATTTCATTTAAATCGGTCTAACAGTTTCGAAGATTAGCCCGTACAAACAGACGAACAGAGAAACAAAAAAAGTGAAAGAAATCTGGATTTGTTCTATTTCTCTTTTTACATCCTCCTGACTCGGTTTTTTACATTTTTTTTCTATGCAGGCACATTAGACCTCTAGTTTTATTATATGTATAGATAGATATTTTAACATGGATGTGGAATATTTAATTGACAAGATAGTTGGTTATTATTGACTGCTGTCATGTACTAATTATTTCAATTGATTTATTTATGTACGGTATAATTCAAAATCATATTTTAAAAAAACCATATAAATATTACTTTTACCCTTATAAAAGACTAGCGACTCACCTGGGGTTCGTCCTTACTTACGTTTTAACGTTTAGTATAGATTTCTCGGAAGTGAGATATTTTCCCGCAGTAAAAAGTATTCTAGTTGTTGACTCTGATAACCAACTATCATCGTACTAAATTTCATCAAAATTCCTCCAGTGATTTTTCCGTGATCCGGTAGCAGACAGACAAAAATTCTAAAAACTATAGATTCGGTCTCTGTATCGATAATAATGTGTATTTCAATAAGATTTTCCAAAAGATATTTAATGTACAGATTCGGCGCAGTTACAATTTTATTATATGTATAGATAAATTTCGAAAAAATATTATATACCTACCTACGTATTTTTTTTATGTTAAACGTAAATATCACTTTCCGTGATTTCACATAGAAAAATACAGAGTTGTATACAAACTTACATCCCCTATTTTACCCATTTATGGGATGAGTTCCGAAAAGTGTTTGAACACGTATTTATTTCATTATATTGAACAGCATTAATATGAAGGTTCAAGTAATTCTGCTCATAAATAATTTTTTGTCCATATAAACTTTATCACAACCTTTTACCTTTAGAAGGTATGAATTTTGAAAAAATCTAATAAATATATTTCTTATTTTTCTTCTTAAAGCTAAATACAACTTTCTGTGCATTTCACATCAAGAACGACAAAGTTTCATATAATATTTCTTCCCCTGTTTTACCCCATATAGATGAATTTCGAAAAAAAAATTATTAATTATAATATTGTCATCGGTGCTCGTTAAATGTGCAAAGTTTCAGTCAATATAACGTTTTGAAGTGGGTGAAAATCTCGTTCAAAGATTCTGTTACATAGATAAATAGATCCAGGTGAAGCTAAAAACGTGTTAAAAAAGGGAGTTGTCAATTCATACAAATAAAAGGTATAAATTCTGCGGTAGAGCATCTATACTAGCGTTATATATATATAGCTAGAGCGTTCTAGCGCTTTATCGCTTAAATTTTAACGCAGATTTTTGTCATATCTGGCTTAGTACATTCTTGGAACAAAAGCAGTGAAAATATTTGATTTTTAGACGATGATTTTTTAATACTTACAATTTACAGTTTCTTTCAGATTACTGTTATTATCCATTTTTATAAGAATTTTTGAGAAATCTTTAAAAATATCAATGTTTCGTATCAGTTGTCTGTTTTAATGAATAGTTTTCATAACAATTTCTAACCTTTACACTAACCGCTTTTCAAACTGTAACTTAATTAAAAATATGTATGTTAATCCGTACCAAGTGAACAGATTATAATTATATAAAATTCAATTACAAGCTTACAATTTGTAAAGGAATACAACTGTCCTTCGTGTTAAGTACTTTGAAGCTAATAATACAATCTTTTAATGTAATTTATTTTAATTTAATTGTTTTTTTTTTTATTATCGTATTAAATAAGATATTACAAGTAGTAACTATCAAATCATAGTTGTATTTAGAGAAGTTGGCAATATATGAGGCCTGTCTGCCGAGCCGGTGCTATCACCAGTGATTTGACTGTCGCATAGTTTGAGTTTTAATGTGATTTTTTTAAAAGTGGAAGACGGAGTAACGAATAAACATGTCATATTTTGCTTTGCAGTTTGGTATAAAGCATGCCGGAAGCTTAGTTTAAATGTATGTAGTAAAGAGTAAATCCTAAGAACGAGAACGCAAGACGGTTGTTAGATAAAATTGTTCGAATGTCCCACCACCATTCATGGGAGAAATATTGTTAGTTAAAATTATCATTATTCAAGGTGCAATTGCAGAATTTTTCGCCAACTCTTCATAGCAAAATTGCCTTTAGAATCGGTGATAACTTTCGCACAGAATTTTTTTTGCGGATTTATTTAGATTTTTGGTTCCCGACGTTGCTGTAAAGCAATCGAAACGTTGATCGTCGATCTGCCACGGGAGAGTCTCTCCCGTCCAAAAATCAAAAACCAATAATCAAAATAAATCCGCGAAAAAATCCGAAAAGATACTTTTATTTAAAATGTCAAATATTCGCGTAAATCTAAAAAAGTATTACGCATTTCGTATGTTAAAGAATAAAATTAACATGTAAATATATGCTTAAAAATTACAAAATAAACTTATTTAGTTTAGGTAGGTTGTTAGGTATTATCTGCCTACGTTGAACGTTTGTGTAAGTAATATCGATCTTTTATTCATTTAAACCCAATTAAAGTAAGAAGATAATAGTAGGTACCTACTTATTAGAATCCCTATATATCGTAATCCACATAAAGCTAGAAGCCATTCAATGAAGCATTATACATAATATCCACTTCAATTTAATTAATCGTAAATACACATTTCCATTCCATAATTTGTATTTTCAGGCAACAAACAGACTAAACCCTGATTTCACTTCAACTAAACCTGTCCTACTTTCTTTGAAGAACATACAAACAGCTTACTATTATTTCTTCTTTCTATGACAAATGTTGCATTACAAAATGCATTTTGATTACATTCGCGTGTCAATAAAAATATGAAAAGCGTTCTTAGAAAGTTAGATTAGCGATTATTATCTTTCTACATGAATGAAGTTAAGTTGCATGCTGTTTTTTAGACTATTACCGTGCCGACCTATGTACGGTGAATGCGTCATTATTGCATTCCTTTATTTTGTGAAGCGGTTGAGTGCTTCCATGGTAGGTAGGGACCATCCCGCCAGACCGGCTGCACCTAAATAGAAACCACAGGGACATTGCTCCCGCTCCAGTCGTCTGATCCTACGCCCGCGCCACTCAAGTCTCTTGTGCCTTATTGGGGTTCTTTGACGCTACCGGCATACCGACGTACCATTTTGTTCTATTTTAATCCAGATAAAATTAATATATGAAGGATTTTAATATGAACGTAATAATTCTATTTTTAAATAATTATTATGATTTATGATAAAAAGCTGAGAAATGTCATCTAAAATTCTCTATATATTTTAATGTGTTGCTTTTTTTTATAAATTATTGATGACATATTATTAATCGAGTTGAAAAATTAACACTAAAGTCTCAAATATCTTGTTATTAATAAAGCAATAATTTTAAGGATATGCATACACAAATAAGTATTTAATAATACAAAATATAAATAAAAATATTTTAAATGCTTAAAAGCTTTACTAATAAAACCTAAACAAGGAAGGCCTTACTTTATGATTTCATTAAAAAAGGAGAAGGAAACCAAATCTGATGTACCTTCTGTATTTTTTGTGTGTAACTTTAGATTTTTGCCAATTGGAACCAATTTTCATGAATCTTTTTTTAATGTACGTCAAAATTTTATAGTAACCTCATTTAAAGTTTGATAAAAAACATTAAGTGATTTTGAAAAGTGTGGCCTGTCTCTAAAAACTTAAATGTTATTAGAAAAATTAACGATAAAATATTCAATTCTTGAGTCATCTGTGCAAGATAATTACTTATTTAAATAAACGGTATACATACTCTATCTCTTGATCTGAATAGATACAAATTAGCTTTGCTTTAGTAGTCGTGCATAATCCTATTGATTTCTTTATGATATAATAATTTATATCGATATCTTATAATTTTAGACAAAACCTAAACTTGTCAATAAGAAAATATTAAATGCAAAACACATATTTATTTTTGTGTGATTAAATGTCGTTGTTTTGTTATATTTAAAGTTATAAAGTTTGCTACTCTCAATTTTAAATAATTTTCTTTAATGTATACGACTGCTGTGTCTACAGAGTATTGAGTGTTGACTATTGAAATAGTCGTCGAGATTGTTTAAAGTAGCGTCACCCAACGTAGATAGAAAAGACTGATTGTTGGTTTAATTGTGGAATGCATAGGCGTCGGGTCCCGGCACCAAATATCTGACGCTATCGAGTAGTTTTATTTTCAATTTTATTTGTGTCGCGCTATTTTAGACTTGAACACAAGTAGAACGCGCGGCATTTGTCTATTACATGAAGTCGCTATGTGATGGCTAACGTGGAATGTATGCTCTGACCACTGAGCTCTACCTAAATATGTTATGTAGAGTTCAGGAGTGACATTATTCATCGTTGCATACTAAAAATAGGTATTACAAGGAGGTTATTACAAATTCATAATTCGGAATCTATCCATAATTTTGTTTTTTTTTGAATCTTTTAATCTTTTAATAAAACTAAATGAATGAAGTATGCTTGCCTTTTACAAAAAGTTTAGAAAACATATTAAGAATAGTTTTTAATAACGTTTATTGTATTGATTTTTAACCGTAAATTAGGTTCGAGTAATAATAATCTTATTTCTTATTTTAAAATTTAGATTTTATACTTCCAATTTTTTTTTTCGTTGCAGTTGAAAAGAAGGTGAATATGACAAAAAAATGAATGAAGTTCGAGAGCATCATCATTTTTTTCATATTTACACAATATTTGCACATAATATACCTAATTGTTTTTAGATCCTAAATATATCGCTGGCAGTAGTATCGTTTCTATAATTATACATTGTTATCGAAAGTTGAACTCGTCAGTTTATTTTTAGTATTAACTAGGTTTTGCCTATAGAATTCTATACATGAAAGTCGAAAAAGGATCATTAAGAATTTCTAGGTGCATTTTATAATATGACTTTATTTATAGCCTTCTTTGTAAGGCTTTTGCTCCAACGGCAACGCTTTAAAGAATTTTTCATTAATTAAAGTACAACAGATAACTACAGATCACATACCTAATGAAATGTCACGTGAATTGTCGAGTATTTTCTAATGCTAGAGAGATTTTCCATAAAAATCTTCATCAGTCATCAATTATGTCGCTAATTTATACTTTATTTAATCTGTAGTATGTGCAATAACTTATAACAGATTAACTAACAGATAAACATATTTGGAATGTTTCATTCAAATAAAAATACTGAAAACATAATCTATGCTGGAAGTGTTAAGAATTCAATCATGTATAAACGTAGTGATCCGCCTTCGTTACCAGAGGCGCGTCTTTATGTAGCATTTTGTGACAAGAAATATTTTCTTCGAATATTTTTTGGGATCTATCTATGGAAACATAATTTTTATCTGTTATTCCTTTACTGCATTGAAAAGGGGCAAATCAAAAAAACAACATTCGCTTTTAAAATATTGTTAGGACATAATAAAAACAGGATAGCTTACAAAATGACAAATGACGAAAAAACTAATCATTTTTTTATTGTATCTACTCATATGATATAACTAGCGACTCGACCTCGCTTCGCTTCGGGTTCGTCCATAGACAAATACAAAGCTATCCCACGGGAACCGTACATTTTTCCGGGATGGTATATAGCCTATAGCCTTCCTCAGTTAACGGGCTATCTAATGCAAAAAGAATATTTCAAATCGGATTAGTAGTTCCTGAGATTAGCGCGTTCAACCAAACAAACAAAAAAAAAACAAACAAACAAACTCTTCAGCTTTATAATATTAGTATAGATAAACGTTTTAAGATGCGCTTTAGACCGTATGCGGGCCGTTGTATTAGAGAATCTCATATGAATCAATTTTATAGACAAATTGAGACAGTAGGTAAATGTAAAAGGAACGCCAAGATAAATGTAATACACACGTGCCAATATATTTAGTATCATGTACCTAGCTCCTACGCGGCGTCATCAGATGTACTACGCACTTCCTGAAAAGTTATGACAAATCTTAGACATCGACAAAGAATAATAATATGCGCCGTTCCCTAAGGAAATTTAGTTATTTGTGTAATTAATATGCAATCTTAGTTCTCTCGAGTTTGCCAAGAACGTTTGAATGTTATTATAATCATTGTTATAAATTATGCTGTGTAATCTTTCGAAAATAACAAAATCAGTACATTTATTATAATAAATTATCGCATACAATGTTTAATTAGAGTTCCCTAGTATTTTGACTATGGTATTTATGGAATATTTTTTACAGATCGAGCATGGGTAACCCTGGCCACAAACGACTCCTACGGCCTCGGTGCGCTGGTACTGGCGCATTCACTGCGCCGCGCTAGCTCGGCTTACCCTGCTGTGGTGCTTATTACCCCTTCCGTTACAGAGGCAATGAGGTAAACTTAGTATTGGCTTTCAATTATATTTTTTTTATTAAAATAGAAATTATTTTAATGGCTAAAATAGTCTTTAACATTAAAGATCGACGGAGATGCTATGTGTCTGATGGAAACTCGAGTTTTCTCTCAAGTGTCACAAATGTAAATGTCAATTATGACATGACCTGTAGATAAAATGATTACTACAATCGATGCGACTAATAGAAAACCAAAAAAACATATCGGAGTGACATATTCTGACAACAACGATTGAAATGTCATTTCTATATTTTTTATTACCGATGGCGATTGTAGAACGTCATTATGTCTAATTCCCGATTTAAATGTTTTGTTCTACGCTCAAAGGTTCTAGGTTTCTAAGGTCGATTCATAAATAGAACGAAGATTAGTACTCTTCAGTAAATATTACATTTAAACAAGATATAATACAAATTAAATCAATATTATGCAATTTCAATGTTGCAGCCTCAGAAAGATAAAATATTTCTTTTATAGTTTACTTTGAAAGGTATAGATATAAAGAATAGAAAAAAAAGATAATGGATAACAATTCTGAAATTACTTTTTGTTAAGAAATTAGTAGTAGATGCTTCTAACTAATTATTACATATAAGGAACATTGTTCTCTCTGACTTAGCTCGGTAATAGGTCTCTACATTAATTTTAAAAATAAGCATTGTTTTAGACTATAGAAGCAGGAAGTCCCTAATCTTCAGAACAGCACTGATCCAATTCTAAAATTTAAATACAAGCGACTCACCCTCGCTTCGCTCGGATTCGTCCCTAAGTCCGTTTTAACGATTAGTATGGATTAGGTAGACTATTAATTAGGACATTCCCTGTTTTTTGCCTGTATCCTTCATATATTAACATATATGTATATAAACATATGTAGTATATACTTAAGTATGATGAGTTTTATATTACTTGAGAAATTATGGATTCCCCATACAACCTTTTATCGCCCTTTTTACCCTCTTAAGATATGATTTCCGAGATAAAAATTATCCTATGTCCTTTCCAGGGTCTTAAACTATCGTATCGTCGTATTAAATTTCATCCAAATCGGTTCGACAGATTTTTATTTTATCCATTACAACCAAAAATTTTTCTTTTTTCTCTTTATAATATTAGTTTAAATATAAGGCAACCTTTTTTTTTTTTCTTTTTTTTTAACGTCAGGAAAACCCCTGTTACGGGTACCCCAAACAGGGGTACCCGCTCGCCAGTGGGGAAGCGAGTCGGGTTATGTGGGACTCCTGCCGCGATGTGCGGCAGCATACCCACTAAAAACCTGACCAAACTCCTCCTCGTCGCCATAAGGCCGGGGCCGCGGGTACCAAAAAGACTCTTCCGCGAAAATATAAGGCAACCTGCACTTGGACAGCATGGTAGACCATGCTCTGGTTCTCGTCCGATTGAAGGGAGGCCCGTGCCCAACAGTGGGACGTTAAAAATTGCTGAACGCAAGCTACATTACTATCATTATCAGTTTTCAGTCAATAATAACAAATATTTGTAATTTTTGTCGGTTAACTATTATATAGACTATACTATATGTTCACAATCTCTTAATAATTTCCTTTGGAATGTTAACCAAACACGTATGGGTTAGAAAGTTTCAAGACCGGAAATGAAATGACAAACTAGATACACAAGGCAAATATGTATATTACTAAGCAATAAGCATAATTATAAGTCATGTGGGCACAGAGTCATTTATTTTAGCCCTTTAATACAATTCGCAAAATCAAATCCGTAAACCATAAAGTGTAGGTACCTAACGGGGAATAATTTATTAAAGAAATTTCCAAGAATAGTTGAAATGTGTAACTCTGTTTAATCAACAATTTATGTACTATTCTTATTTAAAGTGTTCGCACAAGGAAGACCTTGCACGCATTACTTTCTTTATTGCTTTTAAATTATAACTGACCAGTTGCAAATGTCAGTAAAAGCTCAAAATAAATATACATTGGCGTATTATTCTGTTGATTCAAACGCCACAACAGATACTTGTATCTCGTATATTTCGGTCCCTACATGCCTCCTGACGCCATCTTATTCCATGACGTCTCTGGACAAGTGTCCGGGTTTAATTTAGTCTAAATATTACGCAATCATTTTCATTAATTTTACTTCCTACATAAATTTGATGTCGCTATAAAGATTAACGATGTTTATTATTTTGTCGCTTCATGAAATAAAAATTTTACATCGCTGGTGTGGTTCCTGGCAGTATGATAATTATAAATAAAGTTTTTCAATGAGAATTTTATAAGAGAAATGTTACATTAACAATGTGATAAAGAGATAACAGCCGTGCAAATGAAATAATAGAGTTTGAAAAAAAAATTTACAGAAAAGCAATGTTATTTTGTTTTCTTACAAGTATTGAAAATTTGAATAAAAGGGAAAATACAAGGAAAAACTTTGAATCATATTCATAGCAAGCAAAGTTTGCTATTTTTAAAATATTTTGTATGTCACTCATCTAAATCATAATATCAGTTTATCAAACTTCATAAAATATATATAAATTATACATATACAAGACTATAATTTGAACCTGATCTTTCAGAGAGCGCCTTCGCGCAGTATTTGCTGAAGTGGTGATAGTGGACGTATTGGACTCCCGCGACGCCGCACACCTCGCTATGTTGCAGCGGCCTGAGCTAGGCATCACCTTCACAAAGATACACTGTTGGAGTCTCACACAGTATGAGAAATGCGTCTTCCTTGACGCTGATGCACTGGTAACTATTACTAGTTATTGCTAACACACTAGTATCACATTCTATCATTATCTGTTATCTATAGGGTAGATTATATTTTATTTTCAAAATCAGCTACACATTTTAATCATTTTATAAATTGAATTCTCTTGTAAATGATTTCAAAGCGTACCACTTGAGCATAGATAACTTTGCCAATGTCACGTAGAATGGTAGGAATTAGATTAGTTATAGTTAACCATTGATAAAATTTTAAAATCTAACAACAATTAAATATTCAAATGTAAATAAATGTATAATCAATTTAAATGTCATTGCACGACTTAAATTTTATAATAAACTAGCGACTCACCCTCGTTTCGCTTCGGGTTCGTCCCTAGACAAAAACAAATCTATCCCACGGGACCCGTTCACTTTTCCGGGATGATATATAGCCTATAACCTTCCTCAGTTAACGGGCTATCAAATGCAGAAAGAATTTTTCAAATCGGATCAGTAGTTCCTGAGATTGGCGCGTTCAACCAAACAAACAAAAAAACAAACAAACAAACTCTTCAGCTTTATAATATTAGTATAGATCATTTCTCAAGATATTATAACTTTCATACTTATACTCAACGCTTGTTCAGGGTTTATTTATAGTAACTAGTACTTCATTTATTTACATATGCAACCAGAATAGTATGTTTTAATAGACTATTAAGTAATTATTAACATATTATGTAAGTCGCTGTAGGCAATTTGTTTGTACAAGTAATATATATGTACGTCATGGTAATCATAATAATTTTGTTAGATTCCCTATATATTTTATAAATAACACTGTTATATTTCTTGACCTTGTAGCAAAATCAGTGTCGCGAATATTAGCATACGCAAAAATAACAACTTTAGCTACGAATTAGAATTTTAATATATTCATTAATAAAGCACTTAATTATGTTGCTTAGGAATATTGACTCGACTCGATTTTTAAATAAAAACACGCTTGAATGAAATTACTATCTTTATACCTAAACAATATATTGCTATTGCAACACACGAAGACAAAAGTAGTAAATCAAAAAAAAGTCAATGACTGATAGTTACTCTAGAGTCTAGCGGTCAAATCTATCCCAAATGTAATATGTAATAGTTTAGATAAGAAAGTCAATGTTACCGGATGCGGTCGTTAGCGCAGTAACCCGAGATGACGAGACACAACCGTGGCCCAAATATTTGTTACCGATGATTTTGGAACTCCTCCAAATCCATTATACACTTTCTTTTGAATAGCAAAGCGAAATTATAAAGAATAATGTCGGTAATGCAAATTTATTGCATGTAAGCTTATAAATTATTGCCCGTTTTTAATATTCAAATTCAATCATTAATAATAAATATCCATACTTTTTTAATAAATGTAGAGGAGATTTTTTAATAAATGTCTGTTGTCTTTCCACGCTTAAACTTCTTAAATCTCGACAGATTTCGGTGGGCAAGGAGAACCCGCGGGCAAAATCTAGTAAATACTTAACACGTAACTCTATGCAATATTCACTGTTCAATAATAACTAAAAGATATGTAAAACAGTCTCGAAATGAATTATGATTCTTATCTAGAATTAAACATAGTATATAATAAAACTAGCTGGATAAAATAATACGAGTATTCTGTCAATGAATTACGTAAAGTGTGAGACAAATAAAAACTTTAAGGAGATTGAATCGGATGAGTTATAAGCAATATTTTTTATCACAGGTTAATGTGTCAAATAAAGTAGGTACTGATAAAACTATGCGATGTATCATTGTTTGATCACGTGTATTTACTCGTATGTGATGAGTGCAAGTGAAATAGTTATTTGGTTGTTCTATTTCTATATCCATTTTTATCATACGTATTTTATCTTAAAAATATTTATATTTTGCCTAATTATAAGTACGTACGATTACGTATTAACTGTTTTTTTTTTTAAGTAAAGCACTATCTTAAATTTGTCATTTTAAAACTAAGTAATATCTACTAGTAACTAATCAACTATATGAATGTTTATTTTTATAGAGAAGTTGAAAAGTAACTACAAAGATGTTCCAGATAATTTCGCTAACATTCCAGAACATAATATTTATGTGCGAACCAATGACGCAAAACTTCAATTTCTATTCCAAGGTTGTCCAAAATTGCGATGAATTGTTTGAGCGGGAAGAGCTATCGGCCGCGCCCGACGTCGGCTGGCCCGATTGCTTCAACTCCGGAGTGTTTGTATTCAGACCCTCTACAGAGACTTTCAGCAACCTCGTCACATTCGCCGCCGAACGAGGCAGTTTTGATGGCAAGTTTTATGATACCCATAAATATTTGCCTTTTGAGACTGTTTTAATAGATTTGTTTGATCTTATCTTACATGCTTTTAATAGTTCCAATAATAATCCAATAAGTTTATAAATGCTTGGAGATGTTTATTTGTTTTTATTCAATACTATTTTTAATGTCCTTTATGTCGTATATCAACGATGTTTCTTACAGTGAATGTATTTTTGCGATGTCTGCAGGGCCGGATCTATATATACGGATTTTTTAGCTGTAGCAAAGCTAAGATATAACAGGCCCCCTTTTGAGAAAAATGGATAATATTCTGAATTTATAAAATAAAAATCTAATAGATTGGCCTAATAACCTTGAGATCAATAAAACAGAACCAAACAATAGCTAATAGTTAATTTCGTATAATCTATCATTAAAGATTTTATATAGAAATGACAATTAGTTTAAGCCGCCAAGAAGTGTTAGCTCAGGGCCCCCAAATTCACAGTCCGACCCTGGCTGTCTGTAGTAATTTGTTTATTTTATTTAGGTGGTGACCAAGGTCTTCTAAACTCGTACTTTTCGAACTGGGCGCACGGCGACATCAACAAACATTTACCATTCCTCTACAATGTGACATCTGCCGCTTTCTATTCCTATATACCTGCTCTTAAACAGTGAGTATCGGAAAGCTAAGATCGAATAACTGATTGTAATGTTTGAAGAATTTCATATAAATTATTTTTATCGTGTGTATTGAAGGAATTATTTTTCTGGATGTGTAAGTTTTTTTTTAAAGTGATGTAAAAAAAAAGTAATTTGCCTATTTTTATGTATCTAATACGTATATTTTAGTCAATATAAAGCTTATTTTGAGCCTTATATTTTTTCATTCAATTGTATACATTCTGTCAATTACGGATATTTAATAAGAATTGTTTGTAATATAAATCAATCAGCCTATAAAGACATGCAAACGCAACGGTCTCTGCAATCAAAAATGTAAACGGAGACAGGAAATCACATTGTTGATGGAATCACATTACACTCGAGGAACTCTTTAAAAATGCATTTCACGAAGAAAATAAATGTCTGTATAGGGGAAAAAATTAAGCATTGTATCGGATATCCATCACCTAAAAAACATTTAAATTACTTTTGATAACTTTGTACCCAAAAATATTTCTCTCAAGCGACAATCGATCCTGCTTACAAACTAACTATAAAGATGAATATTTAATTAATAATCTAAAAAGTTATTTAGGCGATCGAGTCGATTTTAACGAGACGATTATTGCCCCTAGATGATTTTTGGAATTGACATAACATTTTTATTTAGGGACCGATTGAAATAAAACAAATACAATATACATTACTGAAAACCGCACTCAAATCGGTTAAGCTGTTTCTAAGATTAGCGCGCACAAACGCACAGACAGACAAAAAAAACTAAAAATCATTGTTTTGGCTTCTATTGCATAATAAAGATCCCCAATAATAGTTTTTCTCAAATATCTTCCATGTATAGACAGCGATCAGTTACAATTTTATTATATGTATAGATGTTGTGTGTTTACATTTTAACATAAGAAGCCATGATGAAGTAACAGTGTTAATACTATATCACTTATATTCCAGTTACGGGCAGAATCTGAAGATTATCCATTTCATTGGGGCAGTGAAGCCTTGGCTCCAACAATATAATTGGGAGTCTCGATCAGTAGAAGCACCGGAACATTTGCGGGAGTTCCTTCAACTATGGTGGGATCTTTTTGTATCACAAGTCCATTCACAGCTGGACACACAAATGGTAAATAATATATATTTTCCCACATATTTCATATATTGCTATGTATATAAGCTATTTTGGAGAGTTTTACTGGATTTTATGTTTTTAAGGCTAAAGCTTTACCCGATTATTTTGTTGTTATTCAGACATCTGATCGATATTTGCTTATAATAAAAGTTTTATCACTAAACAAAAACGTTGAACGATATTGATAGATGTTTATTGTTTCAAAATAAACACTGTAAAAGTCGGGCGATGTAGTTAAAATCGATTGATATACATAACTATAAAAATATTTTTAATATAACACTTCAAGGCTAATTTGTAAGACATTCCATGTACATATGTATATAAGTACGTATAAAACAGAAGCGAGACCGCTTATAAGAAGCATTAGCCATACCAATATAAAGTAATCCCTATATTAACATAATTGGCAATACAAAGGCGCCGTTATATGATATTAGTCCAGTTTACGGTATTACATTTGTGGAATGTCGCATTGGTAAGTTATTAGATCGAATATCAATTACCACAATGGGATCAAATGCAATACGGCTTCTAAGATTTCATGGCACACAACCGCAAATACTCGGTAATACCCTTCATAAAGTCCAGTAAAACACTCCGCTCTCATTCCGTACCGCGATCTCATCAATACAACATGTGTTCTAAGCCTACACCTCAGGACTCCAGTGTTGAGGACGAGGTAAATCCTTATATTTACTTCGTTTATATCTTTTTCGTTTAATCGTTATGATTATGCCTTTTGTTTGTTTGTTTATTTTAATGTTTGTCGAATTTTCTAAATTTCAATTGAGCCATTTGTTTTTTTTTTGTTTTTTTTTTGTAAATATCTTAGTACGTACTTTCCCAAAACTAATTGCTTGCCTCTTTGAGCTTGTGCACATTTGTATATGCCGTTAGCAAATCGCAACCCTCTTTGAACTTAATGCTAGTGCATTATTAAACATTTCTCCAAAATACTAACATTTTCTAATTTTTTAAAATTATCTGTGGTGCTTCTAAAGGTTCGATGTGCATTGGTTTATTGGAATAGATGGTGTTGGTATTTTGGTGAAACGATCACTGCTAAATGAACATACGAGTATTCAAAATTTAGTTTAGCTTTTATTGATCTGTAGTGTATTTTTTTGTTTATATCAGTTTTTTTTATTTAAATTAGAATTTCATTTGTTGTATGTTTATTTAGTAGTACTATTTTTACTGTATCTAATAAAACACTGCTTGAATAAAGCGATGCACCGATTTTTAGATTAGTGTGTGATGCTTTTTTCAAGTGTTTATCGCATGCGTTACTATTGAGCCGTTTTATGACAACCGATAGGATGAAGGGATCGTAGAAGAACAGCCGACGGTGCTTCGTCAAGAAATAATTGAATATAACGATGAACCAGCATCAAACGTTGCTTATTATGAACCCATATTGGATGCAGAATCCGAGTTTCCATGGCATCATCCCGAAAACCAAGTTTCTGATTCAGACATAAATGTGTCACAAATTGATACGAGTCAGTTTTACGATCCATGGAATATTTATAGAGGAAACATCCCACCTAGCGCAGAAGATTCTAGACAAATAGGAAACAAAGATGATTACGAGGATATGAGAAAATACGCTTGGGACTACGTGTCCCCACAACACAGTCAGCATCAGTCTAACGTAGATCAAAATTACGAATCACCATACGAACATCATCAAGTCCAACATGATAGTAATTCCACATATCACCCACACTCACATCACTCAGACTCGCATCACTCACACTCACATCACTCACACTCACATCACTCACACTCACATCACTCACATTCACATCAGTCATATCAAGAATATCAAGAATCGACTTGGCAGTACAATTCTGAATCTAGTCAAAACAATTACCAATATTCAGAATACGCTCCAAGTGTACCTCAATCTAATTACGAACACGAGTTTGTACATGAACAGAACACAATACAAACACCAAATTCTTATCATGAAAATGAACAACAACATTCACCTAGTCACCATGAGCCACATTATCCTCACGAATATCACTACGCTCACTATTATGAAGAAAAACCTAACAACCAACAAAGTCAAGATCAACACGAATCACAAACTAGTAATCACATCCCGTATTCACATGATACTAATCACAGTACGAATGCGTCATACGATACTAATCACAATCAAAAACATTCAAAAGAATACAATATAATGGACAGCTTCACTTATTCCCAATTAAAAAACACGAACAGATCCGAACAAATTTATACAGTGATGATGGATCACGTGAGAATACGAAATCCAATGTTAGATCAAGAAATCAATGGCGACGTGTCCGATAGCGACAGTGATATTTTTGAGGAAATAAGACCAAGGCATCCATATGATGGCTTTTATTTAAGGCACAGAATGACTATAGATTCCCACGGGCGCAAAATCTGCAGTCATGAAATACCATTCATACCACGCACTCCCTCTCCCGCCAGCACAGAGGACTTTGAAGATGCGGTGGAATCTCTTCCAGAGGACGTTAGCGATAACATATTAAACGATGACGATGTACAAGTAAGTTTACCTAAAACAATAACAATACTTAGGTATGTATAAAGGGTATTGTCAAAACATTGAGAACATTAGTATTGAAATGTTACTAATAAAGCTTGTGTGTGAGTAGATTTGCATGTATAATAATTATTGAACTAAATTGCATGTTACTTATTAACAAAATAGTATAAAACAATAATTCCTTGTCTAATTCATGCATTCTTAATATTAATATGAAAAAAATGAGATGGATACAATTATAACTATATTTATATGACGTTACAGACCGGCGTTGCGGGTAATTTAGCAAGAGTCGTACCAGGTACACCGTTGCAAAGAGAAGCAGTAGACGAGTTAACAAGGAGACAAGGATGGGAGGCTGGAAATATCGACTATATGGGAGCTGACTCCTTCGACAATATTTGGGCTAAAATATCCCAAACTCTCAGTCAGCCACCAGAGGCACCTTCCGGACAAGCTCCACCCCCTGAGCAACAAACTCCTCAGGAAGAAGCAAAGCCTGAGCCCAGTGAACCTGCTTCAGTTGAATCAGTCAAAGAAGCAGAACCTATTGTTGAAAAAGAACCAGTATCCGAAGTTCCTGCTGAAAAGCCAGTAGAAACCCCTGTAGAAGAAGTAAAAGAGGTTCCTGCTGAAGCTCCTAAGCCAGAATCGGAAGTGGTAGAGCCGGCAGTTGCCCCAGTTGAGGCAACACCATCACCAGTAGAAGAAATCGAAGTGCCTGTCCCGGCTAGTGAAGCAGCTGAAGCAAAACCAGAGGAATCTATTCCGATTCCAGCGGAAGCCGCTGTGGAAGCTCCTGCTGAAGCAGTACAAGAAAAGACTGAGCTGGCAGAAGAGGTTCCGGTAGCAGCCGTGGAAGCACTCAAGATTGTGGAGCCAGCGAAGCCTGAAGAAAGCGCCCCAACACCTGCAGAAGTTGCTGAATCCGTTCCTCAAGTAATTGAATCTAAACTGGAAGAATCTGCCAAGTCTGGAGCCTCTGATAGTCCACCTCTAGCCAATACCCCATCCAAGGAAGAAACTCCTGCGGCACCGGCTGCTAAATGTGAGTAGAAAAGTCAATAGGTGCCGATATCGGCCAACAGATCGGCTTTGCATTCAGATATCACCGAGTTCATTTTGCAGTTTTCATATTTCTTGTACTAATATTTTAAACATTTGTACCTACCGTCTTTGCGGGAACGCGGCAGACATTGTAAATAATTGTCTCGGCTGATCCCGTTAGAGACATAAGTGTTTTATTCTTTTGTGCTGTTTTGTGTTTTTTTTTTTGGTTTTATTTTTTACTGTTTATACCTTTCAAAATTCGTTATTATTTCACCCAGCTACCGAGGAGGCAGCGCAAGAGACGCGGCTTTGATAGAACAGGTAATAATAATATTCCACTTGGACCCAAAACGACTTTCTTATCGCTAGAACCTATTTTTCGTTTTATTTCACAATTTTCACGCTGAAATATCTCTTGACTTGAATTCTTCATTTCAAAATAAATATTAAATTGGTAGATGTTGGATTGCGTCCAAGTGTTTTACACGTAGGGACGTTTGGTTAACGTCAGTCTCAGGACGCTATTTCTGGATAAAACGAAATCGATCTGGAATGACCAAGCTCTTTGGACATGTAGATGCATCTTGCCACAGCCCACATCCGCGCATACGAATATATCACTCCAATTGCACATTATTTACGTGAATACGACATCGCCCAGGTAGCCATCATGAATGCAGCACTACTGATTTTTCATGAGAATGCATTTTCTCTTTATTTGATTTATATTCTTATCATTATCGTTCATCCATTGCAAGGAACATTATTAGAAACTTATATCTTCATACAACATAGTATTCATATTCAGTAAACATAAGCTATTCACTTTTTAATTACATAATTAATAAGTTTTGAGTAATTTTTAACCGATTATGCTATATAATATTACCATATTTAAATAGAAATGTCAGAAGCTATATAAATAATAGTCCTTGTAATGTACTGCTAGACTTGCTAAACTGACACCGTCCTAACTTTCTGCTTGCATCGTTTTGACTTAACCTTGTAGCTCTGTTTTCGCTAACTTTGTTCCAGGCCCTAACCGAGCTTGCTCTCTAATGTGACCTACTAACGCCACACCTAACAAAAGAGAGAGTATAACGGCGGGTAATTGGTTGTGTAGCGGAGGAGAGGCGTAAGCCGGCGGGCAAGCTGCTGCTGCGGCCGGCGGCGGCCGACCCGCTGCCCACGCCCGACAGCGAGCTCGAGGACGCGGCTGCCCTCGCGCACGCCATCATCGCGAGTGAGCTGCGCACCCCCACCGTCACATCCCCCACCCCCCCGACACTCTCCCCCTCACCCTCCGCACCCCCCTCCGACTCCCGCCTCTCCGTCCAGACGCAAGAGGTGCCCACACCCCCCGTCTCGCTCTCTCAGATCGGAGTGAAGCCTAAAGCGTCCACTGCCGCCCAAATAGAATCCTCGGTCTCGAAAGCTGAACCCAAGGCTGAAACCGACGCGCCCAAAAAGAAGATCATAAAGAAAGTAGTTAAGAGCAAAGAGAGCGCGTCGGGCGACGCGTCCACGCCCGTGCCGCCGCCGCGTAAGAAGGAAAAGAAACCCAAGGAGAAGTGAGCCCGCGCCCGTCCCGATAGTTCCTCTGTGCCATAATTGTAGCCTCACCTTTATATTATTTAATTTTCGAATCTGCTTTACGTGTAACCGTTTTTTTTTATATTTTACATTTATTAATTGTTAATACTCGCTATCACAAGTCCATTTTTAAAGATTGATAATGTAATTTTTATAACTTATATCGATGTTATTATAAACTGAAATGTATTTGGTTTTTAATATTTATGTATAACTACCAAAGCATGACATATTTATTGAAATAAAAGTGTTATATTAATATTTGTATTAAAGTATATTTTCAATTATGTGCTTTTTATTTATCCAATGGAAAAATACTTTTTATCAATTGTAAATTACAATTTTGGATATAATGTACCATAGTTGCAAATTTCAAAAATATATAAAAAATATATGAATAAAAACTTAATGGATTCTTAATTTATATTTCATACTAGCGACTCACCCTCGCTTCGCTCGGGTTCGTCCCTAGGTTGTTTCCCCGTACAAACTAAAATCCCAATTTTCACCCCTTTATGGGATGATTTCCGGAATAAAAGTATCCTATGGCTTTCCCAGGGTCTCAAACTATCTTCTTACCAATTTTCATCTTAATCGGTTCAGTAGATCCAGAGATTACCCACCCCCTCACAAACTCGCAAACATTACCTCTTTATAATATTAATATAGACTAGCGGCTCACCCTCGCATCGCTCGGGTTCGCCTCTAGACAAACAAAAACCAATCATTCCACGGGAACCGTACATTTTTCCGGGATAAAAAGTAGCTTATTTATTAATTATATTATTGTAAAGTTTCATTTATATCCAATCAGTAGTTTTTTATACTAAGCTGTATAAGTTACTATAGTTTTTTAACTATCCCACGGGGATTCTTTAATTTTTCGGGATGAAAAGTATCTAAAATATTGACCGGGGATATAAGGTACCACCAGGCAAAATTTTATTTAAATCGGTTCTACAGTTTCGGAGATTAGCCCGTACAAACAAACAGACAGAGAAACAAAATTTGTAAAAAACTGGATTCGTTCTATTTCTCTTCTTACATCCCCTTGACTCGGTTTTTAGCATTTTTTTCTATGTACAAACATTCGACCTCTACAGTTTTATTTTTATTTGGGAAACTTGTAACTTAAGTAAATATCTAAGAGGTTTTGATTTAACTTAAAAAACAAAATAATCATTTTATATTGCAATTTGTATACAATTTATGTAAAAAAATCTGATTTCAGTAAAAATACAAAATAATGCTATAATAAAAGTAATATTTTGTCTATAGTTGAGTATGTCATGTCGCTAGAAAGGAAACAGAAAGATTTCTTAAGTTCTACCCCTAAAGAGCCAACTTTAGCAGAGTCAAATATATAAGAAGAAGCAGTCACTCACCAATCACCACCAAACTTCGTCATGTGACCAAGAAATAATTGCATCATCTATATTTATAAATAGAATTGTAGTCTGTCTACAATTTTATAGTAATTAATTAGTTACCCCACGTTAAGCTCACTTAAACTGCATTATGCAATACAAACAAATCTTGAAAAATAGTTGTCTGTCTGTATTCGCGAATATCAAGAATGTCTGTACTTAAATGCAAGTCAATGCATGAATAGATAGTTCTAAATAAAGTATAGCTAAGTCTATACTTAGCTAGAACACAGATCATATAATACTATACTAAGTATAGGTAAGTACAACCCTAATTCGGGATATCTTTAGTTTCTAAAATTGACGATAGAGAGCGTTGTTCTTCCTATGAAACTATATCATTAGTGTTTTACAAAAATGTTTAAAGAATGGTTAATTTTTATGAACGTTATATCTGAATACATTTTAGTTTTTTTTCTTTATTACTGTCCGATTCCCTGCAATACCATTAAAGTGACAGGATACCATATCCTTTTACCGTCTAGAAAAGAGCTGATAGCCTGCACACTGCTGATTGGATTTCCTTGACTTAGTGCTGAGATGCCGCAGCCAGACGCACACGTTAAACATATAACATCATTTTGCGTTGGGGGTTAAAATAAGGAATTCAGGCTCAAGAGTCTCCCCGGCAGGGATTCGAACCCCAGTCTCCCGTGTGACAGGCGGGGACCACTATTCTACCGAGGATTGTGTAAAATGAATAAAATCATTTTATAATTTCTAAGAAGTTTTATGGGTAATAGGAAATAGCACAGATCATATAATACTATTCTAATTTCTAGGTTATAGTAAAAAAAATGAAAGAGTACGTTTATCAATGTGTATCGCGCAAGTTTAAAAATTTATATCTAATGTATGAAAAATATTTCAAGTAAATGATGTTTTAACAATATTCTTAATATGATTCCATCCTTCAATTAAAAAATAAATAAAAGAAGTATTTTTTATGAATATCTATTTTTATTTAATTTATTCTTTGAATTAATATTAGAAATTATTCATGAGGCTGACAGAAAGAAAACGTATAGATCAGTATAATATTCTGTGATAAAATATGTACACCGCCATCTGTTTTATATATAAATTATATAGTATGGTATTTCTTAAATAGATGGCGTTGTAACATCATTGCAAGTTACACCATTCATAAAATAAATAAAATATAATATTACTAGCGGCTCAACTCTCTTCGCTTGTGTTCGCCTCTGGAAAAACAAAAAAATCTATCCCTCGGGAATCGTATATTTTTTCGGGATAAAAGTAGCCTATGTGTTATTCCAGACTATAATCTATCTCTGTGCCAAATTTCATTCAGATCTGTTCAGCCGTTCTGACGTGAAAGAGTAACAAACATTCATACATACTCACAAACTTACTTGAGATTATGTAATTATTCGGATCTCATGGGCCTTATAGTATAATATTTTTTATGGGTAGTAAAGTAAAAAAAATTCAGTATATTTTTACCTTGATTAAAATATATTCAGTAACATTTTTGTTTATTTTTTTATATTATTTTACGCTTTTGATATATATATTTTTGCTCTCTATTTAATAATCATCTTCTAACTGTTTTTGCCAGCATATATAATTTATTTATTAAAAAATACTTTAGTACAAATTATATTTTCAATTGCTAAAGACACGTGCTGCCATCTAGTACTACGCTATAGAAATACTACAAAATACGATTAACGCATGGCGTTCTCTGTGAACTCGAATGGCAGTTAGGTACGCTCCTAAATACAGACAGCTGGCAAGTGGCAAACCGGCGGTCGGTTCCGCAACCAGTTTTGTAGAAATAATGTGACGCGAAGGTTGTGTCACTGTGTGTTATTCCATAACAATCTAATTACTGTTGTTTATATACGGAATTTGTGAGGTTATTTTCGTTATAAGAGTTCTACATGAATAAAAATCAAATTTATTGTCCATTTCGACGCGTTGCTCGTTTGTTTCTTGGGAGTTTTCTCGTGAATTTGTACATTTTATCCGAGTGTGTAATCTTGTATCGGCGACTTAACGTTGGACGGTGGTTGAAAATGTGAGTTAAATGATATTAAACTGGTGAAGATATTGGTTTGAGGACAAAATTGTTAAGAAAAGACTTAGCGTAACGATGAAGTTGTTTACATTTCTTCTGTTGTTACCGGCATGTTTAGCACACCTCAATGTTTACTTAAGTAGTGCTGAAGTATGGAGACTACTGGGTAAGTAATTTATTTTATAATCAATATATATATATATATATATATATATATATATATATATATATATATATATATATATATATATAATAATGCATGTGTAACTATAACATAATTTAATTTTCAAAAAAATAACAAACGCAAAATCAAACTAAAATGTAGTAAAAATATGGTCACAATTCATAATAATTTAAAAAAATGTTTAGTTCAAGAATAATTTGTCTTGTAGTAGTAAATAGTTAAATCATTTCTTTAAAATGAAAATGTTTATAACATCAATGCTATAAGCCTCTTTTTTAATAAAGTTTCTTTTAGTAAATAATTAAGTTTAAAGAGTTCGAATAACTACTGTAATTACAATTAAGGAATACTTGCTCATAATTAGGATGCCTACAATACCTGCCTAAAAGGATCGTGCGACCAATGACCTATCAGAGATTAATGAAAAAATTTAAGAACAAATTTATATACAGTATTAGATACATTATACACATTTAAAAAAAATAATAAACTGTAGGTGAATTAAACTTCTGTGCATTCGATAACACATGATAATGTGATAAAGATAACATTGTAGTAGATTACGTCCGCAAAAAGCCGTTATGCATTTTATTTTAGTTCGTTTGTCTGTTTAAATAAAAATGATATAATGATTGACCTTATTTTTTGCGTTTAACATTATCCTACTAATATTATAAATGTGAAAGTTATGGGGATGGATGGATGTTTGTTACTCTTTCACGCCAGAACGGCTGAACGGATCTAGATGAAATTTGGCACAGAGATAGTCTGGAATAGCACATGGGTTACTTTTTATAATTGAAAAATGTACGGTACCCGTGGTATAGATTTGTTTTTTTTCTAAGGATGAACCCGAAGCAAAGCGAGGGTGATTCGGTGATCATAGGTAACTTTTACTTTAAGCATTATTGGATTGAATTGGATATTTGGAAAAAATATTATTTTTCAGCTGTCGGTAACACAATCTATGAATTCAATGTTATGCCGGGCAAGTCGCTTAATTTTTTCACTTTATAATCCTCTTTCACAATAAACAGCCTGAACGTAAACACAGGGCCCTGATACCTGTAAAATCAAAAGCACTTAATCCCATTTCACGGCAATTCTCAAATAAGTAGGCACAAAACCGTTCCAATACGTTATCTCCGATCTGACTTAGGTTCATTGTGTGAGGTGACAAAACCGGCCTTCCCGAAATGTTTCCCGTGGTGCGTACACGCGGACAAAAACCATTATTCAGTTTTAATTTGTATATTCAACTAAAGAATTTATAAGAATAGCGAACGATAAATATCCTAAGGGGTTTCAAGATAAATCTCTAAATGTTAAGTAAGTCCAAATATAATATTTAAAGAGTTCTTGAGATTATTTTTATTATATATACAGTAATTCTGTTAAAAATTAATACTGATTAATTTCTAAAACAATGAACTAAATATAAACTAACATTGAAAAATAAAAAACTTTGTACCTAGTCCCTAAAATCAATTGAACTTTATTGCATCAATATTTTATTATGCTATTTTCGGGTTGTTGCTTATTTTATTAAAGTAGGTACGGTCAATTGAGAAATTAGTTTTTTTTTCTAAGTTTTTACTGTTTGTTACAATTTAAGTATTGTCTGTGACAGATTTAAAAGGGTCTTGCGTCTACGCAGGTAATATGCACTTCGCTCCACAGTACCCCGTTTTTGTCCCAATTCATTGTCCTAAACCTGCGAGCACAGCCTGCAATCTATCTCTGTCAAAGACAAAACCATCTGTCCTTTGTTCTTGCTTAAAAAAATTAGAATTATAATATTAAACAATATTACACGGGGCTCTTGACGTTGACGTACACTTGAAGTGAGTAAAACTAAAGAGCACATATTTTATTGTCAAATATATTTTAAAAAGATTTGAGTTCTACCAAATTTCGTGAAGCGATAAAATAAAAGTTGATTTGAACATGACTAAAACACAGACTCAGCGGGGCACAATTTATGATATTCAAAATTAACATATCTTGTATGTTTATATTATACAATGTAGTATTCGTCGGGGCGCAACTTGAGATCTCAGGCTCCGATCGACGCGACGCAGCGAACAGCAATTTATTTCAGATGACATTTATCGACATTCGATGGACGAAACCAATAAAGTCAACGCCTAAAATGTTTCTCCCAACACTTTTAAACATAAACATAACCTTTTTTCAATAAAATCAATTTACTCGATTGCAAAATAATTTAAAATTAACATTTAATGTCGCCCTAATATTTAACAATTAATTTATTAAACGAAATATGTATGTATATAGGTTTACCTCTTGTAGCCGTTAATACCGCTTCACATATTTAGGTCTATACATTGGCATATTACTAATGACTACTAAATTGTTATTTTTAGATTTTATTAATTTTAAATTATAATAATATAAATAATTGCATTAATATATATAGCCTGCATATTTCACATGCAGGGTAGTATTAAGCGGAATATTTTTAGATATAACTTAATTTTGGCTATTGCCAAGAAAGATATTATGATATATATTTCTTATAATAAATTTTTGAAAAGTAATTAAATTTAATGTTGTATGATACTAGGCGTCACCCCGTTTAGTATAGATTTCTCAGACATGAGATATTTTCCCGCAGTAAAAGTATCCTTTATGTTGACCCGGATAACCAGCTATCATCATACTAAATTTCATCAAAATCTGTGCAGAGGCTTTCATGTGATGCGTTCCTTTCTAGTCAGACAAATTCTAAAAACTATAGATTCTATTTCAAGAAGATTTTCCAAAAAAACATATTCGAGTACAAATTCGATTCAGTTACAATTTTATTATATGTGTAGATAGATATCTGTATTATATAGTATATAATACATATAATGTTATTTGTATAAAAAAGATTTTGTCTTAACTACACTACAGAATTCATTTGTTTGTTAAATTACTAAGATTTGCAAAAGAGTACAACTTCTTTGTATTATTTTGCGAGACTATAAACCATTCACTGATAAGGTGGTAAAATAGTCGCTAAGTAACGTAGGCGTATCGGACGACAGGATAGTTTATGGTTACTCCATTATCGCTCATCTGAATTCTTCATTGCTTCAAAGTGCAGGCACGCATCCAACAGAATTCTGAATTAAGTGGTAAATATAAAAAAGCACAGTGGAACTCAAACCTATGTTACCATGTTTTTGGATAATTTGATAGGTTCTTTATTTTTAACAAAAATCGCTTAAACTTTAAAAATTCTATCATTAAAAGACACCAATGGCATACTCAGTAAAATAAAATTCATTAATTATTATGAAAATTATATAAATTTTTCATCTATTTAAAATTTTAAATCGAGGATTACTAGAGTTGAATAATGCTAACCAAAACCAAAGTTAAAACTTGTTGTTTCTTATTAATCTTGATACTAATCTCCCTACAGTACAACTTTAAAAACATTTCTTCGCTCCTTTATTGGACTTGAAATTATGTTAAAATACGATAATAGAACAATGGCGATTTATGCTTCTTGTACTGCCTAATTAGTAAATACTAACTGGTATAATAAAATAATATTTGGTCACTTTAAAAGCTACTGTACTCTGAAGATATGTGTTTATCAGCCCATATATAGACCAACTTTATCAATTGATAATATCAATTAATCAGCGTTTATAATGTTTATAACGATATTGTAATATAGATAAAATATTTTTTAGAAAGTAATTCTTAAAAGTACTAAATTTTGTGTATGTATTCAGCCCTTTTTAACGTCCCACTGCTGGGCACGGGCCTCCCTTCAATACGAGGGGGATCAGGCCATAGTCCACCACGCTGGCCAAGTGCGGGTTGGCGGACTTCACATGTCCTTCGAAAACTTGCTAAGTTCTCTCAGACATGCAGGTTTCCTCACGATGTTTTCCTTCACCGTAAGGCAAGTGGTAATCATGTTAGAAATGATTCGCACATGAAAATATCAGAGGTGCAAGACCCGGGATTTGAACCCGCTTCACTCGAATATCGAAGCGAGCGAGTTACCATTGGGCTACCACTGCCTTATTACTAAATTTTGTAGCTTTGTATATTAAGAAAACTATGCCCAGATATAAAGAAAGATGTTATAAAAATTTACATTTAATAGGTAAATTAAAAAATAACAAAGGTACATCATTTACCAGATGTCAGGTAAAAAGATATGTACCTCGCGTTTTTAGTTCCGTAGTTTTATAGTCGATAAGACAAAAAATAGTGACTGGTAATATGATAGCGAATGGTGGATTAAGTTTCGTCTAGATTCGGTTACTTCTTCACACGGTTACCAAAAGCTTTTCAATTATTTGTTTTATTTGTATCTGGTTGTACTTTGGAAATATAAATAAAAAGCATCAGTAACTTTATTAGCTTATATAGTCATTACAAAAAAAATGTTGCTATTTTTCTGATTCAAGATAATTATAGTAGTAATAATTGCTAAAATTTATATTTTAAAAATGTTATATTTGTGTTATGATGATTTTCGTAAGAAACACTTTGTCACGTTTCCAGTGGGCTTATTTTTAACGTTATCTAAGGGTGATCTTTAGTTTTTGTACCGACCTAGTTCAACATTTATCATCTCGCGTCACCCACCTACGTGTAAACTGTCCAGTCTTGGGGCTTATCTTTCTCCTCGGCCTTTTCTTATTTTTATTACGAATTCAATTTTATACTTCCAGGTACGAACTGGATGTAGATAATAAAAACAGCCCGGAATAGATATTGTTATTTTAATAAATTCTATTAAGACCGTATCCAGAGAGTGCCATTTGATGCTCGTCCCCTTCTAAACGAAGTTGTCGTTCAGAGAATTAACAATGAAATATTTCAATAAACATCTAACGTCGGCGCTATAAAAATATGAGCTCACGTCCTTCTCGAAAATATTCTTTATGTAAATACTGTTGACACTCAGGATGATGCGGAGTGGGCTCTAAATAAATTTAATTTCACGGCTACTTCGTGTGTTTTTAATCCAACCCAGTGTAATATGTCATCCGCGGCAGGTGCGCCGTAGGCAAAACGATCCCTTACGTGATGAGAATAAAAGTGGTTAATAAAAAGTTAATTCCGCGGTCAATTTCGCTCCCGTGTTCTGGTTTATTTTAATTCGGGAACAGATCCTATTTGTTAAAGTTATGTTGCATAATGTTGAAACAATCCGCCGTTAAGCTGGAGGCACTTAAGGGCTCACAGATGCAGCCGGCAGAAATAGAATTAGGCGCTTTCGAGCTACACTGTGGGCGATAAAGGATTATTATGCGCGTTATATGAATATGCAGCTCGTTATTTTCAATTATATGCTGCTTTAATTATGCAGTTATGTTTTCAAACAATTGCCTAACAAAGTTATGCATTGTTTATGCTTCGTTATAGCTATCTTTGTACTTGTTAACAACGACACTAGTTAATTGTATACTATTAAATGTATAATATTTGTCAACATAGAGCAAAAATACTTTACTTTTCAAATAATGTTGATATTTCGAATTCTGTTGTACATTGTATGTATATTCACTATTAAAGTAATCATACCAATGTTATACGTGAGTGGAAAACGTCGATTATTATAGTCCTATAAAACAGGATTTTATAGGATAAAAATTGCATTCATGTCGAATGTTTTTTTTTCTAGTAAGAGCATATTCCCATCAATACTAGATACGCAATCATCGTGCGATTTATTTGGAGCGGAATCCATCAAGGTGATAATTAGGTGCTGTTATTGTGCATGCACTTTAGGTATAGAAACGTACAATTGTACATTATAGAAATGTGATTATTTACTTTTTGGATTATATATGGAATGTTTAAAAACAATAACAATATTCCGGATCAATCTTTTTTTTTATTGACCTAAAGTTACATATAAGTTTTCTTTTGTCATGTTGAGCATTGAGACATGGGGCCACTTAATAATATTCTGGATATAAATAATCTCTTTCATATCATTTACATAATCTTTTTATCAACTCTCCACATTGGGTTCGTTGTTGGTAAAAAACTTGTGATTCTAGATTTTCTAGTCTTGATTTCCTGGGAGTCCATATGTAGTAGTTACACGCGTTTCTAGAAGCAAATGATTTTGTCTCGTGCAAGTTTTTCAAGCTCACTTGTAGGCCCTGGCAATATTAAAAATATTACCCTTATACTTATCAATCTCTTGACTTTAACAATTAATCTATACATATAATAAAATTCTAACTGAGTCGAATCTGTACCTTAAATATTTTTTGGAAAATCTTATTGAAATAGACTTTATTATCGATACAGAGACCGGATCTATAGTTTTTAGAATTTTTTCTGTCTGTCTGTCTGTTACCGCATCACAGAAAAACCTCTGGAGGGATTGTGATGAAATTTGGTATGATGATAGCTGGATATCCGGGTCAACATATAGGATACTTTTTACCACTGGAGATTATCTTATTCCCACGGGAATACAAATTATAACACAACCCAAAAAATATTTATGATCAGAATTTCTTGAAACTTGGTATTAATGCTCTTTAATACAATTAAGTAAATACGTATTTTAGCGTTTTTTGAAATTCATCCCATAAGGAGATAAAATAAGGGATGAAAATCTGTATGAAACCTTTTTTAAGATTTTTTGTTGTAGTTTTAGCGCGAGCGAAACCGCGGGTTTTGCTAGTATATAATAAGCACAGTTATAGTATCACACGTTAGGTATAAGTTTAAACGGCTTTGTCTAAATTATAATATACGTTATTTTTGAAACATTTACAGCAATCAAATCTGATTAAAGATAGTAATCTAACAAAACATAAGCTTTGACATCCTTGCATCCAGGTCAAGCCGTCAGCTGAATAAATAGATCTTTATAAATAACGCGAAAGCCACCGTCCACAGACGGCTAATTTGTTTACAAAGCGCCTGGTTCATTTTCTGTTCTGTTCACCACCGAACAGTATTAAATATTTTTGAAAATCTAATTAACTCTTGTAATTTATCTTGTATTCAATTTTTAGTTTTAATTATTACTAGCGACTCACTCTCGCTTCGTGCAGGTTCTTCCCTAGGTGCGTTTTGACGCTTTGTATGGAATATACATACTTTTTTTAGTGAACTTTTCCGATATTTTAATAGTTATCCTGAGTCGAGGTGAAGAGATATTTAACTAAACAAAGATCATAATAATCAGTCCAGCAGTTCTCGAGTTTTAAAGTGTTGTAACAAACTCGACTTTGTTTAAAACGAACGAAACATTCATTCGCTCTTGTTGTTTTTAAATATGTATACTAAATTATTAACCCTCTCAGACAATGGTAATATAACACTAACATTATAAATGCGAAAGTGTGTCTGTATCTTCACGCTGCATTTGCTGAATAGATTTAAAAGTACAATTCAAAATGGAGGTCGATTAATTATTATTATCACATAGATAACTTTTTATAACCTGCGTGGCAGAGGATGAAGCAACGGGCAAAAGCTAATCAATTAATAAATGATTAATTATTATAATTTAATATTTTTTCCGATTGTCCTAATTGTTTTATTCTAAAAGTAAATCGATATGTAACTGATACATATAACATACGACCCACGCAAAAGAAAGCTTACTTTAAAGTTACTATCCGCGTGATCGATGGTTGGGTTTATTTAAAGTAATGGTAAGAGCGTCTTCACTCAATCACGACAAGGGTTTTGTGTTAGTCTGGTTTGTGTGGCAATTTGCTCGAGAATAGATGGAGACGTCAGCGCGACAAAAAGCTTCGATCGATCAGCGACGCTGCGCGCACGCATGCGGCATATGTCACGTTTTTGTTTTGTAAGCTTTTGCCCTGTAGGTGTTGGAATAATGACCGCTTTCAGAGAATCCTGAGATGTATATTTTTAAGAAATTTGTTGCAGGTGTTTGTTTTATATTTATTAATAGGGCTGTACATTATTCTCTTCATAATTTTTCATCTGAAGTGCATTGGTAGGTATGTGTTTTGTTAAAAATAGTACCTGGGCGACCTAGCTTCATATTTATATTATATCGTATTTTTTAGATGATAATCTAGTTTTTGGCCAAAAGTACAATTTTCTTTTTAATTTGGCTTAAAACTAAAACTTGAATAAATACAAAAAAAAAAAAAAAAAAAAATTATAAACTTTGTTTACGACTGAGATTCGAATCCGGACACCTGTGATTTTCAATCTTGCGCCTTAGCCGCTTGAACACGATGCTTGTGCCCGAGCGTCCGAAATTAGCAATCATATTTTGCATGCGAAAAAAACCGCATGAAAACTTGAAAACGCGTTTTCCTATATATAAGACTATTCTTGATCAATTTTTGCCCCCGAAAACCCCCACATACCAAATTTCAGCGAAATCGTTAGAGCCGTTTCCGAGATCGCCGGTTATATAAATATATAAGTGTGTAATGTTTATTTCTAATAGAGTGCTAAAGTATATAAACATGTTATTAAGGAAAAAAATATTTAGGTAGGTATTTCTATACCTATAACTTGTACTATGAAATAACAATTTTGCAGATAAGGTTAGTTTAAAACAAACGTCACTTTTTAAGATGCCCTGTTCCTTTTGACCTTTAGGTTACGCGGTAACTCAAAAATAGTCAGACGTAAGCGTTTTCCTCTGACAGGTCTGACGGCCCGGTATATTGTGTCCATCAAGTGCCATACATGACGAGTCAGTTAGAACCCAGTTTAAGCTTTAGTTTAAATTCTGACAGCTAACCAACCATGATCGATGAAGCATGGTTGTGAAATTCACCGACATTTTAAATAACTTTTGTCTTACCAAGTCGTTAACGTATTATTATTATTACTTTTGTTTGTAATATTATTTGTTTAATAAACCACCAGTTTATATAGTTTAGTCTCGATATATAGAATCTCACGGTCATAACCAATGGTCGTTTTAATAATCCATGAAGTGGTTATGTCGCAGCGTGACACTGCACAAACCATGACAATATTTGAACTCCTGTCGTGATGCCACACGACTGGTACTTTATTTACCCGCCAATGTTTATTCAAAGCTCAAAATCAGTCCCATTAGGGACGATGCTGTGACAAAATTGCTTAGTGCCTGATATAATTGAATAGGCGGTTGGATGAGACACACGACCCTCAAAATAAAACTAACTGCATTCGACTATTATGCACAATGTAAGCTGCCACGCGTTTTATTAAACGCATAAAATGCCTTATTCAGTTTGACATAACGCAAAGTAAAAAAAAACATCATAACTACATAATGTCTTCGCATTTTATGTTTTTATTATCTAAATTGTTGAATGCACTTATTTAAGTATCACGTAATATCTTGCAGACATTTCTGGTTTGACGTTATTTTCTGAATACATGTGATATTTGTTACTTTTTCGATTTCCGTAAAATGATTATAATGGAATATTCAAAGTACGTAGGTGGAGACCACACACATGCTTAAGCCACTCCCCCTACGCAAATATACTAGGCGTCAGCGTTAACCATGCTTATGGATTCCTACTATCTATGCTTATGTACTTATTCACTTAGCACTTGTGGGGCTAATCAGTATGATACACGGTCTAAGGCTACATACGTGAATTTCCCTTCTTTCTCTCGCTAACAACTCGATAACCTAGAGTGCTTAAATTAAAGTTTTGTTTTTTTTTTTTTTAATAATAGATGTACTTAGACTCACTTATACTATTGAAAATATTTACTTTAAAATACTTGAACCTTTAACGATTTCTTTATATGCTTTAAGTAGACCAATAATTCAAAAATGTAATTTTGAACAATTAATTACACAAATAGACATACAAATGTCACAACTTTACTATTGCTATTATTTTGTAGAAAAAATATGGCATTTTTTATAAATATGTGTGACACTAGTGTTTAGGGACAGGGACCAAAAGTAAACAAACACAATACACAATTGGAAAAATATAATACGCGGGCACAATGCATGGGCCAACCAGCACGTCATATTAAAGCAATAGCTTTTGTGTTTTTGGTTGTAAATCATGCAGTCTTTTGAAATGAATGACGTATCATAAATAACTTCTCAAAATTCAACTTACTTTTGTCTACTGAGGAATTTTCGATCCTCACGGAAACAATTCTTATGACTAAACAAATCACTAAGAGGAACTTTTCTTACTTCAAAATTGCGTTATTTTATTAGAATTTGTTTATCAATCAAATGTTGCAGTTTTAGTTCACTGTGAACAAGAAATGTGTATATTATAATTTGTTAATTTGCCAGTTTTTGTTAAAAGAAGCTTAAATTAAAATTATTCAAAGCCCATAAGGCTTTGAATACTTATAATTTTATGTATTATTCCTGAAATATAAAAAATGTCAAATATAACTATAAGAATTTAAAAATAACTGTTGGAAATCATTGGATATTAATTGCGTTTCGGTTTAAAATATAACCAAGCCGCACTAAAATATTGAACTGTACCCACTCTACAATTTTATGGTTTCGTAAGAAAGTAATTAAATCGAGCATTATGATAGTATTGAAAAATTTAACGCTGTCGACGTTGTTACGTCTGGAGTTTAATGGTTCAGTGCACCCCTGAATAAACAAGCCTATTCGAAGTTAAATTTGCTTGTACCGGATATGTCTGCCACTCGAACGAATCTATCATGTACATCATGAGACTAGGCCTATCTAACTGGCTACTTAAGTCCTACTTGGCAACGAACAAAGAAATCGTTTTCGCTCGCAAGGATGTGCTTGACTTGCCTGTTTTTATCACCACTAAATCCCAACGTTATGAGCTTCTAAATAATAACATTTTATTGGCAACCGTCACATTCAGATTGATGAACCTAAGGTTTATGGTTGAACCTATTCAGTGATTTATGTGTTGCTTTTAAATTTATTGTTAATGTAAAAGCTATAAAGTTCATACATGGCAGTCTATTCGGTAAGGTCCAGTTTAACTGCTGAGGTTATGAAACTTATTTTTTATAAACGAATAAGGTCAGTATTCTTTATTTGTTACAAATATTATTTTAAGGAATTTTAAAGACCACCATGAAAGTTGTGTCACACAGCAAATATTTCGCATATGTACGAGAACACTTGCATTTAATAAATTCTTGCTATAGTTACTACTTATTTGTTTTCTTTTTGAATATTTATAGCTTTGAACTAACAAAATGTCAGCTCGCATCTATTCATCAAATGTCATATGTTAACATTTTTGGAAGTATATTCGCATGTTTCTCAGCGTGAAGTAGAAATGGGTCAAAATAGGTCGAGTGACTTTTATGCCTCCTGTGGAGAGTCGGCCCGCCCTGAATATCCAAATCTCCTCTTAATTTACATTTTCAAAAAAATAACTTTAGATCGTAAAATCCTTTTTACAACTACTATATTTTTATTTGTTTGCCTGTGTTTAATTAATTAATCATCATAATATTAAGGTTTTTTGTCGACGATTAAATAAGTTGCTATTAATATTATTATTAACATAATTAAAGTTTTTTTAGTACACATTTGTACACATATATATGTAAAAACAAACTTTCATAGGATCATTTTTTAACTAATAACAGAATTCAAGCCAACACGAGTGTTGAACAGTAGAAGTTGTTGAATGAGAAAACATACTTTTGGGAAGCAGTCCTACTATACAAATATTAGACGAATCTGTTGTGAGGTGCGCGTGGTCTAATATTTGGATACACTACCGAGGTCGTTATTACTGTAGATGGTCACCCTTGTTAATGTTCCCTGCGCGTTCCAAATTTTATTTGAGATTAAAATAGCGATTTCCGTTTTGAAATCATGCTAGAATGTCCGTTTCCTCGATTGTGTTGTGTCGCTACGTTTCGTTTTCCCGTGATTGGTCTGAGCTTTATTTCTGGCTCAGTTAACATACCTACGGTCCGCGTACCAATAGGTTTAATGGGTTGCATCGTTTATTTAACCGCTCGTAACTCGATTTGTTACGACCGCGTGTGGATTTTTCGGCTATAACAACTTACCATACTTAAAATATTTTCCATCTAACTTTAGTTTAAAATAGAATGCTTAATTATATCATTAATTATATATATAAATACATACTAGTTATCATCATACCAAATTTCATCAAAATCCCTCCAGTGGTTTTTCTGTGATGCGGTAACAGACAGAGAGACAGACAAAAATTCTAAAAACTATAGTAGTTTCGGTCTCTGTATCGATAATAAAGTCTATTTCAATAAGAATTTCTAAAAAATATTTAAGGTACAGATTCGACTCAGTTAGAATTTTATTATATGTATAGATAAATAATTTTTAAGTAATGCTATGTACTTACAATTGTATCTAATATTAATTTTAAAATAAATTAAAATCAGGCAAAATTATGATTCTAATTATTATTCTATACAAGTACCTTTTTTTTATATACGATTCAGTGACAAACGAGCAGACAGACCACCTGATGGAAAGCAGTACCTGTCCGCCATAACACCTACGGTTCATGCACTTAGGTTTTAAGTAACAAAAATGCAGAACCACAGGTGCGTTGTCACTGTGAGGACTAAGATGATATGCCTCTTGCCTGTAATTGCGCTGGCTACCTTATCCTTCAAACCGGAACGCAACAATGCAATCATTGTTGCTTGGCGGCAGAAATAGATAAGGGAGTGGTACCCATCCAGTCGGACTCCTCAGGCTTGACAGAGTCCTGCCACCGGTACCTACCTAAAATAAAAATACTATTATTTAACATCCGTCTCTTAGTAGTGGATTCGCGAAGGGCAAATATTCTGTATGTACCCGGGTCACGTTTTTACCTGAACAAAAGAAATTACTAAAAGTTAATGCAAATAGAACGCAATAAATCAACAAGTAGTGGCATTTGCAGCTGCATAATCTCAAATACATATAACGAATTTGTGAGGATTTTTATTCTAATTTTTTTAAAACATCGTCTCGATACTGAAGTTACAAGATAAGAAATAATTGTACATGAATAAATTACTAAGAGGCGATAATAAATGCTTTACAAATGGTTTTACTAAACTTATTTTTTCTTAATAAATGCCATCAAACTAATTAATCTCTATGTAGTAAAACTTAATAGCCTTTAATATTAAAAATATTTTTTACATATCTGTCCTTATTACATAATTTAATATTAAGTCTCTATTACATGATTTATTTAGCCGGTTTCATACAGTTTACATCAGAACAAGTATTTTTTCTATTCTACAATTACAAACCGTATATTTCTTGAAACCTCTATTTTCCACTTCATTTAAATCTGAAGCTTTATTGTACGTTTTATTGGATACGGTCGCTTCTTATTGGACTTTTATTTTGGTCTGTAACACGCTTTCTTGTTTATTTTTCGAGAGCTACCGTGAAACTGGTCGTAATCATTGAATATAGTTTGCATCGCGTGGTGGCAATGCGATTTTTATTTAGTCTCGTTAGCTCTGTCGTGACTTAGTGGATGGGAGGAAGAAAAAGAACGACCGTGTGTCGTGAGGTCCAAAGAGACATTATCTACATCCTTCCAACAATGACCAATCCTTAGTAATAATTAACAGTTAAAGGGAAGTTTGTATTGCTCGAAGGGTTTTTATTCCACATAAAATTATTTGTTTTAGAATCAACTTTAATTATTATCAAAGATAAAACTCCGATGCCAGCGTCCTTAATTCTGATTTATAACCACCACATGCTGTTATTATGAAGTAGTCGTTATGTCTATCATAACAGCGGTTCCCCTTAAATTTAAGATATGTAGCCCATAATTTCAATTAACTCGTTCTTTTAGGAAATAAAGCTTTGTTGAGTATAAAGATAAGAAACTTCGCAGAAATCTTGAGTTTATAACGAGGTATTGTGAATATATCTGTCATCTCATGGTTACAGCTAAATAAAAATGGTTGATGTTTTATTTGTGATATGAGTAATATTTTTCTTGTTAAAGAAGTAATAGGTACCTGATTGTTTTTCTTTTACCTTGAATGATGAGATTGATGTCTGGTAAAGTCGAGGGTGACTTGGACTGATTGAAGGCAATTCAAATTTAAGCGCTTATCCAAAGATGCTTGTTAGGATAATAAGAGCAATCTATCTGGCGGTAGTAGGTGCTCCGTGATGGATCAGTGAAGGGCTCACGATTTGTTGTGTTGTTTTGCTTTATTGATAATGTCCGTGCAGCCGATCGGTCAGGGGTATAAGTGGTTTGTTAACTTTTAAAATGTTTAATTGTCAGGAAATTCTATAGGTCGGTAATGGTTTTTTAACAAAATGTATTTTACTCTATATAATATTATGTTATTACAACTAATAGCTTCATAAACTGTACCTTAATTAGAAATGAAATTTTATATTTATTAATACTAATATTATGGAATATATTTCTATTTATAGGCAAAGTAAAAAGAAATGACAAATTTAATAAAAACCAGTATACATCAATGTGTTGTTGCTTGAAATTAATATTCAAAGTTGGCTCGCCTTACACTACAAGCGTGTGTAGGTTTCAAATGTTTAAGATAATATCTAATGTATCGTAGTATGATGGGGTGTCTTTCCCAGCTTTCACCAACGCGTCAGCGAGTGCCCAATGAGCACTGTTGTGACAGCCTCCCACGATAAAGTACATGTTTATGCGCGCGCGACGCCCGCCATGTTTGTTTTATCTCGATCCACCGTACGGCCGTGTTAATAAATGTCTTGTATTGGAAAAAACGTTATCATCCTTTTTTCATCATGCCGTATGTTTATTTAGACATCGGTTATTAATAATAATGGACTCTTCAGTCGTTAGATCAAAATTTAAGATCTTCTCCGTACGTGTAGCCCGTTTTTGTTTGTTTTTTGTGGACAGTGTGCTCCGTCAGTTGTGTGGGTCTTTTATTGGTGTTTCTAATAGGGGACGCATTGGCTCTTGCTAGTGTTTTATATTCAAAACAGATGCTATCCTACGGCTACAAGGTTGACTGGAAATTAATTTAATTTATTTTTATGTGTTATTTATTGTAAATTATACTCATGTTTAACGTTCCCACATTAGAATGTAAAAGTTCTGTTATTTTCGTGGGATTTAAAAATATATTTACATTATAAATGTACTAGGATGTTTATTTAAATAACATATTTATAAAATACAGATAGTACTAAATAAATACCTAACGAATTCAGTTTTTTGTTGTCTACCTGTTAACGAAACATTCGGTTCTGGTCTGGTAGTCGCGTATTACGCCTTGTTAGCGGCGCGACGAATCGTCTAGTCCGGGAACGGCGATGGATATGCATTGTAATTTCATACGATCACGGAAATTTGTTGAAAAGCGTGTAATTATCTAATCAACTGTAAACACTGTAAAAGCTCTGTAAAAGTATATTATAATGCACATATTAAAGGATATAAAGTGTGGTATACCCTACATACTCCGAATATGTACATATTGAATTTTGTACGTACATTATATTCTATACCTAATATTTTCAATGTTATGTGTATGTAGATTCAATATGATTAAATATATTCTCGTTTCCATTGGAGATATGAAAGCGGTAACATAACGCGGGCGCGGCGGGCGGTGCCGTCGGGCATGAATGTTTCGACTTGCTCTTTTTGCCCATTGTTTACTTTACGGGCGATGTTAAATTTTTATGATTTCCATCGTAACTGACGGCGGCGTAAATTATTTTCTGAACGCCTGCCAACTCGATAATTCTCGGTTATGCATGCGATCTCTTGCGATTGCTTCTTTATTTATGGTATGGGTCGTTAGGGCGTTCGATTACATGATTGATTTCAAGTCGCGATTCTGTACCATGAGTCATATTTTAACATGCTCTTAACTGATTGTACGATTGATTAACAGTTTGTTTCATTTTATGTATTGGATAAATAAATATTATCTAAATATATAATTAAAAAAGTTAAGTTAGTTTTTTTTTATGAAAAAATAAACTTAACCAATCTTAAAATCATCACATTTTATTTTATAGTAATATAGGATAAAATTACAGATTCTTAGGGTATATATGTAGATTTTAGGGTAGGTGTTAACCAGATATAAACAGCAGGTTAAGCCCGCGCCAACATCAAGAGCTCTCGAAAACTCTTCCCGAACTGCTCTCTTGAAATGAGCGATTTAAAATTCCTCGACATTTTTTACTATAAAATTGCATCACGTTTTCTGGCATTCTTTTCGAGTCTACAAAGTTATATACTCGATTGACTGTCAGCTTTATAAGGACATAGAATAGGACGAGTATGTAGGTATATAAATTTAAATATATTACTATTAAGTAATATTTTTAACAAGAGCTTTTTTTCATTCATTGGAATATAGTATTTTTAGTATTGGTACTTAATATATTTGAAGTATGATAGAGAAATATGTTATGTGAATGTGGTCGTTTTATTATTTAAATAAAAGCATATAAAAATTATTTGTGAATCTATTACATATGAGTTCTACCCTCCTAAGTTCGAAAGCAAACATCATCCTCATGCTTCTAGGGTCCTCTTGTTGATAAAGATCCACCATATAATACAGAGTGGGAATATAATATTTGTTCAGAGTTATTTGTCAAGCGTGCTCTTATATTTTCCTATTGGACACCTTTCCTCGGCTCACGTTTTCTATTTAAATTACGGCAATGTCAACTATGTCTGCTTTCAAGAACAACAATTCAATACTTTTTTACGTGTGACTATCACATTGGGTTCTTTACACAGTTTTTTTATTTTGGCTTTATTTATTACTAAAGTTGTTTTTAATTTTTTACATTTTAACAATTGATTTATTTTTATTAGCAATTACCTGCCGAGTTTGGAACTATCAAATTCTTAACAATTTGAAATTATTTTACATATATTTTGGTACACAGTACCAAAATATATGTAAAATAAATTCCGGTAGTAGATAATAATCCAAATACATTTCTTATCGACAGATAAATGGGTCGAAAATAAATCTCGTATCGTAATAACATGCTTCTTTGATAACGAATCGATTTTACTTGAAGGGCTACTGTGCGATAACCTCCGTCAGGATCTCCTTAATCCTACACTACTACTGATAAGCGGCTATCGTCTACTTAGTCATGCACGTGGGTTGACTTAGTAATTGGTCTTTAACGATACAAGATACAAATTTGTGTCGAGGGTTGCTAGTTTAATGTTCTGCCGTTTGGAAACAAGTCACGAACATTTTTTCATCTGTCACATAGCCTACTTGACTTGATGAGAAGTTGGGCCATTTTTTGTAAGGCTCGAGTTTCAAGTAATGTTCACTAGGGTATAAGGGTCGGGTTAGTTTTATGTTACCATATTTGCCGGAGAAGTCCTCAAAGGGCTAAAGTTGTGGTTTACGATAGAGATTTCCTTGAAAGATTGACGTAGAATTAAACGTATTACTAGTGTAGTTCAATACCTACTTTTCTCAAACGTATGTATATTTTTGCTTTTATAACAGGCATTAGCGTTGGTAAAGTTTTTTTCTAATATGAGCTTAAATTTGATTTACAAGTACACCAAATATTTTTTCAATTAATTCCTTGTTTTGTGTTTTTTAGGTGTGCCTGTTGGGCGAAGTATTCGTTCTTTCCTCACGTACTTTTAATTTAAGTCGAAGTCACGTAAAACATTTTTATGTACAGCTTGTTAAAACGTTAGTTAAAGAGGTTACTTTTTTAATAAACTGTTACGTGTAGCCATTTAAACAAATTATTTTAGTCTGGTAACAAATAAACTCAAATTAATTAAGTAAAACGAAAGTGAATTTAATACCGAGTAATCCGACACTGCATTGCGCCAGAATAATTAAGTTCGACTCATTTCATCGTGTTGATAAACATTAACGACGCCGTTGACACCTCCAGCCTCCAGCCAGCGAGACAGGAACATAACTTCGTCTGACTTAATTTCTCTCCAACGCGTCATGTCGTATATTTCAATAAGTATTTAATACTGTATTCGATTTAGCGAGTGCTATAACTTGAGCCTTAAGCAATTTACACTTTACATCAAAATCAACTTTACTGATTGGTGGTAAGACACAAATTGCTTTATTGATGGATTTTATGGCAAGCGAGTCATGCTTTAATGTTATTCATAAACATAACAATTAATGCAATCTGAGTTTGTTTTGATAGGTTCTCCATAAAATGAAGTTGAACATCGCTGTCCGCGTAATGTTTATCCATTCGCGATACATTCAGCGACAGGTGGATTGTGTTTATAAGGAGCACTTGTATCATCATCTCGACTATAAATCCATCGCCGTCGTACTTGAAGTGCGGAGAATTGTAAACAGTGCCTGTTTATATTATTACTAAATATTTTGTTTCGTTACTACAGATAACGCTTAATTATAGTTTTCGTGATTATCCTATTTGTACGCGGTCGTGATCGCCCGTTTGTCGGGGAAAGTCGATATTTTGTATATTATTGATATTGTATACTGTAACAAACATATATTCTAAAAATTTTGATTTTTTTTTGTTTTCCTTTGCACTATGTTATACGTATAATTAAGTATGAAAATGTCACTTCGTTTCGGTGCACATAATTACCATCAGAGAATTCAATAAACATCTGTGTTTAGTAGCAAAAAATCAGGAAGAGATTTCGACTGTCAAACTAATTTGAAGGGATTTGCCGGGCGTCAGGAACGCGGGCAAAAAGGCTCATCCATCAACTTACCGCTCAGTGATATTTTTAAACCACATAAACCCAGTTCACCATTTGTTTTGCTCGAGCTTTATTATTGAAAATTACTTTTAGATATTTACTATTTATATTTGGCGTTATTGTTTTAAAGTTTTATGATTGTATTTTATTTCAAGGAAATGACTTTTGAATTCTTCTTGGAATTAATTTTATTGTTTATGCTACGTTTTCTATTAAAAATGAAATTAAAAATTTTCTACGAATATTTCTTTTATCTTACTAATATTATAAATGTGAAAGTTTAGATGGATGGTTGGATGTTTGTTACTCAATCACGCCAGAACGGCTGAATGGATCTGGATGAAATTTGGCACAGAGATAGATTATAGTCTGGAATAGCATATATACCACTTCTTATCCCGGAAAAATATATGGTTCCCGTGGGATAGTTTTGTTTTTGTTTTCTAGTTAATAATAAATAATATATTGAATTTTATGTCTGAGATCTTTAAGTGTTAAAAGAAAAAAAAAGAAATCTATTTCCTTAAATTATTTTTTAATTATCATTTTATTAATAGATAGTCTTTTCTAAAACAACTACATATTAGGTACAAATAACTTACTTAGTTACTTAAACACTTTATTTATTATACTATAAGTATAGAAAACGTACCTACTTGTAATTTCATTGCTGTAATTAATAGGGAGGCATAATGGCTTGTAGCGGAGGTGACGGTGAAAGATGTGATCATTACACGTTACTCCCAAGATTTTCCTCATTTTCACCCCTAAATATATGGACCTGTATTTAAAAACATTTCTCTCATCACAGTTTCAAGAGACTGTACACTATTATTGTTATTATTACTTTAAACATTTGTTAACCTACCCTATTGTACTATTAGTGTCAAAACAGATAAGATGTTGTATATTATTATTGTACTTAATTACAAATAAGGGAGAATTGATTTTGTTATCATTTAACTGTCAATCGATGTATGAGTTATAGAAATATGTACATACATACATGCATGGTGAATTGTAGGTATATATAAATATTGATAATGTTGTTGTTTTTGTCATTCCTTTGCAAAATAAATAAATAATACTCTTGAGTACTTCTACTATCTGGCTATTAATAAAAATATTGTGTCTCATATAAAATAATAAATAGTAAATTACTAAATTTTATAATTTATGACAAATAAGATGAGTTTTATGGTAATTTTATAGCTGAAATATTATTTTAGTAAAAGTTCAAAATGATAAAGACCTTACACCTCAATTTATATAGAGAAGAACCTATTTCTACAGGCTTTGTTAGCTTTGAACTTTAAGGAAATCTTATTAGGGACAAAAACGGATCCTATTACCCTGTTTCCGGGACAGTTACTTTCAATGTTTTACTTATACACCTGACTACTCCCGTCGGTCTATTCGGGCAAATAACTATACAATTTTAACGGTTGGCTTGAGCCGTACAAATTAATTTAAAATCGATCTAACATGGGTAAATTTTTTATGTCATTGCGCAGTAATTCATTCCATTATTTTGTTATAGACGAACGAATTCTATCGGTAATGATAGCTTAAATTGTGATTTGCGGTTGCGGCCTGTAATACAAAACCTAATAAAATTTCATTTTTTTTAATTTTTTTAAATCTTAATCGACTTGCAAATTCGTACTCATTTACATTTTAATTTAAGTAATATTAAATATTTGTACGGGATTCCAATTGTTCTGTTTCGCTATATTGTTGTAAAGTACGCTGTATGACGCTTCTGGCATATTACAAATGATATCTGCTTAATGTAGTGTTTAACAGCACATCTTTCCTCCAAAATTAGACACCAGGCTATTTGGCAAGTGTTAATATTTGCAGTTGGGAACTACATGAAATTGGAAACTTGCCGAAGAAATAACGGCATTACAAAATCATGATAATAAAAAGAATCTTACATTTTTCTTTTTATGTAACAGGTAACAGTTTTTATAAGTTGAAAAATAATATTATTGAATATATAGCATATTAAATTACACGACAAATTGAGAGCGTAACTGCAACATGTGTCAGATGTTTATTCTGCATAATGTTAACTTGAGGATAAGGCTACGTACAACATTACCGGCGCCATCGACACAACATACCTGTGTAGTTTGTTAGCAGTTTATTTGCTTATAAAAATTTATATAAGTTTGCGACAGGAAATTATTGATTTTTTTTCGCCATTTCAATAGTACCTATCTGTATTTTTTTTGTTACTATCGGACTATTAAATTATAACATGTAGGGATAATTTTATTTATTATTATTACTAGGGACTCACCCTCGCTTCGCTCGGGTTCGTCGTTTACGTTTTAACGTTTAGTATAGATTTTACAGAGATGAGATATTTTCCCGTAGTAAAAAGTATCCTGTATGTTCACCGGGATAATCAGCTATCATCATACCAAATTTCATCAAAATCCATCCAGTGGCCTTTGCGTGATGCGGTCACAGTGAGACAGACAGACAAAAATTCTAAAAAGTATAGATTCGGCCTTTCTATCAATAATAATATCTATTTCAATAAGATTTTCTAAAAAAATATTTAATGTACAGAATCAGCTTAGTTAAAATTTAATATATGTATGTAGGTATAGATAATACAAAATTAATTTTGTATTTAGTATTTAAAAATAAATAAATTGTCATAAATATATTGTTAAAAGTATATTATATTTCTCTTCCACTTCCTGAAGCTTTATTTTATAGCGAAATAAAATAAATAATTTGTTAATTCGGCGTTCTGTTCCACGCCTTAGGACATTAATGCGATGTGTTCCGGTATCGGCCAATAAAACTGTCGCCATTGCGACACGTAGCTGCTAAATGCAAGTTTTTATGCATTTTCGAACATTTTTATGGCTTGCCCAAACTATTCTTAGCACGATATATAGATTTTATGATTACCATTATCAAGCCTGGGATGTGGTAGTTGTAAAATATTAAACAGTTGTTTGTTTAGCGGTTTCCCGGCGTACTCGACCCGTTGGGTTATTGTGCATTCTCAGTCTATCGTGGCATATCTGGTAAGCATAATGCAGCAGTGCGGAAGAAATAATAAGCGGCAGTATTTTTCGTCCCCTCCGCAAACTCTCGGCGGACTCAAGTGCATAACTTCGCACACCTTTATTTACCGTCACCTCTGCACTTTGTTTTATTTTCTTGCACGCCTCGTCCGTATAATTCCAAAGTAATGCCTTCACTTTGCCCTAAAATATATCCACCACCTCCGCAGAGGGGAAGCTTTAGGAAATATTGGCGGCCTTTGTGCGCTCCATTTTGTTCATTCTTTATTATATGAACGGTTTTGTATGGATGTAATGAACGCTTTATTCATAGGTGCGATTTCTTCAATTACGAAGATTTCTCGCGGAGAGTAATACCGTGAACACAAAAGAACTCGGCTATTGAATATTTTATTGACGGTCTTAATTTTTTGTTTAAAAATAATCTGCTTCAAAAAAAAAGAAACGAGCTACTGCTCCTATTTTACATGTTTAAAATTATACTACTTCTTTTTATATGTTTAAAATTAGTTTGTTTAAGCTAAAAAAGTAGGCGCCATCGGAGGTAGTGAGGGTTATCTCTCGTTATTTGTCATATCAAGTGTTTCGTTTTATTTTGCCGCTGTCACTTCAAAGGCGCCGCACACAGAAGCCGGCTCCTGAAAATTCCACTTTTGCTTAGGTGGGAATGCAGAACAATTTAACTTCCCGATATCTAATCAAAATCGTTGATGCCTCTCGAAACGTATATTAGATAGTAGTCTAGACTGCCATTAACATTTCGAAACAGATTTGAGTTCAGATTTCAAACAAACAATTTGTTATAAATTTTGTGTTAACTATCTCCATACGTGGGACATGAAATAACCGTAAGATTTTATCGTAACTTTCTCAACCTATGGTTTTACATTAGAGATTAGTATATCTTTGTAAATGTATTCCTGATTCGTGCATCTAATTAACGCTTGTTTGAAGAGCTTTTTTACATTTAGTATTACGAGGTGTGCCGGCTCGAGCTTGAAGCCAATTTGTCGACGCGATGTGACGTCCGTATGGATGACCGTTTTGCATACAAACTACCGCATGTGTAATAATGTAACACCTATCACTCGTAAACGCCTAATCGCCCTTATCGTGTTCTGAATAAACAAATAACTATTAACGGCGTTAAAATTATAAATTGGCCATTTCATTTGCATGCGTTGCGGCAGCGTCGGACCCAAATTCTGTAAAACTTGTTTAGAGAGGAGATCCATAATTTATGATTATAATGTTAATAATGCTATGACCGCAGGGACGGAATTGTAAGTCCAAAACGAATAACAGCACGTCACAATATTTAGAGTTCTTCTTTTACATAAATAAACACACAATACACGTAGTAATTTATATGTAGGTAATGAACCAAAAAATGACTTTGTCTTGGTAAAGCTAATACTTTCTTAGATTTACGCGAATATTTGACATTTCAAATAAATCTATCTTTTTGGATTTTTTCGCGGATTTATTTTGATTTTTGGTTGTTTCGGATGCTTTACAGCAATCATGGTCACGGGAGAGACTAAGGTTTAAGATGTCTCAAAGGCATTTTATATTTGTTAGAGACAGCCTACCCACAAAATAGCAAAATGAATTATTTGGTAAAGCTGTTCCAATCAACGAATTTTTGATTTTTGTTCTGTTCCAAAGTTAGAGGAATAAAATAATGGCTTCCAAACGCACTTTTTTAAAATGAATGACTAATTTGTAGTAGAATATAAGCAGACATTAGTATTAAACTTGATAAGAAGGTACATGTAAGCGTTTAAAAGACAACAACACTTATAAAATTTTAATTTAATGACGTAACTCGATATGATCATAACGAGGCATGCTTGCGGTATACCCATATCAACTTCACAGAAATCGTACTGTCATGTATGTTTATATTTAAGAAGAAACGTGTGACGGATACACCAATGTAATAATAAAATATTACTTCGTTAAAACCGGTATTAAAAAGAATATTTAATAACAGTAGTCAAGTAATAAACTAATCTTTGTATGTTTTTGCGATAAGTTCTAAGTTGTATTGTCGGTAGTTGCGGCAGCTTTCTACTCTTGAAGTACTTTTCTTCAAACAAGAATTAAAACAGTTTTTTTTTGGTTTCCCATGATTTGTGGACAGGTGGCGTGGAAGTCGGCTTCTTATGCTTTGATGTTGCCGACATAGTACGCGCGTGATTCAAACTTTTTGTCTGATATTTTATGTATTGATTTAATGCCGGTTGTATTTGAATAGGTTTTGGTATCAATTTACGATCTCCTTTTTATAAGCAGCGCTAAAATATTAACGAAGGAAGAGAAACTTATTTATGTACATACTTTTATATTTTTGTTATTAATGTTATGAGATGAAATTAAATTATGTATTCTTATACAGGACTCACAGCCGAGCTCTTCTACGTGCGCGACGGACAGATAAATTTCTACGCGCTAAATTTCGTTGTGCCTGTGCCGGCAACAATAGGAGAGCTGCATTTTACATGGCAGAGCCTTACAAGAAGACCGGTGAGTACTTTAATTATATTTAGTTAACACTTTTATTTATAAGATTAAGTTAAGATTAAGTTTGGTATAAGGGTTGTTTTTATATCTATTATGTCTAGATTTTTGACCGGAAATTAGAGTCGCTAAACGCTGTAAATGTTGTGTAATTTTTTTTACTTCTTCACTCTTGTTGCGAGGTCCTGATATTTAGTAGTTGAAATGTAAGCTATTTATAGTTAACCTAAATTGTTATTATTACAAACGCGGCTAATTCTATAAACGATATACGTACCTTGTATATAAAATAAAGTACGTGACTAAATAGTAAATATTTAATATACGAAATTCAAAACACCATGAACTAAGAATCAGGCTATTAATACTAACGATAGATTGTAATATAACATTATATAATATGGCTAATGGTTTACCATGAACGATAGAGGAATTCGTAAGTGGAACTGTTTAATAATAATTTTAAATGGCGCCACATTAAACAATGGATCGGATGACGGTTTAGGTGATGGAGAGCTTCCGTGCAATTTCATCACGTTGATAGTCACAACGTATTAAATCTAATAAATTAATCAAAGTTAATATATCTACACATATTTCTTTTATCCTGTGGCTTTGCTTACTTAGTAGGTTGATGGTACTTATGGCAGCTTAATAACAATTTTTCAATAAAATTAGGAAAATAATTCTAATTTCGGTTAAGACTTCCTGAAATTAACTCCTACATAGGTATAACCAACCACATTGACGATATTTTGGCTCAGTTTGTAGTGCTAATTGCTGTGCCAGCGGTCGCGGGTTCGAGTCCCGCTGGCCCGTTGTGTGATGAGCACGAATGTTTGTACTCCAGTCACGGGTGTTTATATTTATAATATGTATGTATTTAAAGCTATATATGTATAGTGTATCAATTATCTGGTATCCATAAAACAAGCCTCGTTGCTTATCATGGAACGAGATGGTGCTGTATGTAAATGTCCCGACATATTTATAGGTAAATTTATTCATTCATACTTATAAACTTCGATTTTAATAATTTTGTAACATAAGAAAATATAAGATATTTATCAGTTATAAATATAACTAGATAATAGATATGTATATTATCAGCACTACAAGGTATAGACCTTGTATATATATTACATTTACTGATAGCAGTAAATGTAATATAAGTTACGAAAAGAAGTTTGTTTTGTCAGTGTGTCTTAAATCTTCGTATGTATTCGCTTACCTTAGACGTGACTATTCTTATGTAAATACAGAGCCTCGCTTGAATTTAGATAGCTCATAAATAAGTTCGATAAGACTATCGTGTTTTTCTATATTACGCTGGTAATAGATAAATATTATAATTGTTGATGTTTTGTACATTTCGGTAGTAATTTTCTTTTGTTTGTAGCATAATAAAGACGAACAGTATATTAAACTTTTTGAAAAATACATTATTATAGTGTTTATTAAACAATATTGATAATAGAACAGAATATAAGTTTATAGTCATTGTTTAAAAAAAATCGAGATTTAAAAAAAAACGAATATTTTAAAATGGCGTCCAATTAAATCTTATACTATCCGGAAAAAATAAATATTTAAATCACACAGTTTATTATAAAGTTATGAATACATTTAAATTTTCAGAGTAGAGTTGTATAACAATTGTTATTTAGTTATTTTACATGTTAAAGTCATACGCCTGTTATGCAAATGTTGGGTAAAGGGATCTTAAAGCAGACGGCCGTTCATTTGATTTGTATTGGATATCCAAATATTATGTGCATTTATTTACTTTGTCTGATACAAAATGAAATAAAAATTCAAGGTTGTAAGACCTTAAAACGCCGGTAATGGATGTAAGATGATGCCGGTACCCAGTCTGTATATCAATCAATGTCTGCAAAAAGGGCAAATATATGTATACATTACATGGCAGGTTATATAGAACGTATGTCTAGGAGCGACCACTTTAAAGAATTTTTCTTTTTCATCTATATACTATTATAAAGCTGAAGAGTTTGTTTGTTTGTTTGTTTGGTTGGTTGAACGCGCTAATCTCAGCAACTACTTATCCGATTTGAAACAATCTTTAACGGGCGTTATATTTATATAAAATTAATATTTTGTTCTTAACTAAATGTTTAAATAAAAATTAGCCCTACTTTGTCAAGCTTGTTTTCTGTTACTGAGAAAAGATTCTCAATATGTATAAGTAACATTTATAGAACAGTTGTAATGAAGCAGATGTCTTGAATTTGTTTCACAGATGATATTTTTTAATAATATGTACAAATGTACGCGTTGCTCTGTTTTGCATGTACACATTGGATGTGTAGTAATAAAACATCTGTCTCTTATATAGGCCGTAATTGAAAGCTTAAAAAGTGTTTACAATGAAATACGTTTCAGATTCGACAGACGTACTTGTCAGTAAAACTCGTATTTGATGTAGAATTCGTTCTTTAAATGGTCAACAATACGTAAATTAGCCTGAACAAAAAACAGACATTTGCTCATAAAGAAAAGCTGAAATTTGTATAACAATGTTCATTTGTTCCGAACCGTTAGATTATCATCGTATTCGAGTTGTGACTGTTAATGCCTGTTAATTCAAAAATTGCGTGTACGCAAGCACATTCTGTGATATTTTTTGTTGTATTTTTTTTTTGTTTTATACGTAATAACTATAATAACATGTAAATATAGATAGTGTTTGCTTATTAAATCAAGGTACTAAAACTTCTTTGCCTTCCTGCCTTCCTCATACAATCACATAACGATCATGATAATTGTAGTCGGTTAGTTCTTTGTTCTATGTCGGCGCCTTTGACCGTTCAGCAAATATTTGGAAAACTGTTACCAGAGGTAATGAACGATCGCGCTATTGTCTGTGCCGACTCGCGAGTGGAAATATTTAATTAGTGGCCACGGTGTCGCACCTACGCTTACGAGGCTTCTCATGCTTAATGAAGGTAAAGGGCCCGCGGCTAAACTGTTTCTTCTTGTTTGTTTTATCATTCATACAACGCGATGATTAGCTTGGTTGTGAAGCGTTAAACATTATACAGCTTGTTATCCAGATAAGTTACTGTATATTGTAGGTATGTCTCTAGAATATATATTATGTAATGTCGCATAAACAATCTAATATTAATTGGTTTTACAAACTTAAGTATAATTGAAAGGGTAGGTATAAAATAAACCTTATGATTTTTTGATCTTGATATAATATCCGTTTAGTGAATTTAGAGGTTGTATAAATCTAAAGTCGATAAAAGACTGAGGCAGCTTATATGGCATAAGAGACTCGCGGTAGGTCACAGACATTTGATCCGCTTGACATAGCTGTGGGTCGCTTCTCGTTTAGGTTTGCCCGCAGCAACCGTCAATGGTAGTGATACAGTTAAATCGTGATGTGGTCGAGCCGTTAGGTATGCACGATTGTACAAATATTTTTTTGACTCTGGTATTAGTTGGATTTTTATGTGCGTATTTTTATAAGTATTTAAACTAAAATTATCAAAATAAGCCCCGTTACTCCTTTAAGCTATAATGATTTTACCTATTTCTGTTAAATTTCACGATCCACACCCTCATCCACACATCCACATCATAAATAAAAACATTTTTTGTTACAGTTACCATATACGTTACGCGTGGAAGTAGAACCAGACCAGCAAGCTTTACATACACCGACTCTTAACATCTCTAGCGAAGGTTTTGTCCCTACGGAGCCACAGACATGGCGAGTTGATTTGCCATGTACGCGCACAGTGGCCGCCGAAGTCGATGTCACTATATCACTTAATGTATCTACTGGCTCATCTTCAACTGCTTTGCATTTCCGCCGTCGAAAAATATGCCTGAAGGAAGCACCAAGACCCGCAGTAAGAGTGGACAGTGTACCGCATGCACCGACCTCAGCAGATATCTTTTATGCTGGGGCTGGTTGTGCAGGCGGTGCACTCCTAATAGCTGCGGTTGCTGCAATTGGGTGCAGGGCGAGAGCAAGGAAACTTCGTAGAGCAAGAAGCGATGAACAAGATGCTCATGCATTCCTCCCTGACTCCTCTTGCAAGTCTGCTGCTAGCTACACCAGTTATAGGCGACCCACATCTCTACCGGCTGCAGTGGCTGAAGAACGAGCTAGAGATCTACAGCAACGAATCGCAGAGTTGACGATACAACGATGTAGAGTGAGATTGCGCTCGGTTGCTATGGAAGGGACCTTCGGCAGAGTTTATAGAGGAACATATGCAGATGAAGAGGCGAGAGAGCAAGAAGTTTTAGTAAAAACAGTTGCTGAACACGCTTCCCAAGTTCAGGTAAGATAATGACTACTATGAATTATACGGTTATTTTTAAAAAACCGTTTTTAAATATGTTTAACATTTTATTTAATTTTCAGGTATCACTTCTTCTTCAAGAAGGTTGTATGCTCTATGGATTACAGCATGAGCGTGTTTTATCTGTCCTTGGCGTAAGCATCGAAGATCAAACGGCACCATTCCTGCTTTACCCTTGGAGCGGTGGTTGGAGGAATTTAAAACAATTTCTCTTAGCCTGCCGAGGAGTTAATTTAGGTGTTTCGTCTAATGGACCTCCACCACCGCCTCTGACCACCCAACATGTTGTAAGAATGGCACTACACGCCTTAGACGGCCTGCAATATTTACACTCACAGCACGTACTACACAAGGATATTGCAGCTAGAAATTGCATGTAAGTACCGAGTATTAATGTATATTGTAAGAGATTTTACGATGAAATTACTAAATACTAAAGTACTATAATAACTATAAATTTACTTATTCGTCATATTATTTCTGTTTTGCTTATTTTACTCAGTTACAATTTTCTGATTAAAACTTTTTTCGCAGAGTGGATGAAAATCTTCGTGTAATGATCGCAGATAACGCGTTGTCGCGAGACCTATTCCCTGGAGATTACCACTGTTTAGGAGATAACGAAAACAGACCAATTAAATGGCTGGCTTTAGAAGCTTTATCGAAGAAACAATTCAGTCCATCAGCAGATGTATGGGCTTTAGGGGTGTTGTTATGGGAGTTGACTACTTTGGCACATCAACCGTATGCCGAAGTAGATCCTTTTGAAGTCGCCGCATATTTACGGGACGGATATCGGTTGCAACAACCAGCGAATTGTCCGGACGAATTGTAAGTATTTGACAATATAATAATATATGTATAATTTGAAGGAAGAATATTATCTATAAAATATGGTAATTATGGATGATATATATATATATATATATATAAATATATATATATATATATATATATATATATATATTATTATGTGTATCAGCGAGAGAAAGCCCTATCTCTAACTGGTTAAAAGATAAATTTCTCAAATAATGTGAATTGCCTTTATAATACCGTTAACGGTGTTTTTAAAATATAGCGTTTTAAATATAATATATGTATAATATTCAACATACATATGTATGTTCTTTTATAACAAATTAATAAATTTATATTATAATATATGTACGTTTTACGCCTGATATATTCAAAAATATTTATATAAAATTCTAAACGATAAAATGATATTTACTATGACATCATCTTATAGTGTAATTTCTTTTCCCCTAGGTTCGCAGTAATGGCCTATTGTTGGGCGATGTCGCCAGACGACCGGCCCACGCTGCCGCAACTACAAATATTCCTTCGAGATTTTCATACACAACTAACGAGATTCGTCTAAATTACGTATTTACTTACGGATAAATTAAACTCAATATTTTAGAGGACTTTAAAATTGAGTAGAACATCCAAAGAAGTTTCTCGATACCTCGAGATAGAAAACGACAAAATTATATAGTGATTAGTGAATCTTCGACCGTAAAAAGCTAGCTCTCTTTCGTTTGGTTTAAAGACATTCCTAAATAAAAAGACAATCCAAAGACGACAATAATATTATAGTGGAATAAAGTGAAATAGTGGACCTACGAGGCCTTAAGCAGTTACCCCTTTCATATGGTGACGAGTATTAACGAGGCGATATAAGAGACTGATTTTGATAGTGTTTATTGAATTGTAAATTTTATAGATTTACACCGTCACATATTTTTCTTCTTATTTTGTATTAGTCGCTAAAATTTCAACACTATTCAATATTGCTGAGGAATATATATCTTACTAGCGACTGACCCTCGCTCCGCTCGGGTTCGTCCCTACTTACGTTTTAAGGTTTAGTATAGATTTCTCAGAGATGATATATTTTTCTGCAATAAAAAGTATCTTGTATGTTGATCTGGATAACCAGCTATCATCATACCAAATTTCATCAAAATCCCTTCAGTGGTTTTTCTGTGATGTGGTAACAGACAGACAGACAGACAGATAGAAAAATTCCAAAAACTATAGATTCGGTCTCCGTATCGTTAATAATGTCTATTTCAATAAGATTTTTTAAAGAATATTTAATGTACAGATTCGGCTTAGTTACAATTTTATTATATGTATAGGTTAACTTTTTTTACATCAAATACTAGGAAAAATCCTAATAATAATCTGAACTAGTAATAAATTATAATGTAACACGTACTTTATTCGAAGTTATGCTAAATATTTTGAATTTTTTCCTTATAGCCGTTTCTTGGTAATATTGAATGTCTACAGCTTAAATCACACATTATTTAAAAAAGTAAAATATGTGACGGTTAATGTATTTTTTATTTGAAACCTCAATACTGCCATATTAGAATAAAAGAATATATGTAAATATTGATAGAATAAACTTTATACGTATATTGATGTGCCTCGGATTTTATGAAAGATTTAGATGTTTATAAATGTTCCGTTGAAAACAATTTTAGTGGTAGGAAAAACTAATGCTAAATTTTTCCAATAAAATGCGCCATCATTATAAGTAATTCGTAATAATGCAAATTACCCAAGTGAGAGTCGAACTCACGCTTTAAGGGTTCCGTACATATATATTAAAAACTCCCAACTCTTAAAAAGTTTCTTTATAAATTAGTATCTAATAAAATACTATGAACCCCAATAATATAACAAGTACATAAATACATTCAACTGATCGAAAATGGATCTAAAAAAATAATATTTATGTCTACGACATACAACATGATATTGACATTCTAACAAGCTGCGAAATAAAAGACGAAAGCACTTACAGTGATGGCGCCATCTGTTTTAGCTTTGACCCGTTCTCTCTACTGAAACGATAATCACGTTCTTATTTATTTGCATTATTTAAAAATGTTTTTTTGTTTAGTCAAAGTGATACTCTTTTTTTTTCATAATCTATTAATTGATTTGGTTTAGCAAATAAGTGCCAAATATAGACATTTATTATATTTTAGTGCCAATAAATAATACATTTATAATCTATTTGATATTGGCTAGAACTTCTTGAAATATTGATAGTTGATTGACATGTAATAAAACTGCTTAGAATTGAAATATATGTATTAATGTTATAAAAAAATATTGTATCATCATTTTATTGTATCAGATGCGACAAAAAACTTAGCTCTGTATATATTATAAGAAATAATATTCACAGTAGATATACATATAAATAAATATATATGTATATATATATATATATATATATATATATATATATATATATATAAATTTAAAAAAACTCACTTATCGTACAGCTTATTTAAATTCTGAGATCATTTAACCATGAATCGTGCGTGACCTCTGCCTTATAGGGATCGCGAAGCAAAGGGAGATCCACGTTGTTTCCGTTAAGCTGAACAATATTAGTAAATAGTATACATTTACATCTTATAACAAAAATATCTTGTTTTATCAGCGACATCCCTATTAAGTAAGAGGTTGTGAATTCGATTCTTGCACTAGCAAATTATAATTAATTTTTTTTAATGCACGTCATGGAATTAAATACAAAAGGTTGTAAATTGAAATACTGTGTGTATAATTTCTTGTGAATTACAGCTAAGTCACATTTAACTATTATTTTATTACATAATACATATTAATATTAATAAAATATTACGTTCGTTAATATGAACATTGGTTGATGATGTAAATATGAAGGTATTGAATTGTATAGCGGTAGGTGTCACAAAACTTAAAGTGGCATAAATATTGTACTTTATAGAGTATGTAAATTATTAGAGGCAGCTTATTATATACTTGTAAATTTGTAAATAATATATGAAAGATAATGTCAATATACGAGTGAAAATGTTTTAATTGTTTTATTTAATATTTCTTCCCTTTTTAAAATCTTTTAAATTGCTTATTTTAACCGTTTTTTTATAGATCTGAAGGAGGTCGATAGAATTTGTATGGGAATTCTGCTTTGATATAAAATGTTTTTGACAGTATAGCGTTGGAAAATAAGACATAAATCAGTCATTGTAGTAATGAAAGCTTAAGTATTTTGCTATCGGATTTATAATAAAAAGTATCTTGTAAAAGGATATTTTACCTTAGATAATTTTCAAGCAAACAAACATGATTTTGTGCGCATAAAAAGTTACCCATGTATAGAAAGTTTATTGCAAATATTATAATGATTACTCTAATTATTTTAATTTAACTAGTAGAGATGGACTATATTATCTTTCCGGGTAAATTTCAATAAAACAAAAAATAATCATCTTAATATCAAAAAGTTGTCATCATTGTCTAACAAAAAAAACAAAATCTGTGAATGACACTAGTGTATTGATAAAAAAAAACAAAAATACCTTTCTTTGACGGCAACTCATTGAAATTAGGAAATCAGGCATGATAAATATTACGAAAGTTTGTTTTAAACAGATTAAGCAGCGCACGTCGATAAAACAACGTACTGCAATTAAAGTTATTATAATTTCTGACAGTAAACACATTTTCAGAATCAATACTATTGTATATAAGCCCAACATTCAAAAAGTAATGCACGTTTTACACCTACTGCGAGTCCTTGCTACGTTTACGTTTGTCTCTGAATGCAAAATATCGTTCTTTTAATATTTATTAACTTATTCCCATCTTTTTAGTTCGTTTTTTTTTACGTTTAAAAAGTCAGATTTTATTATTTTTTTAAATAATATTTTTTCTATAAACTTTTACCCTCCCCAGAGGTTTTTTGTTATCCGTAGATAAAATAATGAACTGATTTATCGAATAGTAATTATGCTAAGTAACATTGAAGTCTTTTGATAAAATTCCGCATCGATAATGATTATATTATGTAAGGTCACTGATATTATTCCTGATGTGAAACAGAGATCATAGTGCTCTCACTATTGCCAACATATTGGGAGTACAATAGAGAAAATGACAAACTAGGTAAATATCCGATTTCACATCATAAAAAATAATGAACATTCTGCAAGTAATTTTCTATTACAAGTTAAAGTACTTTTAGTTCTCTACTCGGCTTTAAATGTTTTCTTTAATGGGTCCAGCTTTTTTTAAATGATTGACTTTAAAATGAGATATTAAAATTATAAACGCTTAAATTTTATTTATAAGTAAATAACCTAATAAAACTAAAATTATATTTTTTTATTAATCACACTATGGATGTGAATTGTTTTTGCTATATCTTTATGGTGAAAGACTTGACGGATAAGTGGGATGGTAAATAATTTACATGCTGGATGAAGACAGGCTTTTTAACTATGTAAACGCTTTGCTGTGAATACACCTGCCTAAAATCTCGAAAAATACAAAACAAACAAATGACGTGATTCAAAGTTATTATATGAATATCTTAGGGTGGGAATAAAAAAAGCAAAACATAGTGTAACTTCACAATTACACATTTAGGCCCCGGCGAGATTCGAACTCACGATCTCCTGTTTACTAGACAGGCGCTTTAACCAACTAAGCCACGGCGCCGTGTCTGCTTTGATCGAAATATGTGATCATTAGCCGTTGTAATAGAGATAAAAATACCACAGATAAGCCATAATGAAGTCATCTTCAGACGTAAATACATACCTTTAACAATTCTTTTAGTAGTTTATACTTTACTATAGTGATTTACTATTTATCAGATACACAAAAAATACTGTTATTGATAGTGTAGTACTTCCTACATTCAGGAAATAAAACAAGAAATGTGTTATAGAGATATTTTTTATAGATTTATATTATTTTGTATTCAGCCCTTTTCATGTCCCACTGCTGGGCACGGGCCTCCCTTCAATACGAGGGGAATCAGGCCATAGTCCACCACGCTGGCCAAGTGCGGGTTGGCGGACTTCACATGTCTTTCGAAAACTTGCTAGGTTTTCTCAGACATGCAGGTTTCCTCACGATGTTTTCCTTCACCGTAAGGCAAGTGGTAATCATGATAGAAATGATTCGCACATGAAAATATCAGAGGTGCGAGACCCGGGATTTGAACCCGCTTCACTCGGTTTCCCGAGCGAGCGCGTTGCTACTGGGCTACCACTGCCTATTATATTATTTTATAACTTTAAAAAAACAAACGCTACTTTCATTAATTAATAAACGTTTATGTTTACTTAGAATTAAAGTTCAATCAGTAACATTGAACTTTAATTCTAAGTAAACATAAACGTTTATTAATTAATGAAAGTAGCGTTTGTTTTTTTATTTATAAAAAATTCTTATTAATAATTTTAATTAATATTTTTTTTAATCATGACAGATTGACTTTATTTTTGGTTTCAAATAGAGTTTTTGATTTAACATAAGTATGTATAATATGTTATTTAATAGAGTACATTAGTATTTGAATTATTCAGTTGCATTTTTGTAGTATTGTAATTAATAGTGCCATGCCAGATAAGTTTTTCATACAATTACTTTACCTGTACGTAAAAAATTTTTAGGACTTACTAAGACGTTTTTATTTATAAAATAAACTGCTGCTGTCAGACTGCAAGTAGGTTTTTCCTGTTTAGGAAAATCAAGACGTCGATCGGAGTCATGACTTTTATAACGGCTGTAATACCGACTTACGAATAAATCATAAATATTAGATTGCTACATACAGGCTTCGCAAAATGTAAACATGATGTAGTTAACTACATCGTAATCATAATGCTTGTTTCATATTATTCACTCCAAAGATTATTCAGACAACTTATCTTATCCCTATAATACTCTACAATATTATTTTTGTAAAAACACATATTTTTTATTTGGAAAATTCTCATATTTCATATAAAAGGTAATAAGGTATACGTTTTTAATTTGATCTTATTCATTATCACCAAAATTGACAGTTGCTACACATTTATCAATAGACTATACAATATACTTACATACGCAAATCATTCAATATGAAAATCACCAGCGCTGGTTCACCTTATAAAAGCTATATTTTGAGAAAGCCCTACGTTTTTGAAGTTTCATTATAAAAATGACAAGATATTTTTACTACTTACTACTTATGAGATCCATTTTATTAACCGACTTCTTATTATAATTAGTGGCTTCATAGTAAAAGATAAATGTCTTATAATATTTTAAAATAGATCATATACAGTGTAGCGCAAACAGGTGCGTGAAAGTCATCGTAATTACGTCGTTATCTTCGTAGCAAATATTTCAACTTGTAGGTGTACATTGTAATGTAAAGAACAGTTAATATATTACTAATATACATTAGAAAAATAATATAGTATTAAAAAAAGTTATTTCAATAAATAGGGGTATTCCTTTTCACAATTGTTTTTTACAAAACTACCTACTTATACCTACGTATATATTAATTATCATTATGATAAATTAATTAAATCCAATTAAATTATTTACATATTTTAGATATATCCAATTACAATTTGTTGATGCTACATATATAGTAAAGCAATAATTGAAGTATTTATTATATTATTTAAATATGAATATTATCGTGCTTGCTTTCTGTTAAAAAAATTCAGAACTCGTTTACGAGCAGTCGTGGCCGAGCGGTTAAGGCGTCTGACTAGAAATCAGATTCCCTCTGGGAGCGTAGGTTCGAATCCTACCGACTGCGAATATTTTTTTGTACATTTGGATCGTATCGCATTATATATCACAATTATCGAACGTTTATCGCCTCAAATATCTTTTTATGGCGGTTGTAACCCTCTCATAGATAAAAGGAAAGTTTTATTGCTCGCTTGGCCAATATTTAAGTGCGTTATTTCAATGCCCGATCATTTGATGTCCTCATAAATTGTATCATAAAGTACTTACATATTTCTTAAATAAATTTGCTATTTTATTGATTTTGATAAAATAATGTAGTTTTTTCTAACATAAAGCAAAATTGTTAATTTCTTTGGTATCATATTTTCTTTAATTTGACGATGATATTTATTTATATTAAAATAAAAGATTTTTTTATATTGATGATAGAAATCAATAAAAGACAAAATATTTGTATAATATATTTATCAGTAATAAAGTTAAAAATTATCTTTAGTTAATTTCTACAGTAACACTTCTTTAATTTACAACAATACTACATATAAAAAAGCTCTAAAAACTAAAAAGTTATTATTCTATGTTATATTCAAGTAGTCATGTGGGGCTTATAATATGTTTAACCGTAGTTACTGCATAAAGAGGGCGAGTTTCTCATGATAAAAAATTAAACGTCTAGCGTAAAACTTTTTAATTCAATATTTTCGATAAATACTATGGTAAAAGTAATATTGAAGTATTAGTAGAAAATAACAGATAAAATCAAAGGATTCTTTACTTATATAATGTACCTACCATTTAATTAACAAAAAAAAATCGACTTAAAAAAAAAAAAAAAACACTAAAAAGTAAAAAATTACTGATTGGTAGTTTTCATTACTATGTATACCTACCTAATTAGATATTTTCGAAGTCGGTTTTTATTTGTTCTAAAAAGTGTTTATTTTTCATTTTTAGTGTAGACTTAGTAGTAGCAAAGTAAGAAGAAAGTATTTTAATAAAATGTTGATTAAGCCGTTTAAGTTAGTTTGATGCCAATTTCTATATGCAGTCTGACAACCTAAAATTTGCTTTTAGTAATAACACTAAAAATCAAGCTCTAAAAGCCAATTCTAACGTATTGTATTGGGTTTGTCAGATCAAACGAAATAAGCCCAAACCCAAAGTATCTAATATTAGCCGTTGAAGAGTTCTACCTAACCACCCTCTGGCCTTACCATCAGATCAGGTGGACGATACCTAATCACTGCATGATTAACGGCAATAGAAATAATTACAAAGTTTTAAGTCAATATGACAATTAAAAGTAGGTTAAATTTTCATTAGCTAGGGGTGGTATTTTTTTTCAAATTCAAACGGTTAATAAATGACGGAGTTCTGAGGTAACAAACATAAAAAAATACAACCGAATCGAGAAACTTCTCCTTTTTGAAGTCGATTGAAAATGGCCATTTTTGTTAATCGATATTTACATATTATTATATTATTCCATAACGTTCAAAATTGAAATTAAAGCACGAGGAATTTATGAATAAATATCTCCGAAATCAACAAAAGTGGAAAGTCTAGTACGCAATTAATAATATTTATCGATAGTAATTAGCGGTAAAGTGCCGGCGGTTATAATACCTGTTTATTTTCAGCAACAAATAACACTTAATGGGTGATCAATTTCACTGTTTTAGTACTCCATGCTATTTCATTCATTATGCGGTCATCCTAATTGGAAAATTTTATTAATGCTAAACAGATAGTAAACATAAACACGAATCATCCAATTACTTAGTTGCAATTTATACTTTGATGTAAAGATATATTTGGTTATATTGTACTACTATAAGTAAAGAACGTTCATTTTATGCCTGTTCTTTATTCGTTGGGTAATCAACGTTTAAAGGTCTCAACTCCCTTTTATGAATTAAGGTAGGTACTGACATAACAGTTCTTGACATCAACAGTTCTTGTTAGTAATTATAATGTGATCTAGTTTCATAATAGTTAATTCGATAGATGTTATTATTTGAAAATTAATTAACACATCTTCAAGTATGTTTCATTTTACATTATCCAATTACAAATAGTATCATTATTGAATAGAGCCATTAATTTCATGACTGCGCACATTCCGCGATCGCGATAAGCGTTCATGGCACTCGAAATTATGTATATTGTGGAGAAAATGGGAGAATTCATAGAGTGGTGGCAATGGAGTTTTAGTTATGTCCGTGGGGAAGTAATTACTGATCGGATTCCTTGTGGGGAGATACGGCATGCGCGGGGGTCTGTGTTACAGATGAAAATTACGGCTTTAGATAGCTTAGTTATCATGGGATTTGGTAATCCTAAAGCTTGGTCACGATATGTGGTTTAAGTACTTAAAACCGTCTACGCAGTACAGTGTACATTAATTTGTTTGTTTAGAGAGAGTATATTTAACATGATAATATAAGGAAATCGTACCTTGAATCCGTTCATTCCTTATCTGTGTGCACTGTGTCTACACCACAGGATAAATGCGTTTTGTCGAAGTTCATATATCTTGAAAACCTAACCTAATTAAAGTTCTGTTAGAAATGCTATTATATTATAAATTAGATTCCTCAAAACTTTATTGTTCACTGTTTTATCAAATAGTTGGACATGAGTTTCGCTTATGAAAATTTTAGAAATTTTAGAAATATGAACTCGCTTAACATTGTTGCAATATTGAGCGTGTTCCAATGGGCTACCACTGCTTCCAATACACTTACCTATCAATCAAATAAACTTATTTATGTAAACCTTAATTATATAATATTTTTTTTCCTTTATATAAAATAATTTGTACATCACAATCGAACATAAAAACTATTTTTGAGGAATTTTCATGAAAATTATCATAAAATATAATTCTATTCTATTCTATAGTATAAAATATAATTTTCGTAAAATAATTTTGCTGTATAAAATATACAATGGGGTTTACTTAAATCAAATAAAAATTGTAACGTCTAGATTGTGAGGGCGGGGTCCGCGGGGCCGTGTGTGCACGCCCGAGGGACTCCCAAAGACACTACACCGTCGAATAAAACAAATGAATTGGAATTAAATTGTCGCTGCTAATCTCATTTGGGGAATTGTTTCGAAAACCATTCCAGATTGTTTTTTTTATACCTGTAACTTCTAAATCTATAGAGATGTATAGACATAACTTTAATTCAAAATTGGTGGATTGATAATAAAAATACTTGACACTAATATTAATGTCTTATTTATAAAACTAACATCTTACAAATAAATAAAATTGCAGTGTCTGTTTGTAATATTAAAATAACCGCTTTTTACTAAATGCATATGGATGTATACACGGTACATATACCAAAACAACTTCTTTTACAATTTTTGTCTGTCTGTCTGTTTGTTCCGGCTAATCTTTGAAACAGCTGGACCGATTTTGACGGGACTTTCACTGGCAAATAGCTATTATTACATCAGGAGTAATAATAATAATACAAAGGAGTAACTTAGGATACTTTTATTTGAGAAAAAAAAATAGGGTCCCACTCGCTAGTTACATATTATAATAATACTATATGGCTACAATTTTTATCTACTAACTCGACTGGATTGAAATTTAAATTTTTATAATTCTGATCTGATTTACTTTCAAGAATTAGTATAGAAAAACATTTTTTGTTCTAATGTAGAATAATTTTGTGTGTTAATACTAAAATACATATTCATAGGTTTCTATAATTTAATTAAAAAAAAATAGTCATGAATAATAAACTTTTCTGGTTATTTAACAAAGAAACGGTCATATTTCAACAACTTGCACAGCAACTTCATTTGTATTTGTTACCAGAATAAGGTTACGAGCGGTAATTGTTTAGCGTTTGAATAAGGAAGCACAAAAGTGTTTTCCTAGGAATCTACAAGGATCTCGTTATTTATTCTTTTAGGACGTTTTAATAAGAGTGCAAAGAAGAAATTTGCTGAAGAGCTCATATTTTTCAGGGAGTTTTCAACGATAAATCACAAAGTTCAACGGCTGGTGAGAAAAACAATGAGAAAGTAGGGTACGAAATTATGCAAAATTCTCTCTTATTTAACGGATACGGATAAGAGTGAATAGGAGAGGGGGTACGTAATCTGTCGTCACGGATGATTGATGACGCTCGCTCGTTACATGATATGGTAAAACGCGAGATTACTTTACAATATGTTGTGAGATCATCCTTCGGGAAATTTGAATCTCTTATATATTAAATGTATACGTTGTTCGGAATTAGGACGTTGTGATCGATATTGGGACAGTGAAGATTTTCGTCTACATGGCTAGCTACATTATTCTGCTTTTTTCAATTTTATTTAAATGGATGTTACTAATATTTATTTTTTGGAACAAGTATGAAACCGTTGAGCTTATCTAAAAGTTTATTAATTAATTTATCTAATATCTATACATAAATAAAAGTGTAATTATACCTTTATGCGAACTGCATATTTCGAAAAGTTTTTCACTATTGACGCATAGTTATGTATAAGTGTTTTTACGTGGAAATGGGAGAAGGTTTTAGTGCGATTTTGATGTAAAAGTTAATAAATGATTCATTATAATATATTATCTTTATATTTAAATTGTTTTAAACACAAAATAGTTATGGAAAAAAAAATTGTTCCGTGCTGTAATAATACACTGAGAACGACAAAACGATGAATATTTATCTTTTCAAGTCAAAGTTTGTAATGCTTCATTCAACAAATCTCGCCTGTGTTTTAACTCCGGTAACGAACTCTGATACAACTTTAAGTATATAAATTAGTTCTATTAGCATATCATTAGTGGATAGTTGTTAGGGAAGCGCCCATATATGAATATTTTTTTCGCTTGGCTAAATCAATGCGGTACATTTGTGTCAAAACATTTTTCGATAAACTTACTATGTTTGTAAGTCCAAAATGAAACATCTTTTTAATTTTACACGCAAAGGTCAAAGATAATTTACATGAGTAATTTATTATAATAGCCATGTATCTAAAAATATAGTATGTTTGCATACCACAACTGATGGCCATCCATTCTGCGAGCGATGTGCTCCGCCCACTGCCACTTCAGCTTGGAGATTCGACGGGCTGTCCTTTACCTTGATCTTTCTGCGGATAAAGAGTCCTTGAGTGGCGGCCATGTACTGAAAGACAAAACATGAGCCACCCACAATGTGGATCGATGACTTGGTCAAAGTAGCTGAAACCAACTAGATACGGATAGCACAAGGCTAGCAGTCGTGGGAATCTTTGGGGAGGTCTGTCCAGCAGTTTGTTTGTCGGCTGAGACGACGACGACTACTAGCTACTAGTACTATTACTAGTACAGTAAGCTACTTCAAGGTCTGTTTGTTAAGCGATTCCTATTATAAAATGATTAAAATGAAAATAGTACCTATTTAATGAAAGAAGTTAAGTTTAAAATTGTTCAAGTGTTAAATTAAAAAAAAAACGGCCAGCCTGTAGTTATATTTAAATAAAAATGATATTTTATAATATTTTTTCTCTATTCGTAAAGTTGTGCTAAAATCTATCTCAATTTTCAATGTTGCACATTGTACGCACGTTCGCTAGAAAGAAAACTAAGCGCTCCTCTTGACATTTTTTCTGAGTGTTCTTTATAATACTGTTAAGTGATTATGGAAAATTATATGAAGGTAAAGATTTTGTATGTTCATAAAAAAATGTGAATGTTCATTTAAATAGAGTTAAATATTCTAAATAAGCATAATTTATATAGCATCTAATTTTGGAAATACTTATTACAGTTCCAAACTCATCTATACTATTATCAATACTAATATTATAAAGCTGAAGAGTTTGTTTTATTTGTTTGTTTGGTTGAACGCGCTAATGTCAGCAACTACTTATCCGATTTGAAAAATGCTTTTTGCATTAGATTTATTAACTGAGGAAGGCTATAGGCTATATATCATCCGGAAAAATTTACGGTTCCCGTGGGACAGGTTTGTTTTTGTCTACGGACGAACCCAAAGCAAAGCGAGGGTGAGTTCCTAGTTATATATAAAACTAGCGACTCACTCTCGCTTCGCTCGGGTACGTCCCTAGCTTGCTTCCCAATACAAACTTTCACCCCTATTTTCAGCCCCTTAAAGGATGATTTCCGGGATAAAAATATCGTTTGTCCTTCCCAGGGTCTCTTCTTACCAAATTTCATCTAAATCGGTTCAGTAGATTCAGAAATTACCCCCTACAACCTCACAAACTCACAACTTTACCTCTTTATATTATTACGAGTATATTAGTATAGATTACCGATAACTCAAATTTGTACTACATAATATGACAGAATATTCACCTACTTTTCTTTGAGAATACAAGGGATTTACATGTGTACATCGATTTATCATTTCTGTGTAGGAGAAAAATAAATAAGTGTAAAATAATAGGCAGGATTTATAATAAAAAGTCATAGATAAAACAAAGTTCATTTCAAGTTATACACAATCTGAATCTATATATTACATTCCTTTCGCTTACGGGCTACGCGGCTATAATCAATGCTGTGATCAATATGATTTTTAAAAAGCCTGTTAGACGCGTATTCAAATAAAACTGGTATAGAAAGGTGATTTTATAGAACTTCAATTCTTTATGGTGACAGTATTAAATTGATTCGTAAAATGTCTTAATAAACTACCTACTTCATGCAAATTTGCTATGTATCTATCTAAAACGAGTAAGTCTTGTATATTTATTAATTTATTTATTTATATATACCAGCGATCTCGGAAACGGCTCTAGCGATTTCGCTTAAATTTAGTATATGGGGGTTTTCGGGGGCGAAAAATCCATCTAGCTTCGTTTTATGTCTGGGAAAATGCGTTTTTACTTTCATTATAATCGGATCAAGAAATATTTATAAAGTAAGAGAACATAGAGTTGATGATTTGTCAACCAAGGCATAAGTTGCCGCTAAGAAGAAAACACAAGTTGATCTAAAGCTTGTAGGTACGGAAAATAATATTTTTGAGTGATAAAATAACCGATATAGATGACGAACACTGCTGGTCTATTATAAACGTCTTACCAACTTACACCTAGATGATAAAAAATGAAAAATCTAAAAAACACAGTACTTGTTTTAATGTTATTCCAAATAAAGACAAGGCAATTAATTAAGAAAGTTGAGATATAACTATTTGAACTTGTTAATGATGTTCGAAGCCAAGGTGAGTTTCCACTGCGTCGCGTGATGGATTGTACTGCATCAGGTGCGGTGATCCATCATCCTCGGTTTTAATCAATTTATCCAGCCATCTATAAAATTGTACGAGATTTATTATTTCTTGTCCCTCTCGTGGCTAAGCGATATTCTAAAGTGTTAATCTAGATGATGGATCGTTAATGATACAAGTACGTTGGAAATTTATTTGCAGTAAAGTATATTCCTTTAAAGTATATTTGTTTATATTATTTATATTATAAATAACGACTTCTGATGCGTCCCTAGATACCTAATAGTAGCCTATGTGTTATTCCAGATCAAAGTCTATCCGTGTGCTAAATTTCATCCAAATGTGCACAGCCGTTTTAACGTGAAAGACTAACAAACTCATACACACATACAAATGTTAGCATTCATAATTAATTGTTGTTCGATACAGAGAATAAAAGAAAATATATAGTGAAAATATTATGTACTCGTAGTGTCAAAGCACCTCTTAAAATCCTTTCAGATACACATTCATCCATTACCATGTTTGTTCAACTGAGGTGACACTTCATTTTCCTTCACAGCCCTTTATTTCCAGTCCTTCGAGTTTTCATAATAAATATCCGCTCCTACTACCCTCTGAATATTCTCAGGATTAAGGCAAGGGTTATTGGGCTTTACATACAATGTTTTGAAAAGGTATGCAATCTTGTATTCATAGCCCTTTTCAGTTCTGAAATCGGTGTTCATGTAATTGCCAACTATTGTTTTGTTATAATGGCAAATAAGAACCAACTGAAAGGATAAATATTCTTTTGATTATTTATTTAAAAATTATTATCCCGGTTGGATGTTTGTTACTCTTTCACGCCAGAACGTCTGAGATCGGATCTGGATGAAATTTTGATACTGAAATAGATTATAGTCTGGCATAGATTTGATTTAGTCTAGGAAAGAACCCGAAGCGAAGCGAGGGTAAGTCGCTAGTATAATAAATGCAAAAGTGTAGATGGATGTTTGTTACTCAATCACGCCAGAATGGCTGAATGGATTTGGATGAAATTTGGCACAAAGATAGATTATAGTCTGGAGTACTACATAGTTACTTTATATCCCGGAAAAATGTTGGTTCCCGTGGGATAGATTTGTTTTTGTTTTTCACTAGGGACGAACCCGAGCGAAGCGAGAGCAGTCAGTCGCTAGTGAATACATATGCTGAAGTCAAACAGTGAAGAACCAACAATAGCTATACGATGTTTTGTTTTGCCTTTTGCAATTCATCTGAATAGAGTAGAATGTAACGAACGTTTCTGCGAGTGCGGCCATATTCTTTTCTACAGCCTCATTAACCTAAATACATAGTGGGCTCGGGCATTAAATATTCTTGTAATCACTGCCTACAAAGGTGTTTGTTGAAATGGAACTTTCATACCTCTTGTAGGTATTCGTTTGAGATATTTATGTTTCTGTGTTTTAAGTGTTATTTTAAAATATTATTTAAATAACTTGATAAAATATGTAAAAAGAAAATTTCATTACAACAATAATTAAGAATACAGTACAAGTCTTCTATTTAATTTAATATTGCGCATATTTCTTTAAATTTTAATAATGATTAGCTTATGTGATTTTTATGTAATATATCTATCTTACTATAGTACGAATAAGCTATAGTAGTTTAGACTTGGCACTAAGCTGCTTGCGACGCGTAATTTCCTAAACCTGTAAGGCAAGCTGACACTCGAGCTTGCAACATTTAATATAAATGTATTAGACGCCCAAATATTGTTTTAGTTATAGTAGTAGAATTAATAAATAATTTTTAAATATAATTCCCTTTTATAAAGTCAAAAATATAAATCGAGAAAGTTGTATGAAACTACGTGCAAATATAGTTTCAAAATCTAAATAAAAAAACGATCTCTATCGAATAAGATTCTCCAAAGAAATATATTAAGTAAATAATCCCTTTTAAAGATAGTAATAAAGCTATGATAACTTATAATCAAATATGCTAAAAAATATTTGGTCTAGTAAATAAAAAATAACGTGATTATAGAAAATATGCAGTATAAATAAACGTTTATATAGCACACACAATATTCTGAGGAAGCTCATTTGAAATTATAAACAGGGTCAATTAATTAATCAATCTCGCCCTAGTAATTTGGCCGCGTTGTTTTCATCACAAACCGCGTACATTAGCGTTCTTCCAGGGTAAATAGCCGTGGACGCACAACGGAAAATTACCTAATATAAGGGACTATTTACTAAAATAAGGGACGTTTTGGACGTTTTTATTGTGCATGGAAAGTTTTACTGATGAGGCAGAAAATTGTATTTTATTTATTGCTCTGTTTTATTTTGAGGCTTTCATTAAAATTAACAAATATTAATTGAATATTAAGAAAATATGATTACATTAATCATTTTTTATTTCGGTTATTTTTATGTTTTTTTTTAATATTTAAAATGTATGTATATATTCTCATATCAGTTGTCATTTTAATGAAATCAATCAAAAAGAAAAAAATCTATCGTAAATAGTAACGTATCATTTATGATAAACTATATTGAAATCCACCCAATTTCTTAAGGTGATTCACGTCCAAATAAATAACGGTATTTAGACATAAATTCTTAGAAATTCTGATACATCTCGAATATCTTCAATATTTTTTATGTTAATCATAGATGTTCATTGTTTTGCTGACCGTCTTGGTTTGATTAAACTTCACCTTGGCCCTATTTCTATTTTAACCACACTGTGTATTGATAGATCTATACTAATAATATTATAAATGTGAAAGTATGTGAGTATGGATGTTTGTTACTCTTTCACACCAGAAAGGCTGAAGGATGAAATTTGGCACAGAGATAGATTATAGTCTGGAATAACACATGGGCTACTTTTTTCCCGGAATAATTTTTTAATTGTTTTTCTAGAGGCGAACTCAAGCGATTTTTTTTTATTTATTAACGAGCTTCAGTTGTTATCAATATTTTTTTTAGAAACAGTTTCAGTTTTTTCTTTTAATAATTTCTATTCACATAATTATGTTTTCCAAAAATTTTAAATAATGATTTTAGTCAAGTTTCGGCCACTGAGCGAATACTAGTTATATTAATTATGTTAAAACGCAGAAAGACTCATCAAATGCTGCATCGAAGCTTTAAATGCTAAAAAGCTTATAGTTATTATTTTAATGTACATATATACATACCTACGTATATAATTAATTAAATAGTATTTCGCTATTAAATATAATAAAGGTAACCTTAGTTGGTGGCCAGACTCAAACAAACTTTACCTTTTAGTTGAAGTACAGTGTAAGAGTAAAAGCATCCTGTAGCTCAAGTGTTTGCTTAGCTTTTAACTTGAATTTAGCCAACTATATTAGCAATTCAGATTGAAATATATACCGGAATAAAAAGTGATATAATATTGTAAATGTTATATTAAGATTCTATCTAACCTATCCTTTTTAAAAAGTTTAGAGTTGACTTTTTTATCTACAACTATCGACTTTTTAATTCTAACTGAGTCGAATCTGTACATTAAATATTTTTTTGGAAAATCTTATAATAAATAGTAATTAATAAGCTGAGTAATTATTATTGATACAGAGGCTGAATCTATAGTTTTTAGAATTTTTGTCTATATGTCTGTGATCGCATCACCAGAAAACCACTGGACAGATTTCGACAAACTTTGGTATGATGATAACTGGTTACCCGGGTCAACATATAGGATACTTTTTACTGCGGGAAAATATGTCATCTCTGAGAAATCTATACTAAACGTTAAAATTATATATTTTCAAAACCTTGTTAACTTCAGTTCAGTTTAATTTGAGCTTTCTGTATCTACAATAAGCGGCCTCTGGTATAGTTAAAGAGTCCTATTATGTGGTCTCAAAATAAATATAATGAAATAACAATATTTATCGAATTTAATTTATCGGTGTGTTTGTGTGTATGATACGTATGTGAGTGTGTCTGTGTTGTTACTCCTTCACGCTGAACAGCTAGACGGATTTAGGCGAAACTATCGACTTACCCTCGCTTCGCCCGGGTGCGTCCCTAGATACGTTTAAATTTTTTTGAGCGGAATCCTAATTCTTTTTCTAAAATAAAAGTAGCCTAAGTTACTCCTTATAACATCAGCTATCTGTCAGTGGAAGTCACGTCAATATCAGTCCAGCCGTTTCGGAGATTAGCTGGAACAAACAGGCAGACAGACAGACAAAAAAATTTCAAATTGTGTTTTTCTTATAAGTACCTACCGTATATTAATATGCATTTAGTAAAAAGCTGTTGTTTTGACATAAAAACAGACACTTCAATTTTATTTATCTGTATAGATTTAGTACAAATATAGACAATAACCTGGAGTAATACATACGGTGAAGTAAGTTCCTATTAAGAAATAAAAGTGAATAAATGTAAACAATCCTTTATTTTTAAAGGAAAGCAAGGGTTAGAATATTAAATAAGGAACGCTTATCGGCAGCGACGAGATTCCAAATTAAACATAATTTGCGGTTTCACCCGGCCTGGCTTTCCCTTCACGAATTGTTTGCAATTATATTATAATTCTCGCTTACATTTACAAATATTTTAAGTTTGTTTGTGTTGCTCTAGCTGTGACATTCTGGGGTGGAGCGATAAAATATATCTCTTTTGCACCAGATCGAATATTATTTAGAATGTTTAAGATAAAAGTTTTCTTTAAAGAACTTTGCACTTTTATTTTATTCTCTTCGCAATTGCCGGTTTGTTAAAGCTTTTTCTGACATAGCTTTTACAGAATCAATACAGGACAAACACAAGTAGTACAATGGTAATGTACACTTGCTTGTAGTGATATAAAGATATTTATTTCTTCTCATTCTTAGAAAATATACTATATTTATCTATACATATAACAAAAATGTAGAGGTCGAATGTCTGTACATAAAAAAATGCCAAAAACCGAGTCAGGCGGATGTAAGAAGAGAAATAGAACAAATCCAGAATTTTTTCAATTTTTTTGTTTCTCTGTCTGTTTATCTGTTTGTACGGGCTAATCTCCGAAACTGTTGGATCCATTTAAATGAAATTTTGCATGGTGGTAGATTATATCCCTGGTCAACATCTTAGACACTTTTCATCTCGGAAAATCAAAGAGTTTCCGTGTGATAGTTAGAAAACTATAGTAACTTATACAGCTTAGAACCAACAACTTATGCACCTAATTTGGTGAAATTTAGCATGCTGATATCTTATACCGGAAAAATATACGGTTTCCGTGGGATAGATTTGTTTTTATTTTTCTAGAAGCTACATATAGTATACAAAAAATCTGCACAATATGCCAGGTGAAACTCTTATGATTATGAACTTAGAGATAAAATTGATGAATATGTAGCGATGATAAATAAATATAATACTAATAAATAAAGGGTGCGTGTAACCTTTACGCGCGGTTGAAGTAAAACTTCTTTGGCAAATATCGCAAATAAATTAAAACGAATTAATAATAATTAAATAAGGCATAATAGGCATATTACAATTATATATTTATAGAATATCATTTAAGGATTAAGAATATCATTAAATTTAATAATATTTATTATATATCATTTGTCAGACAATAACAACGGATACCATGGCAACAAACAGTTATCAACTAACTTCATCATGTTGCTTTTTGGCTGTTGGTGTACGCGGTGCAGTGTTTCTTAATGTCCCAAAAGAAGTATAAAAGAAGTGTAACTTCAAAAAAATTAATTAAAATCGGTCGAGCCGTTTCGGAGGAGTGCTACAATAAACACCGTGACACGAGATTTTTATATGTTAGCAAAGTAAAAGAATTAAGAATATTTTTAGTAGTAGTATTAAATTTTTCTCTTTATACTACAAGGAAGAGAGCATAATTCATAATAAGCTTTATTGTTACCACTTAACGCCTAAACAGGGAACAAATTACGAGTAACGATAATAAATTGGTGTCAAAAACACCACTTGTATGTCACTGACCCTTGCGGTAGTGTTTAAGATTATGTAATGAGTATATGATTAGTTTAGTTACCTATCTATTACTTTTGGCTGTACGTACCGTCTACTTAATCTGGTGAAAATGGATAAACGTATATTAAAATGTTTATTTTTAGATTTTTGTTATTTATCTCTTTATTTTTCTTACAAGTTTAATAATAAATAATTATATGTTTAATATAACTCTTACGTACAATAAATAGGCTATAAAATATAAAAAACAAAAAACTTTTAAAATATTTTTTCAAAAAAAAAAACATTGTTCTAGAGATACAAATAAATAAATAATCTTTATTAGAATAGATTACTTTTAGTCAAAAGTGCTATTATTATATTATTTAAAAAAGATGTGTGGATTGGATGGATGTTTGTTACTCTTATACGCAAGAACAACTGTTTGGATTTTAATAAACTTTACAGCAATGTTACTTATACAATAGGGTAACACAGCTTTTTGAATGTCCCATTGTTGGGCATGGGCCTCCCTTTAATATCAGGCCTTAGTCCACCATACTGGCCAAGTGCGGATTGGTGGACAACACATCTTTCTTCATCTTTCGAAAAAACTTGCTAGGTGGTTTCAGACATGCAGGTTTTCTCACGATGTTGATAATTCAACAATTCATTCAAATTCACATGAAAATATCACTGTCTCAAACACATAAGGTTTATTTATAATTTTTGAGGGTATTTGAAGTAATACTCTGTCAAGCCTGAGGAATCCGACTGGATGGGTACCACCCCCTTATCTATTTCTGCCGCCAAGCAACAATAATTGCATTGTTGTGTTCCGGTACGAAGGATAAGGTAGCCAGCGCAATTACAGGCGAGAGGCATATCATCTTAGTCCTCACAGTGACAACGCACCTGTGGTTCTGCATTTTTGTTACTTAAAACCTAAGTGCATGAACCGTAGGTGTCATGGGCGACAGGTACTGCTTTCCATCAGGTGGTCTGTCTGCTCGTTTGTCACTGAATGTCATAAAAAAAAAAACGTAACTTCGCGAAAAACTGCGGGATAACGCTAGTAGTGAATATCTCTGTATAAGCTGTTTGTTTATTTCATATTGCTATAATATAAGTATATAGTTACAAGGTACATAAATCATTACTTTCCCGCCTACAACCAACTATTGATTTTACGTGAAAGACATTCGTTCCCGAAGCAATTCTTTTATTTAAGGCTTCATACACGAGTCAGTAACCGTAGACTTATTCTTTGTCCAAGCATTGTTCTTGTTAGGCTGGCAATTTGGAAGGTTCGTTTAAGGCGATATTATATAGAACTCCATTGATCTATACAAATATGACTCGAGTTTGAATAAATTATGAAACAAAAGGTATACTTGTGTAATAGTGTAGTGTGATTTTTTGTTATTACATATACGTAAAGTCTAGGCTTCTTTACTTGACATCGCTTCATCTACTAAAAGTGATTGAAAAGTAAAATATCAAGTCATGTGTCAATATAACAAAAGTTAACTATAATGTTGTATGTTATATTTACTATGATGTAGTTAAATTAAACTAAATTTGTCAATATGTAGCTTGCTAAGTCGAAATAAAAAATATATATTATTTTTAACTTTCACACACAACACACGCACTTGCCCACACGCACACGCACACGTACACACACACTTACACGCGCGCGCGCGCGCGCAAACAGACACACACATTTCGCATTTTTAATAGTAGTAGTGTAATTTAATATTATCACTTAAAATTAATTGCATAAAGCTATATGAAAATATTATCAATAGCATAATATCCAATAGACATTTTGATCCAGCCATCTTCCTAAATCCAAATGCGATTAGGATTCGTCCCGCGTCCCGAGTATCGAGCGACCTAAAACCGAGATAAGTCCCCGCCTTGGATAGGAATAGTACAGACTTTGCTTTTGGATTTACATTCATGGAAGTTAACCCACTCTAAGTCACATTATGCGTTAGATTTATATCTCTAAATCTTAATTAGCTGGGATAAAAAATTACCCTCTCTATACAAACTAATTCAATACCTACAAATAACAATGTTTACGATCACGTTGATCCGTTGTCTGAACATACACACTTACATTTATTATAAGAACCGCTACATATTTAAATTTAAAATATTTTTTAGTTTATTACCTTGAGTGTACCTATCTCATATTAAAAATTTTGCCAATTTTAAAATAACAAATCCATTCTGTAAATGCGCAGTACCTACTATAGCAGGGTTTACACAAGAAGCCATTCTATTATAGTTGAAGAACATAAATTGTAAAAAATATATGTTTATGAAATATGTATTATGATTGTATGATATAACAATTTAATATGTCATTTGAATACAATTTTTTTAACTTTTTTATGAACAATAGAACCAACCAACCATTGCAAAATGACATCTTGTCTCAGCCCCAGATCAACACTTCAGATCTTAAAATGTATCTAAAAGCTTTGCCGCATCGGCATTTGGATCGGTATTATACAAATCAAGTGGGGGCTTAAAAATTAATAAAAATCAGTTTCAGATTTTTAATACATGTCTATGCATTAAAAACCTACTAAAAGATTAATAGCGCACAGAAAAAAATGTACATGATTTAAAACGAGAAATTGATTATGATTTAAAAAGAGAATAGTATTTAGATACATGTATGTATACAGCATTCAATTGTTTTTCTTAATGACATTTTTAAGATGATTTTGTAAGATAATTTGTGGCGTGTAGATTAAACCGAAACACTAGCGTGAAGCGTTACTTAAACTAACGTCTGCGTCAACCCTACTTAAAGCTTATCGTCATTCTACTGAATATGATACAGTTACGTAGTTAAGTAATGAAATTTGGAAATGATGTCGCATTATATATTTTGGTAATAAACCAATTTTGCGATGATATTTACGGATCATAGTATCGCAAAATATGAAAATATCATACCTTAAAAAATAAAACTGTAGTGCTGTGTAGTGTAGTGCATGAAAGTACTATTTACTGTTTGTTACTGTACAGTGTAATTGAAGGATTGGTACAATCTATATAGCGGTTCAGAGAAGAGAGAGTTTTCACAGTTGACAATTAGAATATAATTTTTTATTCTTTTACTGTTATGTGCCAACAGTAATGAAGTTAACATTTTAAATATTTTTATTTTCTCAATCGCTCTCAATTTAAACTAGAATGCTGGGAACAGAGGGAAAAAGTAATTCGGACAAGTGGGTCGCCGGCTGGCATCACGTTAGCGTTACGAGTACGAAGAACAAACAAATACAAAAGTTTTTACTGCACAAAGTCGTACTATTCACAATAAAGTCTTTAGAGATATTGTATAAAATTATTGTTGTAACATAATATTACAATATATAATGTGTAAGATTTAAAAGTATGAATACTAACTGTATTAAAGCATTATTTTCTATTATCTCTAGTAAATTGCTGCTAGGGCTTACACAATATCATTTCTATAATAGTCGTTAAAAGATAGAAATATTAAAAGAATATATTAAAATAAAAAATAAAAAATACGGTCGAATTGAGAACCTCCTCCTTTTTTTGGAAGTCGGTTAAAAATATTTATTTAACGACCGTGAACTTCTGAGGTCTTCTTTCTACTTACAAACAAATGTTACAGGAGGAACATAAAACTAATTTATAAATAAAAAAAATCATAGAGAATTTTGGTTAAACAAATAAGTAGTTGGTTGGTATTTGTCTTTTTTTTTTACACGCTTTTTATTAGCTTCACCTGTATGTTTGTATGTTTGTTTGTATGTTTGTAACCGACTTCTTTGGGTGCGATTTTGACCCACTTTAAACGGCCAGATTTCGTTCAAACTTTGTAGATTTATTGAGGACCGATGACAATACACTAATTTGATAAAATTATTCCATTTTTCAATTTGCAAAATATGATTTTTGTTAATTTATATAATTTTCATCTATAGTCGATAAGGTAAGAAAATTAATTAAAATTTTCTATAATTTTTCTCTACAGTCGATAAGGCAGGACTCGATGTTACAAAAAAAAAAAAAAAAACAAAAAAAAAAAAATGTACATAATATTTATAGTTATAGATATATCACCATCCATGTTAATTTTACATGGATATATATCGATATACAATCTTGTAGTTTTCGTTTTTTATTAATTATAATTAAACGACACTGAATTAATTAGCCATTCGCATTTGATGATCTACAATTGTCGATTAGAATTAAAAAAAAATCTAACTCAAATAATTGATTTTTTCATAAGTTACAGTGTTTCCGGAGTTTTATACATGACGGACAGGAAATTTTTTTGACCTATTTTGATATTTTTTTCCGTTTCTATTGCACTAAATTAATTTTTAGCAAGTATAGAATTAATCTCCGTTAAATTATCTCGACAATAGTATGCAAAATATCTTGATTCCTTTAACTAACAAGGCTATAATACTAAAAATAGTTGCCAAAATAAGGCGAAAAAAATTTTTCGATCGTAAAGCACTCTCTGATGCTTCGCATCATGAGTCGTGCAATAGTTTAAAATTAAAAAAACAAGCTATTATAAATAATCCAAACTAAAAAGTAGAAAATAAATAATAGTTTAAAAAAAACTAAAAAACACGCTTTTTATAGAAAACCGAACTAAAAAATAGAAAATAAATTTAAATGAATTTAAATTAAGAAAATAGTGTTAAAAATTTCAATGAATATAAATTAATAATAGTGTGAGTAAAAAAAAATTATTTTATTTTAAAAAAAGCGTGGGGTGCTTCTTAAGATATTATCGAAATGATAATCACTCTACTCATATCTGTCAATAAAATATCTATAACCATTGACACCATGCACCCCACGCTTTTTTCAAAATAAAATAATTTTTTTTTTTACTCACACTATTATTAATTTATATTCATTGAAATTTTTAACACTATTTTCTTAATTTAAATTCATTTAGATTTATTTTCTATTTTTTAGTTCGGTTTTCTATAAAAAGCGTGTTTTTTAGTTTTTTTAAATTATTATTTATTGATATCATAATTAAATGCAGTTAGTATTATGTTGTCTTTGTCAAATGATGGCATTAAAAATAAAGTTTTGCGCAAAAAGGTTGGTTAGGAGGTATCAGAAGTTCACGGTCATTTTTCATCATTCATATATTTTTTATATTTCTGTTCTTTTACTATTAAAATACTACAATGATTTTTTTTCAAAGCCCTCCGGCATCGACATGGACATGCTCATGTGAAACGAAAAAAATATTACTTTTGCTATCCTTGTGAATATTGTAAACTGAAGGTATGTTTTTTTGGATTTAATTGTTTATTGGTCTGTCCATTTGCAACGGGTTACATTCACAAATACGAGTATTTCTATAAGTTTCGCTTGTAAAGTACTAAGTTTATTCTAATCTATTTCTAACTGTTGTATCAATTTATACAATGATTTGATACCATCGAGCTGATTTGATGAGAAAAGTCAAGGGAACATTACATACGAGTACATATTTTATATTGTCTAAATTTACAATAACTATTAGTAAATTTCGAGGTTAAAGCCCAATAGTTAATTTTGACAAATCCCTTACAGTTCATTAAACATGTATTTTTATTTTTTTTAAACTATTATTATTAATTAAGAACATCATGAAGGATAATAGGGTCTTTTGTAAGGCTAGTTATACAAGGTGTCTCAAAAGTAAGTTCACATTTGCTTATCTTATTACGCGAAAGCAACTATTCTGAGGGGCGCGGCGGGTAAGTCAGTCGGTAGTCGGGCTCTTGGGAATTTAATCGCTATGGAGCGTTTCTCTGGTGCGGACCGTGCGTTGTGCGTACGTGAGTTTTACAAAAACGGTAATTCGGCGACTGTAGCGCGTAGAAAATTCTGCAGTATCCGACATATTCGTCACTTAAATGATGCGCCTAGCACTCGACTCATTGCAAAATGGGTTGAGAAGTTTGAAGAGACTGGGTCAACTCTGGAGAAACCAAAATCTGGGCGGCCAAGAACATCAAGAACAGCCGAAAATGTGGACAGTGTTTCTCAGTCTATTCGAGATGATCCAAACCTCTTGATTCGGAAGCGTGCTGTTGCTTTAAATGTGCACAGATCTTCATTATGCCGCATTTTACACAAAGATTTAAAGCTGCACCCGTACAAAATTCAGTAAGTGCAAGAACTGAAGCCTCAAGATGCTGGTCAGAGGCTTGCCTTTGTAAATCAGATGATTGAGCGCTTTCCAACGTTCACCAACATCTTGTTTTCCGATGAAGCCCATTTTCACCTGAATGGGCATGTAAACAAGCAAAATTGTCGTTACTGGAGTGCAACCAACCCAAAACAAAAACATCAGAAACCGCTACATTCACCCAAAGTCACCGTATGGGCAGCGATGTCGGCGCGAGGAATTATCGGCCTATATGGAAGGGGACGCACACTCACAGTGAATTCAGAGCGTTATGTGGAGATGTTAGACGAGTTTTTCGTACCCCAACTGCAAAACTTTCCTGGTTACAACCAAAGAACATGGTTCCAGCAGGATGGAGCAACTTCACACCCGTCCAACAGATCTCTGCCTCGAGTTCGAGAAATTTTTCCGAACAAATTAATCTCCAGGCGAGGTGACATAAATTGGCCTCCACGGAGTCCCGATTTAACGCCTATGGATTTTTTCCTGTGGGGTTATGTCAAATCAAAAGTTTACGCTAATAAACCGACTTCCATGGCACAATTAAAAGAAAATATCCGTCATGAAATGGCAGCCATCACGGAGACTACCTGCCGAGCTGTCATAGGCAATTTTAGTGCCCGACTAAATGAATGCCGAGAGCGCAACGGTTTACATTTGGACGATGTTATTTTTAAAAAATGAATTCCCAAACAGTGTACTTCAATATAAAATAAACATTTTTTCAATAAAGCTAAGACTTTTCTTTTAAAAAAAGATTTAAATGTGAACTTTCTTTTGAGACACCTTGTATAAGTGAGACGCGAGGGAGGCTAGGACGAGTCATTATTTTAAAATAAATTCACGTTGTCTTCCCTGACTATCGATAGCTACTACACTTATAATGCAATTTGTTCATTAAACTGCGTATCGATGTTTTAATTAATGTATGCAGCAGCCTCGTCAGTAGTCTCATCTATATTCAAATTGAAAGGCGATGTCGGTGGATTTGATTAAATTCATATTATGAAACAACGCTTTGCTATATGCTCTACGCACGCTCAAGTAATTTCATTTGTGGTGGTAAAATTGGAATCAGAGCGTAGGGTTCATTCGTGTGAAAGGCTTATTAGCTTATACATCAATTTTTGGTTTTATATGTAAATTAAATTCTACAAATTAAATAAATCTATACTAATATTATAAAGAAGAAGGATTTGATTGTTTGTTTGTTTGTTTGTACCGAATAGGCCCCGAAACTAATGAACCGATTAAAATGAAATTTGGTAAGAAGATACTTTGAGACCTTGGGAAGGATATAGGATAGATTTTTTTCCCGGAAATCATCCCTTAAGGGAGTGAAACAGGGGATAAAAGTTTGTATGGGGAACCAACCTAGGCACGAATCCGAGCGAAGCGAGGGTGAGTCGCTAGTATATAAAATTTAGAAAATTTAGTGACGTTTAAGGTTTTAAACTCAGCGTAGCTAGTAAGTTAAGCTCTGAATAAATTATTATATTCAGTGAATAGTACTTATACATATTTGGTTTTAAAGTTTTATTATAGGTTAAAACTTATGAATTATGTTCACCTATAACAGTACCTATTATAGTGAACACAAATAATGTTGGAGTGCCAGCTGCATCGCGATATAGTTTTGGCGGAAACCTATATTTAACAACATGTAGTAAAATAGTAACATTATATGATTCCCTTAGCATATATTATATTTTTCATGGTCTCCATGGTGCGATTTTAACACATCGCCTATGCGAGGGTGCACTCGATACTTCGATATCGACTATTCGCAATTTTGTGTTTGTTTCCATTTGACAATGATATAGTTTTGATTAACATTTTTTTATATAATTTATTTAAATTTTTTTATATAATATACTTTTTTATATACATCTGTTCATAAGCTCGCTTACCGTAATAATTGTATAATTTGTAGAGGGATAGTTCAGAACCACATCATGTAATTTCTGCGAACCGAACCCTTAAGTTGGTTTATACTTAAGCTACATTTTTAATACATTCAGTAAAAGCAGATACGAGTAATAGTTGATTGAATAAACAGACAAATATTGAATAATCATACATTTTAAATATTTCACTATAATATATTGTATAAAATTTTATACAGCACCGAAAAAACTGTGGCCCTGTTACAATTTCATAATACCTATCTATACATACATATACATGGTGTTATACCCCCGTGCCTTGGAGAGCACTTAACTCTCACCGGTCGTGTCGAGTAGTCGTCCCACCGGAGTATGAGAGTGACAGGAATAGAGAGTGCACTTGTGTCTGCGCACACACTTGTGCACTATAATATCTCCTGCGCAGTTGGCTAGTCTTAATGAGATTGGCCACTGTGACCGGAATCGATCAGGAGAACATTATCAAAGCAACAACATGTCTTGAGAGATTTCCATAGGCTTTATGATAGTAAATAATTGAAAAATAACATTTTAATTCAATATTTTTTATCTTTATTACAGTAAGCGACTTCTAGATATTACAGTAGAACGAACGTAGTTTGAGTTGAGTATGTGTGTAAATGAGTGGGTGTGTACATAAGTACATATACATATGTATGTAAATATGTGTGTATTTCCTTACGCTGTAACGATTTAATAAATTAAATGAAATTCACAATGAATTCTGAAGTTCAAGCGTAGTCGCGGACATAAAGTAGCAAGTAAATATATTCTCGTTCGTTAAATGTACAGATTTTCCGTCACAAGACGTATATCAATGGGCTCGTGAAGTTATAGTTATTGTCACAATAGAGTTCGTTACAGCTCACACTAGATTTACGATGACCAACGCAATGCCAGAACAATGCCAGTTGTTATCGCAAAGGAAAATATTTATTTTATTTGTAGTCTGCCTGCCCACTGCGCCCACTGAAAACTTTGAAATACGATGTCCTTAGAATGCTTGAGTGGGTGTTAAGTTGTATTTTATATCTAGTTTCCAGTTATTTTGTTTTATCCTGTTATTTATATATTATAATATAATTTTCCAAGAAATCTTCTTTACTAATAAAACAAATATCTATTACTTCTTAAAAATCACCTATTGGATGGCACGTAAACTTGCATAAATATAAAACTATGAAATTAGTATTACTCAGGGTCATATTAAGTCTTAGTCATCCTTATATATAAATACCTATCGGGTATACAAGTTTCTGTTTGAGCACTAAAGATTTTCTTTTATAGTACACTCAACCCACATAATAGATAACTTAATTACAGCTGGAAACGTTCAACGTAATCGAGTTTGCTCCGCACGCAGCGACCTACCTAAACTTATTTAGAGACGAGAGGTTCATAATTTGATTTTAATTCAATAAAACTTTGTGCCTCTAACTGAATTTCGCGTAAATAAACTTCGCATTGTTTGTACTGGTAATGTGATTCGAGCCCATCCGATTGCAATTTGTAATAATTTTAATGTACAAGTAATGCTTATGGGGCATGCATTGTAGCGTTCACCCCCAGATGGACTATTGTACTTGGGTGTAACTATAATTGCAAAATTATTTATTATTACTCCGCGGGAGATAATCTACATGTACATGGGCTTCACATGTTAGAAGCAAATAAATTTGTGCTATTATATAATAAATTAAGCCCCCATAAAACCGTGAGACGCGAATTTTAAAAAATATAAGCCACATGCTTCAGAGACATTATTTATGCCCACATAATTGTCGCTGTAACGACTAGCTTTGAAATAGTCTGGCGAAGCACGCTCGTATTAAATCATTTAAATATGTCAGGGAATGGAATTAGTTAAAATGGTGTGTTAATTTTCTTTATTTATTATTGCCATAAACTTTATACATATTATAATAAACAATACTAATATATTTTAGGATGTGTAACACTAGATTTTACTCATGACTTCGAAAATATCTGATTCGGTGTCTATAGTAAATGAAAATTCGCATTCAGTTATTTTTTACTTTTTAGTATCTGGAAAGACCTTTTTTTTATATTAAACATATACAGAGTCTCAGATACTTACCCCTATTGACTAGTTTACTAGACTACATAAATTTTATTAAAGTAACGTTAAGGGTATAACGTAAAAGCTAGAATATGTAAAATACTCTACAAACTTCGTTATAATGTATTGGTATGGCTTATTGCTTAACGTTTCGTATATGAATATCAACTTTATATCTGTTTCCTTTCTTTTTTTTATTTAAATTGAATATTTTGTTGAATGTTTGCCAATTTTGCGATTATTTGGTGTAAATGCAGTCGTTCTAGAGACTCTACTGTACATCTACTTAATTTTTTCTCCCTATTTTTTGTGACTGGTATTCAATATTTTAATACTTTTTACATACCTTTTTGGAGTCAAAAGTACAATATAAATTAAATTTAACAAAATACATGATACATGTGTGACTTAATAATATACTAAAATTACTAAACAAACTAAAATTGATATTTGTATTAAACATATAAAATAATATAAAATTATTATAGTTATCAAAAGCAAAGTGATATTTTAAAGATAGTTTTGTATTACCAACCCTTGCAGCGACTTAAATCAGTTACAAATAGAGACGGGATTTTGTATGTGTGAAATGTGGACGATTGAATGAGTTCGTGTCAAATTCGATCTTTTCAATCCTCTGCACTAATCCGCTATTAATGTGAATGGCTTTGTTAGGGTCACCATATGGCGTCTTACAACTTGGTCCGACAAAGAACGAGCTGTCGTCAGAGATTTAACGCACAATACAGGATTTTACTATTTGATGACATATTTAATTTCACAGGCACTATGAATGCGTTTCGATATAAATGGCGTGAAATCACAAAAAATTATGGCAACAGCCGTGGTTTCAAACAAAATATGACCGGTATCGGTAATTCTTTGTGAAATTTGAATCTAATCGTCGATTTGCATCTGTATGCAATTGTATAACTTTTATGTTATTGAATAAGAAAAAATACAAATAATCACATAAATAATAATTATTTATTTATTCACTAATTTATTTTAGGGAAACAAACAATACAATATTACACAAATAATAAATAATATTAGGATAACACATAAACCAATCAAGTTTCCATCCACATATTAAAAATACAAATAAGAAGCAGGAAAATTAAAATGAAAAAACAAAAAGTTAAACACTAAAGTAAAAATAACAAAAAGAGACACTGATTAACATTAATAATAAAAAAAAATAAAAATAATAAATAATAACTATAATGGATACTTACTCATAATTTTGTGGTAGGTGCTTTAGGAATATAGAAATAAAAATTAAGAATTTAGAATTAAGAATATAGGTAGTTAAATTTCTTTTAAAGAATTATGAATGGTACCTAATTATTGAGTTAATTTGTAATAAATTTTTTTTCATTTGTAATAAATCATCCATACATATAAATTAAAAATCGTTTGTTCATTTAATACAAAAATTTAGGTATTTTTTTATTTTATAAGTTCTCACCCTCATATAACGATATTGGTGATCGTAGGGTTCTGACTGACGACGCACTATATCTTACATATTGCCAGTAACGTGTCAGCAATTTGCGTACCAGCCTCATATCTGCGAGCAGAATTTCCGCCTTCAGTGTAATAATGCAACCGCATGGGATTTTTTCTCCATGAAAATTTATTTTATTTGATTATTATTATAATATTATATAGTAATAAAAATAATAATTTTATAATATGTATACTTCTGATATATTCTATCGTACAAAATTATTTAATGTATCTAAATATTATAAAGTTACAATAAGGATTTTTTTATATTGCAAGTAAATAATGAGCTTTCAAAGTTCGTTAAAATTACGACTTATTATTCTTTCGAAATATTTCCTTCATTCTCTTTCTAAAATAAAATTATCCTAAGCAATATAACGTCAGTTATCTGCCAGTGAAAGTTCTGTCAAAATGAGTCTAACCATTTCGGAGATTAGCCTGATCAAACAGACAGACAGACGAACATTTTTAAAATTATATTTATGTTATATATATAGTATTTCATATATGTTTAGTAAAAAGCTGTTATTTTGACATTACAAATAGCCACTTCAGTTTTATTTATTGTATTATTATTAAATTAAATATTACAGTTCTGTGTTATGTTATTTCACAGCGTATGTTAAATGTCTTAAGAAATCTTTTTCAAGCTCTTTGCACTACACATACATGTCAACAGACCCTTGACTGCTTAGCATACGCATTGCTTCGTTCAGTGTCTCTACCACATTTATGACGTGACGACACTGACGATTGCTGTTTAAATTTTAATTTTAGAAGTTAACATCCTACTATTTGCTATATGGCTCATAATTTATAGAAATTGCTATGATATTAAGAGGGAAAGTATCTACATATATCTAAGGCTTATTATGTTTAAAAAAAGGGCGATAAATATATTTAATTATGTGAACAAGAACATCCATTTTAACCTATTTCTTTTAATCTATACTAATATTATAAAGCTGAAGAGTTTGTTTGTTTGTTTTGTTGAACGCGCTAATCTCAGGAAATACTAATCCGATTTGAAAAATTATTTTTGCGTTAGATAGCCCGTTTATTGAGCAAGGCGATAGGCTATATAATATATCATCCTGGAAAAATGTAAGGTTCCGTGGGACAGATTTGTTTTTGTCTAGGGACGAACCCGAAGCGAAGCGAGGATGAGTCGCTAGTAATTTATTAATAACTAGCAATGTCCCGCAGTTTCACCCGCGTTAATCAATACTACTCTGCTCCTTTGGGCAGTAGCATGATGATATATAGCCTATAGCCTTCTTCAATAAACAGGTCCTCTAATGCAAAAAAAAATTTTCAAATCGAATTAGTAGTTCTTGAGATTAACGCGTTCAAACAAACAAACAAACTAACAAACAAACTCTGCTTCTTTATAATATTAGTATAGATTTAGCTTTGAAAAGTGATAAACCAAAGTTCATGGTTTATCTGAAATAATATTTGGTTCAGACTTATTACCCTATTAGTGAAAGTAACTTAATATGAAGAAAAATATATCTTATAATAGTAGTATAATAATATAACACTTATGAGTAGGAAACAGAAAATTTCTCCTACATAGCTCGCACTGAAACTTTGATGAGCTTCCGTGTTCTAGTTTTTCTTCCTTGAAAGGCTGTAACTTAAGTGTTTGCACTACAATAAAAAGAATATATTTGATATTTCTTTTTATAAAAATGAAATAATTGTATTATGTGTCTCCACACAGGTCTTATTTTTGTAGGTACCATCGGCTTATATAAGAAGAACACATTGACGACATAATATTAATAACTTAATGGCAACAAAAGGCAATCTATATGTATAATAAAATTCTAATTGAGTCGAATCTGTATATTAAATATTTTTTAGAAAATATTATTAAAATAGTCATTATTATCGATACAGAGGCTAAATCTATAGTTTTTAGAATTTTTGTCTGTCTGTCTGGGAACGCGTCACGAGGAAACCACTGGGCAGATTTTGATGAAATTTGGTACGATGATAACTGGTTATCCGGGTCAACACATAGAATACTTTTTACAGCGGGAAAATATCTTATCTCTGAGAAATCTATACTAACCTTAAAACGTAGGGACGAACCCGAGCGGAGCGAAGGTGAGTCGCTAGTACTTTAATAAATATAAATATCCATCATTTAAAAATATTGAAAATTATTTTAAAATATATTCGCCGCTACATCAGAACTATAAATTATAATTATGTGTTTATTATAGTTACTTAAGAATACATTATGCAAGCACTTTAAATAGTACCTCGTCGACAGAACTTCGCTCAGTGTTTTTCGGAAAATGCCTTTATTCAGAAAAGACACATACATAAATAAACTTAAAAAACATTTGATCCAAATCGTTAGATCCGTTTCCGATATACCTAAAACACATGTATATATACATAACATACATACAAGAATTGCTCATTTAATATTATTAGATATAATCAATTAGTACCTTAATGCTGAAATCGCAATTTTTTACTTTTTAAAAGTAGTAAAAATTCGCTCTTCTTAATTTTATTATTTATTAGGTTACAAGAAGATTCAAAAATTACGGCACGAAAGGTACCCCAGTAAATCATGAGCGGGGGTCGTTAATGGTGAAAAATAATATTTTTCACTGAAAGTCTTAGGACGACTTAAAATATAGCTGTGAAAGGAGTTTTTAATAATTATAATGAACCAAGGGGAACGAACATTTTTCATCTTGATTAATTTGGTAATAATGTACTGAGAATTACTCCAAGATAAATTAACTAAGGAAGTTATTTTTGGTATCGATAAAATGATAACAAGTAATAATAGCTCATTTGTAAACCGCTCGTTTGGAAAACCAAGTACGGTTCTACATGCCTAAGAAAACTTAACTAGTTTTTAAAATATATATCAAGTCCACCGACCGAGATGTACGTACACATATATGTGGTGATCTCCCCTTGCATTGTGGGGAAGTTCGAGCACAGCAGTGGAAAGTTTTAAAGTTATCAATTATATTTAAATTTTAAGTAAATTTTTATCACAACATTTCAAATGCTTTACACCAATTATTAATTACGTAATACAGAAACCTCGGTGCGCTTGTCCGAACAGCACTTATTATTTTTATATTTCAACGCAGGCAAGGTTTATTTACTAGTTTTTTTGTACTTACTACGTATAGGCAGGAGGCTACATGTTCAACATCTTAATTTGTTGAATCAAATTAAGCATCTTCCAATAAAAATTTAATGTCCGCAACCTGCATACTGTAAAATTATAAGTAAATATAAACTAACCGTATAACGTGTATGAAGAATAAAATACTTAAGGGAATTACAACTGTATATTTTATAAATTAGACTTAGACTTACAAAGTTAGAAGTTTCTAAGTAATGCACCGTATTGTGCCACAGACCCAACGGGCGGTGCATCATATTTGCATATACTGTTTTTAAACTGAAATCAAACATGTTCTATGAATAAAAGCTTATAATTGTTAGAGGATGTACAATTATATTGAACAATCACAATACTACAAACATTAATTGTATGAGCTACTATTAAATTCATTATCCCATATTTTTAAGTGGAACATGGAAGTAGGCATACCTACTTCCATGTTCCACTTAAGCTCATAAGCTTAATTATGAATACTAAGTTATAAAATTATAAGTAAATCTTGTTTAGATCACTATTTACTTTTTCCAAAATCAGACCTTTAATAAGCTTTGTCACTTAGTAGTTATTCAAATTTTATTAACAACTATACAAGTTGTAAGTAGTACTTCGATAAGTGTGATATAATAGAATTAAGTATTTTCGCAAATACATGCCAAATTGTGCATTTTTAATGAACGTGATACTTAGAAAAAAGTTCTATTTTTCTATAATCATCGAACAAAAAGCTTCACTAAGCTCCAGTTAGATTTTGATTACTACGGTTTTACCAATATTCATTATCTACTATGAAGTTATAAGGTAATCAAAATTGTTTACTATAGTTGTAATTAATTTTATTCAGAGATTTGTGTATTTTAGAAATTTTATAGAATAAAATTATATTTATGAAAAAAACGCAATGCAAATACAAAAGCATAATGTGTTTATTTAAATATTTAGCTTAAAACTAAGTATACCTGGTTTTATAAGTTTCAAATTGCACCGGACTTGAATACGTGCTTTTTCAAGAGCTTTTCTCTACGTAAACATTATGAAAAGAAAATTATTCCATTGTTCTATGTTTCAAGTGGAATTGCATTTCCCGGTACTTGAGAGCAATGTTTGAGTATAAAATCTTGTAGCTCGTTAACTAAGCTCTGGTGTGTATCTCTACGATGAGTTTGAATCGTAGAGCTTCATAATTTTACTACAGTCGTTAGCGAGAACGTGATTATAAATATAAAAAGTCTTCGTTATAGTGAATCGTATACATCGTGTCTATTCTGACTATTTCTAAATGACCACAAATGTATTAGCCCGTAAAATTCCCTTCCGCCAACCTTCCCACACATTATTACACGCACACAATATTTATGTGTGAGCCGTGAGATTATCCGTAGCATGTTATTGTAGACGTATAAAGAAAAGATTTTTGTTAGTATAAGCGATTTAAAAAGGTGAATATTGAAGTGAACAATGTATGAATTAGATCTACGGAGTTTTAGCTTACTGCAAGAAAAAAAAACATTTTGTAGTAGGTATATAATTCTACAACAGTTGCAATGATGATCGTTATATCTTTAAGCATACTCTATTTTAATCTAATATTATTATATTCAGTAGTCAGTATTGTATAATTGTTTTGGATTCATTTATGGAGGGCGCATAAAATACTAGCCATTTTTGGTCATATAGAAAGAATGAGTGATGAAAAATGGTCAAAAGGATATAAGGTGGAAGGGGCAGTGAAAGACGAAATATTGGATATTTAAATCCCAAAGGAATTTTGGAGACCAAACATTTGTTATTCTAAACAAATTGTTATATAAACTTAGATCAGGATCCTCCCAAAACGTATTCTTGATTAAATGGAACAAAAGTGAGAGTTATGTAGAGATCATTATTAAAGAGCTATTATGATTATGCAGTTCGCACAGTTCCCTTGCACTCTTCTCTGTTTACCTATTTTACTAGGGACTTTACAAATTAAAAAAATGTATAAATAAATGTGGTTTAACGTACTCTTACAAAATTTTTCATCTATACGTATAGTATATTGTAGAGGTCGAATGTTTGTACATAGAAAAAAGGTTTTTAGAATTTAAAAACCGAGTCAGGGGAATGTAAGAAGAGAAATAGAACAAATCCAGATTTTTTTCAAATTGTTTGTTTCTCTGTTTGTCTGTTTGTACGGGCTAATCTTTGAAACTGTTGCTCCGATTTGATTGAAATTTTGCCTGGTGGTACCTTATATCTTCGGACAACATTTAAGATATTTTTCATTCCGGAAAACTAACGAGTTCCCGTGGAATAGGTAAAAAACTATAGTAACTTATACAGCTTAGTACACAAAAACTACTGATAGGATTTTAATAAAACTTCACAATAATATAGTTTATACATCAGAATAACAAATAAGTTACTTTTTTTCCCGTTATTCCCGTGGGATAGATTTGATTTTGTTTGTCTAGGCGAACCCGAGCGAAGCGAGGGTGAGCCGCTAGTTTTATAATATTTAAGTAATATTTTTTTATATTATTTTTATTAATTTAGTTTTATAATATTTAAGTAATATTTAAGTTTTTATTATATTCTATTTTACAACCCTAACTTCTAGTAAACAGGCTCGTAAAATACACATCAACGTATATAGAGTAATTTTATATACGATCGCAAAATATGTTATCGTTCAAACATAAATATTTAATGTTCTACGCGATTTATTCTAAATTTACTACTTAGATAAATCTGGTGCAAAGCACAGGGGACATAAAATATCTTAACGATTGATGTTCCGTGGTCGGAGTTGTGACATGTTGACAGACATGATTAGCTTGATGTTCAGTGAACGAGATGAAGTTCATTTCTTTTTTGCTATGTCAACCCAGATGGGTGATCTCTGATTTTAACGAGAATGTGGTACTGTAGTTTTTTGATTCGTATCAGGTCTATGAAGAAGCAATGTAAATATTTTTACTTCAAAGTATTTAATAGGTATAATAATCATTAATTATAACAACCTCGATACTCGAAGCAATAAGAGTCTATGTTACATTTGTGGTATGTCTTATAATATTAAATGAGCCAGTTTTGTAAATAATATTTCGTGTATCTCGGAAACAGCTATAACGATTTGGATCAAATTTTGTATTTGGATAAGGTTTTGCGTTTTAAGTTTATCTATGTAGTATTTTCCAGTGTCTTTTTCGAAAAATACCGAGCGAAGGTCGGGCATAATTTTAATTATGCTAGAGCCTATGTTTGTGTGTTTGTATGCTATGGTTCATAAAATTGAAATTATTTAATAAAACAGTTTTGTAAACAAATACTTTTATTATATACTTTCACGTAAACCCAGTTATATTTGTCGATAATGTCGCCAAGCTATCAGTCTATCGACGAAGCAATCGCAACCTGTAAATGTGTCTACACCGTTGCTACAGTTTCCGATGCTCTTTAGTTTCTGCTTGTTGCATTACATTTCTATTTTATCGTATGCAATAATCTTACTGAGTAATAAATTATGATGACTGGTTATGTGTTGTTTTGAATAGCAAATTTAATATAGGGATGAAACATAAGGGAACGAGGTTTTTTTTAAACGCAGGGAAAAAATTACTTTAGCTTTAGCTACTTTAATTTTGAAACTACATTTTTGTTTACATTTTGTGTTTGTACAAAATAAAAAAAAAATGTATATTAGATTTTTTTGCTTACTATAGGCATGCTAATTTATGTAGGTCCTTTAATAACCTACAATATTAAATTATAAGGATTGCTTTCACACAGATAATGCTTAGAAACAGATAAACAATGTAATATTTATTCCGAATAATCTCTATTTTTGTGTATACTAAATTTAGTTTTTTTAATTTAAAAAATAAAAAAAAAACTGAATTCGTTATATATTTTGTTTAGATTTATGCTCGTCGTTAAGAAATATTGTATATATGTATATAATAATATTTTTTTATCATTACACATTTTTGTTTTGTCCTTTTTTTAAACCTGCATTCATATGCACTCTACTCGCTAGGTATATAAACTCGTATGAGTGCGTTGGGTGATCTGTCCTTCATCACAAGATCCTGCCACCTGTAAATGTGTCGACACCTCCATTACAGTTTCCGAAGCTATTTACATTTGTTCTGCTTTCCTCACTTTCGCCACCTACATTTTGCTTGCCATCTGTAAGGAAACGTCCCATTTCTGTCACAAGTTAACTGCGGTAGGTTATTTTATGTTGTAAACATATTATTACAGTTAAAAGCTCTATGTAAAAGCTTCTTTCAAGCTTTTCTATTGAATATATTATTATTTTTGTTATAAATACTAAGTGTAATGAATATATTACTCGTATATATCTAAATTTAATTTTATTTTAATATGTAGTTCTTTTAGTAATAGGGAATATGCGTGATTTTTTTTATTTTTTATACCAAAACTTACATCGTTATATAATTGTAAAAAAATATCAAGCTCCAAAAAACTAAAAAAAATTATAATATTTTTTAAAATATGATCTCGATATGGATACTTTAATCGCGCGCCATTTCGCGCGCTTGGCGTGACGTCACAGTATGTCATACACAGAAAAATGACGACGCAATTTGTAGCGACAAAATCGCTATTCGCTAATCACTCTGTTATGATTTACTCTGAGGACATATTCGGTCTGACCAATGTCGTTGCGTTTCAACTCTTTTATAATTATTTTCTTAATTAAACAAAAAAAAAATACATTAAAAAATATGAGTAGTATAGGTTTTAACCGGTGGTAGGACTTATCTATTTCTGCTGCCAAGCAACAATGATTGCATTGTTGTGTTCCGGTTTGAAGGATAAGGTAGCCAGCGCAATTACAGGCAAGAGGCATAATATCATCTTAGTCCTCACAGTGATAACGCACCTGTGGTTCTGCATTTTTGTTACTTAAAACCTAAGTGCATGAACCGTAGGTGTTATGGGCGACAGGTACTGCTTTCCATCAGGTGGTCTGTCTGCTCGTTTGTCACTGAATCTCATAAAAAAAGTCTTAATTCGAAAGCAATAAAGATTATAAAAAAAAAAATCACCTTTATTTAAATCATACACATATTCCTTATTGTTTACAATATGATAGCATCTTACTCTACCAGGTACTAAAATAATTAATATTTCATTCATATATATATATATATATATATATATATATATATATATATATATATATATATATGTGTGTGATTATAACGTAAAGTACCTAGTTAAATACTAGATTTTTTCAGAGAATTATTAAAAAAAATATTTTTATTTTACATTTACTTCAATGAGAAATACGTACCTACTGTATCGCAAATAAATTTCATCTGTATGCAATTTTGAATTTATATTTTGAGAAATTGCAATTTTGAACTTACATAGAAAATAAACACATTACAATTCGTCTTGGTTCACAAGTAAAAGTTAGAGTAACCTAAATTCCATCACAAATCCCTTGGTGAATTAATGGGGAAAGTCGGTGACCCAACACGAAAATTGGGCGAAGAGAAACATTAGTTCCATCATGTAATATATTATGTTGTTTCCTTCCAATAACATTAAGTTACTAAGCCTCAACATTTATTTGTAATATGGTAAGAATATACTTTCGTCGTACGTTTAAAAACAAAAATAATAATAATATGCAATTTTATTATCGAAGTCATGTAATTTATAACATTTTTTAAATATAAATATAATATTGATTAATTTAAAAAAAAACCTAGTATACTGATACTTTTCTTCTTCTTCTTCTTTAAAGATAAAGTACCTGGGCGACCGAGCTTCGCTCGGAGATCTCTTTTCTTATATCGTATTTTTTAGAAAAAAAAGTAAAACTATGATTGTTAATCTTGCATCTTGATCGCTTGACCACGATGCTCATGTATGAATAATGCAAAAGAAAATCGCATGAAAACTCGAAAATATGCGTTTTTCCAGACATGAGACTAATCTAGATCGATTTTACGCCCCCGAAAGCTCCCACATACCAAATTTCAGCGAAATCGTTAGAGCCGTTTCCGAGATCGCTGGTATAAATAAATAAAGATATAAAGATGTAAATATACAAGAATCGCTCGTTTAAATATATTAGACTAGTAAAACCCGCGGCTTCGCTCGCGCTAAAACTACAACATAAAAACTTTAAAAAGGTAGGTTTCATACAAATTTTCATCCCTTATTTTATCTCCTTATGGGATGAATTTCAAAAAACGCTAAAACACGTATTTATTTAATTGTATTGAAGAGCATTTATACCAAGTTTCAAGAAATTCTGATCATAAATATTTTTAGGTTGTGTTATAACGTATCAAAATCTCTCCAGTGGGTTTTCTGTGATGCGGTAACAGACAGATAGACAGACAGACAAAAATTCTAAAAACTATAGATTCGGTCTCTGTATCGATAATAAAGTCTATTTCAATAAGATTTTCCAAAAAATATTTAAGGTACAGATTCGACTCAGTTAGAATTTTATTATATGTATGGATATAACCGTTTTTGATAACACCGAAACCTCAATTTGACGTCGAAATTGGCAAAAACTAATATCTACACGCTAACTAGCATTTTAATTGCTACTTTTTATTTTTTTAAATTATTGTTTTGTTTAATGATTAAAAAATTATCTTATCTTAATACTCTTAACTTCCAGCTTAAATTTAATAATGCTTAATGCACTCGCAATATTAACAATAACACTTTAGATATATCAAATGCTCCAACTTATCTCGGTAGAGCTGGGATATCCAAAATGGTATGATAAAATTGAAATCTCCTGAATCGTGGAAATATGAGGGTTCCTTCCTCGGCTCTGCGGACAAATAGCCGGATTATGTTAAACTCAGCTATAGATAAACCTTATATAAAATGCTATAAATATAAATGATGTATTTAGGCCTGGGAATTGTAAAATAAAATCATTATAAATAAAACTATCTTTTCGGATTCACGACCGGTTTTTCTCCCGTGACTATGATTGCTGTATAGCACTTGAAATATCAGGAACCAAAATTCAAAACAAATCCGTCAAAAAAGGACTGAAAGTGTTGTAAAATCATTGAATAAAATTCTATTGTTATTTTACTATTAGATTATATTATGTAACATTATTAAGATGAGTATAGTACAATTTATTAGTATCTAATTTAATTTTTTCCCAACCGCTAAATTATCTTCATGTGGGTTCATATATTTGTTTAATTCATAATTAATACGTTAACTATTGTTAAACACCCATTGCTGTTTACATAACACATAAATCACATGTTATAAACCTATATCCCCTTCCTATGGAAGCGCGGAACCATAGAACATCATATCCGTTTTGACACTGTTGTAATTGTCGTGGGAGATCCTAACACCATGATATTATCAAAACTGAATAAATTAAATGCGCTATCTCTTTTTCTCTTGTGTATTTTTGGTGAGATAGAAACAATAGAAATACTGAGTCAATTGTAAAGTATTATTGTCTATTGATGTGACAGTAGCGGGATAACCAAATATAGAAATGGGCAACGAAAATGGATATGCTACTTATGAATTTTATTTTATTACTGTAATTAAGGTAATAATTGTCCTTGATATTTGTGAAAGGTTAATAATGATCAAATAAATTGTTAAAAATATACATTTTCTTCGTTATGCTATGCTAATAGACTACAATACTTTATTTAAAATATTTATAAACGAGTTCATATATTTATGTATCTAGTGAATTTCAAAAAAAGTATAAGCGTTGAAATATCTTAACAATTATACTAAAGCACATCCATATTAAACTTTTCAATTTAATACTGGTTGATAGAATGATTAACAATAATTTATGGTGTCAGCATTCAGCGCTGTAATCGGTAGAGAATGGACCGTGGATAATTGCGTTATTGATGCGCACGCGCATACAAACACGCGTTAAGATGTAAAGAGCAACGATTAATACCGCCTCGATACGTCAGTATTCATTTAGACTTTATGTATGTATGAATAAACTTGAACTCATCTTAGTGAATCATAAATCAATTTGATAGAGATTTTTAGTAATTTGTTTTCAATTGAAATTATCTAAAGTGTACAAAGAGATATAATATGTATGTAGTGTATTCAGTCCTTTTTTAACGTTCCACTGCTGGGCACGGGCCACCTCTCAATGCGAGAGGGAACCATAGTTCATCATTCTGGCTAAGTGCGGGTTAGCGGATATACGTATTATGTATACCTAATTAATACATTGTATACATATAATAAATTGAAAAACCAAAAGAATTTGGGTTTATTGTATAATATGAAAAAGTCTAAGTCATTTTCTTAGATCAAAAAGAAGTAAACTCTTATTTAATAATAGTAAAAAAGTTATTGCTTAGTCTGCAAACTAGTTTAAATAGGTAATAATTGCAGTTGAAATATTATGTTTCCTTCATATTATTGTTTACTACCAACTCACACTCGCTTCGCTAGGGTTCGTCCCTAGTTAAGTTTTAATGTTTAGCTCAGAGATGAGATATTTTCTCGCAGTAAAAACTATCCTATATATTGACCCGGATAACCAGCTATCATCGTACTAAATTTCATCGAAATCTATCCAGTAGTTTTCCCGTGATGCGGTAACAGACAGACAGACAAAAATCTAAAAACTTTAGATTCGGCTTCTGTATCGATAATAAAGTCTATTTAAATAACATTTTCCAAAAAATATTTAATGTACAGATTCGATTTAGTTAGAATTTTATTATATGTATAGATATATTTAATTTTTAGTTAATGGTGACAGTCAGTGAATGAAATCTTTAAACAGACAATTACGTAGCCAGGTATTTTAATTGTTGTGATGAATAACTTCACGCAAATTACACATGGTTAAACGAGTAGGAATGGGGCTTTAACACCAGCGTCTGTACGAGATTGCGTAGCACCAATTAGAGAACAATGTTTTTTGTTTATTTTTTGAGTAATTAATATCTTTTGATGATTAAAAGAAATGGAGAGTTTATATAAAAAAATTTTGATTTCATTATTCTCTTCCTCTATGTTTCCTATGTTTCCTATACAATGTTTTGAAAATGTTTGTAACTTAATTGTTTTTGTAGAAAACCTTGTTAAAAAAATCAATTTTAAAAATGAATGCAAGAAGAAGGAATATACCGTAAATTCATGTGAAGTACACTTATATATGTTTAAAATATGAATACTTTGACAAAATATATATCGCCGTATAAAACTTGCCAACTTGTTTAAAAGTTTCATAACTTTTGCACTTTGCACCAAACTATTTCGTGCTCATAGAAATAAATGCAAAACATCTGCAACGAACGTGGGTTGACTAGAAGATTAAAAAGGTTTCCGTGGCTGTAAAGACCATTTAAATTTAAAGCTATAGATTAAAGGCGATCTGTCAAGAACATTACGCATTCGTACTTTAGAATAAAAGGTAATCCTGCACTTGAAATATGTTTGGGGGATCGAATGAGGGCATCCAATACAGTGTGTAGCGAAAGATTAACGCGTTTTCGAAGGGCCAAGCTAAATGAGATGTGCAAATGGAATTTTTTGATAGTATTCTAGAGGTAGTGTTAAAAAAGTATATTGAGATGCTATGTTTTATTCATGAATATTAAAAATTAAAATTTCACGATAAAGCAATTAAAATGACAGTAAAAAATGTCGTAAAAAATTATATGTATGTAAAATGTGTTGTATTTGTATGTTTACAGGTTTTTTTATAAATAATTTGAAAACATTTTTTTTTTAAATGTGTAAATTATCATGTTTTGACAAAAGTCAAAGTAAGAAATGTTTTTTTATTCTATTTATATTAAATATAATTGTATTTATTTAGATATAGACAGACTAAAACTTTCATTGTCAGAGTCATAACAGTTCGGTAGGAAGGGCGCCGTTAAGTCTCTAAAGGCCGGGTTACGAAAATTAGACCCCCGAGAGCTAGATGCATTCGACCTGCATATGTGCATAGAGTTGAATAGCGTAATACGTTTGAGAACCATTTTTTAATTTTTTACGAATTAGTTTAATATTTAAAAATAGTAAGTACATGCATTTTGGAAGCAAATGTGACGTTGCTAACTGTCATGTTTTCACTGGTACCATTTACAATAGTAAAATTATAAAATAATTGTATTTTTGTATATTAAATTTCTATATAAATGCATGATGATGTTGACAGTCAAAAATATTTAATTATATTTACATATTATGTAAAAAATATACATGTGAGGTGTGTGAGAAAAAATAATAATAAACTGTGTATATATACAGTTCTTTTCTTTTCTATTATAGTATTATATATATTATATATATTTCATAAATTAGAAGGAAATCTGTACTTAGAAGCTTCTTTAACTTACTTAAACATTATAACTATGCCTCCATTTTCCAGTAAGCTAAAAGCTACTTGAAACTATATACTTAAAGTAACTAATTTAAATATAAACAGACAAAACAATTCAGTACCTTTTTCTTGTGGTTCACAAAACCGTTCCTTACTTTATGTTTAGTTATTTATCAATAAAACAATTTTGGAAACAGTTAGTTTTTTTTTAAATATGTATGTATATGAAAACATAATTTTTATCTATACATATAATAAAATTATAAGTGAGCCGAATCTGTACATTAAATATTTTTTGGAAAATCTTATTGAAATAGTCATTAATGTCGATATAGAGGCCGAATCTATAGTTTTTAGAATTCTAGTCTGTCTGTCTGTTACCGCACCACAGAAAAACCACTGGAGGGATTTTGATGAAAAGTGTGGTGATAGCTGGTTATCCGGGTCAACATACACGATACTTTTTATCGCGGGAAAATATCTCGTTTCTGAGAAAAATACAAAAACTGCAATGTAAGAGTATACTTATATGTAAAACCTAAAGAATTTGCTTTTTGATCATCTGAACGCGGGCGGAGCCGCTGGCAATGCTAGTTCATATATATTTTCCTTAAATTTTCAACAATAATTATGACAATAATTTCGACCACTACACGAATACTTGTTTAATTTGATTCGCTATAGTCTATTGCTTATTGCAGTTGAACACCATCCACAATCGTGCCGGGAGCGTTAGCAATGAAGTTATCAAGATATTCCACCTCACAACGGGGGTCTCTACAAAAAACTAACACGTCGCAGAATTGTATTATGTAAGGGGAGATCAGTAAACAGTGAATAATGTATATCTATCTTATTTATATAAAAGTTTAAACTCCCTCTATTGACTGAACAATCGTTGGGTGCGAATGACGAATGAGAGAAACAGTTAAATTTTATTGTCTGGATTGCGATCTTCAACGCGTACAGTTAAGTGTTGCGCTTGATGTTAATTTATGGGGTACGTAATTTTTTATTGCATAAAAAAAATACGTATTTTAAATAAAATATTTAGTAAAATGGCCACTTCATGCTTTAAACTACATACTGGATAAAGTGGGGTTTCATGGTTTTACAGTAACTGGCTGGTGGTTTGATATTGACCAACTGAAAATGTATACAATCATGATCCGGAACAGTGATTGCAATTAATTGATTTAAAGTGTTCTATATAAAAAACTATAACATATAATATAATCAGGTTCTTTTATTTGCATTAGTTGTAACATACATGATACACTCATATTTGTATGCTTTTCTATCTATACATATAATAAAACTGTAGAAGTCGAATGTCTGTACATAGAAAAAAAAATTAAATGGCTGTCTGTTTGTCTGTTTGTACGAGATAATCTCCGAAGCTGTAGGACCGATTTAAATAAAATTTTGCATGGTAGTACCTTATATCCTCAGTCAACATTTTAGATACATTTTCATCAAATTCCTCTACCTGAAGAAAAATCTCTCAATTTCTATTCCTTGGAGATCCTTTTCCTTTCCCAGCATAGCCTATTTTTTCCCCAAATAAAATATCCATTAGTAAACATTTTGTTCAAATTTGCTCAGCATCCTGGAGATTAGCGGGAAAACCGAAAGATAGACAAATAAACACGTAAAATTTTTAACGATGGCCTAAGATACGCAGGTTGATATCAGCATTAAGAACCTATTTTTAAGGACCGAAACTCCGACGACCGAAACTTTAATATTCCCTATATGTAATTAAATTACCAAAAGTTACTTAAGGGCGCTAGTTTAAAAATATAGGTAACTTATGCTTCAGTTGTAGGTACACTTATTTATAATTTACTTTAATTGTAAAATAAAACCTAATACTTTAACTTAAAATCATATTTTAAATAAATTTTATGAAAACCTGTATGTTTACAAACTTAATCTAATTCGTATTCCTGCATTGCGACGCCTGCACGCGTTTTACGCTTTCGTTCGCCTGAATACTTTACAAAGACTTTATAAGCTTTGTTTGAGAATTTAAATATCTTAAATATTACACTGTTATGTTGTATATTTGGTTTGGTTTCAAATCAGAAAATTAGTAAAAATTTGTTATTTTGTTTTAAAATGTTTCTTCTATTTAAATATAATCTTTATTGCTGTTAATAATATATAAACAAAAAACATTAAAATTGGTTAACAATTGGTAAGCATATATGAAAAAATCATCCAACTGAAATAAGTATCTCTTTTTAACCGACTTCAAAATGAGGAGGTTATCAATTCGACACGTAATATGTACCTATGTTATTGTAATTGCAGAATATTCACATATGATTTGGGCTTCCAAATAAATATACAAAATTTTATAGGTATATGTATGTTTAAATGTATGTTTGTCCACGCATTTCTCCGAAACTAGTAACCGAATCGTGATCATTCTTTTTTAATTAGCTTACATTTATTTCAACTTAGGGGATAGTAAAGATTTCATTTAAACCGGTTCAGTAGTTTTTATGATACGGACTAAAAGGTGTAACTAACACTGAAATAGTTTTTTCATAAAACTAAAAATTAAGAAATAAAAAAGTATGTCGCTCAAATAAAAAGACTCGCTAAAAATACTTTTATTTAATGATTACGTTTAATAACATTCTTTATCATTTTCAAATTAAAATTATATTTCTATAAATATAACACAATTTCACTGATCAGTCTCAACAAAATGTCTAAGTACCTACATGGAAGCTGTATTGTGAGCTGTAATGACTTCTGCTCTAGATCTCTCTCATTAGCTGTCGAAACAATGCTGTCATACTTCTGCAGAGCTGGTTCGCTTCCTTTATTATCCTGTTTTGTACTCAGATTGTGTAACAACCATAATTACAATACTCAAATCTTAAGGTACGTTGATATCAATGTTATTTTTTTATTTACTCGTATATTTTCGGTGGCTTTAATTTATGTTTAGGATATAAATTTTAACTAAAACGTTACTTTGGCTTCAAAATCACATTAAAAGTAAAGTTCAACCTTTACTGTTGGAATTTTCCTTATTTTATTTATGTTGGGTAGTTCATATTGAGGTATAAAATATAATCTAATATTAGAATTGGCGTAGATATACGTTACGTGTATCTATTTATGTAGATAAAAAAAAGAAACGTGTGCGTGTGTACATAATTATATACGCACGTAAGAAGTTATACTTCTTTGGCGTAACAGAACAAAAATAGCTAAAGATGTCATCTCATATGTCACACCTTTCTGTTTGTAAAATGAATGCGGTTAACTTCATCACGTCGCGTCGTTTTCAGCTAACTTCATTATGTCGCTTTTTGGATGTCGGTATGCGCGCGCATTGTAAAAATTTTACTGTCATAATCTATTCCAAACTTGTCTAAAGAAGTATAATTTCAAAAATTTGGAGCATAATCCAACACAGGCGGCAGACAGACAGTAATTCTAAAAATCCCTGTTTTAGTACTAATCTCAGATACAACATGAGAGACATTTTACGAAGGAAAATATTACAATCTCTACATTTTACGCTGCAGTATTATTATTTTGTGAATGATGTAAAAATAAAGATCTGTTATGTTAAAATATTAATTGTTATTCGAGTATGTAAGAAATATTTTGTAAATTGTAACATACCACATGTAAGGTTATATTAAGCTATTATTAATAATATAACTAAAATAAGTATAGTTTAAAGACTGAAATACGACCATTCTGAACACAGCCTAAAGTCTAAACTACTAAGTACAGAAACTTCAGTTTTGCAAAAAAGCTGTCATAGATATAGCAAGCAGGCACTAAAAACCTTTCAATATTTAACACCTACTTATGTATGGCGGTTTGCATTCTAACATTTTTATATTTATGACAACCGTCTCCCAGAAACCTTAAAAGTGTACTTATTCAAGTTTACGCGTGCAGGTTTAATTCCTGTCTGATGAGGGTTTTATCGATTGCTGGTCATAGTAGGGATATAAATAACAAGTTAAACTGATAATAATTTGCTAAAGAACTGAATGTAAAGTATTGAAAGTTTAGAAAATAAAGGATATAAGGATCTCTATGCAAACAGCTATCTTAATCCGTTACTACATGACTTCTTGAAATTGAGACAAACCTCAAACACTTATGTATATTATATAAAATAGGTACTAGCACTCTGCCACAGACTTCGAAATTTTCTAGATTTGGATAACAGCGCAATTTACCAATAGCTACATATGTATTATTCAGATAACCTCATAAGTACACTAACAAAATCATCACATCAGTCAAGTCGTTTAGGTGGAGACTGGAGAAGGATTAAGAACATATGCACATTTTCAAATTTTCTATTACTAGAATGTCATTTATGTATATATACGTATATAAAAGGGCGATTGTTCGTCTAATGATCCAGTACGAGTTCAATGTTAAACTAAGTTTATGAATAGATACGCAAAAGTGACATATATAAGTGGTAGTGGTAGTAGAATATAATGCTTAGCGACTGTATAAAATAGTTACTGTGCGTGTTCCGCGAGTTATGTGAGCTATAATTGACTCACGTGTACGTAGAAGTAATAAACAATGCATTTTGCAAGTGACCAGTTTTAATGTTCGATCTCAGAATCCTAGGTCGTGATAATACCTTATTGTAACATCTATTACTAAAGATTCCTAGTAACTGAAAAGTATGAAAATATTTATATGAAAGTATAAAAAATTTATAATGTATTAATAATCTAATAATACATATCATATGACGGAGGAGTATTTAGTTACCTTTTTCTGCTTTAAAACCTTATGATTGTTTAAAGTCACTATGTTATTTAGTTTGCTTTCTATTACTTTTAAAATGATTTTAAATTTAGATCAGAAACTACGTCTTGAGCGGGGTCGAAACGCTATCATGACTTTCATTGGAGATACGTTCTTTAGTAAAGTTGGTTGATCAAGGTGGATTATAGAGAGTTATGCTTTGACATTGTAGTTAAAAGTCAATAATCGGTATCGAGAACCCGCTAGCTCTAAATCATTAGAATTACCGTTTCAAGTTTATAACATTGTGATTTCCGTGATTAAATTAACTGTGTATTAAGCATTGAATACTTTATTATTTGAGTCCTGATAACGCCTACAAGATTAGTAACCTCTAAAGATAATGTTTGTAGTATATGGATAACATGTATGTAATATATTTATGTATATGTTATATAGTAATTCAGCCTTCTCTTTAATGTAAGTCGACCAGGCTATTGTCCACCAAATTAATCAAGTTCGCGTTGGCAAACTTCAGTCATGTCTTTCGAAAACTAGTTAACATAACCGAACTAGTTAACATATCTGAGGCATGCAGGTCTCACTCATGATGTTTTCCTTAATTGTAAGGAAAAGGAATAGTCATTATGAAAAATGATACGTCTATGAGAACTCCGGTGCGAGATCCAGGGTTGGAACCTGTTTTACTTGATTTTCCAAGCAAGCGCGTTACCACTGAGCTACCACTGCCTTACACTCGTATTCTACATAAATTTATAAAATATGAGTTATTAAATTCACAGTAATTTGATAACTGCGGCAGTTCTTCAGTTTGAGTCTACGTTACTTGAAGCGCAGTATAAGTACTGCCGTGTTAATTATTTTGCATTACAAATAAAGGGATTTTAAGCGCAGACAACTCTTCAAATTTGATTGCATTGTAGAGAGATCAAAGTTTACTACACATTTGAATGAAAGAATACTAATTTACCATAAGTACTGATATTATAATGTAAAATATGTAACAGATACTGAAGCCATTCATTTTAAGTTAAAATATTTTAAAGTACAGATTAAATGATAAGGACTTTTATTTAAATTTTGTGATGATGTAGAGCTTCTCAAATATATTTCTAAAAGAATCTAGTACCGTTTATTTTATTAATAAAATAAGTTAACGTTAGCTACGCTGGTTTATATTAAGGAAAATGAAAAATATTTTCTTGAAATTAAATGATATAAAACTATTTTTAACATAGGTCACAATTTCCTAGGGGAAGCTTTTTTTAGGTCGTAGGTACAAATTTCAAACATTTTATATTTAGGAGTTTATATTGATATGACATAATTATATGTAATTTTTTTAATATGCGTGTACACCTAAGAGCTTCCGGAAGAAATTTTCTAAATTACAGTTTTTAACCGTACTCGTAGATATAAAAATTCATCGCGTAGTTTAAGAACTAAACGCTTGAAAACATATAGTCGCGAATAGCGACTTTGTTTTTAACGGTTCTTCTTCTTCTTTCTGCCCTTTTCCTAACTTTATTTGGGGTCGGGCCTTCTTCTGCGATTGCACTACGATGATCTGTCCTTGATTTTCAACGGTGGGATATTTTGTATTTTCAGATCTATCTTGACAGTGGATAGCCACGAGGCTGTTGGTCTGCCTCTACCTCTTTTCCTGATACCGATGTTTAACACTCTTTTTACAGAGTAGCTCTCGTCTCACCTGATCACATGGCCGTAACACCTTAGTCTGCCATCTTTAAATTGCTCCATCACCGCCACTTTGAACTTTGTTTTTAACGTTGTTTTTAATAATTACCAAAACTAAAGATATTTTCTTTCCACATTCAAATCACATTATTTGATATTGGACTTTCATGGTACCATGTTCCACTAAGTCGTCTCATGCTTCACCCAAAAGTGACTGAACGATGGATTATGGATTTGTTCATTTCCCGTGCGGGATGCGATGCAAAAGTTGCATTCAACAAAGGATGGGGGATGACGGCATTTGCACTCGGTTTTAATCAATGAAGTTTTGAACCGATAGGTCTTCACAAAGGATGTAATTGAGTCGGCAGAAGGCTGGGGCTCGCTTCTATATCGATTTAAGTGACGAGAGATAAAAGGTTTAGGAAATACGAATTTAAATGAAAATTTGAAAATGAATATACATCATACATATAATAAAATTGTAGAGGTCGAATGTCTGTAAATAGAAAAAAAATGCTAAAATCCGAGTCAGGGGATATAAGAAGAGTTTGTCTGTTTGTCTGTTTGTATGGGAACGAAATGCATGGTGGCACCTTATATCCCCGGTCAACATTTTAAATACTTTTCATCCCGGAAAATTAAATAGTTCCCGTGGGATAGTTAAAAAACTATAGTAACTTGTACAGCTTCGTACACACAAACTACTGATTGGATTTTAATGAAACTTTACAATAATATAGTTCATATATCTAAATAATCAATAGGCTACTTTTTATCCCGGAAAAGTGTACGGTTCCCGTGGGATAGATTTGTTTTTGTTTGTCTAGAGTAGAACTCGAGGGAAGCGAGGGTGAGCCGCTAGTTGAAAATAAAATTTTAAATTTTGATATATATTCATTTTTAAATTTATTGTACGCATAAGGTTTAATTTATAGTGTCATCCTAATATATAAAACTGAAAAGTTTGTTTATTTGAATGCGCTAATCTCTAGAGACTAGAAGTATTAGTGTAATTTGGAAAAATTACTTTTCCTTTTTATAGCCTTTTAATTAAGGAAGATATAGACTACCTAATATCACGCTACATAAAAAAAGCGTGTGGAAGCGTTGACAAACTCGAAAATTTAACAAAAAAAAAATTAAAAACATGTTTGTCTGAACGTAAGTCAAATTGATATTTTTTGAAAATATTAGTTTGAGGTAAGTATAATTTCGCTGTAAACGTAAGAAAAACCATATTGCAATTTGTCTGTTTATTCACATATTACTCGGGAGTATATTGGTGATTTTTATGCATAAAATACCTAGTGTGAATTTAAAATTTAAAACATAGCTATTTTTCATTTCAATTTCTTATTGCTTTCAAAGCTTTTCTTATACGCCATACAAAGCTTTTATTTTATAGTGATTGATGGATTTGCTAGCATTCTCCCGAGTTTTTTTAATCAATAATTATTTTTAATGTTGAATTTCTTTTATTACACGTTATACTTTTTTGATTAAAGATAAGCTTGATGTGGTTAAAGATAAACGTGTGTTCTTTTGTTTTAATCAGACTGGGACAGCCATATGCATAGAACGCACGACCTACGTCTTAATAGGCAATGTCAGTCAAATCGAATTCTCTGTATTCATTTAGATCAATTCAACGATTTTACTATTCACAGATGGTCAAAAGCTCCATCTATTCGTAGTATCATGTTTATTTTAAACAACTTTTAAATTTAAATTATTTACTAGAAAATGCACCGCAGGAAATTGCAATTTGTCAGGAAATGGATAGCAGAATATTTGTGTTTCTCTCTTGCCTTAAAATCGAGGCAACGGCGGATTGGGTTTCGTTATTGAATTGTGGTAGTCATGAAACAGTCTGCAATAGATTCTAGTTGAATACCCCGGAATATTGCCTTTTTCCAACAAAGCCTCCTTGACCAGCGAAACAATAATAAACGAGACTGCAATACAAACTGTGAGATGAGAATACCTTTACTTTTCTTAATTGAAATAATAATAGACATTATTTCTTGCATTATCCTATTTTATAGAAATAAATGTGTAATACTATATGTATTAAAATTGTAATGGCCATATGGTACTAAAATTTGTAATTAAAATGTTTAACTATTGACGAATGGACCGACCGTGTAGTCTAAGTAGTAGGGTACGATTATGTTTAGGATGTAAGTGTATTGCATAAAGCCTTTTGGTATTGAATTCTAAATGTTCTGTGTAAATAAATGATTCTGAGCATTTAAATTATTGCACAGATATAAAATGCTCAGTAGGTGACGCACGACATTCCCTTCCAATGAAAAAAGTCGTGTCGGTTACATTTTTTAGTTTTTATGTGGGTCGCCTGCGGTTTTGCCCGCATCCAGTACCAGTAATTCTGTGTAATATATTTGATACTCAAATCTTTTACACGTAACCGGCACCGGTAGGGGAGGTATAAGAAAACTTTCTCAGAACTGCCCGCATTTCTCGTATGTGACAATGTTAATATTGTTCTAATGACCATTAAAATTTCTTTCGTCATTTTATTGGTTTGACGTTTGATGCGTTTTTTTTCCAATTTGTGGTTCCGGTCCAGGTGGAATGGAGAACATAAGTCTTCTTATGCAATTTCTTTTTATAATGATTGACTGTGATCTTGTCATGTTCACAAATTCTGTAAAAGCCGTTTACTATTGGCTTTTTCATTAATAGGTAAGCATTAATAATAATGTACGAGGGAGAGGTGATCAAAAAGTAATAATAATTGGTTATTTCCGGTCCGCATAAAAATCGTAAAATACATTTTATTGTTATATACTCTCTAAGTCAGCATAAAAAATCATTTAAATAGACCACGATTCCCGGGAGATGCATTAATTTGAATACGAACTGTCGAAGAGATATTATCAAAATGGAGAGAAACGATATTAGAGCAGTCATCAAGTACTTCTGTTTCAAAAAAATGTCTACCAAAAATATATACCATAGGGGGACTCTGCTTCTCCATATTCCTTAATTGCACGCTGGGCCGAGGATTTCAAACTGGGCAGAACATCCACCAGGCCATTAAGAAGAAAAACGCGGCAAATTGCGAGCTGGAGTGCTGTTTCACCAAGATAACGCTCCGGTTCACAAAGCCACAGTTGCGATGGCTGCCATTCAGAAAACCGAATTTGATCTGCTCGAACACGGCCCTTATTCGCTAGATCTAGCTCCCAGTGACTTCTACATCTTTTCTTGTCTCAAGGAACACCTCCGAGGCAAGAAATTTGAAGATGATAACGAAGTGATGGCCGGTGTTGAGGTGTTTTGCGAGAGTCAAGACGAAGATTTTTTTTTCTAAAGGAATCCTGGATTTAGAAAAGAGATGAACTAAATGTATTGACTTATTAGGAGACTGTGTAGAAAAATAATATATTTTTTAACTGTGATCACCGTGTTTTATTTTCATTATCATTACTTTTTGATCAACCCTGGTAGTACCAGTTGAATTCTTTTGATTTGGTCCCATTAGCAGATAAGTCGACTTAACAGTTTAAAATTATTTTTTACTAGCGGCTCACCCTCGCTTCGCTCGGATTCGTCTCTAGGAAAGCAAAAACAAACCTATCCCACGGAAACCGTAGCCTATGTGTTATTCCAGACTATAATCTATCTCTGCGTCAAATTTCATCCGTTCTGGTGTGAAAGAGTAGCGAACATCCATACTCACAAACTTTCACATTTGTAATATTAATACAGATTTAAAATATTAGTAACTTATGCATTTTAGGTAATTGTAACCTGTATATATAGGATAATTAAATTATATTGAATGCTTTTAAGTATTACCTCTAATTACTTCTGCGTACTTTTCAAGCCGAAAAAAATATTTATACGTAAACTTTTAAAGAAATTAAATATAAGCAAAGAAAACAACTTTGTCAAATCCATTTCATCACGAAATCCACTTTAGGATGCAGGAAAATAGACATTTTGAGGAAAGTTAAGAAAAACTTGTTAGGCACTTAAAAACTTCATAAAATAAAAAGCACCGCCCGGGGAAATGATGTCGACTTTTCGACAACTTGAATTAGAACGTCCGACAATCATAAACGTGATCGTAATATTCTTTTATCCCGCTTTGTGTAAGTTTTATTTGTTTATACTAGCTTGGTGATAATATGAATTTTGTATATTTTTATATGTTATTTGACACTTGTTGTTGTTTGATGACTTTTGCTTTATTTTGACCTGATTTTGATTTTACAGCGTCTGTTATGAATAAAGGAATATGTATAAATCAAATTATAGTTTACTAACAGAACGCGCGGGTACGCCCGCGTTTATTCTACAAAAAAATCTCTTTAGCATTATGTTATACAGTGACTCATATATTTATGTAATATTATTCATACAAACATACGAAAATCGCGAGAAAAGAATGAGGGAGAGGGGGGGGGGGGGTATGAGGGTGAAAACTACTTTACGACCTATTCTCATACCTACCAAATATATAAAAAAAAAACATTAAAATCGGTCGAGCCGTTTTGGAGGAGTGCGACCACAAACACCGTGACACGAGAAGTTAGATTAAAATAAGACTTTTAAAAGCACTTTTGAAGTATTTTTGTAAAATTATAAAATCAATGTTGATAGATTTATTCTTTAATTATTTATAATCATAATATGTTTAATTTGATGTATTTTAACTGCAATTACTGCAGGTGGTAACATTTGGTATATTTTACTTTTCGTAGTTAAATTCATACAATTTATTCATCATTTGTATAAAATTATTATAATCAAATTATTTAGTAAAATAATGAAGAAAATATATTTATAGAAGCAATAATAGTATAATACAGCCATAATCCCTTAATTGTCATCACGTCGTGATCCTCTGTCCGTTATCGGGATGATGCACGGCCTCGTTAGCCCTGACACACTCGCAAGCGGGGGCCGTTGGGATTCACGGTCACGTACTAGTATAAAAATAATGAGATGCCGAAAGCCCTTATAACTGAAACATTTCGTGATGGGACGATATCATAGAATCAGTTTACTATTGCAGAGATGACTTGTTCAAAAGTTAACTTTTGCTTAAATGTATGTATTACATACAGTATTTAAGAATATATTAGTTTTGTATAAATTGAATAAAACATATAACTATTACAATCTTTCTACAAATCATACATTCATTTTTTAACAAAAATAATGTTTATTTAACTCCTATGTTTATTTTCCATCGGTTTCTTGAAACATGTTTGCTGAGCGACTGTTATGCAAAACTACGTTTTTATTAGACTGAGATAAGAGTCTGCATGGTTACAAAATTGTCTCGTGTTTGAATGAAATTGGTGACCTACATATATAATATATATCCTACAAACAAACTTATTAACTTGCAAACTTTACCTGTTTTAAAAACCTTCATTTTGATAAATGACTTGATAGGTTTGGACAAAAAAAGATTTTCCAACCACATGTTCAGTCCCAAAATTAACTTCTTTCTTTGTGTCTCGTAGTGATATGTATGGAATACAAATTTATTTATGCCGTCAATAAGATGAATATATAAAGGGGTAAATATTTTATTTTTCTTTTGACATAAGAAACTACTATGTTATATATAAAAAAATATATTTCATTCAGATTTTATAAGTATGCGTGGTATACGTAGGTACCATTGCATTTTGTACCAAACATAAAACATTACCTTATATTGAGCAAATATTAATATAGAAAAAAAATCGTACAAATATACAAATATTAAAAAGATATACCTCTTTCTGAGGCAGTCGGGTAAATATGTTATTTCCGTGACGAGTGCTACTAGTGATTTAAGAGTCGCCATAGATTGAAAGGCGATAATCAAAGGGGCGGTTTACCCCTGACCCGGTGACTCAGAGCGTCTCAATCGTAGCTCATTACACCGTGCCGTGTCATATTGACAGCCCTCGTGTCCGTTCCTAAGTCCAGCATAAATAACGGGGACTTGCGTTTAATGCGTACCCTTGGTTATATAGGGCTTAGCTTTGTAGTTTCCAAGTGATACATGCGCGATTATTTTACAAAAAACATTTACAAAAAAATAATTCTTAAAAACTTATTCATCTTTTTAATAACTTTCATGTACATTAAATTAATTATTTAAACTTACATAAATTACTTTTGATTTAATATGTACATAAATTACTTCAAGAGTATTGGTAATTATTGCACCGTAAAGAGTGAATTTTCATGGGACTACTCTTAACCTCTTAACATCACCATAAATGAAATGTAACACATGAGCACCTCCTTTTTTTGAGTCGGTCAATAATAGCAAACATTCTTTTAACAGGGTATCAGGGGTATATATCGATTATCGACTATCACCGATATCTCATTATCGTCATTGGTCTCTGCAATTTGCGTTGACCAGCCCTATACTAGTGACGTGCATTAACGGCACCCACTGTCTGTCTGCGTCTTTATTAAGTACAGTCAACAGAAATAAATTTTGAACAGTTTTTAAGGTGACAATAAACTATACCTATTATAAAATTGTAACTAAGACGAATCTGTACATTAAATATTTTTGGAAAACTTATTAAAATAGATATTATTATCGATACAGAGGCTGAATCTATAGTTTTTAGAATTTTTGTCTGTCTATCTGTCTGTGACCGCATCACGGAAAAACCACTGGAGGAATTTCGGGAAAATATTTCATCCCTGAGAAATCTATACCTACTAAACGTTAAAACGGGAGCAGGGAAGAACCCGAGCGGAGCGAGGGTGAGTCGCTAGTCTGTTTAATAAATATGAAATAATATGTTAGGCGCATTACTTGAAAACGGATAGACTGATGTGGCATTTTTTAATTTTTTTTTCATAATAGTCCTAGATTGGTTTAAATACGGAAATAAATATTTGCTATTATTTATTTATTAAATAGGGCTCCCAACATGTTTTACATTAATATAATTGACATATTCATGAAGCTATCCTGATTATTGTGAACCACAACTTGCACCATGTAGAAGTTTTAGAAAAGTTGCCTTGAAAAATAGATAAAGGATAATTAAATTTTATTTAATTGTTTATTATTCATTATATACAAACTTGTTCAACTCAAGTGTTAGAGCTTTATGCCAATCGTTGATTACGTTAAGAGTTCTACTTACTTGACTAAAGATTACAAATATATTTCTAACTAGCAACTCACCCAGACAGACAGATAGACAAAAATTCTAAAAACGATAGTTTCAGCCTCTGTATCGATGATAATGTCTATTTCAATAAGATTTTCCAAAAAATATTTAATGTACAGATTCGGCTTAGTTATAATTTTAATATATGTATAGATTTAAATACAGCATATTTTGCACGGTAGTTCAAGTGTAGTGCAAATTATTAGGGTTGCCGTATCGAAGGTTACAATAATGAGAAGCAATAACGTCCCCAATAATGCGAGACCTCTACATTAGCCGCGCGTGGTGCTGCATGTCTGATTGGTTTCTGAGCCTATATAAATAACAAACATTTATTGCCTTTGTCACGTGGTTTAGGTACATTGTTGCTCTAATCAAGTCGGTAATAATTTTATATTTGTTCTTGTTTTGTTTACGTATTTTGTACTATACTAAATGCATACGGAATTATATACGGTACTTATAAGAAAACACAATTTTTAAAAATTTTGTCTGTCTGTCTGTCTGTGTGTTCCGGCTAATATTCAAAACGGCTAGACCAATTTTAGCGGGACTTTCACTAGCAGATAGCTGATATTATAAGGAGTAACTTAGGCTCCTTTTATTTTAGAAAAAAAAATAAGGATTTGCCTCAGAAAAAATTAAATGTACATACTAAGTAATTTAAATGTACGCGAGCGAAGCGACGGCGAGTCGCTAGTTTTTAAATATAATGTAATTTATACGTATCATAGAACTTATGGAGAAATAAAGCTTAAATCTGCTCATACATTTTGTTCTTTTTCTTATTTAAAAAAGTGACAGACATGTTGTAATTACTAGGAGCAAAGGGAAGCTAGCAACGAGTTCATCTGAAAAAAGTGAATAGGACCTTTATAGGATTGAGTATACGAAACTTTTGTGAAATTCTACAATCTATCCGAATTTTTAATTTTATAAGTTTAAACTCCATTAATAAAGTTTAATTAATCCCATAATAGTCATCTATGGCGGCTAGTATAAAATATATGTAAGTAAAATCAAATTTGTAAAAGTCAAAATTAGTAGAGTATTTTTATTGACTTTAATACATATAAATGTACGAATAAACGATTCAAAAGTAGTTGTAAAGTACACATTACTGAAATAATAACTCTTCACAATTATTATTCACTCCAAATCATTCATTTCATTGCTTCTGTCGCGAGGGAGCTGCAGACGCATAAGTCTTTTTAGCGAGGATATTATTTATCCAGCGTCAATGACGGAGCAAGTGCGAAGAACGAGAGTAAATCAACTATTTGCATACGCCGGGCTCGCCCAGACTGAATGAGACTTAGTTTGTTCTACACTATAGGGTGTGTTTATGGAAAAAACAAAAGCTATGTTTTAATAACCTATAATATATAAAATTGAAATGGAAATGACAGTTTGTTAATTTAAAATAAATATAAATCTCTCATAAAAACACTAATATTAAATATAATATAATATTAGTATTTTTTTTTACTTTTAGAACTAATAATATTTGTTTAATACTATATAATTATGTATTTAATGGGTAATAATATATTTAATGGGTAAACGAATGAGTAATCGTTAATCGTAATAATTTGAGACATTAACTAAGTTTAATCAATTTAAGAACATACAATAAGCATGTGGAGTGTAATATTTATATCGTAAACTAGCAGAACCCGCGGCTTCGCTCGTGCTAAAACTAATATACAAGGAATCCCCTTTATGGGATGAATTTTGAAAAATGGCTAAAACAAGTTTTTATTTAATTGTATTGAAGAGCATTAATACCAAGTTTCAAGCAAATCTGACCGTAAATAATTTTTTGGGTTGATTATAACGTGTTTTCCCGTGGGAAAGAGGTAATGTCCCGTGGTAAAAAGTAGCCTATGTCACTCTCCAGTCCTTCAACTATCTCCACACAAAATATCATGCCAATCTGTTTCGATGTGAAAGAAGGACAAACAAACAAACACACTTTCACATTTATAATATTAGTATGGATACAGAAACATAATCAATAGAACATTTATCAAATATGTTTAAAGTTAAAAGACATTAACTTTGTCGTACAAATTATTATGATTTTAAGTATAAGTTTATGCAAATAATAACAAAGTTAACAGCAGGGTGATAAATTAATTAACTGTGGACACCCCACGCTGGTTTTTGTAGGCGTCGCGGCATGCACGCATCTCGTTAACTACGAGGTAGGCGCCGGCGCAAGACAAATGCGACGTCGTCATTAACACGCTCGAAATGCAATAAGACTTGGCTGGCAATTACGATATTCTCAATCCTAAACGAAACTCTTCAACGCCAATTATTTTTAAGTAGCAATATGAATTATTTATTTAATTTACGCTGCTGTTTTAAAATGCTTGGAAATGCATGCCTTTTCTATCTATGCTGATAATAAGAATTTTTTATGAATCCTTACTTAAAAAATGGCTGGGTTTGTTTTTATTTTTGTAGTATTTATAGAGCACCAAATTGATATGATTTTTGCATTAGGTACTTAATTTGTATGTGTGAATGTCACGTGATATCTTCGTTAATTGTAAATCGATTTTTTTTATATTTTTTTATGAATAGATGTTCAAGAGACCACCCACTGCCCACATGAACAAAAATAAAAAAATATATTATAAAATAAAAAAAAACCGACTACACAAAAGCTAACTAAAATTATAAAAAATAAAAACTTAAAAAAAAAATAAAAACCGACTCCCAGGCACTGAAAAGTTAAAAATAACTAAACGGGGGTTTTCATTTAGAATAGATACTTAATCAGATATTTTCGAAGTCGGTGTGCTTTGATTTGTATTGGCTGGAATCAATCAATACAAATTAATCAAGCCCAAACACCAGGTAATTGCTGTAAATCGTTGAGGAGTTCCCTCGACTATCTTTCGGGTCCATCATCAGATCGACTCCAGACCTTCATTAAATAATAGTGCTTTAAAATACCTAATGAAAATGTTAACAAACGCACTAGTCGCCGCTACAATTTTCGAAAGTTCCCCTCGATTTCTCTGGGATCCCATCATCAGATCCTGGTTTCCTTATCATGGTACCACTCTTGGGATATCTCCTTTCCAACAAAAAAAGAATTATCAAAATCGGTTCATAAACGACGAAAAAATGCCCGAACAAACATAAAAAAAAAACAAAATATATATACGGTCGAATTGAGAACCTCCTCCTTTTTTTGGAAGTCGGTTAAAAATATATAGTATTATGCAGTCGGAAACATACACGTTTCATCCTTGCCGCGAGATGTACATTGTACATAATAATATGTATGTCTTCCACTGCATAATACTATATTCCTTCGTTAACGTGTTTTCATCGTTTTATGTTGTCGGTTTTTTTATTTTTATAATATATTAAAAAATATATTATATCATAATAAAAATTTACAGCTTTTTAGTTTTTGCCAATTAGTCATTTGAAGTAATATTTATCTATTTTTCTCCTAATAAGTTGTATATATTTTTGTGATCAACTTTTATAAACCTTTATTTGGATACTCCACTCAATAGGTTTCAAAAAATTTTTTTTAAAACACAAATTGGCGTCTGAATTGCGCCATTTTAATTTTTTATTATTTTTATATTACCTATGACACTCACGTTATCAAGATGAATCTAATGACGTACGAATCATCAAAATCGGCCCACGCGTTTGGTCTTTAGAATCTCTAGAACAAACGTACTAACATACATACATAGACTGATAAACACATTACCCTCTTTTTCGTCGCTCAGTCGGGTAAAAAAAGTACTAAAATGATTTCAAAAGGTTTATTTCTAGAAAATACAAGTCGATATACCATTTTTATTTAAAGTATTAAAATATTGTAATAAAATATTGTATCGATTTTCGCTTTTTACATTAAATCCTTACTTAAAAAATAAAATCGATATAATTATTTGTAACTACATACTTACTTGAATATATCAAAGTATTTATTATACCAGAATTAGTCTGTAATTTTCTCGCAAGTCAGGAAATGTACGGGACGGTAATTACGTGTATTTCATTAAATAGCTGGGACATTTCAGAATAAGTTCGCTGAAGTTTCTAATTGTGGACATTAGGAGCGTCCAAGCACATGTCGCACATGTATTCCAGTTTGAAAATAGAGTAATAGGCTAAGAGCTCGATTTTAGAAATGTCTATAAAAATTATGTTTTTTTTTGAAATTTCAAGAGTTAGCTTTGGTCGTTTAAGCATACATAATATATATTCTGTCTTTGAAATCCGCAAAAGAAACAGGCAAAATTTTTAATATGTAAGTAAAATGTTAATTTTATGCAATTAGTATCACGCTTTAATTGCTGATTTATAATTTTCTTTAATATATTTGTGATTTTTTCTACGAAAACCTACAATTTGTTAATGTGACACATCAAAGTGATAGATCATAATCCAAGCTATTTTATTCTTAACTAGCGACTCATCCTCGCTCTGCTCGGGTTCGTCCTTACTTACGTTTTATCGTTTAGTATAAATTTCTGAGAGATGATATATTTTCGCGCAGTAAAAATGTTGTCTCGAATAACCAGCTATCATCATACCAAATTTCATTAAAATCCCTCCAGTGAATTTTTCGTGATGCGGTAACAGACAGACAGATAGACAGACAGACAGGCAGACAGACAGACAGACAGACAGACAAAAAATCTAAAAATTATAGATTTGGTCTTTGTATCGATAATTATGTCTATTTCAATAAGATTTTCCAAAAATTATTTAATGAGTCAGATTCGACTCAGAATTTTATTATGTGTATATACTCACTTGCTCTTGGCCTATAATCAGGCAATTTTCAAAACGCCCCGCTGAACGATTTAATTGCGAGACGTTTAACTGAATTCGTATTTAAATAGTATATATCCATTTATCAAAATGAAACAGACGCAACTAACTCAATATGTACATATATTTCATCATTGCTATTTGCGAACAGTAAGTGTAGGAAATCTCTATTTACCAGTAAGTCTCTTTAAAATCGGATTAATTATTTCGGAGATTACTGAATGAGTTTTGATGTTTTACGCGGTGCAAACACTTTACACTTTACGACCGACATTAAAATAGGGGAGGAACTCGATTTGAATGTATGTTTTTGAATGTATGTCACGCGATTGTATGTGAGTTTTTTTAACGAATGGGTTATACCTCAAGGGTGGATTCATTTATTCATTATTATAAGGAAGTTTTTTTTATACTATAATAAATTACATCTAAAGTGATTATATTAGGCCGGTCCTTATTTTTATTTTAACCTTAAAAATCTATAAGAAGATTATTCTTAAAGAAATAAAGAGTTATTGTAAAATTTCTCTTTATATTATGAACATGTAAACGATCAGTTTTGAATGCGCAGAATATTGAGTGAGACATCGTGGCTATTATAGAGAGGGGAATGTTCACGTGCATCACACTGACGAGTCGATTTTTCAGGATCAGTTTACAAGTTTGAGGATAGTTCATATTATATTGAAAATAACGTTTTTACTTAAAATATTCCATAACTTAAAGATTACTTAACTTATCTCATGGTTTTGTACGAAGTAATGTAAGATCACGCAAGCTGTAGACTTAAACTTCTAAAGTTACTGAAATGAAATTTAAATATTTTAAAATCAGAGTATTATTTACATAATCCATAAGCATTATCAAAATTAGCTTAGTCAAAATAACATACAATTTTCGCTGTGACTTGATTTAATAGTATACCTATATACTATTAGGTAATATTATTTTGATATAGAATATATCAAAATAATATAATAAAAATAATTATATACTCAAAGCTTACTAAAAATATAATCTATACTAATATTATAAATGCGAAAGTAACTCGGTCTGTCTGTTACCTTTTCACGCTTAATCCGCTGAACCGATTTAGATGATATTTGGTATGGAGATAGTTTGAGACCCTGGGAAGGACATAGGATAGTTTTTATCCCGGAAATCATCCCTTAAAGGTGTGAAAAGAGCGGTGAAAGTTTGTGTGGGGAATCATTTTTCAAGTAAGGGATATATATATATTTTTTTAAATTTTAAAAAGTAGGTACTTACTTTTCTATACCTATGTATGTGCATATATATAGTGTATTCTATAATAACCGTGAAAACGTACCTAGGGATGAACACGAGCGAAGCGAGCGTGAGTCGCTAGTATCATAATTATTTTTGTTATTGCCTCCTTTATTTTTATACTTAACCGCTCGCCTAACTACTTTAGGTGCAACATCAGACCGTACATCATATAGTCGTATATCGCAGAAGACGGGCGCGGTTAGATATACCGATAACGCAAGGGTCATGCCCAGCAAAACCCCTCCATAAATTTGTATCCACTTATTGGGTATCGAAATAGGAACTCGAGACGGGATATTTGTTTTGATTGATTGTAAGCTTCATTTTTTAAATGAGCCACATTTTCTACTTCTCACATAACATATGTTTAAATATTATCTATTTATGATCTATGATGTGTTTATGTTATGTGTTGTATTTTTGAAGGTTTTTTTTCAAATGTTTTTAATTATTATACTCTTCGATTGTAATATTTAAATGTAATCTCTAAAGAAGTAGATGTTAAAGTAAATATTTATATACATAATTGTATCTTTTGCAAATCCATACTAATTCTGCGTTACCTTTTCAAGCCGCTAAACAGTTTTCGATATAATTTAGCAAGGGCATAGATTGCATCCTGGATCAGACGTAGGCTACCCTTGAATTCTGTTCAGTATATCACGCGTGACAAGCCGCGGGCAAAAACTGGTATATAGAATAAAGCACAATTTGGACTTATACGTTAACTACATTATGAAGTGGGATTTGACGAATATATAGAGTAAAAAATATTAGCTCTATCTGACCCTTATATTACTATACATATATAAATAACATAAGCGCTACATTCTTGTGCTACGTTTCATGTTACCAATAACTTATTACTAAGAACTAGAGGCTCGCCCTCGCTTCGCCTCTAGACAAACAAAAACAAATCTATCCCACGGTAACCGTACATTATTTTCGGGATAAAAGTAGCATATTTGTTATTCTAATGTAAAAACTATATTATTGTAAAGTTTTATTAAAATCCAATCAGTAGTTTTTGTGTACTAAACTGTATAAGTTACTATAGTTTTTTAACTATCCCACGCGAACTCTTTAATTGACCGAGGATATAAGGTACCACCATGAAAAATTTCATTTAAATCGGTAAAGCAATTTTGGAGATTAGCCTGTACAAACAGATAGAGAAACAAAAAAATTGAAAAAATCTGAATTTATTCTATTTATCTTCTTACATCCCCCTGACTCGGTTTTTGCATTTTTTTTCTATGTACAGACATTCAATCTCTACAATTTTATTATATGTATAGATATTTCCATGTATGCATACACTATTTCCTATCACAGTTTTATCAAAGACATAATATTTACATACAGAATCTATAATATCTATTCCAGTAATGGTAAAGCAATGACACGGACTTTAGCGTAATTTATATTCGATTTCAAATCTCCAACGGATGTCGGTTGTCGCATCATATTGAACGAATTTGAATTTTAAGTGACGGCTTAGGCAATTCCCAAATCAATGACATCGGTTGCGTAGGCGCAGGATGAGCATTGTATGCAGAGATCACGGTAATAAAGTGACTAAACAAACAATGTTTTGTTTTTTTGTTATTTCACTTTATATGTCTTGTTACATTGTTTTTTTTATATCTTTGTTTTATTATATTTTTTTTGAAAATTTATCTGAAGTACGTTAATTATCTTTAAAATTAATAGATACTTTCAGTTAGGAAGAGTATTTATGTACAAATACAAAAAAATGAAATTCATAAGTGTTTAGCAAGTAATAATTCAAACTCAAACATTTTGTACAAGCAAAAGTAAAAAAAGAAATAGTAACGGTGAAAAAAAATTTTCATCGTTACTATTTCGTGAAAATTATACTAATTGTAAAATACATTCAGCTGTGAATAATTGTGTTATTATTATTTCTTGAATATTAGTGGAAAACAAAATAAAAAGTCAATGGCGTTAATCACACTGACTTCATTTATTTATTATTTATTTACCATACAATACAAAGTAGAAAAAATTATACGCTAGGAATATTGTGTACGTAGATGACTTATCTCTTTAAATCTTGAAAAATCTCCTAGAAGTCCTCTACTATAGGAAAAAAACATGTAAAATAAAATGTGGTGTAGGTACCTATAAGTTCTTAAATAACATAAAGAGTACATAACTTATTCTTACTACTTAAACTATATACCAATAATTTATAAATAAATATAAAACAATATAAATGCATTAGATATGTTATTTATTTTATGTGGGAAAAGAAAGGAAGTGCTTTTTCAGTCCGAACTTAAAAGCATCAGAACTTGGTAGGTAAAATAGATTAAGTGGAAGTTTTTATCGTACATGTAAAAGAAAAAGTGTGAAAAAATTTATAATTTACATTTGGGTTACGACAAACTTCCAAGCTTTACTTTACTTTCTAATCTCTTCCAATATATTCTATGGTTGACCGCTCTAAGTAGATTGAACATTAAAATGCAATAGCCTCCAAAACGCCGACCAAATCGTAAAACTTTATTGAAACCATAACTACTCTCCTCGAATAAGTGCCGTAATAATGATTTCATATGTTACATATTAGACTATTTAAATTAATTTGAATGAATAAATGATTATAAACTAGCAAATCACCCTCGCTTCGCTCGGGTTCGTCCCTAAGTACGTTTTGATGTATAGTATAGAATAGATACACTATAATATATACATAGGTATGATGAGTTTTTAAATCTCTTTCTTGAGAAATGATTGATTCCCCATAAAACCCCCATTTCACTCTCTTAAAGGATGATTTCCGAGATAAAAACTCTTAAACTATTTTCATATCAAATTTCATCTAAATTGGTTCAGCGGATTAAACGCTAATAGGTAACAGACAGACAGACAGACCGACACAGTTATTTTCACATTTATTATATTAGTATGTATTAACGCCTCGTTGGTGTAGTGGCTAGCATGTACGGCTGCACATCCTGAGGTCCTGGGTTCGAGTCCCGGGTCGGGCCAAGTTTAGTTATTGAGTCTTTCTGTATAGTAAGCCTCAGTAACACCCCGGAGTTGGGAAGTTGGCGGTGTTTCACCCCCGTGCCTCGGAGAGCACGTAAAGCCGTCGGTCCTGCGCCTTAACTCTCACCGGTCGTGTCGAGTAGTCGTCCCACTGGAGTATGAGAGTGACAGGAATAGAGAGTGCACTTGTGTCTGCGCGTACACTTGTGCACTATAATATCTCCTGCGCAGTTGGCTAGTCTCAATGAGATTGGCCGCCGTGGCCGGAATCGGTCAGGAGAACATCATGTATTAACGAGTTAATTAACATAAAAGTTAAATAAATACATGAATTAGTTAGTAGCATCGTTGGTTTGAGACTTACTGCGTTTCATTGGAAGGATGAAATAAAAAAAATGTAGATTTTTGCCTACTTTATAATATATATTGAGCATAATGTAATTATCTCTATATACATAATATATAACTAAAAAATCATAGCATTATTTAAAATGATCTATATAAAATTAAATGTATGTATATGATACAGCTGGAATAATCCTCGCCTGTGTTTGTCTCAAGCAAGGTCTGATCCTGTCTAAGACAATATATATCAGCCGTCAATATATTTTATAGTATTTTAGAGATTCTTGAGATAAAAAGAATTAGTATTTTATATGGATGAAAATTGAGCTTGTTAAGTGGTTTAATTCGTAATATGCTCTAATTGGGTTTTAATTACACTGTGTCGATGTATACACAGATCATATAATACTATAGTACTAGTATATATATAACATGTCGGTATCATATATACAATAATTTAAACAATTATCTTACGTTACAAGGGTTGGAGACGGATATGACTCATGCATTATGCATGTGCAAGATAATCGCGCTAAGGGTTACCATTAGTTATATTTATCTGTCTCAAGGAAAGGACATCTGAAGACAATTTGTCGCTCAAAATCTTAAAATAAACTTTAGGTACAACAATCATATGTTTTAAAAACCTACCTATGTATAAATGATTACAAGCATTGGCTTTTTGTGTGTATTTATACATTTAATGTAATAAAAATATATCATTTCCATACGAACACATCACACATGACACATCCGATACGAATGCTATTTTGTGGAATAAAGTAAGTTGATATAAAATGGTATCTTTCATTATAAGTTTCACTAAAAACAAAATTGAGCCTTTGTCTAAGATACGAAGAAGATTATTGTATTTATTAATCTACTTTCATAAGAAAGATCGGGCTTTCCTCGTCTCACTTGTTTACTGTCTATACATATAATAAAAATGTAGAGGTCGAATAAATAGTATATATAGGTACATAGAATTTTTTTTTGCTAAAACCGAGTCAGGGGGATGTACAACAAATCCAGATTTTTTAAATTTTTTTGTTTTTCGGTTTGTTTGTACGGGCTAATCTCCGAAACTGTTGGACCGATTTAATCGTAATTTTGCATGGTAATACCTTATATCCCCGGAAAACATTTTAGATACTTTTCTTTAATAGGATAGTTAAAAAACTATAGTGACTTATACAGCTTAGTATACAAAAATTACTGATTGGATTTTAAGGAAACTTTACAATGATATAGTTCATACATCAGAATAACAAATAGGCTACTTATTGTTCCAGAAAAATGTACGGATTCTCGTAGGATAGATATGTTTTTGTTTGTCTAGAGGCGAACCCGAGCGAAGCGGAGGTGAGCCGCTAGTAATATATTTGTTTTTCTGTGTGCTCTATTATTTACGCGTTTAATAGTAGGTGAATCGCTTTTATGTCGCTCGTCTTGCCTTGCTCTTACTTTAGTTAAAAAATAAAATATAAGAAAAAATAGTGATAATAATATTAATAACTTAATCACATTTCAGTAAGTAAACATCTTCAATTCAATTTTTAGGTATGTTTAATACCAAAGGCTTTTCACGAAGCTATTGGATGATATAAGAACTTTTTACTTCGGATCTTCTCTACTACTACTATTTTTCCAAAAGGACAAATAATTTGATATTTAAAAGATATATGTTATGTTAAAAACTATAAAATAAGGTAATAAATATAATGTCAACGTTGATTTACAATCGTGTTAAAGTTACGTACGAGGATGCCACAAGGCGTGCCTTGAGGACATTTTTTTTCAATTTGTATCGCCTTTTTGCTTGTTTATTATTCTAAAGATTGTGTGATTTTACTATAACAAGTAAATGATAAGTATTTTTTAAGAAATATTATATTATTTTATTTATCTATACATATAACAAAATTGTAATTAAGCCGAATCTATAGGTAGTAGGTACATTAAATACTTATGTAAAATCTTATTGAAATAGATATTATTATCGATACAGAGGCCGAATCTACAGTTTTTAGATTTTTTGTCTGTCTGTCTATCTGTCTGTGACCGCATCATGGAAAAACCACTGGAGGGATTTTGATGAAATTTGGTATGACGATAGCTGGTTATTATCTCTGAGAAATCTATACCAAACGTTAAAACGTAAGTTAGGACGAACCTGAGCGAAGCGAGGGTGAGTCGCTAGTTATTAAGTAAAAACGTAATTAAAAAAAACCGACTTCCAGGCACTGAAAAGTAAAAAATAACAAAACGGGGGTTTTCATTTAGAATAGATACTTAATCAGATTTTTTCGAAGTCGGTGTGCTTTGATTTATATTGGCTGGCACCGACTTCGAAAAAATCTGATTAAGTATCTATTCTTTTTTTTTTAATGACATTCAGTGACAAACGAGCAGACAGACCACCTGATGGAAAGCAGTACCTGTCGCCCATAACACCTACGGTTCATGCACTTAGGTTTTAAGTAACAAAAATGCAGAACCACAGGTGCGTTGTCACTGTGAGGACTAAGAAAAGTTAACAAACGCACTCGTCGCTGCTACAATTTTCGAAAGTTCCCCTCGATTTCTCTGGGATCCCATCACCAGATCCTGGTTTCCTTATCATGGTACCACTCTTGGGATATCTCCTTCCCAACAAAAAATTTTTTATCAAAATCGGTTCATAAACGACGAAAAAATCCACGAACAAACATAAAAAAAAATATATATATACGGTCGAATTGAGAACCTCCTCCTTTTTTTGGAAGTCGGTTAAAAATAATTGTTACTATACATTTGCTTGCGTACGCTTAGGTCGGGGGTTCACTCTATACACAGCGTGAGTGCTACAAAACTATTGTAATACGAGTACATATAAAGTAAGTCACGTAATTTCTTCTACATTTTATTGAACCATTATATGTAATGAAATCATTGTTAAATTTTATTACAACATTTGGGTATGATTTACTGCCCTTTAGTCTAAACGTTGAATAGATTTGGTTAGAAAACAATGGAAATCTATTGCGACCACGTACTGTGGTCAATCATTCGACATTGTTGGTTATGGTGTTCGATTTGAATTACAATTCGTGTAGGCTGAGGTGCGTTCGAAATAAAACACATATAAAAGAAGTTTAGAGCGTGATTGTTTAAAATACGGCAAGCCATATTTATATTCGAAATAAAAAATAGAGCTACGCTTTATTTAAATAAAGTTATTTGTATAATTAAATTATTTTTGAAGATGAGAAATTGTTATTTTTTGGGGAATAAAAAGCGTCATTATATTGGGGATAAAAATAAAAAATAAGTATAAGTATAACGTATGAGTAACTACGTAACTGGACAACCATTGCTACAGTGGTGCCTTTTTTGTTAAACATTGCTGACTACGCAGAAGTACAAGGGTTCGATGGCCGTAGAATAATGTTGTATAGGTCACTACCTAAAACGAATCATTGGTAATTTATTTATTATAGACCTAATGTAATAATAGTAATTAATAGTTATTATTTTAAGGATTTAATAAAAAAATGTCTATCTTTAATTATTTCATTTACTATTTTTTTTATTTAACACTGTCTTTATTGATGCACATAACAATATATTATGTATAATGTATATTGAATAAAGTGCGCTTAATTTCGCTTTTCGAATATCGTAAATTTTGGAAGGGCTCCAAGAGTTTCCAAATTGCAAATACCAAACGATCATTAGGACCGAATTAATCAAAGGGCAGATAGCCCTTGCCAAATCCAAGACGCGCCCTTCGTACCCTTAAATTGTATTGTCAAACCAACACATGGCCGTTACGGAGTTAGTTATTCTAATTACCATGTGTTATTGTAAACCGAATACAAATCAAATGTCACAGAATAAATTTGTTGCTTGAAATTCTCTTGAAAATTTGCAGTATACTAAGTATGTTTAAAGAGACATTGGTTTAACGTGAAGGGTCCCGGAATCGTATTAAGCACACGAGGAAGGATTCATTCTAAAACGGACCACTTCTATCAGGTAATTAAGTATCCCCAATGTTCAACCAACTGTAAAGGGACAGTTGCCTGAAATTGTTGAGTAAACTGAAGAAATCATTCTAAAATAAACCTTAATACAATAATATTAGAGCTGAATTACATTATTCACAATAAAAGGATTTCACGTAATACAGTAGGCAATTGGGTTAATGGGAGTCCATATAAATTACTATTTTCTTTGACTACAAAGTATTTAATGTGGGTAGTTAGCAGCTACTGTCCAGTTTAGGGTCTGTGATGATTAATAAATAGTTTTACAGAATTTGTGAATGACTATCGTTACCTATACACGTTACTTAGATAGAATTAGTGTCCCCGTGACCATGGTTGCCGTAAAGCATTCGAAACGTCGGGAACCAAAAACCAATACATATAAATCCGCGAAAAATTTGTTTTTTTTCTAGTTTTATTTAAAATAGATAAAATGTAAGCAACGTGTTACCATAAGTAAAGCTCAAGAGCTGCAGGTAGAAACTATACTAACTAGAGAGCGAGATATGAATAGTTGTTCAAATCAAAATATGTACATAGAGCACAACAAAAAAGGCATAATCTGTATCTACTACAATAGGTCACGAATGCATTTCGGCAAAGTCAACCCAACCATTTCCTGTTCCGATAAGCTACAGACGAAGAGATAACGTAAAGGAAGCGTGACTCTGACTAAATTTATTCCTGCCTTTATAATTTAACATGGTAGTGTATAAGCTACTTTTTCTTTAATTTGATATACAAAAGACTTTGATCGAGTAAAAAAAATATATTTCTTTGGAACGGCTCAAAAATATAAACACTACAGCTAAATAAACAAACAGCGCAAACCGTTTTACACAACTCTATTAACTCGTTGGGTAAACTCGTAGTTCGGCAAAACTCGATTTCCAGTTTAAATTGTATCGGCGTGCAGGCTCAAGTTGTAATGATCGCGTCGGCGAGCTTTTATTTTGAATGGTTTTATCATCATAGGCCTCACAATTTTCGGAACTTTTTAAAATTTTTATTGCTACCTACTTACACAGCTTTTAAAAGTAAGAAATTATGTTAGTGAATAGATTTCACAGAAGTATAAAGCAAGAAGTAAAGTTAGATTAGATGAGAGTGACAGATTTTGTGATTCGCTAAAAAAACATGTTTTCGCTTCAGGTGCTTAACTAGGGCTCGATGGATCGATAATAATGCTACTTAAAATAATTATTATACGAGACGATATTCGTGCTAAGGCGGATTCAGGATTGGACACCACTTGAGCTTTTTACAGATTACAATTATTTGGCCATAATATTCTCTTTACTAAAGATAATCAGCATTATAAAGGTAAATAGGAGAGATTGCGAGCCGCATTCATTTGAAGTAAGGATTGCGTAATAATCATAATGATGCATCACGCAACAGCTGTTTTTATTTTTCAATTTACTTCTTTTATAATTGGCTTCACATTTTAGGTTCAGTCGGTCAGTTTATCGTATTAATAAGCAAAAACATATATGTAAATCGTTAGGTTAAAAAATAAATCCTAATAAAGTTCAAATGATCATTAGCCAAAAACTAATAATCTCGATTTTTTTTAATTCTAATCAAAAAATATATATTTTAATATGTGTATATTCCATAGAATGTTTGTTGCTTATATTATATATTATATTATTTTTGAATTTAGGTATATCTGTAATAAAAAAATAGTTTCGTAAATAGCCTGCCTCAAATTTTTGAACATTTGCGTTTTAATAATGATGATCGCTTTGGCTGGATCTCGAAACTTCGCAATCGTTAGTTTTATTTGTTAATTCGTTATAAACCCCACTTGCGGTGATTCGCTACCGTTTTACGGTTATGAGATTGGATGACTTAAAGTTTTCTCGTTAAGCCAAACTCCCATGGCTTATTTAAGACTTACTCGTAAGTAATTTTGTGTTTGTTGATGCTATTCTATAAAAATGTCCTTACAAGTTATCATGATTTTGATATTACATATTTAGATGTTTTATGTTCATAACAAATTTGCTTTATCTAAGTTTAGGATGAATTAAATTTTCGGCGACGATCTTAAAAGACATTATACCTACAAAATTTAAATTTATTACAGAGTTTGGCCTTTATGAAATATTACAATTTAACTTCTAGGATAATTAAATTCCAAAATACTTGCAACACACAACTTTGCCCCTTAATATTGTTTAGGAAGAGTTAGGAAATGAGAAAATAATTCATGTGTAATGAACCCAAACAACGACAAGATACAGATTGACTAATAAAGAAGGACATTATTGCGCGAAAATCGGCCTGCTCCCACGATATTGAATCCGACATGCCGCAACAAAATAAATACTCAAAATAAATTATCCGTTTCCAATAAAACAACATCCTCGATGCGTTCCGTGAAATAATAAATGTATATAAAGAAAATTGAGTTCTATTCTATGTAGGGAAGATTCACAATGTATCGTTAATAAAAGATATGCCACGTGACGCAAGTTAGCACGGGCGTTGGTACATTTTTCACAACCTATCCTCCGCGTTTAATCGAGCGCGGGTAAACATCGCATTTTTCGCCGCTCGTGAAAAATATCGATAGGGTAAGTCACATTGTGTTAGATCGAGGTATAGAGATGGGGTTCCCACGAATATGTTTTTCGAAGACTGGAGCCATCAATCATGTATTGAGTGCTTCAACAATACACCTAATGGAGGGTTTTGTCGCGAATGAACTGCTGATGGGTCTATATACGCCTAAGCGTACGGTAGCAAGGTGAACGAACAATGAAGGTTTTGTCTCAGACGTTTCACCATTTATCATATTTCTAACAGGAGTCGGTTGCTAGAAATGTAATTAATGATAAGTATGATTGAAACGGCACTCACCGCCTCTGGCTACTTCTACTACGCCTATTAATATAAAATGAAAATTGACTTTCTATATTTGTAAAGTGTGATATTCCTTACTGATAGTTCCTACATTACACTTTATAAACATTTCTCCGATAAGGGATCATTATTTATTTTTGAAACGGTTGTTACGCAAAGTAGAAACATTATTTCCCACTGAATAAGGTTTACCTTTCTTGAATTGATAAATATGAAATAACCATAACAGAATGATTAAAAATGTTGAGACGATCAATCAACGTAGCGATACGCTGCGTTTCTTATTTGCATAACGATGAAGATGATTGTGATAGTTAAATATGCCCTCTTAAAATTCCACGGTGAAATTTACACTAATGATTAGACTTTTCCGCATAAATAATTAATATTCTACAGTGGATAATAAATTATGAAAATAGCCGTTATAATCCGCTCATGTATATCTGAGATTGACGAAGACTTATTAGTACTTATAGGTACCATAAAAAACTGTTTTTTGAAACTTTTTACGTAATACGCAGACGAATATAGATAAAATCCTAATTTACAAATAAAGGTCACATATCAATAAAAACTTATTTCTTATCATTTTTCTAGTTTATTAAAAAGTAAGTGAAAAATAGCTATTAATTATTATGCTGTTTGACTTTTTTTTTATCTTTATATAATAAATATCTTTGAGTTATTTTTATAATTGCATATAAAACATCACTTTTATTTTTCGAATATTATAAATTCTAATGACATTCACGGTCTTTGTAAATATTTTATTGACTACTTATGATGGATGATCGTGGTAAGGAAGCGGTAATCAAATTATAATAATATTTCCATGTTTGTTTACTCGTTTTGAGGCCTATCGCATCGGCCCAGGCGTTCAGTGTACACGCCGCCTAATTGATTGGTTGGTCAAACGAATTACCAAGTGCAACTTATACGGGAAAGTTTTATGATATTCAAATATATACCTTATGCGTTTGTAATAAGAGTATAGTACATTGCATAGAAAGTTATAGCTGATAATGTTAAAATTGTTCTAATGCCCCGTGCATTGTTAGTCTTCGTGTATGTCTGAAGCCTTGAAGCGGAATTATGTTTTATTCCTTAGAAATATAGTTCCAAATAGAACGACAACGAACAATGATCAAAAGTCAATGTTCTTATTTATATTCAAATGAAGCCTAAACAAACTATTAAATCAAACATAAAATAATTAGGGAACAATTCGATTTTATAGTTTAAATTGTAAATAGATACGAGATCGTGTATAGGGATTACGTAATGCGAGTTACTCGTACATATCTTAGATTTTAACCCTTTTAAATTATTTTAAATCCCTTATATTTATCTGTTAAATCGTTATGTTCAATATTTTGCCATTTACAAATGATTATTTGAATAATTTCGATATAATATTTTTTTATATTTCACGCTCTTTTTAGGCTTAGCCGCAGTTGGGGTAAAAAATCTACCAACCATAAAATTGAATTTCCAAAAAAATTCACATTGAAATTTCATTGCGATCATCAAGATATATAATATGAAGCAAAGATTTCATGAAACATATACAAAAAAAAATCAAACATCTCCGGATTGGAAGTAAGAAGTACTTTCATTTTCGAAGTCGAGCAAAAAAGTGTTTATTAAAGCTTGACAATGACGATGTTGTGAAATCTACTTAATTGAATGTTTAATAGTAACACATCTATGTATATTTATTGTACAGTTTATGAGTAAAATGAGTAGGTATTAAATTAGTTGATTAGTTATGTTTTTTGGCTGCCTACTTGTAATTTAAAACCTTTAAGAATATCAAATTTAACTTTATGTTATTATTTTTAATGTATTGTTATTTATTATAATATGAAACAAATCAAAATAAAAATATCACAAAACTGGTGATTTAAATGTTGAAGTGAACAAAAAATTAAGAGCTTTTGTGTTATTTCTGCCAATATTTTTTTAAATGGTTGTTCTATGACTCAATTTGATTTTACAGTAGCTCTAGGACTTGGGGTGCACGGGTCGCTTGGTTCAATAATAAAACCGAGGATGGTTATTTGTCGGTGTCGGCGGCCAATCTAAACATGTCTGTCTGTCTGTGTTTGTTTGTTTACACAGTTGTCTGCGGTCCGACTTAATAATAGACTGTCTCCAATATTAATACTAATTCTGTGGTTACATAGTAAACCCAAGTTACGAGCTTTTCTTCCTACGTCTACAAGAGTTTTTGTTGATGAATATTGATTTTAAGAGGTTAATATAGACTTACTCGAATAACTTTATTCCTTTTTAACAAAAGAAATGTTTACAATAATTTGAACGTTGTACTTTTCGGTTGTCTTAGTTGTATATTCAAAGGAAGAAGGAATAGGGTGACGAGTTAGCAACTCACTTATAATGTATGGGGAATGTAGCTGGAAAATTTTGGTCTGCCAATTCATGATATACCTAAGTATATTTTAATAATTATGACAGGTCACTAAACTGTTTTTTGTTTATAATCTTTATTAAGAACTTTGTTAATAAGACGACAATGTCTCTTATGTCTGTTAGCCGTCAAGTCCCTAAAAGAAATATTAACATTGACAATTGAATACGGCAGAAATATTAACAATGATAATTTATACGGCTATTACAATAATAAATTTTGCCCTAGTGTGCCTATATAGATTCATAGCTCCCACATAATTAGTCATCACAAGTATACTGAAACAATCTCCTATATCTAGGAACCCTAGACAGTTATGGACCAAAACGTGACAACTACAATAATATAAAAAATGAATGTCGCATTTGTAATATAATATTATGCCCTTACCCTCTTTGAACCAAAATGTTTTTTAGTGTCTAATATAGAACCTACAAGAATAGAATATGATTTATCATGTCACTCAATGTATTTATTGCAGTGTCATCGCACTGCAATTGTTTATACGCTTGTTTGTTCGTGATGTAGTCATTTTTTGCCAATGTGTAATTTATGTAATAAAGATTACTTTATTACAGAGAGTAGAAATAATAGCTAGTTATATAAAACTACCGTCTGTTCTTCAACAATGTATAAATTGACATATGTGTATACATACATTTAAAATATTTAATGGTTGTACATATTGTGCTTATACTAATAAATCTAGAATTATCCAATGCGGAGCTCGCACGCCACCTGGTGCTGCGTCAGAAACTTCCACGAGTACGCGCATCACGACTCAACGATAGTTTGATGAAAATCATAGGAAGGCTTATTGCATAGAAGAAGAACAAACAAACTCACAAATAAGTTATAGTTAAGAGTGAGGAAGGAGTATTTTTATGTAGCACCTAGGCGACCTTTCAGAAAAGATAAAAATTGCGTTTTAAGAAGCAAAATAATGAATGTGGGTATATTTCAAAGCATACTGGCTGAATCTACCTCGATGGCAGCCAAAATGCTTTACAACTTTAAGTTTAAATAGTGGGTACTAATTGTAAGTCAATAGCCTTTAGTTTAAAATAAATTGCTGGGTATTTTATGTAGTCAGGGAACGATGGGACTGACATTTTCGCCTTGTGCTTAAAAAGTCTCTGAATAAAAACAGATTAAAAAAAAAAGAAGCAAAATCTCACCTAAATACAAAATTGTTAGTTGTTTCCGATATACCTACACGAAAATTTTATATAATACAAATTTTAATATATACAAGAATCGCTCATTTAATATTATGAGATACCTCCCGAAGTATATTTATATATTTATACATATAATACAATTATAGAGGTCAAATATCTGTACAATGTATGTACATAGAAAAAAAATGCTAAAAACCGAGTCAGGTGGTAAGAAGAGAAATAGAACAAATCCAGTTTTTTTTCAAATTTTTTGTTTCTCGGTCTGTTTGTCTGTTTGTACGGGCTAATCTCCGAAACTGTTGGACCGATTTAAATGAAATTTTGTATGCTGGTACTTTATATCCTCGATCAACATCTTAGATACTTTTCATCCCGGAAAATTAAAGAGTTTCCGTGGGATAGTTAAAAAATATAGTAACTTATACAGCTTAGTACATAAAAAAACTACTGAAACTTTACAATAATATAGTTCATATATCAGAATAACAAATAGGCTACTTTTTATCTCGAAAAAATTTACGGTTGCCGTGGGATAGAATTGTTTCCTTTTTTTCTAGAGGCGAGTTGAGCGAAGCGAGGGTGAGCCGCTAGTACAAAATAAATTCCTAAGTAATGTGCTTAATACTTTATTGAACGAGTCATAGCATATTCATGAGTGAAGCGTCTCTTTTTAAAAATTCGGACAAAAAGTGTAAAATATATTGATCTGTGAATGTTCAAGATTTTAAAGATTCTATATCAAGAAGGATTTCTAAAGTCTACAAAAACTTTTTTATTAATGATCGACAATTTATGGAGATTTAATACTATGTGCAAGTACTCTGTACCTAATATTTTTCGCTGCGTCACGTATTAAATGCTCAGTGGTGACTCGATATTTAATAATGCCGGTGTACGGGTCTCGTATGAAATCAAATAAGGAATTTATAAAAAATGATAAACGTTTAGTGCGATAGACAGGGATATTAGAAAATTTTAAATAAAAAGTTATTTTAAAAAATCTTTTTTTTAATCAATAAACAATTGAAATACACTATTAACTTGATAAAATATACAAACATATTATGTTTTATATATGTACTTTTAATAGGTAGTTAAAAATAGGTATATTTACTTGATAATAATATAACAAATAGTTTACCAACTAACTTATTGTATACTAGTGACTTATCCTCGCTTCGCTCGGGTGCGTCCCTAGGTATGTTTTAATTAGATATGAATAATTATTGCGAATGTACCTTAGGAGAAAGACTTATGCTATTGCAAATTTTTTGTAGGCCTTATTTTTCTAGTAGGTACATTTTTGTGAAGTATCTCTTAAGGTTTAGCCAGCGTTAGACACGTAAATTTCTAAGAACGACTCGATATAATCAGTTTTAGTATTTTCCAGTGAAAACGAAAGATTTTCATGTAGTGCCTAAGAGGTATTCTAAATGTTGACCCGAGTAATAAGTTATCACTTCAAATTTTTTTGTTAAAATCGGTCCAGTAGTTTTTGCGTGAAATGCGAACACCCAGACAGACAGCCAGACAGCTAGATAGGATGGGATACGTACTTATATACTATATATACCTACTACTTGATGACACACGATATCCTAGCATTAAAATATTTGATGATCCTGATACAAAGTGCCTATATACGTAGCGTAGCTTTCTCGTAATCTATAATAATTATCAGTTTGGAGAATAATTATATATTTCTTGGCTTATAATTGATTATGTAGAAATGTTTACTCGGCATACACAGTGGACTGTAATAAGAAACTTAGCTATAATAACGAAAATTGCCTTGTAAATACGATACTATGGTAATTATAGGAACCAGCCGGTTATAATCAATGGCATGTTGTAATTTTTTAAACATACAATGTAAACTTGAAATTGGTTGGTATAATAGCTAATATTAAGTAGCAGTTCAAATATTTTTGGTATGCTCATCATTATTTAATTACGAAATGATTTTTGTTTTTCCTACGGAAGCTACCTACTTACTCTCACTAAAACCCTCTTTAATAAATATAAGTATCTCTTAAAAACCAAAAGCACTCTCTTTAATGTTGGTAAATGTAATTAGCTTATAAAGCTTATTACATTTGTAATTTTTTAGAAATTTCAATTTTAAATTAACGTCTGACCTAACTTAAGCTCAAAAAGGTTTTCCCCCCTATATTAATATTAGCTTCATTGCTTAATATTTTCTTATTATGCCATATTTTTACCTAAATTGTGATTTAAAATTACGATTACGGCTAAAATGGGGGTGTAGCGGTTTTATAGGCAAGACGTGAGCTTTACATTAAGCTTTTTTATAAGTTTAGATTATTTTTCATGTTTATATTTTTACAGCAAGTCGATGGGTTTTACCAATTATAATTTTGCTAGAACTCGTATACAGCATGATTTATTCTTGGATTTTTTCGTGTTTATTTTTAGCTCAAAGTGAGCAAATGCATCTTACTTAGGCTATTAGAAGACTTCATGATAAGTACTTATTCAAATTTCAGACAGGAGTTAAAAGTTATAATGTCTTAGAATGTTTATGTATAAGTAGGCTTGAAATTATCTTCACTGCACTTAATTTAGGGCTAAGCAAATTTAGTCTATATGACAACAGGATAAGGTGCATAAGTAAATATGGCTTGGGTATATGCATTAAAGAGATTTGGCGCAGGTGGCCAAGAGGAACTTCTGGTAAATGGTTCCGTCTTCCTGAACAGGTTAATTATTCATACTTCAGCTTAAGAAACTTAGTATGTGTTGTACTATATATTCTAATCTCACAGGGTTTGCTCACCGAATTTGCAAACTGAAACATTAAGATTCTATGTTACATCTTACAAGTTAAATTTTAGAAGCTTCCATTGAAGAAAGGATATATAATAAGAATATAATAAGTACCTACTTGTAACTATGTGTTTATGTATATTCCTTATGGACTCCAAAACGGCTGGAACGATTTTGATGAAATTTTCAAGCAATCTTCAGATTTTCCAGCGGGTGATCCAGTGAAGTTTGGTAGCGATCAGAAGTTTGAACGTGGGCGAAGCGGTATTACGGTGATATTGAAATAATAAAAGCATTTGGACGAAATATAATATTTTAATTCGATTGTTATTATTGTTTACATTTCTTACATTTCAATTAATCCAATTTCGAAAATTTACGATTTATTTTGAAACTAGCAAAACCCGCGGCCTCGCTCGCGCTAAAACTACAACAAAAAAACTTTAAAAAGGTAGATTTCATACAAATTTTCATCCCTTATTTTATCTCCTTATAGGATGAATTTCAAAAAACGCTAAAACACTTATTTATTTAATTGTATTGAAGAGCATTAACACCAAGTTTCAAGAAATTCTGATCATAAATATTTTTTGGGTTGTGTTATAACGTGTATTCCTGTGGGAATGAGATAATTTCCCACGGTAAAAAGTATCCTATATGTTGACCTGGATATGCAGCTATCATCATACTAAATTTCATCGAAATCCCTCCAGTGGTTTTTCTGTGATGCGGTAACGGACAGATGGACGGACAGACAGACAGACAGACAAAAATTCTAAAAACTATAAATTCGGTATCTGCATCGATAATAATGTCTACTTCAATAAGATTTTCCAAAAAAATATTTAAGGTACAGATTCGGCTTAGTTAGAATTTTATTATATGTATAGATAGATGTAATCGACGTTAAGTTCAGAGGTAATTGAAGGTGATTTCAAAAACACAACACTCAATCCCTTAATAAACATTCGCTTTAAATTTCTACGTCGCTCACCCGTCATGTTCAATCACGAAACTTGAAATTCAAGTGGCACGGACCTAGTACATTAACTATGAATACAAATTTCCCAGGACCAAAATTGGCTTTAACAGATAACAAGTGCAATATTTTTATTGATTATAACAAATTTAGTATTGGTAAAAAGTAGCTGTAATAGTATCTTAATCTGGATTGGTACTTTACCATTTCTTAAAATTATTCATTTGTAAATACGTTTTTAATTTTATTATAATAAAAAGAATACAAAATATAGGAACTATTGATATTATTTTTAAAGTAAAAAAATAATTTTGTAAAGTCATATCATAAATATTATACAATATCTTATTGTCACCCTAGTCCTCTTTCGTTTGACATGAGGTGATTATGGCGCTTGTTTATTTTGTTATTATTATTATATTTTATCTAAACACAATCGTGATTATCGAATGGACGTAAGACGGGCCGACTTATGAGTGATTTGATTTTTTGCTTTCATTCTTTTATAAGTCGTTTGATTGGAACGACTTGTCGAAGACTTGTTAGTGATGGATTTATTTGACTTACTGTCATTGCAAAGGTAACATATATGAAGAAAATATTATTATATATATAACGTTGCTTATTTTTAATATCGGTTGACTTGAACTCTCAGCAGGGGCTCAGCGATTCTAGAAACATTGAAATACTGCAAATACTATTTTATAATATTATGGTATCTATATTATTAATGTGAAAATGTGTTTGTTTGTTCTTCTTTCACGTCAAAACAGAGTGACGGATTGGTCTGATTTTTTGTGTGGAGATAGTAGGAGGGCTGGAGAGTGACATAGGCTTACCGCGGGAGATTGTCATTCCCCGAGTAAACACGTTTTAGCACAACCCAAAAAATATTTATGATCAGAATTACTTGAAACTTAATATTAATGCTCTTTATAAAATAAAAAAAATAGTGTTTAAGCATTTTTCGAAATTGTTTCCATTGAGGGTAAAATAGGGGATTAAAATTTGTATGAAACCTACCTCTTTAGAGTTTATTTTGTAGTTTTATATGAATTTATTGTCTGTGACTTTATGGTATATAAAAAACAGTCAAATTGCTTTTGATATTATTTTCTCAGAACTTTTAAAGAATTAGTATTATATTACAATATATAAATAGTAAAAAAAAACGCTGGCGAATGCTAGTTAAATTAGGAAAAATGTCGTTACTACGAAAATGTGCATATTCACAAGAAAATGACAGCTGACATTTGGTATATGGCATTTCATGTTTGTGAAATGGAGTCTAGACGATAATGCCGCGAATCAAATCGCGAAATGGGGAAAACAGACATTGAAAAACTAATTATATTTCCTTTATAATGACTTCAATAAACACTGTAGTTTACTATTTATACCTAAGCAGTAAGCATTTAGGTAAATCTCATTAAATTTATACAAAAAAATTAAAGACTAAATTAGTGTAGTTTTACTTAATCGTTATCTTTGTCTATAATATCTAAAATATTTCAAAATATGAATGTTTACTAGCTAAAGCAAAATTGGTAGTAATAATTTACGACTTTTTAGATAGAAAAATAAATCAGTTAAGTATCGAAAAGTTTTTACTACTTTTGTCTGAAAAGAAAGTTCTTAAAAGCAGAACTGTATCTTCGCCAATTAAAACAAACAAGAATACCTTTAGACTTCCAGTTTTACCCAACTATTGATTACATTTATTGCAGAGGAAAGAAAACTTTTATCTGAAACGTTTTTCCCTGTTGTTTTTCTTATCATTATTTAATATTTCAACTATATTCTATGAAAAACTATACTTATTTTGCTCTAAATATATGTTATACAATTTCGTATTAGTCCTAAATTCCATTCTTTCCTTTCTAAATAAACCTTTACTAATCTATACAGATAAATAAAATTGAATGTGTGTAATGTCAATATAACAACTTTTCACTAAATGAGTATGAAAGTATATAGGGTACGAATAATAAAAATAAACAACGACATTGGCGAAGTAAATTGTGCCCAAAGGCACTCCCAGAAGCCACGAAACTAAAGAATTGAATTAAAGAAAAAACTATTTTTAAAATTTCTGTCTGTCTCTCTGTTTGGCTGGAACGATTTTGACGGGAATTTCAATGACAGATAGCTGATTACTGATAGGACTTATAAGAAGTTACTTAGACTACTTTTATTTTTTTAAAAGAAGCAGGGTTCCCCGCAAAAAAACTAAAACCCATGAAATTGTAAACAAAATCGGCGTATCTAGGGACGCACCCGAGCGAAGTGAGGGTAATTCGCTGGTTAATCATATGTACCTGTGCAACTGACTGGTTGATTATAGTTTAGTACCTGGGCGACCGAGCTTCGCTCGGAGTTCTTGAAAGATTGTATATTTTACATTAAGTGACTAAGTGTTACTGAGAAAGTTGTATAGATGTCGCGATTAGAACAATTTTCTTTTTAATTTGGCTTAAAAATAATTTTACATTAAGTGACTAAGTGTTACTGAGACAGTTGTATAGATGTCGCGATAAGAATAATTTTCTTTTTAATTTGGCTTAAAAATAATTTTACATTAAGTGACTAAGTGTTACTGAGACAGTTGTATAGATGTCGCGATTAAATTTTGCGTAGAATAATGCATAAGAAAAACGCATGAAAACTCGAAAACACGCGTTTTCCCAGACATGTGACTAATCTAGATCAATTTTTCGCCCCCGAAAGCCCCCATATTATACCAAATTTCAGCAAAATCGTTAGAGCCGTTTCCGAGATCGCCGGTATAAATAAATAAATATATAAATATACAAGAATTGCTCGTTTAAATATATAAGATACCTACTGTATTTCCGAACATTGCTAGTATTGTATTTTATCTGTGAGTTTAATTAAAAAGAATCCTATTTAACTAATCATTGGATGGTAATTAATCAAGTGGCAATTGTTCAAATTGCTCTAATTGTGTTATTTTTTTTTTTTGCAAAAATGTAGGTAATAATCGATGAGATGTATGACATACATTAAATATAAATTAAAATAGATGTCATACAATTGTAAAGCTAAACAAATAGACAATACGGTAGCAATAACTCGGGATAGCGCGGCGCTTGCAGGCGTCCTCTTTCCATCGGCGCACTCTGCTGATTGCAACTCGCGTGCCATTTGCATTTTAGCATCGATTGTACACTTTCAAACACAATCGACTGTTAAATATTATAATTAAATGTAATTATAGAAATTCATCTATGCTGATTTCTTTTAATAAATGATGCATTTATTACCCTATTTCTCTTAATGTTTCAAGTAGCAACACTTCAACAGGTAGTTTTAATTTAATAATAATAGCGTCATAATTTTCGATATTACTATGATTGGTCACTAAAATTGTACATAGCGTAAAATCTTTAATATAATTATATTAAACTTTAAAGATTCTTTGTCTTACTCAATGCAATACAATTTCATTTAATAGGAACAGAGTTTTGCCCAACTACCAACTATTTACTTAAACCTTAACTACATTCCATGCTCTTCAGCAATTTTTATATGCTACACGACCCAACATGCCGACATTAAATGGATTCTATGTCATTTCGGCCGGCATAAACTATTTCTGAGCGAAAATTTCATTAATTCGTTGCTTCGATACTGTGGTAAAGAGAAGTAAGAATAAACACATTCATATTTAAAATATCCAAAAGTAAGGATTACCTATTTTTTATGAAATATTTTTTCGAACCCATTTTAATTATAATACTATAGATTATTACTTCATATAATTGGAAATAAAGATTTTTATAATAAATTAACCATAAAGTACCTATTATTTTTCTTAAATATTGTCGACTTGACTGTACAGGTCCGGGAGAACGATTTGGGAGCAACACAACATCTTAGTAATTTGAAAGCGTCGCTCGTGTTACGGAAAGTATGCGTAACATATACTTAGGTGCAATCATAATATCAATAGATATGATCTATGTTAACAGAATATCTATCTTGCAGAAAATTTTTGTTAATGTAAAACAAGTGAAGAGCTTTGCAGTAAAATAGTGCTAGAACTTTTGAATTTGAATTTAAAGTTTCAGTGTTAAAACGTATTAAAATATGGCCAGAATTAAATCTATGTTTCTGAGCTTTCGTGCGCCTTTCTATAGGTGTATATTTATCCATATGAAGTAGTAGATTACGTCATAGTTTTTTATTGAGCAATAAAACTAATTAAAAAATATATATCAAAAACTACTTCTATAAACATAAAAGCGTATTTAAAACTATCTTAAATGAATAAGAACTATTCACAGTAGAATTGCTTTAGTAGGAAATTTCAAGTTCGTTTTCGGTTATAAGTTGTAAATCAATGTACGGTCCGGCATTGCAACTAAATAAATGAAAACACATTTTCCTTTTGGCGTCAGCCATAGTTGCATAAAATTACAATCGACTTTACAATTTACTTCGTTATTGAAATTGGTCAACATGTTTTAAAAGTACATATATATTGATAAATTAATATTTACTATTTATCCCTAGTTAGTAAATATGAGTTAAAAAGATACACAGCTATATACTTGTCGTCACAGGATGTTTACTTTTTCCCGAAGCTTTGAGGCCCGATGCTACTTTATTTCTGTCTTTGATACGAATGCAGTGCAATATGCACTTGTCAACAAGCCTGAGACTAGACTTAGGCTACAAAGCTAAGTTGCCGGCGGCTTTGATGCCATCGCTTTTCAAATAATGCATATAAGTACTATACTTACTTTTTATAACTGACTTGAGTTATAATATACATCGAGCATGTCATGAATCATGTGTTGTTTTTAAATTTTCTGTTTCTGAATCTAGCCTGTAAGTTTATTTAAATAGGATTTGATAAGTAATTCGTGTTTTTTTTATTTTATAGAAATATTATCAAATAATTCTTATTAATATGCTTAGGAATAGTGAATTTTTTGTCGACTTACATAATGTATTTATGAAGTAACTATGAAAGTTGCAATAAAAATATATTAAAAGCTATTTGTATATTTTATATGAATTGATGAAATATGATACGGATCGATAAATTGTAAACCTGTAATAACAGCCCGGCTAGCTCAGTCGGTAGAGCATGAGACTCTTAATCTCAGGGTCGTGGGTTCGAGCCCCACGTTGGGCGAAATACATTTTTGCATTTTACTATCACTTTATGATTTTTTTAAATTTATGTAAAAACACACAATTATCATATAATTTTTTTTTTTTAAAGAAGCAAGGATCATCATCAGTCAATAGAAGCTTCTTATTATTCTTTCCTTTTCAAACTAATTGTAAGAACTTTAACCACAGATCACAAAAATTGTAGTGTACTAGTAGGTACTTTTAAGTAATAAAATATTATGGTATAAAACGTACTGTAATTATTTATCTTTAAATGAATTTTATAATTATAGTTAAATCTAATAAAAAAATTGAAATTTCTAATATACATAATTATAGAAATATACTTAATAAAAATAAAAATAATTTAACCCTTTCCTTACGGGTATGAGAAAAAAGTAATAAGTTAATGATTTTTCATTAAATTTTTTAAAATATATTCGAAAGGAAACAAATATATTTTTTTAAAATTTTTATTAGCATTCTAGGTATTATTTCTATGACCTAGACTAATTAGTACCGTCAGGAACTTTGTGTATCACAGTATACGTAATTATAGGAACTTCAAAACATAGATTTTAATTATAATTGACAAAGTAAACAACTAAATTCTTTTTAATAATTATTTTAAAATTAAGTATTTGCCTCGTGGTATTCAGAAAAACAGTTTTTCTTTTCATTCAAACAAAGAAACACATTGCAGTGTGAACATTTTGAGTGAGGTTTTGACTGTATTTTCTTGATGCTGCATACTTCGCATCTGCCTCTGTTTTCTGCAAAAGTAGGCCAATGGATACCTCTGTTACCCAATCTTACATCTTTCAATGTAGAAAAGTTTGCTTTGCGACCTGGGCTGGGTTGATTTTCTCTCGATAGCCTTTTCTTTTTGTCTAGGTCTTTTTGCGCCATCAACCCTTGCGCAATTGATCGTCTGAACTCTTTTACAGAAGTCTTTTCATGAGTCAACCCATAAACCACGTACGCATTGACAAACGCTATATCGAGAATACCCCAGAATAATCTGTGCCACCATTTTGACGACTTTCGGTCAACACAGTACAGGGCCCTCAATCTGTCCGCTGTATCTACACCCCCCATGTAGGTGTTATAATCCTTTATAGATTGTGGGCATGTAATTGTGGATTTGGATCCATCTTTTTCTTTTCGCATTACAGTAGCTTCTTCGCTGCCATGGAAATTCGAAGCCAGATATACTACTTTATTGTCCTTCCACTTAAAAAATCCGATATCTAAACTCGAAAATCGGTAGTCACATTCTCCACGTTTCAGTTTAGAGTCTGCCATCAGATTGTTGGGTATACCCTTACGATTTGACCTTATCGTTCCACAACCGTGAGTTTTTTCAGTCTTCAGTTTTTCCAGTAAAGCTACAGATGTAAAAAAATTGTCGAAGTAAACAATTTTATTCTTCCCCCATTCAGATTCTGTCAACTCTAAAACCACTCTCTCTCCTATGTTGTAATCTGAAAATTTTGCATCCATTATTTCGTCTTTTCCTTGATAAATAATGAATTTTTTTATAAAGCCTCTTTGATCAGCCAGACACCATAGCTTATAGCCTCTTTTTATTGGTTTCATTGGAAGATATTGTTTTAGAACCGATCTTCCCTTGAATTTTATCATCGATTCATCAACACTCAACTCTCTTGTTCCATGGTAGCACCCTTGAAATTGTTTATTCAAAGCATCTATAATAGGTCTAATCTTGTATAGTTTATCTTTGCAGTTAGGAGGCAGTTTAGAGTTATCATTGCAATGAAGGTTTGACAAAATGGTTGCAAATCTATCTCTAGGTATGGTCTTGCATACCAAAGGATTATTCATATCAGGGGCCGATGAATAGTGATCGGTCCACGATGGTCTAGTATTGTAAGCCATGTAAAAGTTCAACCCAATAAAAGCCAAAAGTTCTTCCTTTTTGAGGTTTAAAGTCTTATTATTTTGTACTGCATATAGATTACTTTGGTATACAATAATATCTAGAATATCAGCAATGAAAACTAAAAAAATATCAGTGGGTGTATTACATCTAGAAAAACATTCTTCGACTACACCTGTATTTGCAGAATATTCTGGTAGATTTGTTTCTAAATCGCGTTTCTTCCATTTACGGTTCGGCTCAATATTCTTCTTCTTTTTAGATTGCACAAAAGCTTCAGTTTCCGAAGAGACGGAGAATAATTTAGGGGTTTGACTTACTTTTTCAGCTTCTTCTTCATTTTCTTCTCTAGTCTCCTCCACATCAGCTTGATCTAAAGAATGCTCCAATGCTTCTTCAAAAATTTCATCAAACGTCCTGGACGTAGCTGGTAACACATTTTCAACATTTTCTTCATCAGAACATTCCACATCTGAAGCCGCATCGCAATCCGGAAGATCTTCTAAAAGTAACGCTTCAATCAAAGCAGGATCTTTTATAACTTTCATTTTGAAAACCTGCAAAAAAGCGATATAATGTTATAAAGTTCACACATGTCTCAACTAAACAAGGTGTAACACGAAGTTACTGACGGTACTTATTAGTCCTGAACAGTTTTTTGATTTATTCAAACACTAATAATTAGGATTATGCACTAAAAACACATTTATTCAATAAACGAAATCATAACATCTCAATGAAACAAAAAATAAAAACGCTTACCTTGCAAAATCTATTTTTAATTATTTTCTAAAACAAGAAAAAGTTACAGTTGTCACTGAGCAAATTCGTTTTTTTTCGTAGTTGCACTGATTGACAGATAATAAACACATTTTAAATACTTCGCTGTGATTGGCTAGCCAGACGGTACTAGAAAGGATCGGCAGGGTCACCAAACAAATATGCAATCATACGGCGAAGATTTTGAGTGGGAAATTATGCCGTACAAATTTGTACCGTCAGTTAGGAAAGGGTTAAATGGGTATGCTAAATACGTTATTAATAATGTTTTTACGATACAGCGCCATCTCTTGGGGATTCGTAACATTACATAGTATTACGGGGACTATTAAATTTCTTTTCTGAATAGTGTGCATTAACAGTTATAGGGGGCGTTGTTATTCGTTATATCGGCTTATAGTTTTTTCAGTATAAATAAAATGAATGAATCTTTTTAATCTTTTAAATTATTATTTTTAATTTTTAAAAGTGGTCATGACGTTCAATAAAAAAAAAATACAAGCGAAATAAAAAGTTGAAAACAAGTTGATGAAGGAACGTAGAATTAGGCCGTCAAAAACATAACCCTTCGTTGGGTATCATCGCATTTGGGTAAAAAGATACCCACTGACTTTCAACATAGGTACTTTCAATTCAATTTCCTTACTAATGGATAATGTGCCCAACTGGGCCGAGCACAGATTAATTCGCCAATATCACGTAGAATGGAAAAGACTTCAATTTACTTTACAACTTCAACTAAAAAATTATAACAGAGACCGCCAAAATAAATGTCAAAGTCAAAAATAATAGCGTGGCCGAGGTTCGCTGTTTATGCTACTATTCTCGATATTGCCATAAATAATTTATTTTCTTTAAAGAATATGGGAAATTTTATATACTTACATACATATGTATTAGTTGAATAAATATACAATTTTTGTGAATAAAATATGAATAGTAAAATAAAATAATATTATTTTCTTTTATATTATTTAAGCATTAACTGTTGTCTTCCCCTTGAAAGATATACAGCATACCTGGTATTAGCTTTTTTCCTTCATTATTTATAATAAAATCTGTTGGCTATTTTTATTTATAAACATTTATTTACTTATCACTAAGTATACAAATAGTCATTAGTATACTATTTTAAAACATTATTGTATGGTTTCATGTTTAGTTCTATGACACTGCCTATATTATTCCTAAGTCTGAACTTTAGAAATAATTATAATATGATCCTTAGTGGTAGAAGTTTTTCTTTGGACTTCCCTTGAGGTATATCCATTTACTCGTAAATCGATGTAAAGCGAACAATTAGCGTAGATATCACGATAACCGTTCTGCTTTTTAGGTCCAATTTCACAGCAACATAAAACATAATAATTGTTTTTGTTCGTATAATTTAGTTCGGTATAGGATTTATTAGTCCGTCCTGTACGCACGTTCTTCTAATGTTATTTTCGTCATTGTTTTAATAAATAGATTTATTTAATTTACTTTATAGTAATAATATATATGTTTTATTGTTTAAGTATGTAACAATAGGTATTCAACAGGTATAAAATGCATTAGTGTTTTTTGCGAGCAGTCTCATTATAAAGAGAAGTCGTGTCCTGTCCAATGCATTCTTAAAATAAAATGTTGTTTATTTACTGAACAAGTGGCTGTGCGATCATCTTTTGTTTTTATATAATAAATATTTTCGTTATTAACCTTAGGATTGAGGTGATCGCCACCAGGCTAATTTCTTGTTAGAAAAAGAGCTATGGAAGACTAGCGACTCTCCCTCGCTTCGCTTCGGATTCGTTCCTAGAAAAAAACAAATCTATCCCACGGGATCTGTAAATTTTTTCGGGATAAAATGTTATATATATATCCTATTCCAGACTATAATCTATCTTCGTGTAAAATTACATCCAGATCCGTTCAGCCGTTCTGGCGTGAAAGAGTAACAAACATCCATCCTTCCTCACAACCTTTCACATTTATCATATTAGTAGGATAATATAAAAAAAATATCTATAACAGAAATATGGATATTTTTTAAGTTTATAGGTCATCAGTTCTCAGACATAAACATTTTATCCAATTACTAGTGTATATAAGTCGTGTATTGGTTATCAAGATATACATAAACGTATTATTATATTAGGTATATCGTGTCGATAAACCAAAGAATGGTGAGCAAAGTCAGATGGAACTAGCAGGTAATGTAATATGATATAAAATTTTCTTAGATGTCAGATAATTACAGTACTTCCTTTGCGACATCATTTAGAGTAATTTGTGTAGTTTATATAAAACGTGGGAGACACGCGAAACAACCTTTGTGATGTGTCTAATCTGGTAACAATATGTTGAGGTCACTATCCATTTGTTTGGTTATTCTAGGTAAGAACTTATATTTATACATGTTAAAATGATATTATAACGTATAATTATTCCTTCATTTAATATATATATATATATTAATCTTATATATTTAAACGAGCAATTCTTGTATATTTATATCTTTATTTATTTATTTATTTATTTATACCGGCGATCTCGGAAACGGCTCTAACGATTTTGCTGAAATTTGGTATATGGGGGCTTTCGGGGGCGAAAAATTGATCTAGATTAGTCTCATGTCTGGGAAAACGCGTGTTTTCGAGTTTTCATGCGTTTTTCTTATGCATTATTCTACGCAAAATTTAATCGCGACATCTATACAACTCTCTCAGTAACACTTAGTCACTTAATGTAAAATTATTTTTAAGCCAAATTAAAAAGAAAATTATTCTTATCGCGACATCTATACAACTGTCTCAGTAACACTTAGTCACTTAATGTAAAATTATTTTTAAGCCAAATTAAAAAGAAAATTGTTCTTATCGCGACATCTATACAACTTTCTCAGTAACACTTAGTCACTTAATGTAAAATATAAAATCTTTCAAGAACTCCGAGCGAAGCTCGGTCGCCCAGGTACTTTAATAATAAAGCAAAATAATTTAATATTTACAATCTCATATGATACGTAGTCCTTAAGGCCTGACGAAAGTTACAAAACAGTAATGAGATAAGTAGTCACAAGGTTAAAAGAATTTATTTATACCTAGTAAAATTGAGTTTTATTTAACATGCTCACTAACGTATTTATAAATTGATTTCATGTTCAGGACCATAAATGAACATGATTATACATTTACACATAGAATGCATGTTAAATTGATTGAAAATAATATTTCATGTGATTACCTACATAATATTTTTAAAATAAAAATAATGAAATGGCTATATAATATATGCTTTGAAATTGACAAGATATGAGCCGAATGTATTTCTCATCAGCAACCTTCATTTTTATATTACTAATATCTGAAATTATGAAATTCCATTTAAACTTTCATCCCCTATTTTTAGCCCATTCTAGAGGAATGATATTCAAAAATTCCTATTTAAAGTGTTCTTACTAGCTTATTTAAAGTGCTCTTGTACAAAACTTCATCTTGTTGAGCACAGAGATTTAGGCTGTGCGTTGTCAATCAGGGAATGAATGATTGATATGAAATGAAATAATTTTCATATAGCATTTAAATATATTTTTAAATATAATTAAAGGCGTGGCTGGTGTAACCCAAAGCATATCTACCAAAGTTGACTTTGGTGAAGAAGAAACTTCAGTTGTGAAAAATACTAGCAAAGAGGACGAAGACGTTGAAGTAAAACATACTATAGTTGTTTCTACAAAGCTCAAAAATAATAATCGTAGAGGACTTCATACAGATGGTAAGAATAATAGAATGTTTAAAATCTTTTTATTTTTATGTAAAATTCTTTATAATATTATGTGTAATCATATTCTCTGGTATAATATTATGTAATCTGTGATCCAATCAAGCTTTAGATGTATAACAAAGTAATTTGCCACAAGTTTTCATTTAACACCCCGTAAACTGATTGATTTTTTATATTATTTGACAGTAATTATTTTATCTGCATATATTTTAGGTGACTCAGCCGCCCTCACATATTCAATTGGTGGTAAAAAAGAAAATAAAGAAGATAGCGGTGAAGTTCCCGTATTAAAAGGCTACAGATCACTTGAAACAACTCAAATTCGAACTCCAGATTCTCGTTTTAAACCTACAACATATGTTTACCCAGAATTCGTTTTACAAAACAGACATGATGAATTTGATTTGTATCCCAATTACGTTGCAAATCCGTCGCAATGGAAGCCTACTTCATTTTTTAATAATATTAATTCATGGAACCGAGGTGTAGACAATTATGCCCGGAGTAACAGACCTGATTACCAAAAATTTCATAGAAGAGTTTCTGATGATGGCGTACGAGAATTTTATTGCAGAAAATGTAGAGAACTTAACGGACCAAGGGGGTGTATCGAGTCTAAAACTCGTTCTTTGTTATATGAGAGTACGACTCCAAAAATTAAAATAGATGGAAAAATAGCGAAATTAAACTAACTATAGACATAATTTATGCTACATGTTGTATTATTGTTTAAACAATAAAAACTTCCGATGATGTTATCGCCTCAACCTTCACGAAGGTATAAAGGTGGTTCCGTACGTATGAATAATACGACGATCACGTTATTGTACATACAGATTATAATAAATCTCCATACCAATGCAGATTTTATGGGCATTCTTTCAGATGCTGCGTCTTTGCATTGGGTATTCCATTTTTTATTACTACCATAACAAATACATACAGTCATAAATAAGGTGAACGTAGCGTAATGCAATCTTGATATATAGCTCATTCATGATTTCTGTATACATTAACCATAAGCAATGTGATGCTTCGCTCAAATATAAAGTGACACATTTTATAATAATAATAATATAATAACGACTCTTTATTGCACACACACAAAAAGAAGACAAAAACAATACAATGACAGGAAAATGCACAAGAGGCGCCCTTACCGCTAAAACAACGATCTCTTCCAGGCAACTTTTAGATGTAGGAAATAGCAAAGTGTGATGTGGAAGGGCTGAAAACAGAGTTATAAATAAAATGATATATACATATATACATACATATGATAATATATATAGGTAAGTAATATATGTAAATTTATATAAAATAATACAGTAACTAAACGTAATAGGAAAGAAATATTTTTATTCTAATAAGGATCGTAGCTTTAATGTATACTAAACGAACAATAAAAACATTACTGACAAAAAGGAATTAAAGTTTATAGAAGTGTCCTTTTAGTCACTTTTTAAAAATCGTTTAAATTCTTGCAATAATGTACATCTATAATAATAGAGACCACCCACATACATATATATTATACCTAACTACCAGATTTGCTTAGTAGTTAGCAAACTCTGTTGTAGATAATTATTTACTAGGTTAAAGGTGTAGTGAAGGGCCAAGTATTCTTACAATTTTTTTTTATCAAGAAATTTGAAAGACGACACGTTTGGCTCAGTTTGTAGTGACGCTACTTGCTATGCCAGCGGTCGCGGGTTCAAGTCCTGCTGGGGGTATTTATTTGTGTGATATCATGGAACTAGATGGTGCTGTGTGTTAACGTCCCAACATATTTTATTTTAAATTCTCAGTAACAGCGACGAGTTAGGGTTTTGATGGTGCTACTTCCGAGTGAGACATGTAAAGCCGTCGTTGCGTGTGTTCTCTATATTCAGTCGAATTATCCCATCGACTGCGAGATTGAAGGATTGAATAGATAGTGTACTTATCTTGCAAACACACTAGCACATTCTGTTATCTGTATCATCAATACTAGATGGTAGTCAATAAGATTGACCACCTCCAAAATCGGCCAGGAAGACATTAATATTAATTATTATACCGATATATTTACTGCTCTTACCTTTCGTATTCAACTTAATAATTCTAAAGTAATTCTTAGAATGCTGGTACTTTGTCAGAAGCTTTAGCAGATAAGCACATGCTTTTAATTTTACCATAATCAGATAAATATATATCCCATCGTTATTAGTAAAACTATAAAACTTTTAGTGTTTTTTCAAAGGATGATATAATAAAACATTTTTTTAAGTTTTCATACTATTTTACTTCGCAAATATATAGGAAGAAAATATAATATAAAATACTTTTGCTTGATACATATATCATTTTATTAGAGCATCCATGTAGCGCCTATATTTAAAGTAATTTATCAGATCTATTAATTATAATATAAGTAATTCAATTCTAATCACAGCCTTTTTGTACAGAAAGCATATTGGGAATCAAAATACAATTATAATATTCAGCAATAATAATAAAGAGTAACTAATTTATTCAAAATAGTAATAAAAAGGCGCTAAAATGTTGCAGTTAGGTCAGTTTAGCTGTGAACTTTATATTTAGTAATTTTTCCATTATTATTAACAACAGTTTCGGCCTCTCGGTAGGTTTTTCCATCTATGTTTTTTGAGATTGCTGAACTAGAAACTTGGTAGACTCCGCTTGGATTTTCACGATTGAAAACTTCATCGTTGAATCGGTTAGTTACGTCCACATTTGGTATATCCTAAAATAAATAATTGTATGTATAAATATTAGAAATTATTACATATTTCAAATATGTATTTAATAATTAGGCAAAGTGAGCAAAGTGACTTAGAGCCTTTTACTTTCTTACCAACGACATCATCTTTAGGGCGGAAGTCGGAAGAGCTTTTTACTATTACGATCACAGCAAAGTATTTATTATTAATGTACAATAATTCATGAATGTAATTTATAACTACGTTCAATATACTACTAAAGTAAAAAATACCTAGGTCTACAAAATTATCATTATGTCACATTTTCGTAAGGAATTTTTATAATCTATATACAAGTATAAATATACGAAGACAAAACAGTTCAGTACCTTTTTTTTTTTTGTTAACCGATTTACTTTTTTTGTTTAGTAGCTATTGACGAGCTTTAGTGTTACCAAAAAAAAAAAAATATGTTCGAATTTCGATCACTGGGTGAACACTAGTTATATGTAAGCGAGGTGAACACTCTTACAATATATCGATGCTCAACGATAACAAAACTATGCGTCATTAATATTCATTAAGGCTTAGTCACACTTAAAATTGACCAACCTCAATAATACGTAATACAGAGCTAAGCCTACTTAAATCACAAGCTAAAATAGAAGTACTTTTAGACGCCTTTGTATATCCGTTTTATTATCTGATTCTATTATTTAGATGGCTGCACACGTTATACTATTTATTAACCGTTATAATATGGAGTCAAGTCATGTCATTTATTTTGATAATACAAAATGTTAGTTATTATATTATCAAAAATGACATTATGTACAACTAGTAGAACCCGCGGCTTCGCTCGTGCTAAAACTACAAAAAATAATTCTAAATAGGTAGGTTTCATACAAACTTTCAGCCCCTATGTTTCCCGTTTATGGGATGAATTTCCAAAAATGCTAAACTACGTATTTATTTAATTGTACTGAAGAGAACTTATACCTAGTTTCAAGTAATTCTGACCATAAAGATTTTTTTGGGTTGTATTGCGTTTTCTCGTGGGAATGAGATAATCTCCCGCGATAAAAAGTAGCCTATGTCGCTCTCCAGCCCTCCAACTATCTCCACATAAAAAATCACACCAATCCATCACTCTGTTTTAACATGAATGAAGGACAAACAAACAAACACACTTTCACATTTATAATATTAGTATGGATTACGTTTTAATTAGACTTACAACAGTCAGCAATGTAATTGATACACGAATATTATTTGACTGGGAATATCCGCTAGCAATTGCACATGTTTTTATAAATTTTGATATTATAAGTGTGTAAGTAACCCTGTCTCTGTTTGTTTGTTACCGTTTCTCGTTTAAGCTGCTGAATAGATTTTGATGAAAATTTACAAGGATATTTTACATAGATTTCATCTATCTATGACGTGGTGTAACGGGTATAAACTGGTTTGCCATAAAGATAGAACTCAATTATTTGATGACATTTTAAAAAGCTCTATTTGCCTTACCAGCAAATCATTCACCTTCAAAATATAAAATAATAGAATAACTTAGGAATCTATAATCTCACAATATTAATAGGATCAATAGCAGCCACTTGATGGGTGAAATCTGGTCCTCCTATTGCAACTGCGAGGGCTGATTGCTGATTTGCGTCCATGCCTGGGTATCCTCCTTGTCCAAAGAATGGGAAACCAGCAGAAAAAGGTGGGAACCTGAAGAAATTCGGATTATAACCAATACGGTTATAAGTTAGATCGTAAGCTTTACGAGCAGCATATGACGCCAATCGTTGGCCCTCAAAATCAGAACCGAAAATCCTGTAACACAATGAATGATTCAAACAATGTTCCCAAATTAGACACAAATGAAACAAATGCAAGCGATAGCCCAGCTAATGTTAGTGATGAAGGCGAGGATGTGTGAGACATTTTAGGATAGTATTTAAATAAAGCCCCGATTTCACACGAACCCATTTACCTTCGTGAAGACCGAAGAAGCGGTATAAAAGGAAGTTGTTGGCCTCTTCCAATGTTATCTCTATAAATTATAATTGCATTAGTAAAAATTTTAAGCATAAAATTTTTATCACAATTTAGGCGTAATGTGAGGCTTATTTTAGATCAAATGCCATCCTACAACACCCTAACCTAAATTTTGCTATAAAAATTAAAACATGTTTAACTCCTATACAAGGCTTTATATCAATACACTTTTTATAGTAATATTTTAAAAATACCAATTGCAGTATATGTATTATTAAAACATATAATAAGATATCATTTAATCTAATTCATTCTTGAGATTCATTTATTATTTAAATTGATAATATCGCAAAAACAATGGTCAATGAACCTGCAGACTACATTGTATTCAAACTATTCTAAAATAAAGTACGTGTATCTTTTTAGAAGTCATGTAGTGGAGTTAAACAAGACATAGAAGGATTAAAGAAAAGTTTAAAGTAACTCTTTCACCATCCACCACCGCAAGCCACTAGTGCGCTAGTGTCTATGTTTGTTTTTTTCTTACTGTGGAAGTATATTGTTGAAATTGCTAAAATAATCAGGGAAGAACGAGTTGACGTCGTTGAATGGTACGACGAAGGGGTCACTGTTATGTATGAGTTTATCCTTCAGGTCATACGTTCCGCCGTACCTATTTCCTGCCGAATCTTGATAGGCGTATGACGTTACACCTTGCGCCGGGTAAGCTAGAAAAATTTAAAAAACATATTAAGTTTCGCTTATTATGCTTAAAATTACACTAGTAAAAATATTAGGTATTTCCAACATTAATGAAATGATTTGGGTAAAGCAATTTGTTTCCAATTAACTTAATAAAATATTAATTGTTATAGCGATTCTTAACTAAAACTTAATAATACGTCTATCGCTTAATGACAGAGAGCATTATCCCATGACCGAAAAGACACGTACATTGATGAGTGGAAAATCCTATTAATATCAATATAAAAATGATTTTCTTAATGTCTTAGAATAAATGATCTTTGAATGAGCCTTAACAAAATTGACTCATCGACAATTGTCGATTATGTCGATATTGTACTAATGACGTTTGTAAAGAGGTAGCGAGGAAAACTTTACAGAAAAATAAAGTACAAACAGAGTAAGATGGTTACATCCTTGACCCATGTATGTACATAGTATGTATAAATATGTTATGAATCTTCCATTTTCGGCCAATTATAAATTATTGCCTTTTTTTAAAAAGATAAATACTTGCACAGCTTGTGGAAAATAACACATTTATTTGTCACTTCAAAAATAATCTTGTTTTAAAGATTGTTTAAGAAATCATTAAATAAACCCATTATCTATAAAAACGGCTAAAAAATCATGTCTGTTGTATGGGAGCCCCACTTAAATATTTTTTTATTCTGTTTTTTTAGTATTTGTTGTTATAGCTACAACAAAAATACATCATCTGTGAAAATTTCAACTGTCTAACTATCGCGGATTATGAGATTACAGCCTGGTGACAGACGGACGGATAGGCAGCGGAGTCTTAGTAATAGGGTCCCGTTTTACCCTTTGGGTACGGAACCCTAAAAACGGGCTTTTGACTAATTTTAAAGTATAGAGGTTAAAATGAATTGAAGTGATGGAAGAGCTGGATGGCACCGAATTATTGTATTGTCGTCCAGATTGCACATAAAGGTTTCAAACTAATACATTTAATCGATAGAAATAAGTCGGCTGTGAAGATTTCATTACAGTGACAAATAAAACTAATAAATACGAGTTAATTGCTACATTAGATAGAATGTCTACAATTTGTTGATAATTAGACGAAATATATGTACATACATATATATAATAATAAGAATAATAATATTGTTAATTTAAGTCTTTAATGTATTGAGAATAAGATTTACTGTAAAATTGTTACATTTTTTTTTAATTTTATACATAGATACATATTGTGGTACCAATTTTTACTTTTTTTATTTTTAATTTATTATTGACAAGAAAATTGGTAAAAGGTAAAAAAAAATACTTTGTGCCGCTTTCAATAGAGTCAAGTGACCTCAAAATCACGAGTCCGGAGTCATAAAGGTAAAAATTAATAAAATAACTTACAATATGCTGAAGAAGAAAATTGATCTAGAATTATATGGCACAATAAATTATAAATGTTCTTGTATTCAGCAAGACAGTCTTTTTTGTACTGAAAACGTTTTGTTAATCGTTTACAGTATGACTAATAAATTACGTGTTAATACTGCGCAATAATAAAATGTAATCGTAAGGCTGTGTTTGGATTATTGATTTTCCATGCTCTGTCATATCCTAATCTGAAATCTGATTAACAGTTGATATTGTTAATTAGATCTAGGTGAAATGAAATTAAATAGCATGTTAAAACACCCAAAAAATGTAGAGATACCTATTTGATTTTGACTGACATCAAAATAAATATATCAATTATTATTGTGTTTTTGTGTGTATATTGATATTTTCAGCAATTTTAAACCGGCTTTCATAATACTTTTTGTTATTAAAACACCTAGGTTATAAATAATTGGTGTCCTATTAAATAAAAACTAAAAAAAATATAGGTATTAACTATAAACATGATTGAATCCTTCTAATAAGCGCGAAAGTTTGTGAGGAAAAAGGGATGGATGAATAGATGTTTGTTACTCTTTCACACAAAAATTATTAAATGGATTTTGATGAAACAATATAGCAATATAGCTTAAACATTAGAGTAACACATAGGCTATATGTAATTTATATACATAGAGACATAATTCAAAATACGCGGGTAGAGCCGCGGGACAGCGCTAGTATTGAATAAATTGAGTTACCGAGTCTTACATCATCACACGAGTCCTTTATAATAATTATTAAAGCTTCCCAAGCTGTGCAATTGCATTTTATAACCATGTTTCTTTTATACAAAAGGAACAAGGTTATATTGTAATACTTAAATAGGAAATCTCGTTTCCATGATCTATTTTAGATAATTACTAAACGGGTTATAGATTATATCATTTGTTTATTTTAATATTGTTTTGTATTAAAAGGTCAATCTAAATATAATTTACAAACAAGATAAGAATCAAATATTAATAAATTTATTATATGATAATAATATGAAAAAACTTTCTAAGCAGAATTTGATAAAAATTATGTTGATGTACCCATTATGAATAATTTATCTCCTATTATTATAATCATCAAAACTATCATTTATTATAATTTTGTTTAGTATAATACAAAAAATTTGTTAAAATATCATATTTTTTTGTATAATTTATAAAATAGATAGGTTTTATGGATGATTAATTTATTCCATAATATATAGACTTTTTAGTTTTATGTTTGTTTGAAAGTGTAAAGTGGAACTACCGTTGTGTACTGAGTGAATGTTAACAGTTAAAACATTTCGTTTACATTAATCCGTAACCCATTTAAACCCATTTGCAAAAAAAAACGGGCACTCAAAACTTTTTTGTACAACTCTGGAAATCTTAAACAAAAGAGAATTTATATGCATTCAATTAGAAACAATTGTATACGTTTTAAAAAGTTCTGGCAAGTAAAATAAAATGTTCCAAATTTAAAAATTTCAAAGTTATTTAAAAATGTGCCATTCGATTCGAGCATTTGCTCGCAGTTTGTGTTTAGATATTGTGCTATAGATAAATAAAAAAAGGGTTTTTTATTTAAATATTTTTGTTTTTAACTAAATTGTAATAAAGTATTAAATATTTTATTAAAATTAAATATATCTTTTAGTAGACGCCTTAAGTCTAGACAGTAGACACACCTATACCTAGACACCATTTATATAAAATATTAGCTTAAGTCAACTTATATTTAGTATGTTGTAAAGCTAGCGTTTACAAAAGAGCCGAAATATTGGGAGCTCGCGAAGCATGATAAATATAGTGTTTCAAATCTTAAAAAAACATAGTTAATGACCATGAAATCTAAATCACTAATTCTAGACGTCAGTGCAATTAAATGGTAAATTTAATTGTATAGATTCGCTTAATATTTATACCTTACACCGGATACTAAGTAAGATCTGATAAGTAATTTGATTACATGCAATTGAAATAAATCTTTTAACGGTTCAGTGTAATTAAGATTTCAACTATATATTGGAGGTACGCAGTGGTAGACCAGTAGCAACGTACCCACTTAGAAAACCAAGCTAAGCGGGTTCAAACCCTGGGTCTCGCATGGCTGAGTTTTCATGTGCGACTCATTTTTTTTCAGTGATTACCATTGAGTATTTATATACATCTGAGAGAACCTATCTAGTTATGTGAAATATTCCAAACCGCATTTGGTCAGTATTGTAGACTATAGCTTGATCCCCCTCGCAATGAAAAAGGGCTTTCATCAAAAGCACGTGAAAAATTTAAATCTCCTCTCTTTGCAACTTTTTAATACATTCCTATCGGCCACGTTTGCGTAAACAAATGCTTTATACAAATTACTAAAATATACTAATTTTTAAATAAACTAATAAATAATTTTACATTTAAAACTGAAACCTTACAATGTTAGGTATCTCAAGTTGTTAAAACGTATAATGTCTTCTAGATTTAAACTTTTTTTGATCTTCATTAAGGATAATTAATTGCGCAGACGAATTATTACGATACAAAAAATGTACCGTTAAATGCGTCTTGTGACATAACTGACTATACAATATAAGTTAGTATGTGTATTTAAAACCGGTCTGGTGTTAGGATTCTGTAGCCAAAATTTCGAATAATAACTCTATTAAAGTCTAGGTTCTCTGCATATTCTAAAAATATTAAGAAAAGCAAAAATTTTAAAAAATAAATTCTGGAAGATTTATGTTTTTGCTACGGTACTGCTGCCGCTGTGACAATAGTATAACTTTGTCGTTGTAGTACAGATAATACAGATAATATAGTACAGATTCTGAAGTAAAACAGCAAATAATAAAAACGGCAAAATGCGAATTGAATTTACATTAGGGCGTATTGCCGCCATAAACATAATTCCTATTTTATTAGTCTATCTAGGTATCTATTTAACGCAAAACAAAATATATATTTTATTGTGGTATGGAACCTCTACCTCTGTGCTCATTTTTTTCATAATTACTATATCTGCCTTAAAACAGGTCTTTACCAAATAAGTGTTTTATTACTTCGTTATAAAGTTTAATACACACATGAGTGTAAAGTTACTTTCTAAATAGGTATATAATTCTATTAATTATATTTTCTATACATATAATAAAACTGTAGTGGTCGAATGTCTGTACATAGAAAAAAAATGCTAAAACCGAGTCAAGGGCATGTAAGAAGAGAAATAGAAAAAAAACAGTTTTTTTTTCAAACTTTTTGTTTCTTTATCTGTGTGTATGTTTATCTGTTAGTCTGATTATACGGTCTAACTTCCGAAACTGTTGAACCGATTTAAATGGAATTTTGTATGGTGGTACCTTATATCCCCAGTCAATATTTTCGATATTTTTCATCCTGGAAAATCAAAGAGTTAAAAAACTATAGTACACAAAAACTACTGATTGGATTTTAATGAAACTTTACAGTAATATAGTTCATACATCAGAACAAAAAATAGGCTACTTTTCATCTCGGAAAAATGTATGGTTCCCGTAGTATCGACTTGTTTTTGTTTGTCTAGAGGCGAACCCGAGCGAAGCGAGGGTGAGCCGTTAGTTTTATAATATAATTATTCAATTATAATAAGCCAACTAATTTCATCGATTACAAATTTGCCGCTAGCGTATAATAACATAACCAATAACCATAAACACACTTTGTAAATTGCCCAGCAAAAAGTTTAACTATTTAATACCTACTAAATCTAAATAATATACAGATAAATTATGCCGTATCGATATTTTCATATAAATCTTCATAGGGTTGGGCCCATTTTGTGATGATAGGCTCAAATAACAATAGTAAAGGTTGTTAAAACGATTCACATATAATATTCTTTTACCGAAACAAAGATTTACATATATATTATGTTAACTTTTGTCATAAAAAATCCTAACGGGCATTAAACCAGTTTGGCTTTCGAATTCTTCTTTTGTTGTTTTAAGTGGAAATTCAGAATTTGGCTAATTAAACATTAGCCTCGAATGTTGATAAGTGTTTCATAGGAGCCGTATCCTTGTGGGCGTGTCATTACGATAAATGGGCATGCGTGAGTTTATATGGTACCTTCCCAATTTCTATGCAAATTTGTCTACACTTTCTTATTTTTTTTAATATTTACGACAAATATAATTTAAAATTTATATGTTAATCCATTATTTTTTCATCATTTACATAAAGTATATAATAACTGTAATTTACTTTTTAATAACTCAAAATCTACTTAATATTGACAAAAGCTAAGTTACAGATTAAAAAAATATGGTAAATCAACTAAATAGTTTATTGTTTTTTTAATACAAATAAAATACTAGAGTAAGTAATAACATTATTTATATAATAAACATAACTTTAACGACGAGAAGCAAAGCTTGCAGAATATGTATGTTCTGCGTTTCAAATTTTTACTCTTTTCGAAATTGTTTATGAAATTTTTCAAAATACATAGTTAAATAAAGTTATAAATTATAAATTTCTATATTAAAAAATATGTGGTTGATATGGTAATTTTCATTTTCAATGTGAAATTCCAGGTTCATAATTTCGCTATATTTACCTGAAACTAATCGATTGCTACACTTCTATGCTGTGGTTTTGTTACTGCATATTGATTTTTATTATAATTCCATAGTTCAGTTATATATACTTACTAAACTAGCGACTTATCCTCGTTTCGCTCGGGTGCGTCCCTAGGTACGTTTTATTTATTTTAAGCAGAACCCTAATTCTTTTTCTAAAATAAAAGTAGCCCAACTCCTTATAATTTACTTATAAGTTACTCCTTATAATATCAGCTATCTGCCAATGAAATCCCCGTCAAAATCAGTCCAGCCAAACAAACAGATAGATATACCGACCAAATTTTTAAAAATTGTGTTCTTCTTGTACCGTATACAATTTAATATAGATTTCGCAAAAATCTGTTATTCTGACATTATAAACAGGCACTTCAATTTTTTACCAACACCTTATGCTCCCTATATTTCGTTTCATTTTCTCAATGGCTTCGCCTTCATATTTGTTACTGGCAATAAATTAAAGAGGTGACAATATGTACAATTTTCAACATTTGATTTTTTAACAAACTTTCAAGAATACTAACATGATTATTCTTCATTTTTCTTGACATATTAATATATAACGATCTTGATTCATTCATTAATGATTTTTTAATGTATTTTTCACGTCATATTATCGTCATATCAAGTCGTTTAAAAGTAAAAAGTTAATTTGTATTTTATTTATACATCTATTTTGATGTTTAATATAATTGAAACGCAATTTTGATTCAGGTCTTATTATTTTAATAATAAGTTAGTCCAAGTCCAAAAATATGTAATAAGTAAGAAATAGTGTATATTGAAATACGGCCCCCTACATTGTTTTTAACCAATTTCCAAAAAGAGGTGGTTCTTTGTTCGTCTGTATGTATTTTTTTATTAGATTAAACCTTCTACTTTATCTATATATCATATACCTACATATCTATTAAAGAATAGAAATCTGTACAACTACTTAATAATGACAGAACATTTTATCACCTAATTTTAAATACAACTAAGAAGAACTGTTCTTAAAATTTTCATGTTACATATTTTGACACTTTTTGAAAATATTTCATTCATGCAAATGACAAATGACACTCATGTTGCATAAAATGAGATGTTTCATTTTAAGTAGGCATCTAAACTAAAAAATAGTTAATGTAAAGAGTAGTAAGTACCTAACATTACAGATAAATTTAAAATATACAAAACATACATGAACTTTTGAATTTTTAAATTGCAATTGTAAAATTAAGTAAAATTTTACATCTGAATTATCTAGTTGGCTTGTATTAAAATGGGGGAAATTACCAAATTTTCTATGACCACAAAATAAACTCTTAAGCAAACTATATATATGTACTAGATTCAATTTAACATAAAGCTGTTAACATTTAAGAGCTAAGTTGTTTGGTTTTTCCGATGATTGTTTAAAGAACTACAATAATTATTATGCTAATTACATTATATGAACGTTCCAATAGATCCGAAAATGGATGAGGCTCTTTGTTTGTTTTGTTACATGTAGAGAATCTAGCTTATATACGAGTATTGTTTTGTTTTTTTTTTTTAAATCGACTCACAATTGGCAAAGATATAAGTAAAATCAATTAATATTTGCAATAAAACTATGTTAAATACTTAATGGCTTATAAGCTCATACATAGAAACAAAAGCAATCGCACTACTTAATAGAATAAATGACTACTATTAATGTAATATACATGTTATATTATGTAATATTGTTATATTACAGAATAAAAAACAAATAGATTTTTTTAAATTTAACTAATAATAAACAATAACTTATTAATCGATTCATTTACGATTTGGTATCATCCATGTAACATAACGTTTCGTTAGCAATTGACACCTTTGTATTGTTGTATTAACTCTTTTAAATAATTGGATAGTTAAGAATATCAAAGTGATATTTTTATTTTTATAAATATTAAATTGACATATATTTAATTCAAAAATAGCCATGCTATGGCTATTCAACATACAACAGACAAAATATGTTTATATATATATATATATATATATATATATATATATATATATATATATATATATATATATATATATATATATATATATATATATATATATATAATTCGAATAACGTTTAAGTAATAACAATGCACTTATATTTTTAGATATGACGAATTTTAAAGTAAATTAAAATGTAAATAACAAGACCACACAAAGTCAATTCAAATTTTATGGTTTGCTTTTTATTTAGGCATCTTATACCTACTTGTGTACACTAATGCGCTTTTATTACAAAAAATATATTTAAAAATACTCACCATAGCAACACGACACGTGCAGAAGTACTGCACAGATTATTATTATTTTCATTTTCACGATGTTCACTGTCCGTACTAAGTTAATTAGTATGTTTGTTCGAAACACAAGTCTCTTAGTCGAATGGACGTTCGCTAATGTAGTTAACGTGTTACCGCACTCTATTAAATGCTCTTCCTGACCGCTTATCAGAATTTCATTCTTATACTAATATATGCCTTATTCTTTAAATAGTAAAGACTAGTTTTATGTAGCAACATGGAAATGAGTTTTAAAGGTTTAGCTCTAGGTTTGCTAGATGCGCTTCTTGTTTGTAAACATCCGGGGCCGGTTTTAAGCGAAAATAGTATGTATGTAGGTAAATATAATTAGGTAATTTTTAGAACCCTTAATCCCGTATCCTATAAGGGTTTTTTTCACTTTGTTGTCTGTCTGTATGTCTTATTTTAAATATTTATTATTATTAATTATTTACTAATTTATCAACTTTTAAGTCTAAATAGTAAATATCATCCGCTGTTAGTCATTTTCATTTTAACGAAAAGTTGAGAATGAATTGTTGATTTAGATTTTTTTCTTTGAAAAGAATTTAACATCATACATGTATCTTTTTAGTAAAAACAATACAATAATTTGACAAAAATTTTTGTTTGCTATTTTACTTTTGATTTGAAACGAATGTATTATTATGTTGTATCTATCCATGTAACGAAAATTGATTCAAATCTGGGCCGTGAAGTTTTCGCGGTTAAATTAATTTTTAACTAAATTAATCGATAAAAAGAAGAATATTATTTCAAACTATATATATGTATAATTAAGTAATAAAGTTCTTTCAAACCATATTTAACTGTTTTTAGAGACCAGTTAACTGAAGTAGTCTGTCATCGTATAAAAATACAGCTTGTCGAAAAAAGTAAGCGGGATATGCTTCTCTAAGTATATATATTTTTTATTTTATTTACTCCATATTAAATAAAATGGGATTTACAAAACATATATGGATTATAATATCGCAAAAATTTAAGTTTATTATATTAGGGTAGAAAAGAAGTCCCATACTTCTTTTAATAGCAATTAGATACATTTTGAAGTAGTCAAAAATGCATAAAACTCACAAAGTTTGTAATATTAGTGGGATCAATATATATATATATATATATATATATATATATATATATATATATATATGTTTTTAACCTCTTATTTTAAATTAAAATATTGTTGTCATAGCATTGTAACCCTTGACTTTAAAATATGCTATTAGATAAGATCTTACATACGTACGCTTATCTTACCGTTCGTATGTGACATGAGAACTCAAGTTCAAGGCCTAGGTTAATTAATTCAAAATGTGTAACGTATTGCAATCTATACATATAATAAAATTCTAACTGAACTGAATCTGTACATTAAATAGTTTCGGTAAGTCTTATTGAATAAGTCATTACTATCAATACAGAGGACGAATTTATAGTTTTTAGAATTTTTGTCTGGCTGTGTGTCTGGGAACGCATCACGAGAATACAACTGGACGGGTTTTGATGAAATTTGGTATGATGATGGCTGGTTACCCGGGTGACTATATAGGATACTTTTTACTGCGGGAAAATATCTCACCTCTTGGAAATCTATACTAAATCTTAAAACGGAATTAGGGACGAACCCATCGGAACGTGGGTGAATCGCTAGTGTAATATATAATAGATATGAAATCAAATGAAACACAAAATACCTTTATTCAATTAGACTTATACAAACCCTTTTTTATTGTCAATTTAATTTAAAGATAGGCAGTGTCTGTGAAAAGCTCTCATAGGCTTGGAAGGCAGTTCTGCTAAGAAGAGCCGTAGAGAAACTCAAGAGTTTCAAAAACCGATAAGCAATATAAATATTAAAATACAACATTGTAGCTGTCCCATATAGCATATGAGTTAATTTCAATTTATAATTTATATTAATTCCACATTTTCCCATCAACAAGAACCTCTTGTACAGAGTAATAATATGCTTTACTCAGTATGATATTTTTATTTTTATCTTAAAATTGTTAAGAAATAAACTGTGTCCGTTACCTACATTTTACTATTACCTATAATAAACATAGTTCTTTTTATAGACACTTTCTACTTATTGATTTATGCTATGATGTTAAATAAATAATGTTTTGAATTCTGAATTTATTAGAAATGCAGAAATCTCGAAAACTCAACTATCAGAGAAGTGCCATGAGCTACCCGCATAGTACAGTACCACCGAGGAGTGTCGTTCCCTTGTGTGTTTCTTGGCTTCACGCCCCGGCTGGATTGCCAGACGCTAATGAAATGCCACCCCGCCACCCCACCACTATAAGGTCACCACACATCGGGAGGTTGGGCGGACATGTTCTACCCCCCCCCCCCCCCCGCTCCCGCCCCCTACCCCCCTCCCCCCAACATGTATTTACTTTGTCGTAGTAGGGGAGCTCATTAGCGTCCGGCAGTTTAGCCCGGCGTGAAGCCAAAAAACGCACAGGGAGGTGGCCCACTTCGGTGGTACTGTACCATGCGGGTTGCTCCTGGTACTTCTCTCATACCAGAGTGGACTGTGGAGCAACCCCATGGTTGTTGTGGTCTGCTTCGGCAGACCTGCCGTCGGGCCGTCGTAGTTGAGTGCGTAAGCGATCCTGCGACGCCCCATTACGACGGGGGAGGTTTTGTTGGGTTTTAGTGGTTAGTACTGGCTTTTCTAGCTGAGTCCCACATAACCACTTGTATGTCTAAAGGTAGTATGCGTAAATGCGTTTTCCAAGATTAAAAAAAAAACCTGGTCAACACCTAGTTATTCTTTACTACGTTATTTTCAATTTCAATTAAACGAATAGATTATATACCCACTTTCTAGTATCACATATTATGATTTTATTCACATTTTAAATAATAATTAAATCTTAACAATAGGTGCCACGCAGCAGTCCATGACGATGTATCCTTGATATTACTCCGCGCATTATTTCATTTAAGTGCTATTTTTTTTTATGTTAACATTTTTTATATTCTTTTTTTTATATGAGCTCCTTTGCTAATATTAGGTACATATATGTATTTTTCTATGTTATTGACCATAGAATAACCGTAATAAGAGTGACACCTTTGTTGTGATATAGTTCAGAATGACTTTAACTAATGCAAAGGTAGAGTTCAAATAATAATCTCAGAAGGTACGATATTGAGTTATGTTATGAAAAGTTATTGTTAGAAAACAAATACACAAGATTATCATGAATATTTAGTATAATTATTAACAAAAACATTAATTTGTTATCATACTAAAATTCTGTACAAAGCTGAAGAAACTTTTCGTTTTCATATTAGTATTAGAGCAACATTGAATATTCTGTATTATATAAAAACATAGGACTTTCTTTTAAAGACATTCAAAGAAAATAGTTCAAAGTCACACTTTAAATATGGAAGAATTTAGAAGTAAATATCTACTATTATTTGGCTATTAAAAAGCAATAAAAGGTATGATGACTAATAACTAATAAGTCTTGTTCATAAAAACCGGTCCTATATCATTAAACTGATTGCAGGAGCTTTTTTTGTGACAGCTCAATTAGCGATATGCTATAAGGTAATGTGTGTATTCGCCGAAAATTACATTAGACGATAGGTAAAGGTAACCGTACTCCTTTTTTAAACATCAAATATACTAATGATGAAACAATTAACAAATCAAAGACGATAGACTATTTTGTTACACTTTTTGCAATAAATAAAGGAAAAACCATTGCATCATGTTTACATCTTATATCTACGTTGTACTAAGATTGTTAGAGAAGCAAGATTGTTATCTTAACCCACACTTCTGTATTTATAGGTATATATGTATATTTAAACTTAAATTATAAAGCCGAAGAGATTACTTCTTTTTTGTTTGTCTGAACGCGCAAATCTAATTACCAGTTCCAGAGATGACTCTGGAACTGGTCATAAGATTTGAAAACTTCTTTTTCCATTTTATATTAATTAAGATTATGTATATGTAAAGTAAAACAACGACTCTTATGAGCCGAGAAATTATACTTAAATAAAGTAAGTAAGCGGAGCTGATATTAAATGAGTTATATATTAAAACTGAAATGCTTATTTATAAATTCTAACCCTATACTGCGCTGTTATTTCAACGAAATCCAAATCCTAAGCACACGTTAAACATTTTTGATTACCCTTGTTCTAACTTCCTAATAAATTCTTAGAAGAGCCTAATCGATTGTAAAGGAACATACACTAAAATATATATTTATAACAGCTTTATATGCTGAAAATTAAGTAGGTTTTTCGCGGGATAAGGGATAGAGGTCTCATAATTTTTTTGGCACCGGATGTAGTGAGAGCCAATACGTAATGTTAATATTATTTAAGGGGTTCATCAATTTGCATAAATAAAATTACAACCTTCATATAATAACAATAAGTGGTATCATTCGTTAGACTTCGCCTTTAAATTACTGTTTTAAATGTCGAATGCAATGTTACATAGATACGTACTACATTCATTATAAAGTGAGAATGAGCTACAAAGTACAAACTCATTTTGGAACCGAAAAAAGTTAATACTGGCTGGTAAAACTGAAATATTAATTAGATTTAATAACAGGAAATAATTTTAATATCTTTTGTTTTTTTTTTAAATGGAAGTCTTTTGTTTGCAGTCTGTCATAGCGTGTTGTTGAAAATGAAAAAAAAAGAATTGCGCGCGGTTGTTATTATTATTAAATCATGGGCTCTTTTCTGAGATAGTAAAGAGGTAGTCATATTAGAATACCCCGACCATGGAGCTACTGTTATAAGCTCTTTGTATGCAGAACAAATGAAAAAAATGCGTAACGAAATTCGCAAGAAACGGCGAGGTAAACTAGCAAAAATTGTTTTGTTCTACAAGATAAGCCCCCGGCTCACAGGTCCACCGTAGCTATGGCTGCAATTCGAGGCCCTGGCTTCGAAATACTTGAGCTTCCTCCATATTTACCCGACTTTGCCCCCAGTGATTTGATTTCATTTCCAAGATTGAAGGAGTCTTTGAGAGGACAGAGATTCGAATATGATGGAGCAGTAGTCGCTGTAGTATAGGAATTTTTAGGTGCTCAGGATGAAGAGGTTTTTAAGAAAGAAATTTAAGCTTAGAAAAAAGATATTCTAAGTGTATTATGCTAAAGGCCGACTATATCGAAAAATAAAATAACATTTAATAAAAGTTACCGGCAAAATACTCATACATTTGCTCCTCGTACATTTTATTTTTAAACTTTATCATGATTTTATTAAAAAGTTTGTATTTAAATTTGAACTAAATAGTAAAAGTATATTTAAATTTTCTAAAAATTATAAAGACTTCAATTTAACGATCCCGTTTAAAGGTATCAAAAGAATATACTAATATAGGTATAAAGTTTGCAATATTCATATTATAAAATCTGTAAAATATATATAATTTTACAAGACATAAAATTAAATGTTATTTAAGGATGACGAAATACAAGTAAATATTTAATGACATATTTTTATTAAGTACTACTTATAAAAAATATTTTTTACTAATCTTCGCCAACGCCGTACACAACGATGCGTAATACTTAACCTTATACACATCTTTTTATTTGGTCATAAATTATGCACCAATGACGCATATCATTGTACCAACCTCACGACTGCATATCAGAAAATGCATTTCCCACGGTCTTCTTTTTTGTTGGAAAGGAGATATCCAAAGAGTGGTACCATGATAAGGAAACCAGGATCTGATGATGGGATCCCAGAGAAATCGAGGGGAACTTTCGAAAATTGTAGCGGCGACTAGTGCGTTTGTTAACATTTTCATTAGGTATTTTAAAGCACTACTATTTAATGAAGATCTGGAGTCAATCTGATGATGGACCCGAAAGATAGTCGAGGGAACTCCTCAACGATTTACAGCAATTACCTGGTGTTTGGGCTTGATTAATTTGTATTGATGATACGTCTAAACTAAAAATGGAAAAATAAAAACTTAAAAAAATAAATAAAAACCGACTTCCAGGCACTGAAAAATGAAAAATAAGTAAACGGGGGTTTTCATTTAGAATAGATACTTAATCAGATTTTTTCGAAGTCGGTGCCAGCCAATACAAATCAAAGCACACCGACTTCGAAAATATCTGATTAAGTATCTATTCTAAATGAAAACCCCCGTTTACTTATTTTTTATTTTTCAGTGCCTGGAAGTCGGTTTTTTTTTAAGTTTTTATTTTCAATTATAAAATAAGTAATAGCAGTAATATATAACTGACTCAGTAGTGTAGTGGCTAGTATATACGGCTGCAAAACCGGAGGTCCTGGATTCGAGTTCTAGTGTTGATCTGGCCATGTTTAGTTATTGAGTTTTTCAGTTAAGAAAGTTCCAGTAATAGTCCGAAGTTGGGAAGTTAGTGGTATTACACCGCCGTGCCTCCCAGAGCTCGTTAAGCCGTCGGTCCTATGCCTCACCTCTCACCGGTCGTGCTGAATTATCATCCCGTCGGAATTTGAGAATAAAAAGAATACAGACTGCACTGATGTTTGCACGTACACTTGTGCTCTATCTATCTAATCTAATATATTTAAACGAGCAATTTTTGTATATTTATATTTTTATAACTTTATATCTGTATTTATTTATACCAGCGATCTCGGAAACGGCTCTAACGATTTCGCTGAAATTTGATATGTGGGCTTTCGGGGGCGAAAAATCGATCTAGATTAGTCTTATGTCTGGGAAAACGCGTGTTTTCGAGTTTTCATGCGGTTTTCTTTTGCATTATTCTACGCAGAATATGGTCGATAATTTCTTACGGATTTCTTCGGATATAAGCATTGTGGTCAAGGCGCAAGTTAGACAACGCATATGCCTGGGATCGAGTCCTGGTCGGAACACAAAGTTTTTACTTTTGTTTTTTTTTTTTTGTATTTATTCAAGTTTTTAGTTTTTTTTTAATCTTAAAAATATGATATAACAAAAAATAACTCCGAGCAAAGCTCGGTCGCCCAGGCACTAATATATAGTACATCTCGTACAGTTGGCTAGTCTCAGTGAGATTCATCATCAGGGGGGCATCACCATCATCATCAGTAGTAATATATAGACCGAGGTTTGATAATAGTATTTTTTTTTTGACTTTTGGTTCACTTACTCATACAAGTACGAGTTTAATGTCAAGACAAAATTGAGTAGGTATGTGAACTTCTGAAATGTTGATATTTGTGGCAAATTTGATTTATATAAATCTGAACGATGACGAGATTAATTATTATGTGCAATTAATCCCATCATCGTGATACACGATCCGAAACAAAACATCACGATGATCAAACCGGATCACTGCCCATAGCTACAGATTAGCAAATAAATCACTTTTCGTTTACCTGATGTTTGTAGACATCTCATTATTTATAAGAGGAAATTGATTGAGCATGGTATTGTTGCTTTAGATGACGGTAAAATACCTACTGCACGTGTTCTAAAAACGGCGTACCGCACGACCTTATGTACTATGGTGGACAAAATTTTAATTCCTCACATTATATAAGGTATATATTGGATTACATAAATTAAAATGTTATATTAAAATACATAACACGACACATATAGTTCCTAATTTAAAAACAAATATCTATTATCTATTAACTATTTACATTTCAATAATTACGTACTCTGTGTCCCCATACCAGTGTTTCTTAAACTTATTGCAGTCATGGACCACTTTTAGAATTTCTAAAATTCCGAATTTCTAAATTTCTCCTGTCAAAGAATATTGTAGGTATAGAACAAAAACTAAAAAAAAATTAAAAAAAATATACTTTTATTGATAATTTTCTCACACTTAATTAAATATTATCAAATATACTTTACAATATTAATTTGTATTTAAATTACATGCGGAACAATACATACACGGGTGACGGGTGGACTGCACCTACACTATAGGTGCAGTACCTCCTAGCCTCGTGCTGCTCAACAACAACCAGCGAGTGTCAGGATGAAAGAAACGATGAGTTAGTTAACGTCACAATTTTTTAATTCATGTCAAGAACTAATTGGGCTGCTGCGTATCCCCGGCATACCTATTACGAACCCCCCGGAGGTCCATGGACCCCACTTTAAGAAACCCTGCCTTATATATTCATTTGTTCGAGTGTTTTATCTAAAATGATCGATGTATAATTAAAAATAAACTATATAATAAATCAATATATATTACTTTAATAGTTATAGATTTGAGATCGGCTCAAATCATTAAATGCTTGGGCCTTTATATAATTATAAGCTGAAATAATATTTTTCCCTCAATATTTCTTGCGATACGTCCCTGTTTTATTTCCTTTAAAATTACATGAAAAAAAATTTTTTTTAGTCTTAATATACTTAGTATTTAGTAATATTAATATTGATTAGATCTATATTATCATAACAGGTACTTTTGGAAATTGAAAAAAAATATATAGTCATTTTAACCAAGCAACTTCTATATTTTTATAAAGGAATTTATGTCATACGTTCATTACGTTATATTAAATACATTTATTTTTTTATCATTTTTTTTTAAATTTGTAATCCAACGCTAATTCACATTATAGAAAGCTTAATATTTAGGTAACACGACTAAGTGCAAGTGCTCTGACATATGGTAAGGCGCGTTGTAAAAGAATATTATAGAATACTTTAAGTTTTACCAAAGACAATGTTTAAATCGAGTATTTCCCTCATTTTGGATTTTAAGATTGTTTTATGCAGATAAATATATGCAGAATTTATGTCAAATATATGTATAGTGCACGAGATATCCTACGAGAATGAAATTTATGTTTATGTAAAAAAAAACACAATCTGTAATGCAAGTAGGTAAATACTAAGTTAATAAGAAGCAGTTTAAGAAGGGCAACCAGAATAGAATTTTGTAGACATTCTATATTTGTTTCTATACTATATGAAATTAATAAATCTATTTTTATGGTTTTATAAAATTGGCAAATAAAAAAAACTTTGTATAGTATTAATAAGGTATATTATATAAACTATAGTGCTTATAGGTAATATAATATATTTATATTAATGAGACCAATATACCAATGTGAGTCTCTCAAAAATCGAAAACGACATTCCGTCCGAAAATTAATCATATGCTCTGTACAGAATCTAATAGCAATTTAACAAAACGTTGCTAGTCACACTAATATTAGGTATAAATACTAAAAAGAGTTAGTGAATGTTAGTTGAGAAGTGTGTTTGTTGGTTCTTCACGCTGTAAGGGTTCTACGGATGAACTTATAAATTATATCTTTGGCTACTTTTTCTCCACGTATCTACTACGGGTAAGGGCGTCGCAGTTAAAGAAAAATCAAGTAAATCGAATCATAAATCTCAGTGTAATCGGTGTAGGTACATACATAAGACAAAAATACCAATCGAATTGATAACCTTCTCCTATTGGAAGTCGGTTAAAAATGTGGAAAAAATAGACGAAGTGTGGCTTGCTAAATTCTTTAGACGATAATTAATTTACCGAATATCCCGTTAAGAGGTGCAGACACGCCGGCGTGTCAGTTAACAATTATTTTTTTAGAATTTATCCCGGAGGTGTTAAACGTTAAATATGTTTTAAGATAATTTGAGTTACTATATTTTATATCTTTAAAAAATAATAACACGAAAAATTGTTGAAAATAATAAGTATTGCGAAAACGTTAAAAAATAAGTGTGTATTTATATGTTAGTAATGACAACACAATATTCGGCTTGATACTCAAGTCGAAATTATACATTTGAAAATCATTACAGATATCAAATTTTATTAGATACTAGCGACTCACCCTCGCTTCGCTTGGGGTTCGTCCCTGGACTAGAACAAATCTATCCCACGAGAACCGTACATTTTTCCTGGATGATAAATAGCCTAGCTAGCCTTACTCATTAACAGGCTATCTAATTCAAAAATATTTTTTCAAATCGGATTAGTAGTTCCTGAGATTAGCGCGTTCAACCAAACAAACAAACAAACTCTTCAGCTTTATAATATTAGTATAGAAAATTATTAACATAAAGCCAAAAAGTTTGTTTATTTGTAGCTTAAACGCGGGCGAAGCCGCGGTAAACTAGTTTAGTATAAAATTTCAGAGACATAAAATGTCAAAGACATTCTAAGTTCAAACAGGCGGACATAATTACATTATAAAGGTTTCGATTTAAAGAAATATTTTTTCATTTAAACATGAATCCTTAACGAATTGAAAATTCTTTATAAACTTCAACGAATTGTAAAATAACATAACATAAGCAATAAAAATGAATTGATTATTTTTAAAAGGAACAAATTTTAAATTGATTAACTGAATTGTAACAAATACGAGAAATAGATTTTTTATATTATGTTAGTATACCCGCGCTCGCGTTAGTTCCTCTCTTTTTAAGTAACATCTGTGTAAATATTGTAAATGTGAAAGTTTGTGAGTATGGATGTTTGTTACGTCTTTCACGTCAGAACGGCATAGCGGATCTGGTTGAAATTTAGCACAGAAATAGATTATAGTCTGGAATAATACATAGGCTACTTTTTATCCGGAAAATATACGGTTCCCAGGGGATAGATCTGTTTTTGTTTTTCTAGAGGCGAACCCGTGCGAAGCGTGGGTGAACCGCTAGTAATATATACCTAATAGGCTACTTTTTATCCGGAAAATATACGGTTCCCAGGGGATAGATCTGTTTTTGTTTTTCTAGAGGCGAACCCGTGCGAAGCGTGGGTGAACCGCTAGTAATATATAAAATGTCATTCTTATTTTGTCGTCATAAATATTTTTTTTTCTATATAAACTTTACCAACCCCTTTTACTCCTTTAAGGGATGAATTTCGAAAAAATGTGATATACTTACGTATTGTTTAATTTTTTATTTTAAAGTAAAATACCACTTTCCGTGCATTTAACATTAAGAATGTCAGAGATTCATACAATCTTTCATCCCCTTTGTTAAACCCTAAGGAGAAGAGTTTCGAAAAATCCTTTCTTATCGGATTTCTACGACTAGCTAATTAAAGTACATAAAGCAATATATTATGGTTTAAAAAATACGCCTGAAGAAAGAGTGAGGGGTCCACCACATAGATCGGGATCTACTACTATTATAAAAATACACTCAAATAAATTACTCTCTTAATTATAATTGATTAAAATATCAATATAAAATATAAAAAGATAAAATTCTTTAAACCGAAAAATATTTGCTTATTAAGAAATTGATAATTGATAATTTGCTTTTCGAAATTGAGTATTGGTAAATTAATATAGGTAAAAAGGAAAAACGCTATAGGTACTCTGTGAATTTAGAATAAATGAAATTCAATAAAATATGAATAAGTTTAAGGTACAAAGATTAAATAAAATACATTAGTTATACTTATTAATTTTTTTCTTCTTATAAGCTATCATCACTGTGGTTTCATAACAAAGAAAGTACTCACAGTATTTTCCCAGTCTTTATCTCCCCAAACCCTGCGTCCACCTTCTCCCCAACCCCTACCTCCACCACCTCCCCAACCTCTGCCTCCACCTTCTCCCCAGCCTCTGCCTCCACCTTCTCCCCAACCCCTGCCTCCACCTTCTCCCCAACCTCTGCCTCCACCTTCTCCCCAACCCCTGCCTCCACCATCTCCCCAACCTCTGCCTCCACCTTCTCCCCAGCCCCTGCCTCCACCATCTCTCCAACCTCTGTCTCCACCTTCTCCCCAACCCCTGCCTCCACCTTCTCCCCAGCCATTACCTCCACCTTCTCCCCAGCCCCTGCCTCCACCACCTCCCCAACCCCTGCCTCCACCTTCTCCCCAACCTCTGCCTCCACCTTTTCCCCAAACCCTGCCTCCATCTTCTTCCCAACCCCTACCTCCACCATCTCCCCAACCTCTGCCTCCACCTTCTCCCCATCCCCTGCCTCCACCATCTCCCCAACCTCTGCCTCCACCTTCTCCCCAACCCCTGCCTCCACCTTCTCCCCAGCCCCTGCCTCCACCATCTCCCCAACCACTGCCTCCACCTTTTCCCCAACCACTGCCTCCACCACCTCCCCAACCTCTACGTTCACCATAATATCCGCTCTTTGCAGGGGTTAATACTTTAGATTCAACTGGGGAAGCCTCAACCGTCGAGTGGCTATGCAACGCTGCTGCGTATGCCATACCCAGCAGGCCAATGCTTATCAACTGTAAAGAAACACAGACTGTCACATCATGAACGTACTAATTATTCGTCAACCACTGACGAGAATTAGTATACGTTAATTAATTTTTTAATTTAATTTTATGAATTCTGAGGATTTTTTGATAAATAGAAAATTTAAAAACATGAACTACATATATGTTGATATATATTATTTTATTTTTTATTAATCTAAGCTAATTATAAGCTTGGTATGAGATAAGCACAATTTCAATTTGATATGGATTTAGTTAGGTTTAAAGTTGAAGTTATATTTATTAGTTTTTTGACCAAACGTTTATATTTTAATAACTCAGTATTATATAGTTATTGGCTAAGTATATTAAAATAAGTAAATGTTTATAAAGCTCAAAAATATGAAAATCATTTTATAAAAATAATTTACTAAGGTAAACCATATAGAAGTAACATATCAAATGTAAATTATTAATTAAAAAATCCACACTAAAAAAATATATTATGTATGTATTCCAATACTTACAGCCTTCATGATGGACTGCACAGTATATGATCTTAGCGTTAGAGTCGACCTATTTATACAGGCCTAAACACAACTCCTTGTGAGTAATCGCAGATGGTTTAATAAACTTAGCATACTTGTGGCGTCGCATACGCATAATTGTTTATTAGTTTCGGATCCAAAAATACCAACTCGTAAAATTAATATATTTTTCTAACCGACTTCAAAAAAGAGGTTATCAATTCCACGCGTATGTATGTAATATTACTGGAACTGCAAAATGTTAACATATGATAATCTATTAGAGCTTCCTATCTATTACATGTATGTTTGTTTGTTTGTCTACACATTTCTCCGAAACTAGTAATCGGATTGTGATTATTCTTTTTTTATTTGCTTAAAATAAAATATTTTTACTTAGGGAATAGCAAAAATTTCGGGAATAGTTAAAGTTTCGGGAATAGTAAAAATTTCGGGAATACTTAGGGAATAGTATAAAATATGGACTAAACCGTGTACTAAAACTGAAATAGTTTTTGTAATTACTACATAATATAGAAACTATTTCAGTTTTTACTTAAAATTTAAATGATGAAATAAAAAAGTAGTAAACCGTTTTTTGAATTATGAATTTGGTAAATAATATGGTGCGCAGTAGCTCATATAAAGATGTAAATGCTGCATGCATCATTTGCGTATTTTCACTCGAAGTGAATGGGAACTATTTAACACCAGAAAGGTAGAACTACCTCTAAACTTATCACATTAAGAGCTTATCTCTCTGGATATTATTTTTTATAAAATTAACTAGATATGTAAATTCTTACCTTCATAAAAAAGTGTAACCGATCATTTTATATATAACAAATTTGTTAAATATTATTATCGGTGGGCGATTTGGCATATGCACCATTACGAAATTAGCATTTTCAATTTTTAATATAGAAGAATAGTAATTAACTTACATAAGCGACATGGAGTTTAAAATACAACAGATCATTTATTTTTTAGTCTTTAAATTTTGCAAAAATTCGTAGCCGTTTAGGTACAGTAGTAGGCAATTCAAGTCAAAAATATACCAAAAAAAAAGTAATAGATATGTTGGTACCACGAAAAAAATAATACTTGTCAAATATTGTTTAAGAGTTGATGATTCATATATATTCTTTTCAAGCATTTCGGTCAAGCCATAAACGAGAAGTAGGCTTTAGAAAGTACCTCTTTGACGACACTAATCGCCTTAAGGTTTCCTTCCAACCTCTTTATTCTTTTCTTGTTACTTCTATTAAATATGTTCGTATCGCAAGCGCAGCAAAGATAGTGATAATCTAACACACTTCATACGTTGATTAATATTATATTTTTTAGTTAAAAGGATATAAAACGTTAAATTATTTCAAAAATGTTACAAATGAGTCTAGTATTTATTTCATTTTTTTAATAAAAGAGTTGTCTAACTCATTATATTATATGTATGTATTGAATACATTATATTATATTATTATATTATATGTAATATATTGAATAAACTAAAAGTTTTTTTCTAAACTATAAAAAGTTATATAATTCTTTAAGCTTCTTCTTCTTCTAATTCTACTTCTTTTGTGATGTAAAACAGAATATTTTGGCACAGTTAAAAGCGTCAGTTAAAAGCGCCATGTTCTCGATATACCTACTTATAAAAGTAAGTTAAAAACATGATAAATATCTCGTTTTACATCATAAAGATATAAGAAGTAGGTTCAAAATTATATAATGAAAAAATGGCAATATTTGAATATTTTTCTACTTAACGAAGAAATCGTGTATTGAATGTAAAATTTTACTTCTCAAAGAGAGTAAGAATAATAATATTTTTTTTATTTAGAAACTCTTTAAAAATTCTTGGAAAATGTAGAGCTCGAAAGCAATTTTGTGAACCAATGGCATCTTACGTATAGATAAAGTTTCATTATTTTTGTAAATTTAAGTATATCTAATTTAATTTACTGGAACTAATTTGTTTACGGAATCTCAATAGCAAAGTACTCATTTTTATTATAACCCGTAAGGAAAAGGTAACATATAATAAAACTCATTATTACCAAGTTATAAGCAATTTAATTGTTAATGCAATACGATTAACGATGATTACAACTTACATTTAAAAGACAACATTACATTCTGATTGTGTTACAATTGTTTATTATTAACTGTAGCTAAAAACTAGGCATTTTCTTTAATATTTTTATGATATACTTTTAATTTAAACTACAATATATTACATATTTATACAATCTAGCAAGATTTTAATAACTAATTACAAATGAAATTAAAAATTATATCTGTAATATTGAGTACTTATATTATAATTATACCGTTTGATAATAGACTTCAAGCACGTTTTTTTAAAAGTAACTATTTTTTTAATTTTGTTGTTTTAAAAGTAATATTGGCTAAAGGCTGCCATTCACGATGTATTTTAAAGAAGCATTTTTATAATATTAGTAGGTACTATAGATATTTTATTTAGTGTGACTCAAGAAGAAATGCGATTTTGTAGTCTCATTTATCATCTTCTCAGTTTTTAATACTTAGTTCAGAATTTGGGTTCGTAAGCTTTACACAAATGTAGAGCAATTGAAATTAACAAGCTTAAGGAGTAAAATGTTTTGATTTAACAACGCCATCATCATTGACAACTACTAAGCCATCGCTGCGTTCAGAAACATTTCCGTTATCGTTGCTCCACACTTTGTAAGCGGAAACGGAGTGACCAAACACATGAGTGTTATCATCAGGCTTTTTTAGATCTTCTACATTAGCAGCTAATGCAGTCTGAAAAAAATAATCACATTTTGTCTTTAAAATCTGTTAATTATGCTTATAAATATTTTGAAATGAATTTTGATGGAATTGTAAATTGTAATGTCTAATTTTCATAATTCTTTTTCATCAACTTTTACTTCTAACATTTTGAAATTATGAATTAATTAACACTTAGTTTTAATTTAAATATTCCATATATTTGACTTTTGTACGAAATAGTAAATTCTGCATCCAACATATTTCAAAAAAATATTCTATATCAGACGGAAAGACAAACTCTCGAGATTTTTTTCTTATCCGAGGTACTTAACTGTTGTACAATGAGTTACTCTCTAGACCAAGGAATACTCGCTTCGTCCAAGGGTGTCTAAAAGAAGCCTGTATTTTTTACTTCTGTGTAGTGTGTACCAAATGTAATTCAAATCAGTCCAGTCTTTTTAGCGTGTACTATACTATTTATAATAGTACTTCGATCATAAAACTTTTTGCAATATGTCTAATCAAAAATTGTTTACTACATAAAAATAGCTCTGTTGAGTTTCTCCTCGGCTCTTCTGAGCAGAACTGCCTTCCTAGTTGGAGGTAAATTTGTCACGGGCTTACATATTGACATTTAATTAAAATTTTAAAAATGTAAAAACCGCTTGTAAAAGTTTATTTGATTAAAGTATATTTTGATTTGATTTGATATAAATTATATTTATACATACCGCCCAGGTATTTGGAGCATTTTCTCCAAACCTGTAAAAAAAAATTTAGTTATCAATCTCGTACAAGTTTGGTAACAGGGACGAGGAAAAGTCAACAGATCCAAGCTCGATCTATACTGTATTCGCCGAATGAACCAAGCACTGAGATTTTGCGCTTGCACATGATTAGTTGCAGACGCTTAGGCCGCGATTACAATGCAAGTCATAATTATTTTGTCGTTGCATTCCGTACTGTTCAGACGTCTCTCGTGTATTTACCTTATAGCTACTGCGAGGAGTGAAGTCGCTCTGATTTAATCTTTACAAATACTATGTATATCTACCTCATATTTTCTCGGAAGTTTCAGTAGAACTCATAAGGGCAGTGTCCAATTTTACATTTTCATATGATAAACCTTTTTTTTACTTTTTTGTTTAACTTATTAATATGAATTCCTGAAAATATGTTTTTTCACTATTTGTTCGATATATGGTTACTAAAATACTATATAGGTACATATATGTAACTATTATTATTAATTCATTTTTTTCTTCAAATCTTATTGAACCCAACATATCCAATGACTTGCTTTTCTTTATTGGTCTACATTTAATATAGGCACAAAATGATTAATTATAAGTAAAACTTTGATCTTTATACTTCTATTATATAATGTAATAATCTTAAACTTACAGAGCTTGCAAAACGTCCCAGTTTCCTTCTTGAGCCGCCTCTGCCAGGGATCTGGCCGGTATTGGCGTACCTGAAATTAGTTTAATAATAGATTTATAAAAGCTCTTGATAATGTTCACTTACAGCTGCCCTCAATAACCTATCAATCTGAAGTTTTCCTTACTAGAGATAGTAATTTGACGTAAGCTTTATATAAATTATGTCAAATTTCTATCTATACTATTATTAGTACCTGGACGATCGAGCTTCGCTCGGAGTTCTTTTTTTTTATATCGTATTTTATAGATAAAAAAAAAACAAAAAACTTGAATAAGCACAAAAAAAAACAAAAGTAAAAACTTTGTATTCTGACCAGGATTCGATCCCGGACATAAGTGTTGTCTAACTTACGCCTTCACCGCTTGACCACGATGCTTATAACCTAGTGTAAGAAATTATCGACCATATTCTGCTTGGAATAATGCAAAAAGAAAACCGCGTGAAATTCGAAAACACGCGTTTTCCCAGACATAAGACTAATCTAGATCGATTTTCGCCCCCGAAAGCCCCCACATACCAAATTTCAGCGAAATCGTTAGAGCCGTTTCCGAGGTCGCTGGTATAAATAAATAAATATATAAATATACAAGAATTGCTCGTTTAAATATATTAGATAGATAAATAGATAAAGAAGTAAAGTTTGTGAGTTTGTGAGGTTATAGGGTTCTCTGGACCTACTGAATCGATTTCGATGAAATTTGGTAAGAAGATAGTTTGAGACCCTGGGAAGGATATAGGATACTTTTTATCCCGAAAATCATCCCTTAAAAGGGTGGAAATGGGGATGAAAGTTTGTATTGGGAAGCAAGCTAGGGACGAACCAGAGCGAAGCAAGTCGCTAGTCGAAAACACAGATAGGTTATTGGTACCCGCCGGTATGATTACAAAAATATGTATATAGTACTATAATATCATGTTAAACATATAAAATATTTGCCAAATAAAACATTTGCATATTAAAAGAATCTAAGTCCGAAGTACCGTTCCATGGAACGTTTGTTAGAATGGTATAGAACCAGTCGAAACTTATGCATTTTTTCTGAATGTAATATATCCCAAAAATTTTTAACTTCTGTCTTGAATTTTTAAATAATTACGATGACTCGATCACAGCTCCATTTATCTGCTACTAAATTGTGATTTTATTTTTCCTACAAAATTTACATATACATAGTAATAAAATATACAGACTACGACTCATTTTGGTGCAATAACAAAATTCCTTTTCGAGCTTTATATTTTTTAAGATTTCATTTGAGTTCTTATAGTTTTTAAACAAAGAAAATATTATATGTAATTCTTAAGCCTTTTGTCCTTACATCAATCACTCTATGGACAAACTAAAGACGGTATGCTTAACAATGGGTAATTTCATACCAAGATAGAAAAAGAGATAATTAATATGTATTTGATCATAAATTTAATGCTACGAAAATACAAATTTAATAATTACATTTAGGTACTAAAGATGTTAAAAAAACTCTCGAGCAAATAATAATAAAAGCGATAGAATAAAAAGCATAATAAATTTATTATATTATAACATCATCATGGAATTTAAAAAGAATATATCAAAATCTATCTATCTATTATAAAAATTTGTGTTTTTCCTTGAGGTCAAACCATGTTCGCCGTGACATATGAACATGCTCGCACACCTATCAAACAAATATTGACGTCTTAGCTTTGTGATATTTTACATTATGTTTACCATCCAAATTGTATATCTCATTTTTTTCTTATCCAAGACGCATTTTAATAATGAATACCTATATAAGTGTAAACAAATTCGAATTAGTTTTTCATTTGCCATTCATATTATTTAAATAATAAATTATATAAAGTTTATTTTGTTTAGTTTTTAACTTAGGAAAACTACGGAGTTTTAATTAATCATAGAATAATTTAGTGTTAGCCCAGTGGTAACGCGCTCGCTTTTGAAACCGAGTGAAGCGGGTTCAAATCCCGGGTCTCGCACCTCTGATATTTTCATGTGCGAATCACTTTCTAACTTGATTACCACTTGCCTTACGGTGAAGGAAAACATCGTGAGGAAACCTGCATGTCTGAAAGAACCTAGCAAGTTTTCGAAAGACATGTGAAGTCCGCCAATCCGCACTTGGCCAGCGTGGTGGACTATGGCCTGATTCCCCTCGTCTCGAAGGGAGGCCCGTGCCCAGCAGTGGGACGTTAAAAAGGGCTGAATACATACATCATATAATAAGCTGCGATTAACTTTTTACTATAGAGAACTTGTTAGAAAGAGGAAAAGTTTATATTTTTTATTTGCCAAGAGCTATAATTATAATCGCTTGTTTAAAAAATAAACAATAAGTGTTATCACCAATGAGTATACCTATCTACGACATTTAGCTTTTCATCACAGATCTAGGTATTTTTAGTACATTATTAATCTTTCTATAAAAATTTTGAGATATGCGCATAAATATAATAACTTATAAATGTTTGTCTACTTTATTATAGGATGTTTCAAGGATGTTTAAGAATAAGATATGTAATTTGTTAGCCAGTAACGAATCAAGACATACTTTTTATCAATCCAAAATTCCAAAAGTGCTTCTGATTAATAATAAAAAACTTCTGAATAATGAAGATTTGGCTTCGGTTTTTTCAACAAAATAAATAAATATGTTGGGACATTAACACACAACACCATCTAGTTCCATGGTAAGCTTCGAGGCTTCTGTTACGGATACCAGATAGTTGATTTACTACGCATATGTAACTTTAAATACATACATATTATAAATATAAACACCCATGACTGGAGTAAAAACATTCGTGCTCGTCATATAAATGAATGCCCCCAGCGGGACTCGAACTCGCAATCGCTGGCACAGCAAGTAGGGTCACTAGAGTCACTGAGCAACAGTAAACATATGTATATTTCTGTTGTTCAAAATTTATTCAAATAAAGGAAGTACAGTACCGTTTGTAAATAGGAGGATGTTTGGCAACTATGAAACCTTTAAAACAAGGGTTCATTTAACTGAATACTTAACCACGCTGCTGTAATACACTTTTATTTTCAGTAAACCTTAACACTACGAATAAATACAGTAATTTGGTATTTTTTATAAACACTAGTTTTCAATGAAATCAAATAAATTACGAAAAACGTTTTTTTTTTTTCATAAATTCTCTTATAGCAAAATTAAGTTAGTTTCCGGTTTTTTTTATTATGATCATTATTATAAACTTTCGTTATTAATAGAACTTTATTGAGTTACTTATTATTAACTTCTGCTAACATTTACAAGCTTTTATCATTAATTGTGGAATAAAAATCTGTTTACTGTTAATTGTTACTTTATCACTAAAAAAATACACTGATATCAAAATCCCTTTAAAAGTAATAATCGTTTCACCCTTGAGGTGAAAACTTAAAATTTATATTTGGCTCTATTTGAGATATTATCTATTAATTAAAAAAAAAAACGAAAATTAGTTCACCACAATTAAAAAAATATCACGTTAAATACAAAAATAAGAAAGCACACCTGAATTAAGCGCCTACTATTTTAAAGTCGGTTAAAGTTAATATCCTACCTTCAATAATGAGTGCTGATGCCAGTAACAAAACCACGAATTTGTACATCCTTAGCGAGTCAATTAATAAACAAATTCAACGTTGTGCAACCGACGGATGAGCGATTTCGAATGCCTGTCTTATGGAGGACATTTTATATTATATGACTTACGCCTTCAGTGCTATGGATATTCTCGTAACAATAGAAACTAAGACAAAATTCTTTTGTACGTAAATGTCGTAAGCTATTGATTCCGAGAGTTCGACGTGACATATGAAACGAGAATATGAGACCTATTTATTTTTTTGTTATAAACTATTTATATTAATATACTATCATTTAAATGCTTTATCATGCAAAGTGATGATGTTAGAAGTTTGAGTAGGTAATGCTATTAGTAAAAAAAACAATTTTCATATAGACTTTACTTAATGAGCTACGAAGTACCTGCCTAAGTATTAACAGTTGTTGTTTCTGTTGAACTTTCGAAATATGATGAACGTTTGTCTTATATTATTTATAAAAAAATAAACTAAGTACTATTATTTAAAGTATCAATAAACTGATTGCTATCATCACATTATATATCGGCCCACAGATTTAAAGTTCTAAGTAGTAAAAAATTCAATTCTTTTATTTAATCTGTAGTTCGCCATTAAGAGAATGCCTTCTCTATATTTTTTTTAACCTACGACGGAAAATTGTGACATGAAAAAAACTTCAAATAAAAAATTTCAAAAACCCACGACATTCCGCCGTCGATTCAGCCGTCCTGCGTAACATATTATGTTGTTCACTGTACATATTAAGTAGTATGTGCCAGTAGCTTTATTGTTAATTAATGTGTATTTTACAATACATTAATCTATACTAATATTATAAAGAGGTAAAGTTTGTGAGTTTGTGAGGTTGTAGGGAGTAATTTCTGGATCTATTGAACCGATTTAGATGAAATTTTCTAAGAAGATAGTTTGAGACCCAGGAAAGGTCATAGGAATATTCTTATCCCGGAAATCATCCCTTAAGGGGGTAAAATGGGGATGAAAGTTTGTGTGGGAAATCAAGCTAGGGACGAAATGATAACAGACACACATGCCAAACGCATATACCGTCAACTTGGCCGTCCTGATAAAAATAAATATAATTGATTTGCCCTTTCACTACGTATTATAAAATAAACTCCCCCATCGCGTCAGTCTATCTATCTGTCTGAACGCAATAAATTCAAAAACTATCGAATGGATTTTCATTCGGTTTTCACCAATAGATAAAATTATTCATGAGGAAGGTTAGAATTCATTAAGGTTTTGTGTAAATTAAGTGAAATATGACGATTGTTAAAGATGTCGGAGAAAATCATGTCGATTGGGAACTTTATTGGCGTGCTCCGCGTTAGTTAATAAAGTTATATGAAAATAATGTATTACAAAATTACTCCTCTTAAAAAGATTTTCCTATTAAACTGTAGCAACGCTATGTACACGTACCGAGAGACGCATCTGAGCAAAGCGAGGGTAAGTCACTAGTTAACGAATAATCCATACTAATATTATGAATAAGGAAGTGTGTTTGTTTGTTTGTTTATCCTTTTTTTGTGTGAATATATATTCAGGGCGAAATTCATTCCATAAGGGAGTAAAATAGGGGAAAAAAGTTTGTATGAAACCTACCGTTTTAGAATCATTTTTGTAGTTTTAGCGCGAGCGAAGCCGCGGGTTCTGCTGGTAATTAGTATTATTGTAAATTACATCACTATGTCAAATCTATACATAAAATAAAATTCTAACTGAGTCGAATCTGCACATTAAATATTTTTTGGAAAATCTTATTGAAATAGTCATTATTATCGAAACAGAGGCCAAATCTATAGTTATTAGAATTTTTGTCTGTCTGTCTGTCTGTCTGAGAATGCATCATGAGAAAATCACTTCACAGATTTTGATGAAATTTCTTATGATGATAGCTGGTTATCCGGGCTAACATATAGGATACTTTTTACTGAGGAAAAATATCTCATCTTTGAGAAATCTATACGCGCTATAACAAATATGGGCGAATCCGAGCAGAGCGAGGGTGAATCGTTAGTTAAATATATAATTTTACATTAAATTATTTAGATTAACAAGATAACATTAACTGTTAATTTATTCGTTTCATGAAATATGACGTATTTTTCTGAAAATTATACCTAGCTGATAAATATATCCCTTTACGTCATTGAAACGATATGACAAGTATTGTGTTACGATTACCGTCCGACACGGTTGTCTTTCCCTTTGTAGAGCCAGTAGATTGATATTTTTGTTTTCGATAGTACAATATTATCTTTATACATGTTAGAACAGTTCATAATTTGAATTTACGATGTAGAATATTTTTTGATAAATTATACAAAAATATACTTGATGAATTTCTAGACTTTAAAAAGGTTTTATTCGTATCCATAACCCAAGCCTCGTAGCTTACCATGGAAGTAGATGGTGCTGTGTAATGTCCCAACATATATTTATTTATTCATTTATGCATTTGCACCTTGCTCATGAATTGCTCAGTCCATTGGTAAAAACCTTATAAAAATTCGTCAGATAGTTTTTGAGTGTATCACCTTGAGACAGACAGACAGATAGGCAGACGCCGGGGGACTTTGTTTTATTATAGTAGTAGTGATAAATTATTATTAAGTTACAAAAATTTTTTTAACATAAATAAATAGTCACATCTTTCGACCTTTTCTAGACCAGTCTTTTAACTCATTATAAAAGATTTTTTATTTTACTTTTTTAGTATACGCCAAAATTAATTTAGGTACGAGTAGCGTTTTAAACGCCCGCGCCACCTTCCTAAGCATTTTATAGCGATATCTTTTTTTTGCGTTCAATCTTGTGATAGACTCAATACTTCCATATTATCCACAATATTCATGTACATATATGTTTTATTAAAAAACGACATATATAAGAATATTTTTAATATGTAGTAGGAGCTACAGATTTTACTTTCGCTCTTAATGTTTTTCTTTAGATTTAAGACTTTCTTAGATTTACGCGAATATTTGAAATTTTAAATAAAACTACCTTTTCAGATTTTTTTTTGGCGGATTTATTTAGATTTTTGTTTCCTGACGTTTCGAATGCTTTACAGCAATCATGTTCACGGGAGAGACTTAGGTATATTATTAAATTATCACTAAAATATTGAGACCCAAAAAAAGAGGTAAAAATAAAATGCATAATTTTAGTTAAACAATAGTTTATTTACATACTATACCTGTAGACATTATACAGAAAAATATTGGTAATGAAAGAATTTGATACTCTTTACAGGTAATATACTATTGGAACCTCATACGTATCTACTGGATATATAACTTCACTTTCAACTGGTACTAAATATAAAGTGTCTTGCGGTTGTTCCTGCAACGAATAAAAAATTGTTTTATTTTTCGGTTAAATAAAAATTGTCATGAAGAGAAGCATTGTTGCACAAGTTTTATACAATAAGGCAAAACTTATTTATACCTAACTGCAGCAATACCTGAAAGGAAAGTAATGTGCTTTATATATAATGACCTTTATATATGTACCTATATATCATTTAGGAAATTCCGTAGTTCCTAAACGGCTAAACCGATATGGATAAATATACGTCGTTTATTTTATCCTGGTAATTTGATTATCAAATGGTTGCCTAAAATTACCTACAAATACATACAAATACAAAGAATAAAAATAACAGATTTTTATGTGAATTAAGATGCCTTTAATTTTTTTATCCTCCAAACCTTTTTTCAAAGGCATTGAAATGCCTTACTTGATAGGTTTGGAAGAACATGACACCTTTAGAGGTGATAAGTAAAACTTATATATTTAAAAATAATTTGAGATAACAGAGAAATAAGATTTTGAACTTACTTTTCCTGATTCTCTACCACAATTTCTATTGTCGGAGTTTTCTTTTTTAATTTCATCACCCTCATCGCCTTCTTCTTTCTCGTTTTTCTTTCTTTCTATTTCACTTTCATTTTCCTCTTCCTGATCCTCTCCTGATTCTCCATTTTGTTTATTTTCTCTTTCTTCCCGGTTTTTACTTTCTTCCTTATTTTCATCCTCTCGTTTTTCTTCTTGACGTTCAGCACTTTCCTCTTTACGTTCCTCTCTTTTTGTTTCAAATTGTTCACTATCTTCAGAGTTTTCCCCATTCTCACCATTTTCCCTATTCTCGTCCTCGCCCTCGTTGCCTTCTTCTCTACTTTCGGTTTTTTCTTCCTGCCTGAGAATTATAATTGAATAAAACGCTTACATTTGTAGCAATTTGAACAATAGTGGTAATAACAATAAGTATTTAAAAGTATTATGACTCAATGGAACTTTAAAGACAATAATTATTTATTTTACATACCCTTCTGCAGGATCTTCGCCTTCTGCGACTTCTCTTTTTTTTACTGAAAATAGAAGGATATCTATTTAGCACATATATAGTTCACACGAGTGGTTTATAATTAATAAAAAATAAATAAATTTGGTTCTTACTGCTAGCACAGTATGTTACTGTGAGAAAAAGAATGAAAATAGCCAGTCTAGACATAACGAAGTTTTAAACTTCTTACTAGTACTTATCGTGTAAATCTGTATTAGTTAAAAAAATCGTTAATTTATATGAAGCATTTTAACCACAGCCTTGAGTTTGCCATTGATATGTTAATGTTGCTGAATGAGAAGTAAGAACACAATGACTTTTTTTCCTTGATGAATTGCCTAAATTAGTCTTTGATCGACAGCAATTAACTTCAAAGCTTTGTTTTAATATTCGCCTCTATTCTTCATAAGCAAAAAAATCTCTATTAAAGATCTACAAGGTAAAGAAGTACTTAAATATTAAATTTTAGTCAACGTATGTTTACGTATTTAATTAATAAGCATATTTTTATAAAAATACTATGGTGATAACCTAGATTTATTAAAAAAACATCACATATAAGTATTGACTAAACTAATAATTTTTGAATTAATGAATAATATCTTTCCCGTAGGTAAGTAAGTAGTGGGTAAAGGGTTTATTTTTCGAAATATAGAAAAATACTGCTATGCACGCAACTAATATATTTCACAGCAAGACAGATTTTTTTACTTTTTATATAGCACAGCTTCCCTCGTTCCTTTTCAAGCACACAAAACTTACAGCTATTGTATAGGATTGTGTTCAGCTTTTACAGAGGAAGCGATATCACGACTTCCTATCCACAACTGAAAATCGCAGTCTGCGACCAGTAACCCAACATTTTCATAGAGATCATTGCTTTTTATGCGCTGCTAAGATAACAGCAGAAATTATAGCGAAACGAAAAAAGAGGCGCGTGTGTATATATAGGTATATATCCCGCTGTGTGTCCCTAAATATACTTAGATCTTTAAAACTAAGCAACGGATTTTGATATTTTTTAATAGATAGAGTGATTTAAGAGGAAAGCATAACATAGTAGAGAAACACTGATAATTTTAGAGGTCTATTTCTTAAGGATATTATACTTTCTAAGGATATTATATTCACTATATCCAAGCTAGAGACGAACCCAAGCGAAGCCAGGGTTTGTCCCTAGCTTGGCTTAAAAAAAGCTTAGCTTAGCTTGTCGAAAAAAAACGCGCTAATTACTCCACCTCATGGTGGTGTGGAAATGAGTTTTTTGGCTAGAACTATAGGAAAGGTCGGAGATATTGTAAAAAAACTGCATTTGCGCGCCATTTTCCCATTATAATGGCGCGAGCGACATAGATACGTTTGTTTTATTTTTGTCTGTTTGTCTTTTTCCTTTTGACGCAAAATAGTAGCGATAAGTTGAACATTTAGCTTACTTTTTACTGCAGGGAAGTACCATATCCTAAAACACAATAACTGCTTTGGACGAGTTGTCGTTCATACAAAAATTTGAAGCAATGCTCATCTATCTAACAAAGTTCCTGTTTGCCTCCTTCTATTTCTCCGCTTACTTCGAATTTTGGTTTAGAACCACGCAATGGATTTTGATACCGTTTTTACTCATAGAAAACACAATAAATGAGAATTAAATATTTTGTACAAAATAGCAGAACTTTGACGGTGTTTTGTGAAAAAAATTATTATCATACATTACTTTTACGTGATATAACAAAACAATTTATTTACTAGAATATTAAAGATTTATAGAGGCCTACAGAAAAGTCCGCTATAGCATGATATATCTTCTAAGGTACACTCACAATAACTATTTTTATCTATTGAAAACGCACCCGAGCGAAGCGAGGAAAAGTCACTAATTTGTTATATGGATCTGCGTAATTCTATAATAGTTTTTTTATATACTCCTCAATTTTGTATTTAGCAATTGTTACCCTCTATATGTTTGCTCTATCTGTATGTCAATAAAATAATTTTATTTTGGTTTCTTTTGTTGGATTATTTTATTAAAAATATATAACATATTAAAAAAAATACAAATAAAATCTAGATTTATTATAAATTAAAGTTTATTTTATAATGTACCTACATTTTTATAATATTAAGTTTTTGATTCTAAAGTGGAAATTATACTTAACGTGATAACTTTTCCAAATTACTTTATTTACTATTTACGACGACGAGATAACAGAGTAGTTTCAACATAGTTTTAAATGTTAATATTATAGTTGTATTAAATTGTTAAAAATGTAGAGTATGTTTAACTAAAAGACAGAGAAATAACATGAAATTTTGGTATGTAGACACGTTTATTATAAGTACCTATTACACATTTTTACTATTTTATTTATCAGTAAATATAGGTTCCAATTTAATACAGCACTTTTATAATATTCCATCGTATATGGTAAAATTTTATTAATTATTGATTTAGACTATTTATTTAGACTTCATTTTCTCCAAAGTGAATGATTTTATTCTTGTAATCCCCATTGACATTAGATGTTAAACTGGTCCCGCCAACTGCAGTTTTAACACCGTCAACATTTGCGAAGGTCGAAAAAGATGACGATGACGCGCCGATGAAATTTTCATTTTTACCAGGAACAAAACTTTTAATGTCTTGTTGTGTTATTGTTATTGGGACTGGTGTAATGGGTTGCGAAATTGGTATCTGAAATTTTGATTATACATTAAAAAATTATCCATTATTTAAGCAATATGTATAAAATTTTAAGAGTTTTATCATCAGACACTTTTTTCAGGGCTTATAGGGAAAATAGAGAATACTCTTCGTTTGCTTTTAGACAGCATTGAGACACTCATTGATTAGGTTGACTGGAACAAAACAAATATCAGCTATATGATAAATATAAACGTATCCCTCGTATGGGAATCGAACCCATATATGTATATGTTGCACATTGACCCATCGTCGTGGCCGTCAAAGAACATTAACTATCTAAAAATATATATTAAAAACTATAACAATCAATATTATACTTAACATTTTTGATAAAAATTTAATTAATACTATACCTGACGTATGATTAAAGGTGAACGCTGCAAGAAGGGACAATAAATAGAGTTATAGGTTAATATAATTAGGACATAAGAATAGGAGGACACCTTTAGCAAAAATCTGCGTATTATGGAAAGCTGAGGTGAGCCGGCTAATACTCGAATGACTCGAAAGCTGAGGTGAGCTGGCTAATACTCGAATGACTAATACACATTTCCAACAAAGTCTTTTGTTAAGATGATTACCGATCACTGTAATGTACTGTCAATGAAATTCAATGAAATTGCGCGTGTTAAATATGACTAAACATGAAGACTAAAACATATAAACATCATCATTTTAAAAATCGAAACATTAATTATAAGAAAATGAAACACCTTATTACTAAAATTAAGTCATAAAGTAGTAATATACATATATGTACTTTATATATAATGTATAATGTAATGATACACAGTGAATAAAATGTAATAATAATAATTACCTATATTGTATTACATAGTTTGATGAAACTTTCCCATGCTTATTGCTACATTTATAATTATGTCCTTATTATTTATATAATATTTTAGAGTTTTGTTTATCCTTTACAAATTACTTACGGTTCTGAAATAAAATTAAAATTTTAATCGAACTTAAAGAGATAAATATTAAGAAGACTTGAAAATATTGCACTTTATTTATGAACAATAATTTTATATTTAGTTCCATCTTATCCGATATAATATGTTATTTTTGTACATGAGTGCACAAAACATCACAGACGTTTTGTCAGTGCCTTTTTTCTGTTTAATAAAAGTTACTGTTTCAAAATAGTGATAAATTGCAATACGTACATGACTTCTGGTGAATTATCGTCGACTGCAAAATGAAAGGGTCAAATTGTAATATCTTGAAATTATTTTATTTATTACAATTTATTAAAAATAATTAAAATTAATATAATAATGAATATAATATTTTATTTATTAAATAATAATAATTATTAAAATAAATAATTATTATTATTTTATTTAAAAAATAAAATAATTTGATGATGTTGTTTAATTTATAAAATAGTCATCTCAATTAATTATCATTGACTTATTTCTCTTGATTATTAATCTGATTGACTGCAGATCCAAAGGCCGTAGGTTCGAGTCCTGGTACGAGCCAAATTTAGTTATTGAGTCTTTCTGTTAAGTAAGCCCCAGTAACAGCCCAGAGTTGGCAAGTTGATGGTGTTTCACCCCCATGTTTCGGTTCTCGGTGAGCACAAAAAGCCGTCGGTCCTACGCCTGATCTATCACCGGTAATATATCGTCTCATCGGAATTAAAGAGCTAAAGGACTAGAGAGTGTCTGCGCGTACACTTGCTCACTATAAAATCTCCTGCGCAATTGTCTCAGTGAGATTGGCCGCCGGTCGGGAGGACATAATCATCATCAATACGACTGAGTCTAACTACATATTATGTAAGAAGTATTCTAGCTGCCTTTAAATATTTAATCTTATTGTATTGTACTATCATTATCATTTAATTATTTGCAATACCTAAAAATAATTTGTTAATTAATAAATAACAATATTTTTTTGATACAGAGGCCGAATCTATAGTTTTTAGAATTTTTTACTGTCTGTCAGTCTGTCTGTTTGTTACCACATCACGGAAAAATCACTAGAGGGATTTTGATGAAATTTGGTATGATGATAGCTGGTTATCCGGGTCAACATATAGGGTACTATTTACTGCGGGGAAAATATCTTGTCTCTGAGAAATCTATACTAAACGTTAAAACGTAAGTAGGGACGAAGCCAAGCGGAGCGAGGGTGACTAGTTAAAATATAAGAAACTTGTTGTTCCAGTAGTGTTATATTTTTAAAAATATTTTGCAAACAATAATGTTTTACAATAAAATAATTTACTTACTTACAAATTTTTGTACCACACCTTTATCATTAGTTACGATAGTGGTACCACCAGTATGGATTACTTTTCCGTCTTCATCTATAGTGGATGAACTTGAAGAACTGACGGCGGCTCCATAAAAATTTGATCCCCTCTCCTTAGCAATGTCTTCAGGGGATGGGATCACCATAGGTGGTATTTTAGGGAAGGTTCGGAATGTTGGGAAAGTTAAATGAGGAAATGTTTGAAAAGTTGGAAAATTGAATGGGTGAAACTGTTAAACAATAAGGTTATTAAAGTTAAACGTTATTAAATTTAAACGATTAAAACAAAATAAAGGTGTTCTACGATAAATACTTTTAAAATTATTATTGCTATTGAAGACATAACATTGTTATAAAAACTGTAATATTTCTATAATTTAACTATTAAATTTATACATTGTAATACTTATATTAATCTCTATATAAATAAATATTATATTACCTTAAATTCAGGTTTCCTGGAAAAAATACAAAAAACATAATTACAAAATATGTAGGTACACGTACGGTTAGAATATTTTACATTTTTATTATAGAAAATACTTTTTGTTTCCTATTTTTACGAACTTTTTTTTTAATTACTTGGATCATATTTTGAAATTATTCTAAACAAAAAAATTTTAAACAATGTAACTAAGAAATATTCTTAGAAAGCAAGACTAATATAAATCAACTTTGTAGTTTTTATTTCTTACTGGCATGTTATCGATACTCACTTTACAAAATTATCATCGTCTTGCCATACATAACCAGCTAAAAACAAAAAGGATCTTATTAGATATATAGAGGTATATAAGACGTAATAAATATATAAGGTTGTATGAAGTTTTCGGGGATGTATAGGATAGAATACGTAGAGCTGAAGCAGTAAGTTTTAATGTAGGTATATATATATATATTTATATATTTATATAGCCCCATATCATCTATCATATAATAAAAAGAAATATTGATAATTTACAAACGGACATCCGAACAGACAAATGTTTTGAATTTTAGATAAAATTGTCTTTTTGGATTAATTTTTTATTATTTTGATTTTTAGTTCCCGACGTTTCGAATGCTTTACAGCAATCATAGTCACAGGACAGTCTCTCCTGTGAACATGATTTTATTTAAAACGTCAAATATTCGCGTAAATCTAAGAAAGTATTTAATATTTTAACTTTATAATATTACAAATCTCCTCGATACAACAGCACAGTCAAAATAATTGCAATACAATATTCTTGAGTAAACACAGCTTTTACAATTTCGTTATTGCGTGTTTCATACAAAGCTACATATTCAATTACACAGCTGGATAAAAATTCCTAATTATTTAACTTGTTAGGATTTTTATGACGTAATTTCCACTATTACAGAGTGGAAAATAACAAAATAAAAAGAAACATCTTAAGCAAAGAAGTATATATTTCTGTAATGTATATCAGTTATTATTGTTTTTGGTTATTTTCTAGGATTTTTCGTTGTCGAGTTTTCTTGCCCTGGTTGTTAGTCTAATTCACATCATACATATAATTAATTTGTAAGTGATCGCTGCCTGTACGTGGAAGATATTTAAGAAAAACTATTATTGGGGGTCTTTATTAACGCAATATAATACAAAACAATGATTTTAGATGTTTTGTCTGATTGTCTGTGCGTTTGTGCGCGATAATCTCAGAAACAACTTAACCAATTTGGACGTGATTTCCACTAATGAATTGTGGTAAGCGTCACGTAACATTTAATTTCTGTTTTATTTCAATCGGTTCATAAATAAAAAAAGTTATATCAATTTAAAGAATCACCTAGGGTGAAGCGAGAGTGAGTCGCTAGTATTGTAATACTTTCTTTCAATTAACATATTATTATAGACATAAACAATACATCAACGTAGTAGTGAAAATAAATGATTTATTACTTTATAAATTAACTAAAAGTAAGAAAATACTTATAACTCCATTTTCTATTAATTTATTTATATTTACAGCTAAAGAAATACTCTTTTTAAAGTTTTTGACCGACTCTAAAAAACATTAAATTTATTTTTGTATATGATATATGATACCTATTCAATTTATCAAAATCTTACCAATCGAGAACCGATTTTTATGATTTTTGTTTTAATTTTAGAATACTTCCCACAATTTTAAAGAACTACTGCACTAAAGACAACAATTTTCAAATCCGTTTTTATTTAATTAAAACGTAATTATCACAAAGTGTACTTACCATTTACTGAAGCAGCTATAAAAACCGATAAAATAACAGTCGTGAATGCCATTATTTGAAACTGATAACTTATACTCCAATAAGACTGAACAGTTGGAATAATACTGAAAAATCGTGCATTTAATACTCATTTAAGTATTATTCATATATTAAAAACAACTGTACAAACAGTGAAGCGAATGAGCGTCTCGTTCTGGGAAATACTGAAAAGTTACATCAAAAAATAATGTAGCAACAATGTTGTTATGACGAATCCAAATTCGATGGACAAAGTAATTCCATTGTAGCAAATGTGTAAACACCTGTAAAGAAAAGAAGACTGTTCTAGAATTTTCTATGCTTATACACATTTGTAGCAGTGATTTTATTACACTTACATTTTATATATGTTAATGTTTTTAGAGATTCCGCATCTTAGTTACCTAAACATAACTTTTATAAAATTTCATTTTTTTCTTCAACTTTCCATATGTTTTTCCGTCTGTTTTACTATGTACCTTTTTCTCAAAAGGTAGGTACAAGTGCGAAGTTGAAATTTATATCAGATTCTTAGGTTTCTAGTTCCTTATGGATATACAAGACGAGTCTTCTTCACTTTAGATATAACTTAAGTCACGGTAAAGAATCTTTAAATTTATTTATTATTCACATATATATGTGATATCTAATCTAATAATATCTAATATATAAAATTCTCGTGTCACAGTGTTTGTAACAAAACTCCTCCGAAACAGCTTGACCGATTTTTATGAAATTTTGTGTATATATTTAGTAGGTCTGAGAATAGGACGTAAACTATTTTTCATATCCCTAAGTGATAAGGGTGGTCCACCCTCGGGACGAACCCGAGCGGAGCGAGGGTGAGTCGCTAGTGTATGTATTGGACGATATATGTCTTAGATAAAATCTTTCATTTTAATAGTTCTATAAAAATTAGAGTTTATGATAGTAAAAATATAACTCTTATAAATATATTTCATCTCACTTCATTGTATGCCAACAGTTGAAATTGACTTCAAGATATATCGATTATACTACCAAATCCATTTCATGTCATTTATTCGCTCGCGCAAATCTTTTTGGGTAGTAATTTGATAATCTAGCCGTTAGATACTCTAATAGACATGGTGTTGTAGGTGGTATACTTATTATATATTGTATAGTCCTACATTAAGAGTGACTCATATCCACTGTTGTTCACACAACTGACAAGGTTTTTTCAATATTAAATGTACACTAATTTTGCAAGTTCCATAAAATTATAGAAAATTCAATTACCCTTTTTGATCAACTTCCTATTATATTCTTAGTATATATTTCTTAGTATATAGTATTCGTCCGTCTTGTGTGCTTTTTCATTATTCTTCTAATAATAAAAAAAATAAGTTATACCTCAAGGAAATTCCCATATAAATTTCAAAAATAAGACCACCACTAAAGGTGAAATAATAAAATCAGTGTACCTTTATTGTTAAAAGTAATTTATTACATGAATTCTGTCACAATCGCTAGTCCCACTACGAGTGTTGTGACTGATCCTTTTTCTGGTTGCTCTGCATGATAAAATTATCTATATTTTATTACAATATACTATCGATAGCTTCTACATTAATTTGAATGGGATCGTTATAATATAGGAAAGTTTTCTACTAAGAAATTGATGTACTATGACTATGAGTAATTATGATGTTTTATTGAAGTGGTTTAGCTTATCTATACATATATGTAATAAAATTCTTTTTTGTCTATCTGTCTGTCTGTTACCGCATCACGAGAAAACTACTGGACAGATTTTGATGTTTGGCATGATGATAGCTGGCTATACCGGGATAGTCTGGGTTAACATATAGAATACATTTTACTTAGGGAAGATATATATCTCATCTCTGAGAAATCTATACTAAACGTTAAAACGTAAGTAGAGACGAAACCGAGCGGAGCGAGGATGAATCGTGTATAATAAAATGTTAAATAGTTCACGCTACGAATGTCGTAATAGATCACGTGGAAGTATACAAGCGACTGTTATATTCATTTGAATAAGGAATAACTATTATTCCATATTAGTTTTGCATTGATAGCAACTTTCTGATTAATGTTAATAAAATGTATGAACTAATTGTAATAGTAGACGAAGTAATTTTCTTGATACAGGAAGTAGAGTTATGTAAATGAGTTTTTCCGTATAGTTATTGTTATTTAAAACAATTGTCCTAGTTACTTTAATCAGTATTTTTGTGATAGTTTACATTGATGGTTTCAAATATAAAAAAGTGTGTGTATGTACTTATGTACGCACGCAAAAAGTTATCCTTCTTTGGCGTAACAGAACAAAAATAGCTAAAGATTTCATCCCGTATATCACAACTCACTGTTTGTAAAAGGAATGCAGCTAACTTCATCATGTCGCTTTCAGCTAACTTCATCTGGATATCCGGGTCAACATATAGGATACTTTTTACCGCGAGAGATTATCTCATTCTCACGGGAGTACACGTTATAACACAACCCAAAAAAAAAATATTATTATAGATTACGTTTATAGCAATATTTAATTTACATTTATAGGAATTTACTATTTATTTCATTTATTTATATACCATATTATACAAAATATTTAAATTAAATAATTTATTATTATAATGTATTTTTATAAGTTTTGCTTGTTAATAGTAGTATTCAGCCCTTTTTAACGTCCCACTGCTGGGCACGGGCCTCCTTTCAGTATGATCAGGCTATAGTCCACCACGCTGGCCAAGGGCGGATTGGCGGACTTCACATGTCTTTTTGAAAACTTGCTAGGTTTTCTCAGACATCCAGGTTTCCTCAAGATGTTTTCCTTCATCGTTAACACAAGTGATAATCATGTCGAAAATTATTCTTTTTGTTGTTGTTAATACATCTATTGATTTTCATGATACTTGAATCATAAGTTGGTATAGTAGGTATTTTAGCTTAAAAAATGACACTAACTTCAATTTAATAGAGTAACAAGAGGTACTTGTTATTTAAAAAAAATATGTATGTAAACGTTTTTTGGCTGTTCTAAAGATGGTGTGTTTTAGCAGTATTTTTGCTTTATACACGTTATCATCTTTTTAAACGTAACACGCGTGTATAATGTATCTGTATTACTTACTAGTGCTACCAGTACATTATAATATATCCTTTATATGGATTTTTTTTTACTTCAGAACTCATGAATGGTTTACTATTGCGCTAAATGTTATAGAAAAATTGTATTACATATTTTTAGGGTTCCGTAGCCAAATGTCAAAAACTGACATTTTATAATTTTTTCATGGCCGTATGTCACGTACTCGGAGACATGTCATGTTATTCGGAGACCATTTTCTTTTGCTTATTCTGACAAAGAACACTAAAATCATAAGTGTGCTGTCATTAAATGATAACAGTCTTTTTTGCCCATTGCAGGAGAGTTCTATTTAATTGTAGAAAAGTCGGCATTTGAACACTATACTACGACATTGCCGTACCTACCACCAATAATATGTTTATGATACGTACGAACATTAAACAGTTATTACTCTACGTCAGGGCTTGTATCATAATCATTATGTTAAACATAGTTAAACCCTCGTATGTTTTTACGATATAAAAAAGACAAAACGAACCTACGAATATATGTAAAAAGTTCCTTGCATAGATGTGTTTACTTTTCACTTATTTTATTATTTGTTAACCCAAAAAAGAGTGATATAATGAACAGACGGAAATAAGGATACAGACTTTCTTTTGTACGGAACCCTAAAACAACTTTTGAATAAAAAAGGAAGTGATGACAGTGTTTATCTATTTATATATACGCTTAAACGTGGCAAAATGCAAATAACGTGATAGAATATTATTATATTCTTTTTATTTTACCTAAACGCTACATTGAAGTTAATGTTAAAGAATAATAATCATAATACATTACATTTTAGTTTAATTACTAGCGACTCACGCTCGCTTCGCTCGCGTTCGTCTCTAGGTACGTTTTCACGGTTAGCTACATATGTTTAGGTATACATAAATAGTAGCTTGCTACTTCTAAGATATTCATTTAAATTATATAGCGATTTTCCCTCGCTTTGCTCGGGTACGTGCGCCATACGCGGATTTTGTTCACAATTTCAAGGGTTTTAATTTTTCGCGGAACCCTGATTCTTTTTCTAAAATAAAAGTAGCCTAAGTTACTCAAAATGGTCAAAATCGGTCCAGCCGTTTCGGAGATTAGCCGGAACAAACAGACAGACAGACAAAAATTGTAAAAAAATGTTGTTTTGCTATATGTACCGTGTATACATCCATATGCATTTAGTAAAAAGCAGTTATTTTAATATTACAAACAGACACTCCAATTTTATTTATCTGTATAGATTTCAATTCTCAGCTATAACATAAGAGGCGATGGAACCTCTTAAATCAAATGTAACATCTATTGACGTACGAACATTTAGGCAGGTCTATTTGGGCGACCGTGACATGAGACGTGCGACCCCGGACTCTTCATTTGGATTTAATAAAAATTGTAATAGGGTTGAGTAGTAGCATTTAAGTTATATGCTAAAAAAATGTTAACTACTGTCGGGTGTCGTGTTGTAAATGTCGAAAAAATTACTATACATATTTCTTATTTCTTTCTTATTTATAGAGGCAACGTATTTTGAGTTCTATAATATATTATAAGATTTGTCACTTGGTTCTCTACACTTTGTAGATAACTCGTAAATATTACTTGATTTATGATTATATTTTAGATAATTTATTTTTTTCAACTTCAACATAAATACTCCTTCTATTATTTTTTATTTATTTATTTATAAATACTTTATTACAAGCACACACACTATAATAATATGAAAAGAAAAAGAGAGGTAACAAAAAGGTATGCAAAGGCGGTCTTATTGCTATGAGCAATCTCTTACACACAATCTTTGGTGAAAGGATTAATGAAACCGTAAACAGGATGGTACAATTAATACAATATATGTATATACATGCTCAAAAATATACATACAAAAATAAATATATGATTCAAATATATATATATGTATATATATATGTATATACATATTATATATATATATATATATATATATATATACATATACACATATGAATATCAAGGCAGTGGTAGCCCAGTGGTAACGCGCTCGCTTGGGAAATCGAGTGAAGCGGGTTCAAATCTCGGGTCTCGTATCTCTGATATTTTTATGTGCGAATTATTTCTAACATGATCACCACTTGCCTTACGATGAAGGAAAATATAGCGATGAAACCTACGTGTCTGAGAGAACTTGGCAAGTTTTCGAAAGACATGTAAAGTCCATCAACCCGCACTTGGCCAGCGTGGTGGACTATGGCCTGTTTTCTGGCCTTTCTATGGCCTAAGTGATTATACTTTTTTTGATAATTTACCTTAAATATTCTTTTGTAAAATTCAAGGTATTTATACGTCAAAAAAAAACAAATTTATGGCGGCTTCTAAATTTCAAAAATTAAAAATATTTTTTTTGCAGGTTCTTTAAAGCGGAAAGATGGTGTCATAAGTCGTCATCTTAAATTAAGGAATGTTAACATCCACAGGACCAGTTTATCTTATTCTCAGAAGCTACGTATCAGTATACGTAATCATTCCTCTAGATCTTCTAAGAAGCCTTTTTGCGTGACGAGGAATCGTTATTGTTACATCCTATTTTATTTACACAATAACAACTATATTATTATCAAGCTCTGATTAACTTTATGTCAAATCCTGCTTTAAAATAATGACAGATCAAAAATATTTTCGTATTATTTCGTACTATGGATAAGGATAAAAATAACCATATATATTTATGAATCTATTGCATTAGACATTTCCAATTATTTATAATAGATATTACATCAAGAGACCTCAATCGATATGACAAAATCTTAACATTTCACCAACTAATATAATTACATACTCGGGGCAATGTGACAACCCTACGCCTATTAAGTAATACGTCCACTTGACATTGCAAGTGTGACCGCATTAAGAGTGGATTTATACTTGCTGTACTTTCATTCAGTGTATTGCTCTGAGGGTACTTATGAAACAATAAGATTATTTGTTTAATCTATAGCTACATATAATGAAATTGTAACTAGGCCGAATCTGTACATTAAATATTTTTTGGATAATCTTACTGAAATAGACATTATTATCGATACAGAGTCCGAATCTGTAGTTTTTAGAATTTTTGTCTGTCTGTCTGTCTGTTACCGCATCACAGAAATACCACTGGAGGGATTTTAATGAAATTTGGTATGGTCATAGCTGGTTGGTTCTCCGGGTCAACATATAGAATACGTTTTACTGCAGGAAAATATCTCATCTCTGAGAAATCTATACTAAACGTTAAAACGTAAGTAGGGACAAACCCGAGCGGAGCGAGTGTGAGTCGCTAGTATATTATAATTAGTCCAGTCACTTGATAGTTTTACTTGGAAAGTTTTCCGGTACTTTTGAAAATTGGTGATTTTATAGATTTCGACGGGCTATTTCCAAATTTCTACTTTGCCACCTTGTAGCTTTGCCGTTCTCGCCGCCATATTAAAAAAATGGCGCCTAGAAACAGTTTATTGACAATATTTCCTTTCCTACTTATTTAACAAAGTAATTTTATATAGTATTTATTATCAAATGATTCTTGAAGTTATCGTAGTACCTTAAAATAATTGAATTCTAAAGTTATTGTCTTGTCATTTACTATCCTATACACATTTATTGTCTTATAAAATAGGTATTTTAAAATTAATTTAAAATATTATGTACAATAATTCATTTTTTTTGAAATTCAATTTAAAAATTTGATAGTATTTGTATTACACGTTCTTAAAATGAGATAATGTCCGATTTTCATAATAAATTAAGAAGTAAGGATGTTGCCATCACATATTTTTAATGCAGCTGAAGGCAGAAATTACATGAATTAGTATATATGGCCGTGCTATCTAGTTTTTATATTAATTTACTAAATAACTTTCAAGACTTGTTTAAAAACTTTAACTACATTTAAGAGATATTTAGAAGAGAAATACTTCGATAAAAATATACAAGAAATTAATGACGAATGATATTGATAGTATTTAAAAAACATGTTTTAATAAGTTATGTAAAGCAAATACTTTGATTGCACCATATTGTTATGATGAAATTATGTAAATGAAAACTTACACAAAATATTACCAATAATAACGAATCATTTTAGGTTTTTTGGCCTTCTTTTAATGTATCGTATCTCAAATAAACGTGAGTCATTGTTTCGCACTCCGTAGTAAAGGTGTTACTTAATAAGTTGCCCATTCAAGCTAAATTTGGTACGCGGATGCGGGGTCCATTTGCAATTTAAAACGAAATGACGCATTGTACGACAGAAATACCTTATTTCTTCGAGAATAGATTAATATTTAGACCTCGTAGGACCTTTTTAACAAAAATACTGTTACAATTTGAAGCAAAATGATGAAAACTTTTTGTAACGGATGAAACCGGTTACATAGAACCAGATTTGTTCTAGACAGTTAGATTTTATAAGGATGCACTTAAGTGAACTTTGCAAAAAATTGCTTTTTAATCAAGTTTATTAAGAAAGTGGTTAACTAATATTATAAATACGATGTATTGTGAGTGATTATGTATGTTTGTAGCTTCTTCTTGATTTTGACTGAAACTCGAATGGAAAAAGATCTTATCGTAACTGGATTAACATATAGGCCACTATATATCTTTGTCAGCAGTAAAAACTAGTCCTTTATGGTTATTGTAAAACATAAAAAAAATTTTTTGATATAAATATACATATTTATGACACCTTGTAGGACACTAGTTTTTCTTCGTAAAATAAGCAACGTATTTCTTAAAATAGTCATGTCATGTATGTTTTGGTACGTCTCTATTAGATACATATATAGATGATAATGTGCATTGTGGCCAGTTCCTGGTACGCATTTATTAGACATGTTTCGCGTGTCAATATTGATTTTTTACAAGCAAGCAAAAGATTTTTTTTTATGTTTTTATTTGTATTCATATAAATTTTATAATATTATCTTAAAATGAATCAATTTTAGTTTATTTATTTATACATAATACAATTAAAAAGTATGCATAGATTGTTTCGAGTAAAACCCGTGGATAATATCTTGTTTTTTGTATAATTCCTCAAGAATCTAATTTATTATCTGTTAGATAAAAAATCTATTAAGCTTTTTCAAACTTTAACATATAGCCAGTATAAGCAATTATTAACATTTACGTTATCACAGAAACGAGTTTAAAATCCTTTTAAATATATTATTTTACCTTTCGAATGTTAATGGACGACCTATTTAAATCTGTGTGTTGAATATTAAATCATCCTTTAGTTTATTATAATAAATATCTCATTATACATTTTTTAATCAAAATAATAAAAATGAACATTATTCTTTTAGTTATGTGACATAGACCTTAGCTGAGACACGCTAAATTTGCCATGTGATAAAACATCAAATAAGAAGGTGTGATATAAAAGACTTAGATCTGATACATTGGTGAGTTTGTAAACGTGGCTTGACTACATAGGACTATAAGTAGGACACTTGGATTTCCCAACATCATTGAGTTCAACTTTTTCCGCTCATCTAAACTACGAACAATAAGACCGTTATCTACATAAGGATAGCGTTTACGACGTATACTCTCGTCGTAGAGTGGGGACTTGCATTGGACAGGACATCAGAGCAGGCGTAGCGCAGTGGGTTTTCTGAAGGCTGTGGCACGGGCCGCATGCCAACTCCGCTGGTGACCTCGTACGACCCTATTAATACAACAAACATAAGCAATCGAACATAGTATACGACAAGCTCAACCATGAAGTTCATCTGTACTTGCCTTTGCCTGGCTATCACTGCGGGTTACACAAACCCTGCACCGGCTAACGGTTTCGTTTTTCCCGATGAAAGGAGGCAACAGAAAAAGTTGGAACCCATAATCACACCACCAATTCTTCCCGTTTTGGAACATTTGGAGCGTGATCCAAGTACTTTACTACCAAGTGAACGTCGAAAGAGTGTGTCAAATCAAGTGAATCCGAGATTTGGATTTGGCAGTGGTTTTAACGTGCAGCCAACCGGAAACGGAGGGTTCTCCGCGAGTGTCAGCAGTAGTGCCAGTGGTGCTGGAATCAGTCATTCAGCCTCTCAATCATTTGCATTCGGGTTTAATGAAGGATTTAGTGCTTCTCATGCAGCAAGTCAGGCGTCTTCCTTTAATGGATTTGGAAAGTAAGTGGGTTAAATAATTATTATAAATCTTACCCACATCATAATTACGTAGTCGTATAATTATAATTTTCATAAATGAAATAAAAACAACTATTACAAATCTTACATGGATAGTATATATGTACATTATATACATTATATATTTATTTAGTAGGTATTTATTAAATTTTAAGAGATTTTTTCTCACATATATGTATGTAAAGGAAAGTGTAGGTAAACTTATTTAAGTTTATTATTAATAACATATCTATATTAACAAACTAATTGAATAATTGAAAAATATAAAACAAAATCATAACATTTCAATGCAGTCACTAAACTCTAAGATATAACATAGCTATCATGAATTTATGTACAATTTTCAGCGGCTTCAGTGGTAGCCAAGCCAGTAGTCAAGCAGCAGCTTTCAGCGGAGCGAGCGCATCAGTTTCAGGGGCCGCGTCTTCCGCATTTGGCGGCGCATTTGGTAGCCAGACCGGAAGTCAAAGTGCTTCTTCTGCATTTGGCTTTGACTCCTTAAATGCATTCCAACCTGATGTAAGTACATAAAGTGAATATCTGATATAAAAATACTTGTTATTTCCCGCATTTCTATGCGCATAAATATATTATGTCGTTAAAAATGCTTATTTCACAGCGATAGAGTACTTTTCAAATAGTAAAATAATATTTAGAATATTTTCAGTAGTTCTAGATATTATAACTAATTAAATAAAATGAAGCAAAGACCTGTTCTTATGGATTTAGATTTTAATAATAGTTTTGATTAAACCTGTATACATACATACAGTAGCCAACAATAATATATAATTATAATAATGGCTTACTCTGATGATAATATGAATAATATATTTTTTATCATAGTAAATGACTGAATATGTAGATACTAATGATATAATTATACACTGATAGTAAATGTATATAAAACCATATAGGTTTGATGAATCACACACAAATAGATTTATATGAATAATCGCGACTAAGCCTCGCTTCGCTCAGGTGCGCCCCTAGGTACTTTTTAACAGTTTGTATGGAATAAAAAAATTAAAGGACATAACTAATTTTTTGTCCTTGACTTGAAAAATGATTTTTTCCCAACACAAACTTTCAACCCCTATTTCATCCCTTTCAAATTACATTTTTGCGACAAAAAGTATGTCCATCCTATGTCCATTCTCCAAGACCATTCTCCTCTCTATACCTAACTTTATCAAACTTGGTTCAGTGGTTTAGGCGTGAAAACGTTACAAACAGGCAAGCAGACAAACAGAGTTATATTCGCATTTATAATATTAGTATGAATTGACCACCTTTTGTGGTTTATGTATGATAATATGTCATTTGTTAAAAAATATATACATATATTTTAAACAAATGACATAGGTATTATCAAATTGTTAAAAAGACAATTTCACAAGTAAATACTTGTGAAATTATCTTAATACGAGGATGAATATATTGGTAAATAACGCCGAATAATAAAATTTAAATTATCTCACATCCATTTTTTGTTTGGGCCAACATAATTTGATGTAGTCTTTTTAACTCGCATCACTTAATGTTAAGGTCTTACTTTCATATCCTGTTCGAGCAGGAACTTTGGAAGCCAACGTGCCATTTATGGGTGTTATATGTGATTTATATTTGTGGAACACTATTGCTGGGTTTATTGTTATATGTACTCAGTAATAATATTATTATATTATTGCCGAAATACTTGATTTATTAATTTAATCCCTTAAATAACACTCTCATGGACCCTGACCAAACTCACAAGTCGACCAAGCGGTCATTGGCTCGCTACCAAGGCAAAACAACAGAACGATCAAGTTTTTATTTAGTATAAAACATAGGGCTTAGAATAGATGTTATTCTACAATCGTTGGACAATAGTCATTTAAAAATGCTACTGAAATGACAAAAGTAGTTGTCACAGAATTATAACATGTCAATTTTAGATTTTAATTCAATTCATTTTCTTATATCAAAATATGCTTTTTATATTTCAATTTTTCAATGTTTTTAGAATGACATGTTGACTAATAAGCCCCATGGTTCCACGGCCACGCCGGTGTAGACTAGTAACGCGATGGTCATAGATGTATAATTAAATAAGTATATAGTAGTCTCCTAGACGGGTGATCACGTGGCGTAACATGCTAGATATTATAAAAATAATGTAAACAATTGGTCGTTATATATTTTTTATTTATTTATATTTATTAAAGTAAAACTTCATTATGCACGTTTGACTTGGAAAGTAAGCTGGTGAATGCGTTACGAAAAAATGTAAGTACATTTGTTGCCATGGTAACGTTGTTATTGTCTGACAAATGATATATAATATTATATTCTTCCCATAAATGATATTCCATCAATATATACAGTAATATGCCTAATATACCTACGTTATTTTTAGTATCTCACCTATCCTAATTATTTAAAACATAAATGAATTTCATATAGAGGTTACGATATAACCTACAGAAGTTTTACTTCTTCCGTGTGTACACATTCATACGCAAGCACTCTTTAATTTTTTTTTTTATATAAATGTTTTTTTTTTAAATAGTGTAACAAATAGGGTAAAAAGGCAATTGCCCAAACCACAACAAATATTAGCATAACCACACATCTAAGTATAGTCATCGAAGTATAAAATTCAACCGAATCTGTACAAAAGTTATATTGATCAATCAATATCAATACTAATAAACAAGAAGTTGAAAATCGGAATATAAAATTCGACAGAAATTAGTATTAAAATAATATATTGTTCATATTTATTAGTAAGTAATTAGAGTATGTCAAAGGAAGAAAAAATATTATCGAATTTATAATAAAAAAGAAAAAATTAAAATATGTAAATGGAAAATGAAACCGTGGAAATCAATTAGTGCAATATGCGGCAAAATATTAACTAGACACTTTATAAATATCAAGCTTAAACTGTTGAATAGATTTGTATAAAACTAAGCACAGTAACTCGACTAGCACTTTATATCCCAGTAATGAAATGTAGATAATATTTTCAACCTTAATGTGATTTTACCATTGAATTTATTAACTAAACGGGTTTTCTTCACAAATTCATAGTTTTTATTTTTTTTGGAAATTCTTATTGAAATAGTCGTTATTTTCGATACAGAAGCCGAATCTATAGTTTTTAGAATTTTTGTCTGTCTGTCTGGGAACGCATCACAGATGATCATCAGATCATCACAGACAGATTCTTATGAAATTTGGTATGATAATAGCTGGTTATCCGGGTCAACAAATAGAATACTTTTTATTGCTAGAAAATATCTCATCTCTGAGAAATCTATACTAACCGCTAAAACCCGAGCGCAGCGAGGGAAAGTCGCTAGTCTTAAATAAAAGTAGCCTAAGTACTCTTTATAACATCAACTATCTGCCAGTTAAATTTCCGTCAATATTGGTCCAGCCATTTTGGAGATTAGCCGGAACAAACAGACAGACAGATTTTTTCTTATAGGTACCGTACCGTATACATATACTTTTATATGCATTAAGTAAAATGCTTTTATTTTGTCATTACAAACACATACTTTTATTTTATTTATCTGTAGTATGTAAAGATGGTGCTACTGCAAAATGTGGGTAATAATGAAAGAAACATTATTTAAATATGTAACGCAGCACCGCTCGCGGAAACTATTAAATAATAAAGAAATATAATTTTAAATTCCATCAAAGTTTTTATGGGTTTATGCAAATTTCAATAAAAATACATATGTCTATAATTTAGCGTGATATTATTAGGAATCTTATAAACGTTTCTATCAACAATCTTTTATAATAAAATAATTACTTTAATTTATATCTTTAATATTATATTTATGACTCTAAATTTATTGCTATCATATTTCTAAGACATTAAAAATATGTTTTTTTTTTAATTCCAGGTCTCATTCGGCGATGGTCTCCTCGACGTCAGACATCGTGGCATTCCAAACTTTCCTTTCCCTGATTTTATTGGAAAAGGCAAAGGAATTGGCGCAGCTACCTTCAAAACTAGAGGGCTCACAAATGGAGACGACTTTCTAGCCTTATTAGTTTCTAATTAAATAGTGCCATGTAGAAAAAAATTAAAGTCGATTATAATTGTATAGATAATTTGTACGATAACATCAATTATCAATTTATTATGGTTGACCTGTAAAGCGTTTCTGATGTTTTAAATGCTGCCAGAGTACCATTTCGGGTATATGAAAATAGGTTAATATTAAGTTCAAAATCCAAAGAATAGCGCTGGGCGCTAGCGAACTAAACAATCAACACTAGAAAATGTTGTTTTATGTAATATTTCTTTACTATTCTAAGCTATGCTTATTACAATTCTATATAAAACTAACAGCCAAGTTAAATTCTCATATTTTCTCCTGTCGAGCCGGTAAATAAAAATATCTTTACAAAAAGCAATCTCAACATCTTCTTATAAATTACTTGAAATTTTTGATATTTTGAGACAGTTTTCTTAATGCAATACTCAACGAAACTCAGTAGTATGACTGATATTATTTATTAATATAGGTTAAAATAAATATTTAATAAAAATATTTTTTGTGTTTTACTAATTCAAAAAAATGTAGAAATTTTTCCATCTAACAGAATATTGGTGATGAGGAGTGTCACTACCGACAAGTCGCAGATCTAACTTTGACCGATAAAATTAGAATTGAAATATTACAGATGATAAAATAATTAGAACGTTAATATAAAGTAAATAATAATGTAAAACAATGTAGTTAGTTTCGAAAACAGCCACAATGGAAATCTTATCAGCGCCTACAGGATTAATATCTAATAGGCATTGTAAAAAAGGGTCTAACGACAGTTTATAATGCTTGATGAAATAAAACTAATTTCTATTACATATTTGTAACTGCAGTACCCAACATCGTTCAATATATTTATATATAACTAGTGGCTCACCCCCGCTTCGCTCGAGTTCGTCTCTAGACAAACAAAAACAAATTATCCCAAGGGAACTGTACATTTTTCGGGGATAAAAAGTAACCTATTTGTTATTCTGATATATGAACTATAATATTGCAAAGTTTCATTAAAATAAAATCTGTAGTTTTTGTGTACTAAGTTGTATAAGTTACTATAGTTTTTTAACGACCCCGCGGGAACTCTTTAATTTTCCGGGATGAAAAGTACCTAAGATGTTGACTGGAGGATCGGTCCAACAGTTTCGGAGATTAGCCCGTACAAAGAGACAAACAGACAGAGAAACAAAAAAAAAATATATGTATAGATAGATTACATTTGCTCCCGAGGATCGTAACGTGACGTAACTTTCCCCGCTTAATTATGCGAAAACAAAATCAAAACAATAGAAGCTCTTCAGGTTTTTCTTCAGCTTATTCTATTTATGGTAACTAATATTACCGTTGGTATAATATTATTCTTATTTAGTAAAGACAATTTTATAGATTTGAATGATATGCAGCCTCTTTATAAACTCATGCTAAACGCTAAGCAATAAATTTTTATATAACTAGTAGCGACTTACCCTAGCATCGAACGGGTACTCAACAGTAAACATGTATTACAATTACAAGTCATAATTATCTGTGAACTATATATACATACATATGTAACATACACACGTTGGTTAAAAATACTTTTTTTTGTATATAGAATAGATATCATTAAAAAATATCGCGATTTATTACGTAACTATTTCTAAGGCACCATGGCATTCTAACATTAGAGTTCAACGGGAGGTTAGCTACTCAAATTAAATATTATGTCAAGCGTTTTTAATCATAATATAATAATTTGTATTTTTTTTAAATTTACATATTATGTTTATAGAATAACACAGCACTATTTATCAAATCAGACATAAATTATACTATATAAGTATGTATGTATATGTAAGTATATATGTTTGTATATATGTATGTGTGCATAAATATATTTATTTTTGTGTAGTTATAATATTTGGTTGATATATTTTAATATCAAGTTTATACCATTTAATGCTGTACTGTACCTACACCGCACTAAAGTAAGTTATTTTCTCATGGAAGGGTTTCTGGAAGAAATCCCTTTAAGAGATAAGTTATCCTTTGTCGACTTTCTATTACTTTATTTTGTATAACTTATGTATTTTATAGTACATAAATAAATAAATAAATAATAGAAATTTTATAATTACATATTAAACATACATATACACACATTATAGTAAATTACAATTTTTTACGTCCAAAAGTATCGTGAAGAAAATAGTATCGTGATCAATGCTGTTTTATAATAACATTTCAAAAAAAACAGCTTTTGTCATGTACATTGAGAATATTAAACTAATATTTCATCAATAAGGATCTAATGTACTTTACATTTATTTAAATTGCAATCTTTTATGTACATATTCTTAAAAACTACATATATTATTGGGACTTCGAAACAAAAAAAAACTCAAATCTTGAACTATTCTATAGATAAGGTTTTCTTACTCCAGAGAATTATATAAATTACTGTTAAAATACTGTTTATATAAAATTATATAAAATACATATTATTTTAAAAAAAGAAGTGTAAAACCTTATTTTTTATGCATTTTAAGCAATTTATATAGCAATCGCGAATTATGATTATCTATCCCACGCTATTACAAATTTAATAAGAAGCATTATAATGTGTTTGTTACTTAATATTTATATAAAAAATAATACTTTAAAATTTTTCTAACTTATCATTAATAGCTAATTATCAAATGTAAATAATAAATTGGAACATTAATTATTATTAACTCATAATGCAAGCTAAAATATATGGAAGACCTATAGTATATTCTTTATTCCACTGATGAAACAAAATATTGTAATTGCATATTAGAAGACAAAGGCAAAGGTGGACTTATCCCTCAAAGAGATTTCTTCCAGTCAACCCATGGATGTGAAAAATAGTGTTAGGTAGCAGGTCCATTAAGTGCCAAAAGATACATCAAAGAGAAAAAAAAATACTGTTAGTATGAGGAGGATATCTTGGCTGAAAAACCTAAACCAACGGTTTTCTATAGAAGCCGTTCTTTATTCAGCGCTGCAATATCCAAGTGGCCTTAATGAAAAAGAAGATCCATTAGAAATATAACTATTTTTTGGGAGACCATATCATCTCCTAGTACCTATTCTAACACATAATTATCTATATAAAGTTTAAGAAACACGCACACCCTGAAATTAAAAAATTGGAGCTAGGCAACATGACCGGTAGAGTAGCATTGCACGTATGATTGTGTAAGGCACAGTATATCTTTCATCCGGTAACTCAAAAGTAGATGGCATAAGGACGAAATTATTTCGGATCTTAGCCTATAACACTCCGTCTATCTTATTTATTAAACTGAAATCATTTCATGTTATTTTTAGGCAATCTATGTTATAGTTAAACTACGCCTGATAAATATTTTAAGCAAAATGAGTAGACATTTTATTGCTCTTTAGCAACGAACTAAAAACTTAGTTCGTTGCTCATTAGTTATTACTAAAAAATCAATCAATAATGAAAATTAATCGATGGCTAATATGTATGTCAAAGTTAAATAAATTAGATAATTATTTTATATGTCTTTAAATATATGATACTTTTTTCAATATTTCTGTACAAGGAAAACTATGTTGGCTAATATATTATAATAAAAGTACTTGTGCAAGTTAGTAAATTAGTACTTAATATATATGTAATTAATAATTATGTTATTACGCTATATTTTTTCTAATAAACAAACCTATAAATAAACATTTTAAAGCCCACTATATATACATAAATTGTCAAATTAATTTCATAATATTATGTATATTTAGTAGCTAGTAATTGCAATATTTTTTCTTACTATAAGTTTAATACATGGTTTCATGGTTGACATTTTCACTTGCGGAAGAAACAGATTCATTACGATGATAACTTTTTATCAGAAGTTACACTTGAACATAACCTTAAAAGTAATGGTTCTCTGAGACATGACGTTATATACACAAGAAACACACCCAATTTATACATATTCTCATGTTCAAATCGGTTTAAATATTCTATATCCCTTCTTATATTATAGTATTAGCGACTTACCCTCGCTCCACTCGGGTTCGTCCCTAGGTTTTAACGGTTAGTATAGATTTCTCAAAGAAGAGATATTTTCCCGCAGTAAAAAGCATCCTGTATGTTGACCCGAATAACCAGCTATCATTATACCAAATTTCATCAAAATCCCCCCAGTGGTTTTTCTGTGATGTGGTAACAGACAGACAGACAAAAATTCTAAAAACTATAGATTCGGCCTCTATATATATATTTTCCAAAAAAAATTAATGTACAGACTCGGCTTCGTTAGAATTTTTTTATATGTATAGATTACTTGAAACTTGGTATTATTACTCTTCAACACAATTATATAAATCCGTGTTTTAGCATTTTTCGAAATTCAACCTATAAGGGGACAAAATAGCGGATGGAAATGTGTATGAAATCTACCTTTTTAGACCTACATGTTTTTAGTTTTTTTCTTTTTTCTGTAGTTTTAGGGGCCGCGGGTTCTGCTAGTCAACTGTAGAATTCGAATGTCTGTATATAGAAAAAAACGTTTAAAACCGAGTCAAGGGCATGTAAGAAGAAAAATAGAACAAATCCAGATTTTCTTTTAAATTGTTTGTCTATTTGTTAGGGGTTAATCTCCGAAACTGTTGGATCAATTTAAATGTTTTAAATTTTGCATGGTGGTACCTTATAATCTTGGTCAACATTTTAGATACTTTTCATCCCAGAAAATTAAAGAGTTCCTGTGGGATAGTTCAAAAACTATAGTAACTTATACTGCTTAGTACACAAAAACTACTTTACAATAATATAGTTCATACATCAGTATAACAAATAGGTTACTTTTCATCCCGGGAAAAATGTACGGTTCCCGTGGGATAGACTTGTTTTTATTTATATTATATATTACTGTTTTATTATACGTTTGTGAGGTTATAGGGGGTAATCTTTGGATATACTAAATCGATTTAGATGAAATTTACTAAGAAAATAGTTTGAAACTCTGGTAAGAACATAGGATACTTTTTACCCGGAAATTATATATTAAGGTTGTGAAAATGGGGATGAAAGTTTGTATTGGGTGTAAGCAAGGGTGCGTTGCTGTATATAACATAAGTATTTATACAACATGTTTTCAAGCATGTATACTAGTATAGGCCTACATCAAAACTAGATTCTAAGAGAAAACCTTAACATTCTATAAAATATAGTATTCAATTAAAAAAGTTGTACCTACACTTATAGCTTTTTTCCGGTGTGTTTACTTTTTTCTAATACCTATCTATTGTTACTAATGTTATGTCTCTAAAGATATTTATAATTAATTCTACATTTGCATCTAAATTATAACGATGTTTAAGCACGATTGTTTAAACTCTAAACAATGCAATGTTTCACGTCGATATCCATTCAGAATCCTGGACTTACCAATGACTCACGTAAATCTCCATGTCGCGTCCAGATTACAAATGGGTCTTAAGTTAGATCACCGCCGAGGCCACTATCGTCCATCATTTCTGGTTTCACAGGAGCGAAATTAGAATATTAAGTATATGTATCAGAAAATGCAAATAAACTGATCGTATTGTGTACTAATCAAATATGGTGTCTTTGGACATATCAACATCATAAGAATTACAAATGAAAAAAGTATATATTAAACGACATGGAATTCTACCATCTTAACTGTTTTTAAAGACGTACGTTTAATTTATTAATAATTTACTCGTTTCAACACCATTGTCCACTTTAATGCACGAAAAAGAGAGTACTTACTATAACACTACGCTGGACAAGTGCGAGTTGGCGGACTTTACACGTCTTTTGCTAGTAAAGGTTTCTTAGCCATCGAGATTCTTCTAATTTTTAAGGACGTAGTAAATAGCTATTGGAAATGAAATATTTTCGTCAGAACAACAAGGCCAAATAAACGAATATTTGAGCTTCTACTGCTTTCAAATAGAAAAGCATAATTTAGTTATTTTATTTTTATACGCTTTAATATTTGCAATTACTTGCAGATATAAGTATTGCGTCAATATCATATACCTTTGAAAACCAGTTTTCATCTTAAGTCAACAGGTAGTGTCTTGATCAATCTTCTTTCCTTATGATTTTAAAATAAACCTTGTAACGATAATAATTATGATGTATATTGCACCATAAATATATATATTATAAGGACGCCATTCGTTTGTCTTATTTAATTTAACCTTTTATATTTATTGTACAATTATTGCAACTTTTTAGCAGTTGGTCCTGCCAAAACTAAATAAATATTAATCAAATGTTACCATTATTGAATAATATCTGAAAGTATATTAAACTTGTATATTGGAAAAGGAATTTATTCTCATATGTGAGACGAGAATTGACGAAGTGTTGAAGCAAGACAGTCAAGTTTCAACAGTCGCTGCGTGTTTTCGTGTTTATTTTTAAGTTATTTATGTAAAAATGGGAAGAACTGGATTTATCCTCGTGTGTTTATCTATATTTGTGTGCTGTGTATTTTCTATAACAATATTTCCACTACCTGGGCAAAAAGTTCTCTTAACAAAAAACTTTTATGTGAGGCCCTCGCGTATTGTTGCAGTTCCAGTTACTTGTACTACCAATGTTGTACCTGTACCCCTAACAATACCAGATAAACACCATATTATACCAACAAAAACTAAAATAGCGTTACAGACACAAAAACTGTCAAACGCTGAAGTGACCTATGAAACAGGTGCAGTAAATCACGCTATAGAGGTTCGGCCTACTTCATCTATATCAACCACATTTGAAGCGTTGGCTAAGATGGGGAATCCTGGAAATGAAGCCACTCAACTAAGAAGCTCAACAATGGAAGCATTCGGAGCCATCAGACCGACAAAAGTCCTGCCGACAATAACGCTTGAAACATTTGATGTACAGACTAAACTTTAAGTCTATCAAAACTAGTTAAAATAATAGATACTCATTTAATTTATAAAATCAAATAAAAAATATTTTTTATAAATTACAAACTAATAAAAATTATACCCGATATCACAACAAAAGTACAGTTTTCGCATTCACCCCTCCTTTTTTTTTCTTCATATGTTGGATGGTCATTGACTTTATCTTTCTATTCCAAGATTGATAATTTTAACTCCGACGTGCAACAAATATAACTCAAATAGAAAAATAAGTTATGTTAAAAATTATTCTGTAATATTAAAAAACTTCCGTAATCAGATTTTTATTTGCACTCTAAATAATTAATTAAATATTAACAGTTGAAAAAGTTCATATTTCATAATTATAAGAAAAAAAATCCTTTGTTTGAGTTTGTTCATGACGTTGTTAAAGGAAATCTATTGTTTATGGAAAATCATGTAAAGTTAAATAACATGTTATTTAGATGGAAAATATGTAGATATGTAATTTAATATTTATTCAAATTGTTTCTTGCATCCACTGTATAAAGGAATCCCCCGACTGGACAAACCACTTTTAAAGGTCGTTTACATCAAAATGAGTTTTTTTATAAAGATAATGTATAGATATCTCACAGACAAGAGACCGATTATTAAAAAATCAAGTAGTCATCTTGATTATATACTGTAGTATAACTATAGACAAACATTAAACTAGCATTAGCCTGCAGCTCTCACGCGTTACTGCATATGATACCTACTTATTTATAACCATGTCGTACGCAGTACACTAAGTTATAGTTTATAACTAAGTAATGAATACTCAGTTTTAACTAAAATAAATATAATATGTATATTACATCTATACATATAGTGAAAGTGTAACTGATCGGTGTCTGTACCACATGAGTAAATAAATATCTACTCATGTGGTCTGTACGTGGAAGATATTTGGGAAAAACTATTATGAGGGCGGGGGAGGCAGGGGCGAGGAGGGAGGGTGAGGGTTATTAACGGAATCGAACTCAAAACAATGATTTTTAGATTTTTTTCTGTTTGTCTGAGCGTTTGTACGCGCTCACCTCAGAAACGGCTTCACCGAATAGGGCGCCGTTTTCACAAATGTATTGTGGTAAGCTTCCCTTAACATTTAATATTTGTTTTATTTCAATCGGTTCATAAATAAAAAAGTTATGTAAATTTAAAGAATCACCTAGAGAAAAACCCGAGCGAATTGCGAAACGAGGGTAAGTCGCTACACGCTAGTAATATGTATATAATACGCTTTATTAATACAAATATTGAAATAATATCTTATTGTTAGAACTATAACTTATTTTTTTACAATATTACATAATATCTTCTTATGAACAATATGGAAAACGAAAATATTATTACTGTTGTTAATTGCACCATGACGGATAACCTTGACAGACACATTTTGCGTTTTATGATTGAATTATTAACGATGCTAGTTTAGAGAACAGACAGGTTTTTTAATGAGATGATACTCTTATATATAATTATGTATATCCATATGAGGAATGTTTATAGTTCTTTGAATTTGATGTTCTTTAAAAAATTAAAGAAATAAACATTTGAACAATTATTGGAAAACTTACTTTTAAGTCTTTTCTAGCTAGCCCCCGTAGATTTTGAAACAAAACCACACGTCGTGAGGAAACCTGCATGTCTGAGAGAACCTAGCAAGTTTTCAAAAGAGGTAAAATTCTCCAACTCGCACTTGGCCAGCCTGGGCGACAATTGCCTGATCCCCTTTTTATTGAAGCGAGGTCCGTGCCCAGCAGAGGGACGTTAAAAAGGGCTGGATACATCAGCTAACATGTACAGCTGCACATCCTGAGGTCCTGGGTTCGAGTCCCGGGTCGGGCCAAGTTTAGTTATTGAGTCTTTCTGTATAGTAAGCCTCAGTAACAGCCCGGAGTTGAGAAGTTGGCGGTGTTTCACCCCCGTGCCTCGGAGAGCACGAAAAGCCGTCGGTCCTGCACCTTAACTCTCACCGGTCGTGTCGAGTAGTCGTCCCACCGGAGTATGAGAGTGACAGGAATAGAGAGTGCACTTGTGTCTACGCTTACACTTGTGCACTATAATATCTTCTGCGCAGTTGGCTAGTCTTAATGAGATTGGTCGCCGTGGCCGGAATCGGTCAGGAGGACATTATTATTATTATTTTCAGTATATATTTATAAACTACATGCTATCTACAGCTCACGATCTCTTATGTGATATTAATTAAATATGTATTTGTCTGTAATCACATTTTTTTTCTCGTCTGTTCGTAATTTATGTTTTAGAACCGTATAAATTGTGTAAAATTTCGTAGAAAATATTTATTTTTATTTAAATTTTTAAAATTAAATAAGATTATTTTGATAATTATTACAATATTTAATTTAGATTACTATAGATGTACACATATTATACATATATAACAGATATATATACAGATATACCTACACATATATAGCAGTTTATTTCATAGATTTAAATGCGATAAATCTCATTTAGTGAATAGTAAAACCAATTAATTACTATTTAAGAATTATATAATTGTCAGAGATAAAATTACCCATATCCTTCTCCAATATTTGCGTGTCCAATTCATCTAATTGCCGTGAATCTTTGGGCTCGGGAACTTTTTTTACATAGCAGACTTAATGTTGTAAACGATATTTTAGATTTACCTACTACTTTGAATAAAACAAGTAAGTATTTTAGATATATACATATATGTACATCAATATATCTATGTATGTATGTCTGTCTGTGTCACTATATATCAAGACAAAGCCTGGGTGAGTGGCTAGTACAATAAAATAAAAACTAAGAAGTAGCTACTCTTTGCAAAATCATATACTTCATTCTTAACAATTTAAATATGAAATCATACCTTTAATGTAAATGTAAACTAGGAAGAGATCATGGTAAGTCGTGATTTTAATATACTTCAAAAATCTATAAATAAAGCTTCCAATACACTCTTAAGATCACTTAACCGCGATGATATTATCAAGGAGACTGTTTATAAGCTTTATTTTTTTATTCGCTCTATACATTGTGAATGGTCAAAGTAACTTTAGTGATGAAAAAGTGGTATTTACTGCTCCAGTGTTGGCACCAATTAAAAATCCACGAGCAAGAGTCGTAGAAACCGCAAAGGATTTTCCCGTGTTGCGATTAATATCAAACAATGCGACTCGACTTAACAATTCTGAACGGATTGAAGAATCTCGGCCCATATATGTAGAAGTAAGTTCTACGATAATTTTAAGTATAGTTTTTGCACTCGTAAGTTACTACGTATTTTTTAAATAATAAATGACTAACAATAATTATCAACATAATATAGCAATATTATAATGATTTTATTTTAAATTAATACATTAAAGTATTATTTTTTCCCTACTTAATAATTTTGAAATAAAAACATTTTTTTTTTCATTATAATACTTAATAAAGCTGAAGTCATTATAAGAAAATGAATATCATTCGTTTTTATTACAGAGACTTGAAGATCGAATTAATAACAGAAGGATTTTTTCCGACTACAATTAAATTTATTTATTAAGGCATAACTGCGTATGTAACTAGTGAGTTACAAAAAGTATAACTTATTATATTATTATATTTTATTATTATATTATAGTTAACGATGTACTGGCAAGTGCTAAGCAAGTAATGAATAAAAAAATGGAAAAATAAAAACTTAAAAAAAACCGACTTCCAGGCACTGAAAAGTAAAAAATAACTAAACGGGGGTTTTCATTTAGAATAGATACTTAATCAGATATTTTCGAAGTCGGTGTGCTTTGATTTGTATTGGCTGGCACCGTCGGTCTGGAAGTCGGTTTTTTTTTAAGTTTTTATTTTTCCATTTTTAGTGTAGACGTATCATCAATACAAATTAATCAAGCCCAAACACCAGGTAATTGCTGTAAATCGTTGAGGAGTTCCCTCGACTATCTTTCGGGTCCATCATCAGATCGACTCCAGACCTTCATTAAATAGTAGTACTTTAAAATACCTAATGAAAATGTTATCAAACGCACTAGTCGCCGCTACAATTTTCGAAAGTTCCCCTTGACTTCTCTGGGATCCCATCATCAGATCCTGGTTTCCTTATCATGGGACCACTCTTGGGATATCTCCTTTCTAACAAAAAAAGAATGATCAAAATCGGTTCGTAAACGACGAAAAAATCCGCGAACAAACATAAAAAAAAATATATAATATATATATACGGTCGAATTGAGAACCTCCTCCTTTTTTTGGAAGTCGGTTAAAAATACATATTAGTTAAGTTACCTTTTTAAAATATCTATGTAATAATTAAAATATATTTTTATATATAAACAAGATTTTTAATTTCTGTCATCTGAGTATAAAATTACTATACCAAGTTAATATCTAAAGGAGTTTACAAACTTACAAATAGACATAAGTATTAGAACTTACATCTTGAGCTACATACTCAGCCAATTGTGTAATGGGTTAAATATCATTGGCTCAACCGCTTTGTTAAGAAAAGTAAGTCCACCCTAATTTCAAAATTTAAGTATTAAGATTACCCTATTATATAGGCCAAGTACAGCTTTAATATTACTGTTCTTTATATAAATACCATATTATCAAAAAAACCGTCACCTGCAAGCGGGAAAAAATTATTTTTATTTAATGAAAATGAAATTATAGTGAAATGCTCTACAAATGTATGCCACCTAGCTACCTAACTTTTGCGATATCATATCTGAATTAGGTGTTAATTTACAAATCTATTATTCGTAATGACAAAAGGATCCTTTTGTCAGGACAAAAGGATCTCTGTGAAGAAAACAGATCCTAAATAGTACGAACATGAAGAAAATAATAGTTTTAATAGCTCGTCTTGTTCTAGAGATATCGATATTTTTAGCTTTACAATTAAACTGATACTGATTACGTGTCTTATGATGTCAACATAGTAATATGTTGTTCTAAATATAAAAAAAAACTTTATATTTTCATCCACAGTAAAAATTATTTTTTAAATTATTATAAACACGTAACCAAATTTAAATGGAAAATTCTAAATCTTCGTTATACGTATTTTTTTATTCTATAAAAATAACTAATATTAAGGATAGTACCTGGGCGACCGAGCTTCGCTCGGAGTTCTTGAAAGATTGTATATTTTACATTAAGTGACTAAGTGTTACTGAGAAAGTTGTATAGATGTCGCGATAAGAACAATTTTCTTTTTAATTTGGCTTAAAAATAATTTTACATTAAGTGACTAAGTGTTACTGAGACAGTTGTATAGATGTCGCGATAAGAATATTTTTTTTTTAATTTGGCTTAAAAATAATTTTACATTAAGTGACTAAGTGTTACTGACAGAGTTGTATAGATGTCGCGATTAAATTTTGCGTAGAATAATGCATAAGAAAAACGCATGAAAACTCGAAAACACGCGTTTTCCCAGACATGTGACTAATCTAGATCAATTTTTCGCCCCCGAAAGCCCCCATATACCAAATTTCAGCAAAATCGTTAGAGCCGTTTCCGAGATCGCCGGTATAAATAAATAAATAAATAAATATATAAATATACAAGAATTGCTCGTTTAAATATATAAGATTGGGTTCATGATAAAACTTGTAAGGAAACCGAGCTAAGATTCACTCCCGCCTTTGTTTTTTCGCGAATCTATGTATCTCTCCCAAAACTTTAATTTAATATATAATCTACGAGCATTAAGAATTTCTGGGTTTCTGTAAAATTTTCAAACCTTTTCTGTAGAATAATCATATCTTGAAAACTTTAAACAGAATATTGAAGTGTTATAAATGTATTGAAAAATACAAAGAATGTTTTGTTATCTCGAAAACTAACTGCAAAAAATTAAAAAAAAAATTGTAAGTCTTGTTTACGTAGTCTATGGAGATCATAGTGTCCCCTCACCGATAAATCATCATAATCTGAAGAATAGTGGAATACAAAGTAGAATAAACATTATAAAAAATCATTTTTATGTTTGTAGACTGTAGTCAAGCCTACGTTAACAACTTCAATTTGACTCGTAGTACTTAACTACAACGTAAATGATGACTCCAGATTTAATCTAAAGTAATGAGTACACTATAAAAGTAGATGATATATGAATTGAAATTCCAATTTTAAACTAACATACAAGACAGTTGCTATATTTGTTTTATTGTTAAAATGTTACTGTATAATATCATTTATATCATCTTGCTTTTGCAATGTGACATTGCCAAATCATATATTCGGGAAGGAAATACGCTGAAGCTCAAGGTTTAAGCATTTAGTACTTTGTTCTTTGTTTATTGTACGTTCAATAACTTATTTATAAGGTACTAGCGACTCACCCCCACCTAGGTACGTTTTAATGTTTAGTATATATTTCTCAGAAATGAGATATTTTTCTGCAGTAAAAAGTACCTATGCTATATTTACCCGGAAAACCAGCTATCATGATACCAAATTTCATCAAATTCTGTCCAGTGGTTTTCTCGTGATGCGTTTCCAGACAGACAAAGAGACAGCAGACAGACAGACAAACATTCTAAAGAACTATAGATTCGGCCTCTGTATCGATAATAATGACTATTTCAATAAGATTTTCCAAAAAACATTTAATGTACAGATTCGACTCAGTTATTAATTTGATATTAACAAATAATTCCCTTTACTTTATTCAAGATCATCATCATATTCAGTTTTTTCATTTTTAGTCATCCAAAGCTCATCAGATCTTTTCGGCTTATAATACACACAACAATAAAAAACATAAAAATTGGTCAAGTGTGAATAGAAATTGAACACCACGGATTCTTTTCCATTATATTATTTTTTTGTAATTCAACTAAAATAAAAGGAAACTTGAAACCATGTTTTTTCTATAGTCCCCCTTAATTTTTTTTTAATTATTTGTTAAGAATTATGACAGGCATATTCGTAATAACACATTATGATCATTCTTATGGCTCATAAAATATATTTTTTCCAAATATTTATTCACCATAGCTTTTATTAATATCTTACTTTCTCAATTCCCTATGATTTTAGGATAAGCAAGATTTCTTCACAATCAATAAAATTCATCATGTTAAAGAAAGAGACGTTTCGACAATAGGTAAAAGTTATTTATATGGACTTAAAAATATTTTTTTTATTATTGAAATACTTAATATTTATTATTTAGTGAATTAATTACAGCAATTTTACGAAACCCTGGAAGAATACAATCAAAAGATCAAACTGTAATAATACTACCAAATGAAGGTATTTATATTTTTAATTTATTTTTCTTCTCCTATATAATAACAATGTAAGGATGAAACGCAATTTATTTCTGCATAATATGGTGAATAATACACATATATTAAAATTTTTTGTGTAATATACTTTTTTTAGGAAATAAAAATCCTTATAACAGCAATCCCTATTCTCGATACAATCCTTATGATGTAAATAGCGAAAGCGGAGGAACAATGGTTGTAGTAAAGAACTCAGGTAAACTTAACTATATTTTAAATTTTATTAGAACGCTCAGCTGAGACGAGGCGACACAGTATTATTTTCTATTAATAAAATATGTAAGCCTATATATTTATACATATAATAAAACTGTAGAGGTCGAATGTCTGTATATAGAAAAAATGCTAAAAACCGAGTCAGGGGGATGTAAGAAGAGAAATAGAACAAATCCAGATTTTTTTCAATTTTTTTGTTTCTGTGTCTGTTTGTACGGGCTAATCTCTTTTTTTGAGAGTTACTATAACCTTCAGTTTTAATTTATTTTTACGAACATACGCTTCTTATGTTGTAGGAAAATACTAACCATATATCTGACTGACTGCTATTGTAGCTATCGTAGTTATTTATAGATTATTATATTGATTATTATCCTTATTTAACAATTATTAAATATTTTCAACTTTTTAGATACAAACTACAGAACTGGATATTCTGGATAAACTTCTATCACCACTAATACCGATGAAATCTGCTATACAATTAAAATAATTATATCTAAGCATATTATAAAGGAAGTTATGTAAATTTATATTTCTAATTAAATTTAATTTATACTTACATATATAAGAACGTGAAATATATTTATCTATTATTATATATTTACTGTATATTATTAAAGGTGTGGAAAATTGAATACATTTTACAACTATTTAACATAGCCATTGGATTTACCATTAAAAGAATCAAATGATGTGATAATTGCTAAACATTTACATAGTTAGGTATATATTAATTCACGTTTTACAAATTGATAATATTAACATGTTTCCACGTTTAATGTCTTGAAAAATAATTCATTCATGCTTTCATTTTTCCTCCATTACTGACTTAATGTTTATATGTACCTACATATGAGTACGTCACTCAACATCACATCAATATTTACATATATGATAGGTATAATACGTAAGATAAAGCTTCTTTTAATCTGTGGTTGGGTGTTTTGGGTGCGTCCCTAGGTATTTATTTGTCACATATTTTACTGCTTTATTTCAAACCGTTTAGACCGTTTAGTAAACACATATTTATCTAAATACAAAATAGCCTATACTCTATAGCACTCGAATAAATTTGTATAAATAAAAAAATCTGAATAGGATCAGTAGTTTCAAAGATTAACCCCTACTCTTTTTAGTAGTAAATAACTTTAACCCGTGGATGTAACGTATTATCATCGTCAAAAGCAGTAGACTATAAGTACTATTTAAGTGGTGACTTCAGAACGACTTTAATCTATTTTCCCGCCAAAAATCGGACTCTTTTTTTCATAAACAGTTTGCGTACAATAAAATCTTTTTAAACATTTTTTATATAAACTTCCTGGATGTAAAACCAACTGTCACTTGTTGGTCACCATGTTGCAAGTATCATGTAGCACAACAAAAATCTGATATCACGTCTGACCAACCGCAGAATGTGTAACCGAAGAAGCTTCCTATTAAAAAATAAACGCACTTCCCTTTTAAATGTTCATGTTAATTACGCTTTATTTTATTAGAGTTCCGTACCCGAAGGGTGCCAAATGCCAACAGTCCGTCTGTCCGTCTCTCAGAGGACTGTATCTCATGAACCGTAATAGGTAGAGAGTTAAAATTTTCACACAATATGTATTTCTATTGCCGCTGTAACAACAAAAAATAAAAATAAAATATAAAATTACAAGAAACATTTTTTAATTTTCATAATCGATCATTGAAATTAATATACTACATACATAGAGTAATAATAGTCATATTAATAAAAAGTACATGTACGTTGGTATGGAAACCTTCCTGTACGAATTTGACTCGCACTTGACCCATTTTTTATATAGAACTATTATTTTGTATAATATTTAAAAATAATATATATTTAAAAAAATATTTTTTTTACTTACATTTATGTAAATACCCCAGTAATTAGTTACAGTCATGGGAATTTTTTTCCATGTAAATTTTATTTCTTATTGAAAATTACTACCTAGTATTATGATGTTCCAATGCAAGATAATCGTAGTATCGTGTGAGTGTAATTAAAAATTGATAGAGCTGTGTATCAATTTCGTTACTTGAGAAATACATTATAATAGAGGATATAAGTCCCTAATCATTTTAAGAATGTCTTTTATTAACGAATATCAATATATTGCTAAAAAGGTGGCTAAAAAACATAAATTACAATTAATTCATATTTTTAAAACTAAATTCCCTTCTTGCATAAAATAGGCCAAATAAAAAATATTTATTTTAATAAAACAATTAAATTAAAAAAATATCGCACAAAGCATATACAGTACAGAATATCATTTAAATATTTGTTCTGATTCAGTTAGGATATTAGAGTGTTGAGTATTGCCATTTGCCACCCTACTCTGCACGTTACATCTCAAAATTAATAAATATTTAAAGCAAAAGTAGAGTGATATTGCGTGAAAACTGAAAATGCTACAACCACGTAACTTTCATAATTATAGTAAAACATTATATAAGTGTTTATATGCAAAAGTGGATTTTCATAACGACTCGCTCCGCTCGGGTTCGTCCCTACTTACGTTTTAACGTTTAGTATAGATTTCTCAGAGATGGGATATTTTCCCGCAGTAAAAATCCTATATGTTAACTCGGATAACCAGCTATCATCATACGAAATTTAATTAAAATCTGTCCAGTGGTTTTTCCGTGATGCGGTAACAGACAGACAGACTAAAATTCTAAAAACTATAGATTCAGCCTCTGTATCGATAATAATATATAAGATTTTAATAAATTCAATAAGATTTTCCAAAAAATATTCAATGTCCAGATTTGGCTTCGTTATAATTTTGTTATATGTATAGATAAAAAACATCATATTGACAAAAATGTTAAGCATCCGGTATTTAGGAATAACCAAATATTATACGTGGAAAGAATCAACAAATTGTTATTCAGATAACTTAGCATTTCGTACGTTTTATTGTTTGTACGAATATGACAGACTGACATTACATTTGTAACATCGGCTATTAGGTATTTTGCCGATAACGTCATCGTGGGAAGCGGGTGTCCTGTTCAAAAGACAAGTAGGCGGTCCGTGACGTAGCAGCGCGTCTGCTGGAAAAACTCGCTTATATATAGGTCGAGAGCGCAAGTCCTTCGCCAGTCATCACAATGGGACTCTGCCGTGTAGAGTGTCTGTGTGTGCTAACATTGGCGATTAGCGCCCTCGCCTCAATCAATGATAACGCACTTGAGAGTGGCGAACGTGTTATCCAAGTTTCTCCAGTTCTAGCCCCTCCGAGGGACTCAAGGACTCATGGGACTGACAGAGCCCGACAGTTTCCTATATTAGTATTACTAACTCAACGTCATGAACCCAGAGCACCTGAGCCGCAAGCTAAAGCCTTGCCAATCGATCCGCAACCAATTTATGTTCAAGTAAGTATTGTTGACCGACTTCGTAAAAAGAGAAGAATTAATTAGTTTCGGATGTGTTTTGAGATATGTGTTTTCGTTAATGATATACTATTAATGTTTTTATGGGTCGACCCTAAGGATGGCGACATATTTTTTTAAATAAATTTCACTCTAAGGGTGAATAATGAGTTTTAAAGTAAATAATACTTAGTAAAGTCGGTATGTCTTTATAATATTTGCTATAAGATTACAAAACCCTTTTACATTATATATTATTGTTCTTACTCAATATTTTACTATTAATGTTTTATGTAATAAATTAAACTAATAAAAAATAATTGAATGAAAAAATAATTTAATGATTACATGAAATTCTTATAATATAATGAATATATTAGCGGCTCACCCTCGCTTTGTTCGGGTTTGTACGCTGTCGTAGACTCTCCAGCCCTCCAACTACCCCCACAGAAAAATCACGTCAATCCCTCTGTTTCAACGTGAAAGAAGTACAAACAAACAAACACCCTTTCACATTTCAAATATTAGTATGGAATCCTCAATTTGATATTATTGATACTAAATATTTATCCTTTAATTATAGAAACTTGAAGATCAAGAAAAATCACATTTGAACAGACAAAAGCGCCATCTACATAAACTATTAGGACTTGGAGGTGGTATATCCTTTGGCGGAGGTAGTAGTTTCGGCTACGGTGGTGGTAGTGGTTATAATGGCGGATATGATGGCGGTTATGGCGGGTATGGCGGCCACGGTGGATACCAGGAGCCTACGAAGACCATTGTAGTGAAAGTTGTAAAGGAGCATGGTGAGATATTTTATATATTAATATTGTGTACTTTGAATCGCTGTTATGTCTCTTTTTTATTAAGTATTCTAATTACTGGTTAGAATAGTAAGTTATTTAATTTTTTATCGAATTAATAATCGTCATACAGCACTTAATTACAACAAACAGATAAGCAAACAGTAAGATGCATCTCATTATGTTTATTCCGTGTCAACAAAATGCGAAAGAAATTTATTGTACTCGTAGTACGGAAACTACGATGAATACTTACACAAGCTGTTTCAAGCCCATGGCTTATATGGCATATTTTCGTGTAATTTAAATAAAACATAATATTTTAAATTTCCATAACAGTAACAAAAAATCTTGAATTGTGTAAGAAATAAGTTATGACTATTTCAAATGATTTACTCATAATATTTAAAGGTCGAATTAAAATTACCATTTGCAGAATCATATTAAAGATTTTTTACATTTTGCAAAGAGCAAAATAATTTTAATTCTGGTTTTTATACATTTAATAACAACGCAAGACTGGTTTGTTAAAGTTTAGACAATAAGTTTATGAAATAACATCTTCATATGTATATCAGAAACAAAATTGATTGCGAAATAGAGGATATATATACATTTACCTGTTAAAATCAAATATCATTTATACATCATTTTTATTACAAATTGGCGACTTACCCTCACCTCGTTTGGGTAATTCCTCAAGAATGAATGGTTTAGGCACACATTAAGGACACACATACAAAGAAACATATTTTTATTTAATACATACTAGCAGCTCACCCTCGCTTCGCTCGGGTTCACCTCTGGAAAAGCAAAAACAAATTTACCTCACGGGAACCGTAATTTCTCGGGGATAAAAGGAACCTATGTGCTTTTCCAGACTATAATCTATCTCAGTGCCAAATTTCGTCCAGATCGGTCCAGCCGTTCTGGCGTGAAAGAGAAACAAACCTATCCCACGGGAAACGTACATTTTTCCGGGATAAAAAGTAGCCTATGTATTATTCCAGACTATAATCTATCTCTGTGCCAAATTTCATTCAGATCCGTTCAGCCGTTCTGGCGTGAAAGAATAACAAACATATACATATGTACATACTCACAAACTTTCACGTTTATAATATTAGTATGGATATAAACAACTTTATGGTGACCCTTGTAAGCATATCTTAATAAATCTTTTGTTATTTATAATATTACTTTTTGAATTATCATTAATTCAAAAAATCTAAAAAAAATTGAAGATGAATATAACTTGACTTTTGTATAAAACCGGTTTTATGAAGAAAAAGAAACTATATAGATACATTGTACATAAAAGAAGTCGGATGACAAAGGATTATAATCAATAGAACAATATAAACAGAAGAAGGTGAGAAAGATCATAGTGACTATGAATAAATCTGTACATATAATAATCACTGTAGAGGTCGAATGTTGGTACACAGAAAAAAAACGCTAAAAACCGAGTCAGGGGGATGTAAGAAGAGAAATAGAACAAATCCAGTTTTTTGTTCAAATTTGTTGTTTGTATTTAAATGAAATTTTGCATGGTGGTACCTTATATCTCCGGTCAATATCTTAGACACTTTCCATAGCGGAAAATTAAAGAGTTCCTGTGGGATAGTCAAAAAACTATAGTAACTTATATAGCTTAATACACAAAAACTAATGGTTGGATTTTAATGACACTTTACAATAACGTAGTTCATACATCAGAATAACAAATATGCTACTTTTTATCCCGGAAAAATGTTTGGTTCCCGTGGGATAGATTTGTTTTTTTGTTTAAAGGTGAACCCGAGCGAAGCGAGAGTGAGCCGCTAGTACTTATTAAATTAGCTCTTTGTACTAGAGCTAAATATCGATATTAGTCTCATGGGAAAACGTGTGTTTTCAAATTATATTTTGCATTATTCTACGCATAATATGGTCGATAATTTCTGACACTCGTTTATAAGCAACGTGGTTAAGCGGTCAAGGTGCAAGTAAGACAACACATATCTTGGGATCGAGTCCCGGAATATAAAGTTTTTACTTTTGTTTCTTTTTTGTATTTATTCAAGTTTATTTGTTTTTTTTTTATCTAAAAAACGATATAACAAAAATAGAACTCCGTGCGAAGCTCGCTCGCTCAACTACTTCAAATAACATAAAATAAAAAATCATTTTGATTTTTGATTAACGTTGATTAATAGAGCCCTGGTCGCGTTGAAAACATTAACCTAAAAGCAAAATTATAAAAAAGAATATTATTACTAAATCTAAATTCATCAAAAATATATGAATTGATTTATTTTCAGGTCATCATGGAGGCGGTAATTACGGAGGTGGCCATTACGGAGGTGGTAACTACGGCGGTGGTAACTACGGCGGTGGTAACTACGGCGGTGGATATCCCTCGCATAATAGCGGCTATGGCGGAGGATATGGCGGAGGATATGGCGGTGGTGGTGGAGGAGGAGGAGGCGGTGGAGGAGGAGGTGGAGGCGGCGGAGGCTTTGGCGGAGGTTTCGGAGGTGGATTTGGATACGGAGGAGGAAACGGAGGTGGTGGAAACTATGGTCACGCACAACCAAGTTATGGTGGTTGTGGAGGTAGCTGCGGTGGTAACTACGGTGGCAACGGCGGCGGCACAGCGACGGCCACAGCGACGGCTACTGCGATTGCTCATAGCAGTTCTTACGCGTAAGCTTTGTTAAAAATTATAATAAGATATGTATTTTAAATTTTCGTAAGTAAGGGAAATGTTAACGTTGAATATTGAATTTCTCACAACAGTAAATGATGTCGTGTCGACATCATGTCGTACCTAAAGGACTAGGGGTTATAATTTTGATCAGATTCCGGAAAATTCGTTAAATAGTAGAAAATCGTCTAGTTAAGTAATTATTTTGTTCTCTTTGGCTTACAAGCAAAATAAGGATATAGTTGGTTCAAGCTGGTTATATATGGTAATGTATTTTTTTGCAACCATTATATCGGTTTTAGAAAAAGAATAATTAACTTATCTATAGTTTATTGTCCGATTAAACTATCTTAATATGTAGTTAGTTTTATATTCACACAGCAGTATAATGTTATTATTGAATTCACAAAAACTAACTGATTTTTTCTTGTTTTCAGGTACAAAAAACGTAAATAATAAACATTTTAATGAACACCTATCTTGCGAAAATAAGCTGCAAACTAAATTAGTTATTCATATTGAGTGTCTAACTCTATGAATTGGCTTAGTCAAAACCAAATAATCATATATGAGAGCTAACTGCCAATTATTATGTGTGTACCTATACCTCATTTGTAACGAATGTACATTTAAATGTAATGACAGAGAATGATAAAGATATGTTGGATACTGCGTATTCATCTTACATAGAACATAATTATCGCTTTATTTGGATATGTTAAAAATTAAAACATTACAATTTTTGTTCTGAGATGTCAATATGTTTGAGGTTGATATGAATAATGTATTATTTTTATGACTTACATACATACATATATACTTTTTTATAATCGAGTATAAAAGTTAGTTATTATCTAAGATATGTTATATATTTAAAGTAACAAATAGAGATTTTTGTACAAAATATAATTATAATATATACATATATAATGTTTAAAATATACAATTATAATTGCTCCGCGTTTGTTTGATTGTTGCATATATAAAAAAGCAACGGAAATACCCTAGACTTAACATCAACATAATACTAATATAATTATATTATAATAGAGCTAGAAATTTTGTGTTTTTGATTGATATATAATTAGGCTAAATATTATTTTTAACCTACAACGTTGACATCACATTTAATTTCTGATTGTCTAAGAGAACCTTATTAGTTTCCGGAGGAGATGAAGTTCGTCAACCCACACTTAGCCTATTACGCCATATTGACATGGTAGACTTTGGACGGATACCCGCAGTTCAGTGGCATCGCATTGTAGGAGACCGGTGGCCAGCAGTGGTACATAAAAACGACTGAATTATTGTTATAATACAAATACTCGTAAATATGTCTAATGTCGTCTCGAACACCTTGTATTACACGACCATCTACCTGCCGTTGCAATATAGATCAATGTACTTATTATCTATAAATGTTGGTTTACATGGTGAATAATCGTTTTATAATATAATCGTTATTAAATAACATAATTACTAAGCAATCTGAAGTCACCTTTTATTCATTCTCTGAACTAGACATGAATAATTGCAACAGGCGTAGTGGCTAACCGCAATCGTAATCACATACGCTTTAATTATTTTCCTAATATATCAGTATAAAGCCTTTATTGCATAAACAATATGAGCTACGTCGCAATGCAAGTTGTGAATTAACAATAGTAATAGATGTTAATGAACGTATATCTGTTGCATTCATTTTTATTTATAATACAACTAGCGACTTACTCTCGCTTCGCTCGGATGCGTCCCTAAGTACACGGATTTGTTCACGAATTCATGGGTTTTGCGTGGAACTCTTAATCTTTTTCTAAGATAAAAGTAGCCTAATTTAATCCTTATAACATCAGCTATCTCCCAGTGAAAGTTCCGTCAATTTTTTTTTAGGAATTAACCGAAACATTTTTTTTTCTTATTTAGTAAAAAGCTATTATATTGACATTACAAACAGACACTTCAATTTTTTATCAACCGACTTCCAAAAAAAGGAGGAGGTTCTCAATTTGACCGTATATATTTTTTTTATCTGTATAGATTAGAGATTTTAAACATAGTGCCTAATTTCATTTCAACAAAAACAAGAGTAAGCTTTTCATATGTAGAGGAGATAGAATTAATTATCTCTTATCGATATCAGGTCAATATATCACGGCAAATATTTTGGAAACTTTTATTTCATATTTGTCAGTACCTACTCAGCATCCGAGGGATTCCAAGTTCCACATACTACCCTCGGTACCATTTAAAATAAAAAATTAGCGCAAGTACAACAATGCACATGTTGAATGGAATATTGAATGGTAAGTAATAATTAATAAAGCAATTAATCATTGCGAACATTTACGTCTATAGGAAATTGTACTTTAATAATTATATTTAAGTGGTTAAATATTTCTAAATAATATAACCGGATATTATGTTGAGATGAACGGGCGTAAAAACCACGATATTGTTGTCAGAACATAATCATTCTATTCGCGTTGTATCATCATTATAATTAGTGTTGATCGTAACTTGTTATTTTCTGTTTGCAGATAATCCAAATAATACGAGCAAAAAAATAAAAACCGACTTCCAGGCACTGAAAAGTCAAAAATAACTAAACGGAGGTTTTCATTTATAATAGATACTTAATCAGATATTTCCGAAGTCGGTGTGCTTTGATTTGTATTGGCTGGCACCGACTTCGAAAATATCTGATTAAGTATCTATTATAAATGAAAACCTCCGTTTAGTTATTTTTGACTTTTCAGTGCCTGGAAGTCGGTTTTTATTTTTTTTTAAAAAGTTATTATTTTTCCATTTTTAGTGTAAACGTATCATCAATACAAATTAATCAAGCCCAAACACCAGGTAATTGCTGTAAATCGTTGAGGAGTTCCCTCGACTATCTTTCGGATGCATCATCAGATCGACTCCAGACCTTCATTAAATAGTAGTGCTTTAAAATACCTAATGAAAATGTTATCAAACGCACTAGTCGCCGCTACAATTTTCGAAAGTTCCCCTCGATTTCTCTGGGATCCCATCATCAGATCCTGGTTTCCTTATCATGGTACCACTCTTGGGATATCTCCTTTCCAACAAAAAAAGAATTATCAAAATCGGTTCATAAACGACGAAAAAATGCCCGAACAAACATAAAAAAAAAAAAAAAAAAATATATATACGGTCGAATTGAGAACCTCCTCCTTTTTTTGGAAGTCGGTTAAAAAGTATAGATTTTTTTCGAAGACATGAAATAATGTACTTTTTACTAAGAATTACAATAAATTATTACCTACCTACCTATAAATAATTCCATTACACGCGAGATTAAATTATTTATAAGGCAAAGAATTAACAAAACTCACAGTTTTTTTCGTTGCAGATTAGCCAATGACTGTTGCGAACGCATATAGCGCGTGTATTTAATATTCTTGATCCTAAAAAATGATGCCCGCTTCGATAGAAGTACAAAGAACGAAGAGATCATAATCTTTGCGTTTACTGAATCAAATAAATCAACCTTAACTTTCCTTTTAATTACTATACTAGTACTTTATATAAAAAGTACTGAACGACCCAAACAGACTAGCAGGCAATCAATGTACATACAACAAAATATATATACATATATATATATATATATATATATATATATATATATATAAGACAAATATATTTATAAAGACAAACAACATATTATACAAGTCTGTTGCAGTGCTAAATTGTATTTAAGTATTTTAAGAAATAATATAGAAAAATCTTTATTTATAAAGGAAATTAAGAGTGTCTCTCATTTTAAAATCATTACTTTGATATACATAGAGACCTTGAACGTAACTATCAAAACCAAATATTTTTTACTACACGCGAATGCACAGGCCGCATTTCAAGTATTTCATATACTAAAATATACATATTAAATATACGAAAATTACAATTAATATTATTGTCAGCTTTGCTCGTTTAAAATTGTTAGGCGATATATTATTTATGTTTATAATAAAATTAATAATTATTTTTAAGTGACTTTAAAAGGTCCTCTTTTGAAACCACAAAAAACTTATTTCGACACATATATTTTTTTTTATATAATATGTTCGTGTTTTTCGTAAGTATACTATTCTTTGTAAGATAATAAAATAACAATCCCGTTGCTGTTCCAAGTAATCTCTATTGATATATTTTGATACTGTTTTTTGAGCGCAGCGCCTTGCCTTAACCGATACTAATATTACATATGGTAAGTTTTGCTAAAAACAGCATCAGCACGAATAAACCAAAAAGGTGGTCAATAAGCATACAGCATTCCTGATGGGGAATAAAACTTATACATTTTATCATCATATTCAGCCTGCTTTCATCCACTGCTGGACATAGGCCTCTCCTATGGCACGCCACTGAGCTCGATCTTCAGCTCTACGCATCCAACCGCTGCCAGCCAGTTTACGAATATCGTCGCTCCACCTAGCTGGAGGGCGTCCTACACTACGTTTGCCGAGCCGTGGTCTCCACTCTAGAACCCGTCTACTCCATCGGTTATCGGTTCTGCGGCAGATGTGACCAGCCCACTGCCACTTCAGCTTGCTAATTCTTTGGGCTATGTCGATAACTTTGGTTCTCTGTCGGATCTCTTCATTTCGGATCCGATCCTTCAGAGAAACTCCGAGCATAGCCCTCTCCATAGCACGCTGAGCGACCTTAAACTGGTGGACCAATCGCACTGTCAGTGTCCACGTCTCGGCTCCGTACGTCATAACAGGTAGGACGCATTCGTTAAAGACCTTTGTCTTTAAGCTTTGCGGTATTGGCGACGAAAAGACCCGACGAAGTTTATTGAATGCTGCCCATCCCAGCTGTATTCTTCTTTGAGCTTCTTTCTCGAAGTAGTTTTTACTGACTTGCAGTAATTGTCCAAGGTAGATGTAGTCTTGTACTACTTCGAGAGTTGTTCCATTGAGTGCTATCGGTCCCGGTATTGCATGTGCATTGAGCATGACCTTGGTTTTGTCTAAATTCATCCGGAGACCGATGTGTTCTGAAGAAACAGCTAGGCTTTGCAGCATGTCTTGCAGGTCTTGCACGGTTTCAGCCACGATGACGATATCATCTGCGAATCTCAAGTGTGAAATGTACTCACCGTTTATGTTTATTCCACGTCCTTTCCAGTCCAGGGTCTTAAACACATCCTCCAATGCAGTTGTGAACAATTTGGGGGAAATTACGTCCCCTTGTCTCACTCCTCGATGCAGGAAGATAGGTTCAGACTGCCGGTTCTGGACTTGGACGGTCATTGTTGCGGCGTCATACAGGCATTTCAACACTTGAATATATCGCCAATCGACTTGGCACCGTTGCAAAGACTCTAAAACAGACCAGATTTCGATAGTGTCAAAGGCTTTCTCATAGTCCACAAATGCTAAGCACAAGGGCCGATTATACTCTTCTTGCTTCTGTATAATCTGCCGCACTGTGTGAATGTGGTCTATGGTGCCGTATCCACTTCGAAAACCAGCCTGTTCGGGAGGTTGGAATTCGTCGAGTCTACGCGTGAGACGGTTCGTGATAACTCTAGAAAACAACTTATAGATATGGCTTAAGAGAGAGATAGGTCGGTAGTTTTTCAGCAGAGTTTTGTCACCCTTTTTGAAAAACAAGACGACCAAGCTCGTGCTCCATGCCTTAGGAGTTCTCCCCGAAAAGAGGACGGAATTAAATAAACGCTGGAGTTGTTTAAGCGTAGGAGTTCCACCTGCTTTTAGGAGCTCCGTTGTAATTCCATCCTCCCCGGGGGCTTTTCCGTTTTTAAGTTGTTTTAGAGCCATCGCGATTTCGTCTAGGCTGACTTCTGGCAGGTCTTCTGTGTAGTGGCGGGTAAGTGTGGCCCTGGGATCTTCGTCATTTGACGTGGGACGGGACGCTTGCGATGCATATAGGCGACCATAGAAGTCCTGAACTTCTTTCAGAATCTCCGGCTTAGAGACGACGACTTTTCCGCTAGTTGTGGTCAGCTTCGTCAGATGGCTACGTCCTAACTTCTGAACAAAGACATTTTATAATATATATTAAATAAAATTTTATAACTGATATATTTATTTGTGCGCAATTTATAATAGTGGGTGAACCATTTAAGGCCAAGCTCCTTGTAAGGCTGATTATTAAAAAGTCCTAGTTATTGCCTACGATGACAAATTGCTTCTACTCAGACTAGCACCCATCGAACTTAAGAACACAGACGCGGCGGCGAGTCGCTAGCGCTGCTGGTTTGTCAATGGGGTCCCTCGCTTTGTTGACTTCTTTCGTCGACGTTAAATTTCTAATACGCGCTCACAGGAAAACGCTAGTTTTCAAGTGAATAAACTATTATTTTCTTAATTTTTTTTTTGATCTGAATTTATAAATAAGAATTTGCTATTGTACTAAGGAAAAACTATATGATTTTTCTTCAATTTTTGTTAAAATATCGGTAGTGTTTCCAGGAAAGCCAATGGTTCCTTGTAAGGCCGAAAAAAATTGACAGTTGGCTTTGCTAGGGCACAAGGACCTTGTTAGGAACATTTAGGAATCACGAAAATATTAATACTTAGTTTTTAGTTGTACATCGTATTGGGAAAGGAAAAACAAAGTATAATTTCATAATATTATTGCTTATAATCATGCTTCAAATAATTTTATTTTAAAACTCCATTTGGCCTTGCAAGGAACAGACCCGTAAGAAGGCCATTGTAGTCGGTTTCAATTTTTTTTTTTATTTCATTATAAAGATTATTGGCAAGTTATTTGATATGAATATAATACTTATTAAAATTATTTTTAATACATTTTCATAAATACATTCTTAGTCTTACGATATTGTTCAAGTAATGTTTGTTGAATATATTTTAAGTGAATATATTATGACTATGTATTTATTGTTTCAATTTAATGAAAGACTTATTTATGAATATTTAGGATAACCTAAACGATAATAAACGACTGATTTATTATATCGGCCTTGCATGAAGCCCTGTTTCTTGCAAGGCCATTTTGGAAGAGTTCAATAAAACTTAAATTTAATAAATAAGCATTAACTCTGCAAAAAAAGAAAATGTTTTATTAGTTACATTATAGAACAAAGTGTTACTTAATAATTTGTTGGTTTCATTTATCTAATAAATAGAAGAATTGTAACTGTTTATTTGTTAAGGTGGCCTTCCATGGTCCACTCACTTACTTTAGTTATTTGATTATAATTTTATTATTTTACTGAACTTATTTACTATGATTTATACTTATTTGATCTTGATACGATTTATTGATATTAACTTAATGACATATTTTAGGAACTTAATGACATATCATGTAGTATAATGTAACACATTCAAATTTTAGAATCGCGATATCTTAGGAATGGTTATTGTTAGGAAAAGAAGTATTACGACTATCTTTGTAGATAATTTTATGATCTAAAATTTTTGTCTGGAGTATATTTTTGATGAAAATTACCGTTTTCAAGAAAAATCCAAAAAACTGAAAAGTTTGACCTTTGAGCTTGAATAATTTTTAGCACACATGGCATCGATGGGGGCTTTTGACACTTTATTTCTACTGGTGTTATTTAAAATATCTTTTTTGACTGACTATTAGGGATGGACAGCAATTTTTAACTAGCTTAGATCATAAATTAAACCTTCTTACATTTTTCCTGTTAGAACTTACTTTATTATATTAATATATAGAAATATAGTAAATGCTTAAATCTTATAAACCATTAACATATTATATACTTAGATACGTACATAATTGCAGTAATAAATTAATACTTTATTATCATGACCGCGGCGAGATATAAGCACTAAGGAATTCGTTACGCATAATACTTATAATATTGTTTAAACGATCATTTTATTCGGTAAATAGCAATTATGCATAACTGAATTTCTATAGTTGGTAGTTATAATTCCTCTTTAATAAGGATTGTTAGTGATCTAGTTCTTTATGTTTATGTTTTAATTGTATTGGTATAGGTTTTTTTTTTAAGTATAATTTTAACATAGCATTATGTTTAAATATTTACATGTTTATTTGTCTGCGTATTGCTATGATCCTGTGTTGAGTTATTTATAATATTGGAAAGTTTCTGTCCCGATACTATCACCGTGACTGTACAAAATACAACCCTAATATATCGGGTTATTTTTTTAAGGTATCAATAGTTCAAGAGCTAAGGAATGTTTTGTATACAGAAACACACACTCTTAAAAAAATTCGATTTTTAGATCAGTAGAATAGTTTTTTTCTACAAAAGCTTGCACCTGAAAACTCTTTATAACCTAATAGAAAAAGAAGTCAAAGATAAATCGAGTTTTAGATTAAGTATTTTCTTATTATTGTGCATAGAAAATTGCACATGTCTTACATCAAAAAATCGTTAAAACCAGAAAGGTTGGGGTTCTTCTTTTATTAGAACACAGTAAAAGTCGCAATTATTAATATTAAACCAACTATAGTCGAACGAATAACAACGCCTTTTATTATAAGAAAAGATTGCGTCTATTTCATTGCGTTTCGTCTGCACGGATCATTTAACGCAAATGATCTTTGGAAGGGAGCGGTCATCGCTCCACCAAGGGTCGTCGCACCTGTACCTGGCCTTATAGATGACCTTGTATTATGCAATAAAACAACAATACTTTTGGCACCGGAAGTTAATATTTACCATATTGCAATCAGTAAACATATACTCATATTTAACAAATCAAATGTAACATATAATATCTATAATGTATATAATAAAACTGTAGAGGTCGAATGTCTGTACATAAAAAAAATGCCAAAAACCGAGTCAGAGGGATGTAAGAAGAGAAATAGAACAAATCCAGATTTTTTCAATTTTTTTGTTTCTCTGTCTGTTTGTACGGGCTAATCTCCGAAACTGTTGGACCGATTCTCGTGGGATAGTTAAAAAACTATAGTACCTTATACAGCTTGGTACACAAAAACTACTAATTGTATTTTAATGAAACTTTACAGTAATATAGTTCATACATCAGAATAACAAATAGGCTACTTTTTATCCCGGAAAAAGGTACGGTTCCCATGGGATAGATTTGTTCTTGTCTGTCGAGAGGCGAACCCGAGCGAAGCGAGGGTGAGCTACTAGTCATACATAAGTCTAAAATACTTGTTGTGCTTTTGGTCTTTCTGTCGATCTTTCATTTACTGGGTATACTTTCATATATTGGTAGGGGTGGTGTTTTATTATTCATTTATTAAGAAATCATAGTAGCCAGAAATATTCTCAAATTATGAAAGTGATTTTCAGTATATTTAAGTAAAATATGTATGGATTTTTTAATTTTAAATATTAAAAATTAGAAAAGTAATGGGTATATATTTAAATTTTAAATGTTGAAAGTTAGCAGTATAATATTGATTATTATGCGAATACCACAAAATTTTAATGATATAGTTTCACATTTATATTTGCGCCATGAGATAAACAATATTTTGGGTGCTATTAATAATTATACTATTATAGTGCATTACCTAATAAAAGACGATATAAAAGATGAATCTTTTGTCCATATAAATCCGTTACAATGGTAACAAGTTAATAAACACGATGGACTAAACAGAGAAATTCACAATAATTCAATGATTGTCAGTTTCTAACCAATATTTTATTCAGAGTACTCTACCGTCATGTTTATATTTTATATGCTCTATATTATTTAGTTTCAAATTATGTTTCAAATAACTACATAGTCTGGCCACAAATACTGCTACAATTAAAAAATAAACAAAATATTACATTTGGATTTGGAATCTGTCATTTTTATATGATTGTTCATTGTGTTTTCTCATTTTCGTGCCAATACATTGTAAAATATTTTGTGATATTAAAATGGAGTGGGGTGATAAAGTAAACCGAATCAATGTGATTGCATTACACAAAGTAGCTATTGAGCCAAATACAATTTTGAAAACTCTCCATACGCTTGGTATTAGTCAAATGTTTGTGTACCGAGCTAATGATAGGTACAATGAAACCTTCTCTGTTTGTGACAGAAAAAGATCTGGCCGTCTACGTAGTATCCGTATAAAAAAGGCGATCAAAGCATTAAGGGAAAGAATTCGAAGAAATCCTGCCGAAAGCAAAAAACTTTATTTCGGAGGATGAAGATAGAACCTAGAACCATGTCGCGTATTTCAAAAGATGACTTAGGACTTGCAGCCTATAAGAGACGCACTGGTCATTTCTTAACTGATAATTTAAAAAAGAATAAGGTGGTAAAATCATAACAACTACTTAAGCGGTACGCAAAGGGAGGTCACAGAAAAATTTTGTTTACGGATGAGAAATTTTTTACAATTGAGCAATATTTTAACAAACAAAATGACCGTTTTTATGCTCAAAGCTTCTCAATTAGTCAACCTGGGCATCATCCGTCTTTAGTGATGGTTTAGTGGGGTGTTAGATATGAAGGATTGACTGAGCCATATTTTTGTGAAAAAAGTATCAAAACATCGGCACAAGTGTATTAAGATACCATTCTTGAGAAGGTAGTTAAGCCCCTTAACAACACCATGTTCAATAACCAAGAATGATCCTTACAGCGAGACTCGGTGCCGGATCATAAAGCTCGATCCACGCAATCTTATTTAGAAACCCACGTTCCGGACTTCATCAGAGCTAAAGACTGGCCGTTATCTAGTCCCGATATTTATCCACTGGATTTGATTTATGATCAGTTTTAGAAAGTATGGCTTGCTCTAAATGCCATGATAATTTGGAGTCCCTAAAACTATCTATACGATTAGCAGTGAAGTGAATTTTTCCATGAAAAGAGTGCGTGCTTCTCTTGCTGATAACTAGCCTCAACGTTTAAAGGATTGTATTGCAACCAATGGAGACCACTTCGAATAAGCTTTATATATTTTTAATGGTTTTATAGTAATAAATGTTACGTGCAATAGAATTAATGTTTTTTTTTTTGTAACAATATTTAGGGCAAGACTATGTATAGTGTATAGTTACAATTTCGCAGCTTTTGCGTCAATGAAATAATATAGTAGAAACGAGTATAAAAAAATGTAATAAAAAATTTTACACGGTTCGCCATAAACGATGAGATATTTCTTGAGAAGATGATCTTATTATTTATTAACTATATAGCGACAAAAAAATCCATATCGTGATGTTGATTTCCTCATGGCAAGTCCATGTATGTTAAACACCCTAGTATTTATTATTTTAAATACTCTTAAATACCTATGAAATAATACTATATATAATTAAATATTTATTCAAAAATTGATGTAATATGCGTCGTTTTTGAATGCCAAACAAAATAACAAATTGGTATAAATAATACATATTATTTCTGATCATCAAACAAAAATTTGTATAATAAGTCATTTTAACCTGAATAAGTCTTTTGCAATTAAAAAGTATGAATATATTTACCTACTAAAAAACTTTAACTTTAATATCTTCTATGTTCAATTTTATGTTCCTATTTGAATATTTACTGGTTAAGCTTCCTAGTAAACTTTATCTTAGAACGCATTTACATTTTACTTACAACTTACCACATGATTTATGCAAAATACGAGATTATTAGTGCTGTATAATGTATATATAAATACTTTTATTCGTGTTTTGAAAATAAATAAGTAGATAACTAAGTAAAAAATATAATTAATTTAAAATTATTATATTGCAAATATATCAGCATAGCAGACATTGCAAAATCCATAGTTTTATAATGATATGAGTTTAAAAAAAACTTTAAGTCTTGTCTAAGAACATTATTATTAATGTCAGATAAACATTATAATATATTATATACAAACTTTGGCTCCCCATTTTAGCCCCTAGTGGTTGTCTCTCAAAAGTTGCCATGAGTTACATTATGTCATTTTCTATGCTACGCACTACGCTACTTCGTTTAGTGCGTATTAAGCTCTTAGATACTGTGGTTTTGACTGGACATTGATTAATCTGTCAGTCAATTAAAACATAATTAATTAACATTGTATAAAATCTATACATATAATAAAATTGTAAAATTGTAAAGTAATAAAATTGTAAGATTGGCGATGAAGATTGGCAAAGAAGACAGGCAAAGAAGACGGCCGAAGAAGACAAGCGAAGATGATTGGCGAAGAGGAAATGCGAAGAAGAAAGCCAAAGAAAACAGGCGAAGAAGACAGGCGAAGAGGAAAGGCGAAGAAGAAAACTAAAGAAGATAGGCGAAGAAGATTTTCGAAGGAGACGGGCGAAGAAGATGGCCTGTTTACGAAGAGTTACATCATACCAATCAAAAAAGTGGTAAACATTGTTGCAAGTTGTATCTTACTTTAAAAAGATAGAGTAGAAAAATGTGCAAAAAGTAGCGGTTGTGGAGCTTGCTTAAATAATTTGAACGAAAATTAATTTACAGAATATACGTAAAATATCTTTTAAGACATTTACTTTAACTTTTTATTTCCTTTTTTTTATATTTTTTAGTTACGGTCGCTAAAATTAAATTGGTTTTCCATAATACCTTTAAGAAATACTAAAGTATCTATTGTGTAAAAATTTTATTTTAGTGTGTAAATACAACACAATATTTAGCGGTACGGAACTCTCGATGCGCGAGTCAAAATTATACTCACACATTTGAAAATATTACAGCCATCAAATTATATTAGTTTAGTTATAACATAGACAAGCCAAAGACTTTTTTAATAGTCTAAACGCGGGCGAAACCGCGGGTTCTGCTAGTAATTAATATGTTAAAAATTTAATTCAGTTCATTTGGCAGATTCATTTTCAATGTACTCGAAGGTCGTGGCAGACACGACATCAGTGGATTTTTTTTTTGAAAATCTTTTCGAAATAGACATTATTATCGATACAGAGGCCGAATCTACATTTTTTAGAATTTTTGTCTGTCTGTCTGTCTGTTACCGCATTATGAGAAAACCACTCGACAGATTTTGATCAAAGGTATGATGATAGCTGGTTATCCGGGTCAACATATAGGATACTTTTTACTGGGGGAAAATATCTCATCTCTAAAGTTAACGTGAAAACGTATCTAGAGGCGAAACCGAGCGGAGCGAAGGTGAGTCACTAGTATTTAATATAATCGAATCTCATGCAAAATAATAAAAATTATAAATAAGCAATTTCGTATAAACTTATCGTAGTTCATGATTTCTTTAAAGCTATTTTTATATTTATTTTATTTTGTTGCCTTCTAAATACTGAGAAGAAGGTGTTTACAAGATAACATTTTTTAATTTTGTTTATTATAAAAAACTGTTATCAGACTATTTAACTACGTCTTATATTTTGCGATCGTTCAAATTACGACGCATTAAGCAACTATAAAAAGAATATTGGGAGATGCTTTTATTTAGTTCTCTAACAACTGCCTGCAGCTCAACTCGTATGTTTAACTCTCATAAACATTTTTTTTTTGTCGAAAAAACCCGTCATGGAGCAACTACCAGCATTGCCAGACGTCCCGATTTTTAGCCCAAAATTAAAGGACAGGTTCAATCCCGCTTTACACTATTTAAAAATTTTAAAAAATATTACCAAGAATATATTTAAACTAATTTCCTTCATATTAAGTGTCCCAACTCTAGACTACTTTTCCGAACGGGATTAAAATGGGATCATCACAGAGATAGTCTGGATTAGCAAATAGGTTACTTTTTTTCCGGAAAAATGTATGGTTCCCGTGAGATAGACTTGTTTTTGTAGGGACGAACCCAAAGCGAAGCGAGGGTGAACCTCTAGTATTAAGAAAAAAAGGAAACTTTAAAATAACTTTAATATTCATAATAATATAGATAAGTAATTCTTAACATTACTTATTTATATTCCTCGAAGGTTTATACACAGTTATTTTTATAAGTATGGTAACGTATTTCCATTGAAATATTTTTCTATGGATATCTATCATCATTGTAAACTTAATTTAAAGCTCAAATAAAAGGATATGTATAAGAAAGTACCTACTGATTAATTATTTACGTTTTTTTATTATGTCTCGCTTTCAACTTAGAATCCCGCTTTTTTACTCAAATTGTTCAAAATCCTGCTTTACCCGAAAAAAAAAATCATGCAACAGTAGCAACTACTCTATATCAAGCTCAGAAAGATAACAAGACACATAATTATTAAACGAAACCCTCATCACCATGGTTACAGGATTAGATCACATCAGCCAACCCGGCTTCGACATCAGGGTGTTCGGAGCAGAGGAATATAAACACGTTCCACGTTCAAGAATAGAACTCGCAACCTCCGGCTTATAAGGTCAATCAGAGTGCCAAGCAGATACAACAAAATCTATTTCGCTTTAACTATGTTTGGTTAGATAGTTGTCAATCTTATATATACTCGTATGTATAGACTGTGTTAATTATTGAGTAAAACATTGTAGCAATAAATCTTTTTATCTTCATTCAGTTGATTAGAAAGGTTAGTCGTGTGTTACTCGTAGATACTCTATCCTTTCCACCAATATTCAACCAAAAGCATATTTATATGACTAGAAAGTTCATTATTTACATTCTGCGACTTTCTCGAAGCTTTCAGTACAACTTTGTAAACGCAACTACATATTGAAAGATATTAAGTTGTTTATGTTCTCATGTTTATTTTTTTGTACTTTAAAAAGTCAGTATGTAAAATTTATAGTTAATTAAAAAAAACTGTGATCTTATCATTAAGTTTATATGTATATGTTTTTGTTCACTTTTGGCATATTATCTAAATTATATAGGTAGGTAACTTGCACCCTCCACTTTTTATAAAAAAATACTATAAAATGGATCAAGATCCGGCTGCAAGATTGCTACGTTCATCAAGTATTTAATCGAAATCATTTTTTATATACAATAATAAAACGGACAATATGTTTTGGCCGGGTTGCCTATTAAAATGTTGCCTACTAAAATTTAATTAAACATACTAGCGGGTAGTATGTTTAATTAAATTAATAATAATTGACTTTTTTAAAATTAAATCGATGCCTTTGTTATTAAAATAAATTATACTCCACTTCACAGAAATATACATAGAGGACTTGAAAAGTGATAGGTACCATTGCGCACTTGGCCACAACCTCTTCGCAGCCCGGTGTAAGCAGGTAATATTTTGTTACATTTATACGTTCATGGCGTATATTCATTATTCATATATCAAATTAAAGCCATTTTTTTCTGTACTTGATAAACTACCTTTGCCTATGTAAAAGTGGCCGCAACCAAGGGTTGCCAGCTATTAAATGTTTTTTTTTTTTATATTTATACGTTCATTGCGTATATTCATCAATTATATATCAAACTAGTACTGCCCGCGGCTCCGCCCGCGTTCAGATGACCAAAAATCTAATTCTTAGGTTTTACATATTAGTATACTCTTAATTGCATTTTTTGTATTTTTTCTCACAAATGAGATATTTTCCTGCGGTAAAAAGTATCCTATATGTTGACCCGGATAACCAGCTATCACCATACTAAATTTCATCAAAATCCCACCAGTGGTTTTACTGTGATGCGGTAACATACAGACAGACAGACAAACATTCTAAAAACTATAGATTCGCCCTCTGTAAAAAATATAAATAATTATTTAATGTGCAGATTCGGCTTAGTTACAATTTTATTATATGTATAGATTGAAGCTATTTTTTTCTGTACATAATAAAATACCTCTGCCTATGTAAAAGTGGCGAAGAGATTGCGTCCAAGTGCGCAACGGCACCTATCACGTTTCAAGTTGTATATTTCTGTGAAGTGGAGTATTATTTATTTTAATAACAAGTGCATCGATTATGTTCCAGAAAGTCAATTATTATTAATTTAATTAAACATACTAGCAGGCACATTTTTATGGGCACCTTGGTCAAAACATATTGTCTCTTTTATTATTGTACTTATATAAAAAAAAATGATTTCGATTAAATACACAATGAACGTAGCAATCATGCAGCCGGATCTTATTGAGCAACTTTCTCCAAATCAAATATTTTATGTAATCATATCATTAACCGCTAAACAAGAAACAAATTTGTTTCTAAAAATCTCAGTCGAGTTTAAAATTATTAAAGAGATGTGTACTGTATTTATGCACTTTATCTAGGACAAGCGCGGATCCAGGGGGGGGGGTCATGGGGGTCATGACCCCCCCCAAAGCCGAATATATTTTTTAAGAAGTTTGAAGTTTGAGAACAGAAGGATTAGGTAATACAAAATATTTATTCGTTTATGAGTTTTTCTTTAATTTAAATATGCGCTAAAAGTATAAAACTACTTTTCTTTCTATCATGGATAACTAGCGGCTTACCCTCGCCTAGCTTGGGCGCGTCTCTCTAAGTTTTAAATAGATATAAATTAGGGATGGGCCGAAATTCGTTTTGAATTTTGGCAGTTTGAGCCGAACTTCGGCATTCAGCCGAAATTTGGTTTGAATGCCGAACATTTGGCAATAGAAAAAAAAACCTACTTGCACTATTTTGACTGAAATTAATAGAAAGCACGTCTATCATGACCTGTCGGTTTGGAAACAAAAAAATTAAAACCTAAAGTAGTACCTATATCTTTAAAACGTTAGCACGTTATCTATACTAATATTATAAACGTCAAACTTTGTGAGTATGAATGTATGGACGTTTGTTACTTTTTCACGCCAGAACGGCTAAACGGATCTGCATGAAATTCGGCACAGAGATAGATTAGTCTGGAATAACACATAGGCTATTTTTTATCCCGGAATAATTTACGGTTCCCGTGGGATAGGTTTGCTTTTATTTTCCTAGAGGCGAACCCGAGCGAGGTGAGGGTGAGGCGCTAGTATATCATAATTATGACAGTTTTTACAATAACCTCAAAGTTTTCGAGATATTTGCAAAATTACCAGTTTTTCAATTTTTTCTTGGTTTTTTATTTTTAATTTCTGCAATATCTTTTTGATTTAAGTGAAAGTAGGGGAAGGTAACCTTCAAAATACTTATAACGACCAAAAAAAATAATTTAGTTGAAATATTTAGCCGTTTCCAAGAAATTTATGTTTTATGGTCTCGAGAGGCTGAAAATCACTTTTAACTTTATACAGTCGTCCTAAAAGTACAGTAAGGTTGAAATTGAATAAAAAAAAACTATTTTTAACGCCTTTCATCCCCTTATTTCTCGGGGATAGCTGGAGATCGGGGGCATTTTACGGTTTTTTGTTCCTTGTATAGGTACTTGCTAACTTTTTACGACGTTAAATTTCAGGTTTTAATTTTTTTTCTATTTTTAATAATAAACGGATTCCGATCGGTCTACATGGTCATTTATTTTAGTTAGGAAGGTGTAAACCTTAACACCTTAAAAAATTAAATTAGTTCTTCTTAATTTAACAGTTCCAAAAATCGTTGCCTAATTAAATAGACAAAATGAAATAAACTTAGTATTCTTCTAACAAACACCTTAATTACAATTCGTAAATTGAATTAAAAAAATCACGTTTTTGGTTCACTAAAAACACTCAGAAACATTAAGTATTTTTAATAATAAAGGGTCATGTTTCTCACGAGAAAGCGCGGTGAAATTGAACCGAAGTTCGGCTGAATTTCTGCCGAATTTTTTATTCTCACCGAATGTTCAGCCGAAGTTCGTATTCGGTTCAAGCCACATTCGGCCCATCTCTAAATTATAAATAGCAATTACGAGTGTAACTTACAAGAAAAACTTATGCTATTGCAGATTCTTCTGTAGGTCTTTTTAAGACCTACAATTTTCTAGTAGATACATAGTTTTGATGTATTTCTTAAGGTTTAGCCAGCGTTAGCCATGTAAATATCTTAGGATGACTCGATAGAACCCTGACACCCTGAAGAAATGGAATTGTTTTCTCGTGAGAACTAAGATTTTCCTGTAGTAAAAGTCATCCTTAATATTGACCCGAGTAAAGTTATCACTACACAAAATTTGGTTAAAATCGGTTTAATACTTTTCGCGTGAAACCGCACACACAAACAGACATACTGACAAAAATTTTGTTTTGGGTTCTATATTCTGTACATTATACATTAGAGTTATTGTTTTTAAACAAATATTTCGTGTACAGATTTTGCTAAGTTACTGTTTTATAATATGTATGTTTCAGTCTCTGACCCCCCCCCCCCCCCCCCCCCCCCAAAACCTAACCCTAGATCCGCGCCTGATGTAGGACGTAAACATAAGTGCACTAATCTAATACTTATACTCGAAAACTCCGGTGTGACGATAATTCAAGTGAGAAATCAGGCGCAGGATCGAAGGCTTTACTTGCTGGTGGTTGATCTCCGAGGCGCAGGGGAAAAAGGTATATGTTTTCTTTTAAGTGTTGCCTATTGTGGCTAATTAGGTGTTTAGGTAGTCACAAATTCAGATTTTTTTAGTGTATATAATGGAAGGTTGCAATTGCATTGGTTTCGTTTCACGTAGTCAATAATTTTAAAGTTAAAAGTAGCAATTTTGTTTCGTGTTTTTATAGGTATACTTATTTTAAAATTGTTTTAAATAGGTTTCTTGTAATAGTATACTTTTGTTACAGTGAATCGGAGGTAATTATTATTAGTATTTGTTTTATTTAATACAAATGTATTACGGAATTATACATGCGATTAGTTCAAAGTTCAAATAAATGGTCTGAAGAATTTCCAAGGAATACTGATTTATTAATATAGCAGGTTATTTCAAGAATTGATTAATTAATTAAAAGTATTAATAGATACATAAACAAGGTTATCATTGGCTCCAGGAAGGGGGAGCAAAGGGGTGCACTTGCAACTCTGTGCCATGAAGGAAAACATATAGAAAAATTTAAGGAAATAAAATTATATGAGTTAGACCCCTGTTTAAATTTAGATATCTTCAGCGAAAAAACGATAAACAAGATATGAATAAAATTATAAAACTAATCATTTTTAAAGATTAGTTAGTAGTTTAATATGAAGAAATAGATATGGAATAATCCCCCTGGAAATAATTCTGACGCTGCCCATGAAGGCTATATTTATATAAGTATTTCAGTATCAATTTAAAAACAGTCTAAAATAATTTCCAAAATATAAATCCCAATGACCAACCCCCTGAAGGCTGCTGTGACTTTCATAGTAATAGGTAACTTAAAAGTCGTGATGACTGAGATTTGAGAGCTCTACTTGTTAAACCTGTAGTATCCCACGTAAGGAATTCTTATTAGTCAATAACTTTACGATTTGCAGAAGAAATAAACACTGGATAATTAATTATTTTGGTACATAGTACTATGTCTATTTATTTCGTTTATCTTTATTGATTGATTTTTTTATCATATTTGTAATATTTTCTAACATTTTAAAAAGCAAAGTGAATCAATCTTCAATCTGAAGTTAGAAAAAAAGCCTTATAAAATGAAAAAAATAAACCTTATAAGTAAATCTCTGTCCTTCTGTACGTCACTATATATTTTGCCTGACTAAACTAGTTATATAGGACATATTGAAATTGAATAAATATACCTTACGATAGCGTAAATAATAAATCATAATTTTGGAAGGCAACTCGCGTCGCATTATCAAATAGTTTCCTATGAGACGTACTAATAATTTTAATTTTGAAATGATATATGATATGAAAAGTAGGGCACAGACAAAGTCGATAGCAAGAATTATATATTTGATGTATCTGATTATCATGAGGAAAGTTGCATCCAAGGGGTTCGGACAAACCGTACGTTTTTAATCCGGTTCCGTGCGCCGGCGCATCACTCGTAAGCTCGCTGCCGCGGTCCGCGCCTGCGCCCAAGTGTTGACACGAAATTATTCGCAATGTATAAATCTTTAATAATTGTGGGTGTGTTGTGCGTTGTCTTAATTGGTAAGTTTTTAGGGCTTTTATTTTTTTATTTTTTATATTATATTTTTTTTTTTATTTTGCTATATATTTTTATGATTATTTATTGAATATATATTTTTATTTTATAGATACATCTAATTATACATATTATGATACTAGCATTTATTTAAATAGTAAAATTATATATGTGATCTAAAAAAACGATCTATCAAAGGTATATAACTCTATATTCCTAAAATTAATCCCTAAATTAGAGAAACTAAAATTCACAAAAAATCAATCTGACCTAAATATGAACATTGAACATATTTAACACATACATACATACAATGTAGATTAATAAATATATATAATTTTCTTTGTCTATATATAATAAGTTTTCATTGATTAACACGGATTCCTCTTAAAATCTGCTATAAAACAACAGTTACAAGCACAAACCAGTTAACTCGCCTTTTTGCAAGAGCGCATACATTAAAATATGTATAAAGTTTTAACATAAGATAATCTGTTAGACAGCTAAGCTCTCTAAATTGCATTTAAAAAAGTCTGTTTAGATTTACATTATTATTTAAAGATTAAACACAACCTCTGAAGGTGATCATCATTGTAGTTTCTTCTCGAGACTCTCTTAGTATACGTACCTATACAATACCTACTAAAATTATTTCGTTTCCTTCCTTGACATTACTTTGCAAAACAAAAATATTTAAAAAACAACATTCCGAATAATAATAATTCATAAATATGCAAATATAATAAAGCCTTAATCATATGCCTACTCTACTTCATATAATTTTAAAAGTTATCTCTGTTTTAATTTTAAAAAATGAAGTGCTTATTGTATTCTTAGATAAAAACTTTAAAAAAATAAAATAAAAACCGACTTCCAGGCACTGAAAAGTAAAAAATAACTAAACGGGAGTTTTCATTTAGAATAGATACTTAATCAGATATTTTCGAAGTCCGTGTGCTTTGATTTGTATTGGCTGGCACCTACAAAAAATCTACAAAAAATCATTAAAAGTATATAGAGATGAAAAATAAATGTATGTAAAGTTATTAGATATAATTGATGCCGGTGTTAACGTACCGCCTAGACGCTATTTCCATAATTATTAGTAATTTCATTGGTTTATAGATTCAAGCTAATTACAGTCATTTACAAAATAACTGCCAAAGTTTGTTTCAAAGTTTTAAGTATCTATATAATATATTTATTTTAATATAAATATCATTATTTTTAATTCTTTATTATAAACTAGCGGCTTACCCTCGCTTCGCTCGGGTTTGCGTCTAGGAAAACAATAACAATCTATCAAAATAAAACAATCCTATCCCACGGAAACTGTACATTTTTCCGGAATAAAAAGTAGCCTATGTGTTTTATTCCAGACTCTCTTTGCCAAATTTCATCCAGATCCGTTCAGCCATTTTGGCGTGAAAGAGTAACAAACATACTCACAACCTTTCATATTTTTAATATGAGTACAGTTATAGATGTAGATTATAAAGAATACCTCATAAACCACTTTCGCGTTAGAAATAGTTTAATAAGTAGTAAGTCGTGATACTATTTTAGGTATGGAGATGGAGAGTTACCTAGTTACTCTTAGAACACCCATAAATTATACTAAAGAAAACATCTCGATCTGTTACTCTATTGTTAGAAAGGAGGACAAACAAGGAAGCATATATCTACATACTACATTTTTTAAATACTGATTTAAGCTTACCTTTTTGGAGCCTGGACAGTCTTTCTTAAAGATATATGTAAAAGAAGCTTCTAAGCTTTCGAATCAGAAACTTTTTCCCAAAAATATATTAAAAATCTAAATAAGTAGTCACAATTACAATAATAAACGATTAGTTTTTATACACATTACCATCTAAAATGTTAAAATCACATTTCTAGAAAAGAAATACTTATTCTTAGAATAAAAATAATATATCTAATTCGGAGAATATATATATTCTTATTCGAAGAATAAAAATAATATATCTAAAAATATAAAAGTAACATCCTTAATCATGAAGCAGTTTTAAATGTCAGAGCTTTAAGAAAAAATTTTTCATGTTGAATCAGCTATGAGAAAAAAGACCTATTATTATTTGAAACAAAAAGCTTATGACATGCTAATTAATAGGTATTAAGTATATTCAAGTTTTAGTCACGACTAAAACCGCGTGGTTAAGTCGTGATAAATCTTTTCCGTGATCGTGCGCCCGCGCATCTTATTTTTTTTAATTTTATAACACCTAAACGTAATCAATAAAGCCCATTGATATTCATAATAGAAAAAAAATCTTTCTTAAATGATATTTATGATATAAACCTGTTAAATTGCGTTTGAAATCTAATTTGCAGGTGTTGTGTGAGTCAATACAATTAAGCTTAAATATACAATCAATTCACTATGTTGAATTGAATATCCTCTGTCACGTCAAACTTTTAAAACCAACTTTTAATAGAGCTTTTTCAATAGAGCTTTTGTTATTCCATTTAAAAATAGCAAGTTAATTTTTGGGCAATACATAAGCAAAATTGACGTTAAGGTCATTTAGTATATAGAAACCTAACAATCACTAAATTAGAATTTATAAAATGCCAAGGCAGTGTATCATACAATGGATTTATAGATTTTTGAAGTCACGAAGCAAAAATAAAATAAAACACTTTTGTAACTTTCGTTAAGTTTCTATTAATCTGAATCCCATTCTTTACTCACAATCTACCTTAGCCAGCTACTGTACATATGTATATGTATGTCACACGTACACATGCTTCTTCTTTGCTGAATGACGCTACTTACCTCATTCATCGCCATTTAATTTGTTTGACATTTGTCAAACAAATTAAATGACGCTATTTAGCGTCGCACTTACTTCAGTCACTCATAACCCACAGGAATTATTCACGACGTGCCAAGAAAAACTTTATGAGCTAAAATTACTTAAAAATCACTTTAAACAAATGTGTAACCTTTTAAGGGTAAAAATTATTCTTAAAAAGCATGTGACTTCAATATTGCTCCTTCTTTATTGAAGTCGGTTAGCAAAATCAATAACACATAATACCTATTTTAAGATCACACATCATATTAAATTTAAAAGCATTTAATGATATCATCGCTATTCTAAGAAAGGCACCAAACGAAAAAGCTTACAGTTGATATCTTGGAGTAAATTAAATGGGCGTAAAAAGCTAATTGGCCTAGCTTAGTGACTTTGTAGTTTGTACCTTCAAATACACGTAATAGAATATCATATGCCTTATAACAATGCTTTAAAAATAAAATAGCTACGAAAAAAGTACATCGGATGTTATTTACATCAGAAGGGAGCGAATTGGAATTTTATAATAATGCAAAACGAACACGATTAACCTGTTTCAAGTCGAGTTACACACCACTGGACAGGACAATGACTTTTATTAGGTACGTGGAGGTTATCTAGTGACGGTAAAAGTCGTACATGAAAGTTGCGAATCTAAAGAGTATAAAAATGTAGAGCAAACCAACAAATATAACTAAAAAGATTTAGGTCTTAGGACATTAAAAAGCTTTGTTTTCCGGGTTTTTTTTTTTTTTTTTTTTTATGAAATTCAGTGATAAACGAGCAGACAGACCACCTGATGGAAAGCAGTACCTGTCGCCCATAACACCTACGGTTCATGCACTTAGGTTTTAAGTAACAAAAATGCAGAACCACAGGTGCGTTGTCACTGTGAGGACTAAGATGATATGCCTCTCGCCTGTAATTGCGCTGGCTACCTTATCCTTCAAACCGGAACACAACAATGCAATCATTGTTGCTTGGCGGCAGAAATAGATAAGGGGGTGGTACCCATCCAGTCGGACTCTTCAGGCTTGACAGAGTCCTACCACCGGTGGTTTAGTAAAGTTAATTTTATCTGTCACTCAAACCAACCGTGAACATGATTATTTCATACTTTATTTACTCACTAGCGGCTCACCTTCGCTTCGCTGGAGTTCACCTCTAGATAAACAAAAACAAATCTATCCCACGGGAATCGTACATTTTTTTTGGTATAAAAAGAAGCCTATTTGTTATTCTGATGTATGAACTATACCTATTATTATAAAGTTTCATTAAAATCCAATCAGTACTTTTTGTGTACTAAGCTGTATAAGTTACTATAGTTTTTTAACTATCCCACGGGAACTCTTTAATTTTTATGAGATGAAAAGTATCTAGGATGTCGACCGGGGATAAAAGGTACCACCATACAAAATTTTATTTAAATCGGTCCAACAATTTCGGAGATTAACCCATACAAACAGACAAACAAAAAATTTGAAAAAAAAACTAGATTTGTTCTATTACTCTTCTTACATCCCCCTGACTCGGTTTTTAGCATTTTTTTCTATGTATAGACATTCGACCTCAACAGTTTTATTATATGTATAGATAAGTATGATTTAAATTATTTTTTTTTTAATTAGCTCGAGGTAATTCAACTGTAACATTTGCACGAAACAATAAGAAATGTAATTGAAACTAAAAAGCGTAAAATATTCTTAAATATAAGAATCACGAAAATAAAATGAAGCCGATTGTCTAGATCTATTATTTATATAAACTTAAATATACTTAGATGTCTTAGAAAATCTGCCTCTTGATCAACTTCAAAAAATAGAAAAAACTAATTAATAAAAAAAATAGAAGCAATTAATTAATATTAGACTATATCTTTGCCAACTACGAATCGATTTTCATATTTTTTTTATGTATATGGTTATACCTCAAGATTAGTTTACAATTATCTGAAATATAAAATAATATTATAAAAAGGTAAAGTTTGTAAGTTTGTATGTAGGGGGTAATCTCTGAAAGTACTGATCCGATTCTCAAAAACCTTTCATCAATAGGAAGCTACACTACTGCCGAGTGCTATAGGCTATTTTTTTATTTTCTAGTTTTTTCCTATAGTAATAGTCAGAAATCATATAAAAATTTAATTGAAGTCGAAAAAACTGGCCGTTGAGTTGCTTTATCGGCGTGCTTTGCCTAAACGGTTTGAAATTCATAAAATGTATGCAAAAAGAAACCGAAGAGACCTGAGCGAAGCAAGAGTAAGTCGCTAGTCTTGTATAAATTTCAAAATAAAACCTACCCCTAACGGTGGAATATTTAGGTTTAAAGTAATTTTGAAGTATAAACAAAAACAAAACATGCAAATGAATTGAGATCTCTTTTTTAAAGTCGGTGAAAAATAAAAAAAGCAAGAAAGAAGAAAATATTTAAGCATAATAAGTGTTGTAAATTCTATTATATCAATACCTATACAAAATGCAGTCGAGGCCACATACGAATACTAGTTAATAATACATTGTTTGAATATTCGAAGAGTAATAAAGTGAACATAATTAAATTAATCTTTAGCGGCATGTTTGCTAAATGATGTTTGACCAAGTTTAGATAAGAAATCTAGGGTCTCAACTCTTCACCTCACTGATCTACTTTTCATACTCAAGTAGCAAACGAGACTGGACTCGATTAGGAAAGTTGATTCTTAAGCCGTCGTGCACGTTTTCAATCACGTTTCTTATAAGACTATTTATGAATATTTTAATTGAATTTTTAATGATATCAGGCGTATTTTATACTATATATGACTCTATATGATTTCACTATCGCTAAAATTAGAATTTGTTAGCTTTTTTACATTATAAATAATTAAATACGTTAAAAACATGATATGTTTATTATCATATTTTGAGACATATTTACTACTCGCGACTTACCCTCGCTTCGCTCGGGTGCGTCCCGAGGTACGTTTTAATTTTTTTGAGCGAAACCCTAATTCTTTATCTAAAATAAAAATAGCCTAAGTTACTCCTTATAGAAAGTCCCGTTAAAATTGGTCTAGCAGTTTCGGTGATTAGCCGGAACAAACAGACAGACAGACATTTATTTTATAAATTGTGTTTTTTTATAAGTACCGTATATAATTCCATATGCATTTAGTTTAAAGCTGTTATTTTGACATTACAAACAGACACATAATTTAATTTATCTGTATACGTTGGGAACCAAAAATCAAAATAAATCTGCGAAAAAATCCAAAAAGTTAGTTTTATTCGCGTAAATCTAAGAAAGTATTATCTGTATAGATTTAAAAAAAATACGCAAAAATATTTTAATAAAGAGATAACATAATATGCTCCATCATTAATTATTTCTATTACATAGGTACTTTTAACTTTGACGCAAAGAAGTCCAACACTCTAAGACAATACGAGTTTTAATATATTGACTATCGAGAATATCGGCCAACAGCAACCAAGCAATTTGGTAAGAGATGTGTGTGTACTCAACGAAATTACCTTTACCTACTAATTGTACTCGCCCAAGCCAATGTGTACCTTAGCATATCGATTTGAGGATACTGTTTGAGTTCAAATGTTTTAGAGTACTGCAAGACGAATATTGCGGGTACAGTTAGTATTTTGACAAGCAAAAACTCAGCCTCACATCGCTGGACCGTTAGATGAAAGTCGCGTACGGCTTCTATACCTTTAACAACTTATTAACGTTCCATAAATATAAGCAAACAAAAATAATCCATAATACTTCAGTATAAGTACCAATTCAGAGTATACAAATATATAAAATTAAGATACTTATTCTGCACGTGTAGTACAAGTCGGAAATGTGATAGGATGCCGATATGTGAGAATTGTATAAAACTTTCAAATAAAACGTAATAGTCGGTCATTGCACTAAAATCTAAATATATCGTGAAAATATTTTTGAACAAAACCATTAAAAGATTAATTAGTGAAAGTGTATTCACGATAATATTGAGCTATTTTTTGCATGCTGCACGTTATACTACAATATTTATTAACAACTAGCAAAACCCGCGGCTTCGCTCGCGCTAAAACTACAACAAAAATCTTTAAAAAGGTAGGTTTCATACAAATTTTTATCCCTTATTTTATCTCCTTATGGGATGAATTTCAAAAAACGCTAAAACACGTATTTATTTAATTGTATTGAAGAGCATTAATACCAAGTTTCAAGAAATTCTGATCACAAATATTTTTTGGGTTGTGTTATAACGTGTATTCACGTGGGAATGAGATAATATCCCGCGGTAAAAAGTATCCTATATGTTGACCCGGATATCCAGCTATCATCATACCAAATTTCATCAAAATCCCTCCAGTTGTTTTTCTGTGAGGCGGTAACAGACAGACAGACAGACAAAAATTCTAAAAACTATAGATTCGGTCTCTGTATCGATAATAAAGTCTATTTAAATAAGATTTTCAAAAAAATATTTAAGGTACAGATTCGACTCAGTTAGAATTTTATTATATGTGTAGATTATTAGTAGGTATGCAGAAATCCTGCATGTTTGAGAGTTTATCTAATTTTTAAAAGACAGTTGGAAACTGTAAATCCTGTATGTGATACTGGTAGCAACTAGCACAAAGTTGTCGATACGCTGGCTTCGCAAATAAAATGAAGTAGATTAAAACTCATATTTCAGAGATATTGATATCATCATGTGCATTAAAGTTACAACCATAATATTTAAGCGCATAAATCGCCGTTTTGCTTAAAAACAATAACAAAATATATGTATAATAAAAACATTCAAAAAAATAACAATCGCATGATGTAATACATCTATATCAAGATGGATGGATGGTTGTTTGTTACTCTTTCACGCCAGAACGGCTGAACGGATCTGGATGAAATTTGGCACAGAGATATATTATAATCTGGAATAATACATAGGTTACTTTTTATCCCGGAAAAAATTACACTTGCGGTGGGATAGATTTGTTTTTCATTAGGGACGAACCCGAAGCGCTTCGGGTTTGTTACAAAAATTCATGTAGGTACCTTACCGGCATTATACGTACTCAACCAATATCATAAAAAATCTCAGGTTGAACGACCGAAGTACCTACATAAAATTCAGTTTAAACAAGAATTTACAAACTAAGGTCTATATTAGCAAATTTATGATACACGTCATATGCGCATGCGCAAGTCCTATCTCGTGACCTCCGAATGGAATATCTATATTGCTTGTTAACTATGAAAATGCATGTCACGATTCAATAACTAAATAATTATATAAGAACAATAAAAGCATAAAAAACAACATATTATGCAACAAATTACAATAATTATATTTTAGCAACCATTTTACAATTACACTTGCAATCTTAGATTAGTATAATTAAAAATCTACAACGGTATATAAAACGGTTCTTTATATGATACAGAGATTACAATATGATGTAAACACAAGATTGTACTTTAATATTTTCTATGAAATAACAGTATAACATATGATAAAAAGAGTTTAAAGTTATATAAAAATAATACCTACCTTTATTATCATTGCTTAAAACTGTGATTTACATGAACTTATTATCAATTCAAATTCAAAATTAAATATTTTGATTGATTGATTTAGAATGTTTCTTAAAGTTCGACACTTAATAAAAAATATGTACTCGTATTTTAATAATAAATATTCACTTGGTCTTTACAGAGGCACGCCCCAAATGGCAGATATTGCCGGACGTTCCCGGATACATACCAGTTTACATTCGCAATGGGGACACGCCGCTAGAGGAAATCAATCCGGATTTAGCTGAGGCATTCCACGCCTTACCAATCGGCCGAAGTGTTAGCAAAGAGCTTGAAGCAGCACCTGATACTCCTGAACAGGAACCTCAAATCGCTCCGAAACCTTCCGAAATAATCGATCCCCGTCCATACGAAAAGAAACTTCTCGAAAAAAAGAAGAAAGCCAGCTACGATATCCTCAAACCCATCGAACGTAGATAAGTTATGTACTTAACTACATGTTTTAACGTAACTAACCAATTAGATAAGGGATTGTTAAGAAATTAGCTTTTATGTTAGAATTAAATTAAAATGGCTTATTACACTCTGTGCCTTATATAGACTGTAAGTACCTATTCGTCTAATAAGCAATTTAGTATATAATAATAAAAAGTGAGATTTTTGGGCGAAAAACCCCTAATATTTAGAGTTCATTGAACTTTCTACTTGCCACTTAGCGTAGTTAGTTATTTATAAAAATGTAACAATTAATACTCTGTACTCATGTTATATAAATATAAATTATTATTTATTTTGTCTAGACATTTTACTTTATCTCTGAAGAAAACGATAGCGAAATGATTTACACTTTGAAATTGTCAATAAATGTTACAGATACCTACTTAAATTAATTCTTGACATTGTTTACTTAAGTTTTGTATGGCGTATAGTTACAGTGGGAACTTCCCGCTGAAACTATTAAAAAAAAAAAGAGTGCGAATGAATGTGTACACGCAAGAAGTAAAACTTCTGTAGGTTATCGGTACTCTTTATGAAATTTAATTTATGTTTTAAATAATTGGAATAGGTGAGATACTAAAAATAACGCATATTAGGCATATTACAATCATATATTTATAGAGTATCATTTAAGGAAAGAATATAATATTATACGTATATCATTTATCTGACAATAACAACGGTTACCATGGCAACAAACGTTCGCCTCGCCCGATCACACTTTTCGTAACGTATTCACCAGCTTACTCCCCTTGTCAAGCGTGCATAAAGAAGTTTTGCTTAAAAAAAGTCAATTCGCTAAATATAACCCACCACCAAATATCACACTATAGCATTGTCGATTAACGCAATGATGAATGAATTCACGTATATGATATTAAATAAATACACATTCAAATTAAATGGGCTTTAAAATGAGTGTTTGGCGTATGTTAAGAACTACTCGAGTAGTTTGAACTTTAAAGTACTTTTTCTAAAATTACCTACTCAGAAATTGACCTGATCTCTCACCATATTGGCGAATTATATACCAGAGTTTGAGAGTAAAATGGTTAGAAAAGCTACTTGTATTTGCGCGCAATATAATTGCGCGTAATTGTGCTTATTCTAAAAACTCAAAGCATTTATTGGAGTAAGTTATTTGAATTAAATCAAAATAAAGTATTATGATTTTCTACACCCGTACTGGGTACGTACTCCTTTTTTGAAGTCGAAAAAATTTGTTCTTAATAAAACGATACTTAAGTGAAATAAACAGAATAAAAAATGTATTACATTTTTTAAGCTCTTCCTTTAGGAAGCCATCAAAGCCCCGAATGCAGTTGCCGAGAAGAACCGGAGATAAAACAGTTACATTTCTTCATCTTTTATAAGTGAAATCTACACATATACCTGACATATACTGAGTTGAAACTGTACGTTAAATATTTTTCGGAGAATCTTATTGAAATAATCTACAGTTTTTTAAATTTTTATCTGTCTGTCAGACAGGGAACATCATGAGAAAACCATTGGACAAATTTTGATGAAATTTAGTATGATAATAACGAGTTATCCGGGTCTACATATAGGATACTCTTTACTGCGAGAAACGACTAAACGTTAAAACGTAACGTTTTAAATAAAGAAAAAAAACATATTTTACTATAAAAAGTATGTATTTTTATACCATAATTGATTATTTAACAAATATTTTGACACTTAATTAACTAATTACACTAAAACTAATTACGACCGTCGCATTGTTAACATGACATTGATTTCCCAAATAATAGTCCTTAAGTTTGTTATCACTTCCTTTAACTGCTTATTTTTGAGCACAACCTGAAATGTTAACACAATGTTAAGCTTTAAAAATTCTCATCTTGTCAAGGATTTTTTCTTTAAAGATAAAAAGAAATAAATATAATAATATTTCATTTCAAATAAAATAATAATGTTAGAAGATTATACTAATATCTATACTAATATTATAAAGCTGAAGAGTTTGTTTGTTTATTTGGTTGAATGCGCTAATCTCAGGAACTACTAATACGATTTGAAAAATTCTTTTTGCATTAGCCCGTTAACTGAGGAAGGCTATAAGCTATATATCATCCCGGAAAAATTAACGGTTCAATTAAAGTTACATCATTTCACTTAAAAAAAGCAAATTTATTATTTCAAACCGAAAAAAAAATTTACTGTTTTAGAAAAAAAAATTATAATATATTACATAAGCCGACGAATTTCAAAGAACTATTTTATTGTTTAAACAACTATTCATTTTAAATACTCGCTTTAAACACAAAAACGTTTTAGTACCTATACATTAATTGCGTAACGGCAATTTTGGTCATTTTTGACCTCCCCAATCCATCCATCCCCACAAACTTACATTTATAATATTAGTATTGATGGCAACTATTCGCGTAAATCTAAGAAAATATTTCCTTATTATTAAATTAAAAAAATAATAAGAAATGGGTTGATATATTGATAATAATTAAGATATACCTGTTCAGTTAACTCACGGTTTTCCTCCAAAGCCAATCTATAAGACTCTGTGTTCCGCCTCTCATCTAGTGCTTTGTTATCAGCTTCATCCTTCAATGGTATAAGACTCTCCATATGAGTGTATTCCATGCCCTTTAACAAATAAACAGAAATTCAAGTTTATTCCATACAAAGTAGCCAGTCCAGATGACCAGTTGTCGCTTTTTTTGTCTTGGTAACTGTTTACCATAGGCTACATTATACCATAGATACAATACATCAACTACTGTCATTAAAATATAATTATATTTAGTCTGTATTAATATAATAAATGTCAAAATTTGTATGGATGTTTGTTACTCTTTCACGCCAGAACGGCTGAACGGATCTGGATGAAATTTGGCACAGAGATAGATTATAGTCTAGAATAACACATAGGCTACTTTTTATCCCGGAAAATTTATCCCCGTGGTTAGGTTTGTTGTCGTTTTCCTAGATGCGAACGCAAACGAAGCGAGGGTAAGCCGCTAGTATTATTATTTAGTAAGAACTAGGATCATCGTTGTAAACACCTTATATGAAATGTGCGATTGCCTTTAGCGTTACCGCCATGAATCATGAATTACAGTCCACAGCTAATATCCTTAACTTACAAAATATTTAAGCTCAGTGCTACGAAATGTAATAATAATAATAAATTTATTACATATACCCTGTTTTTAATCTCAGAGACAAAACTGACATTACGTGGGTTTTCAGTTTTTTGCAATTCGTAAATAGTGATGTACCACTATCGAAAATTAATGTTAATAAAATCAAGTATCGTTTTTTTTATAATAAGTTATCCTTAAATAATGTGTAGGTATTTATTTAAAATGTAAGAATACAACATAAATAATGTAACTTTAAATTTAATACTGTTAATTTTAATGATTTAAAATAAATAAATATGATATTTAAATTAATAAATATGTTATTTAAATTAATAAATATGATATTTCAATCAATGAGTATGATATTTAATGATTTAAAATGAATCTATTTATCCGCTTTTGAATATAAAACTTTGAAGCAAATAGTCTAATAAAGATAAAAAGTTACGATTTAACAAACCGGTATCGTAGGTACAACACTGCACATAAGAGCTGGCACCATTATATTTTGTAAATTTGACATTTGCATGTGTCAATTTAGTCTCTGAGATTAAAAAACAGGGTATAAGTCATTATTTATTTAATCTGTCGAGAGTCGCGGGCACACCGGGGTGTCAGTTAACAATTCATTTCTTAGAAATTAACCAAGGAGGTGTAAGTAACTAGCGACTCACCGTCGCTCCGCTTGGGTTCTTCCCTAGGTACTTTTTAACGGTTAGTGTAAATTTCTCAGAGATGATATATTTTCCCGCAATAAAAAGTATCCTGTATGTCGATCCCGATAACCAGATATCATCATACCAAATTTTATCAAAATCTGTGCAGTGTTTTCCTTGTGATGTGTTCCCAGACAGACAGACAAGAATTCTAAACACTAGATTCGGCCTCTGTATAAGTAATAATGACTATTACAATAAAATTTTCTAAAAAAATATGTACAGATTTAGTTAGAATTTTATTATATGTATAGATTAAGTATTATTGTATACATCTGCTTTTTTTTAACTTTCAATTTATATCTTTCATATCTACTCCACCTCAAAAAAAAAACTATAAAGATTTAAGAGTATTATTTATACAATAAAAATGTGATATTAAAATCCATCCAACAATTCTAGATTCTAACTAACATGCGTTATTTAGGTAAAGCATATTAATAATAATACATGGCGCTGTAAGTAATCGAATTAAACTAAAAGCATAAGAACTAGCAATTTTAAATATTTTTAATCAGATAGTGATAGAATTAAAAAGTAACAGATAACAATAACATTTCCAATATTTTAAATATCAAGAACAATATTGCTGGATAAAAATCTAAACATGACAAACATGAAAAACTGACATCTTGTACATATAGAAAAAAACTCTCACCTGGCAAGTTTCATTACATTTTTCATATATAAGTCTCAATCTTTTGAATAAAAGTCGTATGGTCCTTAATTGTTCTTGCATTTTAGCCTTTTTGTCGTTGCTGGCGTTTTCTCCATGCGGTGTTCCGTTTGGCGGTTGGATTGCTTTCAATGTTTGAAATACATCTTGAGTTCTGCTTACAATATCTTGTACTGTTTCTTGGCCAAACCTGTAATAGATTTAAAAAGCTAGTTATTAAGTTTATATAAATAAAAATAAATGTTCGTATGTTTGTCCTCTATGGGTTCCTAAACCATTGATTCGATGGTGATGAAACTCTTGTGGGTTATTCTGTATACTGACGCCTGCGAAAGTTCCTGGACCAAAAAAAAAATCCTGGGAAATTGTTCTTTTATGCGTTTCGAAACCGTTCAAGCTTTGAGATGCACTTGAGCAAAGTGAAAGTAAGTCGCTAATATAAAATATTTAGAAATTACTAGGCAGTGGTAGCCCAGTGGTAACGCGCTCGCTTGGGAAACCGAGTGAAGCGGGTTCAAATACCGGGTCTCGCACTCTGATATTTTCATGTGCGAATTATTGCTAACTTGATTACCACTTGCGTTAGGGTGAAGGAAAACATCGTGAGGAAATCTGCATGTCTGAGAAAACTATCAGTTTTTGAAAGACTACCAACCCGCACTTGGCCAGCGTGGAGGACTATGGCCTGATTCCCCTCTTATTGAAGGGAGGCCCATGCCCAGCAGTGGGACGTTAAAAAAAAGGGCTGAATACATTACTAACTGCTGGCCTGGACTTGTATAAACTACACACCTTCCCGACTTAAACAGGAAAAAATAAAGTTTAATTGCAAATTAATGTATAATACTAAACACATATTCATATTATCTATACATCTAATCATATATTTAATTAAATTGTACCCGAACACCATCTGCACATGGAAGATATTTGAGAAAACTTTTATTAGTAAAATGGAACACAAAACAATGATTTTTAGAATTTCGGTCTGTTTGCCTGTGCATTTCTGTGTACTAATGTATTGTGGTAAGCTTCACTTAACATTATGATTTTTTTTTTATTTCAATAGTTCATAAATCAAAAAGTTATGTCAATTTAAAGAATCCTAGGGACGGAGCGAAGGTGAGTCGCTAGTATTATATAAAATTCAAAAGCAAAACATATTATTGGGACTATTAACAATGTACAAGTCAGATAATGCTAACAGCGCCGTCTATGTAACAGTAATATAAATTTATTCCATAAGGACTGTTATATGAATTAAGCTATGAATTAATTATTTTAGAAAACAGTATGCAACTTTTTGATAAATAGAAGGCTATATAAAAATATAGTACAACTTTCCATACTTGCATAAAGAAGCAGTATTAAACTCTTTACTCTGTGGGGGAGGTGCGGCAGGTGCTGAGGGAGGAGGATTAGCCACTGCTTGTACTGCCCCGCCTGCTTGAATACCTGAAAGATTATAAAGCATAGTATAGCAAGTGTGTTATATCTGTTCCTCTTAAAAATTAATTGCACTTTAACATAGGTAACATATTGTACTATTCAAAGAAGTGTCTAGTGGTTATTTTTCATTTTCAAGAAATAAATTTATTTACTGTGTTTTGTGACTGTACAATAATATTGTTTGAAGCAGTTTGATAGTACAAGTTTCTAACCTATCGATAAAATGGACAGGAGAGAAAGATCTTTTATTTAGAATCTGCTTTTTATTATACATATCAATGAGCATGCAAGGAACTTTTTTTTCAGTATTTTTCAAAATTAAATAACACTAAGTTTTACTACTAATACATTTAAAACATACAATATTTAGTTAAAATTTTTTTTGGCAAGTCTCTGAGAGTATCAAATTATAGTTACATGAAAACAAACCTTGTTGTTGGACAGCTTGGGGTCCAAGACCTCCAGGACCTGCACCTACTCCTGCCATGGGTGTCCCCATTCCCTAAAATATGTAAAATTAAATTGTCAATAAAAAAAATATTAATTTCCTTATGATTTATATATTTAAGATATAATACAATAAGAACAAAATTCATACCTGTCCACCCATGCCCATGTTTCCCATTTGACCTGGCATTGCTGCACCATATGGAGGAACCATTTGATTACCCATACCGACCATGCCAGCATTACCCATGGGCCCACCCATAACACCTATAAATATAAAAGAAGCATTTAAATATAAGAAAAGATCAGTGAAATAATATGTGAAGAGAACTTCATAATAGACAATAAGTTTTATTGGAATTAGCTTACCGGTTAACTGATTAGGCATCGATTGCATTTGACCACCCATAGGCCCGCCGAAACCTGTCCGCATAGCACCAGCGTTTCCCTGGAAATTACCAGGAAACTGATGTCCCTGACCAGCCATAGCTTGTTCTTCTTGTTGAATTCGGTTAAAAGTAAATAATCATATCAAAAGAATAATTTATAGATAAATTAACAACGATTCACATTCAAGTTACAACTTTATTGTTTACTATAAAACATACGACTCTGGAAAATAATGGGTAAATAAGTTATTAATATTTCAAATCAAATAATTCCCCTTTTTCATTTATAAACTAACACCAAAAGCTATTACAATAATATCGTCCCATTTTGACACTGACATTAAACAAAGTGTTGCTCTATTTTAGAATAAACGGGAAAGATTTCTCCAAAGGAGGGCGCCACACGTATAGCCTATTTACATTCAGTCTGAGGGTAAGCAATTTATTGTGATATCTCTTTTATACCTGGTTTTTTGCTTCTATTGTGTTCACATCTTACCTGTGCAATGTATTGTAAATAGAAATTATACCAGCTGAAGAAAGAATTGAGAAGGAGAGGCATCCTGCTGTGATCCTGAATGACTGATGGATCAACACACGGCTTAAATTACTAATCGTAGGAACATGAAATTTGGAGGACGTATTTCCTATATGATATAGCTATCCGATAAGATAGGATATTTAGGAAATTCATTCCCAAAATGAGTAAAATAGGGGATTAAAGTATGTATAAAATTTTGTCATTTTTAATTTGAAATACACAGAAAGTGGTGATAAAAAATAAGAAATATATTTATTTCCTTTTTTTTTTTTAATTCATCCCTTAAAGGGGTAAAAGGTGGTAATAAATTTTATATGGGCAAAGAATTATTTATGATCAGAATGACTTGTGAGTATTCAGTCCTTTTTAACGTCTCACTGCTAGGCCTAAGTCTCCATTCAATACGAGTCGGATCAGGCCATGGTCCACCATGGCCAAGTGCAGGTTGGCGGACTTCACATGTCTTTTGAAAACTCAGACAGGTTTTCTCAGACATGCAAGTTTCCTCACGATGTTTTCCTTCACCGCTAGGCAATTACTTGAAATTTGCTATTAATGATCTTCAATACAATTAAATAAAAACGTGTTATAGCATTTTAGCAATTCAATCCCGGGGGTAAAAAGGGGGATGAAAGTTTGTATGAAACTCTGTAATTAATATGTAAAAAGTAAAAAAAAAAAATAAAAAAATATATTCACCTGTGGACGATTTAAGAGTTTTAAAATCACTTACTTTAAAATGATCCACGTAGCCTTAAATATAAAGATTGTGATTTCGCCAATATTGGTCGTCTTATTGTTATATCCCACATTAATTTGTTTAGTTTTTATCTTATGGGAACAAATGATATCCATGTTCTTTGCATCCTAGCACTGCACAATTTGTCATTTTAATAAAATTTTAAATGAAATGAAAAAAAATCCATCCACGCTATAGAACTTTACAATATCTATCCATGATACTGAGGATCATAGTGTGATCGCAACATCTAGCGGGAGAAAAAGGCAAAAAAAGTTATCTCGTAAAAAATAAAAATTCATTCATTTTTTAAAATGTTTATTAGTTAATAACATATAATAAAGTAATAATTCTTTTTCTTTTTTTTTTGAAAAATGAAAATTCATTCTTTTTTTTATGTAATGTTTATTAGTTAAGAACTAATAAAATAAATAACTTTTTATAAACTTTTCCACTATCATTTCAATAAGTACATATATAAGAATGCTTCCAAAAAAATTCTCATTTTAAATATGAGTAATTAATCTTTTATGTTGATTTTTAGTTATACACAGCATTGGAAAAAATTTATTAATTAACAGTAGGATAATTTTTTGAAAATTTAATGATAAAATTTCTTTCCCATGGTACTGGACTCATTATGGTATCCAGATTACACTATAGTTTTTTTTTAAATTAATATTTTATACTCCAAAAAATATTTATTCAACAACGCGGAGCCCCATTTCAGCGGCGGACTAAAATTATTAATTATCGGGCTTGAGTTCTTTAACACTTCTTTTAGGAAATTTCCTCCTTTTCAAGATTTTTTTTCCTGATTTCCGTTATCATTTACTGTTTTCAAGATATAAACAAAAATCTGAGGCATTTTTTTTGTTTCATATTTTTATTTAAAACAATTATTGCAATTTCTATTTGCAGAAAATAAAAATAAATACTCTTTCACTGAATTTTATTCATCAATCATAACTAAAAATATACCCGTACCGTAAAAATACTTCTTTGCAAAAAATCTGTCTGTGAAATGGTCCTGTAATCTGTATTTCAAAAACTACACAACGTAGTTTTTAAAAAATAATTTTCGTTTAAATTATTTGAGAAGCGTTTTTTTTTTCAGAAGTTTTTTCAAGACACGATGTTTATGACTTTAGAAGCATATTTTTAAGACCTATTCAGAGATAACCCTACACGTACATATGCAGATAGTTTTTTTTTTCAGTTCAATAACATGTATGGATGGATGGACATGAATAACATGTATGCCACATGATTTTTTTTATTTTTGTAATTTGACTACAAAATGGTCTAACCGCTAGTGGTTTATATAAGACACCTTCCTACGGACCGGGCAGACGAACACGACGAAATTAAAAAGATTCCATTTTCGCCTTTTAGGTACGGAACCCTAAAAAAGTATCGCATTGATAACCTAATAGAATTTTTAGAAGTCCTATAAATTAAAATTATATATTAAGTATTCAATAGTAACTGGGAGATTTTTTATACATTTTGCTATTATTTCGTTAGTACATATGTACAAACTGCGCTTTAGATATAGATTTTATAAAATTATCTTTACCAATGTATACTAACATCATAAAGAGGAAAGATTTATTTATATGTTCGTTTGTTGGTGATAAACTCTGAAACCTAAACTAAACTACTGAAGTGATTATGATAGTAGTAGTAGAGTATGAACTTTAACTGCAGGAGCACAAAGACATCTAGTCACTTAATATTTTAAATAAAACTATCTTTTCGGATTATTTCGTGGATTTATTTTGATTTTTGATTCCCGACGTTTCGAATAATTTACAGCAATCATGGTCACGGGAGAAACAAGGTTTTAGACGTCTCAATGGTGTTATATACTTGTTAGACAGTGCCTACCTATATAATATAATTTGATAGTAGAATTCGGAAATAATCCGAAAAGATAGTTTTATTTAAAATGTGAAATATTCGCGTAAACCTAAGAAAGTATTAATCACTTAATAGTTTTGTTAAATTTAGTTTCTTCTTGATTTCAGGAGAGAAAGCCTTTTTTCCGAACTTTCTATAAGTAGGGAATAAAAGGGATATAGTGTTATGTGAAAAACCTGTATGTAGAAGTAGAACGTAGACGAATAAAATTCTAATTAGTACCTACATTTAATATGCAAATATGTGTAAAGCCGCCGGCAACAACTACCAATAAAATTTAAACTGGGTCAAAGCTACAAATTCATTTTAAAAGAAAGATATTTTTTTAAACGTACGGATACGCTATAGTAGTGTAGTATTATATATTATATGATCTGCGCTATTAGTAAAAGAAATATTTTTTTTGTCTCTGCTTGAACACGCATCACTCGATCACACGATAAAATCAGATTCAAAATCTGGACGAATTTATTTTGGGATTTTGTAATTTTAAGTTTATTAGGTACCTAATATGTAGTATGAATTAGAAACATATAAGCGGCTTACTCTCGCTTCGCTCGGGTTTGTTCCTAGTGTAAAACAATAACAAATCTACTGCAGAGGAACTGTACATTTTTCCGGGATAGAAAGTAGCCTATATCCTATTCTAGACTGTAGTCTATCTCTATGCTAAATTTCATCCAGATCCGTTCAGCCGTTTTGGCCGATTGAATAACAAACACCCATCCATCAAAACTTTCGTATTTACTTTATATAGTAATAAGATTTCAGTCTCATTTCAGATCAAGTTAATCTAAAGGCTATTCTAATACAATATAATCAATTTACTTGAATAATTAATCACTCATTTTTTTGAATATATAAATATTAAAACGAGAATTTTTTAATAGCTTCGATGATCTCATTGATTTTGAGAGACAATTTTACACTGATTTCTATCTGGAAGCTCGCCAAGTTGACGACGAGTTTTCTTCCGACCTACTTATTTCTTCACAAACTAAAATTTTAAATAGAGCAAGAGACATATTTAAACACGAATAGAATTCCATTATATTAATTTAATAGTGGACATATAATTTTAAGACTGCCAGGGTAATTGTGGGACAAAAAGAAAACACCAAGTTACACCTTATAAAATTATTTTCCTTTTTAGATTATCCTAAATTAAGTACATTATAGTATAATTTTAAATTATTCATAACAATAGTTAGGTATTTATTATGAATTCACATTTTATATACGTAATACATAATTAAATTGTGCTTATATTACTGTGAATGAAATGCACTCATGGACTGTTCGGCTCGTTAAAGCTTAATTTCCATACATCTGATTTTATATGTGTCATAATATTGGTAGAATAGGTATAGTTCTTTATTTATTATATGATTTATACAATAGAATTTCTATATTTTAAGGCAAGATGGCCACATATATGGCTAGCATGGTTAATGTTTTTTTTGGTACACGTCTAATATTATACTCTACTTAAAATTAAAGTGTGTATAATTCAATATATTGGACCGAACCGTGGTTTTAAGCTCAGACACTGCCGCGATGAGAGATTCGATCCGTTCGATAAATATTCAACAATTTTTATTACTCTTTCACATAATAAATAGTTATCAACATGTAGATTTACAAATATCAACAAAATAAATTACGAATAACAGCATATTATAATAATTAAAGTTAACTTACTGACTAAGATTCTGTGATAATTCTATCTCTAGTGCCCTTATCTTGTACTGTTACGCCGGCCTTATTTATTTTCAAGTTTTTTACAACCGAGTTGACATTTTTTTTTATATTTTTGGGAAAATAGTTAAAAAAGGTTTTAATACAATTTTTGCTTTCCCTAAAGGGAAATATCGACAGGACGGCCAGCGAAAGTCAAAACTTATTACATTAATATTACATGGACTAGTAATTGATTTATTCTAACTAGTAAGTACCCTATACCGCTTTGGAGAACAAAGTAATTTTACGAGGGCCTATAGAAGTGTGATTTACATATACATATAAGAATAAGTACATTTCTTAAGTTAATCGATACATAAGCCCTTTATTGCTCTCCTCTAACCTTAAGCTAAACCGAGTCCATCTTAGGACGTATTGAGCAATATGGACGCGTAATAAGACCTAATAAAAGCTAATATTATTATAACTTTTGCCTATTTATATATTTACCTACGCTTTTCTTATATACGTTTAACGGCACTGATATCAAAGCCAGATCTGAATAGTTTGTTAAGGAATAATTATGGTTTATAATATTCGCGTTCATTCATTTAGGAACGATTTCTAGAGAGACTAAATTGAATATTTTTTCCAAAAAAAATCCACAAAGTAATTTTTCTAAGGCGCTAAATATTGTTGCCTAATTTTGTACAAAGTTACTTTAGCTATAGGATTGCTATTTCTTCATTGTAAGTTTCATTTAATGAAAATCTCTGTCCCCAAACATCCATCTAAATTTCTAGTACATATTATTTTAGTGATATTTTTATTTTTTAGATCATATAATAAAGTATGCGTGTATATTTACATGACAAACAAAAATAAGGAAGTATTTTGGAAGAATCACAAATTGTAAATAAATACAAAAATGTCAAGCCATAAAACTGAGAAAAATATGAGATAATACGGCAGACTGATTTGCTAATATCGCTGCCTCAGATTTTAAACCTTAGAAAATCTTATTATGACGACAACAAGCTTTCCTTAAGATTATTGTCATTTGACAGCTCTTTGCTAATACCTGTATTAATTAAAAGTATTGATTCATACAAATATATAAATGTACTTAACTGTAGATCTAAAAAATATTCTATAAGTAAAAAAATAGGTATGATATTAGGAAGTTGAAATTATGAGGCAAGTTCATTACCATTGCTACGTATTAACTATGCTTACGCACATAAAGAAACTTATTGAAAACGACCACACCTTTTGCTCATCGTCTCCAATCCTACTCGCCCCCTTGCGAGCACAAGAAGCTGAGGATTACTTCAAAATATACTTTCTACAATTTCGAGCTTAAACTACCAGTACAAAACCCATTAATTTTGATATTATTTTCTCTTTTTCACATTAAAAGCATCAATTCCCCATGGTTCCTTTTATGTTATGGCTCATTTGTCTAAGGTGTTTGTACAAAATGTACGTAAATTTATCTTAGAAATTTTCTAACTCCCTCACTCATGCACTGGCCTATATAAGTACCCTCATCGTGTCTTAATACTAGAGTAAAAGCTTATAGCTTTGGTCATTTGTTATATTTGGTTGATACGATCAATATACTTGATAGGTCACAATGCTATTTGGTTTAATGCGGTAACGACATCACGTTATCCTTTTTCCACGAAATAATACTTACTCTATTATATTTTATACCGCATAGTTTTCGTAATGGTTTTAAGTTGTTATATAGATGCGTATAATAGTGTAAATATTATCAGCCTTCTGTTACTGCATGCGTGCTTCTTGAAGCTGTGGTGGATAAGGAAGGGGAGGTAAAAGTGGTCCCTGGACGCCGCCTCCTGGTAGCGCGTAGTATGGCGACACATAGCCACCACTAGCAGCTGCTGCAGCGGCTGTGGAAACCAATTGTTACATTTTAATAAATTCAATTAGGTTCTTAGTCATCTAATAGTATCATATAATAATTTATGATATTAAATGTGATTTATGTTAATTAGATCACTACATATTATAAAGTCCCTCACAGTGTTGGGTTTGTTTGTTCAAGGTAATTTCTAAAACTACTGGACGGCCCATACGGTTTATACTAATAAAAAGAGGGATAGTTTAAGAAGATTATATATAATTTATGAAAATTTTACCAAAAGAAACTACTGATATGTTGATATTTGTGAATTAGGGCGAAAAAAATATCTTTTTGTCACACAACCGAGTCCATCGAGGGTAAGCAACTAGTATAAAAGTAAAGGTCATTGACACAAACCTGCAGCTGTGGCATAGGGATCAAATCCCGCTGCCGCATACTGCTGTTGGTAGGCGGCAGCGCCCTGAGCCGCAGCAGCTTGATATTCGTACAGGTGGTTAGCCGCAGCTACGGCTGCTGCATGTTGGATCTGTGGTAATTGCACAAGGCCACCTGCGCCGGCGTTCACACTCGCCCCCACTCCCCCCATCGCTCCTACGTAACTGGGAGCTCCATACACGTAGCCCGGGGACAACCTGCAGATAATCATCTTCTATTATTTAATATCATAAACTTTAAATTGCTCTAGACGCTCCAGAGCATTCAAATCTCTGGAACATCTAAGCTTCATCCCATGATGATCTCCCACGCTATACGACAAAGTCGATCCGTGAAAAATCATCAATAAATTAACACGATCCAAATCACACGTTGTAAGTACCTAGCCCCAATTGCAGCCTGATAGGTACGAGCATCTAGTCTTGTTATGTTAGTAGACATCGATAAACGGTTATATATTATGTATATGTAAGTACACGAATCTTAGTGGTCGTGGTCGATCCGCCGTCGTGCGTCACTGCCCGGAAAGTAAAAATCTTTAAAATATGTTACAACTTCCCTGCAACCAAAATAACTATGTCTTGATGGAGTAACTTTGCTTTTTGTCATAAGATTAACTTTTTTTTGTAAATGAACTAATGATTGGGATAAATTTTAATAATTTTTAATTTCAAATCAGTATAAATGTACATATTATGTTTGTTTGATACAATATTAAAACATTTTTTCGAAAAGTTCTATTCGTACACTAGTTAAAATAAACAAGAAAAAATACAAGTACTCTTAAAAGCCGAGTTATAAACCATATATGTACGTTATTACAAGTCTTAAAAAATGCGATAAGCCATATTGCTTGGTCATAAAAGGTTGTTTTGTCGATAATTTATTTAAATATTCAACACACCTTGAAATTATTCGTCTGCTAACGCCAGCAACATAATATTTATAAATAAAAGAATGTGATTTGTATTTATTATTATAATAATAAAAAAAATCATCTTTCGCCAGTTATTTTAAGACTGGAGACATTCGACATTAAATTCAATTTTCTTTATTACTCTAGCATATAGCTATATAAGCCAAATTATTAAAATACAATAGAAATTATACGATACCAATAAATTAATAATGTATGAATCAAATTTCAAACTCTACTTTTATGACATGACTTAAGAAATGTAAGTTTGTATTTAATTACAGCTGTATATGTATTGTCGATGCATACTAAAAAAGAATAATCACATAAAAAAAAGAAGAAATGCTGAGTATGCTATTTTACGCTTCACTGTGACGGCGGGCGGTCAAGTCTGTTCAAGAGCGCTTGTAGCGCGCTGCATCAGCGTTTACAAAGGGTTCTCGGCGGGGCCTACGCTACTTAGTTCACCATTTATCGACCGTTTGTCTTTTTCCAACATTATACACGTCAATAGAGACAGATTGATGGATGTTCGAAAATTGTAGCGGGGTTGATTAGTTTGGTATGAGGTCAAAAGAGCTACGCGCATGCGTCGCATACGCCCGACCGAAAGCTCCGCCCGCCCTAGCCGCCCACCTGTGGTGTTCTAGTCTCATTCGTAAGTGCAATACCTACATCAGTACCAACTGGTCTATATGTATAAAACTATAGTTACCAAGGAATGTGAAGAATTCTAAGAAATACAAACTTATAATAAGTAAAAATAAAAACACGCGTAAAGAGCAATATAAAACTGGCGAAACGGCACACAAGCTGTCACATCTACAGTTACAAAGACAGGATCTAATTTTATTCACCTCTAAAACCTATCTGTTAGAAACCTACTTTTCCACTCTTAAAGAAAAGTATTTACTTACATGCATATACGTCTATAACAAATATTAGTTGTATTCGTGAAGATAAATCTTTGTAAGATTTTAAATTTAATTGCTTCAATTAGTTTTTATTTATTAAAATTTATCATATCCAATTCGTATTACCTAAAGAAGTAGAACTTCTAAAACATATTAATTATAGCATTTAAATACTATAATATGTAGTACTATTATGACATTGTGACTTACACCACAAGTCACCGTTACAGCGTAATGTCTCTATTAATTTATAATAAGTTATCCAAAAATAATTGGAATTATAAAAAGTTCGACACGACGGCGGCGGAAGACAGAGACCGCGCATTGTTTTGTTTGGTACCTTGCGCAATCTCTCATCTCGTATATAGGGTCGCCGGCAAACGTAACAGAACATCCCTTATCGAGAACCATTCACATTTCGGCGAACGCAATATCCTGTTAACATTGTCGAGTCTGCTATTGATAGCTTCAAGCTCCTCACAAAGTCAACGACATCTGATAATAACTTTATTAAGAACCCTTGTGTTCTCTATCTGCGATCGTTGAAACGTGAATGGACCTTATAACTCGTGACTCGCCAATTCCTATAATTTCTGACCTAATTACCGTCGATCACTCCCACGATCAAAATCTTAATCGAAAAGCTTAAAAGTACCAAACTTTAATTTAAAAATTGAAAAAAAAACAATACATCGATTATATTTACACATCTACTTAAATGAATAAATCAACACTTTCTCTTTTTTTAGTACAATCAATCAATAATATAAAGCATGGTTAAATATAAAGATGTAAAATATTTTAGGCCGCGCGCCACAGGCTACAAGGGAAATTCGGTTACTCAGTACTTGTAAGTGTATTAAACGAAATCCACCACCAACAAAACTCAATTCAAATCAACAAAATCTTACACGAACACGGCATAAAACATAAAATTAAAAAAAACATTGAGTGTCGAGAACGATGCGAATAGTGATGGCGATGGGCGGCGCCCGCGCGACATGTCCCGCCGCGCCGGCGCCGCCCATGCAACGATATAGCTTCAAAACGTAAACATTTAAAACCCAATCGACTAATTCACACCCAAAACGAAAAATCCACTCTCACGCTCACGCTTGCCATAGATACCTATGTGAAAATGTTTGATTATATAGTCTAGGTGTGGTCCGCCGGCCGCCACGCCGCTAGCCGTCCGGAGACGCCGCTCGCCTCATCTACCGAGACAAAAGTCAGCTCAGCTAATTGTACCGACATTTCAATACTACCACTCATCTTTTACTTACCTACTATGTATCATTGTTCTGAATTGGATTTATCTTCACGTTCTTAAGTTTTTAGCACATGAATCAGGACCGTGTTTTGCAAGGTATGAAGAGTAAATACTTCATATTCGATATTTTCCACCGTGGTGATAAGGTACCTTATTCCGAAAAAAAATATCTGATATGGTAAAGCCTGAAACTACACCCTGACGAATTGGTTAATAAGGTCTGATTTTTGTCTCGTGAGATGTATTCGAAGCGGCATGTGGCGCCGCTTGTGCTGGCAAATATCGAAGTGTTGAACCATAGAACATTGATGCAATACAGATGCGTTTGAGACGACAGTGGCAATCTAAACTTACCCATAATGCGCCGGCAAAACTGTAGGATACCCGGCGCGGACACCCGCCGCCGCGGCTGCAGCTAACCCGAATCCTGGCAACAAACATATTAATTTAAAAAAAAGTCTTCCTTAACGATGTGACAACGGTATCTTAAAAGATTTCATAGAAAAAATATAATATGTCAACGCATACGCTCTCAAAAGACACTATTTTCAGTCTCACTTAGCGGAAGTGTTGCTAGAGAGGAGAGAACTTAAAATTGAAATATATAACATCCAGATTGGACCACATCCAAATGACACAAGAGTCAACTTAGCGTAGTCAACGTCAGAAATGTTAATTTCTTTTTATTGCATTGTTAAGCCGCGCGAGGCGGCGTCTATTTCGGTCGCTAGCCGTTCGCCTGGGCCCCGGCATCCAGGGACATGTCTCTTGACAAGACGGCATTCGCTATAAATGGCTTATAAGTAGTTACCTTCACGGCATCAAAGCGTATATCGAAATCTTAGACGGAACAACTACAAATCAGCCAATTGGCACATTTCATCACATATTCCTAGGACATTACTTGGATATAATGAATAAGTAGGAAGCTAGCAATTTAGATAACAGTAGGTACATAATATATTATAATATTTAATAGCAAATCGGTGATGAATGCCTAATGATCATAGATGCGTGACGTACATATGTCCGGTTTGGTTGTTATGGTGAAATTTCCCCTGCTATTACAACAAGTCACGCGTCCGGAGTGGCCCCGGATGGAGTCGCGGTTCAGCTATTCTGATAATGTTTGACCTTCAATTACTAATTGCCAGCTTACCAATACATAATCCTAATTAATTATTAAGTTTCAGTTACCTATTATAGACTATAATACCTAAAAATGTAGGTACAACATTTTCAAATAATAATTATAAAAAATATTCTTGCACGTTAATGCAAAGTCAAATCAATCGTCATTGTAATGCTGTATCGAATATTTATTATTAGAATTTAAAAAGGCTATCAAGTTACCCTTTAAATTAAAAGGGTTGGTGGCGTGTTCCTAGAGCCGTGATGTGCCGCCGCAGTACGATCGATGCTATACCATTTGACGGCCGAGGTCGAACCACTGTCCACCATAAACCTTATCTGATTCATTATTTTTTCCTCTACAATTGTGACGCGGCCTAAATGCAACGCTCTTTTGTAGGCCGCGTGTGACCCAGTTAGACATAGACCGTAATCGATTATTGACACCATAAAACTTACTTTTAATTTGATTCGGTGAAGTAATTGTAGGTATATGTATTTAATAATAATTGAAGCTATGTGACGCAGATTTCCACGTATGTTAGTCACAATCTCTCCTGAAAAACGGACCACATACGTCCCGGTAAAGTAAATACGCTTTGTTTTAATGTTTTTGCTTGGTTTCAGGAGTTCGAAGCACGGGTCGACGAACTGCAAAGCCGACACCGAAGCTTAACGACGTTAGTAAGGATTCTACGGAAATACGATTTTAGACTCAGACGGCACTCGTAAGGCAACAGTCGATTCTCGTTTTCTTTTATTTAGAATTTACAATGTACCAGTATAATCAAACGCATGTTACTCATTTCCTACCTACCTACTTAAGTAAAATTTTATTAAAATTGATAATAATTGTGATATTCAAATAATATAAGCTTACATCTAAATTCGGGGTAATCATGTAATGTATAAAACGGTATTTAACGATTGAGGATTTACGCAAACGTGCCGGAGAAGCTAAACCTCACAGTAAAAGCGCAGACAAACGTTCATTACCGTATGTACTAAACAAGCTGGCTTTGTTAATACAATGTAGCATCAATATGTCGTGCAAGTTTACCAGCACAAGAATAGACGTAAACCAGTCATGGCCCAGTTCGTGTGACCAACTGATTTTGCTCACCGGTGTGACAGTTGCACGCCCGGTGGCCTTCCTTTTGATCTGACCAGTCTCGTTTCTAATATTTTCAGCCATCGGTTCGTCAAAAGATTTATAGGCATTGAAAAGAAGCGATTAATTACTCCCCACAGACCGTCAATTCCAGGGACAAAATTATTTTTGGATAACACGTGCACGGCCTTAGCCAAGTTAGTCAGCGTCTTAACTCGACTGTATGTTTAAATATATATCTACATAATGCCTTAGTCACTAATATCAAACATCATATTAATATAATTAAGTATTATAATGAATGTTTAAGTATCAGTCTGCATCATCACATAAGATACAACCTTTCCTTTGTAGATTCATGCTAACACAAAAGAGAAGCTCTTGACAAAATGTTGCTTTGGCGCGTCGCCAGCGCTGGTGTCGCAGCAGAGGCGGCGGGAAGTTCCCAAAACTGCGTATATTTAGACAAAATAAAGAGCCAGCCGAAGACAAAACGAGACGCAACTCTTGTTTTATAAATAACCGCGTCGTTCGCCGGACGGATCGCCTCGCTCACCCAACCTCTGCTCGCCAGCTGTTGTACATAAATAATAATTAAGACACGAAGAAAGCTACGTGTTTCTTGAAGAATTTTTAAAGTAATAGAGAATTGAAAACACAATATCATTATATAAGAAAAAAATTGAGATTATCAGTGTAAACAGTCTGGTGAACATTTTAGGGTAGATTTCTGAGGCACTACAGTAAATTTTGTAATTGTCCTTGAAGGATCCCTAAATAAGGTAGTCGAGGTAAAGGCGCCCTAGCAACCCTTGAAATTTTATTGAGGGAAATTCCTTTATTAAATTTTTTTTTAAGGAATTACAAAATCAAAAAGCCAAACCAATCAGTCGGGTCTAAATGCTAACCCGACTGTTGCAAGAAATGTTCTTGAGGCAGTTTGGTATTTTTTGAGAATAATATAGGTACTTAAAGTCAAATAATTCCAAAAAGCTAGATTAATTTGATAGATTTTTACCTGCTAGATGAAAAAAAATTCAAGGGTTGCTAGGGTGCCGCTACCCGTACCTATCTCCTATACCTTGACTATTTTATTTAGGGGTCCTTCAAGTTCAGTTACAAAATATTCTGTAGTGCCTCAAGGACCTACCCTAAAATGTTCACCAGCTCTCGGACTACACTAAGTGCCAAATGATTCTTTAAATAAACCCTTGTCTAAAATTAATTAGTGCGTCAACTTGGTTGTTAGCCTTAAACGGTTTATAAGCAATGTCCTAAAGTAGTAAAGTAATCTGCTATGTCGGCGGATTACGGGGCTTCGTGCGGATGTCACCTCTAGGGATCGCGTTTCATGGCAAGGGGCGGAACTGTCGCACTCGAACCTATGCTAACAATGCTTAAACAATAGTTCCAACGCAGACTTCCCTATCTGTTGAAAACCTCGTTGATCGGACACCCGCGTTTAATGAACTCTGCCCAAGGTGGCTCTTGCAGGCAATAACCTAGTCTACGGTACCGACCTGGATAACCAATTTAAAAATAGCACAAATTTAATCACATTTAATTATTTTTATCTAGAATTTAAAGTTTATCTACTAGGTATAAAATACATTTTTTCGATAATGTTTGGTGGTAATAGATATTTTATTTTGTCATGGTCAGCTTTTTCTCTAAGTATATAATATTGAAGTTACAGGTAAATACAATAAACTTTATACATAAGTATTTATAATTGCCTTTTTTTGAGCATAGACACCAGTCGCCAATTTCGTCTAATGGGACAAATGCCATACGTCCGCATTACGAAGACGATACTATTATTTACTTGGAACAGTTTCAAAACTCCGATGTTATTAGTTCAGCGACGTCTCGTGCTTTCATAAATTTTATTATTTTATAGTAGCTACCTATAGCCATTTATTAAACTTATTTTTCTACTCAGAATTCTGTGGATGCTTATAGTAAAATTAAAAATGCTACAATGGTGATAAGAAATTTCTAAATATTTTTCTCTCTAAAATATCCAGAAATGACGTCTTTGGACCTTAGTTTTCTCATTGCAGAATTAGAAAATTGGTTAGAATGCATTAAGTGTCTAAACTAAAGACTGAATTGTTCTAATAATATCGTTTTCTTTTTCTTCATTATATATTACATTATCATACATTAAAACATACATCATAGGCTGGTTTTCCCTTGCCTTATTTCATGTGCACTATTACGAATTGTGCTTATTATAGATGGGCCATCTTCATTTAGGAATGAACATCTTTATTATTTTTGCCACTTTTGACATAACATATCAAATCATTATGAATTTATCAATTATAGTAAAAGAACTATGTACACTATGATTACTTTTCACAAATTAGCAAATATGGCGCGCACTAAACCATGATGATGCACCCAACTGAGCACCTCCTGTTTGAAGTTCAAAAATATTCGGGAAAACAATGAATATGTGTGCTTTGATTTGTATTGGCTGGCACCGACTTCAAAAAAATCTGATTAAGTATCTATTCTAAATGAAAACGCCCGTTTAGTTATTTTTTACTTTTTAGTGCCTGGAAGTCGCTTTTTTTTTTAAGTTTTTATTTTTCTATTTTTAGTGTAGACGTATTATCAATACAAATTAATCAAGCCCAAACACCAGGTAATTGCTGTAAATCGTTGAGGAGTTCCCTCGACTGTCTTTCGGGTCCATCATCAGGTCGACTCCAGACCTTCATTAAATAGTAGTGCTTTAAAATACCTAATGAAAATGTTAACAACCGCACTAGTCGCCGCTACAATTTTCTAAAGTTCCCCTCTATTTTTCTGGGATTCCATCATCAAATCCTGGTTTCCTTATCATGGTACTACTCTTGGGATATCTCCTTTCCAACAAAAAAAGAATTATCAAAATTGGTTCATAAACGACGAAAAAATCCGCGAACAAACATAAAATAAATAATATATATGGTCGAATTGAGAACCTCCTTTTTTTGGAAGTCGCTTGATTAAATTACAAAGTAGTAGTTTTATAAAAATGTTTATAAAATGATAATAACTATTTTGTAATCATATTCATAATTCTTTCTGCTTTAAAATAATGTTAAATGAAATACCTACACTAAACTGAAATTATAAATTGTAAGCGAATACGAAATAAAATCGAAAGTGAATGGTTTTTTGTACATTTTAAATGTATTAGAAATAATTGCAAGTTTCCGTCCTTTACAATAAAATATGTTAGTAAACTCAGATACCATCACGTGGTTGCATGGTCGCGCAGCTAAGCTAACCATTATGGCTTCGCTTCATACAATTATAACTACGCACACTGTTATCGATCAGCCTTTCAAATTGTGATGCCTACATTTTTTTGCTTCAAATACGATAATTCATTGTCAACCAAAAAAGATTGAAAAATGTACTTGTATGTATTGTGAGATTTTTATATACATATAATAATATACATATGTATGTATGTATGTTCTCGTGTATTGTATGCCTCGATAGGTAGCAAGCGGCGCGTGCGGACTCATCAGTGCATACGACGCTTATATCACAAAGCCGAAATAAAAATAGTGGCATGACAGGGAGTCGGGTAGACGCAGGGCACATGCATAAGTAATGCACCGGCGAAGGGCGATCGGTGCACGCGATCCACAACGCCAAATACATGGGCTAACCCCTCCGTAAACATCTAACAAACTGAACTCTTCATTAATCAATGATGGCTTCTATTCTTCACTTTTGCACGTTTCATCGCACTCTCCTATAGTCAGACCGTCAGTCAATAACGTCAATGTCGCGTACTTGCTAAGTATTTATTATTAAGGACAGAAAATCAATAGCTATTTATGTAATGAAAGGCGACTGCTTAATGGTAATGTTTTAGTTAATTTCTTAGATAGGTGTAAATCGATTATTTCGGTGCTCATTGCGCTTAATAATTCAACGTGTCGCCAGGCTTGTTTGGACAAGTGCCTCGTTCGGCCCTCATCAACACACCCATATAATAAAACTTTAACAATGTTTTCATATTCGACGTCAGTCCAGTTAAAATCCATGGTTGAAGATACAACGTATTTAGAAACTAGGTTACAATATTTAGTACTAAACAGTAAAATAGTATAAACAATATACTGACTGACGCGACGTGAAATTATTTTCTTTTGTTATAATATAAAATATTGTAAATATAGAACACCTATTCAAATACAAAACAGACAAAAGAATTTACGGCTGGCGTTTTCCGACAAAATAAAACTTATAACCAAGTTTAATACCTATATTCATAACCGAAATTTTTTAAACATTTTTATTAAATTCAATAATTAAAACTATGACGATAAAATCAAAAGCGAACAAAAGTAAGCAAACCAAAAAAGATTAAGGATTAGTGCTTATTTATTTTGGCACTAAGGCAGATAGATGCGCACTCGCTGTAGACAAACAGGGTATACTTCTATCAATGTCAGGAAAGAAGGAAATCGATTTTCATAAAAATTAAATAATGTGCTTTGATTGATATACAGTTGGGAATACGTCTAATAACCTACTATTGGGTTTTCAAATGGTACATTCAATAAAAAAAATATTTACTATGCCTAAGTAAACATTTGTAAACTTTTTGCTGATTTCGAATATTTATGATCATTCTTAAATTTGCAATCTAAATAAAAACGTTGAGGTAAAAAATTGGGGCGCATATGTTAAAGCCGGATTCTTTTAAAGACGCGTTGATAAAAGTTAGAAAGAATTGAATGTATACTTAGATATTCTAAAACCGGCTTAATAACGGCTGTCTTATAAAAACCTAAGGTATTTCATAATACTCGTATCTTGTTAGGACTCAAAAGATTAACCCTATGTTTATTTAACAATTATTTAAAGTAATCTGGGAACGCTGAACGGACATTATTCGGTCAGTTATATTTGTAAAGCATAAACATACTGTGTGTACTGCATCGTAAACCTAAAATCTCACAAGACAAAAGCTACAGACTAAACAGGGTTTTCGTAGCTTCAATTTAGGAATTTATTCAACAATGGCAAGTCTGCGCAAAGGGAATGTGCAGTGTTTAATAAACTTACATGACACGGCTATTCTTAAGATAAAACCAATGATATCTTTGTGTTATTATTCAAACATTTCGTTACAAACTATGCGGCTAAAAGAAGAAGGTGCGAACTATGTATTTAAACAAAAAAATATATTATATTACGTAGTAATAATATTATGCGATACAGGCAAAATTATTCGAGATAATATATGTACATATATTCATTAAACTTTCAAATAACATCCCAAACAAATAGGTTAAAAATAAAAACTACGAACGATCTAAAATCAATAAAAAACCTGTTTAGAATTCCTAAGATAAATGGCTATACGATTTACATTCCCTTTTAATTTGCATTTGTATATCAAACCGCCGGCTTTGTGAGTGAAATTGTCGAATAACGGACAGAAACTGGCAACGTCCGTTGTCCATACCCTAACGTACATTACACAGGGGTACAGCACGGTGCATTGCTGGGGTAGGGCATATGGCGTACCGGTACACCACGGCCAGGTGGCCCGTCATACGCGCCCGCACCCATTGTGCCGCTCCCCCTCCCTCTTCCCTCGCATGTGCCCGCAAAATCAAACAATGCGACCTCCGCGAAACATAGCTGTAGCCCGTAATGATGCGAACCCATTCATATCCTTTTCACACTTTCCGTCTTAACGATCAGCCGGCTAGCCAGGTTCTAAATGGCTTAGCATTATTACGTTTGCATTTTAGTTCTCATGGTACTTTTCATCTTTAAGTAGGTCCCACAAAAGACAGAAACCGCTTTGGCTATATTATTATTTTTCGCTTAACTATTATGTAAATATATATCCTTTTTATTATGCACATCTTGTATATCTAACGTATAAATAAGAAAATGATATTAATTATCAGATCAAACACCATTGAGCGCACTATATGTAGATTTTAAATATTGCTATAAACAATTTATGTGAATCAGATTCAAGAAAATAAAAACTGTTCCTAATAGAATTTCGTGATGTGTTGTGTGAATGATAAGCATTTGATATTATCGACAGATAATAATTTAGTGGCCTACTTGAATAAATAAAAAGATAACGCAAAAATATAAACCTGTATAAAGGCTTCTGTAACGATCATTTCTATGATTAGAAATGGCTTATCAAATACATAATTATTGTGAATTATATATATTATTTCTTCTTTAAATTAGATAATATTTTGCTTTGGTCTTTTATATAATCAGATTGATGTTATCTGGCTCTATTTAATAGCTAGCAGGAAGCATATTATGCATGTCATTCTCGCAAAGGTTACATTACCAATTATTTCCCATGTTCCATGTTTGAAGCCATTATGTGTAGTAAATAAACGTTAAGTCTATTCTTTGTCAGTAACCAGCCGTTTACTCTAACCGCTTTGTTTTGTATTTGATATCGTTCATAATAATTTTGTAAATAACAAGTTCTCAGTAAAATATTTACCTATATGTCTATCTATAGACGCAATAGGATGAGTCCGGGACAGACGCCTATAAGGGAGAGATGCCTACTAAATTTTAAAATTAAATTAATTAATTTTGCGTGATTTTTAATTAATATTTTGGTGTTAATTTGTAACTTTTCCTGACTTACCATATATGAAAGTTGATAATAATCTACTATATCTGCAATATGGTAAATCTATTAACTTATTAAGCATCATATCCGTCAATATCTATACATATAATAAAATTCTAAGTCGAATATGTACATTAAATATTTTTTGGAAAATCTTATTGAAATAGTCATTATTATTAATACAGAGGCCGAATCTATAATTTTTTGAATTCCTGTCTGTCTGTCTTGGAACGCGTCAGGAGAAAACCACTGAACAGATTTTAATGAAATTTGGTATGATGATAATTGATTACACAGGTACATGTAGGATACTTTTTACTACGGGAAAATATTTCATCTCTGAGAAATCTAGACCAATCGTTATTATAAAATTATTGATGGTTTATCTTTGATTCATTTATCGCGTTTTATATTATGATATCACCAACCTACCTATTTTATGGGTAATATAGTAGTTACTATAATGTGAATAATTATTTTCTGATAATTTTAAACCTATATGTATAGTAATAATATTTTAATTTTCTAGGTACCCTCTTACTTAGATACCTACCTAAAAAAATCTCAAAACTATATCTATAGATGTAAAAAGACTTAACTAATATGTTGAGTTTAACTGACAATGATGAAGTACATTCCTTGCGATACCAAATAACAATAAGATAGCAGTTGTGAGGTACAAAGTTAAACAAAAAGTAAGATGTAATGAATAGAAAAACAATAACAAGTTAAATATTTAACTTTTTCTATTGAATGTTGTGATCAATTTAATTTATTATTTTAAATAAAACTATCTTTTCGGATTATTTCGCGGATTTATTTAGATTTTTGGTTCCCGACATTTCGAATGCTTTACAGCAATCATGGTCACGGGAGAGACGAAATAATCCGAAAAGATAGTTTTATTTAAAATGTCAAATATTCGCGTAAATTTAAGAAAGTATTATAATTTATTATTTGTATGAGAATTCATATTTACAGCTCTTTTACCAGTGTCTCTACATATATTATTTAAAAGAGGAATTATATATATATCTTAAATAAGTGTTTAGTTTTTCAAATCAACTGGTATGAACGTCGGTCGTGTTGATCCTGCTTTAAATCCACAAACCCAACAGTTGGTTCATAAATCGAAGGTGTACCAACATTTCACCGCAATTGCAACATTACAAGGGTTGCGTGCAGGGCCCAATCAATTAGCGAGCCTCCTACTAGCTTCCGGTTCCGAGCGTTTAGGGACTTCCGGAGGGGCGGATTGTTCCGCTAATCATGGCGTGAACACGTCACCACGCGACACTCACTTACATTAAACTTAAAAAAGTTGCAAGGAATTTTAAATTTACATTCGTAAACAATAGATACGTTAATTGCATGCTTATATTACAAGGGTATTGTGGTCAGGTGTTCCACGTTCGCATTGGTTTGTATCGATTACTGATAAAGTATCGCATACTGTCAAGAAAGGAAGTCGTAAGCTTGTTAACGATTTACATAATTATTTTGATATTTATGTTAATACCTTTGGTAGATTATAAAGTTAAAGTTGTATAAATTTTATTAAGTAAGTACCTATTTGTTTACTAAGCGTTTAAAGTCACAATAATTAAAATTAAAAAACTAAGTGAATTAGACTGCTAGCAAAAACACATTTAAAATATTATTTAGATCATTTACTATAATATAATATGATTTTTATTCTAATATAGATTTAACCAGTAAAATTATAGTTAAATACAAAGAGGTAATGTAACTTTTCATAGACTAGCTATCGATATAAATAGTATAGTAGATAATTCGGCACTCAAGATAAACCGCAAATAATATACTATCTGATATCTGATAGCAGTATAACAAATCGTGATACTTAGTTATCAAAATTAATTTAATTATTCTTACATTAGGGCCAATGAAAATGTTAGGTTAGGTGATAATTGAAAAAAACGAGTAGTACTACGTAGTAACCCAAATAATGGTACACGTCACAGTTGCAGTACACATGTATATATATATGTATGTAGTAATTCCTAAAATCTGGAATGTTCTACTACAAAAATAATATTGTCCATATAAAATGTGTATAATTTCATAATAATATTATAAAAGTAAAACTAGCTTTATATGTTGGTTAACTTTTCATGCTTAATTCGCTGAACAGATTTTGATGTTTGGCAAGGACATATGACATAATATGGAACATCAAAATTATGAAGGACATAGCGACCTTTTTATCTACGCCTCGCTAACTATGCAGGCGGAACCCTGTAAAAAAAACTAATATAATATGTTTTACGAAATATCTACATAAAAAGAAAATCTTTACAGAGGTCGAATAATGTGTTTTTGGTTTATTTATTTTTTACCATGATGTCGTAAAGATTATTGAATTGGTATTAGTCTTTACCTGCCAAAAAAGTAACCTCGTCTTTTCTTTAGTGATATGTAATTGTTTTGCAATAATACGGTTAGTCATAAAACTATGCTGAAATCTGGATTGTTGCCAAATTGGCGGTAATTTCATAGGAAGTCTGAGAGGTACTCCAATACTGAATACTGACTTGCCTTGCTGGCCGCCTTATCAGTTGGCCTAGCACTTCACTGCCAAAGGACTTTAGCAAACTGCCAATGAAACCTATAAATATCGTTTTGTATTTATGTCTAATATTTATCTAATGCTCCAAAGTAAACCAAAAACTAGTGAATAAGTCGACGAAGCAACTATTATAAAACATGTACATATGTATGTACACATACATGTATATATGTATTGTAGATGTTTTTTTTCAAGACACAAATTGGCGCCTAGGATCCGCCATTTTGATTTGAATTATATTTATGTACCTACTCTTTGACACTCGCGTTATCCAGACGAATCTAATGACGTATGAATCATCAAAATCGTTTAGTAATTTAACAACAAAGCTTTTTAGTAATTATGAGGGAACATATGATCGGACATACAGACATAGGTACATACGTACATACATTTCAAACACATAACCCTCCTTGGAGTTTCGCTGCAGTCGGGTAAAAAGAGTATCAAACATCTCATTATCATCATAGGTTTTAAATAAAAACTTATAAAAAAAGAAAACCGACTCCCAGGCACTGAAAAGTAAAAAATAACTAAACGGGGGTTTTCATTTAGAATAGATACTTAATCAGATATTTTCGAAGTCGGTGTGCTTTGATTTGTATTGGCTGGCACCTACTTCGAAAAAATCTGATTAAGTATCTATTCTAAATGAAAACCCCCGTTTAGTTATTTTTTACTTTTCAGTGCCTAGAAGTCTGTTTTTTTTTTTAAGTTTTTATTTTTCCATTTTTAGTGTAGACGTATCATCAATACAAATTAATCAAGCCCAAACACCAGGTAATTGCTGTAAATCGATGAGGAGTTCCCTCGACTATCTTTCGGGTCCATCATCAGATCGACTCCAGACCTTCATTAAATAGTAGTGCTTTAAAATACCTAATGAAAATGTTATCAAACGCACTAGTCGCCGCTACAATTTTCGAACGTTCCCCTCGATTTTTCTGGGATCCCATCATCAGATCCTGGTTTCCTTATCATGGTACCACTCTTGGGATATCTCCTTTCCAACAAAAAAAGAATTATCAAAATCGGTTCATAAACGACGAAAAAATCCGCGAACAAACATAAAAAAATATATACCTATATATGTATACGGTCGAATTGAGAACCTCCTCCTTTTTTTGGAAGTCGGTTAAAAAAAAACTATTTTGTAATTTAAAAAAACAAATAGTATTCTTATTTGTTCTTTAATCACTTTAGCCTTGAACGCAATTATGGCAGCAAACTAAAAAGTTTCAACATGATTACTAAGTCAATTATCACGAGCTTATAATATTAATAAGGATTTAAAACCTAATTAATACATACTCGGTTACTCGTCACATGTAAGTAACTCCCGCAGAGCGTTGTCACACGCAAAGCGATCACATTTTTTGTGAAGACAACGTGCTGGTTCAGTAAACGAAACGGTATATTAAAAAAAAGGGTTTCATGTGAACGCAAAAAACTTGCTACTACAAATGTTTGAGAACAGCTGAGCTGTGATAAGATCCCGTCGACCGTCCTGTGATTTCTTTTACTGAACTCACCCTTTATGTTCTATCTATAGAAATTCGTTATTAACAAGTATGTATATGTATTACGTTAGTAACAAGATGACATTTGCACAGCAATAATTTTGGAATTTTATATACCTAATAACTATTTGTATAGGTATATTATGTTGCATTAACTTTTATTGTCAATTTTTTGGCAAATATTACTGATTATAGCCTATGTATTACTGTCATAGTATATATGTGTACGTACCCAAATCGGTCAGATCACACACACATACAGAATTTCGCATTTATAGCAGTAGTGTGATATCGTATAGCTCTATGTTTGTTGCCATATCATTAATTTTTATAGTTTTCCTTAATCCGAGAAAATTGCTAAACAGTTTTGCTGATAATATGCAATCGTATTAATTATTCATACATGTACATACTTCAAAACTAAATTTCATGCTGTTTAATGGGTTTTAAATTAATTCATACCTGGGCCCAAGTTTCCTCTGGGCTTAGCTCCTAAGATGGCGAGGTTGACGTTTGCTTTTCTCCCATCTATAATCGGGTTAGGGTCCTTACAAGCTCTTTCCGCCGCAGCTCTATCACCCATTATTACCTGAAATCAAAAGTATCCTACAACATTGTTTGTTTAAACTTTTAAAATAAATATATATCGCAATAAATTTACTGTGTAATTTTATCATTTATAACTGCATAAGATGTTAATACATTATAATGCTACAGCTTTTATATATTTATATTCAAAACATACGATTATAAAGTTGTTTATTATTAATTACACTAGTTACTACCGGCATAGTATGTATTTAGTTACCAACTACAATGTATGAGGGAAACTAAACTAAGCAAAACGAAAATTTTCCTATAAATAAAATTGAAGTGTCTATCTGACGGTAATTTCAAAATCGTTTCCTCATATCTAGCTTATATGTGATTACATTCATTCTATTTGTAACCGATAATTTTTTGGGATAACTGAACCGTTTTTGATGAAATTTTTGCTGATAGATAGAGGTTTCAGCTGAAAGTCACTATTTTTTTATCTCAGGAGTATGGAAGGTTTTTGTATTTAACACATGCATGTTACGCGTATAAAATATATATATTTCTCTCTCTCTCTCTCTTTTTAGCAATAGAGTTAAATGTCAGTCCCATCGTTCCCTTAATACATTTATGCCGCTAATAATACTAATGAAAACCTCTAATTATAACTTTTTTTAACTTAAAGTGATATATAGTTTTGGTTATCTCTAAGTCAGGTTTATACAGTGCGATTTGTAAAACTCCTACATCATTTCAGCAAACGTTAAAACGATGCATTAACTCCAGTCTCCTATCAGCGTTATGTATAAAATAATAAAAAAATATAATAAACTAGCGACTCACGCTCGCTTTATTCGCGTTCGTCCCTAGGTACGTTTTCACGGTTAGCTATGTTTATACTTAATAGTAGCTTGCTATTTCTAAGATATTTATTTAAATTATATAGCGTAGCGATTTGCGTTACGTACGTACGTTATTGTGTACACCGTACGCGGATTTTGTTCACAATTTCATGTTCTGGGTTTTAATTTTTTTTCGGGGAACCCTGATTCTTTTTCTAAAATAAAAGTAGCCTAAGTTACTCCTTATAACAGTAGCTATTTGCCAGTGAATGTCCCGTTAAAATCGTTCCAGCCGTTTCGGAGAGTAGCCAGAACAAACAGACAGACAGACAGACAGACAAAAATTGTAAACAACGTTGTTTTAGTATATGTATCGTGTATACATCCATATGCATTTAGTAAAAAGCGGTTATTTTAATATTACAAACAGACACTCCAATTTTATTTATCTGTATAGAGTATAGATGGGCTCACGGTCGAAAGGTAGCAAAAAGGGAAGATATGTAACAATTATTATTATTGTCATTGATATTATATGATCAATGATCATATTTTTTTTTTTAGTTTAAGCAAATCATTTTTGTATATATATTCAAGTTTTTATTCAGTAAAATTTTATTTTATCATACTCTCTGTTGTTTTATTTTTAAATTTCTTTATTGCGTTTTGTAACTGCAATTTATAAACTACAATTTATTCACTGTACATCGCCTTGCAATAATTAAACAATGAATTATTCTTAGTACATATATATTTAGATATAAAGCAAGAATTATAATATTTTGGAAACATTTTATGTAGCCGTAAATAACAAAAAACTTAAGCTATTCAAAACATTACATGAGTTTTATTTTAAATTTTTATGTTAAACGGAATCTCATTTCAGTATATATTTAAATCAGCGATATACATACACTATACAGACTACAATGACGTGGTTGAATTACCAATTGTAATACATGCGAGCCCCGCAGGTCGCCACCTCGGCACTGTTGGCCAACCACTGCTAGCTGACCTTATGAATACCTCATAATACAAACAAAGAAATACTGTTTACTTTAAAAACCAAAGCTCATCCTTTATTGGACAGAATATGTAACATGGAAGTCGCTTGATCAAATCGACAGTTTTAAAGAAACATTAGATAACCTTCAAATATCGAAGGTCTGTTAAAATTTAAATAAAAACCTTAAATTTTTGACAAGCCCTAAAATTATGTTGTATACCTAGTTTATTGTAATTGTTTCGATTATATGTATGTATGTATATCTTTATCTAGTAATTGTTTTAATATTCCGGTAGTATTAAACACTTTAATACACTTAAATCATACAGTAAACACATTTTATATGAGTAATATGTATATGAGACCTTTATATTTCTTCGTTGTGAATTTAGTGTTTAATTTTAAATAACGTTTCATAAATTATGGCTCAATGGCAACAAACTCGCGGACAAAGCTAGAGGTCATGGATTCAAAAAATTTTAAGTCTCAAATTACAGAAATCAAACGTTAAAAACGTTAAACGTTAAAGATCACAAAAGAAATGTGTACAGACATATTGGGACAGCTCATAATTTTTATTCCTAACTAGCGACTCACGCTCGCTTCGCTCGCCTTCGTCCCTAGGTACGTTTTCACGTTTAGGTATACATAAATAGTAGCTTGCTACTCCGATTTTTTTTTTTTTTTTTTTATGACATTCAGTGACAAACGAGCAGACAGACCACCTGATGGAAAGCAGTACCTGTCGCCCATAACACCTACGGTTCATGCACTTAGGTTTTAATAACAAAAATGCAGAACCACAGGTGCGTTGTCACTGTGAGGACTAAGATGTTATGCCTCTTGCCTGTAATTGCGCTGGCTACCTTATCCTTCAAACCGGAACACAACAATGCAATCATTGTTGCTTGGCGGCAGAAATAGATAAGGGGGTGGTACCCATCCAGTCGGACTCCTCAGGCTTGACAGAGTCCTACCACCGGTAAATTTAATTCAAATACCGATATTCATTTAATTCAAATTATATAGCAATTTACCCTCGTTTTGCTTGGGTGCTTACGCCGTACGCGGATTTTGTTCACAATTTCATGGGTTTTAATTTTTTTTCGCGGAACCCTGATTCTTTTTCTAAAATAAAAGCAGCCTATGTTACTCCTTATAACAGCAGCTATGTATTTGCCAGTGAAAGTCCCGCCAAAATCGGTCCAGCCGTTTCAGAGATTAGCCGGAACAAACAGACAGACAAATATTGTAAAAAATGTTATTTTGGTATATGTACATCCATATGCATTTAGTAAAAAGCGATTATTGTAATATTACAAACAGAAACTCAAATTTTATTTATCTGTTTAGATGTATGTAATTTAACAATAACTTTGTTATATTGTGACGGGATGGCCAATAAAACGTCGATATTCTCGTAATTAATGAGTATATTGTACTGCTTTCTACCAAATATTAAGTAAAACTGCACTAAATAAACTGACAATATTCATAACGAAAAATATTGACAATTGTCAACTGCCATTCCTAAGAATATATTTTATAATTACAGAGTAAAAATTCGGTATATAAATTAATAATCCTAACAATTGTAAATAAATATTTTCAAATAAAATTTAAATATAAAGTCTACTCTACAAAATTTAAAGAATTCGTTTAAAATTATTTTTAAATTATATGTTATTTTAAATGTTACAACTCGTATAGGTACATTAATGAAATAACTAGCGGTTCATACTCGCTTCGCTCGTGTTCGTCTTTAGAAAAACAAACACAAATCTATCCCACGAGAACTTTACATTTTTCCGGGATAAAAAGTAGCATTTGTCCTACTCCAGACTATAATCTATCTTTGTGCCAAATTTCATCCAGATCCGTTCAGCCGTTCTGGCGTGATTAAGTAACAAGCATCCAAACATCCATCTAAACTTTCACACTTATAATATTAGTACCATTATAATAAAATGGACTAAACTCAAATTAAGTAATTATTTTTTGATAAATTTTTCTACACAGTTTTATAAAACTAAAATAATATAGGATATAGTTTTATAATCATAAACTCATTCCAAGGAAAACCGAGATATAATTAAAAACAATTACAACTACAATCGGTATCGCAGTACGTGTAGTGAGCGATAAAAAATAATAAGTAGAATATATTTTTGTGTAACAATAGCCTTTACCTTATAAGCTATAAGATTTATAAGTTGTAAAATTTATAGAGTATACGAGTATGTGAAGCATACAAAATTATTAGTAAAGCGCTCAAATTCGAGTTAGGCAAGGTATCGATAAGAAATCTTATCGAGAAGTAGTTTGTAACATATGTTTGTTTTATTAGTTCTTTGAAACGGCCTCCTTCATTCTCTTAGAACGATTCCACTATATGATATATTTTAGTGCGACTCCTTAGTTGTACCAGCCGTGGCATACATTGTTTGTTATGTTAGTTAAAATCCTACCTCCATATCATACAAAAAATCTGACCTCGCATCAGTTAAGACACACCCTATATGTAGCTATTCAGAAATTTCGCAAAAGAAATATAACTTCTTGATATACGCGGATAGAAACTATTTTAAGTAGGGATAGGATAGTTTTCTATTAGTGATATAATTTTCGGAACTATCCACCTATATCCAAACAGACAAAAGTAATGTTATTTGTGTAGATTTCTGTAATCAATATTTTTAATATCCGTGCATTTAATTACTGTTCACAATATAGGTACCTACTCGTACATATTTCACGTGCTGCACCTATTGCAAACGAATACATATAATTATTTCTTTATCGATGTAGTACTTGTAGTTAATGCCATAAAATAAAACGTAAAATACACGTAAAGGCTGCACATTGTTGTAATTTTATTTTATCTGTAGACTAAAATATTATATTTTTAATTTAGTTCAATATATGTATATAATTTAGGTCAAATGTTACTGGAATTTAAAATGTGTATTTGAATATAATTCCAATAGTAGATAAAATATCTTATGTAATCTAAATGTATTAACGATTATTTTCTTTTTATTTCTAAAGGAGAAATGTCAATTGTAAAAAAATCTTTCTTTCCATTATTTACACATGTACCTTGACTAAATGAAGTACAGTTTTGGCGTTGCGAGATACGTTTGTATCTAATTAATACTACCCACACTACTACACGATTTTCGGGTCTAGTTAAGGGTGGGTAGTGTATGGGGTGAAATATCACTCGTACCGTGTAAATACAAAATTACTATTTTTTTATGTTTTGAATGCGTGCGTGCGTCAATATTTTTAGAAATATTGACAGTGGTGTTGGCCAAATTATATATTGGGTATAATTTAAAGTTATCGTTGATTTATATTTTGAGTTCATCTATACTAATATCACAGATCACATAATACTATACTAGTATTATAAAGAGGCATGTTTGTTTGTTTGTTTGTTTGTTTGTTTGAACGCGCTAATCTCAAGAACTACTAATACGATTTAAAAAATTCTTTTTGCATTAGACAGCACTTTTATTGAGGATGGCTTAGGCTATATATCGTCTATACATATAAAAAAAATGTGTAACTAAGCCGAATCTGTACATTAAATATTTTTTGGAAAATCTTATTGAAATAAACATTATTATCGATACACAGGCCGAATCTATAGTTTTAAGTATTTTTGTCTGTCTGTAAACGCATCACGGGAAGACTACTGGATAGATTTTGATGAAATTTGGTATGATGATAGCTGGTTATCCGGGTCAACATATAGGATACTTTTTACTGCGGGAATATATCTCATTTCTGAGAATTCTATACTAAACGTTAAAACGTAACTAGGGAGCGAGGGCGAGTCACTAGTATAATATACACGTATAGTCTATCTATTCCATACTAACCATTAAAACGAACCTAGGAACGAACCCAAGCGAAGCGAGGATGAGTCGCTAGTAAATAATAATTTCCATAATTTCTAATTTTAAAATAGTTGTAATATACAGGAATATATGAAGATATATATTTCTGTGAGCATAGACGTTAGTTTATTATGACATTGGTTTTTATTATCTGTGAACACTTGATTTATTTATGTTTTGTGTAGGTTGTATATGAAAATATAAATAACTAAATACCTATACCTACTATAGGTAGGTACGTAGTATTATAGTGAAAGCAAGATAAGAATTAATACAATTAACTGTTAGTTTACTAACACACTATTCTAGTTTCCTGCCTGATAACCGAGTAAATGCGCATAAATTAACCAGCAGTTAGGTAGAAAGGTACTGATATGAAAATGAAATGTATATAAACTGAAGACGAAAGGAAGGTTCTTAAAGTGTTTCATTATAATAATAAAAGTAGAATCACTGAAAGCTCTCACACATTTAGAAAAACGGGATTATTACGAGAACACGGGAAAATTTACAGGTATCTTATTACTATAAAAAAAGTGCTTGTAATTTATGGTTTATATGCCTATCACTAGTGACTTACCATCGCTTCGTTCGGGTGCGTAGATACGTTTTAAATAGATATAAATAGTTATTAGCCAGCGTTAGCCATGTATTTTTTTTTCTAATGTTTTATAATTATTCTACTTTTCGGGGCGGAGACAAATCCAATAAATCAATGATCATAAAAATCGGTCCAGCCGTTCTCGACTTATAAATGGTGTAACTAACCCGACTCTGTTTTATATAATACTAGCAAAACCCGCGGCTTCGCTCGCGCTAAAACTACAACAAAAAAACTTTAAAAAAGTAGGTTTCATACTTACAAATTTTCATCCCTTATTTTATCTCTTTATGAGATGAATTTCAAAAAAAACGCTAAAACATGTATTTATTTAATTGTATTGAAGAGCATTAATACCAAGTTTCAAGAAATTCTGATCACAAATATTTTTTGGGTTGTGTTATAACGTGTATTCCCGTGGGAATGAGATAATCTCCCGCGGTAAAAAGTATCCTATATGTTGACCCGGATATCCAGCTATCATCGTACTAAATTTCATCAAAATCCCATCAGTGGTTTTTCTGTGATGCGGTAACAGACAGACAGACAAAAATTCTAAAAACTAGAGATTCGGTCTCTGTATCGATAATACAAGTCTATTTCAATATGATTTTCCAAAAAATATTTAAGGTACAGATTCGACTCAGTTAGAATTTTATTATATGTATAGATATATAGATTGTTTAATCACAGTAATTTAATTTGTATCTATTCGTCCACTTGCAAGGTGGTAGAGGTGCATCTCGATTCATTTTTTCATCTTATTCGGCCACTACTTACTGAGAAATTAACAGTTATTGTAAGAAATATTCACCTTTTGTGCGAATCAAACCTGCGACCATCGTCGATAATAGTAGACAGTGCATATCAGATATTAGATTCAATGTGCCCGATAGAAGTCTAATCTTTCATATAGTTCTTTGATATTAAGGTCTGTAAATGTTTATTAATTTTTCATAATTATGAATAACAAGGTCTCCTACAGTGCTAATTGCCCAAAATTAATTGCCTTGATATAAATCACAGCTGACTTGTTATTGTATGGGCTTTAGACGTTTGTTAGACGCTTCCAAAATAAATTGTTTCCTTTGTGGCATTACCATTACCTCGTTAAAAATCATATTTAGATAATAGACTAGTTGTCGCTTCACATTAGACGTCCTTGTCAATTTTAACCGAGCTTACTTTAAAATGAGCGAACATTAACAATTTTTGAAGGCATTTTCTAAGGTCGCTAATTTCTTGCCGGTTTAAAGTTAGTTCAAGTATGCACCTTTAGTCTTATTTAAATTTTAAGTGCATGGCTATTTGTATGCAATATATTTATTTATTCAATTAACAGTAACATTTTATAGGTACCTACTACGTCGTAGTATTCGTAGCGAGAGGCGTGTCTGGATCCGCGACGCCCAGCATTAAAACTCAGTTCGCATGAGATCACGAAAAAGGCCCCAGTACAATAGAAATAACGTCTATAGTGCGGTGATAATAGCCATATCACCGACACGCCTTTGTAATTAAACGGTTAACATTTAGTTTCAATAACAAAATCTCTTAAAATACAACTTTTAGATCAAATTTTTATTTCTTCTAAATACTACTTCCCGTGACAAAATATACTAGAATGGTATTATCTTTTTCTCAAAGTTTACTATCTATGTATTATTTATATATTGTAACTAGCGACTCACCCTCACTCCACTCGGGTTTGTCCCTACTTACGCTTTAACGTTTAGTATAGATTTCTCAGAGATGAAATAGTTTCCCGCAGTAAAAAGTATCCTATATGTTGACCCAGATAACCAGCTATCATCATACCAAATTTCATGAAAATCCTTCCAGTGGTTTTTCCGTGATGCGGTCACAGACAGACAGTAAAAAATTCTAAAAGGTATAGATTCGACCTCTGTATCGGTAATAATGTCTATTTCAATAAGATTTTCCAAAAAATACTTAATGTACAGATTCGGCTTAATTACAATTTTATTATATGTATAGGTGATTTCGTACAGTAAATTTTTTATGTGGTTTAGTTACTAACGTTTTTCAAATGATGACCGAAGTAATTTCACCTCTCTAAGGTTAATTTTTTTGCAGTACACAAGACCCGTTCCTATTCGCCCGCACAGTATCAGATGGCGTTCTTTTGTCTTCTAAATGTACTTCAGCACGTCCCGACATACCGGGTTTTGTGTCCATAGAACAACTAACAATTGTTCTTAACTGACTTTGCTGTCACCCGTATTCCTATAGACATAAGGCTCACATCTACATATGACTTCAGATAGCTGACTCGTAGACTTGATTTAGGTTAGGTTTATTATATATCTCAAAACATGCAAAAGACAAACTTCCAATATCAATATTTTCTTATTTGACATTTTAGACAATTTTTTATAGTGTTACCATCGACGCATTGCGATTATTACAGCTATTTAGATGTCACAGCGAGGGTGCAACGACGAGACACGTTCCCTCCGTCCGCGTCAGGGTCTCTACCCTTGTTGAATTGAAAATGGGGTTGTGATTCATTTCCCACGAGCCCCACTTGCACCGCACGATGCCTCAAACTTTATTACGCTAAAAGATTTGTGAAGCAAAAATTTTGTAAATGGTATTCAATATAACTCGATTTTACATGAAATATCGCATTTTAAAACTTCACTAATATATTATTATCGCTTTGATTGACGCCATAGTATTGTTAATATTTATCTTTAATGAACTTTATACTACGTACTCTATTTCTCTCGCATCTGCATCATTCAAGCACCCAAATACGTTTATTTGGATTGGTACAATGCTGAAAATCCATTAAGGAATCATATTTGAATAAACACAGCTTTCAGTAAATGGATTTTGAAAATTAATACATTACATTTGGCGCTAGAAAAACGTTTTTAAGTGGTGCAATGTTTTAGGTAGTAGGTACACCTGTGAACCGAGGACGCCACTTCCACGTTTGAGTAATTTTGCGATACAAGCCATATGAATGTGTAGGTACTTATTCAGTAGTTAGGTACAATATAAGTAGCAGGTACGATAAGGCAAACATGCGATATATTGTTCCGAAGCCGCGATAGCAGTGCGCACGGGCACATAAAACAAAAGTTTACGTGTCATTTCAGCTGAATAAAACCTGTTAACGTCATTTTTATCTACTTTTTTTTTAATTTGCACGGGCAAAATAGTTTCAAATACAATTATCCGCATTTCATACGCGTAGTACTTACAAATCCATATCCTCTGCTTTTGCTAGTCTGTCTATCTGTTATGACGACGGCTTCCTCAATGTCTCCGTAGACGGCGAAGTGTTCTCTTAAACTTTTATCCGTAGTGTGATAGGGTAGACCACCAACGAACAGCTTGGTCCATGTGGTGTCCTTCTGTCCGGGCAGGGCTCCTAACGCCAGCAGCCCCTCGGGCTCGGCCGGCAAAGCGCCCGCCATCAACATGCCTTGAACAGCCTCCGTCGCGCCGGCCACCCTTGCACCCGCGAACACTGACTCCGCTTGAGCGGCAAATACGAGAATGATAAACACTGGGGTTGACAAATGTGTGTCGCGAATGGTGGTTGGACGCGGACTGATGTAAGGCACTCGGCAGTCGGCGACGCACGTGGCGCTCCGGTACTAATTTCGACCCCCGCCGCGCTTCCCCCGCGCGCCCGCCACCAGATGCAAAGACCGTCGCCGTCCGGGCCATATGCGCTACTCTACGGTCTACCCTCCGCAACCCATAATGATATGCCTCGTTATCATGACTTGCATGCCTCTAACTTATGCCTCTTTTACATTCACACTTAACTTAAATTCAGAAATGATCGCAAGATCAAAGTCGCCAGGGCAAACATCCGCTATCTAATATGTAGGAATGTCTTATCTCCTAGGCGTACATATGACTTTTTATAAAGTTTTATTTATCAAAAATAGATAACACAAACTTAGCGTATTATAATAATCTTTAGTTTCTACAATCTTTAGTTTCTCTAGATATATGGAAGCTACAAGACCTTGACACAAAAATATTTTTGTCAAATTATATTCTTTCACCTATTCAAATATAATATAGCAATACACATAGCATTGACGCAAATCGTTTAAACACGCAATTCTACGTTTATTTATATACAGAATCAGTGCAAGTGACGATGTTCATTTGTAATCACGTAAAATAAAGTAATCTGTATAGAAAATATGAAAAGAGCTCATAATAAAATATATGCATTTCAATGTATTTATAATCATATACTTTACATAAAATGGCCTAATAAAACAATCAGTCGTACTATGGTGCCGCAAATTATTATTTGATAAATCAAAACACTAAGGAATCATACATTATACTAGCGACTCACCCGCTCGGGTTCGTCCCTACTTACGTTTTAACGTTTAGTATAGATTACTCAGAGATAATTTCCCGCAGTAAAAAGTATCCTATATGTTGACCCGGATAACCAGCTATAATCATACCAAATTTCATCAAAATCCCTCCAGTGGTTTTCCCGTGATGCGGTAACAGACAGACAGACAGACAGACAAAAATTCTAAAAACTATAGATTCGGCCTCTGTATCAATAATAAAGTCTATTTCAATCAAATTTTTTCAAAAAATATTTAATGTACAGATTTGGCTTAGTTACAATTTTATTATATGTATAGATATGCGAAAGTTCTATAAGTAAATAAGTGAATAAATAATGTTATTCACGCAATAAAAGCTCAACAATTTTGAGTGAAATTCAGAGTAAAGAACGATTGTAGGTAAATAAATTATTTTTTGTCAACTTACCAACCGCGCTAGCGATAAATTCGTGGGCAAAACTAAGTAAATTATATAAAACGTACAATGTACATAAATCAATTTCATATAAGATTTAAGCACATACCTACTATTAATCTGATTGAATTATAATATTATTTTAATGTTCTTCCTTACTGAAATACCTTTTTGAAGTTTGGAAAATTGCTATTAGTTTTTGTGGAAAACATTATCAAACCGCTTATAATTTACACAATTGCTGACGAAAAATTTAAACAAATCAAATGATTTATTTTTATTAGCTTTTACTAATTTAAAATAATCTAGAAAAAATATAGTAGATATTATAATAAATATCTCTCACGTAAAATGAACTATAAATCACGAGGAAATGTAAAATATAATGCAGGTGACAGGATTTGTGGGAACTTTCACTTCCTTTTTAATCCTACCCTCATAACAAAGTTACAATTTCTTTTGTACATTTCCGTTTAAATTCGAATATTCGAATACCTTTCATCGAGATTAGATGAATGTTATAGGTATTATTTATGTTTGTCCTTACTATTATAATACGTAAATACAACTTAAAATTAGAAAGGCTGCTTGATTAAACTTTAAAGACCTAGGTTAAGAATGAAGATGCAACTAAACATCTAAAAATATATAAACAATTTTTAAGTAAATAAAAAAGAAGTTTTATATAGGGATCGTTATGTAATATATCGGCTCTACCTATTTCACTGTTTCAGGACATATTTTTGTCGTTTACATGGAATGATACCGAGTAATTAATTGTTTAAATGCTGCTACTAACACGAGTAGGTATTTTTTATAATAATTATGATAACATACAGTGCTAAAATTACTTAACATTACTTCACAATAAATTTATTATTCAGACCAAATACAATGCATGCCAAAATGATAAGTTCTTTAAAATTAAGTAAGTAGTTACATATACATTATACAAATTAAGAAACGTTTTATGTAGAATAGTTCTCATATCTAAATGCAAATGATCCATTGTTAAACTTTATTAAAATTAATCTGAATTTGAATTTTACACAAATTGAAAAATTATTCAACTCCTAAGTAAATAAATACATATTCACTAGCAAAACTAATATAGTTTTGTTTCTAAAAAAAGTGGTTTCATTTTTTTTCGATCTTCGAAAGGTGTTCCGTTCTATCTGTTATTGTATAATCTTTTGAGAGAATTCATTGAACCTTTTTCGTTGAGTTTGCTAGGTAGAGCCTGGGGTGGGGGTAGTAGGTTCATTGATCGCGTGTATTGTCACCCGTGCGCGTGCGCTGCCAGCTGCTATACCCTCCGCCCTAGTGTTATGGAGCAGATGGTGTGGTACAAAATAGTTTTTTATTGATCTAATCTGAAATTTTGCGTCACGCTTCAAATGTTCTTGTGACTTACGTTTTAGAACCAAACGCATTATCATATTTATATAAAGACATGAAAGAACCAAGTTAAAAATATGACAAATATCGTCAATCACAAAATTAAATCAACCTAACTGGAACATTGCATGCATATTAATTCCGTAAGTACAGAATTGTATAGATAAAAGAAAACGGAAACCCAAAGCTTAAAATTTTAAAAATACATTTTATATGTAAGGGGCATTCTATTACTTTATTTAAATATCTGATAATATTATGTTCACATTTTGTATTACCCCATCATACGGTATGCGAAAAATACAAATAGGCTTATTGTGTTTATTACCAAAAAAAAATATTTATCAAACCAGGCATCAAGCATAGTAAAGTACCTACTTAGTTATTAAGAAGTAATTATATTATTTTTCTATGCTTTTTTAGCCTTGGGATTGTCCATTATTGACGTGAGGCTCGATGAGATATCTCGTGTATTTATTTTTTGTTGAACTCCGCCGTTCGTCGTTCTTTCATTGAATTCAGAAAGCTGACGAAGTTCTCACAGAAGTATGGAATAATATGGTTATCGACGGGCATGACGTCGTAGCAGAGTAAGTACTCGTATGTATGAGTTCGATGACAGTACTGAAAGCTTTATTCCAGACCTACCTTCTCCGCAGTGGTATAGCGAGCATGTCCGAGAGACCTAGTATTTGCTTCAGGTACTGCAACCTTAATGTCTGTCGGGACATTTTTAATTATTAATTGCATAATTTTCTAGAATTAGATTAAATTATACCTGTATTTAAAGTAATATTCTGAAAATGTTTAAAATACTTTGTACCAAAAAATACACGTGATTTTGGATAGGGTGGGAGGCTTTGTCTTAAACCTCACCACGTATCACCAGGGGGGAGGGGGGAGTTTAAAAGTTGCTAAGAAACATCACGTGATTAATAGGCGACCCCCTACCTACTTGATGATTCAATTATTATTTTAATAAATCGTCCACTTCGATCTAAATGACTATAGCTATTATAGAATGTATTTTTAAAATTAGATCTATTTTACATTGTTAAGAATTAAATTTGTACTTATTGTTATTTTAATAATTAAAAAAGTGTGCACAGTGTATAACTACACTGTTATACACTGTGCACACTTTTTGTTGTTGTTTTTTTTTGTCGTTTGTGTTGTTGATCTTTACAAGCTATTTTAAGATGTTTTAGCCATCAATTACTACGGTGTTATTATTTTTTTAATTTATAGGCCGTATATTGTCATGTTATTCTTAGGTTTTTTGATTTAGATAAAGCTATTGTAAAAAAAAAACTAATAGAAGTCTGGTCCCTACCTCGTGATTATGATATAGAGTCGCATGGATTGATCTATAATTAAATATTATACTTACTAATTATTATAATAGATGCTTTAGTAGGTTAAAACTATTTTTATTACTATGTAAATAGCACTTACTTAAAGGAATCCTATTACACTACCAACAATACCTGGCGAAGCCATACATTCACAACGAAGTCATAGGAATAAGGAGATATTTATTTTCTGGAAAGCAGCGCTGCCACTATCTTGTATTTGGAAATAGTAAATTAATTAGATTATACATTAAAAGTATAGATGGCGTTACAAGCATTGTCGTGAGTCTATAATATATCAGAAATAAACTAGATGGCGGTAGTAGTAGATAAAATTATTTATGATGAAGTAGTTTATCAATGTACATATAGATGGCAGTAAATAATTTAGTTCTTATTTTCAATAAACGTAATTTAGATGGCGCTGTGTGCATAATTTAGATCATGGATGACAAATATTTAGATAAATTATTTTTGCAAGTGTAAATAAAAAGTAAATATGGTTAATATATTTTAAATACTTTATAACAGGTGTAATATTATAGGTAATTTCGAATGCGAAGTTTGAGAATAAATGTACCTAAACCCATTTGATACGCTACATTGTAACGTTGTAAAATTCAGAGTGGATACTTCCACTGTTTACTAGTACCTATCTAGTATAGTATTATAATTATGATCTGTGATAGTATAGTATTATATTGTCATCTGTGTTTTGGATTAATCGTGTGCTATTTTTTACCCGACAGCGGCGAAACCCAAAAGAGAGTTATGTGTTTAACATAAATGTATGTATGTATGTCCGATCCTGTGTTCCCTCGTAATTACTAAATGAATCATTTCGATTTCGACGTCATTCGATTCGTCTTGATAACGCGAATGTCCTAACATATTATATAGATATTAGATATCATTAAAAATCAAAATGGATTCAAGGCGCCAATTTCTGCCTTGAAAAAAAATCCGAATAAATCGAATGGGGTATCAAAATACAGGTTTTTAAGAGACGATTACAAAAATATACACAACTTATATGTTTTAAAGTAATTTAGTATAAGAAATTGTTAAATAAAACTAACAATATCTAATCGACCAAACATAATAACTTTTTAAAAAAAAATAAAAACCGACTTCCTGGCACTGAAAAGTCAAAAATAACTAAACGGGGGTTTTCATTTATAATAGATACTTAATCAGATATTTTCGGAGTCGGTGTGCTTTGATTTGTATTGGCTGGCACCGACTTCGAAAATATCTGATTAAGTATCTATTATAAATGAAAACCCCCGTTTAGTTATTTTTGACTTTTCAGTGCCAGGAAGTCGGTTTTTATTTTTTTTAAAAAAGTTATTATTTTTCCATTTTTAGTGTAGACGTATCATCAATACAAATTAATCAAGCCCAAACACCAGGTAATTGCTGTAAATCGTTGAGGAGTTCCCTCGACTATCTTTCGGATGCATCATCAAATCGACTCCAGACCTTCATTAAATAGTAGTGCTTTAAAATACCTAATGAAAATGTTATCAAACGCACTAGTCGCCGCTACAATTTTCGAAAGTTCCCCTCGATTTCTCTGGGATCCCATCATCAGATCCTGGTTTCCTTATCATGGTACCACTCTTGGGATATCTCCTTTCCAACAAAAAAAGAATTATCAAAATCGGTTCATAAATGACGAAAAAATGCCCGAACAAACATAAAAAAAAAAAAAAAAAAATATATACGGTCGAATTGAGAACCTCCTCCTTTTTTTGGAAGTCGGTTAAAAATTGACCAAAACTAAAAAGCTGTAAAAAATATAGGTACCTATATAATACAAAAGTAAAACTCCCGACTTCGTCAAAAATGAACTAAAGAGAAGAGAACAAGGTGACGAAGGAATATAGTCGGATATATGTATACATAATATGTTCAATGTACATGCATGTTTTAGAATAGCTGCGTGTCATGTATGTCTTCGACTGCACTTGACTTCACTTTTTATTGTCGACTTGAAGCTGCGAGGGAAAATTCATTTTATAATTATATTTGCCTCTAATTGAATATTAAATTCTTACCACTGAACGAACATAAAACCTCTCAATTATTGTTACAGTTTAATATCATAAAACTAAACTGCATAACAATAGTGAATATTTCTGCCCTTTTAGTATCGCACTGAAGGGTTCTTTTAACCTCCCTTCATTGCAAGGGGGCTACACCATGCAATACTTGAGTCACAGAGGAACAAAAAAAATATCTCCAAAAAATGTCTTTGATATATTTTTAAGGGCCCAAACACTTCTAAATCCAGCCTCATGAAATGTAGAAAATGAGATTGACATATTTAAATATTAGAGGTACGAGAGGTTTAAGCCTGGGTCTCGATTTGAACCTGATTCACTCTGTTGGCAAAGGAAGCGTGCTCTCAACATTTATGCATGCTAAACTTGGGTATGACATCACACAATATTAGTAACAACTAAAATTGCACAACGTTGACGATATATTGCAAAAAGCAATGCACAAAATTGTTAGTTGCAAATTCAACAGTGTTTTTACAAAAACAAAGCTATAAATCCTTATAATAATATTATTGATGTTAGTTCTCCTAAAGCCTCTGTCACACACAGCGAATACACGTTGTGAGTACCGACTATACCGAGTAGCCATACGGCATACGCAATCCGCTTAGTGCGCCGCTTAGGACTACACGCCCGTGCTACATCCTTGATCCTACAGGTCGTTTCGTCGCTGTGTATACGATGAATCAACCAAACCAAAACATTGTCTAAAGTGGGCAAATTATGATATAATTTGTTTCTTGGGTGTGTATAGAAAACCTGTGGGACACAATAACAGTAACTTTTCTCTGCATTTACCCATTTACGAACCCATTTTCGCTTCTTGTGAGTTGCGAACTTAATCAGCATTTAGTTTGCTAACTCTGCACGAGTTGCACGAATCAAATGCTGATTAAGTTCCAACCCAATACACTGTTTTAGACATGTGCAAAGAATAGACAGAATGTCGAAAGTCTCGTGTAGCACTCGCTGTGTGTGACAGGTAAGCAGCGAATTTTCGCTGTGAGTATTATTCGCAGCCAATAAACGTACACTCGCAGCGAGTATTCGCTGTGTGAGTTGTGACCGAGGCTTAACTGTATCTGACCTTACAATATCAAACAAACATGAATCATTCTAGAAACGTCACTGATTGAGATCGAGGACTACTTACTTATTTCGTCATATTTAATCATAACAAACATGATTTATAAATAATATCTAACGTTGAGCGAGAATAGTATTTAGGTAAGACTTATTTAAAGAATTATCGACGTAAAAGTTTATGTTTTAAGATTGCACAAGTAGTACAACACGAGTGGTACATAGTGGCTATTGAACCATTCTTTTTAGTGATTATGATAACTTTGCGCAAATGATTTCGGTATCTACTATGTAAAATATACTGAGATAGTAGTAAAAACTGAACATTTATATATATATATATATATATATATATATATATATATATATATATTAAGCGACCAAGGTGCAAGAAAATGTATAGGTTAATAATCGCAGGTGTCGGGTTTAGAGTCTTGATCGAACATAAACTTTATACTTTTTTTTTTTATTTATTCAAGTTTTTACTTTTTTTTTAATCTAAAAAATACGATGTAACAAAAAAGAACTCCCAGCAAATCTCGGTCGCCCAGGTACTTAACTCTACATATGCACGGCTTCCTGATTTGAATCCCGTATACGGATTGCACACGACACGCTTTCGAAACCTTGGAATTAATACCGAACATCAAGTACCTAATAGAACACGTGTCTTGTTCCACTGAACATACACACAAAAATACATATAATATAAGTGAATTGAGTACTTCCTCCTTTTTCAAGTTCGCAAAATAATTAAAAATGCGCATTGCTACAAAATTATGGAATCTACATAAAATGTATATTTTATTGAACAAAGTATTCAATAATAATATTGTATACGAGAGCAAATATTATTACAGATAGGTCATAGGTGCTTTTAATCTATCGCTCATTATAAGTATCTCTTACATATGTGATTTTTTAGACGAACGTGCTTTTTAGAAATGTGTTATGATTTTATAAGAAAAACTAGCGACTCACCCTCGCTTCGCTTCGGGTTCGTCCCTAGACAAAAACAAATCTATCCCACGGGAACCGTACATTTTTCCGGGATGATATATAGCCTATAACCTTCCTCAGTTAACAGGCTATCGAATGCAAAAAGAATTTTTCAAATCGGATTAGTACTTCCTGAGATTAGCGCGTTCAACCAAACAAACAAACAAACAAACAAACAAACAAACTCTTCAGCTTTATAATATTAGTATAGATGTTTTATTTGTCATTTTTGTTAATTGTGGGTAGGCTGTCTGTAACAACTATATAATGCTTTTGAGACATCTAACACCTTAGTCTCTCCCGTGACCATGATTGCTGTAAAGCAATCGAAACGTCGGGAAACAAAAATCAAAATAAATTCGCGAAAAAATCCGAAAAGATAATTTTATTTAAAAATGTCTTATTACCATACCCATGATACATTCTTGTTATTTATAGATTCAACTAGCGACTTACCTTCGCTTCGCTTGAGTGCGTCTTAATGTACATTTTAAATAGATATGAATAGTTATTACGAGTATACCTTAGAAGTAAGACTTATGCTATTGCAAATTTTTCTGTAGGCCTTATTAATTTACCTACAATTTTCTAGTGAATTGTTTTAATGTATCTCTCAAGGTTTAGTCAGTTAGATATAATGTCTATTGTCTAAGGACGACTCGATAGAACCAGTTATTGTGTTTTCCCGTAAAAATGAAAGATTTTTCTGTAGTAAAAGGTATCCTAAATGTTGACCCAAGTAAGAAGTTATCACTTCACCAGTTAAAATTAGTTCAGTATTTTTTGCCTGAAACGCGCACATCGATTTTGCTAAGTTACTGTTTTATTATATGTATAGATTTAGATAAAGTCAGAAAGAAATAAAATTGAATTAAAACAAAGTAGTGATATTGAATAATAGTCTGTGGAGAGAATCCTGTACTGTAATAACTAACCCAAGGTCTACTCTCTGCTAAAAAAATATTTAGTATTGAATACATGTATCATCCTGTAGGGTGTAAGTTGTAACCCTACAATATTAGCATTGTGCCGCCATTAGTTACATAATTCGGGCAGTACTCAGTAGTCAGTACTTTTGAAGTAAAACTTCTTTACGCACGCTTGACTTGGGGAGTAAGCTGGTGAATACGTTACGAAAAGTGTAAATTGGGCGAGGCGAACGTTTGTTGCCATGGTAACCGTTGTTATTGTTTGACAAATGATATATAATAATACCAACTCATCCTTAATTCAATAAATATTAATAAAATGCTAATATATTTTTACTCGTTAATTCTTCGTATACATATGTAAGCAATGTATACGAAGCATATTCTAAAATATTGCGAAAATTAATATGAAAGTGCGTGAAAAAATTCTTGGCACCCCTCCCAAAACTCTTAAACTATTGCCTATTTAATAGATAGATCAGCGCTGGACTCTCGTATATTCTAAGAAATCTTTATCAACACTTTGGATTAAATAAAATAAAGTAAAATTAGTACCTTATTAATATATCCATAATATTGAGAAATCAGATCTTTTTTTAAACGTTTTTGGGAAGTGCCTTACGCATACCACCTGCATAAACAGGTGGTTACATATTCTACCTTGATTCTGTTCAACACTTTACTGATCGCATCATTTAGCAAAATAGTTGCTTTTTAAAATAATCCTTCCTTCATCTTTGTAAGACCGAATTGAAATAAGTATACTGGCTTTTATCACAAGGGAAACTGCTTGATTGATCGGGATAAAAGTAGGTTACATTTCTCGACCCCAAAATCTATCTCTTTTCCTCGCGTTATGCTATTCCAAATATAAAAGTTTATTCCTTTTTACCCGCAGATCTGCTTATGTAATTAATTAAAATATATATACTGTAATTATGTAACAGTTTTTAAAGCAGATTAGTAGTTCTAGAGATCAGCGCGTTCTAACAAACAAAAGTAACATCTTATCAATTTCATAATATTTGTATAGTGACACTAAGGTGGCCTTAACTAACGTGTGACATTTGTAAATAATAAATATTAAGCCATTTACCTAGTGTATTTGTCGTTTTTAACTTCGATACGCTTCAGAGAATATGGATGTGCGCCTGTGCCTAATTTACACTTCAGTACGCTGTACGAGCATATTATCTTGTAATTATAAGTGTATTTTTCATAGTATTTTTACTTTTGTATAATCACTAAAAGTTATTTTCTTATCATTACTTAACCACGGTTAACAGTAAATAGTTAATTTATTAATTATTTATTTAAAAATATCGACTTTATTCCATAATCTAGGTACATATATATTATTTTTACTATACCTATATTGTAATGTAGGTAATCTGAATGCGGGGTAGCACAAGCGCGCTGCTGTTATTTTAAGTTAAATTTTCCTAAAGTACAATCTACTTCAAACTTTTAAATCTAGTAAGTTCGTAGTTACTTTCTCTATTTTTCCATGTTATTTTAATAAATAATTATAATTCAAACAAGTACTATAAAAATATTTTTGTAGTAGTGTCAGGTAAAGATGACATCATAGCGTTAGCGTTACGTCGTCGGAGTCGGAGGCCGTGGCGCGAGTGACTCCCTCCTCCGTCCTCAGTTTAGTTCGAAGTTTCGTCGAACTAAGAGCTCTCCACAGTGTTATAATATAAAGTGACTGGAACCTACAGCAATCATGGCAAACATTCTAGGTAAGTTTAGTATGTACCTATGTATAAACAAAAGTACTGACATACTCATGTAAATTTATTATTTACTAATTGAGTATTATTTTAAGTGTTATAATTGTTTCTATCGAAGTACATTTTGGGGACGACATTTTGTGATTTATATGAAAACTCTTTTATTTGATATGCCGGTTGCAGTAAATAGCCGGTATTATGTTGGCACAAGGCCAAAGCCGGGCGTAGCGGAGCGGTGGCATCTAAAATTCGTTGAGATCGATAGCAAACAAATTCATTTCAGCAAAAATACATGCATATTAAATATATGTACTACCCACTCCATATTGAATATCTTTTACAACTTTTAAAGTTACATGTTAAGCTATAAAAGCTGTTTTGTTTCTATTCAAAAACAGAATATAACAGGACAAACAATAAAATCTGTATAATTACCCGAAGATTGCGCTTAATTGATCTTGTTAGACGAGTAGGTGTTTTGATATAGTGGAGGTACTAACTACTAGTCACTGAATCGTATCGAGGTATGAGATCATTCACTATGAATTGTCCTCTACAATTACTTACTGTCCGGTCCTACGTTTTTCATTGTCAACTTATATAGTGGGAGATCACTATGTCATTGCTACAAAATGTAAATAAAATTATCTAAACATTCCGCTATAAACAACATTGTAATAATATACCTACCTATTAAAATTTACATTCTTGTCAGTTTTGTTTACCACCGATGTATGAAAAACTTTTTTAAAAAGGCCGCAGTTTGAATAGGATTAGAAGTATTGTGTAGGTACCTATGAAATTATATAGTAGAAGTAGGAAGCTAACTGAAAAAAAAATCTATTTTATAAAAAAAATTTGTATAAATGTACCTACGTTCTAACATCTACACAATTTGTTCTCATTCTCAGGATGCAGACAATTTCCAAGACTAAAATACTTAAAAGATAAACAATAAGAAACAATAGCTCATTAGTCATGAATAGGTTTGGAAGCTATCAAAACATTTGTAATTATTTAATTTACCGTTTATATTACACTATCGGCTCACCCTCGCTTTGTTCGGGTTTGTCCCTGTGTGAAAAACAAAAACAAATCTTATCCCACAGGAACCGTATATTTTTCCGGGATAAAAAGTAACCTATGTGCTATTCCAGACTATAATTTATCTCTCTGTCAAATTTCATCTAGATCCGTTCAGCCGTTCTGGCGTGACTGAGCAACAAACAGCCATCCATCCAAATTTTCGCATTTAGAATATTTATGGGATTAAAAATGATAATACGTTCGAGGAGGTACTTCGTTTTTTATAACTATTTATTTAAAATATCTCGATACGTGTTTGATTACTTAGGTACAAATAACAAAGCCATTAGCCATGAGGCATTAAACAAAAAATTTGACCGAGTTCCTATCAAACTGTGTCTCTATAGTATGTGGTGTCTAATGACTTAGATAATATTATATAATAACTAGCGACTGACCCTTGCTCCGCTCGGGTTCGTCCCTAGTTACTTACGTTTTAACGTTTAGTATAGATTTCTCAGAGATAACATATTTTCCACACTCACTCGGATAACCAGATACCATCATACCAAATTTCATCAAAATCTGTCCAGTGGTTTTCTTGTGATGCGTTCCTAGACAGAGAGACAGACAAAAATTCTAAAAACTATGGATTCTATAGATAGAAGATATGTACTCATAACATGAATACATAATTTTACTTGTTAATTAATATCTATTATATTAACTCTATTTTGAATGCAGTGACTAATTAAAATCAAGGTTGTTGACTAATTTATTTAACATGGAGTCAACGTTTATTTTTTTCATCTAACCTTAATTATAAAAAAACTGACTCCTAGATATTCTAACTTTTTATTACGCGTGTACTTTTATTAATGCTATTGTTTAAAATATATACTTATTTCCTACCTACCTTATACCTACATAAGTACTTATCATTTGGTAAAACAAAATAAGCATATTTTAATGACAGGAAATCATTTAAATATAACAAAATAATAAATTTAGTCTGAATAATTATATCCAGCTCTTCTTTTAGATATTAGTTAGAGCTTATGTATTTTTGTCAAGCCTTATTAGAAAATAAAAAATACATCAAAAAATAATGTTTTAAAGATTAATTAAGAGCTTTCCTTTTTATTTCCACTTTATCGCTTATATTTTATTCAGGATTTAGAAAAGTTTGCAAATAGACCGCACTGCGCCAGATATTAGTAGGTACCTACCTACATACATCGTTTTGTCATGCGCTTTTTGTTAGTACGACCACTACCCATTTTCTATTAGATATATATTATAATGTGATGAAAAATAAAATGTAGTCTAGTGTAATCATTGTATTCAGCTCTCTTTTTTTACGTTCCACTGCTGGGTACGGGTCTCCTAAACTACAAGGGGATCTGACCATAGTCTACGCTGGCCAAGTGCTGGTTGGGGGACTTCACATGTCTTTCGAAAACTTTCTGGGTTCTATCAGACATGCAGGTGTTTTCATGATGATTTCCTTCATCGAAAGACTTCATGTTGAAAATGATTAGCACATAAAAATAACAGAGTTAAGAGACCTAGGATTTGAACCCGCATCACTCGATTTTCTAAGCGAGCGCGTTACCATTGAGCTACTACTGCATCCAAAGGAGTTTAATCATTGTTTTATTTTATTAAAAGACAGAGATAACCTTATATAAGTCCAAATAAGATAGAAAGCTATCTAATTACATATTTAGGAGACATTACACAACTTATTTTTGCTATTACGAATTACGGCATTCCAAATTATATTGATGATATTTAAACAAAATATACTTAATATTAAATATTTATTTTAACATATCAAAATGAAGTATAACGTTAATAATGTAGGTATTAATCTAGTTATTTGCTGTAAAAAATAAGTTAAAATGTAATTATTAATTAATACATAATAATTAATTATCTAATAATATCTAAATAGGTAAACAGTGACATTTAAGATGGACCTATAGCTAATTAATTATAAGGGATTTATTATGACTCGAAATCCCACTACAATCTACACACGTAATTGTTGAACGATTAATATTAATGTATGAAATAATTAGTCTTTAAGTATTTCTATTAAAATGTCCTTCACCTATCTTATACCAATAACAGAATCTACCCATAAAAATTCTCAATGTCAGCGCGATCGTCCCCATGTTAAAATGTAGCTATGTAACACCCAAGAATTATTGATCTGATGTGATGACATCATTGTAATGCTCTGGCTATGAAGCTAGGTTTGCGAAGAAATTATTACATACAATACCTATGTATTATACTCGTTTGCATTTCTGTTACTGTTTTAATATAACACTTATTAATATGACATAACGCTTATTATATATTATAGTATAGAAATCAGTTTTTTTTTGATATGCTAGATATAATCTCACGAAACAGGTATTTTACGATGGATATGTTAAATCTGATATTTTATTAAACGTATTGTCGAATTGGTGAATCGTTACAACTTGTGGGTGAGCAGTTCGAGTTTCGACTCACCCAGGCTAGTCTCCGCATACCAACGCACTATGCTATATTTAGACTTACTGTTAAGAGACCTATTACGCCTGGTGCGTTCTTAATGTTATATTTTAACCTTAATAAGATTTAAAGGAAAACTACTCACACGTACAGCATACTAATTAATGTTTATTATTCATTTTATTTTAATGTCAAATTAATATATTAAAATTTCTTATAATAAATATATCCAGTTATGTTTATTAATATTTTTCAGATGTTTCTACTAACGACAACCTACAATACCAATTCTTCCCGATCTCCAGTGGTTCCGTTCAGTTTAAGATAAGAGCCCCTAATGATGCACACATCGCTCTCACCATGGGCCCTCAAGAATCTGACCCCATGTATGAGGTATGATTAACTTTTCGAAAATTATACCTACTACTGAACTAGCGACTTACCCTTGCTTCGTTCGGGTGCATTCCCAAGTGTATTTTTGTTTATATTATATACATATAGCGCTTTTCGTCCAAGTCGTTTCTGCGCGAAGAAATAACACACATTTATAATAGTGGTATAAAAAAATAGGTAGATTTTGTAAAAATTATGGTCTTTATTTTTAGGTCATTATTGGTGGTTGGGGCAATACCAAGAGTGTTATCAGGAGAAACAGAACAAAGCCAGACAAAGTTGAAATTCCAACCCCTGATATCCTGAACGGGGGTGAATTTCGCGGCTTCTGGGTGAGATGGGACAGTGGCATTGTGTCAGCAGGTCGTGAGGGAGAATCCATTCCTTTTATCTCTTGGCCTGACCCGGAACCTTTCCCTATCGGTTTCGTCGGAGTTTGTACTGGCTGGGGTGCTTCCGGCACATGGAAAATCGAAGGTATGTAAAATTCTTGTTCGTCACAAAATGTACCCAACATTTCAATCAATCAATTCAATTTACACAAAATTAACGGTACAGATGGAGCCGAGTTCAATACGCCCGACAAGTTAGAGTATAAGTTCGGGCCGGTCGCGTCTGGTTCTTTGGAGTTCGAGTACCGTGGCCCTCACAACTGCCACGTCTGTCTTACACCTGGCCCTGCTGAAGTTGATCCGATGTACGAAGTCATTCTCGGTGGATGGGAAAACACACAATCTGTTATTAGACATTGTAGGCAGAAACCGGATAAGGTAGTTAGTTGTTGTTTTGATGTTGTCGGTGTACAAGCCCTAGGATATCACAATAAACGATTCTAAAACTCTATAGGTTACCGTTCCAACACCGGGTATTATGAATGCCAACGAGTTTAGGAAGTTCATCTTCGAATGGCGCTGCGGCAGATTGGCAGTTCGTGATGGTGCCTCTGGGGCTGTATTAATGGAGTGGAAGGACCCTGCACCTTTCCCTATAACTCACTTTGGTATACGCACGGGATACGGTGCGCGGGGAAATTGGCGCATTCAACACTTCTACAAAGGCGGACAAAAACCAAGCGAGTGCCCATAATTAAATTGCTTTGATGTTAATCGCTAAACTTGCATCCATTGTTTTATCTTAAAGGAGTAGTTTGATAAATTGTCACTATAATCGACTAACAAATTAAATATCTTCATTTTTGGCTCTACTGGATGTTTTTATTAATTGCAACCGTTGTAACTTTGGAGGGCGTTTTGGAATAGTTTTGTGGTACGTTGGGTACATTTTGTGTATTGACTTCATGGTTTTCGGCTTTACTTTATTTCTGCATGATTTCTTTTCACATTAAAATTTCTTATTTCTTGATTTGAAGTTATTATGTTCGTTATAATTTTATTTATACTTATAAGTGAATCATGAACAGCTATATTTTTACTATTACAGGTTTAACCTTTGAAAACAATCTTACTAAGTTATTTATGCTTTGTTGTAAAATATCTTTTAAATATTTTTTATTATTTATTTTTTTAAACATTTACGCTTAAAAATGTACTTACCTTCTGGCATGAACATTGTAACACGCATTCAATTAAATTCACATCACTAATAATTATTTTCATTACAAAGGTTTCTTTTCAAATTCGTTATAATAAATAAATTTTATAACTTCATGCTACAAATTACAGTTCCACCATCGGCACCAACAGCGCAAGCTTTATACAGCCCACCTCCCGGCTACCCTGGTGTCGCACCTGTGGGCGGAGCCGGTGTATGGGTAAACGCGACCTCTGGCCAAGTGCCGCCTGGCGCGGTGGCCGGAGGACACGACTGCTCTGGCGAACCCCTATACGTGGCTAGAGCACAACACGAGGGAGCCATGATACCCGGCAAGCTGGTCTCGTCACATGGATGCGCTTATGTGGCCTGGGGAGGCAAGGAAAACGGCAAGAATGAATATCAGGTTTGTCTATTTGTTATTTTAATGTACAAAATTATGTGTTTAGGACTGCAAATATAAATAATTATGCTATATTTTTATCAGTAAACTTTAAAGATTAAATTATATAATTTGTAGGTGCAACATCGTAAAAGATAATTCAAAGATATTTTTAATATTTTAGGTGTTAGTTGGTGGACCAAACCGTTGGGTCCCATCCAGCGGCTCAAACATTCCTCCAGGTGCATTCCCTGGCGGAGAGTCTGAGGACGGAGAGCCTCTGTTTATCGGCAGAGTCAATCACGAGGGCAGCATCACTACCGGCAAAGTGCAACAGTCCCACGGTGTTTGTTACATCCCGTTCGCTGGTCAGGAGCTGGGTTTCCCTGACTATGAAATCCTCCTACAGTAAACTACGTTATAGATTAAACCAACGGGTGTATTTTTTGTGTATGGTTCCAGTGTCATTTGTACCTAACTGAATTCTAACCTCAGAAAAGTTATCTATATCACTTATAATAAATAAAATGTTTTAAATAAGATAATTATTATTTAAAAAAAATTAATACTTGTATTAATTAGGCACTACGAGTTATTGGGCAGACTTAAAAAGTTTACAAATGTTACTGGAACATATGTATGTATGTATGCGATCAAACGCTATGTAGCGCTTATTAATGTTTTACCTGTGCTTTTCATATTTAAGGAGCTTGTTGTGTAGATACAGTAAATATAAATAATTATTCACAACGTGCCTGGTAATTTGTCAATTTTAAAGCACTGCTACTTTTATATAATATTTTTTATGTAACAGTCATGTTATACTTTATTAAATTATTTTTAAATTGGATTGTTTTTTAATTAAATCGATTGTTGAAATTTTAAAAATACCTACAAGTTCGATATTACAAATGTAGTAGTTCTGCGAACAGTAGACTTCGCCAAACTTTTTTGCAACAATTAATATACCACTGTGAGCATTTTAGTGCATTTTGAGGAGCTCATCACGCCGAAAATCCTCATGAGATTTTCACCATTTTTTTATGAGATTAACTTAAAGTTACTACCTTTCAAATATAAAAAATAACCATCAGAATTGTATCTCATAAGGTGGAAATATCCAGTAAGTAGTCCCCTTTATTGAACGAAGTATCTCTCTTATCAAAAATTCCTAACGACAAAAAAAACTTATAAAGTCGTAAAACCTGTATATTAAGTTTCGTTCAGATCGGTTGTAGAATACGATCTGTACCTGTACGAGTACCAACAAACTGAGAGAGGAAAGCTAATTTTGCCAGACTTGAAGCAGAAACGCTTTCGCTCGCTCGGACAATAATTAAGCATTTAGTGTAATTTTCATCTTGATAAAGTTAAACAGAAAATTTTAAATGCAAAAAATACAATGTACAAAAGTGGCGTAGTATATATTTCAGCTTCGCCTGTTGCCCTTTCTACAATTAAGTATTAAAATTCAAAAAAATCTGTAACATATCGAAGAATTTTTATATCGAATATGGTACTCTACCTTGAGTAGAAACTAGAGGATGGGAATTTTATCGTTTCCAGAAAAAAAAAAAACTAATCTTTGCCTTCCAAATGGATAAATATTTTCGCATGGTTAGATTACTTAAAGGGCAACAGTAAGGTAAAAAAATGTTAGGATGTGACAGAAGCCAAGAGAATCCCTGGAACATTAAAGATGCCATAGCACTTAATAGGGGAAAGAAGGTCTTTGATAAGTCTTATACTTTCTGTTGTCAATTAATAAAATTCAACTGCCCAAGGCTCTAACGTCACCTTGAAACCAGATTCTTAATAAAGTCAAAAAGCTCTGCAGACTCATGGAAGAAGCTACAACATTGAAAACAACAGAACTACAGGAAAGCACGCGAGACATCTCAAGACATTCAGATTCAGAAGTAACTAAATAAAATAAAAAGCATTCTATACTTTGTCGACACACAGAAAGCCTTCGACAACATGAACACCCGGGCTGCTCTAAAATCCATATTAATATGTTTAAGTGTTGAGATATTTGCAGATAGCCCATCAATGATCATCTAAATGCAAGGCATGTGAAACGCGCAACAAGACAGCAAGGCGAAGGTGGCGAACAGCACTTGTGGGTCTTTATAACAAACCGACATTATCACTGTTCGAATACAATTCAACCCCGATTTAACCATTACATGGCTTTAAATACAAGTACCCGCACTGACGCCAGAATGATTAAAAAGCAACTTACTTATAATACACTACTACTACATATACTATACTGTTATATTATTAAATATTGAACATTTGAACATAAGTTTAACATTAATTAAATATTGGGTATGTAATTATGCAAATTATTTATAACTGTAATAAATAGTAATTATTTATACAAAATAATAAAACACACAAGTGAATTGGAAAGTTAATACAAAACCCGTTCAGAAACAAAACGCTTATTTATTTTATGATATTTGAAATATAATTTAGTATTAATTAAATAGCATAAAACCCGGATAGTCGCCTCAGTTGGATAGTTGCCCCGATTTTCAATACGCTATATTAGAGACGTCCCTGACGTTAGCGCTCTTCTGTAATTTGAAGCGCCTCTTCCACGGACCTTAGGTCCATGCCAGTAGTAGGACTAGGTATACGTGTTTTGTCTGTGTGAGCGAAAATCTTCCGCAGCAGAACGTTGACGAGCGTTGAAATAATATTCGTGAGTATTTTCTATTAAATATTTTTTGTTACGGTTGTCGGTTCAGTCAACTTTTTGCTTCTACGCATGCAGTGAAGTTTAAATTACACTACCTATTACCTTATACTGTTAAATAGCTTTTTTTTTCAAAAGATAAGGGCAAGTATCTGTACCGAAAAGGAAAGTCGCCCCATATAATTTTGTGGATAGTCGCCCTAAGGGCAATTAGAGTTGCAAGTAGGCGAAATGCCTCGCAAATATGAGCAAGAGTTTAGCATGTCTAATAGGGCTAAACAATCTACAAAAATTTTAAATGCCAACAAAAAAAAATTGTCCAAAAAAGAATAAGGATAGTCGCCCTAAGGGCAATTAGACTTGCAAGTAGGCGATATGCCCCGCAAATATGAGCAAGAGTTTAGCATGTCTAATAGGGCTAAACAATCTGCAAAAATTTTAAATGCCAACAAAAAAAATTGTCCAAAAAAGAATAAGGATAATCGCCCTAAGGGCAATTAGACTTGCAAGTAGGCGATATGCCCCGCAAATATGAGCAAGAGTTTAGCATGTCTAATAGGGCTAAACAATCTGCAAAAGTTTTAATTTCCAACAAAAAAATTGTCCAAAAAAGAATAAAGAAGAAGAAACAAACATTACTAAAGAAATAGAATGGAGACATAGAAATAAAAAGATTTTAATACGGTAGAAAATAAATCAGCTGATAACGAGATGAAAATTATGAAGAAAAAAGGTCGAAACGAAAGTAAAAGATCAAAAAATATGTCGATTTCTCTAGCAGTGATACAGAATTTGAAAACATATATTTATTAAACTGAACGGAGAATGAGCTTAAGGATGACAAATAACAATTTATAGTTCCGAGAATGAAAGTGAAAAAAGCATTATAAATACAAAAATAGCCAAAAAAAAAGCTACTAAAGGAGTACAAAAAAAGCAGTAAGAAATTAAAGACGATAAGAGACACTGAAAAGACACTAAGAGAGTTATTGACAATCATACAAAAATAGAAAATGCGAATTAGAAAAGTTCAGTTGATGATTATCGTAAATGTTTTTAAAATTACAATAATACTAAATCCAAATCAGACTGGATTGTGCTTCCAGGAAACTTGTTCATCATTCAAAGAATATTGTGTACCATTCTTCTTCTTCTTCTTCTGCACGGCTTTTTCCGCACTTATGCATCGTTGCCCGTTGTGCGTGAGCTTGTGCTGCATGTGGTACTAGTCCTTCCAACCCAGAGAGTTCCAGTAGTCAAGCAGGCTGCCGGTGTCCTGCAAGATTTCCTGGAGCGATCTTCTGGGGTCAAGTTTTTCTGCGCGTAGGTGTTCCAGTTCGTCACATTCTGTTAGGATGTGGGCTGGTGTTTCGTCCCCTCGGAGGCATGCTCTGCCCAGAGGGCTGTCTGTGATACCTAAATTGAAAAGGTGTTTGTTGAGATGGCAGTGACCTGTCATAAGTTCCACCACCGTTTTTAGTTTTGCCCTGTTTAGGCGTGTTAGTTTAGTTGTTACTTGATTGTTAAGTTTGGGGAATGCTACTTTAGACTGACGGCAGTCTGTGTTAGCGTTCCAGAGTGAGTTTACTGTTTTGTTTGTTAGTTCGTGTAACCACGATTTGTATTCAGTGAAGGGAATTGGAGTTAGTGGTATAGGCTCTTGTACCGTTAGTCTCGATGCTAGTTTGGCTAATTTGTCGGCAGTCAGATTGCCTTCTGAGTTGGAGTGACTCTTTACCCATGAAAGTTTGACTTTATTGGTTAGAGAAAGTTTTTCTAGTGTGTTATGACATTCTAATATGTATTTTGATTTGGTAGTGTTTTTTGCCAATGCTAATAATAGCAATTTGCTGTCGGTTTTTATTAGTATGGAGGTGTTAAGTGTTGGTTTTGTTAGTATTTCTTGTGCACCGATTGTAACGCCGGCGCATTCTGCTTGTAACACTGAGTTGTACCTACCCAGGTGATGGCTAGTTTTAATGTTAAGCGTTGGGCAGTATATGCCTGCTCCAGTACCTTCTTTGGATTTAGATCCGTCAGTGTAGATGATGTGTGAAGATGTAGTTTCAGACCTGTTGTCTTCCTCTACATTCTCACTCAAGTCGATGGTGTAGTGTTTTTCTATGATGTGGGTCTTGTTTATTCTGTCGTTGGGCCATCTTATTGATGGGCATTCCTCTGCGTAATGGTCTAGAATTTTGGTGTGTCTGCCCCGATTATCCCTCCATTGGTTGGATGATCTGATTCTTAGGGCTGACATTGCTGCTTCTTGTTTTATGTAAACGTGTAGGGGTGGTGTGCCTAGGATTATTTCGAGGGCAGCAGATGGAGTAGTCCTCATGCATCCTGTGATGGCAAGGTTGGCTATTGTTTGGAATTTTTTTAGTTCATTTTGGGTTGTGTGCAGTTCTGTTCTGGGCCACCAGACCAGGCTGGCATAAGTTAGGGACGGACGTACCACCATTGTATATAGCCAAAGCATTATTTTTGGTTTGATCCCCCATTGTTTGCCGACCATTCGTCTGCATTGATTTAGGATCTTGTGTCCTGAGTTTATCTTGTTTTCCACGTGTGTGTTCCAGTTTAGTTTGCTATCGAGTGTCACCCCAAGGTATTTGACATCTTTCGATAGTTTCAGTGTTTCGTTGAATAAAATTGGCATTTTTGTAATGGTTGTTTTACGCTTCGTTGTGAAAAGCACCATTTCCGTTTTTGCGGGATTGATCGCTAAGTCGTTTGATGTGCACCAGCGCTCTGCTATATTGAGAGCGCTTTGCATTAGGTCTACTAGTGTGTTTTCAATTTTACCACTTATTAGGATGGTAATGTCGTCTGCATAGCCTACTGCGTCTATGTCGTTGATGTGTAATTCGTCTAGGAGGCTGTTGACCACTATATTCCATAGTAGTGGTGAGAGGACACCCCCTTGTGGGCAGCCTCTGGAAACCAGTCCCCTTGTGCTGTCATTGGTTTCAGTTTGTATGATTCGCTTGCTTAGCATCTCGTTTATCCAACTTATCAGTATAGTTGGTGTGTTATATTTGTGTAATGCATTGTTAATGCTAGTGAAGGTGGTTTTGTTGAAGGCTCCTTCAATGTCTATGAAGGCTCCTAATGTACTTGTTTTGTTTTCTAAGTTGTGTTCTAAGTAGCTCACTTCTTGATGTAGAGCTGTTTCCGTTGATTTTCCGACGTTGTATGCATGTTGGTTGACATTTAGTGGTGACTTCACCAGAATGTTATCTCTGATGTATCTATCACACAGTCTTTCTAAAGTTTTTAAGAGGAATGATGTTAGACTAATGGGTCTGAATGCTTTCGGTTGTGAGTAGTCAGCTTTCCCTGGTTTAGGGAGAAAGACTACCTTTACTTGTCTCCATAGTTTCGGTATGTATCCTTGGAGTAGGCTGTTTTTGTATATATCCATGAGCCATGGTTTTATTATGGCATATCCGGTTTGAAGTAATGCTGGGAAGATTTTATCTGTTCCCGGGGATTTGTACGGTTTGGAGTTTTCTATTGCCCATTTGAGTTTGTCGTCCGTTATTATTAGATTTACTGTATGTATGTCGTTTATAGTCGGGATTTTGAGTGTAGTTGTATCTTGTTGTTGGGTATGTTTGTCTGCCAGTTTACAGCCGGGAAAGTGTGTTTGTAGTAGGGTTTGTATTGTTTCAGTGTTCGAGCATGTGTATGTGCCGTCTGGTTTTCTGATTGTGCCTAATGCACAATTTTTGTCCTTCGAGATAATTTTCCTGACTCTGTTGGCCGCACTTTCTGATTCTATATTAGTGCAGAAATTGCGCCACGATTTGTTGTCTTTCCGTCGTAATGTTTTCTTGTATGTGTACTGGGCTTCCTTAAATTTGTCCCAGTCTTCGTCTTTCCTGGTGTTTTTCGCCCTGTTGAATAGGTGTCTCAGTTTGTGCCTTTTCCTTTCTAGTTCTTTGTCCCACCAATCTTTCTGTGGGGGGTGTGTCGTTTTTTGATTGGAGGAGCATGTATCATTGTAACTGGATGTTATTGCGTTTGTTAAATTTGTTACATTTGTTTCTATGTCTTCTATGCTGTGTGTTGTCGCTAGGTGTACTTGCGCTAGGTTTGTTGTAAGTGATTTGATGTATTTCTTTTTATTTAATTTCTTTGTGATTGAGTGAACTGGGGGTTGTAATGACTGTTTTGTCAGTTCAACAGTGAATTTTAAGTATCGATGGTCTGATAGTGTGAGTTCGTTTGAGACGTTCCAATTGTTTATACGGTCTGCAGTTTTCAGATTCGCTATCGTTAAGTCAATAACAGTCTGAAATCTGCTGGTCACAAACGTTGGTTCTGTACCTTTGTTTATTATTGTGAGGTTAGTTGTGTTTAGGTATGAGAGTAATTTCTCACCTCTTTTGTTATTTGTGGGGTTTCCCCACAGTGTGTGGTGCGCGTTGGAGTCCATTCCAATGATGATGTCTAGTTTGTTAGTCTCGCAGAACTCAATCAGTTCCATTGTTATTGCGTGTGGTAGATTGTCTTCATCAATAGGTAAATAAAGTGACACCAAGACCAACGGTGGCAATTCGTCGGTGTCCGAACTTGTTTGTTCTTGTTGTATTCTTATAGCGGTTTGATCTCTGTAACAGAATTGGGACAGAAGTGTTGCGTTTATGGTTTTGGGGCAGTAGATACCCGTTCTTGGTTTTTCATGTGGGGCGTGATAGAATATCTTACCGTCACTGAGTGCGAGACCACAGATGTTATTGCTTCTAATCCACGGCTCTTGGATTAGGGCGATGGTCTCCCTCCCTCTCTCAACCTCCAGATGCCTACGTAACATGGCCGAGGCTTGGTGACTATGCTGGAGGTTGGCTTGAGTGACGGCAATTTGCCGTCGGTGTTTGTGTGTCATTTCTATTCAGAGTCTGCCATTGCTTCCCAAGACACTGGTGAGGCGGACATCCTTGAGTCAGGCGTCAACACCTCTTCAACGTCTCGGAGCACGGTGGTGTGTCGGTCATCTGGTGTAGGTTCTCCCGTGTCTGTGTCCATCATCTCTGTCGGTCCGTCTGGTCTGTCATTATGTTCGTTTATATTCGTCAGTTTATGTTTGTCAGTTTCATCTGTTTTTGTGGAGGAGTGTTGGTCAGTCAGGGAGGGTTTGTGTCTGTCAGTATGTCCGTCTGTCGGTCCGTGGGAAGCCTCTATTTTGGGTGTTTGAGATTGTTCGTCGGTGTGTTTGTCTGTGTGCCGGCTTGCCGAGGCCAGTTGAGGTTCCTCCTCGGGCGGAGTATCACTCAGTCCTTCAGGAGTGAAGAACCGGAGATAAATCGACCCATGGGAGTATGCAACCCTACGGTCTTCGGCAAGGATTTTGGGTATCTCCTCTCTGGGTATTCCCAAATATAGGAACATCCCAGGACGATCGGCCTTTGTGATGTCGTAATGCGTTAGCTGCCAGGAGCCAACTGCATATTTCCGGCGGTTTTGACTCATAAGAATCTTGTGTAGGAAGTCTGCGTCCCCTTGATAGTCGGGGACGTGAAGTGCTGCTTTCACTTTTGGCCTGAGCTGTCTTTGTTCGACTAGGGTGAGGCAAAAGCCTTCCCTCGGGGCCTTGAACGTGGGCACGATTCCTCTCAGCCAGGTAAGTGTCTCTTCGTCGTAGCATTTGAGTTTCACCACTCCTTCATGAAGAGTGGTGCGGCCCAAGAATTCTGGGGCGAAGGGTAGTTGGGAGGGAATGGCGGAGTGGTTTCCAGCTACAGAAAATATAGCTTTCTGTAGTTGGTCTTTTATGTTGGTCGCGTCGGCTTCCGTGAGGTCTGTGCGGGGGTTGGTGGTGATGGCCACACACAGGTGGGACAAAGCCGCCTGTGCGTAGCTACCCTCACCATCCCTTCTTGTGTAGTTGGTTCGGGGACGTTTCGATTTCACCTTCGGTGAGAAGGTGTCGTCTAATCTGTCCCTCTTGCTGGCTTTGTGTTTGCTGCCGTCTCCTTCCGAGGTTTCTCCTTCACTTGTGCCGCTGTTCAGACGTTGCCGGCTGAGCAGCGACTGGCGTTGGTTGACCTTGGTCGGGGCCGCCTTGTTGTCTTTGGGTTTTGTGGGGTCCGAGGTTCCAGAGGAGCTTTTTCCACCGGTACTCGTTGGGCGGGTGGTCCCTTGACCCGCTGGGCCACTGGGACCTCCCTTGTGTCCTTGAGTAGCGCGTACTCCAGCCTCTTTGGTTCCTTTCGGTCCTGTTTTGTGTATGTTAGAGAGGTTGGCTAAGCGCCCTCCCCCCGTTGAGCAACCGCTACCACTGCCGCTCAGGGAGCCCGCGGGACCCGTGCTGGGTTTCACCGGCGCTGCATTGCCCTGTCTGGGTTTTGCTGCACACTGGCTTCCTCCAGTCGGTTTCCCGGTACCTCCCATGGCAACTGTGGGCGTGCGCTCTTCGGGGGTGTACCGCTTGCCTTCCTGCATGTCGGGTTCGCTGATATCAGCTTCCCCTTCGTGTAGTCTGTCTACGGTCCTAGACCGGCGTTGTCTTTCCCTGCGGTTTCTGTTCCTCTTTTTCCTGGGCATCGCGGTGCTCCAGGAACTAGAGGGAGCTGGTGGTTCTGGCATTGCTGCTATCAATGATGTCATGGTTAGAGAGGCGGTGTGTACCGCCTCGGTGTTTGTGGTTGTGTTGTTGTTGTTGGTGTTTTGTTGTTGAGCTTTTTCTTTTACGTTATCCATAAGAGTTGTAAGAAAGTTTCGTCTCAGTGGCGTCCCACCCTCCAGGGAGTCCGCACATTTGGGGATGTCCCGGCACAAGCTGCAGCAGGATCATCAGGACCTACCACTGAGATATAGCTCGCGAGTGATCCGTTACAGTACGAGTCGGGTCGAGACTAAGGCGGAGGGAGTCCATCCAGACCTCCTACAACGCCCGAGCCCCGTCGACTGCCTGTCCCATGATCCTCACAAACTCGCCCACGTAACCATACGGTTACGCTATGCCGAATACACTGAGGGCTAGACTCAATGCTGCCTTGTGGCCTGAATCCAGGACCAAAGAGGGCGTGTTGCTTCACACCGGTAACTACTCCGACCTGTGATCTGCTCAGCCCTCCAGGACTCCTTTCTCCCTGCCTTCGGCTCTTGCTGCACACGGCCTGTGCAGGAGTGTACCCTAGGTTGACATAAGGGGTCCATGCAACCTAGTCACACCCTTTTGAAGTGTATCTGTGTGTTTGGTGTGCTGTTGGTGCATGTGTGTTGGTGTAATGTAGTATTGTGTACCATGTGAAAAATTGAAAGTTCTAGCTTCGTTATTGATTTTAAATTTTTTCTTGGTGGTATCCGCCTACCCACTAATTTTAATATTTGTGCACAAGTTGTTTGCCATATTATTTTTATCCGTAAAATTAATTATTATTTATAACTTAAATTTTGGAGATTTTATATGTATTTAAAAAGTTTTATTGATTAGTATTTCGATTAGTACCTACTTAATAAATTGATGTTAATAATTAATAATGGTTGATTACATAAATTTGCTTTTAACCAAAAAAAATCAAAGCAATTTCATAATGAGTCTTCTATCCCCGCATGAGGCAAAGCATTTTTAACATGAGGCAACTATCCGCCACAGAGGGCAACTATCCCTTTTTGTAGAGGTCAAATAAAACAGGATTTACTGAAAAACTATATTGTGTTTAGAAAAATAGGTCACAATGAAAGATTAAAGACCACTGTTTTATTATACATGGAGCATGTTGTAAGTAGATATTTATTTTTATGTAATTTAAGATTTTCAAAAGGTAGTGCAACTATCCGGCTTTTACCCTATAGCAATTAAGTAAATATAAATAACGAATTAAATAGTTAATGCCTACAACACTATTAATACGATTCTATTTAATAAAAGATGTGTTTAGCAATATGTTTTTGTAACACATGAGCCACAAAATAATTTCTTCTATTGACCCCGAACGCAATAACAGAAATAAGTTTTTCTAAAAAATTAGATAAAATAATAGTCAAATAATAAATATTTATTATATTAATATGCTTTACAAAATTAAGGTAAAAAAATCTATACATAATATGCTCATATTATATACATGGTTGTAGAGTTTTCATAGGATTCATTGAACATTTTGACTTGCTACTGTGAGCAAGTTCTTTAACATTTCCTCTTACTAATATTTCATACGTATAACATTCCACTTCAGCACCTTTATAAGGAAGGTAGCAGGTTTTATAGAGCATGTGCACTTTCCCAACGATAAGGTCAGAATTAATCATTGCTCTGCCAATATAAAGATGTTCATTGCCTACTTCTGAAGTCCCTGCTAAAAATGCATTTTCAGGAATATAATCCTCAATACATTTTACCCACATTCCATCATAACCACAGAGTATCTGTAAATTAACATGTATAATTTTGTTTTACTTGTTATACATAGATAGGTACAATTTATGTAAATCATCATTATAAATGTATAGTATGAAGTATTTGTAAGGAAAAAACAACTTAAAAGTAAATTAAGAAAACATTACAAAAAATAGTTTATATAATTGGATATAAAATAAAAGTTTTTGAAATTACCTGAAACTCATCCTTACTATATTCTAGATGCCCCCAGGGTACAAAAGCACAACCTTTAGATGGCACATATTTACCAGGACATTGTGACCCGTGATGATTTGCACAGGCAATATATATTAACTCCCCATCTTCAAAGCCACCTATGAATGCATTCAGTGGAGGTTGGTCTTGAAGCCCATTGTAACTCACCCAATGCAATGCACCACCCTCAACGTGCTTATTAGTGAGAGGCTTTAAGGGAATTTCAGGATCTGATTGAGAAATATTAATACTAAGATAAAAATTAATTTATTTATTAAAAAACTTGATATAATTTGAGTCAATTTAAATGAAAAGTACCTGGGCGACCGAGCTTCGCTCGGAGTTCTTGAAAGATTGTATATTTTACATTAAGTGACTAAGTGTTACTGAGAAAGTTGTATAGATGTCGCGATAAGAACAATTTTCTTTTTAATTTGGCTTAAAAATAATTTTACATTAAGTGACTAAGTGTTACTGACAGAGTTGTATAGATGTCGCGATTAAATTTTGCGTAGAATAATGCATAATAAAAACGCATGAAAACTCGAAAACACGCGTTTTCCCAGACATGTGACTAATCTAGATCAATTTTTCGCCCCCGAAAACCCCCATATACCCAATTTCAGCAAAATCGTTAGAGCCGTTTCCGAGATCGTCGGTATAAATAAATAAATAAATAAATAAATAGATAAATAAATAAATATACAAGAATTGCTTGTTTAAATATATAAGATAAAATATCAAAAATACTGTTTAAAAAGAATAGTGCAATATGATTTAAAAATAAACTTACTCTCAATGATAAGTTTAGCTGGTGCTGGCAGATGAAATTTTATATATCCAATTATTGTATTTTTTTGTATTGTTTGAAGTTTATACAGCTTTTTGTCATTCAATTTACCCAAGCACAGGCAGTTATTAAACCAAGTTAAAACCAACTCTGACAGACCAGGTGCAATTTCAAAAGGTAACCTATATGTCTTATTTGTGTCTTCCGATTGAATCACCAAATGCATACCATGACCAAATAATATCTGTATTGCAACAAAAAACATATATTATTTCAAACTTATTTATTCTAATACAAATTATTATTATTTTTAAATTATATTGTGCTCAATATTTAAAATTTTAAATGCCCCACTGATGTTATAGCACTGACTGACTAGCAAATACTTCATATATTCTAAGAGTCAAATGCTCATATATCAAGTAAAATTGGGTTTCTCTATTAGAAATTTCTAAACACCAATCCCAGAGCAGAGTTCAAAACAGTCAGTCTAGTGCCTAATCTTTCACCAGTTGAGTGACAAAAAAATTGTTTATATTGGGCAGATATTATAGTGATTTATAATTTAAAGATAATGTAGTATGTAAAAAATTTGTAAAAAGTACATACTGTAATTACATTTTCGTGTGGACATTTTTTAGCCATAAGTATAATTTTCACAACTTTTTCATTGTAATTTCTACAATTTATCTTAAATGCAATAATTCCACTATCTGCTGAAAATAATTTATACGGTTCCAGTAAACTTCCAGGACCTGAAATAAAGAACGATTTCAGTTATTTTTTATGGTTTAAGTACTTAATTACCAGAAAGTTACTCCGATTATTATTATTTTCAATTCAAATATATAAGCACTTACACTTAGTTATATCCATTTTAAATATGATAAATTATATTAAATAAGCTAAATATTATTTACAAATCATTTTCTTGTGATCAAAGTTTATAGTTTAATTTATTGTTGCAATTTTCTTATTGATTCATAATTTTGTTATTTATTTTATGATTTTATCTCATTTATCTGTCAACTGTCAAGTGTCGTCAAAACCTTAGTCCACAGAATACAGATAAATGATAGCAGATAATGTGAATGCCACAGACTACGGAAACATAACTCGTAATTCTAGGTCTATCTATGGCTGCGGTCGGCAACCCACGACCCGCGGGCCGCACGCGGCCCGCGATCTGTTTTATAAATAAAATTCTATAAGTACTCTTTATGTGAACTTTACTTAGCGAACAAATTTTTTCAATACTTAATTACCAAAAAAATAAATATGCAGAGATGTAACTTATCTACTTATATACTTAAAATACAAGTATCTGAAATACAGAAACAAAATACGTATTTTCATCTTGTAACTATATGTTTTTTTTTAATTTATTTCGTATCTTGTATTTAAATACCTTTTGTTTGTTGTTTATCTTAGTACAAGGTAATCCGTTGAGTAGATTTCAAATTAGTTAATTGTCTTAGTTCTTTGCACAACACTTTAAACGCTTTCTTTGAAAGGCGATAATTTCTTTTAAATTCAGTCTCTGGAGGATGTAATAGTGGATTATCTGAAATGCGAGCTTCTGCACGAACACTGGCTAGATGATTACGCTCGTCTTGTGCTGTTGCCGTCGACAACATCCTCCAAGCGAAAAAATTACGAGCTGCCATGTTTTTTCTTCAATTAAAACAACACAACACATACACAATATCATGAACTTTGTAAAAAAATGTTCGTATTTTAATGAACGTTTTCACTTTCACTACAAAAATCTAAGTGACAAGTTAACTCGCTCGCAAGTGAAGACGTTTACAATCGAACTGTCAAAAGTGACATAATTGCATCTCACACTCGCAAAAATAATAGATTTATTTTATTGCAAGTGATATTTTTTTTTGTTTTCCTATTGCTAGGCATGGAGATCTTAGTAAGCCGATAACCAATGCAAGACCAGATTCCCAGGATTCGGGAACCTAGCACGGAACAATTAAGTACACAGGAAGGCCAAAGCTATCTGATTGATTAATGTAAGTTGTTTAGTATAGGTACATATTATTATTTTAAATAGAAGAGGATAGGTGTGAATATATTTTTATTTTTTAGGTATTAAGGCCAGGCTGTCCGGGCGAAGTAGGCATTTAACGCTACCTCCCCTCCCGCAAAGCGAGCTGTGCGCTCACGTCGCCGGCGTGAACTCATAACTACAGGCCAAGTGTCACAGAGTACGCAAGCGCGTCTGTAGGCAGTAGGCCAACTTATTATATTAATTTGTTTTTAATATTATTTAAATTTAAAATACGAGAATTGATCCGGTAACATTTTGTTTTATTATAATAAGTATATACTTAGTAATCGCGAAAAGCTAAGACATTTATACCTATGCAATAAATGAATTTGAGTAGGTATTGAACATGTAAATTATATTTTATTCAAGTATTTATATATTCATATGTAAATACATATTTAAGAATTTTATCAGGAAATTACTTATGTTTTTGTTAGTATAATGTTTAAAAATTTAAAAATTAGTATGTAATTTTTGCAGTATTGAATAAATAATAACCAAAAGCAATCGGATTTATAGATTTGCTTATTATTATAGATTTGTTTTTTTTTTTGAACGCTTGGCTTTCTAACCGCTCGACGCCCGCGCTCAGCTGATTGCGCTCACTGACCACTGTGCCTATTACACCAGGGGCGCCACTTCAAATAATATATTTACACAAACTTTTTACATACTGCTTTATTTTACATAAAAAAAAACTTTGACGTTGTTATGATATCTATACAGATAAATAAAATTGGAGTGTCTGTTTGTAATATTAAAATAACCGCTTTTTACTAAATGCATATGGATGTATACACGGTATATATATCAAAACAACATTTTTTACAATTTTTGTCTGTCTGTCTGTTTGTTCCGGCTAATCTCCGAAACGGCTGGACCGATTTTGACGGGACTTTCACTGGCAGATAGCTAATGTTATAAGGAGTAATTTAGGCTACTTTTATTTTTCGTTGTTCGCGTTATGTTTATGAAATTTGGTAGGTATGTATGTTACATGGAGATTTATTTGTAACTCGCGTCCAAATCCTACGCGTACAGTTGCTTGATGAAGTCGTGGCAGAGTCAGTAAGAGTGTGTTTGTGTGTGTGTGTCTGCTTCGCGCAACAAAAAAAATAAAAATGCAGCGGTTCTGGGTGCGTGAAGCATATCTTCCTATTATTGAAAGCCTTTTTATAATCTGATTATCTAATTCCAGAAATTACAATATTATCAACATCTTACATAAAAACCTTTTCATACCTACTTATATCACCACGAAACGAAACGAAAGTTCATACCTACTGATAACACACTTGTAAACTCTAGAAAAGTACCTAGTACGAAAGTGATAAGCGTACATGTATGTATGTTATATATACACACACTTACATACAACGCGCATAGTAAATTATTTATATTTATTAATTATATTATTTATTCATATTTAATATTAATCATAAGCATAGTCGCGCGAAACCCTTAGTGTATCACATCGGAATCATCGATCACTACACTAAATATTACACAAAAAATCATAAGTAAAAGTTCTCTGTATTTAGGTAATTCTAGTTTAAAAAATATACAATAATGTAAATTCAACCTTAATGATTTAGCGGGGGGGTTGTGCGCGAGCAAAAGCGACATACATAGGTCCTACCTCGTTAAGGGCTAGCGGCCGACTGAATCATTATCGCCCTTGCACCTTAGTTGCTTGCGAACAAGGTTGAATATCGAATATCCGATCGATCTTATTCTTGCACAGAAATAAAAAACGTAAGTCTCTAATCTAATTTAATTTATTATGAGAATAATAATTGGTCAATTTAAATGTCTTTCATACAAGAGATAATAAACTATATTTTCCTTCTCTGAGTATTTTTTTGCGTATATAACTGAAGTAGTTTAAAAGTAAAATTCATAAATCTCTGAAAAAGGCATATTTAAAAAAAAATAAAACTATCGAGAAAATTTCATCCAATTGTGTTTCTGTTTTTTCTGATCCATAGAAAAAGGTTTGAAAAATCATACATTTAAATTATCACATTGATTTAATGTCTGGTATACATAGAATATCGAAGCAAATCAGCATTAAATTTGGGGAGCCTCCTCTTAAGCCATGGAATGAACCTGGACCTTCTAGCCGAGTGCATGTAGAGCTTCCTTTAAGCCAGGTTCATATAAAGTCAAAACCTCCTAGCCAAACCATCAATGCAGATATTAAAATCACAGAAAGTAAGTTGTTACTTATATTGTACTTAATCTAAATCATAAAGTGAAAATATCTAGAGAATATGGTGTATAGTAATAAAAAAAGGCTTATTTATTTTACATTTACAATATTAGCAGTGTTAGCTTGCCAACCTAAATAACAAATATTTTCTTTTATCAGATGCTGAAGAACTATTTACTTTATTTCTTGTCCCAAGTTGCTGCCCCTCAGCCTCGTGTGTATCCTGCTCAGTATGGGTAAACTACACCATGCCATAGTGAGAGGTCTTCACGAATACAATCTCACCTCGAAGACATGCAAGGCTCAAACAATGCAGGCTGCCCGTCAGTTTGTAAATTCTGATTTTGAACGGAGAGCATTCAGAATGCAGCAACATAGAGATTATATGGAGATGAAAAGGGAGCAAAATGGGACAAGTTAACTTGCTCGCAAGTGAAGACGTTTACAATCGAACTGTCAAAAGTGACAAAAATGGGTCTCACACTCGCAAAAACGTCATTCAAGCTCGTATTAATTTTACTTTTATTAATGTTACGAACTTATAACCATTCACCTTTTATTATATACCATTCACATACCAACATATTCAGCGACACTTTTTTCAGCGACACTTTTTTCAGGGACACTTTTCAGAGACATTTTTTTCAGGGACACTTTTCAGTGACACTTTTTCAGCGACACTTTTCAGCGACACTTTTTTCAGCGACACTTTTCAGCGACACTTTTCAGCGACACTTTTCAGCGACACTTTTCAGCGACACTTTTTTCAGCGATATTTTTCAGCGCCACTTTTTTCAGCTACACTTTTCAGCGACACTTTTTTCCGCGACACTTTTCAGCAACACTTTTCAGCAACACTTTTCAGCGACACTTTTCAGGTGATGACAATTTCACTGGATCTTAGAATCTATCATGCCTAAAAATACTGCTCATTAAATTATTTTTATTTGTTACGTTAGGTAATGTCAATTCGAGATGTTTTTTTTTTGGCCTTTACTGTCAAGTTTAGCTTTTTTTGGCTAACTTTGAATAAGTCCAACTTTAAACTAGCGAATTAGCGGGCTATTCTTGTGGCTTGTAGTGAATTTTATTTTATAAATACGTATGGACTAAATATAGGAAAATACATCTGTAAGGTTGCATTTATATATATGAGCGTTTTAATGGAAAATAATATTATATTTGATAAATTTCTAATGATTTATGCTTAAGGCATTTAGCTATGTGACCTTGGCCAGTAGGAATGTATTTAAAAAATAAAATAAAAAAGGGCGAGAATATTAATTTGTTTTCCCGCGTTTTTGCACGGAGAATGTAGATGTCGGTACTCTGAGTCTGTAGTCTGTACCACCTTGTAGTGACTAGTCATGGATTGTTTGCAATACTGAAAATTATTGTTATAAATTATGTAATTCATTATTTAAAAAGAGTAACAGCTGCTGAGTTTCTTGCCGGCTCTTCTCAGCAGAAATGCTTTCCGAGCCGGTGGTAGCTTCCACACGGACTGACGTACTGACGATCATAAAATTACTGAATATAAGAATATATGCAAGGAATACCTCGAAGTTTTATTAGCGACCTTCTACACATTTAATAAAACAAATAATAACTTAATGTTTGCGAAGCTAACCGTGCTAAGCAACTCGTAAAAAGTAAACATCCCCATCTATGAATAGTCACTACACACTCAATATTTTATGGCAGATTTTTAAATCATCTGGAATTATAATTTAAAAACGCAATATTTCTTTTTTTCATTTTTCAAAATATTTTTGGTAATCAGAAGATATCTTATGGGAATCTATTTATAAATTTTACACAAACATCAATTATTTATTGACATTTATTTGAGCTAGTCATATTTACCTGATGAGATCCTGTTCATCGACTCCTTCCCTTTTAATTAACTACACAATCTATTACAAAAATTATAAAAAACTAATATTTCTTTCAAAATATGCTTCAAACTATGCTTAACATAAAACCTAAACCTGTAACCTAATATATAAATAATTGCTGGCCAGTTGAGTTCTTCTTACTATGCTAAAAACAATATTTTATTGACATTCCTTGCAATGGAAGCCCAGCGAACATTTATGATTATTTAAAATTTTAACTATTTTATACAATTGCTACCAATAAAACTGTTTCTAAGTTGTAGTATTAAAACAATACATAAATATCGAAAGATAAAACGATGGCAGAACAAGGTTTAAGCGACGATCCAGGCCAGATGCCAGTTTATGAAGGTAGCTCATTTCACTGAAACTTAGGTTTTTCACTATTATTTTTTTTTTCTCAAAAAACAACAGAAAAGGTGCTTCTTTTTAATTTTGTGTTATGTAAGACATCTATCTACATCTGTCTGTGTGTGTCTGTCTGAAGTATCGTTATCAATGGGACCAATTTAAACATGATTTTTGTATTTAAAGCTTGTTTTATAGAGACAGTTTAGTAAAATATTTGAAAATCCGTCCAGCTAGTCAAGAGTTATGAGCCCTTTTACGAAGTGATTTTTTTTTACATAATTAATAGAATATCTTTATTTTACATACTTGACTTGCACTAACGTTCTACATCATATAGCATTGAAGCTTGCCCTGACGTTACTACAAGAATGGTATGCAAATTGACCCAAGTGAAATTTTAACATTGAAATTTCGACCTTATTCCATGAGAAGTTAGCGATAATTAAAGATCAATAATATACTAATATAATATATACAATAATTATTGTAGTTGAGAGTATTAAAGTTATAAAAATTACAAATATTCGTGTTGAAAATTTAAACCAGGCCCAGCGTTTATATAATGATATTTAATACGTAAAAATATAGATTATTATTTTTTATTTTATATGCCCGATCCCCAAACACATTTAAAAGTCGATAATAATTTAAGCTTATATTGAAAAAGACATTATTATCGATATCGAGGCCGAATCTATAGTTTTTAAAAATTTTGTCTGTCTGTCTGTCTGACTGTCTGTGACCGCATCACGGAAAAACTGGAGGGATTTTGATGAAATTTGGTATGATGGTAGCTAATTATCCGGGTCAACATACTTTTTACGGCAGAATGCATTATTGTATCACTATCATCATCTAACTGCCGTCGGCGCAGTAGGTCGCTCTTCCACTCTCTCCTATTACTCGTCACCTTAATATTCACCTATGTCTAATACACACAAATTTATAATATATTGTTTTGTATTCTACTCTTTACTAGAAAGAGCTTTAGTGTAACATTTTTTATTGTTTATCAAATGTTTTACTTTAGAAACCCAAGCGACTGTCGCCGGATTTCCTCCGTACCCGCCATATGCTACGGAGCCTGCTCCTCCATCAGTTGCTGACACAATTATAGCAGGCCGTGATTTACGCATCCAGCATAAGTCAACACCTAGAAAATCAGTGCGATTGCCGCCCCGACCTGCTAAACCTAAGTACATAATAAATTAAAAGACACTTACATAATGGACCCATTAAATATTATTATATGGAATGTTATATTTTCAATATCATTAACAACACTATGAATTTGTTGCTGCAGAGTCGTTCCGCTTATATATTATATATATATATATATATATATATATATATATATATATATATATATATATATATTACATAGTTCTAGTTCAGAATTACTTTCATGTATATATCTTACCTACCTACCTACTACATTTCTTAACTAGGGGGCCAAAAGCAACTGATGTGAAATTGTCAAGACGTGCAGCCCGAGCGCACGCCCGCTGTCTACGTCGCTACAGAGCCGTTCTAACAGATCGTTTGGAATACATATCGAGGCCACCAAGACGCAGTATTATTTACTTGTGGCGAGAACATGCTCATACGCTTCCAGCTGAAACTGTTAAGTATCTAAATATAACAATTTAACTAACAATTTGGACTAAGTATCATAGTATAATACTTTCTTAGATTTACGTGAATATTAGACATTTAAATAAAACTATCTTTTCGGATTACATTACATATTACATATATTGTTACAGGTTGTATAATGCCTTTGAGACATCTAACACCTTAGTCTCTCCCGTGACCATGATTGCTGTAAAGCAATCGAAACTTTGGGAACCAAAAATCAAAATCTGCGAAAAAAACCGAAAAGATAGTTTTATTTAAGTATCATAGTAATTAACTATTTCATAACAGTCTTATCACATACTTTATTTGTATTTTTAGATCGCAAGACTACGATCAATGCTAGATGCAGATGAACCTTTCAAACCAGATCAGGCTTACGAATATTTTATCAATCTTAAGAAGAACAAGAATAAAATTGCTGCGTAAGAGCATTGTTCCATTTTTATACTTTATGCTATCACTAGCCACTACCGACTTAGCTTGCTCAGGAGCATCCCTAGGTCTCAAATCTATGTATTACTAGGTTCGTAGGTCATAGACTATCTGTATATTAAATTTCATCCAAATCCGTTTAGCCGGTTTATTTTTATAGCGTAACGATTATTTTTGAAGTTATATTTCTTTTGGCACGTTTGGAAAAAAATATGAGAGTAAAATTTTTACAATGCGCGCGCACACCGACAGCCAAAAAGCGACAAGATGAAGTTAGCTGCATTCCTTTTGCAAACAGAGAGTTGTGACATACGAGATTAAAATCTTTGTTATTTTTGTTCTGTTACACCAAAAAAGTATAACTTTTACGTGCGTACATAAGTACATACACACGTTTTTTTTAGAGCTCGTGGAGTGAATCAAATAAAGAAGGATGTACTGGCTCTATCTAGCGATAAGAGAATTGTATGGGCGCGGAACGCTACGGTTGCGTTTGCTAGGGGCATACAACAACGACTATCAAGACCCGGATCATACGTTTTAGCTGATGGGTACGGTAACCTATAAATGAATATATTTTTAAATATTTCACAATAAAATATTTGATTTATTTTTAGAATGCTGCGATTGTCTAATATAATTTTAGAAGATTTATGCGGTTACATGCACATGAGAATGCCACCAAGACGTTGCACTCATCCTAAAGCGAAATTTATGATGGAAATGTCAGATAAAGTATGTTCTTACTAGTTTTGGTATACTTATTACCTATTTATTTCTTGGTCTATTAACGTTTTTTTTAGATGATTATTATTTGAGGATTACTTAAATCTTAAGTTTGGCTATAGTAAGATACTTCATTTTTTGCATTTTTTATCATCCAAATATAACGAATGCAAAAGTTTTAGTTAGTGAGTGTCAGTCTTTTAAATTTAATATCTATCTATATATTAATACGTGAAGGGAAAACTTTGGACCCCTTTTTAAATATATTGCATGTACGGAGGAGTATGAGCTATGGCATAGTTAAAATCTATATAAAGAAGGACCGTAGAAAGCCAAAATTAATGACTATTTTTTATCCGCGAGTCTGCCCGTATATTTTATTTATATATAATTACTTCACTGCTAAAAGATGCAGCATGATGTTAGCTAACCTTAATTAATAGTACCTATATGAGTACTTGCATAATATAAAGATGGAAGATATGTTTGTCTGTATGTACAAATCTCTGAATCTGTAGGTCCGTATCAAAATTATTTTGGATTTTATAGGCTATTTATATAACTAAGAAAAAAGAATCTCAATATCGACCAAACTTAATGAATTATAGTTGATTTTCAACCACGGAGCGATCATAGTTACTATTATGCTGTAACGGTTTAATGAATTTGAGTGAAATAAAAATTGGATGTAGTATATTTTGGATTAAAATCTTGCAATTAATTAATTTTATGCACGTCTATCCAACGGAGTCGTGGATAAAATCTATCTCTTAAGTTTATCTACTATAAATTAAGGTAGCGGTCTGGATCGACGAAATTCTTGCGGAAAGTGACGATCGCATGTTGATGATGGACTTCGATGAAGACAATGGTAAGATGATAAAACGATGATAATATTGACAGTTTAGTTTTTTTTGAAGTACATACAATTGGCGGCCTTTTCTGCGGCTCATCTGTAGTTTCTTCTGTAGTAACAAGGTAACACTGCGTCAATTGTTCATTTTTTAAAGTTATTTTAGTTGAACTCGTTTGATCTTTGATGCCATTTTATTTGTCTTTACTTAATGACTACATAATATATACAATAAAATAAATTACATTAATTACTTTAATAAACAATTGTCGTCGAATATTTTGAAACATTACGATTTTTAGTAGTACCTACATTAATACGAGAATACGGTGTATTTGTTTCCTTTATCGGTTAGAAGTGGAAAAAAGTATTGCTAACACATCTGAGGCCGACGATGCTAAATCAAGCGAGACTTCTGGGACACCAGCAACCACGCCAAAGACTTCGAAGACCAGTATGCCTAAAGAATAGGTAAATTACGATTATATTTTGATTTCATTTAGTACAAAATCTACTGGAATTACGTTACAACAATTTATTAGGTACCATAAGAATAGAAGTTACAGTCACATACGTACGTTTCACTACTGTGCTACTTGTGATTTCTAACCATCGGGGTTAGTCAAAACATTTTACAATCTTCTACATCTTACGAATAGCCCTATTACTGGGCACAGGCCTCCCTTCATATACAAGGAGGATTAGGCCAAAGTCCACCACGATGCCCAAGTTTTAGGGTGCGGGGACAAGAGTTAGGGTGCGGGGACTTCACATGTATTTTTTTTTGAAGTTTTTACTTGCTAGGTTCTCCCAAACATGCAAGATTTCTCACGAAGTTTTCCTTCACCGTATTAGAGGTATTCATGTTGGAAATGATTCGAACATAACATTACTACTATGTTTTAATGTTTAGCATAGATTTCTCAAAGATAAGATATTTTTCCGCAGTAAAAAGTATCTTATATGTTGACCCGGATAACCAGCTATCATCATACCAAAATTCATCAAAATCTGTCCAGTGGTTTTCTCATGACGCGGTCACAGACAGATAGACAGACAGACAGACAGACATAAATTACAAAATCTATAGATTAGGCTTTTGTATCGATAATAATGACTATTTCAATAAGATTTTCCAAAAAATATTTAATGTACAGATTCGACTTAGAATTTTATTATATGTATACCTAACTAGGTAATATTAAAACGTGAAGACATAATTTTGCACTATTTTTAAGCATATTGCTCGTAAAGAGGATTACAAACTTTGGCATAGTTAGTTTATACACAGAAGGACTCCAAAAAGCTAATTTTTTTTGATTGATTAAACCGCTGTTAATTGGGTTTTGCCACGAATTTTTGATCCTGAATAAAACTACTCGTTTTTTTATTTGTAGTTGGGGAGTAATATTGAATTTATTGGGGTAATTAATAGCTTATAGTTAGTGAACGTTTATATTTTGTTGCAGATATAACAGGAGCGGATGAACTTGGAGATGCTACGTTCACTGATAATTTTCTTAATATGATGGGTGATGCAAGTGTAAGTGTCAATATTATTTTTAGCTATTCTAATTATAATAAAAGTAAAATTGTTAAGGAATATATGTATGTTTCACTTCAGAAATATAATTATTCTAATCTTTATCATTAGGTACCTACTAATGTCATAAATCTTGAATATTTACTAAGTGTCAAAAATGCTGATCAGATTTCTATGAAACTTGCTACAAGTCTAGCTTTACATTGTGGTAGTACACAAAAGTTCAATTTTTAGGCAAACTATTTGATGGTTTTAAGTTTTTATATTGTCACTCAAAATATTTACTGCGACTACGTATCAATGACTGTGTCTATTTTGAGTGAACTGAAATGTTTGTTTTTTAAATAGGACTACGCTGACATCCACTTAATTATAATCATCAAAGAAGACATAAAAGTGAACACATGTTTTAATAACTTAGAAACAGTATTCAGGTCGGGCATTATAAAAAGACCAGAACCCACTGCACCTACTTGATTTTTTTTGTAAAATATAAAAAAAAAAACGTAAATTTAAAAAAAACGCAATCAACGCAGAAAACATGATGATAAATTGTTTGAAAAATAAAGTAAACTACATCATATTGCTGTATTTATTATTTCTTATCCTTCACCCATAAATACAAGTGAGCACCAATAAGGTAAACAATGATTTTTGTTAAGTAAAGCTTGATATTTAATTAGAAAGCTTGATTTTTGTTAATTCAAGCTTCTGTAAATCATTCCTCATTTTCCATTTTATATAGAATCAAAAGCTTTTATTTGTGTTCACTTGAGTTAAAGTGGACAATGAAGGATGATTCTGATTAGTATAGTTAGTGCAGTATGTCTAATATCTTAAAAGTCAATATTATAATAAAATAAATCAATCTTTTCATTTTCAGGGTGGTCTTCTAAAGGGTCGTAAGTACATAATGCTATATCTACATATATCTATATATTAAAAATAGTATTTGTAAAACTTTGACTGTTACGTATCTTTTGTGTACGGAACATTGACCTCAAAACAATTGTGGTTGACGTTTTTGTCTGTTTGTCTGTATATCTATCTGTGTGCTTTTCACGCAAAAACTACTGAATTGATTTTAACTAAATATTGTGTAGTGATAACTTATTACTGGTGTCAATATTTGCTATTTAGTGTACCTTTTTCTACCTTATTCCCACGGGTAAAAACACAATAACTAGTTCGTTTTGCATACAAAAATTTCAACTTGATTTCAATGATTTAGTACGCCTAAAGTATTAGTAACAGGGTTGAAAATTAAAATATTTAACAGTTTAATTCGGTAAATTCCCTTACTTGATGAGAAAATACAAAATTCTTCATGATAAAGTACAAAATTACTTCGGTCGCGAGTCGCTGTTTGCCTGTCTGTTTCTTCTTGTGTTTTGTCAAAAAAAACTTATTTCGTACGACATGAGCTAAACCATTAGAAATAGGTACATCCAGACAAGTACTTCTACAAAATTGCAGGCCTTAAAAGGCTTTCTGTAAAATGTCAACTATTTTTATCTATTTGAAGCATACCTAGGAGCTCATTAATTATTCCCTAATCCACACATATAATAAAATTCTGAGTCGAATCTATATATTAAATATTTTTTGCAAAATCTTATTGAAATATTCATTATTATTGATTAGGCTGAATCTATAGTTTTTAGAATTTTTGTCTGTCTGGGAACGCATCACGAGAAAACCACTGAACAGATTTTGATGAGATTTGGTATGACTATATCTGGTTATCCGGGTCAACATATAGGATACTTTTTACTGCGGGAAAATATTTCATCTCTGAGAAATATATACCTACAAAACGTTAAAACTTAATACTAGGAACGAACCTGAGCAGTGCGAGGGTGAGTTGCTAGTGTTTAATAAAATGATACTTTGTTTATAAACCATACATCGACATTTGATAATTTTTCTTTCAGCACAACCCGCGTATCTGAAATTTATTGGTAAGACAAAGTTCGATTATTTATATCATTTAACCTTAAAAAAGTAGTTTAATTAAAGTAACAATAAAAATGTGCAGGTGAAATGTTGGAGGCTTTTACAATCTTGACAGATTCAATGTATAAGAAAGAAGATAAGCAATTACTTTCTTATGGAAAATTTAACCAAACGTATACGGAAGCTGCGAACGAGTATGTATCAAAATAGTTAAATTAATCATTAGTCTAATATATTTTTTTAAGTAAAATATAACTTTTTTGCTTAGATTAAAAGAAACTCCCGATTTCGATGCAACAGAATTTAATATAACATTAGCAAACCAATTGAAGAGCGATTTAACAGCGGTTGCAAAACCTAACACACCAAATAATATTGCTCCATTTATGAAAGGTATTTATTAATTTTGTAAAGTCAATAGGTAATGTATAATAATAAAATTTTACATTTTTTTATACGAACGTAATCTATTGACTAAAACTAGGTAAAGAAATGTTTGGTTTGACATCTGTAACTTAAACTTTTGTTTTCATATATTCTAGCTTTATAGCTGCATACGATACTAGCTTTACAGCTTAATAAGATAACGGTGTTGCATATTTATAATTGTTCTATTAAAATTATAAAATAATACTGAAATCATAATATTATATTAATCATTACTTTCAGACATGGTCGAAATCTGTTCTAACTATCTAGCGCAACATGCTGAATTCAATAGTACGTATAGTATTTCATTTTGCAGTATTATACAGGTGAATTTTTCAAGTGGGCGTGCATGGCTAAATCCGAAACTTTGAGGAATAGCGAAAAGTACTCAAAGGAGTCTCGGGCCCGATTTTCATGAAAACTAAAACTGCATCATTGGATTTCTGAAAAATCAATTTTCCTCACATATTATTCACTCACATATTTATCCCACGGGAACCGTACATTTTTCCCGGGATAAAAAGTAGCCTATTTGTTATTCTGATGTATGAACTATATTATTGTAAAGTTTCATTAAAAGCCAATCAGTAGTTTTTGTGTACTAAGCTGCATAATTTACTATAGTTTTAATATCTTATACTATAGTTTTAATATTTTATAACTATCAGACGGAAACTCTTTAATTTCCCGAAATGAAAAGTATCTAAAATGTTGAGCGGGGTTATAAAGTACCACCAAGTAAAATTTCATTTAAATCGGTCCAACAGTGACGGAGATTAGCCCGTACAAACAGACAAACCGACAGAGAAACAAAAAATTTGAAAAAAAATTGTTTAGTTATTATTGAGATATTTTTATATAAATAGATAAAGACAAAACATTTCAATATTGTTATATATAAATTTTCAATAATGATTATAGTCGAATTTCGACCACTGAACCAACACTAGTATTCTTAAATATTCGTATAATTTCACAGAAGATAAAGGTCCATCTTTTAAAATACTGTTAAAGGCAATGCGTGCAAAAGGAAATGAACAATTGTATCAAAAAGGAAAAACTAAACGAACTTATACTAAAGCTGCAGCGGAGTAAGACATACATATTATAATTTTTCTAATATTTGTTATATTCATTCATTTACATATAATGCGCTAATGTTACAAGGATTGTTCTTAAATAGATTAGAAAGTGCAAGAGGTTTGGAAAGTGATTATGACGATCCGAATTTATCTCAAGAAATTCATTCACGTTTGTCTAAATTGACAGAAACTCAAACTCCAGCTGACTTGAAAACAGATATGAAAGGTATTGTGGCTCTTAGCATGTACTTAATTAATTAATATTATTTTTTTTCGATGAAATTAATAGTTTTTTATTTTCAAATAGAAATTTATAATTTTATTATATACTAGCGACTCACTCTCGCTCCGCTCGGGTTCGTCCCTGCTTACGTTTTAACGTTTAGTATAGATTTCTCAGAGATGAGACATTTTCCCGCAGTACAAAGTATCCTATATGTTGACCCGGATAACCAGCTATCATCGTACCAAACTTTATCAAAATCCCTCCAGTGGTTTTTCCGTGATGCAGTAACAGACAGACAGACAAAAAAATTTAAAAACTATAGATTCGGCCTCTATATCGATAATAATGTCAATTTCAATAAGATTTTCCAATAAATATTTAATGTACAGATTCGGCGTAGTTAGAATTTTATTATATGTGTAGATTACATTTAACAAAATAATAATAATATTTAATAAACATCTATTTGGATAAGAATCTATTTTGAATTTTCACTATTCTATCAACTGATTATTTCATGAATAGTTTGTTTTTGATAAAATTTGAATGAGACATACTTTCTTCTGTATATACTATGAATATTATATTATTACAGAATTTTTTATAATATCATTTCTAAAGCAATAAATAAATATTTAAATAAGTCTTTTTTTCATTACAGAAACCTTAGATCTATGTTCCAAATATTTATCGCAACGTGCAATAGACGAAAGTAAGTGAAAAAAATAATCAAAATATTTTAAGAATTTTAAATATTAAATAGTAAATCAAATCAATAGAAATATAATTTACAGTTGAAAGAGGTCCAGCTTTCGATATTCTCATAAAGGAATTGGAAAAGCATGGAGCTGATCCGTTCACGCCACAGTTTCCATGTGTCGAATCTAATTTCGCTGCAGCTTATGTGTAAATAGTTATATATTTTAAAAGTAACTAGTTAGAATTTGTGTTTATATATATAATTCTTATGTACGCGTGTATGTCACTGAACTCCTCCTAATCGGCTGTATCGATTTTGATGACTTTTTATTTAGCTTTTTAGATTAAGCACCCAAACGAAAAACCAACGTTCGTGTAGGATAACGGGACCGCTAGTAGTAGTATAACAGTTTATTTCTTGTATTTGGTAATTTTGTTAATTTTTCCAAACGGAGTCTCAGTTTATAAGTAACTAATGCAATCGTAACCGCTTAAATTTAAATATTGTTGCTCGACTCTACACGTAAGTCAAGAGATCAGTTATTAGATTTTTATTTTAGTAAACTTTACTTATAAACAGGTTAAAGTCAGCACCAGGTCTCTGTAGTGTGACACCAGATGAATCAAAGACTCAAATTTTTGTGGCTGCTTTACATAAAGTGGTTGATACAGTTACTCCAAAAGCTCTAATAAAGGACATGCACGGTATTTTTTAATCAATATTTATACTGAAGCATAATTTGGATGCAAATTAGTAAATATGCTTTTTTTTATATGATTTTTAATATGGCCAATGGCAATGAGGCCATACCGTTTTCGAAAATACCAATTTTTGATCACTAATAAACACATAAGTTCTATACATAGTGATATATATAATAATTTAACGATTCGATTTTTATACATGTTTCAGAGGTAATTGGCCGATGTGCTAACTATTTGTCTGCATTTGTAAGAGATAGAGGTAAATGATGTTTTTTAGTTTTAAATATACCTACGTAGGTATCTACTATCTACAACCATATACGAAATACATTATAAACACCGTTCAATTATTTTCTCTGGATTTTGTACAAATATAACCTTTGCAGATAAAGCCTTGCAGTCATTATTAAAGATGATGAAAAGTAATCCAAATGTCGAATTGGCTAAAAGAAATAACTATGCGATGAATTACGCTACTGCAGCCGCCGAGTAAGTGGCTTATGACTAAAAAAAAAAAGTGTAACTCCATACATATTAGGACGACCATTTTAATCGCACCATTTGAAACGCGAGTAATAATTAAAACATTAGCTACAATCCACACCTGGTTGTTTAAAGACAAATTGAGACTTAAAGACAATTTAACAATTTAAAATACTAGTCTATATTATATCTACTATATGTTTATCTAATATATGTATATATAAAAATCAATTGCTGTTCGTTAGTCTCACTAAAACTCAAAAACGGCTGGACCGATTTTAATAATTCTTTTTTTGTTTTGTTGGGGGTGTGTCAGGGGTGGTTTAAATATTAAAAAAAATAGGGAAACCCCATGAAAAGGCTGGAAAATCGAAAAGTTCAAAACTGTTTATTTTGTATGGGAATCACTATTTCAGATTACTCATCTACAAGTCAAGTTTAAGTAGGAAAAAAAACATATACATATATATAGTATATCTATTCCATACTAACCGTAAAACAGCATCTAGGGATGAACCCGTGCGAAGCGAGGGTGAGTCGCTAGTTTTATATAAAATGATAGCAATATTAATAAATAATATTTAACAGAACTGAAGCTGCCCCCATCATAGTACCATATATGCCGGTAAAAGACATTGCTGATGAGGCGAAAAGTAAACTAACAAAAGATATGGAAGGCAAAATTTCGCCTGATATGCAAATACCTGTAAAAGGTTAAATATTTGTATATATTTATATATACTTCTAAGTTAACATGTACTGTATGAAAAAGTTGGCTGATAAGATCGTATTAACATCTTAAGTTTTAAGGCTTTAACAACCCTTATTATAAGAATAACTGTTGATCTGTATTCTGCTCCAATCTTACACATGAATTCCTAAGACTTTCTTAGATTTACGCGAATATTCATTTTAAATAAAACTATCTTTTTGGATTATTTCGCGGATTTATTTTGATTTTTGGATCCCGACATTTCGAATGCTTTACAGCAATCATGATCACGGGAAAAACTTAAGGATTTAGACGTCACAAAGTCGTTATATACAATACGTCTCAAAGGCGTTATATGCAATTCTAAAATTAAATAAATAACATTGCTATATTTAATTATAATACTTATTAATAAAATATTTAAAATTAAAATCAATAAATATTTTAAGGCACCATTTTAGAATATTTGAAATCATATTTGTAAAATCGTGGGTAGGCACTGTCTGTAACAAATAGTTTTATTTAAAACTTTCCTCTTAATTATTTCTTGTATTTATGTTAAAATTTCAGCTTTAATACAAGACGTATCAAGATATTTATCACAGCCTATTGCTATGAGAAGTAAGTGCGATACTTGGTATAAATTAATATTTAACTTATAGAGATTTTTGTCATAAATATCTTTCATTTATGTGTTTGACATATTAAGGTGGTGTAGCTGGGGAACGATATCCAATAAATTTCTTGGCAGCAGTTAAAAAGTCACTTGGATCAAGACCTCTTTTCAAATATAAAGCTTTTGGTCAAACATACGCCGACGCTGCGGAAGAGTAAGCAAATATATAAAAAAAAAATAATAGTTAAAGAGTGCGTGTATGAATGTGTACACGCGCAAGAAGTAAAACTTCTGTAGGTTATCGATACTCATATTAGGCATATTACAATCATATATTTATAAAATATAATTTAAGAAAAGAATATAATATTATATATCATTTGTCAGACAATAACAACGGTTACCATGACAACAAACGTATGTATGTACATTTTTTCGTAACGCATTCACCAGCTTACCCCCCAAGTCAAGCGTGCGTAAAGAAGTTTTACTTCAAAAACATAATATCAATAAAAGCTTAATAAAAAATACGTAACGGTAAATTTTAGTTAGAAAGTGTAGTGTAGTAAAGTCTTCTATTAACGCAATTAGAAATAGTTCATATATACTTAATGACTATTAACTCAGATTAAAATACGCGGGGCTGCTAGAGTCAGATCCGAAATGCGAAAATTTGCAATATGAAATATCATCGGAAATGAAACGAGGAGTGCCAACCAGATTAGCTCCAACTATTACAAGCAATTTAAATGGTACTACTTTGATAGTTTACGCTATTAGTAAATTATTAAGCTATAATCAGAGCTATATATATTATATTTAAATAATCAACGGCATTTCAGATACAATGGATGATGCTTCTAAGCATTTAGCTAAAGTTGGAAGTGAAAAAGGTATAACAGTACTCGTTTAAATTTATGATTAATAAACTTTAAGCTCTTTTGAAATACTACATAGTAATTATTATTATTAATTATAGTAATGTAAACAAGTACGGTATAGATTAAGTACCTAAATGATTTGATTGTGTCGTTATCATTCAATATGCATATACTTAAGTTCAAAATTAGAATACTTATTAGACTCTCGTTTTAATTTTTTAATTAATAGGTGAAGCTCTGCAACATTTAGTGAATTTAATGAAAGAGCAGGGGGAAGCCCCTCTTGGTCAAATACAAGGTTATCAGCAGAGTTACGTGGATGGCGCAAGGAGGTTATTTTTGTTGATATTTCTAGGCAATTTTTCTACTGATCGACCGTTCTTGAGATAGAGCGTGACGAGGGAAAATCCACTTACGCCATAATAATTTATGGCTTATTGTCTTTCATTTCATACCGCATGTAGACTTTCGCGCGAGTAGCGAGACGAGTTACGAGGTGATCTATGCGACGAGCGTGTAAACGGTGCGCTTGTAACTCGCCTCGCGTTTGAGTAAGTTATAAAGGAAGCATTACAGAGAAAGCGAGAAAATCGAGATAATAAATTAAAAAAATATAAAAATATATAAATTAAATAATTAATAATTTCATATACTTACTAGTATTAGCCCAGTCAATTGGTACTTTTACCTGGAAAGTTTTCCGAGAGTTTTGAAAATTTGTGATTTCATAGATTTCCATGTGCTCTTTCCGAATTTCAATTTTACCACCTCGTATCTTTGCGGCTCGCGCCGCCATAATAATTGGAAAATTGGCGTCTTACGGCAGTTTTTTTACAATATCTCCATTCCGACTTTTTTTTCGATAAAAATATTTATATACAAAACTAGAGAAAATTTCCTACAATTTATGTGATAACAAATTTTTTTGTAAAATCAATAGTTTTGGCGTATGAGCGTCGCAAAGTGTACTTCAACATGTGTTTTGGCTGAAAAAACTCATTTCCACATCACTTTGAGGTAGACTAAGTAACGCGATTTTTTATCATAGCATCCTATCCCAATAGGCCTAATCCATATGCAAGGCGCTATAACAATATTTAGCACTTTCTCCTTCCAGGTAACCTCTTTTTTGATCACCAAATGACTATACTATATAGTAATTAAGGCTAAATTGTTTTATTATTAACAAATATGGATATAATATCTTGAATTAAAAATTATTATTATGAAAAAAAAGAATTTATAGTTTGTTTGCAATAAAATGTTACAATTTATTAGTGACACCAAAAATGATGAACTACTCCGCAAAAAAAAATATAATATTTTTATTTTAGAATAGAAAATGCGCCTTCTTTAACAAATGAAAAAGTCGATAAAGGAGTGTATGAATCTGTTAGAGAAAAATTAACAAGCTTGTCTGAAAAAAAACCTGCTCCTGAGTTTGCAAAACAAATGCCTGGTACAAATACATTTTAAATATTTCTAAAAATTTACTTGTGGAGTTGTAAATCTATACATATAATAAAGTTGTAACTAAGCCGAATCTGTACATTAAATATTTTTTGGAAAATCTTATTGAAATAAACATTACTATCGATACGGAAGCCGAATCTCTAGTTTTTACTAGAATTTTTGTCTGTCTGTCTGTATGTCGGTCTGTTACCGCATCACAGAAAAACCACTAGAGGGATTTTGATGAAATTTGGTATGATGATAGCTGCTTATCCGGGTCAACACATAGCTTTAATTAACTATTGATGATCATGATCTTGAAATAAAAGACATTTAAAGCATTTTATTAATATGAAATGAATATAGTACAACTAGAAATATTTTGAAAAAAAAACTTCTACCATATGAAATTAGTTACACTTGACATTTAATAAGTAACATCTTAGTATATTAGCGACTCATCCTCGCTCCGCTCGGGTTCGTCCCTAGTTACGTTTTAACGTTTAATATAGATTTCTTAGAGATGTGATATTTTGCCGCAGTAAAAAGTACCTATCCTATATGTTGACCCGGCTAACCAGCTATCACCGTACCAAATTTCATTAAAGTCTGTCCAGTGGTTTTCTCGTGATGCGATCACAAACAGACAGACAAAAAGTCTAAAAACTATATATTCGGCTTCTGTATCGATAATAATGACTATTCAATAAGAGTTCCCAAAAAATATTTAAAGCACAGATTTGACTCAGTTAGAGTTTTATTATATGTATAGAAAAGAAAAATATAGGTATAAAAATGTTGCAGCAATTGTCGATGACAGTTCCAAGTTCCTGGCAGCTCCATTCCCAGAAAGTAAGTTTCCTTTATTCTTCTATAGTTAGTACATTTTATAGTTTTTTTATATACATTTAAGAATTTATTAGGTATGCCAAGTTTATCCGTAATTGCGTTAGTATATAACTATTTTATTACTATATATAGATGAAGCTGAAAAACGGCGTCTTTTGGCCGACTTAATGGCACGGAAAGAAAATGAAATACTTGGTAAAGAAGGAATTTACAAGCTAACTTATGCCGAAGGCGGAGAAGAGTAAGCTAAAACAAATTGTTTTACTGAACTATAATTTAAATAATTACATTATGTTTGAAAAGGGCTGAAGTGATTATAAATAAACTTAAATCTTTAGGATAATGAAAGCACCAGTGGGAGTCATAAAAGCCCAAGACGAAAATATGAAAAAACAATTACTTGAAAAAGTGAATGCTGTTATACCCGAGAAAAAATTACAGGACCTTTTAAAAGGTTATTTTTTTAAGACCATAATGGTCTATGTACCTAAATATAATACTTAAAGACAATTTAATAAATTAACATGAATAAGTATACATATAGGGTTGCCAACCGTACAATAATATATAGTATTGTACTATATTTCGGGTCTGCGTACTATATACTGTTGAAGAAATACATATATAGTACGCAAAAATACTATATTTTCATTACCGAAATCTAACAAACAAACCCTTCATTTTAAAAAGAAGAACGAAACAGAAGTGTCTCATTATAAAAAACGAGCTTTTGATTTACATTAATTTAAATGTAATAAAGCATATTATGACACTATAAGAAATGCAAAAAGTACAAAATAAATATAGTTTTTATAAAGAAATAAGTAACAAATATATCTTTGTCACATTTTAGTTTTTTTTTCCAAAAAGTACTATATTTTTATAGCAAATTTTGGAAAATACTATATTTCGCCGAAGTAATGTTGGCAACCCTACATGTAGTATTAATATTACCCGTTTTCAGTACCCGCAAACGAAGGAGCAACATACCTTAGTGAAATAATTAAAGGCAGAGGTATGTCTGAATGAAATGACTGTCTAAATCAACTTTTTAGTGTATATTGCTTCAGTAGTCGATACACGTAGATACCGCCACGAATTTAAAAACATATCTTTGGTATCTATATAGGTAATTTTATTAACAGAATAGGTTTTTTTAGTTCGTCGTTTTGTGTTTTGTTGTGTGTTTATATTTTATTTGTTTTATTCAATTTGTACTTTAACGTTTAGGCGAGGTTATGCAAGTGATACACGATGAAATGAAGAAAGAAAAAGACAAAAACTTTATCTCTATCGGTAAATTTACTAAAACTCACGAAGAAGCAGCAAAAATGTAAATTGTTTTTATTTTAAGTTTATTCATAATTTGTAAAAAGTACTAAGCAATAATTGTTTGTTTTAATTTGTTAGGCTTGAAACGGCTCCTCAATTTGGCGGACAGCATCCTTCACCAGTCTTAGTAGACAAGGTAGCTGAGCAAGTGGAAAAACTATCCACGTCTAGTGTAACAGATAAGGCTAAGCCTCATATTCCAGGTACCACTATTCAAACCTTTATAGCAATTGAATATTAATACTGTAATTGAATATTTGAGTACACTACTCGTATATTATAAAAGTTTGACTTTTTACTTCATATTGGAGACCTTATGTTAAAGCAATCTTTCCCTTCCCTGGCTGCTGACATGAATTAATTTAGCACTAAATCTGAATCATTTGCTTGTGAATAACTAAATCCAATTTTTTAGATGCTTCTTCAATAATAACTCATTACATTGCGGGAGTAGCGACAAAGGAGTGTAAGTTTTAGATCTTAATCAACTTTTAATGCCTGTTTATTTTTGTCAATAACATTTTAATTGCTTAAACTATAATATTTTTGTTATAAGGTGGATTAGACGCAAAAGCTCTTGCTGCCTTAGATAAAAGTAATGTTGGTGAGGTAGCTGTTCCAAAAATAGATGTCCCGAAGATCAGCGAGGATAGGTTTCTGTTTTTCATTTTGATTTCCTATTATGTGCCCTTCTGACTGATTTCGGCCAGGGCGACCAAGATTTTTTTAAAGATCAGTTTTAAATGTAAATAGTTTATCGCATGGAACCCAAATGTAAATTTATCACCTAGACTGTAATCAACATCTTATATTTTAGAGGGGCACCTCCAGTATCACAAGTTCCCCGAACGTCAGTTACTGATGTCGCTGGTACTAGTTTTAGAGCAGCAAGAAGTTCATTTGACGAAGATGCTTTTAGAAAGCAAATGGAGGAAAAAGAAAGGAGGAAAAGAGAAGAAGGTGAAAGGAGAAGACATCTAGAAGATCAGAAAAGCGGACGTGCTATTGAAGGTAACTACGTAACTTAGAAAAATAATTTAAATGACTTCTGTTAATAAAATTTGAGTACAGATAGATATATTAAACATAAAATTAAATCAATCTCTAGCCAAACTTTCTACATGCATGAAATCTCATCCGCTGTCGCACACTTGCGAATTAATATTATTCAAAATAGTATATTTTGATTTAATGAATGTAAATTAACATATGTAGTATATAAATAATAAAAAATAAATAAAATGGTACTTTTTTTAGATTTAAGCGAATATTTAATTCATTTTAAATTAACACTAAAAAAATAACTTTTCGAATTTTTTCGCGGATTTATTTTCATTTTTTAATCCCGACGTTTATCCTAAAATATAGTGTTATTTAAAATATTAACATGATTTTGCTGTCGCAGATGTTGATCCAGAACGTGAACAGGCCTTGCAAATTCTTCACAGTCAGCTTCGCGCGCGCGGCGCTGAAGTGTTCTATAAACAGCCGCATACAGAACTTACACATGCAGAAGCTTCTCAATGGTTAATTTGTATTAATGTGTTCATTGTACATATTTTTGTAATTCGTCAAAAAAAAACATGTTGTGTCCGAAATAATAATAAAATATTATTAATTAATAGCTATTATTTCGCCTTTATAATATAAGTATGGATTAATCCATTTTTTTTTCTTTAAGCATGTGTTATCTTATCCATTTTTGCGTCTGCCCTTTTCTTTGTAGGCTTTCTGCGGCACCATCTATAAAAGTGGATAAATCTGTAAAGGAATGCAGTGACACGGCTCGCCTTCATAAAAAGTTTGAACGTAAACTTAACCACGTTGTTAGCGCCAGCACTCCTGCACACATGTATGATACAATGCAAGGTATCTTTATAATTTAAAATATATTTGCTATAAAATTAAAACGATCGATTGTTACTTTAAATTAAAAATTGTTTTTAGATGTTATTATTGAATCATCAAGAATTCTTTCGGAATACTTCGTATCCAAAAGTAAGTTGGTCTTAAGAGCTTATTTTATTATATTTATATTGAAGTTAATAATTTATAATAGTAGATTGACAATATTTAAATGGATAGTCAAATGATACAAATGTATTACAGGTTTCAAAGTTCTTGTCAGAGTAGCTCTCATATCGGAAATGCAAAAACGAGGAAACGAAATATTGATTGAAGTAGATGGGGCCGCTGAAACTTTTTTCTTTGCCGCTCAAAGGTTACTTATTGAGATCATTTATTAAATATAACTATTAACTACATGGTATTTTTTATTAATATATATTACTTTTATTAATATTATACATTATAATTTATTGCATTTATATTATAAAAAGTTTTTTAAACAGATTAAAAAAAGCAACTTCATTGGAAGTTGATCAGCCATGTTTGGAAGTATCGTATCGTCTTACAAAAAAATTAGAAGATATTATAAAATGTCGATCAATGCCGCGAAAGTTAATGTCGTCCATGAAAGGTACGATAACGTAAAAAAAAAATTTTTGCCAATTTATAATTATAATACATAATTTCTTTTGTTCATAAGTATATCACTAGGTACATATTCGGCTGCACATCCTGAGGTCCTGGGTTCGAGTCCCGGGTCGGGCCAAGTTTAGTTATTGAGTCTTTCTGTATAGTAAGCCTCAGTAACAGCCCGGAGTTGGGAAGTTGGCGGTGTTTCACCCCCGTGCCTCGGAGAGCACGTAAAGCCGTCGGTCCTGCGCCTTAACTCTCACCGGTCGTGTCGAGTAGTCGTCCCACCGGAGTATGAGAGTGACAGGAATAGAGAGTGCACTTGTGTCTGCGCGTACACTTGTGCACTATAATATCTCCTGCGCAGTTGGCTAGTCTCAATGAGATTGGCCGCCGAGGCCGGAATCGGTCAGGAGAACATCATCATCAGGTACATATTATAAAGTAGTAATGTTAGATGAAATATGTAATGGATAAAAGACTGCTCGAAATACCATTACCTATATTTTCAGATCATATCAAAGACTCTGCAGATTACTTGTCAGCTTATGTAACGAAGCCTGGTAAGTTCTTTTTGGGTTTTCATAATAGCACTTTAATTATCTATGTATAATATATAATAATGAAAACAACATACACCTTGTATGTTGTTTTCATTTTTATATTTGATGTTTTTTTTAAAGATGAACAGATTGAGGCATACGTTGCTTTATTAAGTGAAATGGAAATTGCTGGGGATAGTCTATTAATTAAAGGAAATATACCTAAAACTTTTAAAGAAGCTGCAACCTAGTAAGCTAAAGTCTTTTTTTTCATTTTCATTTCATTCCGAACAAACATTTCATTCAACATTTTTCCGGACGCATAAAAAGAAATGCTCGAGAAAATAGTTTTATAAAAAATCCAGCAATATTTTTATTTTCATTTAGCAATGTATTTTAATATGGAAAAATGCGCTACCGAAAGGGTTATTAATTTTTATTATACCTTCAAATAGTCGGATCTGTGAACTATGCCCACTCTGGCGTAGCAGGCAAAGCATACGGTAGTAATATAGAAAATCAACTAAGTAAGTAATGTTCTTTACAATTTCTTTGAATTTCACATCTTATACTTTATTTTATATTGTTTCTCAGTCTTCGTCAACAAACAACATTTCAAGATTTAATATCGTTACCAAATTCATCTTTACAATCGAGTATAGAAGGAAAACTAAAGAGTATAGTGGCTAATCTAAGCACTAGCGGCTACAGCAAATCCGCTATGAATGGTAGGTTCTTAATTGTTATCTAATACATATCACATAACTTTGTTTTTATAGTTGTTTATTTACTTGTATTTTAAGGCAACTAAATTAGATGCTATTGTTCCAATTAACTGCTGTTATGGAAACTTTTGTGCCAAAGAAATATTCAAAAAGATGTTTCAATTTCAACAGAAACTAAAACATTTATAGAGTGACGAGATAATCGTTTTATTTACTTAAAATGCTTTTTTTGTTTTTAGATGTTATACGTGAATCAACAAAGTTGCTTGTTTCTTACGTCATGTTACAAGGTATTTAAAAATATCGTTTAAATTTATATTATAAAATATTTTATCAAAGACAATTATAATTATTGCAATATAATTTTGTTAAACAGGTATTAAAACAGAAGCACTAAACATATTAATAGAACAGATGGATATTGAAGGAGGTAACGTTTTATTACGGCATGGTAATATAAGAAGAACTTTTGGTGATGGAGCGGATGCGTAAGTCAATGCAAGAATTAAATTAACCTAAAAAAAAAAAAAAATTAGTTTTCTTACACATTTACAATTTGTTATATTTTAGATCTTATTTTTTTTGTACTATTATTTCAATACATAGGTTACGCACGAAGAATAGTGACCAATTAAGTGTCCCAAGCGCCGACCCAGTAGTGGCGAGGAAAATACAAATTAAACTACGAAATTTAATGCAGTCATGTACACCTGATAAATATTCTTCTCTTATGGACGGTACGTGTGAATATTTTATACTAGACTTTGTCCTCGACTCCGTTTGCGTAATTATTCTGTTACTAAAGGTCGTAGCCTAATGTTAAGATAACTTGTAAAACTTATGACATAGCCTTATAGGCTACTACTTTCCTGAATAAATAGGCTAGTAAATGCAATTAGAGTCTGTCAAATCTGATGTATGAGAGTTAGAGAGATTTGCACTACCAAAAAAATGAACAAAACAAAAAATGGAGATTTATTGTATGATTATATTATAGACGATAGTTTTTGTCGGCATCTTTTCCGCCGCATCCATGTGATTTATCACGTGGTAGGTACGTCGTTAAAAAATACGAGTAGCCTACTGCCTAATGAATAATAAAATAAATGCGATGCGAATTGTGAATTTAGCTCAAATCTGTTTAGCCGTTAAAAATAAAGAATATACCCAGACATACAAACTCATGTTTGTAATATTAGTGTAAATGTAATATTTACATTTTTCTAATGCTTATGATATTTTGTGCAGATGTTATTGAAGATGCTACCATGTACTTGGCTGTCCACTTTTTGCAACCACGTAGGTGTTATCTTATTATATTATACGATTTAGAGTATTTAAATACTTACAATTTCATTCTGCCATTTCATCAGAAGTTTACTTTTTAATTAACGATAAAAAAATAACTTAATAATTAAATAAAACTATCCCTGAATATCTATTGATTTTTGATTCTCGACGTTTCGAATGTTTTACAGCAATCATGGTCACGGGAGAGAGTAAGGTTTTAGATGTCTCAAAGGCATTATATAGTTGTTACAGACAGCTTACCCACAAAATAACGAACTAAAAATCAAAATAAATCCGCGAAAAAATCTGAAAAGATAGTTTTATTTAAAATGTCACATATTCGCGTAAATCTAAGAAAGTATTAAGTTAATTAAATATTATAAAATTAGAAATGCAATTTTAATAACTAGAAATAAGTAATTACGTAAAAAGATTTTACACTAATAAATATAATTTATTCAAGTAGAGCTTGTGAACATCGTTTATTGTAGTTTTTCTATGATAAATTTCCAGACGTGATACAAGTCTGCAAGTGCATGAAAAACGTGTTTGTTCAATGCGAGCTTTGGTGTGATGAAATACTGCGTCGTGTTGCAAAGCCGTGTTGCAACTGCTCCCGGCACATCTCTTCGCAAGCTTTGGCCGACCTAGGCCCTGGAACTTCTCAAGCGTACACTCACGGGCTTGAAGTATCAATAACACCTTGTCCATCGAAGCAAAATAAAACATTTACTAACCAAGGCGAAAAGCCATACGCTCAGCCTTGTCAAGCCAAAAAGCCTTCTGACCAGTGCGAAAGAACCACTACTTCATACCTTTTATACTCTTCCGAAATCTCGAATCGAAACCAAAAGGAAATTCCACTTCAAACAACTTCACTCATTCAAGGACTGATGATCAAGTCCCCATTGTATTCGCCGAGACAATCGGCTACTTTTGAAGAAACTACTGATAATGACATTCAATTTGTAGAAAAACGGGACATTTCTCTTGATCCTCCTATAGAGAGAGATAAGAAACAAGAAATTGATACATCATCAGGATCTTTTCAAACACCTAAAAGTGATAGCTCGGAACCTCCAAAACCAGCAGAACATGCTTTTTGGCAATCACCTACAACAATGTATGCGAGAGTTCAGTTAAAGAATAAACAGGCAACAGAGACTGAACCGGAACAAAGTACAACTCATACGACAAATAGTTGGGATACAAATCTACCGCGAAGAATGACATCAGTGAAGCGTGGATATAACACTCGTAACTATCACACTTTTATAAAACTATTTTATAATTTGCTTGTACTTGGATTTTCTGAAAGTTTTTTCTTCATTCTTTCTAAAGTCTTGGTAGCAGACGGAAATTGAAATTGGTGGATTTCGTCCAACGGCTAGGATATTATAGGATATTATTTGCACTTTTACGAGCCTTGAATACATTATATTATCTCATTTTTATATTTATATTCATAACATTTTGGATACATATTCTCGCATTTATGAAATTTCTTACAGGGGCACCAATTATCACAACAGATCAAATGGCGGATTGGCACGCCATGATGGTGAGCCTCACGTGGAACGTTCAGGCCTGGCGAGGTTGGATACAAGAAAATATAGACCGTGCACTGGAATATCAAAACAAAGGTATTCAATTATATTATTTAACTACAAAGTACATATGTACTTATTGTGTATTCACAAGCAAATAACCTCCATATATGTACTCATGTAATGAAATCTAGATAAAAAACGAAAATGTATTGATCTCATTGATTATTATTTAAAAATATTTTTTAAGGGGAAACAGAGGAGACGTGGGCAAGTTTTCAGAGACAAAATTCCACAGAAGCTCTACAATGGAGGCAATATAACAATTTCAGCCGACAATTAACGTATCGACTTGCCCTTAGATACAGAGATAAAAAAGTAAAATTTTAATTTTCTCTCTTTATTTAAGGAAATATAATTCCATTTTTAATTTTATGATTTCCTTCTGCAGATAGTGTCTCCTACGAGAGCTACTCTTAAAACTGATATATACATGAAATGCCAACAGGAAATGTTAGATATCATTGATATGTTCCATCGTTGGACGCAATGGTTGAGTGTTGTTGTATGTATACCTATTATTTAAATAATATTAATACAGTATACATAATATTATTACCATTTAGAAATACTTTTTTTCTATTTCTTCCTTTCCGATTAATATTTCTGATATGGCTGTTTGTTTTTGAATTTAATAGATGAAAGAAACTGATATGATTGTTCAAGAAGCTGGCATTGATACGAGTGTAAATAGTCCGTAAGTAAAAATGCCTTTTCAGAAAGACTTTTATTTTTCAATCTATACATACATATACTAAAATTCTTACGGAGTCGAATCTACAACAACATAGCATATTTTTTGGAAAATCTTATTGAAATAGTAATTATTATCGATACAGAGGCAGAATCTATAGTTTTTAGAATTTTTGCGTGTGTCTGAAAAGCATCACGTGAAAACAACTGGACAGATTTTGATGAAATTTGGTATGATGATAGCTGGTTATCCGGGTCAACATATAGGATACTTTTTATTGCGGGAAAATATCTCATTTGTGAGAAATCTATACTAAACGCTACAATTAATTAGGGACGAACTCGAGCAGAACAAGGGTAAGTCGCTAGTATTTATTATAATTAATCTTTTTGTAAATTTTATGTAGTAGATGGAGACAATTTAAAAAGAAGGTTGAAGAATATGTAGAAGATTGGAAAAAATATAACATGCACTTAAAAGTATGTTGGGAACAGAAATATAAAATGCTTATCACTGGTGACTATAATATAAATTATTATGACATTTTTTATGCTTTATACAGTTTTACTCGTTTAACTTAAAAAAATATAAGCAAATTACATTTTAATCGATAAAAGCAGTTTACATTCTGCGCCATGGAGGTTAAAAACAAGAACATCGGCGCTCATTATTATATGATAGGGCATGATCGGTCGGCCTCGTAATTTATAAACCTTTATAAGTTAGTTTATTTTTTATCCACCAACTGAAAACGCGCCAACATACATCTATATAATTATTTCTCAAATTAGACGTTTATTTTAGCGTATTTAGTTGAAAATGGCTTAGTTGTACACAATTTATATTAAAAAAGCATTCATCTTTTATTAACACTATGTAACGATGGTAGCGCCTTATTTATTTTCAATTACCTTCATAGCTCTTCTAATTTTATTAGTATCCGATATAATTCAAAAATTAGTAATTAACTTAGTTTAGTGCAGCCATACTCAACCTTTTTTTATACAGGCGCGGATCTAGGGTTAGGTTTTGGGGGGGGTCAGAGACTGAAATATACATATTATAAAACAGTAACTTAGCAAAATCTGTACACGAAATATTTGTTTAAAAACAATGACTCTAATGTATAATGTACAGAATATAGAACCCAAAACAAAATTTTTGTCAGTATGTCTGTTTTTGTGTGCGGTTTCACGCGAAAAGTATTAAACCGATTTTAACCAAATTTTGTGTAGTGATAACTTTACTCGGGTCAACATTAAGGATGACTTTTACTACAGGAAAATCTTAGTTCCCACGAGAAAACAATTCCATTTCTTCAGGGTGTCAGGGTTCTATCGAGTCATCCTAAGATATTTACATGGCTAACGCTGGCTAAACCTTAAGAAATACATCAAAACAATGTATCTACTAGAAAATTGTAGGCCTTAAAAATACCTACAGAAAAATCTGCAATAGCATAAGTTTTTCTTGTAAGGTACACTCGTAATAGCTATTTATAATTTAGAGATGGGCCGAATGTGGCTTGAACCGAATACGAACTTCGGCTGATCATTCGGTGAGAATAAAAAATTCGGCAGAAATTCAGCCGAACTTCGGTTCAATTTCACCGCTCTTTCTCGTGAGAAACATGACCCTTTATTATTAAAAATACTTAATGTTTCTGAGTGTTTTAGTGAACCAAAAACGTGATTTTTTTAATTCAATTTACGAATTGTAATTAAGGTGTTTGTTAGAAGAATACTAAGTTTATTTCATTTTGTCTATTTAATTAGGCAACGATTTTTGGGACTGTTAAATTAAGAAGAACTAATTTAATTTTTAAGGTGTTAAGGTTTACACCTTCCTAACTAAAATAAATGACCATGTAGACCGATCGGAATCCGTTTATTATTAAAAATAGAAAAAAAATTAAAACCTAAAATTTAACGTCGTAAAAAGTTAGCAAGTACCTATACAAGGAACAAAAAACCGTAAAATGCCCCCGATATCCAGCTATCCCCGAGAAATAAGGGGATGAAAGGCGTTAAAAATAGTTTTTTTTTTCAATTTCAACCTTACTGTACTTTTAGGACGACTGTACAAAGTTAAAAGTGATTTTCAGCCTCTCGAGACCATAAGACATAAATTTCTTGGAAACGGCTAAATATAAAGTATTTTGAAGGTTACCTTCCCCTACTTTCACTTAAATCAAAAAGATATTGCAGAAATTAAAAATAAAAAACCAAGAAAAAATTGAAAAACGGGTAATTTTGCAAATATCTCGAAAACTTTGAGGTTATTGTAAAAACTGTCATAATTATGGTACACTAGCGCCTCACCCTCACCTCGCTCGGGTTTGCCTCTAGGAAAATAAAAGCAAACCTATCCCACGGGAACCGTAAATTATTCCGGGATAAAAAATAGCCTATGTGTTATTCCAGACTAATCTATCTCTGTGCCGAATTTCATGCAGATCCGTTTAGCCGTTCTGGCGTGAAAAAGTAACAAACGTCCATACATTCATACTCACAAAGTTTGACGTTTATAATATTAGTATAGATAACGTGCTAACGTTTTAAAGATATAGGTAAGTACTACTTTAGGTTTTAATTTTTTTGTTTCCAAACCGACAGGTCATGATAGACGTGCTTTCTATTAATTTCAGTCAAAATAGTGCAAGTAGGTTTTTTTTTCTATTGCCAAATGTTTGGCATTCAAACCGAATTTCGGCCGAATGCCGAAGTTCGGCTCAAGCTGCCAAAATTCAAAACGAATTTCGGCCCATCCCTAATTTATATCTATTTAAAACTTAGAGAGACGCGCCCAAGCTAAGCGAGGGTAAGCCGCTAGTTATTCATGACAGAAAGAAAAGTAGTTTTATACTTTTAGCGCATATTTAAATTAAAGAAAAACTCATAAACGAATAAATATTTTGTATTACCTAATCCTTCTGTTCTCAAACTTCAAACTTCTTAAAAAATATATTCGGCTTTGGGGGGGGTCATGACCCCCATGACCCCCCCCCTGGATCCGCGCTTGTTTTTATAGGGGCCACAAGCAAAAATTATTTAGGTCTTAATTAAAACGTAATTCCAAGTTAACGATGTAGTTACTTTATTAATGAAACAAGAAGTTTTAACAAAGATGTTTTAAATATGTTTTAATGGGATTTTTGATACTGTGAACACTTTTTCTAAACTTTATCAAGATCTGGCTTGTCGCTACATGCTATCCTTATAATATCATTCAGATGGGAATCTGTAAGTTTGTTTCTGTAAACGTTCTTTGTGTATTTCATTTTTTGAAAAAGACGATTCGCACACATACGTAGACTCAAAGAATGTTAGTAGGATTTGGGCACATATTTGGACGCTTTTATATTTTGGGGAACAGTACTCAAAAATTCTACATATTCTCTGTTTTCCCTTTTTTCTTTAAACAGAACTTCTAGATTGGTATCTTTTTCAAATCGATGAACTCATCAAATAACTAGTTACAATAAATTTGTTACTTCAGATGGGCCAATAACAAAGGCCCGGCGGACCGCATGCGGCCTGTGGGCTGCAAGTTGAGTATAGCTGATTTAATGTATCTTCATATAATCAGAATATGTACTAAACCAGATAGGCAAAATTAAATTAATTAAATTAATTATAACACGAAACACGAAAACCCAAAGCAATTGTCATAAAATTTAGGTGTTTGTTTATGCCTAGCTACTGCTTCAATTAAAGTTATTACGATTTCTGATATAAAACACATTTTTATTGAAATAAAAAAATTGCACTCGGTACTAATGTAGCTTCCTAGAATTTTTAGAATCGGATCAGTAGTTTAAGAGATAACCCTCTTCATACAAACTTTACATATTTATAATATTAGTGTAGATAATTGCATTACAGACTGGTTGCCCGAGTTAAGCCAATCGGGCGCAGTGTGGGTGGTGAGCGCGTGCGGCGCGGTGCCCAGCGGCGCCGTGGCCGCCGGCGTCTACGAAGGGGAGGTTATTTGGGTGGCAAGGACTACACACGGGTGTGTCACATTATTTAGTGTTAAGTAAACTAAAAAATATATTTATAATGCTCCTTAATCATATTCCCTAACTCTCTTTTTTCTCTTATTTTAATACTAGCGACTTCCTCGCTTCGCTCAGTGCCTAACAAGTAACAGTAGTCTATGTTATCTAGACCACGGAGCAGTTGTGTACTAAATATCATCTATATCCTTAGAGCCGTTTCAGCGGGAAGGAGTAAACACATGAAACATATAAACTTTCGCTTTTACAATGGTAGTTTTAAATGTTAAATTGAATTAAATAATTCTGATATTCCCCAATTTTTTTATCTCTTTATTTGAATATGATGACAGAAACAACGTGTTACCCGCTGCTCTACACCCATCTAAACATTGCTGCATCGTGTATAGCGACGGTGGAGTACATCATTATACTAAATATCAGGTTGTTAATATATTTTTCTAGCTGCAATGAATACATTATATATAAGGGCTGAAATAGTCTTATAAAGAAGACATTATAAGACTATTTCAACTCTTCGACGCAAAAAGAGATGTGTAATAATTTGATGATGATATAGAAATAGTTTAAAATCGTGTCCACCAGCACTTTTTAGATTATCAATAGTTTCAATATGTTGTTTTTTAGTCTGATTCCTTAGTTTAACAAGTTTTTAGTTGGATTCTAAGTAATATATATGCTTGCACCAATTTCTTAGACCAGCGTTAAACCGAATCGAATGATGAAGTTGAAGATCACTATTTTTTTGCACCGCTATACATTTACAATATATGTTATATATGTTATTGTTACGGAGTCGAGAGTGAATAATAGAAAGAACATTTATATTCGCACGTGTACTTGTGCACAATATTATTTCCTACGATGGCTAGTCCCGGTGATATTGGTTGTCGGAGTGAAAATCATGAGGACATTATTGTTTTTAATAATCAATTATATAAATAGATGAATGAAGGCCGAACCCACTTTAGGTCTTTGACTATAAATATAATATAAATGTGTTGGGACATTAACTCACAACACCATCTAGTTCCATGGTAAGCTACGAGGCTTGTGTTATGAATACCAGATGGTTGATACACTACACATATATAACTTTATATACATACATATTATAAATATAAATATGTATACTATATGTATTATGTACGTTTTACAGGTAATGTGCAACGCAGAGGTATCGTGGGTAGCGTGTCGCGCGACAGAGACGCGCGCGGGCGCGGGCGGCGGCGCGGCGGGCGCGCGCGCGGTGCGGGCGGCGCGCGACGTGCTGGTGGGGCGCGTGCTGTACCGCGGCGCGCACCTCGTGGGCGCCGTGCACGCGCCCGCCTACCACTGCCACGTCGTCATCTTTGGACGACCCTTCGCTTTCAGCTGCTATGAACTACTAGTTCTCTCTGGTGATCGGTAATTTGACTGCAGAGGTATTTATGGATTGGTAAATTGTTTGCGTTATGCATCCTTGGCGTAGCCTGGGGTTGTTATAAATATGTTTTTCGATGGTAAAGGAATATTATTGTGTATGTTAATAAAAGCAACTCTTTATGCTTATTTTGACGATTCTTTAAAGTATAGCACCAACAATTTGATATAATTTTACTTATTAATTGCTTATGAATATGAATTTGTTTAACGTATTGTGTAACTTTTTGATAGTTTATTTCTTTCTGCTATGATTTTGAAAATAATAAAGCGTTTGTGATTTATATATTTTTTTGTAATTTATTTATATTCAAATTAATTATTTACTCCTATTAAACCTAAAATTTTAAAATATTCATTGTGATTTATCTTTTTCTTCTGCAATGCTGACTTTCTCTATGAACCCTTCAGTTCCCGAAAGGCGCACCGTCTCTCCCGTAGAGAACATTTCGGTGGCGTGCATCGCGCCCACTATGCACGGCAAGCCGTACTCGCGAGCTATTACTGCTCCTGTATTTAAATAATTATTTAAAGAAACATTAAAAAATAGTTATATGTAATACAATATGTAACAATATATATATACATACAAATAAATAAATATATATATATATATATATATATATATATATATATATATATATATATATATATATATAAATATAGACTCATGCACACAACGCGGCGTCTAAACCTGATCTCGATAATGATAATTCAGGATTTTGTACAATGATTTACAATTGATTTTTCTAACGTTTGTATGTCAGTATACACAAAATTATAATGACAGAATTAACTTCAATATATTACAAAAATATAATTTGATCTAATAGTAAACTAATCAGATTAGGTCTTATAATAAGCTTTAATAATTTAATTTAAACCGAATATAAGTATAACATAGTATTTAATTATATATATATGAAAAATAATATAAAAAAAATACCATGTGAAATTAGTCCTCCAAGTTCTGTAACAATACCAGCGAGTAGAGGGAAGTATGGAGACCAGCCGATGTCTGTGGAATGTGTTACCAAAACGTCCCCCTGCTGCAACTGGTCGATCTGTTTACGAGATTGGTAATTTTATAGAATTGTTTGTTTGTTTTTCGTACATTTTTTGTGCTCATTCGGAATTTATACTCTGCCACCTAGTATCCTTGTCACTCGCGCCGCCATATTGAAAAAATAGCGCCTAAAACATTTTATGACAATATCTCCTTTCCCACTCGTTTAACGATGAAAATAGTTATGTAATAAATTTTATATCGCTTTCGGGAAAAATAGATTCGTTTCCAATATTACTATAGCTCTTTGATCTTTATGGACCAAACAAAAATATTCTAAATACCTCTAAACCTTAAGTTGTAACATCTATACTTATCACAAATCAAATCAAACCTCAGATAAATCTTTTACGACGCAGACTCTCGCGATAACTTCGCCTCTGCACACCGAAGTAGCCTTTAGCTTGACGTCGCCGCTTGTTATCTTTGGACCTTCCACTCTGAGAGGCTCAACCCAACCTTTATTCATTTCTGCGAACTGCAATTTAGCCCAAGTAGGATAGAATTGGTGACGTTGCATTGCCCTATAAACAAAAAATGCTTAGTCAATAATTAAAACTAGCGTCCATAAAAAGAAATCCGTCCATGAAGAGGTAAATGAGTTTTAAATATTTTGTACTCCATATACTTAACGACACGTTTGGCTCAGTTTGTAGTGAGTACTTGCTGTACTTGCTGTGCCAGCGGTCGCGAGTTCGAGTCCCGCTGGGGGTATTCATTTGTGTGATGAGCACGAATGCTTGTACTCCAGTCATGGGTGTTTATATTTATAATATATATGTATTTAAAGTTATATAATATGTGTAGTGTATCAACTATCTGGTATCCATAACACAGGCCTCGTAGCTTACCATGGAATTAGGTTGTGATGTGTGTTATTGTCCCAACATATTTATATTTTATATTTTGCTGGCCAAGCTGTAAAAATGTGGCAGAAAATATGTTTAACATCTCGTTCCAAATTATTAAAATAATGAATCTTAGAAGTTTTTTTTAAACTGAATTTTTATGTTAAAACAACAGGCTTTTCTTACCTTTTTAGCAAAGCCGGGTCTCTTGTCTCAATATACTGTTTGATTTCGTGTGCTCTGAAGTAGAATACTAGCTCGCGGTTTGGTAGAAACCATCGCTGTACGAGGAGGTCACCGAGGCGCAGCGCCGCCAGCCGCAGCTTGTGCACGGCCAGTATAAGATGAGATTTAGTAACTTCTCTGTGACGAACTGCGCGATGACAAAACGGGACAATCCAACGTAATGCTTTTCTATAAATAAGTGTTATACTATTGCATAATAAAGTAAAATTATTGTATAATGTCAATATTATTGTATAATGTCAATAAATACAATCATGTCTTCTAAGAGATGATTGTATTACATATATTATTTTGGCATCTAATATAATATCTTTAATAGATTTGAAAATAATTTATTGTTAAACAAGATTATTACTAAATGAATATATTATTATCATAGTTATAAAATAAAATCTTTAATCGGTACATATTCTTTTTAAATAGTCGTTTAAGATTATTACCTTGTGTTCGCTTTTTTGGGAGTTTTTAAAGATGCAATAACCTCGTCGTTAGATTTCTGTTGAACATCTCCTTTTGAAACAGGCACATTCATAAGCAATTTCATGAATTCTTCTTGTGCTAATATCCACGGTTTTGTCGAAAGGTCGAACTAAAGTAATTGTAAATCTTTTTAAATAAGTATTGCCATATATGTACCTACATTATACAAACATTTAATTCGATTCTGTTCTAATTAAATGTTTGTATAATAATAATCTACTAGCGACTCACCCTCGCTTCGCTTCGGGTTGTCCCTAGACAAAAACAAATGTATCCCACGGGAACCGTACATTTTTCCGGGATGATATGTAGCCTTCCTTAATTAACGGGCTATCTAATGCAAAAAGAATTTTTTAAATCGGATTAGTAGTTCCTGAGATTAGCGCGTTCAACCAAACATACTCTTCAGCTTTATAATACTAGCGACTCACCCTCGCTTCACTTCGGCTTCGTCCCTAGACATAAACAAATCTATCCCACGGGAATCGTACATTTTTCCGGGATGATATATAGCCTAAAGCCTTCCTCGATAAATGAACTATCCAACACACAAAGAATTTTTCAATTCCAACCAGTAGTTCCTGAGATTAGCGCGTTCAACCGTTTATAATATTAGTATAGATATATAATACTAGCAACTCACCCTTGCTTCGCTTCGAGTCCCTAGACAAAAACACATCTAAACCACGGAAACCATATATTTCCCCGGGATGATATATAGCCTATAGCCTTCCTCATTAAACGGGCTATATAATACAAAAAGAATTTTTCAAATCAGATTAGTAGTTCCTGAGATTAGCGCGTTCAAACAAACAAACAAACAAACAAACATAGCCTCTTTATAATATTAAGTACAGATAAGACTGACTAATTGATGGATCAACGCACAGCCGCTGGTGGTAGAAACGTAAAATTTGTAGGACGTATTCCTTATATGATGTAGGCATCCAATAAGAAAAGATTTTTCGAAGTTCATCTCCTAAGTGGGTAAAATAAGGGATAAAAGATTGTATGAAACTCTGTCATTCTTAATGTGGAATACACGGAAAGTGGTGTTTTTTATCTTTAAAATAAAAATAAGAAATATACCTACTAAAGTTTACACGCGCAAAAAAAATATTTATGATTAAAATTACTTGAAACTTAGTATTAATGCTGATTTAAGATATGCTCTTCGAAAAATCGCAATGTTTGAAACAAAAAACAATAATCATTTTTTTCCTATTTCACTCAATCTCTAAACAATTTCAAAATAACAAAAATAACTTACTTCCATAAGAGCTCTATGGCCGTGCTGGTCCAAAAACGTACAAACGTCGTTATAGATACGTGGTACATTATTTTTCAGCCACATCATAGCTAACTTTGGATCCTGTTCACGGAACTCTGCGAGTTTTCCAGAATTTTTCAAATTTCTAACAAGTTTAGCTAGTATATTAGGAATTTCGGCCGACAAAACACCGCCAGAACTCAATAATGTACTAATTTCATTGCACTCGTCTGGTGTGAAATCTGTAATTTTAATAGTATAAAGTGTAACTATCTTTTGGAACTTGTTCGCGGATTTATTTTAATTTTTGGTTCTCGAGGTTTCGAATGCTTTACAGCAATCATGGTCACAGGAGATACTAAGGTTTTAAACGTCTCGAAGGTCATTATATAGTTGTTACATACAGGACCTTACCAATAAAATAATATAAGATAGGACAGCCGTCGGAGCGCGGTTGATTACGAAAGTGATCCCGCATCATCATTAAGTCAAAGAAGGTTATATTGCTTAGGTTTTAGTATGTATTACTAGCTTGGCAATTGTGTTTGCGCGCAAAAGTATGTCCTATAATATCTAGCCTGAATAGTCTCTGTAAGATTAGCCGCGGTGGCCGGAATTGGTCAAGTGGATATTTTTACCTGTATGTAGACAGGTAGTAAGCGTAATTGTACTGTAAACTTACGGGATATAACAAGTATTTTTATTTACTAGTATTTGTCCAGTGGTCGGAGTCCGACCGTGATATATTTTTTTGTATTAATAATACTAAAGTTTGTCAATAGCTACAAAACAAAAATAAAAAGAAAGTCGGTTGATAAACAGAGGAGGAAAAGTTACTTTTTTCATGTTCTAAGATAAATGTTATATACATATATTACCAGATCTTCCCTCCAACAGAACAGTCATAGCGATGAACTGAGTGAAAGTGCTCACGGTGGTAGTATTGGCGTGGCTTTTCATGAATTTAAACATGTCGCCCTTTACAGACATCAACTTGCTCAGAACTTCTGACGGGTTTTTTGTATCAATGTTTAGGTTCATCACATTGATCTCCTTGATTGTGTTGTTCATGCGCGATTTTGATTGTATTAACGCCTATAATAGGTACGTTTTAAAATTTAATATTTAAAATAAATGCTAAATAATGGCTTAACGATGGCCGCGTAGAAAGAACCTACACGAACACTATAAATACCATAATTTCATTAAAATGTTAATAAGTTTCATTGTCTTTTTATTTAATTTTCAAAATATCCTATTTTAATATGAGACCTTTTCAGTTTCTTAATAATTAAATGGATTGTTGCTTGTCTTAAGAGGCATTGGCAATATATTTTTAAATAAACGAGGCCCTTTTTTTATTACCATTATCATATCGAATAAGACAACAATTTTGTCAGTTCGCCGAGGTTGTCTTCTGTGTAGAGCCGTGCTCATGATGGCGTCGTCCGCTACTTTGTGACCGTGTATGGATATTTCTAGCATACGGATATTGACGTCAATATCTTTGGGAACTCTGCGGTATACCGACTGTAAATAATAATATTAATATTATATACGTACATATATTGTATGAGAACTACAATATTTACATATATCTCTGCTACTTCCTATACTGGAGAAAATGAAAAAATATGATAACTTTTTATTTGGAAAATAGAGTAAAAAAATTATTATATTTTATTAATCTGCTAAGTAAAGTGTAATTAAATCATTAACAATAAAATACAAAGATAAGTTTCATTTGAATAAGGCGAGTTAATCTTCACATGTAACTTGACATGCATTCTACAACCTGTCATAAAAAGTAGGACCCATGTTTAGTCATTATAAATTAATTATAACCAAACTAAAGGCAGTGGTAGCCCAGTGGTTATGCTCTCGCTTGGAAAACTGTGTGAAGCGGGTTCAAATTCCGGATCTGGCATCATATATTTAATGTGCCAATCGTTTCCAACATGATTATCACTGGTCTTACGATGAAAAAAAACATCACGAGAAAACCTGCATGTCTGAGAAAACTTAGTAAGTTTTCGAAAGACATGTCCAGTCCACCCAACCCGCACTTGACAAGCGCGGTGGACTATGATCTGATCCCCCTCGTATTGAAGGGAGACCCGTGCCCAGTAGTGGGACGAAATATGGGACAAATAGAATTACAAACGGAAGATAATTGCACGTACATAGATAACATATAATTTAAAAAATGTAACTTACATTATAAAGAGCTAATGCACATCTGTTATGGGTTATGACCATGTTCTTATCGTATCCGTCGCCATTTGTTCTCATCATCGCTGATATGCCTTTCTCCAAGTAAGCAATGACGAGATCATGTGTTAAAGGTGTTATTGGTTTAGGAAGAACCTGCAGGTATAAAACGTTATATTTAAGCGTTTTAAATATTACTTGATTATTGCATAAGAACAAATTATTAGAAGTATTATTTTTATTTATTTGATAAACTTAAGTATAAAACATATTTTTTTTATGAGATTCAGTGACAAACGAGCAGACAGACCACCTGATGGAAAACAGTACCTGTCGCCCATAACACCTACGGTTCATGCACTTAGGTTTTAGGTAACAAAAATATAGAACCGCCGGTACGTTATCACTGTGAGGACTAAGATTGCCTCTTGCCTGTAATTGCGCTGGCTACCTTATCCTTCAAACTGGAACACAACAATGCAATCATTGTTGCTTGGCGGCAGAAATAGATAAGGGGATGGTACCCATCCAGTCGGACTCCTCAGGCTTGACAGAGTCCTACCACCGGTGAATTCTAGTTATATAACTTGTGAGTTGTGGCTATATAGCTATGTGGCGCAATAGCTAAGTAACTTCGTAACTGACATAAAAAGTAAGCTATGTATGCTATTCAGCACTCATTTGATAAACTACTATCAATTCTATTTGTTAAAAATGACGTTGATTCGTTGTTCTATTACTATTATAAATAGATTATTCTAATACTTATATCAGTAAGGATTTTATGTATTTACACATAATTATTTTTCACTTTTTAACATTTGAACGATCACACTATATTAGTATCATATAAACAAAATAAACTTTCTGAAAGTTATATATAATCTATTTACCTCTCCAGTATTCGCGAATGTGATTAGTTCATCGTCAGACATGATCGGTGAGTCCAATTCATGCAGCAACTCTTCTTCCGTCCATTGATCTAGAGAAGTTATCGGTCTCGCTTGTAGCAAAAATATGTCGTCCTATAAACACGAAATATTTAAAAATAATTAAACGTACACGAACAAGTGGTAAGAAAAAAAATTTATCAATTTCTTTAAAAAAGGGCCAAAGGCCTAAGGACCTATCTATTTTAAATTTTTGTTTGAATTTGGTAAAGTGCCAGAAAGAAATAATTACTTACGAAATAAAACCTCGTGCACCTGGACCTCAAACAAAAAATACTAAGCCCCTAATTTGATTGGTACCTACTTTTTATTTCGTTTTGTTGTTTAATTTAGTGTATATATAAAAAATATTTTTACATAATTTTGATTTTTTTTTAATTCGGTTTATTTTTTTTAAATTACTTTTCAGGTTTATTATAATATGTTAGCGACTTACCCTCGCTTCGCTCAGATGAGTCCCTAGGTAATTTTTAATATATGAAATAGTTATAAGACACATATTATTGCAAGGCCTATAGCTAAGGCCTATAATATTTTAGTACATTTTTATGATGCCAAACGTAACAGTCATTGTTTTCAAAAACTATTTTATGTACAGATTTCGCTTCATTACTATTTTATTGTATGCATAGGTAACGTGAACTCTATACGTTTCACAAAAAATAATACTTACATTGTTTAAAGCCCATTCAATGTCTCTACCGGCACCCCAAAGTCTTTCTTGGGATATGCCCAATTGAGCCAACTTAAATATTTCCGATACTGACAAACAAGGCTTATTTCTTTCAATATCTGCAACATTTTCTGAAGTAACACCATCTTTACTTGTTATAATCTTATGGGTCTTAGATCCAAGATCAATTTGTGCAATCGATAATGTTCCGTCAAAATTTCGCCTTACAACGATTGTGTCCGGTTCTACAGAACCCGAAACGACGCTCTGTAAATGATTATTTACTGGTAAATAATATGCACTACCTAATTGAAAACGTGCTTGTGCAAATATATTAACTTTAATTTAAAAAAAAATTTTTGAAGTATTATAACAGAATATAATTAGGTATGTTTATTGTACGAGCATATGTACAGGTATGTTACAGGAATGATGGCACAATGTTATTACGTAAATTGAAAATTACTAGTTATTGTGAAGCTTATAAATAGAATATCACCTCTCCCAAGCCATAGTTAGCAGTTATGAGGATCCGAGTGGGATCTCCCTGTTGTGGGTGCGCAGTGAACATGACGCCCGCAACCCGCGCCGCCGCCATTACTTGTACCACCACACCGCCCTCGCAGAGACACGACTGCCCATTTTGTCTGCATATAAGATGAAATATATAAATAACGGCAAATTATATTTATTATCCTTCTCTATATTATTTTAGGAATGTATTCATTATTTTCTTATCTTTATTGCAATCTGAATTAGTTCGTCAAACGGATTAATGTGTAGGATTAGTAAAATTAACAAAAAATTGGGTTCTGCTTAAATTAAATTTAGTTAGGTACTTATAAAATTATAATATTAAAAGTAACTGAAGTTAGGTGATATTTAACAAAAAAAATATTAAGAGCTTAAAGAGAAGATAATCAAATATACCATAATGAAAACATACTAAATCAAATAATAAAAAGATTGTACCTCCGATAGTAGACGCTAGTGAACGCGAACATGGAGGCCCAGCAGGTCCGCACGGCGCGCAGCACCGCCTCGTCCCCCGCGCACCCCAGCACCGTGTCGTTCTGTCCCGCCGCCGATAGAGCCTCACTGTCCTCGCCCACCGCTACAATATTAAATAGAAAATATATACTAGTAATTAATCCACAATAACATTACCAATATAAATGCACCACCGAATAACGTGATTCTGTATAAGTTTTTGCATGAAAATGAGCTTATAGTTCAGAGAGAAATTCAAACTATTTTTCTTAGGACGACGAAAACTTGATAGCTTAGCCCTGATAAATGTGATTGTAGCCGAAAGTTCGATTTGAAGACAAGCTCAATTTTTATTGATCAAGACATAATGTACTCAATAGGTACAAAATATTTTGGTGTTAGAATATTGTGAAAATCGCAACATCATCTTAGGATAAAAATTCTTCTCTCAAGATAAAAATCATGCGAAGCTTAGCAAGAATATATGTTTAACTTAGAATTAATATATTTTATTAACATCAATAATTCTTCCCCATTTTCCTTCTCAAATCAATACTAATATTACAAAGCTGAAGAGTTTGTTTGTTCGTTCGTTCGTTCGATTGGTTGAACGCGCTAATCTCATGAACTACTATTCTACTACTGATTTGAAACATTCTTTTTGCATTGGATAGCCCGTTAACTGAGGAAGGATCTTCCCGTAGGATAGATTTGTTTATGTCTAGGGACGAACCCGAAGCGAAGCGAGGGCGAGTCACTAGTATAAAATAAATATGAACCACAATTACCTGAAGATCTAACTGCGAAACGTATTTCTGGACTATAATTTTGTGCGATTGCAGTCTTTCTGAGATCATCAAGTTGACTCAGTATAGCATCTTTCACGCTTTTATCAATTTCAGTGGCAAGGAACAAATCAACTGCACTGAAAAAATATCGTTTTATAGTAATTACAAATATTCTTTACAAAAACACTCCACCATTAACTTTTAAATGTGAACATACTTTTTGCATTTTTCTTTAAACTTGGCTTCGACATAATTTTCACTGGCGGCTTCAATTTCAGAAATGGCCCTCTTTAGATTATAATTAACTTCAAGTTGCTTATTCAAAGCTTTGGTAGTTATACAAAATCCAGGAGGGACACGGTATCCCTGTAACAATATAAATAAAATAATAATAGTACACCGACAATAGCGATGTATTGTAATACAATTTGTACCCACAATCGGTTTACTATCTATTAGTGATATATACATATATATGCGAAAATTTATATGTGTATACATAAACACATATAAATTTTCGTCTGTTACTTCTTCATGCTAAAACGGTTGGATGTAATTTGGATTTAGATGAAATAACACATAGGCATTTTAACATAAGAAATTTTAATTATTCATAGTATTTTAATTTAAACACAGTATTTTAAAATGAGCACCTGTTCTTTCTGTACGGACGCCAGTAACGCCAATGAAGCGCCTTTACCGCCAACATATTCAGTACACGCTGCGGCGGGCGCTTCGAATGGCACACAGTAGCTAACATCACCCACTTCTTTCTTATTCAACCACTTTAGCGTTGGTTTAGGGATTAGAGGGAAAGGTGATTCTATTTCATCCTCTGAAATATATACAATAATAAAAAAATGTAAGTAAATATGAAAACTGTACAAATATATCCCATTATTTTATTATTTAAAAATCTATAGGTAGTAATATTGTAAACCTTAAATAAAATGTCTACGTGAACGCACTAATCGCTGAGGCTACCAGTCCGGCTTCCTTAGCTTAATATTCTACACAATCATATAAAGTGACATCATCATCAGAGGTTACCTTATAATATTAAATGAACAATTCTTGTATATTTATAAATTTATTTCGAGTATCTCGGAAGAGGCCCTAACGATTTTGATCAAATTTTGTATTCAGATAAGGTTTTGCTTTTTAAATGTATAAATTAATTAAAAGGCAATTGTTGTATCTATTCCGAAAAACGCCGAGCGAAGCTCGGTCGCCCAGGTACTGTTATGTAATACACCTAATGTCATGTATTTTCTTGTGATACGTGCTTACAGCTATGGTGTTGCATGAGTATAATTTTAAATTCAGGCGTCGTTTATATTTCTCGATGTGTTTGTACTCGTCTTCCTATACGAGCTCTCGTTTAGTAAGTAGCTTAGGTGCGGATTGTATTTATTTGCTGGTTCAAGTTCCAAAACGAACATAAACATTAGACATGTTTTTTTTTTTTAATTCGATTCAGTGACAAACGAGCAGACAGACCACCTGATGGAAAGCAGTACCTGTCGCCCATAACACCTACGGTTCATGCACTTAGGTTTTAAGTAACAAAAATGCAGAACCACAGGTGCATTGTCACTGTGAGGACTAAGATGATATGCCTCTTGCCTGTAATTACGCTGGTTACATTATCCTTCAAACCGGAACGCAACCATGCAATCATTGTTGCTTGGCGGCAGAAATAGATAAGAGGGTGGTACCCATCCAGTCCGACTCCTCAGGCTTGGCAGAGTCTTACCACCGGTGAAATGTGAATGAGATACGTTGGAGTCGGTTTACAATATCAAGGTCCCAATGTTAGGGCACCTATCTTGCTCTGTAATATCAACTGCCGCCGCATCCCGCGTGGTATTATTAATACAATGCAGTACTCCTATTTCTAAACAAATAGTATACAACCATAGTTACAACTTTAGCAAATAATATAATATATTGTCACCTAAATTTTCGTAACCCAGTTCAAGAATACCCGTGCCATGTTCACTGTCGATGGTGACATTGAATGTGTGGTACAGTTGTTCCTCTCTATGAACTCCAGAATAAAATTTACCTCCATCTCTGTTTAGTCGAATAATAACTTTAAATGTTCGATCATTTGCTGGAAAAAAAACCTAAATGTTATTATGATAAGATAATTTATTATCTGAAAGCTCATGATTTCCTGCGAGATGTTTTCAAAAATAGTAAAAGACACACATTTCTTCTTCAAAAAATGAATAAGTCCTTCATGGGCCTGAATATATACACATAGTAAAATTCCACTCACAGTCTTAAATTTAAAGATATAATTGTATATTACTATAAATGATGCATATTAATAATCTGTTCAAGAGTTTCTTGTTGATGGAATGGAATGAAATGAATGTTTGGAATTAACGTAAAAGTACATTGACATATTTCGGGAAGCTATAATGTAAGTACTTCTTTAAAAAAGAGCAACTTCTAAGTGTCTTGCCGACTCTTCTCAGCAAACCTGTCTTCCGAGCCGGCGCAGTGGAGGCTTCCACACGGATCGAGATCACTAACTATTATTAAAATAAATTGACGATTCAAAAGTGCTGTATAAATCTAATTGAATAAAGTTAAATAAATGAATCATTTTCATTTTAATTTCATTTCATTACGTAAAGCAACACGATTATTCATCGATAGGAATAAAACACATGACGAGACAATTAATTAAAGAAAATATAACTTAAATACTCCTTACCGCTCACATTTATAGTATAAGTATTTGGTACGCTGTTCTTATTTTCACAAAAATCAGACATAATAATATCTGTAGAAGTAATACTTTTGACCATAAAATTTGGCAATCTGATACTGCCTGAAATGCACCTAGGGGAAAAACACATTGTCATTAAAAATATAATTAACATATCTTTTCGAGTTAACCAAATACTAATTTCAAGTATTGCTTTATTTAAAAACGATAAAAGAAAACTCAGAAGAAAAAAATATTTTAAGGACAATTTGTTACCTAAGAAGAACAACATCTTTTCAGGATAGGCTACGTAAGACAAAAGACGGCAAAAATTTAAGTTAAAGATGTACTTACTGTGTAAAGTTTTTATGATACGATAGCCCTCGAATTTGAAAGGCAGTCCCATCTTTCGTTGCCGCAGTTAAAGTAAAAGTTCGTCTTATGTTGTTAGAACTCAACCCATAATTTCGTTCTCTTACGCCTCTTACACGCAAATACTCGCTTACTTCAGTAACCCCATTTGGATCAAAAGTTTGAAATCGCCCTTGAATTGCGCCCCATTGCATCCAACTTCTGAATCCTTTACCACATGAGTCTCTATAATATTAAAAATAATTTTAGAAGCGTTTTCAAGAACAAAATTTACCGGAAAAGTCATTTAACTTAAAATTGAGATAGCAAAAGTTATATGCTCATGACTCACATGCTCAAGCTTACATATTCATATTTCTTGTAGAGTTCATTCAACAATATTTTTTTTTTTTCAATGCAATATATATTTATTTAATTCCTTTGGAATATTAGGGGTGCAGCATTGCAGTTATTATTTAATAATTATACTTAATACCATATTAAATTTCTACCACTACCTTCTGAGTGATACGCCTCATTCTTTTTGTTAGAGAAACAAACGTGTCGAGACACTTGAAAGTACACAGTTTTTTTTAATGTAATAAATCAAATGTTTATGACGAATCCTTACAGTAAATAAGGCCAATCTCCATCTCGCCATGGTTCCAAGGAAAGAGTTTCAGCGGCTAATTGCTCGCTCCAATCCTCCGGGTGTCTCACTACACTCGTTGCAGATGCCCAACTGGAATGCAATGCACATTTTAATGTGATGCCTGCTTACTCCACATACAATACAATTATAAAATTAGTAAGTTACAATTATAGTCAGTAATGTTTTCGTATTTTATTTCTAATGAAATCTTTTTTACATCAATCAATACTAAATGTCACCATATGCGTACCCTGTTGAAAAACTCCAATAGGATCCCATCAAAAGCGACAAAAGCCACATAGAAACCAATAAATATATCTATAGGAATATTCTCGCCATGCTTTTATAACAAATTATAGGACCATGATGTATCTCTATTGAATTTTATTAGATGTATGCATGTTTAATATTCATATTATAGAGTATCCTTTAACAGCTGCACATTACCTATTAATTAGGTACCTACGTAATGTTATTCTATTAAGTATATAATACCTATTAATAGAAGGCACTTAAAAATAATAGTATTAACTACGTATGTTGTACTAGGTTTCAATAAAAACGTATGAAAAATCATAATCATGAAGTAAACACTAACAGTAAATTAAACTTAGCATGCTGTGTTTTGTTATCATCAATCCCAGTAAGGAGTCCATTGAATACAATTCTCAATCTTTGTTGCTCTTCTACAACTTGTATTTTAAGACCGCCAGCACTCCACCCCCCTTCGACATCAATCCATTCACTGACTGCCGTCTCTGGGTGCTCTAAGTATGCAAAATATTAAAATAGAAATATTACTTTAATACTATCAAAAAATAACAACTTAGGTTATTATGTGAAGTATACTTATACTTGATGCTAATTATACAACTAAACTATAAATAAACAGTAATAAAATTATCTGAGCAGATTGTTGATCTAGTAATTTTCTTTCTTTTTTTTTATGAGAATCAGTGACAAACGAGCAGACAGACCACCTGATGGAAAGCAGTACCTGTCGCCCATAACACCTACAGTTCATGCACTTAGGTTTTAGGTAACAAAAATACAAAACCGCCGGTACGCTATCACTGTGAGGACTAAGATGATATGCCTCTTGCCTGTAATTGCGCTGGCTACCTTATCCTTCAAACCGGAACACAACAATGCAATCATTGTTGCTTTGCGGCAGAAATAGATAAGAGGGTGGTACCCATCCAGTCGGACTCCTCAGGCTTGACAGAGTCTTACCACCGGTAGGTTGTAAATGCGGTTTAATGATAAAATTCATAACTAACTATAGTCAAAAAGTCAAAATAACACTTACGCACTAATTTATAACTTCTACCATCTGATAGCTTAAGAAATACAGTAACTTCCGCAATGGATTTTGTATCAACAATTATCTTTTTAATGCCTAGCAGAAGTGCTGAGCCGTCTGGACTAGTCGCTCGAAACGCAATACCATCCCATTCAGATGACTCAAGCCTTGGGGTCTCGCGCAACTGTTGGGGAATTAGCTGTGATTTCCATCGTTTCACAGCGTATCGTGCCAAGATTAGCTTTAATGGGTAATTCCACCCTGAAAAATAATGATAATATCCATTTAGAAACCTACAAACAATAAAGCTTAAAGTGATCGATTCTATAACTCTATTATGCGCTGGGTTCTTATTCTTCCACAAGGAAAAGTGGGGAGCAGACCAAATCAAATTTTCAAATCATATCTTTAGATTAAACTAATAATATAATCGTCATTTTTGTAAAAATTTAGGAAAAAATGTTTATTTAGAAAATCGTTATGATAATATTTTAAGGAAACCAAATCACATCTCTACATACTTTTTACTCATCGGAGATGTACGTTTTATAATATTTTATACAGCATTATCATATACATAACTTTTAATAATTCCAGCTCTAGTTGTAAAATTATTATTATTATTAAAAATCATTAGAATAGAAGTAAAATATTCTGCCTTCTAAGGTCATTTTTTTATTTTCCTTCGAATGTCCTAGTCTCTAATCTATCACTCAAGTCTGATCTGCACTAATACATATTACACTTTCACCTTGTTTAAACTTCGGAATAAAAAAATAAGCTTCCTTTATGTTGTTTATTCTATAAATTTTCTTTAAAGTCACATTATAAGTAAAAGTCACCCAACTTCGTATAAGCGTAATAAGTTTTATTTGTCATCCATGGTAATAAGCCATAGAGTTCATGAAAATTAAATGTTTTGTAAATATCTTCTTTTAAAGTTATAGTAAAAATTGTGGAGCATGAAAGCAAATTTAATCATAGAAATCCCTTTAATCCAATCCCCAAATAAAAAATCCCTAGGAATTATTTAAATACTAATAATTGGAGTCAAAATATGAAATTGCCGATTTGTACTGAAAAATTGAAATTCGTTCTTTTTTTAATTTAACATATTTATTTAATCAAAATAATTACCATTATTATCTATAAATTGCTGCCATCTAATAGGAAAGTCATTTATGCCTTTGCGAATGAACTCTGGTGATCTAGATTCGACAAACTGTGTGAAAGCATTTTGTGCTGCCTCCTGAGAAGAAAACTTTTTATCACGTAGAAAATTGTCCAAATCACGAAAAAACTGGTAGTCCCTTGGAGCAAGGTCCGGCGAATACGGAGGGTGACGAATCGTTTCTAACTGCAGTTCCTGTAGAGTTAAAACGGTTTCTCGTGCTGTATGAGGTCTCGCATTATCATAGAGCAATAATGGTGAAGATCGGTTCATGATTCGGGGCTGTTTCACTGCTAGTTTTGCTATCATTGATCGGAGTTCGGCACAGTAGACATCTGCCGTTATTACTTGACCAGATCGGAGAAAGCTATAGTGAATAAAACCATGCTGAGACCACCAAACAGTTACCATTACCTTTTTATTGGTAAGCTTTGCTTTAGGTCACTGTTGCGGCGTTTGACCTGGGGTCAGCCATTGCATTTTTCACTTACGGTTATCGTAAAGAATCCACTTTTCATCACATGTCACAATCCGATCCAATATTCCTTCATTTCTGTATCGATTCAACAAGGCAACACAAGTTTCAATACACGTTTCTTTCTGCAGATCAGCCAAATCATGAGGCATCATTTTTCATATTTTTTTATTTTATTCATTTGACGCAAATGAGTCAATATCGTTGGTAAGGTAACGTTAAACTATGCCGCTAATTCCTGGGTTGTTTGGCTCGGATCTGCTTCCACTATCTCTTTCAATTCATTGTTATTCACTTGTGTGGGCGGTCTTCCACGTGGTTCGTTATTCAAATCAAAGTTTCCATCACGAAAGCGTTTAAACCAAAATCGCACGAAGCGTTCATTAGCAGTCCTCTCTCCAAACGCAACATTGATATTGCCAGCTGTTTCTGCCGCGTCAGTTCCGCGTCGGAACTCGTATTCAAAAATCACTCGAAATTTCGAAGTATCCATCTTTCTTGTCTAAGCTGAATAAAAAATAACTGAAAGTCGATATTCGAATGTTGAACATTTTAAAAAAGAAGAACTACATAGGTACCATGTGAAAAAAGTTTCACTCAAAAATCTCAAACCATGAGGGTTCTATGTCAATTCGAAGTACATATTACAATAAAACGGCAACTTCATACTTTAACCCCTATTACTACTAATCGCCGATTTCAGCTACGTTATATGATTTTGACAGAATTGAAAAAACGCGTCTAAGAAGTGTAATTAAAAAATCAACGAGACTGGTAAAGAGGCGTCTAAAAAAAGTAAACATTAGAGATAGTTTAACGTACCTATCGCTTGGCCTTAACCTCTTGTACAACCACAAAAGCATGATTATAAAAATATAATAAATTATTATCAATTATTACACAGAAGTGAATGTATATATAATGCTTATTTTAAGTGAATAGGCAGATTTTTTTTCTAATATTATTTATATTTTCTAAATCACTTCCAAGCGAGGGTCCAGAGGGTAAAATAAATAAAAAATAAGAATTATTATTTTTTAATTAATCTTAGAAAGAAGCCAGAGAAAGTATTTGGATTTAAAATTGGAGGGCATAAATCTTATTCATATAGATTTATGCCCTCAAAATGAGGTGATTCTTTGAATTATCTTAAAATCATTTTGACAAGCTGAAAATTCCTAAAAAATGAAAAAACAAATGGCAAATAAGAATTAAATTTTCTGCTAGACCAAAATTACAACACAACAAAACGTCATAAGTATAGTTTGGTTTGCCTTGTTTTGTAAATTAGAATTCAACCTTCAACGCCTCAATTTTTTGTGGTTCAACATTGTTAAAATTTACATTATTTAAACATATTTATAATATATACTTATAAGTAAAGGATATCTACTTTTGCCTAAAAATCTTACTAATCTATACTAATATTATAAATGTGAATGTTTGTGAGTATGCATGTTTGTTACTCTTTCACGTCAGAAGGGCTGAACGGATCTGGATGAAATTTAGCATAGAGATAGTCTGAAAAAGCGTATAGGCTACTTTTTACCCCGGAAAAAGATACAGTTATCATAAGATAAATTTGTTATTGTTTTTCTTAAGGCGAACCCGGGTGAGCCGCTAGTACAATATACTTCCAAAAAATAATCATTAACTCTAAAAAAGTTTTGTTTAAAACTAGCGACTCACTCACGCTTCGCTCGGATTCGTCCCTAACTTGGATATAGTAACATGGATATAGTTTTTTTTTTTTTTAAGTATTAAAACCTTCCGTGGACCTTAAAGAACATACAAAAAAATAAATTAGCCGAATTGGTTCAGCCATTTTTGAGTTATGCGCTTACCAACATTCATTTTTATTTATAAAGAAAATAGATAGATGTCATATATGTATTCACGTAAATCTAAGAATTAAGAGCAGGTATTATAATTAGGTACATACTTATCTATCAAATGTTAAAATTGTAAATGATTACTTAGATTTCTATAAAAGGGATTAAAAACATTGTATTATAATCAAATATCAATAGAATAACAAATTATTGTTATCTATAATTACACACCTACTAACCTGCCTAATACATTCTTACCTAAAAAAGAACTTTTTACAAACTGATCTAAATCAAACTTTTATATATAACATTTAGGATTTCAGACTATATAAAAAACAAACTTGATTTTATTTATCTGAAAAGATTTATCCCGTATAATCACTTTGACCATTATTTCCGCAATACTATTTAATGTAATGAGTAATGTAATGCGATGTTTGTTTATTTACCCTTTTGTTTATCGTAACCATATATTTATTACGAAGTAAGGATTACCAAGATAACACGAAAATTACTCACCCGGATCTCGATAAAACCCTCTCCGTTTCGGTGATTTTCTTATAAATATCAAGTAAAATACTACAGCCGCGGTGAATAAGCCGACTTGTAGTAGCACATCTATGAAATCCATGTGAGATTGTAATGATGTCCCACGTTATGGAAACGTCTGGCCTACACTGAAGGTCTCCGACGGCTCTACAATTAATTGACTGTACGTACTACACAACTACTCAGAGACGACGTATGATTTATAATATTTGACCGACACGCGATCGCTAATTATTTTTTATACAAAGACAAATAAATGGCTCAATATGATAAACTCAATAAGCTACTAGACGTGACATAGATATTATCTTGTTGTTAAGCATTTGTAATTTTATACTTATACTAATTACTTCATTTAAAATAAAAACTTTGAATGAAAACAAAACATTCTTAAAGGTATTTTTAAGGGATACATTCGATGATAAATCGAAATTCTTATAGAATGACTCACGTGAATGTCTCTTTGATACAGGATATTTTTTATGCATTTATAGGATGGAAAACATTCAAATCACGATCATAAAGAGCAAGCACCATCTCACAGAACCTAATTATGGTCCATTAAATTAATATAATATTTTAATAAAAATCATATTCAAATTAAAAAGTCATACTATAATCTACTACATTTATGAAAACTAGTTTGTAGTCAAGTGTTTTATAGTTCCTGTTATAAGCTGTTTCTCGAATGTTAATCATTTAAATAATAGTAACGTTACTTTAAATCAATGCAGTAATTTTCGCAGTCAAAAAAATATTGATAAAACATAAAAGTAAACCACCTCTATTATGACGTTTTCATATATTTTTCAAAATAAAATGTACCTATTTAATATTATGGTAACTAAGTAATAACGACATACTACACACCATGGGTCCGAAGTCGTAATAACAATGAAGATATAAAAAAAATCTCAAACTTAAGAATTATATCCTTAGTCTGAGAAAAGAATATCCATATATAGAAGACAGTAATTTTGATAAAAATATTTTTTCCTTTACCGACGGGATGCCATGAATTATGAAGATAAAAGATACACTGAATTGCTTTCCTCCTGCTACGATCCTGATAATAATTTATATAAAAAATGCAAGCTTCCTTATAAAATAAAAAAATTAAACCTATGTATTTCTACCCAAAGGAATCCATTCAATCTTCGAGATAAAAAAACACAACAAATAATCAAACAAATAATCTATTTAATCATATCTACTAATTTTTATCAAAATCGATGCAGTTTTCATAAAATTTATTTCTCATTTTCCCTTTTCATTTTCCTTCCTGCTTCCATACAATTACTATACAAAATTTGATCAAAATCCGTGTAGTAGTTTTTGGGTAGACGCGAAACAAACATTTCAAAAAAAAGTATCTGGTTTCATGGACTCTGTCGATAATAAATTTTTTTCAGAAACAATTTCAAAATATTGTACAAACATAACTTCTCTACAGCTTTATTATATGTATGTAAGTATAAATTAATCAAAAGCCCTATTATATGGAATAGGGAAACACATGGACTGAACATAGGACATGTTTAAGGGAAATCATTAAAAATATCGTTTGCCCTACGTAAAAACAAACGCGCTTTAAACTATAAAGGCGTCATTGTATTCGTATAATTGTTAGGTTTTTACCTCACTTACGCGACAAGATTAAAAAATAATAAAAGCAATTCAAAATGAAAATATCTTTATTTTAATTTGAGCATATTCCATTTGAAAAGGAATATAATACATTTTATAATATATGATAACTATTTATTATTAATATTACAGCAAAAAGTCATATTTTATACCCCAATATATATAATACATAATAATGTCAATCGTTTATTCCAATTTCGTAAAACTAAAATAGTGTCATAAAGTATTAAATTTAAAATAAAATCAATAATATTATTTATTATTTATAAATAAATTAATTAAATTAACTAGAAGTCGATGTAATAGTTTAAATGATTATAATCACAGGAAAGCATATGGAATGTTTACAATCTTTTAATATTAACGACTCTACCACAACATGTAGGTATAACAAATATTAAGTATTAAATAAAACACTGAATATATTTCCATATTACATATTACTGTTATTCATTTTCATACACTGTTAATTTTGAATAAAAACAACAGTGAAGTAAATTTTGGTATTTTATTGTGATGTTAAAAATTTGATTATTCCCTAACATAAGAACAATTTATCTAAACAAATATAACAACACTTGACATAAATAACAAGAAAATAATAATAACCAATATTTTAGCCTCAATCGATAAAGATGAGAAGTCATACGAGTTTTCAATGTATGTATATCGAATTTCGTTGAATCTGAAAATACTTACACTCTCACTACAGTGAATATTCTGTTTTACTTTGAACAAATCATCAATATAACGCACCACCTTACTGTTTTAAGTAAGAACCTCAATTATTTAAAGCCTCTTAAAAACACGTTTTCCAAAATATACTATAACAAATTAAAAAAAATTAGAAATAGGTTAATATGTTCGGTTTTAAACAATCAAGGAACTGTCATCTGCTAATAAAACTAAAACGCACATAACTGCATAATATGGTTTTACGTATATAGATAGGTAAAATCATATTATACAATAATGTGTACTTTACCGGTGGTAGGACTCTGTCAAGCCTGAGGAGTCCGACTGTATGGGTACCACCCCCTTATCTATTTCTGCCGCCAAGCAACAATGATTGCATTGGTGTTCCGGTTTGAAGGATAAGGTAGCCAGCGCAATTACAGGCGAGAGGCATAACATCTTAGTCCTCACAGTGACAACGCACCTGTGGTTCTGCATTTTTGTTACTTAAAACCTAAGTGCATGAACCGTAGGTGTTATGGGCGACAGGTACTGCTTTCCATCAGGTAGTCTGTCTGCTCGTTTGTCACTGAATCTTATAAAAAAAAACTTAAACATATTATAAATTCATTTACTAAGACATAAAAAAAACATTATCAATTAATCTCAGTTTTAAAACAAATAACAATGTATGTATAATGTACATACATCGTAGGTATAATATATAAAATAAAAATATGTCAGCGAGGACCTAACAACGAAGACTGATGAAAAATCGGATGTTGGGAACAAAGCAAGCGCTGATATGCCATAAAGTATATACAACTCAAATGACTCTCTCTGTGGAAATTTGACGTTACTTCATACAAATTATATCATATTCCTACCGCTGGTAACAAATATTAGGATCCCATGGTCATACCAGGGTTGTATTCAGCCCTTTTTAACGTCCCACTGCTGGGCACGGGCCTCCCTTCAATACTAGGGGGATCAGGCCATAGTCCACCACGCTGGACAAGTGCGGATTGGCGGACTTCACATGTTCTCTCAGACATGCAGGTTTCCTCACGATGTTTTCCTTCACCGTAAGGCAAGTGGTAATCAAGTTAGAAATGATTCGCACATGAAAATATCAGAGGTGCGAGACCCGGGATTTGAACCCGCTTCACTCGGTTTCCCAAGCGAGCGCGTTACCATTGGACTACCACTGCCTAAACACAATACAATACAACACAAAATAAAATATTTTTAATTAGATCGAAGAATCTCAATAAGAGCAGCGCGGCGATAGATAATGTTCCGAATATACGTTATAAAAGCGCACCAAATAGGAAACTAACATACGAAAACTCACGCAAATTGCTTGATAATTATAACTATTTGTTTAACAAACTTGACGATAAAAGTTTAGGAAGCAATTACGGATTTACATACATACATACATGTATATAAAAATTATTCAATCATTCAACATTACATTACGATAACAGAAATATTTTTAAAGTCTAGTTTTATCAATTCATTAATTGATTTATTCAGTCAGTTGAATCAATTAAATTCATCCGCTTAGATTTCATTCAAAGGATCTTACCTAGTATCTACTTTAGTGAAATGCCCTGTTGTTTAAATTGATGGCATGTTCGGCCGCAGATCCGAAGGTCTCGGGTTTGAGTCCTTGGCCAAATATAGTTATTGATTGTTTCTGTCAAAAGTTTCTCAGCGATATACTTCCTTGATGGGTTAAAACACATGTCACTCCTGCGCTTGGTCTCTCACATCGGATGTCGAATTATCGCCCCATAAAATACTACCTACTTACAAAACCGGACTATAAAATAGATAGCAATGGGTACGTGTGTCTGTCTGCGTACGCGCACTCGCCTGCATCGATGGTTAATATCAGTGAGATACCGGCCTTGACTGGTCTCGGTCAGGACATTCATACTTTAGTCAAGTCGATAACAATGTTTGTCACAGTCAATAGTAGACTAACCAATACATTCTACAATAGCTATCGCTAATTATAGACCAAATAATATATGTAAGGCACATATCTAAACGTAATGTCAAGTTGCATGATATGTCATTCCCATATATTTTTTCGTTTTCTATTAACGATATCGATTGTAGAAATAGAAATTGTCTGGTAAGTGTTCGAAATTTATTTACTAATTAATACAATATAATGTTTAATAATTGAAAGCAAAATATGTATAAATAATAATTTTCTTTAAATTCCAAGCGCCTAACATAGCACCAGCCTCGTTAAAAGGGGGTTCATGACTGAAGAATTTGTTGGATTTTCTAAATTAATGTGTTTTTTTTTAAATCTTCTTGTGGCATAAAACTAAAACCATTTCTGTATGCAAAAACTTTAACTTAAAATGTATGTAAGAGCTGAACGCTGACAAATGCCGCCATTTTTAAAACAGTATTGTGAACAGTCATGTACCCCATTAGCTAAAGTATAATAATATTTAATTGAATACTACTCGTTAATATAATCAGTCGTCCTTATTTTTGAGGGGCTCCATCTCTTCCGGATTCTCGTCCATACTAGACGCAGTATCAGTGCGAGATTTGTCTACGGGATATAACCTGTAAAAAATTAGAAAAATAATATAATGTAAAACTATTTTACGGGATTTTTTTTTCCAGTTTTTTTTTTTTTTTGTTTTTTTTTTTGTCTGACGTTTTGAATGCTATCCAGAAAAGTTACAGGGGTGACCATAAAACCATGTCTCACTCGGTATAGACAATGACGCGGTCAATGAGTCAATTAAATTGAAAATTTCTGTAGATACAAGTTTTGCCCGCAGCAGTAGTGCGATATGAAATGCAAAAATATTTTTCCAAATCGGACTGATACTTTCAGCTTTATATATAAGTTCAGATGTAAGTAGTTTTAAAAGTCTAAGAATGTCATAAGACATTTTTAAACCCATATCAAATACTTTTCACTCAATAATTTACTCATAAATGACCGACTGTGTGAAACTACTACTAACTTACAAATTGTTAATAACAATTTGTAAGTTAGTAGTACCTTTTTGGATTTTTTTGCGGATTTATTTTAATTTTTGGTACCCGACGTTTCGAATGCTTTACACTTTAGAGCAATCATGGTTACGGGAGAGACTAAGGTTTTAGACGTCTCAATGGCGTTATATACTTGTTACAGACAGTGCCTACCCACAATTTTACAAAATGATTTTTAGAACAAGACATCTAAAAACTAAGTATATCACGTGACCTTGATAACTGTAAAGAATTCGAAACGTCGGAAACCAAAAATCAAAATAAATCCGCGAAATAATCCGAAAAAATAGTTAGTTAATAGTTAGTTAAGAAAAGCTTACGAAAAAAAAAAAGAAATTACCATCTCTGATACAAATAAACTAAGAACACCAGATCGTCTCGGAAGCAGGCCACGCGGTGCGCGGTGGGCATGGTGATGACGAACGCGAACACGTCGTCTATGAACGTGTTGAAGGCCTTGTACATGAAGGCGCGCCACGGCAGCGCCGCCACCGAGCGCAGCCTGTAGTTCACGAACAGCTGCGGCAACATGAACAGGAAACCGAACGCGTACACGCCATTCACTATGCTGTTTAACGCCCATGAGTACCAACTGCGGAATAAAGAATCAATATAATAAAGAATTATAATAAATATAAATATAATATAGAATTGTTTGAAATGATGCCCACGGCCACTTTTTATCATCGCACCGCTCGCCATCGACAGAGAGTTCATGCCCACACACTGCATCCGAAATGGTCCCGTACAGTTCGATTTCAGAGAAATTTCCTCCCACGGACCATCCCGCTGTGGAATGAACTCCCTGCCGAGGTTTTCCCAGGGGGCTACAGTATGGGGTCCTTCAAAAGGGGAGTAAGTAGGTTTTTAAAGGGTCGGCAACGCGCATGTGATGCCCTTGGTGTTGCAGGCGTCCATAGGCTACGGTAACCGCTTACCATCAGGCGGGCCGTATGCTTGATTGCCACCGTCGTAGTATAAAAAAAAATAAACATGTTTATTGCTTACTAGCGACTTAATCTCGCTTCGCTCGGGTGCGTCCCTAAGTAGATTTAATTTTTTTGAGCGAAACCCTAATTCTAAAATAAAAGTAACCTAAGTTACTCCTTATAATATCAGCTATCTGCCAGTGAAAGTCCCGTTAAAGTTGGTCTGGCCGTTTCGGAGAACAGACAGACAAAAATTTTAAAAATTGAGTTATTTTATAAGTACCGTAGATAATTCCATATGCATTTAGTATAAAACTGTTATTTTGACATTACAAACAGACATCAATTTTATTCATCTGTATAGATATTGTATGTACCTATGTATGTACGTATTAAGGCCTTGTACCGTCCCAATGCTAGGCACGTGCCTGTCTTTACTACAAGGGAGACCAGGCCATAGTCCACTTCACGTCTTTCAAAAACTTGCTAGGTTCTCTCAGACTCGGAGGACGAATGACAATCATGATGTTAATGTCGGAAATGATTCGCACTTGAAAATATCAAGTGCGATACCTGGACTATATTATACTTATTTAATATGGTATACATATTTGAGGACACACAGACACACAAAATCCTTTTTGTGGCCTTATGAAGGTAATTAGTACTAATCAAATCTTGATAAATTTGAACGGCAAAGAACAATTTGTAATGTTGTTCATCTATCAATGTAACTAAGTCCACCATACATAAAATAGAACATGTTTTTATAAAAAAATATTTTCCTAGTTTATTCACTAGTTTTACAATTACATATATATTATGTAATTTTATAAACATAGTATATTGATATAATTTATAACCGATAATTCAAACTGATGACAGCACAATCGCAAGGCTCCTTTTTTATAACTAAAAAAAGCATTTAAGCGTTACTTATAGACAAATAAAAAAAAACAAATAAACGTCCCACGTTTTGTCCCAAAATGCCTCAGTGACATCCAGTAGTGTGACATGAAGGCTAGAGCCACTTGATTTAAATAAAACACTAGATATTCCTAACCTTGAGGTTTAATCAAAAAACTATATTTACATACATATTTGTTCATCTAAAGAACCAAATAGCGCATACGAAACGCCCCTTTCAGGTAGACAGTAACACCATTTATCAAGCACAATTCCATACTTTATATATATATTCTTTATAGCACTAAACAATTTAAACAAAAAAATAAATATAAAATGACGTGGAAAAAGATCGATGCATGTAAAATAATACAAAAAATATAATAAAATCTAAATAAAAAAGTAAAGAGTGCGTGTATGAATGTGTACACACGCAAGAAGTGAAACTTCTGTAGGTTATCGGTACTTTTAATGAAATTCAATTCACGTTAGGCATACTACAATCATATATTTAAAGAATATCATTTATCGAAAGAATATAATATTATATATCATTTATCAGACAATAACAGCGGTTACCATGGCAACAAACGTTCGCCTCGCCCGTAACGTTACACTTTTCGTAACGCATTCACCAGCCCCAACGCATTGACTCCAAGTCAAACGTGCGTAAAGAAGTTTTACTTCAAAAAAAAAAAACAAAAAGAAAAACAGCGCACCTCTTATGCGGCTCGTACAGCAGGGAGTAGACGGCGCCGACCGCGCACAGCGGGTACAGCAGCAGCGCCAGGTAGCGCATGGCCTCGGCGTCCGCGCGCGCCGTGCAGCGCTCCGCCGCGCCGCCCGCGCGCGCGCGCGCCCGCCACCCGCGCCACGTCAGCTCCACGTGCAGCACCTTCGTCACCTTCCATAGCTGAACGATGAATGTGTCACGGTTAATCACACATATATACAAGCCACTAAGATATAACGGTGCCCCTTTTGAAAACCATGAATAATATTGTGCATTTATAAAATAAAAAAAAGTGTGTGTACTTTTATAAAGATAAAATGACAATTAGTTTAGAAGTGTTGTCTAGGGCCCCCAAATTTAAAGTCCGCCCCTAATCACATTTTTTTTTTTAAATCTTATTGAAATAGACTTTATCATCGAATACATAGGCTGAATCTATAGTTTTTAAAAATTTTGTCTGTCTGTCTTTCATTTACCGCATCTCGGTAAAACCACTGGGTAGATTTTGATAAAATTTGGTATAATGATATCTGGTTATCCGGGTCAACACATAGGATACTTTTTACTGCGGGAAAATATCTCATCTCTGAGAAATGTATACTAAATATTAAAACATAACTAGGGACGAACCCGAGCGGAGCGAGGGTGAGTCGCTAGTATATAATAAATAACGTTAATCAGACTCATTAGACTACTATACTAAATGCGCGAATGTGTTACGGTTAATCACGCTTATATTGCAGAATAAATGCGAAGGATTATATGTGATACATGTTTGTTACTCCTTTATGAAATATCTGGACAGATTTGAATGAATTTTAGCACGCAGACAGACTATGTATAAACTGAAGTAGCCCTAAGGTACTATAATACACCTAGCAACTAAAATGAGCAAAATGGGGGCCAGTAGCTAGTAAGTTATTAAATGCAAAAGTTAATGAACAGATGAGTGCGTGTGTTTTTGTTATTTCTTTACGCCATTACAGCTTGATGGATTTAAGTGAAACTAACTGCGGGACAATGCTAACTGCTAAAAAAAAGCTGTTATGAAACTATCCAATCTTATTTTACGGTTATACTTTAATAAATAGATTCGAGAAAAATTGACGTAGGTTTATGTCCAGCTACATCCAGCCGGGGAAGAAGCCCAGAAACGCATCTCGGTGGGTAGTGTGCTGTGCGGGTTGCTCCTAGTACTTCTCTGACAGCAGAGACTGGACTGAGGAAGCAACCCCTTGGACAACAGACCACACAGGTCTTTTTCGACCGACCTACAATCTTGCGACGCCCCATTAAGACGGGGGAGGTTCTGTTTGGTTTTAGTGAGTAGTACTGGCTTCTCTACCGGTGAGCCCCACATAACCACCTGTATGTGTATGGGTGGTAGGTGTAAATGTGTTTCCTAACATAAAATAAAAGGCTGTGTTTTACCGGGAAAGAAAGAAAACAGCATATCCGATTTTAAAGAGACTTTCACTGGTTATACTCGTGACAATGTGTATTCTTCTATTCTCTTCTTTATCACACATTCCGATGGCACGACAGTTGAGAACACAATTGGTGAAAGATAAGACACCGGACCAATAGCTAACCATCGTTAGGCCCGAATCCGGGACTCGAACCCAGGTCCTCTCATGCTGCAGCCATACATGCTGGCCACTACACCTACGAGACAGCTACATTTTTTATGATTTTACCTCTATAACAGCGCTAATTCCAGCCGGAACCAACACCAGAAGCGACGTCTGTTGATCCATCAGATAGAAGAAGATAACGAGTTGAGAGAACGCGCGCCAAAACACTGTACGAGCCGACAGGCCTGCGAGAGACTTTTTACCGCGCCAGAAAGACACATCGTTCTTGAACGCCAAGAAGTCAAAAAGCAACTGAAAAAATACAATAAAATTAGTGTCTAATCCAACTTTGTAATACCATAAAATAAAATAAAACACCCAATACCATAAAATTAGTGTCTAACCTAACCAAGTTTTTGGCAATTTTGGAATTTCGATTTTGTATACGGAGGCTATCTTACCAACAGCAACTATAACCGAAATTTCGTTCATAGTTTTCTTACTTATTACATTAATAACTAATTTAATTATTAGCACATTATTATTTATAGGGGATAAAACCTTTGTGGTATTATGAAGCATCACCAGTTCTATTAATTTTTTTTCATTATGTATTACATAATGAAACATTGTATAATTTGTTTACAAACAATGTATTCAGCCCTTTATAACGTCCCACTGCTGGGCACGGGCCTTCCTTCAATACGAGGGGAATCAGGCCATAGTCCACCACGCTGGCCAAGTGCGGATTGGCGGACTTCACATGTCTTTCGAAAACAAACAAACAAGAATATAATTTACAACAAAATGAAAGGACATAAAAAATAACATAATTACTTAAATTATAGTACTTTCTAAATTAAATCATGGAGTAAATAAAAAAAACATGTTGATAATGCTAGTAAAATTAATCTATACAGATAAATAAAATTGGAGTGTCTGTTTGTAATATTAAAATAAAAGCTTTTTACTAAATGCATATGGATGTATACACAGTACATAAACCAAAACAACATTTTTTTCAATTTTTGTCTGTTTGTTCCGGCTAATCACCGAAACGGCTAGACCGATTTTGACGGCACTTTCACTGGCAGATAACTGCTGTTATAAGGAGTAACTTAGGCTACTTTTATTTTAAAAAAGAATCAGGGTTCCGCAAAAAAAATAAAACCCATGAAATTGAGAACAAAATCCGCGTACGGCGTACGCAATAACGTACGTACATAACGTACTACTATAAATGTATAAACATAGCTAACCATGAAAACGTACCTACTACCTAGGGACGAACTCGAGCGAAGCGAGCGTGAGTCGCTAGTATAAATATCTAAATGTAATAATAAATACTAATACATAAGTAGAGGCTCTGGTATTTTCATGTGTGAATCATTTCCAACATGATTGCCACTTGTCTTAACGGTGAAGGAAAATATTGTGAGGAAACCTGCATGTCTGAGAGAACCTAGCAAGTTTTCAAAAGACATGTGAAGTCTGTTAACCCGCATTTGGCCAACGTGGTGGACTATGGCCTGATCCCCCTCATACTAAAAGGAAGCTTGTGCCCAGCAGTGGGACGTTAAAAAGGGGCTCAATACAAGTAGACTATAGGATCTCACTGTGACCATTCTTGATCTATTGTAATCAAAAATACATAGGCATAGTACTTACATGAAAACTAGCAATAAGAACAGTTGCAGATAGTAAATAGAGGTTGGTATCTGCAAAAATTCCTTTTACATCATCCACATCTTTATCACTAAATCCCAGGCCATGCAATTGTTGCAATGCTAGTCGCACATGTAAAGCCAGTCGCAATGACCCATATGATGCTGGTGACACTTCCACAGTAACATTTACTTCAGATGTGCTACTGTTCAATAATTGCAAATCAGATATGCGTGATTTCAAAACATTATGCTGAATGATTGGAAGAAATTTTTCATTACGGATTCTGTAAAAAAAATTATACAGATTGAGATTCTATATATATGTTACTTAAATTGTACCTGATTAAAAATTAAGTAAAAATAGTAGTTAACTTTGTACACTAAATAATAATTTAACTATATTGAAGTAGAACACAAAAATTGAAGAAATTGTCAGTGTATGTTATTATTTAAAAGCTTATGGTGATCATGAATACGTCTTACCTCATGTAATGATACAACTCATCAGGAATTTTCTTAATAGGTAGGTTCAAGTTATCAGTTAAAATAGACAATGGTGCTTTAGTGTATATGTGTGCATATGGTTTTATATGTTTTTCTTGTTGCACATTATCTTCATTATTCTGAAAAAAATGAAAATAAAAACAAATTAACATTTGTTAGTTCTATCATGATATATTGCCACTCCAATATTCTATTCTATTTTATATATTATAATTATAATCAATACTAATATTATAAAGAGGCAGAGTTTGTTTGTTTGTTTGAATGCACTAATTTCAGGAACTACTAATCCAATTTGAAAAACTCTTTTTGCATATCTAGTGCATTGCATAGCCTGTTTATTGAGGAAAGCTATAGGCTATATATCATCATGCTACTTCCCAAGAGCAGACTACCATACATAATTCTAAAACTGATGTTTATAATTTGTTTAAGTCCAGAATATATAATACTAGCATTGGGGAAAAATAAAAACACTTTGATTAATAAAATTGCTGATTGACTTACAGTTTGAAATAATTTTAATATGTGATTTGAAAAAACTATTAAGTTTATTTAATGAATCGAATATACATACATGAGATTGTAGAAGGTTAAAAGTTGCAGCTTGAGGTTCAATATGAGTCACTAAAGGTAAAGTATGTACAGATTCTGTACTGAATATGTCAATGAAATTATCATAGAGCCTGTTCTCATCGAGTAAAACTGCATGCATGAATAAGGTTCCATTATTACGAGTCTTTCTAGGTATTTTTAATGTCACCACTCTGTAATAAAAGAAATGTATTATACATGTTTACCTTGCCAAAATGTTAAATTAAAAATGTACACTGAACACTAATACTTACAAAGTAGCTGAATTCCTGTAATCAAACTTTAAAAAAGTGTGTACTTTATTTACAGAACCTTCGTACATTCCATTGCGGTAAGGATGCTCTTTAACAGAAGTGTATAAAACAAGGTGCTGTACAGGATTTGATGATAAATAATTGGAAAAACATCGTTCGCCACGACTGCATTCTGGCGGTATAAAAATTTCAGCTAAAGTCCAGATAGTGTTGATAATATAACCAGCAAAAATTAACGATAATATTAAACTAAAAGAAATATATTTCATATTTATATATATTTTTATGAAATAATAGTCAAATTATCGATTGAAACTTAAATGTACGCTTTTAGTTTTACGTTAAAGGCAATAGACATTGACGTCTAACGCGGTGTCTGTGACAAATGGAACACTTATTGACATTGACGGTAATGAATGAATGCGTTCCAAGTTCCAACCGCGAAGGTTGCAATACAAGACAAATAAGATGATACTACTAAGTTTGAATAATAATTTCATGTACTTTATTTGATACGAATTGTCAGGAATAATTTTTGGGCAGACTATTTAACATTTGCATTTGGATTTTAATTTTATTAAAAAAAAAAATTATAAAAAAATACATTACCTGTATTTATTTTTTATATAGACAACACTAAACTTCAGGAAGTCGACGGCGTAGGAACGTAATAAATCAGTGTCTCCAAGGAAATAATATTGATGTTTTATGTTTTTTAAGATATACTGTGAGTGAGTTCATTATATTCGATATCTAAAAGCTGTTTCTACGTGATTTTTCATTTTCTCGTATAGCATATGTGGCACAGTGTTTTGACAGTTGTCATCTATGATGTTTTATATTTTGTTTATATTTCAGAATGGGCGATGTATTCAATTCTTGGAGCTCCACTAGTCACGAAAAATATAATAAAACATAGAAAATGTTACGAAAGCTGCTTATAACTTATTCTAAACGAGGTAGTCATGGATACTAAAGAATTGAGAAATCCTTCGCTGAATGATGACAGCACAAAATATGTCCACGGCAGTCCAACACTACCACAAAACAAAAACAAATCATATAACGATATTGGATCTAGTTCTATGGGAAAAGTGGATGCGACAACTGCACGGCCGTGCGCTATTATCGGTCCAGACCGAGTGCTGCCGCACGCACCTGCCCAGGATATACACTTAAAAAAACCACCTACAGAGCCTTGGGCTTATCCAGAAAATGTTTATCGTCAGCCACCGGATTACCCAATTAAAATATCGGAGTATCAACCCACCAGAAACATATCGCCAAGACAGACATTCCAAGAAAATATGCAGCGGATTATGGTTCCGCCTATTTATAGTTCCGTAAAAAATAGTGATGATTCTAATTTAAAAAACTCTAAATTAAATATGCCTCAAGAGGCTAAGTACTGTGATGTGCCTTATAATATGAATACTGTTAATAACAATCATAAAAGTGTTAGAAATGCAGACATTCCATTGTCTAGTGTAAATCCCGCCTTTTCTAGAAATGTTCCACCCTATGGATGGCCTGCCAGTGTTAATATTCGACCTCAAAGGCCTTATGGTGCTCCTGAGTTTTACCAATATCCTGAATATTCTAATTGTGGTGGCCAAAGGTCTATGACAATGATAAGGCCACATAGAACTCACAATGAAGAAACAGCACAGCTTTATTCTGAACGGTTATATCAAGAAGCAAACATTAGGTTCAAACCGTATCCTATGCCCAAAGAAAAACCTCAACAATTAAGGTATGATTATATTAATAATTACTCAAATACATTTCATCCACCAGTTCCAATCCCACCTCTTAAATATGATTTGCAAAAACCTTTACATGGTCATCCATATCCTGTTTATCCTCAAATAAAATATTTAGATAGAAGAATTCATGAACCTTTTGCTGAAGTTTATCAAAGAAACAATCAAAATAATTTGAATTTACCATTTCGTAATCAAGTAGGTCCACCTCCATATGGTCCTATACCGGGAAATTGCGTTCAAAACAAACCATATACGGATATTGCGTCCAAACCCATGACAGTAAACAAACATTTGCAATTTGATTCTAACAATAAAATCTACCTTGACTTAGAACCAAACCAGAATAAAGGCTATCCTATGCCAGAAAATATGTATTATAATGAGATGAATCATATGAGAGGTGAAATGATATTACCTAACCACTCTACATTAAATATGCATACTATACCTCAACACCAAATTTACAGACGAGATAATCCACATCTAAAACCATATGAGTATAATGTTCACTATAGAAATGTAGATCAATCTGTAAATTTAAATTATTCTTTGCCGAGGCTTCCATTACATTTTTCACCAAATGCCATAGCTATATCCCCATCAGATTCAAATACTAGTATTGATACAACACACACTGTAAGTACATCTCAAGAAGATTGTGGATATGTCAGTCAATCGTCCACAGCAAGTGTAAGAAGTGTAGATATGAATAATACTATATTACAAAACAACTATTATAGAAGACATGGTGACTATCATGGAATTGTAAGAAATTCTTTCCATGGAAATGATCTCAACTCCCAAAATCATAAGAATAAAGAGAGCTCTACAAATAAGAAAAATCTAGATGTTAGACAATTTTTACAAATGTGGAACGAAGGTGAAGATGAAACAAATGAATCAACGAAGGAAAGTATAACACAGATAAAACCTAATAATTTGCCTGGCCAATCTGAACCAACTAATAATCAGGAGCAGCTTTATGTCCTTGGGTTAGTTAATGTTCCAAGTGAAGAGTTGAGTAAATATGAACACATACAAAAAATTTCAAAATTACCTGAAAATATTAAAGGTTATAACAGTATTGAATTATTAAATCAGTATGAAAAACTTGTAGAATCATCAAACTTAAACCGAAATAACTTTGCTCCCAAACAAACAATTTCTAAAGATAACAATTTTATGTCCAAAAAAATTGATAAAGAGAGTCCTATGATAACACGACCAGTTTCACCTTTAGATGTTGAAGCAAAAATTAGCCAATCAGTTATCCATAAAGACGTTGGATGTAATTTTGAAATTAAACCCTGTAGTCCAGAAATGCTAAATGTAGAAATTGCAACACCGGTGCAAACAATATTAGGGGAACGAATAATTGAAAAGGTCGAAAATCCTACTATATCAAAGTCACCATTGTTATGCATAAGTAATGAAAACAAAGCACAAAATTTCTTAAATAATCCCACAAAACTTACAAATTGTAATATGATTAATAATAACCAGTATTCTCTCAACAATTATCCAAATTTAACTAAACCTAACAACTATAATGTACAAGAATTTGATACTAACTCTGGCATATGTTTAGCATCTCTACCAAGACTAGACAATGATATCGAGCTTAATTTTCCAGAAATCAATCAGCAATTCATAACAGCTAATAAAATAGAAACGAATATGGTAACATCTGCTAAGGATCTCCCTCGGCTTGATTTAGAGCACATAAATCCAGCTTCGGAGACTATTAGTTTTCAGCAACAGAACCTTTTATCACCTCAAACAGGATTTTGTCCTAGCGTGGAGAAAGAATCCTCAAAATTAAGTAAATACAGAAAAAATAAAAAGTGTGAATTAATTTCGAAAGAAGAAAACTTAAAAGCAAGCAAAGAATTAACTGTTCCAGTTCATCAAAGAATTGACAGTGTTATAATAAAAAACCCTGATAACACTAAATTACAAGAAGATAATATTTCTTTGTCAGCTGTAAATGTTGTGGAAGAAAAGATATATAACCATCAGTCTGAAATAGGAGAAAGGTCACAGTTCTCTCTAATCAATCAAAACAGTAATGATATGTGTAATTTTTCCTTTGAAACGGCTATAGATTTTAGTTTAAGTAAAAATGATGAAGGAACATCTTGTGATCATATTTGTGCAAAGCAAGTTAATGACGATGACAAAAATCATTCAGAAACTGACTGCAATAAATCTTGTAACGTCAATGATAATATAGAAAATAAAACAAATTCTATATTTATTGAAACCAAAGATACTGGGCCCAGTGATATAGATATGGTGGGTACACATAAAGAATTATTGGAAAATACAACATTTCCGATAAATGAAGATATTCCTATCTTACCTAAAACCTCACTTATTGAAACAATCGAAGAAGGTAATGTTCCTGTTATAAAAGAACTGGCTTCCGAATTAGAAAGTGCTGAACTGGAAGAACACACTGAAAATAGGCAAAATGATATTAGTGTTATACAGAAGAATGAAATTACACACTTAGGTTTTGTTCTAGCAGAATCACATAAACAGAAACAAGATATAGATAAAGCAGATCGAGAAGATGAATTACATAGTCCTCGTAAGGAAAATGTTGAAATTTTGCAACCAGATACAAAAATAATACTTCACAATGATGAAACAACAGCAGCATATCAAATAGAATATAGTAGTAATAATTCCTGCAGGGATGAAGTTTTTTTAAGTAACAACTTAAGTTATGAAAGTGCAAATAAGATAGAAAATGAAATCTTTGAAGAATCAGCGATTAACATATCACATAGTAGAGAAAATATTAATAACAAAGAAGATATAAATAGCAGAGAAAAATCACCTGGAGAAAAAAGTGACCTAAATCAAGCTCAAGTGCAACCTGGAACTCTTATTAGTAATAATGAAATTGTATGTATTGACAATATAAATTATGAAGAAAATAAAACCTTACTTATGCCAAATCAAATAGGTGACATTAAAAAGGATTCCACTAAAGACAAAAATGATGAAGCCTATGGTGAAAACCTATGTCACACTTTAGAAGATACCGTTCAGGAAAATTCCAATATATCCATTAGTCAACATTTTATAGCGAATGACATATCCAAAGAGCACATTTTAAAAAATAATGACAACAACATATCTAGTATAGATAATATTGAAAGGAATGCAAATAGTAAAACAAACTGTGAGGCAGTTGCTGAAAAAACAATACAAAAATATACAGATGAAAAGGATCTATGTGGAGAATTTTTATTAAACAATGCTATTAAGAATTCCGATTTTATAGTTCAACATTGCTGCAGTGTAGAAAATAATTTAATTTCAACATTCTCTTCTAAAAAAAATACTCCTGTACCTCACATTTACAAAGAACTTTACTCACCTTGGATACAAAAATTATATTTATTTAACGAAGGCTATTGCAAGAATTTAAGAACAGAAACAGTACAAGAAGGAATATCACGTGACCTTCCTGGAAAAGTATTTGTAGAAATTCATGATAAGAATTTAACTGAACCTATACAGACAGACAGTGAAATTTTAAATTTTAAAGATAAAAATCTAAATGAGAAAGAAGAAAATAACTCAACATTGACTGAATTAAAAAATGATTCTTTGTTTTTTGACGTAAATAAAAAAGAAAATGTTGCAAATTTATTTAATAATGATTGTTCTATTGTTAATCGACGAAAAGCTTTGAAAAGATCTTTATCGGAATCTGCATTACAAGCTTATAAAGAGAATGAAGATTTGAATGCTATAGCATCTAGTAAACGCAAAAAAGCAGAAAACATTATCGAATCCCATATAACTTCAGAGGAATTTTGTAATATAATTCAAAGTAATCGAAGGAACTCTGTATCAACATTTTACAATGAAGATAATTTATACATTGTTATAGATAATGATTTAATTATAACAGAAGAAAATGAAGAGACTGACAAGATTTATTTCTCGGAAATTTCTGAAGACTGTAATATTCTACAGAATGAAGCTATAGACGATATAGATGAACTAAATACCAGTAAAGAAATTGAACTTGAATATTCTAATACTATTTATTCTGTAGAAAAATCTTTTGAAGAATCATGGGTGGAAGATGTGGCATGTATAGAAACAGTAGTTTCAGAAGATATTACAGAAGATATAGAGTATAGTGAAGAATCTCCAAAAAAATATAATTTTTCAAATGAAGTTGCTAGCGACTTATCGCTCATATATTCTGATAGTGAACATATCGATAGAATTAAAAATATTTATGGTACTCCTTTATATAGAAGACCACAAATGGATGTTACCAAAACTCTTGATGATATAGAATCTCGTAATTCAGATGAAAATGAGCAGTGTTCTGAAAATATTCAATTAGAAAAAAATGTTACACAAGACCATCATAATTTTACAATAAAATTAGATGCCAACCTTCCATCTTACAATTCTGAAACAGACGAAAAAGAAAACATAGCGGAAAATATAGAATTCAGTCACGTACAGATTCAACAAAATAATTACCCAGATATAATTGAAAATAATGATTTTAACATATTTCCAAGCGAAAACAACGATGAAAAAGAAAAGTATATTATCCATTCAAGTGAATCAACTAATGAAAATTTCATAACTAACACTCAAAAAGACAACTCTAACTACTCTTATTCAAGTTCGCCTGAAGTGTCGTCTACAACTTCTGAAGAAAAAGGTTCAAGTATTTTGCTAAAAATTACTAATTATAATGGTTCTAGAATGTCGCAAATTAATGAAATTAATTCTGACTCGGTAAATAGACTAAGTTATAAATTAACGGAAAAGAAAGAATATCGAAATTACAATTCTAATTTTAGAACATCTCGAACATTAATTACCAAAGCGGCGCAAAAATATATACCACCTCTGAAAGAGACGATACGCGATCTTAAAGTTAAACTCCCTTTACCTGAACACCGTCTCAATTCACTAAAACAATTAAAAACATCCAAAGTAGAACCAAAGATAGATGATATTATATTAAAAGTTAATAGTAAAAACCCAAAACTAACGATACCAAAAAAACAAAAACCTAAATTTGAAGACGTTCTTAAAAGTATAGATGAAATTCAATTTAAAAAACATAAAGATAAAATTAAAAAGACCAAAAATGGAATACCCAAAGTTATCATTAAAAAGAATGAAAACGGCGCGCATTATGCTAGTAGCGATGCGCTAGATAATACGGAAGCGTATAACCCGGATTTAACTGGAAGAAAATGGCAGCCATGGGTATTTTTAGAGAAAAATAATTTCATTGACCGAATGGCAATTAAAAATAAAGTTAGAGCCGTATATTGTCACAGAAAAGACACGTACGTATTAGCTGAAAAGTTAAAAAAGTATAAGTCAATATACAACGCTAATTTTGTAATTTCTCAACCTAATTCGGCCAATTCGAGTAAAGGTAACCTTAAATATACAATAAGGCTAAAACATATTTGATACTGAACTTTTGTAACTACAGTTTCTTGGTAGGAGGATCATTAAAACCTACTTGATTAGTTTTTTTTTTCGTTAATCTCACAATGTTAAGGTCTCGTGTTTTTCTGTTGTTTACATTCCTTCATTATCATCAAAGATTTTTATTTATAGTTACCTGTGTAAGTTAACTATTTAGTTTTATTTAATGTATCCTAAATTTAACTTTAAAATAAATCAAAGCCAAAATTCAATACAAAGTGATAAAATGATATATTGTTATAATTTAAGTATGAATACGAGAAATACGCAATCTGAACAGATCTGTGTTTCGTTAATATGTTTAAAATTCTATTGTTGTTATTTAATATTTTTCCATTCCATTTTTAATATTTATCATTTTAAAAGAATATTTAATTTCATATTATATTTGAAATTGTTATATTTATAAAAAAAATATACATATATTGTAGTTGTTAACGCACTTAGGCAGCCATAACGAGTATTAATTTTGTTTATTTTTAAAATCTTATCGTGTAATAAGTATTTTCAAATTGTAAATAGATAATTGTATTTACGTTAGATAACTAGCATATTTAATTGTAGATGTAATTTAATTAATGTACTGTTTGATGCTTTGTGAAAATTCACGAAAAAAGTTTAATAATGGATATTTTAAAGTTATTTAAATGAAAGCGTTATTATTGTTTATTCCATGTATGTGTATACATCATTATGATGTTTTATATTGCTCACGTAACTTTAAGCACATTATTGTAATATGTTTTCGAGATAGACAGTTAAAGTACAAAATTTTGCACGGGTCCTCGTAATAAAAGACGTGTGTATTCTATAAAAATATCCATTAGAGAAATTAAATTACGATCACCTTACCGTGATGATAAGAAAGCATGTGAAGTTAAAAAATAAATAGCAAATATTTATATTAAAAATGCTCATAACAAATGTACCAATAATTGGGGGCAAAAATTAATATATTCGGGAAAATATAATACTATCATCTGTTTTGGTAATATACATATACATTTATTGAAAATGAACACAAGTGCCTGTTTTATTACGTGATCATTATATTGAAGTACTACATGATAAAGATATTTAATCAAAGAGTTAAAATATTATAAGTATGTGAAGATTTGGAATCAGTCGTTTAGTGGTGTCAGTGCCTTCGAACAGTCGAACTTCCAACATAATCATAATATAACAGATAATCATAATCTATTTACACTTTTTATTTTGTCTCGAAAATATAAATGTTTTGAGATGATGCATTTGCTCATATATTTTTAGCTTTTTAATATTTATGAGATTTGTCGAAAATCTTTTTGCACTCCTTTATTTAGCAGTGTAAGAGTAGATTTCAACTTTATAAAAGTCCTAAAAGTCTAGTGATCTCAAGATGACCTGTCAACAGTTATGGTACTACGGTGCCGCGACCATGTTTCTATGAAATAATATTTTTATATTGTATACAGGGTGTTATATAAATATACCAAAAATGTGCTTTTATGTGCAAGTGTTGCCTTCGTAGTGTACTGGGTAAGAAAAATATAACTGTTAGTTAAGTATAGGTTTATTTCAGAACTATTATATTATGTTTAATGGATAATTGGACTGTTTAATTTATCTTAGATTATATAAATATTATTGTAAAATGGGTGTTTGTTTGTAAGTGAAGTAATTTAAAATGTACAAAAATAAATGAATATTGGAGATGTAACATTTATTGTACTATGGAGTTTTGAATTATATTTACATGTTTATCCGACACGCAAAAAAATGTTATCATATTTGTTTATTGCTACTAGATATGTTTACCGACTGACAGTAGGGTCGATGTCTCCATTCATACAGTCCACGACGTATTTGTTTAGTTTGTATGATTGAAATGCACTTCGAGTGGATTGTTGTTTAGCACTTGTTGGACTTTTGTTATTGTATAAATATTTTACTACGGTTAAAGCACTATTTAATTAAGGGTTACGGTTAAAATTAGTTTTAATTAAATTAAGTATTTGTTTTGTCGTTTAATGTTATGCATATCTTATTATGCCAGTAACGCACGTGATAGTGTTTAACGCAGTCCTAAATATACTACTGAGTGATACATTGTGTGCGAAGGTGAATTTTAAAGGGAAAATTTTGAGTGGTACCTAGTTTTGAAAAATGTTTTAAAATTGACCAAATAAATGTGTTCTAAAGAAAACTCAGTTTTTATCACTATAAACCTTTTATTTGTGTAATTTATACAGGTATATTCACTTTAACTGATTCTTGTCTGATGGCGCTGATTAAATCTTGGTTTATCAAGAACACGAAGCGTAGTCCCGCAATCTGTGCAGAAGAGAAATATGTCAATTATACACACAATATAAAACCGCAGACCGACAAACAGCAATTTAAACTTAATTTAGTTTTATGATATAAATATACATTGTACAAGTTATTTGTATTGAACATTATTTTTCGCTCCTCGGGTGAAGTTCAAATACACAGATCTCGTAAATATAGTATTAGTTGCTTAAAAACAACAAAGTAAGCGTTAGATAATGCACCGGTGGTAGACATAGCGCAGCACGTTCTTGACGTTCACTGACTTTCTTTTCTCATTAAACATATGTGCGATTGACGATTTCCTTTATAATTTAAGAAGTATAAAAATTCAGTGGTGCAAATTTGAAGGGGTTTAAAATGACTTAAAATTTGCTATATGCCACATATTCGTGACTGTCTGACGTATCTTTAATGCACGATTTTGTGTTTTTTTTTTTACTTAAAAAGAAAACTTGACTTTTAAAGAAAAACTATTACTCGCATTTATGGCACGTCATGAAAATACTCAAAGTCATCTTTCAAAAACTTTGAATTGATATCTATCACCTTCTCTATCGCCAATTATGTAGCGGACATTCCAATGTAGTAAAAGAAAACTATTATTATACACTAGCGACTCACCCTCGCTTCGCTTCGGGTTCGTCCCTAGGCAAAAACAAATCTATCCCACGGGAACCGTACATTTTCCCGGGATGATATATAGCTTTCCTCAGTTAACGGACTAAATAATGGAAAAAGAATTTTTCAAATCGGATTAGTAGTTCCTGAGATTAGCGCGTTCAACCAAACAAACAAATAGATTTTAGTCGATGTTAAACGACAAGTTGAAACCTCCTCCACTATTAAGGTATTAACTAATATATTAAATATAATTATCATACAATGAATTAATCTCATAATCAAATTCATTTAGTATTTTAAATGTAGTAAAAAAAATCTTGTAATTTCCATCCTCGGTCCATCACAAAAACCCCGTTCTTTTTCAGATAAATATAGGACATTCGGAAATACATTTACAGAATGTGTAAATATTTGTGCCAAATTTTATCAAGTTCACTTGACCAATTTGGCTGAGAAATTGTTACAAACAGACAATAAAAAAGAGAGGCAAAAATATCTAAAAAAAAAACTTTTTGGGTATATATTTGAAAACTTAAAATTAATTTTTTCTTGGTATTTTTATTATTACAACGTTATCATACGACAAACATGCAAAATATATTTCATGGTAGTGTCTCGTCCGTCTGTCCGTCCTACGTTACGTATATGTTTTTATCTGCAAAGTTCAAAGAAATATTTAAATGAAAAAATTTGTAGTAAAATATGTAAGCTAAAAAGTTTTTAAGAACAATGAATTATTAAAACCTAAATTATAGTAGATTACCTCAATAACAGTGTTATGGTTGAGTTTAACTTTATTCCCTTGTAGTATTGGACGGCCATCCACGAATATGGGCCGCTTACCCTCCGAAGACATGAAGAAATCTCCGCTATTTCGAAGACGGATTGTCGCTTGCTTCTTTGACACTTTTGCTGCGGGACCCTCTAAGCTCAAATCTACGTCGATAGTGTGATCTCTCGTACTGCGTCCCACTGCGATCTATAATAAAAATTGAACTAAATAAATATTTTGTTCGTTTTATTTAAAAAAAATCATAAATAATGACTACTTGCATATCGCTAAAATTTAAAAATCGATTAATTAAAACACATTTTACATGTTATATACAAGCAACAACAATATTTAACTAATTATATTTCATTCGTATACACAACTGCTAATTAAAATATTTAAATAAAACAGCATTGAACCGACGCAAATACGCGAAAAATTCCTTTATCGGACGTATGTTCACCACAAGGTCGAGGAAAGATCACCACTGTACTGATAGACCAAGTCAAAAGCACATATTTAATGATTATTATTGTTATTGTAATAAAACACGGTTACATGATAAATACATAGGTACTTAACCGTTCAAACTGTTACTTGGCAAATTAAATTCCCTTATAAAATAATATAGTTTATTTAAATATATTACCCGTACTTACAATAAAATAATGATAACAAGTTCATACATTTAAATTTGATGAGTGTTAGCTTTTATTTGCGCCTTTATACCTATGTTCTTTGGGTTTATTTTCTAGAAGAAATTTTTGTTTAGGGCTTATACTATATTTGTACATAATATCTATACTTATTAGAAGTTCAATAATAAAAAGGCGAACAATTTGGACAAATAAGGGAAAAAATAGACATACGAGATAGGTAAATTTCCTTAAAATAGTTATTTATCATCAGCATAATTTGTCTTATACCTAATACCCATATAGAGTACACATTTTGCTTAAAAATATTTTATTGTGTAAATATTACTTAATCTTTTCTTGCCGACGGTACCGTATCATAATTTCACATTTATAATTTGCATTTATAAAACAAACATGATAAGTTGTCAACGCGCCAATACCGTTGATAACGTTATCAGTAGATACGTACTCGTATAACTAGTTGAAGCGCTTGTACTATTGAAATGGTGTACCTTTTTGTTCTTCGTGCCGGCTATTCCTACTATGCACTTATGTATATTTAAAATATAGTACATTTTGAATTGCGTGTTAAAAATTTCAAGCATCGAGGTACTGTACGTTATTTAAATCACTAGTGTGTGGTCATTTCATTTTAAATTTTATATAAGTGCCAATGGCTCAAACAATCATTAATTTAATTTATAATGTACTAGCGACTCACCCTAGCTCCGCTCGGGTTCGTTCCTACTTACGTTTTAACGTTTAGTATAGATTTCTCAGAGATGAAATATTTTCCCGCAGTAAAAAGTAATATACTTATATGTTGACCCGGATAATCAGATATCATCATACCAAATTTCATCAAAATCCCTCCAGTGGTTTTTCGTGATGCGGTCATAGACCCAGACAGACAGACAAAAATTCTAATAACTATAAATTCTGCCTCTGTATATGCTCTGCCGATAATAATGACTATTACAATAAGATTTTAACCGACTTTCAAAAAAGTTCGCTGATTTCTTCGTTGTTTATAAATCGATATTGATAATTCTTTTTTTGTTGGAAAAGAGATATCCAAATGGTACCATGATAAGAAAACCAGGATATGATGATGAGATCCCAGAGAAATCGAAGGGAACATTCGAAAATTGTATCGGCGACTAGTGCGTTTGTTAACTTTTTCATTAGGTATTTTAAAGCACTACTATTTAAAAGGAAGGTCTGGAGTCGAGATGATGGACCCGAAAGATAGTCGAGGGAACTTCTTAACGATTTACAGCAATTACCTGGTGTTTGGGCTTGATTAATTTGTATTGATGAGGACTTTACACCTAGATGGGTTGTGACTGTCATAAGGGGTCTGAATAAATGGCTTAGTCATGTCTGAATAAATGGCTTAAAAATGTTTTTAAAAATCCGATACCAGCCGATACAAACAAAGCACACCGACTTCGAAAATATCTGATTAGGTATCTATTCTAAATATAAACCCCCGTTCAGTTATTTTTTACTTTTCAGTGCCTGGAAGTCGGGTTTTCATTATTTTTTAAAAGTTTTTCCAAAAAATATTCAATGTGCAGATTAGACTCAGAATTTTATTATATGTACAGATTAGTAAAGGTTAATTAGTACTACTTATTATTAGTATTGATAATATTATTAGTAAATTTTAGGTTACGCATAAGTTAACATGAATAACATTTTTGACTTCTGATACTCGTAAATTCGACACCAACACGGACGCCGTTAAGGAAAACGACAACGCTATGTAGCGAAAAGTGGAGAAAGGAGTGCTGTCTTGGTAACACCGTATTTGTTGTGAGGCTGCTTAGCTGTGGCCAATACGAAAGTGTTAATTTTTACTCTTGTTGCGGATTTTAACCATAAGTGGTGGTCATCGCGTATTATTCGCGAATCTGCTTAAGCAAGGCGTCAACCAAATGCTGCCCAGCATTGTGTGCGTAAAGTTTCTCTGTAGAAACTTTCAAGTATAATACGACAGCTTAATCCGTAATTACATATATTTCTTACAACTGTATGAGGTATGTTCACAGGCTCAGCTATGGAGTTATATAAAAATTCTTACGGAATAGCATTACTTGAGCATTGACTTGAGCTCTGCGGTAAGGAACGCAACAATATCTTGTCGGCTGATCACTCAGCGAGCCAATTTTTATATGACTGGAAGGACCCGGCCCTGCTTCAGTGGACGTGAAATACAATTGACTTTTAGCTTTTTTTAAGAATTACTTATAATAAATAAACTTGATTTTAAACAAATATTAATAAATAAAATTGTGTTTGAATTAAAAGCATACATCTTTTGAATTTATTCATTTTCTTCTTTGTAAAACAATTTATACATATGGTAACTTGTCATATCTATAACTGTTAGAATCAAAAATCTGAATAAATGGCTTAGAAGCCTTGTAGAATAGATTCAATACGTAAAATTACTCACTGCACCTTTGAGATCTAGTCTACGGATAAAAGGTGCTTTAGTATAAAAAATTGAAATTATAATCTACTAGCGCCTCACCCCTCGCTTGGCTCGGGTTCGTCCCTAGGTACGTTTTAACGGTTAGTATGGAATAGATAGACTGTACACATATATCATATACGAGTATATATTAAGGTATGATAAATTGTTATGGGATTTATATTATTTATATTAAGCAGAACACTTTTAAAGCGCAGCCCATTACTATAGCTGGAACACTGACCTCGCGCCGTACGCCAGCGACACGCGGAGCGGAGTCAGCATTCCCACGTTCATTTGCGTCATAACGTAATTTAACACTTTTGTTTTTCCAATAGAAGTTGAAATTAATATTAAAATTATTTTATATAAAAATTCTAATTGTTACATCGCGTAGCATTAGACGCATTAATTATAATGTAATATTAAGTATAGTTTTAATTAAATAATTATAAGTAAATTCTAGTTTTCCTTGGGACCTCTGGCTGTGTTGCTCTTAACTCACTACTAAATATTGACAGCCGCCTAAAAACAGCCTAAAACCGCCTAAAAATAAGCCTTGTTTATTTATTTGGCGTTTTTTCACGTCGAAACAGAGTGACGGATTGGCGCGGCGTGTTTTTTTGTGTGGAGATAATTGGGAGGCTGGAGAGTGATAAAGGGTAGGTACTATTTACTGCGAAATTCTCATTCCCACGGCAAAACACGTTATAATACAAGCCGAAAAAATAATAGGGGTTAAAGTATGAAATTGCCGTTTTATTGTAATATGTACTTCGAATTGACATAGAACCTTCATGGTTTGAGATTTTTGAGTGCAACTTCTTTTACATGGTACCTATGTAGTTCTTCTTTTAAAAAATGTGCAACATTCGATTATCGACTTTCAGTTGTTTTTTATTCAGCTTAGACAAGAAAGATGGATACTTCGAAAATTCGAGTGATTTTTGAACACAAGTTCCGACGCGGAACTAACGCGACAGAAACAGCTGGCAATATCAATGTTGCGTTTGGAGAGAGGACTGCTAATGAACGCACCGTGCGATTTTGGTTTAAACGCTTTCGTGATGGAAATTTTGATTTGAAGAACGAACTACGTGGAAGACCGCCCACACAGGTGAATAACAATGAATTGAAAGAGATGGTGGAAGCCGATCTGAGCCAAAATACCCAGGAATTAGCGGCATGGTTTAAGATTACCTTACCAACGATATTGACTCATTTGCGTCAAATCAATAAAATAAAAAAATATGAAAAACGGGTGCCTCATGATTTGACTGATCTGCAGAAAGAAACGCGTGTTGAAACTTGTGTTGCTTTGTTGAATCGATACAGAAATGAAGGAATATTGGATCGAATTGTGACATGTGATGAAAAGTGGATTCTTTACGATAAGCGTAAGCGAAAAATGCAATGGCTGACCCCAGGTCAAACGCCGCAACAGTATCCTAAAGCTAAGCTTATCAATAAAAAGGTAATGGTAACTGTTTGGTGGTCTCAGCATATGGTGTTATTCACTATAGCTTTCTTCAATCTGGTCAAGCAATAACGGCAGATGTCTACTGTGCCGAATTCCGAACAATGATAGCAAAACTAGCAGTGAAACAGCCCTGACTCATGAATCGATCTTCACCATTATTGCTCCATGATAACGCGAGACCTCATACAGCACGAGAAACCGTTTTAACTCTACAGGAACTGTAATTAGAACCAGACCTGGCTCCAACGGACTACCATTTTTTTCGTGATTTGGACAATTTTCTACGTGATAAAAAGTTTTCTTCTCTGGAGGCAGTACAAAATGCTTTCACACAGTTTGTCGAGTCTAGATCACCAGAGTTCTATCGCAAAGGCATAAATGACCTTCCTATTAGATGGCAGCAATGTATAGATAATAATGGTAATTATTTTTATTAAATAAATATGTTAAATTAAAAAAAGAACGCATTTCAATTTTTCAGTACAAATCGGCAATTTCATACTTTAACCCCTAATTGAAATTGAAACTTGGTATTAATGTTCTTCAATGTAATTAAATAAATTCGTGTTTAGCGTTTTTCGGAATTCATCCCATAAGGTGATATTAAAATAGAGGATAAAAGTTTGTATGAATAGTTTTTTCCGTATTTTAGCGCGAACGAAGCGAAGCGAGTTCTGTTAGTAAGGTTTTTAAAAGGCGATCACAAAAATATATACAACTCATATATTCAAAAAGTAATTTAGAATAAGAAATTGCTAAAAATTACTTCAAATGTCTAATAGGCAAAAACTAAAAAGCTGAAAATAAAAAAAATATACTATTAAAAATAAAAAAACACGACAGTATAAAAACAAACTAAAACGTTGAAAACAAGTTGACGAAAGAATAGTATTATACAGTAGGAGACATATATTTATGTACATACATGTATGTATGGGACTACATAATACTATCTAATATATAAATATCTCTTGTCACGGTGTTTATGGTCGCACTCCTCCGAAACGGCTTGACCTATTTTAATGTTTTTTTTTGTATACGTATTTGTTAGGGACGAGAATCTGTCGTAAAGTACCCCCCCTTCTCCCTCCTACCCCCACCCCCCATTTTTAATTCGCTAGGGTTTAGGGGTTTGTAGGATTGAACGCAGGCGTAATCGCGGGTTTTGCTAGTATTTATATATAATCAATAATAATTGATCATGCTACTTACATAATATAATCATTACCACGAAGGCGATAATACTTGCACGTGTTTACAAAAAGGAATAAAAGAATTAAAATGCTATTTATATATATATATATATATATAAATATATATATATATATATATATATATATATATATATATATATATATATAATTGATATATTCGATACATTTAACAATTAAAATATTAAAACGCTACATTTGTTTTGTACTATTTACAGAATCCTTAATTAAGAATTTACATGTAGGTATTAGTTACGCTGCCTGTTCAGCGTAATGAGCGTTGCCGTATTTATTCCCAGGAGGATCGTATTACTTCCAGGTATTCATAAAAATGTATATTGAGACATATCAATAAATATATAATAAAAATAGTAAAAACATACATATATAATAAATAAAATAATGACTGTTATGTACAAATTTTAGAGCCCAAAACCTTTGGGCTCAGTTTGTAGTAGCCCTACTTGCTGTGCCAACGGTCGTGGGTTCGAGTCATTCCGCTGGGGGCATTCATTTGTGTGATGAGCACGAATGTTTGTACTCCAGTCATGGGTGTTTATATTTATAATATGTATGTATTTAAATGTATATATATTATATATGTATGTATATGTGCAGTGTATCAACTATCTGGTATCCATAACACAAGCCTCGTAGCTTACCATGGAACTAGATGGTACTGTGTGTTAATGTCTCAACATATTTATATTTATTTATAAAATCATAGTTGAAATTTTTGTCTGTAGGTATATCTATTTACTTTTCAGTTTTCACGCAAAAAATACTTTACGGATTTTAACTCAATTTTGTGAAACGATTAATTAATTATTCAATCGAGTCAAGTCACCTCGGTCACTCGATTAATCTCGACACCTTCAAATCGATAATCATCTGCAGTAAGACAGCGTTTCCGCGAAAACGATATGACCATTCATTTCTTTATATTTGAATACTAACGACTCACCTTCGCTTCGCTCGGGTTCGTCCCTAGCTTCCTTCCCAATACAAACTTTCATCCCCATTTTCACCATCTTAAGTTATGATTTCCGGGATGTCCTTCCCAGGGTCTCAAACTATTTTCTTACTAAATTTCATCTAAATTGGTTAGATCCAGAAATTACCCCCTACAACCTTACGAGCTCACAAACTTTACCTCTTTATAATATTAGTATACCTACATAAAGAATTATTTTTACAATACAAACATAATCTGTTGAGGTCTTCTTGCAAAATGGAACAATGTAGCGGTGATGCTACCCTTCTATAAATTTTCATACGTCTGTGTATAAAAGAATGGAAGAATATTTAATTGTTTTGGCGACGTCATTAATATACAAATTGAAAAATAGAGGACCAATATGAGACCTCTGGGGCACATCAGATGAACAGGAACGAAAGAAGAGCAATAGCTTTTAACTGTTACAGCTTAGCTACGATTACATAGCCACCGAAATAGATCGCCGTGTATATCGACTTCTTTTAACTTATCTAGTAATATATTATGGGAAATTTTATTTCCTAGTTTTAACACTTACTGAACCTTAAGACATACCTACACAATACAATGTACAAGAATCTATACTAATATTATAAAGTTGAAGAGTTTTTTTTATTTGTTTGGTTATACGAGCTAATCTCAGGAACTACTAATCTGATTTGAAAAATTATTTTTGCATTAGATAGCCCATTAACTGAGGAAGGCCATAGGCTATATATCATCGCGGAAAAAGGTACGGTTCCCGTGGGATAGATTTGTTTTTGTCTAGGGACAAACCTGAAGCGAAGCGAGGGTGAGTCGCTAGAAATTTATAATAATAAACCTGAAGAGTTTGTTTGCTTGTTTGGTTGTACGAGGTTATCTCAGGAACTACTGGTTGGAATTGATTTTTTTTTTTTTTGTGTTGGAAAGTCTATTTTTTGAGGAAGGCTACAACACGCAAGCAAGGAACATCACGCTACGACCAAAAGGAACGGAGCATAAATGTAAAATGTAGCAAAAACGGGAAAAAATGATTTCTTTTGAGTGCTTCCGTTGCGTACGCTGCGTAAAGTTACGGAAAAATCATGTATAACGGAATTGTTCCCCTTTAAAAGTTCTAAAAAAGTCCGCCACAGCATATGTATTGAATCAAGATCCGGCTGCAAGAATGCTACGTTTATCGAGTATTTAATCAAAATCATTTTTTTACATACAATAATAAAATGGACAATATGCTTTGGCCGGGTTGCCTATTAAAATGTGCCCGCTAGTATTTTTAATTAAATTAATAATAATTGACTTTTTGGAATAAAATCGATGCACTTGTTTTTAAAAAAAATTATACTCCACTTCACTGAAATATACATAGGCAGAGGTAGTTATTAGTAGAAATTAGTTTTAATTTCTTTCTATATCTGATAAACTACCTATGCGTATGTAAAAGTGGCCGCAAATAGGGGTTGCCAGCTATTAAAGTTTTTTTTACATTTATACGTTCATTGCGTATATTCATCATTTATATAACAAATTAAAGCTATTTTTTTTTCTGTGCATGATAAAATACCTCTGCCTAGTGTGGCTGTATATAGGGGTTACTAGCTGTTAAAGATAAATTCAAGTGAAAGAGAGTTAGCGCATTAGTGTTGTTTACCATGCAACTGTTTTATTGCCATGGTAACCGTTTTTATTGCCTGACAAATGATATACAATATTATATTCTTACCTTTGATGATATTTTATAAATATATTATGATTTATGATTGTAATATGCCTAATATGCTTTAATTATTTTTTTTTTATTAATTTACCATTCCTTTTACAAACAGTTGTGACATACGGGATGAAATCTTTAGCTAGGTATTTTTGTTCTGTTACGCCAAAGAAGTATAACTTCTTACGTGCGTACATAAGTAATTTACTTTAACAATCATAATTATATGCAACGTTAAATAAAACAACGTTGTGTACTACGAACTCTACAACAACACGGTTAGGATGACAACCGATGAAGCGCGCTAAAGTCTACACAGTGTACTGTAAAGTCAACAGCGGAACTTAACAGTAATCGTTTTGTTTCATGTCACACTATATCTCTTTCAGGGTAGGCCTGAACTTGTTCCTTGCCTTATTATTATTCTCAAGCTCTGAAAGACAAAAAGACGATCGGTTCTAATTGTTATGCATTGTCTATGTCGCAAACCCTTACACATCACGCTCTCTTTCTTACGCCAGAGGTCAATCACTAACACATGTAAAAACAAGTACACAATAATTTTGTATGACGAAGTAAAACGTAGTTGTTCGCATATAAAGTAGGTAGTGTAGTATACCTATGAAATATAGTGTTAATCAAATTAGACGTGACTCGCACATACATATGTACATATAAGTCCGAAGCAAAAACTAGTTTATTTAAAATATATATATATATGTATATGTTTGTGGATATAATAGAGGTCTGAAAACTTTGTTTTAGTTTTTGTTTTGATTATCATTTTTTTAATTACTAGTATACAATTTTAAATTAGCTCCCCAGATAATTTATTTATTACTAGCAGCTCACCCTCGCTGCGGTCGGGTTCGCCTCTAGGAAAACAAAAACAAATCTATCCCACGGGAACCGTACATTTTTCCGGGATAAAAAGTAGCCGCCCATATGTTATTCCAGACTATAATCTATCTATGTGCCAAATTTCATCCAGATCCGTTCAGCCGTTCTGGCGTGAAAGAGTAACAAACATCCATACTCACAAACTTTTACATTTATAATATTTATACAGATGTATTATATTGAAACAGATTTGTTTTGCTTCTGGCATTGAATTCAAAAATATCTGATTATGTAGGTACTATTTTATATTTTATTATATTTCTTACTTCTTCGATGGTTTATATTTATTCGAAAAAAAATTATCCGCCTAAAAATAACTATAATCTATCTCTGTCGCAAATTTCATCCAGATCCATTCAGCCGTTCTGGCGAGAAAGAGTAACAAACGTGCATACTCACAAACTTTCAATAATATTAATAGTAATACGGATGTTCCGTAGTCAAAAGACAAGAATAAATACAATTTATTTATAATTTCGTCATGTCATCAAGTCTGTCCCTATATCAATCACTGCTATCTAGTTTGGAGTCCACTTTTACTACTATTATATGGCTGAAATTACATGGTGCGGCACTTCCAAACATGTCACTGACGGTTGAAATTATATCAAGAGATTTAGAGAAAATAGTATATAATAAACGGGCTGACAAACACGCGAGTGATCTAATCTTAAAGGGGTTTTTATCAAATTAACTAAATACAAACATTCCTGTAATTTATTGTGTCTAATAATAAACATATATATTTACTTACGTCTAAATATATAAAAAATATATCCTAGTTTTGTTGTTTTTGGTATTAGTTGATTGTATTATTTTTAAATTTAAAAAACAACTTGGGCAGTCAGTTACATCTCCTATGCTAATTGATTACGTAGATTATAGACCATCCTTGGAAGGACCTTTTAGGTAAACATTACGTGTGCTAAATTTAACTAAAATATTTTTCTCTACTTTAAATAACTTAAAAATATATACCTATGTCATTCTAGGCACCATCGTTGGAGACTATCCACAGGTTTCTATCAAACATAGTTTTCCAATAATTTCAAATTATTTTTAATATTTGCTTGATTTTAATTTAGCTTTTTTATATAAAACATTCTTTTTCAACTTCAACAACATTTTTATCGCGGATTTATTTAGATTTTTAGCTCCCGACGCGACGTTTCGAATACTTTACAGCAATCATGGTCACTTTTGAGGCTTAGAATAAAAAGTTTTATTTAAAATGTCAAGACTCAGGTAAATCTAAGAAAGTATAAGCTTTCTTTGTTAAGATTTCGATTTACACAGTTAGGTTTATTAAAAATACTTTAAATCCATCTACTGATCTACATTATAGTCTAATATAGTGTGTACTTTGGTAACATTTATCTGAAACTTAACTTTAGTTATAACTATTTCACAAATAACGAATAATAGATTCACGAAAACATGTTAGGATATTTAACCAATGGTTACTCAGTGAAGTTTGAATTCCAAAAAGTATTGTCCATCGTTGTAACCGGCGCTCAAAATTGATTAATGTTAGAAATAAAATAATTGCAACCAGTACAAAGCACAAATTACATATAATATACTATATTATATACATTATGGGTTCACCTTACAAAAAATATAAATATAAACTGTAGTCAAAAATTATCCTAGCAGACCGTGAAATTAAAAACACGTGTAGTAAAATAATAATTTGGTCATGTTGTTATGAATTTTAACGTAGACTGTATTTCGAAGAGTTTTTCTTAATAAATCTTATATATTTAAACGAGGAATTCTTGTATATTTATATCTTTATATCTTTATTTATTTATACCAGCGATCCCGGAAACGGTTCTAACAATTTCGCTGAAATTTGGTATGTGGGGGCTTTCGGGGACGAAAAATTGATCTAGATTAGTCTCATGTCTGGGGAAACGCGTATTTTCGAGTTTTCATGCGGTTTTCTTTTGCATTATTTTACGCTACCTATCTGATATGGTCGATAATTTCTTACACTCGGATGTAAGCATCGTGGTCAAGCGGTCAAGGCGCAAGTTAGATAACACATATGCCCGGGATCGAGTCCCGGTCGGAATACAAAGTTTTTACTTTTGTTTTTTTTTTGTATTTATTCAAGTTTTTTGTTTTTTTTTTTATCTAAAAAATACGATATAACAAAAAAGAACTCCGAGCGAAGCTCGGTCGCCCAGGTACTGAATATATAATGTAAGATACTTGACGGAAGTCTTGAGTCTGTTGAAATATCTTTATTTTTCTACTTTGCCTATATAACAACAAAATATTACCTTTACTTATTGTAGCTGTGAGAGAAAATTCTGAAGTTAAAGTAATTTAAGATTTTTATAAAATATATTTTTGCAATTAACTTATGCCTCATAATAATGACTTATTTTTTGGTTATTTTTAATAGATGACAAACAATTTAAAATAACTTGAAAATATAACGGGACGTTACGGGAACATTTATAAATTAGAAGACGCATCTTAATAGATACTACAGTTAGTTCCTAGTATTGGTCCCGCTATAGCTAGTAACCGTCACTTAACGCACCTAGTAGTCAAAGTGTGAAAAGGCAAATTTACTTTAATCATAAACAATTCTTGCTTATGTAGAGATCGTTTGTGTGTTTTTCTTTTGTAACTTAAATGGAAAAGACAATGTTAGCAATTACCTGGTATATAAATGAAAGGAATCAAATATTATACTTGTTATAATGCAGATGTCATAAAGCGACAAATAAAATTCAACCGTTTACCATGGATGTATGTATTATTTCTGATAGGACCTAATACTTATATTAAAAATATATTTATTATAACTAATGTAAATATTATGTACAAATATGTAATTTTAACCCTGCAGATATCAATATCAGAAGAATATTTAGCGCTTTTGTGCTAGCAACACCTTGTTTTAAATAGCGGATTCCTCTTTGTTATCATATACAACAATTTAGGTCAAAGTATCTTGTTTAAGTGTAACGTCAATTTTGTACACACGTAATGCAATATACAAGTTTTATTTTTATGTTAGTATTGATTATTAATATCACTCTATAAATCAAGTTTTAAAATAGATAAAACAATAACGACGTACTCGTATGTATATGATAGTGGCCAACGTGATTTTATGTTAGTGTTACATAAAGTATTAAGTAATTTCTTTAAATAACTCTTAATTTATCTATATTTAAAATAAATTTATTAATCGAAAATTATAATGTTTAATTGATATTGTTTGCCATTATTATTGCTCCGGAGTCAGTGGCATCAAACATTGTGTTTTTGATTAATTTCAAAAAAGGAGGTACTATTTCCGGCGCGTTTGATAAGAATTATATAACGATTTTGTAATATATAGATAATATTATTAATATCTTGATATGAAAGATGTTGTAAATTGTAAGACTGTTGTAATATATGTATGTATATGGGTCGTTAAACTATTTTAAATTGCATTAATAATAATTGTATCAAAACTTAAAAGCTTTAGTGTAGTTTTCAGTGTATAGTTTCTATATATTGAAAATAAGTAAGAAATAACAATGAGAGATAAATAAATTTTTAAGAGCAATTAAAATAAACAATATATTTATATATTAATGACATGAGAAGCATTAAGTTTAAATTATTATAGTCATACTAGCGGCTTACCCTCGATTCGCTCGGGTTCGCCTCTAGGAAAACAAGAACAAACCTTTCCCACGGGAACCATACATTTTTCCGGGATAAAAAGTAGCCGCCTATATGTTATTCCAGACTATAATCTATCTATGTGCCAAATTTCATCCAAATCCGTTCAGCCGTTCTGGCGTGAAAGAGTAACAAACATCTATACTCTCAAACTTTTACATTTATAATATTTATACAGATGTATTATATTGAAACTAGACTTGCTTTGCTTCTGGCATTGAATTCAAAAATATCTGATTATGTAGGTACTATTTTATTATATTTCTTACTTTTTCGATGGTTTATATTTATTCGAAAAAAAAATTATCCGCCTAAAAGTTAAAAATTATTAAAAAGTCGTTTCTTTGATTAACTTTTAAAAAAAATATTCCACACGATTTAACAATAATTAACATGGTTATCTGATAAATATTAATGAAATAAACCCAAAAACTTGTCATTTTTATCTAATAATTTTAATTCTTGATATTGTCGTACATAATTTATCAGATGTTATCGGCTTAAACATATCCTCGAGGATAATAGGCTAAAAATATGAACTGATAAGTTTAGAAAAGAAGTGTGTTCTTTATTTTAACACGACTTGTAAGTAAGTATATACATCATTAAGTTACATAATTAAAAAGACTTCATTTGTAAACGTAAATAATAATAGCAAACTTAATAAATATTAATAAATAAAAATACGTAGAAAGAAAAAATGGTTCAATTTTTTTTTAAGTTATTTCTTTAAAAAAATATAAATATAATAAATATAATATATTTTATAACGTAAACAAAAATTAAGGAAAATCTTATGAGAATTTATCCGTTAAGGAGATAAATATGAGATGAAAATTTGTGTGGAATCATTTTTGAAGTTTAAAAAACATAATTTTGATAGAAAGACGGGATTTGATGTTTAAATTTCTTTTTATAATATTGCCTTTGATTTTTTTGATTTAACTTCGTTTGGCTTTATAGTATTTATGTATTATGTACACAATACACATTCAATATTTTATTCGTCCTTCAGCTTGTGCAAGGATCACATTAATGTTACTTGAGGATATTATTATTTAAGAGATGATATTAATCAATAAAATTTTAACATAAAATACATTTGTAAGTTATATGAATAATCTATATGGTGAATCTAATATGAATAATGTGTATATACTGTTATAATAAAAAAAAAACATTGTCTACTTTTTTCGATATATTAATTATATTATAACTAAAAAGGTAAAATAAAGGAATAATAATGAATATTAATTATTAATATATTAAGTCTAAGTCTCACTTGAGGGTGTTTAGCAGAAGTTATTTTAAATTATGTAGTTTATAAAAAAAATATGCAAAAATTTCGACGACGATTTTAAATGTTTATATTCCTATTCTACTTATAAATATCAAGATTTTATTTGCCTTCTACTTAATAAGTATATAATTACTCAGTAAAAAAACTTAATGAAAAATCGATTCATAGAAAAAGTTTTAAATGTAAAATCATCTTTTATCTTTAACATCAAAAAGCCAATAGCCAGCCTGCTGTTGCAATGCAGTACCTATTTCTTTATCAAAGTCATAAAATTTTTATGATACTATTTCGACAATTTCAATTAGATGAAACGTGTGTTCGTGCAAAAATAACCATAGAAAACCTAATAAATAGAGTTGAAAATCAAAAGAAAACTGTACCTTCATGTGTCTCAAAAGAGAAAAAGTACTCACCAACTTTAGGTGTTTATACTGTAATTTCTTTAAATTAATACGTAATTAGCTTGTATAAATATTTCTACATTAAATTGCAATGAAAAATAAACTATTATATAGGAACCATAACAAATATTTGCATATAATGCCTAGTTATAATAAATTTATTCGTTAACAAATAATAACTATATTATAAACTTCCTAATTAAGTAATTACTGAATACGTTTTTACCTTGATTACCATTAAATCAAGTAAAAAAAAATGCTGCGTATATATATTATAATAATAACAGTAATAATACGAAGATGTTTATAATTCAAATTAAAAAAAAAAAACCTACGTGCCTCCTCCTCAGCAACCTCATATGTTTAAAAGTATTCGACAAAAAAATATTTTACTAACTATACTATACAGCATTGAAACTTGATAAGTTCACTAAGACCATGAAACTAAAACCTTTAAATTATGCATGGTTGAAATTATTTAAATACTCGTATAATACATAGTTATATACAAACAGATAGACCAACCCGAGATAACTAAATGATTCACCGGACATTGACAAAGTTCCATCTTAGTTTTGTAATTAGTACATACATTTGGCATGCAATATTTTGCAGATACAAGCTAAACAATGATCGTGTTTGAGAATGTTGTGTAAACACGCCAGCAAACATGTGTCGAGAAACAAAACATTGCACCGATCAGCTATTATTCTGGTGACGAAAACGAATTCATGGCCTAACCAAGCCCAGTATAATTGTGCATACAGCTACATATTTTTACAACCTGCAGTTATTTGTTTTGCTTTTCTTTACATTGATTTCTCAAAAATTGTTCTTAAGAGGCCTATTATATTTTCACTGTGAATTTTCAATTTAATGCCCATCTTTGACGTTCTTATTCAAAGAAACTGAAACTAATTGACAATTTTGACTTATTGTATGGTGGAGAACAATTATTAATATAGTTCATAGCGGCCTCGCTTTTCGCAAATTTTCATTATTAGTTGAAATAAAGACAAAATTCCGAAGCAAGTTTTTTTAATAAAATGCGCGACGACAATTTTTCAAGCTCATGGATTGAAATACTATACTAAGCAAACGAAATGAAAAATATATAATAATATCTCGTATATAGTGGTTGAGTTTATAGCGGCCTCGGAATTTCAAAATATGTATTGGATTTCTACAAAAAAATCCTTTTCAAAATCTTAAAAACTACTAAAACCGTTCAGAATTAGCTGTAAATATATCCTTACAACATTAATATTATGAAGTAAAATTTATACCAGAATATACGTCAGTTCAAAAGAAACGTAATTAAATACTTTTTTTTTAATAATTTTGTTATAAAACTTTACATAGAAGTATGTAATTCCAACTGCAGAAAATGCTAGAAACAGCGATGCAACGGCCGCTCGAACTCCATGCCATACAACTTAGTACATTTTGTGATATTACCTAATAAATATTGTTCCATAGTCGATTATTGTCGATAAAATTTGAATATATATACAGATTACTTAGATAGAGAAGGTTCGATATTTTTTCAGTAATATTTTACTTGGCAATGGGAATTAGTAAACCGCTCTCACTTAAACTGATTGTGAGACTGGCCGGAAGCTGGCACTACAACTCGTGCCGGCATCATAGTGTGACCGTGTAGATATTTAAATTTTTAAAAATATTACAAAAAACACAATAGTATGTCCATGTCGTTAATAAAATATAACGGTTATTAACCTAATTAAAATACAATTAAAACAATTATAATATATAGATTTAATTGATCTTAATTAATAATTAAATAAGGCGAATTTACGCCGCTGATTGATTTAGCTGATGTCGATTTCAATCAAAATCATAATTTGATATGAGTTACAAAATTATAATAATACATTAAAAAACATAATTTGTATGATAACAAAACTAATTATTGATTAAAAAATGTACCTATGGTATAAGAATTAAAAGCAATTTGCTTTGACTGATTTATTGTAATAATTAATATCATCCAGGCCAAATCAATGCAAATATCGACCTGATATTTTGACAACGTACCTACGTGGTATGGGAGATACGCAATGAAACGGATGCGTTTTGAAACGGACACTATCGATATCTTAAAATTTTTGAACAAAAATTATTAATGTCATTTGGTCTTTAGCAGCATTGATGACCATAGACAAACCCACAATAATGACAGCTTCCGGCAGCTATTATTTTTGATTACTTTTTTGCTGTTTCTAAAAGAATTGATTTTTGTAAAAAATATCGTATATTTGCGAACTGGTTTAAAATTCGATTATAACTTGGGCTACAATTATTATGGTCGTGTTTGTTGTGACATATTCTCAAAAATACAAGGAACGGTAAGTTATAGTTTTATCAATACTTATTATTTGGAATTTGCATAGTAATGTTGTTGGGGATAGAAGTGTAATGAAACGGACAGGCACTGACGCATTGAATCGGACGCCCGTTTCAATGCGACTGTACCTGTCCGTTTCATTAGTTCTGTATTAAGTATACAATATATTCCTAGACTCTTAAATAAAACTATCTTTACGGATTATTTCGCGCATTTATTTTGATTTTTGGTTCCTGGCGTTTCGAATGCTTTACGGAAATCATGGTCACGGGAGAGACTAAGGTTTTACAGACAGTATTGTTACAGACAGTGCCTTCCCACAATATTACAAATTTTTTTATTAAAAAATCAAATATGGCACCAACGTACCTTACAATATTAGTTGATTTTAATTCTAAACATTTAAAAAATAATAATAAGTAGGTATTATAATTAAATACAGCAACATTATTTATTTAATTTTAGCTAAATATTACAATTTTTTTAAATAATTTATTAATTAATAATATTATTTAGTGTTGCTATTACTATATTATGTATAACCTTATAGAATATAAAAAATTAAAAATATTAATATTATTTAAAGTTAAAATATTAATTGCTGTAAAGCATTCGAAACGTCGGAAACCAAAAATCAAAATTAATCCACGAAATAATCCGAAAAGATAGTTCTATTTAAAATGTCAATTATTCGCGTAAATCTAAGAAAGTAGTGGTCTCTCAAAATTAGCTTTGTTTATACATATATCAGATACCTACTGCCAAAGAAGAGAGTTCGTCTAGAGATAGCTGCAGTAGAGTTTACTGTGGAAAAAGTCCAATAGGTAACGGAAAGAGTGGTTATTTTTAATGTATAGGTATAAATTATAGGATATAAGGAAACAGTTTGTGATTTATTAGTCCTAATATTCATTAAGAAATATTTTTGTTGCCTACTTATATTGTACCAAATTAAGCCAAGCTCTCATGTTTATTAAGAAATTAAGTGGTTAAATATTTTATGTTGTTTTTTTGTAATTGTTTAATTTTTTTAACTCAGTTTCTTTTGTACCAAAGTGTTTGACTTGTTTAAATAAGAGTTATTGTGTAAAAGCAAAGAATTTATGAAACCTTGTGTATTTATGTGGCACAAAGTATTTGCATTGGTTCCTGTCCGTTTCATGACACTCACTGTCTGTTTCAATGCTCCCTGCGTTATGAAACGGACATTAGTGATTCGAATTTTTTTTTTTTTTTATTGTATTTCGTTAAATAAATTTCATTCTCTTAAAATATTGTGTATTACTAATAGTATATTACCTATGGATTTCTTAAGGACATTTAACAAGTTTCTAAGTTTTTAAGAACATAATGTAATAACACTCCAAAGTTAAATGTCCGTTTCATAGCGGATCTCCCCTATGGTTTAACCATGACTCGATATAAATACTCGTAAACTCTAATTAAAAATTTACTTAATAGAGTTGAGGTTGATTATCTATACAATAAATAAAATTGAAGTGTCTGTTTGTAATGTCAAAATAACAGCTTTATACTAAATGCATATGGAATTATAATATGGAAGTGATCGCCTCCAGGCTACTTCAACTTTATAAAAATATTGTAAATTATAATTTATTAAAAAAATATTAGTCCCGCTGAGTTTCTTTCGCCAGTTCTTCTCAGGTCTGAGATTTCTTCTTTCCGAACTGGTAGTAGACTCATGACGTTCAGTAAAAAATTGTAATAATTTAATGCTGAATAAAATATTTTGAATTTGAATTTGAATATACGGTACTTATAAGAAAAATACAATTTTTAAAATGTTTATCTGTCTGTTTGTTCCGGCTAATGTCCAAAACGGCTAGACCAATTTTAACGGGACTTTCACTGGCAGATAGCTGATATGATAAGGAGTAACTTAGGCTACTTTTCTTTTTAAAAAAGTACCTATTAGGGTTTCGCTCGAAAAAATTAAAACGTACCCGAGCGAAGCGAGTGTAAGTCGCTAGTGGAAAATAAAAGATTTAGTTAATATATTGAAGATAAAAAAAATATTTTAAAAATTACATTTTTCGGTGCCGTATGTAAAAAATTTGCCCGCCAAAGTCGAAGACGATTGCACGTATTTGCGTTAAAAAAATTAAAATTATTAGGTACAATATAAAGCCGAAAGGTGTGTTTCTTTGTTGGAAGTTTCAACTCGAGCCAAACAGCGGTTTCAGCTAGCTTATTATAAAAATAATTTGATTTTCTACTGTCGCTTGTTATTTCTTTACATAAATGTAATGTTTGATTTTCTCCTTCAATTTTAGATAACTTATCGATGATGTTTAATGATTACACATGTAACAAGATGTTCAAGATTTAACAAGAATTCTTACAAGACTAAACCTTGCTTATAATTACGCGGATGTGCATGTTAGTCTAGTCAACAGGGCCTTTTAGGTCAACTATTTTCAGCAGTTTTGAAAAAATATGAACGAGGTGTCATTCAATTTGGAATGGCATGTAGATGATTTTTGAAAAAAATCAAGTTCCGCTGCAAAAATTGCAAAAGTTATAAAAAAATAATAAAAAATAAAAAGGGGTTTAGTTTTTCACAAATATCTCAAAACCTAATTGAGGTTTTTCAAATCTGAAAAAAGACTTAAAAAGAGAAAAAAAATCTTAAAATAAAGGCTGCAGATGGTGAGGTCCTGGGTTTGAGTCCCAGGTCAGGTCAAGTTTAATTACTGAGGTTTTCTGTTAAGATATTCTCAGTAGTAGTAGACCGGAGTTAGTTAGTTGGCGGTGTTACACTCCCGTGCCTCGGCGAGCACGTAAAGCTGAGTCTTATCTCTCACTGGTCGTGTCGAAGTATCGTCTCATAGAATTTTGAGAGTAAAAGGAATAGAGAGTGCACTTGTGCACTATAATATCTCCTAGGCATCTAGCTAGTTTTTGTGAACTTGGCCGCCGCGGCGTGGCCAAAATCCGTCAGGGAAAAATTATAACATTTTAGAGATACAATGAATTCTGAAATAGTTACTTTCAAAAGGTAGACAAAAAATGCTATAAAGAATAAAGAATTCAATTAGATTTCCTCCTCTCTCCCTTCTTTTTTCTTATGGATTAAGTTTCGAAATGTTCATTGTTTAGGTTTGTTATTTCTTATTTTATTCTTTACTTAATAGTCGAAAATTAATCTAATAGCAAAACTTTTAATACATACTCGTATGTTAGTTATGTAGAAATGTTAGTTACGTCAATAAATTACATGATTACACTGGTCAATCTTCATAAAATATGAATTGTCTATGTGTCCACATTCTTAGAAGTATATATACTAGTCAAAACAAAATAAGGGCCACCATGTATTTTCAGTATTATGTTATATGTGTTTGGTTCGGTAGTGGATAATTAACCTAAACTAGTTAATATTTTTTATGCAAAAAATATTTGTTGGAAAAAAGTAGGTACATCTGGTTAGTATTTTTGTTAAAAAAGTAATTTTAGTAAATAAACTTCTTCTTTTCAACAATTCCCAAATGTTTTTTCCTATCGGTCTTCCTGTGAAGTGGTTGTTAGAGTTCGGTCATATCCCCGTCTTCTGGTTACATTTCCAGTCTCTTGAAATCGATTCCAAACTTTACTAAAAATGTCTAAGTCTACCGATTTCAAAATTCATGCAAATCGAATCCATATCATGTTTGTTGATGAGATAGTCGTTTAAGAACGCTTTAAAATAATTAAATCAACCTGAATGTAAAAAAACCTATGTAGCCCTTATTTTTTTGACTAGTTGTAGGTATGTATATGTTGTTTTTAATAAAAGTGGAGAAACTATAATTTTATTTTAGTTACTGTCAGCACTATCAATTTATGTATCTATATCATCATAAATAATATGAGAAAAATATACATATATGATTTCATATATTATTATTTTCGCTTAAATGAGGTTAAGAAATGTATAGGCCTCGCTTACTCGTAAAAATATTTCTTGCATTTACTTACAACATTTCGTATCAAGAAAACGCATATTTTTTATATATAAATTAAACAACTTAAAAGTTGTAATTAATTTTCACAAACCAGTTTTCATTAAATGTTAGCTATTATCATTTCTGTTCTTGCCAACTTTATATAAAAAAAATGTGATATTCAAGTTCATGACTAAAAAAACATAAGTAAAAATATACCTTGTGCGGGTAGAATAAAAAATAGGTCAGGTAGAACAAGCACGGTCATTTAAAATAGAGAAGTTATAATGAATTTTTGAATTTAATCACTCTTCATTATTCATATACTGAAAGTTATTGTGAATTAACCAAAACTATGCTAATACATTACGAAATTTTAAAATAGAACCTACATCAGTTTAAAAAGCAATCAAAACAAAATATATAAATATAATTAATGTCACCCATGTCCTTGATGGACTGTCAGACCGTGACACACATGTGAAATATTCCATATCGATCCCCGATAAAATTGATTTTCGCCATTGCGCGTTTACAATCTAGTGTTTCATCACTGCAACCGGTTGGAAAAGTGAAAACAGACGTTGTATATGGTAATATTTTTATACTAACGCACTGCAATTTTATTTAAATAAACTGAAAAAAATATTATAAATAATTTCTTTAAAGTCTTACTTTAGGATTTTAAATATTATTATGTTGTAGAAATAAGAAAAAGATACATTATTTTGCTAGAAAATATTTATTGTTTTCGATAGTTTTATTTCACGAAGTGACACATACAGCAATTAATAAGTTAAATATAGACAAAGTATAATAAGCATATTGGAAAAAGTCAATAATAAAATATTTTAAGTATTGAGTAAGTTATTAAAGTGTTCAGATGTCAAGATATTAGATAACACATGGATATAGAAATGTGTCACATATGTTCAAAGTTTACAGTCGCCATAACTACGCGCGCACACAACATAGTGACAATGACACAAAAACAAAATATACTGCCCGAGTTATTGGGCATTTCTCTGATTTCGCGCCAATCGCATGTTTGATAGTACAAAAAAATAAATATCTACATTTTGAACAATTTAATAGCTGTAATGCAACCTAATTACACTTATCTTGCTAGTGCACTAAAATACGACAGTAAAAAAGTAAGCCCATAAAAAGAAGAAAAATATTTTAATGCCAAAATGTCACCACCTTCAGTGTCCTCAACGTGACTACAAAAGAAAACAATTTTAAATTTCAATGAAATAACGGTTTCATATACCTACAATTTATTTATCGCGTTAAACCAATTGTAACGTTGAAATTTTTATCCTATATAAATAAATAAAACCTTAAGTTATTTTTAAAACAATATTATTATCTTTGTCACGAAAAAAACGTCATTTCCGTAAGCCGGGGAGGAAATTCAAATATGTTTTTACGTGTAAATCCTACTGTCTTCTCGCTCACTCCGTTCGCTTCCACACAGCTTAGTCTACCAATAGAACCCAACGGAAAAACCCATGCGTTTGAGTAAAAAAATATATTTACGTTAGTGTTGTTAGAAATCACGTTTGTCACATTTTGGTGGTCTTTACCGTAACCAAAATATTTCGGGTGAGTAAATTTATTTATGTTTATTTAATACGTCTACAATGTTCGTCTTAAGTTCAATTTTTACGAGTAAATTTATATATTTTTTTGCATTTATAATAACGGAATTAAAAATAAAAATGACCCAAAACGTCACTACCCTCTTAGTCACTACCATCAATTACCATCAGTTTTAAAGTAAAGGTAATGACGCAAAAGTAATGGTGATGACCCAGAATTGATTTATTTTTTATTTTTCTCGTTTTTATTAAAATACGCAAGTTAAAGAAAGTTAGGTTGATTAATATGTATAATCCATGAAAAAACTGCAGTATCTCAAGATTTTAAAGTTGTTGAATATGGAGAATTTAGAAACGACGTGCATATAAAATACTTTGAATGAGCCACAAAAACCAAAAAATATTCAGTTGATGGGGTAGAAAAAGCTTCAAAAAATACATCCAAAAGAGATACAAGACCTGCCTATTCGTTTTATTACAAAGCTGGAAAAATCTTTGCTTCAATACTTCCAACACTGTTTAAATACTGTCCAACAGTATAAAAGTATCAGCTAATTAAAAAAATCATTAACACCAAGAGAGGTTTTGATTCATATGGACTTTTTGGAAAATTATATTACCAAATTTCATGAAGAGGTACAGGCTAGAGACTTCGGTGGCAGTCCCGAATAAATTAGATTGGATTCTTCAGTTTCGTACTTTTTGGACGCTGACACAGGAACTTATAAAATCAACAGTATGTGTACTATCAGAGATTGTAACAAATATGATGCTCAAGCCATATGGGCATATACAATACTAATCATCGAATGTTTAAAAGATTTCACACCAGATATAGATACCATACACTTTCTAAATGACAGTCCATCGAGCCAGTACCGGAATCGCAATATATTTTTTATTATTTCACAACTACAGTAGCAGTTTCCAAATTTAAACAATGTCACATGGAATTATTTAGAAAGCGGGTATGGCAAAGGAGCTCCTGATGGAATAGGAGCAGTCATAAAACTTACAACAGACGCCTGTGTGTGCTTCGGACAAGATGGCGGTACCTTAGAAGATTTTGGCATGTAATAAAAGCTAAAATGAAGAATATTGAGATCCATATCATAACTAAAAAAGATATTGAGGATAGAAAAATCCCACAAAATGTAAATATATTTAAAGGCACAATGTCTGTGCACCAAGTGCTTTAGTCGTCTAACAATCTGCGAATGACTTTTAGGAAATTAAGTTGCTTTTTTTGCCAAAATGGAATTGAATATAGTCATGGTTACCATCTCGGGTACATGGATGTACCTCAAACTATTATTGAGCTAGAAGAATAGTTCAAGAATACTATACTACACCTGAAATAATCGACGAAATAACGAATTCTCCAGAAATACTACATAGTACTTCTCTAGCCACCCAAGACAGCTTAAATTGTGAAAATCAAGAAGGTCAATCTCAAAATTTTATTGAAGCAAATGCTAAGTCAACTACAACTAAGGTGGTTAAAACACTAGTCAAACACCCAATTTCATATTAACACTCTATCTAGTTCCAGGACACCGCGATTCAAAAATTTTTATGCTTTACCACCGACATAGAAAAAAAAGATAAAAATAAAGAGTACAATAGAGATGAGAATAAAGGCAGCACAAAAAACAAAGAAAATGAAGACGATGATAATTTTAAAATATTTTAAAAAGGCTGACTTAAGAGCGTTTATGAAGAACAGCTTTACATACAAACATTCAAATCTAAATTCTTGGAAATTTATACACCGATTTAAATGAAACTTGACACGCTTAAGCAGAATACATAAAGTTAGTTAAGAAAATATTCAAAATATCTAATATAGAAACAATAAAATAGGTCTACTTTGGCCTTAAAATTCTTCTTCGTAAATTTTGTCAACTTTACAGGTTAAACTGTCAATTAACTTTGTAACTAACTATGTAACAGTTTCATTTAAATCGGTTTATTAATTTTCGAGACTTCGGACTTGAATGTTTGTATGAAAGCCGTTGCGAGTTAACTCTTGGTTAACCTGGTTAAAGTCTTAATTATAAGTAATACGTTTATTTTTTTTAGATTAGATACTATTATATTGTTATAATTTGTTGATGGGTCTGGTGCCGAGATCCGCCCTAGCTACATCGACTGTAATGTTCCTAATGATCCACTGTAGCTCGATAAATAAGTTTAAATTTTTCAGATTAAAGACTGTTAAACCAGTTGATAAATGTACGATTGTTAGAAACTGATTCCAAAAAAGAGGTTATGTTACAATTTATTTTTATTTTAACGAGAGTTTATTATGGCAATATCATAATATGATTATGTAAACCTGTAGAACTAATAATTATATACAGAAAATAAATGAAGGCATTGACAATATGGTGTTTTATTTAGAGGAAATTGCACAGCAAGCAATGTCATTACTAGTAGTCACTATGTCATTACCCTCACAACGTAGTCATAACCGTTACCCTAAAAATCATTACCATAATAATAATAAAAAACCAAAGGCCTATATCTTCGCAATTTATAGGTGCAATTAAAAAAGAAAGTTATTCCTGATTTGTTTATAGTCATTTTTTCAAAATATATCAAAATTTTGAAAATCTAATAATTTCTCTCATTTTTACCGAATTGGATCGAAATCGTAGAATCAGCCTATTAATCACTATATTGGCTGTTGGAAAACAAATCGACCAACGAGAGTTATTAAAGTAACGAACGCGATGATGTATGTATAATATGTATGACAGTTTATGTCATGGTTTAATATTACGTACGTATTTAACATGATATATAAAATTAGGAAATGTCTATTTGTTTTTTTTATTTTCTTTTTAAGCAGAGTTTTTGTTATGTTTGAAAGTGTATATTTCCAATTTGGTCCCATTTAAATTTGAAAAAAAATATACCATCTCTAACGGTGGAAAAATACTTCTTATTGTCATATTGACTTGAAACTTTGCAAATGTTTCTATTTCCGTTGATAATGTAGTGGTTTGGTACCGTCGACCTGATCTGATGGTAAGGCCAGAAGGCGAATATGTAGGTGGAACTCTTTAACAGCTATTAGTAGATACTTTGAGTTTGGACTTACTTTGTTTGATTTAAGAGCCCAATACGTTAGAATTGGATTTTAGAGCCAGAATTTTAAATGCTACGAAATGAAGCGAATTTTAGTTTGTCAGTAAAAATTTGCATCAAGCTAATTTAACCGGCTTAAGCGAATACTTTATTAAAATACTTTCTTCTCACTTTGCTAATTGCTACTACTATATCTACCCTAAAAAGGGGAAAAATAAAAACTTTTTAAAAAATTTTTAAAAACCGACTTAAATAAACACTCAAAAGTAAAAAATAACTGATTGGTAGTAAGAAATATTTGAAAATATTTGATCAGGTATCTATAGTAAATACTAAATGACAAGGCAGTGGTAGCCCAGTGGTAACGCGCTCGCTTGGGAAACCGAGTAAAGCGGGTTCAAATCCTGGGTCTCGCACCTCTAATATTTTCATGTGCGAATCATATCTAACTTGATTACTACTTGCCTTACGGTGAAGGAACATCGTGAGGAAACCTGCATGTCTGAGAGGACCTAGCAAGTTTTCGAAAGACATGTGAAGTCCACCAATCCGCACTTGGCCAGCGTGGTGGACTATGGCCTGATCCCCCGCGTACTGAAGGGAGGTCCGTGTCCAGCAGTGGGACGTTAAAAAGGGCTGAATACATACATACAAACTACCAATCAGTTATTTTTTACCTTTTTGTGTTTTTTTGAAGTTGGTTTTTATTTAATTTTTTAAGTTTTTAGTTTGCTTTTTACACAGTCGGGAATTTTATTTTTATAATTTAAATATTTATTTATAGCTTTATAGTTTTGGCGAGTTAGACATTTGGAGTTTTATTTATCAATGTCTTGTCCAAAATTAGATTTAAAAGTATAAGTTGTAAATATTTTTGTGATCTTATAAACCTTCATTTTGATACCCCACTTGATAGGTTTGTAAGAAGAAAATATTTTTACACACAAATTGACACCAGAAACTCGCCGTTTTATTTTTTATAAAAAGCATATTACACTCGCGTCATCAAGATGAATCTAATGAAGTATGAATAATCAAAATCGATTAAACCGTAAATACGAGGGAACTGTGAACATAGGATCGGACATCAATACAATCATACAGGTCAAACACATAACCCTTCTTTGGGCTTCGCTACACTCGGGTAAAAAGTTAGGATCAAAAACCGTATTTATCCACAATTGACAAAGATATCGAGTAATATACAAAAATAAATCCCGACAAAATGACTACCTCCTACATTTTTGAGACAAAATGTACATTTTAAATCTATAAAATACGCACAATTTACTCCATAAAGTCAACGCAACTTGTATCAAGGCATATTAGTATACTAGTATAATTATCTAACATAGACAAAGACATTAGATCGCCGTCATTGGAGCCGCCGTAATTTTGTTGGGTCTGGACTCTGGACGTGAAATTCACACATCTTGGTGCATATTTGTAAAAAGGAATATATAAAGAGAAAGAATTTGTTTGATTGTTTGTTTGAAGATCACTCTGTAAATGTATAATCTGATTTTCTATATCAAAGAATGCCGACGGACTTCAAAAAAGGAAGGAATACATAGATATATCACAAAATGTTGAAATTACGCAATTCATTAGCAACTGATAATATTATTTTATAGATGAAATCAAGTTAAGTACGTTTTAAATACCTATGTAATTATATGGAAAATTGACAAACAAGATAAATAAGAATTGACACTGTTTTCAATGTAATGATGTTTCAAAGTAAAACAATATTTTTTTATAATCAGTAATTTTGAACCAATCTTAAAATAATTTTATCGATTTCATGCTTCCAATAATATTCAAAAGTTACAATCTTTCCGTCACCACCATTTTCAATGTTTAACAATAAAAAATATCGGTGATATGGTATCGTAAAGTGTATCGATGTATGTATTATGTACATATAAAAAAGCAAAATTCTGAGAAAATTCGAATGTAAGACATGTAAGGACTATAACAATCTTTTAAAAAATTTACTAATTAATTATATATTTATTTTCTTAGTTGTATTTAAATAATACTTCTCAAGTTAATTTAATTTAACTTTACTTACAAATATCTAATATTTCGGAAATTTCACATTTTAGGGTAAACACTATTACTATACCTACTTCGTACTAGCGGCTCATCCTCGCTTCGCTCGGATTCGCCTCTAGGAAAACAAAAACTAATCTATCCCACGGAAACCTTATATTTTTCCGAGATAAAAATTAGCCTATCTATTATTCCGATGTATAACTATATTATTGTAAAATTTCATTAAAATGCATTCAGTAGTTTTTGCGTGAAAGAGTAACAAACATCCATAGGTATATCTATACATCCAGACATAAATACATCCTGAAAAACTTTCGCATTTATTATATTAGTAGGATGTGAATTAAAACTTTAAAAAAGTAGAGGTACCCACCTCCCTAGAGCGCATGAGGTAGCGCACGTGGCGGCCGCGCAGCACGGCCAGCGTGTTGCGGTCCAGCTCCACGCCGCCGCCCACCACCGACTGCACCAGCACCTGCCAGCGCGCCAGAGAGTTCTCCAGCAGACGGATGTCCTTCTTGTCAACTCTATATATTTAAGTACGATACCTCATATAAAATGAATAGAGCCTTTTGTACCAATACAACATTCCGTCATTTTTATTTTTATGTCTTGCGGGGCAATGTGAAACGTGTATATATAAAATTAAGAGCAACATAATGCCCTAAAGTGTCATTTTTCCGAGATATTCGAAGGTAAATATCGCCAGATGAAAAAAAAGAAAATCTTTAAAAATGAACTAATAACATTTAATCCCGTGTATTAAAAAAAAATAGTTTCCGTAGTTCTCATATAAACGATGTTTACCTTTAAATATCTAGGAATCATAACGCTCCAAGAGTATTATTTGTTTATCATTTATTTATCGTGCGCCGATACTTTAAAAAAAAATTAAAATGGCCGTGTCAAGCATAAAATGTTAATGTCAACTTCCATACAAAAAATTTTGAACCCCTTTAAGTTTAAGATACATATATTCATTAAATTTACACAAATTAATTATTTACGGAACGGACGGAAGTTAAAGTATATTAATAGGTGAAGCATGATAATGAATCGTAATAGTTACAAAAATCGTCCTTCACCTAACACCTGTGTTTGCATAGTTTTTCTCTAGAAATTTAAAATTGAAATAAACCATTCAAAATAATGGCGAAATAAAGAAACACGGATAAACACAGGCATTTTGTAATAAAGTAGAAAGGTCTCTCTTTCATGTGGCAAAGTATCACATACCTTTGCAAAATGTCAATTTTTATATTATAACAACAGTTGCTAATTTCACAGAGTAACAGATAAACAAAAACTATCTTTTCGGATTTTTTCGCGGATTTATTTTGATTTTTGGTTCCCGACGTTACGATTGCTTTACAGCAATCATGGTCACGGGAGAGACTAAGGTGTTAGATGTCTCAAAGGCATTATACAGTTGTTACAGACAGCCTACCCACAAATTACAAAATAAATTCAAATTTTGAAAATTGGCACCAAAGTACCTTACAATATTTGTTAATTTTAATTTAAACATTTTATAATTTTAATTATTTTATACTTGAAATATGAAATATTATTTATATAATTTTAGCTATTATTATTATAATTATTACAATTTTTTAGAAAACTTTATTGTTTAGTAATCTATATTATATTCATATTATTACATTTATATCTAATATGAATATAATATAGATTACTAAAATAAATTACTAGCTTCTTTCAAAAAATAGCAATTTAATGCTATAAATAGCTATTTGATATTTGACATCTATACTAATACTAGCGACTCACGCTCGCTTCGCTCGCGTTCGTCCCTAGGTACGTTTTCACGGTTAGCTATATTTATACATAAATAGTAGCTTGCTACTTCTAAGATATTTATTTAAATTATATAGCGATTTACGTTACGTACGTACGTTATTGCGTACCTACGCCGTACGCGGATTTTGTTCACAATGAGTTTTAATTTTTTTTCGCGGAACCCTGATTCTTTTTCTAATATAAAAGTAGCCTAAGTTACTCCTTATAACACCAGCTATCTGCAAGTGAAAGTCCCGTCAAAATCGGTCCAGCCGTTTCGGAGATTAGCCGGAACAAACAGACAGAAAGACAAAAATTGTAAAAAAATTTGTTTTGGTATATGTACCGTGTATACATCCATATGTATTTAGTAAAAAGCGGTTATTTTAATATTACAGACACTCTAATTTTATTTACATGTGTAGATATATAGATTTATTATCTATAGATAACATAATAAAATTCTAACTGAATTGAATCTAACATTAAATATTTTCGTACATTAAATATTTTTTCAGAAAATCTTATTGAAATAGTCATTATTATCGATACAGAAGCCGAATCTATAGTTTTAAGAATTTTTGTCTGTCTGGGAGCGCGTCATGGAAAAACCACTGAAAAACATATTTTCATGAGATACTTTTTACTGCAGGAAAATATTTCATCTCTGAGAAATAAGTCTGAAAAATACTAAGCGTGAAAACGTAACTAGGGACGAACCCGAGCGGACCCAATGTGAGTCGCTTGTAGTCTACATAAATATTAGAAAAAGGGAAAATTTTGTTACCTGTCAGCCAACTGCATTTCCCTTTCAATGCCATCTTCTTTGTAGTCAGGTAGTTCTGAATCCTTCATAGTTTCTTCAGCATCAGAGAATGTCATGACATTATCACCTTTACCTTAAAATTTTACATTTGAATATTATTTAATCAATTTGAAAATTTAACATAGGGAATATGGGATTGTTCTAAAATTTATAACATAAACCGTGTTAATTAAATAAAATACCTGAGCGACTGAGCTTCGCTCGGATTTCTTTTTTGTTATATCGTATTTTTTAGATAAAAAAACCCCTAAAACTTGAATAAATTAAAAAAAAAAAACAAAAGTAAAAACTTTGTATCACCGGGATTCCAACCCGGACACCTGTGATTATTAATCTCGCACCTTGGTCGCTTGACCATGCTCATGCCAGACTGTAAAAAATTATCGACCATATTTTGCGTGGAATAATGTGAAAGAAAACCGCATGAAATTTCGAAAACACACGTTTTCCCAGACATAAAACTAATCTTGATCGATTTTTCGCCCCCGAAAACCCCCACATAGCAAATTTCAGCGAATTCGTTAGAGCCGTTTCGGTGATAGCTCATATAAATAAATAAACATATAAGAATTGCTCATTTAAATATATTAGATATACTACATAAAAAGCATGATATTCTTAATTAAAATAGATCAGTATAAGACAATGTATAGACACTTTAGCTGGCTTAATTTAAATAACAATTTATTATGTACAATATACCTTTAGGCAATGGTTGAACAGTTTGATCTGGTAACAGTTGATATTGTTTCAGCAGTTGCCAGTGAGTCATTAACGATTTGGCAGTGCGTGTTGGGTAAAACACATGCGGATTCTGTTCCAACAACTCTTGAAACTTTTCTGATGTTGGGTGAGAATTCTGTAAAGTAAAATAAACTATACTAATGGTGTTTATATATATAATGTTATTGTAGTGACCCTACTTGTTGTGCCAACAGTCGCAGGTTCCAGTCCGGCTAGCGGCATTCATATGTGTGATGAGCATGAATGTTTGTACTCAAGTCATGGGTATTTATATTTATATATAAGTTATATATGTGTAGTGTATCAACTATTTGGTATCCATTGCACAAGCCTCGTAGCTTAACATGGAACTAGATGGTGCTGTGTGTTAATGCCCCATCATATTTATTTATTTATTAGAAACAATCATTTCCTTATTTTGTCTAATAAATATGACCCAAATAATATTATAACATGGACTTATACAACTGGCCCTAGCTTCCTTCAAAGCCTAACCCCATCTCCTTTAGTATTTTTTTTAATATATGAATATCATTTGACAACAAAAAATTACCAATATAAAGAAGAAGCTTGTGTCAGTGTCTACACCATAATTTACTTTTGCAAATAAGAACAAGCCAGCCGACTTCCTTTAAAATTTTTAACATTATATAAGCTTTCGTCCCTAGCTTTGCTAAGCTATGGCTCTCTATTTAGCTTTCTTCAATAGTACCTTTCTCAAATATAATGCTATAAAATGGCAAAAAGAATTTTTCATATGTAAGCAATCTAGTGGTTCTAGAGATTAGTGCATTCATACAAATAAAAACGAAAAAAAAGTAGTAATTAGTAACAAAGGCTTTCAGTATAAGTAACTTCATTTACTCACACTGGGTAAAGTACCCAATAAATCTTCCTCTGCAGTTGAATACAATGCTTGCTGTTGCACTGCAGCCACTAAATCTGGGTGCAAGTTTCGCATTGCAGCAATAGCAACTCTCGACACCTCTGCATTGTATAGCAGGGCATACCATCTAGATTGAAGTTCGGCTACTGTAAAGCGGCAAGAAAACTTCACCCCTCTGTGAACCATGCGCAAGTCATTTGTCTGAAATGATTTATAAATGACATCAAAATTCTATTAATCTATTGTATAGTTTTCATTTTACAAAGAAAGAAGAAAATAGTTTTAAATCTAATTCAAGATTAATTCATGAAAAAGATATATTATATATCTAATATCAGAATGTTACCTGTTGAACTCCCAAAATTAAGGCAAGGTCATCAGTTGGCTTCCATCTACCTAAGTCTTTAGTTGATAACTGACTAAGTTGTCCTTTGCGTCTAGGTTTACGTCCAGCACTTCCACCTCCTGATATCTTACTAGAAGCTCTACGCCGTTCAGGCTGTGGTACTACTGGTGTAACGGGCGCAGCAGCCAGGATAGGAAATTCTGACAAATGGCTGGTGTAAGACTGCGTTCGCATTCTCTTTTCATTTTTGCCTAATGAAGCTCCTGGTAAGCCTAAGCTATACTCTACTAATTCATCGTCAAAGCGTCTTCTCTTTATAGACCTTGAAGAACTGAAAATATTGAAATGTTTTTATTCTGTATTTTATTTCTTTGTATTTAAATACAATAATAATCTAATCAAATCTACCTTCGCCTTTTTGTATTACTATCTTGCGTTGCATCAAATTGCGAAGGTGTCGCACCTACGTAATCATTACTATCAGATGCATTTGATGGTGTAGCAGGAAAATCCATGCTAAAACGTAGTCAATTAAAAAAAATACTTTTGTGAAATGAACTATTTTTTCAATGTATATTTCAGTGTTTACAATGAAATTATGTAAATTGTAAATAAATGTTGTTGTTGACAAGATACTTTGACTTTTGCAACAGATAATACATAAAGATATTCCTACTTTTATTTGTTATCCATGATTCCTACTGAGTACCGACAAAAATATACGTCACTCTAAAGGCTGAGACAGAGCACTGTATTTATGCGTCTAGGGTTCGAATCTAATTTGAAAAGAGAAGCCCGTGCCTAGCATAGGACATTAAAAAGAGTGGAATATAGGGATGATAAGTGAAAAAAATATATCGATATTTTTAAACAGTATCGATATTTATCGGGTGAAAAATATCGATATATCGTCAGTTTTCGCATGATTATATATATATATATATTTCCAAAGAATTCAAAATTCGTAAAAAAAGAATAGACATGAAGAAAAAAGTATTTTTTATTAATGCTCGAGCAAAAAAACCGTCTCACACTCATTTCATGCACGCAGCCAATACTCAGTACTGTTATAATATTGCATTTCATAAAGATTGTGGTGGGACTTTTAAACAAGAGCGATGCGCGATTAGCATGCAAGGAGTATCGAGTAACAATTAACACGAAACCAGAGTTGCGTTAAAAAACCAATTTGATATGAATTCGATACTCTGAAATAAATATCCAATACCGATATATTATCGCGATTAAAAATATCGACTATTATATATAATACGACTATCGAATACGATAATTTTGTGGAAAAATATCGATATTTTAATATATTGATATTTTTTGCCCAAGCCTAGTGGAATATGCAGATTACTGGCAGACTACACAACACACGGAGAAAAAGATCGAAGTCATTTTAGTATTTACTAGCGACTCGCGCTCGCTTCGCTCGCGTTCGTCCCTAGGTACGTTTTCACGGTTAGCAGTTAATTTAGGTATACATAAATAGGAGCTTGCTACTCCTCATATATTCATTTAAATTACATAACGATTTACCATCGTTTTGCTCGGGTGCATGCGCGGATTTTGTTCACAATTTCGTGGGTTTTAATTTTTTTTCGCGGAACCCTGATTTTATTTCTAAAATAAAAGTAGCCTTAGTTATTCCCTATAATATCATCTATCTGTCAGTGAAAGTCCCGTCAAAATCGGTTCAGCCGTTTCGGAGATTAGCCAGAACAAACAGACAGACAGACATAAATTGTAAAAAATGTTGTTTTGGTATATGTACCGTGTATACATCCATATGCATTTAGTAAAAAGCGGTTATTTTAATATTACAGACAGACACTCCAATTTTATTTATCTATATAGATTAGGTACTTATTGTCTATTAGTTTTTTTTTTTCTGTAGGTATTTTATAATCTTAATTCGTTATCTTTTTGACATAATGCAGTTTTGCTTTTGACAACCTATTTTGTAGGTTAGAAATTAAAATAAATGAATGGCTTTTTTGTAAAAACTAAAGATATATTACTTCAATTTCAATTATGTCGTATTTATTGCGAACATTCTCAAAAACACAGAAAAATATTCTCGTAAGATGTTATAATAAAATAGTAATTACTGATGATGGATCTACTATTGTTGCCCTACATCAAGAACAAGAATTCCCATATGAATTCTCAAAACCGTTACCAGAGGCGACACAAAAAGATGAAGGTGTACTGAGAATGAGCGATTATAATGAAGTTAAAAGAGTTTTTAAAGATATGAAACCTGAAATGGCAAGGCAGCAGTTAGCATCTATAACTTTGACTACAACTCACCGCTGGTTCCCCAGAGCAAGAGATAAGAAAGCTAAACAAAACGAGATGAACCGACCTTTCCTATAAAATAAATATCTGTTTATATGTTTGTAGTATAAGAGAATAAATTAGTCATGTAATTATTCTTGCTTTGTATGTTTTTAGTCGAAACAATTCCCACATATACCTACATTAAGTTGATAAAAAATACATTGTTAATTAATTACATGTGACATCTCATACATTAAACATTAGAAAACTTACATGGTTCATAGCTAACAACAGATATATGAACATGCCTAGGATTCAAATAATCCTACACTCCTAAGAAAAAAAAAATTCACAACAAAAGTAGTCAGATTTTTATCCTAATCGTTTCTAGGATAAAAATTATCTAGATACAACAATATTTTATTATTATCCAATTATTTTATGAACTGAGGTAATCTTATTTAACTTAACAGCATCATGTTGAGAAGAATGTTGCTTTTATGCAAATTTTACTTTTGTTAATTGCAATTATTGAAAAATATAGAAAATAAAACCATTTTAAGCTTTATTTGTTTTAAAGTAATATGAAATTATTATTAATTGAAAATGAATCTTGGAGAGGTTGTGAACAGAAAATAAAGAAAAGTAAATATAAATAAGTTTATTTTCAATAAATAGTAATATAATAGATATACATTTTAACACACTATGAACCTATAGCTAGATAATGTATTTATGATCATAATATGAATAGGTACTACAATATAAGTTGTTTTATCTAATATATTGTGGCAACAGTAACAACAATCTTGGACTCACCCTCTTGTATTTAAAAGACCATCTACAATAAAATATTTATCACATTTACAAACAAATTACCTTTAAATAAATATGATTCTGCTTTTATAAAATAAAATATTTCTCATAATACCATCTCTAATTCCTAGTTTTGCTATATAAGGCAACACATTGATTTTTAAATAACAAGCTATGACAACTATTTTATAGAGAGAATCTTCATATCATTAAAAATATATCAAAAAATAAAGACAGAATAACTCTTATGAGATACACATTCCATTTTCAATATCACATTTGCCACCTTTGGTACTTGTTACTTAACAATATTTTGCACTTGATGATTACATTTTATACATATTTTAGACTAGCTCAATCCACAAACCTATATAAATTAATTTCATATTAAATTAGATAATTAAATTTTATTAAAAATATATTTTACACAGTCTATACTTTTCAAAAATTATAATCTTTAATAGCCGAATCAATATATTCACTCTTACAAAAAGATGAATATTAAAAAAATTTGGTTCTAAAATCTATTTGGAATTATTGCAATCATAAATAACTTATTTATAATGTACAATGAAAAGCCTCATTGCTAGTCAATGTTGGACCCAACCTAATGTGCACTTCATTACAACTAATGCTCATTACGAGGGACTAACTTACTAAAATAAAAAGTAACTGTAAATATAGGTCAAACAAATGTATGCCGAGCTAACTGGCATTGGCCGTTGACATAATTTAATATGTCAAGTTGCCCAATGACACAATTATTTATTTACATTATATAAGTAAAAGTATTTCTATTCATTAATGATGATGAAGCTATCAGATTTAGAATTTAAAATGTTACACATAATAGTATGCAGCCAAAAATCATAAGTTGGCAGCCAAAAACCTCAAGACCATTTCGATGATGACATGAGAATTCGATTCATATGCTCAAAGAGTAGACATTAGGGCTGTCGACTTTCTCAGATATCATTTCTCCGATATTTAAATGTTCTACCAGTACAATTAAAAACTAGAGAGAGCAAAAAAGCAATTTTAATTGTATTCATAATTTATTTTTAGTGCACAGAGGTTTATGTTTGACCTGTATGTATATATGTTTAATCCTATCTTCCCTCGTAATTAATAAATGGCTTAACCGATTTTGATGATTCATACGTAGCTAAATACATCATGATAACGAGAGTATCATAGGGTAATTATATACCATTGAAAATCAAAATGGCGGATCCTAGGCGCCAATTTGTGTCTTTTTTCGTACGAATCAATCTAGTGGGGTATCAAAATACAGTTTTTAAGAGGCCTTTGCAAAAATATATGCAAATTAAATGTTTAAAAGTGATTTAGGATAAAAAAATTGTTAAATAAAATTCTAAACGTCCCAACTGGCTAGAACTAAAAAGCTGTTAATAATAAATTAATTCACAAAACTAAAAATACCTGACTGAGTATAAAGAGAACTAAAAAGATTAGACAAAGGCAACAAAGAAACCTAATATTATGCAGTCGGAGACATACATACATACATGTTTTATACTATGTTTCTCCATCAACTTGTTCTGATCTTTTTAGCTCACTTTTTATGCAATCAGGTTTTCTTTGTACTTTATACCACCACTGAAGTGTCATTATTGCAGTCTTAAAGAAGTTTATACTAAAATTATTGGTGAGAAAAGTTATGGTTTATAACAATTCTTTAACAAGTCTGGTTAATTCTTTGGTTATTTTATGTGTTTCAATTATTTATTGTGTTCGTTGGTTTTATTGATATGTTTAATTTATTTTTTCCCCATTTAACTTTAGTCATAAACATCTTTTTCATAAATAATTATATTGTATTATTTTCAATAAAGTTATCTCACGACTATAAGGCTAGAATTGTACTATAGTCAAACTTATATAATTTGTTCACTGGAAGTTAACACCTTAAGATAAAATGGACACCGATTAGTGTTTTAATTCTAGCTTTAAAGGTAACATTATAAAAATAACAATAGTTTTAACTATCCATAGAAAATAAACACAATGGCACACGAGATTAACAATCCACAACAATTTACCACTATTTGTTTGAAAAATATTACTTTAATATACTGGAAGAATATTTAGACTAACCGTCATTATAACTTTGTAACGAATAATAAGCCCAATATACAATTCAAGATATAGGTTTAAAATAGTCTATAAAATTTTAAAATGCTTCGTTTAGTTTGTATCGAAATCGTTGTAACAAGAGGTTATTGCTGATTAATAGCGACTTGTGTAAGCTCGATCGAGGCTTCGCACACGTAGACGCGAGTTGCCGATTTCGAAGGACAAGCTGTAGAGGGGGGAGAGGGGGGCTTGATGTCAGCGGACCCTGGAGAGGCGGAGTTCCCTGTCCAGCTCTTGCAGTTGGCGGATAAATCCATCGTTAGGGTGGATATCGCGTCTGGAGCGTACAAGGGCAAGAGCCTCCGTCAAAGTCATTCCACGCTTGATCATAAGGAAGGCAATGGCGCACGTCGCCGACCTTGAAACACCCATCATACAGTGCACGAGCACGCGACCTGAAACAGTGACCTAGTTTTGAATCCAATTTAATCCATTACTACTACAGTACTGTAGCTTCTTGAATTACATTCAACCACTTCTAGGTTAAAGAAGATTTGTTTTAATTTTATTATGCCGATCTTTTTATTTAAATCTGTTATTTTCATTTTCTTTTAAGAAAATTGTAATCCACTTCGCTTGCCTATATATAGATATAAATGGCTTTTAAATAATAATATATTTATGCCACTGTGATCCCAGCGACCTCATTAATTTTACTTAATTATTTATTTTGACCTTTGGTTTTTCATTATGTAACTTAATCACATTTAGTATTTACATTTAAGTATTTGCAATAAACAAAGTTGTCCATAAATCTAGTATTATCTATAGTACCTGGGCGACCGAGCTTCGCTCACAGTTCTTTTTAATTAAAAACTAAAAACTTGAATAAATACAAAAACAAGAGTAAAAAAACTTCGTATTCCAACTGGGATTCGATCCCGGACATATGTGTTGTCTAACTTACACGTTGACCGCTTGACCACGATGCTTACAACCAAGTGTAAGAAATTATATATTCTGCGTGGAATAATGCAAAAAGAAAACTGCATGAAAACTCGAAAACTCGCCTTTTTCCAGAAATGAGACTAATCTAGATCGATTTTTCATCCCCAAAATCCCCCACATACCAAGTTTCCGAGATCGCTGGTAAAAATAAATAAAGAAATAAAGATATAAATATACAAGAATTGCTAGTTTAAATATATTAGATTATATCATATACATGTTAGTTTTGGGATGAAAGATCTTTTTTTGAAATAATATTATAATTTATAATATATAGTCACAAACCAACTACAACTCTACTTATTCAAATTGATAGGTCAAATGTGCTTATACAAGTAAATTTTCATTTCATTAATTTCAAGTATTTCTTCTTTCTTTGTATATACTTATTCTTTATATTAAATTTTGATATTTTTAATGAAATTAATTAATGTACAATATTTACAAAATAAAGACACATACCTCCTCTAGATATCCCTTCGTCAATAAAGTTAGCAGCAATTTGGAAGTACTTAGATATATCTGTGGTAGGAAGATCCATCAACTGAAAGCCCCTGTACCGGATTCCGGGACAATCCCGGTAATAGAGATGGTCTGTATCAACTTGCGTGTAACGTTTTCCCTCTGCAGTATTTAGTATGTAGTTGATACCCATGCGACGAAGAAACGCTTTGTCTTTAGCAGCAACCCTATTTTATAATATTCAGTTTAATGGAAAAACATTTAGAATAATTTGACTTATTTCGTTATTTATTTCTCTCATAGAACAAAAGAAATAAATAAAAAACTAGATATTTTTCTTGTATTAGAAGAATCTATGTTATACTATCACTTTGTAACATTAGGAATTATTTTATGAAAATAATATTAAAATATCTACCAAAGTATTTTAGCATGTTAAGCATTATATACTAAATTGATGACGAAAAATTTAAACTTACGCATCTCCGACGAACAGTCCTGGATAGACTTCATTTACATCAGGTGTAGGACTGTATGTCAGCCCCACACTTGTGTATGGTCTGGATCGAAAGGAAGACAGCGAACTTAATACTGAAGACTGTGGTGATCCATAGCTCTGCACATTATATTTGGGTTTAAGACAACTACACAAAATTTGACCCATTTCTGTTAGTAAAATCACTCAAGTGTTAATAAATTGCTGTGCATGTTAAATAGAATTAAAATATTTTATCATAATGTTTATCTTTATTTGCAATACATATAACATGTCAATTTAGAATAGTTAGTCTAACTAACAATTTAGAATAGTTATTGATAACAGTACATTATGCAAATATTTCTTATTTGCAAGGAAAACTTTGTATAAAATAATATAGAACAAAATAGTATAAGAATTTAACAATGAAAGTTTAATAAGGCATTACCGACTTCTATAAAACTAAATAATAGATGAATTTCAAAGTAACCTCAAGCCATAGTTTATGATATTTTTAATAAGCAATGATTACAAGCAAAACTTCAACACACAATTGTAAATAATTTCAATGATAATTCAATTTACAATTTATTACTGTAAAATGTAATTATACACTCATTGAAATTTTTATGTACTTAAAATCCTGTACAGCTTTACAAAAGAGCTGGAGAGATTTTTATTTATAAAGATAATTATACCATTAATGTCGTAAGGTAGGAGCCTACTCGTTGGTCTTTAGCTGCACAGTATGAATATCTTGGAAACAGTGAATACTGCCAATAACAAACATAAGTTTAGATGAAAAAGCATACTCTATCACAATGATAAAAAATAAAAAATATATTTATGATCATGTGTTTATGCCTTATGGCAATAATTGAAAATTACTAAAATAAGTAAAATTACTATTTACTTATTAGTAAACAAAAACATATTTGAATTAAAATATAATATCAAGAAAAATCACTAGAAACAGATTCTTATATTTCTACTGAACTTCTAGTTCCAAGGTAGCAGATATGCATTTTGTTTACATCAGAACAAAATTGTTAATCTTCGTTTGAACCAAAAGAATAGTACAATTATAAATATTGTAGAGTAATAACGTTTATAATTCGATTTAACTTAATAAAGGAATATAGAATTGTAAAACAAATGAGAAGAGTATAATTTAGGTAAATATAATGAAAACATCTAGGTAACTATTTAAAAACGTAAACAAAACCATATCGGAAAGACAATACCCAGTCATATTATATTACGTCTCAGAAAACGATATGCTTCCTCTAAATGGACCACACTGGTGACCTTGAAGTATGACTATTATGATGCAAAAATAGGCTCGAGGCAATCGGTAAAATCTATTTTTAAGTCTTGTATAAAATACATTTTAAAACAGAAAACATTTAACACAATAATATTTTAATGTGCTATAAGTATGATTATAAATAAAGATAAAATAATTAACTTACGGAATCTCTGTAGCTCATTTTTTAATTTATTAATCTCAACACTTAAAATCAATGTACTGATACGTTTAGATATTAATAAAAAATAATTATACAGTTAATTTACAACGTATTATAGTTTTGATTATAATTTCCCGCAGATAGATATATTAACCGGAGTACAGTACAGTTTATTGAAGTCAGTAGTTACACTACCACAACAGTCAACACTGCTTGAATACGGAAATCATGGATGACAAATAAAAACGGAAATGTAAAAAATCCATTATGGCTGTGCTAAAGAGTAAAGACACCAGTCAAACGTCAAAAAAGGTTTATTTCCTCTTTTCTCTACTTGTTTATGGTACTACTTGAAACATGTATTACTATGATTTTGAAATAATTTCCTTCAGTGATCAATAATATCTATTTTGTCTCACAAAAGAAAATTAGTAGGACCAAAAGTTATACATAATTTTCAAGATAAAAATATGATTTAACTATGGACAAAACATAACCCAAGTGTTAGGTCATTTAATATCAAAAAGTTCTCCACTGCCTATGTCCTTTTCATATTTAAAAAGAATGTACATTACCTAATATAAACTTTTAAGTGCAAACATTATAGAATAATGGCCATCGTCTGTAGTCTAACTTTGATTTACACTTTAGGCCCCATCAATAAATAACAGATATAATTTTTATTGCACCTACAGTTTGTTTGTCATTTCCTTATTGATTTTCTCTATGGAATCTATATTCCAACCTAATGAAATAAAGACAATTTATAAATAGATACTGTACTCAAGAGATAGTTCTCTCACAGATTAAGGAGACTACATAGTACTCCTTACTTCTACCGCAGTGTATAAAAAATAAATAATTGTGAGCTATCGTTTTTGATGTTTGACTAAAAGCCGACACTGCGTGGCGTATTCCGCATTACGCAGGGTTGTCACAGTTTTTTTAAAATTAACAACAACCAAGAAACAAAACTATCTCACGGCACCCGTACACTTTTCTGGGATGATATGTTTGGTTGAACGCGCTAAACTCAGAAACTACTAATCCAATTTGAAAAATTCTTTTTGCATTAGATAGCCCGTTAACTGAGGAAGGCTATAGGCTATATATCCCGAACCCGGGACGAACCCGAAGCGAAACAAGGGTGAGTCGCTAATATAATATAATGTTATTCATAAATTTCCAAATCACCTAAATGTAAATGGGCAACGGACAAATATTTTCGGTTTCTATTTTTACTGGATTTGAAATTTCTATATGCTTAATATATAATATTATTATACTCGTAAATGCAAAAATATAACTATAAGCTTAGATTTCAACACCCATATCATTTTACCAACAAAATTAATGTCCGCTATCTTAGAATTGAAAATAGATGTCGTTTTCGTAATGAGCATCCTGGGTAACTTCAAAAATGACATCCATGCCATTGTTGAAAAACAAAACAGATGTCCGCTATCTTGCATTTGAAAATGGATGTCATTTTCGTAATCAGCACTCCGAGTATTCGCGCCATTATTAAACACATCCGCGGATTTCTATGTAAATACTCATGCAACAAGCACGCGACAGCGTTTAAACTTTAAAGTCGTGTACCGAGCTACTAACCAGAGACAAGAAACAACAAGACTACTAACTAATTCGGGCGGCAGCAATGTATGCAGCTCGGGCTCGCCAACTGGCGTCTCACCCTTCACACCCCGCATGATTTCTCTGTCTAGACGGCTTCGTCAGATGACTGTTTGTTTTATAGACTGTGCTTCTACCCTCCATATGTTTAACGAAGGACAAATTTTACTTTGGCACAGAACCATATTTAAAAGATTAAACTTTTAACAGGTTCGTCAAAATGGTTGAAATTTTCGATCGTACATTTAAATATATGATTAAAATTATTATAAAATTAATAGTTTTAACTGTGAAGTGCTCTAAAACCCCAAGTTCAAACCCTAAAGTAACAAACAAATGGGTTAAAGTTTGTAAATTCTCTAGGAAAATGTGTGCGTATTTCATCAAACATACATATCTTTTCTTATATTCTTTTTTAAGTTGATTGGACCAGAGTATAGTAAAGCAATGATCAATTCTAACGTGACTAATCTAACTTCCTTCATTCTAAAATGATTCCTACATGTACACATTACTATAATAAAAATGAGCGCGTGTAACCTTTCCGCGCGATCGAAGTAAAAGTTCTTTGGCGCTGCGACAGATACCGTAATTAAGTATATAGCGTATTAAGAATATACGTGGTTATCGACTTCGCCGACAAAAGAATTCAGATCTAAATGGGTGCCAACTTCTGTAGATTATCCTTAGATTTATTCATAAGAACTAAATAACTAAATAAATTTAAAACACAATTTTTTCTCCTCTTTCTGCTACAACGGTGTTTGCTATTTAAAAATTGAACTTCTTAAATTAGAACAGTCGAATTATTTGCATAGAGTAGATAACTTAGGATAAATTGAAGTTCAAGATTTGACTTGGCTAATTTTTGCCAGTAAACCAAATTCTTAGAAGAGGGAGACATGTTGACCTTATAATATAAGAACAGTAACTTAAACATAAAGAAGATATAAGTGATTAGTCAAATATAAGATAACTTGTGTTTTTGATGGAATATCATTACCTTTTGTAAAGAAATAATTATTATTCATGATTCAAAAGTGACCTGTGAAAAAAATCTTTTTCTCAGAATTTTGCGACTATTTCTTAGTGGAACAGGCGGCACAGGAAAAAGTTATTTAATCATTTAAAAGTTAAAGTTAAAATCTATTAAAAGTTAGGTTAAGAAGCGAAAGAATAAATAAGTTGAAGTAGCTGCACCTATTAGTATCTATTGCCGCTTTTAATCTAAACGGTCTAACACAGGCTTCTACAGCTGCCAGTAGAACACGGAAATTGTCCCAAGTACTCTTCCATATCAGCCCAAGTACTAAATATTTTAAGAAGTGATCTAAATGATGTTGTTCTTTTAATTATTGATGAAGTTTCTATAATTTGGACACAAATGGAACACTAGTGTAAATTCATTTTCGTTTAACAGAAATGTATCATACTGGTGACGTATCATGTATGACGGATGGTTTGGTAGAATTTACGACCTAACCTATGTTTATTTACTAGTTTAAAAATACCTTTCATAATGGAACCTATTTTCCTACGAAAGAAAAAGTTTTTGCTATTACTATGATTGCTAATGCTATTATATATTGAAAGGTGCTACGTGTTAAGCTATTGCTATTATGTTTTTGGAGGCGCAATGTGTTAATAAAAATTAATTAAAAAATATTTCAAATCGTAAAGATTCACTGTTTTCAGATTTTTTCCTTTATATACACACAATTATCTATCTGGACTCCAAATGTCAACTTTCTAGGTCATCTGGAAGTGAGTTAGATTTTACTACTATATGTCAGTCAGTCATTGATAAAAATGCCGATTTTTAGACGTTAATATCTAAGGGGATTTAATAAATGAACCAAATTTCATGTGTATGTTAAATAGATTTTGAGTTATTAAGAGGTCAAAAGTGGCTCCAAATGGTTTGTGTAAAATAACACACGGTGCTGCGTCGCCAGTTCTTTTGGCTTGAACTTATCTGGACACGCTACCGCGTGTCTTGAAAATAAATTAAAATATCTATACTAATATTATAAACGTGAAAGTTTGTGAGTATGTATGGATGTTTGTTACTCTTTAACGCTAGAACGGCTGAACGGATCTGGATGAAATTTGGCGCAGAGATAGATTAATCTGGAATAATACATAGGCTACTTTTTATCCCGAAAAAATGTACGATTCCCGTGTGATAGGTTTGTTGTTGTTTTCTTAGAGGTGAACCCGAGCGAAGAGAGGGTGAGCCGCTAGTAAATATAATTTTTTTTATTGATAGGATGATAGGTCTACCGAAGCAGACTATAACAGCCATGGGATTGCTCCAACGGTCCACTCTGCTATCAGAGAAGTACCAAGAGCACCCGGCATGGCACACCGTCCTCCGAGGTACGCAGCCTCTCAATGTTTTTCTTAGCTTCACGCTCAGCTGGATCGCCGAACGCTAAGCCCCCCCCCCCCCTCCCTCACCACGACAAAATGAACGCACGTTGGGAGGAACGGTTCTAGTCCTACCGCAAGCCCCGTTAAGGAACTTAGTTCCAAAAATGGCTCAAAAGGTTGCGTGAATGAGTTGCAAATTTGAAAATATGAGTATAATAAAATGAGACAAGTGCGGTCAAGTTGATTGACTTGATCACATATCGCTCGAAAAGTATTGAAATGATTTTATAGAAACTTTTTTTGTTTTACGTATTGTATAAATAATTTGGAAGGTGCAAATATATAAATAAACCTTCACGTTTTAGACAGTTCTTTATAAAACAGGGATTATATTTGGGTGTTATGTATTAAATTGAGATTACAATTAAAACTTAGAACACTCCAGCAATATACGTTGTGTAGACACCCTACTTTAAGAACAAAATTAGAGAAAGGTTTTGTTAGTCAAATATTTTGCTACACTTTAAAATACTACCATAAAAGTTCCTCCATCTTTATTGTCATTGAAATTCTGCGACCTTATATTTGAAAATGGAAAATAAAAAGTATATAAAATGTGGTATATAGCATGGAGTATATAATACTTCCTAAAATATTATTTTTAGTCTGTTGCCAAGATAGACAATTTTACTTGACATTTGACAACACAATATAGTCTCCATCCATGGTCTCCATAATCTGTGGACATAATAAGAATAACTAATTGAAGAAATTATTGATATGTGGGTGAAGGAATAATATTAATATAGTTACAATTATTACTTCTGTGTAGAAACTTCCCATAGTTTTCTTTATGTAAATTAAGTGTAATAACAAAAATGGATGAGAAGGAGGAGTTGCATCTAACCTCGCAAGAGTTACAAGTGTTGTCAGAACTTGACAGGTATGTTTATTAAACAAATTAATATTATGCTATTTTATATCATAAAATACCATTTAAATCAAATCAAATTAACTGAAATAATGTTATAACATCTGTATAAGTTTTATCAAGTACTATGTCCCTACTACCTATATCATGAAATATATTAATTATCTATTGTTTTAAATTTAAACTTTATATTTTAAAGCAAATTACTTTAATTATGTTACTAATGCTTTGCAGCCGTCAGTTTGGATTTTTAAAACTTCGTGGTACTGAACATGGAAGAACTCGTGCACTGGTTCTCAAAGCAGTCAAATATCTGGAGGGCATGTTGGTGCAAGTTAAGGTTAGTTTATTTATTAGTTCTATTACACTACAATTATAGTAATGGGTTTAGCAAAAATAAGACTTATTTAATGTATAAAACTATGATAAAGTTTCTTATTATATTTAATTTCTAATAATTAAAAATTAATATAGTTATTATTAAAAAAATAATTCTTCAATTAATAATTCAATCTTATTAACTTGTCAGGAAGAAGAGAGGGCTTGTTCCCCTGGTGCTAGAAGAGACATTTGTATAGATCCCAAGACATATTGCAAGTTAGGACATTTCCATTTACTACTTGAGGATTATGCAAAAGGTAATTTATTGACAACTTTTTTGATACAATTTACAAGAAAAATTAATAGATAAAATTTGTTATATTGTACAGATAAATACTATTCATTTATGAAAGTCATTTTAATTTCAGCAATGTCAGCCTATCAGAAATTTTATGCTTTGGAGCAGGATAATTGGAAAGATCCACTTTTTCTCTATGGACTGGGCCTCTGTTATTATCACTATAATGCTTTTGATTGGTAAGTGTTTCATTATCTTTTAATATTAATTACAAGATATATACTAGAGCTTTATTATGACTAAAAAAAGATTTAAAGAGTGGTATGAGAATCAAGTATGATTACTTTTTCCAAGAATGGCTTATACTCTAGCTTAGCTAGCTTGTATACATATATGTACCAAATTTTTAATGGTATTCAAATATATAATTAAAATATAAAGGTTTTTGTGTAACTTTATTATAAATTAATTGTTGGATATTAACACACAGCACCATCCAGTTCCATGGCATGCTACAAGGCTTGTTTTATGGATATGGGATAGTTGATATACTACACATAATATATATAACTTTAAATATATACAATATACATATTATAAATATAAACACCCATGACATCCCTCCCGGGATCCGAACCCATGACCTATGGCAAATCAAGTAGGATTACTACAAACTGAGCCAAGCGTGGTGTCAACAGTAATCAAAAGCAGACATTTTAAAGCAGTTGGCATTGTCAGCTAGATTGTCTTAGGCACTGGCCTTCTCAAAGTTTAGCCAATCAATGCAACATCCTGCCAAACTTCTATTTCCATTTGTATATTCAGTATTGTAATAAAACAATTTTTACAGATTTATCTGTTTCATTTTGATTTTTTAAAATAATAATAGTGATGTTTTACAGCAACTAATCAACTTTGAAAAAGTTTTAAGTTAAACATAAAAAATCATACTCAATTTTTTTATATATCTCAAAAAAGGAATGAATTTCTTTTTACAGAAATAAGGCAACTTTAACATTTAACACCTTAGTCTCATCTATGACCATGGTTGCTGTAAAGCAACCAAAAGAAAAATTACTCTGTAAAAATTAATGTTGCTATTTTGAGGGTATGATTATTTTTTTTTTGTCTATTTTCTAGTGTTGTTCTCATTTCAGGCCTATTAGTGTTGATCCACACTTCAGTGTCGACCACAGTCCGTTCTCGGTCCGATATCGGTGTGGTATTTTATATAAAAAACTTTGCTGGAGTGTGACTATTGGAACTTGATTCTTACTGATAATGTGAATACACTTATTGTTTCTTATATAAAAATACTTTACCAGACCGACGCGATGTCAGACCGAGAACGAACCGTGATGTGATCGGCACTATAGTGTGAAGCGGGCCTAAATCGCCAATAGGGATTTATATACTTCTTTTTTTTTATTTCTATGTTGCGGCTATTTGTATCACTTCGACCATTTCTCGTCTATTGTGATCGCCGCATATTAGATTAGAGTAACTTAGTAAACCCTACCACTAAAGGGTATAAGCATTTAAAGTATTGGGAATGTGCCCTCAGGTTTATGTAGTTTTTGACTGCCTATCTCTTATTGCTATTGAGTGAACTTGAAAAATGACCCGATAACAGCAAATTTTTTAAACTTTTTATTCTATAAAACTAATGGCGATAGGTATTTGATTTCAAAGCCAATCTGTAGACAATATTATGACAAATATTACATTTATCTATCTTAATTCTTTGCTAATGATAAACATTTTTTTTTAATAGAAGTATTATTTTCTTGGCTATTATTTGTAAGTTCTAACAGAATGACCATTTTTAAAAAATTCCGAAAAGTAGCACTTATATATATATATATATATAAACGGTCGGGGGACCCCCGTCATGAACGAAGTTCCTCACGCTACTTCTTCAATTTCGAATGTAATTTGATATAAAGTGTCTATTGGCACACCTACGGATATAATACTTAAGCATGAGAACCCTTAGAGGCACGGATAACTTAAATGTGTATAAATAGTAAATAGTTAACACTCATTAAACATATGGAATCAGTAAATATGTACTTGTATCAAAATATAAAATTTTATTAATTTACTTTTCTAAGTTTGTGTGCTTTGATTTGTATCGGCTGGCACCGACTTCGAAAATATCTGATTAGGTATTTATTCTAAATGGAAACCCCTGATTAGTTATTTTTTACTTTTCCGTGCCTGGAAGTCGATTTTTTTTTAAGTTTTTATTGATTAAGAGAACTTTGAAAGAACTTATAATCCAGTTAGATCTTACTTCTTTTAATAGCGAAATTTTACAATTTGGCGTTTTCTTTTTTAGATGGAAGCTACTCTTAAAAAAAATAAGTTTCTCATATTTACATGATTAACATTTTTTATTGTTTAATATTTTTTATTCGCATTAAAAGTTTATTATCGTTTATTTTATTTACATTTAATTTTATTCCATTATGTTAATGTTTAAGATTAAAATTAAAATTAGCATACATATTGAGACTACTTGTAACTAATATGTTAAATTTCAAGTTCAATGAACTTTTTATAACTTTTATCTAAATTATTATCTGCGTTTAATTTATTTTGTCAAATGAAAATGCTTTTTAAGCGTGGATTTTGGTCTTAACTATTTTTGAAAACTATAATTATTAGGTCTACAAAAAGGAAATAACTTTTCTGAATTGACTTTCGATTTTTAAATTGTTACAAGATTGGTTATAACTAAAATTCGTTATCATTTGTACATAAAATATTACGAGTCACTTCCCTTCCCTTTTTCGCTTCTCCTCTTGATAATAATTATTTTAAACTCGTACATATTTTTTCGTAAAATGTTTTAATAAAAAAAATATGTATATAAATATTTTCAGAATAAGTTACCTATTAAAAAAAAAGTTTTTGTTTGATGTTTACGATGATTTTATATTAAGGATGTGGACTCAAACTAACGCACCCACTTCCCAATTTCTGTCCTTATGGATTAAATGCTCTGTTAACTGTGATAATAAAAAAATTACTGTTCTGACTGCTAACTCTAGTAATATATGTACATATACGTACAATGTTATGGGGTCTCATCAGGGACCAAAAAAATAGTTCGCAAAATATCGCATTATGCATCGATTTGTTATTAATAAAACTTCTGTAAATTAACAAAATAAAAAATACATTCTAAAAACGTTTTCAAGGTATAAAAAAAGGGCTAAGTAAAGGAAAATAAAATAATACGCTCGCAAATCTAATTTACGTATTTTTACCTACTGATTATTATTGAAGAATTAACCGTTAGATAATGGAAATTGGAAGAAGGTTAAGGGATTTGAAGTGCGTGTTTAGTGAGAATATTACTTATACTAGATGGCACTGTTGACATTTAAAGTGTAATAACTACTGTTAAAAACAGTTAAAGTACATTTGTTTAATTAAATGTAGGATTAATTTTAGTACATATATATATATTATATACATATTTAACTATACAATAAAATAATTCGGAAGAGTGTGGATCAACACCATCTATTGTCTATTCAAGTAAACAAAAATAAGCCGAATTGGCGCTTTCTAATTTTTTTTATGAGATGGGGCATGCGTACTAGTAGTTAGTACAAAAAGTTTTTCGTTTTGTTTAGTATTACGTTATCTGCGAAAGACAGGACATTATTATAAGTCGACCTTTTTGGCAGTTATCTGAAGATTACACCCTAGGACGGAGGTTTAACATGGAAAGACAGGCATAAGTTGTGTACCTTGATCACGATGAAACGATGCTTGATGATGCTTGATTGATAGGTTAATCTAAAAATATCCTATTTACACACTGTTTGGATTTAGTTAAATATAAAAATTGAAAATGTAAAGTTAGTCCATTAAGAGGGTAATGAATACTTTGGTTTTTTTGGTTGCCATTAAATGGGAATATTTTTTTATTTTTAAGGGGTCGTTTTTCGTATTGTATTTTTGTAAATTTACAATTATATTTCATTTTAACTCCATACCGACTCATATCTTTTATAGAAATAACAAATCCTATAAAAAATTTAATATAAAAAATCCTAGTTACTACACATTTGTTTGAATTTTGTTAAATATAAAAATATCATAAATCAATGAATAAAAAATACCACTTTTGTTAATGTGTTGACAATTTTTTTTTTTGGTTATTCTTTCTATCTTTTATGTCTTATTAACTTTAGTATTTACTAATTTTGAACCCCTAAATAGTTCTCTGACCTTCTTATAATTACTTTATTCGCGTGTTGTCTCGTAGTTATTCGAACATTATTATTACCTAGTCCTTCACACGATAGGTATGTAGGTACATTGTCGATTGTACGTATGCGTTTCAAGACTCTGATCTAATTAAATGTAAATTAATAATTTTAGCTAATAATGAGTTGCTAAGTTAAAATTTTCGATCTTTAATTGCCTACCTACATATTTTGTAAATAGAAAAATAATTGAAGATTAGGTATATATTTAGAATTTTACCTAATACCTAAAGTTTATTACCAAAATATAAATGTCTAAATTATTTACTTTAAACAACGAATATTCTTATAAATAAAGAAGCTTTCTTCAATAAAATAGACCGGATGGCTTATTGTTAGTTCTTCAAACACATGTCGGGGGGACACAAAAAAGGATCTCACAGAAAGGATGTCGTGTAGATATCGGCCGCGGCACGATACTCGATAGTGTGTTCGTGATTCACCGGACGCGGGCCGTAGGACGAGCGCGGGGCACGTGAGCGGTAGGGCCCGCACGGGGGGCTCTGCAGGGCGCGGGGGGCGTGCGACGCGGGGCGGTGCACGCTGCAGCGCGAGGTCGTCGTTCGCTCGCGTCGCGTACAGCCAGTCGGGAGCGGGATGCGGTGACGTAAACTGCACTGGCGCGGGCCGCGAACGTAGTGTAGGACGGGACGAGTCATAGTCGTGTTTTTATTTATCGAGTGCGTGCCTTCGACCATCCTGAGTGATTGATTGTGCTTGTGCTGATTTTAGCGACGACCTCCCCGCTCTTCACTACGTAGGCCGCTGCGGCCAAAAAAATCCGCCCTGGATCCGAGGATCCCCGAAATGGTGAGTACGGTCGAAACTCCCGATCGTGGTTTGTTTACGTCGGCCCTCGTGCCGCTTTTCTCTTTCTCTCTACCTGCCGCCCGTATCCGTACATCGCATTCGCACGCGATTTATTCTATTTTGTTTTGTTACCGAAATGTAGACACCTACGTCGACGGCTTCGGAGCTGGTCCCGACGGGAGGTCATGTTTTTGTTTGTGTGCATGGTTGGTGTATTTTTTGTAGTATTTTCGCAGGTAGTCAAGCGAATCCCTAATTTCGGATCCAGTTGCAAAAATGATAGTCGCGAGAGCGCAAAGGGGATGGAAATTTTCGAGGGTGAGCGATGCGTGTGTGATCGCATCTAGTAAATAATGAACACGCCCGCGTCGCATAAAATGTAGGTCGGTAGAGTGTAGCCGTTAGTTGCAAGTCGCAACACTGCTGCACGCGATGCCGAACTACACCTCTCCCTATTCTAGTCACTGACGGTGCAACGTTATTGCATCCGCTTCGTGCTTCATTGTTAAAGCAACACACATCGTTGGGTAGGTATATTATATTGCTGTACATAGTGTCTTAATTTATTTAACGGTGTTTGAGAATATCTTTTAATTTAAATGAATTCTCAAACATTTACAGAAAATAACATATTTCAATATATTGTATTTATAATAAGTAACATTAGATTTTGCCTGCGGCTCTTATTTTCAGAATCTTATTAAAATCCGATGAGCCGTTATAGCCTGAATAATTTACAAACAAACAAACCCACTCACTTAAAATCTATCGCATATCTAATATCAGTGCGATCAATAATAGGTAGTATGAATGAATATAAAAACAGTTGTATACCATAGTACCTACTTACAAGTCATATTTAAAAAAAACGTCATATTGAGTTCGAGTAGAGCTAAGAGTGGTGTCATAATAATTGTTACGTATATTCACGTGAGTCATGTATAGTCGGTAGTTTCGCGCACTTTTGTCTGCATGTTATTGGTTGCTGGACCGGTAGTGCTAGCGCGACGACATGCTCGGAAATTTAATGAGCTATTCAAGCACAACAAAAATTATAATTATTGATTTGTATATCTTGGAAAACCTACCAGTAGCGTGAAACAATTTTTAATTAGATAAAATCTTTATTTTCCACGATTATTAATAAAGTAATAAACCCCTGAGAAACAATTCTTACATAGTTCAGAGTAATTCTGACACTAAATAAGAAATGATGGCTAAAACACGTTTTAAATCATTTTAAATTGATTATAATATATTAAAGACAGTATGACAAACTTGACCTCGGGATTGCGTTACGCGTATAAACTGTATCCATTACATAACGTGCGTATCTTTCGTATCACATGTTTTATCTTCGGATCAGCTTATTGTAGCGAATCGTAAACTATGGTAGGCAATGAATAACCGGTTTGACCAGTACTCTAACTATACTTTTTCGATAACGGTATTTATTTAAGTTACCATAAAACAATCGTAGAATATATAACCATTTTCCAAACTTCGCAAACGAACTCGACATAAATACTGATAATATAAGGTCAGATCAATATTTCAAATGCGAATTATTCAATTTAATTCATCATAAAAGTAGAAAAAGAAACTTATTTTTCAAGATATATTATTATTCATTAATTCATAGCAACAAAGGATTTACATGTTTTAGTGAATCGCTACCAATACAAATCGTATAGGTATGCTCATTTTTCGAAGAATTATAGTCACTTGAATATATTGAACAATAATTACAATTCAAGTTATGTCGTCTGTCCACGCGTTTCTTCTAGTAATTGTCCTTTATTTACGTTGTTTGCGTCAGGAACGGGACGTCCTTTAGTATTGCGTAACTGGTTTAGCATTTGCAAGTCAGCTGCTTGCTATAATGATATAAGTCGTTGTATGAATTGTGCGTTAGTATGATGAGGTAGAGTATGCAGCTTGCGGTGAGCACGTGCCAGGCGGCAGGCAGGTGTATGCCGGCTGCCACCACACCTGTCACCGCATCAGCTGCTTTTTCCCGAGTTTCTAGCTTATATTAAATAGACATCTTCTTCTTTATCATATTAATAAGTGCTGGTTCAATTCGAAACATAAGGTGGGCACTTCTCAATGATCGGTAAAAACCTAAAACTTAAATGAAGTTGGAATCTTGACACAGGACATTTTAATATAATCCTATATCCTACTAATACTATAAATGCGAAAGTTTCTGAGGATGTATAGATGTATGGATGTTTGTTACTCTATCATGCAAAAACTACTAAATGGATTTTAATGAAACTAAAATAAAAAGCTCATACATCAAAATGACATATAAGCTACTTTTTATCACGGAAAAATGTACCGTTTCCGTGGAATAGATTTGTTTTTTTTTTTCTAAAGGCGAACCCGAGCGAAGAAAGGGTGAGGCGCTAGTTTATTATATAATGTACATAGTACATACATATATGAAGTATATACATATATTGGGAACTAAAGCAAGACTATTTTTACAGTAGGTACAATATGTATTAGTAGCAAAATAGATTGTAATAAATTGTAAAATACCTATTTGATATCACAGAATATCGCTCATAGTAACAACATTATTGTATTACCTACATGTGAGGATTTGATAAACAGATAGATACGTACAGGTATTAGGTGTGTACGAGCAGCGGCTACTTTGATGCATATTAATTCCTAAAGTCTTCTAAGATTATTTCACATGAAACTTTTTTGTATGAAATTTTAGATTTTAGACAAAAAATATATTAGGTATACATTCATATATTATACCATAATTGCAGTATAATTGCAGTATATACCAGAGCTTTTAAAATCATTTATTTAGCTCCACGCAGAAACTAACTGGTGTCAAAGAGCTGAAAAGATGTTTTTGTGTTGTTTTCGCAAACGGCCTGTTTTATGAAGACCGGTTATTTAAGCCGCCCTCGACGCGTGCCGTGTTCGTTTTATGTGGGTGTGCAATTAACTTACAGATGCAATGGCACTGACCTTGCACCATTTACCTTTTAAAATATTTTTTTTAGTTCTACTAACTTATATCACACTAGCGACTCACCCTGGTACGATTTAATGATTAGTATAGAATAGATGGACTATATATTAGTATATATATACATATTACATAAGCATATTGAGTTTAATATCTCTTACTAGAGAAATGATTGATTCCCCATACAAACTTTTGATATCCCTTACCAACCCCTAAATTTTTATTCCGGAAATCATTTCCGGGATAAAGATTACCCTATGTCGATTACCCTATGTCGTATGAACAAAATTCATCGAAATCGGTTCAGTAAGTAGTTCCAGAGATTACTCTCTACAAAAAACTCATAAACTTACACACTTTACCTCTTTATAATATTAGTCTAGATAGGTTTAGCCGAGTTTTAATTACTTTTATGTTGCACTAAATACATTTATAATAAATAACTGTAACATTTGTATATGTAACTAGCGACTCACCCTCGCTTCGCTCGGGTTTGTCCCAAGATACGTTTTAACGGTAAGTATTATCTCTGCTAGTAAAAAATGAAAAAATATTATACATATATCCCTTACTTGAGAAATTATTGATTCCCCATTCAATCTTCCACACCACTTTTAACCCCCTTTATATGATATGTTTTCCGGGATGAAAACTATTCTACGTTTTTCCCAGTATCTTCAATTATTTCTAAACCAATTTCATTTAAATCGGTTCAGCGGATAAGCGTGAAATGGTGACGAACGGACAGACAGACATACAGATTTACGTCAGCATTTAAAGTATATTATAAAAGTATGGAAATATAAAACTGGCTTTTTTTGTGGTGCTGGTCTATCAACATCGGCTTGGGCTTAACGTTCTTAAGTTAGTCAGTGAGTCGCGACATTGCCTTTAACATATAATAAAAAATTTTTTTATTATATGTTTTTAACATATAATAAAAATTCGCAATAACTTATTTTTATTATATGTATCCAGTCCTTTTTAAGGGCTGGATACATATAATAAAAATAAGTTATTGCGAATGTACCTTAGGAGATAGTCATATAGGTACTAATGCGGACATTTGTGTAGACTTTTTAAAATCTACAATTTTCTAGTACATTGTTTTGATGTATCTCTTAAGGTTGAGTCAACGTTAGCCATATAAATTTCTAAGGACGATTCTATAGAACCAGTTTTTGTGTTTTCTCATGGGAATGAAAATTTTTCCTGTAGTAAAAGTTATTCTAAATGTTGACCCGAGTACTAAATAAGTTATCACTACACAAAATTTAGTTAAAATAATTAATATTATGATGATTTAATAGTTTCTTCGTGAAACGCATAATTCGTTTTAACAAAGATAGTTTTATTATAGGATAGATAAGAATAGGTATTGTGAGTGTACCATAAGAGATAGACATATACTATTGCAGATTTTTCTGTAGGCCTATTCAAGACCTACAATTTTTTTGCTACATTGTTTTGATGTACGTAAATATATATATATATATATATATATATATATATATATATATATATATATATATATATATATATTTTAAGATTTAGCCAGCGGAAGGTTTCTGAGGACTCAATAAAACAAGTTATTGTGTTTTCCCGTGGGAAAAAAAGATTGTTCTGAAGTAAAAAGGTATCCTAAATGTTGACCCGCGTTATAAGTTATCACGTCACCAAATTTCGTTGAAATCTATTCATTACTTTTTTCGTGAAACGCGCACGCACAAACAGACAAATAGACAAAAACTTAAATAACTATCGTTTTGGGGTCTATATTGTGTACCTACATAATACGGTACAGTCATTGTTTTAAAATATATATTTCATGTACAAAGATCGCTAAGTTACCGCTTTATTATAGTATAGATAAAGAAAATACTTATTTTAAAAAGTACACGTCGTGTTTATTTATTTAGAGGAAAATATTTAAAATATCCATCTTTTTTAAATGAAATTCTAAGAGACCGTTTGTAGATTACATCACGACGTTGTTTTAATATCATGTGAGTTTGTGGGAACGGTTCCATTACTTGCGCATGGTAACAGAATAGCGGGCCTAACCGGATTCTTTGTCTATTTAGGCATTTAAATACGTCGGTTCAAGGTGTCTTCTATGTAAATAAGTATAAAGTATCGTAGACTGCTTCGAACTGCGCATTAGCCGCGGTCCTCGACCCTAGGCAAAGAGTGCATCTAAGTTAAGCAAGATGCGCGGGCGGGGCGTACCACTTTCCCCCTGTCCCCCTCACAGCGTGCGCCGCGTCACGTACGCACGGGCCCTTCATCTACAGGATCGTGACAGTAAAGGGCAGCGCGCGCAACGTTCTACCTCTATCGAATTGTCGGCTGGGGGGTACGCGTTATTAGCTATGCCAACTCCCTCCTCATACCATCTTAGCCCTTTATCCCGCTTTAGGGGCACTGCGTCCCGACGCGAGGCCCTCTCCCCTGTGTAGGAGGGAGAGTTTTCTGTGCTATGCTGCCGCACTTCCGCAAGGCCTTAGTCATTATGTTTTGAAATAGAAATAGGTCAGACCATTTAAAATACAAAACAGGATCGTGTCGCGATGATGGCCTCCGGTCGTCGACACTAACGGATCACTATTTATACCTGCGTTAGTGCACCGGAACTCGCTCGCTGCACTCGATGCAAACGTCTCTTCTCTGTCAATGACCCCCTTAGCATTTAAATCACTGTTTCCTCAATCTAATGTACTTTTTTATTTTAAATTTATTTTTTATATGAACTCTAATAGAAGGATGTAGTTAATAAATATGTTTCATTGATAGTTTTTTTCTTCAATATTTATTGATATAAGCGACATAACTACCTATTTGTTTGAGGCTACCAAAGATTCATGTAACAATAATACCAAGATTTTATTAGTGCCCTTGGTTTTTGTATTGCGTCAACCGCCTACATGACGAATAGGGCCGTCATTACGTACCTAAAACGTGAACTGTGTCAAGCAGCTGTCCTAGTTTTTATGTTATCTATAAAAGCTCTTGTTTACATGCGATGAAGATGGGCCGGGCTTTGTTTATAATTTAGCAATTCATATCTCAATGCCACGTTATATTATAAAATATTTTTATTTATGTTCCTATTTCATAATTGTCACTTGTTATTATTTGCTATGCAATTGAGGCATTTCTACAAGCTTTGATACACGATTTTAGGTTTTTTTGAAGTGAAAACTTCTACATGCAGGTTTGGAAGGGGAGGAATTCATGTAAGTCGTCATCGACATGGTCACATGAGGTGTTAACAACGCAAAAAATCAGAGTGCCGATAGATGTCAAAACCAGATAAATGTGAACAGTTTTAATTTACAAATTTTAATTTAAGATCAAACAATTAACTTGAGTATCCAAAAATAACAACTGTTTGTTTATAGTATATAGTTTTAAGTTTTCACTTCTGTAGACAGTCCTCATGACAGCTTTTTTTTGATCTTTGATTGATTGATGATCGAGATGATTTTAGTTAGTGATTATGTTGCATGTAAACTATTCTCATAATATATCTTCCTTTTTTAAATTTTGATATGAATAGTTAAGCAAAATTGCAAAACAAACCCAAGTAAACAACTTGAATTTCGATCCTTTCTTTGACCTAGGTAACAATAGAGAAAAGATCTTCTCGAATTCTTGATTCTCAGTACCAACAAAACTATTTATTACAAAAACTAAAACCTTGTGTAATGAAATATTTACATAGTTCACGAGTTAGTGTAGTGCTATTTTTTAAATAAATTTAAAAGCATCCATCTCACGATGACATTTAAAATCTATGAAAATGATCTGGCAATAATGAATATTGGTTTTTGAAAATATTCTATGCAACGCGGTAAGGAAAAAATTTGCCAAATTTACTTTAACGTATAATATATAATATGACTTGTTATTTGTATGGTCTTTTAGTCAGGTCATAGTCAGCTACCTGTAAAATGACTTTGCTTCCAAGTTAGTAAGTTTCCATACATTTAAAAACGCATGTTATATTATTGTCTACAATGTCAGCTTTGCTTATGGGTCTGGGGTTTTGCAGTAATTGTAATATATAGATGATAAAAACATTTAAAATATTAGCAAGAAAATAAAAAAGGAAACAAGATTAGAATAATTTGTAAAGTCAACAAATACTTATTATATACATATATTATTAACTTCATGTGCGATAAATCTAAATATTATATCATACTGACAATGTTGAGATATCACGAGAAGTAAAAACGTTGGGTGGGCATAAGCTATCGGCGAGCGATGGCCGCCGAGGAATTTCCGCGAAAAAAGCTACACGTCACACGCGTCACCGGCTCGACGTCACAGCGCAAGGCCGCGTTCTCTATCTCTTTAACTTAATTTTTTTTTATGTTAAACTAGACTAGAACATAGAGAAAAATCGATGTAGTTAACGACACTTTTTTAATTTAAGACATAATAATTAAATATATGTAAATAATAATAATTACATATATTAAAAAAAAAACTAGGTAAAAAGTAGTTGAATTGCAAAAAATAAATAAATAGATGAACGGCTTAAAATTTATCGCGCATTATTTAGATTTTTTATGTAACATTTTCATGAGTGATAATTTCATTGTAATAAAATAGTAAATAAAATGACAGCATAACACATAATAGAATCACGCATTTTACTTTTGTAAACGAGGATATAAACTAATGTGTATACTTATGTATTTACCTGTATATAGGCTTTTCCCAAAGGATTGGGGAATTCATATCAATAATCTTACGTTAATTAATGAGTCAAATCACATATTCTCGTTTTCCTGCATGCGTAACTATTTGCAATTGCCAATGAGTCATTAGAGTTATAGCATGTAACGGATTCAACGTAATCCACATTCTTTTAGTGAGTACGACCACGGGATTTCTCACGGATGTGGAACTGTACTGATGTCGTTTCCATAATCTACAATGGGTATTAGAAAGCGGACGGTGACCGCAAAAACGGCGCAGTGGAAGGGCTCCATTCTATGTTGGAAACTTGCGACATAGCGTTACGTCATTGTTAAACATCTACTTCTCTGCCTCCCATAGCCCTTCTAAATGCCCAGTATGTTTTTAAGCTAACTTTTGTAGACGCGTATGTGCTAGTAGTACCCTGACATTGTCAGACATAAAATCTATGACGTTGATGGCTTTAAAATTTCTCACAAAGGGTTCAACCCTTCTAAATTGCAATATTAGGGATGGGGCAGAGTTTTAATTTTACTGAATAAAATAAGTATTGGACTTGTTACGACACTTGTGTGTTATGAATTGTTGGGGAACTTCTCAAGGGCACTCCGACGTTTGTAATGTAATAATAGCACATAATGTACAGCTTTTTTGTTATAGAAGGGGAACTTCATTTTGCATAATCCTATGCGTGTTCTGGTAAACATTTAGAAGCTTTTAAATTAAAGTTTATTACTTATAAATTCATTTTATTTTTATATTCTCCGGGATGTGTTACAAAACTTGTGATAATAATTTACATATATATTACTTAAAAACTTAAAAAAAAAAAAAAAAACCGACTTCCAGGCTCTGAAAAGTAAAAAATAACTAAACGGGGGTTTTCATTTAAAATAGATAATCAGATTTTCTCGAAGTCGGTGTGCTTTGATTTGTATTGGCTGGCACCGACATCGAAAAAACCTGATTAAGTATCTATTTTAAATGAAAACCCCCGTTTAGTTATTTTTTACTTTTCAGAGCCTGGAAGTCGGTTTTTATTTTTATTTAAAAGTTTTTATTTTTCCATTTTTAGTGTAGACGTATCATCAATACAAATTAATCAAGCCCAAACACCAGGTAATTGCTGTAAATCGTTGAGGAGTTCCCTCGACTATCTTTCGGGTCCATCATCAGATCGACTCCAGACCTTCATTAAATAGTAGTGCTATAAAATACCTAATGAAAATGTTAACAAACACACTAGTCGCCGCTACAATTTTCGAAAGTTCCCCTCGATTTCTCTGGGATCCCATCATCAGATTCTGGTTTCCTTATCATGGTACCACTCTTGGGATATCTCCTTTCCAACAAAAAAAGAATTATCAAAATCGGTTCATAAACGACGAAAAAATGCCCGAACAAACATAAAAAAAAAAAAAAACATATATACGGTCGAATTGAGAACCTCCTCCTTTTTTTGGAAGTCGGTTAAAAATAATGGAAGAACACGATTAATACTCTTTATTGACGTCATAGAATACTGACGTTTGCTTATTATCTGGTTACTGTTAAACAGGAAGAAAGAAAGAAAGAATACTTACTTGTATGAATAAAATATATTTGATACTAGCGACTTACCCTCGCTTCGCTCGGGTGCGTCCCTAGGTGCGTGTTAATTTTTTTGAGTAAAACCCTTATTCTTTTTCTAAAATAAAAGTAGCCTAAGTTACTCCTTATAATATCGGCCACCTGCCAGTGAAAGTCCCGTTAAAATTGGTCCAGCCGTTTCAGAGAGTAGCTGGAACAAACAGATAGACAGGCAGACAGACAGACAAAAAATTTAAAAATTGCGTTTTTCTTATAAGTACCGTATATAATTCTATATGCATTTAGTATAAAGCTATTATTTTGACATTACAAACAGACACTTCAATTTTATTTATCTGTATAGATTAAGTCTTGTATATGTGTGTATATTTATAACAGTACAAAATGCAGTAGCGATGAGCAAATTACTTCCTCATTACACGGCCTCGAGTATTTATGCCTTGTGTCTTGTATGAATACATATATTATGTTTTATTGTTTTACAACAGTTCTTTCTAATCGTTTTGATCGAATTATAAAATTATTTTAGATCAAAACGATTAATAGGTCCCGATGATGGCGTGTATCGATATGTTATTTTATTTTTCTGAGTAAAATGTCTGCAATAAGAAAGTGATTATTTTTTAAACTTCAGATATACGATAACATTCATGTTAACATGTGGTTTTATTATTTAATAAACTTGCATCCAGGGTGATTACGTAGTTACTTCTCAATTACACGCGATTCGAATTGAGTCTCTTCCTTTTTAGTAGTTGGTTTATTACTACATAGATAGTATTTCAATATTCGTGTTTTTTTTTTAGGAATACCTACGTGAAACGTAACTCCATGGATGATAATAATATATTTATAGCTATTTTACAACAGGTCTAAAGTACCGTAACTATGGCCTCTACGTGCTTGGCTGCAGTTGTCGATGACTTTAAACCGGATAAACGGCTTATTTCTAATATTTTATTACTTTGTTGCTTGCCTGTCACTGAATTCAATTATAATCGTATCGACACATGAGTGCCAGTGAAAGAATATTGACCGTTTTAATCGATACTTATTTGCAAAAAACTAAATAAAAATATTTTTACATATTTTTTAATACAGAATTTGTTTTCGATCCGTATTTTTACTCTTCGTTCATTAAAAATTTGACAATACTGATATTATAAAGAAGCGGGCAGAGTTTCTTTGTTTGTTTGTTTCTTTGAACGAGGTAATCTCAGGAACTATCAATCTGATTTGAAAAATTCTTTATGCATTAGACGGCCCATTTATTGATGAAGGCTATAAGGCTATTTATAATCACGCTACTTCTCAAGGGAGCGGAGCAATATAATATATATTCCATCTATTCCATACTAACCGTTAAAAAGTACCTAGGGATGAACTCGAGCGAAGCGAGGGTGAACCGTTACTTGCTAGTATTCCATATAGGTAATTAGAAAGTAATATTCTTATCATTACATACTGGTCGTCGTCATAAACTATATTCTGCTCATAAGTAGTGCTGTAGTCATGATGATAGAAATAGCCGGTTTATATAGAGAAATAGACGCAATATTCAACAGCGGCGAGTAGGTGTATTAGTGGTAGTTATCGAATGAGTGGAAGTGGGTCAACTGGTATGACGGCAGCGATAAATGAGCCCTCGCCCGTTCATTATCAATATGTGCAATACGCGTTAGCTAAATAAACTTCAAATTCGATAGCATTGTCTATGTGTTGTTGGAAAGTATGTGAATATATGTAATAAAGGTTTGTCGTGTACTCAATGACCGCTGATGGCGTAATCTATACAGATAAATAAAATTGGCGTGTCTGTTTGTAATATTAAAATAATCGTTTTTTACTAAATGCATATGGATGTATACACGGTACATATACCAAAACAACATTTTTTACCATTTTTATCTATCTGTATGTCTGTCTGCCTGTCTGTCTGTTTGTTCCGGCTAATCTTCGAAACGGCTAGACTGATTTTGACGGGACTTTCACTGGCAGATATCTGATGTTATAAGAAGTAACTTAGGCTATTTTTATTTTAGAAAAAGAATCAGGGTTCCGCGAAAAAAAAATTAAAATCCATGAAATTATGAACAAAATCCGCGTACGGCGTACGCACCCGAGCGAGACGAGGGTAAATCGCTATATAATTTAAATGAAAATCTTAGGAGTAGCAAGCTACTATTTATGTATAAACATAGCTAACCGTGAAAATGTACCTAGGACGAACGCGAGCGAAGCGAGCATGAGTCGCTAGTGTATACATAGAATAACAAAAGCGTGGAGCTACTAAGCGACACGTTTGGCTCAGTTTGTAGTGACCCTACTTGCTGTGCCAGCGGTCGCAGGTTTGAGTCCCGATGGTGGTATTCATTTGTGTGATAAGCACGAATGTTTGTACTCCAGTCATGGGTGTTTATATTTATAATATGTATGTGTTTAAAGTTATATATATGTAGTGTATCAGCTATCTGGTATCCATAACACAGGCCTCGTAGCTTAACATGAAACTACATGGTGCTCGACGAAAAGTGGAGATCAAAATATCGGGCTAGATATTGATTTTTAAATATTATGTTTGGTTTTATAGAGTTAGTGAGTAAGGAATACTTTGGAATCCAATCAAATGTTGAATCGACACGTACGACGTATATAATATGGCAGCGTAAATGTTTCTTTGTATAAATGCAGCTGCATTCTGTTGCCGTGGAACCAAGGCCGTGATGCAATGTAGGTAGGTGAATTGTAGGTAGACGTCTAATGTATCGTATGATTGCATCACGATGCACTTCGTCACGACCATTAGAAATACAATCTATTATGTTTATATAGATACACTTACGTGATATATTTCCAAAGATTATAAATAATTATAGTTAAATAAGACAAGAGAGGTATTTAATTGTACCCGAAGACATTGACCTGTGTGTGTTTTGTCGTGACCTGGCCAATTTTAGGCTTTATTCATTCGTGTTAATGGGGAAGTGGGTTATTATAACAGTTAAGTCACTCTCATTCCCCTTTACAATATTACGGGCGACGACGTCGCCGTGGGAAAGTCTCGAGTGTTCATAATGTAGCCGGGCAGCGGGATCACGTGCTGTGGCACATGGGGCGCACCTAGCGACAGCTGACTTACTTCTGTTATGTAAAGTGAATGCGCCGTGCGATACTATGACGAACAGCGATTGAACTCTATAAATAGCGGTCGATCCGTCCTTGAGCTGCCGCGAGTGCTTAAAACTAGGTCAGCCCGAACTGCCTCATGGCGTTGCCCTTCCTCCTCCCCGCGCCGCCCCGCTCCGCACCTTCGTTCCTCACATATCCACACCAATTGCCTGCGATAGAAACTAAATTGCCGCATTCCATATTTCATTATATATTTTCCGCCTTTCTAGTTTTATTATACTCGCTGAACCTCTGAATTTGGTTTATGATATTCAATCACTTTGTATACTTTTATTATACGTACCTATAGACCAGATGTGCATTCATTGTTAAGATATTATTATTTTTTATATTTATGTTTAGAACTCATTGAAATAGCTACGCACCAAGCTTTACAATATTTTTTTGCATGAATAAATAGGTTCGAATATAAATTCTCGATTCTGTTACCTGTTCGTATTGATAACAGTGCCGAGCAGGTAGTCGGTTTATAATGGTCCCGGGTCGTTTTGTTTATTTTTTATTGCTTTGTATTCATAAATAAATGGTGTTCTACATTGATCAAACTTCTAAATCATAAATTTTATAAATATTTCAATTTTGAAGTAACAAGAGTTTGGCCAAGAATGTAGTCATAATAATAATATCAGTATATTCTTAAGCACTCACTAGTCTTTTATGGTTTGATTAGATATTTAAGATTCCTTAAAATATTGACCAAACTCATTTTTAAATAAATATTTGATAAACTAAGTAGCTTACTAAATTTTAAATAAAAAAGTCTTGAAGACTTATTCCGTACGTAACCACGTACCCAATACTTTAGGAAGCTCGCCTAGTATTTTATTAATCTCTCCAGGATAATTTCTAAGAAATCCGTGTGAATTTCCGAGAATTCAATTGTTATCGTACACGCCGGCGTGTATGCGGTCCTCGATGTGCGTGTATGAATGTGTACACGCGCAAGAAGTAAAACTTCTGTAGGTTATCGGTACTTACTCTTTATGAAATTCAATTTATGTTTTAAATAATTAGGATAGGTAAGATACTAAAAAAAAAAATAACGCATATTAGGCATATTACAACTATATATTTATAGAATATCATTTAAGGAAATAATAAAATATATAATCATTTGTCAGACAATAACAACGGTTACCATGGCAACAAACGTTCGCCTCGCACGTTAGACTTTTTAACCGACTTCCATAAAAAGGAGGAGGTTCTCAATTCGATCGTATATATGTATATATATATTATTTTTTTATGTTTGTTCGCGGTTTTTTTCGTCGTTTATGAACCGATTTTGATAATTCTTTTTTTGTTGGAAAGGAGATATCCCAAGAATGGTCCCATGATAAGAAATCCAGGATCTGATGATGGGATCCCAGAGAAATCGAGGGGAACTTTCGAAAATCGTAGCGGCGACTAGTGCGTTTGATAACATTTTCATTAGATATTTTAAAGCACTACTATTTAATGAAGGTCTGAAGTCGATCTGATGATGAACCCGAAAGATAGTCGAGGGAACTCCTCAACGATTTACAGCAATTACCTGGTGTTTGGGCTTGATTATTTCTATTGATGATACGTTTACACTAAAAATAGAAAAAATAAAAACTTAGAAAAAAAAAAAAACCGACTTCCAGGCACTGAAAAGTAAAAAATAACTAAACGGGGGTTTTCATTTAGAATAGATACTTAATCAGATTTTTTCGAAGTCGGTGCCAGCCAATACAAATCAAAGCACACTGACTTCGAAAATATCTGATTAAGTATCTATTCTAAATGAAAACCCCCGTTTAGTTATTTTTTACTTTTCAGTGCCTGGAAGTCGGTTTTTTTTAAGTTTTTCATAACGCATTACACTTTTCGTAACGCATTCACCAGCTTACTCCCCAAGTCAAGCGTGCGTAAAGAAGTTTTTCTTCAAAAAAACATTCTGGCAAAATTCTTACATTCTATATCTTAAGTAAGTACAGTTGATGCAAATGCATGTTTTCGTTGAATGTATGTAAATTGTAAAAGTATTTTACATATGAACGGAAAATAAAAATGATTATTAAATGTTGCGTGACGGCCAACAAAAATGATGGCTCACTCTGGAGAATAATGAATGTGAACGTCGAGTGTATGTATTATGTATGTCGACCATCACTGCGGGCGACGCAGTGGGTGAAAGCTTTCCTCAGTCCGCCATTACACTCGCTTGTGTGCGTAATCGACATTTAATTTTAGTGTTCGCCATCAAAGTGAACACCGGACGCCACCTGTCTCGCTCCTTTGTTTCGGCTCGCAAATGTCGGCGGAGGTCATCTAAATAAAGGCGTTATACGCGTCCGATTTGGGTTGCGATCGCTGTCTAGACGTTGCGTTGCATCGTCCGATCGATTGCACGAACGAACCTCAGACGGTCATCGACCCCGCGGGCGCATCGGTGACGTTCCGCTCCGGTGATGCGCTGCTCAATAATCTTACGGATGTTACGCTTAACAAACTTTGGTACGCATTCCGAGAGCAGTCATCATGACTCTTACTAAGAATGATGAATTCGTGATCATGTTACTAGCAATGCGATTGATCCGACAATGTCGATTTTCAAAGTTCAATAAATTTTATTGTTACTATAGAATTCATCATACCGATCGTGTTCAAAACCTGTAACGCGATCTGCAAAAGAAACTAAAGTTTAGAATTCTTTGTGGTTAAGACCATAATAAAAAATGTTCGAAAGCGTTCACTTCAAGGCTCGATGTTTAGTTTTAACAAAGTTCTGGAAACCTATTATTTTTAGTTAATGCACCGCACCTTATTTATGAGCTGTCATTGTACTTTCTATTAGTTATACGATCGTTGTTTTATCTTATGTCCCTAATGTGTCTACCGACCTTCAAGAACGGTCACATAAAGTATAAACGACAATGCCCTCGTCATATAATCTGAAAACAGTACTTTGAAAATAAAAATAACAGCTTTTATTGTTATTGCTTTATTTCATGGTATTTTTAAAATAAAATTCTTAGGTTGTATACTATATACATTTATTATTTCATGACTTGATGACATGATTTTAACTTTGTTAAAAAATGTTTATTCCATTTATTCCCTTTTAATATGTAGATACATTATAAAGGTACGAAAGCGTATCAAATGTTGACTTTCGGTGGTGATGATTTTCTACATTAGGGCGACGAAGGCGCTGCAGATGGCCCTGTACGTCTCGCCGGGTTTCTCCCGCGCTGCAGACGCTCACCTGCGTCTGGCCCTCATGTTCAAAGCCCGCCGGCACTGGGGAGCAGCTGCCGTCCACTTCAGGAGAGCGAGACTAGCTCCACACCAAGATGCGACATTCACACGTTTAGAGCTCAGCTTCCATGCAGCTCATCTCCTCGAGGCACGAGGACTGCGAAAAGCTGCGAGAGATGCATACGAGCGGCTGCTAAAAGAACCACAATTATCGTCTACGTTGAAGGCGGATGTCTGCCGACAGCTAGGTAAGAGAACTTTGTCATGAGTTTATACTTATAATTTATTTAATGTAATTAATTCCAGCAAAATATTATAAATATTTCTATGTTGCGGCTATAGGTATCACTTCGACCATTTCTTGTCTATTGTGATCGAAAATATTATACATAGTCGTATGACGTATTATATACAAGTCCTTGAAAATAACCACATATCAACAATAAATATTCACACACCGCATCAATTCGGTGTTAATGTCATGAGGTGACAATTATCATATTTTTGTATTGTACATAGTAGGTACTGTCTGTACTATGTACAATACAAACTGCTTACAAAATGACTGTTAGTAACATTTTTATTGATATACTTTATAGTATAATATATATATAGCAATATCGTAATCTGTATATATTTTTTTTTATAATGGGTCCTCTTATTTGGCTTAACTTAATAGTAATTAGGTATAGTCTTTTCAATAAAGGATGTATATGATGTGAAATATTAATCCTAGGATGGTTATACCATCGATGTGCGTCTCTCGGCGAGCCGGCAGCCCGTGCTCGGGCCGCAATCTGGTGTCTTCAGCGAGCTGTCGTGGCGGAGCCAGAATCAGGCGCGGGACTTTATCTTCTCGGAAGATGTTTTGCCGCACAGGGAAAAGTACACGATGCGTTCATTGCGTATAGAAACTCCGTAGAGAAATCGGAAGGCAATGCTGACACTTGGTGTTCAATTGGGTATGTATTTACTTACTTTTATAAATATATTGTATAGTATTTAATTCTGGATTTAGATAATCTTATTGTTTATGGAGGGGTTTTTTAAATTATAGCAAGCTCATAATCATGCCAAAGATGTCTCAAATAAAAGTTTCATTTGTGTCATCTGTAAATGGTATGTACCATACTTATTGTTTTCTTACAGGGTGCTCTACCAGCAACAGAACCAGCCAATGGATGCGCTACAAGCATACATATGCGCGGTGCAATTAGACAAGGGTCACTCAGCAGCGTGGACGAACTTGGGCAGTTTGTACGAGAGCTGCGCGATGGCGCGCGATGCGTTCGCGTGTTATAACAACGGAGGAGCTCGCGCGACGCTCGCCAGTGCGCCGCTGCGTCAGCGCCTCGCCTTCCTCCGCGCGCACCTCGCGCATGCGCCCATGCCCTCCGTCACCGGCAAGTGAGTGGACTAACAATGGTGTTTGATTTATTTTCAGAATGGTACTACTTAATCCTATTATAAATACAAAAGTTTGTGTGTGTTTGTTTGTTTATTACTCCTTAACTCCTTAAACGAGTTAACGCAATGGATCGTAAATTCGGTTAGGTAGCTACCTACTACACAATCTTGACACTGCTCATAATGGCAAAAACTAAAAAGGATTGCAGTATTAGATATGGAATAAGAAAAAGTTTCGTTCTTTTTACCATGTTCTTTTCTTAAGTTCAAGATACACATTTCTAAAAGTTCCAGTTAATGGAATCGATGGGTATTATAATATTATATAACACTAGCATAAAATAATTTAAAACTATTTTTTTCTTTTAATAATTTTAATCTGAATTTAATCTGACGTTAATTATAATTATAATATTTTATATTTTTATTTATTATTAAGCTTTTTTTTATATGAACTTGTTCTGTATTTATAATATAATGAACGGAAATGAGATTAATTATTTTATTATGCCTAAGCCTTTTTTTTATAAGGACATAAAAGTCAAGTGTTACAATCGTTTATAATAAACAAAGACTGTTTTAAAATTGTAATACATACAATTCTTGCATAATTAACTGTATGTGCATTTATTCTGCCTACTTGGTTTGTACTTGAAGTATTAAAATTTCAAGCTATATATCCGTATTAATATTATAAATGTGAAAGTTTGTGAGTATGGATGTTTGTTACTCTTTCACGCCAGAACGGCTGAATGGAACTGGATATTTGGCACCGAGATAGATATAGACTGGAATAACACATTTTATGCGCTATTTTATTCCGAAAAAATGTACGGTTCTCGTGGGATAGGTTTGTTTTTGTTTTCTTAGAGGTGAACCCGAGCGAAGCGAGGGTGAGCCGCTAGTATAATATAATATTATACCAAAGCTTTCTTATAATTAATTATAAGAAATAGTTGGAGAACTTATCTTGAAGGTAATTATTAAATTCTTTACTTATTTGAGTCTTATCTGTTACTTGTTTTAAAAACTGGTTTGATTCTCAAACATAGCTCTCAAGAGCACCACATTATCGTAGCGGTTTCTTTTAATTGCTTCATTTCCATGCAAATTGTGTGATGAGTAAGTCTTTATAAATATAATGAACTCTGTTTTTTTTTGTCATTTAACTTCCTAGAAACAATTTAAGACATATTTAAAATTTGATTGATAATTCGAACTTTGATGAGATATAATTTGAAAATCTGATAATTAGTCTTACTATTTATTATATATTGTATATATATATTTATTATGCAGAAATTTTTTGGAAGTGAGGTAGTTTCAAGTTCAACTTTTTTAGGAATATTACAATAATTCAGTTAATTATTATAATTTTTTAATAAAGAGGAAAGCACATATACGTATAATATTACAATATTATAATTAATTGTAAAACCAGTATTTAACAATTTACTTTTTATTAAGCTTATTTTATGTATTTAAAAATATATGTCAAAAAAACTTATCGTAATAATAATTAATATAAATGTATATTGAAGATTTTCTTTTTTCATGTAGTTTTTATTAATTTCAGACGACGGCCACTGCCATCTATCGAGGAAGCGTGGAACCTACCCATATCAGCGGAGATGTCGTCCCGCGCGCCCAAAGCCGCCCCTCCACCCTACCCTGGCGCGGGGGGTACGGGGGGTCCAGCGGGCACGGGGGGTGCAGGGGGCGCTGGGGGCCCAGGGGGTGCGGGCTCAGGGGGCGGGGCTGTGGTACCTAAGCGAGATGAACCCGTGCCTCTGACCAACCACCAGCTCCAAACGCTGCAGTACTTGCAGAGGAACTCCCATAACCTGTCACCTCAGCAACAAGTATATATGCATACATGATTATAGAAATGTATAAATTAAATATATTGTAAGGATGTTTTGGTTTTGATGTTATTTGTATTTTGAGAATAAAAATATTAACATAGGTTTTGTCGTGTATTATGTTAAAACTCAAATTCTGTCTTTTCAGAGGTGTGTGTTTTTTTTAAATATTCATATTAACATGAATTTATTTCAGGCGCTGATGCAACAGCTGCTATCTCAGTACCGTCTCTCTCAAGCGGCGAGAGCGCGTACGGTTTGTATTACCCCATATTAAATAAGGCGGCAGGTTTAGGTTATTTCCCCAAACAAAAATTAAGCTTAAGCATTAACATGTTTTATGAAATATTAATAATATTCGTTGTAACAGGTGGCCAAAAGCGAAAGTAGCGGCGACAGCGCCGAGTCGCTCGCAGAAGACTTGTTGAAGAAATTCTCAGACTCACAGCCGGATATAAAGAAGGAACCAGTTAGCAGTGAGTATTTGTAAATAATATATGAACACAACGTATTGTTAGGAAATTATGTCAACATTTTCTTAGAGACACACGAAGAGAGTTTTGAAATAGCGGCAAACAGGCAGACTTGATGGAAGTTTCTGATATTCATTCATTATAATGCACGTATTGAGCTCTTTTTAAATTCCCATTGCCGGGCACGGGCATCCCTTCATATGAGGGTATCAGGCCAAAGTCCACCACGCTGGCCAGTACTGGACTTTAATTCTTTCAAAAACTTGCTAGGTTCTCCCAGACATGCAGATTTACTCACGATGTTTTCCTTTACCGTAACACGCGTAGTAATCATGTTGGAAATGATTCGCACATGAAATTATCAGAGATGCGAGACCCGGGATTTGAACTTGGCTTCCCAAGGGAGCGTGTCGCCGCTGGACTGTACCACTGCCTTACAATGTATTAGACTACAATGTCAGTAATAAATTAACAGCTAACCTAGTTAATTTAGTTTCACCTCTATTATACTATTTTCACTGAAGTAAATAGTATGTAGTAATGATATCTATATATTCATATGTGAAGAGCAAATTTTGTACAGTGCTTTTCAAACTTGATGGCGGCTCTGAACATCGTACGTTTCGATGCGCAGAACGCAATATTAGGTATGACGGGGGTACAGATGCTGCACGTATCTGCACTAGCAGCTAATATTAAGCCGAGCCACCATTATGTTCGCATCGAACTTTACCCCCATTTTTCACAAGCGTATAGTCCGCCAACCCTTGACCAGCGTGGTGGACTATGGCCTGATCCCCCTCGTATTGAAGGAGGTCCGTGCCCAGCAGTGAGTGGGACGTTAAAAGGGACTGAATACATACAATACATACATTGTGCGTATTGAGGAGGATTTTATTTTTCGATTTCCGATCGCTTTAGATAAAAAAAAGTATAATTTATTATGTTTGTCAACATCATTTAAATGTAGTACATTGGTAAAACATTAGTTGCTATTTTGAGTACAAAGTTGACAGAAAGAATTTTGGATTTCCGTGTTATGTATCAAGACCATGACATTTTTTTTCAATTTACAATTGTGAAAAAACGATAGTAGGGATATTTAATTATTTTTTTTTTATAATTGGATAAACACTTTCTAAGGAAAAAATAAATTGTTGTTATATTCTGTGCTTTTCTTAGTTAATTACCGCCTCGCGGAAACACGACAGGATACGTCCTTCCTGTTCGACGCCCAAACCAGTTGTAATCGCTCCGACTACAAGTTTAATTATAATTACTTGTAATTGCTAAATGTGAAGTTAATATACAATACACATGTTATAGTTAAAACTCTTTTTTAGTCAATATAACTTCTTTCCAACGAAAAGAGTCGAATTGAGTGTTCGTCTCTAAAAAGTATTTATTGCAAATATTTACTTATTAAATAAGCTTGAATCGCGAAATTGCGAGAAAGAGACTAGCACTTGGCTATTGTTTATAATTATTTTTTTCTATACTTATAGTTAGCACTATAATTATACCAGGTTTGAATTGTATTATATTTTTTACATCATGTATGCATACATACATGAGTTTTGTAAAAGATTTGACTACCCCTTACGATTCATAAGATAGCCTTTTTATTGTAGAAGTACCTGAGCGACCGAGCTTCGCTCGGAGTTTTTGGCCAAAAGTAGAATTTTCTTTTTAATTTGACTTCAAAACAAAAAAAAAAAACTAAAAACTTGAATAAATACAAAAAAAAAAAAACAAATAAAAACTTTGTATCCGACCGGGATTCGAACCGGGACACCTGTGATTGTCAGTCTTGCGCCTTGGCCGCTTGACCACGATGTGTGACCGCTCGTGCGAAATTAGCAACCATATTTTGCGTGGAATAATGCAAGAACCGCATTAAAACTGGAAAATAAACCCTAAACCCTCGAAAACCCCCACATACCAAATTTCAGCGAAATCGTTAGAGCCGTTTCCGAGATCGCCGGTATAAATAAATAAGTATACAAGATTTGCTCGTTTAAATACATAATTAGATAGACTAGTACAAAAATTGTTCTGGCTAAATAATTAATAGTGGCCAAGTAATAGAACTGATCCTTTAGGTACGGACACATAAACGTTCAAACCCGTAGCAAGTTAATTTGTGCCTGGCATATTTGTATTATTTACTTCAAGCTCCTAATAAGGGATAACTAAGTGTTCTTATTATTAAAAATTCTACTTAGTTAAGTGTCCGTTCTATTTATTCAATTAGTTTTAATTAACTTCTAGTAACACTTTATTAATTATATTTGATTTTTTACGAATCTATCTAGTAGACCAAGAAAACCTAGTTTGTATTACATTTTATTAAGTTTCGTGATTGTAAAGAAGTTTTGGCCAAATATTTCATTTTATAATATTTACTTAAAAATAGAAAGTTGTAATATGTAGCTAGATACGGCAAAAACACTAACATGGATAGTTTCACTAAATTTGCCAGTTTTCTAAATTTATTATACAAGCGACATATTTTATCAGATCAAAAATTGCGATGAGATGTGGTCAAAGTATTCATTCATAAAACTGACACAGTACCTACGGATTTTATTCAGATTTTTGTCCTAAGTTAAAAATAAAATAAACATACAGATTCTGCCCGCCTTTTTTTTTTTTTATATAGTTGGGGAATGCATTTACGCATACCACCTGATCCCCCAGGTGGTTATGTGGGGCTCACCGGCTAGAAGAGCCGGTACTACCCACTAAACCCCAACTTTCCCCTCCCATCCGCCATAGTGGGACGCCGCAGGATCGCTTACGCATATCTACCACGGCGCCCCGGCGGCAGGTCCGAAGACCACCGTCTGGTGGGACCCCCGAAGGAGCCCCACTACGGCTGCAGAGGACAGGGAAACGGTATCGAAACACCAAGCCCTCTCCCCTGCAGCCCCACCGCGTCCGATCGCGGGATCGCCGAAGCGGTCCCGCCACCGGCGGCAGCAACATCGGAAGCCTAAGCCTCGACGATGAGCGGCTCCGTCCTGAGCGTGCCTCTAACCGTGGTTGAACTAACCTCGGTTAGAGGCACGCCCCCGCTGTTGGTCCGCGCCGGATTACTCCGGTACCACCCGCCCCTCTAAGCGGGTGGCGTTCCCCTATCCGCCACCTGGGGACGCGCCCGGTAGGAGTCAGCTCTCCCCCGGGAGATTCTGCCCGCCTATATTAACCAGTATGGGTATTATTATTATTATTAGTGATTGTGGAATAAATAAATATATAAATAAGTAGTAATGTAAATAAACAATAATATGTGAGTGAAACCGCAGACAGTACATCGTGAAATACAATAACGTATGTAACAATACTTTCTTAGATTTATATTTTAAATAAAACTATCTTTTCCGATCTTTTCGCGGCGAAAAAATTACCGCGAACTATTTATTTCCGCGATTTAATTTTATTTAAACGGCATGTATTGATGAAACAGCTGTCATAATTGGGCGGATGTCACGATTTTGATCGTAAATATTTGTTTTGGGCCATATGTAGTGCGGTTTTAATTTTGTTCTTGGTTGATTTTGCCTCATTTTGATTGGCAAGTCCTACATTAGTTCTACGTTTATTTTATTATGCTTAGACTATTGCAATGATTTTAAGAAAATCAACCTAATTTATCAATTCAATCAATTATTGCTATATGTATTAACTTTTTAGCTCTTTTTAATAATGTTACATGTTTAAAATTTGTGTCATTTGTTATGTCTGTCAATAAATATTAATATTGTCAAATATTAGTAGTGACATTGTAAAATGAAATTGAGAATTAAAAGTGTGTATCTATATAAATTTTAAGTCATATTGATTAGTTTTCATTCGGTGGTAACATTACAAATATTGCTTCACAGAAAGCCCTAACAATGGCAGTAGCAGTGAGGCGGTACTCGGCGGCCGCCAGCCCGTCGTCAAACTCGAGCCGCTCAAAACCGACCCCCTCAAGCCTGTCTCCTTCCACGTCGCCCTCACCTCCAAGCAGATACTTGACGCGTGCAAGTTAGTATACTTTTAAATGACTTCAAAAAAGGAGGTTATCAGTTCGACACATATGTATGTAACATTATTAGAACTGCAAAATATTCATATTTATAATCTATAAGGGCTTCCAAATAAATATACAGAATTTTATAGGTGTTTGTTCACACATATCTCCGAAACTAGTAATCGGATCGTAATCATTATTTTTTGCTTACATTTATTTCAATTTAGGGAAACGTAAAGATTTCATCAAAATCGGTTCAGTAGTTTTTATGATATGGACTATTAAATGTATAACGGCCTGACTTATTGACACGAGCTACAGGTATGGTGTCATAGGGTCAACATATCAAAATCTTGGTCAAATTTTAGAACCAAATTGGCCATACGTTTCAAATTCGCGACGAGAACTAAAAATTAAAAATCTCTAAATTTTTACATTTATTTCGGTTTAATTCTTATTTAGTAGACCATGAAATAGATCTCAACTCAATGTATATAATATATAATATGACTAACTATGTGTGCACAGAGATAACGCAGGTGCACCGTCGTCGTGGTCGGTGCTGGGCGACGGCTGCGGGCCGCCCTCGCCGCCCGGCGTGCCGCCGCCGCGCCTCTCCGCCGAGCAGCTGGCGCCGCCCGCGCCCTTCGTCTACGTGGAGTCCAAGCGCGACGCCTTCTCGCCGCAGCTGCAGGACTTCTGCCTCAAGCACCCCATCGCCGTGGTGCGCGGCCTCACCGCCGCGCTCAAGCTCGACCTCGGCCTCTTCTCCACCAAGACGCTGGTGGAGGCGTGGCCCGACCACGCCGTGGAGGTGCGCACGCAGCTCATGCAGTCGGCCGACGAGAACTGGGACCCGAGCGGGCGGCGCCGCGTGTGGGCGTGCGCGTCGCACCGCTCGCACACCACCGTGCGCAAGTACGCGCAGTACCAGGCCGGCTCCTTCCAGGAGTCGCTGCGCGAGGAGCGCGAGCGCGGCGCCGCGCCGCCGCACGCCGGCGCGCTGTCCGACAGCGACGGCCGCGAGTCCGCCTGCGGGCCCGCCAAGCGCCGCCGCGCCGCGCGCATGCTGCGCTTCGGCACCAACGTCGACCTCTCCGACGAGCGCAAGTGGCGCCCGCAGCTCACCGAGCTGCAGAAGCTGCCCGCCTTCGCGCGCGTCGCCTCCGCCGCCAACATGCTCTCGCACGTCGGGCATGTCATCCTCGGCATGAACACCGTGCAACTCTACATGAAGGTGCCCGGCAGCCGCACGCCCGGTCACCAGGAGAACAACAACTTCTGCTCCATCAACATCAATATCGGCCCCGGCGATTGCGAATGGTTCGGCGTGCCGGACTCGTACTGGGGTGGTGTGCGCGAGCTGTGCGACCGCCACGGGTTGTCGTATCTGCACGGCTCGTGGTGGCCGGACCCGGACGAGCTGCGCGCACACGGCGTGCCCGTGTACCGCTTCACACAGCGCCCCGGCGACCTGGTGTGGGTGAACGCGGGCTGCGTGCACTGGGTGCAGGCCACCGGCTGGTGCAACAACATCGCGTGGAACGTGGGCCCGCTCACGGCGCGCCAGTATTCGCTCGCGCTCGAGCGCTACGAGTGGAACAAGGTGCAGAACTTCAAGTCGATCGTGCCGATGGTGCACCTGACGTGGAACCTGGCGCGCAACATCCGCGTGTCGGACCCGCGGCTGCACCGCGCCATGCGCACGTGCCTGCTGCAGACGCTGCGCGCGGCGGCCGGCACGCTGCAGGCGGTGCGCGCGCGCGGCGTGCCCGTGCGCTTCCACGGGCGCGCGCGCGGCGAGGCGTCGCACTACTGCGGCGCGTGCGAGCGCGAGGTGTGGCACGCGCTGCTGGTGCGCGAGCACGAGCGCCGCCACGTGGTGCACTGCCTGGCGTGCGCGCGCCGCGCCAGCTCCACGCTGCAGGGCTTCCTCTGCCTCGAGGAGCACCACATGGAGGAGCTGTGCCAGGTGTACGACGCCTTCACGCTGCACCGGCCCGCGCCGCCGCTGCACGCGCCGCCGCACACGCCCGCGCCCGCCGCCACCACGCCGGACTGAGCGCGCGCCCGCCCCGCCGCCCAGCGTGGACTTGATGTACCTGTTTTATTTTGTGTGAGAGTGGTGTAATTTCTGTTTATTGTAATACTTATTTTAATTTATCGAGATTTTCAGTCGCCTTATAGTCGTCTGTGAGTGTTGAAGGTCTTCGGTCGATGTTGTTGTCGACCCGTACTTATGTTTTAATATAGTTAGTCTCAAGCTAGATTTCTGTAAATTTACACGAGTGGATGTCGTTTTTGACCAACTGTAAAAATTAATGTAAGCGATCACTAGGTAAATAGCGATCTATTTTTAATACACGGCTCGTGAGTATAAAGACGTAGAACGAAACGAATATTTTCGTGATAAAACTAATTTTGTAAATCGATACATTTACAATTTACAAACTCCTTGATCACTTTTGTAAGTGTGAGAGGTAATGATATAAAGTGATGTCAATTTTGCGGCGAGGATGAGCCGCCGCTAGCGAAGTGTTTGGTAGCGAGGCGAGGCAGGGCGCGGCGCGTAGGCAGTAGGGGCCGCGCCGGAGAGCGAGGGTTCACTGGTAAATGTGTTATTTTTGTATAGAAATATATTTATTTATTTTGTCACACCGATTTAGTTTTTCAATTCCTAGTATAATCATCGTAGCGAATAGTAGTTCGTAAGTGAGGCACGGGGGGAGGCTCTGCGTTTTAGGAGGGTCCGGAGACAGTGCTGCTATGTCCCAAAGAGCGTTATATTCGTGTAGGCGCGCCGTCTGGAAGTGGACGAATTTATTATTCGCACTAGTTAATTGCATTTTTAGTCTGCCACGATTGGGAACCGACTGTAAAATTTATTTATTCAAATAAATGATTGATAAATGAAATCGTTTCGTTGTATTAACAAAATTAGATATAATTATTGTTTGGCTCGGAGTAAGTTAGGAAATGTTAGGCAGAGGTCGGCAGTCGGCGGCGCCTTCTGGCGAGCTCGTTGGTTTCTCTCGGAGTTTATTGTACGTTGTGCGTCGCGGCGGAGGTGCCGCCGGCGGGCGCCGTCGCGGGGTGGGCTTGTATAGTGAATACTGATATATTATAAGTAATGTAACATCACTGCCATTTACGACCTTACTGTTTATACTATAATATTAAATTTTTATTAAACTTAAAAAATATGGACGTTGTTTTTTATTTCTTTACCTATAATCGTAGGTACTTTTTAAATAGATATCTTAACATAATGTTAAAATTTTATGTTTTAACTTTTTATAAAATAACTGGTTAAGCTTTTTATAATATATGGTTTTTGATAATATATTTTATTTCATAAAACCAGGTATATAAAATTCATTTTTTACCTAGGGATTCTAAGATGTAATCATTTTATGATGGAAATGGAAACTGATCAGGAGCAAAGAAAAATTAGTTTTATTAAATGTCAAAAAAGGCACTATATATCAACTTGTTACTACTTCAATAATGTGAAAAATATTAATAATAATAATATAGAACCACAAAAGGTATAAGGCCTTCGTAAATTTGTGTATTGTGTATATATTGTACATTCGATTATTAAATAATCAACAATGAGTTTTGTGGTCTTCACCCATTGTCTTTTTGCAAATAGAAGTAGCCCGAATTTGCGCTGTCCAATTTCTTTATATGGGATGGGGGCTTCTGTACTATTATAGTGTTGTTTTAAATGTGCTATGTATAATGTATGTTTTATTTTCCATAATGTTTTGAATTGATGAAAAATATAGAATATTATTTTGTTACCCTTACTCTACGGAGGCTCACCGCTAAGAGAGAAAATTTACTTCAAACAAATGTTAATATATGGCATGATTGTGTATCGCAGCGCAGATCTGTGCAGCAGTTTCGGCGTACAAACACACAATCTTTCACAATAAAAATATTAGTTCTATTCATAATAAAAAACCTGAAAATCTATCTTCTAATTAAAAAAAGTTTTTAAACAAAACAAAATGGGTCCTTATATATCTATATATGGACTGTATTTTCATTTAGTATTAGTTATAATCCAGGTCTCCGGAATAAATATTTGGTTCCAAACAGTAATTATCTCTGAACATTGTTGTTTTGCATTTTCTTTCAGATTTTGGTGCACAGTGAACACAGCTTTTAAATCATGAATCTATCGACTATTTAACCAATTAAAATAGACTGAACAGTCTTAATTTCCTTAGCATATCTGGGGCATCCCCACTAGTATTATATTATATCATCTGTGCTAAAACACTTGTTATTTTTAAAATTATTTAACAGTAAAATAATAAAACAAATATTTTCTTTATACATTTATTTCTATAATCACAATTATTACTTCATAAAAATAACATCATTAGACTATAATTTTAAGAATGTCTAACTATATTGTGAATGATAATTAAGGTTTATAAATTATTTTGACCATCATTTAATCAGTTAATTTTCAAACATTCATTCAAGTTGACATCCAAAGAATATAACTTAATGTAGTAACTATGTATATAATCTTAAAGCACAGGAAATGACACAAAATATTAGGCGAATTAAATACTTTACCACCAGCAGTTATAATAAGAATCGATTTTCAACAAGTTTTACAGTTTTACTTAACTTTTTCGAGACATTTGTATTTGAAAGGAAAAAGAAAGATTCCATTTACACCTGCTAGAGTAAGCAAAATCGAAATTTCTAGAATTCAACAAGGAAAAACAAGAAAATGTATAGTTTCTCTGATATGAACACAACACAAAAGTGTTCATTAAAATAGGCATAAATAATGCCCGATGTCTTTGAACCTCAATTTTGTTTGTATAAAATTCAGTAATTTCGACTAAGCTCTCTTTCTTCCTTGGTACAAAACGCTTACAAACAGTCTTAAAACAAGTAAATATAGTGTCCTGATGATTCTTATTTATATTTTCATTCATTAACATATTTAAGTAAGCTTTATAGCACCTATTGTTGAATATATCTTATTATAAAATATAACACAGTTATTGACTACTATATACAATAAAAAAAAACTAAATATGATGTTTACATAATACATATCTATTTCCAGTGTCACTCATTCTATGTGATAGTTCAAATACATTGTTTAGGTGCGTCACTTGATCCGAGTTAATTGCATTAGATTCATTTTATTTGAATTATTTAAATTACTTATTATTTTACTTCTATACGAACGAAAAAAAAAAACAAATGAAGATACTTCCTACAACATACTTAAAGTATGATCGGATTCCAAAAAAAAAAAAATAGAATAGCTCTAAACTACGGGACTATAAAGTGAGTCTAATTTAGTGTTCTACTATAATAATTATAAGCGACACTGTACTTATTATGTAAATATCATAATAATGCAGCAGAGAGCTAATATAAGACTACAGAGACAATATATATGAATAAACAAATGCAGATCGTATGGTAAAAAAGTTATATAAAAATTCGTTCTTCAAACTCAATACATTTTGGTAGTACATTGCACGTAATACAATTCATTGTCTAAATTGTCTAAAGGCGTCTTCACACTTAACGTACATTTTGTCGAAGACTAGCATTCAACTAACACATCCACGCGTAATCACCGTCGTTCATTATAGGAAGCTCCTTTGGTCAGAGAAAGATTATTTATAAGAAGCAACAGGTGATATAAAATTATATTTAAAAAAAACATTCGCCATTAATATACTAAGTATAAGAAAACATATAGCGATACAAGTATAATACAAAATAGAAATGCGATACATTTAATAATAAAAAATGGAATATAATTTTATAATTACGTATATAAGATTATTTATCAATAAAATGTATAAAAATAGGCCAAACTTTTCAGTCATTATTTTTATTATTTTTTTCTACCGACTTCATTCGATGCCGTCATGTGCTAGGCATTTGTGCCATATCAATTCCATCGCTTACAATTAATAGGAATAGTAATATTTAATTTTCAATATAAGAATCAATCTTAACAAAATAACAGACAAGCAAATATCTACAATGAAGCGATTAATAAATTTGTCTTTATAATATAAAAATGCATAAATAACATATTAAACGACGATTAGCGTCAGACACTACCAACTAAGCCCTAGCTTTGGGTTTGACTCTCATTCTGGTAAAGGTAAATTCTATACATTTGTTCACTCAGAGCCATGGGCAGTGCGTAGTGAAGAAAAATAAACAATTTTAGGAAGGAAATGTTAAAAGTTAAAACCATTGTTAGAAATTTCAGAACTTCCATTACGTCTCACTCATATCTCACGATCATCTTTTATCTATTTCTAATTAAAATAATAAAATTTCAAAATAAAATAAATAAATTGTCCAAATATTATAAATTTAGACATCACTAAGCAAATTGTGCTACCAAACAGTGTTTACCACTGCATAATATGCAGAAAGCGGAGTGTTCTCAAACGTGAAAATTTCTAGTCTAATCCCATAAGAAAAAGTGCGTGTAATGTAATATCTTTCTGATCGATTTCGGCCACGGTGGCCAATCTCATTGAGATTACGCAGGAAATATTATAGTGTACAAGTGTATCTGCAGACACAAGTGCACTCTCTATTCCTTTTACTCTCAAAGTCAGATGAGATATTTCGACACTCGCGGTGAGTGTCGGCGCAGGACCGACGGCTTTACGTGCTCTCCGAGGCACGGGGGTGGAACACCGCCAACATCCCAACTCCGATTCCCTTTCTGAGAATTACTAGGCCCAATAAGCTGGGACTTGAGCCCAGGACTGTAAGATCAGCATTCGTGTTAGCTACAAAACCAACGAGATATTAAAAAGATATAGACAATACATAAAAAGCACATTTCATCCAAAATCTAAATCTGATTGTGAGCCTAATGAAAATACAATACTAACATCTAATTATTACTTGAAATTCTAGCTTCTAGTTTACCTAGTATAATTTTAAAACACGTGGAATTATTATTAAAATAGATTCAAATTCCAATAAACTTGACTAGTTTATGCTCGAGCTCATCTAACGTGGGCTTAACGATATAACATTCAGTATTTAACACAAATAGTACATGTTTAGATATGAAAATTCTAAAGGCACATCTACAGGTCATAAATTGAAACGAAATTCTATTTTTTAAGTTACCGCTTCATTATTATTTTTCTAATTTTCGGTACAAAAATAATTCAATAAAGTATAATATATTCAGCGCTGGATTTACACTAGGGACATTTGGATCTAGTGCCCAGGGCGGCAAAATTCGAAGGATAAATAAAAAAAAAACTTCGCCTTATCGAAAAAAATTTTTTTCCAAAAAATGAATAGTTAAAAAAAATACTATTTTTTGCATTTATCAAAAATTAAAAAAAAATAATTTTATATATACTATCCATTTCATGCAAAATTTCGATAATGGGGCGGCATTTCTTACATTGCCCAGGGGTGGCACTAAGATTAAATCCAGCACTGAATGTATTAATAAAATTGGAGTGGTGTCGTGGAACAACAGGTAGGAACGAGATTTCTTTCGCTGTATGCCCTTGGCTTATAAATTGGGTCATAAAAATAACAAGTACTAGGGCATCATAAACACCAAGCAACGTACATTGCACATGTAGAAATTCTTCGAAGAAAAGCCTTCGCCTTAACACTTACGACCGCCTGGTACTCGTGATGACGTCACATGAGGTGCTCTTAGTAAATTATTAAAGTGTCGTGATGGTCAAAATATTACACTTTTTTCTATCTATCTATCATTCACCAAGTGTGCCGATTATAATGTGAGATCCTATTGGAGTTTTTCAATAGGGAAGGAACTTCGGTTCAAAAACCTTTTTTTAAAAGCTCACTATGTTAAACTTTTAAAACCTCTAAAGGAAAATTTGCTAGATATAAATTTGAAGAGGCCCTGAAAATACTATAAATTTATGTAATTTCATTCGAATAATTTTTGCACCAACACTAATATTATTGAATGGTTACACTACGACATTGGGAAATAATTATTGTAAGGGGCAAATCCATTCTAAACAGTGGTCAACTTGTTAACGAGATATGAAGAATTAAAAAAATGCTATATATTCAAGTCGTAAATATTCTAACAGCTAATTGAATGTTTATTATAAACTTTAATATATAAATGCATAAAATGTATCTACACAATATATACAGTATAGTTGGGAAAATGGCGGCATAAAGTCATCTTCAGAATCTTGCTTAACATATCATAAGTTCAATGTTTACTATATACAGAGTATAAAAATCAATACAGTAGGCGATCGCTTCTGATTTTAACGGAAATTCTTTCAAATGCAAGGATTGTAAAAAAAATAACACTTTTAATGGCGAACGGTTTCGAAGTTAAAGCCCTGTAACGCCATCTCGTGGCAAACTTATACTCGCCAACCCTAAAGCCCTCTCCCGACTACTATCCTACTAATATTGTAAATGCGAACGTTTGTAAGAACTATGTATGGATGTATGTTTCTTACCCTTTCACGCAAAAACTACTAAATGGATTTGAATGAAACTTTACAATAATATAGCTTTTACATCAGAATAACACATAGGCTACTTTTGAAAAATTACGGTTCCCGTGGGATAGATTAGTTTTAGTTTTTCTAGAGATGAACCCGAGCGAAGCGAGGGTGAGCCGCTAGTTTAAAATAATGTATGGATAGTCGGGTGCACGTCACCCGGTTGTTCCCTACACGCCGCGCACTATTGCCCAGTCTAGATGCCTTCATTTAAACGACTGTATGGATTTATATACTGTGGTATATGCATGTTATAGGGAATATGCGTTTTTTATGTAATAGCTTACATCGTTATATAATTGGAAAAAATAACCAGTTCCAATAAATTTAAATTTAGTATAAAAAAATATATCATACAGATATGGATACTTTAAACACCCACCATTTTGTGACGTCATAGTCTACGACAACATTGCAATCAACGAATGAACAGGTCTAGATTCTTAGTACGAATCGCAAACAATAAACAACAGCGCTCAATTATAATAGACTTTGATGTCATATTCGGTCTGACCAATGACGTTGCGTTTTAACTACTCTGAATTTCCCACCTATTTTTCACTTTTTAATCATTATTATCTTAATCAAAAAGAGATAACATAAAACAATATAGGCTTAATTCAGAAGCAATAAAGATTATAAAAAAAAAAAATATATTTCACCTCTATTGAAATCACATCATAACCCCTATTGTGATTGTAAAGGTCATTTGCATCAAAATCCTTTGATGGATTTTAATTTCTTAAATACGTATATCAAACACTATAATTAGGACGTTTGATAAACATTTTTAAGAAGTTAAAATGGAAATTTGAAAGTAGATTTATTGACTCTAAAAGATAAGTTTGCTAATAAAATATACGATTAAACTAAGTTTATTAGTATCCAAGTATAAAAACTAACGGAGTAGTTTTAAATTTTCCATTTAGTATGTAAATGACATCATTTTTAGAATATATAATGATTATTTTTAATAATTTCGATGATTACTTTTAATAATTTGATATATGTTTAGTGTTGTAGAAATAGCAACTTGTAACACTTTGTTCAAGTGTATTTTGCCTCTCGATGACATCTCATATATAAGCTAGTCATAAATGTGGTAAAACATATAATCGATGCATGATTTATTGCTATTATAATATTATTGCCGCCAAGATTTTATTTGTACTAAAGTACATAGAAATTAACAAAATATTTATATAGGTTTATATTTTTAGTAAATTATTAAAAGATTCATATCTACCTTACTTCATCAAATATTTTTTTTATAAACTGTTAACTTATTAACAAGTACTAAACACACAATCAGCGACAAAAAATGTCATCACTGAATCAACGCTCGTATGAATATTTAAGCGCACTTTCAATTTTTTTTTGTGAAAACAACTTTATTTTTTGTCGCATTTAAGGTTCAATTTACATTGTTGTATATTTATTTGAATTAGAATAATTATATAAACCCAATTGGTGACATTTTTAAGAGAACTTTTGCATGGGATTGTGTATCTAGTACTTTTTTGACGTATGTTTCTTAGTGAATAATTTAAAGTAAGTGGCACACGGTGTAGGGAAGACGAAAGGTAGTCAGTTGTAAATTCCATTGCTTAGTAACTAATATAAAAAAAGTACATAAACGTGGTAAATATATGTTTTGTTTGTAAATAGCAAGTATACTATATATAAGTATGAATGTACGACCTTTATATATCCAGAAGATGAAGATTATATATATCGATATAATTTTGCTGAACGATAATGTAACACTGCGGGGTTGTAGTTGGGGGTTCGCTAAGTGAATATGTATCTCGGTTTTGGTTGTCCTGTGTTGGTAGGGCGGGAGGGACGCGGCTGGGGGTGTGGGGGATCTCTGCCAGGGGCTCGGTAGGTGCGCGCGGATGGGGGATCTCCACCGGGCGGTTGCGCGGTGCGTGCGGGTTGGGGATCTCTGCTAGGAGCTCGGGCAGTGCGTGCGTGTGAAAGATCTCTACCAGGGGGTCGGGGGGTGCGCGCGGGTGGGTCTGTGCCGGGTGGGTCTGTGCCGGGTGGTGGGGGGTCCCGGGGGGTCGAGCCTCAGGAACGCGGCACGGGGCGGCGCAGCAGCAGCGCGGAGTCGGCGGAGACGATGGGCAGCTCGTTGCTGCAGTGGTATTTGATGAGGTGCGGTACACTTTCGAACACCCGATCTTTCGTTCGCACCTGACAACAAATAATTGTGAACTGAACAAAAGAAACATATATTACGTCGAGATTACCATCACTTCATTTATGTAGTTTATACTTTTATCAACCGACTTCCAAAAAAAAGGAGGAGTCAGTGCCAGCCAATACAAATCAAAACACACCGACTTTGAAAATATCTGATTAAGTATCTATTCTAAATGAAAACCCCCGTTTAGTTATTTTTTACTTTTCAGTGCCTGGAAGTCGGTTTTTATTTTATTTTTTTTAAGTTTTTTGACACTTCATGTCACATGGAAATTGTTCATGTCAAGAGCAATATTGTGGTTATATAATTTTATTATAAATTTAAGAAATGTGGTATTCATCACACTCATACTCTGCCCATACCTAAACTTAAGTTAAATGATCAGTGTATGTATGGCCTCAAATGATCAATATAATGATATATTTAGTTATTATTATAATTTCATAAATTATGCAACTATTTACAAATATACTAATCTAGCACATATTTAATTAATAATAAAATATTTAATTTCACTGCACTAGTTAATATTACCCAATTAAAATTACCAGTAATATTGAATCTATACTATACAGATAAATAAAATTCTAGTGTCGGTTTGTAATGTCAAAATAATGGCTTTTTACTAAATGCATATGAAAGTTCATACGGTACTAATAAGAGAAATCAATTTTTAATTTTTATTGTTTGTCTGTTTGTTACGGTTAATCTCCGAAACGACTCGATCAATTTTGACGAGACTTTCACGGGCAGATAGCTGATGTTATAAGGAGTAACTTAGGCTACTTTTATTTTAAATGTGATGCGGTAATAGAGAGGTAGACAAAAATTCTAAAAACTATAATTTCGGCCTCTTTATCGATAATAATGTCTATTTCAATAAGATTTTCCAAAAAATATTTAATGTACAGATTCGGCTTAGTTACAATTTTATTATATGTATAAAAAAGAATCAGGGAACCACGTTAAAAATAAAACTCATGAAATTGTAAATAAAAATCTGCGTACATAAAGTACATAAAGTATCTAAGTACGCACCCGAGCGATGCGAGGATAAGTCGCTAGTATAATTGTAAAATAGAAAACACATGAACTGACCACCCCGTTGGGGTCGACGAGCAGCAGGTGCTTGTGCGCGCCGCGCCGCGCGCCCGTCAGCACGAACTGGCCGGGGCACGCCGTGGACTGCCGCACCAGGAACTCGCCGTCCTCCGTCACCAGCTGGCCAAAGGGCAGAACATATTATACTACTTAACACGCTTTTATTATCTACTAGCGGCTCACCCTCGCTTCGCTGGGATTCGCCTTTAGGCAAAACAAAAACAAACCTATCCCACGGGAATTGTATATTTTTCCGGGATACAAAATAGCCTATCTGTTATTCCAGACTATAATTTATCTGTGCCAAATTTCATCCAGACCAGTTCAGCCGTTCTGGCGTGCAAGCGTAACAAACATCCATACTCACAAACTTTCACATTTATCATATTAATATGGATACTAGAGTATCGCAAGAAACCGTCATTTTTTTTCCGTTTCGTATGAAAATATGTTAGTTTTTCATGTTTTACGAGCCTCCTTAAAAAATCTGCGCAAAAAAAAATTTTTTTTGTGCAACCCTAATATACTATATTTTTTATACAAATACAAAATATAAAGTTTTATATTTATGCTTGACAGTCAAGTACACCTCATTTCTCCGCGTTTCTCCTGCACGTTTACAGTTTTGTCTAGACGCCTTGATCAGACTACTGTATACAGTAGACTGTGGTATAGGTAATCTATACAGATAAATAAAATTGGAGTGTCTGTTTGTAATATTAAAATAACCGCTTTTTATTAAGTGCATATGGATGTATACACGGTACATATGCCAAAACAACATTTTTTACAATTTTTGTCTGTCTGTCTGTCTGTTTGTTCCGGCTAATCTCCGAAACGGCTGGAACGATTTTGACGGGACTTTCACTGGCAGATAGCTGATGTTATAGGGAGTAACTAAGGCTAATTTTATTTTAGAAAAAGAATCAGGGTTCCGCGAAAAAAATTTAAACTCATGAAATTGTGAACAAAATCCGCGTACGGCGTACGCACCCAAGCAAAACGAGGGTAAATCGCTATATAATTTGAATTAAATGAATATCGGAGTAGCAAGCTACTATTTACGTATACCTAAACATAGCTAACCGTGAAAACGTACCTAGGGACGAACGCGAGCGAAGCGAGCGTGAGTCGCTAGTATATATAATATAATTATTTATGATACTGCTTCTTGTTTGCTTATGACGCTGCTTTAGGTTTGAATTGCTTCAGTGGCATTTACGTCCGCAGATCCTGGGCCCGAGACCTAAGATAAATAAGTGTGATTACTGAGTTTTTGTGTTAAGGAAGCTCAGCAGCAGCCTGGAGTTGGAAAGTTTGGGAAAATATTTCCTGCGGAGTTGGTTAGTGATGAGGACATCAGGTGTGTATAGTTTACCCGCTCGGCCGCGCTGCGCGAGATGGCGCCGTGGTACCAGGGCTCGCGCGCCAGCAGCGCCGCCTGCGCCGCGGCCGGCAGCGCCGCCGGCTCCTCCGACGACGGCGACGACGCCGCCGACGCCCCCGCCCCCGCCCCCGCCGCGGCCCCCGCGGACTCCGGCGACGTGAACGGCTCTGCAACATCAAACTACATCTAAAGAGCAACTGTTGATGGACTGTATTTAAAGTTTCTAAATGAAACTTAAATTGTTTGATTCTTCCTTTGTTTTAAACTAATGGTATAGACTAAAGTATGAACAAACATTTCGTGTTTTTATTTCTAATTAACAATCTTATCACATATGGTACTGTGCGTTTAACATCTTATTGGATATTATAATAAAAGGACGTGTCTTAAGTCTAGAGCGTGCAAAATTATACGCATGCGTATCGATGAGATTTAGCCGTCGCGTAGATTCGTCGTCTCTTCCTAGAACTGCCTTTCGAACCAGTAGTAAATTCCTCATGGGCTTACGTACTGATATTAAAAAAAAATTTCAATTTAAATAAATAAAAAAAATATGACGATTCAAAACTGCTTCTAAAATTATATTTGAATAAATTATAGTTTGAGCGTGAAAGAGATTGTTTACGAATATAAAAACGTTTCACATTTACAACAGTAGTACCATAGGAATGAATGGTAAACTCACGCATATCGAATATGTCGGTGTTGTGGTTGGGCAGCAGCGCGGTGGGCGGCGTGCGCGGCGGCGGTGTCTGGTTCACGTAGTGCCGCACGCTCTCCTCGCATCTGTGTATTGTATTTTTACTATATATATATAAAATTCTCGTGTCACAGTGTTTGTAACAAAACTCTACCTAAATATCTATAATAATAATCTAAATCATTTAATCCTTTTATCAAATGTGCATTTGCATCCATTTCACTATATACAAAACCTTATGACCAGCCCGCTACTATAATAAAATCAAAATAGTTACGGGGTTTAATGCAATAGATTTTCGTCATAAAGTATACGGTAAGCTGAAGCCATGTAGTGGCAAATTACAGTTATATCTGTCAACCTTAAAGCCGTTTTTCTTTGTCTCGCATAATAACCCTGTGTAGATGCCTTCTTTAGATGACTATGTGGATTACGAGATTACTAGCGAGGTAAGCCAGTGTAATCGACATACAGACATTGTTATTATACTTACGATGATATAGGAGCGAGAGTGCCGAGGGGCGGCGGCGGCGGGTGCCGGTGCGAGTGCTCGGGCGGGATCTTGTCGGGCATATCGTTGTAGTACTCGCGGTCCTCCGGCGCTCCGCCCCCGCCCCCGCCCGCGCCCGCACCCGCGCCGCACAAACCACGAGTACCGTTTATGTTCAACCTGGAATAAGAGCAACGTTTTAAAAATGCTATCTATAATATGTTATTGATATTTTGTGTGTATATTCGCTTATTTTAATAATAGGGTAATTAGCATAGGATAAGCACAATAAGAAGACGTACAGGGATGACTTTTTCAAATGTTCCTAAAACGCCGAACTCGAAGCTATAAGGCAAATTAAAAAAAAAAACTGATATGTATCCTTAAAATAAAAATTATACTTCACATACGTAAAAAAAAATAATAGATAAATATTCCTAAAATAGCTTGCCTATCGAAATCCTGACCAGGCTATTTTTAAATTAATTAGTTAAAAATTTATTTATATTTTTTATTTTTCACTGTTCTGTTAACCAGCCGAATTTTGTTCTAACCGATGGTAAATAATATAAAAAATATGCCTTGCCTACTCATTTCTTGACCACACTACCTGGCAAGCGGGTATAAACAGTTAAGTTACTATACTTTATAAAAAATATGTTTCATCTGGTTAACAGATCGGTGAAGGTCATCAATCGAACAGATTTTGATGAAAGTTTACAGTAATACAGTTTATAATTTATAAGGATCTAGTAATCGAGAAAACGCCAGTTTCTTATAATATAAAAATCAATCATCACTTATCAATCAACACTTAAGAAAAATGCAATATAAAAGATTCATATTCAATTTGAAGGAGACATATTATCTTATCAAATTTTATTTTTGTATTAGCAATATTGTGAAGTCATATTTATTTAAAGGTGCAAATCAGTTTACAATGAGTCACTTAAATTTCAAAAGGCTAGATAGAATGAAAAATCTTTACATACTGATTAATATATAGGTAATGGGTACATTGTATCTTAACAAATAGAGCAATAGGGAATCAATTAGAGGCCCAATTACGATCAATAGAAACAATTTGTTGCCTGTATGAGTAATTTAACATGCTTAAGATAGTTGTATACAAGAATATTACTTTCATGATTTCATCACTAGTCTACCCTATTAGGTGCACCTGTTTATAAGGGATGCAACAAAATTGTATGATCAATACGGATAGACCAACTCAATCTTTCTTATAATAAGCCCAGGTCTTTAAAAGCCTTACAAATTAGATTGGTGGATGTATTTTAGGGTTAATATTTGCTATGAAAAATAATAATAAACTTTTGTGGGAATCATATTAATATGGTGAGACACATGTGTAATGACTCACACAAGGAAAAGTATATCAATTAATAAAAAAAAAAACTAAGAAATATTTATATAATGACTCACGAGTTGGGTTTCGTTAGGAATTCCTTGAAGCGCAACTCGAACGCCTGCCCGATGGTCGCTATGACGTCCTGCGCGAGGCGACCGCCGCACTCCAGCACGTAGCACGCGCGCCACTCCGCCGGCGGCGCGGACTTCGCTACGTACGCCACAAAATCTAACGAATCCTGAAAAAGAATTATTTATAAAGTATTTTTAATCCATTTCAATATAACTATAATTAAATTAAAAATTTAAAAAACCCCCTACGCAAAAAATCTTATCAAATATATGAGACATCCTCTTTTATAGATGGACTTTATGATAATGTTGAACTTAATAAGGATTATTTTATAATAATTATGAATTTTTGTTTTCGTTTAGCACATCCTAATTATATTGTAATTAAAATAAATATTAAATATAAATAAATTATTTAGAGTAGACAAAATCGAAGCAGCAGTAATTATTTTTTTTTTATAATTTCTCAATTATCTTTATCTTATAACTTGCCTCCATTCTAAGCAAAATGGCCGAATTAACCAGCAAATCAGCCTACTAAGGGTAGTAAAAGTTGCATATTTCGTATCTCATATAATGTATGGGTGTTATACAATAATAAATACTATATTTTGTAATTATATATTCTCATAATTTAAAAAGTAGCAGATAATTAAGACACTAAGTTATATGTATGATGTTCTCCTGACCGATTCCGGCCACGGCGGCCAATCTCATTGAGACTAGCCAACTGCGCAGGAGATATTATAGTGCACAAGTGTGCGCGCAGACACAAGTGCACTCTCTATTCCTGTCACTCTCATACTCCAGTGGGACGACTACTCGACACGACCGGTGAGAGTTAAGGCGCAGGACCGACGGCTTTACGTGCTCTCCGAGGCACGGGGGTGAAACACCGCCAACTTCCCAACTCCGGGCTGTTACTGAGGCTTACTATACAGAAAGACTCAATAACTAAACTTGGCCCGACCCGGGACTCGAACCCAGGACCTCTGGATGTGCAGCCGTACATGCTAGCCACTACACCACCGAGGCAGTTATATGTATATAAGCCAAACAAATATAGCCAAATAACTAAAGCACAAAAAAAATATACATATAAAAAAATAAAACAGATACTTTGTGTACAAAAATTACTAATCTATACAAATGAACAAAATTGGAGTGTCTGTTTGTAATATTAAAATAGCCGCTTTTTACTAAATGCATATGGTTGTATACATGGTACAAATATCAAAACATTTTTTACAATTTTTGTATGTCTGTCTGTTTGTTCTATGCTAATCTCTGAAACGGCTGGACCGATTTTGACGGGACTTTCACTGGCAGATAGCTGATGTAATAAGGAGTAACTTTTATTTTAGAAATAAATAGGGTTCCACGAAAAAAAAATTAAAACTAAAAAAAATTAAAAAATAATTTTTCGTGGAAAAATCTGAAAAGATAGTTTTATTTAAATGTCTAATATTCGCGTAAATCTAAGAAAGTACTAAAAAAAGAAGTTTGTTTTGGCAAGCAATCTAGGGACGAACCCAAGCGAAGCAAGGGTGAATCACTAGTCTCTCTATATAAGATCTCTTCCAGTAATCTTCAAGCATGAATTAAAAATTAATATGACTTCTTTTTTATTATTTGCTTTAAATTTTTTGTGTTGTTAAAATTTCTTTGATTTTCAGTTATAATTCCAAAAAAAACTAACTTTTATATTTTATCTTTCTTTAATAAAGTATAATAGTTATTGTAATACTAAATAAATAAGGGTTTATTAAATATTCTTGCAGTTAGAAAATGTTGTTATGCAATACAAACAATATTTGTACGTTCTGAATGTAAGTCATTGTTATGTTATCAAATATTTGATAAGCACTATTGAGGACAAACAGTTTTAATTGCAAATTTTCTATGTATAAAGTCTTTATTCTCTACATCATTGCATCTTTCACTTAACAAATTAAAAATAAACAAATGATTGTTTGACTAGAGTTTAATAGTCAAATTATTCTTTCATTGTTTTTTAATTTGATTAGTTTTTAATGATTTTTAAATTTTTTTGTTTGGTATATAAGTAAAGAGATTTCTTCTATATAATAGTAGTCCAAAATCAAATAATAATTGGTGAGATCCTTGCACTTTATGTATCTTATTCAGAAATTATGTATATTTTCCGACAAATTACCTGGTCACCTCCTGAGGCAAAGGAGACACGTGGCATATCATGTCGTGCAATTGTTTCACCCCCCTCTAATGCTGCTAACGTAATAGCCCTTGAGGAGACTGTAAGTGCTACATTGGAACCAGAATGAGACATTCTAGGTCTTGCAGCAAGTGCATTAGCAGCTGCTTGGCCAACTCTTCTCTTTTTGTCTGCAGATCGTAGACCTGCAGCAGCACATACTCTAGCTATGCATTCCCTGTAATATTGAAATATCTTAACTATTATTTAAACAGAGGTTTAAGTGGTGGTTTTAAGTTTATATTTTATACATTCTTAGTAAAAGAAAAAGATCAAATTTACTTAATCTAACAATATAATATATAATGTAAGAAATTCAAGTGATCAGATAAAAATAAAAGGTTTTATCTACATATGTAATAAATAACTAATTAAATACTTCTCTACTTACTTTGCTACTTGTGATCTTGTTTCAAAATCTAGTTTTTTCATAGAAGTGAGAACTTCCATGCAACCAATATACTGAAATAGGAAAACACTATTTATATTCCTTCTATAATCTAATAATTACATGAACTATATCTCTATATGAAAATATTTAGTTTAATATGAACTTACCCGAACTGCATACGTTATTCCATCGCTAGCTAATACCGAGTCCGGATGAAGCCAGCCCCTGGCTGGCTTAGAAATAAATGGTCCGTTTTCGCTCATGTCTATCAATAATATAGATTTAAAATATCGGCAATTACCTATATATTCTGTCACACCTCATCTACTCTTAGTTATTCAAATACACTTTCATTGTGATTCAATTTACTGTTAATGATAAAAATAGTAAATTATGATCAATAATTTATAAACCGTTATTACTTCACAAAAGATATGAAATAAAAATATTTCTTTTATGAGTATGTAAGTATATAAGTTTAGATTTCTGAAACAATATTCCTATTTTTTGCAAAAAGTAAAACTTTTTGACATTATCACAGCCGATCCATAGACGTATGATCAACGAGCTATAGACAATATATTTGTTTCTGTTTACATTAAAAACATCAATAGTCAAAGACGAAACTAACTTTTGTTCATGGGGTATTTTTAAATACTTAATTTCATAGATGACAAATAAAATATAGCCGTACCTAATACTTACAATTTAATTAAAACCATAACCGAAAAAATAAATAAATAAACAGAGCTAAAAGAAGAAATACCAAAAATGTGGAAGATGAAAAAAGTCTTTATAATACCCATAGTACTTTCGACGACCGGAATAATTCCGAAGCACTTTCATCATAGCTTGAAAATTCTAGACATATCACTTATCTCATTCATTTATAAACAAAAAGCAGTAATCTCTAATATATGTCGCATTGTTTGAAAATTCATGCAGGATGCAGGTTCGACCCGTAATCGCCATTTATCTACCAGTTTTTAGTTGAGAATCTATACACTCAATAATAACAAATTTAATAATATCCTTTATTGTACACCAAAAAAGAAACATAAAAAATATAAAAAGTAACACTAAGAAAAGATGCACAGCAGGCGGCCTTATCGCTGAAAGCGATCTTTTTCAGGCAACCTTGTTAGTTAACCAAAAGTAGTACCTTACTACCTGCTATGGAGGGTAGAAGTAAAAAGAACCGTCTTATATTGGAAACAAGTTGAAAAAGTGTCCAGTGGTAAGCAGCAAATTGTAATTCAGACACTCATCGATATAGCGCTAGAGTAGCAAGTAGAAGTAGCAATTTTAAACGGGGCGAAGTATGCTGAATTAGAATTCCTTGAAAATAACGTGTAATTTTATTCTATATCGGTATTTGCTTATCTAAATCTTACTGTTATGGATTTTGGCGTTATGTTTTAAATTTTATTTGTCATCCATGGTTTTAAATTCAACTACTTGTTTTCTGTGGCGCCACCAATTTGATGCTTGTCAGCGGTCACTTTTTATACACAGAGGTAGTTCTCCTTACCTCTACCCTCCATAGCTTCCATACTACAGGTGTTCAGAGTAGAGATTTTTTATCTGTCTCCGTTTAATTATGCCTTGCTCTAACAATTTGTGGCGCCTTTTTTAAATTCTAAAGTGTAAATCATATAATATAATATATAGTGTAATAATATAATAAATGTAGCAAATTACTATTTATTTTGCAAATGTATTTATTAATGATTAAAATTTCTACAGATTATACAATAAGTAAACCTTAAGTCGCTGTTGTTGGTTACGTACCTAGTTTATTAATTATTATTATTCATCTATGTTACGTAAATAGTAGGGAAATCTAATCACTAACAATAAAATACTTAAATGCTTCTGTCTTTATTATGTACAAAGAATTGATTAAATGTGATTCTGTTTGAAGCTCTAATGCTCTTTGTATATTTAGTCAAAGATAACACGTATTGAACAAATAAATAGGAGCTATGTAATTATGACTATAGTTGAGACTCCAAGCGCAAGTCCGATTCAAGCTCAACTACTTTTTCCTATTAGTTGATTTGTTTTAAGGTTTATATTATGATAAAATCGTTTAAAATTGACTTGTATGTGTAATTAGTTTTACAAAAGAGAAAAAAACACAAAGTACTTTAAAATGTAGTTTCTTATAAGAAGATTTAAATCTATTGATTTTTTATTCAACTATTTGAAAATTTCTATTAATTCAACTTTTAAAGGAGTGAAGCACTTTGTATCATATGAAGATTCAATGGAAATTCACTATTGCAATATTTCACAAAAACCGTGGAAGATAATATGTGAGCAATGAACCTGTTACAAAGATTTCCTTAATTATAATAATTATAAAAATATAAAATTATACAAATTATAAAAAATGAAAATAGTGGTCAAGTGGTACTGCTTCACATTATTACGCCAGTCATTAAGAATATAAGTATCCTTTTAAAGGAGGTCGCAGCCTAGTTAAAGGAAAGGTGTGCAGTTCAAAGGAAGGTGACGTCACCGTCCTGCTGACACCACCTCATTATTTTCTCTTCGTTGCCTTTAAATATTTTAATCACATTTAAAGATAAACTTTAGTAACTAATGAACGGATCCGAAATTAATGCAATATTTAAATTCAATTTAAAGTAACAAAAGCAAAACATAGACTAAGTAATTTATATATACTTGGACGACTGAACTTCGCTCGGCGTTTTTTTCTTCTTTTGTTAAGGTTTTTTTTGAAAATATATCTATGTAGATAAATTTAAAAAGCAAAACATTATCAAAATACAAAATTTGATCCAAATCGTTAGAGCCATTTCCGAGATAAACGGAATAAATTTATATATAAACAAGAATTGCTCATTAAATATTAGCTCTAAGATATTTCAATATTATAAGACATGTGATTATTTTATGTCTTTGTACTTTTTTATTTCAATAACCAAATGCAAATGATATTAAATACTTACGTATATAAAAAATATCTTTATGAAAATATATTAAAGCATTTGAACTTTCGAAATGCTGAACAATGACAAAATATTGTCACAATTATTTAGTAAGCTCATTAGCATTATCGTTCGCCATAGAATATTTTCTTTATAATACAACGTTTACAATATTTCATTAAAATTATGACCGTACTTCTAATAAAAACGTGTCAAATTAAAAAAATAATTGTTGGCTTTACATTACTTCATCATTAATTATTGTAATAGATTAATAATATCGTTTTAGATTCATGCCGAGTCAGCGTGGATAAACGTTTATTTTTATTGTCAAATCTACCCCCGGACATTAACGTAATCGTCGCCACGAGACCTCGGCGGCGTTCTCGTTGTAAATTTACACCGTTTTGTAACTGAAACTATCAAAGTTTTATCTTCTATAAATATATGAGCTATTGTTATATTTAAAAATGATAAAACTCCGATCAATTATTTTGTTAGTGGCGACGAAGTAAGTAATAATTACTTATTAGTAATATTTTAAATGCATAGCTAAATTTGGCATTTGCACTTTTAAATAGAAAATCAATATTTTATACAAACACAAAGTACAACAATCCTTTATAATAATTATAATATATTTATATTATGCTGTCGGTGTTAAAGAGCCCTTCGTAGCGCCGTAGCGCGTGGCGTCGTAGCTGTAGGGCGGGCGATAAACGCGCGTGCGTGCGTCAGTGCAAAGCCGGCGGCCGCCGCGTGTCGCCGACCATCGCGTTCGGCATGCGATTTACAAGCCGCTTGCATCCACCAATTAGACTGTACCGTGCGCCCCTGTAAGTAATCACTACATTTATCTTAAGAAAACTATAATTACGTAAATAAAAACAAATATTTCATTCATCAATTTCTTGCGGAAATCTTCATTTCCGCACGTGGATCCATATTTAGCGTTCAGGCTCCTGACGCGCTAACAAATGAGAGGCTCGTTCAATAGCCCACTGCCCCTGTGAGAGATTTCTAAGTGAGCCGTCCTGAAGGGTTGTACTAAATTTAGATGAAATGCTCTTTGTAAAGGATGTTTGAAATTCATGAGTGACAAGTAAATAATATCACACAAGTTTATGGTTTTCAATGTTTATAGATGCATCGTTTGTTGTATTTTTTTTTTAGAAAATGTGTGACATTCAAATTATGTAATTGTTTCGGTTTTAATATTATATGATAATAACAGTATATTAAATGAATGAAATGTAACATGTTTTTTAATCTTGTAGAAAAAAATGTTTAATACATATTTTTTTTTTATAGTTTTTCCAAATATTTCTACCCAATTGCCTCAAGCATCTTTCCAGTCATTTTGCTTCTTTTTGTAAATCGGCTTGGTCATTATAAGCGGGGTCGTGGTGAAAACGTCAGCAATTAGCCCGGGGCCACATCCCACATCGCCTTTAAAAGATATGCGACTCTATAAACAATTCACAATTCAGAAATAGTCTGTCGAGCAAAAGTTCTTAACATTTAAAGGTAATAAAATTCAAATATTAATAATATTTTTAAAAAAAGACAAAACAGCAATAAAACTTGAAGTCTGCGTCTTTTTGTCAAGACGTTCATTTGAAATCTAGCTGAGCGCAATCTTTAGTCTTTTTTTCTTTCATCACAATAGTAAGATGTCTGCGACAAGATAGATTTATTTGTAAATGTAAAAGAGCAGAGTAATAATAATTTGAAAATACTAATGATTAAAATTCTCATAAGAAAAACATTTTTTATTATTCTTGTGCTTCGTTTTCTGTTGTTTAAAGAGCCTGTATATTTAATAGAGGCAAAATGGTTGTAATTAGCAGCGCTATATTGTGATAGAGGTTACTGTCATAAGCCGATCATAACAAAATGTATCGAATCTAGGCTTTATTTAAGTAATTATGTGTAGGTAATAAATAATTAAGCGTTAGAGAAATGTAAAATAAATGACTATAATATATTATAATATTAAATGAGCAATTCTTGTATATATGTATGTATACATATAAATTTATTTTGTGTATCTCGGAAACGGCTCTAACGATTTGGATCAAATTTTTTTTGTATATGAGGTTTTGTTTTTAAGTTTATCCATAGATTGTGTCTATTCAGATAAAATCCAATTTTGATATCTTTTTCGAAAAAAACACCGAGTGTGAAAAAAAATGCCCGGTCGCGCAGGTACTTCTTTACTTCAGTCGTGTTTCCTAATAAGCATTAATTGGTTATATTTTTCTAATATAATAAAAATAATAAAAAAAAATAAATTAACAAGCTTATAACATATCTAAAAAGAATTGTATGAAATTGTATTGGAAACTTTCTTTATTAAAAGATTTTATAGTAAAGGACACACCCATGTGTATAACACATGGGTGTGTCCTTTAATAAAATCCTAGATGCTGCAAGTTCCTTCTTTCCTTAAAGTAATAGTTATAAAGTCTAAATTCCTACCGAATATTCCAGCCTGAAATGTTGAACATGTCAGGACTTGCAGGTAGCTTGGCTGTTATCCAAGATGGGAAATTATTAAGACAATTCAGCTTTGTCGTCAAATTCCTGTTGTCGATATTACCTAATTTTGAAATCTCATAACTTTAGCGTCTTGAGTTTGAACGGATTCAATTTGAAAGTTGTAAATGAATCTACAAGGACATTATTTAGAAATACGATCAATAAATACATAGCAAGTCCATGACAGTATTAGTAAATTAATGTTTCCCAGTAAGTGAATTGTATTGTTTTGAGAAGTAAATAAATCTTTAACCTCAAACTGTCGGTAAATGCTATACGATATTTTGTCAATTATATATTGCGTGACGATATTCAGTATTCTTTGTTTTATATCGCTATAGCAAGTTGTTATAGCGGTACAACATCAAGAGTTATTGGTGTTATTTTTTTTCTTGATAGGGTTAAGTATAAAGTGTCACTACCTAGTTATTATTTATTAAGTGGAAACATGAAAATTTTTGGTAAGTTATCTATTTTTGTAAAAGAATAAGATTTTTTTACATATGTTGAAATTCATAATATTTTTTTAACATAAACACAATATTACATGTTCATACATGTTAAAATCTTTTTATTGCTTTATTAGATTTCGATCGTTAAGTCATTGGATATGGTATATGACAAAAGTTATCAATTTTATTAGCAAATTGTAGACAGTGGCAGCCTATTCGTAAGGCGCTTGCTTGTAAAACCGAGTGAATCGGATACTGAAATAATGATGTGCGAATAATTTTCAACCTAATTACCATTTGTATTACGGTGAAGGAAAACATTCTGAAACCTGCATTTCTGAGAGAACCAGAGAGCAAGTTTCGATAGATATGAGAAGTTTGCCAATCCACGTTTGATTAGCGTAGCATAGTGGACTCGTAGGTACTAGTATTATTGAGCAAAGTATATTATTCTTACGGAATACTTTGCGGATGTGAATGTGTGGGATTACTATTAGTTAATATTCATAGTAGTATCAACTCAGTAGGATAAGAACATAATTATTGTATTGCAATACAATAAATCAATATTATATTTAAAAAAGAGCTGAGCTAAACTGTTGAGTTTCACGGCGGCTCTTTTCAGCAGAACTGCCTTCTAAGCCGTTGGTAAATTCCTTACTGATTGACGTACGTACTGACATTTAATTTAAGTATAAAATGTAAAATTGCTATATGATTCAAAAGTGCTTATCTATTTCAATAAAGATTTTTCGATTTGATTTGATTTGATAAGTACGATTTGATGAGAATTTGTGCCCAGCACTTTGGAAAAGGTTGAATCACTAAACGTACATTAGAAATTTAGTTGTAATATTTAGCTATATAAATTAAATTATTGAAAGTAATTGTTTTTGTAATAATAAGCAAATTCTAAACTTACATACCAACAAAAAAGTCGGTAGGTATTACTATTATAATTTTTAAAGATTAGATTTATAATTAGATTTAATACGATACCTTTGCTACGTCCGCGTTTTTATTTATATCCCTAATTTCAATAAAGTTCTTATTCAAAGAAGATATTTCATCGAAAAAAAAGAAGGTAATTAGGTATTATATTCAGATCAATAGAATGTGGTTGTGCCTATTGGCTAAAGTCATCGGGCTTTGAGCTTTGAACATTGAAAGTCCTTGAAGCTTAGTGATATGGAGTACCAAGGGCACTATTTTCGAGGCTTGGACTTCGGGTTACGACTCCATTGTTGAGGGCAGTTAGAACATTATGTGTATATTATCACATGCTAGTGAGTTTCGTTTAGATTTTAATTAAAAGAATTATAGTAGGATTCCTCATTTTAAAATGAAAAATAAAGTTTGTAGAGTTCGTAATATCTGTCTAGGCCATGGGCGGTAGTAAAAAGCTAACTTAACCTACATTTATACGGGCTACAAGTGTTTACGCAGAGCGACCATATGACTGCCGGCACTCTAGAAAAACATGACTATTGCCTGAAATGTAATATTTTTATAGTAAAATTTGCAGGTTTTTTTTATGGTTTTAATGGGTATCTAAGACTTTAGACTATTATTGTTTTATAGGTGGATATAATAAGATCTGATAAAAATACCACTGGATAGAGAAATATACTATGTAAGCAGAAAAACAAAATACGACAAAATCAAACTAACGAATTACGTGGTCAAATTAAAAAATGACAATTCAGAAAAAGAATGAATGCTATATATTTTGTTTTGTGAGCGGTATACTTTTCAGAAACTTTTAATGAGCTCCGTCTCAAATTATAGGCTATGCAATCGTTTGAAGTAAGTTTTTAACTTATTTTGTTTTTTTATTTCATTGCTTAAACGAGATTTTATATTATATCCTTCAAATCTTGAATCGTATTTACCATCACTAGTCCCGTAAGCCCAACATAAAATTTTACTGCCGATTTTTATGGGCTGACACAAGTGTGTTTATTTTGGGATCGGTTTATAAGACATGAGCTTATCAGGGTAAACGGTTTTCAAAGATTTGAGCTAGAAATACGCGATGAACAGTACATTTTGATATAATAACATTAAAAATGAAATATAACATAATGTTCTTGTATTTTTTTAATATCTACGCATTTCCATGTTTAATGGATTTAAGTATTGGACTACTATTATAAAAGCGAAAATTTGTATGTGTGTGTATATCTCCTTCACGCTAAAACGACTGGAAATTTAGTACACAGATATAATACTGTTAGGAACCCAAAGAAGACCCGACCGAAGCGAGGTTAAGCCATTAGTAATTGGACATCTATTATTAAAGCTTAAGTTTTTATGTGTGTGCAGCCCGATTAAAATGAAAATAGTTGATGAATGAATGAGTGATTTAATAATACTGAATAATGAAAGAATGAATTAATTGATTAATTATTTATTAACTTAGTGTCAAATAAACCTGTTATCTAACAATCCTACAAATTAACTAAAAGTTAAATTTGTTTATATATTTTATCGGAACTTTGAATTTCACTTTATAATAAAATATAAAATAATATAATTAAGGATGCATGTTGATCTGCCCTTCTTAAGTACAGCAATAAAAATTGTTCAACGTTGTTTTAATAGAGGTAATAAATGACATAGGCTCATTTTTGATCCCGATATATCAAGTGGTCAGTAGGTTATTAGCTACATATGCTGTTTAATAGACGATGCGGTTAACTGTACTAAATATAATTAAGTACTTTTGGACTAAAAAAGTTTGATGAAAAGTAAAATCACTGTAAAATTAATAGTTTTCGATAATTGAACTTTTAATTGAAAACTAGCAGTACCCGTGGCTTCGTCCACATTTAAACTTCCAATCGCTATCAAACTTCACAGTATTATTAACTGGCCTAATCTAAAAATTGCCTGAATATTTCATCGCTCCAGCCGTTTTAGAGTCCATAGGGAACGTACATACACATATCGATTTTTATATACATATATAGATATGCGATAATCCTTTGAGACACTATTTATTAAGAACTTAGTCTAAAAATATTCATTGCTTTAAATCGTTCACAAACTTAACCACTTGAAGTGAGGAGTTCGGGTAATGGATTGCGAATATTAGCAAAATCTCTTGAGTTGCACCCTTGTGAGCTATTCGTCTTCTCAACAGCTATTCGATTTCACAGGAAGGGAGCAAAACTTTACGGGTGGCGGTTTTGTCTCCAAAATATCTCCAATTCTTTTTTTTTTGATTTAACATTATTGTTTTACTTATCTATGCAGGAAGTATAGGTATATATTATATAAAAAAGTATATAGCAACTCACCCTCGCCCCGCTTGGGTTCGTCCCTAGTTACGTTTTAACGTTTAGTATAGATTTCTCAGAGATGAGATATTTTCCCGCAGTAAAAAGTACCCTATATGTTGACCCGGATAACCAGCTATCATGATACCAAATTTCATCAAAATCTGTTCAGTGGTTTTCTCGTGATGCGGTAACAAACAGACAGACAGACAAAAATTCTAAAAACTATAGATTCTTAGAATTTTTACAAAAAAAATGTGTGTTATAATGGGTATTAAAATACATTTGCGCTTCAAAGCTGATAAATAAGAGGAGCAGGAGGTACTATTCTTAATGTCGACAAGGTTAAATGAGTTAGAGGGGTTATTGTTTAACGATTTCATTGTTCTTCCTTTGAAAGCGTACTCTTAAGTCTATAAGTACATTTTCTTTTGAGTTCTTGATATTATATTAACTAAGTCAAAAAGTATCATTTATAAAAACATATAAAGGTCCATATAAATTATGTAGATAATTGTAAAACTGTATAACAATAAAAGACAGTAGATAATGAAAAAAGAAATTGTCGTAGCTGAATTTAAATTACATGACAAGAAAGTTGTAACATCTATCGTAAAACTATATTACTTAGTCAACCTTTTCTTTCAAAACCTTCTTAATTTTCACTTTTTACGCAGTCGGTTTTATTTTATTTTTATAATTTAAATGTTTATTTTCAGCTTTTTAGTTTTAGTTATAGTATGTTCGGATTTTATTTAACAATTTTTTATTCCAAAATACTTTTAAACATGTAAATTGTATATATATATATATTTTTGTGATCGATCCGTAAAAGCTTCGTTTTGATACCCCACTCAATAGGTTTAGGAGAAAAATAAGAAAAATATTTTTACAAGACAAATTAGTGCTTGACATTCTCCAGTTTGCTTTTTAAAAATATCCGTATGTACTCTATGACACTCTACATATGTACTTACATACATACAGGTTAAACACATAACCCTTTGGTCTTCACCGCAGTCACGTATAAAATGCGAAATGGAACATTAATTTATTAATTTTATAAAAGATAATGTCGAATACTTTTATTTCTCTCGATAAAAGATTTTTAATGCTCCTTTGTGAATAGTAGCAAAAAATAGCTAGGCTGCTTGAATAGTATAATATCTATAGTATACCTACTGTATATGTTATCTATGTAAGAATTGAGTAGAAAGACAGCGTCCTCACACAATACACAATTTATTAGAGGTATAAAACATAGTACATATTGCGTAATTATTCCAAATTCATTGTTAAAAATAAAACTTTTACTCGTAGATTATTATTTTAATTGAATACAGACGCTAAAAATTCATTTAGTTAGGTAAGATTTTTGAGTAGGAATTATGATCGAGTCACAAACGTACCTACTCGTATTTACGATTTCAAGTCGAGAAAAGGTCCGAAACGGATGAGAGAGTTAAATAATAAGGAAATTGAATTATTTTACTTAACATGCAGGAATTAAAGGCATTACGAATAATTTTAAATATGTATAATAATAGGTAAATAGTAAATACAGTGCCTTCTTGCTTAAATTAATATATTATTTAAATATAAGACTGTAAATACAACATAAGATTAAATAAAAATTAAATGATCTAGTTAAAATAGTATAGTTAATGTCAATAATGAACCCGTCCACCTATTCATTAACATCGACTGTAAATGAGAATGCGAAGCTAAGCGGGAGTTTTTACGATCGGCGGTTTTTCTTGTAACGCGACACTGCAGGGACAATGCGCTTTTTATCTATAGCTAGACTCCAGACTTCTATTAAGCTGATGGATATTATCTTACTCTTCACATCTTTGTTTATCTTTTTTATACTAGGGATATTTGTTTAGGGGACATCAGTAATTTGATCGCCACATATTTGATGTACTCAGCTCCGCCGCTCGCTTGTCTCGCAATACAAAGATTTTGAATATGTATATTTTAAGTTAACTAGTTGAGCTTAAAAATAATTGTATATAATCTGTGGTAATAGGTATACTGGTAATAGGCGAAATTCATATAAAACTCTTTTGTATAAAGTAAAGAAAAACATTATTACATATTTAAATTATAGGCAAATATTAAAAAATATTAGGCAAATACTCTATCTCATGGTAAATTCTCAATAAACAAAAGAAATTGAGCATCATAGCAATTCAATTTAAACTTTAAGTAAGGAGTAAGGGTTGTGGAAAATGTATCGTGTGGCCTCTTAGCGACAAGCATCTTTGCGCAATGAAATGACGAAGCGACGATAAAACATTTTATGTCACTACTTTTGTTTACTTCAAAGAGAGGGTTTCGATGACAGGGAGAGGTTGGGTGGTGGGAAAACAATTGTACTGCTTTCTTGTTGGGTTTAACATAACAGTTTTCTGAAATCCTTTGTTGGATATAAACGCGCTCTTCTGTGTGAATATGAAAATAAATTTCCCCTTTTGCGCTTTTAGGCTGCTACTCTGCTATATTTTGCATGTATCTTAAGAAAAAATTTTTTGAAGTTTTTATTTAGCCAAAGCCGATGAAAATAATATAGAAGTAGAGTTCTTTTATATTCAAAATAGCAAACCCGCTATATACTACAATAAAATGCTATCTGTTACTAATACTTTATCCTCTTTATCTTTTGTGAAGGTTTTCATTTTCAAAACAAGTTTGTGTAAGTACAATACATTTGGAATTCTTTGTTAGTCATTCGCGTCGTTTGCAGGTGCCGGCGGCGGCATGCTGGGCGCGCGGCTCAAGTCATGGATGGAGGCGCAGTTGGGGCGCGCAAAGAAGCGTAAGCAGAAGCAAACGCGGCAGACAGTAGCCCCGACGACCGGGCCTCTTCCGGCACCTCACTTGTCTTCCCCAGAGAGCGCATACAGTACAGGATACTCTACTGACGGCACGTCGCCTGGCGCTCCGCCCGCCACGCTCGCCGCCCCGCTAGTGTCGCCACCGCCGCCGCCTACGCCTCCGACCACGCACCTCTATCATGAACCCGCAAAGGTAAAAATATTTCATCTTAGCATTTCAGTTAAAATTGCGCATTTTTTTTGAATGAAACATTAAATATTTCATACAAAAATAATATTTGTAAGAGCTTTCCTGGATTATTTTTTTTATCTGATAAAATACCCTCTCTCACGGAAACATTCTGGGATAATTGTAGTTGTGATTTAAATAATAAATCAACCAATATTTTAATCTTTAACTCTGTAGGTAGCATGGACGTTTGACATTCTTACCTTTAAAAATTCTAGAGCTTACGTATGTGATACTTTTTGATCTAGGTCCACAAATATCGATTTCGTATAATTATAATATTGCGTAGGTACGCCATGTCTGGCTTTGCCTTATTAATTAACTAGACCGGACAAATTGATGGGGGAGCGTTTTATCTGAGCTATATAAAGGTTGAGCGTCCATTAACGCTCGTGCGGGGCTCGTACAGTCAAGTAATGTAATTTGTCTTCATATAAAGTATTTTGTTTTACAATGAACATAAATAATGTTATTTACAGACTTAATTATTAGACTAAATAATTTTTGTTTATTAAATTTTTTATTAAAACTTATTTTGAATATTAGTTTAAAAATAAGTTCCCTTTTCAGATTTTGTTTTCATGGAAATATTTTTTAAACGTGATCATTTACACCTGCCTTTATTGTTTATCCTTTGTAAGTGTTGCAACCTCTTTTGTGGTATTTATTGCCAATTACATACCAGTTAGGTATTAGCAGAATCATACTTCTGCTCTACTAATTCTTTCGAAATTTAGTTTATTCATCCTACTAATATTATTAATGTGAAAGTTTGTGAGGATGTATGGATGTATGAATGGATTTTACTGAAACTATACAATAATATAGCTCATACATCAGAATAACACATAGGCTATAACAAACTTTTTAGACTTTAGACTTACATTTTAGATATAACACAAATTTTTACCCCGAAAAAATATACGGTTCCCGTGGAAAATATATTTCAGTACTCAATTATTTTATTAAACAAATTATTTCATTATACTTACATATGTATTAAAAAGTTTTAAATACAATAATTTTTAACTAAGCAATTTTTGCTGCATTTGAATTGCTCTATACGTATTTTATTATTAATTTTACATTTTTATATAACTAATGGTTTTAGTTTCAGTTAGATTTATGATAGTAAAAACCATTTTAATAACAAAATTAATAATTGTTTCCATTTCAATATTAGTTTAGCAAAAGGCTAATAGATGGCGCTGTGAGTCTCCTGAATCGCGGTATCGTTTGTCCATAGCGAGATTACTAGTAGCCGTCGCGTTCGTTCACAGCACTTCCTTGTCTTGGGGAGCATAGTGCGCAGTGATCGTAAAGTGAGAGCACTGATGCTGACACCCACATGTTATCTTGTATAACGAACCCGCGCCCGGCTGCCGAAAGGGAGTCCGAGCGCAATTTTTGAAAGGCCCTTTTACTTCATAAAGGGCTATAATCTATACATATAATAAAATTGTTAATCCTATTGAAGTTGACATTATTATCGATACAGAGGCCGAATCTATAGTTTTTAGAATTTTTGTCTGTCTGTCTGTCTGTCTGTCTGTCTGTCTGTCTGTCTGTCTGTTACCGCATCACGGAAAAACCACTGGAGGGATTTTGATGAAATTTGGTATGATGATAGCTGGTTATTCGGATTAACATATAGGATACTTTTAACTGCGGGAAAATATCTCTGAGAAATCTGTACTAAACGTTAAAACGGAAATATGGACGAACCCGAGCTGAGTGAGAGTGAGTTGCTATAGGTATAGTATAATCTATATTCTATACTAATATATATTACAAAGACGCAGAGTTTGTTGATTGAATGTGCTAACCTCAGGGACTCAAAATTTATTTAAAAAAAATCTTTTTGTATTAGATAGCCCGTTTATTGAGGAAGGCTATAGGTTATATTTCATCCCGGAAAAATGTACGGTTCCCGTGGGATAGATTCGTTTTTGTCTAGGGACGAACCCGAAGCTAAACAAGGGTTAGTCGCTAGTAATAAAATAAAACTTAGGTATAAGGAAATTTCTTATTACTGAATATAAATCTTATTTTTATTTATTTAATGATGGTTAAACATAATATAAATATTGTATAGATACTATAAATATTCGTAGCAATATTTTACAGTTAATGTCAAGTTACCTTACATTTTAACTGTTGTTAATATATATTGAAACGCAGTTAGATTTTTTCTACGAGTGACATTTATTACGTTTATTTTTAATAAGACCATATACATTAAAACCTTATTTTGATAAAAAATAACACACTCCCTTTATCAAAATAATCTAAAATTTAAAAATAAAACAAGGTAACTAAAAAAATTCAATGAAGTATGCATATAACACCTAAACAATCTAAAAACTTGACATGTTTAGCAGAATATAAACATTTTGTCAAAATGTCTGCTGGCATATTTGAAGTTTCCAAATAAATAATTTTAATAATATTATTTGAAACAGCATCACTGACAAAATGGTATCTTATATCTATATGCTTACTTCTTTTATGGAACATTGAATTTTCAGTTAATTTCTTCGATTACTCTGATTGTCATTATATAAAGTAATAGGTAAATTGACATGACCAGTTAATTCTCAACTAATCTCTGAAATTCCTTAAATACTGTAATACCTGGGTTTTTCCCTTTAAAAAATATACAAAGGCCATTCGACTTGCGTCATCAACGAGAAGAAGAAAATATCTTGCTTGACCAATCGAGCGAGTTTCCATCGGCCCGCATAAATCCGAATGTATCAAATCTAGCAATTTATCACTTCTATGACCTTACAAAGGAAAAGGTAGACGAGACTGTTTCCCCTCACACGTCTGTGCCAGTTTTATGTGTAGGTGATACACAGATTACCACAGTAGTAAATAATTCTCAGTTTGACATCAAGGTAAAAGATATTCTTTGCATACCTAGCTTAGCGACAAATTTATTATCAGTCAGCCAGTTGATAGCGAAAGGGAATAAGGTAACATTTGAGATGAATGTTTGTCATATCTTTAATCAACAGAACGAGCTGATTGGAGTTGCGGATTTAATAAATGGTGTGTATAAGTTGAATATTTTGAAGTCAGAGAATGGATTAGTAGTAGGACTATGTCATAGTTTAGCATCAGCCGTCTGAACTGCCGCCACTAATCCATTCTCTGACTTCAAAATATTCAACTTATACACACCATTTATTAAATCCGCAACTCCAATCAGCTCGTTCTGTTGATTAAAGATATGACAAACATTCATCTCAAATGTTACCTTATTCCCTTTCGCTATCAACTGGCTGACTGATAATAAATTTGTCGCTAAGCTAGGTATGCAAAGAATATCTTTTACCTTGATGTCAAACTGAGAATTGTTTACTACTGTGGTAATCTGTGTATCAATATAAACATTCTTAGTTTTATTGATTAGATTGATGTAGATTTTATGTAGAATGTCGTTAAGCATTTGTAAACTTTAAATAATAAAAAAATATTTTTTTAATATCTAATGTAATTTTAACTAAATATCTTTTTCTTATAAATGATTTATATGTATCTATTGATCAGCCATTAAAGCTCAATTTCATTATACATAATTTCTGTAATTATGCGACAAAGAAGAAGTACGATTGGTTTGCAAATCTACGCGAATATTATAAAGAGGTAATGTTTGTAAGTTTGTGAGTTTGTTTGTAGGAAGTAATCTCTGGAATCGATTTGGATGAAATTTTCTATATGGAGATAGTTTAAGATCCTAGGAAGGACTTAGGATAGTTTTTATCCCGGAAATCATTCCTTAGGGGGGTGAAAAGGGGAATAAAAATTTGTACGGGGAATAAATTATTTCTCAAGTAAGAGTTAAGAAAATGAATCATAGGTACATATATATGTATGTATTGTATATATGTATATGTACTATATAATATTATATAATCTATCTATTCCATATTAACCGTTAAAACGTACCCTAATGTATGTATAAAATTTTTTTTCGTAATTCAACAAAAATGAATTATAAAAGAATGTTATAGTTTTAAGTATTTGAAATAGTTTAAAATTTTAATCTATAGAATTTTTCTACTACTAAATGAACCATTGTACCAAAAGTTGCGTATATAGGCCTAATAAACGAAAGATTGGGGACACCAATTAATGTGTGAACAACGAAGCGTTCATAGTGAGTGGTCCCATTCCATTATAAATGAACATGTGTAGTGGCTGTGCTCGATAAATTTAATTGAATTTTCATTAGCTTAAGGAAATAATTCTTGTGTATCGATTAACCCAATGAGTTAATGATTTTTCAATGAAAAAAAAGAAAGACTTAAGAGGATTGTGAAGTGCCGATACACGGCGCGAATAGGTTTTTAAGAAAATGCTATCTGTTTCATATCGCTCGCTTTGCCAACCCTTATGGTGCGATAGAGAGAGTTGCAAATCTTAGAGGCAATTACCTACATTCCTGTTTGAAATATTGTTTTGGGCGATAACGTTTTTACCCCCCTAAACATTTACGAAATGAGACAATTTTGGTCTCGTTAGATTCAGTACACCTTAATCTAGGTCTGTACGTTTTCCTTTTTTAGTAATTCAGTTTAGTTTAATTATAAAAAAATAAAAACGCTCGAGGAAGTTTTTACGTCAAAAATACAGATATTTAGATGCTAATAACTTCTATCATACGCAATATTTCTTTAAAATAAAAACGTACGGACCTAGTTTTTCATTATATCTACAACATTTCCAAAAATTATGAAAATTAGACTATGTTAATGGGGGGGAAAACGTTATCGCTTTTTGTATGGAAATTTACTTTTTTTATTTAGCTTCACAATCCTCTTAAGAAACGTAACTTACTTATTACAGTAAAGCGCCTGATACATAAGAAACACAATTTATATGTATGTGTTTTGTTTTATCAATTGCTGTTATATTTCAGCGTCGTTCAAGTACCACAGTTCGGCGATGTGTGCCAGAGCCAGTTCCAACGATTTGCGCTACTCCTTCGCCCAGACCAAGGTGTCGAATTAGGACCAACCCATGGCTAGGCACTACATCGCCCAATGTCAGGAAGAAAGGACCTCATCTTCTCCACCAGCAGTCTCTGCAATGTCCACCGCATCCTCAGTTGCATCACGCCACATTTTCCTTGGATTCACATCCGAAATATGCTTCTAGGTAGGTTGTATTATAGTATTTAGTTAGCTGTATTCATGTTTAGTAAAGCTAATATCATAGTTATAAATATGAAGGTTTGTGAGCATATGAATACGTATTTGTGTTCATTTCTTGTTTATTTGCTGTCAGCACAACTAATTTGCGTGAACATCGAATGGAAGTAGCTTCTATCCTGGTTTAATTGAGTGTATTGTATTGTCTTTAGCTCTTTTTTAACGTCCTACTGCTGGGCACGGGCCTCAATTTAGTATGATGGGGATCAGGCCATAGTCCACCACGCTGGCCAAGTGTGGGTTAGCGGACTTCACATCTCTTTTGAAAATTTGCTAGGTTCTCTCAGACATACAGGTTTCCTCACGATGTTTTCCTTCACCGTTAAAACAAGCGGTAATCATGTTGGAAATGATTCGTACATGAAAATATCATAGGTGCGAGACCCGGGATTTGAACCCGCTTGTCTCGGTTTTCCAAGCGAGCGCGTTACCACTGGGCTACCACTGCCTACTACTTACCGACAGGTTTCTTTCTAATAATATAAGTGCAAAAGCTTTTCAAAAAAAAGTAGGTACCTAGTCTTTGAGGTATATTACAAAATCACTTTTATTTAGTTTACGCTATTATTATTCGAAAGTGATATAGAAAGGTAAATGTTTTCTATATCAAAACCGGATAATAGGTTAGTAGGTCACAAACGATCGTTGAATTCTCTTTCCGATATAAATTAAAGAAAATATTGAATTATTTTTTTAATAATGATTTCAAAACTAAAATATATTTTCTGAGATTAACTTAAGGGCGGTCCCTCACAGAGAACCTTCGTCTGTAATATACCTAATAGTTCAGATTCGAGCATAACATGAGTGAATGAAAAGAACTGAGCATTAACAGTGCACAATCTGTAATGATACAATTTGTAACTTACATCAGTGAGAGATAAGAACCGAGCATTACAATGCGCAACATGTACCTAATGATAGCTACAATTTGTAATATCGTGATACAATGTGTAACGCATCTATACTTGTTTGACTGTTTGTTCGTTTCTTTTGCTTTTCTTTACGTAAATAACACGAGCGAATCAATATTACCGCGCTCAATATGACCGCTTTGTCCGACATTGTAAAAACAACTGACTTGACTGCAGGCGAATACTCAAAATTGAATCTAAATTGTTACGTTACAGGCGAATGCTCGTCAGTCAGTAAGGCAATGCTGTAGCGTAATGCGCAACATCGAATCTTAAATTGTTACATTACAGGCGAATGCTCCCTGTGAGGGACCGCCCAAATACAACGATGACATAAAATAACGAACTTGACCTAAACTATACTTAATAAGGTTTTTCTGGGATTTTTAACGTTTAGAAGTCGTATTAACTTAACCTTATTACTATTGAAATATATAATATGTTGTTATATATGTTGAAATGGCTTTCAATTTTCTTTTTTATCAACTGCCGATGGTTCATTCTATAAAGTTTTTAAATACTTAATCTGTTACTACCTCGCATAATTAGTGATTTTTTCCAATTAACTCTGGTTATATTTCAGATCACCGCATTTATCTCCCAATATATCTCCCCGTTTGTCTCCACATTTTTCGCCACACTTATCGCCACATCTGTCACCGGAACCGTACCGTTCTCCATACTATAGGGGCGGAGTGTCAAGTGACGAGGAATGTCGTAATATTAAGTCTCGAGGTAGAGAAACAGCAATTTTATCTGATGCTGATGTGGACTCGGATGGGGACACAGGATTGGACGGAGGGGATGAAGATGAACCAGATAGTAATGCTTCGCCGGGTAGACGAAGAGCCAGGAGACGAAGACCCCCGAGACGACCACCGCGATCTGCAGGTAAAGTATTAAAATTGGTTGCATTAGTATTTCCTAGTAACTTTAAACTTTAACCTTTTTTAATTGCTCCGCTCGGGTTCGTCCCTGCTTAGGTTTTAACTTTTAGTATAGATTTCTCAGAGAGGAGATATTTTCCCACAGTAAAAAGTATCCTATATGTTGACCCGGATAACCGGCTATCATCAAACCAAATTTCATCAAAATCCCTCCAGTAGTTAATCCGTGATGCGGTAGCAGACAGACAGACAAAAATTCTAAAAACTATAGATTCGACCTCTGTATCGATAATAATGTCTATTTCAATAAGATTTTCCAAAAAATATTTAAAGTACAGATTCGGCTTAGTTACAATTTTATTATATGTACCTATAGCTGATAGGTAACCTTCATTTGCTATTCACATATTTTAATGTATGGGTCGCATCAAAATTGAACAAGTGAGCTCAAACTTTTATTATTTTTACTTGTATTTTGTATTAACTATATAATTATTGTTTTAACTACAGTGTCAGTTTTACATCATCTAGCTCCATTATGAGTTTAGCTCGATATTACCAAATTATTGTATTGACGCACATATTTAGTACGTTTGAAACGTACGGTTACAATCGACTTCCAAAATTTCATAATAAGTATTTAGTGATAATATAAAAAAAAACTGTTCAAATTTTTTTATTTTTCGACATAATTTTTTCACACAAATAACCAAATTTGATTTAATATTTTAGGAGCAACACCACCACGAATGCGTCGGCGATGTCACGCTCCTTCAGCCCCGCCCGTGAGAGAACGCGATCCATTACTTGAAGCCGATCGAGAGGCTGAAAGGAAGTACCGGGAACTGATACGTGAAGCTGAGAAACTCCTAGTCACAGTGTCTAGAGCTCCCATCGAACCACCCCATAACCCTAGGGTTAGGGAGCTTAGAGCTACTGAGGTAAGAAAATGCTTATAATAGTTATATTTTTACGGCATGCCTCCCTTTACATCCAAAATAAATACACCTAGGTCTTGAATAAAAACTTAAATAAAAAAGATAATTATAATTTTAATGTATTAAAAATTAGATAGTCTTTTCTTCTATTCCTAGATTTATTAAGATTTTAAAGAAGCATGCACTGTTTATGTATTTTTAACATAATATAATCTCTGTCTTCCATGTTTGTAAAATTTTCTATATTGCATATTTATCAAAAAGTCATATCACCACCACCACCAGTGGTAGCCCAGTGGTAACGTGCTCGCTTGGGAAACCGAGTGAAGCGGGTTCAAATCCCGGGTCTCGCACCTCTGATATTTTCATGTGCGAATCATTTTCTAACTTGATTACCACTTGCCTTACGGTGAAGGAAAACATCGTGAGGAAACCTGCATGTCTGAGAGAACCTAGCAAGTTTTCGAAAGACATGTGAAGTCCGCCAATGCGCACTTGGCCAGCGTGGTGGACTATGGCCTGATCCCCCTCGTCTTGAAGGGAGGCCCGTGCCCAGCAGTGGGACGTTAAAAAGGGCTGAATACAATACAATACATATCACCACTGTGGGCTGTCCTGTCTCTAGAAGAGATCTGTTCAAGCCAATCAGTGATAAAAAAACGTGCGTGTGTACTTATGTACGCACGTAAGAAGTTATACTTCTTTGGCGTAACAGAACAAAAATAGCTAAAGAATTCATTCCGTATGTCACAAATCTGTTAATTAAAGGAATGCAGCTAACTTCATCATGTCGGTTTTTGTCTTTGTCGGTGTGCGTGCGCATCGTAAAAATTTTACCCTCACATTTTTTCCAAGCGTACCAAAAGAAGTATAACTTTGTTCGAAGGTGGAACCCCCCCGACGGAGTCCAGAGCGAACCCACCTCACGAACTTCATCCGCGCCAACTCCCCCGAGCCGCGGCGCACGCCCGCGCGGCGCTCGCCCCTCGCCGACCCCCCGCCGCCGCCCCCCGACCCCGCGCCCCCCGCCTTCCGCCCGCACTCGGAACCCCCCAAGCGGAAAGCGTATGCACGGGATGAGGTATATATATATCCCACGGGAACAGTACATTTTTCCGGGTTAAAAAGTAGCCTATGTGTTATTCCAGACTATAATCTATTTCTGTGCCAAATTTCATCCAGATCCGTTCAGCCGTTCTGGCCGTGAAAGAGTAACAAACATCTATCCATCCATCCTCACAAAGTGTCTCATTTATATTTATTTATATAATATTATATATGGATTACGTGGATATATAATGCATTATTATTTTAATTATTTTTATCTTAAAAAGTTGCATGTAAACCATGCCAAGAATTTTCTTATCTTTATGTCTACTTAATGCGTTAATAAAATTAAAATACATACCTACATGGTATGTATTTTAATTACAGGACGATACTACGGGACGATAATTTTCTTCAAATGTAGAGCGTAGACTATCAATTCGTATTGTTCTTATTTATTTTTTAAAATATGTATTTAATAATTACTTTTACAGTAAAGGAACTTGAAATATAATTTAAACCTTTAATGTCGACCGGTAGTTTATTATTTTTTAATGACTGAGAAATTCCAAGCATTTTATAATTAAATTGATTTCCGTTACAAATAGTGAAACTAATTTTTTAGAAATTACAATTACTTGACTATCTTATTGAGATAGGTTACGTAAATGCGCTTTAAATGTAATAAGATTGCTTAACTCATTTGTTAAATGCAGATTCGAGGCGCAGAGAGTTAATTGATTTGATAATTAAGGAAATTATTATGGCCATAACTACTAGTTTAGCTGGTAGCAGTACTTATACTTATTACAATGAGTACGCTTTAATTTTGCCTATACACAATGGCGTTTCGACATTGTGTGAAGATATGTCTACATAATATTATGTCTAACAATTTCATCATTAAGACAATCGACTTATTATATAAGGAAAAATATTTATTATTTTTACTCATTACATAGAATTATATTGACTATTTCGTAATACATGAATAAATAAAAATAATGTGGTTCACTATAATTATGATAAACGTACCTATAGCATTTCTTACTATCGGACCAAGACGAATATTTCCAAGCTTTGGTATCGCGATTAGGTTCGTTAAGTCATATCGCAATCTGAAATAATAAAAAAATGGGCGCTTGTAACCTTTACGTGCGGTGGAAATAAAACTTTTTTGACAAATATCGCAATTATATTAAAAAAAAAACAATAATTAAATGAGGTATATTAGGCATATTACAATCATATATTCATAGAATATCATATACGGAAAGAATATAATGTTATCTATTTGTCAGACAATAACAACGGTTACCATGGCAACATGGCAATGTATTCTCTATCTTATTCTCTCCCCGGTTTAATCCTATACATATATGTGTTTGTCTCTTTTTTAATGTCGCACTTTCGGTTCATCGAGTTTCAAATTACAATGATTCTAAAGAAGGTTCACTTCAATAATAATTATAATAATGTCTACCTAATCGATTTTCAATCTCATTGAGATACCTAAGCTTTCTGCGTAGGAGATATTATAATGCAAGTATGCGCGCAGACACATTTTCTATTCCTGTTAATCTCATAACCGTGGAACGAAAATTCGACATTTTCACGGCACGGCGGGATTAAAACACCGCCGACTTCGCAATTCTGGGTTGTTACTCAGAATTTCTTGCTAGAAAAACCCAGGCCCAAATACTTGGGCCGAATTGAAACTCGAAATCGTATTGATATGTTAACGAGGCAGTTGCAATCTAAAATACCAAATAGATAAATGTGTAATGTCTTTTGATAATAATTTCATTGTGACATATAGGTGTATTTTTAAATATTATTTAGTATATTTTATTATCACGTACATATTTTTATTTTAAATAAAACTATATTTTTGGATTTTTTTGCGGATTTATTTTGATTTTTGTTCCCGACGCGATGGTCCATGGATCCATCCATGATGGTAAACCGTTCGAAACCGTCGAAACGTCGCGAAACCAAAAATGAAAATAAATCTGCGATAAAATCCTAAAACATAGTTTTTTTTCTAAAATATCAAATAATCGCGTAAATGTAAGACAGTATTAATATTTCCAGGTGTTACAAACGTTGGAGGGTTTGCGCAAGAGTCTGCAACAGCAGTCTGCTTTACTAGCGGTACAGCGCACGAGGCTCGACTCGCTTTAAACGTTTATAGTAGATTGTTTGTTTACGCGTTTTGTTTACATATCCTTCCTTCATTGTAGCTGTTTTTTGGACTACACTTGCGACTGTTGAAATTTATTTATTATGTAATTTTTTTAGAGATAAAATGCTTAATATTTTTGTGTACCTATATTGTAACATTTTTTGTTGTGATACCATAATTGATTTGCACGGAGAAAATGAATTAAGAGGATTGTGAAGTGTCGATACGCGGCGCGAGTAGGTTTTAAAAAAAATGCTCTCTGTTTCATACCGCTCGCTTTGCCAACCCTTATGGTGCGATAGAGAGAGTAGCAAATCTTAAAGGCAATTACCTACATTCCTGTTTGAAATATTGTTTCCGGCGATAACGTTTTCACCCCCCTAAACATTTATGAAATGAGACAATTTTAGTCCCATTAGATTCAGTACACCTTAATCTAGGTCTGTACGTTTTCCTTTTTTAGTGATTTAGTTTAGTTTATTAAAAAAAATAAAAACGCTCGAGGATGTTTTTAAGTCAAAAATACAGATATTTAGATGCTAATAATTTCTATCATACGCAATATTTCTTTAAAATAAAGACGTACGGACTCCAACGTACGGATTTCCATAAATTATAAAAATTAGACTACGTTAATGGGGGAAAAACGTTATCGCTTTTTGTTTAAAAATTTACTTTTTTATTTAGCTTCACAATCCTCTTAATATTGTGTGATATTAGAGTCATCTATCGATCCCGATAAGCAGACGTTGTCTTGCTACAAGACTCGTTTGGTCGGAAAATAAAAAAATGGATTACAACAATAGCGCCACCTAATGGTCCTAACTATATATAAAACCATCCAGGTGACCCCACAAGTACATTAAAATATCATCAAAATTGGTCAAGCCGTTGAAAAGGACGAGAGTTACGAACACGCGCCCTCCGGAATTTTATATATAAAGATTTATTAGTTATTACTGATATGTGAGTAGATAGTATATGAGCCGCTATTTTAAGATTTCACGTATAATTTTGTTAATTATATTTTTAACAATTGAAATGTTTGTGTTCCAGTCGCAAGTAGATCCGATAGATCTTCCACATTTCCTAGATAAATCCCTCCAGATGTCTAGTCTAGTAGTAGTTGGTATGTAGTGTAATAGCGTTGTTATCGTTTCGTATAGGCGAGGCCAATATTAAAAAATACTCTTAGCGTCATTTTATTCGTAGTTTGTATAATGTTGTTGGCTCTTGCAAAATTGAAGAATACATAAGTACTCGTTTAATTTTGTTATTTTTAACATAAATAATATTTATTACATAAAATAATAAAACTTTAAATTATTTTGAATATGTGCAATATGACATAGTGGTCCTACTAACGCAAAGTAAGCAGATTATGAATCTGTATCTGAGAAGCATAACACTGTAACTAAATTTTTTACAAGTTTGTGTTTTTAATAGATAACTAATAGATAGTTAATTTTGCTACAAACAGTGTTATGTCATTATAGAAAAGGACATATACAATAATGTATATAGGTATGTATTGTATTCAGTCCTTTTTAACGTCCCACTGCTGGGCACGGGCCTCCCTTCAATACGAGCAGGATTAGGCCATAGTCCACCACGCTGGCCAAGTGCGGATTGGCGGACTTCACATGTCTTTCGAAAACTTGCTAGGTTTCCTCAGACATGCAGGTTTCCTCACGATGATTTCCTTCACCGTAAGGTAAGTGGTAATCATGCTAGAAATGATTCGCACATGAAAATATCAGAGGTGCGAGACTCGGGATTTGAACCCGCTTCACTCGGTTTCCCAAGCGAGCGCGTTACCACTGGGCTACCACTGCCGTTACAATAATATACTGTAAAAAACACAAACTCGTAAAAAAATGGAGTTACAGTGATATCCTTCTCAGGTACAGAAATTAGTTTGGAAAATATTAGTACAACCTTACAGTATTTTGATTTAAAGATAAATGCTTTGATAAAAAAAGTAATTAGGTATATATTGATTTTTTAAGCAATTAGTGGTTTACACCTTTCTACTCTGCTTAGAAAGTATCTATAATAATTTATTTTCTAATAAAAACCCCATAATATATGGAATTAATATATTAGAGATCCTTAAGAAAAAGTTATTTTTTCATGAACTCACAAAATAAAAGCTCAGCAAAAGTACTTTTTACTAATATTCTTTGTAATAATATATTTAAAGGAAAATAATTTTTATAGGTACTGTTTGTAATTAATTTTAATCTATGGCAAAATCAATGTGCGTAATATGTGATCTTTATTGCACATCATGAATAATATGTACATTGTACACAATCTTAATATAATTTATAAATAATGTATCGATTTCATTATAAAGTTCGGGATAAAAGTCAAATAAACAAACAAAACACAGCAATTACGTATTTCGTATTATGGTTCTGTTTATTGTCCTAAACGTAAAATAAACAGATATTAATCCTTGTTGGTTCAATACTTTCTCTTTCTTTGTACCTTATGTGCAGAACAAATAATTAATTTGGGCCTGAAAATGATTAAAAAAAAACCGTGTGTGTAAGTACACAACTTATGTACGCACGTAAGAAGTTATACTTGTTTGGCGTTACAGAACAAAAATAGCTAAATATTTCATCCTACATGTAACAACTCTCTGTTTGCAAAAGGAATGCAGCTAACTTCATCATGTCGCTTTTTGGCTGTCTGTGACTCATATTTTTTCCAAACGTGCCAAAAGGAGTATAACTTTATATATTTCTTCAGTTGTTGCAAGCCAACAGGTTTTCAGCTTAGAAGTTTATTAGTATATTGAGTAGCAGTACAGTAGTAATAGAGCGGTCTCGCTAGGATAAGCTTAAAGGGTGAATATACACAAACGGTAAACGTTCATTTATTTATCGATGTATCAAACGATATTTTAAATAAAACAATCTTTCGTCGGGAACCAAAAATCAAAATAAATCCGCGAAGACATTCAAAAAGATAGTTTTATTTGAAATGATAAATATTCGCGTGAATCTAAAAAAATGTTATACAATATATGAATAATTGTAAAATTATTCAATCAACAAATACCCATACGTTGATAAAAATTAAATAATTAATAAATATTTTTGAGCAGTAGATTGTTTTGTATGGAATAAACGCACGTTTGTAGTTTGCGTGTACTCAGCCGAAACAACCGTGGCCACGGCGTAAGACTGCAATTATACAATGTTTACTCGTTATAATATAATGATCAATCGACTGATGTTTGATACATAAATAGTACCTACTAACTAGAAATAACTATTAAATTGTCAAAATAAAAATATGACAATTTCGTTAAGTTTTTTTTTAATATAACTCTTTATATTTAAAATATTTTTGCCTATTAATTTCGCCAATTAAAAAAAAAGCAATTTATACAAATTAGTACAGTTTATTGACTTTCATTAAGTACGCATTCAAATAAATGCATACAAGCTGTTGAATAATATAAAAATGTAAATTTCTTTTATTTAAACAATATACCGCCCATCTTGAATATTCCAGACCGCGCGCTGCTACCTTGACAAATGATTTTGTATTTTGTATTGTGTCTGAATCAAGATGGACGTGATATTTTTTAACTTTATTCAAATATTAGGAATATATTTGTATTGAAATCGTTTCAGGGTCGCGTATTTCATTGTTACAGATTTTTATAATAAGAATCTATTATAATCTGTTAATTCAGTAAATCTATTGTTATAGCACTTTTGTGTACAAACGCATATATAATTATTAATTAATCGGTAAATCTGGTACCTGTTCTTAGATATTTGAAACAAGACTTACCTAATAATGACATTGTTTTATCACGGGTATTAAATATATAATTAATTGTTATTTTATTTAAAATATATGAAGGGTGCAGGCAAAGAACAGAGAATGTCACAATTTTAGTTTTTTTTTTTGTACTGATAACATATGTATGTCTATGGTAATTGCATTTTCAACCACTGGCTTTTACAATTACTCAACGGATGTCGCTAAAAATACGTTTTTATTTATGCCCAAAGCGAAAAGAACTGGGAATGTCCATGACATACCGGTAATGAAGGAGAATTGTCCAAAAATGAACATAGTTAAAAGTCACTACATACTTTGATCTCAATAAAATTATTTTAACTATACTTTAAATTGATATTTTCTCATAATATATTCATTAGAACAATAGTTTCTCTGTGCTTGTACCCTTTATATTGTAGCAAACATGAGTCGATTGCCAAGGATGCCCACGCGATGGTGTTCCATATTTTTGTTAGTGCAATTTTGGATGAAACTTGCGAGTGCGACGTATTCAATGTTCTCGCCATGTATGTAAATAACCCATGTACTTGTTTATTGTAAGTATAAATAAGATTTATACGTTTAGTTGAATTTTCATTAAAATATTAAACCAAAATGTCGTTTTAATATATTGTTTCTTATTTCTATGTTTTCAATTTAGATCCTTTTTTGAGGTTAAGTAAGAGAAAAGCTACACCTTGTTGAAATTTCAGCATTCGCCTCTACAAATATTGCCTTGCTCTACTTTTGTACATTTGCATTGGAATGTGATAAAAGTCAAAAGTCGAATTTAATTATTACTTTCAATGGTATTAAGTAAAAATACACTCAATATGGTAATTTTTTTTAAATTAAATACATTGTTAAGACAAAATAATGCAAAAGTCCTTTCGCTTTACTTCTCCTTTCTTCTGAGTTAATTTTTCCTAAAATATTTTTGATGGATTGCCCAAGATGCTTTTTAAGGACTTTAGGTATCTTAACTGAAACTCAAAACATACTTTACTCAAATTGACTTGTTTAAGCAAGTATGCCAGTATAAGAGTCAGAGAGTAACAGAAAAGCTTCTAATTAAAAAATATAAATAAATAATTATTCAAGTCCATGCTAGTCACTTTTAATTTAGTAATGATTCATGAAAACTTTGACAATATAAAAGATAGCAAAATTTATAAGTATGTAGTTTTTATATCTACTTTTAGGGTAGAATACTGATAAATAAATTTATTATATTTATATTTTAAACGTTTACTGTCTTTTAATTGTTTATTTTAATCAAATATAAAAAAAGGTTTGTAGTATGACCTATGAATATTAAAACAGATCAGCTCTATATTATAGTGTATCATATTGTTAGTAGATGGCGTTGTACGTAGAGTTAGAGGACTCTACACCATTTAAATTAATCAAATCATAGATGGCGCTGTTGATTTCAAACAAGTTATTTTATTGATTGTGTGCGCTCTGAGCGAAATGTCTAGAAAAATCTTTATTTAATTAAATTAATTAATATTCATTGTTAGCAAGTGTAGATTATGAAAGTTTGCAAAAGCATCATTAAGATTTACTTTACCGGTATTTTGACTTAAATAAAGGAAAAAGTAAAAAGTAGTTTAATTTCATTATTTAATTAAAAAAAATTGAGTAATAGAACAGCAAAATAAGAAATTATAATACGTAATTTTGTACATTACTTTGAATATAATTATAAAAGAATAATTGGAGGAGCTGGGATTTGAACCCAGGACTTTCAGCATGCGAAGCAGACACTCTACCACTGAGTTACACCCCCTGTGATAGAAGTAACGAATTTTAACTTCAGACTTAAACATAAACTGTAATTTTAAATTCGTAAAACGTATAATATTGCATGATTATGATGTATAGAAACACTTGAATTGCATTTGAATGATTTAATTGCTCTTGAATAATGCGAACAGCGCGTGAGAGGAATTAACATAGAATACTCTTTTAAACTGTACTGTGTACTGCGGCATGCTCGATTTCCTTGTGCTGTTAATATTAGTTTGATGCGCGAAAAAGATTATTTCGCATATAAGGTTTGCTGCCTTACTTTTCTCTACTCATATGGAATTGGATTTCTAAAAGTCCTTTTTAACTGTCACTTATTCTAATAAAGCCTAGTAAAGTAGTAGGCTGTCAAAACTACTTCTGTCAAAGTTTGGAGTGGGCATTGATGAATCACCCAGGACGAACTTTATACATATAAGATGTTATCAGTTGTAGGAAAGTCGTTATTATTCAATCACTTATGAGTTATTAGTTACGTATTTTATCAATGTTTTCGTATCTATATGATCTATTTTTATTTTATTTTTTACATTTAAAGTAATGGATTTCCTAGTCTCAAGTATTAATAGGAGCATGTAAAAAACTTAATTATAATAGGCATTAGACTTTTCGTGCAGGTTTATACAGAGGGTGCAAGTCACTCAATTTGAGGCTTCTTGCAATCGTTTTATACGTGCAGCCTGTGAATCAGTTACAGTTTCCGTGCTTACAGTGATCTGTGTGTATAGTAGGTACAATACAGCACGCAGGAATCTGTTAGGTTAGATGTTCGTAGAATCAGAGTTCACGTGGGGTTCACGTTGTCGTAGGGGGTCCTCAGTAGCAACTGGCAATTCAGCCGGGCGCAAAGCCAAGAAACGTACTGGGAGGTGGCCCATCTAGGTGGGCGGTGTGCCATGAGGGTTGCTCCAGGTACTTCTTTAATAGCAGAATATACTGTCGGAGCAACCTTGCTGTGTGGTCTGCTTCAGCAGGCCTGCCGTCGCATCGGGATGTCGTGGTTGAGTACGTAAGCGATCCTGCGACGCCCCATTATGACGGGGGAGGTTCTGTTGGGTTTTAGTGGTTAGTACTGGCTTCTCTAGCTGATGAGTATAACCACCTGTATAGATGGATGTGCTATGCGTAAATACATTTCCCGATATTAAAAGAAAAGATGTTTGTAGGAAGACATATAGATGGTATAAAGACACAGGTGGTTTTAAGACCATCATGCGTAAAATTGCGCTTCGTTCCTCACGCATGTCCACGGCAGCAACATTTCTATCCTAAGTGTGTTATTAAAAAAAAAACATATTTATATCAAACGTTTATAATATGAAATATAAAGAATAAGTTATATAAAATAAATACCTAAGCCAGTTTCCATAAAAGTTACTAGCATATTGTGTATAATGACAACAAGAACGCTATGTTGCGTTATTTAAGTATAGCAATTAATTCACATTAACGTTATGCACTTGTAAGTGCCTTATAAAGGAATGCATAATTTACTTCATCATTTTAAATTATCATTATATTTATATATTTTAATTTTTATATATAAATATAATATATATACTAAGTAAAGTATTCAAATGTAAATTTTAATATATAATGTAAAAACTTCTTACATGAATATGTATACCAACATAACAAAATGGTGTGATGCGCAAATATACATACAAAACGTTATAAATTACTATATAAATTACTAACACTTAAACCATTTTCAATTAAGATAAAAACTTTTATTAAACAATTGTGTTATTAAAATGATGTAACAGCATGTCAGGTGATGCTCAGTGACATTCCAATTCACTAGGTACATTCACGGTCATATCAATTGTACTTCTCACAAATTGTACATTTTTTTTCTTAAAACCTTATTATTAGTTAAGTGTTTTATATCTTTTGATAGAAAATGGAGACAATAGAATTTTTATTCATGATCGATTAGGATTTCACGAGTCGGTAAATAATAAATAAGTATATAACATTTGTACCACAAGTAGGTACAATATAATATAAGAAAAATCGTATTCTATATTTTTTATATTTACTTGTATTTAATATAAAAAGTAAAAGAGAAATCATAAATTAGTTAATTACAAAAAAAAAAAATCAAGACATTTACATAAATATGAATTTTGCTTGATACGGATACATTTATCTCTGTATTTAAGATTTTTAATATTACTCTTCATATCCTTTAAAATTAAAAATATATATTTTACTGAATTACTAATTAAATAATAAAACATAATTTTTAATTAGTTTTCTCATTATTGTTCGTATTTAATTTAATATTTTTATGATTTTAAATATATCAACTCATATATAAGGCTATGCCTTGAAAAAGGTAAAAAAACATTTATATTTTTTGATATCAATTAGTACCATATCTTATATACATTTGAATCATAAAGATAATAGCTGGGGGAAAAGTCACGTTGCATGTTATATTCGTGTATTATCACGTAGCTATGCACTATTATGTAAAAAGATTATAAACAGTAAATCTTGTGTTTGTTAGTAAGGCTCAATTAAATAAGGTATTAGTAGAAATTATTAATATATGAAATATTTCGTCATCCCCCTTAATTATATAACAGTAGTTCATGCGTTACTTCGGTTCTTCATAGTCTGGTAGTATCTGTTCAGCCGGTTTTGCCTAACCGTAACAACCATCCACATACATACACACACTTACAAGCTTTACAATTGTAGTTCGAAATTTACAAACTAATTTACAATCTATCGAGGGTAGAGTTAGTTTTCTTTAATCTATTCTAAGCTAATCCGGACCTTTTCACCTCAATTGATTTGTTATGTTAATTCTAGGAATTGTGAATGCCGGACTTCGCTCTACGGTAAATATAGCTCGCATATTAAGTCTTATATAGAAAATGTTTACTTAATATTATTATTATTTAAACTTGACAGACGTATTCGTTTTGTATTTAACAAGTTTTTATATCAACTCAAGTGCATTAGTTCAGCAATACGTTCTTTAACCGCAAGTTAATAATTATAATTATATAACATAATCTATAAATACTTAATTATAATTTATAACAGTTCTGAATACAGCCCAGTGGTAACGCGCTCTCTTAGGAAACCAAGTGAAGCAGGTTCAAATCCCGGGTTTCGCACATATCCAACATGTTTTAAGGTAAAGAAAATCATCGTAAGAAAACGTGCGTGTGTGAGAAAACCTAACAAGTTTTCGAAAGACATGTGGAGTTCGCCAACCTACACTTGGTCAGCGTGGTGGACAATGACCTGATCCCCTTCTTAGTAGGAAGGCTCGTGCCCAGCTGTGGGACATTAGAAGGGCTGAATACAATACAGATCTGATTACAATATGTGTATAGATACACACTCGTAAGTTGCAAGTGGTGGTCGACGTAGACAAAGTCACGGGTACAGCTAGTTTTATTATAATTCAATACGAATATGTTAATAAAGCTAGGTTAATGTTTACATATTTAAATACAACGTGCAATTCAAATAAATTGATTAACAACGTATATTTTTACCTGCAGACATTTTATTTAAGATTTAATTCTTTATAACGTTTCTATGAATTTTACACGTGTAAAATAAATAGCCTTCATATTTTTATGATTATTATTCAATATAAAAAAATATATAATAAAAATATTAATAAAAAAAAGACTTTTTTAAAAACAAGCTTAATTCAAAATTTCAGTTGTAAACTTGTAATAATGCAAGGTATTTTTCCTGTTAATTTCTAACTACCTATCTAATTCTTCGACGAGGAGTCTTTCTAAAGATTTTATTGGACTAAGAGCAATATAGGCTTATCCGGCGGCGAAAAGTTTATAGCCCAAATATGTATATGACGGCGTGCTTGCTGCCCTGCACAAGATGCACAGTGGAAGTCCAGCATAGCACAAAAAGCAACATTCTTTGCTCGGCCATGCTCTAGCTGTATTTGGCTTGAAATTGAACTGATTTTGGTGAAATTTTATTATTATGTTCCCATGGCCACCTTCCAGCTCTATTATCAGACTCTAGATATCATCCAGCACCAGAGTGTTTGCCAAAACAAAAGAAATAAGTCCAAACTCGATGGGTTTACTTGCTCAGTTTAGGCCTTCTTTTCCTTTTCCTATGGCCACTAGCTCTACGGTACCATATTATTGCATATTCCCCGAACATACGCTAATATACCAAATTTGAGTACAATAGAACGTCAGGAACTGGTTTTAATTTAGCTTCCAGAATTTAACCCAAACATACTAGTACACGAGAAGTTAATTTATTTAACTTGTAAAAATTCTGACAATATGTTTATTTTTGGGAGTATAATCAAACCTGAGATAGTAAGTAAAAAAATAATTTACACTTAACTTATGGGTATCGGATTTCCGGAATCCTAATTGGGAAATTTAATATGATAAAGCAACAAAATGGCCGACCTCTAATTTCCTAAACGTCGTACTATTTTAAAAGGAAGCGTAGCCTTTGCAAAATATCGATTATGGTAATCATTACCGTATATGAAAAACAATGTAATAATGTATTCCTTTACAAAATAGGTATTTTCAATAACTTGTTGTGATCTACAAGAAGAATCTACGTTTTACTTTATATAGCACTAGCGGATCATCCTCGCTTCGCTAGGGTTCGCCTCTAGAAATACAAGAACAAATCTATCCCACGGGAACCATACATTTTTTCTGGATAAAATGTAGCCTATGTGCTATTCTGATATATGTGCTATAGTATTGTAAAATTTAATTAAAATCCATTCATTAGTTTTTGTGTGAAAGAGTAACAAACATCCATACATCTAAACAACTATACATCTAATCATCTATACATCCAGACATTCATACATCCTCACAAACTTTCGCATTTTTAATATTAGTAATATTAGCAAAAACATAACGAATGAAAATGTTTCATTAGTTATGTTTGTTATGTTATGTTAGACGTAGAATGTTATGTAAATACCTACACATAATCATAGTAGCTACCAAATAATAAAAACTATAAAGTACATTTTTTGTTTTAAATTAAAAAATGGTAATACGTACGTACGTAAGCAATTACGTATTCATCAAACGCTCTTACAAGCGTCAAAGGTTTAATAAAATAGTAAAGATAATAATAATAAAAAAACCTCTATACACAAATTTGGCTCACTCTTAACCGTATTTTAATTTATTATTTTTATGTTTGGTGAACAAAGATCATAAATTATAAGTATCTCTAAGGTTAACGTATTTTTTAATTAAATTAAACGCACCCACTTATAATGCTCAAAAAGCCATTTTTTATATTGTTAACCTTTTAAGGTTTTAATTTTGTTGATAATTTATCTTTATACAAAAAATTATATCGATTCTTAGCTGTGTCTGTGTGTAAAGAAAGAACATGAACATACAAGAAAAAAAAACATACACTTGCATAATAATAAGCTAGCTCTATCAAATTACGCGTTGCTGAAATGAAAACTCTTTCAGTTTTTCAGTTCTGATGCTACCAACCAAATTAATAAAAATATTATTATTATAGTTTCATAAAATTCTATAAATCATGTATCAAAAACTAAGTTATGGGTAATCAGAATTTATCAACTAAATTAAATCTTTGAATAAACTATATAAACATTGATGTGAAGTTTAAAACAACACTTTCGGTAATGATGACCTAACTTCTCAAGGATACTGTAGACTCTAGAGGCTCTAAAGGTTACACTTTTGATCGCTGAAGATACTCATTTACCTGAAGTATCACGAAATTAAACTAAAAATTAGGAAGGTGGGAATAGATAGCGTAGATGATAGGTAATGGGAAGAAATCGATTTGGTAATCATGCCATTTGTTAAACACCGACAGTATTTAAAGGTAAAGATGCGAATTAAAATTATTATTTGTTTAAAAGATAAAAAAAATTTTAAAACCTTATACCTACCATAAAACTATGATAATATATTTTATTTATTTCGAAATAATCGTTAATATATGGACATATAATTATGTATGTCAATATTAAGTATGAGAATTACTTCTATAAATTACTACTATTTATTTTAATAATCTTTATGATTAAGTTATTACAATTTAGTCAAATTGTTAAAAGTAAACAATTTGACTAAATTGTAATAATTTCCAACTCGTATGTTTTATTCGCAAGTAGGTATGTACGTATAAAGTTCGACGGTAAATTGTGTTTGCTAAAGAAAATTCCCAGAGTTGACGTAAGAACGAAGCAATTGACGCATTTGTAAGTTTAGTTAAGACGCATTGCCAGTTACATGGTTCCTATCCAATGTAAAAAATGAAGATGTAATTTATTCTATCAAACAATTTATAGATAATAAAAAAAAGATATAATATATAAAAAAAAAAACAGACAGTTGATTATATTTTACAGTTTTTACAGTAATAAAGTGGTTTTAAAATAATTGTTTTTTTGTATCTCTGGAAGTATTGAGCAAATTCTACGATTACTTTCTTAGATTTACGTGAATATTTTATATTTTATATTAGACTTAGTTTAGACTTAGACTTATTAATTTTATATGGGGATTTCGTTTGGGCATCTTTAAATCACTTCTAGGTCCTATTAGGCTATCCTATGATATCGTCTCGATGTGAAGTCCTAATATTATAGGTAATAAATTAAAAATCACATAAAACAGTTCAAAACACCTATTCCGTAGCAAATATGGAGGGTTACTATTGCAAATATCGACAAAGCTGGGTAAAATGGCTCGTACTTTATAGTTACATTATATTTAGATTATCTTTATGATTGATTCTTAGAAATATAATAGAGTTGAAATAAGAATTTCATAAAACGGTACATTAAAGATAAATCATTGACGTGCATCAACATCGACTTCTGACACTTTGTGGTAATAAACTACGCTTTAATAGCTAAGTGTAAAGGTAAATAGGTAAGTTTTAGAGATAATATGTTAATGACGTACATACATTGATCGAATATAGCTAATTGAAACAAATTTGTGTAAATTAACTAATTGTTTTCATATACACAGATAATGTGAGACATGTCAGTGCTATTTTTATAACGAGAAAAGTCTTTATTGTTGAAAGATAGTGCTGCATTCTTAGTTCTTGTAGTTTTTTTGAAATAGGGCAGATTCATTGCAGCACTTCCAATCGTCGTTTTTATTTTTTTAAGCGGTGCACGTCGAGATTTGTATTTAATATCTATCTATCTATCTTTAGAGGTTTAATAACCATGAGAATCATTAAAAATAGACTTGCTATGTACTTAAGATGTGTAAGGTTATTTAATGTGTTTTTAAAAAAAAATTGGAACGTTTTACTTAGTGTTTTATATTTTCAACTAGCGACTTACTCTCGCTTCGCTCGGGTGCGTCTCTAGGTACGGTTTAATTTTTTTGAGCGAAACTGTTTTAAAGTGTTAGTGCCATGCTTGTTACCCTGGGGTAGCAGCCGAATGGGCCGGCACGCCCCGTATAGTATCACTCTCTCACAGGAGACCGGCGTGAAGTGGCAGCTATGTTGTCGCGTTTCGTCCGGTAAGTGAGAGTCCGGGAGGCCCACTCCCCATCCCCCCTCCCTCCTCCCTCCCTTCTACCTTTCTCTCTTTCCTGAAAGGCTGGCAACGCATCTGCAAGATTTGCAGTGTTGCAGATGTCCATGGGCGGAGGTGACCACTTCCCATCAGGTGAGCCTCTTGCCCGTTTGCCCCCTTTATCTCATAAAAAAAATGGTCCAACCGTTTCGGAGATTAGCCGGAACAGACAGACAAAAATTTTAAAAATTGTGTTTTTCTTATAAGTACCGTATATAAATCTATATGCATTTAGTGTAAAGCTGTTATTTTGACATTACAATTAGACACTTTAATTTTATTTATTTGTATAGACAGCGACGCGGATTTGTATGTGCTTTTAATAATAAATACATGAATGTTAGTTATGATCATGTTAATAAAATCTATAGTACTGCAATTATATGACAGCTTTCATTAGATGCAAGAATTTGAAGATTGCCCATCCTAAATTGCAGATCTTTAAGCTTTTCGCACTGGGGACAGCTAAGTTAAGAAAATAGTTTAAAATTATTAAACACTTATTATTATTTATTAAACTCTTTATTGCACAATAAAATGATACATACAAGAGATATTCCTTACTTTAAAAATTAATAATAATAGAAATCAGTTATTTAATGCTTTTTACAGGGCTGTGCTGTGAATCAGGGCATTTTTAAATTTTAATCATAGTAATAAAACTAGATATAGAAGATTTTTGAAATTTTTTTAGGATTTTCTTGAAAAACATTATAGAGGTACAATGCAGGTGTTACATGTTAGTGTTTGTTATGTGTGCCATATTTTAAGAAAAAATAATAAACATTTGGAAAATAAGTAGCTAAAGTTTCTACTGATACTCATATTATACTCGAAGGCATATGTAAAAAACTTATCTAAGGTAATTACTATTTTCTACTGTTTTGAAGACTCATTTTGAAAATTTTATATAAAGACATGATTTATAATAATAATTAATGCTTTAAGAAATTATGTACATATTATTTAAACATAAAATTGTTTTCGTAACCGAAGTTTACTTATAAAAGTTGAAATAAATGGTAAAATATGAGAATTAGGTTTTAATATAAAATCGCACAACGGTGCGACTTTCCCCTTACAAACCCAAATATCTTAAATAATATTTTTGGAGTGAGTCAGAAGATTGTGATATTTGCGCCATGATTACAAAAGTGAGATCATAGATAATAATTATTTTAAAAGTATTTACATTGATTGTTAGGTGGTCACGTTGAAGGAAAATATTATAGTTTTTCAGTCGGGTAAAAATACAAAAGTACACATAGACGCTATTAAATAAGTAAAAAATGTTAAATAAAATTAACTATGACAGCAATAAAACAGGATAACCGCAAAGATGTTCGGTGGTAATAACATCATGTGTAGCTGCACATGTTCGTACATGACGTCTTAAATGAACCCAAACACGGACAATGTTAGTTTCCTCTCCAGACCCATTGATTAAAGATTGGTATTTATTATAAAATCTTAGTAAAATCAATTATTACAAAATTTATGCTAAAGGGAAAATTATTATTTTTAAAACGTTGTTTAGAATTTTTGTCGGTCTGTTTGCTTAATTGTATACTACTAGAAAATAAGTGGAAGGTTTTTTAATATTTTGTTCATAAAATACCTACTAGCACACAACCTACCTACATATATACATACATATTCGCAGTTCAGCTCGCATCAAACAAAAATATTCTGCGTACAAATCATTCATCATCCTTTGTACATATAATTTTCATTTACGATAGGCCAGTGTTTCTTAAACTTATTGCAGTCATGGGGACCACTTTTAGAATGTATAAAATTCCAAGGACCTCCTGTCAAAGAATATTGTAGGGGAAAAAAACAAAAACATTTTTAAAATCGCTTTTATTGGTGATTTACTCACACTTAATTAAATATTATCAAATATACTTTAGAATGTAAATTATGTAGTATTTAAAATATATGAGGGACAATACATACACGGGGGGACTGCACCTACACACTACCTCACTATTACAGTACCTCAGCGCCTCGTGCTGCTCAACAATAACTAGCGAGAGTAATGGATGAAACTGAGTTAGTTTACTCCATAATTTTTCAATTAGTGTCAAGAACTAATAGAGCTGCTGTGGACCTCTGGCACACATGTTACGGACCCCCCCAAGGGACCGTAGACCCCACTTTAACAAACCGTCGAGCTAAAAGTAAACCAAAATCATAAAAGTTATCTTTCGGTGATTTACGCGGTTTTGTAAAAAAGCACAATCACATTCTTAACACATTTTCAATGTATTTCTTACTTTCTAAAAATAAAAACTATTATTGCAGTAGGTAGAAGAACATTTACGTACTACCTATATATCCTTTCAAAACATTGTGGTTTTCCGTATATTACACATTTGGACTTTTCGTATTTATTATTGACTACATATGACTTACCTGCCCATAGTATTTATATTCGTTTACAAATACTTCAATAGAAAAATAAATCTATTTATATGGCGGCGCGAGATAGGAAAATGTATCTTTTGATCTACATGAGCCAATATTGCTAATACCTAGTACAGTATTATTTCATCTGTTCTAATACTAAAGAAGTTAAAATAAAATAGTACGATAAAAAAAGTGAAAGTAATTTGCTTGGCCTTCTTAATATTTATACGTTCCATACAATAAAATAAAAAATATATATGTATATATTTGTCTTTAACACTGCCTCGGTTATGTAGTAACTATCATGTACGGCTGCACATTCGGGTTCGAGTCCTAGGTCCGGGCAAGTTTATTTATTGTTTTTTTTCTGTTAACAAAGTTCTAGTGACAGCCCAGAGTTGGGAAAGGGACGGTGTTTCACCCCCGTACACGTAAAAGCCGTCGAGCCTGCGCCTGATTTCTCACCGTCATGTCGAATTATTGTCCTATCGGAGTTTAAATGTAACAGGAATGGCGAGTGCACTGGTTTCTGCGCGTACTTTTGTGCACTATAATATCTCCCATATAGTTGGCTAGTATCAGTAAGATTGGCCGCCTTGCCGAAATGGGTCGAGAGGACATCAACATTTTAAAATAAATTTATGTTTCTATTTGTACAATGAATAAGATATATTAATTAAATAACTGGAATATTATAATTTCAAAATACATTTATTTTATTATTTCAAACAGAGAGATTTCGATAAATCAAAATAATAATCTATACATATAATAAAATTGTAGCTAAGCCGAATCTGTACATTAAATATTTTTTGGAAAATCTAATAAGATTTTCCAAAAAATATCGATATCGATAATAATGTCTATTTCTATAGTAATAGACATTATTATCGATACAGAGGCCGAATCTATAGTTATTAGAATATTTATCTGTCTGTCTGTTACCGCATCACGGAAAACCCACTGGAGGGATTTTGATGAAATTTGGTATGATGATAGCTGGTTATCCGGATTAACATACCTATAGGATACATTTTACTGCGGGAAAATATCTCATCTCGGAGAAAACTATACTAAAAGTTAAAACGTAAGGAGGGACGAACCTGAGCGGAGTGAAGGTGAGTCGCTAGTAGAAAATAAAATTTTCGACATCTTGCTTACATTTTAGGTAACGTAACCAAAATAGATAAAGGTGAAGTTTAAAATTTGAAATGAGTAAAAACATATAACTTGAAATTAAGTGACACAAACTTATAACTGGATCGGTAAAAGTCTATTGCTACATTGTTTTTTTATGTTAGTTTTAAGGAATTTTAAATAACAAGCATAATATGACAAAAACGTCTGTAACACGTATATAACGCCTTTGAGATGTTTAAAACTTTAGTCTCTCCAGTGACCATGATTTCTGTAAAGCATTCGAGACGTTGGGAACCAAAAATCTAAATAAATCCACGAAATAATCCGAAAAGATAGTTTTATTTAAAATGACAAAAACGTCTAATGATAGAAAAACACAAGGATCTGTTTATAAACATATTATGAAGATGACCTAATGGCAGATCTCACGCTATACTCAATTGTTAAGCCTGCAGTCCAAACAAATGGTAGGTCCTACTATTTTTTTACCTGCATATAAATACTGTATACTGTATAGACTTAAAAACTATATTATATACAGACTTTATATCTGGGTAAATTATTTCACCTAGGCAAAATGTATTTGTAGATGATGCACAAAATGTATTTGCACTATTGTTGACTATAGATTTTAAATTAAAATTTTAATTTTTTCAAAGAAAAGACGTTAAAAAATAGAAGTCGCCAGTAGAATTATAAATATTTAATATTCTTATCACATAATTTACTCTTATTACATTATATACATACATACAATTTATTAATAGTAATTTTTAATCAGAGTATGTAAGAAAACAAAAATAATTATGATAAAAAAAAACCGATTCGTATATGGATACAGACAGGGATTATTTTTTTAACAATAAACGATTATTTCGTTCTGTTATTCTGTTTTAAAGTGTTATCATGATAGCAGTTTCGCGAACTCCAAAGATAACAATAACTCGAGTGGTTATCCGAATAGCACTAAACATTGCCGTCCACTACAGTTGAGCCAATTAAATGTAACTCACGAGTCATAAACTAATCTAAAATATACAAGTGGATTATTCATATTAGGTACATTAGAAGTGATATAGTTATTATTCTTGTCAAATGATAATAATATAAAATAAAGTATATATAATAAAACAATACTAGGCAGTTGATTTTTTTGTAATAAACATATTTTTGTATTTTATATGAATACTTTGTGTTATATGTACTTTTGCCACGTTGACAAATAAATTAAAAAATATAACAGTTGTATGTTATTTATTAGTTACAATTAAATAAATATACTAAGATTTTAAAGAGTATATTAGCTTATTCTCTAACGTTTATTGATCTAATGAAAGTAGATTAATCCGCTAAACAGTAAAACAAAAAAAAAAATCAAGTTCATTGCTCTACATTTTAAAACAAGTAGTGCCAAACATTCACTGGAAGGTCAGCACAGTGATGTAACATCAGACGACATCGTACGATCGTATGATGCGTTTCTAGATAGTTCGACTGCAACAATTCAACGATTTGGTGTCGGCGTTGTAACGGCTAATAGGGATGTGGTGGACTAGCTATTGTGTCCAAAACGGTCTTGGACATTCGACTAAATAATGAATTGTGTTAATTTAAAAACTAGTACATTTGTATATGTAGGTTCTAGTCCTATACTAGTGTTCGCCTATTGGTTGAAATTCATAGTTATTGTTCAAAATTAAAGGATGTTTTTATTCAACTTGTACATGAATTTATTCGTTCATTATTTATGTGAAATTTTGTTATTTTTTATACATGTACTTAAAATACAAAACAGTTCAGTATCCTTGTCTTTGCTTAACTACATATATATAAAAAAATCTGTTTTCAGATTGTTTTTATTGATTACACTAAAGCTTGTCATTAGCTGCTAAACAAAAAAAAAAAAAGAAATAAACTGTTTTGTTATTTTTATATAGATCTCTTAGATAGATCTGTATATTTAGTTAAAAGCAGTTTTAAAAATTTATTACTATTATAAATTTTATCTATATATCTATTTGTTTCAACTTTCAATACTTTACACATACTAAAACACGCATATGTACACGTTCATAATATATGCATAGATATGTCCCAGATTAACACAATGTAGTATACTTTTAATATTTTCCAATGGGATAGATAATTAATATCATTGTGAAATCTTATTTTTATTTAACGACAGTTTCAGTTTTCAATCATATCAAACAGTTTTTACGTTTCGCAATTAGAAATTAAAAAATATAAATAGATTAATTACATTCACAGTAGAAAATGAAATTTCAGCAATTTATAATAATTATAGGTAATGATGATGATAACAACTCTTACTAAACACACAAAATGAATATATTATCAGTAGGTACTGTTTGTTATTATAACATTAAAAATAACGATAAAATAAAAGCTTACTATATTGTTATCTTAGTTTCATCATTTTTATAAAGTTCAAGTTTTATTCAGTTTATATTTAATATCTTAATTGAATTGTAAACATATTTCAATGCGTATTGAATATATATTAATACAAATAAAAAACTTTTGAAATAATTTCTTTTTAACTGACTTCTTCTATTTACTATTAAAAATTGATTTTATAAATCGTATAAACAAAGACTTTATATAATTATAAATTATAATATAATTAAAAATTAGATGTAAGCCGAATATTTATATATTTTATAGATTTATTATGATTTATTTTATATTTTACTATAGACTATATATACAATATACATACATATATGTACATTGTACAATACATATATAGGTATAGAATAGTAGGTAAGTATTATAAAAAATAAAAATATATATATATCCCTTCCTTGAGAAATGATTGATTTCCCAATCAATATTACGAGACATGTTTTCCGAGATAAAAACTATCCTATGTAATTCCCAGGGTCTCAAAATATTTTCATACCATCTAAATCGGTTGAGCGGAATAAGCGTAAAAAAGTGACGGACAGACAGGCAGAAAGAGTTACTTTCGCATTTAATTACGATTTTTCAATAATTTCACTCAAAACAATTTTTATTATAAATATAACATTATTACATTTTGCAAAAACAAAAAAAAAGAATTAACCACATTGGTGCAGCCATTCTGAAATAATTCGCTTACATATATTTAACAATTGATTTTTATTCATATAGATTAATTTTATCAACGTATTTATTTATTTTATGAGTCATTGTGTAAATAAATTATTTTACTACAAACTTTTCGGTGTGAATCACGCCGTGAAGACGAGAAAGATTATTCATCGAGATATTGATCCATATCACAAACTTAGCCATGACTAATAACAGATAACTCCATAGTTTAGGACATTATTAGAATTTTAGCCCAATCGGGTTGTTGATAAAAAGGGTTTAACCCCGAAAAAAATAAAAGGCCAAAATTTTATTTTACCAGCCTTTAGGGGGGAATTTTATTCCTGTACATTTAGCCCCTAAAGTCAATTATAAATGAGATAATTCTCCCAGTTCTCCCCCCTTAATTCGGAAAATATCGATCGTATGAAAAAATGAGTGTGAAATAAAATGTAGAGAATTAAATAATGAACAACTTTAGTCCTTATAATTTTTCTCCTAAAGTTGAAAATGGCCGAGATGTTGAGGTAAAGCGATTCCTCCTTAAAATCGAGAGACGGCTAACCCATAGTTCGAATTTTCTCGCGATTTTGAATTTACACTCCCGGTGACCGTAAAGGCTGGTGAAATAAAATTTTGGCCTAGAACTCCTTCGTGGTTATATGTTAACCCGACTGGGCTAGTTAAACAAATATTTTAAAAAGGAAAAGAAAGTGCTAATTTGAATGCTAATATACGGTGCAGTATCCTGGTGTTAAGACTCAGTGAAACATAATTGCTTCCTGATACCTCTATATAAAAGGTTAACATTTGCCTTATAATCATGTATGAAACTTTGTAAATGGCCATTCGCATATGTTTACCACCAGGAAATTTACTTAAAAACTTAATATATTTTCCAATTTATATTATCTACTAGCAAAACCCGCGGCTTCGCTCGCGCTAAAACTACAACAAAAAAACTTTAAAAAGGTAGGTTTCATACAAATTTTTATCCCTTATTTTATCTTCTTATGAGATGAATTTCAAAAAACGCTAAAATACATATTTATTTAATTGTATTGAAGCATTAATACCAAGTTTCCAAAGAAATTCTGATCATAAATATTTTTTGGGTTGTATTATAACGTATTCCCGGGGGAATGAAATAATCTCCCGCGGTAAAAAGAATCCTATATGTTGACCCGGATATCCAGCTATCATCATCCAAATTTTATCAAAATCCCTCCAGTGGTTTTTCTTTGATGCGGTAACAGACAGACAGACAAAAATTCTAAAAACTATAGATTCGGCCTCTGCATCGATAATAATGTCTATTTCAATAAGATTTTCCAAAAAATATTTAAGGTACAGATTCGGCTTAGTTAGAATTTTATTATATGTATATATATATATATATATATATATATATATATATATATATATATATATGTATATAAATAGGTAAAGACAAAACAGTACCTATAGTGCCTACCTTTTTCTCCTCTGTTTGTCAACTGATTTTCTTTTTGTAATTAGTAGCTATTGACAGGCTTTATTTAGTGTTATAAAAAAAAACATATTTTTTACGTTAGTTATTTTAAATAACCGAAATAAAATATTTGACCAATGTTTATTTTTTTAATTTACTTGAATGAATTTTAAATCTTTTTTCCGTATTTTAATTAAATATGAAAACTGTGTTTAATGTGTCTATAGTAAACACTTTAATACTATAAAGCTTATTTTTGCGTTTTTTTTAACGCAGTCATATGTAGGGCTGCCAATTAGATTAAAAATATATGTTTTGCATTTTATAGCTAGTATTATATATTGAGGAAAGATATAATATATAGGCTATCTAATACGAGTATCAGGAAACGATCCTTAGACAGAAAAAAAATATGGAAGTTTCCTTATTTTCATTTGTTTATTTTAAAAAATGAATCTGGGCCACAGACAGAAACAGATTTCGAACTTCTCACTTTTTTCAAACCGCTCTCATGGAGGAACGGGTAGAGTAAAATTTAGTAAAAAAGCTGAGCATCATTCATCGTTTTATAGAACATGGGTACGACCGCATTCCTCGTGGTCCTCGTAAAAACAATAGGTATTTAGTATACTTTTTCTTGGGTTTCTTTAAACTTCTATGAGGGTCATCCTCGATAAAATGTTTTTAAATTGAATCGTATGTGGCTCGCTGGGGCCCCCGTGAATCAGGAGCCCCATGCGCCTGCATTGGTAGCATTGGCTTAGCTACACCACTGATTCTAGGGAAACTGCAGGCAAATAAAACTTAAAGGACATTTATTAAAACATCAGAAAATCAGAAATAAACAAGGTTTAATATGATAATACTAGCATCAGTTCAATATGACACACTGAAGACGTCAATAGAATGATTACGTACTAATTGAACAACTCTAGGGGAGACCATCCATTGCAGAATGCAGCTCTGTTCTTCATATACCTATTAATGGGTGAAATCATGTAGTAATATTACTTTACAATAATATATAAAAATATTTACTCAAATTACAATATTAAAAGTGTAAAAATAACTTTTATGTTTTAATAACGAATTTTAATGAATAGTTAAAGTTTTCTTAATATGTATGTAGTAAAAAATATAATATTAATAAAATTATAATTAAAAATATACATAGATTCTCTATTTAATAAATATATAAAATTAATCATTATTAAGCATAATATAAAATTCACACGTATTTGTTAATGAAATAAATGCCACGAATTTTAATTTACGTCAATAATTTTCTATAGTAGGTAAATACAGCTTGAAAATTTTACACATTAACATAACAATATGTACTTATATACATATTTGTTTTAAAACAATAGTTAATTGAACATAATTATGTTAGTGACGTAGATTGGTCCGAAATAAATAAGTACTTAATATGTTCTGACTTTAAAAAAGAAAACAATAATATTTTAAATTATGTTTTTACAAATACTGTGTGAAAATTATCATAATTCGCTGTATTTTTTTTTTATAAATTTAATTACAAACTCTTTATAAGATTAAAATAGCAAATTACTTTTTTTGCTAAATGATTATATAAACTATAAACATATAATCTATACTATAATAAAGCAATAACTTATCGAAATCTGTACATGAAATATTTAAAAAAAATGACTGTAACGTATTATGTATACAATATAGACCCCAAAACAATAGTTATTAAAAAAATTGTCTGTTTATCTCTTTGTCTGTGCGCGTTTCACGCAAAAAGTAATGAAATGATTTCAACGATATTTTGTGAAGTGATAACTTATTATTCGGGTCAACATTTAAGATAAGTAAGACTTTTACTTCATGAAAATCTTTCTTTCCCACGGTAAATTGCAATAACTGGTTTTATCGAGTCCCCTTTAGAAACCTTCCGCTGGCTAAACCTTAAGACATACATCAAAACAATGTACAAAAAAAATATTTTTTATATCTTGAAAAGGCCAACAGAAAAATGTGCAACAGTATATGTATATCTTTTCTTATCTTTACCAATAATAAAACTAACTTAGTCAAAACGTTCAGCCCAAGCCGATGATGATAGACTAGCACACAAGAAAAGCCTGCTTTATATATCCTTACTAATATTCAATGCGAAAGTAACTCTGTCTGTCAGTCTGTCCGTCATTTTTTCACGCTTAACCGTTGAACCGATTTAGATGAAATTTTGTATGGATATAGACAGTTTTCATCCCGGAAAACATATCATATACAAAGGGGTGAATATATATATATATATATATATATATATATATATATATATATATATATATATATATATATATATATATATATATATATATATATATATATATACTTTTTATTGTTTTCCTGAGCAAACTCGCTAGATCGTAGACCTTATCTGTGTTTTCGAGCTAAGATTAATTCGAGTCAAGAGTAAGCCCTTTCTAATAATAAAAAACATATGTATGCACATTGTACATATATAATATAGTCTATGCATTACTACCTGTTAAAACGTACCTAGGGACGTACCCGAGCGAAGCGAGGGTGAGTCGCTAGTAATTTGTAATTTAGTGTACAATTTTAAGTAAAGTAACACAATTTTAGCACATATAAAATACTATGAATAATTTATTACTGTATTAAAAATAATATTACCGTAATAAAATAATATAATAAAAATAATACTACCGCAATATTAACAAGAAAAACATTAAAACAGAAAGCAAAAAATTGTTGGCATCCTAAAGCCTATACAGGATGCAAGGTATTATTATTAAGCTCAATGCGAAGTAAAACTAAAGTGTAGGAAAGTGTGTGTGCACCTAATGTTCACAAACATATCAGCAGGTTTTTTTCTGTCTGAAAAAAAAACGAAAACAATATTCATCACAAATGTTATATGCTCAAAATTTGGTAAATATGTTAGTAAACACTTTTTTGAATTCTTTATCAGAATCTATTATCTATACATATAATAAAATTCTAACTGAGTCGAATTAAGTACCTTAAATATTTTTTTGGAAAATTTTATTGAAATAGACTTTACTATCGATTCAGAGTTTACTATAGTTTTTAGAATTTTTGTCTGTCTGTCTGTCTGTTACCGCATCACAGAAAAACTACTGGAGGGATTTTGATGAAATTTGGTATGATGATAGCTGGATATCCAGGTCAACATTTAGAACACTTTTAACCGCGGGAGATTATCTCATTCCCACGGTAATAGGTACACTTTATAACACAACCCAAAACATATTTATGATCAGAATTTCTTGAAATTTGGTATTAATGCTTTTCAATACAATTAAATAAATACATGTTTTAGCGTTTTTTGAAATTCATCCCATAAGGAGATAAAATAAGGGATGAAAATTTGTATGAAACCTACCTTTTTAAAGTTTTTTTGTTGTAGTTTTAGCGCGAGCGAAGCCGCGGGTTTTGCTAGTGTTTATATAAATAGACAAAGATAAAACAGCTTCGTACCTTTTTCTGCTCTGTTTATTAGCGGTTTTTTTTTAATTTATGGAATATTTATTGTTTTGTGTAATAACGTGTTTAACAATAAAAAAAATTATAAACAGTTTTTTTTAATTTAGATAGATAGGGAAAGAAAAAACAATTTAGTATTACTATTTGTCAATTTTCGATAATTTAATTATTAGTACCTGGGCGACCGAGCTTCGCTCGGAGTTCTTGAAAGATTGTATATTTTACATTAACTGACTAAGTGTTACTGAGACAGTTGTATAGATGTCGCGATAAGAACAATTTTCTTTTTAATTTGGCTTAAAAATAATTTTACATTAAGTGACTAAGTGTTACTGAGACAGTTGTATAGATGTCGCGATAAGAATAATTTTCTTTTTAATTTGGCTTAAAAATAATTTTACATTAAGTGACTAAGTGTTACTGAGACAATTGTATAGATGTCGCTATTAAATTTTGCGTAGAATAATGCATAAGAAAAACGCATGAAAACTCGAAAACACGCGTTTTCCCAGACATGTAACTAATCTAGATCAATTTTTCGCCCCCGAAAGCCCCCATATACAAAATTTCAGCAAAATCGTTAGAGCCGTTTCCGAGATCACTGGTATAAATAAATAAATAAATAAATAAATAAATAAATAAATATACAAGAATTGCTCGTTTAAATATATAAGATTGTCGAATTTCAAAGATTGGACGAACACTATTTTAAATAATTCCATAATCTATGTAAGTGACTAATACATTTTTTTTATTATAGATATGCGAATTCTTGATAATTCATACTTAACGTACTATATCTATCGATCTGCATATCTTTTGAATATCCTTTTGAATGTAGTTTTTTTTTTTTTTAAGCGATTCAGTGACAAACGAGCAGACAGACCACCTGATGGAAAGCAGTACCTGTCGCCCATAACACCTACGGTTCATGCACTTAGGTTTTAAGTAACAAAAATGCAGAACCACAGGTGCGTTGTCACTGTGAGGACTAAGATGATATGCCTCTTGCCTGTAATTGCGCTGGCTACCTTATCCTTCATACCGGAACACAACAATGCAATCATTGTTGCTTGGCGGCAGAAATAGATAAGGGGGTGGTACCCATCCAGTCGGACTCCTCAGGCTTGACAGAGTCCTACCACCGGTAGTTAGTAGTAGTTTTTTTATTTCCTCTTTATATTAATGGTCTACATTCCATGTAAAGAAACTTTGTACGTTTATTGCAATGATTTACAGTAAATAATTTAGTACTTTAGGTCAAAAAATCAATGTTCATTTAATGTTTAATAGTGAGCTGTAAATACCTGATTCAACAGTTTTTTTAGACTTAACTTAAATTCTAAATTTTGCGTGCAAACTTAGCTACGGATTGTCGCAATAAAAAGAACTTTAGAAGCGTATCACTGTAATTTCCTGTTGGTTCCGTCCGTAGTAAAGTCCATTGTAGTGCTATCTCTTTTTTATATTCATAATTTCTTTCACCGATGTAGTGTATCACACAGGCCATCTACCTTATAAATTATAGTTATCTAAAACTGTATAACAATATGCTAAACTCAATGAGATTACTAATTTTATTTGGAAAAACACCTAAAATGTTTGCGTACAAATTATAATAAAATTATACTGTTTAATTCAATATTCAATTAATTTATTAAGTTTCTTTACGCTGTATTCTACATAACGAATACAGGGGCTCAGCCTTGGTATGAGGACGACGCACGTCCCTAACGTTGCGACATGGACCTCGAGTGTACGACATGCGCAGCAAAGAACTACACGAGTACAAATAATGTAAAAAATACACTGTATTGTCATACAACGAATAACTATATCTATTTTATTTCCTTTCTTAATGTTAAGAAATACCAAATTGGTGGCCAAAATTTTCTATATTGACAATTTTACACTAAATGAGTTAATTTGACATTCAACTAGTGAGTTACCTTAATCAGGTTCACGTATGTAAACCAGACAAATATATATATATATATATATATATATATATATATATATATATATATATATATATATATATATATATATATATATATATATATATAGGTGATGATGATGATGTCCTTTTGAACGATTTCGGTCACGGCGGCTTATTTCAATGAGACTATAGCCAACTGCGCAGGAGATAGTTAGTGCACAAGTGTACGCGCATCACTAGTGGAATCTCTACTCCTTTCACTCTCAAATTCTGATGGACTATCGAATTCGACACGCTGGTGAGAGATCAGGCGAAGGACCGACGGCTTTACGTAGTATATCTCGGTCCGGGGGTGATATACCGCCAGTTTTCCAACTCCGGCCTTATACTGGGACTTTCTTAACAAAAACACTCAATAACTAAACTTGGTCCGACTCGGCACTTGAACCCAGAACCTCCGAATGTGCGGCCGTAAATGCTTGTCACTACATACACATTACTCCATACGCTTTACATATAGGATAATAGGTACAGAAGATATTTAAATTTGACGGAGAAAGCAACTAATAATAAAAATATTATAAGCTTTCACTGCAAAAACTTCTAACAATAAGTATATTAAATTAATTGAACATAGTCCACAATATACATCCAAAGAAAAGGTGCACTTTTTAAAACTTTGTGCGTATAGGTATTATATTACTATTTTTATATATTTTTAAGAACAATAAATATAAAATTTAAAAAAAAAACCGAGTTCCAGGCACTGAAAAGTAAAAAATAACTAAACGCGAGTTTTCATTTAGAATAGATACTTAATCAGATTTTTTCGAAGTCGGTGTGCTTTGATTTGTATTGGCTGGCACCGACTTCGACAAAATCTGATTAAGTATCTATTCTAAATAAAAACCCCCGTTTAGTTATTTTTTACTTTTCAGTGCCTGGAAGTCGGTTTCCTTTTTTTTTTAAAGTTTTTATTTTTCCATTTTTAGTGTAGACATATCATCAATACAAATTAATCAAGCCCAAACACCAGGTAATTGCTGTAAATCGTTGAGGAGTTCCCTCGACTATCTTTCGGGTCCATCATGAGATCGACTCCAGACCTACATTAAATAGTAGTGCTTTAAAATACCTAATGAAAATGTTAACAAACGTACTAGTCGCTGCTACAATTATCGAAAGTTCCCCTCGATTTCTCTAGGATCCCATCATCAGATCCTAGTTTCCCTATCATGGTACCACTCTTGGGATATCTCCTTTCCAACAAAAAAAGAATTATCAAAATCGGTTCATAAACGACGAAAAAATCCCCGAACAAACATAAAAAAAAAATATACGGTCGAATTGAGAACCTCCTCCTTTTTTTGGAAGTCGGTTAAAAATTAATAATTTTGATTAGTAATAAAATGAATTGTATTAAATCGGCATATACTCGTAATTGTCGGAACCTCCAAAAGAAACCTACACATGTAGAAGTCCAACAAAAAACAAGAAAAAAATTAATGGAAATTTTATTTTAAAGTTAGCGGCTCATCCTCGATTCACTCGGGTTCGTCCCGTACGGTTAACAGTTAGTATGGGCTAGATAGACTATAGACACTATATATACATAGGTGTTTTCCCGTGAGAATGAGATGATCTCCCGCTGTAAAAAGTAGCCTATGTCACTCTACAGTCCTTCAAATATCTCCTCAAAAAAAAATCACGCCAATCCGTAATCTCTTTCGACGTGAAAGAAAGACAAACAAATGAAGAAAGAGAAAGTGTCAAATCTACAAATGCGTTCAAGTAGTTTATATTAATTTTAAGATTGCGTTCAAAATTATAAAGTATTATATTAGTACCTAAGGAAAAAGAAAATTGCTATTTTTATTTTACTCTTTATAAGAAGCTTCCTTGGACTTCAACGAGTATTTAAAAAAAAAACCGAATTGGTTCAACCCTTCTCGAGTTTTGCGCTTAGCAACATATTTAGCCATTCATTTTTATTTATATAGATTTTAAGATAAAGAATAAAATTTAAATTAAGTCTCTCTCAACATAATATAAATAAACAACAATCATATAAAAAGTAAGACGCAATAATCTTTCCTCGAAAAAAATAACGGAAAGGTTCGGTTCAAACCAAACAAAACGTAAAAATGGAAAATTCCGGCTTGAAAAGCCCCATTAATTTGTTTTTAAATGGTCAAGAAGCACTATAAAATAAAATACTTATAATACATAATAACATACTATGAATGACTGATCAACTTAGCTTATGCAAACAGGATATTGAAAAGAATATAGGAGTTAAATACAATTTCGACAGCTCGAGTAATTTTTGCTATGACGCACGTCGCTCGTTTTTTATAAGAGCAGAACTTAAAGTAACGGAGTTATTAGAATTTAGATAGACATCATTTTTGGCATAAAGAAACTGTAAACCGCAAATGCTATTATTTTTGCATATAAAATAAATAATAAAACGTTTATGACATATGATTTATACAAAGTATTTAATCGTCAATGTACTTTTTATTAAACTTACATAATATATCATCTAGGATTATTTAAAACATCTATTTTACTTGACTGCGGAACAGAACAAAGAGGGCTATGTGTTTGAACTGTATGTATGTCTACTCCTATGTTTCCTCGTAATTAGTAAATGGACGAACCGATTTTAATGATTCATACGTCTGTAGATTTGTTTTGAAAACGTGAGTGTTATAGCCTATGTGGATACTATTAAAAAAAAAGACCGACTTCAGTAGCCAATTATTTTATTGTCAGTATTAAAAAAATCTCTACACCCATCAAATGGGATATTAAAATAAAACTTATTATTTTTTACTATATATATATATAGCATCTATTTAAATATATTTTGAAATAACAAATTAGAAACTTAAATAAAATTTAAAATTTATAACTGGCCGAATTTAAAAAGCTGTAAAAAATATTTATAAAAATAAAAAAAGGTCCCTACTGCATATAAAGCCAACTAAAACATGTTAACAAAGGAAAATAGTATTATGTAATACTCGCAGCAATTGCAAAATATTAACTTGTTGATAGTCGGTTTTCTTGATATATAGCAGCAGACCCCAATAGTCTACATATCTATCTCTGGTTTTCCTTACTAGTGACAGTTTGGCCTTATGTCAAATACCCCCCGTTAAGTACGAAATATTCATAAATTAGTAAAAAAAGAGAAATGTACCTACACTTTTTAAGCATATCGCGCGGTCCGGAGGAGTATGAGTTTTGGCATTGTTGGCGCAAAAGCTGAAGTTCGATAGATTTTTATATTAATGATATAAAGCTGGAGAGTTTGTTTGTTTGTCATTCAAATAAGATTTTTTGCGTACAAAACAAAGTTCAAGCTTTTAATTACATTAAATTATTTATATTTAACTGTCATAAACATTATTTTAATTTATTTATAATTGTTAAAAAAAAATTATGTGTATCTAAGTAACTGACATGCTTTTGTTCTAAACATGTGAAAAATTAAGTAATAGGTATCTAATAAATGGGACTCTAAGATAAAAAACTTGAATAGTATAAGAAACCACTAGTGCAAGACCGATCCACTCAGTTTTTGTTACATGGTTGTTATTATATTTTTAAGTTAACACAACATAGGTACTTTTGAAATCTCATAAATATTATATAAATATTATAAATGCGAAAGTTTGGATGGATGTTTGTTACTCAATCACGGCAGAACGGCTGAATTGAACTGGATGAAATTTGACACAGAGATGGATTATAGTCTGGATTTTTCTTTTTATTGTCGCTCGACAAGATGACTCCATGTCGCCTGATGGTAAGTAACAGTGGAGTCCAGGAATGAGATCCATCGGTTCCGGGACATGATCTCGATACCGATCAACCTCACCTCGTCGGCCCGCATAAGTGCTTTTTCACGCTCCGTTTAAAAGGTCCAGGATTGTAGGAAGAGGGAAACACGTGAGACGGTAATGAATTCCATTTCCTAACAGTGCGGCACAGATAGGAGTTACCAAACCTTTTTGTACGGGATGTGGGTAGTATCGTGTGAAGGTGGAATTTCCGACCAGCACGTGTGGTCTTGGAGAGGAAAGGAGAGGAGGGTATAAGATGGAAGAGCTCTTCAGAACACTCGTCGTAATATAGGCGGTAAAAAGCGGCTAGTGAAGCAACATCTCTACGCTATTGCAGAGATTCAAGATATTGAGTATCCTTAGCTTTATTAATTATGCGGATAGCACGGCGTTGAAGTCTATCAAGAGCGTCTAACAAGTACTTAGCAGAGCCATCCCAGAGGTGGGAGCAGTACCCAACGCATGATCACATAGATTAGTAAAAAAAGAGAAATGTCCACAAAATGTAAGGTTCACGTGGGGTAGATTTGTTTTTGTTTTTATAAAAAGAAACCTAAAAACACGTATTTTGATTTTTCTAGAAGCCTCAACTAACTTTGTATAGCATACACCATAACATTTATAAGACTTTAATATCCTTTGATAAATCTAAATGCTGCATGAAAAAGAGGTTTTATATTAATGGTAAGTTATACAAAGTAGATGTTAGGCCATGAATATAATTCAAAATGCATGTATCCTTTTACTTAAAAGAATGACGCTTAACTGATGATGAAAAATGATTTAACATGAGTAAAACTTATTTTTTTTTGGCTTTGTGTAGTAACATCAGCCATTATCTTTAAAAGTATAAACATTAGACTTGACAAAAAATAGCATTAGGTACGATTTAGTTAGTATTAGGTACATAATTACAACATTTATTTACCCATATAACGTACCACTTATATTTAATTAAGTTGTTGTTTGAAATTGAGGATCGTTGATATTTAAATGCGCTTTGTTTTTGCATTTCCTGAAAACGTATGATTTTTTCATTTGTATACACACACCCGTTTTCATTAGTGGCACAAACGTATAGTATCTATTGTTATTGTGGTTAACTAATCATATTTATATGTTACGAGTTTGAAAGTAGTTTTGTAAGTTATGAGACTTTGATGGTGCAGCCAAGAGCAAATATTGATATTTATATCACTAGCAGAACCCACAAGTCACAACTTCGCTCACGCTAAAACTATACAAAAAAAACCCAAAAAAAGTAGATTTCATACAAATTTTCATTCCCTATTTTACCCCCCAATGGGATGAATTTTGAAAAACATTAAAGCGCATATGTATTTATTTAATAGTTTTAATTTTTTTGGTTTATATTATAATGTGTTTTCCCGTGGGAATGAGAAAATCTCCCGCGGTAAAAAATAACCTATGTCAATCTTCACACAAAAAATCATGCCAATCCATCACGCTGTTTCGACGTGAAAGAAGAAGAAATATTAGAGTATGGATAATTGTACTTAACATTTTGAATTTTAATTACATAGTTTGAAGCAGCTAAGTTTCATATATTTTTTAAAATGTAGTGAAATTAAAAAATATTATACATTATTAGTGTTTAGAATAATATTTTATGTATAACGATATGTTGAAACTAGTAACGATCACATGTCACGGTTTTTAGTGACACGGCCGTCACACAAAGTAGCTGTTTAAAATTACTTATACTAACTTAATTCTTATTTTATTCCTTCCACGTGCATACGACCAACTTAGAATTTTACTAACAAAAATTTTTTATATCATAATGTAAGTATTTTAATTATGATTAATGTAAGTATTTTAATTATGATTAATGCAAGGAAGACCCAGGAGATGAGGTGCAGAGCAACTAGTACATCCCCGTTGTTCATTGGCACAGAGGCAGTGGAACGCGTCCACAAATTCACATACCTCGGGAGCTGCGTGTCAGAAACAGGAGGAACCGAAGAGGACATCACTTCGAGGATAGCCAAAGCACGAGCTACCTTCGCACAACTCCGACCCGTATGGCAATCACGGAAATTGACTCGAAGAATCAAGCTCAAAATCTTCCGGTCCAACGTAAAGACCGTACTGCTATACGGATGTGAGACGTGGAAGGTCACCAAAAACATCTCGCAGCAACTCCAAGTCTTTGTAAACCGATGCCTTCGCAAAATCCTCGGTATTTACTGGCCCGACAAAATTTCCAACAAACAACTTTGGGAACGCTGTAATGAAGTCCCGATCACCCAGCAGATCAAACGCCGTAAATGGAGTTGGATAGGTCACACTCTCCGAAGGGACCCAAACCACATACCGAGGCAAGCCCTTGACTGGGATCCCCAAGGAAAACGCAAACGTGGCCGTCCAAAACAGACCTGGCGGCGGACTATCATTGGCGAAGCGAAGGCCATCGGGAAAACTTGGAGCGAAATCAAACGCGTAGCTCAAGAACGGACGGAATGGCGATGCACTGTGGACGCCCTCTGCCTCACCTAGGGGACATAGGAACATAAGTCAAGTAAGTCAATGTAAGTATTTTATGCGTATAATTATAATAAGTTTTTGTTGTTGCCACAAAAGTAAATTTAATTATTTGAACATATTAAATTCCTTGCTTGCAATTTTTTTTAAAGGACTAATGAGGAGCAGGAGATAACAGACAAAGTTTTGAATTAAAGTTAATTAGAAAAATGAAAGCTCTCAATTTTGTGAATCGTTTTGTTATTACATTCTGCAATATTACACTAGATTACATACAATATTACAGGTCGAAGTGATTAAAAACATTTTTTGAGTTACTTCATTATGTGCTAATAATTTCTGTTTAGTTCTAGTTCAAGCCGTAATAGTGCTTGCACATCCATTTAGCATAAATATGAAGAATTTACTATAGGTCAGAACACATTAAAAAAACAACAAAATTGTTGATTGTGCCTAGGTAAATATTAGCGAGTGTTAAGGACATAAGCCACTGTCAAGTACATTTTGAGCTATACCTATATGTATCACATTTTAGCAATATATCGTGGTTTTACTTATTTTACGCGAAGTTTATGCAAATATGAAGAGCAAGATCTTGGTCATACACATAACCTAAGTATTTTTTTTATTTGCAGTCATACCGTCATATTCGTTATTGTTATTTCAAAGAATCACGTTTTCTTATACTGATTCTTAACGTTGACTTAACAAGTGTTGTGATAAAAGACTTTTGTACATAAGGACAAAAGCTTTATGTCTAATATAACGGACTATATTTAGTCGTCCTACAAAATACACATCTTGACAAACATCAAATAAAGTATGATTTCTTCCGGCATTTTTTTCTATTGCGTCTTTAGGGTTACGGAATAACTAACTACGCAGATTGCAGTCGTCATCATTGTTTGCGAAGCGAATGACCAAGCAGTATTTATTATTCATCTTTTAATGTAAAATACAAAGGATATTTATATTGTAAGCTTTAGACAAACAAGTCACGGGATCAAAGTTAAGGTTTTGTTACAAAAAAAGTGAAATAAAGTCGGTCTATCCCATAATATTTAGCAGGACAATAAAGAGAAGGTACATTAATGTACCACAGATAATATGGTGTAGTTTTTTTAAATTTTATTCAAATACCTACTAAATTATTATTTGTATACATTATTCCTAATGGTGCCTTTTTTAAACTATATAATAAAAGAATTTTTTTTGAGATTTTGAAAGATGAAAATTAAAAATCCGAAGTTACTATAGTACTTGTGGTGGGTGTTAGTTAGGTAGTGCTCCAGCCGGGTGCGAAGCTAAAAAACGCACTGAGAGGCCCATCTCGGTGGGTGGTATAACATGCGGGTTGCTCCTAGTACTTCTCTGATGGCAGAGTAGACCGTTGGAGCAACCCCATAGCGTTGTGATCTGCTTCGCCAGACCTGCCGTCAGGGCGTCGTGGTTGAACGCGTAAGTGATCCTGCGACGGCCCATCAAGACGGGGGAGCTTTTGTTGGGTTTTAGTGGGTAGTGCTGGCTTTCCTAGCCGATGAGTCCTACATAACCATATATTTACAGGTGGTATGCGTAAATGCATTTCTCAACATTAAGAAAAAAAGTACTTGCGAAGTTTAGTCTAATACTTTCTTCTCAATTTTTACTATTTGTTTTCTGAACATTTGAGGGGGTCAAATCTATAGGTATTGATTTCTTCGACCCTCCTGCCATCTTTGAATCATCACTTTTGTTAGACTCTGTACTGTATAGTTGGCGTTTGTCCAGTTCTGCGAACACCGAGGTAACGTTATATATTTCCGAACGACGTAAATTCTTGTATGTATCTACTATTAGTGCATGTGCGAACATGTGTGTTTGTTTCTTTTGCTGTTGTAGAATCGAGATGATTTTTTTTACAATTTGCTGTACTTCTAATATTCTTTTCGTTTTACTTTTGGTTACAGTGACTACGTAAAACTTAACATTAACGCAAACTAGTAGGTATATAGTAGCATTTAAGTTAAACTTTAGTTGTTTTTGTAATGCTACATTATGTTAAACGTTTATAGTCTTTATTCGAAAACTATACATATAATAATATTGTAACTAATCCGAATCTGTACGTTAAATATTTTTTGGAAAATCTTATTGAAATAGACTTTATTATCGATACAGAAGCCAATTTTTAGAATTTTTGTCTGTTTGTCTATCTGTTACCGCATCACGGGAAAACCATTGGACAGATTTTGATTAAATTTAGTATGATGATAGTTGGTTATCCGGGTCAACACATAGAATACTTTTTACTGCGAGAAAATGTCTGATCTCTGAGCTAAACGTTAAAATGTAACTAGTTACGTTAGTTAGTGCTAGTTTTAAATAAATTAAAAAAGAAATCCTAACTTACTAGACACTAGTCGAACGTCATCAACAATCTCACTTAACCCCTTTAGAAGCTTAGATGAAGAAAACCAGACATTGGTAACCACCGTCTAAAACGTGATTATAGCATTAATTGACGAAATAGAGAAAGAGGTCGCCTTCAGAATATGTATATACATACATACTTTTGTAATCAACTAGAAATGGTTACATGACCGGTCACACACTATGTAAATATTAATTTCTTTTGTGTTAAAATGTTAACATCAATAATTTTATTCGGACATTCACAGTCTGTAAGTCAAAGACCTTATTATTATTTGTAGTGTTATTATTATAATTCTAAGTCATATAGTTTTATTATAGTTTGTCAGAATAGAAGCATTTTTAAAATATGTATAACTTAAAAAAATTATATGGTAATAACATTCGAGAGATAGATTTTTATTTATGTAAATTAAACTCAATCGCAAGAAACTATTTATAATTTTGCATTTACATATGTAGGTATCTCGTAAAGGTAATATTATTTTGCATTATAATAAAAATCTTAAACGTGCATATATCTTTTAAATAAAACTGTATTTTTTTACATTTGTTCACTTATTTATGTAACTTACAAACTATTTTTGGACTTAATTTTGATATACAATTTTGAATGGTAAACATAAAATGAGTCTACTCGTTAGTGTTTTACACCTTATTTAATTTTACTTACATAAACCGTAAAAGTGTAAATAACTCTTGTTCAGAGGGTGTCGTCCAAACCTTATTAGCCAAGTTAATATTCTTTTAAGTGATGTACAAATAAACAAATTTCTAATTTTTAATTTGTGAAACCTTGCTCCATCCAAATTTCATGATTCTAGGTCAACAGGAAGTAATCTAAATGTATCATTTTTACGTATTCACTTATAAAATTTAATTGATATTTAAATTTTGCTAAAATAAGGTCAATGATAACATACTCTCTTTGAAAATTTGTTGCGAATCATTTTTTACATATTAACTACTTAGGTACTTACTATTACGGCAATGAAAAACATCGCGAGGAAACTTACATGCCTAAGAAACCTAACCAGTAGTAAGTCATGTGAAGTCTGCCAACCACCGTTTGTCCAGCGTGGTCGACTACGGCCTGATCTTTCGAAGGGAATTGTAGGGAAGCCCGTGCAGTGAGACGATGTAAAGAAGCTGATGAATACTAGGAATTATAAGCAAAAAAAAACATGAGACCGAAAGAGCTGAAATATAAACCATTTTTGAAAATTAATCCCTAAGAAGTGAAAACGAAGAAAAAGTTTATCTAAAAAATATCTAGGCGATATTACATTTTGTTTGTAATTTGTATTCATTCGATAAAATTAATGATGAATGAAAATTATTTTGACGTTTAATAATCAAGCCTTTTCCACCCCTTTTAAAGGTACAAAGAGGGTTACTTTGACAGTTCACTAAATTGAAGAATAAAGTAAACAAAGTACCTACTAAGACTGTAAAACGTAAATGCCATAGAGGCCTATGTAAGAATACTTTAAATTAACAAATATAAAAATATTTAACAACGTCTTAATGTATATCATAAGCCATAAATTTTCACTTCCTTATTAGATCCGGCGAAATGTTGGTACTTGGTACGTGCTATAGAGAATGGACTGTAACAGGATACATGAATAAACATGCGACTATAGGTTTTATTTAATTACAGATAAGATGCACAATTGAATGCTTCATATGATGAATTTGCACATCGATGTCTTCCGCCGCTTCGTTGTTAGCACATTCTACTAACACAAAACAAAGCATTATTATAGTAACTAGTGATCGCCGCGTGGTTGAAAATCAACCATAATTCATTATATATTTATTGTCTTGCGTATATTACAATATTAATCTATTCTCAAATCTTACATACTTTAACAATAAACAAAAGAGTATATATGCGTGTTTGTGTCAAATACATGGTAGCGTGTGTAACGTTTTTTTTTAATTGATTTAATGTATTTTTATGCATTATTTTAAAAATATATTAGCATTCTGTACCCCTTCTCTATATAACCTATAAGTGTGTGAAATTTCACTATTTAGATTTTATATGTTTACAGATGTTGATCTGTAATAAAAAAAAATATTTCTTAAATTTTTATTTTCATTAGAAGGCGCAATAAAAATATTTCTATTTTTGTAAAATTTAAGAAATATGTTTTTTTTTGACAGATGTTATTGTTATGATGCAAATAGTACATTCCCAAAAGGTCTTCAGTAAATTAAAAATGACCCTGTATATAGATATTATGTACGACTCGTCTAATTTGCAGTGATTACTGTGTCAGAAATCGCGGTTCGATTCCTGTATGAAGTAAATTTTGTTTTTGGAGCATATGTATGTATATAATATAGGTAAAAGGCAGTGGTAGCCCAAGGGTAACGCGCTCGCTTGGGAAACCGAGTGAAGCGGTTTCAAATCCCGGGTTTCGCACCTCTGATATTTTCATGAGCGAATTATTTCTAACATGATTACCACTTGCCTTAAGGTAAAGGAAAACATCGTGAGGAAACCTGCATGCCTGAGAAAACTTAGCAAGTTTTCGAAAGACATGTGAAAGAATCAGCATATTATATAATAATTTATTATATTATTGTGTTTAATTTTTAGTCTTGAAACAAAAATTTTATGTCTCTCGATTATTTTAAACATATTTAATACATCAAAATCTAAAAGTATTAATACTTCTATGACCTTCAACTTTCGACCATCATACAACGCGATGGTCAGTATCTAATGGACCTTCAACCTTTATGTGAATTTCATCACGATTAGTTATGAGATATTTTGCATTCCATATATCAAACCTCGGAGTGATATCGTCGAGCTAATCTGATAATAGAGTCAAGAGGTTAAGATGAGCCATTGGTTAAAAAAATTAAAAAGTGCATGTATGAATGTGGACACGCGTAAGAAGTAAAACTTCTGTAGATTATCGATACTCTCTATGAAATTCAATTTATGTTTTAAATAATTAGGATAGGTGATATACTAAAAATAACGCATATTAGGCATATTACAATCATATATTTACAGAATATCATTTAAGGTTAGAATATAATATTATATATAATTTGTCAGACAATAATAGCAGTTACCATGGCAACAAACCTTCGCCTCGCCCGATTTACACTTTTCGTAACGCATTCACCAGCTTACTCCCCAAGTCAACCGTGCGTTGAGAAGTTTTACTTCCAAAATCTCTCGAATTCTGTTACATTTGGTTTGTTTGATGCATTTGGCATTTTACAGACAGACCTCTGAGACGTTAAATGAATTTCAATAGAATCATATTTTGCACTGGCACAGTAAAGTAAGAATCTAAACTAAAAAAATATAACTTATTTCCATTTCACACGATAGATTCGAATGAAAAATGTGGCTTGAGCCCTTCCTTTTTAATCATTCATAAACAAAATATATTCAAATACTGCATATTAGACTACGTTTTTGAAAGTAAAATCATCTCACTCTTGTCTGGGTCAGTACCCACTGTGCAGACCGCGTTTACGATATCGATTGCGCTAAAGTTGCACAACGTTATATAACGTCTATTGATATTTTTTTTACAACTTACCTAACAGTTTTACTAAAACGTATTTCGACCATTTATTATTAAATCTAACATATTTATCTAACGAGCAGTTCTTGTATATTTATTTATTTATATTTATACCGGCGATCTCGGAAACGGCTCTAACGATTTCGCTGAAATTTGGTATGTAGGGGTTTTCGGGGGCAAAAAGTTGATCAAGACTAGTCTTATGCCTGGGTTAACTCGTGTTTTCGAGTTTTTATGCGGTTTTCTTTCGCATTGTTCCACGCAAAATATGTATGGTCGATAACTTTATACACTCGGGCATAAGCATCGTGGTCAAGCAGCCAAGGTGCAAGGTTGACAATCCCGGTCGGATACAAAAATTTTACTTTTGTTTTTTTTTTGTATTTATTCAAGTTTTTAGTTTTTTACTTATTTAAAAAATACGATATAACAAAAAAGAACTCCGAGCGAAGCTCGGTCGCCCAGGTACTTCGCATAATATGAGCAAGGAAAAGTGTTTTATTATAAGGGTAAAGTTAATAAAATTTATCAGCTTATTATTATTTAAAACACTGTAAAGATTAAAAATGTTATTGATTGAAAAATTGCATTGATTAAAGCTGCATATTAATCAATTTAATAATAATTTATTTTATACTTAATTACTAATCCAAACAAAAACTCGTAAGTTTTAAATACCTAAATTACACCGTACCTAAATTACATATACTAGGGATTCACCCTTGCTCCGCTCGGGTTCGTCCCTAGTTACGTTTTTAAGTTTAGTATAGATTATGCCAAATTTCATCAAAATCTGTCCAGTGCTTTTCTCGTGATGCATTGGCAGACTGACAGAGAAAGAGAGAGAGAGAGAGACAAAAATTCTAAAAACTATAGATTCAGCCTCTAAGGTTTTCCAAAATAATATTTAATGTACAGATTCGACTTCGAATTTTATTATATGCAAATTGCAAAGATAATATGTTTTAAGATTTATTGATTATAAACACATTTTAATAAATAGTAGCTTGTATTTTTTATTTGTAATTAATTTTAATATAATATGTACTAATATAGATATGTTTAATGCTAACTGATTAACATTTACTCAGTAATTTTTAGAGTAAATCACAGACTTCCTTAGCTAAATAGATGATGACTACGATTATATATTTTAGTATTTAACATGAAATTGTGCTATGATGAGAAAAAAAAGTTACAGTTTTTTATTAGAGTGAATAAATAATAAAAATATTCAAACCATTTGAAGAACTTTGAAAAAAAGAAAAATATTGTTTACTTGGTAATGTCTCATGATTGGCTTCCATTGTATAAGAATGGATAACAAATATTTAATCTTTAAAAATTATGTAATATTAAGTAATATGATTATATGAATGAGAAATTGGCTTACAAGTATCTACTCAACCCGTACCAACGTAGCGTACGTATTTCCACGTATATTATACACTATACACTACTTAGTATATTTACTTTAAGTAAAGTATGCCCTATTTACAACACATGCCTGCTTTAAATATATTATTTCTAACTGGTCAAATTTCTTTGCCTTGTGTGACTTTAAATAAAGATATCTGATTAATTCGTCAAATCCTTAAATAGCTTCTTATATTTCTATCTTGTTTATATTTGTACTGAAATCGAATACCTGACCTCCATAATATGCAGGTATAGTATCAGTCACACTTCACAGAAAGGTTATTATTGCATTAAAACTTAATGTATTAAAGTTATAAGTAATATCTAAGTGGTACACTTTATTAAAAGTTAAAGACATTGAATAACTTGGATATTAATGACTTTAAATAAATGACTACTATAATAAATGTAATGTTAGTAGTAGGATATAAAACAGAGGAACATATTATACTCCTTCATATAAAACTACAACAAACGTGGGTATTAGGTCCGCGTATTCATACTAATATTATAAATGTGAATGTTTATTTGTTAGTTTGATTTTCTTACACGTCGAAACAGAGAGACGGATTGGTGTGATTTTTTGTGTGGAGATAGTTGGAGGACTGGAGAGTGAAATAGGCTACTTTTTACCGCGGGAGATTCCCACGGGAAAACACGTTATAATACAACCCACAGCTTATCGTACCTATGTTGAGAGGTTAGCAAGTTTTCGAAAGACCCGTGTAGTCCGTCAACCCGCACTTGGCCATCGTGGTGGAGTATGGCCTGATCCCCCTCGTATTGAAGGGAAAGCCGGTGCTCAGCAGTGGAACGTTAGAAAGGGCTAAATACATACACGTAGGTACATATCGATACATAGGTATATACATATATTTATATATTCGTGCCATATCGAATAAAAAGTTATAACGCGATATATAACTTTTTATTTGTTTTGTCAGTTGCTATCATCGATTCCAATATACATACATCTCTAGCACACTGCCCTAGTTTTCACGAAAAAAAATAGGCACAGTTGGCTTGTTATTTATAGTTTTATAATTTTTCATATTATTGATTTTCTTGAGCGAGGATGGGTTTATCCGTGTCATGTTTAGACGTTGATATTTTTATTAAGTAGCAGTAAATATTCATAACGATCATGTTGCATAAACTATACTGTAATCCATTAAATAAAAAACAGCTATAATATTTTAATCATTTGTTGTAAACTGTATTTTGGAAAAGAAGTCGATATACCTACCGTAATTTTAATTTCTTCTGGCATTGATTGTTAGTTAATTATAATTAACATAAGTCTTAACACTCATGTACACAAAAAAACAGGTTGACATATTATACACAAAAACTGAATTAATTTTGAAGTCAGTCAACAACATTTATAATAGATAGTAGAACATGGTTTTTGTAACCGTGTTTTTTATCAGTAATTTCACTTCAAAGTTCATACATATTACATATCGACCGGAATAAGGGAGGAACGTGATCGACTCGTGCATATGTCGGTTGAGCGCACTTTGTATAAGTGACATCGATCGAAACTTGTTAAATTATTACGATAGGCTTTGGGAATTTACCCATCAGTCGTGTACTATGACCCAATGTTTCTTTACATTCTTATCAATCAATTAGCTATTAACCTTATTGTATAAAGTTATACATAATCATCTTAGCACAGACATGCTATGTCTGAATGGTGAATCTCTTAAAGTAAAAAGCTTTATATATACAAATACACGGGAAATTAAACTAGCGGACCAGTTAAACAGACAAAATCGCAGACAGATTTCCGGTATATGTGTTTTTATATAAAAAAAAAACAAAAAATATAAAAAGACATTTGATCGAAAATTATGTTAAATAATTCTGTGATGGCTGAATGTCGATAACAGCACCACCTACCGGGTCCAATTATAATAATAGTACGATCCAGGTTATCTCATAAGTACTTTAACAAAATAAAATTTTCAAAATCGGTCGAGCATTTTAGGCGGAGAATCACTGGAATTCTATTTTTTAACCGACTTCTTGAGGTTCTCAATTCGACCGTCTATATATATATATATATATATATATATATATATATATATATATATATATATATATATATATATATATATATATATATATATATATATATTTATGTTTGTTCGCGGATTTTTTCGTCGTTTATGAACCGATTTTGATAATTCTTTTTTTGTTGGAAAGGAGATATCCCAAGAGTGGTCCCATGATAAGGAAACTAGGATCTGATGATGGGATCCCAGAGAAATCGAGGGGAACTTTCGAAAATTGTGGCGGTGACTAGTGCGTTTGATAACATTTTCATTAGGTATTTTAAAGCACTACTATTTAATGAAGGTCTGGAGTCGATCTGATGATGGACCCGAAATATAGTCGAGGGAACTCCTCAACGATTTACAGCAATTACCTTGTGTTTGGGCTTGATTAATTTGTATTGATGATACGTCTACACTAAAACTGGAAAAATAAAAATTAAAAAAAAAACCGACTTCCAGGCACTGAAAAGTAAAAAATAACTAAACGGGGGTTTTCATTTAGAATAGATACTTAATCAGATTTTTTCGAAGTTGGTGTCAGCCAATACAAATCAAAGCACAAAGTTAATTACAGCGTGTCAAAAAATATTTTCACCCATCTCTCTCAAATGTCTTCGCCATTGTACGTGATAGTACCGAAATAAATAGTCCCCAAGTAGCAAACCAAAGGATACAATGGTTAATCTAAAGAAAAGAATAATAAAAACACATTTTTAAAAGCAAGCTTTTATTTAAATGCTCTAAGAAAAAGAAAATAAACCTTAGATTAAATCAAATCCATTCATTTATTACATTACACAATTTATATACTTAACATAAGAGCTTGTCGCGAGATTTACCTATTTTATAAAAAAACATATTATTTTTTTCTTAGAATTACTTATGTCAAGATCAAACTATATATTGAATTCTTGTTTATATGTATATACAGGTAAATCTCGCGACAAGCTTTTATATTAAGTATACATATAAATTGTGTAATGTAATAAATTGATGGGTTTAATTTAATTTAAAGTTTACTTTCTTCTTTCTAGAGCATTAAATAAAAGCCTTGTTTTTAAAAAATATTTTTACTAATAATTTAAGTTTTATTTCTTAGCTTTTATTTTATTGGTATAATCTTCTTAGCAAACCCTTTCATTTGATATCCATATCATGGGGTGCATAAGAAAAACATAGTCCGCCATCTTTGAGAGTCTGCATATTGGATTTAGAATGACGTCACTCAGCTAACAATGCATTGTCATCCAAACTAAACGTGTATGCAAAATTTCATCTCAATCGGTTCAGCATAACTACTTTAAATTCAGTTGCAACTTGCAAGATTTGACCCGAACAAACAAACATTGCAAGTTAAATAAAAGTTTGTAATAAAAAATACTTTGAAAATGTTGGATGATGTATGTATTCATTTTTTGCGATAACAAGTCAGAACTTGTTTTTGATATGCAATGCCATAGAAGCGCCCCTATTTAATTGTATTCGCGATAATGATTAGTAAAGAAGCCGTTATGACTTTCGGCGATGTATCGGGGTCAATCAGGGTTGCCGACTATACCAAAACAGTAGAAGTTTGCCTATTATTACTTAAATTCAATTTTTATTAAATATAATGCAACTTTTTTACCAAGAATTAGAAATTATATATTTTGAAACTATATATTAGCAAATCTATCCCACGGGAACCGTACATTTTTCTGGAATAAAAAGTAGCCTATTTGCTATTCTGATGTATGAACTATATTATTGTAAAGTTTCATTAAAATCCAATCATTAGTTTTTGTGTACTAAGCTGTATATGTTATTATAGTTTTTTAACTATCTCACGGGAACTTTTTAATTTTCCGGGATGAAAAGTATCTAAAATGTTGACCGAGGATATAAGATATCACCATTCAAAATTTCATTCAAATTGGTCAGTTTCGGAGATTAGCTCGTACAAATTGACAAACAGACAAACACATAGGGAAACAAAAATTTTTGAAAAAATCTGGATTTGTTCTATTTCTCTTCTTATATCCCCCTGACTCGTTTTTTCAGCATTTTTTTTCTATGTACAGACATTCGACCTTTACAGCTTTATTATATGTACTTAGTACCTAGGCGACCGAGCTTCGCTCAGAGTTCTTTTTTGTTATATCGTATTTTTTAGATAAAAAACAAAAGTTAAAAAACTTTGTATTCCAACTGGGATTCGATCCGGACATATGTGCTGTTTAACTTACGCGTGTCCGCTTGACCACGATGCTTACAACCGAGTGTAAGAAAATATCGACCATATTCTGCGTGGAATAATGCAAAAAGAAAACTGCATGAAACCTAGAAAACACACGTTTTCCAGATATGAGACTAATCTAGATCGATTTTTCGCCCCCGAAAGTCCTCACATACCAAATTTCAGCGAAATCGTTAGAGCCGTTTCCGAGATCGCTGGTATAAATAAATAAAGGTATAAAGATATAAATATACAAGAATTGCTCGTTTAAATATATTAGATATAGATAATATAAGTGTAAAATGAAGAGAAACGATTGCTACAAAATAAGTATCCGTCATTCATATGTTTTTTTTTAAATTACTACTATAATAATTATAATAACTTTGATTAATTATTATGAACGAATAGAATTTGTAAGTAGCAGCCCTGGTAGTGAGGTGTCATGACGTCGTGATCGTACCATATTACGGTACACCAATTACTACCTCTTTCCAAGAGGAGGCGAATACAGCATGTACAAATTAAATTTACAATTTTTAATGATAATATGAAATATAAGCTATAATAATAATAATAATCATCACCTTTATTATTCAACAAATATGTTAACTGATTTCAATTATTGTTCTAAACAATAGAGCAAGTGAATCTTGAGTAAGTTAATCAAAGCTCTATAGAAGCTTACGGTGAAGGAAAACATCGTGAGGAAACCTGCATGTCTGAGAAATCTTAGCAAGTTTTCGAAAGACATGTGAAGTCCGCCAATCCGCACTTGGCCAGCGTGGTGGACTATGGCCTGATCCCCCTCGTCTTGAAGGGAGGCCCGTGCCCAGCAGTGCCCAGTAGTGGTTGTCGAAATTAGAACATAATCGTTATAAAACTAGTATAAAAATTAAAACACTCCGTTTCGATAAAGACTTATATAAGTCTTAATTATAAATGTACAAACATTTTTTAAGAAATGCAAAGTAGAAGAATATAAAATTCTTTCGACATATAATAAAACTGTAGAGATCGAATGTCTGTACATAAAAAAAAATGCTAAAAATCGAGTCAGGGGGATGTAAGAAGAGAAATAGAACAAATCCAGTTTTTTTTTTTCAATTTTGTTTTTGTTTCTTTTTCTGTATGTACGGGCTGTTGGACTGTTGGACCGATTTAAATGAAATTTTGCATGGTGGTACCTTTTATCCCCGGTCAACATTTTAGATACTTTTCATCCCGAAAAGTCAAAGAATTCCCAAGGGATAGTTAAAAAACTATAGTAACTTATACAGCTTAGTACACAAAAGCTACTGATCGGATTTAATAAAACTTTACAATAATATAGTTCTTACATGAGAATAACAAGTAGGCTACTTTTTATTCCGGAAAAATGTACGGTTCCCGTGGGATAGATTTGTTTTTCTCTAGGGGGCGAACCCGAAGCGAAGCAAGAGTGAGGTGCTAGTTTATAATAAAGAAAATTACGAATATACTTAATTTTACTTCGTATCATTCTCGAAGATGATGAGGTTTACAAGCAGCAGTACGCCAGATTGATGCTGTCCTAGTCACACTTTTAAAGTTATTAATAATTAATCTTCTAATTATCTTCGTTCGAGACACTCGTATAGTTAGAAATCAAACATCACAAGGTAAATTCGTTTGATTCTCAATTATATATACTTACAAAACAAAGGTACACTTAATTATTACTGTTCAAGTCCGCGTGGAATAGTGGCAAGAATGCTAGCCGCATTCCACCGCTGAATGGTAATGCTGATTCTTTGAGTGAAAAATGAGCCAGCTCTCCTGTCACCAGTAGAGGCGATAACTAAATGTTAAGTAATATTAATTAAACTAATATAGTTAATCAGTGCCAAAATGACACAATAGTTTTATGTGTGATAATTTTTAATGGTATAGTTCAATCCTCTCGTTGACAACATTGGCGGCCCATTTCTTCCTGATCTGATCGATGAATGTCTGCCTGATCGGTCCACAGGATGACGGTGAGAACTTGACATATGAAATCTTGCCCCAAAAGGGATGATTTGTTAAGACGGCAATTAACTCGTAACATTTAGGTGTAATGTATCGCGTTTTAAGGTACAACTCGAGCATTACATATCAGAGCACAGTAAGTGCAGCGAGCAAAGCCGCTCGATACGAGCACCGCGTGCTTCACGCTACTGTCAGTCTTTTCGCGAATCTCTTTGTGTGTTACATAACAAGTCAGTACAGCTGAATGCCTCGTCACGAGCGCAAAATTTCTATACTATACAGTAACTCTTGGATCTTGGTTTCTAAGAATATTCATTAAATTCGTACCACCATATTCGTTTCTTTTTTGGTACAAATTGGATATCCAATATCTTTGTTTTCTTCTTCTTTTAACTTAGTAAAAGTAATGAAGTAAATACAACCTCTACGTCCACCATTTTGATTAAGAATGGAGCACGCTTAAGCCGAGGATTGAAAGCGAGCGTTCGCCGTGTTAATGTGTATCGCTATATTGTATCAAGCTGAATGGTATATTACCAACAAGTGGTAAAAGTCAGTCGCTACCTTTAAGAATTACAATTAAAATGCCACGTAACTCGTTTAATAATCTACAAAGAGGTCTTGACACATAAATACTACGAGGCCAATGCCGTGATCAGTCTTCATTACCCTATCTGTGTCTAACTCAAGCTGTATGTACATATGTTCAATGTTCGTGGAAGGTGTTTGGAAAAGCGACTAGCGACTAAATTTTTATCTGAATTCGTCCAGCCGTTTCAGCGTGAAATAGTAACAAACACCAAAAAATTAATTGCACCAAGTAGTAACAAACCCAAAAAGACAAGGATGTGTGTAATCTTTACGCGCAGTTGAAGTAAAACTTCTTTGCCAAATATCGCAATTAAATTAAAAGAAATCAATAATTAAATGAGGTATATAAGGCCTATTACACTTATATATTTATTGTATATCATATTATACGGAAAGAATATAATAATATATATTTGCCAGACAATAACAATGGCAACAATTAGTCATAATAGCTTTTATTTAATTTATGCACATTCATCCCACAGTAATAAATATTTATTTTTAAAGTTTTATTTCTTTTTACCAAGTTTAAAAGTTATTTTACATTTTATTTAACAAATATTACATAACATATTATTCAGTATTATTTTTCATCTATCTCATTCTCTCACCGATTCAATCCTATATATGTATTCATGTATTTGTCTCTCTTTAGTGTTGCATTTCCGTTTCATCGAGTTTTAAATCACAACGATTCTAAAGAAGTTTCACTTCAATAAAAAGTCCGATTATACATACAGACTATTTATGTACTGGTATGATGCGTGTGGCAGGCTGACAAAAAAGCCAACCTCTACAAATCGGTTAAGTACATCGATTTGTACACGCACGTAATAAAATCGATAATGTTCAAGTGGATAATGGAAAGTATAATCAATACACAGCTTTAGAGATGCATATTGTTACAAATGACATTAGAGCGAAAAAAATTACGTAGTTAATTTCTAGCGAGTAGAGACTAATCTTTGAACCGCTTATAAATTTAAATGTCGTAATCAAAATTTAAGATCGAAGTTCAAGGAAGTGACGAAGCATCAATCTCCATGTGTTTTTTTTCTTAACTTAACTTATTTAAAAAAAAGGAATAAATAAATCGCAGCTGACTAAAAGAATGCTCGGGTCTATTTATGGAAACTCACATAACGGCTTATACTTATTGGCCGAGATAGTATGGAAAATGTATAGATATTAGATTCAAACAGCTCTAATATTCAACCGGTTATTAAGTAAAAAATATTATGTCTTCAACATATCGTTATACTTTTGTTATGGGTTACTTATATGCAAAAGTAATTATATTAAATGAGAACCTCCTCCTTTTTTTGGAAGTCGGTTAAAAATAGTTAAGTGCTAGTTTATTCACGGGTTCGTCCCTAGATACGTTTTAACGGTTAGTATGGAATAGACAGAGTACATGTCATATATACATAGTTCTGAAATTTTCAATTTTCCAGCTGTTTTTTTTTTTGGGTTTTCCCTAGATTTTTTTATATTTAAACAACCCCTGGCACACCCCCAACGAAACAAAAAAAGAATTATTCAAATCGGTCCAGCCGTTTTTGAGTTTTAGCGAGACTAACGAACAGCAATTGATTTATATATATATACATATGAATATTAAATACTTGTATAATTCTTTATATAATGAGTGGAACTCCCCTCTACACGAATGACGCAAAATAGATACGTTAACATAATATATAATTTTTAATTAATTAAAATGTGGTTTTATTTGGACTAAATTTGGTATGGTACGATTCGAAGTCAACACGTGATTCCAATGTGATTTTAATATCGAAATATAAAAATATATCTTATAAATTTACTTATAAATAATAAATAATAGAAGCATTATATTTTAGTTACATGTACATTGTACAACACAAAAACTAAAACGACTACAAAATCTGTCTGTTTGTTGAAACAAAAAAAAATGTTCATTTTTGTCTCTCAAACAACTAAACCAATTTAAAGGAGATAACTCACCTGTATTACTTCATAGATGTCACGGTGAAAAGTTTTAAATTATAGTTGCATTAGCGACTCATTCAGACAGACAGACAGACAGACAAAAATTCTAAAAACTATAGATTCGGGCTCTGTATCGATAATAATGTCTATTTCAATAAGATTTTCCAAAATATATTTAATGTATAGATTCGGCTTAGTTACAATTTTATTATATGTATAGATATAGATTTATAAAATATATTTCTTTAGGAGTCATTGGATCCATTTTCCTGAAATTAATCTAGTCTAACGGACTAGACAGGCTAAAAGATCATCTTTCATTTAATTGCGACTTATGGAGGTGTTTACGTAGTATGTACAGTTAATTAATTATTAAATTCCGCTCACTTTATTATCACGTGTATATATTTCTTATGAACACGTATACTATTAATTATGATCTAAACAATAAACTTATGTGTAATATTTTTTGCACATATTTTTTCAACGAATTGTATATATACCACCTTTATTAATCTTTAATTAATAGACGTGAATAAGTCTTGAGAACAAATATTTTTTATAGCATTGAAAAACTGAACAAAGCGATGTATCTACATTCATATATTTTAGACAAGCGAAAAACAAAAACATTTTTCCGGGATTATAATTGCAATATATTTGCTATTCCAGGCTATAATTTATCTCTGTGCCAAATTTCATCCAGATCCGTTCAGCCGTTCTGGCGTGATTGAGTAACAAACATCCAAACATCTAAACTTTCACGCTTATAATATTAGTAAGACTAGCGTTTCGCCTTCGTTATATCATGTAGGCCTCTTCTGCATTCTGATAATTATCTTGTAGAAATCTTAGAAATAAATGGTTAGCTACTAAAACCACTTCCTGAATCACGTCAAATGTAAAGGATAACCAATAGTTCTTTTAAAATAAAAATGCCTTTTAATTTATACCTATTCTTTATTCATGCTTATTAGTTGTCACCAATACATTAATATGAGAAGAGTGAAGACAATTAATATGAATATTAAATAAATTGTTGTCGTAAATATTTTTACGGACAGGAAGTCAAGAAACACGCTGAGGGCGACCCACCTCGGCGGGCGGTGTATGGTGAGCCAACCACCTGTATGCATGCAGGTGGTATGCGTAAATGCATTTCCCAACCAAGAAACCCCATGGTTGTTGTGGTGTGCCTCGGCAGGCCAGCCGTCGAGACGCTGTGGTTGAGTTTGCAGCGATCCTGCAACGCCCATTAAGATGCAGGAGGTTCCGTTGGGTTTTGTGGGTGGTACTGGCTTTAACTTTGTGAGGCTTTGTGAGTCCTATTTAAATGACTTTTCCGACGTAAAAAAGGTATTTATATACATATATAAATCTCAATAACATATTAAAATTTATAAAACAATTTATTAGGTACGTATGTTTAATAATAATATTATTAACTACGAATTAATGAATGACATTGAAAGTGCCACCTTGTGACATCAATCTCTTTCAGCGATAAGAGGTCACAGTAGCAATATTTGTAATAGTTTATAGATATTACATTTATGAATGAAATAATATTAATAGTAAACTATTACAAGAAAAGTACCTACTATGTTGTTACGATATCGTTAATTGTTATTGACAGGGTCATGGTTATTACTGGCTTGCATTTACAAGGTTAGAATAAACTGCAAATTTATTTAGTAATATATAAAATACTGCTCATTTGATTATTTAAAAAACTTAAAAAAAAAATAAAAACCGACTTCCAGGCACTGAAAAGTAAAAAATAACTAAACGGGGGTTTTCATTTAGAATAGATACTTAATCAGATATTTTCGAAGTCGGTGTGCTTTGATTTGTATTAGCTGGCAAAGACTTCGAAAAAATCTGATTAAGTATCTATTCTAAATGAAAACCCCCGTTTAGTTATTTTTTACTTTTCAGTGCCTGGAAGTCGGTTTTTTTTTAAGTTTTTATTTTTCCATTTTTAGTGTAGACGTATCATCAATACAAATTAATCAAGCCCAAACACCAGATAATTGCTGTAAATAGTTGAGGAGTTCCCTCGACTATCTTTCGGGTCCATCATCAGATCGACTCCAGACCTTCATTAAATAGTAGTGCTTTAAAATACCTAATGAAAAAATCCGCGAACAAACATAAAAAAAATATATATGTATCAATTTCCATATTTATAACTTCAGAAACGACGAACTTGCAACAGACTTTGAACCCCTATTTAATTCCTCCTTAGGCCTTAGGAGATTAACTTATAAAAAATCCTATCCAGTGTTCACTTATGTTAAGCATATGTGAGGAATTCTTATTTCATTTAATTATGTATAAAAAAAACAGTCATGAGGACTGCCGACAGAAGTGAAAACTTAAATCTAAAGAAAACTAAACTAAAAAGAAACAGTTAGTTCAAAAAGTAAACTATAAAGAAACAGTTGTTATTTTTGGATATTCAAATTAATTGTTTGATCTTAAATAAAAATTTGTAAACTAAAATCGTAAAACTGTTTACATGTATCTGGTTTTGACATTTTTTGGCACTGAGTGTTAGCGTTAACACCTCACGTGAACATGTCGATGAAAACTTACATGAATTTACTCCCCATCCAAACCTGCCTATAGAAGTTTTCACTTCAAAAACTATTTGTAAGACCTGACCTATGTAATAAAAAAAAACAATATTTTAGTCGTTTAAAACAATAATGTTCATACACTTGAATTTTGAAATAAAAAATCACAGGTTGTGCTTGTGAATTTTTATTACTACGACGTAATTATGTAATATTATAAGGCTAAACTGAGTCACTGCATTTCTATAGTTAATATAGGCTACTTACTGTGCCCACCCAACGTGCGTTCATTTTGTCGTGGTGGGGGAGCTCCGGGTGGGGGAGTAATGCCCGGCAATACAGCCGGGCGCGGAACAAGAAACCCTCGGTGGGTTGTGTGCTATGCGGGTTGCTCCTGGTACTTCTCTGATAGCAGAGTGGACTGTGGAGCAATTCTATGGTTGTTGTGGTCTGCTTCGGCAGACCTGCTGTCAGGGTGTCGTTATTGAGTACGTAAGCGATCCTGCGACGCCTCATTAAGACGGGGAAGGTTCCGTTGGGTTTTAGTGGGTAGTACTAACTTTGCTGGTGAGACCCACACCTCGTGCCTAAATGCATTCCAAAAAAGGAAAAAAAGGCTATTTAGTGCGCACATTATTAATTAAATGAATACATAATACAATAATGTAAGTAGAAAAAAAGAAGGTAACAACTTTATTTGAACTTGAAGAGATAACTGATAATTTGGACAGTTTTCTGATAACGTTATAAATTATTACTTTTTACTTTATTTTTGGACGCTACATTTATTTGAATAACCAAATATTTACTCCGCTAGAAACCTGCTGTAGCCATGGAAAGTTTGTGTTTTGATAAAATAACCCAGAAATTCACAATACGTTATTTAAATACTGTTATCAGTTGTAGACTCTTTTCTCAATAGTTTTTTTTAATGATGAAATATCAGTCCACGTGGGATGATGTAACACGGCGCATGCGCGTGATTCGTGAGCTATTAACGATTATGAATACAGACTTCATATTAGAATTGAACCGCTTTATTCCTAAAATAGTGATATGCGCTTGATTTCTGTTTTATCTATGAGATATCGCGTGTCAAGTGAACTCGCTTGCTTTGGTGCCACATTTCCTACAGATAGGATTATTATTATTTATCAGGAATTCATCATGGAATAATTTTAATTCTGTCAATTTTGCCCTACTTTAATAAGTAGTTTAATAATCCGTACTCTGTAGGTACTTATTGATAGGATTCGTAAATTCGTGCAGCAAAAGTTATTTGATATTTTTGATCAATTTCGAAAGAAGTCCAGATACTCAATTCGATAATTATAAATCAATTTCAATGATTATTTCTCGTTGAAATGGATACCTGCTTTACGGGTGGAATAACTATTTTTTAGTGATCTTGAAGTCGAGTGAACCTTTTTGAGTTATAAAGTAATTATCTAGAACGATCGGGGCACTGGCCGACCGGTTTTAATATCCACACCATATGTTACAGATTATATATCTTATCTTCAAGCTTTTGCTCAGACCAAAAGAATAAGATATATGTACCTACAGAACGTATAGAACAATAAATTAAGGGTTTCTTTTTAGGTTTAAGCGTCGAAATTTACAATGACAGAAAAAATTATGTTTATCTAATAATTGTTTTTAATACTTTATAAATAATTATTTCTGACAAGGTTTTCCAACAAAAGTCGGCATACTTACTATATAAATTATGCGTCTAATGCACATACTGCGGACACAACGGCGAGAATGTCATCATACACCTATAAAGCTTTTGTCTTATTTTTTGCTATAGGTTCTTTGAGATTTGATAATACTTTATTATTTTTTGCATAGAGTTTTCGATAAAAATGAAATAAATCATATTATCTTTTTTTTATAATAATTTCATAAGATATATTACTCTACTACTATACTATATAGGTACTCATTATATAAATACTCTTTATTTTTTTCGTAACAAAACAATACATACCGCATTTTTTTACATTGGTTAAAAATTATCTTATTTTTATCAGTGTAGTATGGATGTAAGTTTATGAGGGACAGCTTTAAAATTGATAAATTTTATAAATATTATTATCAGTAACGATTATGTATGTAGATACTGTATGTGTAGATATATAATCGATCAAAGGGTAATTGAAAAGTACATATTATCTTTGTTGATTCATATTTATGAGTATTTATGTTGAATTTTATATCTAATAATAATAGTTATATTATAATTGCATAAAATATGTAGGTAGGTACAGATATTTTATAATATACCATTATTTTAATACTCTAAGTGCTTAGAATAATTTTTTCAATGATGAAATATCATTGTTGTCGTCCTCACCAAACAATTCAAAAAAATATATAAGTAGATAGGGAGTTATGATAGGGTTTTGTCTTAGTTTATGATAGAGATTTGTGATTTATTTTATTTTAAATATTGTATTAACTTTTGCATGCAGAACGACCAATACGACAAACAAAGGAAACATCATAAAAAATTAATTTTCTTAGCGCGACTTGCAATATTAGGTCATTTGTAATTCCTTGGATTATAGTCTGAAATATCACTTAGACTTAGGATTTTCCCGACCCGAGCGAAGCGAGGGGGAGCCGCTAGTATATATATGTATTTGTCGATTATTTACTGTAGTTTTATACTGTACATTGAAAATATATAGAAAACATATCCTGCGTAACTTCAGCAATTGAAATTTATTAGCTGCCTGATACATGGTTGCTAAGAGGCGTAACCTTGAACTTGACTTTATATCTATAAACGCTATCGCCACGTTGTTAAATAGTTGAGTCAGTATATATTTTTTTTTAAAAACGTTTTAATAAAAGGCCATTTTATAACTTAAAATAATGAATATCACAATTTCTTATTTACTATCTTTTGACGGCCTGAATTTACTAGGCCCATTGAAATGGAACTTTGCTTAATTAAAAATATGTACATATATTTATTTACGCAGACTACTTACTTATATCTGAAGTGATGCGTGTTAAACAGATAGACAGAAAACCCAGTCTCCACAAATCGATTACATCTATTTGTACGCGCATGTAATAAAATTGTTAATGTTCAAGTGGTTGATGGAAAGTATGATCAATATACAGCTTTGGAAATACAAATTGTGACAAATGACATTGTAAATATTTCAGCAAAAAGTAGGTATACTGCATAAACGTTACATAATATTAAAGTTATTAAAATGAGATAACAGAACACAAATTATTCTTTGAATTTTTCTATTAATAACCATAGGAATAGTTTTTTTTTTGTTGTTAAAAATAAATAAATATTTTCTTTGTTGAATTCCAAAAGATAATTGTTGGGCGAGCTATCTCTGACGCCATTGTTATATTGTTCCCCGCTTGCCAACAGTAATCCGTTTGATATTGATTGGCAAAGTAATATAAACAAAATAGCGAATTCTATGAAAAATTAAACACTTAGATAACGCGAAGTAAATATCATTGTTTAAATAATTTATAAATATGTGAAAGGTTACTCATTACTCATCTTTCATCTAAATTTTCAGATGAATCTTGCATGGATGACTTACGACTTATCAAACCCATTTTAAATAAGTGTTTACTGATATAGTACAATTAAGTTAAAGTGTCCATAAGACACATTTAACTATACCAATTATGACTATAGAATAGTTAAAATTGCTTGTTGCTTTTATGAAATTGATAAAAAATGTAATAGGAATCAAACATATATTTACTAGACCAAGAACCAATGTACAATTAGATACATGTTCTTTGTATATAAATTAACATTTATTATCATGACTATCGCAGACGGAAATTTCCTATATTTTCTTTGTTTTTTATGTTTACTATGAAATTCATTATGTTATGTCCATTTAACAGATACGATGACATTTTCTCACATGGTAGGTCATTTATACGTATCAGGTATTAATTATCACTATATAATAAAGTATAAACATCTTTACATTAACACACAGCACCATCTAGTTCCATGATAATGGAATGGAATGGATACCAGATAGTTGATATATTACATACATATTTTAAATATAAACAACCATGACTAGAGCACAAACATTCGTGTTCAACACACAAATAAACGCTCCCAACGGGACTCGAACCCGCGACTGCTGGCACAGCAAGTAGGGTCACTACAAACTGGGCCAAACGAGTCGTCACATGATGACATTTTTCTGGTGACTGCTTTGGAACCGTGTCAGTTTACAGTGCTACTTACTTTTAAGTAATTGTATAAGGACACTCTTTTTATAAAAAAATGCACTTTTATATATTATTTAAGGTTATCTACATTGAATAAATATTGACTTTATCGATCGATATTAATTCTGTGACTGGTTTTAGTAGAGTTAACTGCCAATAATTTGATGATTGTGAATTAGGTATTTGAGGTATTTGGCTAACTTGCGCGTGCGATATTATTGGTGACTAGGTTGCTTCTCAAAACAAAATTAATTTTTAATTTGGTTTTAATTTTTTTTCGTGGGAACCTATATTTTTCTAAAATAAAAGTAGCCTAAGTTACTCCTTATTACATTAGCTATCTGCCAGTGAAAGTCCCGTCAAAATCGGTCCAGCCATTTCAGAGATTAGCCGGAACAAACAGACAGGCAGACAAAATTTGTAAAAAATGTTGTTTTGGTATATGTACCGTGTATACATCCATATGCATTTATTAAAAAGCTGTTATTTTAATATTACAAACAGACACTCCAATTTTATTTATCTGTATAGATGTATAGATTAAAGCCACCTAAAAATTAATGTAAAAGCAACTTGTAAATGATGCATTTGTTTTGTTTGTATACTAGGGACTCACGCTCACTTCGCTCGCGTTCGTCTCTAGGTACGTTTCACGGTTAGCTATGTTTAGGTATACATAAACAGTAGCTTGCTACTCCTAAGATATTCATTTAAATTATATAGCGATTTACCTTCGTTTTGCTCGGGTGCGTAGGCCGTACGCGAATTTTGTTCATAATTTCATGGGTTTTAATTTTTTTTCGCGGAACCCTGATTCTTTTTCTAAAATAAAAGTAGCCTAAGTTACTCCCTATAACATCAGCTATATGCCAGTAAAAGTCCCGTCAAAATCGGTCCAGCCGTTTCGGAGATTAGCCGGAACAAACAGACAGACAGACAGACAGACCGACAGACAGACAGACAAAAAATGTTGTTTTGGTATATGTACCGTGTATACATACATCCATATGCATTTAGTAAAAAGCGGTTATTCTAATATTACAAACAGACACTCCAATTTTATTTATCTGTATAGATAATTTAAATTTATGTTGCACACATTACGGAATATTTGGTTACGGAATAGTACTAGCATATTTTAGTAATCTTCTCGTATTGTCTCATTTGAATGGAACTAGAATAACAGGTTTTATTTGCGTTCTTTTATGATAGTTCATGATGCAATTTATGCCGGTTGTCGAGTCATAGTTAATAAGAACAATAATTTATTGCGAAAATTATAATTTATAAGGGCTTTTCCAGAAACTTCTCTTTTCTCTTACCTAGTTAGTGGACATCGACGATAGAAATAAACCAACGAACTCTACCAACGTACATACATATATTTATCCTACTTTTCTGCATTTAATCGCTCTAAAAAAATTAGTACCTGCTACAAATCGAGTAGTATCCTAATTGGTTAATTCCTTTGAAAAAAAAAAACTTCAGATATTTTTTTTTTAATTTATAATATAATCAAATATATAATAATTTCTGTTTCAGCGACGAACGCCTGTTATTATGACCGTATGACAAATAGGGCAGATTGAATTTTAATTATGAAGGTAACCTCTATCAAGTATCAAGATAAAATGTTTTATCATAATCTTATCGTCACAATAATGTGTTCTAAAACCTTGTAACACACATAATAATGACGTAATGATCGCTAAACTATACATGCCCATGTTGTAGCTATTCAAAGTAAAAATTGAAAGGGCTCTCGTTTGTATTAATAAATCACTAAATTTATCTTTCGGTCATTGAACCATCGCCTAAAAATAGATTTAAATTAATTATATAATTAAATACTTACAATGCTACTTCAACAAGATCATATTTTATTTCTACGTCATCACAATGTTGTACGTACATATCTTAAACTACCTATATAATAGTCAAATGTATTTTGTTTCATTAAAATTAATAAATGTATATGTAGTTAATATATTTTTTAAGTCTGACTGTTTATCCCATTTATTGATGGAAGATTTTATAAATATGAAAAGCACATAATGTACTTATGTATAATTCAATAATAAAATAAGACACACAAAATTTCACTATATGTAGTAAAAAAGGCATTATAACATGCTTTAAAGTTTAAACAAGACGATTTTAATTTTGATGACATAGTTTCTGTACTAATCTACTGATATTATAAAGAGTAAAGATTTTTTTGTTTATTTGTTTGTTCGTTCGCTCGCTAGTTCATCCGCCCGTTTGTTCGTTTGTTTGTACCGAACAAGCTCCGAAACTACTAGACCAATTAAGATGAAATTTGCTCAGAAGATAGTTTGAGACCCTGGAAAGGATATAGGATTTTTATCCCGAAAATTTATCCCTTAAGGGGGTGAAAATGTAGATGAAAATATGTATGGGGAATTAACCTAGAGACGAACCCGAGCGAAGCGAGGGTGAGTTGCTAGTATTGCATAAAAATAAAAGCGACGCGATGGTTCATTCACGCCAATACACAATATAATCCAGCCAAGTTGCGCATGCCAAGACGGCCACAGCGCAAGTCTGTTATGGAACATTCACGAATGCCGTATCGCACCTTACGTCACTGATAGAAGCCTATATACATAAGAAATTGAAAAAAACTGAGATATGACTTTTACTTTGTCTTTTTACTATGTTCTAAGCCGTTATAAATGATATTTAACATATTATATATTAAATGTATAAAATAACAGATATAATTTAACTTACTGACTTGTTTAGTGTTTTATATGCAAATTGATTAATAAAAAGTATAATTTATGCACCTATTCATCTACATTCTACCTCTATCTATATCTCCATTAATACATACGCAGCGAGCATTGTAGATGTCAAATGAAATTGAAGATCGAGACGAGTAAGATTGCTGTCTTATATGTGAACCTACTCCGCAAAATGAAGGTTAAACTAGAAGTTTAGTAACAATAATGCAAATTCATAGATTTTATTCCGCATTTAATTGTTAGATTGTTTTACGAGCACTGAACGTCATGGAATCAACCACCCAAAAGATCTTTTAATATAAACAAGAAAGTAGTCATTGGTTTTTTTTAATAGTGAAGGCCGGTCGGTATCCTTCTTTGACGTAGCTACAGAGCAAAGATCGATGTTTTGCATGAATATAGTTTATGGAGCGAAGCGGAGAATGATAAAATACCAGTTTTGTTTCAGTGTATCAAATGGTTTCCGTGATATATAATAACTGTAAGTTGTACAATGTACTAAAGGTCGCGTGAGGTGTAGCATAAGGTTTCAAGAGAACGAAGCGAGTCATTTGTACGTACGTACCTACTAAAGTCCTCATAAAATAAATAAAATATGGAAAAAAAGTATTTTTTTACTTTGTTAATAACAATATAAATAGAAACATTCGTGTCACGTAGAATTGATATTATCGAATTTCAAGATATAGGTAGTCAGAAGAGTCGCCATTTCACCATTTTAGTTGGTGAAAGGGTTTTGTTCCAAGAAGTGAGAAACGATATTTCTTCCGATAGTCATTAGCCTTGTGCTGGCCTTTCTCCCTAATGTAGGTTCTGACTCTGAATTTACAATTTATGCATTTTTAAAATAATCTTGTGCCACATGGATTTTATGCAATGTTGACTTAATTAAAGTTTGATTGCCAAACAGCTGATCATTATAAATAGAAGACGCGTAAATGATAAATTTACGTCACAACGAACGCGTTTTATCTATTATAAGATTATCAAATTATTTATATCTAGATTACTACGAAGTAAAAGATATAAAAACGAAATTAGCAGTATGAGTAATTTCTATAATATCTCAAATGATATTACAAAAACGCAATTAGAAAGATTGGAAACATAATCTGTGAAATCTGAAATAACTATGCTACAGTAATTTTGAAAGTCAAAGTCCTCTGGTACTTTTGTAAAAACAACCAATAAAAATTACATTTACTTGATATATATAACAAAAGCGGCTATGTAGCCACAACGTATAAATGGAATTTTATAAATTTTGTCTCCACTACGCATATAAACATAATCGACACACTTAACTGTGTGTATACACGTCGTTAATGGTAAGGCGAGGACTTCGCAAGCAACCCATTGCGCAAAACAAATGAAGGCCGATATACGGAAATTCTGTTCGAATTGCTGTTAATTTTTGTTAGACGCATTCCACTGATATCAAATCAACTGATGAATGTAGTAGTTACCTAATTTTCCTTGTACACTTGACATTGATGAACCTCGTGAGTAGCCTATTTAGTAAAGAGGTATCGCTAGAATGGACAAAAGAGATTAATATTTAATTAGTATTCTTGGATTAAATCGCAGTATAACTAACAATAAGTCTTATATTTTTTATTATATACCTATGTAGTTGGCAGAAGGCTTATTAAAATGTGAATCTGATAATTATAATTAAAGGTTATCAGATCTATGTATGCATGTCAGTATCTTTTTTCATTAAAGCACCTAATTATTATTCATTTAATATATATAACTAAGTATAATAGGAACTACTTAGTTTGATTTCAGATGTAATTATGACGTCTTAGATTTTAAGCATTTAATGGTGGTTATAAATTCTGTTAATAAAAAATTATAGATATTAGTCTGAAAAAAACTCATACAATCATTTATAGGGCAGTTTAAAAAGTAATTTAAACAAATAAATGATGAATGTTGATAGCATCGTAGACAGTATGTAATCAAAGATTATTTATATAAAGATATAACAGGCTTAGAAAGTTAGCAAATATACGAGTATAACGTTAGTAGGCTAAGGACGTACCTACATCACCTTCTAAGGTGCTACTATGCACTGAGCAATCGGAAACGTGCAACGGAATCATAAGGTACATGTATCTACAAATTCTCACATAGGTATCGCGTAATATAATATTACAAGATAGTCTAAATTTGTATAATTCAATCATTTTCTTAGGAAAATATTTAAAACTAAAATGTAAATAAATATATGTTGGTACATTAATACACAGCACCATCTAGTTCCATGATAAGCTACGAGGCTTGTATTATGGACACCAGATAGTTGATATACTACACATACATAACTTTAAATACATACATCACAATCAAACAATCACCCATGACTGGAGTACAAACATTCATGCATCTCACACAAATAAATGCCTCCAGCAGGACTCAAATCCGCGACCGCTGGCACAGCAAGTAGGGTCACTACAAACTGAGCCAAACGTGTCAATGTAACTGTCTTTATCTATATATTTCTCGTTAGATATGAACATAAATAGATGTAAATGATATATTTTATAATGATATATTATATTAGGTAGGTAGACTTCCTATAAACACTAATGAAAATATTGAAATAAATATGTACCTATATATAGAAATATTATTATTTATACAAGGATTACATGATATGAATTTAAAATACAAATTATTTTAATTTGAAAATATAGCGGTAGTAACTCAGTTGAACATTATGTGCACTAAGCAATCTAACAAGGGATGAAAAGTGAATCAGTGCTGTTGGAATGGAATTTCCAGCGAGGTTCAACATATGTTAAATGGGAAATATCTTTCAATAACCCTACGTAGGCAGTAAGGCAGTGGTAGCCCAGTGGTAACGAGCTCGCTTGGGAAACAGAGTAAAGCGGATTCAAATCCCGGGTCTCGCACCTCTGATATTTTCATGTGCAAATCATTTCTAACATGATTACCACTTGCCTTATAATGAAGGAACACGTCGTGACGAAACCTGCATGTCTGAGGGACATGGTTCAAGATTTTGAAAGACATGTGAAGTCTGCCAACCCGCACTTGGCCAGCGTGGTGGACTAAGACCTGATCCCCTTCGTATTGAAGGGAAAGGGAAAAGCGCTGAATACACACATACAACCCTACATAAATACTAAATACGTAGGGTTATCTATACTAATATTATAAAGAGGCAGAATTTGTTTGTTTAAACGGCTAATCTCTGGAACTACTAATCCGATTAAAAAAAACTTTTTTCATTAGATAGCCCGTTTATTGAGGAAGGCTATAGGCTATTTATTATTATGCTAACCCAACGGAGCGGAGGAGTAATCATAAATGTCATCAAATCGGTCAGACTTCCATACATTATTGTAAAACTTATGTTTATAATATGTTTTGATTGCTTTAAGCTCAAAAATTTTGGTCAAATACTCATCGTGACGAAGATATATATAAAACAGGCATATCCCTATTTATAATCGAATTTAACTCGGGTGAAACCGCGGGCACAGCTCGTCATAATATATTTATCGGAGCTTAGTTGTTAATAGCATAGTTGTATTACACAAACACATATTTCATAGTAATTTCTTTGCATGGTGTATAATTATAAAAAAAATAAAAACCGACTTCCAGGCACTGAAAATGTAAAAAATAACTAAACGGGGGTTTTCATTTAGAATAGATACTTAGAAGAGATATTTTCGAAGTCGGTGTGCTTTGATTTGTATTGGCTGGCACCGACTTCGAAAAAATCTGATTAAGTATCTATTCTAAATGAAAACCCCCATTTAGTTATTTTTTACATTTTTAGTGCCTGGAAGTCGGTTTTAATTTTTTTTTAAAAGTTTTTATTTTTCCATTTTTAGTGTAAACGTATCATCAATACAAATTAATCAAGCCCAAACACCAGGTAATTGCTGTAAATCGTTGAGGAGTTCCCTCGACTATCTTTCGGGTCCATCATCAAATCGACTCCAGACCTTCATTAAATAGTAGTGCTTTAAAATACCTAATGAAAATGTTAACAAACGCACTAGTCGCCGCTATAATTTTCGAAAGTTCCCCTCGATTTCTCTGGGATCCCGTCATCAGATCCTGGTTTCCTTATCATGGTACCACTCTTGGGATATCTCCTTTCCAACAAAAAAAGAATTATCAAAATCGGTTCATAAACGACGAAAAAATGCCCGAACAAACATAAAATATATATATATATATATACGGTCGAATTGAGAACCTCCTCCTTTTTTTGGAAGTCGGTTAATAAGTATATTTATTTAATATACGCTGGAGTCGGTCGTTAGGTCATACGCATAAGCAAGTGTGAACTAAATATTATGAATCCGCTTACGCACGTACATATAATTAATCTTTTGTTTGTATTTCTTCTGTATTCGATGACGTTAACATAACATAGTAGGAATTTAAACATAATTTGATTAAGTTCGTCGATTAAAAGCAAACATGTCGAGCCTCCGCGCGACGGCCTTCTACGTGGCCTTTGGTAATCCAGATGTTGCGTCAGTGCTATTGCAAATTGCAGCGATATGCTGACAATAATATTATTGTTTTTATCAACTAGACTCCGTTGCTATGTTGATGTAGAGAGTTTGTTAACACTTAAAGTAATCTGTAAACTGTTGAAAAGGTTCTTAAGTTCTAAATAATTAATGATTTCTTTACATAATTTAGGAATCGCTTTTATTTGTAGTGTATTCAGTATTGTGACAGGGTAAATCTGTGTAGGTTTTCTGTAGATATTTAAAAGACTAGCGTTTGCAGTTCTGCATACGTAGTCTATTTATGCATAATACCTATATAATGTTAAGTGAAAAAAAAAAAAAATCAAATAACCAACTCCTTTGTTTAAGTATAAATACTTGAAAATCTTTAGTTTTCGCCAAATTCCTTATATGACTTTGTAATTCTAACAAGAATTAGTAAAAATAATATTAGTTTAGTTTGTTAGAACTTGTAAATGCTTAGAATGGACTTTGTTCCTATCGACTCGTGATCGGCCAATGACAGTCCAATGTCCATACTTCATATAATACGGCTAAAGTTTACCAAATTAGGACAAAAAAATATTGAATCAAAAGTCAAATCAAAAATATACACAATAATTACTAACTATACAATTAATATCTCTTATTTTTCGTGTAGATTATAATAAGTAAGGGATTTTTTTCAAATTGCTGGTTTTCCGGTTACGTTTACGTATTAATTACAGTTCATATTGTTATGGTATTATATAAAAATACATGATTAATATGTTTTACTATACATCCATTGTTAATTTTTGAAAAACCCACATATGAGTTATGTATTACAGAGTTTTGAATGAATGCGGGAGCCAGGAAAAAATATCAACGCACTTGTTTTGATCAGTTTTCCTTCATGTTGTAATACTATGATGTCAATTCATTCAACGAGGTTAATGGTTTTTTACTTATGTTATGTAGTTTATAACGTTTAGAAAATATGCCGTAATTTATTTTTATAAAATAACATAATTTATATCAAAAGGTTTATGATTGATTGTTGGTATCTATACTAATATTATAAAGAGGCAGTGTTTGTTTGTTCGGACTAATCCGATTAGAAAAATTCTTTTTGCATTAGATAGCCCGTTTATTGAGAAAGGAAAAATTGATCATAAATGTCAGCAAATTTGACACACTTTCATACATAATTGTAAAACTGATGTTTATGATAAGTTTAAGTGCTTTAAGTTCAGAAACTTTGGTCAAATACTCATCGTGTAGAGAGTAGGTTAGGTATACGAAACAGGCATATATGTATAATCAAATTTAACGCGGGTGACACCACGGGGCACAGCTAGTATTAAATATTTAAAAAAAATCTTTTGGAGACGAGGAAGTCCTTTTTATTTAAAAATAAATTATATTGATTACTTATTGATTTGTATAATTAATAATATTATTATTTTTTTCTTCTAATATTATGAAGAGGCAATTTGTTTGTTTGTTTGAACGCGCAAATCTCAGGAACTAGTAATCCGATTTAAAAAAGTATGTTTGCGTTAGATAGTCCATTTATTAAGGAAGGCTATATAATAATAATAATGTCCTCCTGACCGATTCCGGCCACGGCGGCCAATCTCATTGAGACTAGCCAACTGCGCAGGAGATATTATAGTGTACAAGTATGCGCGCAGACACAAGTTCACTCTCTATTCCTGTCACTCTCATACTCCGGTGGGACGAATACTCGACACGACTTGTGAGAGTTAAGGCGCAGGACCGACGGCTTTACGTGCTCTCCGAGGCACGGGGGTTAAACAACGTCAACTTCCCAACTCCGGGCTGTGCTTTGTTCACTTCACGCTCAGTTGTCACTGAGGCTTACTATACAGAAAGACCCAATAACTAAACTTGGCCCGACCCGGGACTCGAACCCAGGACCTCAGGATGTGCAGCCGTACATGCTAGCCACTACACCACCGAGGCAGTTGAAGGCTATATATCATACTAGCGACTCAACCTCACTTCACTTCGGGTTCGTCCTTAGACAAATTTATCCCGTACCCGGGAACTGTACATTTTTCCGGGATAATATATAGCCTATAGCCTTCCTCAGTTAACGGGCTATCTAATGCAAAAAGAATTTTTCAAATCGGATTAGTAGTTTCTGAGATTAGCGCGTTCAACCAAACAAACAAACAAACTCTTCAGCTTTATAATATTAGTATAGATATATAGTCTATCCATATTAGCCGTTAAAGCGTACCTAGGGACTAAGTGTGGCGCTAGTTATAGTATATGATGATGTTAGATGTTAATACTTAATATATATTTAATTTTTATTTTTAACATATTGAATCTTTAAAAACAAATAACAAGGTTTTATAAAAGTATCTATTGTAATAAAAATAGGTTTTATTTTGTAATAGTATTATTCCTAATGAATTATTTTTGTAAAACAAAGTTATTATGTTTTCCTAAATAGTAAGTATAATTGGAATATGCAGTATGATCCACATAAAAAAATCATTTAAAATAAACAAAAATATCCCAGCTGGGTCATGACATATTTAACTAACAAAAGTTTTGTCGGTCATTCAACACTGAATATATTGGCAAAATGTCAATTTTATAACTTTGAAAATGACAAATGAATATTTTATCTCTATAATAAATATTTACGCTAAATAAATGAATTGGAGTTAACATCCATATCAAAATATCAGAAGTCGATTTATAGATGGAGAATCGATATTTTTAATTAGAAGCTAATCGAGTCCATCAAATAAAAAAATACTTTTTGATCGATGCCCATGTCTCATGTTTCGTGTAGTACACATTACAAGATTTCAGAGATCAAAGATAATGATAAGCGACATGATATTTGAAATTTCCACAAACGTTTTGGAGTATTAAATTCTCTACTTTAATCATAAATCATTCTTGAAATGGAGCGCGAATAGTGGGAAGCACTTAGCCATATTTCTAGAACTGTGACATACAGAGTTCACGAGGTCCTAAGGGTTAGGTGTGCCTTTTACAACCGTAACCCCTTTCTTTAGCTTCCGGCAGTTCAGCCGGGCGCGAAGCCAAGAAACGCACACGGAGGTGGCCCACTTCGGTACGTGATGTACCATGTGGGTTGCTTCTGGTACTTCTCTAACGGCAGAGTGGAGTCCCCATGGTTATTGTGGTTTGCTTCGGCAAACCTGCCTGCCTGCTGAAGTCGTGGTTGAGTGCATGAGCGATCCTGCGACGCCACATTAAGACAGGGGAGTTTTATTGGGTTTTAGTGGATAGTACTGGCTTTTCTAGCCGGCGAGTCCCATAACCACCTGCTGTATGTCTACAGGTGGTATGCATAAATGCTTTTACCAACACAAAAAAGAAGGTGTTATAACGACAACAATGCAGAATAATAATATCATTACTAGTACATACATGTAGTATGGGACAATGTATATTTTTCTCTGTTTACTATTAACAACCCCTACGTCTAAGGTACAGTTAAACTTAGCAAATGGATTAATTTCAATGAGACTGGGACATCTGCAATCATTTATTTTGTGAAAGTATTACTAAAAGCTCAGAATTATAATTTAAAATAAAAATTATGTATCGAGTAAATGTACATGGTATATTAACAGCTAAATATTTGGGTACCTACTGGCAGCGCACACGTTGTAAGAAGATTGTTCTTTGGCTTGATTTTCATCTTAATCGAAGGTTTTCAACCCAGCGTCTTCTAATATAAAGGAAAAGAATAAATCAAATTATAGACTAGAACAGTCAGTTGATTGCCTAAAGCTACAGATCACGCATGAGATATAGAATGTATGATATAATTTAAGGATTTCATACCCAAAGAGTTTTCTCAAAAGTCCTTACCTTACCTAGTTGAACGCTATTCTACTTATAAAGGTTTTTGAACCATTAATAGACAGCAGTTATAAAATAGCAGATATCCTAACCAATATATGTATTTTTTTTTAAAAGTTATTATTTTTCCATTTTTAGTGTAGACGTATCATCAATACAAATTAATCAAGCCTAAACACCAGGTAATTGCTGTAAATCGTTGAGGAGTTCCCTCGACTATCTTTCGGGTCCATCATCAGATCGACTCCAGACCTTCATTAAATACTATCACTAGTCGCCGCTACAATTTTCGAAAGTTCCCCTCGATTTCTCTGTGATCCCATCATCAGATCCTGGTTTCCTCATCATGGGACCACTCTTGGGATATCTCCTTTCCAACAAAAAAAAATTATCAAAATCGGTTCATAAACGACGAAAAAATCCGCGAACAAACACCAGGTAATTGCTGTAAATCGTTGAGGAGTTCCCTCGACTATCTTTCGGGTCCATCATCAGATCGACTCCAGACCTTCATTAAATACTATCACTAGTCGCCGCTACAATTTTCGAAAGTTCCCCTCGATTTCTCTGTGATCCCATCATCAGATCCTGGTTTCCTCATCATGGGACCACTCTTGGGATATCTCCTTTCCAACAAAAAAAAATTATCAAAATCGGTTCATAAACGACGAAAAAATCCGCGAACAAACAAAAAATATATATATATACGGTCGAATTGAGAACCTTATTACGCAGGCAATTGCAATCAGTATTCTTGCCACTTATCAGTTATTCACGTTTTATTTATTGAATTAATTAAATTCAATAAATAAAAACGTCGAGTATCTCATGCTATGGTAAGCATTCCTATAAGCTTAAGATTACATCACCTATAGGTTCAGCTACGTACCTTTTTAATATTTGTATTTGAAAGAAATATGTAAAATAATATATAGGTATTAGCAATAAATTTAACTACCCTATCAACTTACGTTTCAGAAACGTCATAATTTCATTTATCACCCAACAACAGCATGTATTATCCCGAGGTTAATAATTTCTATATTTTTATTACATACTAGCGACTTACTCTCGATTTGCGCGAGTGCGCCCTAGCTAAGTTTTAAATAAATAAAAATAGTTATTGTAAGTGCACCTTAAAACATAGACATATTATGCTATTGCATGCAGACTTTTCTAATACGAGTACATTGTTTTGATGCATCTCGCGCGGCGTTAGCTTAGTGTTACAACCTTCAGTCAAGAAGTAGTTTACCGATAATATAGGATGAGATAATAGGTGTCGCTACATGTCGCCATTACATTTTCTTTAAATACTAATTTAATCATTTTATTGGAATAATAATTATTTGGCAATTGTCACTTTATTTTTAATTCAATTGTATATTATGTTGTGAACCTATATCATATTTAATTAACTCAACTCAAAATTATTAGACTCAACAGAACAAATTATAGTGTTTTCCCATTGGAATAAAAGAGTTTCCTGTAGTAAAAGATATCCTAAATGTAGACCCGAGTATCGTTAAGACACTACACAAAATTTTGTTAGTATCCGTCCAATACTTTTTGCATGAAATACACATAGATATACAAACATAGAAACTTCAATTAAATAATTGTTTTAAAAAAATATTTCATGTACAGATTTCGCTAATTAATTCTACAAGTAGGTAGGTATAAATCTTTGGATCTGCTTGACCGATAAGCAATTTAATTAAAACTAATTAGGTACATTTTAATATTTCTACATTAAAATTCACATCATTATAATCCGTAAAGCATATCCTGAAACGCACCACATAAAAATCTAATATATTATGTTTTTTTGGTTACTTCTATTAATTACTAAACACTAGCAACACATCCTCGCTTCGCTCGGGTTCCAAGGTACGTTTAACAGTTAGTATGGCATAGATAGACTATGTATTAGTATATAGGTACATAGGTATTACATAGGTATGATGAGTTTTTTATCCCTTACTTGAGAAATGATTGATTCCCCATATAAACTTTCATCCCCTTAAGTTTTTATCCCCAAAAATTGGGCTGATTCTCGGGATAAAAACTATCCTATGTCCTTCCCAGGGTTTCAAACTATCTTCTTACCAAATTTTATCTATTCAACGGATTATTAGTTTATTTTGTAATGGTACAAACAAATTCACAAACTTTACCTCTTTATAACTAGCGACTCACCTTCGCTTCGCTCGGGTTCATCACTAGGTTGATTCGCCATACAAATAATCATCCCCATTTTCACACCCTTAAGAGATGATTTTTCGGGATAATAAGTATCCTATGTCCTTTCCAAGCTTACCGAATTACAGCTAAATTGGCTCAAAAGATCTAGGGATTACCCCCTACAACCTCACAAACTTAACCTCTTTATAATATTAGTATAGATATTATATTATTATTACCAAAGCAAAAAAAAAAAAAAAAACGCAACGAAAGCGAAAACAAACCCATCCCACGGGAACCGTACATTTTTCCGAGATTAAAAGTAGCCTATGTGTCTCTGTGCCTTTCATCCAGATCCGATCAGCTGTTCTGGCGTAAAAGAGTAACAAACATCCATATATCATCTCTCACATCTCACTCACAAACTTTCACATTTTGTAATGTTAGTAAAGATTATTTATTATTAAATATCTAACATCGGCCAAAAATACAAATAAAGATATTGTTTATATATATAAACAATATCTGTTATGTATATATGTATTTACATTAAACAAAATGCTTACAAACCAGTTGGTTTAGGTAGCAGAATTCCATTAGCCCAGTATCTAGAATCGCAACATCTGCAGTTAGTTCACGGTCACACTTATTATAAGTTAAATCGATACCAGACAGAGAGGCATGGCACGAGGCATATTCTTATAATGAACAAAGAATATTTTTTATTGAAACTTTGATCTTTGCAATACGGGAATATGTAGGGTTTTTGAGCATTAAATATTACATAACCTTAATGGTTTATAGAGCATGCTACTTCGGCCATGGTAGGACGATAATCATAATACTACCCTTTATATATACTACGGGCTATAAAATAAGATGTTCCGCCGCAGCTATTGGCGAATGGCGACATTGTAAATATAGTTAAGACAAAGAAACATTCAGCACGAATTTCTCCAACTTATCTATATATTTAAATGGAAACCAAAATATTACTGTCTTCAGGTTTTGTCTATCAGTGCGTAAAACTAAAAAATATTGAAACATGAATATTGTAAATATAAAACATTAAACAGCGGTCTGTCATTTGTAAAAAATGTTTTGATCCATGAAAAAATTCAGTTCGCTACTAATTGTTAGCTAAAGAACATTGAACTAGGAAGTCTTGGGCGAAGTGAGGGCCAGTTGGTAGTATTAAAAAAGTTCTTGATAAAGCTGTCTTTATTAGAAACTAAAATATGTTGATAATTTTATCAGACAATATATTATATTCCACTTATTTGGCATTTACATTTATTTTCTTAATTATGTGATTATATTTAATGACTTTTCATTACATGTATATAATAGCCATCATTTAATTAATATTCCACCATTTAAAAATATAATTTGATGCATAGATAGGTACTTATTGTTAGCGCTGGTGGCCTTTTTATATTTTATGTCACTCTCAAAGGGTTTTCTAATAGAGATTTCTAACAAGTGATAAAAGTACACAAGTTGAATAAAAATCGGTGAAGTACGAGTCTAATTCGCACACGAAGTAAAATTTCGCCGTTTTCCAATTACAGAGCATATGCCGCATTTTGGCGCACAAATACGAAAAACGCGAAAAAAAATCTTATATTTTCTGTTACTGAGTTGGTTGGTCATGCCAAAACAGTAATTTTCAAAGTGCTCGATTGTGCGGAGCGTTGCTGTAGTTGAAAATTTCAAAGTTAAGCATTATGCCGCATAATGCGCTTTAGAGCTGTAATTGGAAAACGCCCTCGGGTACGGAACCCTAGACAATTATGGTGTAACTAGCTAGACTAATTGAATATTTTAATTTTTTAACTTATTAATGCTAAGCTCTGTTACATCTATAGAAATGAACAAGCTAAGCTACATTTAATATTTTAATGTGTTCCAAAATATGGGATTGTCTAAGTTTAACTATTTATGAGGCTTAAAATATTAAACAACATAAGTCTGGGTAAAATAATATTTGACTCAATAGGTCTAAATAATTTATTTGCCGTTAAACTAAAAAAATTCAAATGGTGACTTGATCATGGCATCTAATAATAGGCGATTGTTTCATTTAAAAGATCATTACTAAACAATGAATGCTTTATTTTTATCTAACAATAAGATGTTGTTAAAACAGTATTCAAAAAATTTGGCTGTTAAATATTAACTTTGTTATTATAAGAAATAAAGTGTAAACTGAAATAAAACTAAAGAAATAATGAAAATTAAGTTTATTAAATAACCACATAACTTACTGAGATTCCACACACGCCCAGCCCTATACCCTATATATACAGCGCGGGCCACTTAACCTATATGTACAAACGTGCGGGAGAGGCTTCAATCACAGGTAAGAATAAGCTTTTACACGGGAGCTCCAACCTCTTCTTGGTAGGATCTCGTGAGGTGAGAAGCGGCGGCAGTCAGTGTGCGAAGACAATGTCTCAACCCTCGTAAATGGCGTCGACATGCAGCGGCAGCACGAGCTGCTGAATCTCTTTCATCTTCACCTTCAATACCGGAATCACCAGCCGCACTTGATGCATCACTCTCACTATCACTAATATCAGATATGCGCCTCCCACACACAACCTGTTCTTCAACATCCCCTGCCCACAGCAATTCAGTCTTCAAATCATTCAGCATAGCGAATAGGCTGAATGGGTCGTCATCCCCTTCCTGTGGCAGGTTCATCAAACGACTGGGTACCAATACGGTCTCATCCATAGTAGTCACAGTTTTGACGAACTTCTCCACATCATTTAAAATGCTCTGTTTAGAAAATTCTGTGTTATCATTTCTAGCAATTTTCTTTAAACTGTTCCTGTAACAAAGAAAAGTAAAAAAAATTAAGAAAACTCTTTATAAATGGTCTATTATAATCAATGGAAACTTAACAATGATTACAATAATCCATATTCTCAATGACTTGATTAAGTCATCATTACAGTAATAGGAAAATCATTACCCTATAGTATCATCACTATATGAGTTTGGATCTCTTATTTATTGAATAATATGAAATCTCACAATAATGTTAGGAATTGATAAGAAGTATATTTTAAATTTTTATGAAAATTTGGGTTAAAATTTACTGATAATTCATATATGAACCAAGACAAATACTAAAAACAAAATTATGTAAGCTAATATTAATTCATTTTGATTTTAAAGTAAAAAATTAATGTATGTACATGCAATAGGAAATATGATTCAAGATTTAATTTACCTCCCTAGTATCAGAATTTGCAATTTCAATTTTCCTATTACATATCATTTAATTATAAAGCTTCTCCAAAATTTGAAACATTTGACTTTAGTTCATTAGTCTTAAGCTTAGAGAATTGGTATACATAATGCTTACATTCCTTCTTGCTTGTAAATATTATATCATGACACATGTTTTCTTTTAAAGAGATCAGAAAGTATAATAATGTTTCAACTGTCATAGGTTAGTTCTAAAAGTTATCTTGTAATTTATAAATCATAAAACAAAATTTTATATCCCTTCACTAACAATATTGTCTGTAAAATTTGCATTAAAAATATAAATTAGATCATATGTATGTAATTGAATGCCTTTGTATTTAAAATTTCAAAGACAAGATTGTGTGGCATTGATGAGATTTCTTTTAAATCATAAAAAAAGTTTCCATACAAGGACACGGGTTAATTATATATGTTTTTAGGTCAAGTAATAATGCTCCAATATAATGAAGTTATTGCTTATGACTATGCAATTATTTAACTTTATATTGTATAATAATTGCAACGAAAGTGAACTTTAAAACTGTAGTAAAAATTGTACAATGTACATTGCAGTAAGCAAATTATTACATTACATAATTTTGAAGGTTATTTTTTCATTTCATAGTTGCCATAAAAATTAAACAGAATTTTAAGTTATTTGTTAGAATAAATGAGGATAATGTAGACCTATCAGATGTCTATTTAAAAGTACTAACATTTAGCATCGTGACTCAATCATAGCACACACCCTTTGTTAGGGTCTATTCTAAATGCGGGTTAAATCTAAATGACGGATTTGCAGCTACAAGAATGAATAAAATCTATGTTAAAAGTGACGCCATTCAAATAATGATGTTTAGATTTCATCATTCAAGACAAATGGTCTATGTCATTGTGAAAGGAATGTTAAATACAATACGTGCTAATATCAACTGACTTATTATTTTTCTTTACTACTTAGTTCAAACTTATAATCTAATCATCATTCACCTATAAAAGTTAGGGGAAAGCTTGGGAGCTTGGAGCTATAGATGACCGTTGGTGTCGAACCATCGGCCATTACATGTGAAGAGTCTTACCTGCTGTTCTCCAATTTAGACGATATATCAGTGTTGAAAGACATTTTCACGTATTTTTAAACGATTTTAAATATCACTAATCACACACGCCTTAATTATTGTCACTAAAATTGACGAGCTTACGAAACGCCACGAACGCTATCACAGAGCACTAGAAACGACCGCACACAAGACTAAAGTTTGACGTTTGGTAAGAAGTGGGGAGCGCGCTAGCGTTTTTATATGACCGGATCATACGATGCGGGGGAAACAAACTGAATATATTTTATCGCTATGCTATTGAATGTGTAAAATGAATAATTATTATATTGATTGTAAGTAATGTACGCACACAAACATCATCGCATTAGTATATTGTAATTAACTTTTTTTTAAAGTTTATTTCATTAAAATTAAATAATCTTCAGTTTGACGATTCTGGCCAGGCGCGTCCCACTGAAGTCACACCACATTGCGGCTCAGGGATTGGCTGCTTGATGCATTCCGTCTTTCTATTGGTTAATTTTAAATATGACTTACGCGCCGTTTTTTAAAAAATGTAGATCTATTTAAAAAAAATATATTATAATAAAAAATAAAATAAATATTCTAACATAAAAAAAAATGTTATGAGAAAATTATTGAATGGATTTTTTTTGTATTTTATCATGAAATAATAATTTTGTAGTCTTTGATTTTATAAAACCGGTTCCTGTGAGATAAAACAGTAGATTGATGAAAACATGAACGAATTGAGATTCGTTCATGATAGAAATGTATGAAATTGAAAGGACAAATACGTCAATATATAATTAAATCTCAATATTTAAACGATTATGATGTTATGTAGGAAAACTAAGCTATAGATGCCTGTTGAAAAAAGAAGGAAAAAGGAGGTCGTATTAATCATGTTATGGGATTAACATGATTAATACGACCTCTTTTTTCCTTCTAAAACTCCATGTAGATTGGCTTTGACGGTTTTACTGCAAAGAAATATTACTAATTACTATTTTCCAAATCGAAGAACATGTAAGAAATATAATAATTTTAATTTGAAATCTTTGTTCTGTATATATGTACATTATGCTAATTTTTGATGTTATGAGTAAGAAATATTATAGGTATTGTAGTAGAGAAAAATGGACGTCCTATGTAGAGCATCTTAAACAAAATCGATTTAAACCATATAAAAAGCTTTCTTTTAGTAAATAAGGTGAAAGATCATGAATATCATTGCCGTTTTCATTGTATGTAAATAGATTTATTAAGGTATGTATATTTTAAAAATTAATTTATTTCTTTGTTTAATAGATTTTAGGAATGTTTGTTGGAAAAATTTACTTTGCGAATTTAATTCACGAATATTTATAATTTTAAATTATAATTTAGTTTACTGTTCAATACAACCACCTATTTGATATTCTATTTACATATTATTGTCTTTGTCGTAAGGAAAAAGCAATATAACGAAATAGTAATACATACTTTAAAACATATATATATATATATATATATATATATATATATATATATATATATATATATATATATATATATATATATATATATCTTTTGAACTCGTTTGGCATATCGTGTGTGATATGAGAGCGACACACCCACAAACGTCATGTACTTGTTTATATTGAAAGATGCTGCAATAAGTAAGTAATTTGCAAAACATGTTTGTGAAGAAAATGAGCAAACGAAATTTCAGATATACATATTATATGCATTGCAAATCTTTTTTTTTTACTTTTAGAAATGCCTTTACTCATTCCACTTACAACTAGTTATGTACAGACTCGTCGGATATAAAAGCCAGTACAAACCAATAAAACTAAAAGGAACCTTCCTATCTTGATGGGGCGCCATAGGATCACTTACGCACTCAACCAGGATTTCGTGATGACTGGACTGCCGGGGCCGACCTTACGTTCTACACAAGAAGCAGTAACCTCCTAATCATCCAATGCGTCTGTTGGATTTACTCTGACTGTATTACCGGATGCTACAGAGCCCCTTACCACGAACCACCTATATGGTGAACACACTTTCAAGTGCAAGCGAAGTGGAGCTAATAAGGCTATGTTTTTCTAGGGCCTTAATACCTAAGTATGAAAACGATTTAATTTATTATTTGCAACCAAAAGGAAACAATGAAGAAACACATTTTTTTAAACAAGCACTTTTTTGTTGTTTCAAGGTAAAATAATATATACAATATATTATTATGTACATAATATATAAAGATTAATAAAAAACTATAAACTAACAATTTAAATTTTAGTGCATTTAATTGTGTGAAGTTTTTCAAATTAATATTCATTACTTATTATAATTTTTGCTATGAATAAATGCCTACTTTTATAAAATCAAGAAGTGATGTCTGTTGTTTGTATATTAATTAATTTTTTTCGTTGTGGAAATATGTAAACAAAAAACTGTCTTTAAAAAAACATCTGATTGTGTGTAATTTTTTTAAAAACCTTTTTTAGATGCCAAATTTTATGGGTTCACTAATTTCACAAAAAAAAACACATTTTGAATATTTGAATGACTGCAAAAACGGTTTTGTTCACACGATGCAGAAAGTTACTTACAGTGGGCATTTATATTTATCTAAGTAATATGTGGTAAGGCATGCATTTTAAAGCATTATAAACTAATAATATGAATCTTCATATAATAATATTTTTTTGCAAACGTCCCAAAAGAACTATGTATATATTAACTTAATAAAAAAATATTTACAAAAATAAAAAACTCGACTGCTTAAAAAGCGAATTAAAAAGATGAAAACAAGTTTATATAACATATACATACATGCACATTTACATACATGCACATGTACACACATAAAATATTTACATATGTACATGTTTTATCTTTTAAGTTTCCTTTTTATGCAGGGTTAATATTTTTGTAAATATTTTTTTTATTTAAAATTATGAGGCATCCGTTAAATTACATCTATCGCACTTTGGTTTTCGATGTCTCAGTCTTAAATTACATAAATAGTTTCATATAAAAATGGAAGATTTTAGCATGTATAAAATATCGTTAATGACATTTATTTCTATCTTTATTACTTTGACATTTATTTCTATCTTTTTTACTTATTTATATCTTTTGATGTACCTGCCTAATGATAAACAAACAAGCTTTTTCGCGCATGTAACAGTTTTGTAGCATATACATTATAATATACTCTTATGTTCATCAATCGTGCAAAATATAATTATGAGCTAAATAGTCAATATTATGGTTATTTGCAAGATTTTGACGACTGTAATTTCAATAGGAATCACAGTCAGATGATTCAATTTTATTTTTAACCTATTTAAATAGCAGGTTTCATATTACCACCAAAGTCATTTTCGTTATGATTATGGTCAGACTCATATAATTCTATTGCATATAGTAAATCTCGTGGTTCTCCTACTGTACTGCTAAAAGCTGTAACTTGTAAGACGCGAAGGATGCGTTAGGATCCGTGTGAAGTTATGGCAAGATTTTGTACGTGCGAAGTCATGGCAAGAATTTGTACGTGTGTAGGCATCTAACACGTTAGTGTCTCCCCTGACCATGATTGCTGTAAAGCAGTCGAAACGTCGGGAACCAAAAATCAAAATAAATCCGCGAAAAATCCGAAAAGATAGTTTTATTTAAAATACATATATAGGCATTTGAAAGGTTTTATTTTTTAACTAGCGACTCACGCTCGCTTCGCTCGCGTTCGTCCCTAGGTAAATTTTCACGGTTAGTATAGAATAAACTATATATATGTACATACATAGGTACAGAATAGTAAGTACCTACTTTAAAAATTAAAAAAATATATATGTATATCCCTTACTTGAGACATGATTCCCCATACAAAATTTCATCGCCCTTTTCACCCCCTTAAGGGGTGTTTCCGGAATAAAAACTATCCTATGCCTTTCCAGAGTCTCAAACTATCTCCATACCGAATATCATCTAAATCGGTTCAGCGGATTGAGCGTGAAAAGGAGACAGACAGACAGACAGAGTCACTTTCGCATTTATAATATTAAGTATGGAAGTATGGATTGGATATAATTAAAAAAAAAATACATGTGATAATTAATTTTTTATAACTTAAGTAAAACATGAATAAGTAGGTTTAGTTGAGAAATAAGAACAATCGCATCTTTAATGGCTTCTCTATTCCACTATTAATTAATTAGGTAGGTACTTGCTTTTCAACAATTCAATACAAAGTGGTATCATGTTTGTATGGATTCTTTTTATTGACTTCGTTAATTTATTAGTTAGATGTAAGTTAGAATTTGCGCGGTATCAGATCCTGTACTCTTAAGTATCTATGTAAGGGATAAGTCACACTTTGATATTAATAATTGCTTGCTTATTTGACATAATAAATACGAAAGTGTGTTTGTGAATTGTGGGTAATTTCTTTGTCTTTCTTTTACGCACTAACGGCATTTTCGTTATGATCATGTACAGACTCATATAATTCTATTGCATATAGTAAATTTCATGGTTCTCCTACTAACTAATCTTATTGTTAGAGCGGTTTCACACCCTTAGTAACGGTTTTACCGAATCGGTTTTTGTATCGTCAAAAAAACGTACATTTGTTTATATTAATACTTTTTTAGATTTAATACGCCGCCGATTCCATAAAACATATGCGGTTTCTGTAATATGAATTGTTTTGTTCACACGATGTGGTTTCTCGAATCGTTTTTCAGATAAACGAATCGGTTTTTTTAACCGTATCAGGTATTGCAGGAATAAATACAACCGTATTATGATTGCAAACGACACAAGAAATCCTATATGAAAACCGTTTAGTAAATCGTAACGTGTTTATTAGCAGTTAATTACTAGTAAAATGACCATTGCACAGCTAAAATAGCAAAGATCAAATATATTTAAGAACAAACATACATATATATTTTAATAATGCTATAAAATTTCGTGCTTAAGCAATTGTTTTATGACAATGCGTTTGATTTAAGTTTATTTATATATCCAGTTAAAAAAGAATGTATAATTTTATGATAGGAAACAGGATCAGGAAACAGGTTCAAAAACTTGAAAATCCAGTCCCGGTTACTGGTTTGCTTCTTCTGATCAGTTTGCTTGTATTCGCGAATTCGGACAAACTACAAGTATTAAATTTTTAAAGTTTTATTTTTTTAAAGTACTATGTACTTACCCACTCAAAGCTATAGGTATAATATATAAAAAAAAGTATATAAATATATTAGGTATAATAACAAAGCGAAATCTGTACACTAACTGTGACTTGTTTTTTTGGCGGATACTATTGACACAAAATATTAAGGCACAAAATATTGTACCCTATAGTAAAATGGTTTTATTGTTTAGATACTACCAGAATAACTCTTAATATATTTTTTAAAATATGTGCAATTAAAGAAAAATGTTTCTCTCATTCTGCATTCAAGCGAACATATTATATTTTTTGAAGTGAAAACGTCTTTATGCAGGTTTGGATGGGGAGTAAATTCGTGTAAATCGTCATCGACATGGGCACGTGACGTGTTACCTCTAACACTCACAATCAGAGTGCCCATAGATGTCAAAACCTGACAAATGTAAACAGTTTTAATTTACAAATTTAAATTTAAGATTAAATAATTTATTTGAATATCCAAAAATAACTACTGTTTGTTTATAGTTTTAAGTTTTTACTTCTGTCGGCATTCCTCATGACTGCTTTTTTTTTAATGTATTATGTAGGTAGTAAGGTACCCATTTGTTGAAATCAGCGTTGATGATATCTAATGTTTTTTTTTAAATATAACATAATTTTACATAAACATATAATTTATTTATTACATTACATGTATAAATAAAAATGAATTGTTGAATGTTTGTCCCTTAGATTATTTATATAAATAATCTAAGGTTTGTCCTTTATGCGATTCTAAGCCGTCTTTCTTAATCCGTGTTGTGATTAAAATTTGGTGGATTATTTTGTATACGGCTGCGAAGGTTCCTGGCGCAAAAAAATAATAATTTTTCTTTGGATCTTTGTCTTTTATGTGTTCCTAAACCATTAGTAGTCATGATAATTAATATTAGCCTATAGCCTTGACAAAAAAATCCTTTGTTTTTGTTTTTTTTTTGCACTAATTATACTAATTATTTTTATACAAAATAAATAAAACTCGTAATCTTTGTTCCGAGCTTTTTTTGTATGGCATGTATGCATAGTAAGTAGGTACAAGGTGGTGGGAAAAAACATATATTTATATTTTTATTACCACTAGTGACATCTATGTCCAAGTTTCTATTAATTTAAACGGTACTATATGTATATGATCTGTGACAAAAGCAACATCTAGTGGTATACGATGTTATAATTATAGCTGCTTTTTACTAATTCATTCACTAATATTTACATAGATGTCGCTTTCTTTTTGTTTATAGTATGACTACTAGATGTCGCTACTCGTTTGTATCGTAAGAAAAAGATGAACCAAACGTCTATTTTACTACACTACATATCCTATGCATTTATTGTGAACGTGTGATATACACAATGGTTCTTTAATACACATTGTTAATTTTACCCGACTGCGGCGAATCCTAAAGGAGGGTTATGTGTTTCACCTGTATGTATATATGTATGTATGTAGTATGTATATATATATGTACTAAACGGCTTAACTGATTTTATTAATTCATACGACGTTTGGATAACGCGAGTGTCTTAAGAGGATTGTGAAGTGCCGATACACGGCGCGAGTAGGTTTTTAAGAAAATGCTATCTGTTTCATATCGCTCGCTTTGCCAACCCTTATGGTGCGATAGAGAGAGTTGCAAATCTTAGAGGCAATTACCTACATTCCTGTTTGAAATATTGTTTTGGGCGATAACGTTTTTACCCCCCTAAACATTTAAGAAATGAGACAATTTTGGTTTCATTAGATTCAGTACACCTTAATCTAGGTCTGTACGTTTTCCTTTTTTAGTAATTCAGTTTAGTTTAATTATAAAAAAATAAAAACGCTCGAGGAAGTTTTTACGTCAAAAATACAGATATTTAGATGCTAATAACTTCTATCATACGCAATATTTCTTTAAAATAAAAACGTACGGACCTAGTTTTTCATTATATCTACAACATTTCCAAAAATTATGAAAATTAGACTATGTTAATGGGGGGGAAAACGTTATCGCTTTTTGTATGGAAATTTACTTTTTTATTTAGCTTCACAATCCTCTTAAACGTCGTTTAAGAGTGTGCATATGGCAATTTTGCACCTAGACATCGTTATTTATCTCAGAATCTGTGGAAGTTACCACTTTGATATTTGGAGAAATGATACTTTGGACTTGTATCTTGAATTGCCAAATTTGAAAACACGATTAGTGAAAATTTTCTCTATCACATTATAATTTTTTTGAAAAATACTTGTTTAGCATTCATATTGCTATTTATATTAGAAACAGCTCACTATTTTTGTAGGGTTTTTGTTTTGTCAGGAAGCCTAGAAGTATTTATTCAATTACTCAACTTTATTTTTCGATTAGTTGCTTAAATAATTTATAGTGTATTAAGGCCAGGCTGTCCGGGCGAAGTAGGCATTTAACGCTACCTCCCCTCCCGCAAAGCGAGCTGTGCGCTCACGTCGCCGGCGTGAACTCATAACTACAGGTCAAGTGTCACAGAGTACGCAAGCGCGTCTGTAGGCAGTAGGCCAATTTATTATATTAATTTGCTTTTAATATTATTAAAATTTAAAATACGAGAATTGATCCTGTAACATTTTGTTTTATTATAATAAGTATATACTTAGTAATCGCGAAAAGCTAAGACATTTATTCCTATGCAATAAATGAATTTGAGTAGATATTGAACATGTAAATTATATTTTATTCAAGTATTTATATATTCATAATATATAAATACATATTTAGGAATTTTATCAGGAAATTACTTATGTTTTTGTTGGTATAATGTTTAAAAATTTACAAATTAGTATGTAATTTTTGCAGTATTGAATAAATAATAATCAAAAGCAATCGAAGAATTATGATTATGAACCACTTATTTCAACTTTCATACGAAGTATGAGTTGGCGTAGCGGTAAAAGCTCGGTCATATATTTCTATGGTCGTAGGTTCGATTCCCCGTGCGTAGACATTTTTTTTCTTTTTCTCATTTTTATATAATATTCCTTTTTTCAATTATGCAAAGAAATAAGTATTTTATTTATTTATTATCATTTATCGTTTTTTTTATTTATTTCTCACCCTCGTTTTAACGTTACGTATAGATTTCTTAGAGATGAGATATTTTCCCACAGTAAAAAATATCCTATGTGTTGACCCGGAATCCGAATAACCAACTATCATCATACCAAATTTCATCAAAATCCCTCCAGTAGTTTTTCCGTGATGCGGTAAGAGACAGACAGACAGACAAAAATTCTAATAACTAGATTCGGCCTTTGTATCGATAATAATGTCTATTTCAATAAGATATTCCAAAAAATATTTAATGTACAGATTCGGTTTAGTCACAATTTTATTATAAGTATGTATAGATATGCAAAAGGCATAGAAACGATAAAAAATTGGGATTTTAGACTTTTCAACAAGGGAGTAATTAAAGCGCATGCGAAAAAACTTTGTATATGAAAATTCAAAATTCAATATATAAATTGAGAAAATGGAAAAAAATTTCTACACACGAGGGGAATCGAACCTACGATCATCGCAATTCTAGTCCGAGATCATATCGCTACACCCACTTTTGCTTGGCTTGCGAATTGAAATACGTGGTTCATAAGGTGCGAAACATTTTTTTATTTTTTACTAGCGATTCACGCTCGCTTCGCTCGCGTACCCGCGTCCCTAGGTACGTTTTCACGGTTAGCTATGTTTATTTATATATAAACAGTAGCTTGCTACTCCTAAGATATTCATTTAAATTATATAGTGATTTACCCTCGCTTCGCTCGGGTGCGTACGCTTTTCGTGGGTTTTAATTTTTTTTCGCGGAACCCTGTTTTTTTTTCTAAAATAAAAGTAGTCTAAGTTACTCCTTATAACAACAGCTATCTGCCAGCGAAAGTCCCGTCAAAATCGGTCCAGCCGTTTCAGAGATTAGCCGGAACAAACAGACAGACAGACAAAAATTATAAAAAATGTTGTTTTGGTATATGGACCGTGTATACATCCATATGTATTAAATAAAAAGCGGTTATTTTAATATTACAAACAGACACTCCAATTTTATTTATCTGTATAGATTTGCTTTTTTTTCTAAACGGTTGGCTTTCTAACCGCTCGACGCCCGTGCTCAGCTGATTGCGCTCACTGACCACTGTGCCTATTACACCAGGGGCGCCACTTCAAATAATATATTTACACTAACTTTTTACATACTGCTTTATTTTACATAAAAAAAAAAACTTCGACGTTGTTATGATATCTATACAGATAAAAAAAATTGGAGTGTCTGTTTGTAATATTAAAATAACCGCTTTTTACTAAATGCATATGGATGTATACACGGTATATATACCAAAACAACATTTTTTACAATTTTTGTCTGTTTGTTCCGGCTAATCTCCGAAACGGCTGGACCGATTTTGACGTGACTTTTACTGGCAGATAGCTAATGTTATAAGGAGTAATTTAGGCTACTTTTATTTTGGAAAAAGAATCAGGGTTCCGTGAAAAAAAATTAAAACCCATGAAATTGTGAACAAAATCCGCGTACGGCGTGCGCACCCGAGCGGAGCGAGGGTAAATCGCTATATAATTTAAATAAGTGAATATCTTAGGAGTAGCAAGCTACTATTTATGTGTACCTAAACATAGCTAACCGCGAAAACGTACCTAGGGACGAACGCGAGCGAAGCGAGCGTGAGTTGCTAGTAAATAATATATTCACAAAAGGTCTTCAGTAAATTTAAAATGGCCCCGTATGTACTTATATGTACATAATAAAAGTTAAAGTTATAAATATGAAGATAATCTGCTGAACTACATATGTAGATAGGTACCTACCGGTCTGATTTGAAAATTATTTCTGTGATAGAAATCTGCATTATCCTTGAGGGACAAACATAACCTATGTTTTATTATGATAATACTTACTTACCCGTACTAGTTTTGGATAGCTAAGTTCGCGTAATGTTTATGAAATTTAGTAGGTATGTTACATGTAGATTTATTTGAAACCCGCGTCCAAATCCTACGCGTACAGTCGCTTGATGAAGTCGTGGCAGAGTCGGTAAGAGTGTGTTTGTGTGCGTGTCTGCTTCCCGCAACATAGACTTTTAGAAAAAAATAAAAATGCAGCGGTTCTGGGGCTTTTTATAATCTGATTATCTAATTCCAGAAATTACAATATTATCAACATCTTACATAAAAACCTTTTCATACCTACTTATATCACCACGAAACAAAACGAAAGTTCATACCTACTGATATTCAAATTCAAATTCAAAATATTTTATTCAGCATTAAATTATTACAATTTTTTACTGAACGTCATGAGTCTACTACCAGTTCGGAAAAATGAAACCTCAGACCTGAGAAGAACTGGCGAAAGAAACTCAGCGGGACTAATATTTTTTTTAATAAATTGTAATTTACAATATTTTTATAAAGTTGAAGTAGCCTGAAAGATAACACACTTGTAAACTCTAGAAAAGTACCTAGTACGAAAGTGATAAGCGTACATATGTATGTATGTATGTTATATATACACACACTTACATACAACGCGCATAAATTATTTAAATTCATTAATTATATTATTTATTCATATTTAATATTAATCATAAGCATAGCCGCGCGAAACCCTTAGTATACGGCAGATCGGAATCATCGATCACTAAACTAAATATTACACAAAAAATCATAAGCAAAAGTTCTCTGTATTTAGGTAATTCTAGTTTAAAAAATATACAATAATGTAAATTCAACCTTAAATGTGTTACTTAAAGTTGTTTTTACTAAGCTATGTATAAAAAGCAAAAAACGTTGTTTTTTTTACACTATGTCCAAGGAATGAATAATTCGATGAATTAGCGGGGGGGTTGTGCGCGAGCAAAAGCGACATAGGTCCTACCTCGTCAAGGGCCAGCGGCCGACTGAATCATTATCGCCGTTGCACCTTAGTAGCTTGCGAACAAGGTTGAATATCGAATATCCGATCGATCTTATTCTTGCACAGAAATAAAAAACGTAAGTCTCAAATCTAATTTAATTTATTATGAGAATAATAATAGATCAATTTAAATATTATTCGGTCAGGACATAATAAACTATATTTTCCTTCTCTGAGTATTTTTTTTGCGTATATAACTGAAGTAGTTTAAAAGGAAAATCCATTAATCTCTAAAAAAGTCATATTTAAAAAAAATAAAACTATCGAGAAAATTTCATCCAATTGTGTTTCTGTTTTTTCTGATCCATAGAAAAAGGTTTGAAAAATCATACATTTAAATTATTACATTGATTTAATGTCTGGTATACATAGAATATCTAAGCAAATCAGCGTTAAATTTGGGGAGCCTCCTCTTAAAAACTGTTTTAGTTTTTAAATACGTTGAGCATGTATCGCTCTATAATTCTTACTCACGGTGGAATATTAGTAGCATAAATGTGAAAAATACTTTTTCTATCCATAATCCATGTCTTCGTTTTCACGTTTAAATTGTTCAAAAGTTGTCGAAAAGGCTACCTTTTATCTCCGCCCTCACTATACAAGTGGAACAACGGTTAAAACTAGTTTGTTCTAAGAACAAAAATATGTTTATTTAAATAACTAGCTTTCTTGTCTTTAACGTAGCAATGATAACACATAATGAATCTATGTGATTTTTTGTATCAGGATTTCTCATTTTCATCCCCATCCCTGTGGGATCCTTGCTTATTTAAAAAAAAAACTTAGCTTGTTATTAAAAAAATGCACGCTGTATTAGAGTGGCGCAAAGGCCTACCTTGAGCCTAGTATATACATACATTATGCAAATTAATGTCATACCATTTTATTGTTTTTATGTACATACTAGCGACATTTTTTACATAGATATTTAAAATAGTTATTTGCTAGCCATATAAATTTTAATATTTTTTTTTAATTTTTCTGATGTTTTAATACTTATTACCCTATTCCGGACTATAAGAAATCCAAAAAACCAAATATCATAAAAATTGGTCCAGCCGTTCTTGAGTTATAAATGGTGTAACTAACACGACTTTATTTTATATATATAGATACATGTAATGCTATTACCATATTTAATTACTCCATATATCAATAAAAAGAACCTGGGCGACCTAGTTTTACTCGGCTTTTTTCGGAATAGATATGAAAATTGCTTTTTTTTTTTTTAATAAGACACCTATGTAAATAGATACATTTATAAAGCAAAACTTTATCTAAATAAAGGCCGTTAGAGCCGTGTCCGAGAAAATAAATTGTTCATTTAATATTATAAGATATGAATGGTTTAAAATTACTAATTTATATTTCACTCTGAAGCAATCAGAATGATTGAGATTAAACAGGTAAAATAGTCAAAGTTTGCGGTCCGGCTCGTAGCGCGTGGAGAGCGCTCTCACGGCTTGTGGCCGCTAATCAAATTAATACGGGATACTAAAGATAAAAGTTTATGGAACTGGCTTATTTTTACTTATTTACAGTAATTACAGAGCCCTTAATATATAATATCACTGTATATGTATGTATATTACATAAGTAATTACTATAAGCGCTATTTTGGATTATTTTCATACAATAAAGAAAATCCCACTAAAACTAGTCCAGTCGTTCTAAAGTGATGTGCTTTAAAATAAATAGAAAAATTGATAGAAACAGCTTGGTTTTTTTAACTTATATATAATTCTTGAAGATTTAGTAATTAAATTTAAAACAAATTGAAAATTATATACGAGGTTTGGCAATAAAAATAATATATAAAACCTATTTTATATATTATAAGTTTAGATGGTAAGTGTCTATTTTTAAGAACTATAAAAAAGTTTTTTTTATTAAAAGTCCATTTCCACATTGCCCCAGCCATCGGATATTCAGGCGATTTCACTAGGGCGGGATATGAACGAGTGTGCAAACAGGCCGCTCGTTTGCGCGCTTTGATTCGTCACGAGAGCCTAGAGCCAAATATATCGCTTTAATTAGCAAATATAAATAATAATTTGCCAATTGATATGGCAGTGTTTGTATTAATTTTTTTTTTAATATACAACTATACATAATATGTTAGTATATATCTAACAGGCAGTGGTAGTCCCGTGGTACCACGCTGGCTTGGAAAACCGAGTGAAGCGGATTCAAATATTTTCATGTACGAATCATTTCTAACATGATTACCACTTGCCTTACGGTAAAGGAAAACATCGTGAGGAAACCTGCATATTTGAGAGAACCTAGCAAGTTTTCGAGAGACATGTGAAGTTCGCCAACCCGCACTTGGCCAGCGTGGTGGACTATGGTCTGATCCTCCTCGAATTAAAAGGAGGTCCGTGCCCAGCAGTGGTACGTTAAAAAGGCTGAAGACAGTACATCTAACATATTATGTATGTACGTATATTATACAACTTTAGCAATTCTAAGTAATAATATTGAAAAATTTTCAACCCCAAAACCATCTTTCTATATTTACAATGACCGTGACATTTAACAGCAAGTACAGCAATTCATCTATTAATAGGTTAAACAACTTGAAAACGATGGCTATAATTGTTTCAAACGTTAGTATTTATCTCAACAATATTATCTAAACGAGAAACGGAATAATAACACAGTAAATTAATTATTCCCCACGCTGTTCGAGGGCATATCAGAGCTCCGTAAGGCAGGCCTTAAATTTTCTAAACCCAGCTAAAATGAAATCGTCTTCAGAAAAAGGGGTTTATTTTAATGCCCATCAGAAAATAAATGCTCTGGGACAATAATGTGGGATTCGTTAGTAGATATAAATTTCAAATAAAAATACTCTCCGTCGAGTTGAATGGGTTTGTAGTGTTGTGCCGTTGAGTAAAAAATTTAAGATATTTTTGATGGGAAAAGTTTTTATAGAGAAAATAATAAAGGTTTTATAAAAAACTGATATGCCTAGATAATTTAATCAAAAAAACTTATAGTTGATGGAATGTTGTATTGATACGCTGCAGCACCATCTAGTGAAGGATTACATTAAAATGTATTGCTGTGGTTTTATTTGAGCTCTAAATATTTGTCACACGAACTACATATTTTGTGCTTGAAGGCCGGCCATCCGAAGGCCTAAATCGATTAAAAAAGGAAGAGATGTTTTCAAAAACTTATGTTTGTCCATCACGATTTTTACGAGTTAGTAAGAACATGTACCTCGCATCCGTGATACCTCGTCTGGTACTTAAATATTTAGATGCTATACAATAGAGTTTATTGTGTTCTTTTCCAGATCTTTAATGTAGATGTCTAATGTTAGTTTAATGATTCTGTAACTTCCGCATTCAGCAATGTTAATTATTTTTGATGACGATGTCATAAATCAATTTGTATTATTATTATTATAGTATTTCTTTTTTATACCGCGAAACTTTATGTTTTTCCTTACTAAAACCTATCTCTGGGACACATTTAAAATTGAATACATTAATTCTTAATTAATGTAGATTTAAGGATTTTACATATTAACATAACGTGTTATCCGTCTACTACGAACATCATATTTAGTGGTTACTAATCTTCTAGGGCTCAAATAATAAAGTATTCAATGCTCAATACACAATTTAATCAGGGAAATCACAATGTTATAAACTTGAAAGAGCAATTCTAATAACTTTGTGGAGCAGCGGGTTCACAGGCACCGATCAGACTTTCACATATTATAATATCTAAACATAACTCTATGATCCACCATGATTAACAAACATTACTAAGCCACTTATCTCCAATGAATGTTATGATGTCGTCTCGATCCCGCTCGAGACGTAATCTATGCTCGAAACTCAAAATCAATAAAAAGTAAACTAAATAACATAGTGACTTTAAACAATAATAAGGTTTTATAGCATATATTAAGGTAACTAAATCCTCCTCCGATAAATAATAATAAGTCAGTAATTCATCTATTAATAATTGAAATAACATAAAACGGTAAAAATATCTATTTATAAAAAACTAATATTTTAAATAGAAAAGTGGTAATAGTTACATCACTAGAGCAAGCGACCGCCAACGAAAGAGTTGCGAGCAGCATAAACGTTAAGACTGGATGAACAAATAAATGAACCGGCCGATCGATACGAAATTTCTTAATGCTAAGAAAAGCGCCCGACATTGTTATTGTGCTTTTGTCTTTTAAGACTCTGAGTAAAATGTTATATTTATTTTTGCTATCAATTTTCATTTTTGTTTTCGTTTCATTAAATACAGTTATGAAATAATATAACATGTACATTGTACGTTGATAATATACTCTGTAATCACGTACATAAATAAGTACGTGCAAAGTGGTGGTGGCTTTGTTGCAGGCACCAGTAATGTACTTTGAAATATAAGGATTAAATAATATTATTTAGATTTCATTTTAATTAACTTAATCTATAATCTGAATATAATTTAATAAAATGAAGTAAGGACGTACACACAAATTATTAAAGCTAAAGTACTTATTTTATTTGTTGTAACCACAGTAATGTACTTTAAGTTATCACGTCATACGCATACGATGATGAAACTATGCTTGCTTCCAATAATTTAAAAAAAGAACATCTTGATCTACCCGAATGGTTTTTTTTGACTCCTTCTTCTTCCTACAAACAATCCTCGCTATTTGGTAGGGGCGATTGTTGTATAAAAGTTATTGTATACCCTTAAAGATTATTTAGTTATATATGTACAATCGTTTAGTATAGTATATTCTTACAACTAATGAAATAGATAACTCGATATTTTTTTTTTTATAAGTTAATAGTAAAATTTAGAATTTAGTTATGTATATTTACAATATTAGTACTTGTTAGTGCAATTTAACATTATATAGGTAACATTATTTTAAAACTAGAAGTTTCTTAGTATATGTGCTTTGCTTAACAATTAGTTATTTATATATTACAACCTTATAGATACTAATATCAATGAGTTTTTTTTTATTTTTTATTTTTTTTCCCTTCGTTTTCTCTTACCATTCTAATTACATTTAATCTTAATTCTAAGTACACATATTATGCTTAATATTACTAATATATATTTACAAACTTTTATATGCCTATTAATTATTGATTATTTGTTATTTTAATTAAAATTTACTTATATACATTTGTCCAAATAGTTAAGTCGTGTTTTTGTTGAAGTCTTTTAGACTTTTTACTATTTCCTCAATAAATCTTAGGTACGTTTTGAAGCACTTCTCCTCTCCGAGCAACTCTTCTACCTTGAATGGGTTATCGATGCCGTGGTTATTGCAGTTAATTTGGTGATCTAGTCTAATACTATTGTATTTGGGACACTCTCTCAACAAGTGATCCTGGGTTTGCACGTGTTGGCCTGAACATGGGCACAAATTAGTGGTTTTGATTTTTTGGTAGGTATATTCTCTTGTAATTATTATAAAGAAATCTCCATTTTTTTGTACATAGAACTCGCAATTTATCCTATGTTGATGGAATTACTCGTAGGTCTGAAAAGTCGGAAAGTACCTATCTAAAAATATGTCGACAATATATCATAATTGGATAATTGTTTAAGTTAAAATGAAAGATCAACAAAATACATGCTTTAGTTAAATAAACGTTAATATATAACACGTTTTAATTAGCTTTTTTGTAACTATCTAATTGTGAACTCAAATCTTGAAAGACATTTAACCCACTTCTAATTATTATTGTCGTTCCAATTTAAAGCTTTGTATTATGTATATGTAGTATCCTTAAGTTTCTATACCTTTACTGAAAACCTTTACTTTTTTTAAATATAGTTAAATAACGTATATTTATCCATAGTTGTAATAGTAATTATTATTTGCAACGACCCTCATAGTGCCTACTCAATACCCATCTAGTCTTCCAAACGAAAAAATAATTTAATTCGAACCAAACAACGTTTCTGTTGACACAGCTAAGTAACCACGCGACGCCTCGCTTCATTTACATTTCTCTTAATCTTCGTTATGAATAAAGAAAAATTCGAGGAGATGTTTTAAGCGTTTCTCTAAGCGGCCGCCTAATGAAGAGCGGCGAGGGATTACCGCCCGCCCGCGCACTTTCGCGACATTACACTTTTAATTTGAACGAATCTTATTATTTTCTTTTGTTGATTTAAGCCCTCGTACCAGGAGACGGGTCGAGACGTGACCTGCAGCGGAAAAATGCGATTGCCATCTAAAGCCAACCGTTTAAATGAACGAGATTGGAGCTTAAAAAGTATAATGGACGAGGGGGAGAGGGGCGGCGATCCCGGGGGCGCAAGATGGCCGATTTGCGATTGAGATGAGTCCACCCCGCCACCTCGAAGATCAACTGATATAATTAAGTTCACTTATACTTCCTATTTACATATGAAATTATATTATATACCTACCTACTAATATCATATTAATAAGAAGATGCTGTATAGATCGAAGTACATTTATATTATTAGTTAAATCCACATATAGTATATAGTAATTTAAATTTTACAGTCATTTTTGGTTTTTCTGATTTGAATTGTCTAAGAAAAGGACGCAATATCCTTGAATTAATTCATAGAACATCTTTTTATTCATGAACCCATACATCTAAATTTTAGGCATTCATATTACTTAATACATATCTTACTTATGAATCATATGTTTAAGTGATAATCTAAGATTAACCGAAGCTTATTTATTTGAAAAACTCAAATTGAGTTAATTGGTGAGTAAATAAATCCCTATCCACTTTTGTGACTTAAAGTAATCAAAATAATGTGTTCCTTGTTATTTTAATTTTTTACACAACATCCTCATAAGATAATCTTTTTAAATATATAAGTTTTCATATGTTAATTATATATGTAAAAAACGCGCGACCTCGTTTAACTTCATTTAAAATAAAGGTAAATTCATTCAGTTAAGGTTATTCGAACCACCTCTCGTCAACCGTCTATGCAATATACATATGTACTTAAACTAATGTTTCATTGAAGGTTGTCTGTAAGAGATTGTCCATAACAATAATACCGCCTTTGCATATCTTTTTGTTATTTTTTCTTTTCATTTTTTTTACTCTTCTTTTATTTTTTTAGAGTATTTATCTATCAGTCTATCTACTTTCTAAGTATATTTGCTGTCTTGTGGGGGATTCGTTAAACCGAGATGTACGGTACGCTTAATGTCACCTCAAATATAAAGTACCAAATATCATGAAAAATTCCATAATAACAAAGCAATTTCCCATACTAAGTATAAGCTTTCTTAGATTTATGGCATTCATTCGAAATATACCTATGTATGTATATTATACATAATGTCGAATTATTCGGTTATAATCCATTAATATATATTACTAGCTTTGCCTGTGGTTCCGTCCGTGTATTTAATTTGTAGGTAACTAGCTGCTTATCCTAGCTTTGCCCGGGCTCTTCCCAAGGCTTAGGAAAGCTTCTAGATAAACGTATAAAGAAAAACATTCTTGTTTTGACCAGAAATATTTGAAAGTATGCAGAACAATTCATCAAAGCTTCATCTTCACCATAAAAACATTTTTTTTTATATATAGATTGCTTCGCTCCTAAAAGGAGTTGGAGAACTGGAAGTTTTCTCGATAATGAGGTTATAAAATACAATAATATTTTTCAATCATCATCAAACAAACTAAACTCTCTCAGATCGCATAGCGCGTTCAAACAAGCAAACCAATTCTTCAGCTTTATAAATTACTATAAATTATTGCAGTATAATTATGAGTAGCTTAATTGTAATATATAATAGTATATTTACAGAATAAATGTCATTTCTTTGTCAAAATTTGGTTCTGTAGGTGGTCGTAAAACGATAGAAAAACAACAAAAAAATTGATATATTTTCAAATTCAAGGCATTAGCAAGGATAAGGATTTCGACAGGTTTAAAACTTGTTTTTATATTTGTACATTGTAATTTTGAATTTATATTACTTATAATTTAAATTAGTCACATTATAGTTATAGCGCAATTAAGACCAACGATATCATAGATTTTGAACATGGCCTTCATCTATACTAACATTATAAAGTGGTAAAATTTGTGAGGTTGTAGGGAGTAATCTCTGAAACTACTGAACCGATTTAGATGAAATTTGGTAAGAAGATAGTTTGAGACCCTGGTAGTAGAAGGATATATGATACTTTTTAACCCGGAAATCATCCCTTAAGGGGGTGAAAATGGGGACGAACCCGAGCAAAGCTAGGATGAATCGCTAGTTTGTAAAAAATAAACTAATACCTAATTTACACCGTGAGTTATTCAAAGTTGAATAGATCACAAAATTGTGGAGCGCTGCTGATCCTTCAAAAGAATCGAGTTGATCAGAGACAAAACTAAACGAAAGGTTTCCTTTGAACAGTTGTAGAATAAGGAAAAGTTAAGTAGCATCGAGGGGGGTAGACCGCAACCCCACCAGCCTTCCAAAAAATATCGCATAAATGAGCCCAAGGGTCCGCCTCCACGGCCGCGAAATTTCAGCCATACTTCCAAACCTATAATCCCTCATAATCACCTTTACAAAGCAAAGATTAAAAACGATTTTCGCCCCAGCCTCCCGCCTCCACTCCACTTTTATATGCGAGACAGCAAAAGTAAGATTAAATCATTATTTTTCTTAAGCTCCTCTCGTTTTTTCTTCGCTCTAGTGGAAGTTTTTTCCTTGGACTTTTGATGCGGACGATCAAAGACTTGTGTTCAAATTTACATAACATTCTTAAATAAATTGCGGGGGGATAGGGTGGCGCAATTCAACACGAGTCGCCCGGTGTATAAACTTATTAATGCGAATACCGCGATTGATGCTTAATGTACTATTAATTTATTCTGAGGATTACTCGAATGTCAGCGCATAATTTCCGAATTAAAACACCATACAATTCACGCTTATTAACATTTTAAAAAGCAAATTTTGAGAGCTTAAGAAAACTATTGTTATTCAAATATATAATGATTCACTGCTAGTTATCTATTTACTTATTATTTATATATTTTATCTTTAGAACAAAGCAAAATTTTGTCGATATCGTAATTGTATATTTTAAATAACTTGATAACATTCAGAGAAACTTGATTCTTGCTAATGCCTAGATAATGATGACTCCATTAATTAATAAATAAGTAAGGTATTTAAGTAAGTAGATAATATGTCTGTAACAAATTGCTAATGAGCTGTAGATTTCAAATATAAATAAAAGTATTATAAGTAATTAGCTTATGTATAATTTTGCTTTTCTCGTCGAGTTCTGGTAAATCCAACATCAATATATCAATAGTGACGTAGACAGCTAAAATTGAATTAATATTGTAGACGTGAAAGTTTGTATGTTTGTTACGTTGAAACGGTGGCTGAATTTATAGGCACAATCGTTGTAAAAACGCTATTATATCATTTTACAAATTATTAATATACCTTCGTTATGCTTTATATGTTTATTTATACCACTAACTTATCTTACTTAAGCTAAACTTAGTATTTAGTTAAACCTAAGCCCCTAAGTTGTTTGCACCTCAAGTGGCTGTTTGATTGTTTTAGGCGCAGGTAGTAAAGCCCACATGAAATATATCGTTACTTACTGTTTAAGCCAAGTTTACACTCTCAGCTTAAGTTTTACAACTTATACCATGTGGACTACGAAATATGTATGTTGCAAGTTGCGTCTGGCAAAATTTTTAAAGATTTTAAGGTTACTGACATTTTTGAAATCATGTGAAATAATATTTTACGTTTTGAATTAATTATAAGTACGGCTTTAGTGAGAATCCTATCAGTGAATGTTGTCCTTCCATCTGCTTATCAGTCCTATATTTTAGTAAATTCAAAGGAAGAGATGCTAAATTCGTATGTATTGTAGGTTTTTCTGCGGGTTGTCTGTTGTCGCAATTTTTGTGGTTATTTTAAATAAGTTTTATTCTCGACGTTTCGAATGCTTTACAGCAATCATGGTCACGGGAGAGACTAAGATTTTAGACGCCTCAAAAGTTATTATAAGTGTAGTTATAATAGACGGCATTTACCCACAAAATTACACATTAGTATGGAAGTAGAGAAAATTGGCATCGAAGTACCTTACAATTTAAAAAAAAATGCGGGTATGTTAAGTACTTTACGTCTATGACAACTTTTTAACTAATAGGTATTCACCTACCTCTAAGATTAGAATAGTTATTTTTTTTTTAGTAACTTTCTATTAATAAGTAAGTCTGTACACATTTTTTTGCATTTTATATAAATATATAATGCGAGAAATAATATAGTTTACTTCAAATTTCATTAAAAGTAAAAAATAGTTTTAAATTAAGAATGCCTTCAATTTATTTTACTTCTAATTTTTTTCTAGTGATTAAAAAAGGGTTTGTTCATATTATTTCCTTACCGTTAACATTCTTATTTTAGGATACTCTGTATACTTACTGCATATCTCTTATAAGTTAATACATTATATGCCTCTATAACCACTTAGTAATCAATTACTAATTAATTTTAAAACTTCCTCTGTTAAATTTGATAGAAATCTGCATCTTTAAGCAATGTAAAGAAGATATGGTTAGCACATTGCCAAGCGCAGCATAGCGTATTGATTTACGCGGACGACACCGACAAAATAATAAAACGAAACCGTCTCGCATAAAACTTACCCCATATCGTTCCCAGTGGAGTTTTAATTTATAAAGTTATAGAACCACGTCGATTGCCAATAAGTAAACACTGAAAGTCGGAGTATTTAACTTAATTTTTGAGCTTCCAGCCGGGGTTAATTGGGAGAGGCGTAGCGGAATGTCGTCACAAAAGAAGCACTTAAATGAAACGCAGAACAGCACTCGACCGGCTCAAAATAAACTTATCTCCGTCGGGCAAGGGTTAAAATGATTTGAAAGGAGCGCTCAGTAATTCAGGTGGGCGCCACGAGGGTTGATAGATGATTCAATCAGGCGCTACTGTTCCGCTAATAATGTTACTTATTGAGTTTTTGAACGCCGGATGCTCGTATGTTTCGCGAGGAGGCAGCTGGCAACGCACAGCGATCTATCTACTTGGTAGGCTCACTTACTAGGTATTATATAGGACGTAAAGAAGTAATTTTGCTAACAATAGCAATATGGGAAGGTCCTTTTGCTGTTTTGTTTGTAACATACGAGTATATTTGCCTTTCACAAACGCTGCCGCGTGCGAAAACTAGCGTAAAATTTATAAGTTTGTACAACATCAACAATAATAACTGTATGGGCGTGATTAGTTTGTTAGAGGTACATACATACATACATACATACATGTGACACAATGTATTAAGTGTGTACTTCGCGTTATTAACATATTTATTTGTAGACACTTACCCTCGCTTCGCTCAGATTCGTCTTTAGCTTGCTTCCTCATACAATCTTTCATCCCAATTCTCACTCCCTTAAAAGATGATTTCCGGAATAAAAACTATCCTATGTCCTGCCCAGGCTCTCAAATATCTAAATCGGTTCAGTAGATCCAGAGATTACGCCCTACAACCTCACAAACTCACAAACTTTACCTCTTTATAATATTAGTATAGATTAATCCAAACATAATTTTTATTTTCCTTGGTTTTAATACTCATTTATTTCTGCTATTCAACATATATTGAAAAAAATACATTTTGAGCATTTATTACTAATGAGATCTGTTGATGCTATCTGAGAATATTTACATTATAAATCTGCGCTTCTATCAATCAAGCAGGGTGATTGACTCTTTTAATTTTGTGAATTATAGAAATTAAGGACAACATTTCAAAAGTTTTATGATTATTTTAAAGTAAGGCATTTGATTATTGTGTAATTTATTTAGTAAGTAAAAATATAAAATTAATCAAAGCCAATTAAATATTTTGATTAACAATGCTATTACGAATACTGAAAAGAATAGGTAACGTATACTTTAAGTTGAAAACTTCATCATGTATTTGTTTCTACTTTAATATTTAAAATTCTATTACCATATAAATGTTATCTTTTGCTAAACTACGCAAAATACTCAACATAATTTGAAACAATTGCAATGAAATCTATACAAATATTATCAATGTAAAAGTTTGTGAGGATGGATGGTATGTTTTTTACTCTTTCACGCCAGAACGGCTAAACAGATCTGGATGGATTTGACACGGAGATAGATTATAGTCTAGAATAGCACACAGATTACATTTTCCCGTTCCCGTATTTGTTCTTTTCTAAGGACGAACTCGAAACGAAGCGAGGGTGAGAACATACATATATTGCGAATTTAATAGCGTATTTCTGGTCACTACAGGAGTGAAGTTCCAGCGTTTTATATTCGAGTACTTTATATTATACTTTTATAAACGTTATTAAAGTGAAAAAAATATCTTATGTGTCATCTACAGAAATTTGCAAGAAAAAAATCTCTCTCCATCAACCTGATCATTCTTAGACGTGACTGCAAATTTTTAGTCTTATGTATTAGTAGGTAAATAGGTAATATTACTGGTGAGATTAAAAAGCGGGCTCGTCCGGGATTTGAACCCGGGACCTCTCGCACCCAAAGCGAGAATCATACCCCTAGACCAACGAGCCGACTGACCAATAAAACATAATTTAGTTATGGATTCACACAGCACAAAAATACATGCTCACCTTTCACTATTTCGAAATCCATCGCCACCTGGGCAAACATAAAAGATTATAGAGCCACTTTTAAAAACACTATTTTAATTTTAAACGGATACTCCAACCATAATCGTTATTTTATATGATACCATTAATCTCGAATAAAAATCGTATTTTTCAAGGTAAATTCAGAGAAGAATCTTTAGGCAAAAACGTTCTCGTTATTTATTTTTAAGAATGTCTTGTTATCTCTTTATTACGTACGAGTAGTTAGGTCTTAGATAAAATTTCTTATCGGCTTAAAGCTTTGAAGCTTAAACATCAATTTCCAATTTCAAAAATAGAAAATTTTAAACAAATTTCACCCCCTATTATGTCCTTTAGGGGACGAAATTTAAAAATTTAGAAATTTTGTGTATCGGCTAGACGAATTCCGATTATATTTGATACAGATTAGCTAAGATGGATAGTTCAATACAATTTCAAAACTTATTTAAGCATACCGTATATATACTACAGCAACTTTACAGAAATATATAATGACCTCCTAACCAATTTTTGCTTGAGTACCTAAGAAGTACGTACGAGTATGTATGTATATATTTTTTATTGAAATCAATAAATTTAGTAGTTTTCGAAAGACATGTGAAGTCCGCCAACCCGTACTTGGCCAGCGTGCTGGACTATGGCGTGATTTCCCTTGTGTTGAAGGGAGGCCCATGCCCAGCAGCAGAACGTTAAAAAGGGCTGCATACATAAATAAAATTATGAAAATTTTTCTATTACACTATTTAAATTGTTTTCGATCTACATCGGAGAATTAGGAAGAAGTTCTTTAAAGCTACCTAAAATCTTCTTCGTCTTCATAAAGGTAAGATTTTTATTTTTCTAGCTATATGATATACCTTAATGAATTTAATTTATTAACCGACTTTCAAAAAATAGGATGTTGTTTTATGTAAATTTATATAACCGGTACCGGTTTCTAATCTTTTGAATAAAACATTCGAACTGGGTTTATTATATAAAAAACTGAGCATATAATATCTTAATTTACGTTACAAATTAGATAATTATTAATTAATCCTTAGGTATTAAATAATATTGGTCAGAGAGATTAGTGGCATAATTTTCATATTATTATGTACATATATTATCTATACATATAATAAAACTGTAGAGGTCGAATAAGTCTGTACATAGAAAAAAAAAATGTAAAAACCGAGCCAGGGGGATGTAAGAAGAAAAATAGAACAAATCCATCCAGATATTTTTCAATTTTTTTGTTTCTCTGTCTGTTTGTCTGTTTGTACGGGCTAATCTTCAGAACTGTTGGATCGATTTAAATGAAATTTTATATGGTGGTACCTTATATTCCCGGTCAATATTTTAGATACTTTTCATTCCGGAAAAATAAAGAGTTCTCGTGGGATAGTTTTGTTTTCTAGAGGCGAACCCGAGCGAAGCGAAGTGAGCCGCTATTACATTTATAAAATGGAATGTATGTTTTAGAAATATCAATCCGATACCTTTCATTTGATAATCATATAATTTACTAACCAGGGCTACTAGGCGGGCCTAGCCTTGATCCTAGGTCATATAGTGTTATTCGTTACGAACTTGTTTGTAACTTGAATTCTGGATCCGCAAATATCTTAGAAAAAGTCCTAAGACAAGAAATATATATCCTATATTTAAAAAGTAATATTCATTTAAATATAAGTTAGGATAAACCTAAAAATATTCTTTTTAGAACAAGGACTAGAGTAAGGGCTTGTTACTAGTGTCATATTAAAATTAAAGGTAAACTATTATAAAAAAAATCGTCCAAATCTTATTTAATTCCTGCTAAATGAAGTGTTTTAATTAAAATGTTGAATATAAATTAACGGAAATATAAACTGTAAAAAATGTTAAATTAGTTAAAGATAAGGATTATAAGAGGCACGCTCAGATGTTCTCACGTATTTATATATTAAGTAAAATTACTATGATTAATGCTCATTGAGTCGATACAGTAATATATCTAAGTTAAATATCCTTTATAATCGGTTAATATATAAAAATCACTGTTTTTTTGTATTTCATGCGCTGCCATATTGATTATCCGATTGCAACAAAACTTTGTCAATTAATTGTTTGCGAGGTAGAGGTAGGTAGGTAGGTAGGTAGGTAGGTAGGTAGGTAGGTAGGTAGGTAGGTAGGTAGGTAGGTAGGTAGGTTGTACTGGCAAAGGTATTTAAAAGAGCATTTCAATAACTAAAAAATATTTTTATTTAATTAAAACGTACCTACCTAGAAACCATCCTAAAAGTGTGAAACTCTTTTCACATCAATATAGAGTGATGGATTGGCGTGATTTTTTGTGTGGAGAGAGGTGAAGGGCTGGAGAATGAAGTGGGCTTCTTTTTACCACGGGAGATTATCTCATTCCCATGGGAAAACACGTTAAAATACAACCCATAAAATATTTATGATCAGAATTACCTACTTAAAACTTGGTATTAATGCCCTTTTATTACAATTAAATAAATACGTGTTTTACCATTTTTCGAAATTCAAATTCACGAGAAGGGGTAAAATAAGGGATGAAAGTTTGTATGAAACCTACTTATACCTACATTACCTTTACAATAAAACAATACGTTTTTTTTTTAATTTTAGCGCGAACGAAGCCCCGGTTTCTGCTAGTATTATATAAAACAAATGCGCCTAAAAGTACTTAACAAATTTAATTGCACAAGCCATGTCCACGTGGAAATATGGCATACGTTCATTAATGTCCGTCGAATCCTAATGTCGATTCTTCGTGTGAAAAACAAGCACAATGGACACTATTCTTAATTTAGCACTTTAACTACTTGGTCCAAGGGTTTTCTTTTTACTGAAATGTTATTCTTATGTTATATAAAGGATGAATTCAACATTTTCAACCGCTATTTAATTATTGTCTTCATGACGTTTGTCAAAAAGGATTTAGCTTTTGGACCTTTACATGTCTCAACGTGTGCAGCGGTCCACAGCATACCCTGTATTCTTTGCAGCAGATATATCGATTTTTTTTGCTAAAATTTTTATCGAGTATCGCGAAAAGAAGAGCTATGTTAAAAATTATACAAGGTTCTTATGCAAGAAAGTTCATTGCGGCATTTATGCATATCGGTATTTCCAAACGAAGATCTACAAACATAATATGAAAACTGTCGTTATCAAAAAATGTGCAAATATAATAATTAAATGTAGTCAACAACTTGATTATTTGACCAATGACTTTGACTTCTGCTTATATGACTTGAGGCATTTTGAACCAATGTTTTTAAGGAAATAATCACCAGGCTATTTTTTAATTTTATTTGGACTTTGGAAAAATGTGTTCAGAAGCGAGAGAAGCTCAATAAAGAAGAAACAGTTCAAGCCTATCTCATATTATTGTCACTTTAGTAATAGTACCTGGGCGACAGAGCTTCGCTCGGAGTTCTTTTTTGTTATATGTTATTTTTTAGATTAAAAAAAAAAGAAAAACTTGAATAAATACAAAAAAAAACTTTGTGTCTAGACCGAGATCAGAACCCGGACATATGTAATTGTCTATCTTGCGCCTAGGCTGCTTGACCACGACGCTTATGCCCGAGTGTGAGAAATTATCGACCATATTTTGCGTAGTATAATGCGAAAGAAAACCGCGTGAAAACCCGAAGACACGCGTTTTCCAAGACATAAGACTAATCTAGATCGATTTTTCGCCCCCGAAAACCCCCACGTACCAAATTTCAGCGAAATCGTTAGAGCTGATTCCGAGATGCCGGTATAAATAAATAAATAAATATACAAGAATTGCTCGTTTAAATAGGTATATTAGATGTAAGTAAATTATAGTTATCTGAACATTCAAGTGATTGCTGTCTTCTGCTAAATCAAAGTAATCCAAGATGATACAGCATCTATCAGCCCGTATACATCTGCAGTCTGCTACATTTTGTAAGTCGTTTAGTCTCTTGTTGTGTATACAGTGTCGATGCATCTATACTAATATTATAAAGCTGAAGAGTTTGTTTGTTTGTTTGGTTGAACGCCAATCTCAGAAACTACTAATCCGATTTGAAAAATTCTTTTTGCATTAGATAGCCCGTTAACTGAGGAAGGCTATAAGCTATATATCATCCCGGAAAATGTTCGGTTCCCGTGGGATAGATTTGTTTTTGTCTAGGGACGAACCCGAAGCGAAGCGTGGGTGAGTCGCTAGTATCTAATAAGAATCAGCAATTGAATTTCGTTCAACGTTGATAAATTAATTACCTATATAATTGTTTAATAATGAAAATTTGTTGTTCCGGAAAAATATAGTAAAAAAATAATAATTAAAAATACAAATTTATTCCAAAACTTAATTTTGGTTTAAAATTATGAACGCCGCAGCAGCTCCTAGAAAGCGAATACCATTTAAGCTATAGAATTTTCTGTTGGCGCGAGGGCGGTACATTTATGTAGTTTTAATTCCGCCATTCCTTAGCGAGCTGGGATCTTATTTCATTAGCCGGCCGCGAGACTGCCAGCCATTTAGCTCGGAAGTTAATGAAATGGGTGAGATTGCACATTCATTGAAAAACGAGAGCAAGATGTTTTTACAAGCTTTTAGTTAACTTGCCGTATTCCTGTCTGTTTATCTTTACGCTTCATAGTCTTAAAACAAATATTCAAGCATTTCTTATCATTCTATTGAGCTAAAATATCTTGATAATACAATAATATAGTTATATAGAGAAGCCTTGATGATGGAACCCCCAGATGACTATAAGGATTCCTTAATTATTTATTACTTTATAAACAAAAGTTATAAAAATACTATTGCTCCTAATTATTATTTAATAGTACTACTTAATAGTAATTAGACGTAACACTCTAGGTCTCAAGATTTTTGTCTATGAATAGGTAGTAAAAAACATGTTTTTTAAAAACTATCTGAAAAGAAACAAGGAAAATATTTGTGTATATTTCATCAGATTTTCATTCATCACATCATTTCAGATTTTCATGGTAATTTGGCTCTTATTAAGTATATTATATTAACCAATTGTTATATTAACCAATATTTATTATATAATACATTGATTCAAGTGTGTATGATTCTCGTTTTGTAAGAATTCATAGGTTCGAATCCTAGTTGAGATTTTTTTTAATAAAGATAAACCAACATTAAAAAATAATATAAGAACCATGTGTAACCAACAATGTAATGTCCTGACCGTTTTCGGCCACGGCCGCCAATCTCACTGAGACTAGCCAACTTTTCAGGAGATATTATAGTGCAGAAGTATATATGTATATGCGCAGACACAACGTACACTATCTATTTCTTTCACTATCAAATTCGATGGAACAATAATATGACGAGATCAGGTGTAAGACCGACGTTTATGCTTTGCATGCTGCATGAGAAATCTAATAACTCGACTTCGCAAACCCTGAGACTCGACCCCAGGACCTCCAGATGTGCTGCTGTATTGTAGACTTAGTAAGTGCATATAATGATGTCATGAGTTAATATAAAAGGCAATGTTCTCTTAAAATAAAGTCAGTATTCGTCTAGAAATCGAGTGTTTAATTACACCTAAATCCCCCGCATTACATGGCGACCCTGCCATTCGGGCCTCGCGAAATTAACACCGCGTTTCTATATAAGGAGTAAGGAATTTGTAAACACGCTGTGGAATAAAATATATATTACCGAAGTATCATCATGTATCACTTATTACTTTCATACATGCTAGCCACTACATCACCTAGGTGTTGTCTTAGGTGTATATATTATACTATATAGATTGTGGTAGCAAGTGGTAACGTGCTTGCTTCGGAAATCGAGTAAAGTGGGTTCAAATCCCGGATTTCGCATCTCTGATATTTTCATGTGCGAATCATTTTCCAACATAATCATCACTTGTTTTGGGACCCAGCAGTGGGACTTTAAAAAGGGCTGAATACAATAATGTAGCGGTACAAAAACCACCGAGGTTTGACTTAAATACGTCCTAGTTTTCAATAGTGTTAAGTTTTACATAATTATTATAAGTTAATGAGTGAAAAACACACCATAATATATACCTGGAGATACATCTGGTCGAAGTGAGGGTTGCCATCGTAAACGATGTGAAACATTAGAATATGTATAGTATTTTTTTTGGCAGTTTGCTGCCAAGTTTAATTGTGACGTTAGACCTCATCCTCAGTATTATTATACTGCCGTCATAATAAAGAAGATCCTAACTAAAATTTTGGTCAAAAATGACTTATATGTAGATTCGGAATCAGCAAAAAAAAATACTTGTCTTACTCATAAAGCTCTAAGTCTTAGGAATCCGGAGATACCATAACCATTTTCATCGTAACTACGTATAAACTACTACTAAGTATCAAGTCAAAACTTCAAATATCTCGAAATCAAGTTTGACGAAGTGGCAGCCTTCTTTTTGATGACGGCATGCAGTATAGAATAATTACTTACTTAACAATGTTCATGTTCGTACTAAATCAATTATGTATTATATTATTTATTCAAGTGACTTTTATTATAAAACTGAAAAAATGAAGAAAATATTATTTTTTTACTCTAACTTACATGGCTCGTTGGTCTAGGGGTATGATTCTCGCTTTGGGTGCGAGAGGTCCCGGGTTCAAATCCCGGACGAGCCCTTTTCTTGTATAAAAGAAAACTAATTATAATATACTTTTAAAGTTATATTATTGATAGTTACATTTATTACAAATATTTTTAACTTAAATATTTTTAACTATTGTTATTTTTAGTAATATTAATAATTAATTAGTAGGTATATTTACCTATTATAAATATTTTTAAATTGTAAACTTTAACTTTAAAAACTTTAAAAAGTTTAAATATTTATTGAAATGATTTTTCTTTAATTAACATTTTGTTTAACGTATCTGTGGATAGGAAATATAATCATTTTTTTATTTTAGATGTGATATAAATATATATATTCAGAAAAATCTTTTTTAAATGCGACAATCTAGTATTGAAAATATTTTATCTTAAGTCGTTGTTTCTCCGCAGTCTTTTTCTGTCAGCCACAATACTATCAATATCTTTATCAATAAAAATTTAAATTAAATTAACGTAGTATCCAATATTTTGCATATTTAAATAAATATATTTATATTACTTTTTCACCATCTCTTCTTGAAAACCCTTTATTTCCGTGTCGTATGCGCTCTCTGAATAGGTAAAGTATAATTCTAGTATATAAGTATGCTACAAATGTTAACTTAAAAAAAAAATAAGCAATATACATTGAATATGTATTTATATCAGAGGATAAGTTAGAAGTTAATTATTGAAATGAGTAGCTAAAATGAAAAATTATGCCGCAATGGCCACAAAAAGATAATGGGGAATAAGGACTTACGGTAACCATTGTATAACTAAGATCCCTGAAGATCTTTTGATTGATGCTCCTTTTAATTATATCAGATGACATCAAATCATAAATCTTGCCATTTAAAATTTATATGAAATAGAAAAAACCTTTTGTTTACAACATTGATGGTCCTTTAAAGATACCTTTGAATGTCAATCATATAATAGGTGTTTAAATTCTGACATTAATATAAAATACACCATCGTATTTATTGAAATCTATGTGCGTGTTTCACGCAAAAAGTACTGAACCGATTTTAACTAAATTTTGTGTAGTGGTAACTTATTACTCGGGTCAACATTAAAAATACTTTTTACTACAGGAAAATCTTTCATTCCCACTGGAAAACGAAATAACTAGTTCTATCGAGTCGTTCTTAGTACATGTCTAACGCTGGCTAAACCTTAAGAGATACCTACATCAAAACAATGTACCTACTAGAAAATTATAAGTCTTAATAAGGCCTACAGAAAATCTGCAATGGTATAAGTCTTTCTCCTAAGGTACACTTGCCCTTTAAAGTGTACGTAGGGACGCACCTGAGCCAAGCGAGCACAAGTCACTAGTTTTTTTTATATTTTAACACGCTTTTATTAACTTCACTTATTTGAAGATCCATTTTAAGCTATTGCTGACTCTACTTACTTTTCTTACTACAAGTACTCTAGTGACTTATCAAATCGATTTCAAACTTTGTATATGAAATCTAAATGATAACAATAATTTAAAAGTAAATTAATAATTTGATGACATTGAATTGATCTAGTGATGGACTTAGTAAATGGGTAATGGAACTCTTCAATGGCTTCCAGTGTCTTGCAACATGCAAGATTGAAGAACATTGCAATACAAAGTGTTAGCCCAAATCATCCCACTGTTGTGCAAATACCTCCCTTTTACGTTTACAGGTTTTGCAGTCTTGCGCAAATACAGTCCAATTTGGATGGAATTTTATTTAGTTCATCCTGCCACCTAGTTCGTGGTTTGCCGCAGCGCACCTTTTCTGTTTTAACCCTCAGGGCTTTACTTTGTGGTACCTTTGCCCCACAGTCTTGAAGGCATACGGTAGAAGTGGCCAGCCCAGTCCCATTTATGCAATATTACAGTTTACCAATAACAAATTTAGTAATATTAATATTTGCCAATAAATAAATAGTTCGCGGTTTAATTTAAAGAAATACCTATATTCGGAAAAAAGCGTGCTAGCAATATTTAGTATAAAACAACAAAATATATTTAATATTTTATTATTATGATTACAGAAACGTACCATTTAGAAAAATATTTATGATTATATAAAAATGAAGATAAAATAAATGAAGACTAAATGAGATTTACTTTTTTAAATTCGGTTTGTAACTAAACTCCACAACTAAATAATCAACGTATATCTGGTAGAAGAAGTAAAGATAATGTGATGAAAGTATGACATGTTGGCGTACCGCGTAATTGATTTGCGACGTAACGTTATTGACTCAAATGGTTTTTATAAGTTACAAGGGAAACATCCTTAATTCGCTCTGCTTCATCCCTAGGTATGTTTGAATGGTTAGTATGGAATAGATAGACTGTAGATATATTATAATATATACATAGGTACAAAATGAACAGTTCTGAACTTTTCGATTTTCCAGCAGGTTTTTTGAGTTTTCCCTATTTTTTTTAATACTTAAACCACCCCTGACACACCTCCAACAAAACAAAAAAAGAAATATTCAGATCGATCCAGCCGTTTTTGAGTTTTAGCGAGACTAACGAACGGTAATTGATTTATATATATATATATATATATATATATATATATATATATATATATATATATATATATATATATATATATATATATATATAGATGTTTTATATTTATTTTACAGATGTGCTGAAAACATCCGCAGAACATAGTTTGTTGTACTCATCCATAAGGCTCATTAGTCTAGGGGTATGATTCTCGCTTTGGGTGCGAGAGGTCCCGGGTTCAAATCCCGGACGAGCCCTTTCTTTTATTAAAAAATAAATAATTATGATAGTAATCTATTTTTATTTTTGTTTTCTGAAATATGGTAATGAAAAGAAAATTAAAATAAATTATCGAATTTCCTATATTTCAGTTACTGGTTATACACCAGAGACGGCTTTCAAAATTAATCTGGAAAATACTCTACTTTTCTATCTATAACTATTACATAACATTTTTATCTGCAATGTTGTTTTCAAGCAAATAAAATTCTTACTACAGCAATAGCAAGTAGCACTAGTGCCATTATTTAAAATTTATTCCACTATCTTTATTTTACTATTTAATTAGCGACTTTCCTTCGCTTCGCTCGGGTGCGACCTTAGGTACGCGGATTTTGTTCACAATTTCATGGGTTTTAAATTTTTAGCGCAGAACCTTGATTCTTTTTTAAAATAAAAATAGCCAAATTATTTCTTATAATATCAGCTATTTGCCAGTAAAAGTCCTGTCAAAATCATTCCAGCCGTTTTGGAGATCAGTCAGAACAAGCAAACAGAAAGACAAAAATTTTAAAAATTGATTTTTTCTTTTTAGTACCGTATATAATTTCATATGCATTTAGTAAAAGCTGTTATTTTGACATTACAAACATACACTAATTTTATTCATCTGTATAGATAAAAGCTCTGTTTAATATTTAATCAGTTGATAAAGGCTGGACAGGTTTAAAGAGCGAGTTTCGTTAATCCTCAGATATTATTAAAAATAAGTATAATTTTTATACTAATTTGTTGAAAGCCAAAGATAAGATTAAGCTCCCCATTTTACATGTTCTCATATAGCTAAAGCGTGTGGTCACAGTTAGCGTTACTACTTTGGAATAATCACAATTAATTTATGCACATATGGAAATGTATTTTAATTTGTTAACTAGCGACTCACCCTCGCTCCGCTCGGTTTCTTCCCTAGGTATGATTTAAGGGTTAATATAAGTTTCTCAGAGATGAGATATTTTTCCACAGTAAAAAGTATCCTACATATTAACCCGGATAACCAGCTATCATCATACTAAATTTCATCAAAATCTGTTCAGTGATTTTCCCGTGATGCGTTCCCAGACAGACAGACTGACAAAAATTCTAAAAAATATAGATTCGGCTTGTGTATCGATAATAATAACTATTTCAATAAGATTCTCCAAGAAAAATTAGTTTACAGATTCGACTTAGTTATAATTTTATTATAGGTATAGGTATAGATATATAGTGGCGATATGTATAGTCTACTAGCAAAACCCGCGGCTTCGCTCGCGCTTAAACTACAACAAAAAGACTTTACAAAGGTAGTTTTTATACAAATTTTCATCCCTTATTTTATCTCCTTATGGGACGAATTTCAAAAAACGCTAAAACACGTATTTATTTAATTGTATTGAAGAGCATTAATACCAAGTTTCAAGAAATTCTGATCATAAATATTTTTTAGTTTGTGTTATAACGTGTATTCCCGTGAGAATGAGATAAACTCCCGCGGTATAAAGTCCTATATGTTGACCCGGATATCCAGCTATCATCATACCAAATTTCATCAAAATCCCTCAAGTGGTTTTTCTGTGATGCGGTAACAGACAGACAGACAGACAAAAATTCTAAAAACTATAGATTCTAAATAAAACTATCTTTTCGGATTTTTTCGCGGATATATTTTGATTTTTGTTTCCCGACGTTTCGATTGCTTTACAGCAATCATGGTCACGGGAGAGACTCCTGAGTCTAAAAAAAAATCCGAAAAGATAGTTTTATTTAAATGTCTAATATTCGCGTAAATTTAAGAAAGTATTAACTATAGATTCGGTCTCTGTATCGATAATAAAGTCTATTTTAATAAGATTTTCCAAAAAATATTTAAAGTACACATTCGACTCAGTTAGTAATATATGTATAGATGTCGCTATCATCCAAACTCTATATCCGGTAGTTAAAATCGTCCCAAAATTGACTTAGCTACACAAGAAATAAGTAAGAGCAAATAGGTAGACAGGTGAAATATTTTTCTTTTAATAATTTTTGGAATTTAGTGATTATACTTACAATTAGATGAGTAAAAATTGAAATAGCTATTTTCAAATCTAACTAATCTACTTAGAAATTAAGTATACAGATACATATTGTACATAGATAGCTGGGGGCATTTTTTTTTGTGTGTTGAGCATGAATGTTTGCACTCCAATTACGGGTGTTTATATTTTTAATATGTATGTATTTTAATAAGTTATATATGTGTAGTCTATCAATCCTCTAGTGTCCATAAACAGGCCTCATAGCTTACCATGGAACTGGATGGTGCTGTGTGTTAATGTCCCATATTATTAACTTAATACCTTAACACACTGACTGTCTATAACAACAAAGTATTTATGTTTTCGCTTATCTTGGTAGCCTTTAAGTAGAACAACCTTTACCAATTGTAACATTTAGATATGTAGTTTTTGAAGGATTTAAGTGTATGTTCTGTTGGTTACCCTAAATAAATAAATTGCTAAAGTGGTATTATAGATATACTAGCGACTCACCCTCGCTTCGCTTCGGGTTCGTCCCTAGACAAAAATAAATCTATCCCACGGGACCCGTACACTTTTCCGGGATGATATATAGCCTATAGCCTTCCTCAGTCAACGGGCTATCAAATGCAAAAAGAATTTTTCATATCGGATCAGTAGTTCCTGAGATTAGCGCGTTCAACCAAACAAACAAACAAACAAACAAACAAACTTTTCAGCTTTATAATATTAGTATAGATGTATGTCTGTATTAACTTTAGGAAGGAAGAGAAGAAATAAAAACAGACTAAAGGCTACACCGAGCTTCGCGGGGACTCTCTCGCGAAATTTACGATTGTAAATAGGGCATTTCATTTGTTTACTTATGGCCGAGTAATTCGTTGAATCCGTATAATTACTGGCATTAAGATGATTCCGTTCCCCCGAACAAAAGGCATACCAAGTTAGATATTTTATGTAAGTAATGTTAAAACATTCAAATGTCCGAATTTAAAGTCAAGTTGGAAAGAGGCTATAAATTATGTTTAGAACGGGTATGAAAGTTAGGAGATTTGAAGAAAATTGGCCTGAATTTTACTATGACACCGGTCAGTTATATATATATATATATATATATATATATATATATATATATATATATATATATATATATATATTAATGATTTAATATGTAGTTTAAAAGTTAATTTCTATAACAACTTTGAAACGCCGCGCTGGGGGGAAAATTAGTGAAGTTATTTTTGTTATTCTTTATACCTACATAAAATGAAGGCTGTAGCTATTCTATAGATAATCAGATGAATAAAAAATATACTGTTCATTCGACTACTGTCAATTTGTATGATCTGGAAACTTATTCTTTTACTATTAATATTAATGATTTTTAACTTCAAGAGTTTTTATGTGTAAAAAAACGAAAGCACGCTAACCAACCAGGCTAAAAATGGATTTTATTAGGAGAAAATTACTGCGTCATAAGAAAACAAGACAATTCTAATCTATCAGGCGATAAAGATTTTTAATTTAAGTCCAATCGATCTTATTCAAAACTTAAAATTTTAACTATCGATATCCTTAAAAATCTATATAACTTGATAAGTAAGAATTATTTTTTAAAGACACCAACAATAGTCGAACGAATAATATGTTTTATCCATCCAATTATGGGACGAATAGACACTTTCTAAAATAAAACTGTTACAGGATCAAAGGAAGAAAAAAATATCAATTAATTAATCTATACAGATAAATAAAATTAGAGTATCTGTTTGTAATATTAAAATAACCGCTTTTTACTAAATGCATATAGATGTATACACGGTACATATACCAAAACAACATTTTTACAATTTTTGTCTGTCTGTCTGTGTGTCTGTTTGTTCCGGCTAATCTCCGAAATGGCTGGATCGATTTTGATGGGACTTTCAATGGCAGATAGCTGATGTTATAAAGGGTAACGTACACTATTTTTATTTTAGAAAAAAATTAAAACCCATGAAATTGTGAACAAAATCCGCTGGTAAATCGCTATATAATTTATATGAATATCTTAGGAGTAGCGAGCTACTATTTATGTATACCTAAATTTAAAAAAATATATATCAAGCCGAACGATGATATATATTTTTTGAAATATATTTTTTTATACGTACGCAGAAATAAAATAACTAAAATAACTGTTACATAATGTATAAAAACATTATAATATAAAAAATAACTATTCTTTAAATATAACGTGTCTCAATTCCAACGCACAGGACAAATCTTAAAAATATACTAGCCATACAGAAATAAAATGTACATATTTGAACTAAAGCTCAGTGCCCACCCAGATCGTTACATTAAATACACTCCTTGAAGGCTTCGATATTAGTTGTCTCATTTACGATTGATAAGAACGCAGAGGAAAAATATACCGGCTAATGATTTGCTAACGACGATGTTTATATTTTAATGCAACGGGGGCACAGATTATTTTCTTTGAGGGTTTTTGATCGCAACGTTATAGGATTCGTTCGGGTCGTCGATTTCTCATTTGTGATTTCTTTAGATATTTAAAAAAAAACTTAATGTGTTCCGTACAATCGTTGATGTATGAAATGATTTTGAATATAACTTCGTTTCTGAGATATTTATATCTATGAGTTATTATCATTTCTATTTTTATAAGATACTAGGGACTCACGCTCGCTTCGCTCGGGTTCGTCCCTAGGTACGTTTTAACAGTTAGTATGAAATAGACTATATACTATATGATATATAGCCTAAAGCCTTTCTCAATAAACGGGCTATCTAAGGCAAAAAGATTTTTTCAAATCGGATAAGTAGTTCCTGAGATTAGCGCGTTAAAACAAACGAACTCTGTCTCTTTATAATATAGGTATAAATAATTTCTTGTTTTTGATTGACACCCCGACGACACCTCGATGACACCCCCACGACACCACAACGACACCGCGACGACACCCCGGCGACACCCCGACGACACGCTAACGACACCTCGACGGCACGGCACGGCAGGCAGGCAGGCAGACAAGTAGGCAGGCAGGCAGACAGACTGATCACAGAATTGATGAAAGATTTTTTACCTATTCCGATAGACATTTGTATTTTTATTTACATTGGGTATTGCTGTTAATTAATTTTATGGAAATTTTAAAGAACGACCTTTTTAGTTTGAATACGAATTTCCGCCTGCTTCCTTTGTGTTTTTTTTTCAGTATCTTTAAAATAAGTTCCTAGTTGTTATGCAGTCCTCCAGCTAAGAAAACGGTTATGTTTTTAAAAGAATCTGCAAGCCAATTTTCATAATATTTTTCGTTTTTAAGACATTTTAGTGGAAAAAAATCTGAAAAAAAAAATTGAAATAACATTGTTTTTATTAATCAAAAGAAAATGTTTTGATGTTGACTTATTTTGAAAAAAGCTAAAAAACATGATGATTCAAAAATGGTTCACTTTTGCATAATGCATATGGGAGTTAAATTTATCGCAAATAGTCACCCCTATCAGTGAGGCAGTGGTAGCCCAGTGGTAACGCGTTCGCTTGGATAACCGAGTGAAGCGGGTTCAAATCCCGGGTCTCGCACCTCTGATATTTTCATGTGCGAATCATTTTCTAACATGATTACCACTTGCCTTACGGTGAAGGAAAACATCGTGAGGAAACCTGCATGTCTGAGAGAACCTAGCAAGTTTTCGAAAGACATGTGAAGTCCGCCAATCCGCACTTGGCCAGCGTGGTGGACTATGGCCTGATTCCCCTCGTATAGAAGGGAGGCCCGTGCCCAGCAGTGGGACGTTAAAAAGGGCTGAATACAATACAGTCACCCCTATCAGCTCCTATCGGGAATACGCCGAATTACCAATAACCCTGTATACATATATAGGTACGCATAAAGCAATACCAGTGACACAATTTTATGAGTCATGTAATTTTAAATTAATTGAACTAAGAATATAAATAAAAAGAATATAAATTAACATAGTTTAGTAATCTGAGTACTTACTAATTCGTATATAAGATATTATCATAGGAAGTTTAAATCTTGTACATAAATAATTTAAAATGAGTAGAACACGAGTAAATAAAATATATATATATATATATATATATATATATATATATGTATATTTACCTCTGTGTGCCACACCATCATTTTACAAGGTCTGTGTTTAAATAAAGCGCAACTGCCGAGTCAAAGCTATAGCTATGCCTAAATTGAACTTAAATCAGTCCTAGCTTTAGATAATACAATAAATAATCACGATTTTCTCCTATTTTATCAACATTTTTTTAGACATCTACACTAATATTGTAAACTTTGTAATTGTGTAGTATGTAGAGAGTAGGTAAGCCCAGAAACTACTTATTCGATTCTCTTTTTTTTTCACTTATAGGAAGCTCTATTCCTGTCGAGTGCTATAGTCTTTTTTTTTTTTATAAAAATGTATTTGCTGTTAATAATCATAATAACTTTAATTGAAGAAGGCAAAAAATAACTGTTTAATTTTTCAGATATTGTTACCCACCTAGGGACGCAACCGAGCAAAGCGAGGGTAAGTCGTTAGTTAAAATAAGGCATAATACATGAAATCAAAATATCTGTTTTATCGTCAGTGACTAAAATAATTTTCCAGCTGATTTAACTTTTAATGATATCGTTCTTTGCTAAGTAAATAAAATAGGTAAGAGGTAATTTTAGTAGTTACTAGTTAGGCAACAAGGTGTGTTTATTATTCTAAGCAATCATTAGGCTCGTTGGTCTAGGGGTATGATTCTCGCTTTGGGTGCGAGAGGTCCCGGGTTCAAATCCCGGACGAGCCCTTTTTATATCGTGTAAGGTTACACATTTATATTTGAGCGTTTTAATGGAAAATAATATATTTAATTAATTTCTAATGATTTATATATGTATATGGCATGTCATTATATGATGTTGGCCGATAAGAATATATTTAAAAAAATAAAATAGAACGCTGATATTCTCCTGTTTTCCCCGCGCTTGATAGAGGGGCAGATCTCGATACCATCCTGTAGTGACTAGCCATAGATAAAGTGTAATACTATTGTAAATTATATAACTGATTATTTAAAAGATTAACTGTTGAGTTTCTTGCCGGCTCTTCTCAGCAGCACACTTTTCCGAGCCGGTGGTAGCTTTTATACGGACAAACGTACTGACGATTATAAAAGTACTGAATATACATGAAAAGATGAGCAACGTCTTGGAGTTTTATTGGTGACCTCCTTCAATCGTTATAGCTTTAATATTTTGATGCTTTATATAGAAGCTCCTAAAATGAACTCTACATTTTGCTTAACTGATTAACTTACCTTTGTAGTTTAAATTATTCCCTGCATATTGCAAAAAGTTTTACTTAAATGCGTTGAACTATTTTAGAGGTGAAAGGTATTTATTTAATTATTGTTGGCTTTTTCGTTTAAATAATTAATCGTACTTCTTTTGGGACGTTTGGAAAAAAATATGAGAGTAAAATTTTTACGATGCGCGCTCACACCAACAGCCAAAAAGCGACATGATGAAGTTAGCCGATAACTTTTTGAGTTTGTTGCCATGGTAACCGTTGTAATTGACAAATGATATACTAGGTATAATATTATATTTTTTCCTTAAATGATATTCTATGAATATATGATTGTAATATGTCTAATATGCCTTATATAATAATATTTTATTAAATAAAATACCATTCCTTTTAAAAACAGAGAGTTGTGACATACGGAATGAAATCTTTACCTATTTTTGTTCTGTTACGCCAAAAAAGTATAACTTCTTACATGCGTACAGAAGTACACACACACGTTTTTTTTTAATTATTTATTTAGACTCCCTATTAATTGTCCTATTCAGAAATATACCCTATTTCTCCAGGGGCATACACTAAACATAAGCCGAAGTAGTTCAGTTAAAAGAGTAGATTACAAAATGTTACTAAACGACGTGCGTAGTGCTTAAAGAAAACCTACTTATATCTTGAGTAGGTTTGTCTAGAGAGAGGGCTGATCCATAAACCACATGATCCATAAATCACATGTTATTTAAATCGAATAACAAAATGAAAATGAGAGTATTTATATTACGTTTGCATCAAAACAATTTTGTTTGTATCACGTCCCTATTCTTTACATAATTATATTAAAGACGTAGGTATGTGTTATTTAAGTGTTGTAAGAGAAAATTCTTATTACCGGCGTATCGGTCCAAAGCATCGTATCTCGAAATTATTTACATCTCACATCTGCGCCCGCTCGCTTTGGAAAATAATAAAGTCCCGTTTAAACGCCATTCGTATGAGATACAACGAATGAAGCGTAATAAAATGTATAAGAACGTATCGCAAATAGAAAATATTCACTCTGATGAATACATTGGAGATTCAAGCATGCCGTTATTGGTAAATTATGTAGAATGTAATTTATTTTTCAATTTTTTAAGCAACTACAACAGTGACAGTTTAAATCTGTTATAGCATTTGTTATCCTGAAATATTACTAACATTTTTAAAATATAAAATTTAGATGTTTCAAAAACTTCATTTATCTTAAGCGAGGTAGCATACTCGTATTTCAAATCTTAGAACCAAACGCGAAGCAATCACATAGTTATTTTTTTGTGTAAAAATAGACATTTTATGGTATCACCGATAGAGGCTACAGTAATAAAGTCAAAGACTTTATTTTGGTTTCTTTTTTAATGTTTGAATGCATTGCTCTCTCAGATTCCCGTCACACTACGGTACGTAGATGCAGAGTAATTATAGATAGCCCACAATCGAGCGTTAATTTCTAGTCTTACTAATATTATAAATGGGAAAGTTTGGATGTTTGGATGGATGTTTGTTACTTAATCACGCCAGAACGGCTGAATGGATCTATATAAAATTTGGCACAGAGATAGATTATAGTCTAGAATAGCACATAGGCCTACGTTTACCATGGGATAGAATTGTTTTTGTTTTTCTACAGACGAACCCGAGTTCGCGAGGATAAGCTGTTAGTTATAATTATGTTAAAGTAGGACAAGGACGAAATTAATTTCATCTAAGAAATACTTTTTATCATGAAATCTGACCACTATTACAATAAATATATTTGGTATTCTTTCACGTTTAGAATGCTGGATGGATTTGAATGTTTAGTACACAGACTATGACAGGACACATAAGCTACTTTAGGTACTCGGGCGAAACGAGAGAAAGTCACTATTAAAGAGTATTTATTATATTTAAAGGTAAAAAGTAATATTTCATTGTACAAATAGTTTGTTTTACTCGTCAATTATAAAATTTCTAAGATAGTTTATATATAATATTAAGAGGAATAGCGAGAACTTGCAATATCGTGAAATTTCTTAGCCTACTTCACTATAAATATTGCGTAGGTGTTGGGAAGATAGAATGGAGTAAACAATTCTGCGAACTCATAATCCTTCGTCAAACGCAAACGAAGGCATAATTTGCGCGGTCACTGCGTATTTGCTTAAGGGTGGATAGAATCAGTAGATGCATGGACCTGGTCAAATAGCAAGTCATATTACCATAGAGCTAAACAGTTGTAGAAATGTACATATAATATTTTTATACAAAATTTTTTTTGTAAGTACTTATCGGGTCATGTGGATAGTTTTGAGCTATAGTGGGACTTACGGGAAGTGGAGCTTTATCCAGATTCGTATTCATATATCAGATCGCCCAAAGGAGGTTGCTTACAGAACAATGTCTGACTACCGGGTCCGCTAGTAATTTATATATTGTAGTGATCCATTGTATAAAAAATTAATATAATTTTGCATGACTTTTTCTTGTAATGAAAAAAATTAAATAGCCTATAAGATTGCCAAAGTTTTTAAAGAGTAATATTTATAATATATGATAAAATTGTCATTGCATTGTATGAGTAGCCAGATCTAAAACTTTATCTGTGCTGCAATACTTACCTGTAAAGGCAGGTATTCACGCGGGGCGAATTTCCCGGAATCCGGTGATGATCCGACGCATTCAACCATCAGTGGGTCTCAGATATTTAAAATGACTATTTAAAAATAGTAATTAGCTTCTATTGAATACAGATCAAAGTGGAATGGATATTTCTTATTATTTACGACTATTTCATGCTTCGGCCATTATAGATACCTCGATAAGATTGATCGAGTGGGGTAAGGCCAGATAATCTGACTGGTTTGAAAAAATCAATGACTTGTCAAATTCGACGCATTCTAAACTTGATTTTAGATTAACCGATGTTCGTTTTAGATTTTAACGGCGTAAAATGGTCCTAATTTTTTTTAATTTATTGATAATCAGGTAAAAGTCTTCATTTATGTTTATTATAAACAAAAGTTGTAAAATAGTAAAAAGTTTTAATAAACAAGCAGGTACACGCAGCGCTGTACAATAAGTCTATTGTATTTTTATGAGATTTTTGTATTTAAGTATTAATAAATGTTTATGTTTACAAACATTTACAGGTATTAAAGGATTATTATGAACTTAAGAACATAAATCCAGTTACTCTAAATAGATGAAAGGGCTGTATGTGAGAAATAAACAAAAATACAAAATAATTGACTATAGTTGTGTATTGATATTATCTCAAAGATATATTTATATATTTTTGCAAAAGTAACTAAGAGCTAACTAAGACATTTTTCAGATAAAATTAAAGTATATTATTCTCATATAATTCATAATTCACCAATTTATATATTGCATGTCATATAAATAGTGGTCAAAAAAGGCTTTATATTTGTTATATGGATATACCGCTGACCATGACCCTTCATGGGCCTGAGAATACGCCTATATAATAAGATTCTAGAAGCTGTCCTAGATTTACCTTTTCAAAAATTTTAAGATAAAATTAAAAATATTTTATTGAGCAAAACGTATTAATTACCCTGTTCAAGAGTTTCTTGTTGACGGAAATGTGAAGAATTTAGATATATTGACTCGTATGCGGGCTATCTGTGATATTATGTTTATTAACATTACTTCGATATTTAAAAGAGCAACTGTTGAGTTTGTAGCCGGTTCTTCTTAACAGAACTGCTTTCCGAACTGATAGTAGCTTCCTCACGGACTGACTACACTGACGCTCTTTAAATTAAGTTGCCAATTCAAAGGAGCTTATAATAAGTCTATTTGAATAAAAATTTTGTAAATTTTGAGTATTTATAATTAAAACTTATATTATTATTAGAGTATGAAATACAAAATATACGTAGGTATGTACATATACGTGTATTTTATACATATGTTCACAAGTACATATATGTACCTTCCGGCTTCATCATCAAATCAACTCGATGATATGGATTTATTTTGTATTCAACCAAATTATTAGAAGTTCTTTAAAATCGATATTGAAATCGATAATTTTATTATTTCATGATGATATATTTTCAAATGAACTAAAATACTTAAATTCAGAATTGAATGATATTTCGCTATCAATAGGTAATCCTTATTATTATTATTTTATACATTTCTTGTATGGTAAGGCACAGCGGGACGTCAAAGACTACCCCTTTTGAAATAAACTGTATGTCATGATATTAGGGTTGGAATTACGATATATTGCTATTAAATTCTAAATATTAAAGATAGTTATCGACTTCTTGTTCACTTTTTGGATTATTGATAATAACTTAGACTGTTCTAAGCTAACCTAAAATTCTAATTATGCTAAATTCTGATTGCTAAATTATACTTACTATAGATAGGTGCAAATAGTACCACGGTTTATGCTACCTTAACTCAGGTTCGTACGTACCTCCCCCTTTATTGTGTTTTTACCATGGCATGGTCCCCACCATGCCTGGTAAAATCTGGAGGGCTTAGTAAAGTCTACCAATCCAGTTGAGCATGAAGCTAATAAACACACAAGTGCCGCCCTGCCTTAGTGGGTCTCGTGAGGTGTAGACTTCGGGTAGCTCCTGGTGCTTCTCTGATAGCACAGTAAACCATGGGAGCAATCCTCAAATTGGTTAGTTTTGGGTGTCGTGGGTGAGTGTGAACCTGTTAGGATGGAATAAAGTTTTAGTGGGTAATACTGAACTTTTTTAGCCGGTGAATAACCGAGTAATTACCTGGATGTATGTAGGCTGTATGCGTAAATGCATTTCAAGATATATAAAAAAAGTCCATAAGTACCTACGCAATTGGTTCCCATGGGGAACCAAGGTATGTAACCAAGCCTTCATAATATTTTTTATTGTAAAGTATACATAAATATATGAATAACGGACTCATTTTTAGTAAAATCGTTCTATACAAGACAAAAACGACGTAAGTATCGAACATAACATACATACATAAAACAATACAGTTCAACATTTGTGGGGATTTATTAACGAACTCTGTATTATATAGTCAATTTTCAAATCAGTTCGCAGCGTCTATCATGTCGCGGGAATTAATCTTCCATCGTGTTACTTTGCAAGATAACAAATTTCTATCGGAGAAGGGTAGAAGAGGGCCCTCCATCCACCCACACCCCCTTGAACCTCTAATAAAGTAGTTTAAAAGACTAAGCTTTCATGACTTAAAATAACCTTTTTATGTGATTATTTTCTTCTATATTATTTACGTATGTTTAAGAACTAAAATGAGCAATAGTTATTTATACCTATTATAAGTTTTATTATTTTTTCTTGCAAATATGTGATGAGCCTTATTCAATGAATTTGAAAGTTTGTGACTGACGCTGTAATTTATAAAATTGATTTTTGTGATGTGAGCTTATTTTTTTACTAGCGACTTACCATCGCTTCGCTCTGGTGCGTCCTTAGGTATGTTTTCATTTTTTTGAGCGAAACTCTAATTTTTTTCTGAAATAAAAGTAGACTAAGTTACTCCTTTTTATATCAGCTATCTGCCAGTGAAAGTCTCGTTAAAATTGGACCAGCCGTTTCGAAGATTAGTGGGAACAAACAAACAGACAGACAAAATTTAAAAAAAATTATGTTTTCTTATAAGTACTGTATATAATTCCATATGAATTAAGTATAAAGCTATTCTTTTGACATTACAAACAGACACTTCAATTTTATTTATCTGTATAGATTAACTCGTATAGATAGATATGATAGACACGTACCTACTAAGCAAATGCAGCCGTGTGTTAAATAATTATACAAATTATCGTTATTATAAATGCTAATAATATAAATGTCAATGTGATTTTTTTATTCAATGGCTTATCTTCCACCCAGAAACAGCGATATGAATCGATGTGTTTTAACTTAGCGATATCTATCCGTAATTTACCAGTTGAAGAATGGCAAATACTATTTATTCCCGGTCTACAGGGATTCCATGGGATATTGTTTTAATATAAAAACTTTCTTTCTACAGCATACCGTACTTTATAACGAATTTATACAATAATAAATACAGATTTAGATATTATTAATATATAGTTTACCTTACTGATATAAATAGAGTAATATATAATATTTAAAAAATTTTAAAAATACTTAAATGTAAAGGTCATATAACTTTTAGCGTGGGAGGCTTTCTACCTCCCTGTCTTGTCTCATGGTAAAGCCTTTTCCTTGTGTGGAGATTAGAGCAAGCTTGTTACACTGAGTCTCTAAGGTTTTAATGTACCTATTGTTAATTGTGTTAAATTCAAGTGTTTTTATTATAAATACTAAACAAGTGCGTTTGCATATCTATAATATATGTTTTTAATATCTGTATATAGCGTATTTAAATAATAAATATTAATTTTCATATAGAATTTGCTCTACTATGCTCATTCAACATGACTCTACGCTTCGACAGCAAGTGACGTCAAAACCAGAGTTACCGGTGCTTATCTGTGACGGCCGGATGAGCGTGCAACGTCTCCGATAGATAACGGCACAATGAGCAAAGTCTGCCCGGCCGCATCGACCGGTGGGCGTGGCGTGACCCCGCCCCCCGCAAGAGAGAGAGCACCTAATCTACGGATCAGGATAAACCTAACCCGGACACACCTATTGGAGGAGGCTTTACCGAATGCCGAAGCAAACGAACGCTATTGGTATCTCCGGATTAGGATATGTAAGATCCTATGTAGCTTTCAGTTTTCAACTGTAGGTTTTGAACGTGTTATTGCGATTTATTTTGGATATAAGTAACGTGCTTGTTAGATTTTTGTATGTTTTTGTTTAAACTACGAGTTTCAGTTGCTATATTATTCAGTTATTGGATGTATTCTAAATAAATATATTTTTTATATTGAGTCTATACAGTACATGTATAAGATCACTGAACTGTTTACATATATCATTCAATAGTAATATTTACTTATCAATTATCATAAATTTGCTTTATCCTAGCCAAACAAAATATTCATAAACAATTATTTCCAGTTTTTGCATGGAAAATCCATTTTTGAAACAAGAACAACGAAAAGTGTGAATATGTCGTCTATGGAAAGGATTATAACACACGTCATTAGTGTCAGAGTTTACTTTTATTACACAACAATTTTTTTAAGTACGTAGATACAATTGCCAATATTTTGCTTTTATGGAAAAAACCAATAAGAATTACTTAACAACTTTGATTTAGTCATTGCTATTTGCTAAGATCTATTAGGTATAAATGTTTACCTCTATGATACTTATGCCTTTCAAAATACGGCCTATTATAACACATATCGGATGATTCAACTCTACATTTTAAGTAGCAGTTCATATTTTACTATGATTAAGGACAGAAGTCGCTAAAAAGCTAAAACACTTTGTTCTTGTGATAATTACGTACTTGTGAAATATTGTTATGTTCAATATCTTTTACATGTTTATTCCATCCCATGAATCCATATCAGATGTTTGTTACGCTTTCACGTCAGAACGGCTGAACGGATCTAGATGTAATTTGGCACAGAAATAGATTATAGTCTGGAATAACTCATAGGTTACTTTTTATCCCGGAAAAATGTATGGTTCCCGTGGGATGGATTTCTTTTTGTTTTTAACTAGGGACGAACCCAAGCGAAGCGAGGGTAAGTCACTAGTTATGTGTAAAACCGTTATAAAAAACTTATATTTAAAACATGCTGCAACTCGTTTTTTCAAATATCTATTAACATCTACTTCTTTACGCTTAAACGATTGGATTGACTTAGATGAAATTTAGTACGCAGATAGAGTACGGCCTGGAGAAACACATAATGCTAGATATCTAGGGACGCGCTAGAGCGAAGCGAGTGTCAATCGTTAGATCTCTATGAAAAATTAAGTTAGAACAGATCAAATAGATTTTTGAATAGATAACACTATTAGAATTAAGATGTACATATTTTCACTTCTATCACTTAAAATATGATGTTTATTTTATTAAACAGTAGCTTGAAATTTTGCTTTCAATTTTATTCCTACATATAAAATAAAATACAATAAAATATCTTTGTATTGCGTTGTGTTGGTAAGTCAAAATTTATTAAGATTTTATTGAAGCGAGCAAGTATTATTTCACATAATTTCTTTAGTAAGTTTATAGCTTTTAACATACGTTAGTAGCTAACTCTTTTAGACTTAATAAAATTAAATTTAGACTTGCCTTATTCGAATTAATGTATAAAATCTTAACAGATATCTTGATTACGTTTTGAACATATAATCTATGATAAAAAAATATTTACTACAGAATTAGTCAAATATTAATATTTCACATATTTTATATTTTAGAAATATTTGACATGTTGTAAGTACCTTACACTATTTATTTCGATCGCAATAAGGCCTTAAAGGTTCTTTTTTATGCTAGGAAGAATAAGGACTCCAGTATTAAAATGAAAAATACAAAGTAAATGTTAAATAGTACTTACTGTATACGATGTAAATTAAATAACATAATAACTCCGTATCGTTTTTCCTGTGTCTGTCAAACTAAGCTAAACGGTTTTTAAATGAAAATAATAAGCCAATTACTTTAACGTAGTAGTTAATTTTAATTATATAATATAATGTACTGCATTTGTGCAAACCTGTTTTGACTATTATGTTTGAGGTTAGCGTTCTTGAAAAGCAAGTTTTCCATGTTAATATTAACATAATCATGGATATTCGGTCAAGTGTTATTAAGACTTCAACTTACATTTGGAATTCGCCTTACATTTGTTATATAATATGATAGTTGAATAAGGGAATTGATCGTTATTTTCATTCGTGAAAAATCCGTAAACTTTATGAACTCACGTTAGTTTAGTAGTAAAGTAGAAGATGCCTATTGACTATAATAATATGCCATTCAATGGAAACTAGAAAAGGAAATCATTGTGATGTTTTATTATTGATATCACAAGAAAAATATAACGCATTGCAGACTTACTCTCGCTTCGCTCAGGTGCATCTCTACGTACGTATATATAGCGTTGCTACAGTTAAATAGGTCTTTTTAAGAGGAATAATCCCGTAATACATTGTTTTCACATAATTTTATTGGTTTCTGCGCCGCACGCCAGTACAACTCCCAGTTGAGTTGATTTTTACCGACATCTTCAACCATCACTGTCATATTTTAGCAAATTTACATGAAAATTTAATGTATTATACACTTGAACTATCCTCATGAATCATTCCTTCTATTTGTGAAAACCTTATGAAAATATCTTTATTAGTTTTTGAGTTTATCGCGTCCAAACAGACAGAAGCATCGGAGGGACTTTTTTTATATGTAGTGATAAAATATTAATTGCACAAGTAGGTTTTTAGATTACAGTGCTGTAAAAGCTGATGCAAGATTCTATATTACACTTTATAAAATAATAATACTTTATATACCCGCGACTACGCTAATACTTTATCTAAATGCTTAGATGTTGGCAGGTAAGATATTTTAATATAGATAAACTGGATTCTGTCTCATATTATCACAACATTTCTGTTATATGAAATACATAAAGAGCGAATGAAAGCACAGTGTAGACAGCTTTCATACTTTCCTCTCGCTCCAACTTCACAATCGCTCCGATACTTAAGTTGTAACCATTGTTTTATCCACAAAGAAGTCGGTCGATACAAAGCTTCCATTGCCCTATTTATTAGTTCTACAGTTAACTGTTTTGTTTTGTTATTCCATTTTTACTGACGTATATAAACATTAGCCATCTTGTTAATCAAACTTTTAATAAGACTTTCATTAACGAGATAGATATAATGAATGAGGTATAATTAAATATTATTAAGAAACAACAAGCTGTAAAATAATATTTAAATAAATAAATAAATACACTTTGTACCTAAATGTGCTAAGTCTATCGTTACAATTTGTCAAAGCCAACATTTAATATCGCGAAAGCTTTAGAAATTAAGATGAAATGCCGCTTGCCGGAGGTAATGCTGCTTAAACGGCCACGTACAAAATTATAGGAAGCAGTGACAATTTTTTCTTACAACGCAGAGATTCTGAAAGCCAACGTGATTTATTTAATGAATAAAAATGCCTTCTAGCATCGCCCATTTGCTATGTTAGTTGCAATTAACCTTTTTTATAGTCTTCCAAATTGCAAAATTAGCGCCATAATCGAAAACTAATTAAGAATCTGCCATATTATTCAAGAGCAATAACATTATACCTAATTTACCTACGCATTTAGGAAAACGAGGTAATCACCGATAGCGATAACTCATAACAATGACCGTATTGTCTCACACTGTGCGAGAGCCGTAAGTCGTCGTATCGGATGCGCCGCGTAATCACGTAACGAGATAACGCCTAACACCCTCTCGATACAACAAATTAATCATCGTAGCAATCTGTGAATTACAAGTGTAAATAATCTGAAGGCCGCCCAACCACCGTGGGCCGGGCTTTTGTGAAAAAAAACCTTGTTAAAATAGCGGCTTAAAAAAGAAAAGCGCTGAAACGGGAGGCTCGGGTGGTATCGGTTTTTCTCGACGCGGGCGGTTCGTTGGGCGGGGCCGACCGTCAGTACCGCGCCGCCGGCCGGCTGGAGCGAACGCGTTTATATTTTCCTCTTCGCCGTGTCGGGCACATGTGTGATATTTCGGTATGTTGATATCGTGAATCGTAACAAAATGGACTTTCAGAGTGCTATGGAGACTTTTGCAGAAGCTTGGGCAGCGGCTAACACAGTCAAGTCGGAAGCCCCGAGTGATCTTTCACAGGCAAGTTTTTTAATTTACCCCCCTTAAGTTTTTTTTTCGTTTTTTTTTGTATGGACATTATTTAATCTTTTCTTACATAACACACGTCATTAAAAATGCTGTGGATTTAATAATGAAAGTAAAAAAACAAACATTAGGTTACATATAGGCTGTAAAAATAACTTACAATTGTTTTCCTCGGACAATAAGTCCTATGCCAAGTTCATCTTGATAAGCGATATTTGCATAAATATAATGAAACACTTACATACATAATTGAATTATTAATTTAAAACAATAGTAATCGATTTTTCGGCAAGGTCGCCTAATTATTAAAAAATTTGGCCTGTGAATATTCATTAAAGATGACAAATGAAAATTAATTTAATATCACGTGCAAGATTTATATTTTATTATTAAATCACTTATTGATATGTATAAAGCATTATTCTTAATTATTTTCAAAATATTTTATTAAAAAGTTATTGTAAAAATGTTATTCGTCATAGATTTATTTTTTTGTATTGTTTAATTATTTCAAATGTTAAATTAATGTTTTCGTAAAAAATGAAATAATTAAAAATGTTACATTTTCATTACAATTTAAGTTTCGGTTTTCTTTTAAAGGTAAACTGATAACTTTTTATGTGCCAATAATAATTTGTGAGGCGCATTAAATTTGTATATATAGCTATAAAAATTGTATATGTATGTATATCTAAATAATTAATGTTTTTTTGAGTGTTCAATAATTAATTCGAATTAATTATTAATGTAGGCTTTCCAATGTTACGGCAATCGGCAAACCAGTTGGTCTAGTAGCCATTAGTTAACCTTGAAATGTGTTAATCCAATTCAAATATTTTGAAATTCAAAAGTATTGCAATCTTTTTTTGCATTTTTAATTTTTTACTTCAATATTAATCACCTTGGCTTATATACAAATGGATACAAACGAATTCTGGCTAAACTACCATTACTTAGACATAAATTAAAAAAATAATAACGAGCGTTATTTATCAGAATAATCACTGTTAATTAGCCTTTTTATAAATTAATTTAATTAAATTGATTTTAATAACAATAAATAGGTTTACTTGTTATATTTATTGAATTGTTAATAAATATAATTCATAATTAAATTTAAAAATATAGAAGGTTATATCGAAAGGGTATTAAAACTGACTACTAAATTACCCAAAACTAACATTCAATATATATTATATAAAACAGTAATAATACAGTAACTCATTTTTTTAATTAAAATATAGGTATAATTATGTAATTATATATATATATATATATATATATATATATATATATATATATATATATATATATATATATAACAAAAATGAAAAAATTAAGTAAGGTCGTTTTAATTTGCCTTCTTTCATTGATAATGATTTAAAAGGTCAAATACGTATTTGAAAGAGAGTTTAACTGGTTATCATTGATAATAATCAATGTAGTTATGTACTTAATACATTATTATGAAGTATTATTATTACTTACTCAACATATTATATGTTAAAAGTAACTCAAATGCACACGGTATTGTGAATATTGCTTTTGATTTATTACTGCAATATCTTCTATATACCTATAAATAGGCAAAGACAAAACAGTTCAGTACCTTTTTCCACTCTGTGTGTCAACCGATCATTTTTTTTGTTAAGTTGCTATTGACGAGCTTTAGTGACATCAATAAAAAAATTCGGAAACAGTTAGTTTTTTTGTATATAGATATGTAAATTCTATTCTTATATACCTATAGCAAACTTAGACAAAGAGTCGCACAACTCAAAATATATCTTTTTTCAGGAATAGAAAAAAACGTTTGACTCTTTTTATATTTGATATATTAAAAATAATCTAATATATATTCTTGTATATAATTTTACGAAGATATTTTTTGATCAATGGCATGTCATCAAATAGCAGTATCATTTGTAACCAACTCAATATTAAACACTTGAAGATATTTATCTGGAACACCAACTAACCAACTATATATTAAACACCAACAATTCCAAAAATAGTTTTATTTTTTTGTGTTGATTAAGAAATCATGTCAAAATCATATGGATTTTATGTAGTTTTTAACGCAGATTTCTATAATAGTAATAGCTTGAATTTGGATTATTTTGAGTTGTGATAGTTTTTATCTAGCTGCGCGATATGTCTTCCTCAATTTTTCAATAACGATAACGGTTGAATTTCGACCACTGGTTTTTACAAAAATGTATAAATTTCAAAAATAACTTTTATTTTTGTTATTGAATATTTATACAAACAAGTAATCGTTAGCTTATTATTAATGAAAAAAACATCACCGTGGGGAAGATAATATCAGAGCGTAGAACTGAGAAATCCTATCATTTTATTTGTAGGATGATTTAATCATTCAATTATGCATATTTTTAATAACAAATACTATAAAAATCAGCCAGTTGTTAATAAATTTTAATGACATTGTTATTTTACAAGTTTGGAGAGTGGTACGAATTGATCCAAAACATCTGTTTTGTAGGACAACAGTTTTTTCTTGTTTGATGTTGGATTATCTCAAGAATAAATCGTAAAAAAAGAATTATCAAAATCGGTTCATAAACAACGAAAAAAACCGCGAACAAACATAAAAAAAATATATAAATAGGTATATACGGTCGAATTGAGAACCTCCTCCTTTTTTGGAAGTCGGTTAAAAACAACCTGTTAGTAATAAATTTTAAACTATCACCATTTTGACATGTTCCCTATCAATCGACAATTGTATCTACTGCTACCAAATACTCATAGAAAGAATAGTTGGACGTCTCGCCAAAAAGATGCTATTCACGAAGTTATAGCTTGTTTTTAATCATAAAGAAATCCGTAGGGGACTGAACTATTATTGCTCTCACCATATAATTACAACTAGGACAACCATGAACAGCGATTAAAATTTTTCCATAGGTACATACTATTTAATTAACGTAACTAATACGCGATGTAAATAGGATCTCAATAAGTTGAAGTTATTATTTTTTTTCTCTGTGACATTGGCATGTTAGTACGTAAATTATATTCGACTGCCTGATAAAAATAAAAAAATAAAAATGGGATACAATTTACTTTTTTGGTAAACATATAATGTAATAAAATAGTTGAATATTAAAGAGGAGAAATGAAAATTAAACTTTTAGAAAAATGATGTATTCCGAAATTATTATCATCACATTAGATGTTACAATAAGATACATATAATAAAAATATTTGCTAAAATTAGGTGGTATAATTTCCAACAATATTATCATAGTTATCTTCATGACACATGAAATGGTAATTAAGGATTTGAAAAATTAATACTATCGATTATGTACTCGTTTTTGAATAGATAGAAATAATTTTCCACCTTCTTAAACCTTTAACATTTTCCTACCTCATACTGAAATTATAATTACAAATTTTATTAACAAAATTTAAATTTAAAAGAAATTATAATAACACAAAAATACCATTGAAAGTTAATAATAATGATTTTTTTGTATATAAACGGTATATATAATATAATTCATAATAATCCTAAATCTGTTGTATTGCAGTGGTAGCCTACTGATACCGCGCTTACTTCTAGCTAGCGCTAGCCTCTCTTATACTCGTATGAGTTATAAGATATAAATCAGTAAATTTTGATAGTAAAAATAAATTAATCGTCATTTTCTTGTATATTATACTAGTTGGGAGGTGAAACTAAATGTTTGCCTATCTTTTTGAGATGCTATGTATATAAACTATACCTACATACATACATATATCATATATCTAAATATATTGCTATTTTGAATTATTGAACGTACGCTCATAAAGGTTTTAAGCATAGTTTTATCAATGTGCCCAGGCAGTGGTAGCTCAGTGGTAACGTCCTCACTTAGGAAACCGGGTGAAGCGGGTTCAAATTCCGGGTCTTGCAAAAAATCTAAAAAGCTCTAAAATTCTTATGTGCGAATCGTTTTTCAACATCATAACCACATGCCTTACGATGAAGGAAAACAAACTGAGGAAACCTGCATGCTCCATTCCATGACATATGAACCCACTTCACTTGGTTTCCTAAGTGAGGACGTTAAAACTGAGCTACCACTGCCTGGGTATATTAATAGAATTATGCTAAATGACGACTAATTCATTTTTACTATCAATTAAAATTTACTGATTTATATCTTATAATTTTGTTTTCAGGCACATTTTTTTATGAAAACATTTAAAAGATTAATGTGGCCGTATGAAATAACAAAAAATATGTTGAATGGCTGGCTTGACCGAATCTCTGGACTTTTTTATTGTCATTGTTCTTATAACCCCTAATTCCATATCAAATATGTACTAAAAATGAAATGTAATAACTACGACTAATATTGATCACGTTCATATTGCCTTTTACGGATTAGGCGATAGCTGCGTTTATAAATATTCACCTGCGCGTTAATCCATTATCGCGGATTATTGTTCCGAGCGATAACTTTGCATTACCTATTACTGATATCGCCAACGTATGCGTGTTTGAATTATAAATTGAGTTTGGAATCTAATGTAATGTATATAGTTGGTAGTATTTAAAACAATTTCTTAGATTTATTCCTAAATTTAAAATTTTGTTCACGTATATAGCTTTATAAATGATCTATAGTTATTAAGTATATGATTAAGGGAAACATTTTTTACTAGCACTTATATACAAAAAAATAAGATGAAATTAGTTATAAAATCCCATAAATATAACCCACAAAGTGAACCATACTTATCGAGCGCCGTTACGGAAATTTTGATGATGACTTGTATATTGACTTGATCATTTGGCCGCAAAAACTCTTCGACAAATTACATCTTTAGATCATTACATAGAAAGGCGCGTGCCAAACTAGTGCGAGAAAAACTTGAGTTTATAGTGGATAAATCCGTGCAATTACACACGTACGACACTGTCAGGTGAAATATTGCGAGGTCCAATTTGCCGTGGATCGAGACACAATGCGCGAGTTCAGATCTAATTATTCGGTACGCGTCAATTTCTTTGTGATAATATAATCGATCTATATTTGACGCGGATCATTTTTTTATAGTTTACAAGTGAAGTATCATGTTTTTTGTTCTCAAGCAGCAATAACTTACTTTTGGTCTTGTTGCCCTACAGTAGATTGAGTTAAAGATATTGCGTTTTTGCAGACCTCATTCAAATCATCTGTTAAGACTGGGCATGAAAATTTAAATAGCAGGAAAGATACAAAAAGATAAAATCGATTAAAACATGAATTGATTGTTAATCTATATTTTGATTTACAAATCGATTTCTACATACTTAAGTCTATTTGTCGGTCGAATAGCCTTGTTGTTAGACACGCGTTGCGCTCCGCGCGCAACGACTGGACCCGCGCCGCCTGTCGCCGCTAATGGGCTCCATCTCACGGATAAAGCAACGACACCGTTACCTTTCTCAAATCACGTACACTATTGTAATATCCAATCGGCCAGAAATGAGATTGCGGCTAACAAGTTATTTACATTGACGTTTTAATATGTTGAGATACTAAAAAAACTATTTAAAAAGGTAATTATAAAGTGGTGTCCGTAATAGCCACCGTACGCGCCGGCACGCCGCCTTTGTGACGCAGCTAAACCCCGAGATTAATTTTGGCAGCACAATGAATAGCTCATAGTCAAAATGCAGCTTTCAAAAAATATAAGTTGTGATATCAGCACGTCGATTCTAAAGTTTCGAAAGAGGTTACGCGATGTTCTCAGCTGGAGAGATAGAATCTTTATTATGCTTCATTTTTGGAAATATAATGAATATAAGGGATCGGTGCGGACGGATAAGTAGTCGAGATTGACGAAATGATGTGGGGTCTGTGACCGGGTGAGACTGGCGTGAGGAGGGGGGTGGAGGCGAAAAGCCGCGAGGCTGCATTGCGCGAGCATGGCCAAAAACTAACCATAATTTACGGCCTACTTGCAAGACGGCTGCCGACGACACGCGCTGTACTTTTTTTACAAAGTCCTGATCCTGTTACAAAGTGAATTTCTCACGAACATCAGAAGCACATCTTTGAGGAATTGCGCGTTAATGACGTTCGAAAATTAAGAGCGACCACGATTCGTTTCTGATAAAATTTCGGGCAAATTTGCGTTAAGTATTGTCAATTTTTTAGGCGAACCTGAACTCTGTTACTACTGATGAAGTTAATGTGTTTTATAAAGGGCACAAGACTTTTTAAATAATGACGAAAGATAAAGCCTTGTGCAAAAAGCCGGTGTGGTGCGCGGATGTGGAATTTCGGTAGCCCACGGCTGAACAGGACTGGAATGAAAATTTTGTATGGTACGAGTACTGATTATACATGGTTAGACATAATATGATCTCGTTTACTAAAATTATTGTAACAAAAAACTTGTTTTACAGTTTTAAGGGCTATGTCTTCTCTAGTAATTTATATATTTTATACAGATCAGTTATTACTACCTTGTCAACAACCAATGTATTGGCATAAATGGAAATCGGCGAATGAAGATGTTTTAATCGGTGCTTCTACTACTTATAGAAAAGAGGAAAATGAAGTAAGGGTTATGTATGAAAGTACATTTTCCTAAAAATATTTTTTACATTAAAAAAAATTAATTTTCTTACGATACCTATTATATATTTAAACTGATAAATTAAGGGTGCGTGCAAATGGAATGTATTTGCTAATTTTTAGCTTGTTGACGTGAGAGGATTCACTTCGCTGCGGGCCATCATGATATCTGCGTTATTTTATACATATATTATCACGTTTTGCTTTTGCGTTAATACTTCGAATCGCACCTTTAAACGAGCAATTCCTCGCTGAAGTAAAAAATAAGCATTAATAATGGTCTGGCTTCCCATAAATAAAAAAATATATAACACTGCTTAAAGTTTTTTTTATCAAAATCTACATATGCATGTACGTGTGTGCATATAAAGACTGCCTTTCTCAAGGGGAAGGCGACGTGCAATCTAGCGATTACGTGCCTTTTTTGCCCCCCTCATTATGCAGATTCTGGCGAAAAAGGAATAAATTTAATAATATGCGTTCGTGCACATGCGTTATCGAACGCACTTGCTTCTGATAATCTGCGCGCGCGCCGTCCGCAATTACAGTGGGAGGAAGGGGGGCGCATGAACACGGTGCGGCGAGCCAAAAGCCAATTCAATTTTTAATTTACCTTTCGCAATTCCTAGCAGTTTTGCAATAGCTGGTCAATTTATAAGTTATTACTTAATCCGCTCTATTAAGTTTCGTTGTAATTCTAGAACTTATTTGTTATTCTATTGAGAAAAATACATTCCAGTAGCTATTTTGTCTATTGGAATGGCACACTTTCTGTTGATATAATAATATTGCTCAAACAGCTGAAAACAATAAAGAGTTGTTGTAATTTGCAAGTTTCCTTTATATATGAATTAAATATATTATGCATGAACATACACAAAAACCACAAAAAGTCTAATATACTGAAAACATTCAATTTCCCACAAACAGATAAACAAAATGTTACATACATTATATTTAAAATTTTCTCAATCCGCTTATTTACTACTATTCAAATACTTAGCCAACCCTTTCAATAAGTTTGTCTCGGATTGTACGAGGACATGCATGCCTCAGTCTTGCGGTACCTTAATAAGGATAATCTTCGCACCTGAGAAGTGCAATTAATAATGGACGAGCTTTCTCAAGATCTGCGCAAATACTGTTAAGATTATGATAAGGGAGGAGGAATTACGTTTGTGGATTCTAATGGGTAGGACATGTAGGCGCGTTTAATTTAATATAGTCGATAAATAATTAATTATTTTAAAGGTTTCTACCATATATTACTTCAATCGTATGATTTATTTATTGAAATTATTATTTTACGAGATCTGCAGCCGCATTGTATTGCTATGCTTATTGATTGATTATACACAGATCTAAAAGGTTTTGTGATATCATGACTCTGGGAGACAAACGAGCGAGGTGCGTTGGCACGTCGCGGGCGCAGGGGTGTAGATCAGGTCGGCCAAAAACTGGCCCCCGCGTCTTAGCCTTGAATGGCTTAGCCCTCTGGTCACGAGCAAATAGCTGACGTGGCCCGCGGCCAGCCGCGCCCTGCATACGTAATGTGTGTGCAAGGGAACTAGGAATACGTGGAGTCGAAGATTTAACATGTATGCAACACTAAAATATTTTAATTTATTATAAAATATAAATATTAATAAGTTTCGTTAAAGTTACAAGTAGGTTCTAGTAATAGGTATTAATTTTGTGTTCACTATTAAAATGTAAAGTATTATTTTACACAAGTAGCTCACCCTCGCTTCGCTCGAGTTCACCTCTAGACAAACAAAAACAATCTTTTCGGATTTTTTCGCGGATTTATTTTGATTTTTGTTTCCCGACGTTTCGATTGCTTTACAGTAATCATGGTCACGGGAGAGACTAAGATCATCTTATTCTCTCCCGTGACCATGATTGCTGTAAAGCAATCGAAACGTCGGGAAACAAAAATCAAAATAAATCCGCGAAAAAATCCGAAAAGATAGTTTTATTTAAATGTCTAATATTCGCGTAAATCTAAGAAAGTATTAAAAAAAACAAATCTATCCCACGGGAACCATACATTTTTTCGGGATTAAAAGTAGCCTATTTGTTATTCTAATGTACGAACTAAATTGTAAAGTTTCATCAAAAACCAATCAGTACTTTTAAAAAACTATAGTAACTTACACAGCTTAGTACACCTAAGCTGTATAAGTTACTATAGTTTTTTAACTATCCCACGGGAACTCTTTAATTTTCCGGGATGAAAAGTATCTAAGATGTTGATTGGGAATATAAGGTACCACCATGCAAAATTTCATTTAAATCGGTAGAAAAGTTTTGAAGATTAGCCCGTACAAACAGACAAACAGTCAAACAGACCAACAGACAAATAGACAGAGAAACAAAAAATAAAAAAAAGGAATTGTTCTATTTCTCTTTTTACATCCCCCTGACTCGGTTTTTAGTTTTTTTTTCTATGTACAGACATTCGACCTCCACAGTTTTATTATACGTATAGATAGAGATTGTAGTGAATAGAAATAAATCAAATGAAAACTAATTTTCCATGGGATATAAAAACTTGGTACTGTTTTCTATACAAATATGTATACGTGCCAGCCATGCACTGAGTGACTGGAATTGATATGCAATAGTCATTTATAAAGGTAAGGTTATATGTAATTTGTATTTACCATAAAGATGTTGGTCTCGGTCAGATTGTGGTCAGCATGCATTGTTACATCGTCAAAGGAGGTGCCATGGTGCAATGGTAACCTCTATGAAATGCTAGGTAATTCAGTGAGTACATATTTTTTATATGAATTCTAAATAAATGGAACGCCAAGACTTTCTGTAGAAAAATTTTTTTGATAACTTATTATATTTCTTAATAATATACATAAGTTATAATAATAAATACAATAAGAAATAAATTAAGTTAGAATAAATAAATTATTTATATTATACTCATTATTATTTTATTTATATTATGAATGTTGCTAATACTAATCTTGAGACCATTGATACTACTGTTCAGATACTAGTAGTCTTATTTTTATTGAGAATTTATTATATCTGACGCTAACGTGTCGTGTACTCATAGGAAACAATTTTACTAAACCCCTTTTAATGTTATATTATTTATAGCAATCAAATAATAAAAGTTGTCATATGAAAGTTTTAGGCTCGAATGTTTTACGTTAATGCCACACAAGACGATATACTCGTAAGTAGAGATGTAATCGAAAACCGCTTCTTCTTTTAAATATAATGAGCCCATCAAAACATTAAAAAAGAAAAATATCTTGTTTTGTACAATTTAGTTCAATAAAATATTCCACAGTACCAGTTTTTTCCAAAAACATACTCGTAACAATGTGTTCAGACCACCTGGCAGAATGTCAGTCAATCTATCATCTTGGATTTGGCCACTATACTAACTAAAAACTTATCACATCACAAGTCCTCTCCATAGCTGTCCGCGTGCCAGTAATGGAGTATTTCGTATTTGTTTCATTTTTTATTTTTTGTCGGTTCGATTACTCGAACGCGATCTCATCATTCTCCGCGAAATTCGGGAGCGTCTGAGCCGTCCAGCCTCCAGATATTAATTATTGATTGACGATAAAGCATGCGTAAATATGGTATACTGGCTATGATTATAAACCACTTTTTTCATTGCCACACAATCTTATATGTACGAGTATATGTATGAACATGCTAAATATTAGACATTTGTTCTTCAAATACTTTAAAAACAGATTTTTTTCGATGTTGTATAAATTATAATAATTATCGACCTACGACCAAATTTTAAAGTTAATTGATCTAGTTATTAATCCATGTTATATAAAGCTTTAAAATTTTTGATAAACATCTATTAAAGGGCACAAAGGATACGACAGGGTTGTTAATGGCTAAAAATCGGCTCTCACAGCCCACCGTCAGCTGTCGTCTGCGTCGAAATAACTTGAAGAGTTCGTATACCGCTTCAATTCTCTAGCTTATAATCTGAGCTTAGCGAATTTTTCTAAGCTCACTACAAGAACTACATATAATCAGCAAATTTTAATGAATAAAATATATGAAAATATGAATAAAAAATTTGATTTAAATATACATTAGAGCATTGCTTTTTCGTTGAATTTTTAATTTATTACAGACGTTAATTGAATGAATATAATTATAATGATATCTAAACCATTTAACTACAAGTTATTTTATGTAATTAGCGGTCCCTTTATGTTTTATTTGGTATTACACAATTTATTCCAATATACAGAAAAATTTAAACTGATTGAAATTTTTGTATAATGCCAAATAACAAACAAAATGTTGTACAAAGCTCATATGAACTTACATACGAAGGATGAGGGTTGTTATTATTCGCATGGTCCACAGTTTAAGCGGTAGCACACCAAGTGTGCATTGTGGTTAAAACAAAAGGTCCTTAGTGGTGCTCCAGCTTAATTTTCGAGTACGAGTTAGTATTTGAATTGGATATAATCGTGGGATAAACAATAGCCAGCGACGCCCAACCCATGTGCGTGCGCGTTTACCGCTTGTTAAATTAATTTGTATTGAAAAATTAAACGTATTTAAGTTTTATTTAATACGGGTGCAATACTAAATTGTCTAGACATGCTTTTAATAATTTTTAATTCAAAATGGTTTTTGAAAGCAATTGGGTCGGGTATTGTCGATGGCATTATTCTACACGTGAAGTTAATTAAGGGAGATTAAAGGTGTTTTCATCATACTCGTTTAATCAATGCAAAGTATTTTTATCTGGATTTTAAAATAGATCATTAAAATACATTCTTAGATTACGCGGGAACCAAAAATCTAAATAAATTCGCGAAAAATCCTAGTAAAAAGATAGTTTTACTTAAAATGACAAATATTTGCCTAAATCTAAGAAATATTATGTGAACTAGTACGGATTGAAATCGTTAACCAAATACGCCGGTTAGAAGATCATAGTGTGTGGTGGCATAAGTCATAAGCATAACTGATCAATATCATAAAAGTTGTAATATAATATTAGAAATATGTATACATAATATAGGGGTCTGGTGGGCGATCGAATAAGTTTTTACTAAAATTATTTGAAAGGCTTTAATGTTATTGTACTAGCAAAATAAAATATCTGTTTAATATAATTGCATACTTTATAAATACTTATATGTTTTTTAAAGATAATGACTATTAATATTATTAATTTATTAACAACCCCTGGAACTATCAATAGCTAACGACAAAAGATAGCAGGAATACTTTATAGATTAATGTTTTAGTAAAAAATATTATAAAATGCATAGCTTAGTATGTAAATTGTGAGTAAACGAGTTATCCCGAGGGTAGGAGTGAGTGATGCGAAACGCGTGAGCAATCATTGCGATCGACGACTCCTGCGCAGGGAAATGACGGAAACGCACACATGTGCAGACACCGTTCCTACACGCCCCACATACAACCCGTCAACTAGCGCTAATGTAAAACAGATATTAGTAATCCATTGTTAAAAAACATGCCTATGCAAATATATTTATACATCACTAACGATACGTTACGTATGCAACTCAGTTTTTGAGTTTTTACTCGCGTTCGTTAGAATGAAGGAACCATTGTTGTATGGGTATTTACATGGTGTAAGGCGATAAATTATAAATTACTAAAGCTTCTTCTTAACTTCATGTTCATGACGTCTTGGTGATTATTACCCCGAGCAGGTTTTACTTCAAATGTACTTACTTTATACGTTTAATTACGTATTAGTAGATGTTACTAAGGAAAGTTATCGAATCGATGGTATATGTTCGAAGAATATATTCGGGTTCGGGCTATGAATATATTAAATCTTGATAAGATCTTCACGTAAGTAGTCTACATGTGTGTTAATAAAAAAATTCTGCGACTGTTTTATGTCTGTACACTTGTCACGCATTCATTGTGCAGATATTACTTTCAAAGATTAAATAATCGCGTCGTAAAGGAAGTTGTGAGCTTGTATTCGGCATAATGTTTTTGACTCACGCATAACGTATTTAAGTAATTTATTACTTGTTTAATTTTTTTCTATAATATACAAAGTAGGGATACTTCAAATCAAAATAAAATACCGATACGAGCGGCCGATATCGGTTCGCTTCAAAGCGTTAATGTAATTTCAAGCGAACGTGTAAATAACGTTACGATCCGTGAACACAGAGTGCGATAAGCTTTCAAAAATATTATCTAGTGCGTTAAAAAATACGTAATTGCGGTATTGCGTTAGAAATCGCACACGTTAACACACGCATCGGAATTAAGTAATTAATGCCGCCCTGGGCATATCGGCCGACGATCTCCGCTCGTTCTCATCGAATGTTCAGCAATCAACAATCAACGATCAGAACTCCGTTAGCTGTGAAAACAGTAGCCGCGCGATTATAATAATTTGCGGGTAAATGGGCAGTTTTCACAACTGTCTATTATACTCGTCACAGTCGCGCCCTTGCCAATTGATTTATCATGGATGCGTTGCGATTAACATCATGGCCTGACCGTTGCAACGCACAAGTTTCTCGTGTTAAAATATTGTAATAGTCGTCCTAGTATGGGATGGTCGCTTATTTATGTAAATATTTGCACTAATTAAAAAGGAAATTATTTTCAATGTAGTTTGCATGTTGTGGAAACGCAAAAAACAGCGCTCGATTCCCGATAGGGCTTGGTTCGTTGTTATTGGCATATGTAATGTGCAGAGGTGACTGATCTATCGCTAAGAAAGAATTTAGATATTTATTGTAAGACTTGCTGTTATTTCCTTGCTTTTGTTAATTAAGAAGGATTTTTTTAGTATTTCAATTTTAATATCGATAAAGGTGATGTATTAGGCTTAGATTAAGCTCGATACAACGTTCTATAATTTGTAGTCCGTTAAGAATTATACGTCCCTTGTTTGTCGAACTCTTTTTAAAGCGGCTTAAGAGAGAATAGGGCAGGGAATTGAAGTAAAGGGTTCTTTCTACAGAATGCCATATCGTGAGCTTAATCTTAGCGAACAAATTAGGATTAATTGAACTTTTTTTTATTCTGAGCGTCTTTATGTTCTCGCGTAATTCGTTCAACATGTTACTGAAGAACTTCTAAAGAGGTGCTTATACTAATATTTTCAATTTCTTATTTAATTAATAAATAATGATAATGTAATATATGTATGGCATATTATTTAATGATAATGACATCGTGACGCGATTCTCGATAATAATAGAGTGGGCTATTGGAAAACAACTATCAAAGTTAACAACAGATCCATTAACACGAATCTATACTCACTAATCCAGTAATTAACATTTATATATGATTCATAGAATAATAAATGGTTTCTAATAATTTATATTTAATGGGTTTTTATTGCAAAATTTAATGCTGACTGTAACATTGAGGTTTTATTCATCAAATATCTGTTAAATATTTTATACCGTAATGGAAGTGTTAATATGTATTACTGAAAGTAACGAATTCATACTAATAATATTATAATAAATGTTAGAACACTTAATAATTTTTTTTATAATTTAAAAATAAATACAATAATAATAAAAATATTACGTAGAAAAAACTTATTATTGAAGTTAAACTTCAATAACAGCTCTATGTAAATACAGTACACAAAGTGCGTTTCGAACTAAATTAAGGGGTGAGGGGTTAGGTATCTATAACTCGATGGCGGTTAGGGGCTCTCAGGTGTGACGGACGGAAACCCGCTATCATTAGCCTACCCAGTACCCACATACACGCACCCCCACGTGTGACTTGTTTACGCGAAATGTCCTTGTATGCGTGGACTAGGGACGGATTAAGCACATTTTTTACTTTATAACTTGTTGAAATATTGATTATTAAAATGGTACATATTAATATGTGTTTTGTATTATTTATCAATACATTTTAAATGGAGATCTCATTTTTGGTAAATGTTCTTATTTGGACTTTCTTGTTGATATTCATTCAATCAACAAGAATATATAAAAGGAAATATTACGTAACAAATTGTAGTTAGAATTATTATTTTTCAAAAAAATAAGCTCAGTATAAGCGCCAAAAGTTGTGCCCTGTGCGGTGAGTGTGACACATGGATGAACACACTACATAGTGGACAGCGGGACGGTAATAAAAAGCAGCCAATAATTTGTATGCGGGCAATAGTTTAGTGTTATTAGAAATTTACAATTTAAACTATATATTTTTTACATCGACTGTCATTTTTTGGTAGGTTTTTAAGTTTAAAGTTGTTTTGATAGATTTTTCAGTTAAAAGCTCTTGATTTTGTAATTTTTGTATTAGACTATATTTAATCATGATTTATATCCAAAAATCGTTATACTTACGAGTGTATGCGTGCAAGCTTGATAAGGTGCAATTATTATGGTTCTATGCGTTGTGTGCAAGGTGTGAGCATTGGCGTATCTTCAATATCAGTAATTATGTTGTGTTCCGAGCTAATTTTCACTTAAATAAGCAAATTACGTCGTATCTCAGTAACAATATTTTAAATATTCATTTCAATATTTTTTTAACGAATGCTAATTTGATTGTAATGATTTTTATCGATATCAGTGATCTACGCAATAAATAAAGAAATCTTACGTTTTCGCGCTTTTTTTACATGACAGATACTCACTATACGAGTTCTGCTGGATTCTAAAACACAATATAAAATTTTTTAATGTTTTAATGTTTTTTATGTTTTTAATAGATACCGATATTATTGCATAAACCGCAAATCTAATAAAAGAAATTTTCCTTTAAGAAGAATGATTGAAATATACATATTTTTTGAGTACCGTCTTTTATAATTTATAATTATAATTTTTTCATTAATAATTTAATTACGGTAAAGTTAGTACTTTCCCAAGTAAATATTAACTTCAACATTATTTAGTTGTATAGTAATCTCAGTTACGTGTACGTGTACGTCGTAGCCCTTTGACATACCAATTTATTTGTTAATTCCATGCTGACATCAGCAACGGGATAGCCGATAGCATAAGTGCCTATATTTAGAATCTCTGCGACTGATTAATGAACGTTTTAGAGCTGGCTATGGCTAAGTCGCGCCAATTGACATTGTAACCCCAGCCTAGAAATTTATCTCTGGCTATGATTGTAATGTGTTTTGTCAATAACGAATTCTAAGGACGTAACCTCGATTCTTTATTATTATATTACAAGTTTGCGTTTGATGTTGTATTGCGTAGATGAGTTGATTTATTTTTTTTGAAATCTATATCAACTAATATATAAAACTGATGAGTTTGTTTGTTTGAAGGCGCTAGTGTTTGGCTCTGTTTGTTCGATTTATAAATACTCCATACATTTTATAACCCTTTATTCAGGAAGGTTAATGGCTATTTTACATTACGACTTATAGGAGCAAAGTAATTCTACAAAATTAAACGACGCGGGCGGAGTCGCGAGAAAACCTATATAATATGCGACGTACAGCAATCATGGTCACGGGTAAAAGACAAGTAAAAGAAAGTAAGGTCTTAGACGTCTCAAAGGCATTATATACTTGTAATTTTGAAAAAAAAATTGAAAAAAAAATTGTCTTTAATAAAAATAGTTTTTATTTAAAACTAGCAACTCACCCTCGCTCCGCTCAGGTTCGTCCCTAGTTACGTTTTAACATTTAGCTCAGAGATGAGATATTTTCCCGCAGTAAAAAGTATCCTATATGTTAACCCGGACAACCAGCTATCATCATACCAAATTTCATAAATATCTGTCCAGTGGTTTTTCCGTAATGTGCTAACAGACAGACAGACAGACGAAAATTCTAAAAATTATTAATTTGGCTTCTCTATCGATAATAAAGTTTATTTCAATGAGATTCTCCAAAAAAATATTTAATGTACAGATTCGGCTTAGTTACAATTTTATTATATGTATAGATGTCAAAAACATATTCGCGTAAATCTAAGAGATTATTACATCACCGCTATTTATTTAGTTGTTTACATTAAATATGTTCAAGTTTAATTAAAATGTTTAACTATCTCCTGACCAAGAGTATTCGTTTAGGACAATAGATTACGCCGGGCTATCGGCGGAAGCGATAGCGGTAACAGCGGCGTATCGCAGGATAGATAGATTCTGTTATCGGTACATGGGAATTTATATGTATTGAACCATTGTGGTCGAAGTAGCGATACATTTATACTATAATATCCTTTTAACAACGATAGCTATATAAAACACTTCTTCATATGCTATATTAGCAATTTCTTTATCAATGTATTGTTTTGGATGCGTAAAATGATGATATACGCAGACGCATCAAGCGTATCAAAGCTCGTAGTTAAAGTTCAACGCTCAAAGTGCATAATCGTAGTAATCGGCCGGAGCCAAATGTCATCGACCCACTTATCTCATCCGCCATCCCTTTTACAATTACAACAACAAATGAGTAAGAGTGCACCGATATGCCCGCGCGCATCGATACTATGCAGAGGAATAAAATCCTGTGTGAACGAACTCTAATCTCTGTTTTGTGGCAGCATCCAGACCCGAGATGCACGCGCTCTGATAGATCGTCAATGAATCACGGCGATCCTAATGACAGGCGTTCATCAGAAATATTACTATAAATTACATATCAATAGCTCTCTTATAATAATTTATATGTATAAATTCTATGATGATTTATCTATTTGATCTTATTATACTTTAAATTAATGCAAATGGTCTAGTTTACAACTAGTTTAACGTGGTCATATATCCTGAATTTTAATAATCGAAACATATTTATTATAAAAAAAGTAATGGCAGTTTCAGATTAAGATTATTAAGTTAAAATTATTTTATTTGTTTTTTTTTAATGTAATAATTACTTCGTTAGGTAATCTTTCTGAGTGTAAAATGAGTTTATTTCACTTTTATACGTTGCAATTCAAAAAAGTTCAAATGTTGAGCAATTATTCCAAATTCTGTTGTAATTAGTTCTTGTTATTTGTAAATCTTATCATAGAAAAAAAAACCGCTAATCTTTATTGGAATAATTCGGACGTTTTAAAACGATCATAAATATTCAAATCTATGCTCGTTTACAAATATTAACATCAAGGCGAGGTGAACAAAATAATACTTACATATGTGTAAGATATGTCAAAAACACACTTTTCGGCTATGTTGGATTCTCTACAGTTTTAGATTTTGTATAGACAAATATATTAACGTGTTATTTCATGCAATTCTACAAACAACCGAGCAAATATCAAATATACATTTTACAACAAAAATTTGTTAAGTTTTACGAAGTTTAAACCTTATCCAATCCTATTGTAAAAATTTTGTCATAAATTAAAGATCAGGTAGAATCTTTTGAAATCGTCCAAAACGATACCGTTAAGGTGATGATCCTATTTATTATAATATTGTTTTCAAACTTTTACTTGACGTAACGGATAAACAATAAAAGCTCAAAGATTTCTTATTCATTGTCACGGTAATAAACGGCAGGTATGCTACCTCACTTACAGGAAAGTTCACTTAATTGCCTTAACAGAATCCCTCTGTTTTGATTCCCCGACACTTTTGAAGTATGAAACAAAAACACTGATTGTAAGGTTTCCATCTTAAGAACAGATAACTCGAATTGCGGACAACAATTACTGTCGGTGGACAAAATTATGAGTGGTTTTGATTTCAATTAAAATATCAAGATAATAATTAGCACAGAACTTAAATATTTTCATAGTAGTGAATGTATTATTCAAATAATACCACTACTTCTAGATCTAGAGTGCTAGTATAATGGATCATCCCACATACAACAAAGTATTAAGTAGTGCCTTGTAACCAATTTCTTTGAAGCTAATATTCAGTCATTCGAAGGGCAGACGCACACGTCATTTCAACGCCGTATTCAATCCGTATGCACTTTACTTAGAAACTGAACTGTCGAATAATAAGTGCATTGTGTGACCGTATACGTATCACACGGATTAGTGAGGGGAATACGTAATATCTATCGTTTTAAAAGCTATTTAGTTTAATTGATTTGAATAATAACAATTATTTAGATAAATTAAAAGTTTTTTACGAATACAATCGCACAAACGTAAATCGTGATTTTCATACATAAAACCTAGATAGTTTAATTTATATTTTCATATACGAGATGAGGCATCTCAGTCGCTTCCTAATCTTCCCAATAACGGTCTATGATACCTATTATCGGTGGTCCTGATCGAGGTCAACGCCTTTATGTGAGCCTATCGACACATCGACAGCGGCGGCGGAGCGCGCGCCACGCACTTCCGACGCGACGGATTTGCCGGAATCGGCGCGGGCGCATCAAAAGAACTTGCAAAATTCGGACGGAGGCGCGCGCGCGTGAATCCATTTGAATATTATTTTTCTGTGCCGACATGGGAAAGGTATATACGATTAGACATGGGCGACCCATCGTGGAATTATGTCACAACCCTAATATTTATGCATTGATGAATCTTGGATAGTAATTTTACGAATTTCATACTGCATAATCTTGATTCGCATTAAAGAAGCTTATAACCTTGTAATCATTCCCGGCATTATGGATTGCATACTTAAAGCTGCAATTTCATTACGAAAAAATGTCGCCTTATAATTATATATGATATTTTTTCGGCCGGACTGGCTGCATCCAAATTTCGACAAGCTCGGAGCCCACACGAGTTTTCTTGCTACTTACATCTCACGTTTTTGAGTAGCCGTAATATTTAAATTGCCGACATAGCTCCCGCGGGCATACCTTGCATGGGAATGCGCACTGGCGGTCGTCAAAACTCGCTTTTACCGAATGCGATATGCGTTGTCCAAACGCATCAGCGCTGACATGTCCTTCTCTGTCTAACTTGGAGCCAATGAACTGCGAGGACAAAGAGGCGCTGATGGAAAGTATGGCTACTTTTACTGGACGCTTCTTACATCAGCAAACGCATCCCGCCTAAAATTTTGCATGGATGTGTTGTGCATGCGAAAATGTAGTCTGCGGCGCTCGGCCGCCGCGGCGGGGACATCGGCGCGGGCGCACGTACGCGACATTACCTGCCGATGCATATTAATTGAGGAGGAAGTTTTGTTAACAATATCTAATGTGCTCTGCGGTTCGTCCGCGGTCCCATTGATAGCTTTTTTGTTCTCACTGCGTTTTAAAAGCTTCTTCACTGTCAGCTAGACGCTCCTTATAAAATATTGCATAATTTATGACACACGTTGCGAAAACAATCAGCATGATTATTCAATGTACGATGCTTCGTTTCATCGGAAGTGGTTTAACTGGGTTATTTTATTTAATCGCGTGGCACTCGAGTGTTAATTAGAGATAATCATCAGGCGAATAAATAATCTCCTTTTATACCGTAGACAGCTATTGCTTTAAGTGGAAATATCTAGAGTGGCTTGTGTCTAGATATGAAGACATGCATGAAATTCATGATTTGACATTATCTATTATCGGTCTTTACATAGGAAAATTCGAGGTCGACAGTTCCAGCTTGACAAAACAGTCAAATTAATTAAATGCAATTATTTACAATAGCATTCCAATTAATATACGTTTTTTTTTATCTTGAATAGATTATAATATTATTATTTTGTTTAAGTAAAAAAATACTGTTTTATATGACAACATTCCAGGTACATTTACATTTTTTTAATAGTGTGTGTTGATAAGATAAAATGATATGCATTTATTTGGTCAAAATTAATAGAATTCTTCATTTTATCAACGCGATTAAACTTAATCAAATATGTATATGAGCATTTATTCTGATGATCATAATCCACAAAAAAAGAAAATTGAATTAACATAGCAAATAACTGTTATTTTAGACACTTTATAGTCTAGTCAAAAAGTATACAAATATGCAGATCACGACAGTAACTTGTATGACATATTATGTACCTACCTATTTAAATAGTTGCCTTATACAAAAATTATGCGTCTTACCCTCGTTTGGTCCATATGTGTTTATATACAAAATTTCACATTTTTAATGATGATGATGTTTTCCCGTCCGATTTTGGACAACCATTCTCATTCTTACTGATACTAGCCAGCTGCACAGGAGATATTATTGTGTACAAGTGTACAACGTGCACTCCCTGTTCCTGTTACACTCAAAATTTGGATGGAACGATAATTTGACATGACCGGTGGGAGATAAGGCGTAGGAACCGACTATTTTACGTGCTCTTCTAGGCACAGAGGTGAAACACCGCCAACTTCCTAACTTCGGGCTGTTACAAGGACTTTTTAACAGAAAAACCTAAAAACTAAACTTGGCCAGACCCGGGGCTCCAACCCAGGATGTCCAGCCGCACATGATAGTCACTACACTACTGAGACAGTTGCACATCTTTATTTATTTTTATTTATATTTAATAATTTATTTCAGGCAATATTACAAAAAGACCTTAAATATGTAAACAGAGGCCCATAACATATATACCTTAAAAACTAACATATATGTATGTATATGTATTCAGCCCTTTTTAATGTCCCACTGCTGGGCACGGGCCTCCCTTCAATACGAGGGGAATCAGGCCATAGTCTACCACGCTGGCCAAGTGCGGGCTGGCGGACTTCACATGTCTTTTGAAAACTTGTTAGGTTCTCTCAGACATCCAGGTTTCCTCACGTAAGGTAAGTGGTAGCATGGTTACCATTGGGCTACCACTTGCATATATATATATATATATATATATATATATATATATATATATATATATATATATATATACTATTTAACACGTAGTGTTGACGTAGACGTATTAACGTTTAATAGTAATGTTATAAAGGAGTGGGCTTTTGTAAATCTTAAAAAATGAGTTATTTTATAGAGTCTTACGATCTAAATGATTATTGACTTATTAAGTTATATACGACAAAAGGTAAATATGCCATAAAATTTAACATTAATAATAAAAAAAAATAAAAAAAATGGGTTTCAAAGCTATCGGTGAAATCACAAAAGCAGTAAATAAATTCCAAAATAGTTACTATCAAACGTTATGCTTATATCAATAACGCAAGAACCTGTGTCAACATGTTTTTGTTTTAATTATAGCTACATGTAATATTAGCATATTTTTTAGATATTTTATTTTTAGAAGAGTTTTTTGGAAATGAATATAGTGCAAAATGTATTAAAAAAATAGATTTTTACAGTTACGCGATAACACGTCTAAATTACAATCTGGCTGAACTAGATATGCTATAGAAAACGGGTAGTTTAAATTTATAATCTTTTAAAAAAAATGTATAGTACCTGGGTGATCAAGCTTCGCTCGACATTTTTTGTTATATCGTATTTTTTAGATAAAAAAAAAAAAAACTAAAAATTTGAATAAATACAAAAAAAAGTAAAACTCTGTATCCGTTCGAGATTCGAACTCGGACACACCTATGATTGTTAATCTTGCACCTTGGTCGCTGGACCACGATGCTTAACCTGAGTGTAAGAAATTATCGAGCATATTCTGCGTAGAATAATGTAAAAGAAAACCGCATGAAAACTCGAAAACACGGGTTTTCTCAGGCATGAGACTAATCTAGATCGATTTTTCGCCCCCGAAAGGCTCCACAGACCAAATTTTAGCGAAATCGTTAGAGCCGTTTCCGAGAACGCTGGTATAAATAAATAAATAAAAATATAAATATACAAGAATTCTCGTTTAAATATATTAGATATATATATTGATAATATAATTAAATATTATTTATCATTTAGTTTGACATTTTTGCAGTGCCGCATAAATAATAAACTATAATAAAGAACCATAAAATAGTGTTTATTAAGGTTCTATGCGTTTTAAAAATGATTTTATTTTTTTAAATCTATTTTCAAAGATTTAAGCATAATTAATTATAATCTGGTTCCTTTTTAAGCTGTTTTTTTTTGTATTTAATTAATCGTTGACACGTATGACATGTTTTACAATTTAGTATGTGGGGGAGAATGGGGTAATTGAGAACGGCGGGTAATTGGGAATAGCTAAGAAACTAATACTTTCTCCCGCACTAAACCATCTCGCACCTGTTTGACGGACGCATCCAGCTCCCTTTAGTGCGTACGCGATAGTTAGTGTAAAAGGCCGCACGTGCGCTGTTATGGTAAGTCAAACAATTTTTTTCGCATTTCTGTTGTAATTTTTGTTGTGCGTTATAATAGATGTAAATATCATATTTTTGGGTTCAAAGATACCACATTCTCTTACCATCATGAACGTACTATCTGTTTTCAGGCCCCACGTGATTTGAAGCTTACCAAAGTTGCTGTTGAGATTGGCGGCCATTTTAATTTATATTGACTACTTCGAGTAATTGGGAACAGCGTTAGGCGGGTAATTAGGAATTCACCTTTTACCCCTTGCGTTCTTAATTACCCCAAATGCTACTTATTGATTGTATAAAAATGTTTTAATGTTATAAATTGTTTTAGATACCTCGAAATTATATACGAAAGACTGAAACAAAATACCAAATTGAAGATCTTCGCTGTACAATCAATGATGTCAAAAATAAAAAGCTTACATTGGACCAAGCTGCTACTAATACCAGCACCCAAAAAAAAAAAAAAACAAATTTAAGATATCAAAAAAACTCTGTATACTGTATTTAATAAAAAAACAAGAAGACTAACTAGAAAAATATATACTTGAACAAAATTCATTACCTAGAATTGTTTTTGGATTTAACTATTTTCACAGTTTTTAATAAAGAAACTTAGTTTGGAGGCAAAGACTGGTAATATGGTTTTGTGTATCGACATCCTTCCATCAGCTTACAAATTCCAGAAGCCACTTCACTTAATAGAATAACAGCTTTTAACGCCACTGAATTTAGTCTGTTTTTTTTTCAACTAAAAACGATCTAAACAAAACACAATATAACTGTCCTCGTATCCCGTCATCGTATTTTTAATATGGATAAAACCAACATTAGCACAGTTTAAAAAAAAAAACAAGATTTTGGCTCAATAAAGAAATAGAGAAGACAAAGTGAGGGCGAAGCTAGAAAAGAAAAATTGTAACTAAAATAAAACAAAAAGGAACATTAAAAAACTATACAAGAAGAAGAGTCAAGGGTAAAGGAGTCAGAAATTTAAAGAAGGCTTTATAAGTGAATGAAAACGAAGAGGAGTTTTATTGTATAATGTGCAACGAATAGTATAAAACCCCACCGATAGAAGATTGGATCATGTGCACCATTTGTAAACTCTGCACACATGAAAAATGTACTATTGGCAAATTAATAATTGTAGTTTATTATAAAGATTTGTGTCGTTCCTAACTACCCAAAACTGTTCCCTTTTCCCCCGCGGGGTGGTCCCAATTACCCCATAGGGTATGGGGTAAAAAGGAACGGCAATGTTTTTTGTTTTCATCCGTATTTCTAATAAAATGTCGATCTTTAAATTTTTTTTGTGTTAATAATAAGTAGATAGATAAGCAAAGTTTACATTGCAATGAAAGTTGATTATGTGACTTTGTTCTATTATTTCTGAGCGTTAGAAGTTAAGTGTTCTCAATTAACCCACTCTCCCCTAATAAATTATAATAATTCAAGTATCAATTAAGTATTTAAAATAAGATTATTCATTATAATTACAAAATGTAAATTTTTACTGTTCATAATTACGAGATACTCGTATTAGATAAAATTTATTATTATTTTAGAATTTATTTTAAAACTAGGCTAATAAAATCTTTGGTCTATAATATATATTTACGTAATACTTTACATTAACACTAGCGGCTCACCCTCGTTTCGCTCGGGTTCGCCTCTAGACAAATATAAACAATTCTATCCCACGGGAACCGTACATTTTTCCAGGATAAAAAGTAGTTTATTTGTTATTCTGATGTATAAACTATATTATTGTAAAGTTTCATAAAAATTCAATCAGTAGTTTTTGTGTACTAAGCTGTATAAGTTACGATAGTTTTTTTAACTATCCCACAGAAACTCTTTAATTTTCCGGTATGAAAAGTTTCTAAAATGTTGACCGGGGATATAAGGTACCATCATAAAATTGAAAAAATTGAAAAAATGTCGCGTGATTACGACGCATCTAGATATAAAGGTCCAAACTATTTCGATTTAAGCATTAAAAAACAGAATTTGCGAAAATATTATATAATTTTATACGTAAAGGTGTATAATTGCATTCCTTATCGTATATTCTCAAACGAAGACAAAAGCCGCAACGGTACCTATATAAAGTTTCAAATGATGAGATATTATTTTTTATAGAAAAATCAATTATTTTCATATAAAACAGCTCACAATGTAATCTTTACTATCTCAGATAATCATATTCTTAATCTGCGCTTACGTACTTAAAAAAATAAGTGATTAAAAAGAATTGGGCGATAAGGCACGGTTAGATTATCCATTTAGGCGATAAGCGGACGATAATGTGTTAATTAACAGTGCTATCGCCTGAGCCACGGATTACCTCGATTGCACAGATTTATCGATTATAGTCGGTATTCGTGTATTGTTCAAACAGATTATCATTAGTTACGAGTACGTTATGTTCGACGCGATGTCGATTAGATTTCCTTATCAGGCAGCTTTTGACGGATGCGCACGCAGTGATCGTTTGGATATCTCTCGTTGGTTTCTTTCGATACTGATATTGTCTATACTAATATTATAAAGAGGTAAAGTTTGTGATTTTGTGAGGTTGTAAGGGGTAATCTCTGAATCTACTGAAATGGGAATGAAAGTTTGTAAATTAAAATTAATTGGAATATGAATTGTTAATAAATAACGATATTTTATTGAAGATCTTATCTATTTATAAAAAAAGGGATTTTTGAATTTTTAGAAGATACCTGTGTGAAAAGGGGGGAAAAATACGATGACGTGGCAAAGTGTATGGATGTTTTTAAAATTGTTGATTAATTATGAAAAAAAACTTAATACACATAGCATTTTTCACAACAATGAAATAATAGAAAATTTATAGTCATGGTTTCCAACAATAAAACGTTCATTTCAAAGCAAAGTAAAATCTGTATTAGTCGTCACTAAACAACCAGTAATTTGGAATAACCGTAACTTAGTAAAATCACGGTGAAGTGATGCAACAGAGGTTCATCAGTATAACTCACACGTTAGCAAAAGGCGAACAAATTGAGTTAGCACTTGTAGGCTTCAACCATTTGTTTCCAATTTGGTGTGTTCGGACAGTATACGGGTATATTGTGTTTATCCCGTCCAAAAATCGTGCAAATGACACTAATTACGCTGATGTAGCGAGCTTGTGTTAATGTATTGCTCACACCGCTTCAATTTCTAAAACCTTTGAATTTTGAATAGTTGGTAGACTAATTATTAAGATAAAAGTTACTTTTAAAATATGTATCTGAGTATAAGTTGTACAGGTATATCGCTTTTTATATGTCAAGACGTTTTATATGTCAAGTATAAAATTTAGCCTCAAAATTATATTATATTTTTGAGTTATATGTTAATCATATGTAGATTTAATTTCATCACTTAGTATCCTATCTTAAATACCTATCTTAAATATTAATTGGTATTAAATTCCGACTATATAGTAGTAAAATTTCAAATCCAAAATTGGAATACAACTTAAGTCAATCATCGTAAATTTGAATGTCTGTCCTGTCTTTAATGTCAAAAGATTATCTAATAAAACTTAGAAAAATCTGAACACATTATAACTTTCGCATGGTATTTATAGGCAATTATATCGGTCATTTATGATTTTTTGCCTGAATTTAATGTTTTATTAAAAATTTATTTTCATTTTAGCTTTTAGCTCTTAAGCAGTATACATTCCAATGAGTTATAATTTGGCCTGTGTCACTTGTATAAAACACCTGCTTATAATTAAACCTATACATTAGTAAAAATCGCCTGAATGACTTCCTTTTAATGAAAATAATAAATACCTAAATGTTGATAATATATTTAGACCAAACCAGTAATAATTTATATAAATATAATACATTGATGAAATAATTAAGCCACGATAACAACCACTTCCGCAGTAAATATTTGTTTTATTATATCGAATGTGGGAATTAGGAAAATAAATCATACAATGGCTCTATAAAGTTTATAAAATGATAAACTGTGTAATTATAATATTATTTATCGAGCTTTTGAGATAGGGATAGGTACCTAAAGAGAAAAGGAAAATATTGTAGTATTGATAATAACATGTTTATGTATTAAGAGAGCTAAAGAGGTTTGCTATACATTTTGTTTGTATCTTAGGTTTTGTTATAGCATTGATGTTTTATTAATTCTTTTCTTTTTTATTATATAATTATAGTCGCTAGTGTTATGATTCATTAATTTTAGTGCTAATATTGTTAGACATATTTAAAGCTACCTATATTTCTTGTAATTAACTAAAGTTTCAATGAAATTATGTTTTATATTTTAAGTATGCTTTTATAAATTAAAGACATTAATTGATTACTATGATTTAAAGATTACGCCGGAAGTAGTTGAAGTTACATTAAAATTATTAAAAAGGTGGGTTGATGGAAATTAAAATTAATATATAAGGAGTGCTTTCTATGATTGGGATTCATTCTTGTTCAGGAAGAGTTACTGTGTAATTATGCTGAAACAGTGTTGTGTAAATTCTAGTATAAAGCAGTGATATATGCAGTGTGTTGTAATTCTTATATGTAAATCAATAATTATTATACGTTTGAAGTGTACGCTGGTGGTTTTCTTTACAATCAGAAGGGGAACACAACCCAAGAAAAAAAGGAAACAGGAATGTTAATGTCTTTGACAATTATTTTATTATGTTATATTTTCAATTTTATTGAAGAATTATTTATATATATATATATATATATATATATTTTTAATTATAATTTATAAGTTACGCCCACGTGAAATTTTTAAGCGTCATTCAGGACGGTAGTTGCGTAAAATGTCTGGTCGGGGCAACTCTCTGACGATGTTATGCGTAAATTGTGTTTTAATGTGCGAGAATGCTTGGCCAGGGCAACTCCCTGGTAGTATTTCTACATTATAGCATAATATGGACATAGTGCAGGAAGTGTCGGTGCGCGATCGGGGCTACTCTCCGATAGCATCTACCACGTTTTTGTCTATAACCAATTACTATAACCTACTGTGTGGCACTTAATTATTTTATTATGAAAAATGAACTACAAAGTATATTTATGTTAATGATGCATTTTTATTTTATTTATTTTTTACGTGAGTATCATTGTGAGGTATACATGACAGGATACTATTGTTACAAAACATATTTCTAAACACATCTTTTATTAAATAGAATCGTATTAATAGTGCTGTAGGCATCAATCGGCTATTTAATTAGTTATTTATATTTACTTAATTGCTATATTTAATTAATACTAAATTGTATTTCAAATATCTTAAAACAGATAAGCGTTTTGTTTCCGAACGGGTTTTGTATTATCTTTCCAATTCACTCGTGTGTTTTATTATTTTGTATAAATAATTACTATTTATTACAGTTATAAATTATATGCATAATTACATATCCAAAATTTAATTAATGTTAAACTTATATTCAATATTTAATAATATAACAGAATGTATTATTTCTAATAAGTTGCTTTTTGATCATTCTGGCGTGAGTGCGGGTACTTGTATTTAAAGCCGTGTAATGGTGAAATGGGGGTTGAGTTGAATTCAGGCGGTGATAATAACGTTTTGCTATAACGATCCACAAGTGCTGTTCGCCATCTTCGTCTTGCTGTCTCTCTGCGCGTTTTATCATGTTACGTCTTTTAATACAATACGTGTTGTGTGTGGTCAGGGCTACTCCCTGGTAATGTAACACGTAGATTACAAGATAACGTGAGACTTCATGTATTTATCATGATGCCCACAATTATTTGATTTATTAATTCATTTAATTTTTATTTTATTTTTTTGTATATATATACATCTATACATGTAATAAAATTGTAACTAATCCAAGTCTGTACATTAAATATTTCTTTTTTGGAAAATCTTATTGAAGTACGTTTTTTATCGATACAGAAGCCAAATCTATAGTTTTTGGATTTTTTGTCTGTCTGTCTGTTACCGCATCTCGGGAAGACCACTGTACAGATTTTGATGAAATTTGGTATAATGATGGCTGGTTGTCCGGGTTCAATATGTAGGACACTTGCTTGTTCCTATTTTAAGTAAAGTTTTTGAGAAAATAATTTATAATGCATTGAATGATTTCTCCGAAAGGAACAAATATTTACAAAGGATCAATTTGGTTTTCGTAAAAACAAAAGTATAAATATGGCTGTTTATAACTTTCTTTAGTTATGTCGTGTCCTTTATTTATGGACTTAACGGAGGCTTTTGACTATGTTGATCATAATATCTTATTAAATAAATTTTTCACTATGGTGTTGGAGGAAATGTTTTAGAGCTCATGAACAATTTGGATAAAACTAATTTAATGTTCTTTAAAAACAGGAAAAATAAGTTAAATGCTTTGGATATCAATTTTGAGGGTAAGGAAATAAAGCAGGTGGATGTAACAAAATTTTTAGGTCTCAATATTGGTAATAATTTAAATTGGAAAAAGCATATTGAGGAGGTAAGCATAAAAGTACGACAATTTTCTTTTGCACTCCACGTGTTTGCCAAAACGGTCAATGTTTCAACCTTAATAACTGTGTATCATGCTTATGTTGCTCCTTTGTTAAGGTGTTGTATTATTATTTTTTTGGGGTAATTCGGTAGATAAATTAGCATTCGAAGCAAATGTATTCGAGCAATATTTAATTTGCGAATAATAGAAAGATGCAAACTATGTATTTGGAAATTACAATATAATGACGTTACCAAGTGTGTGCATTTGTGAGACTATTATTTATGTTAGAAATGATCTATATTTATTTGAAAATTGTTATGGTGTAAGACATGGGGGCCTTACTTCGCCACCCTCGATGTGAGACTGACCTTTTCTCGAAGAGTATTTTCTGTACTGGGCCACTTTTATATAATCATTTACTTAAATGTATTCTGGAGGTTAATGAAATTAATATATTTAATCGAAGATTGAAGAAATTTTTATTAGAAAAGACTTATTATTCTATTAATGATTATGTTTTGGATAAAGTCTAACATGTAATTTTGAGTATATTGTATTTATGAATTGTTATTAAATCGTATTGTTCCATGCTCTAAGGCTTGGCTAGACATTGTTAATATTAATATTTAAATCTATTATGTTATAACTAGTATTTGAATTTGAACTTTTAACTGCAGAAAAATGTCTCGTGTCTGAGCTGAACGTTAATACGTAGTTACGGTTGGAAACGTTTATTATATTTCACATAATGAATATTAGTATGATGATGATGGTGGTTAAAAACTTATGAATCAATTGTAATGGGTATTGGGTCTGGACTGATCCGATAGGAGTGAGCCATGTGTTGTTTATCGGGTTTTTTAATACATGGTTTATATAAAATGCCGAAAGAGCTAGGCTGGTGGCCGCTAGATGGATAGATGGGTTTGCTGGCTGAAATGAGTGATCTATGTCCGATCGCTGGAATGAGTGATCTATGTTTGATCACTGGATTGAGTGGTCTATGATTGATCACTGGATTGAGTGGTCTATGTTTGATCACTGGATTGAGTGGTCTATGTTTGATCACTGGAATGAGTGATCTATGTCTGATCGCTGGAATGAGTGATCTATGTTTGATCACTGGATTGAGTGGTATATGTTTGATCACTGGATTGAGTGGTCTATGTTTGATCACTGGGTTGAGTGGTCTATGTTTGATCACTGGATTGAGTGGTCTATGTTTGATCACTGGAATGAGTGATCTATGTCTGATCGCTGGAATGAGTGATCTATGTTTGATCACTATGTTTGATCACTGGATTGAGTGGTATATGTTTGATCACTGGATTGAGTGGTCTATGTTTGATCACTGGATTGAGTGGTCTATGTTTGATCACTGGATTGAGTGGTCTATGTTTGATCACTGGAATGAGTGATGTATGTCTGATCGCTGGAATGAGCGATCTATGTTTGATCGCTGGATTGAGTGGTCTATGTTTGATCACTGGATTGAGTGGTCTATGTTTGATCACTGGATTGAGTGGTCTATGTTTGATCACTGGATTGAGTGGTCTATGTTTGATCACTGGATTGAGTGGTCTATGTTTGATCACTGGAATGAGTGATCTATGTTTGATCACTGGATTGAGTGGTCTATGTTGGATCACTGGACTCGATTGCAACAGCTTCAGTTATGCCCCATGTGACGGAGATGGATCAGAGGGCTTTACTCCAGAAAGGCCCAATCGACGTCAAAGGAGGTCATCTTTTGGTGATGCTAAAGTACCAGCTAAAATTAAACGATTATCCGATTACCTAACAACCGAAGACCTGAAGAAATTTATAGCAGCGCTTCGAGATAATGCAAGTAAGACTAGGAACTCTACTATGTAGTTCCGGAATTTCATCAAGATAATAGATTACAAAATGTTGAGCGATGGCTAAAGAAAGTTAACGAATGTGCCGTAATTTATGAATGAGATAGAAATTAAGTTATTCTTTCAATTATATGAATCTTTACCAAAGCTCAAAAGTTAGTTAAAATTAGAAAGGCATTCCCGAAAGGTAAAAACTTGAGAATATTTTTATGATAAACTTTCATTATTAAGTAGATATGATATTGCTGGACGAAAGGCAGTTGATTGTATTATTTTCGGAATAACTAATAACTCTGTACGTAATAGACCTCAAGCTCTTAAATGTAGTGAACCAGAAGACTTGTTAAATTATTTAGCTTCACCACAGTTTAACCAGATATAGTAATATCTTTATGAAACGAGATTTTAGAAATGGTCATAACATTTTACCAGGTAATACAAATGGACAAAATAACTTCACGTGTTTTAATTATCAAGAACTAGGTCATACATATAATAATTATACAAAACCTATTGTGAAATGTAAGTAGAATAGGACATAACAACGTAATTGTGTGTAGGTAAATTGCATCTAAAGCGAAAAGTATATTTACTTATTAAAATTAAAAATGTGTGTGGTATATTAAATTAAATTAATGTCAAGTTTTTAAGTGCATTTATAAATTTTGGTATCATAAAATATTCTATGGCTAATGTGCTGGACCTTAAAAAAATAATGAATATCTGCCCGTCATTAGAGGCTTTGGTAGTTATATAATTAATTTAAGTTATATAATTAATGCAGTTAGGAAAATAAAAAAAAAAACTTAACGGATATTAACACTGCCCGACTTGTATATTTTAGTTATTTTCATAGTATTTTATCGTACGGAATACTTCTTTGGGGCAGTGCCGCGCAAATTAATTCGGTATTTATTCAAAAAAAAAAAAAAAAAAGAGCAGTACAGGCTATTTATGATCTAAGAGCTCGTGATTCGCAATTATACTGTGTAATATATTTGTTAAACGATTGTATTAATAACCATTATAATTTCAAGACGAGGAAAATAAGAACACAGTAAATCAATATAATAAGCTTTATTTTATCACTCTTTTACTTTAAACGTTTTATAATGTTACTTCAACTGTCGTATTTCCCTTTAATACAACAAAATTCAATGTCATTTTAACGATTACTTTATGTCACTACTATTAACTAATCACAGGAAAGCGCTTTATTTTCCACTATTTACACATAAGTTCAACACTATTTTGATCAATAAGTTTGCCAACATAAATTTAGTATTATTTTCACAACTAATACTTATCTGGTCTGTCGTAATGAACGTCTTCCCCAAAAACTCCCCTCCAACGGTTATCTTTTGCTTTTTATATGAATCAGCCGGAAGTTTTTATTAAATGGCACAACCGTATTTCAGAATTTTTAAATGCAATAATATAACTTGAGAATTATTAATGTCTTACTATTTGATTTACTTTTTTTTTTTTTTTTGGAATTTATTACAAAATTAGTAATTCGAAAATAAGTTTAATTTTAAGATATTAACTTTTTAACATCAATATAATTTAAAAGCAAAATCAATAGACATTCCATATTAATTTAAAAGTAGTCAAATTATCTCCCATTAATTATATAAATTTATCAATGACTTTTAATTAAAATATTTTTATTATTTATGATTCTCAATTATGTATAATATTTTATTATGTACAATCTTACGACTCCGTGTAAGCCAGTTTAACATATTATTTGTTCGCAAAAATCTAAAGATAGACACACAAGAAACACTAGGAATAGAAATAAGCTTGTTAAACCTAGACTTCGGCTCCAAAAGGTGAATAAATCCTTCGTGGGCCTGAGTATACGCAGATATAATAAGATTCCACAAAATGTCCTAGATTTATCTTTTCAAAAATTTAAGGATAAAATTAAAAATGTTTTATTGGGCAAAGCATATTACACGGTTCAAGAGTTTCTTGCTGATGAAAATGTGTGGAATTGAGTATTATTGACTCATATGCGGGCTATCTACATGATATATTAATAAAATAAATGTAATTTCGATATTTAAAAGAGCAACTGTTGAGTATCTTGCCGGCTTCTGAGCCGGTGGTAGATTCCTCACGGACAGACTTCACTGATGCTTACATTAAATGCTTTTGAATCAAGTCTATTTGAATTAAGTTTATTTCATTTCATTCCATTTAAACTAAGTTAATATTAGGATTAACTAAATCGATGCAGAATTTATTAGCGGTATTAATAAGTGGCAATAAAACAATAGTATTCGTTATATTATTTAAAATGATAGATGAAGGGAAGTTATTTATTGTTCCATATAAAATCTCTAACTATGCTCCCGGTTTTAGTACCATGGGATATGAAAGCGTTTCGCATTAAGTAGATGAAATGCAGCCTTGGATTCATGTTCAGGCAATAGTTAGACAAATCTTCTGGTTCTGAATACAGCTCCTCAAGCTCGGAGAACAGTGATACTGAAAAATAAAAGTATTTAAGTTTAATCTAGTGTAGTATAATCTGGTTTATATTAATGTTTATATATAACGATATATTTTTTTTTGCTTGTATTACATGCTGTAATTATTAATATTGTTTTGAAATTATAATAGAGAATCGTAAACATACCTTACGCCGAGTGTTGTGAGATTTGCGTGCTCCGGAGATAGCACGCATGTCGATGGCCGAGTGTTATGATTCATTAATTTTAGTGCTAATATTGTTAGACATATTTAAAGCTACCTATATTTCTTGTAATTAACTAAAGTTTCAATGAAATTATGTTTTATATTTTAAGTATGCTTTTATAAATTAAAGACATTAATTGATTACTATGATTTAAAGATTACGCCGGAAGTAGTTGAAGTTACATTAAAATTATTAAAAAGGTGGGTTGATGGAAATTAAAATTAATATATAAGGAGTGCTTTCTATGATTGGGATTCATTCTTGTTCAGGAAGAGTTACTGTGTAATTATGCTGAAACAGTGTTGTGTAAATTCTAGTATAAAGCAGTGATATATGCAGTGTGTTGTAATTCTTATATGTAAATCAATAATTATTATACGTTTGAAGTGTACGCTGGTGGTTTTCTTTACACTAGTAGTAGTATAATTATTATATAATTATACTACTACTAGCGACTTACCTTCGCTTCGCTTCTGGTTCGTCTTTAGACAAAAACAAATCTATCCCACGGGAACCGTACATTTTTTCGGGATGATATATAGCCTTCCTCAATAAACGAGCTATCTAATGTCAAAAGAATTTTTCAAATCGGATTAATAGTTCCTGAGATTAGCACGATCAAACAAACAAACAAACATATTCTGCCTCTTTATAATACATATTAGTATAGGTACTATACATAGAGTAACAAACAACGTCCCTTTTATATATGTATTATGAAACACTAACAATCTAGTCTGAGCTATTGGCGGTTATTTTGTCCCACTGCCTTATAGTATTCTGGTCGTCCACGCCTCGTACTACGACGGATGTTTGACAAGCTGTCATAGTATGCCCTTGGAATAAATGAGGAAAGCTTAAGTGGCATAGTAATTCAGTATATACATAACTGTACCTTTGTAGCCTACAGAGGTACTTTTATAAAACTGTGAAGTTTGGCTCTTTTTGTTTTATAGTTTTATCTCAAGTTGTAACAATTTTATTATTACAACAATACATTATTATATATTTAAAATTATTTCTATTAACTGGCTAATAATTATTTTTTCGCAAATAAGTATATTTGTTTTTAGCGCTTTCTAAAATACTATCTATGTAGCAGAGTAAAGCAAAAGCTATATTAGACTTAATTGGACCGAACGAAATGCTAATTATAGGGACACTACGTATACCTACTGTTAATAATGAGGCAGTATTTAAAATTATAAATACAAAATGAACTAATCTAATTGTATCAAATCTAATCTGCTACTGTGTCAGAAGCCCCCATTAACTTAGTCATTTTGTTTTACTCAATTTTGATTAATTGTTTTAAATTCGTGTACAATAACCATAACTAAAGTAATTTTTAACGTTTATAACAAAATCAAAGTTAAATACGGATTCCTAAAAATATTTTAAATATTTTATCCATCTATAAAAATTATGAACATAAGGATCTCCCAGATTAAGCACAGTTAAGCGGCGACCGAGTCGGAAGCGTTGGCAAACATAGAGCTAAGCTTATGTGACTTTTTATTACCACACTAAAACAACAGCTATTTCAAACTAGTACTTTATATGGTGACTGTGGAAAAGTGATATTGGGCTTCACTAAGTATCACAAGTTCAATTTTGGCACAATGTAGAAAGTAAGAGCAAGTCCTTTTTCCTTTGAGGGATCCAGAAGCAGCACATCGATGAATCTTAACAAATTCGCTGATAATTTGATTCGAACATATCAATTGGCTATATGTTTTTGTTAATAACATATTAAATGATAAAAATAAACAAAAGTTTATTTTATGAGCTACATAGGTATATAAGTCATCTCGTGTAACATCTTGCTTACGCATTTAGGCATTTATTTTGTTATGTTAGTCCATGCTTAATCTCACATCGATATGTTCAATGTTATGTTAACCTGCCACCTTCGGCGTATTAGTCATAGACATATATTTAAATTTTTTCGTAAATACTTTTTATTTTTCTTATAATTACACCATATGCATATTTAGGTTATGGTAGGTATAAAATGTCCCTTATTAAGTTGATTCGTTACATAGATACCTAAAATAACAAAACAAATATCTTCGGATTTATTATAATAATAAGCTTTAATAAAACTTGTTTGTTAGTTGGTATATTTGTATGGGTTAAATCTTGCAAGCTGAATTAGAACCACTTCCTCTTATCCTACAGAGTTGAAATTTTACATGTTGGTTCAGTCCCGATGACAATGAATTATGATGGTGATTGTGACTTAATTCTTCATCTAAGATTGGCTTTAGACAAAGCGACTTTTCAACGGTCAACAGTACAAACACTAAATTTTATATACATATTACATATTCAATTATTATAGCATGTTGTTTTAATTGCTAGCATGAACGGTTGCACACCCGGAAGTCCTGGGTTCGAGTCCCGGGTCGGGCTAAGTTTAGTTATTGAGACTTTCTGTATACTACGCCTCAGTAACAGTCCGAAGTGGGGAAGTAAGCGATGTTTCTCCCCCGTGCCTCGGCACCTAAAGCCGTCGGTCCCGTGCCTTAACTCTCACCAGTCGTGTCGAGTAGTAATGACAGGATAGAGAGTGCACTTGTGAAATTTTTGTGACAATCTTTCTTTCCCACGGGAAATGACAATAACTGGTTTTATCGAGTCCTCCTTAGAAACCTTCTGCTGGCTAAACCTTAAGACATACATCAAAACAATGTACTAAAAAATTGTAGGTCTCGAAAAGGCCAATAGAAAAATGTGCAACAGTATATGTCTATCTCTTAAGGTACACTCGCAATACCTATTCTTATCTATACCTATAATAAAACTAACTTAAGTCAAATCGATGTGCGCGTTTCACACAAAAACTACTGAACCAATTTTAACGAAATTTTGTATAGTGATGGCTTATCACACGGATCAATATTTAAGATACCTTTTACTACAGGCACATTTTTCTTTTCAGGTCTTTAGAAATTTATATGGCTAACGCTGGCTAAACCTTAAGAGATACATCGAAACAATGTACTAGAAAATTGTAGGTCTTAAAAAGTTATACGGGAAAGTTCTCAATAGTATACATCTATCTCCTAAGGTACATTCGCAATTACTATTTTTATATGTCTTTACCAGCTTTATATGTCCATACGAATTATTAAATTATTAAATATATATATATATATATATATATATATATATATATATATATATATATATATATATATATAAACTGCCTCGGTGGTGTAGTGGCTAGCATGTATGGCTGCACATCCTGAGGTCCTCAGTAACAGCCCGGAGTTGGGAAGTTGGCGGTGTTTCACCCCCGTGCCTCGGAGAGCACGTAAAGCCGTCGGTCCTGCGCCTTAACTCTCACAGGTCGTGTCGAGTATTCGTCCCACCGGAGTATGAGAGTGACAGGAATAGAGAGTGCACTTGTGTCTGCGCGCATACTTGTGCACTATAATATCTCCTGCGCAGTTGACTAGTCTCAATGAGATGGGCCGCCGTGGCCGGAATCGGTCAGGAGAACATCATATATATATGTATGTATATATATATATATATATATATATATATATATATATATATATATATATATATATATATATATATATATATATATAGTCACATATAAGGTTATATAAAATGAAAGACCAATGTTGAATAATTGTTACATTTATTCAAGACGATAATTCTAATATTTTTACTAGTACATGACGCATTGCGTAACATTTCGTAAGATTGCGTTAAATAAATTTATTAGGCATATAGATTATGATCCATTAAGCCGCAATGGAAAAAATTTGGGGTCATGTCCATGGCACTTGTGACGGTGGTCCAATAGAGATAACTCACTGATGTAAACTATTAAATCGTTCGCTAATAAAAACAAATCCAGATTTGGAATAAAAATACGCTCTTATAAATTAACACTAGTTAGGTTAGTTAATTATAGTTTAAAATATAAGTACTATGTTTTTTTTTTCAGTATATGAATTAATTTTATCTCAATCAATTTATGTTTTCTGTACGTATACTAGGCATTTAGTAAAAAGTTGCAGAAAATCTTTCCGCAAAGTAAAAGTACTTTTGCAAATTTTCTAATTAATTTCAAAATAAATTATATTAATTATTATATTATATATTAAATTATATATATATATATATATATATATATATATATATATATATATATATATATATATATATATAATAAATTATATTATATATTAAATTAATTATATCCTTCATCGTATGTTTATTAATGGGATAGCCGATGTGTTACCAGCAATAACTTATTTAACGAGCTGTTATCTCTGCTATCTGAGTATTCATGAATACATTCACATACATACCTACTCGTACTTAATAAAAACTTCCAGTCGATGACGCTTCACATACTATTCACAAGATAAATTCTAATAACTCACAAGCTTTTACTTTACAATAAGACAAAGTGTGTCAGAAGAAGTTACACTTTTTGTTGTGATCTTTTAAGGCAATATGATCACCATCTTTCAACTTTCCATCTTATTTGACGATAAGTGATAATGAGGACGTTTTGATATACCCATAATAGGCAACCAGCTTTAAGATACGTTGTTACTACGCCTATTACCAATGAACTTGTAATATTTTGTGTTATTATGATTTGTGTCAATATACGAAAGAACATATTCCACACGTGTAACCATACTTATGCCTAACGTTAGTGGTTTCCACGTGCTATTAAGATAATCCATCTATATAATTTAGTATGATAAATTTGTTATTAAATACGATTTTAGTAACTTCACGACGAGGTCAATTTAATAATAAATGTAAAAAAAAAAGATAACGAACACTGTGGTAAATACGGCATAGAGGAATTTAATATATATCTGATGTAAATTAGGCTTATAACGAAAATTTAGTTTTTATTGCTAAATTACATTACTATTTAAATAAGTGAAGTAGCAGCATTCTTTTCAATCAGAATTTAAAAAAATATGCTACTAATAATACTAGTTATTACCATGATACTTATAGGTCCTTGCCAGATTTTATCGACATTATATTTCACACAGACACAGCTATTTTTTTAAATTATACTTATTCAAGGAGACACAGAGGTTATTTCTGTCACTGCAACAGTACATTAACAATTTTCTTTAACATATTTAATATCAAAAATCCCCTGAGATGTGGTGACAGCTCTAGAATTAAAAGATAAGCTAACATGATATACAAATAAGAGATATTTCTAAACGCTATCTCGTACAAATATGTGGGACATAAATTAATCGCGGCTCACAGATAGACAAAACGCCTAATGCCATAGTAAATGATGCTATCGTGTTTTGGTGCCTTGTATGTCACCACGTACCTCATTAGATAAGCGGAAATGTTGATCTGTATACATTGAAATTTGCTTTACTTACACTGCGACTGGTATTAATGTCTATAAAGTAATAAAGCTACTAAAATGATAATAGCTTAGTTGAACGGTTTTAAAATGTTTACCAGTACTTTTAGTAAAGAAAACTTATACACGATATTATTAAGGGAGTATGGACTGTATGGAACTATGAAGTTTTTACTAATGTTGGAAATCTGAAAGTGTGTAAGTTCTTTTAGGCTATTACGAAGCTACAACTATTAAAATACGTAATTATCAGTTATTTTTTGTGCTAACCAAGTATGTAGATTTTATGGAGTATAGCTGAAAGTAGATCCTAAAGTACGACCTAAGGATCAAGATCAAGGTCTCTACGATCACTCTAACTCACTAATATATAAAACGTTAAACTTGTTAAAAATATTATATTTTATAAAATTGTATTTTGCAATTTCCTTATCAGGTTATACAAATCTTTTACAGATAAATCAAAAAATAAGTTTTTTTCTTTATCATGACATTTTGAACGAGATAAGTAGGTGTTAAGACGCAGTGTAAAATTGACTTTATATTATAATAATAGTAACTAAATATGAGCATTCGTAGATAAGTTAACAAACAGTTAAACATGTATTATTCCTAATGAGATCTTATGTGACATTCATAGATTATGGTAACTGACAGTAGTTGAGCTCTATTTATCTAGAATGTAAGGGAGATTTTATTTTATTACATAACAATATTATGTTTTTATCTCTTATACTAACCTGACACACAGTGAATGTGATTTTTTCTGTTTTGCATTTTTCAATCCCTCATCGCTTTTGCCACAATAATTCGTGTAGGAAATTCCTGAATTTTCTTTATTTATAAAATGAAATTAATATATGTAAGGAGGTTGATTTGTTATAAAAGTATGTATTGCTACAAAAAGGACTGCATGGTAAAGTAAGACTTACCTATCTTATATATTTAAACGAGTAATTCTTGTATATTTATTTATACCGGCGATCTCGGAAACGGCTCTAACGATTTCGCTGAAATTTGGTATTTGGGGGCTTTCAGGGGCGAAAAATCGATCTAGATTAGTGTTATGTGTGGGAAAACGCGTATTTTCGAGTTTTCATCCGGTTTTCTTTCGCATTATTCCACGCAAAATATGGTCGCTAATTTTTACACTCGAGCAGAAGCATTCTGGTCAAGCGGCTAAGGCGCAAGATTGACAATGACAGGTGTCCGGGTTCGAATCCCGGTCGGATATAAAGATTTTACTTTTATTTTATTTTTTGTGTTTTTTGGTATTTATTCAAGTTTTTATATTTTTTTTTGAAGAACTCCGAGCGAAGCTCGGCCGCCCAAGTACTGTATATTAATTTGTGGTAGCCTTTATCAGTTTCAACATTTGAGGATATATCTATGTATAATGATCTAAGTACATGTCAGAGCCTCGGTATATTTTACAAACCCTTGCAACAGGTAAATGTTAAACTTTTAATGGAATTTAATAAAAATAATCAAAATACTTTGGCATATAAATAAGGAACATTACTCACGACTCTGTTTGCAATTTTAACACAAAGTTTTGTTTTAATATGTTTATTTGTCCGAACAATTCAAATAAGATTATAATACAGGACATAGAATCTATGACCTCCGATCCTAAATATACCTAAAACTTACAGTTTTTGGTTTATAAATTAAAGAGTGAAATTCGTATATATTTCACTATATAATATGCCAAAACGTAATATTCGAACTCATATCAAACGACGCCCACATCAAGACATTGATCTAGTCTAGTACCTAGGGGTAAAGTATATAATGCTGTGTTTACTTGAAATATGTCTTGATAATTTTCAATATTTATTATGTAGTCGGCAATAAATTCCCACGCTCTTAATTTAAAAATAAACAACTACCGGAAATATAATATTATCATATTTAAACTAAAATAGTAGGTAGTAACTTAACAGCTATAACACTAATGAAATTTAAATAAATGTAATGGGCTAATACGAAATGATTAGTAATATATTAAGAAATTTTATGAGAATATAAACAAAGATTAACTTTTAAGATTTTTATTAAAATGTTGCTCCTTAATTAAGTAATTAAATTGCTTTCGCAAACGTTTGAATGATTAGGTGTCGCGTACGACTGCTTAAAATCACAGCTATAGACACTTTAATTTTATAAATAAGCTTTAAAGCTTAGTTCTATATCCTATATTATATATAGAATTATATTATAGTATAAATATATAATAAACTGAAAGAAATGAAAATAAACAAATCTGTGCAACAAAACGTAAATTTTTCTGGGATAAAAAGTAACCTATTATTCCAGACAATATTCTATCTCAGTGCTACATTCATCCAGATTCGTTCAGTTGTTCTGATATGATTGCGTAACAAACATCCATCCAAACTTTCGCATTTATAATATCTGTATATAAATATGATAAATGTGAAATTTTGTGAGTATAGATGTTTGTTACTCTTTCACGCCAGAACAGCCGAATGGATCTAGATGGAATTTGGCACAAAGATACATTATAGCCTGGAACACATATGCTACTTTTTATCCCGGAAAAATGTACAGTTTCCGTGGGATAAGTTTGTTTTGGTTTCCTAGAGGCGAACCCGAGCGAAGCGAGGGTGAGCCGCTAGTTATATCATATAGGTATAATGGGATACTTTTCCTGAACATGACGTTTATAATAAGTCATAACTCATATATGCATACATACATTGACAGAGGAAGCGTGTCACATGACATATAAAAAAAATCATGTTATTTAAAACAAAGCGTAAACAACGGCGGGGAATACGAATCGCTCGAAATAAATTGTAAGTTCGGCGAACGTATCCATTGTAATTGTGCTCCGCAGCCGTGATTGCAGCAGAGTTAACACATAATACATTACAGTTTGTGTCACAACACAATCAGGCTGGGACGAATCAGGCGCCGAGTAGTAATCTGGGTTAACAGGGGTCAAACGGCATCACAAATTCCAATAGCATATTAGACAGATCTGTGGCGCGAATCGACGATTCTATGATGCTTATTGGCTTCCTCGTTGCCATTCCTGTCTTTGTCTCCAGTTCAATTTCATCAACTATTTCAGAACTCATTTTTCAGAACTTCTTAATATTACCTAATATCCCCAAACCGTAAAACGTCGAACAATAATCAATCTTACACAGGTTGAAGAAAAATTTTTAGCAATCAAAAGCTTGACACACACAAAACTTTTATTTATGCTGAAAAAGCTCTAAACGGACTTTTCCTAGTTATTACACGTGAGCTTTTTTACAGTCATGTAAAACTCATAATATAAAGAACCTGAACGATACAAGAGTAATAAACGAGAATAGGCATGTCCTGATTTATGCCACTGTTTGCATGTTTAACCTTATTAAATGCGAAGATTCGCCATGTATCGGTCAAGTCGCGGGCCCCGGCAAACGAGCGCAATCAGTGCGCCTCGTCAACGGTTAGCTACACTGACGCAATGAACAAGTGTCCAATTTGAAACTACATTTGTTTTAAGTGGTTTGACTTTTGTTAGATTACACCCTGCAGATATTGATCGTCTTTAATTTGTTTCTAAATCTATTTAGGGTTTTGATTCTACGTTCTTATATTTCCCGTTGAGATGTGATTTGATGTTGCACAATCGACTTTCTCTTACATTACGAAAAAATTAAGGGTAATATTATGTTAATGTATGAAATGAAAACTTTTTATAAATATGTAAAACGACTTTAAGGAACTTAAAAAAGTAATACATGAATAGAATTTTTTATTTACAATAGGTACCTAATCAGATATATTCGGATACCGGTCGACGATTAGTTTTCGTAAAGTTTTAGTAGTAATAAGTTATCTTATATTTTTTACAGACTCAAACGATATCAACCTTGTATTTTCATATTACTTTTATTATTTCAATCAACACAGGTTTTATCGCTAGCTAATTTATTACGTTTTTAAGCAGTTCTAACCTCGTTCTAACCAATTTAGTAAATAAACCTCCATTTATTTACTTAAACACTTATGTCCTTACGGGTATTTTGTATTTCTGTTTTAATATTACAGTAGATTACATCTTATCTTAATATTAGTAAATTAAAGTATATTTAAAATAAATATTTTTATGAACACATAAATATTTTTATAAACCACATGTATAAAAAATTGCTCTGTATTGTTGCTGTCTGAATTTTTTGAATTTTATAGTTTATTTATTAAAAAGATAAATAGATTACGCGAGCGTAACCGCACGCTAATAGTTAGTCATTTATTTGTAATATTAGTAAGGGTTAAATAAAAGCTTAGGCAATAAATGATAAATAAATAAAATAAATAAATAAATAAAATAAAACTTAGTGATGTTTTTATTTCAGAGTTTGTCTGCCGAGTTGAGGCGTAGTAAGACCCCACCACGACGTTCACCAGAGGAACGTGCTGTGCCTCGTCCACCCTCTGCACCTGTTCATCAAGAACGACCTTCTCTCACGCCTCACACTCCACATCTGTCTCCTAAGAAAGAAGCTTTCAATAACCTTCTTAATAAAGGTATATCAGGTAAGTTTTATGCTGTTTATGTTATACTTACTGTACTCTATAGGTAATATTATTTCATTGTTGCCGAATATATGCTGACTGGCGATTTACCCTTGCTTTGCTCGGGTACGTCCCCGTAGATATCTAACAGTTAAAGCTTCCGTCCGTTAATATAAATAAATATAAATAACACGCAGCACCATCTAGTTTAATGGTAAGCTACAAGGCTTGTGTTATGGATACGAGATAGTTGATACACTACACATATATATCTTTAAATACATACATATTATAAATATAAACACCCATGACTGGAGTACACACATTCGTGTTCATCACACAAGTGAATCCCCCCAGCGGGACTCGAACCCGCGACCGCTAGCACAGCAAGTAGGGTCACTACAAACTGAGTCAAAGAATCAACGTCAAAGAATAACAATCATACAGGCAAGCAAACTTTTCCATATTATATCATAGTAGTTCGATAATTACTTTTTTGAAAAAAAAAAATCTTACCACTGTGCCCTCATAATAGTTCATTTTCGGTTGCAGTGACTCTTCTTATAAGTATGTAACATCCTCCTGAATTCAAAAACAATTATGATCTATAAATGTTGCGCTTATTAAAATTAATATCACCCTGTTCTGTAGACGACTGGAATCCTTAACCTTAGGTGCTGAAAGTAATATAACAATCGGCACACGTAACAAACCACAAAAAGGTATACAGTTCAGTCGCACCGGTTTTGTAGCTTCCGGTCACTCTCTTTATTCGGCAGTATAAAATAAAAACAATAACGGCTAAATTATTAGCAGTAAATGTTATATTTTAAGTCACTAGCCATATTTAAATGTCTCCTGCAAACAAACAATGGTCTGATATTATAATTGCATATAAATGAAGGAGCCAATTTAAAGTATAATGAAAATAAAAAATATCTCAATGGAATGATAATAATGTGTAATTGTTATTTCATTATACATTTCTATGACGGGATATTACGTAGCTGGAATTATAGCAAGAAGAACAACATTTAGGTTCTGACATAGAGTCAAAATAATATAAGTCAAACTAAAGTTTAAGGCAAGTCATACTTATGCAAGAAACCAAGTGTAAAGCATGAAAAGGCGTATCATTGAATCGGTTTATTGGAAGTCACGCGCGCCCGCTTTGTTGAGCTCATCTCTTAGTTAATCTAACGTATAATTGATTATAAATCTTTAAAACTATCAGGCATTAAAAAACTTTTATATTAATTCCATAATTTACTTTATAAAGTAAGTAAATGTTCAAGTACAACTGCAGTCTCATTGAAAGAACCGTTTATTCATAGTCACGCACGGGCCCCTTTGTCGCGCGAGCTCATCTCTGCGTTAATCTGACGCTTAATTGGTTTAGATACCTTTCATGCTATTTAGTCCAATTTAACACTTCTAGTCTAATAGTACTTTAAATAGTGTTAAAATAACAAAAAATATAAAAAAAGAAAATAACTATCTTTTATTAAAAGAAAGTAATTATAATTTTATAATTACAATTATCTATTTACAATTTTTTACCTAAATTCATTGAAAATCATTTATTATCCCCAAAATAGTGTTCACCGTGTTATACAGATAATTAGATAAACTATATTGCTTCTTTATTATTTACTAGCGACTCACCCTCGCTTCGCTTCGGGTTCGTCCCTAGACTAAAACAAATTTACCACATGGGAACCGTACATTTTCCAGGATTATATATAGCCTATAGCCTTCCTTAGTTAACGGGCTATCTAATGCAAAAAGAATTTCTCAAATCGGATTAGTAGTTCCTGAGATTAGCGCGTTCAACCAAACAAACAAACAAACTCTTCAGCTTTATAATATTAGTATAGATAATATTTACTAAATTAAACTACTCTATGATTTCCAACTCGCCATAATTATCTAAGTCCAAATACCTAATCTCACAATCAGTACTGCTGCTGTATGAAATTCAAAATGACACTTCATCAGCCATACCATCCTTTAATATCCCCTACGTAATAATTTTCCATTCATTCTCCTCTTTATGAATCGTAATCTCTAAATCTCCGCCAATCTTGCGTCCTTGTCTTTTTAATGCAAATCCAGTGACGTTCTCTCGCTTCAGTTCTTTTACCCCTTAAATCTAATCCGGGACATCCCGTGTGCCCAGTAAGGCGCTCAAAGCGTAAGCCGGCGAACACACGCAGTAGGCACTCGTTGCATTATACATCAATTCATTCGCGTATTCCTTTTATAATGATCGGAATTTTACTCATTAACTAAATATATATAGACAGTGAAATTAGAAAATACATTATAAAGGTAATTAGCGGCTGAAATAAAAAAAAAACTGCAATCAGTTGCCTTGATGTGATTTTATTATGGATATTTAATCACAGATTAAATATATCAGTAAGTGATGTTATCGTTTTTAAATATGATATGGACATTGATTTTGTATATAAGCTTTAGATAGGATTTTAGCTATTCGCACTGTTAGCGAGTCCCCTACCATTTTCTACATGCCGTCTACATTTATCAGATCGTTATTCCCATTGAGAAAATGACTATACAAAAAGTATAACATTTTCTCACATAATTATAGTTTCATTTAATCACACGCAATGGTTTCAAAGTCACAGCAAAGTAGATTTTTAGATATATAATATATTTTTTGTTATAAAAAGTAGAACCGTCGCTTGTCATCCGCTTAGCACTACGTATATCCCCATTTGTCCTGAATAACGTGAGTTAATAACGTTAAATACATTCACTCGGGTATGATACCACCTGGCATATTTAATCAAACGATTTTATTTCTTACGCTAAAGGAATAGCTGCTATATTTGTATTGATAAGAAACGATTAAATTGTGCGTAAAACGTCGCGGACGTGAAAGAAACGGTGGCGAGTTAATACCGAGCGCCTCTAATCGGGTGTTATAAATCATTATTAATTTCAAGTTCCGCGCCGATCCGCGATTAGCTATTGCACAATGCCCTCGGATTATACCTCAGAAATATTTCTTTTGTCAGTTTATACGTACATGAGTAAGTACTGTTAGAATATAATATGCAAATAAAGTGGTATTTTTATATGTTCAACATCATTTTATATATATTAGATTGGATCTTTATCCTGTATTTAGTATTAGCTTTGATTTTTTTACAAATAATTAACATATTGTATAATATTATGAGCATTTTATTAATATCTTGGTCTGAATAAATTCTCGGATCTTATTAAAAATTGTAGCACGGGCCACAGATTGTTGAATAATTCATTTACGAATTAAATAAATAAATAATCAAGATTAATTTTGTAAATTTGGCATTTAAGCAAGTTATTTTGCCGGTCTCTCTAAAGCGTTATCACGTCACAATAGATAATCGTAGTAAACAAGTTTTTCGCATCAAGAAAAAAAATGGTTCGCCATTTTACAAACAAACTCATAGTGAAAATTATGATGTGATGACAAATATATTATTATATGAAATAATATATTTGAATTTTTTTTACTGACCATACGTCGTTGTAAAGCTGGTTTACAAATATAAGCTGATTTATTTTTAATGTTTTAAATCTAAAATATATGCATAGGGATGGTGAAGCATTTAATATGTGGTGAATTTATTTATGTTAATTAGTGTACTTCTTTAGTAATCTGCCAAAATTAATTTGGAGATTCTTTTTGGGTTGATTTATATAGCTACCTATCTATAAAACTATTTTTATTACTTAAATACAAGTTTTTATATTTAAAAATATTTACAATAATAATTCGATTCTATAAACCAGAAACAATAAATATAGTCTAAGAGTATATCCAAAAGTAAACCACTTTATCATACATTGGGTGGATCTTCATGCAGCGGGGTGAGGGTAGTTCTGTTTTATCTCCGCGCGACACGAGGCTGATCCGGACCGGATGATCCGGATAATCGCGCTCCGTCCCAGTACGTGTATCGATTTATACCACACCTATTCGTGCCCCTTTTTCCGTTCATTTCAAAGTACGCTTTAAACCATATTTTTTGGTTTTAGTTTGAAGCATGCCAAAGACTTTCATTCATTATTGATAATAATATAACATAAAAATTGCTATCGCATCTATAACTATTATTCATAATAGAGGATTATCTCACGAGAATCATTTACTTAATCGGAAGAAAAATGTATATAATATAGTCTCTATATTATATACAATATAGTCTCTAGACAAAAAAATAGTGTCAATTCGTTGTGTATCAGACGATAAACAAAAAAAAACCACTTTCACATTTATAATAATTATATAGTAAGAATAACGATGAAAGTAATCGTAGTTGTCATAGATCTGTAAGAGATTGCTCAAAGCATTCAACATATTCGCTCAAACACATTTGCGAATACTTGTATTGTACTAGCATAGCCGTTTGCCTGAGCCTGACTTAATTAAAGGTGCATTAAAAATTCCCAACAAGGTATATCTCATAAATAAGTAATCAGTATTCCTCATGTACTAAAAGAAATTACGTAAAATAAAAAAGGTCGAAATTAATGTGTAAGGTAAAGGACGAGCATAGTAATAACCGCGTTATCTCACCGGGCCACGAGACTAATCGGCCCGGGATCATCCGGATAATCGAAAACCTTTGTATAATGTATATTTTATACATATTTCATATACAAGGATTTGCCTAAATGTATTTTTAATATTCGTACAGTTTCTATATGAAACAAACTCAACGATTTACTTATGTCTTTACAATAAGTGATTGTTGTTAATAATTTACTTATTACATCAATATTTTTTTCTAAAGGCCGCTAAAACAATTAATATTATTTCTATAAATATTTTAAATTATATTATGAAAACAATGTGGATCAAAATATTAATAACATATATGGTATAATACCAGTACGGATAAATTTTTTTAACCTAGTCTCTACTGGGACCCCGATCTGAATCCATTACGTCAAGCTCACGTTTAATTAAGTGCAAACAAAACAGTAAAAATTTTGAGATATAATAACAATGATATGAATATTTTTGTTTCACAAGAATATTTACTTTCATAGATAATAAAAACTTTTTTTATATACATTCAAGGGGTAGACCTAAGTAAATAAGTTTTCCAGAGTGGTCACCATCTACTTGGTCACTTCTATCATTAACTTTTTGTACCTCACAAGTTCGTATGCGAAAATCCGTAATATTCCCGACCTCAGAATACAATCCAGATCCGACGGTCGAGTAATCCGACTTAGGCCTGATCCGTACAATGTATGTGTGCGTCACATATACTGGTGCTTATACTATTTCGTTTTAACCGTGTGTAGGTTCTTGCTTCATCTGCTATACCCATGTGTGTATTATGTTATGTTGACAAAGAGATTCTAGGATCTGTAAATCTCTTTATACTTTTTATTGTTAATATTTAAGTACGAGCTGATTTTTATACCATTAAAAGTATTGTTACTCTCCTATTTCTGAACTAAATATAGGATATGTGTATCTTACACAATATAAAAGATAAAATATGTATATTTGTTGTATCTTTATAATAATATCTGGAACTACAAAAATATTTTTTTTAAGTATCGCATTTAGATATCCAAATACGTTATTTAAAATTCACAAACAGAGCTGCGGATAATATGTAGTCGATAAAAGAAGTGGGATACCGGATAAGTATATTTTTTTCTTAAAGCGAAGATTATAAAAATAAAATATTTTGTACTTTAAAAGAGAATGATTTTACAATTAATTTGTTGGTAGATACATATTATTTCAATTTGTTGTTGTAATCTACACATATAATAAAACAGTAACTTAGAGAAATCTGTACATGAAATATTTAAAAAAAAATGACTGTAACGTATTGTGTACAGAATATAGACCCCAAAACAATAGTTATTAAAATGTGTGTCTGTTTATCTGTTTGTGTGTGCGCGTTTCACACAACAACTTATTACTCGAGTCATATTTAAGATACCTTTTACTTATACACAATAATTATTATAATTTTCAAATATTATATTTACCTTTTAAATTCTTTGCATATAAGCAAAGGAATCTTTTATCTATAAATATTCTCTATCTTTTTAATAAAGAATGTAGAAATTATGTCTAAAAAATATGTTAAGATTATATGAGCAAGGTCATTACTATTAATGACACGACTTATCCTGCCAATAATCTTCATAATTCAGAATTCTATTAACTATTATATAAAGGCGATTATGATAAATTCATAGCAAGTTATTCAACTAAATCCGGATTGAAGTAATCCCGTCGGAGATGTATCCCGGCCGGGCACTGCCTGGCGTCTAATCCCCTGATCCGGATCAAGAGCTGTGCTTAGCTCGTGTGCTATAGGCTTTACTTGGCCGCATGTGTGCTATACTTTACTTAGTCCATGTAGAGTTCCCTTTGTTGTAAGATTTTATTCGCGATTTGTATTAAAATCAGATTTTTTTCGCGATTTTTTGGTTTATGATAGTTTTAAGAAATGTATTTCATGAATAATTGTTATTAGAAGGATTATTCATTCCATCCCTCGAGGAAATATATTTTTATCCATAAATGTTAGTTATATTTTTTTATAGGTACTTGTTCTTAGTATGATTAATTTAAAAAAAAAAATTACAACAAACTTTTTAATTTCAATCAATTCGTTTTAGATTTGTTTGTTACAAATATATGTTTTTAAAAAGCTATACGAAAATCTTGTCTATATCCAATGGATAAGGCAGAGATTAATTTGTAGTAATGCTATATGATGAGCGCTAGAACCACGGAATAGGTAAAATCTTTCATCAATTCTGTGGTTAGAACAGTTAACCTAATCTTATAAATAAGCCTATCGGATCAACTTCGCTATTAAACCATGATGTTGTGCTTTTGGAATCTAAAAATAACCATTTAAAATTTCTAAATAAAACGCTTTTAGTCATTTAGATTGTTAGATTGAAATTTGTATACATTAACCTTATCTATACATATATTAAAATTCTGAGTCGAATCTGTGCATTAAATGTTTTTTGGAAAATCTTGTTGAAATAGTCGTTATAATCGATACAGAGGCTGAATATATAGTTTTTAAAATTATTGTCTGTCTGGGAACGCATCACAAGAAAATCACTGGATAGATTTTGATGAAATTTGGTATGATATAAACTGGTTGTCCGGGTCAACATATGGTATACTTTTTATTGTGGTAAAATATTTCATCAATGAGAAATCTACAGTAAACGCTATATTATACATACCAACCTTAGATAGTGTATGATGACGGAGTTTGAGTTTTCGGGTAAAATTCATAGCAAACCATTATAAAGCAAAAAAAATGTAGCTCATTCCATCTAATAATTAATAACACACAATTCTTAGTAATTTATACACTTTTTAGTATATTTTTTAAGTTTAAAATCATTTGATTATTCTAAACTTATTTAAAGTAAACATTAGAAAACTAAAGAACAACTATTAAGATTTTATTTATATAATTCTTATTTACCGATCCACTCGAAGGAGTCAAGGATTAAATCTTAAAAGGGACCGAGGAGGGTAGCTCCTTCATCAATCATTGGGAGATTATCTCCTGCACAGCCCAATTTGAGGCATGCATTCGGCTTAACGCACACAAAGCCATACGATTATACTACTGCCTATATATGTACAGTATTTATATTTGGTTGGTTACTATCAACATTTATTATTATATATTTTTTATTGACATAGCTGTTTGTAAGAGTTAAGCTATGTATTCTTAGATACTAAACACAAGATCTAGGTTATTTTGAGTGGGAATTTTAATTTTACTTTTACGATTGTTTAGTGACTTAAGCATTTATTTTAGATCTTGGTCTTATTAAAGTATATTAAATAAAATAAATTGATAGTTAAACCTAACCAACGACAATTGTCATTTATTTAAACAAAAAAAGTTTATTGTCAATATCTTAAATGGTTGCTCAATAACATATCAAATGCAAATCCTTCATCTTTTGTTGCTTTCTTTGACTAAGCAACTCATTTAAAGTCGCCTTTATGTTTGAGGTTATAAGGCTTAAAATGTATTTTTATGGGGTTCGTATGACGAGACTTAATCCGGCGGCAACAACAGAGGCGCAATCAGCTGAGCCGTTGATCAATCGATAAAAAATATCAAATCATGTGGATGAAACCATGACCGTAAGGATGATCTCAACCATTTGTCAAGATCAGGCTTACGCTCGGAGAATGAAACTTGTTTTGATTTCAACTTTTGTTTGTATTAAATTGTTCCACGTGTATGCTTCTGTAGAGAGTTATTTTTTTATCTTATTTAGAAGAACGTCGTTTTTCTTGTTATATTGTATAATAACGACTCACCCTCGCTCTGCTCGGGTTCTTCCCTAGGTAGATTTTAAAGGTTAGTATAGGTTTCTCAGAGATGAGATATTTTGCCGCAGTAAAAAAGTATCCTATATGTTGACCCAGATTCCCAGCTCCATTACCAAATTTCATCAAAATCTGTTCAGTGGTTTTCTCGTGATGTGTTTCCAGACAGACAGACAGACGAAAATTCTAAAAACTATAGATTTGGCCTCTACATCGATAAAAATGTCTATTTTAATAAGATTTTCCAAAAAAACATGTAATGTACAGATTCGACTCAGAATTTTATTATATAGATTATCACATTACTATAATAATAATGCATGTGTAAACTTAAAATTTACAAAGTTACTCTTATTAGTATAGAAAATTTTGTACTTAATGAATTTAAAACTACAATTTGAGAGTTAAATTCTCAAAGTTTGGAGGCATAAAAACCATAGAAGTGAGGCAAGGGGTTGATCGCAGCGTCTGGCTCGTGGGGCTTACAGCCCTTAACAAAATCTTAATCCTTACAAAGGGTTAGGATATTATCTTATTATACTCACAAGAAATTTATAAACCTTTAATTTTCTGCCTCTCTAAAATATAGCTCCGGAAAATGTTGCGCAGTATTTCATATGAAATGAATTTAAGTTCTTCAGGTAACACTTTATCTATAAACTCGGTCTATTGACAATTTTTGTTAAAGTAACACATTAAATAATAAGATGATTATCGTAAGTTCATGGGTCTAGTTAAATAAAACGAGACACTAGGCACTATATGGCACAACTCTCATTGTGCCAATATTGGCGGTAAAAACACGATTAAGACATACGAGTATGTACCATATTAACTAAAAAAATATTAAAAGATTAAAGATTATATTAAATATAACAATTTGAGTTTAATAAGTTGAGTGGAAATGAGTTTTTTAATAATAATAATAATTAAAAAGTTTAAAATAAAAAGGCGACTTCAAATTCGCTTAGGCGGAATTATTCATAAGGGTGAAATATTTATTTGAAATTTTCCTTATGGGCTTAAATACAACATATTTATAAATAAGAATAATGAAAAAATTGAAATTGATAAAATTCTTGCGTAATATACACAAATGAAAAATATACAACCGAACTCAGACCAACAAAAAAGTATGGTCTGAGTGTCATCCTTTTTGAAGTCGTTCCAAAATCTATGAACCTTTCAATAAAACTAGTTTGTTAGTTGAAATTCATTAGATATTAGTGTAATATTATTAATAAGCAGGTGCTATCAATATTTCATATATCTCAGGCACAGATTAGCGCAGCTGCTTATGTCCCTCGTCAGTAATCTGGTGACACGCAGAAACATAAATTTAGCTTCAATCGCCATCCAAAGCCCATTAATCGCGGATTCAGTGTGGACGCACCTTAAATGTATTCCCGCTACGTAGGGATGTACATTGCTTTTAAAAATATAAACTAAACTGTTCTGATATCTGTTGAATTCATTATTACTTCTATTATTAGCATAAGTTTTTTAAATATAAAAATTGTCATCTTCATTTGACGTCAAATAGTCTTGCTTTTATTGAATCACATATCTATGTATGTACATATCTATTTGTATGTTAAGCTTGCTTCATTTCTTGTTGATCGACAAAGTATATTTATGTAAAGAATGGACGTGTATACTGTATCGTTTTAACACATTGTGACTAGTAACAGATATGTGGAGATTTCTGTATAAATTTTATAATTTAGCGAACTGGTTGTTTCTGCTTCACTATTACATTATAATCTATACTAGAACATATCCAAATTCAAAACTCATTAACAACTAAGCTCACTCTTCTTCGCATCTTCGCTCGGATTCGTCCCTAGCTTGCTTCCCCATACAAACTTTCATCCACATTTTCACCCCTTATGATTTCCGGGAAAAAACTATCCTATATCCTTTCCAGGGTTTCAAACTATCTTCTTGGCAAATTTCATCTTAATCGGTTTAGTAGTTTCGGAGCCTATTCGATGCAAACAAACAAATAAACAAACAAACAAACAATCAAATCTTTCCTCTTTACAATATAAGTATAGATGAATATTTTAAAATAATTTAATTACTATTTTTTTGCGAAATTTGTGATATCAATATCTCAGTTATGCAAATACTTAATGTTTCAAAATAACATTTATAATATTTAAATTTTTAAGAGTTATCTATACAGATAAATAAAATTGGAGTGTCTGTTTGTAATATTAAAATAACCGCTTTTTACTAAATGCATATGGATGTATACACGATACATATACCAAAACAACATTTTTAGAATTTTTGTCTTTCTGTCTGTCTGTCTGTTTGTTTCGGCTAATCTTCGAAACGGTTGGACCGATTTTGATGGGACTTTCACTGGCAGATAGCTGATGTTATAAGGAGTAATTTAAGCTACTTTTATTTTAGAAAAAGAATTAGGGTTCCGCGAAAAAATATTAAAACCCAGGAAATTGTGAACAAAATCCGCGTACGGCGTGCGCACCCGAGCAAAACGAGGGTAAATCGCTATATGATTTAAATAAATATATTAGGAGTAGCAACCTACTTTTTATGTATATCTAAACATAGCTAACCGTGAAAACGTACCTAGGGACGAACGCGAGCGAAGCGCACGTGAGTCGCTAGTATTAAATATAATAAGTAATAACATATCGTTATTTCACGGTATATTACAAAAGTAAATGAATGACAACCCTATAAGTTAAACCCACAACTAACATGCACACATCGGACTACGACCACTACCGGTGTATCTCCTGAGATCTGATAAGATTCAAATAAGGGATTAGAGCGGGACGCGGATAGGATTTGCGGACACAACTTGCATGTGCGAGAGCGATGCACGAAGAGATTATCTCCCTACAGACCGCGCCAAGTGGCCGCACATCTATATGTAGATATAAATAAAGCACTTTTTGAATGTCCAAGGAGAATTCGCTAAAAAGGATTTTCAATATTTGGCCTGTCGAAAAAAAGTGCAATTTGTAAAGCTTGTCTTAAGCATATATTCCTGTAGTTTTTTAAATCGGTCAGAATAACAGCATCCCATACTAAAATAATGAATGTGATAGTAGCTCAATCTGTCTGTGTCTTACCTTTTCCCGCTTAAACCAATGAACAGATTTCGATGGATGACGGACATACCCAACATTTTATACCTGACCCGCTTACTATGCGCGCGGCGCCGCAAGCCAAAAGCAAAACTTGTTTCTTATATTATGTATTTTGGAAAAAAATTGTATTATAGATGAATTTAATCGTAATTGATATGTTATGTTAGAAGTTATTAAAAGACTTTATAGTATCTATCAATAATTAATATGTACAATAAATATAGCATTTTGATTTCCTAAGTAGAGTATATATTGTTTTTTTACCAATTAGACAAATAAGTACAGTATCAGTATCTTTAACTGGATACTAATCCATACTAATATTATAATTCTGAAAGTAATACTGTCTGTCTGTTACCTTTTCACGCTTAAACAAATAAGCAGATTTGTATTTTATCCTGTCGAGAGTCGCGGGCACACCGGTGTGCCAGTTAACAATTGATTTCTTAGAAATTAACCAGGAGGTGATATTTGGCCATAGATTGTGTAATGAGGACAGACATAGACTTCCTTTTATCCCTGCACTGCTGACCACGCGAGCAGGGCCGCGGGCAGTGGCTAGTAATTTATCTAATCAATAAGTTGTAAATGATTTAAATCATAAAACGAAGTGATAAATCATAATTAACCGACTTCAAAAAGGAGGAGGTTCTCAATTCGATTGGTATTTTTTTTTATTATACCACTTACTAATAAAATATAACACACTAACGGTACAGCCGTACTGATTCTCAAGATTAAACTTATGATTATCGTTTCAGTTTGAGGAAGTGAGATCAAATTAAAACACAGAGGCGGCGCGGGCGTGTGCTAACTAAAGTTTTTGGACTCAATCAGAGCTAATACTTTTTATTCTTTTTTACGTTCCACTGAACTAATCCAACAGCTTATCTTCGGTTTCAGTGTAAACCAAATAACACATTGTTCGAAATTGTTCTTTATTTCTAACGTAATAAGATTGAATATTTAACATCACGTAGATTTGGGGTTGCGAATAGTCAATGAACCTCACAATAGGGTAAAACCGCGACCTACCGTAGGGTTCGGGTTGTTGTCGAATACTGTACAAATGTTTTCCTTTTTTAATGTATGTATTTTATACTGATATCATGCAACTTAGTTATTAAATCATAATTCATCAAGTCAATAAGTACGTGTTTATTTCTTCTTTACACTGTAATGGCTCTATGAATTTGAGTGAAATTCAGTTTTTAAGGTATATATATTATGGGTCTCTGTTTACATATTTAAGATCTTTTTGTAAATATTGCCTGAAATAAATGTATAATTAAATTAAAAATTAAATTAGAAAGGAAAGAGTTTATTATATCTTTCAGATACTTAATATATAACTAATGTGTGTACTTTTTATCGACCTATCTATCACGCGAGCGGGGACATTAGCAAAAATTAGTAAGGACTAGCGTTTTTCGCTATTCTGCACGCGTAACTTAACTATGTATTGCTATATATATTTTAAAAAATTATAGCCTATATGTTACTCTGATGTATAAGCTATATTATTGTAAAGTTTCATCAAAATCCGTTTTGTAGTTTTTGTGCGAAAGAGTTACAAGCATCCATCTATCCATACATCCATGAATCCTTACAAACTTTCCCGTTTTTAATATTTGTAGGTTAAAATATGAATATTTCGTATAGATTTTATCAAAATTTCGTGTTATTTGTATAGAATATAGATGATCATCTTAAACTTTCAAATTAATGAAAGAGCCAAATAATATTTATATTTATCGTCTATTTAAATTTTGTAATAATTAAAAAAAAATAAGTTACTAACGTATAACATCTTGTATTAGCCATATTTGGGGTCTCATAGTATAGTCAGTTTTCTTGTAGGTACCTACTCGTCCATATGACGCATAAATGTAATTACTCTTTTCATTAGGAGATGTTTTCTTATTGTTTACGACCTGGCTAGAATCCTTTTGATGTATCTCACAACGTCTTATCCAATAAGTTAATGCTGTTGATTTTCCCTACCTTTGATTTCTTTCAAGGTATTAGGTACAACACCAATATTATCGTGTGAGATAAATTGGCTTTAGTTATTTAGAGGGGTTGCCTTTACTCTAACATAATTGTATAGATGACATATTAAAGTCTGAATAATGATATATTTTTTGTTTTACTTGTGTAAATTAAATATTATTTAATACCTACATCATAAAACTATGTGCAATTTAAGATTGCTAACTTTTAAGTCACATGAAAAATATGTGTGACTAGCGACTCACCCTCGCTCCGCTCTGGTTCGTCTATAATTACGTTTTAACGTTTAGTGTAGATTTCTCAGAGATGAAATAATTTTCCGCTATAAAAACTATCCTATATGTTGACCCGGATGGTTATGCGGCTCCATTCACTCCATTTACTCTAATGGTCCTCCGGCTATCATCACAGGTACTAAATTTGATCAAAATCTGTTCAGTGGTTTTCTCGTGATGCGTTCCCAGACAGACAAACAAAAATTCTAAAAACTATAGATTCTGCCTCTGTACCGATAATAATGACTATTTCAATAAGATTTTCCAAAAAATATTTAATTTACAGATTCGACTCTTACTCTTACTCTTTCGACTCTTCTGTTTACTGTGCCGGAAATAACAAGTTAAAATAGTGGGCAAATGTTTGTGATCACACCAACGTTAAGTGCCTGGTTAACACAAAATGTGGCGTTAGGCCACAGTACCTTCGCTAGTTCCGACTATTCCAAATAAATACCTCAATTTGAAAATAAATATTTAAATTTAGTTTAACTGATAAGTTGCGTGCTTTCCATCAAAATTAAATGATGATCTCCACCTCTCTACCGAACGCCGCGCGCTTAAGCCAGATTTCAATAGAGAATAATCTCGCCCTAATGAATCTCCAATCCGGATTAACGTACGCCTATAATGGCTGAACGTCGGCCGCTGCAAACGACCGGATAAAGCTTAGAAAAACTCCAATTATATTGGTGCATCGGAGGGCATAAGCATATTTGCGATATTAAAAGATTATTGTAAAATGTTTACGTTCAAAATTGTCAGTTTAAAAAATATAAAATTATAGTTAAAAATATCGAAATCGAATTCAACATGAAGTATTGAATTGTAAATGTGCTTTTCGTAAATGCATATAAAATAAATACTGATTTCTATGATTTTTTATACGAATTTTCATATTATCGCTTCTATCAGTGTTTCCATAAATTTAGTATTTTCGAAACGATTTAAACGTTAGATAAAGACGGCAATAATATTTTATACGTACGTTTTAAGTTACTATCGGGGTCATAATCTTATTTGGACATGTGATTTCGTCCAATAAATTGTAGGACCGGACAACACTAGGCTAATCCCATCGCCGAGCATTAGAACGGCTTTGTGCAGACAGATCGCGCTCGCATGCCGAAATTACCTAGCAATTGGTAACCGAGCCGAATTGCCTACGGGCTCAGCTTAAATCGGCTGCAGACACTTTTATTGCCGGACTGGAATCCCGCTGACCCGGACTCAGTCGAACCCAGCTTCCCTTTATCCCGGGCTCGTTTAATCCCGGATTTGACGTCGCTTAATCCGAACCCATGTCGGATATCGCGTCGACACAGGCGCTCTCCACACTCTTGTTCTATATTGATTCGGAACTTTACTTTACCTACATGTTTTCTCGAACGTAAACAAATGTACCGACATTTTACGGATTCAACCCGTTCTCATAAAGTAATAATGCAGTTTTATTATGATGAAATAATTCAATCTCGTCAAGAATAATCCGTAAGTATCATTGTGTCACGGGATTACGCGACGTGAAATGCATCGCGTTCGGATATTTGGGCTCAATGATAATAAAATTGTATGAGGCAAGCAAAAAATGAGCAGATTAATTTGTGTTTTCATTGGGTGGTGCGTTGTGCGAAAAATTGAGTGCTCGGCGAGCAAATGAAAATGATCTTTCCGTGTTACTTTATTTTGTTGGATTGTCATTTATAAATTTAATAATTGTTTTCAATATCAAAATTAAATCATTTACTCACTATAGTCTACCTCGCACGCTTTACAGAATTAATTTAAATGCTAAACTAAATTATCGTCAGCAACACGTCACATAAATCTTCGAATATACAAGTAGTAGATCATCAAGACGTTAATTATATAACATAGACATATTTATTTTCCATTTCAGTCTCTTATTAAATTATTATAATTAAAAGATAGAGCATTAAATAATCGGTAGGTACATTTGTGTGGCGCGCACATAGGATTTTAGCGAAATTGTGTTTAGAAGCCAAAATTATATTTGATGGTAGTGAATAGTCGCCTATTCCCATTTTAATGAGGATTATAGTTTCTAGTGCATTTAGAGCACTTCGCGCGGTAAAATTAATTACTAAATCGAGTCTGTCTGCGTCGCGCCGCCCGTCGCCCGCGCCGTCTAAATACAGTGCGTTTGAAAGCACCGCTCTCACATTTGCACGCAATTTGCCTCTTCGCTAATCTAATCCCCTATTCATAATGATTGTTTCGCCAATTTGTGGTATGTTATATTAAATATTTACATATAAACATGTTGTATATGTGCAGTGGTAGCCCAGTGGTAACGCGCTCGCTTGGAAAACCGAATGAAGCGGGTTCAAATCCCGGGTCTCGCACCTCTGATATTTTTATGTGCGAATCATATCTAACTTGGTTACCACTTGCCTTATGATGAAGGAAAACATCGTGAGGAAACCTGCATGTCTGAGAGAACAAGCAAGCAAGTTTTCGAAAGACATGTGAAGTCCGCCAACCCGCACTTGGCCAGCGTGGTGGACTATGGCCTGATCCCCCTCGTACTGAAGAGAGGCCCGTGCCCAGCAGTGGGAGGTTAAAAAGGGCTGAATACAATACATGCTGTATTTACTTTAAAACTTTATTGTGATGTCCATAAGCTTTTTGTTAGATCATTTATTAATTAAAGGACTTATAATTTTTGTTTATGACACTATTTCATGCACTAAATGAGTTAGCTATGACTGAAAAGATAATTTTATACAATAAATAAGTAGTTGAAATGATTAATTTTAATATTAAATTCTAATTCATTTAATATTATATCGTATTGGAGGAAATCAGATAATTCGCAGTAAATTATAATCTGGCAGTTATGAAACGTTCATTGGTTAGCATCGAGATCAAAGTATACATTCAAATTTGTATCCCAAATCACTAATGACCTGCACTCGCAACTAAACATTACGACTATTTAGGTGATAATGCCGCTAAGTCCGCTTCTACACTAGGCGGTATTACCATGCGATGTTAATTAGTTGCACTGCGTGCCCGCGGCCTAACAGGCTTTTAACTTTTCAAATGCGTTCATTAAGTGCACACAGATTATTTGGTCGCCATTCCAACCGCTATTGATTTAGAATTATGAGGTTTTAGTTTGCTAATGTTACTTCGGCGTATATCTCTTGCATAATGAACGGTTTTCAAAAATGTATTTGAATTTAGATGAATTCTTTAAAAAATTTGCTTGAATATTTTTAAATAATTTATGTTAGGTTTCTGATATTTGTTAATTTACACAGTGACTTGTGATGTTGGGCTATTAAAGATTAGCACGTGTCCTTGTGGTTGGTTGAATAACAACCTAATCAATTTTAAGTATTTACAAAATTTATAAACTTATGTTAGCTTTGTTGTACATTTAGATTAAAATAATCTTAAATTTAAAATTTATATTTCTAAATGGCTATATAGGTATATCTAAAATATCGACATTCTTGTAAAGTAGTCTCACTTTGTCACGTAATGTATAAACTATTGTATCCGATGGTAAAGGCAAAGTTGGGAACAAAATTGTTTCTAATCCAATATCCAGTCGTAAGCTCGCAATTGAGTTACCGCTCGATTACAGAGTTGACTCAACTTTTTGCTAAAAGCCCTAGCTTTTGTTACTAATGAAATTTAGGAAACGAATGTTTAAATATTAGAAAATTTTATAACTCGTTTATAAAGCTTATTAGGTGTTATTAATATATTAATAATAACTTCGTATCAAGTTAATTGGAAACCCCAAGTTGTTTTCAGCGGGAGGTAAATTTGTTTACATACAGATGTTAATATCTGGTAAGAACATAAAATAATAATCGATTGTGGCATAATAACGGTAGGTATATTCTACAATAATGTGTAAATGATTAACATTCTTAGAAACTAGTCATGTTTAATTTATATATAATTATTCTCAAGGTCTTCGTTTATAACTTTGCAAATTTTGACCTTTTAAAAATACCAAAAATGTTTTTAATTAAATCAAAAAATTAAAAATATATCTAACAGATAGAAGACTCCTCCCCCACTTATGCTTTATAGATATATAAAAATAGTCGGTATATTTAAACTGTGATTTTTATTCAAAAATGCTGCCAAGTACAATGCGAGTCTAACTCCCGCAGTTCGTAACCCGATTAAGCACAGAACAGCCGATTTCCTTTGATAACGAAATTAAATTCTTAAATAATATATGACGCTGTACGGAACTGAACTATTGCAGTATAATTAACCATAAATAATGTTCCAAACACTATCAATTAAATAAATTGATATTAATATTGTATTTTCTAAAAATATATATTTAATTTAAATTATGTTCAATTATATTTACAGATACATACATATGTACGTGACATATGTATGAGTAAATATTATTTAAAATAAATTTATTACTTATTACACCATATTAATAAATAAAAAACAAAAAAAAAAAATAATAATAATACATTAAAAAATATTTTTTTATTTACTTTATTACACCATATTAAAAAATAAATTAAAAATGTTCTAAAAATAAAAAGCTTACAATAGTTTTTATATACGTTATCAAAACATTGTTAAGTTTACTTAAGTAAACACTGTGAAGGTGCAAGATATAGGTGTAGATATCTGGCGTGTCTTGCGGGTAAAGCCGGCCTAATCCACGTCCGATCCGCAGAGCCGTAAGACGCCGCTTGTTGCTCGCCGGTGGGGCTTCCTACACTGTGTGTCGCGGAAAACTTGACATAAGAATATTAGAGCAATGCCTCTTTACTTGATAGTTGAGCTTATTTAAAATACATTAAAATAAAGTAACCTATTTTCTTTATATTAATAAGACGAATAACAAATCATTACAGTTAATTTCTAATGAGATTAAAAAATGTAGGTAACCTCCGATTATAATAAGTCTAAGTGATACAATATGTTTGTTTTTCATAGAATTATAAGGTAAATAAATAATTACCATAATTTTTAAACGGGTCACCCGATTCCCCCAGTGGACTAAACACCGCAGGATTTAGTTAAACGTCGGACGCATATCGTTCCAGATTAATTATTTATGGACGGCCCCCATTGCCCGCAGGGTAGATTTAGTTCCCAGACGTTCTCCGATTTCTCTCATGCAAAGTACATGTCTTAAACCGAAATTGGTGGAATAAGTTAAATATTTACGTATAGCGTCTATGTGCAAGTTATTAAAGTCGCTTTTCCTCTATGTGAATAATTTAAACGTCCTTTGTCTTCATTGTCCGGCGTAAAGATCCCGGGGTTTGCGATGACCACCTTGTCATGGCGAGCTTCGCTTTAAATCTACGTTGCATCTTTGCCGTAGGTAATCGTTTAAGCCCGGTTCGTCGGGGTTGCCGAATAATGAAAATCTATTCATAGCTGTGTTGATTAAATATTGTCTTGTCTCTAGTTACTTTACCGGAAAATCAATAGAAGCTATACGCAGCCCTCCGTTAAGTATCGAGTTATGTGACGTTTTAATCCTTAAGGCGTAGCAAAGCACGTAATATGTAGAAACCTTCTTAACCTAACAGGATTATCGTGCAGAGGCACGCATTTCAGGGCCGGATCACTCCTCACCATCGGCTCGGCTAAGGCACAGATTTTATTACACAAATGAGATTAATACTCGAACGCACACGACGTTACGTAAGTAGGCTTCTAAATAATATGTTCGCTATTCGCTCGTTACACAAGGACAAGTCAAAGTCGAATATATTTATTCCGAAGTCTCATTTACGGATACGCGGCACCGCATTGTAAGATTTTCCAATGTTGCGAGAAGTGTATGATACTTTTGCGATGTCAATTAAAATGGAAACAGGCGAGCGCCCTCAAAAAGACTATTTGTTAAGTGGAGACAATCGTCTCTCCGGGTGAAAACTGACAAACGATGGTACGATAGCGAACGTCTAAACCGAGCTTTTGAACTTCTTTGACATGGTAGAGTCGATAAGCATACCATGAAGTATTGTGTTTGTAGCGATCTTAACAATAGCGTTCATTTCGCGAGTTTTCACCCAGTCGTAAGTGGGTAAATGTGTTAGCGATTGACGAGGGATGGGACAAAAGACCGAACGACACACCACGCGTATTCTCTGCAAGTTGCCGCAACTCTAGCTAAGATAATGATGACGTTTCCTTCTACCACCCCACGTTCAATGTTGCCAATGAATTAATTAGGCCGTTTACAACTCGTTATTGGCATTTCATTCTTTATAGGGAATACATTGTTCTTTTTTGGTTTAGATTTAGTTTTATTAATGTAAAATTGCCTTAAATGATATTATTATCCTATATATTTAAGACTTTTGGAAATATATTTTTTTATATTTATGCGTATAGTGTATGTAGAATATAGTAAGCTTTTATTAGTTGCTAGATCATATATTAAATAGGCCACTTAACAAAGGGAGTATCTTAATTAAAACCGTGATGTCTGACAGGTTGTAAACGCCTACACTTGTCTAGGGGGACAAAAACCAGTTGTCATGGCATCAGATAAATTGATCATGTTACTTTTGTTAAGCAGATGAATTATTTTCATTCCCCTTGGTTTGTGATTTTAAATATTCTGATATGTTTTTTTAAGGTTTCTGTGATAATACAAACATTAATTTCTAACAGCAATTTACAGTTAAATCACAAAAAAATATAAAAGTAAGAAAAGAATAAATCGTAGGTTCTCGCATACGTATGTTATAATAAATGATGTTTTTTATATGTGTGGTTATAAAAAAAAACATTTTCTAATTTGTTAATTATAATAAATGATAGAGAATATTAATTATGTAGTATAGAACGTATATGAATATACTAGCGACTTATCCTCGCTTCGCTCGGGTGCGTCCCTAAGTACGTTGAATTTTTTTGAGCGGAACCCTAATTCTCAATCTCTAATTAAAGTAAACTAAGTTACTTATAACATCAGCTATCTGCCAGTGAAAATCCCATCAAAATCAGTCTAGCCGTTTTGGAGATTAGCCGGAACAAACAGATAGACAGACAAAAAAATTGTGCTTTTCGTATAAGTACGTAAATAATTTTATATGCATTAAGTAAAAGGCTTTTATTTTAACATTACAAACAGACACTGCAATTTTATTTATGAGCTGTATAGATTCATTAAGTACAAGAAATCTACAATTTATCTAGCTTTTTAAAATACAGAAAATATAGGTTTTGAAAAATAATACATACATAATCCATCTTTAGTTTATATTTTTCTGTCTGATCTCGGCAGCATAATGTAATAAGTGAAATATGGATAAAAAAAATCCTTATTAACATGTACATATTAAGATGTGGCTATTAATATTAGATTTCATTCCAGTTTGCTTGATTTGATGTTATTATTTCCATATGCTAACGAAGCGACGTTTAAGGTATATGAGAGACTAGTTATCTATTTAAATTACACTTAAATATTAAGTCGCGTGGTCGCTTATAAATGTATTATAAATATATTAATGATATGGCACGCGTCTACTATTAGTCTTGTAAATTAGAATATTATATCAATTCAAACTTGTTGAAAGAAATCAAAACGAGTAGGACATAACAGTTTTATGATAATTTTATATATAATCCGAGGACACAGGGAGGGCACACTTTAAGGGCTTATTAATTTTACGCTCTTAAATTGTAGTATAAACCTTTTGATTATTTAGATTAAGCTATATAAATATATATAAAAGATTTGGAATTTTTATATTATTAGTAATTATGTCGAGGCCATACAGAGCATCTTCATATTATTTTATAGTCAACCATGATTTGACCATTCGAAATAATTAAATTTTACTTATTGACCATAGCATTGTAATAGTGATATTACATGGTATTTTTATGGAAAATAACACATAAAAAATACTTATAGTAAGCTCGATGGGGAATTTAAGTTTTTACTATATAATAAACTTTGTAGGTAAAGGTTAATTTAATAAAATATTGGAATAAATATTGAAAGCTTGAATATATCGGCCATATAATGAGAAACCGAAAATACGACCTACTACAACTCATCATACGGGGAGAGATCCAAGGAAAACGAAGTGTGGTTCGAAGAAGAACGTCTAGGCTGAAAATCTACGCCAATGGTTTGTTAAAAGCACCAATTCCTTATTCACAGCAAAGAAGATGGTATTTAAGAAGAAGATTTGAAATAAACTTTATTATTATTGACTACTATGGGAAAATCGTAGGTATATTTTTATTCTAGGTATATCGTAGGTATATTTATATATCCTACTAATATTATAAATGCGAAAATGTTTAAGGATTTATGGATGTTTGTTATTCTTTCACGCAAAAATTACTGAATGGATTTTAATTAAACTTTACAATAATATAGTTCATACATAAGAATAACACATAGGCTACTTTTTACCCTGGAAAAATGTATGGTTCCCGTAGGATAGATTTATTTTTGTTATTCTTATTGTTATTTTGTATGCACACCCATAGTATCGAATATTTAAAATGTTATGGGAACGTTTATGCACACTGAATTCTTAAAAGAAACAAATATTTAGAACGATTTTCAATGCTTACCCTATATTTATTAGTATAATATGTAAATATAAAAGGCTCTAACTACTACATAGCGTACTTAATAGAAAATAGATCAAAATGACTAAAGTATAGCGGCGCTATTAATCTTTTTGACTCATATGCGACAGTTGGTTTCTTAGCATATTAATAAGATTGTTGTTGGCCAACTGGCATGTTTTGAAACCAATAACAAGAAAATTGAATTGAATTGAAGATTGTTGTTATGTAAGAATTTATACTTAAAAATATACCTACTTTAATTGTAATTTCACATATAGGTAGGACGTAGGTACAAGTATAATTTCAAACAGTTTTATTTTAATAATAAAATAACAAATAAAACTTTATAGACAAACCTTAACAGGTTAGTGAAGGTCGACATGTACATGTATTGTTTGGCTTAGAATTAGTCCGTCTGCACTAGCCAGGTGAAAGTTTGGGGTCTATAAGAAGATTACTGGGCGGGCTTAGGCCTTAGCCAGACATACGTCACCATTCCTTACCATTTGATTAGCAAAATTAAACTCAATCTTTGTGAGTTTCAGAAATCTATTTATGATTGAAAGTGATTTTTGAATTGTTCTTCTTTAAAGCAGTCGTTTGGTTATTTTATGCATAGATATGTATAGTTGAATGGTTTTTAGGCCTTTTTGACCGACTAAAAGGAGGAGTACAAAAATCGTCTGTAGGTATTTTTTGGATACATTACGTGGTATCTTCGCCATGTGAATCGATGTTCATAATTCTTTTTTTAATAAGTAGTTTACACCTTAAGGATCTTATAATTTTAAATAATACACCTCTAATTATAGAATGATCCCTTAATTCATTTATAAATATAATGTTTCCTGGTAATGGTTATTAGCATTTGAACAAAGTGAGGATGAAAGTAGTTGTAATTTATAACACGAATTAACGTTCAGTATAGATTTCTCAGAGATGAGATATTTTCCCACAGTAAAAAGTATCCTACATGCTGACCCGGATAACCAGCTATCATCAACCAAATTTCATCAAAATCTGTTCAGTAGTTTTCTCGTGATGCGTTCCTAAATAGACAGATAGACAGACTAAAATTCTAAAAACTATAGATTCGGCCTCTGTATCTATAATAATGATTACCTATTTTAATAACATTTTCCAACAAAAAATTAATGTACAGATTCGACTCAGAATTTTATTATATGTATAGATAAACTTAGACATTTATTCCATGTATACTATATTTGTTATATTTGCTCTTGTACATACAATAAATATACCTATACCCAATAGATGGGAATAAATATTTTTTACCTGCTATGATTTGTCACTATTAATATAAAGAAATATTTAAGAAATATCTTTTTTTCATATGGGTTCATTAAAATTCATCTATTCGATAACATTTATTATATATTTTCTATTAGTCAAAAGCCGCATTAGCATACCTTTGTGTTAAAGATAATAAGGAGTTTTATGGTATTATCTAACTTGGAGATTTATTTATTCGAAATAAAATTCTTTGAAAATGTTTCATCTTAAAGATGTTATTTTATAGTTACATACAATTTGCCTGTTGCCAGATAACTCTATAGGTATTTAAAGCATTCACACATACTATCCGAAATAGAATTAATAACGTACTTTTAATTCATTATTCGCTTCTTATACGTTAAGTGGCTATCATCTTAAGATACTTACTCGTCGATAGGCATATTTTGAATTTATATGTTTAATTCCATAGCGATGGTAGTCTTTAGAAAAGTAGGATTTGAGTGAAATACTGAGAAGTTTGTTTTTACATTAATATTCTCATAAGTAGACGCTTTAATATGTAGATATTGAAGTAAAATATACTAATTAATAATAAATAAAGGGTTATATTAAATTAGAAAGTTATATTTATATAATGAATATTATAGCGTGTAGAGTGATTTAATTAGATAGTTTAAACAAAAAAGTCATTATAATATCATTGTTATAGGAAAAAAATAGACACCCGTCATTTAGTGTTCACAAGTATAATACACAATTTGCACGTAAAACATTCGGTACAGCACGCGATTAGCTTGTATTTGCTAGGTTTCAGCATCTGGCACGCCACGATTACTGCTAAGCAGATCACCACTCACGAATGGGACGCACGCGAATCCTATTGAATCCAGTCATACAAACATATCTATTTTTTTAATCTCGTTTACGTGAACGGTGGTATTATCGTCATTAGCGTTATACTGTTTTGTTTTCTAGTACTTTCTGATTACGTGTAGAGTAACGTAAAAAAGCATTTATATTTACAAGAAAACATAAGCTCACCTTTAAGTATGAGACCGTATTAGAGTTTTGTAAATAGTCATAAGTTTTAAATAAAACTATCTTTTCATTTTTTTTTTCGTGGATTTATTTTGATTTTTAGTTCCCGACGTTTCGAATGCTCAATCATGGTCACGGAAGAGAATAAGGTTTTAGATGTCTCAAAGGCATTTTATAGTTGTTACAGACAATCGTACTAACAAAATAACAAAATGAATTCAAAAAATTTTAAAATGTCAATATTTAATGAACAGATTCGGCTTCGTCAGAATTTTATTATATTTATAGATCTAAAAAGAGTATTAGATCCATAAGTTCAAGATCCATAAGTACTATGGAATAAGAAACGGCTTAGGAATTTAATTTCGCAATGTATCACATAAATTGTTTTTGATATTATAATGCTATTAAAGTAATTATTGTGGTAATGGGCAATATTTTTAAAGAAACGCTTAAATATTTGGCTTATTGCTTAACATAGATTATATAAGTAATTAATTATAGGTTCAATTTAAATATTTATCTTATGAAGTATTTTAATTTTAATAAATTATTTTAATTTTAAAAATTTAATGAATTATTTTAATTTTAAATAATAAATTACTAATCAATAGCAAATATTTGACAATTTAAATCCACTAATGTTCGCCCAATGGTCGATTATAAGCCATTTTTTTACTATAAGCTATAACAATAAATCTCGTTAATACCTACTAAATAAAAAAAAAGAAAATTGGTTAAAAAAAGAAGAAAAAGGTAAAAAACTGGTGAAAAAAGGAAAAAAGGTACTGAAAGGTGGAAAAAGAGGAGAAAAAGGTACTGAACTGTTTGGTCTATATAAAAAAAGTAATTTTTTGCAAAAAAAAATTGATTACATTAAAGCTTGTCAATAGCTATTAGCTACTAATCAAAAAAAATCGGTTGACAAACTGGGAAGTAAAAGACACCGAACTGTTTTGTCTTTGCCTATTTATATATAGAAGATATTTCAATTTCGTCAATAATTCTTTGATACACAAAAAACATAAATAAATAATTACATTTATTAAACCGCTACACAGTGTAGTATCAAAATCACGTTATAAGTATTATTTTGCTTTTAAGGGCCTTTTTTTAATTTCACTACCATTGAAGAAGTATAGCCTTTCATTAAAAAATCATGAAAATCACTATATAACTAGCAAAAATATCATGTGACACAGACAAAATATTTATTATAAAGAATAACTTATTCATTTTTTTATAATCAAACGATCAATAAAACTACATTTTAATGACATGTAGAAAACAATGTAAGTAGATAGATCTCACTCAGTATAATCTATAATAGTTTACTTGTAAAAGATAAGATTTCTAATCAATTTATTTATTAATCCAAGAAGCACTTGACTTACAGGAAATTTTAAATTTTTTATGACGTCATTGTTACTTGTATAGCCATGTGATTATTTTAATTATAGCTATTATTATAATTATATTGTACTATTATTTATTTTGCTAATTTTTACAAAAGAAATGTAAAAAATAATAAAGTTGTGACGTTTATTTCAATAACATCGTGAACAAACGTCGTTATATACCTATTAGTTAGTGTCTACGTTATTTTTTATAAATTGCTAATTATAGGTACCCTAAATCAGTTTAATAAAATTAGGTAAAAAAAGCATTTATTACTTTTGGTGTGAAATAATGCAAAATTTAAATTTTATTTTAATAGATGCTTGTACGATCTTTTTTATCATTTTCATAGAATTAAGATTAATCCAATAAATATCTTCATATTTTTTATAAACTATGATTAGATTTCTATATAACGATAAATATATATTTTTTGTAATTTAACTATCGATACATCGTTTGATAACTATATTTACTATTTATCTATACTTAATATTATAAAGAGGTAAAGTTTGTGAGTTTGTTAGTTTGTGAGTTTGTGACGTTATAGGGGGTAATCTTTGGATCTACTAAGCCGATTTAGATTAAATTTGGTAAGAAGATAGTTTGAGACCTTGGAAAGGACATAGGATACATATTTTTATCCCAGAAATCATCCCTTAAAGAGGTGAAAATGGGGATAAAAGTTTGTATGGGGAATCAAGCTAGGGATGAACCCGAGCGAAGCGAGGGTGAATCGCTAGTTCAATATAATATTACGTAAAAGGTAAAAGCTGTTAAACGTAAAAGCGTAACTTTAGTAACATTAATAGAAAATATCAAGGAAGATTTTAAAAGCTCGCGCTCCCGTCCCGTCAGCGTACTTAGCTAACTTAATTCCCTAAGTCTAAGGTTAAAATTCACACTACTTGTACGCTCCTTGACATCCAATCCTTTGTTAACTGAACTCTTTTCAAGAGTACTCAGAAGCGGCTAAGCTCTCCCTCTCGCTTTCTCCCTTCACAAACGGCTAAGCTTCTAACGTTTTCTCTCATACAATCTAATTGCTGTTTTATGTTAGCTAATGAACATCGTACTCGGCTTGGCAATTTACGGTACAAGTTCTTCAGGCGATTAGCGTTCTAGTTAGAGGTGTCTAATCTTGTTTATACAAACTAAACTTCGTAAGGAAAAACTCTACAATATTCTGATTTGCAGGTAAACTATGTGTTTAAATGACGACGAACTTGATCCAAGTCCGTAATAGATTTTATATTATGATACGCTCGGCTGTTTTTAAAATTGGACATTCTTTTTGAGTATATTATTTTATTATTCGCTAATCGATCAATAATTTTTAACAATTAATCAGAAACGTTGTCGCCAACTATAGGAGATGAAAAATGGTTTAAATAAGTTCTTTTTTCGGGATAACCATGCCTTTCTTTTTAAATCGGTTTAGTAGTTTAGGCGTAAAAATTAAGCAGATATAAAGTGATATTCGCATATGTATCTAAATGAATACCGTGTAAATAATGTAATACAAATGCCATGTATGTAACAATATAGTATGTTAATAGTAAATATTCTATATATGTACAATAATAGGACAATATACATTGTACAATGATATTGTTATAACATCGCGATAAAAGCAAAAAAATAAAATTTGTCAGGTAAATAATAAATACATATTTATTATACTTACGGCCTATTTATTATAATTTTAAAGTGACGAATGTGAAATATGCTGAGAAGTAATGTTGTTTAACGTTAAAACTATGCGTTAAAATAACTTATTTTTCATTTTGACTCGAAAATATGCTAATCCACGTAACATATTAGCGAGTTAATTTATCTAAGTTCTCACTGGCTATATTTTATGTTAATTAGCTAAACAAGTTAAATTATATTTAACTAGCGGCTCACTCTAGCTTCGCTTAGGTCGCCTCTAGGAAAAAATACAAACCTGTCCCACGGGAACCGTACATTTTCCGGGATAAAAAGTAGCCTATGTGTTATTTCAGACTATAATCTATCTCTGTGCAAAATTTCATCCAGATCCGTTCAGCCGTTCTGGAAAGAGTAACAAACATCCATATTCACAAACTTTCACATTTATAATATTAGTATAGATTAATGTTGGATTTATTGCTCACATTGCAATTAAATTTTGACAGCTTTAAACGTAGCAATTTCATTTCCTCTTAATCAAAAGAATATTGTTAACATTTATCATTCTTTTAAACATTATCAATCATATTCAAACATGTGAAACAGTTACTTTGTAAAGCTTAAATTGTTATACTCTTACTTAGTTATTTCGCAACTATACCAGATATTAATAAAGCCCAGACCGTCAAAGCCCGGGTTTAACTGACCACGGGCGAAGAGACTGCGGGCCAAATCTCAAGTAATCCACAGGCAATATTAAAGCATAGGTGCTAACCTGGAACTACCCTCAAAATCTCATCGACTAAACAACTCGCCGACTAAAACTATTGAAAGTTACTTTACGCGATTACCGCGGACTAGAAATTTAGACTATTTTAAACGCTTACAACTTTCCCCACTAAGTGTGTGGGTAAGAGATTATTGTGTTGCCAAATTTATAATTTTCAAAAGCGCCGGCTTACTAAGCCTCGGATAGTGCTATGTAAATTCTATGGTTCGCGGAAAACCTATTGTTCCGCGTAAAGAGGAACTGTAAATCAATTGTTCTTAGTAACAACCGTTAGGGTGTTTTCGATTATATTGTTTTTGTTAATTGCCTTTACTTTTGATAGCAAGATTTGTAATATTGTTTCCTTCAGCTACTGAAGTATGAAAGGGAGGTAATAAATAAAAAAGTAACTGAGAAAAGGCTGCTTTTAAATTGTATTAGAGCACTTAAACGCATCTGAGTAAAAATGAGCAGCCAGGCAAAAACTATTTAATATCGCGATAAAGAAGCATTTTACAAAGACGATGGAAGCATCGGCACAAAGCGATCTCGAGACGGCCGCGCCGCCATAGAACAAGGATTAATTATTATTTTAACATTTCACTCGGTTTTTTGCTGCGCTCACGGACAAGTCAAAAGCATTGCTTTTTCGCTTGAAAAGTTGCTAAATAATTAAGACGCCTTCTTAACGACAACGTTTCGACGTCTACCATTAAGTTTCTGATTTTTCAAGCAGATACTTTGGGAGGAAGTCTTCTTTAAACGTTATTTTTTTACTAAATGACGAAAACTCACGTTTATAGCAATATAAATAAGTAATGCTGCTATTTAAGTAAAAAGTTGACTTGTGTATTTTTCCGATTAACAGTTCAATTATTGGGCTTTTTATAATACTTTCTTAGATTTACGCGAATATTAGACATTTAAATAAAACTATCTTTTCGGATTTTTTCACGGATTCATTTTGAATTTTGGTTCCCGACATTTCGATTGCTTTACAGCAATCATGGTCACGGAAGAGACTGGGTGGTTTTGGGCTTTTCATTCATTCATCTGTCTCTCTCGTGTGTACATGTTATGATATTCGGATGTTTCTTACTTTATGATGCATATATTACGGATATATAATATGTATATTATACAGATTTATATAAAAATTATCACAACGAAAGACCACATCTTGGACTAACACAACTTTTAACTTTAAACTTTAATATTTATTTTAATATTTATTCATTATTTTGATCATAGCAAGCTATAGACTACTTAGTACTTGTTCTAATTTATCAATAGATGGCGCTGTCGCAAACTACATTCACACTGGGGGACACTATTAAAAATATATATAAACAAATATACTTTTGGCTAGTACAATAACAGAATTGTTTGTTCTAGGTAAAACCCTGCCAGTTCATTGTGTGGTGGAGGCTGTAGCTTCCTTGGAAGAAGGTGCATGGAGGAGACGGGCGGTCGTAGAGACTGACAGCTATGTCATCATCCCAGCCGCCACCGCTTTCCATGAACTGGTTCCAGCCGCTATGATGAGATTAGGCTATCCTCATGAATTGGCCGCTTCTGCTAAAGGTAACATTTATTTCATCAATAGCAACTCACCCACGTTTTGCTCGGGTTGGTCCCTAAGTTGATTCCTCATACAAAGTTTCATCCCCATTTTCACACCCTTAAGGGATGATTTCCGGATGAAAAGTATCCTATGTTCTTCCCAGGGTCTCAAACTATCTTCTTACCAAATTTCATTTAAATCGGTTCAGGAGACCCAGAGATAAACCCGTACAACCTCACAAACTAACAAACTTTACCTCTATAATATTACTCGTAGTATAGATGAAATTGTAAAATCAAAATTGCTATTTTTGGATATATTTCTGCACTAAGCAAATTTTCCATATGGTTAAATAAAATATGTTAAAACGGTGTTAATATTATTTAGATACTAATAATTGAACATTAATATATAGGTACTATAATTAGGAGATATTTGCTGTTATTATTATGATTTTTGTTGTAATTGATATGTATTAAAAATATAAATTATAAAAAAAATAATTTAACGTATGTAATTTTGTTAGATGTTTATAGTTTATATGTGTATAATTTTGTGAGGATTATATAACATGCTTTTATCCTCTCAAATGTAACATTTTTAAGTAATTCACGTAATGTTTCTCATGAAATAAAGCTTAAGAATTAACATAACCAGTCAATGTTATTTGATTATTAGGACAGTAATTATTTTTAACTACGAACTATCGCATAATAAGTAAGCCACTTATTAACACTTTTTTAAATTTACGCGAATGTTTGACATTTTAATAAAACTATCTTTTCAGATTTTTTTCGCGGTTTCATTTTAATTTTCGGTTCCCCACGTTTATACTTTACAGAAATAATAGTGACTCTCCCGTGGTTCCGCAAAAAAATAAAAAAAAAGATAGTTTTATTTAAAAAGTTAGCCATTATTAACATATAAAATATAATATTCAATAAAACCTCATTAAGGAAAATATTTAATTAGAATGTTTTGTTTTTGTTGTCAGGATCAGTCGTTATCAATAATTGGAAACCGTTACCCTTCGATCGCATATCAGACGGTCCGCTGGCGACAGTGGGTGAAGTATTGGGGGAACTTACTACAGTTGCAACACTCAGGATTCAACTACTAAGACCAAGGCCTACTCCCTTGCAAGATATAAAGGACAAGCTTTTAAGGCTATTGCTGGTTCAGAGCAGGCCATTGCTGATGTCTACTGGCTGCCCATTGGATGAGGTAATTACCATAATATATTCTATGTTTTGTAGAAAAAAAACAACCGAATTGGGAACCTCCTCCTTTTTTGGATGTCAGTTGAAAATTACAAATTAATATGTTATCTTTTTTCGAGTATTGGAAAGAAATGGATCGTCAGTATTTATCTAATCTAAGCATTATCATAATACTATTATTATACGTTATAATTAGTTTCATATAAACAGAATAGAAACGTAGCGTTAAAACTGACATAAAACTCGTAACGACAAAGCATATTCGGGACACTGAGCTGAGCCAGATTCCCACTGTCCCGGCAATGTTACGTTCTTTAATACCTGATTGTAACCCCGACCCGAACAATATACCCCTAACCTTCCACCCCCCTTATTACTGGGGACTCATTGTTTTCAATATTTAAGCTCTTGAATAGCTGTATGTTCCCAATTGAAATATTTGATATGGCTATACGATTACTAAAACTAAATGGATGTTCTGATAATTTTGAACGTCTATATATTTAGTAATTTTAAATTATAAAATTAAAAAATCTAAATATATATGCCACCATTTTTCATTTCTATGACGATTTCACAACTTTATGACTATATGTGTGTACTTTCGAATTGTTTATTTCCACTAACATGCGATTCCAAAATCATTTAGAATGCACACTGTTCCTATGATGAGTTAAAGAACCCACGATCGCTGATGTAACAAGCAAATAGACTACTACTGTGTCATACAGTCGCCTAACTTTTAATACGCTTATGCATATAACATTTGACGCTTTCTATACAGCGCGTAAATGTCTATACATTTCCATTAAGTCGAACATCTTATAAGCTTCATCTCGACTTTTAAGTATTTCTCAAAACATCACATAAACGCTCATCAGGTCGGATTTGAAGAACTCGCGATGTAGACAGATTATCAAACTCCCACTAAGTAGACGTACAATTTTGGAGGTCCTTATAATTTGCGAGGTTACATCTAAGTCCCTGCTAATAAGGATCATCAAACGAGAGAAGAATTAAGGAAGCATTTGTTTTGATGTTTGGGTATTTCTTGGGTCGTTATGAATTTCATAATGTTAATAGAAATTTACATTCTATTTAACTGATAATCGTGACTCTAATTAGTATTAATACTATTTAAATGGAGTAATATTAATAGTAATTAAAGCTTAATTTATATAAATGTAACAAGGCTTAAGACAATTTCAAGATATTTTCAGTTTTTTATTTATTAACAAGTATTTTTATACTTAACTATGACATTTCATATAAGAAAATGACTAACGGTTAGCTAAAACTAAGTAAGTTCAAAAAAAACACTAAATATTTTTTTTAATGTAACATACATATATACATATACAAGATATACGTATTTGCCAATTCTAAATTGACATTAATCATTATTTATCTATATAAATATTAGGAAATATATCAAATATTTAAATTAATTTGAAGTCTGGGAACCTTTTTAATCCTAGAAAGTTAATTTGTTATTAGTGTCATAAAATTATGTATAAATTTAGAAATTTTCACTTAATAACATTTACTACAAATATGTATCAATATCGCAAGAAAGAGCAATTTGTCGACGCGATGAGCGCCTACCTCACACGCGGTATCTTCATACATAATAAATTTAATTGAATCTCAGACTCATCCGCGCTTCAGAGCCTTATTATATTTTCTAAATATCCACCTTGTTGGAAAGGGTTAGTACGAAAACGTTTCATAAGATGGAGCGGAAAATTAAGAAATATATTAGTTTTCCTGTACTTTTGAAATTAGATTTGTAATATGTATAATGTTAGAACATTTGGTAATTTTTTGCGAAGACAAAGCGTTACGTAAGTGTTAACGACTTTTTACACATAGCCTTACCACGTACGCGGTACCTTTTATCCCCAAACAGTTTCCATGAAATAAATTCCTAATACGAATTTTATGTAAATAAAATTACTAGAAGTACATTTTCCCTATATACCTGGTATTAAAATTTTAAAATCAATTCACGCCAAGCAACGCTGTTTGAATCGCTTTCTCTTATTATTACATATACTGGTGTGCTAAAACGCTTCGCGTAAAGTTGCCCTCGTCTTACTAACTTGAGTCAGAACGAAAGAGGGTTAAAAGGAGTTTTAGATGTACGAACGCTTTTGATCTTATTAATACCATAAAATAATGCTTTATAATCTTATTAAACGCGAGGTTAACGCTCAATGTTCTTCACCGCTTTTCGGGTTAGCTCTAACAATATCACCCTTGATAGCACGCGTAGAAGTAATTTTTATCTACGAGATATAAAGAAATCTATAATAAACTTAAAATATTTAAAAAATTTATTTAATCAAATATGTAAATAATAAAAATATTGATATTAAAGTTAGAAACAATATGTAATTGGACAAAAGTAACTTCAATGGGGATAGATAATCAAATACTTCGAACATCGAAGTTAGGTTAAACACCAGATGAACTCGTTTCTATGATATTATGGTAATTTATCGCACTCCAACTTGCGCTACTTCGATTTTAATTCGGAATAACTTTTAAGACATTTGCAATACTTCAGAGAAGGGTTAGAATGACGCCAATGAGGGATCATTTCGAACCATAAATCTACTTATGAGCTTAATTTTTCCCCTATATTTATTTATTTATTTTTAAAATATATTCTTTTAAAATGTTTTCATTTTGTATTACAAACATTTTATTCATCAAGAACATTAAGTAGCGTATGTAAACATCATAATAACGTCAGATAAGACTAAGCCTATTGTGTTAATTTGTCCTTAGAAACTACTTCTAAATCAAGTAATGTTCGCAATAGCACACCGAATTACGTACAGAGGCAGATGACACGTGACAGAGTTATCGCGTAGGCGCCAGCTCTCGTAAATCTTATGTGTAGCTCAAGTAGACAATATCTGAGAACAAATATGACCACACTATTTAAAAACACAAAATAAAGAAGCGGATTAACGTATCACATGAGCTAGGCGCTAACGCCTCTGTACTGACATGATTTATAAGCACAATCTGTATGTGTAATGCTGAGTTTTACTTGTTTTTGATTTGGCAATGCTTGTAGCTGAGAGCTGACGACATAATCACTGGCATTGTTCTACGTAATCTCTTGATATGAACAGACACATGCATAACTATAATATAAACTAACCGCGAGATAGTTTTAATCTGACAAGGTTTTCTTTATTGAATTCTATATTAAATGGTTTTAAATTAGATTACATATTACGTAACAGTTTTTATTTAACCGTCTTATAGATTTCTCAAACAAAACTTTTAGTTAAAACATGTTCTCACATAATTTGTTTGACAAGTACAGTTACCGTTTCTCATGGAGTTGCTGTCGAAAGATTTTAGTTCAACCACTTAGTCCATATTGGTATGCCGGTGCTTTGTAAGGCTTGTGGGAGGATGCTAATTGCGAAGACGCCCTTCCCGCTCATTGTTTTAGAGCAAGCCATGATTGAAGTTTCGGCGGCGGCGAAGAAGTGATGCGCACTAACCACCGAGTAAACATGTTCTCGCATCAGAACCGATGCGGCAGCGCGTGCATGACACATACATTAACAGTCGACCTAATATTTTCATAATCTAATGGCGATGTTCTGTGAAACAATGCTACGTGTTTATTCAAACAATTATCTGTTACTGGTTAGACTGACCTCTTTAAAACCGTCTGAAATTGTTTGCGTTTCTTTTTGTATTATTTATATACTTTTTTTACTTAAGACGTATTAAGTGAAGTTTGAAGGTTTTATTTGTTGTTACAGGTGACGTTGGCTCAGATATGTCGCGGTCAAGATAGATCTTCTGGTCCTCATAACTTTCACGAATTGTCGGAGGAAACTCGACGAAAATTTGAATCATGGTGGAGTGCTCAAGTATCACCGCGTCCTCCGCCGTTTAGTCCACGCCGCTATCCTTCTCCCAGCCCTAAAAATCGTTCACCAACCTTAAATCCTTTACCCGATCACCTTCATCCTGCTTTGCAAACAGTCCAAAGCCAATATCCTACACAGAAAACAAGGATGAGAACTAGTTTTGATCCTGAATTAGAATTACCAAAACTACAACGCTGGTTCTCTGAAAATCAGCATCCAAGTAGACAGCAAATTCAGCAATATGTACGAGAATTAAATAATTTAGAATCCAGAAGAGGAAGGAAACCATTAGATGTTAATAATGTTGTTTATTGGTTTAAGAATGCGAGGGCAGCTCAAAAACGTGCAGAACTACGCAATATTGGTGGACTCGGAGGCCATCTTGGTGTAAATGGTTTTAATAGTAGAAGCCATAGCCCAAGTAATGGATCATTAATGGCTGGTAATGACAATTACAGTTCTCATGATCATAATTCTATGAAAAGTCCAATGCAATTATCAGGAAGCCCCAGATACCCAATGTCAGTAATGTCAGAAGACAACTTATCGAACGCTGGTTCAGATTTAGAAGATGATGGCGGTGATATTAATGCAGATGACAGACCTGAAAGCCCAGATGCCCCACTATCTTTGATAACCAAAAGAGAGAAAAATAATGAGGAAAGAGAAGAAAGTACTAAAGAATCGCCGAAGCCACCAGATATAATTAAGGTACATAATCTATTTAATGAGTTTACTTTTAAAATACGTTTGTGTAATATTTCTTGTAGTAAATGTTAATTCTATAACTAATAAATTATTTTATTTACAGGTACATGATATCAAGCAAGAGCCAAGAGATTTGAGCAAGTCAGATCATATGCTTTCACCTCAACGATCTCCAACAAAGAATAGTGATAGTTCACATAACAATAATAATAATAACACCGAAGAAGAGAACGGCGGTGGCGATGATCCTGATATTGCATCTGATGAGGAAGTAGTTCAAGAACGTCATTACAGACCTTCTTCTCCTCATTTAGATCGCTTGCCATTTCCCATGGTACCAAATCATCCAATGTTTGGCCATGGTATTATGTACATGAGTCAATATATGAGTGGTTTTCCTGGAGTAGGAGGGGTTCCTGGTGAAGGTGCTAGTGGTCTAAATTTAGCATTGGCTGGAGCTTCTGATGAACGTCGTAAAAGGAACCGTACTTTCATAGACCCAGTATCTGAGGTGCCAGTTTTGGAACAGTGGTTTTCTATGAACACTCACCCTTCGCACAACTTGATATTAAAATATACTGAGGAATTAAACAGAATGCCATATAGACAAAAATTCCCACGGCTTGAGTCAAAAAATGTGCAATTTTGGTTTAAAAACCGCCGGGCAAAGTGCAAGAGATTAAAAATGTCGTTATACGAACCAACGTCTCCAGGACATTACGTTCATCCTGGTCATCACGCTATTGCTGAAAGAAAATTGGTTTGAACTAATCATTTTGGAATTGAGATTCTCAACCTGTATTATCATTTGTGATTAGTTTGTGTTTTGGAAGCAAATTTTAATACGAAAGACTGAATATGAATCGTTATGGTATAAAAGTGCCATGTTAGTGTTAATGTGGTGACGTACTTTAAAAGGCTATAAAAGTAATATTATCATAACTTACTTTTCATATAATATTATAAAATTATTAATGTAAGAAGTAATTCTACATAATATTATATCTATAACTTCGAATAGTCTCCCATTTCCCAATAATGTAGATGAATCTCAAATGTACTTTTAGTACTCATGTTTTGTACATTAGATATTTCTAAGTTCTATTTATTAACTATTACGATAGTTTTAAAAATGTGCTGTAAATGTTAGCAAACAATAAATGAATGGGATACCAAAGTTTCCATTTGCTTTTTTATATTATAAGCTGTATAAATATTAGAAAAGATAAAGCTAAATCGAAATTAATTGATCAGTCATTAAGTTATATTTAAACAATAAATTACACATGGTACGTCTATATAAGAAAGTAATAATTCTATGTCGCTCTTAGGGGCTCAAATTTCATATTGAATGTATGAACGTACGTAGATGTTTAATTAATAAATGATATTAAAATATATTAATATTACGCACATTCCTTCACATTTGTTAGGTAGGTAATACTCAATCCAAAGATTGATATATAAATTAAAAATAGGATATTACCAATGTAACAATAGTATTGTACGATTACTTGTTTTACTAAGCAATGCAAGAATTAAAATAAAAGTGCATAAAATTAAAACGTAAAGAATAAAAATATTTATTTATTTTATAGCTATTATTTACGACACGGCCATATTTTTGAAACAGGCAACATCGGTTAAATATTTCTCGAAAATCGCTGGACGAATTTCGAAGTATGAAAAAACAATCGATTTTTAAACTTTAGAAGTACCTGTGTACCACAGTTATGTCGCTGTAGTAATATTCTTGTAGCATCGCTTAGTATTACTAGTTGCTTTTTATATAAAGTTAAAACTGTTACAGTATTTACGCATTTATACATTGAGGCTGTTTTTTCATACGGTTTCTTATTGATATTGTTTTATAGTTTTTAAACACATCACTAGTGGTAACCGCTATCAAATTGTTTTGTTATATCAATGTTATGCTTGTTTTGTGAAGCTGTGATGATATTTCCAAATAATGTAAATATTTTATTAATGTTAAATAAGGTTTTATCTTAATTACGTCACTAGGCTCACAAGAAAATTAAGCATTTACTGCTTAGGTATTTGAGAATAATTGGCTAAGTGTTTATTCCATTCAATTATATAAACGAAAATTTAATGAATATAGTAACTACGATATTGAATATGTCTTTTATTGCAATTATGACCTCCCAAAACTAAATACATAATAACACATTTTAGAGAATCCCATTATCTATACAGATAAATAAAATTGAAGTGTCTGTTTGTAATATCAAAGTAACAACTTTTTACTAAATGCATATGAAAGTATATAGTAAGTGCCTACATATAAGAAAAACACAATTTTCAATTTTTTTGTCTGTCTGTCTGTCAGTTTGTTCCGGCATTCTCCGAAACGTCTGGACCGATTTTCACGCGACTTTCACTGACTGAGAGCTGATGTTATAAGGAGTAACTTAGGCAACTTTAATTTTAGAAAAAGAATTAGGGTTCCGCTTAAAAAAATAAAAACGTACCGAGGGACGAACCCGAGCGAAGTGAGTGTGAGTCGCTAGTTAATATTTTAAATGCGAAAGTTTGGATGGATGCATATTTTTGTTACTCAATCAGGTCAGACTGGTTGAACGGATCTGGATGAAATTTGGCACAGAGATAAATTATAGTCTGGAAGGTTACTTTCCCCTTTCCGTTAGGTTACTTTCCTTTTTAGGAAAAATGTACGGTTCCGGTGGAAATGATTTGTTTTTATTTTTCACATAGCAAGCGATCGACTATCTATTCCATACTAACCATTAAAACGTACGAAGCGAGGGTGAGTCGCTAGAATAGTATAAAATGTAATATAAAACAAATTAATATAGCAAGTGTTTATATTTTATATACCTACTATGTCAATAAAAATGATTCAATAAGTTCAGTGATCCAACATAAGATGTATTAGAATAATAGGTAATTCATTTTTAATGAACCGAAGAGTTTTTTTTAAGAAAGAAAGTCTTCTCAAAATTGTTAGGGCACAGTAAATTTAAAAAAAATATGAATATACAGTACGTGTGATCTGTTATAAAAAAGATATGCTAAAATAATACTACACAGTTAATAGACGCATTAAATTATTGATATTAATATTATTTTACATACATATCTAAATAAATCCTCTTATTGTTAGAAAAAAGAAAAATAATTAAGCTGATATTATACATAATATATACTACATAATAAAAACTAGGTACTAGATACAGAATCAGCGACAAAAATTGTCCTCGCCGAATGAGCGCTCATTTGTACATTTGAGCGCGTTATTTTTTTCATGAACACAATTTTAAGTATTACATTTAAGGTACAACAATATACATTGTTGTATATTTATTTCTACTAGAATAATTACCTAAACACTATTGGTGACAGTTTTAAATAGTGTAATATAAAATTATGGGTATTTATTCGTGTAAAAACTAAATAAAATGAAATGTATTGCAGTAACCGTGAAACTCCTTTTTGCTATTTTTTAAATAGGTATATTGGGATATTAGTACACAGCACCATCTAGTTCCATGGTAAGCTAAGAGGCTTGTGTTATGGATACCAGATAGTTGATACACTACACATATAGAACTTTAAATACCTACATACATATTATAAATATAAACACCCATGACTGGAGTACAAACATTCGTGCTCATCACATAAATGAATGCCCCCAGCGGGACTCGAACTCGCGACCGCTGGCCCGGCAAGTAGGGTCACTACAAACTGAGCCAAACGTGTCGTCGGATATGGATTATTAATATTTGTATGTTTATATATTTTTTTCAATTTATATAGACATTTGACATACCTTTATTCTCACCCCACTTAGGTACCATGCGAGCGAAACTACAGACAAAATCGAGTCGTCTATAGATTTAGGGCTTAAATACACTAAATTTGAATCTCAAAGTAAGACGTCTCAATCCAAACTTAGCCAAAATCCAGAACATGATAAAGGCGGCCATTCACTGGCGATTCTACGACAAAGACGTCTGTAGATATCGACTGCGATTACACTTGCAGTTTGACAAGTGATTTGGGTTCCAGTCGCCTCTTCCGACGTCGCTTCTTTAGCTATTGACACACGTTATTATGGTATCGATGGGTGCTATGATAATATTACATTATGATATAAATAATTATACATTGAAATTATATATATTAGTAATGGGCACGTCTGCAGTCGAAATAGGAACAATTTTGTTTGCTAGTAACGAAGTTAAACTTTTTGAAACTTGGCATACTTAATTGCATTGCACTGTTTACCTATACTCACTTTGTGTTAAGACTTTTTAAGGGTTTTTACGACGAAATTATGTGTCTCTACTTTATGTGCTAATTTATGCATATCAATAGCAAAGTACCTGCCGAACAATGTACGTATATTTCGCAAAGCTATGAAGTAGGACAGATGCTAGTTTTTAATATATAGGTTTGCTAATTATTATCTAATTGTCTAGTGCACCCAGATTATCTAGTACACCTAGATTGAAGATTTGACAAGGGATGAAGTTAATACGGATCATGTACTCGGGTTTTAGTCTATTAACAAAGCGTAGAATTGGAAACCAACTGTTATTACTGTCATATAAATTGGCTAAGAAAAAAACACTAGGCGCTTAAGTAGAATTGATAATTGCTCTCAAATTTTATTAGGCGCTTTAATACAAAATATATCGGACTATCAGTATCGATAAACATAAAGAAATACGAGTAACTTAAAATAGTGCAACAGACTGGTGTTAATTAGAAAATATAGTACATTGCAAGTCATTACGGGTACTATTGTTAATTTTATAATAAACAGACATATTTCAAAGGAGATATATTGTCTATGTTAATAATGTAGGTATTACATTTTAATCTAAACAAACTGCGGCGGGTAGAGCCGCGCATTTATGTTAGTTAACCATGGATTATGACATGCCGTAATTAAGTAATTTATTACGCGCTAAGTAATAGAGTCTATCGTCTTCGTAGAAACGAGCAAGGACTTACAGGAAATAAATGGCTAAGTGTAAAATAAGACACAGTCGTTACTATACTTTTTTTTATTATTAAACAATTGAATATTGTTACTTTTAAATATTGTAATATTAAGGCAGTGGTAGCCTATTGGTAACGCTTGGGAAACCGAGTGAAGTGGGTTCAAATCCCTGGTCTTGTATCTCTAATATTTTCATGTACAAATCATCCAATATAATTATCACTAGCCTTACGATGAAGGAAAACTTCGTGAGGAAACCTGCATGTCTGAAAGAACCTAGCAAGTTTTTCGAAAGACATGTAAAGTCGACCAACCCGCATCTGGCCAGCCTCGTATTGAAACGTGCCTAGCAGTGACTTCGTAAAAGCTGAATATACTCGTACGTACTAAATATTTATTTAAGTTATTCCTATCAAGTTATACTGTAATAATAATTAATTTTAGTAGGTACCTGTTTAACTCTTGAGTCTTAATACTTTCTTAGATTTACGCGAATATTAGACATTTAAATAAAACTATCTTTTCGGATTTTTTCGCGGAATTTCTTTTCGGATTCTTGAGTCTTAATTAGAAAGTAGTACATACATACATAGAAGAACAAAAACATTTTTATTTTTTACAAAACCTCGCATAATTTATATGAGTCTATTTATTTTTACTCATAAACGTAAAAATATTAGATAACAGAGAATATAAAAAATCATAAGCTTTAAGAAGCTATTAGCCAAAGTGTCATTTAGCCGGACATCCAACTGGCCTATACATTGCGCAATAAAACTCCTAAGCCCTGTTTGGAAGATTTACTCGAGCTACTTAATACACCGTCGTATTGCATAGACTGTGGTTTGACTGCGACGCCCAATGGAAGATTAGAGATTATATTTTGGTAGCCTTATTAAAAATACAAAGATCTTTTTTCCATGAAAATAACCAAATATATATATATATATATATATATATATATATATATATATATATATATATATATATATATCGAAGCAAAATTCGACCACGCCTGCAGCTCAGCTCGCATAGTGGTCGAGGACTTCCTCGTTATGGTGCTATGTAAGCTTTATCTTCATATAGTCTTAAAATATAATACAGGCTATGTTTTACGATGTATTGAACCGATAGAAAGGAATAGTTACTAAAATATATTTTCAATATAAAATTGATAAATAATTTTAAATGTTTTACTTTTACTGTATCCCAAAAAGCCCTTAAACATTTAATTCTTCAAAATATATTTAATGATGCCGTATGCCTAACACGTTCACGCCATCACGAGGTAACTGTAATCAGATCTATTTAAAATTTTCTTAAATACATTTTCTATCGCGATATTCAAGATATCATTAGCTATATTTAAGTGAAGGTTTAGTTTAACAGCCTATCTCTCGGTTGGTCCAAACCTTAGTTATGATATAACAAGGAATCGGCTAAGCCGAGTCTTACAGAGACTTTATTAATTGACATGGCATTTTTACCCTCAGTAAACCAACATTGTTTACGTAAACTCTTTAAAAATATTCCACAGAGATTTTCTTGAAAACGTCGCAGAAAGCAGAAGTGAGCTTTTTCAAAGAGATAATAAACTTTTTTACTTATTAACTCATGGTTTTTTGATATACAATATAATAATAACATAAATAATTAATTAAGCTATACAATTATTGCAGAAAAATACAGGAATTATTATTTTAATAAATGCTTAATCTTGAATTAAAGTTATTATTATTAATATAAACATTGTATTGTGTTATATGTATGTATATGCCACACGTTTTATTACTTTATTTCAATCCGTTTAGGCAGTACCGAGTTCAATTAAAGTTTAATTTTTCACTGCTAACACATTTTTATTGAAATAATAAATAGCCTAGCACTTGGCGGTAAAAAGGCGGTAGTTTTTTAAAATTAAAAAAGTTCAAAATCGGATTAGTAGTTTTAGAGATTACTCCTGACATCCAAATTTACCAAGTTTACCGTTTTAATATTAGTGTAGATTAATTATGTGGAATTTCGTAAGCAGTAGGTAAGTGTCGTTATTCTCATATTATGTAAAACGTCATTAGTACATATTTCTCGTTGTACATACATATATATTTTTACTACATGGTTATACTAATTAAAAAGATACTCAGTTAAAACTACCAAATTGATTAAACTTTGTTTACTTTTTTTTACTAAAATCCATTTCCCGTGTTCGTGAAAATTAATTTTAGTATATATTACTAGTCCAGTCAAATAAGGTCTGAAATCAGAATTTCGGCAATCAACTTTGCATTTTTTAATGACAAAAAAGTTTAATAAAAATGTGTACAGCTTAAAATTTTACATAAAAAAGGTTCCATTACTCTTTTCCTCCGGTCAAATTAACCGAGTTGAGAGAGGTTTTAAGTTTAAGGGATGTACGAAAATTTAAAAAAAAAATTGTAGGTAGTAGAAAATAAGCTTTTAATTTGTTTTTTAAGTTGCTTAAAAAATCTAATCTTTAATTTTAGAGACTTAATACAATGGCGTAAGATTTGAAAAAAACCCATTCTAATTTAAAACAACTGAAATACTTAAAAAACTTTAACATACAGCTTTACTATTATTACGTGTAAATCTTTAACTATTATAAAATAAACATTAACACTATAAGTAAATAAATTAATATTAATAAACAAAATATAATAATAAACAAGGTTTTATAAATATCTACAAGTCAATGTAGAGTCTTATGTAGAGCTGTTTGTCGGTCGCCGGCCGTACTCTCTCAGCCTTCGGTGTAATCTCAAATCTCCCGTCGCCAATTTATTTTCATTAGCGATGATCCTCGGTTAATTTTATTCCCTACTTACCCGGGATCGAAAGATTTTGAGTTATGTTATTATGGAAGTGGCTTCCCTATTTACTTTTTATTAATATATCAAATATCAATTTGTAATACTGTTAATTATATTTTTTTCTTTCAATTTTTAATGTACATTATTAAATTGTCAAATAAATCAGAGTTTATTATAAAGTAAAAAATGTATAAACGTATTTTTTTTTTCATTTTATATTTTAAGTTTTAATCTAATTTTTCATTTACAGATTTGTGTCGTCTTCTAAAACAAAAAACGATTATTGTGTACATATTGCTAAATGTATAAAATAAAGATTATTTTATTTGAAATATTAAAATTTACATAAAATGGTGTAGGGCCAGTAAATTATAGGTAAAAATTTTTACCTATAATTTTTACCTATATTTACTATATTTGATGCATGATGTATCTACTATCAACTCTAAATTGTGAATTATTTTAACTATAGTTAAAATAGTTCACAATATAGTATTTAGTCTGAGCGCTTTCCACAGTAAGCTACTCCCTGTGTCTCCTGAACCACAATATCTGTGAGATACTTAATTCATTTCCACGGGATAATATTATTTTTTTACTCCCCTCTTTTTGTGAGGTTGAACCGCGGCTTATTTTTTATTCATTGCTTCTGAGCCAATCGGGGGATATTCAATTATCCTTCTTGCATTTATTCGAGTGATCGAAACGTAATCAAGAAGAAATACAGCTTGTTATAATTTTTAATATTTTACAATGAAAAATATATATTTTTTTTTTCATGCTTTGTATTTCCTTTAATATTTACAAAAAATGTCGAACGCGTTGGCAACGCGTCTTTCGACAAGATAGGAAAAAAAATTGATTATTATCATTAATATTTAATTATTATTAGACAATTATATAGACATTACACACAACACCATCTAGTTCCATGGTAAGCTACGAGGCTTGTGTTATGGATACCAGATAGTTGATACGCTACACATACATATATAACTTTTAATACATACATATTATAAATATAAACACCCATGACTGGAGTATAAACATTCGTGCTCATCACGTAAATGAATGCCCCTAGCGGGTCTCGAACCCGACCGCTGGCACAGCAAGTAGGGTCACTACAAACTGAGCCAAACGTGTCGTTTGTCGTGTCGTTTTTGTTATTATTGCTATTTAATGATTGGGATATTGATTCTAGAGAAATTATTCATTTCATTAAATATATTTTATTCCATTATAATTTAAATAAATTCTTTAAAATATATTTGTATCCCATATCACACCCCATTTTAAAACGTTACATAATATACGTTTTTGGACTTAGATTAGGTATTTAACATTATAAATGTTCAGAGTTTAAATGTTATAACGTAACAATATGGACTCAGAATTGCAAGCTTATATTTGACTAGCGACTCACCCTCGCTATATAAATTGTAAGATCAAATTAATGGTATACATGATGTAAGTATTATAAAATATTTCTCCTATACGACTTTTACTTATTTTTGACTATTAATTTTTTTTTTATTATAAAATAGGAAAAAAAATCAAGCAAGTAAAGAAATAAAAATTACACCATTAGGTATATCCTTAAAAATTAAAGGACAGTTTCTGCTAGTTTTAAATAAATTATATAGGATGGCATAATATACGTTTACAGCTTCCCATAAGACGGTTGATTCAATATGATTTTATCTTAAACTAGCGACTCACCCTCGCTTCGCTTCGTGTTCGTCCCTAGACAAAAACTAATCTATCCCACGGGACCCGTACACTTTTCCGGGATGATATATAGCCTATAGCCTTCCTTAGTCAACGAGCTATCAAATGCAAAAAGATTTTTTCAAATCGGATCCGTAGTTCCTGAGATTAGCGTGTTCAACCAAACAAACAAACAAACAAACACTTCAGCTTTATAATATTAGTATAGATTTGTACAACTGTCAGTTTTTGAAGATTAATTTGTTGTCATTTCTTAATATTTATTAAAACTAATTATAAAAGTATCGAGTTGAAAGGCATATTTATCTAACTTCTTTAAAAACGCAATAATATGGAATCCTAAATACTCTGCTCTGATGATAGTTCCAGAAGTAGACATAGAAGCTCTTCAGCTACACTCCTACCTTAACAACAAAGGCTTGTTCACTAAATGTTTAACATAATTTTCAATATAAACAAACTGATATCCTTTTATAATACATTCTGCTAAGAATATTATGGACGCATGACATTATCGCGAGTGGCACAAAGCACGTACATTTTATTCTCAACTAAATCTGTGTTCGAATTAATTTGTCGCGACGAAATTAACGCATGAGTAACGCCGCACACCCTGACATCTTGCTAAATCGCACTTATGCATCCACCGAGTGTATTTACATAGGGTGGTTATTACCAATTCCAAAATCTAATATTATTAAATAATTATATCTGTGTAAATTGACAAGAACAGCAAAAATATTTTACCAAATTATTTAAATAGTTAATCCATTTTTTTCATTTGAAACATATATACATACATATAGATAGACTAATAAAATGTATAGTACAAGTAATAATAAAAATATAACCAAACTACCTACCATCACGAAAATTTACGAATAAAAAGTACAACTGAAAGATTTATTAATATTAAAAAAGCGGTGATAAACATCTCTTAATCGATATCCATAATTTTCTCGAGTCGTGTTTACCACGGCCTCAGGTGAAAAGATCCCACGCTCACCCACCGTCTGCGCCGCTGGCTTAACTGTTTACTGTTTCTACTTCTGTCATGTATACTATTGTCTGTCAGTTCGCGGATCAACAAACACTAAAGCGACTGCAGGCCAATTTCATTAAAATTCATTGTAGTCCAAGCTTCCCTAGGATATAACTACGATGATCTGCGTTAATCCTTGAAGAGAAACTGTCACGGACAAAGCTACCAAATAAAAAATAACTTGGAAACGACAGTCTTTAGTTATTATTATCTTAAGACTGCTCACTAAATTAGTCGAAACCGATTTTAATTATCACAGCGAATGCACTATTATGAACTTGTCCCACCATTATCTTATGTAAGCGGAAAGCTAGAATATTCTCTATCTCCATCTCCTTTATAAGAAAATTGCATAAAACAATAAATGAAAATGAAATAATTATACTCTAGATATAAAATTTTTATTTAGTGTCATTAAAACAATTCATTGTTTAAGTAAAGCACTAAATTAGAATTAAAACCTCAATTGTTATTGCTGTTACGGTCCCTTCAGACAAAACAAGTGAATTCTTAACGAGCACTCATCAAAATTGTTTAATTACATCCCTAAGGACAGCTAAGCGTGGGGGCTAATCAGTACCTCACTTTAACGATAAATACGTTTTTATAGGAAACACCGACGTTTATCAATGAAATGAGTGACCAAAAAGTATTTTTGAAATTATATTTCTTTTGGCACGTTTGAAAAAAAATATGAGAGTAAAATTTTTACGATGCGCGCGCACACCGACAGCCAAAAAGCGACATAATGAAGTTAGTTGAACGTGACATTATGAAGTTAGCTGTATTCCTTTTACAAACAGAGGGTTGTGACATACGGGATGAAATTTTTAGCTATTTTTGTTCTGTTACGTCAAAGAAGTAATTTCTTACGTGCGTACATAAGTATGTACACACACACGTTTTTTTAAGTCGTATAACTATACTATACTTGTATATATCATACTTATTCTACAATTACATAATGATATTATTTTATAATACTGTGTATTACAGTAAAGTTAAAGTGGTTTAGTCAAGATTAATTTCGTTAAATTAATTCGTTTTGGAACCAAGATAATTTATGTTAAGTGTTATGTAACAGAAAAATAATTGTTTATAATGTAAAAATACTTTGATCTGCATTTCCAAAGTTTACGCCTATTCAGCCTACTTTCGAACCCCTAAACCATCCCCTATTCATTTTGACAGTGAGGTGTCAACTGTAACACGATTATCTTGTCTAATTCGACCGTCCCTCCGCACCGCATTGAGCAATTAAAAGATAATTTTTGAGTTTTTCTAAATTAAATCGCCTGTTTAAAAGAATCTGTCCGATTATTCCGAGGTGTGGTTCTTTTGAATTTGTATTTTATTCACTCCAACAGTCACAGGAGTAAACGTTTTATTTTTATAGATAATATTTTTTTATGTTGGTAAATTAGAATTAATTAATTGTTTACTCATTTGTTAATTGATTTCAAAAACGAAATACAATAATACATTTTTAATATTTTTTCAACTTTTTTATATGAAAAGTTCTTCTTACAAACTAAAATAAGTTTTGCAACAAATATGGAAAGCTTTCTTTTGTAATGTTTAAGTAAGAGAAAAGATTTCCATATTTCTATGTATCTTATTTAAATTTATAAACTAAACAGTAGTAAATTTATGTATAAGGTACGTATATAAAAATATATAAGTAAAGTCATTAAAGAGAAGATAAAAGTGCAGCGGAAAGCAGAACCATCACGTCAAATGTGCTCAACGGAAATGTAGAGTCGTAGCTAAAGCGGTTTACGAAGATAACGCAAATATATTCGGGATTCTTATGTTCGAACACATTACACAGATACGAGGAATAATGTGCAATAGCCTCCCTTATTGTGATAGTGAATGAAAAAATTGAAAAATGGACAACAGATTATGTCGTTTCTTTGAATTCTTACTAATATATTATGTTAATATAAAAATATGTTTGTTTATTATTAATGAAATGTATTGAAAAATTAACGGCTTCTTTTAAAAAGACATAGGTTAGTTATTATTTTAGTACACTAGATAAACTAGACAAAAATACTATTTTGAATAATATATGCAACAAACTTGCAAGGTAATTAGGTTCTTAGTGAATTAAGTGGGGAGTAATAATCGAAATAGTTCTTTTTCTAATTTAGTAAGGGAAATGAAAAAAAAATTAACAGGTATTTATTTTTTTATAAAAGATATACAAAAATTCTCTTAAATTCGAAGGAAGCATTACAATAATTTTAATTAAATAACTTAACTTTGTTATCTGTTAAAAAATAAATGCCATTTCAGAGTGAGTTGTAAAGTCAGTATATAACATAGAAAATTCAATAAAAAGCTAAAAGCCAATCTTATCTCGGCGAGAGGAAATTAAGAAACAGCGGCGGGCATCTGACACGGTCGCTCTTTAGAGATCTGTCGCTAGTTACGCTACATACCAAGCAAAATTATATCGATAAATATAATTCTACGATAAAATCATATTATAGACTTTACTAAAGTTGAATATGTTGTCCATCGTATTCATTTATATATTTTTTTTTCATAAAGCTAAAAATTTTAAATAAAAGACAAGAGGAAAAGCCCGTATTATTTATTTTAAAATATTACTTTTGTTCAAATCTGTACATGACATAAATGTTTTATTATTTTTATTTCTATGTCGCGTTTATACACTTCTGAATAATTTTGTGATTAGATCTGAGTAATTTAGTGAGTGATTTAGTTATTTTGAAAAGTACGGATAATTTTAATAGATTGCAAACTTTACGGATTTACTCAATAGGTACGAATCAACTACTATAATGAAAGAAGCTATGACATAATTTAATAGATGTTATAAATATTATTAGTTATTATAAGTTTCTACAAAACACAAGTACATATATTCTCAAATAGGGAACATCCCTAAAATTTTTAAAGATAGAGTGTTGAATGCGACAGCGACACGACATCGTGTTTCGTCGAATCACTGAAATAATTCGGTGACGGGGAAGACGCCGGAAACGCAACCACCTTATCTGCCAGAATACCCGCTTATTATATTTTTAAACAACTCCTTTTTATTTGTATACCCCCGTCCCCCACCCACCCTTAACATGAATAGAGCTGCTTAATGGGACTTTCAGTTCCTAAGTCATCACGCTCTTTAACAATACCGTGAGATAAGTAAGAATGGATAATAAACGCTGAAAATATATGTTTGCGGAACGTGAAGAGCCGTGATGGCTGTCGTAAATACAATATACGAAACTCTAAGCTTCAACCTTTTTTCTACAAAATAATATCATTGTGAGGAGTTTCATGCTTAAAATTTTGATGATATTCAATGGTTACATCTGCGTGGTCATCATTTATTTCCATTCAAATACTTAGGCTACGATAAAACGTGAAAGTTTATATTTTGTTAATTTAATGTCAAATTTTATACAGCACTTCTTTAGTCTTTACAAAACTGGGGTATTTTATTTCTAAAATAGTAATCTTACTTTTACTAGTAAACTGTAATTTATATCGGCTACTATTATAAATATCTATAGTACATATAATAAAATTCTAACTGAGTCGAATCTGTACCTTAAATATTTTTTGGAAAATCTTAATGAAATAGACTTTATTATCGATACAGAGACCGAATCTATAGTTTTTAGAATTTTTGTCTGTCTATCTGTCTGTCTGTCTGTTACCGCATCACAGAAAAACCACTGGAGGGATTTTGATGAAATTTGGTATGATGATAGCTGGATATCCGAGTCAACATATAGAATATTTTTACCGCGGGAGATTATCTCATTCATACGGGAATACACGTTATAACATAACCCAAAACATATTTATGATCAGAATTTCTTGAAACTTGCTATTAATGCTCTTCAATACAATTAAATACATATATGTTTTAGCGTTTTTTGAAATTCATCCCATAAGGAGATAAAATAAGGGATAAAAATTTGTATGAAACCTACCTTTTTAAAGTTTTTATGTTGTAGTTTAAGCGAACGAAGCCGCGAGTTTTGCTAGTCTATTATAAATGCCAAATTATGGATTTGGATATGTATATAGATAGCCGATAAATAGACTAGAGTAACACATAGGATACCATTAGGGACCTAGGAAAACACTTGAGCGAAGCAAGAAAAAGTATTAAAAAGTATTTATTTATTGCTAAGAGTATCAATTTATTTAATTTATTTTAGATACAATATTTAAGTCAAAAAATATTCAAATGAAAGTGATTAGCATTTGTTTAAGCAATTGTAATTATAATAAGAAATATATAGGTTATGGTAATTATATTTTCCTTAGAATATACGAAAAATCTTTTACTTAGATAAAACCATAATAATTCATAAAACGCGATACTATATAGTCTTTTGGGTACAGTTTATCCGTTATCATAGCACAATGCATCGCAGTAACAATATCATTACGGCTATTCAACATTTTTATTATTGCGTTACTATTGTCTTATGGCGCGACGGTACCAGATAACAATCGTGACACACTGCTGTAGGAAATGTGAAACAAAAGCATATCTAACATCCAATTTGTAGTAGATTGACAAAATATTTATATCTAATCTATATTAATATTATAAAGCTGAAGAGTTTGTTTGTTTGTTTGTTTGGTTGAACGCGCTAATTTCAGGAACTACTAATCCGATTTGAAAAATTCTTTTTTGCATTAGATAGCCCGTTAACTGAGGAAGGCTATAGGCTATATATCATCCCGGTAAAATGTACGGTTCCCGTGGGATAGATTTGTTTTTGTCTAGGGACAAACCCGAAGCGAAGCGAGGGTGAGTCGCTAGTAATATCTATATGTTACGTTTATCTTAGTTATATAAATGTAGGTACATAATATTTACCGATAGAAAACCACTCAAAATCTTCTTTTTTGTCTATTTTAGATTAAATAAAATGATCACAATGTGAGGAAAGGCTAGATTAGAAAAGTAGTTTTTTGGTTTTAGGTACATTATAAGAGTATCCTTATTAAAGTCTAATATTTTTTATCAAATAATTAATTATCAAATTATAATATATTATTAAGTAAATAATATCTACATTTTTTCTAAAGACATAAGAATCTAATACTTTGTATCTCAGAAACTATTGAAGTCAATATAAAAATTCGCTTACTAATAAAAAAAACTACATGACACTAGTATTTTATAATAAGAACAAAGACTTTTTTAATTTAATGCTTTATAAATTCTAAAGAACCGTGTGTAAAGCGCATAACTCGCAACCGAGATACGTTGCAGATTTATACCGGTAATGTTTGTTGTTTCACCTTCCAAATAATACCGTAAGATTTATGAATAAGCGCCGCCGTTTGGATGATGGGCGTGATAAAGTACGCCATGACAAATTACTTTAGCCACTTAACATCTTAATCTAAACGCTAACAAATAAATGGCTTGGCTAAGAGTTTGAAGTTAATTTTTTATTTAATACTGATTGACAAAGGAATTTTAAAGTTTCTTAGTCTGTTAGACGTTTTTTTTCATAACCTTAACGATCATAGATATGTAATATAAAATAATAGGTCATTCGGAGGTCATAGATTCAATTCACTTTTCATGTGTTTCTTTATAATATTAAGCATACAAGTATTTGATGCATGATGTACTTTATACGAATTACTATGAGAATGAACATATGTATTACGCAGTTACGCATGCATTGTTATATTATTTTATAATATAGTAGCAACCCGTTCACGTTTCGCTGAAGCCCTAAATAATAAAAGTACTCGTATTTTTTTTCTAATATCCGTATTAATATTATAAATGTGAAACTTTGTGAGTATGTATGGATGTTTGTTACTCTTTCAAGCCAGAACGGCTAAACGAATCTGGATGAAATTTGACTCAGAGATAGATTATAGTCGGGAATAACACATAGGCTACTTTTTATCCCGGAAAAATTTACAGTTCCCGTGGGATAGGTTTTTTTTTGATTTCCTAGAAGCGAACCAGAACGAAGCCAGGGTGAGCCACTAGTAATATTATATATCCTACGTATTTTGTCATATATAAGGAACCATTTCACATTTATGATATTGTGTGAATATTCTCATCCAATATTTTTAAGAGTTTATCTATACTAATATCATAAAGAGGACGGATTTGTTTGTTTGTTTGCACCGCAAAGGCTCCGAAACTACTGAACCGATTAAGATAAAATTTAGTAAGAAGATAGTTTAAGACCCTGGAAAGGATAAAGGATAGTTTTTATTCCGGAAATGATCTCTTAAGGTAGTGAAAATGTTGATGAAAGTTTATATGAGGAATCAACGGGGACAAACCCGAGCGAAGCGAGGCTGAGTCGCTAGTTTTTTATAAGTGTAAAAACAAAGTATTATTTGAAACATTACTATATGAAATTACTATTAAGACGGCCTATTACCATAACTACACAATCAGCATTCGAACAGCTAAATTAACGTTTATACGTATATTCCCAATTATGCAAATACGAGGCCCACGGGAGTTTCCTGCTTACAGGAGATACCATTAATCATTATCTAAATTAATTTCGAACGCTTAACAAAATCTCCTCTTAGTTTCTTAAAGTTACAATAAAGAGAATCGCGGCGGCGGCCATAACTCATCTGTACGTAAGATTACTGATCTTTAATCCTCCCCCTGGTTTTCTCTTAAAGTAAAGATTTACGACCCAAGGTATTACCGCGCCCCCGATGAGGAGTCTATGAAAAAAGTTTGCGTGCTAATATAGTAGTGATAAAGGGAGAATTTTTGTACTGTCAATGTTAATTTAAAAAACGGTAATTTTTAATCGATTTTAATATTACAGCCGTAAAACTTGATATCGATTGCAAATACTTTGGTTAGATATGTAAATGAAAATTATGCGATGTGCATTACCTATAAATAAAATATAATGTTAATTAAATAATATGTTGGATTTGATAAGCGATATTTTATATGTGGTTAAGTTTTATTTTTATCCTTCTTCAATCGCTTTCATTCGCAGTTATGTTACTGATAAATAGTAGCCAATGTCGCTCTATCTAGTAAGAGTCTCGTTAAAAGCCTTTAAGCTATTCTTTTACGTTACGAACACTAAAATACTTTTTTAAGATGGTCTTCACTGACACAGTATATAAATATGTGAGTTAAAATTAAAGCTACTGTCTTAAATATCACAGATTGACATTCAATCAATTTATATATAAAAAATTCTAACTAAGCCGAATCTGTACATTAAATATTTTTTGGAAAATCTTATTGAAATAAATTTTAGTATCGATATAGAGGCCGAATCTATAGTTTTTAGAATTTTTGTCTGTCTGTCTGTCTGTCTGTTACCACATCACAGAGGGAATTTTGATGAAATTTAATATTATGATAGTTGGTTATCCGGGTCAACATATAGGATACTTTTTTCTGCGGATAAATATCAGATCCCTGAGAAATTTATACCAAAGGTTAAAACGTAACTAGTGTGTAGTGTAGTGCTAGTTTTCTTTATAAGTTTTTGTACTTGTAATAAAGTTCTATGAATGTTGTCAACAATTTTGCTATTTTTGAGTAGATCTAGTAGATTCATATAAAATATAGATTCTTTCATATTTTCTAATATAATATAGGTTTACGTTGTTCCAGAGTTAACTGAAGGAATATTTATAGCCGTAACTTTATTTAATATCGGCTGCGCGCCTGCGAACGAAACTTTTAAGCTACACAGAGATATTGCCTTAGCCACGCAATATCCATAATGATGTGATAATTTTACGAGGCATATAAAGAAGTATTTTGAAGTAAGTACATACACACGTTTTTATTTATTTTTTAATACAGCTAGCTCTTTTGTATAGCTCCTACAACTAAGATCACAGAAATGTATAATTATTGGTAATAAGTATATTTATCGTAGAAAAGTGTCGCTTTGACAGTTCTGCGCATTTCTTCCCTTTCTCGTACTTTAGTGGGAGAATAAAGAGATTATCTATGTACAAGTTTCTGTACATTAGGATTTCTTGGTTAGAATCGATATACATAAAATAAATTATTTACAATGAATGGTCATTACCATAACATCTGGCATTGTATTCTTATGTAGTAATAATATTTTAAATATTATAATATATTTATATAAGTTTCTTACGTAATTATTTATTTTAAAAACATATTATGTGAAATTTTATTCTACTGCATCAAATCTAAATTTGTTGAATCAAAAAGAGAAAAAAATCCAAATATACAAGATTCGTTATAAAAATAAAAATATTCCTAAAATTATTTGAAATATACTGCTATTTTAATTAATATATTATATACTTTTGTCTATTTTAATTAATATAATTTGTGTAAAATATATGAGTAGATTATCTCGTAGTAAACCGTACCCTGCGCGATAATCAAACCTACGACCTCCTACAATGCTAGTAAGATGTCATTAAGTGGTATAATTCATAATTTTATACATACTGATATAAGAAAGTGCTTATGCGACCATTTTATCTTTGTTAAAATTTTCAAAATATTTGAAACTCGACAAAGGTGTAATTGAAAGATCGGAAATTCCCAAGCAAGCACATATTTCAAAGGCGCTCTTCTTGCGGGATAATATAAGAAGATAGAGGACAGAGTCGGATATAAAATATGGGGTCCTTTCATGAATCTTATTAAGATATCCTCCGAAAACCGAGAGAGATGGAAGTATTCACGATAGAATATGTTAGAAAAGGATAGACTGCAATTCTTGGTTTACGTATATTAAAATAATACGATTAAAGAGGTGTGCGTTGCTTGGATGGGAATTTATCGTCTCTATGAATATGATTTTCTTTACGGAGCGGATGTAGTTCCCATAAGAGGTATTTAGTGTCAAAGGGCTATTATTCTTAGAGTTATGCATAAACATTTACATTTTTGGTTGGAACATATTATAAGAACAAGTTGATATATGTGCAGGTACATTTATTTTGAACTTTTATGTAGCTTCATACTATATATAGTTATTAAATATTTTTTATATGATTTATATACCTACTAGCAGAACCCGCGGCTTCGCTCGCGTTAAAAGTACAAAAAAAAACTATAAAACAGGTATGTTTCATACAAAATTACATGCCCTATTTTGTCCCCTTAGAGGATGAATTTCGAAAAATTCTAAAACACGTATTCAATTTAATTGTATTTAAGAGTATGAATACCAATTTTCAAGTAATTGTGATCATAAATAATTTTTGGGTTGTATTATATTTATGTAGGCAGTGGTAGCCCAGTGGTAACGCGCTCGCTTGGATAACTGAGTGAAGCGGGTTCAAATCCCGGGTCTCGCACCTCTGATATTTTCATGTGCGAATCATTTCTAACATGATTACCACTTGCCTTACGGTGAAGGAAAACATCGTGAGGAAACCTGCATGTCTGAGAAAACATAGCAAGTTTTCGAAAGACATGTGAAGTCCGCCAATCCGCACTTGGCCAGCGTGGTGGACTATGGCCCGATTCCCCTCGTATTGAGGGAGGCCCGTGCCCAGCAGTGGGACGTTAAAAAGGGCTGAATACATTATAACGTGTTTCCCCGTAAAAATGTCTGTAAATAAACCTGTCTCAACTGAAAGGACAAACAAACACACTTTCACATTTATAATATTGGTATGGATATACAAATATTCAAAAGATGTTTTTCAAATTCAAATAAGTATAAACTACAAATAACATAAATAAAAACTGAGTCAGGAGGGAAAAATATAAGTTACTGAAATGTATTGTAATTGTTATTATAAGCTGAATAATATACTTCTAGATCCTTATAATGCATAATTAAAAAAGATAGAATGTATCAAGATAATTTAGATTGTGCTTTAATATTCACTTCCAGTATTCTTAGTCTGAGTAAGTTAGCAGATATGTAGGCACAGAGCCATAATTCATGAGTTTCTTTCAAACTGCAACACACGCTATCTCGGCTACATGCAAAATAACTTCGGATACGTTTAGCGGAAACCGATAATAAACTTTCACGTGCTCCCTGGGTATGGATTTTAATTTTAGTGACAGTTTAACGATCATGTGTATTTAAAGGTGGAGGATTTCAATTTATTGATTGATATCCGATTTTAAATGTAAATGATACTAAGAAATTCTCTACAACTTTTTTCAATAGCAAAATCTAATAATAAATATTAAATAAATAAAAAAATATTTAATACTAGCGACTCACCCTCGCTCCGCTCGGGTTCGTCCCTACTTACATTTTGACGTTTAGTATAGGTTTCTTAGAGATGAGATATTTTCCCGCAGTAAAAAGTATCCTATATGTGGCCCGAATAACCAGCTATCATTATACCAAATTTCATCAAAATCTGTCTAGTAGTTTTCTCGTGATGTGGTCACAGATAAACAGACAAAAAACTATAGATTCGGCCTCTGTATCTATAATAATGTATATTTCAAATAAGATTTTCAAAAAAAATAATAATGTACAGATTCGATTCAGTTAGAATTTTATTATATGTAGGTATAGATTTAAAATCAAGTTGGTACTCATAAACACTCGGGGTTGTAATATGTGTGGCTTTACATTACTAGAAGGTATTACAGTCTCATAATAAAATCTCAAAGCTAATGTCAGGTAAATCTATCATCATTTAACCTTAACTCATAAGACCCAAGACGTTATCATTCAATTTTGCGATACGAGGTAGGGGGATATGCAAAAATTACCCATCGTCGTTTATCCCCCCATAAATTACATTAGAGATAGCACGCGTGAGAGTGTTTTTGTAATTACCTTATAAATAATAATTCAGTGCGTCGTAGATTACGGTTAGTGGATGAAAGATGGCGCCTCCAAGACGGTCGATGGTTAAGGCCTGCGCAGATATGAACTAAAAATATAATAATATGGTAAATCAAAAGAAGATAATTGAGATGATCACTTCAAAAATTTTTGGTTGTACATAATGTCCTCTATGATTTTTTATCTATATATTAAAACCATAATAAAATATACAAATTATATGGTGTTTAGTAAATAACGTATGTAGTTTTTATTTCTATTTTTTTTCTACTACAAATAGCATAAAAGTTTTTTTTGTTCATTTAATTTATTTAGCTAGTAAGCCTATAGAATATTTAAAATAATAAAATTTTATATAACATGTGTAAATATTATCATTTTATAAAATATAAGTGCAGAAAAGAAGAGTGACCTCTTATACATATATATATATATAAATAATTTCATTGAAAAAGATACATAACTTTTTAATCATTAAGGCAGTGGTAGCCCAGTGGTAACGCGTTCGCTTGGATAACCGAGTGAAGCGGGTTCAAATCCCGGGTCTCGCACCTCTGATATTTTCATGTGCGAATCATTTTCTAACATGATTACCACTTGCCTTACGGTGAAGGAAAACATCGTGAGGAAACCTGCATGTCTGAGAGAACCTAGCAAGTTTTCGAAAGACATGTGAAGTCCGCCAATCCGCACTTGGCCAGCGTGGTGGACTATGGCCTGATTCCCCTCGTATAGAAGGGAGGCCCGTGCCCAGCAGTGGGACGTTAAAAAGGGCTGAATACACATAACTTTTGGTAAACGTATAATAATTTCGATAAAAGTGGCAAAAGTTTTGTTTAACAAAATAGCTTTAATATAAACTGGGATATATCAACTCCGTCACGTCATCCAATTTAAACTTTTCATTGCTTACACACACGAGTTCTTATACAATTTTCAAGTTAAAGTAAATGCACAAACAATATAAATATTCATTATAATTAACACTAAAGCGGTCTCAAGGCGTAAGCTCAAAGGTGGCGTATAAAGCATTTTCTATACTTTATCCATAGAACAAGTAATAAATCAGAAAAACCATAAAACAAAAGTGATGAAATTATATAAATTATAATAAATATTTCATTTAAATAATATTTATGAATAAATTAAATCTATATACTTTCGCGCCGTTGTAGAGGTTTGAAAGCAGTTTCATAAATGAGCATTTTTGAATCAAACTTGCGAAAATTAAAACTTTAGCTTATTAGTTGATGAAATAAAATTAAAAAAAAAATCGAAGAGATTTTCAAAATAAGCTGAGCTACTACTAGCTCAGCTTATTTTGATCTACATCTATACTGCTGTGCGGACATTATTTTATAAAAAATTTATACTTTTTTATTCAATTTAAGTTAGTTTTAAAGTTTTGTTTTACAGCATAGAGTAAATAAAATTATAATTTAATCTCTTAGTAATTTAGTTGTTTATTCATAATTAATTTAAAAAATTGGAGAATTATTTGCGCTCTACTTGCTGCATATTATACTATTTCTATTTTGTAGGTGTTCTATTTCATCCCCTTCGGCAATAACGAGAGATACGACAAAATATGAACGTTATTCAATAGCGTTTTGTTTACTTTGTTATAATTTTATAATGCTTTGGCATTTTATTTGTTTGTTATTAAGAAATTGGAGAAATGATTAAAAAAAATCCAAATATGAAAGATCATTCAATCATCATCAATCATCATGCAAAGTGGTTTACATATGATAATAGTCACATGTTTCTTTAACTTCAAAAATTAGTAATGAGTTTCTTTAAATACATGTATGTAGTCTGTTAACTTTTTCTGAAGTTTTTTGCTATGCCAGTATTTGTTTTGTATTTTATACATTAGTCCAGTCAAAATAGAAAAAAGGGCGATTTTAAGTAAAATAAAGCAATGGGAGATTAAGTTAAGGGGAATTTAAATAAAATAAAGCAATTTCCGCGATATTGCTATTCGATAAAGAGGCATTTTCTATTCGTTCATTCGCTCGAGATGCGTTGGTCACTATCGTGAAAAAGGCGATTTATTCGATATCTCCAGAACAGCTCCTCCTACGCTAAAAACATATACCTATAAATATTTTCTCTTTTAAATTAAAATTGCTCTTTTTTTTTCTAAAATTAATATTTCTCGAAATATCGCGTTATAAGCTCATAAAATTTAGCTACCATTGTCGGCTTTTGGTGATTATCTTCCTAACCGTTCACTTACGTGCAATTTTATTTATTATCAAAGTTATGAATCCTTTAATTACCTACAACTTTTATTTAAAAATTTTTTTTCTATTAATAATATTTCTCGTCTTAATAAGTCATCTATCGGATTTAGAGCTTCGGCTGCTAATAAGTGTTAAAAAAAATCAATTATTCATGTACTTCCTTTGTTATTCCTACATTAGTATTAATAATATAGAATAAGTAATGTTTTCATCCATGATTAAATATAATACTTTCTTAGGTTTACATTAGATATTTTAAATAAAACTATATTTTCGGATTTTTTCACGGATTTATTTTGATTTTTGGTTCCCAATATTTCGCCTCTCCCGTGACCATGATTGCTTTAAAGCATTCGAAACGTCGGAAACCAAAAATCAAAATACATCCGTGAAAAAATCAGAGAAGATAGTTTTATTTAATATGATAAAATATATTTGCATGTTTTTTGGGTACTCGGACAATTTAAATTATTTATTATTCGTTTATTTTTTTAAAAGTAGCAACGCTCGCTTGATTATTTCAAATTCTTCAGACAATTTTTGAGATTACCATCCTTATAAGTAAATTGAAGTTCATTAAAGTAAGTCATCAATAAAATCAACTACAGTGAACATGTGATACTAACCAGCGTTTTTGACTTATTTTTTAAAGAGTTTCCACTTTATTTGATTTGTCTACTTTTTTGCGATTGTTATGTCTTTGTAAATTATTAATTGATTTCTATCATTATTTTTTATTAATAGCTTATTTATACTTAACTCTAAGACAAACTGGTTCAGATTTGAAGAAAAAATAATATGTGGATTGAATAATTCAATTTAAAGTGTATACGGATCTTTAGACTTTTATACTGTTTATTGTATAAATAAAAATAATAATTTAATACATATAATCCAGTTGTATGTGTGGCTTTGTATTGTTTTTCCATATCTTCATAGAGCATAATGCTTCTATATTTTTGTATCTACTAGATGACATTCTACAATCGTTAACGCCAGCAAACAAAAAATAGGTAAATAAAAACGTTTTAAGGTTTAGTATCGATTTCTCAGAGATGAGATATTATCCCACAGTAAAAAGTAGCTTATATGTGGACCCGGATAACCAGCTATCATCATACCAAATTTCATCAAAATCCCTCCAGTGATTTTTCAGTGATGCGGTAACAGACAGACAGACAGACACAAAAATTCTAAAAATCTATATATATAATATAGATTCTGCCTCTATATCGGTAATAATGTCTATCTCAATAAGATTTTTCAAAAAATATTTAATGTACAGATTCGGCTTAGTTACAATTTTATTATATGCATAGGTGATTAATGACTTATAATTTTTAACGTCACAATATGTCTTTCCGATATATTTTTTTAGATTTCCATGCGTAATGTAGTAATTCAGCCCTTTTTAACGTCCCACTGCTGGGCACAGGCCTCCCTTCAGTACGAGGGGGATCAGGCCATAGTCCACCACGCTGGCCAAGTGCGGGTTGGCGGACTTTACATGTCTTTTTGAAAACTGCTAGGTTTTTCTCAGACATGCAGCTTTCCTCCCGATGTTTTCATTCACCGTAAGACAAGTGGTAATCATGTTGGAAATGATTCGCACATGAAAATATCAGGGGTGCGAGACCCCGCTGCAGCCGCTTCACTCGGTTTCCCAAGTTAGCGTGTTACCATTGGTTTCCACTGCCTCCATGCATAAACAAAGCTACAAATGCTAATCTGGATAGCTAAATAAATCCTCAAAAACATCTCATAAACCAAACTAAGTAAGGCAAGTACCTAATCAATACAATTTATTAATACGGCAATAAATAAAAAGCATCTGTAACTGATAATCGCTAATTTTGATAGATTGTTATACGTTTAGAACCTGTTCACATTAAATTATAACGAGTTCTCTTCAAGGATTGGAGGAGACGATATTTCGTATTAAAAGCGCAAGATTCTAAGACGGTGCCGTAGATTGGAGAATTAGGAAGCGTTTACAAGAGCGGCACGTAGCGTAATAAATAATATAGTAATCAGAGCGATTCCTTACATCCTGTCTCTTATTAGGCGAGAACCAACATTCAACATTCGCTAATGCCAAGGCTTAGTACACATGTGGGACGGAAAGATTCTGAGAATTTATTGTTCATCGGCTTATGAATCATAAATAAGGAAGGGCTAATTAGAAATGCCGTGGAGTATACGCGTGATTTACTTTATTAGCGGTATTTTCTTATTGTCGTTATGTTTACTGGCATAGAAGGAATTGCCAGCTTCGTTTCCTAAGACATTTGAAAAAGAAGAAATCATCGTTAGAATTTATTTATAGCTTTCTCTAAATAGCTAGAGATATAATACTTAGACATAGGTATTATGAATAAATAAAATTAAATATGTTGGGACATTAACACACAGCACCATCTAGTTCCATGGTAAGTTACGAGGCCTGTGTTATGAATACCAGAAAGTTGATACACTACACATACATATATAACTTTAAATAAATACATACATATTATAAATATAAATAACTATGACTGGAGAACAAACATTCGTGTTCATCATACAAAATACAAATGAAAATACAGCAAGCAGGGTCACTACAAACTGAGCCAAACGTGTCGTCAAAATTAATGTACGGAATTTAAGGTTCTAATACATGTGTAGGTTATGTTACGTTTACTTGTTTTTCCTACTAAATCGGATTTTGATGATTTTATTTAAATATATGAGACTGTTTCTTATTAATCTTGATATAGGTACCCCTTTAATTAGGTACATTTGAAAAAATAACATTTTACATATCTACACATATATTTGTTGAAATCATGGATATTTTTAATAATTTCATATGAGTAGTCTACGTAGCCTACACCAACTTAGGATATTTTGTCGAATTTCCGTTGTTTCAAATTTTAATTCTCATTAAAAGGAAAAGGTTGTTAAAAAGATTTAACAACTCATTTTAAAGCTAGCAAGCAAGTTGTATCATACACGTATAGAGTAAAGAACTCAAAGTTAGTGCAATAAATTAATTGGTGAACAAGTTCGGAGTAAGGCGTGCGGAATCCAAGAAGTTTGGACTATTAATTTGCCTCTTATGCCGACAAATAACCGGGATACGCGAGAATTATTAACTTTGTATGTAGCTGGATGTTATATAATATGGTAATATATTTTTTTCTCATTAATATTTACGTAGAGTTAACTAAATATTATACTATACAGCCTTTTTTTTCTTCTTTACAAAAGAAAATAATGATTAATTACTTGGTAAAACCTTGATTTTATAAGATAGTTTGATAATTGATGGCGAGTCGAATCTAATATATTAATTACAGACGTCGAAACTTGTCATGATACCACTGAGTCAAATAGTCATATTTTCTATTCACGTTTATTTATATCAACTAGCGACTTACCCTCGCTTCACTCGCGTGCGTCCCTAGGTACGTTTTGGTTTTTTTTGAGCGAAACCCTGATTCTTTTTCTAAAATAAAAGTAGCCTAAGTTACTCCTTATAATATCAGCTATCTGCCAGTGAAAGTCGCTATAAAATTGGTCCAGCCATTTCGGAGATTAGCCAGAACAAACACACAGACAGACAGACAAAATTTTTTAAAATTGTGTTTTTCTTATAAGTACCGTTTATAATTCCATATGCATTTCGTATAAAGCTGTTATTTTAACATTACAAACAGACACTTCAATTTTATTTATCTGTATAGATGAACTAAATAAAGTTCAAAATTTCACTTATGAACTTAATAATTGTAGATAGTACGTACATACATTTTTAACAATAACATAAAATACGAAGTTGCGATTTGCATAGTTAACTTCTTAATTTACCTTTGATTAATTTAAGATCTGCCTGTCAGTCAGCAAAATATCTTACTAGCGACTCACGCTCGCTTCGCTAGCGTTCGTCCCTAGGTACGTTTTCACGGTTAGCTATGTTTATACATAAATAGTATCTTGCTACTCCTAAGATATTCATTTAAATTATATAGCGATTTACCCTCGGTTCGCTCGGGTGCGTACGCCGTACGCGGATTTTGTTCACAATTTCATGGGTTTTAATTTTTTTTTCACGGAACCCTGATTCTTTTTCTAAAATAAAAGTAGCCTAAGTTACTCCTTGTAACATCAGCTATCTGCCAGTAAAAGTGCCGTCAAAATCCGTCAAGCCGTTTCGGAGATTAGCCAGAACAAACAGACAGACAGACAGACAGACAGACAGACGGACAGACAAAAATTGTAAAAAATGTTGTTTTGGTATATGTACCATGTATACACCCATATGCATTTAGTAAAAAGCGGTTATTTTAATATTACAAACGAACAATTCTTGTATATTTATTTATTTATTTATACCGGCGATCTCGGAAACGGCCCTAACGATTTCGCTGAAATTTGGTATGTGCGAGTTTTCGGGGGCGAAAAATCGATCTAGATTAGTCTTATGTCTGGTAAAACGCGTTTTTTCGAGTTTTAATGCGGTTTTTTCCACGCAGAATATGTTCGATAATTTCTTACACTTAAGCATAATCATCGTGGTCAAGCGACCAAGGTGCAAGATTGACAATCACAGGTGTCCGAGTTCGAATCTCGATCGGATACAAAGATTTTACATTTGTTTCCTTTTTTGTATTTATTCAAGTTTTTAGTTTTTTTACCTAAAAAATACGATACAACAAAAAGAACTCCGAGCGAAGCTCGGTCGCTCAGGTACTGTTTTGTAATGTGAATAATGATGTCATTGCAGTGTAATAACACATTCTTCATAGTGAAGTTTTATAGAGACAAAAATTCAAATTATCCATAACGTAATTCGACAACCAAAGTACTTTAGTATACATATTTATATTTGTTATATCAAAAACATTTAATTTCAAAGCGACTTTACCCAATTTCCATTGGTTACCATAAAATAAATATATTACTATCCAATAATACCTTATTTGCCAAAGGTATTAAAACTACGTCGATTCAAAGCAGATTGATTCAATATTAATGACACCCGACAAGTTTGTAACCGAATGTTTTCGTCAATAAATTGTAAAATGGCCTAATAAATTCACATTAGTGATCCAATTGGCTCATAATTTGTGTATCTTTTAGTAATATTAGTTTGTTTTACCTTAGAAAGCCCTTTGGAAATTATCTTTATTTATTACATTTTATGTAATATAGTAAATTATTTATTGATATCATATTATAAACACACAATTTGATGGAACATTTACATAAATTAGTGATCGCTCCATGGTTGCAAATCAACCATCATTCATTAAGTTCAATCGATTTTGATATTTTTTAAAGTTCTATAGATAACCTATAAAATCCAAAGAATTTTCAAACGGACCCATAGATTCAGAGATTTTTTCGTATAGACGAATAAACTTTTCACCTATATATTATGTAAGTACTCTTTTAATATTGATGAAGGTTATCATCATACTACATCTTTTAGCAGTGAAGCAATTATATATAAATAAAATACGCGAGCAGATTCGCGGGTAAAAGAAAGTCAATTAATTTTGGCTTTCTGCAGTCCTTCTCTATATAAACTTTAAATATGCCAAAGCTCATACTCCTCCGTACATGCAATATGCTTAAAAAGGGGTTCAAAATTTTCTCTTCACGTCGTACTATAAACAAATATTATGTAAGTTCTTTAAATGTACATATAATAATTTATATGAGACTAGCGGCTCACCCGCGCTCCGCTCGGGTTCGTCCCTACTTACGTTTTAAGGTTTAGTATAGATTTCTTAGAGATGAGATATTTTCCCGTAGTAAAAAGTATTTTATATGTTGACCCGAGTAACCAGCTATCATCATACCAAATTTCATCAAAATCCCTCCAGTGGTTTATTCGTGATGCGGTAACAGAGGTAGACAGACAGACAGATAAAAATTCTAAAAACAATAGTTTCGGGCTCTCTATTTATAATATCTATTTCAATAAGATTTTCAAAAAAATATTTAATGTACAGATTCGGCTTAGTTACGATTATATTATATGTATAGATAAATAATTTAAATTTATTTTTCTAATCAACGAATAGAATATTTCACAATAAATAAAACATATAAAATAACGTAACATGATAACTATAATCCAAAGCTAGAGTAGTAAAACGCTAAGCACGTGGTAGTGGGCGGATCGGCGGGCGGCTCATCCCCCACCTGTTGGTGATCCGGCTGATCCGCCCACGCGGATATGCGCGGATATAGCTATACACGGATATACGGATACGCCGGTTATATCCGATAACCACGCCTACTAAAAGAGTTCGGTATTTGCTTAGAAATGTCCCTTTTATATCCAATGTTAAGGTTAATTTTTACTTATGCTATTGTTATCAGAATTTTGTAGATATAATATGCATTTGCTCTTTCTTGTACATACAGTAGATATAAAGTAATTATTTTTTCTAAAATTAATTTATAATAATCATTATTATTTTAGAAAATATTATACTTATTTATAAAGTGAAAATGTTTCTAGATATTATTTAGTCACCCCTCGTAAGCCTTTGAAAAGATTTGGTTAAAACTTTATAGAGACTCGTAGCACATATTACAATAACTTCTATAATGTACATATATTATAATATAAGTATTGCAAAAATTAATCTAGAAAAGGTAAGATGGATCATTACTAATAGGTGCTATATATGTGTGGGTAATACATATGATAGCACTCAAATCAACTAAATAATGTTATTTATCTTATTTCTTTGTAATTTAATATGACTCTGCTATTATAATCAATAGATTTTAAGTACACTTCCTATTAAATATGTTGCTATACATATTATTAAAACAGTCTTAACAATACAAAGGTTTCAAATTACCTTAAGATGAAGTTGAACCAAACTCCTAATTGGCAAATCGAATTACATCGGGAAATCGAACCCTCGATCTAGCACTTAACAGTAACAGATCCTTTTAACGGTTTAGCGATCCCTTGCGAGACAATATTCGGCAATTAAGATACGAGTATAACGGTGAGATTGGACCTTTGTGTAAATCTCGTCTGGACTAAATCAATTTAGAAACATGTTTCGTCTTATATTAGAACTTTTAGATTTTATATTTGGTTTAGAATATTTAATTTGTTTTTGTTGTGAGGTTTAATTAGATTTATTATTAACATATGTTGACATATATTTTACAAGCTTATAATATGATCATATGTCAAAATATTAATTAACTACCAGTGACTTACTCTTACTTCCCTATATACGTTTTTAATAGATAAAAAAAATGTGTGTGTTTACTTATATACGCACGAAAGAAGTTATACTTCTTTGGCGTAATAGAACGAAAATAGCTAAAGATTTCATCCTGTATGTCACAACTCTCTGTTTGTAAAAGGAATGTTGCTCTAACTTCACCATGTCGCTTTTTGGCTGTCGGTATGCGCGCGCATCATAAAAATTTTACGATTATTTTTAAGAAAAAGACAAACAAATAGACAGATAAAATTATTAAATAGGTATGTTTAGGTACTGGTATCATATAAATAGCTCTACATGTACTTAATTTTCTTAAGTACATAATTATTCTGAAATCACAGACAAACATTTCAATTTTATTTAGGTATATGTATATGTTGATGAGATAGATGTATAAGGGACGCTTTATTTGTAATATTATTTTTTGTTAGCTATTTAGTTAGGTTCTGCCTCCGTTCAGTACCACGAGTAACTTTATCAAAGGATCACATATTGATACTAAGTTCTGGTCTGAGTGGTGACCGTTAAGTCTAAGTTCGCTCAGAGTACGCGGTCCGGCCCGGACACAAGAAGCACTTTGCTTGCCGATGGTTCTAAATTAGCCAAGACGGCAAGTTCCACCATACTAGAACGTAGTTAAAATCAAATATTTCAGTTTATTTTACTTAAGTTACTTAGAGGAATGATGTATTTATTTATTTTATAGTTGTATGATTTGCTATAGGAAGAAACACTCGCTATTTAGTCTTAAATAAATATGTTATTTTTTTTTAAATTAAAACTGAAAACATTTTAAATGAAAATATTTTTAAGTGGAAATTTTTAAATAGGTAGGTGATATGTTTAAAATTTTAATAAATTATAATAGAGTTTTGACATTGAGCAAAACTACGCTTTATTTAACCTATGATAAAACAAACGTAACTAACTGTGGTGTCACCGGGCGACCTCCTTGGTCATCGTGCGCCAACCGTCTTTAGAAGCATTACTGGGAAATGCTCTAATGCCCCTCCGATACCGTGGAAAACTGTTAAGGGGCTGGTTAGAGGCTTTCTAAGATACTGATATAATTAGTGCATTGTACCTCTAACGTTCTACGAAATGACAAGAATATTCATGCATACACTGAACCCCATCTGGGACCGACTTTCATCTTTAAATCAATATTAATAGGGAAGATATGAAAGTTCGAACGGCTTTCTTCGGTGTTTTCTTAGTCTTCTGAATAGTTTCCTTGAATTATTGGTCACGTATATGGTGTCATTACTATCCAAAAAGCTTTGCAGCCTTTGAGTATGGACGTTAGAGGTTTATTAATTTAATAAAGCGTGTGTAATGTGTATCTTGTATTAGATTTTAAATCAATTTCTAATACAATATCTACTTAGAATATTACTTTGAAATCTTACACTGTTATGTTTGATTGTATGTCATTTACCAACCTCTGCAACTACTGAACTAATTCTAAAAATCTTTTTGTTTGAATAAAGGTATGTAAACTATCCATGTCGCTACCTAAACATAATATGTGATTTTTATTCATAGCAAGCGAGTGAAAATGCGGGATAAAATCAGTACTAAATAAATAAATTTCCTGCAAAATACTAAAGGTATTAATAGATAGATTACTAGTTATATCTCTAACGCGATAAGTAGCTATCTACGTAGTGACTCAACACAATGTCGTCACACCCTCCACTCCACTTTTCACCAAAACAAATACGATATGTGTTGTAATAATACTATTTTTAGAACTTTTTCTCGTATTATTTTAGTTTTTTGATTCTCGACGTTTCGGATTCTTTACAGTAACCATGGTCACGGGAGAGACTAGGGTTTTAGCACAGATCATATGTAGGTTTTAGACATTACAATTATCTTAGGTATTGCAGATTTCGCATGAACCTAAAAAAATATTATATTTTGTGTTTGAAGATGATGTTAGATTGCAAAATCTTACAGAACCCTGGCTTAGGCCCTGAGCGAAATGGGGTTCTCCTGAGTATAAAATAGAAAATAATTAAAAGTTCACTATCTAATAATTCATTTTTTAATAACATGTAATTATGTTCTCTCCATACTAAGATACTAAACAAGTCGCTTTATCCTATAACAAATAAAAATATTTACGTCTCCTTATAATATAAATGGTTAGGTACTTAATTCATCCGTTCTATCTGCATTAGTCGAAAACAACTGAGTAAATTCACTACGAGTTGTTTTTATTAATGTATATATGGGTTTTTTTATGACACAGGTTACACCGGGTTACTTTTATTTCTTATTAACTTTATTACTTTACTGAATTAATTACTACCGTTACATCTTTATACCAAACCGACACCATTGTAAAAAGAATGTATATTAGCAAAGACAATAGTTGCCACTTAACCTAAGCATAGATATAAACCATAGAGAAAAATCCTAACAGTTTTGTTAAAATACATTAAACCTGCAATATTTTGTGCATCATTCTCCCTTCTATACTATTTTTCTTTACACATGAAAATATTTGGCAAGTTTGAAGTTACGAGTGAGTGAGTTTGAGTTCTACGAGGCTTTTGTTATGGATATCATATAGTTGATACACTACAGAATATATGTATATAACTTTAATACATATTATAAAAATAAACAACTATGACTAGGGTACAAACATTCGTGCTCATCACACAAATGAATGCCCCCAGCGGGACTCAAACGCGCAAATAATAGGGTCACTACAAACTGAGCCAAACGTGCCGTCAAAAAGTGAGTGAGTGAAATAGTTTTTATAACGGAAATCATCCCTTAAGGGGGCGAGAATCAGGAAGAGGATGAGTCACTAGTTATGAGATAAAAATATTACTTTTTCTTATATAATCGCTGTTTTACTTAAAATCTAATAAAATTATAACATATTAATTTATAATTTTTTTATTTATATACATAAGTCTAAGCATTATCGTAAACTTTTACACTTATATTTTTACTAGCGACTTACCGTCGCTTCACTTGGGTCCCTATGAATATATACATATAATACATACATATATAGTTTTACAATACTGTATGAAGGTCTGCCCGATTTCTAAACATTTATCATTACCTATGTTAGCGTAACGTAACTTAAGGGCCCAACTATAGCTTTAAGATAAATATAGATGTTTAAACGTCTCGCCCCCTAATTGCTTGTAGATGGACCGAAGCCAATTTCATGACATTTAACTCTAAAGATAAAGGTTGATACTCTTTCTAACTTCGCCTTCATGGACTTTTATACTATTACTACTAAATATTGTACTGTTACTATTACAAAACTTATGTATAGATAACATTTTATACATGTAAAGATATCTTGTTATACCTACATTGATATATGTGTATAATAATGTACCTATACATACATATATTAACAAAAATAAACAGGAAATATGCCTGTAAAAGTGTTTCATATTTAAATGATAATTGGGTATTATATTTTTTTTATTTCCATATAACTATGCCATCCTACATATTGCTAAAAAAAAAATAACGTAAATATTATAAAAGAAAGCTATAATCTGTGCCCAACTGGCACGCCTAATATAAAAGCTACATAATAAAAATTGAATTGAATGAAAAAAGTTTATATTTATTAAGCTAATTAGCCTGAAATCAAATATCATCGTGAGACGTTTAAAGATATTATCCATATATGTAACAAAATTGTAACTAAGCCGAATCTGTACATTAAGTATTTTTTGGACAATTTTATTGAAATGTACATTATCATCGATACAGAGGCCGAATATAGTTATATATTCTATAGTTTTTAGAATTTTTGTCTGTCTGTCTGTTTGTATGTCTGTCTGCTTGTCTGTGTGTCTGTCTGTGGTTCTGTCTGTCTGACTGTCTGTCTGTCTATTACCGCATCACGTAAAAACCACTGGAGAGATTTTGATGAAATTTGACATGATAGTACTGCTGGTCATCCGGGTCAACATGTAGGATACTTTTTACTGAGTGAAAATATCTCATCTCTGAAAAATCTATACTAAACTTTAAAACGTAAGTGGAGTCGAACTCGAGCGGAGCGAGAGTGAGTCGCTAGTGATATTATAATATTATACTTCAACTCTCCTTCTAATTAACTATAAGTGTAATATGTGGGAAATATCGGTGTAATTTACCAAAACTGTGTTAATCTTTATATTATATGTAGGTACACTATTATCTGTAAACTGTATTGCATTAATAGACGTAGAGTAACAGCTTAAGACTAAAGAATAATATAGACAGTGTCATGGAACTAAACATGAAACCAAACAATAATGTTTTAAAATAATATATATATATATATATATATATATATATATATATATATATATATATATATATATATATATATATATATATATATTATTTTAAAACATTATTGTATATATATACATATATATGTTTCAAAATAGTGAAGAAAAGACAATTTATACACTGAGTGACGCGTAAGTAAATGTTAAAAAAAAACCGGATTTTATTATAATAAAGAAAAAAAAATAACTTAAAAAAAAACACTAAAAAGTCAAAAATAATTGATTGGTAGCTTTCATATATGTATTTAGGTACCTATTTTTTAAACTCAGTTGGTTTTAATTTGTATCGGCTGGCACCGTAAATCGGACTACACTGTAAAAAGTTATGCATGATTAAATATAAAAAGAAAAAAATATATATACATACGTGTCGAATTGAGAACCTCCTCCTTTTTTTCCTCGGTTAAAAAATTAAGTAATCTAATATTATTTTATTTTAATTATTCATATTTTATTACCAAAAACTGTACATTATTTTAACTATTAATACATATGTTTATAAAATTTCAGTTATTCTTTAAAGAAAGTAAAGCTTGTGTGAATTGTAAAGCATGAATTTTATTATTAATTTAATTATTATTATAGTATTTACTAATACAGCATGTTACATAAGTGGACCCACAAAACTGTTTGCACAGTTTGTCTGTGGGACCAGAGTCTTACAATATACTATAATAACACTATAACACCACTTTTTTTGATTTTCACGTTTATTTTGGCGGATTCCGTCTACCTATATAATTCTTTAGTTTAAATGTAACAAGTGATGATTAGTTTGATTAAATAAATAAAAAATAAAATAATAATAAGAAAAATAAACAGGAAATGTTACTCTAAAAGTGTTTAATGCTAACTAGGCATTGTATTTTATTATTAACATTTAAATACGTAAATTAAAAATAAATATAAACGTCTTACAGGTCTTATCCAACCAATAACGAATCGATCGATCCGCGCAGTCTCATAAGTTGGAACTGAAATTTGACCTACATAAACACAAGATGATTTTCTTAGGAAGCGGAAGGTAATAGGTATATGTTTAGCTTTTACCATTACGCTTTATCAAATCATCTTATTTTTAGAGCAGAGACCTTTGTCGTATATAAGAAAAATAGAAAAATAATTTAGATATTTATTTGAATTTTCGTTATTTCCGTATTTATGGAATAATATTTTTTTAACTTAGGACATTAACACACAGCACCATCTAGTTCCATGGTAAGCTACGAGGGCTGTGCTATGGATACCAGATAGTTGATACACTACACATATATGACTATAAATACATACATATTATAAATATAAACACCCATAACTGGAGTACAAACATTCGTGCTCATCACACAAATGAATGCCTCCAACGGGACTCGAACCCGCCGACCGCTGGCACAGCAAGTAGGATCACTACAAACTGAACCAAACTTGCCGTTAAATTAATAATTAAATGTAAGGAAAAATAACTAAGTTACGAAGTCGGAAGTACTAATAAAATAGATAGGAATATAAAAAAAAAAAAATCTATTATTGGAATATTAGTTTAAGCAGTCCAAGCTTACATTATTTTTAAGCATTAAGATAAGATAGATTAAAATTACATGGATTATTTTTGATCCTAGTACATTGAGTGGGATATTGCTATATTTCAAGTAACTGAGTGACGCGCGGGTTAAAGATTAAAGGAAGATTTTTAGAATTAAATGTGTTTTTTTAAAATTAATTATTAAAATTTATATACCATTTCTTACAAATAATTTTAAAATAAAATAATATTTATTTAATTTATTCTTTAGATAAATTATACTTACAACGCGTTTAGAAAGTAACCGTACTCTGTATTTTTTACTAAAAGCACAATTTGTATGTAAAATATAACAATGAAGTTTATAAGCTACGGGCTCTGATCATGGAACATTAGCCTTACGATAGTGCGGTCTTGATGGCGTCTCTACACACTGACTCGAAAATATAATCTAAGTATTACATTTAATATATTAATATCATTTATTTTTTTTAAATTACTTTGACTTAGGTAGCTAAATTTATTCAATTGCGATATAGAAAAACTAATGTCTACTTTATACTACTTTTCTATTTATCCGGGTTAACTTTATAGAAAAGGCTATGGTATGAAAAAGTTTTTTTTTTATCTATATATCTTATTTTACATATTTGTAAATGCAAATGTTTGGCAATTTGTTGATTTAACCTACATGTACATGTAAAGGAGCAATAATTAATGTAATTTTTTCACATAGAATAATGTAAATTTATTGCGGCACATCGGGAGATGTGTAATATTAGTATTTTGTAAAAAATATCGATTTATTTCAGTTGTTTTTTTTACTGTTGTTTAATATAATAGCTTGAGCAGTAATCGTTTAAGATTGCAAATTCGGAAGATTAAAGAGAAGACTAAACCGATCATATTTTTATCTACCAAATTAAAATTCTCATTGACTATTTCTTAGTCAGAACCCATCATGGATGGGTTTAATGGTGGCCTAATGTGAAAGAAATTCAAATATGCTTTGGTACGCGAAAGTTTACTAAATATGATAAATTATAAAACAATTAATATTTTTATTATAACATAATGTCCGTGTGTGTCGGTCTGGTAATGTGGTGGTTAGTTTATGTCGCGCGCGATAGTCGCCCGGCAGAGGTTATTCGTTGTGTTAATGTGTGCTTGCATCTCGTTTGCATTTGGCAGCGCCTTGTTGGTTAAAACGATTTATTATATAAGAATAATATTTTTTACATTTTAAATATAAGAAGTCTCTACTTTTAAGATAGACAGACAGATATAGTAATAAGTTATTAGTTCTTATTGACATAATAAAGTACGTAAAGCCTTATGTCCTTCGCTTAACTTCTCATAGAGTCGTGTCGAATTGTCATTCAATCTGGCTTCTAAAGTGTAAGAAAAAGAGATTGTATTTGTCTTTGCATATAAATATATAAATTGCAGTATAATATCTCCCGCACAGATGAACCGTAAAATTGAGATGAAGCCTCTTGGACTAAGATCAATACTAAGAACTTCTAATTCAAACAATACTCTATTTTTCTATGATAAAATTAAATGGATATATAATTTGAAAATTTCTCCATTACTCATATAATGACCACAGTACTCATAGTTAAGAAGCTATCATGAGTACCCGTTGCATCTTCAAGAGATAATAGTTTTATGCAAAAGCGCTGATTTGCAAACGTATAGGTACATAAAATAAAGTCAATGTATACACATAACTTTCCAATACAAGACGTGTTAATTAATTTAATAACAAAAACGACGAACCAAAGACACCGTTCATGGCTGTATAGAAGACGCAATTACAAAATAAGCTTAGATATAGACAATTTTTAAACACATTAAAAATATCACTGAGTAATTACAGTAAAAAGCATAAGCGTAGAAAACTTACACCATTCTTATTACCCATCTCAGTTCAAAAGTTGAAACTGAACTTTGAAAATTCTTAACAAAAATAGGGCGGGAGAATCGTGGGAGGCGATACCTAGGCGAGAGAGACGCCTCACACTATTTTCATTTCGTGTAGTGCCACATTTAATTTTGTTGAAATTCTAACGTAGCTTTGCAAAAATGTCAACTTTATTCCGCCTCAGCCGGCGCCTTCGTTTCACTCGGATGCTTTGCTTCTTCATTTTCTGGAATGTTCTGCAGTTTCGCGACGGGCTTTGAGAAACTATTACTTTATGAAAACTTACCGCAACTCCGAAGTAAGATGTGGCTTCTGACAAAAATTTATCAAAGCGTATTTAATTTTCGTTATGACTCCTTATTTAGATATATTTTATTTAAAACGACACATCATAAATTCAGTAACAATACATTTAAATAGTATAATAATAACATATGAATAATAAAAACAACTACTAAAACTACACACAAAGGTTTAACTAAAAAAGAAATAAAAGTCATAAAATATTTTACAACCTATCACAAGCCTATTTGTCAAACTGCGAACACCGGCTTACGATCTTCTAACCCATCTGAAATTCATATTGAATGTCGATCGCATAAAGCCACGTACACACTGTAAAAGGCTGAGCTCCCGCGGGGGTTGGTAAGAGGCCAGAGCGATAGCACTCATCGGAAGAATAAGCCTGTTTCCCGACGTCGGGGTTTAGGGATGCAACATCGACTCAATACTGTTTTATTCTACTACCATCAATACTTAAATTCATAGAGTTGGCAGGATATCGATATTTTTTTTTCTTTTATTTACGTTTTTTACTTTCTTTTCATTAAAAGCACATATTATATAACCATTTTATAAATAATTATCTGTCTACTATATAAAGACTAATCTCAAAGATAATAAAAAACTAAACATTCATTGAATATACTCATATTATATCTCATAGATCTTCTAAATTCATGACTTTTAAATTCTTTAAAAAAATTCTGTACAAATTTTAATAATTTTTGAAAGAGATTAAAGAGTCATATAATAGAAAAAGAGTGCCAAATCTCGTCTTTTCAATAACACAATACATATAGTATAAAGAAACGTATCTATAAAATGAAAAAATTGTATATCTCAGGATATTATATAAATCTTATCGATATGAAAATTCGATAAAGTTCTCTAACGTAAAAGGATTGACATTTGAATCCATGAGCGATCGAAGAGCGGGTTGAGATGGAGACAAAGTAGATTCGAAATAGTACACTGCTAATGTTAAATATCCATATTTGATTTGAAACTTAGGTATATTTGGTTAATTTAATAAATTAAAAATTAAAATACTTTGTTAGATATGATCTGATTTTCACAATTATTTTATTAAATGAAAGGTTATGTCTTAACTCACACACTTTTAAGTTCATTCTGAAGTCATTTTTACTTTATAGTTAAAAGGTCATTATTAACGCTTTTAAATACACTTTAAGTTGAACTCAATTTCCTTGTTTTTATCATTCTATAAAATTTCAATATGTCATATTGCTATTGCCCCAAAAATATTTTTTTTTCTTATTTAACCTGTTAATTATATATTACTCTAGCTGATCCTTGGATTTTTAGTACATTGAGTATTGTAATAACTCATTGTATTTAATAATTTTTAACCGATTATGAATATTTAGGCTAAATGGTATTTTTTTATATTTTAAAGTAAATTAAAAATTGACTATAAAATATTTAGAATAATCTGTTTGAAAATTGAAGCTGCGATCTCCGTTTCAGTACCAGTCAAATATGTATTAAGAAGTATTTGATGTAATATACAATTTTATTTATAAAAATTCTGATCTGTATTTATTATTTTTTAGTATTCAAGTCTAATAGCAAAAAGGATATTGAGGAGTCAATACAGCAAATTACCCTCATCTCGTTTCAAGGGTCAAACATCTTAACATATGAAGGGCAAATCCTTAGTGAGCACAAATAAATACGTCCCGTATTATATTTCTGTGATCTGGGTATTAAGATATGGTAGGGTCAGCAATTGATCTGCTGGACATAATTCCCGGTCCAATTGATGTAAGCGTAAGTTTTATTGTTTTGTATATTGTTTCAGAATGTTTTGGACTTTACATTATCTTCTTCAGTCATAAATATTTGATTATAGCATTGTCTATGGAATATAGCAACTAGTTTATTTTAATAGAATACTTTACATTATATATTAAATAATTGAATATTAGGACGAGTTTTGTACTGTAAATATTTTTTGGAAAATCTTATTGATATAGTCATTATTATCAATACAGAGGCCAAATCTATAGTTTTTAAAATTTTTGTCTCACTGAGAACGCATCTCGAGAAAAGCACGGAACAGATTTTGATGAAATTTGGTATGATGATAGCTGGTTATCCGGATTAACATATAGGATACTTTTTAATGCAGGAAAATATCTCATTTCTGAGAAATCCATACTAACCGTTAAAACATACATAGGGACGAATTCGAGCGAAGTGAGGGCAGAGTCGCTAGTATCTAATAAATAACTCAGGAGACAAAAGAACAATCAAATTACGATTTCTAATTAAATATAATTATATATACTTACATTTTTTACTCTTACTTTACTCGTATTAGAATTTTGACCATTTTTTTGATACTGTAGATATATTGTAGTAGTAAATACTTATTTATTACTATATTTCGAAAAAATATGTTTAAACAATCTTGAATGAATCTACAATACATCGTAATTACAGATATTTTAAAGCAACAAATTTATTTTCTTTACAAGTTTTATATCTTAAAATGTCGGCAATCCCAAATCTGTGGCAAATAGCTCTCCGGAACAGTTTAAGTCTAAGTAAGTGGCGTTCGGCGTCCAAAGATTTGCTGGACCGTCTCTAATGGGCTGTATCCTTATTTATTGAGCCCACTGCAACCGAACCAAGAAGAAAATTTGAAAATTTCTACTATGTATTTATGAAACATTTTATTTATATTATAGTTGGGATGCTTCGTATATATTTTACATATTTTTCCCGCCCTTATGATATTGTTTGTAAAAAATCTTAAGTTTGCAAATATGTATATGATTGTAGTTCATCTTTGTAGCTAACCACTAAATTGGTTTACGTAACTTACGACTATAATGATTGAAAATATTATGTTAACACAGTTTTACTTAGTTGTTTTTTTTTGTCTTTCAAGAAAAATAAACAAACGGACATCTGCAGGTATTTTAATGTATCGATAGGATATTTACCTTATTTATCATCTTCTTTATTTATTCAAGAAACATTTGCGATATCCATAATCATAGAAACTACAGAATTTAGCTTGAGTTGGCAAATTCAATACAAGTCAGAATTCCTGAGTTAATAAAAGTAGTTTTATTTGTATGGACTATGTTAGGCAACACTTTCAGCTGGAATAGAAATTAAATACGGATGTGTTTATTTTTTTATTATATGAACTTCATAGAAAAAAAAATTATACACTTTACGTTTCGGACACTTTTTCTGCAAAATTCATGTTTATTACAAATGCGAAAAAGGTGGGTCTAATATCTATACAGATAAATAAAATTGGAGTGTCTGTTTGTAATATTAAAATAACCGTTTTTTACTAAATGGATGTATACACGATACATATACCAAAACAACATTTTTTACAATTTTTGTCTGTCTGTCTATCTGCCTGTCTGTCTGTTTGTTCCAGCTAATCTCCGAAACGGCTGGACCTACTTTGACGGGACTTTCACTGACAGATAGCTGCTGTTATAAGGAGTAATTTAGGCTATTTTTATTTTAGAAAAAGAATCAGGGTTCCGCGAATATATATATATATATATATATATATATATATATATATATATATATATATATATATATATATATATATATATATATATATATATATATATATAGGGTCATTTTATTTTTAAAAAAGAATTATGGTTTCGCTCAAAAAATAAAACGTACCTGAGCACGCACGGACGCACCTGAGCGAAGCGAGGGTAAGTCGCTAGTATACCATAATATACACTCTCACACTCACACCTCTGTATCTGATATTTATGCTTACAAAATTTAATATAAATATATTTAAAATTAGTTGCAAAATTCAAAGGAATTTTAGTGATTTTCAATCGATGAAGCTTACCTTTAGAGGGGAAACAGGTCATAAACGAGTTCAGACAGGCGTAGCGCAAACGTGTCGCGTTTTTGCACTCGACGCCTGATTTTAATCCTGAAGCACTTAGGATTTGAGGTGAGATGAAACACGTGACGACAGATTTGTAGTAACATTGAACTACATTAAATAAGTATTATACAACTTATATAAATATAAATAAGTATCAAATCTATTAAAAATTCCTAACATTAAAAATGAATCTTTCATTTTTCATTGGACTATAAAGAGTTCTGTTTTTGTTTGCCAATGCCTCAAGTACAGTTCTTAGTAATGTATATATATTTTAATATTGTCTATTAAATTTTTATCATTAATTGTGGATTGAGGTTATTGTTACTTTTTTATTAATTGATTGATATATGAAATTATTTTGGATGGATAGCTCTATAAAATTATCTTACAAAATCATTGAAAACAGCTCCTGCACGTCGTTTAAATAGATTTTTAACGGGAATGAAAATTTGTTATTTCTTTAGGTAAAACGATAAGTCAATACGTACCTAATCAGAGATAAGAAAGTTTAGATAACATTATCTAAATACAGGCTGTTTTAAAATATTTAAAAATATGAAAATAAATCTGAATGTATCGGTCAACATATTTACCTTATATTTTACTACCGACTTGCCCTTGCTTCATTCAGGTGAGTTCTAGGTACACTAGGTATGTTTTAAATAGATAAAAATAGTTATTTGAATCTATCTTAGGATATACACATATCCCCCCGATGTGCGTTAAAAAAAAGGAGATACACACATTGTATCGAAGACTTTTCTGTAGGCCTTTTTAGGACCTACAACATTTTACATTCATTCTATTATTGAAAACTGTACCAAAGTCCGTTTCTTGGTTCAGAAGAAGTAAGGTTAAAAACAGACAGAGATCAACAGTGACATTGTTGTCATGTATGGATAGGCGAGGGACTCGCACTCGAACTAAATTTTGCATTTTCCCATGAAAATGAGTGACTTTACCGCACCAAATTGTTAAATATTATGTCAATCATAATCCTAATAATCTTTAATGCTAATAATTTGAGCGTAATAAATAATTGAAATTTTTGTATGAAGGACAACTCGGCCGACCTGCTGTTTTCCCCAGAAATTTTCCTCTAGTAAAAATTATCCGAACTGTAGGCCCTAATAATAAGTAAACACTACACAAAATTTAGTTAAAATCCATTCGGTTCTTTTTGCGTGATATGCAGACAAACAGGCAGAAATTGTAACAACTATTACTTTGGGGTCTGTTTATAATACATAACAGTCGTTGTTTTTAGAACATAATTTATGTTCAGATTTCACGTTTTTACTATTTACCCGATTGCGGCAAAACCCTAAGGAGGTTTATGTATTTGCCCCTTAACTACTGAAAGCTAAATCGATTTTAACGATTAATACGTTGTTAGATTCGTCTTGATAACACTAGTGTTATAGGCTACATGGATATTTAAAATCAAAATGGCGGATTTCAGGAGACGGTTTGTGTATATTGAAATATTTTTTATTGGGGTTTATACCTAACTAAATAGTTTGGAAGAAAAAAATATTTCAATATTAGTATTAGTGGGGTTTATACCCCACTAAATAGACAATCACAGCAATTTATATAACCTATATGTTTTTTTTTTTTTTTTTTTTTTTAAACCTATCCCTCTAACATGATTAGAGTCTATTTCAGCTGTTTTTATTTGTCTACTCATTCATACTAGTTCTCGCTCGTATTCCTCTCGCACTTTCATTCTTCATACCTTTTCTTTCTTTCATCCATCTTCTTTCGCCCTATGGGTGGGTTCCCTTCCTACTTACGATTTCTCTAGGTTATATATCTATTCTATTTTACAGGGAAATAAAGGTGGTACACTTTAATTTATTGTCTTAAACCTATATGTTTATAAGTAATTTGAGATAAGAAATTATTATTAAATTATAAAATAAAAAAGCAGACTGCGTATAAACCAAACTAAAAAGATGAAAACAAGTGGAAAAAAAGATCCAAATTCGAATCAAATCAACCAATAAAAGATTTAAAGGTATTCCCCTAAATCAATGACATTTGAAAATATTAGAATGATTGAAATAAAATGTTTTATTAACATGAAAAGATTTATTAATATCTGTTGAGCCGCAATTGAGCAAGCGAAATAGATGGCGCTGTATTCAATAGAGTTAATAACTTTACACTGTACTCAATAGCATTATTTTTAAAATCATTTATAATCAAGAAATTGTGTGTCAAAAATATTATGTAGGTAGATATTTATTTTGTAAAATTATAATAATAATAAAAATAATGTTCTCGTGACCGATTCCGGCCACGGCGGCCAATCTTATTGAGACTAGCCAACTGCGCAGGAGATATTATAGTGCACAAGTGTGCGCGCAGACATAAGTGCCTCTCTATTCCTGTCACTCTCATACTCAGGTGGGACGACTACTCGACACGACCGGTGAGAGTTAAGGCGCAGGACTGACGGCTTTACGTGCTCTCCGAGGCACGGGGGTGGAACACCGCCAACTTCCCAACTCCGGGCTGTTACTGAGGCTTACTATACAGAAAGACTTAATAACTAAACTTGGCCCACCCGGGACTCGAACCCAGGACCTAAGGATGTGCAGCCGTACATGCTAGCCACTACACCACCGAGGCAGTGTAAATTTATTAATAGGCCCATGTAACATGAACCATGTATGTATGTTATATTGAAATATTATTTGCAAATAATATTCTTTTAATACTTTATCTGCATTATCGTCGCGTTGTTGCAAACAAAAAACAGCCTGTATCCAGCGCTATTCACGGGCGGTGGTGCCCATCCGCTCACGTCTACATGTATGTCATCCAATACAAAATTAAGCGGACACATGTGCACTGAGCTGCGACCATAAATGTCTAAAATATATTTAATAATCATACAAACACAGTGTTTATCAAAAATTTCAAAGGTTGAGTGCGCGATAAAGAACGTAATATGACGTGACACACATAAAGCTAATGGGTAAGTATTATTAATTATTTAATCTGGTAACGGCTCTACATTCACTAAAAAAATTGAGTCTATATTTGTATTTTGTACTAGTTATTTTAAGTATATAATAAAAATAAGTTTCATGTATATACATTTAACTAAAATTAAAACGTAACACACGATTGTTGTATGAATAATCCGCACACGCTAAATTTGTTTAACTACCGTGATTTTATTATCTAATCGAGTTAAAGAACATGATGTACATGATTTATTTCCACTAACATCTATAAGGTAGTAAGCAATATTATACTCTATGAATAAAACATATCTAAACATGTTACCGTACTTAATACTTATTTATAAAATATGCTAAGTACTTACATTCTCGTATAAAATAAGTTCGAGTGGTTATTGTTTAAATTGTAGAAACATTAGTTCCTTATAATTCATTTGTATTTGTATATTCGTATAATTTACATATTTTTGAATAATCTGAATATAATAATTTAATTTTGATTAACGTACGTCTGCGGACCTGGTGATCTTGGGTTCAAATCCTAAGCCCAAAAAGGCCAAACACATTTATTACTATTTTCTGTTACGAAAATCTCAATAACAGGAGTAAGTCGGTGTTTTACCCCTAAAGCTCGGAGAGTATGGAAAGCCGTCGGTGTGGCTCCTTAACTCAAACCGATCGTTCATATTATCGTCTCACTAATCTTTGAGAGTGAAATAAATAGAAAATGCATTTGTGTTCACACACACTTATGTATTATAATATATCCTGCGGAAATTTAAATTGGCTACCCTGGCGAATATCGGTGAGGACGCTATTTGTTGGTACAAATGTACTTTAATTTCGCAACATGTATCATAATAAAAAAATAAGTACTTATATTTTGGAAGATTGAAAAACTGCCAATTGACCTAAATATACGTAGTAGTATATTATCATGGGAAAACTTCAGTGTACTCGTATTTCCATAAGAATAAAATTACTTTTATATTCAAATGTCACTGCCATTACAATTCTTATCACTAGTGTTATGAAAAACCATTTAAAATCTATATGAAGTTATAGTTTAATTTATCTTATTCTTCCTTTATTGCTCTAATAATGTGGTTTTATTTCATGTAACTTCATACCGTTAGATCTTTTAGTTAAATTCATAATAATATTATTATCTTTCTCAATAAAAAAATCATAACCGGCAGAGAAAGACGTGTAATATATATATATATGAATATATATATATATACATATATATATGAATATATATGAATATATTTACGGAATTGTTGCTAGAAATAACGTTAGTCTCGATATTGTGCTTTCTACCACAATGATTAAATTAATAAATGGATTTTTGATTTGATAGATTAGATTTATTTTTAACATTTTTAACAATTGCCTTTAGGTAACTTTAAATAGAATATTAGTTACTGTCCTAAAATAACTTCAATTAGCGTTTTCTGCTTTAATATGATTGTAAACAGAAAAAAAGAACAAGTTAAGGCTACACGATAAGTTCCTAGATATATACATATAATGTACTTCATTTTAGAGTATATTTAATGAAAAATATTTTTAGGAATTAATTAGAATCAAATAAATTTACTGTAAATAAAAAATAACAATGTACATACACACATCATCTCATTTTCAATATTTAACCTTCAAAGCCCATTTATCGGTGCAATTGGAAAATATTTACGTTCTCAAAATTTTTCTATCAGAGTATCAACCTTATACTCATTATCAAGTCAACATTTGCTTTACTTGTTTGACCTTCTTCCACACATCACGGATCGAAGTAAATTTTTACATACGGTAGCTTATAGATTTGGGGAGTAATTGATAGGCTACATTTTATCTTGATACACCAAGTGGGGCGTTACTTTGGGGCAAATAGTTACCAAGCAACGCTATTAATTTAATTTAATTGAAAACCTATATTAACACAGTATATCATCCAACGACGCGATACCAATTGTCATACTTACTTTTATTTGGTAGCTGGGAAATGGCTTTAGAGTTGATGGGTATGATTGTAACTTGCCACAAGATGGCACTATAGCGCCATAGCTCTGAAACCATTCGCACTGAAAATTGGTATTTTGACACCCCTTACGTTAAAATCGCTAAGTGATCGCCTACTGTATGTAGAATGTGGCAATTAGACTTTTTGCATTAAGTGATATTTTTGATACCCTACTACTCTCTAGCGAATAGAACTTCTTTTCTATAGGGTTTCCCGCGATACCTCTCGTTATTATAATATTAAATCCCTTTTTTTAGGTCTAATTAATACATTACTGCTGTTATGGCTGCTGTCTGTAACAGTAACGGCAGGTGTTCTGCCACAGCTCGAAGAAGAACAAGAAGAACCTTGCAGTACTTACATCCATGATGAACTTCTCCACGTAGATTGTTCAAATAGAGGACTCACCGAATTACCCAACGGACTCGATTATAATGTAAGATAATTATTGTCATTGTAAAGAAAGAAAAATTACTTGCTATTGATGGCTATTAGTAAAAAAATACTTAATAATAGAACAAATAGATCCTATAATATAATAGGTATTATATCCTATATTTTTAGAAATTAACCTAAGATAGATATTATAAGATAGATAAGATAGATAATAGGTATTATATCCTATATTTTTAGAAATTAACCTAAGATAGACGAAAAAGAAGGAGCTCTTAAAATAAAAAAAATATATTTTAAGGAGCTTAAATTAAAGTTTCTTAAATTAAACTATCTTTTCGGATTTTTTCGCGGATTTATTTTGATTTTTGGTTCCCGACGTTTCGAATTCTTTACAGCAATCATGGTTACGAGAGAGAATAAGGTGTTAGATGTCTCAAAGGCATTATATAGTTGTTACAGACAGCCTACCCACAAAATAACAAAACGAATTCAAAAAATTTAAAAATGGCACCAAAGTACCTTACAATATTTGTTAATTTTAATTTTAAAATTATAAAATTATAAAAATGTTTCTTCAAAATCCAAGAATCTAGTTTTTTTTTCTACTTTTGAATCTTTCACACTTTCTGTTGCGACTACTTGCCAACAATCAAATAGTGTGAAAGCTAAATGTCTTTACTAAATTCTTCGTGTTTCGCCAGTATTGCTACACCACTAGTTAGGTGACGGCTTCCAACACATCCATTTGTTTTTAAAATGTCAGACTAAAATAAGTCACATCAGATTTGCCTTCATTTTATTTTCTCTTCGCTCTTCACTAATTAAATATTTTTATTTTTCAGGCTCAAGTATTGCTATTGGTAAATAACAACTTCGTCAGCTTCCCCCCACAGCTAGTAAATTTTCGACAAATTGAAAAATTGGATATGTCTGGAAATCATTTAAACGGGACGATACCTACCTATATACAATTATGGCAACATCTAAAAATCCTTCATCTAAAAGATAATAACTATGACACATGGCTTGCCTTTGAACATACATCCAATATTTTAAAATTAGATCTGTCACGAAATAAAATATATCTCATTGACCAAGACGCATTCGTTAAAATGCCACGACTGGCAATACTTGATTTATCAGAAAACCGCTTAAATAATCTGCCAACAGAAATATTTTCAAAAGCAACTAGGCTAGAAGTTTTAATTTTATCTTTAAATTTCTTTTCTGTAGTCCCTAATTTTCAGTCTGCCTCATTAAAAAATCTACATTTAAGTAATTGCCAAATAAGCAATATTGACGTAAATTCATTAAATGGAATGCAATCCTTGCTTGAACTAGATTTGTCAATGAATGAAATCGAATCTATTCCCGACAATTTGGCATCAAATTCGTTACAAGAATTAAATCTCAGCTACAACACAATTGACAAGCTCACTGACGCTACCTTTTCGTCGCTACCGCACTTAGCGGTACTGGATCTGAGAGGGAATGACTTTAAGGAAGTATGGTCCACTTCATACTTCGCCTCAAATCCATTTTTGAGGGAAGTTCAAGTGAAGGGTAATCGATGGAGTTGCGAAGGTTTTAGTGTTAACTTACTTCTCACGTATGAATTTTTGACAAAGGATCCTGCAAAAGTTTCTGATAACTCACTAATGTGCTACTCTCCAGAAAATGTCACCCAAATGAGCTGGCAACAGGCGTACATACGGACATGGCATGCCGATGAAGGATCAACTTCATCCTATACTTTAACAGCTGTCATGATTGGTATGATCATAGGCATTATACTGACTTCGATGGTATGTCGAATTATAATAGTCATGAACAAGTCTGACGCACCTGGACCTACATCAGAAACTACTGTATTGAACACCACACAATCGAGAGCTGAATCAGTTGTATTGAGAGTTCCGGTAAGAGAAGATTTACCTCCAAGCTATGACGAAGCTCTTTTAATGCCCAGACTGAATGACTCCTTCCACTCATTACCTGACTTTGTCGATGCACAAGACAATCAAAGGGAAAATAGTCGAAGATCAAGGTCTATTGGGGACTTAACTGAGCCTAGACCCAGGTTAGGTGACAGACGATCAGTCAGACGAACTGTAGAAATTCGTGTAAATTAGTTTACACACATGCTTGTAACATTCATTCGGCCCTTAAATAAAATAAAAAGGTAGATAGATGGTTGAAAGAAAAAAAAATTATTCTCCTGTAGGCAAAGGCCCAGTTCGAAAGTATAATGTAATATAATAAGTTTTAGCTCTCTGTATGATAATACATAATTTCTATCAAAAACCTATTTTTAGATAGCATATATAACTATGATTTAAATTTACTCTAAAACATAAATAATTGAAATGTTTATTTATGTTTTAAATACCCAATTTAGGCTGATTTTTTGAGCAAAGGTAATTTAAAATATTCTGAAATTACTATAAAAATAAAATGGTGAGCAACCAGAGAGGGTTTCAAATGAATTTATAATTTGCAAAAGTCGACCTTACTATTTTTTGAGGGCCAAAAAGTACAATATAAGTATTTCATTTAAAATTTTATACGTCACGTTTTTTATGAAATATTTACTATGAATATTATTTATTTTTTTATAAATTTTAGTGCGTTTTTTTTTTACAAACGTATTTTCACACTTTTTCGTGTAAAAATAATAAACACAATCAGGGTAGAACATTATGACAATTTAGATGCTATAATTAGTATTTATAGTGCTTAGTTATTACTCGTAAGTTACAAATTAAGTCGTAGATATATTTTATTAAATTTTAATTTTATTTGCTTATTGTTTTAAATATGAATCTATTCTAAATAAATAAATGCAACTGTACTGTATTTTATTAAAAAATGTACCTATCTAATGTTGTAAAAATCTAGGAATATCTAATTTGAGAGAAGATAGTATTTCTATTAATAAATAATTTATTTTACAAAATCATAATATAGTGATTAATATTATATTAATGTAATACATTATGAGTATAGTATTATGTGATCTGTGGTAATATTATTCAGTAATACAGTGAAAATACATAGAACTCCTGCTGCCATCTATATGCCGCTGTTAAAAACACCCTAAGTTATGAAAAGCCGTATTTGTCTATAAAATAGTTTAATTATTATCCGCTAGATGTCACTTTTAAACTAACACAAATATCTTGTCTTTATTATTAATCGTTTTGAATAAAACTTTGTTTAATAAAATTTTGTCGCGGTTTTATTTTATATTTTTGTTACCGACGCAACGTTTCGAATGCTTTAGCAAACATGGTCTCGGAAGAGACTAAGGTTTTGACGTCTCAAAAGTTATTATCAATAATAATCGGGTTAAGCTTAATTGAATATTATCTTTAATGATCAGGTTTAGGTTTAGCAGCTAACTAATATGATAATTATTTTATAAATAGGGTTATCTTTTCTTAACAATGAAATTTACAGCGGATCTATTAAAAATAGGTATAAAGTTATATAACTACCTACATAAAGTCATAAATCACATAATATTAATTTTCTAAATTCTAATTTTAGAAAATAAAACTAAAATGATCTTTTACTTGCTCACTATATTTTTTAAATGTGGACTCACATAAATTTAATCACAAGTTCGTTCAATTTTTAAGCAACTTTCATCAGTTACGTTTATATTATTTACTAGCGAGTAGCGACTCACCCTCGCTTCGCTCGTGTTCGTCCCTAGGTACGTTTTAGATGTTAGTATGGAATACATAGACTATATATTACTACATATATATGCATAGGTATGATGAGTTTTATATCCCTTACTCGAGAAATAATTGGTTCCCCATAAAAACTTACATCCCTATTTTCGTCTCCTTTAGGGATGATTTCCGGGTTAAAAACTGTCCTTTGTCCTTCCCAGGGTCTCAAACTATCTTCGGTTCAGCGGATTTTTAGTTTATCCATTAAAACACACAAACTTTACCTCTTTATAATTTTACTAGCGGCTCACCCTAGCTTCGCTCGGGTTTGTCCCTAGTGAAATACAAAACAAATCTATCCCACGGAAATCGTGTATTTTTCCAGGATACAAAGTTACCTATGTGCTATTCCAGACTATATATAATCTATCTCTGTACCAAATTTCATCCAGATCCGTTCAGCCGTTCTGGCGTGAAAGAGTATCCATTCATACAAACTTTCCCATTTATGTAGTATCGACATATAATGTAGTTCAAAAAAATCTATAAATATTTTTTCTATAAATATTTACTAATAGCTATATTATGGTCAACACTAGTGAACAATTACCACACCTTTAGTCTCATATGGCTTATCATTATCATTGATAACACGTCATGTATTTAATTCGGCTCATACAAAGTTATCTTACCGGTGAAGGCACACGTTCGAAAATATTGTTTTAATGAATAGATTTTAGCGAAACCTAAAAATAAATTGTAAAGTGAAACGACGAAGGTTTTGAAATTGATGAATATTTTGTTCTTGGACTATGAAATCAAAAGGTAGGTAATAATTTTCATACCTATGTATTCATTTGGATTGGATTGCCTATTGGCAATATTATGTTAAGGTACTTTGTATGACTTCATCAAAGTAATTTTTTTAGCTCGTAGGTAGGTAATATAAATAATTATCACTTTATATTTTAATTTTAATATTAATGATGATACAAAACAGTATTTTATATATAAGTTATTTCTGTCGGTAAAGTTGTAAAATATTGCTTTACAATATAAATCTGTACATACATATATTCAAAGTAATTCTATCACCCCGATAACAATATAATATCTTGTAAATGACTATATCAATGTTATGTTATTTTACCCACAGTGTTGAAGTCAAGTAGCTTAGACAAGTAGTTCTCATAAGTAATCCCAGGTTAGATTCCCGCAAGGGCAGATGTTTTTACTGTTTTCCGATAGTTATAGTTGCCATGGCAAAGTAAGAGTGGATTAATATTTTTCCATTTCACTCTCATACATTTAGAAGTGTAAAATATCCCTTATTTTCGTATATTTTACAATACGTTATTTTCCTGCACATAGTTTTTACTACATCTGGTATGAGTAAGAGCGACCTAAATTTAAGTGTTCCACAACCTCTTTTTATCAAATGCTGATAACAAAGATAAAATTGTTGTATGTACTTGCAAATGTTGGTATTTTTTTCTAACTTTGTATTCACTATGAATAGAATTGAACTCCTTTTTTGATTGTGCCCCTTACGTGATGAGAAATTGAAACGGATGCGACTGATAAAATTGTTGCAGGTGTCACGATGAATCATAACTACCTATTTATTAATAAAAGGATAATCACTTATTGAATAATAAAACTAATTCTTATTAAACAATAAACTAATTCTTCCTAAAACTTTTCTCTGCGAGTACATTTACATCGATCAGCCCTTTTTCTTCGATCTTTGTCTCACGAACCGGTATTCTGTACGTAGATAATAAATGTAGGATATTTTACTCTCGCTACAGCCCTTTACCCGCTAGTTAAAGTTTATTTAAAATTAGTTTAACCACTTTAATGATAAGTACGCATATATACGACGAGATAAAAAACTTTTTAATGTTTGTTAGGGTTTTGCTATTGTACAAATAACCAGAAAACTTCAATATGAGCTAGTTATTTTGAAATCATAGATTGACAATCCATTTTTATTTATATAAACTGTTAAAATTAAATTACAAAGAAAGAAATGGCATGATTTTTATCATATTATAACAAACCCATTGAATTTGATAATATAAAATATCCTAAATGACTCAAATATTATCGAATATTTATAGCCTACGAAAGATATCAATATACACAATATATTATATATATTATATATTGTGTGTATATATATATATATATATGTATGTATACATATATATATATATATATATATATATATATATATATAAATCGGAAATTTTACGAACACATATCGACATATCGTAGAAACAGGAAATAGACTTTAGGTTAAGAAGAAGTAGGTACACTATGTTCGTTTTCCAAAGGCAAGGCGTGTCTGTGCCAAATTTTACCAGAACGGTTCCAATTGTTAGCAACAAAATAAACTGATAGGCATATATGTTATATTTTACATGTATAATATGAGAAATGATAATTTTACACAAACACATTTCAATTACAGGTAGTGATGAAACGTAGACGTGATGATTTTATCGCTGATTTGGGGGCTTCTCGGGCTCTTTCTTATTACGAAGGCGGAATTATTGGATTTCGATGAGCACACAAGCGAAATTTGCTATTTGTGTTCTTGTAATACAGATGCGACAGCCGTAGATTGCTCTAAGAGAGGGTTAACTAGTTTTCCCGATGGCATCAACAGCAAGGTTAGTACGCTTGAATTGCTAATTACAATTTAAGAAATTTTAACTTAAATTTGTTTTTTTTTAATATTTAATATTTTCTTTTACAGGTGACTACACTTAATATTTCAAATAATGACTTCACATCTTTTCCTAAAAATATAAGCAATCTCTACAACCTAGTATCTTTGGACGTGAGCAGAAACAGACTGAGTGAATTGCCAGAAGATGCTTTACAAAACCTGACATTACTTGAAATCTTAAATCTTTCAAGAAATAATTTTGAATCTTGGACTAGTTTAAATCCAAATGAATTTTTAAAACCTGCAAATAATCTAAAAATATTGGACTTATCTAATAATAAGTTTAAAACTTTAGGAAACTTAGCTAATGAAGAGCTTTTAATCAGTCCTTCATTAGAAACATTGATTCTAGACAACTGCCAAATAGATTCAATACATGGAAGATCACCTCTTAGTGGACTTACTAGTATAAGAATTCTAAAAATTAACAATAATCCTTTAGTAAGAATTCAAAATCTTATCTCGCCTACTTTAAAGAGTCTTTACGTAAGCAACTGTCAATTAAGCTACATAAGTTATAATGAATTTTCATATTTACCTTCTTTATTGTATTTAAAAATATCATATAACTATCGCTTAGAGCTCCCTACTGTGTCGAATGCAATTTTGTCAAATTCTCTAAAGTTCTTGGACATATCATACTGCAATGTTTTTAGACCAAATTTGTCTGGATTTCCAAATTTAAGGAAGGCTGTAATAAAAAACAATCATATTAGATTCCTAAGGAGCCATGAATTTATAAATAATACCAAGTTAGAGTATTTAGATATGTCATACAATAATATAGGTTCTATCAAAAGTGATACTTTTCGGGGACTAAATATGCTAAAATATTTAGATTTATCTTGGAATGAAATAGCTGATATACCTGAAGAAAGCTTTTTAGAATTGCCGGCTCTGACGAATGTTAAACTAGCTAGAAACTACCTCAATAGAGTTGGTCATTTGAAGTCTACTTCCATATCAATACTTGACATGAGCTCTTGTGAAATCAGCAGAATTGGTAAAGATTCATTAGAAGGTCTACCATCACTTGTGGATATAAATTTGTCACACAATATTTTATCACATATTCCAGACAGTATCTCATCGAATACACTCAAATATTTAAACTTAAATTATAATAGAATTAGTTCTTTAAATAATTATACATTATTTATGCTCCCTAGACTTGCTAGTTTAAGTGTGATTGGAAATCGATTTACAAATATTTGGAGCAGAACTTATTTCGAATCTAATCTTTATTTAGAAAGGTTAGATTTAGCTGACAATATGTGGAGGTGCGATTGTACCGATGAAAGCATGTATGATTTTTATGAATTTATTACATTAGAACCAAATAAAAAAGAAGAGTCGTTCAACCTTATTTGCCATAGTCCAATAAATTTAATAGGACAAACTTGGCTAGAAGCATGTTATTTCACGTGGAATCCAAGTGAAAGGGCCAAAAACCTTGACAATTTGATATGGTTCATAATAGTCATGATTGTTGGTTTATCACTTTGCTTATTTCTGGTCAATACAGTTAGGAGGTCATTGAATAAGCGTTTAGCGGCAATGCAAGCAGAACGAGAACGACAAGTAGAAGAAGCAAGAGATAGACTTAGGCAGATGAGAATACGAGCAGAACAAGAAGCTTTGTGTAATACACCAGATCCAAGAGATTTGATAGCCCCACCTTCTTACGATGAAGCTCTCTCCATGCCTAAATTAAATGTCTCCTGTCATTCTCTAAATGAGACTGGAACAGGTAAAACAAAACGGAGAAGAGGCAGAAGAAAAACTAAATCAAGTGGAGATCTACTGGAAGAAACTGAGAGGCATGGTGACACGCCAGTTGTTGATAATATAGAGCTTACAGAAACCCCAGATAGTCAGGATAGGCGAAGACGCCGTCGCAATCGTAGATATGGTAGTCATGAAATAGCTGAATTAGATCAAAGCCCTGGAGCAAGACGAAGAAGAATGTCAGAATATGCCACAGATGATAGTGTCACTGTTGAAGTTGAAGCTGAATTATCAAGACCACTGCGTCCTAGAAATCGTCGTTTTTCTGATGATAGTCTGCCTAGAGAAAGTGATTTTTGACAAAGACACTTGTTAATTAATTATAAATTAATTTAAGATAGGAAATATGCATATTTGATATAAAAACATAGTTTATATAATAGCCTTTTAGTTTTTATGAAAATCCCAGTAACGAAAATATATTAATATATATTTAAATACAAAAGTGTGTATAGTGTACACATGTATAATTACCTACACGAAAAATATCATAAACAATTTTTTTTAATATGTTTTTTTTTTATTACGACACTTTATTATTTTTCCTCTCTAAGCTTATGATTAACACCTAATTATCTAATTGCCATACTGTCATTCATCATAACTTACTTCTTTGTTTCATTTTGTTGTTTTTGTTAAATTGAGTATTATAAAAAACTATCCTGTACCCGTTACTTCGTTCACGTGAATTCTAGAGCTGTCAGCTGCATAGTTTTTGGGATTTCGTTATATCAAAGTCAGTCAGTGAATTATTTATTTTAGGCAATCTATATCATCTACAGATATTATAGACAACCTTATTAATATACACTTAATTGTGCCTTGTATTCAAGGGTCTCAAGGAAACATACAGATGAATATCATTTCACGGTTTTTTGCTTAATCTTTTTCTAAAGGCGTTGTTGTAAAAGGCAATGTTTTTATTAAACTAACGTTCATGGCATTGTATTTCAAATACACACTACTCCTTGTAAGTATAAGTAAATGAAACAATTGATTTAGTGCAAGTAATTAATTTAGAATATATCCATACTAATATTAAAAATACGAAAGTATGTGAGGATGGATGAATGGATGTTTGTTACTTTTTCATGTCAGAACGGCTGAACCGATCTGGATGAAATTTGGCACAGAGATAGATTATAGTCTGGGATAGCACATAGGTTACTTTTTATCCCGGAAAAATGTATTCTTTCCGTGGGATAGATTTGCGTTTGTCTAAGGACCTACCCGAAGCGAAGCGAGGATAAGTCGCTAGTCGGTATATAATTATAATTACATATGTATATAATTTTTATGACACAAGCGTGTCAATTTGTATTAGATAAGGAATAAAACCTACGCAATGCATAGGTCGATCAGTGTAACTTCTCGTGTAACTGAACTTAGGTTCTTATGTTCTTTCTACAAGAAATTCTCATTAGCGACCCGGAGTCAGTAAGTTGCATCCCATAAAAAATATGAAATATAATTATGATAGGATTTTAGCATGTAAGATAATCAACACAAAGGATGCAATTTAAAGATTTTAAAATTACGTAATAATAAATCAATAATCATTAATCATTCCAATATATATTTTGAAAATATCTCGTAATAGAAAGTTTCAGCATAATAAAAAGCGTAACTTATATATAATATTATACAACTAGCCCTTTTTGACTAGTTAACAAAACAGTCACAATTTTTAAAAAATATTTGTCTGTCAGTTTTTTAAGAAATCTATTCTTACAATAAAATTCTAACAATTATTTGTTAGATTAACAAATAATTGTTAGAATTTTATTATAAGAATAGATTTCTTAAGAAACTGACAGACAAATATTTTTAAAAAATTGTTCAAGATCTTATTAATATTGTTTTACACAGTAAGATGTTCTCCAAGTAAAATTGTCTCTACAATTTTATTCTCACTCCAGTTCGTCCCTAGAAACGAGTACCTTATGACGGTATATCCCTTACTTGAGAAATGATTGATTCATTTCATACAAATCATTCATTCATACAAAATTCCACCCCCCTTTTCACCCGCTTAAGGGATGATTTCCGGGATAAAAACTATTCTATACCCTTCCCAGTGTCTCAAACTATCTCCATTCCAAATTTCATCTAAATCGGTTCAGCGGATTAGGCGTGAAAAAGTAACAGATAGACAGACAGAGTTATTTTCGCATTTATAATATTAGTATGGATTGTCAACTTTTCTGTATTAAGATTTTGCTAAAAATTATTGTAGAATATATCCTTGTATATGGTGGGTACAGATTTTACATACATGAATAATTACTTTTTTTAAAAAAGGTACACTGACTTCAAAAAGTAATGCTGACCAGACTGCGGAAAAGGCCAAAGGTTATAGTGTATGTTCTTCTGTATCAACTAAACAGTTTATCTCATTTTGATGATTCATATATTTCATTCATTTCAAATTTATTTAGTTTCAAATTCAGCCGTTATAATGTTTTATTAAAAAATATAACTCAATATTAAGAAAAAAAAACTGTTGAGTTTCTAGCCGGCTCTTCTCAGCAGAACTGCTTTTGTATTGGTGATAGCTTCCCCACGAACTGACTACACTGTCTCTTTCAATTGAATAGACGATTCAAAAGCGGTTGTATAAGTATAATTGAATAAAGTATGATCTTCTTTCCTTTCATTTATTTACGTTACATTTTTTTCTTTATAAAGGGAGTGTATATGTGTACATTTTAAGAAGCGATGATAAAAATTTACACACTTAACATAAGTATGTTTAAACTTAATTTGGGACTGAAACTTTTAAATAATACTCAAATGTCTAAGTCGGTAATGCTAAAAAGCTGTAAAAAAATAAAAATAAAAAAATAAAAACCTCGACTTCGTACAAAACAAAAAGCGAACCAAAAAGATGAGAACAATTAATTGACGGAGTAACATGGTGTTATGCAGTCGGAGACACACATGTTATTTACTTGCTGCGAGTCTAAGAACGTGAATGTAGGTAGGTACGCATGCGGGTTTTTTATTTTTATTGAATTTAGCTTAAAAGCGTGTCTAATTTTCTTTATTTGTGAAAAAGATTGGGGGATATAAAACACAAAAGTTCAATTAATGCTTTATGTCTTTAGAAGTAAAATTACAAGAATTATAAATCTCTTTATATTGAAATACTTTACTGTTCTCTGTTTTGATTCATAACATTGATGGAAGTTCGTTTCTAAAAAAATATAAAGTCGATAAATAATGAAAATATAAGTAAAACAAGTCAGCAAAAGCAAAGTGATACATTATTAAAATATTTCTTAATTACAATGTAAAATAATTTCAAATAAAACTACCTAAACAAATATACAATGTAATAGTTATTTTCCTGCATACATATTTATTTGATAACACGAATTACTTAAAATAAATGGTATCACAATCTTATAAAACTAATAATTTAATAAAACTACTCATAAGGAACTTATGATAGACCGACAAAAGTAAATCTCTAAAGTAGAAATTGAAAAGATTATAGACAACACCCAATTGACCTATTCGTTGTTCGAAATTGCTTTCAAGTAACATTTTAGGATGAGACAAGTAAGTACACAACCACTGACGACTCAACAATTGTACCCAAAATAACCAAAAACCGAGCTTGTACAGTACAAGATTGTATTGTATATGTGATTTGTGTTACCATAAACAGATTTTAACGATGATTTAAATAACGCTTTAAACTTTAACATCTATAATGAACATGGCAACATTTTTATACGTATAAAAATATTTTACTTATCGCACAATATGCTTTCATAAATATATTTTAACCACTAACAAATTATAAAGGCACAAATTACAAACACACTTTGGCAGTACTTAATACAGTCAAAATCTTCATAGTTTTACATGCAATTGTCCCTTCACGTACGCACACTAAATCACAGATCTTTGCCAATAGTGAACTGTTTGCAAATTGACACTGATATATGCAAATTGTTTTTATCCTGTTCAATAAGGCTAAATTTCAAGTAGTCGTTTTAGACGCGTTTCCGTCCAGTGAAGGTGTAATGATTATATCGCCAGCATTCGACCTACTTCTGGTAACTAGTACTGGTGTCTTAGGTTTTGGAGTCTCTGACATTTTGATCCGAACGCGTCCCATATCGGGTGAATATACAGGCACATATTCACGCGATGGTGACAAATAGTCGGAATCGATATTTGGATCTCCGTTTATCAGAGGCTGGGATACGTCTGAATCTCTGTTACCATTTATCCTAGGGCCATCATCATCATTAATTGGAACAAAAATATCTTCACTGGATAAAGAATTTGTATCCTTCCTAGAATTATTGGCTCCTAGATCTGATTCAAATGACGTCTCCTGTGCTGGTACTTGACTTTCGTTTGCTAAATTGTTATCAATTGAACTGCTTTTATTTTGATTTGTGTCTCGAGGACTATCAGTTCTTTGGGTTTCATTTTCAGCACGCTTTATACCATTACCCACGTCACCATTTTCACTTTTTTTGGAATGTGCCTCGTGTGTAGGTACAAGTTCATATTTTCCGTTAAGTTTTCTTTCAGCAGAGTTTTCTATAGCTGCAGGTTTACCTAATAAAGATTTATTCATATCTACCATTTCCTTCGAAGCCCTTTCGATATCCCTTTTTTGCTGTCGTAGAAGTCTTCGATCTCTACGCTTTCTCATTTGACCTTTAGCGATAGCAAATCCTATAAGACCAACAAGCAAAACGACTATCAGTGCTACACACACATACGTGCCAGTTTTATGAGGTGCTTTCTCTTCAGCTGGTGGTGCTTGACCAAGGACCTCTGAAAGATGTGTAACTCGGATCTGTTCTGAAACCGTCGTATCTCTTGTCATTTCTGGAGTGGCAGAAATGACAGTAACTGGTTCACCATCTGTTTTACTATGCCAATCAGGCCCACCTTGGTATATAGTTGGTGGTTTAGGAATGGGAAATTCTAAATCTGTAGAATTCTCATCATCATCATCTTTAAATATTCTTTCTATGGGATCGGGACTTAATTCGTCCATTACTGGAGTAGTGGTTTCTATAATCGTTTTTGTTAGGTCGAACTCGGGAATTACACCAAACCCAGATCCTTCTCCGGAACCTTCAATAGGATCTTCAGTTGGTTGATATGTAACTGCTGGTAAAATTTCCTCATTGGCAAGTAAGCTGTCATAGACTTTACGTTCTTCAATTGGTTCTATTACGTCACTGATAGTTGTGCTCTCTGCTTCTCCAGATCCTTCTATTTCAGTAATAGGCGAGGGTGTTGAAAAGTGACCTACTTTAATAAATTGCGAACTATCATCATCAATAATGTTATCAGCACCGTATATTATTTTACCATCGTCAAGATCATTAGAAGCTACTAAAGCCATTGATTTTAGAGCAGAAGTTTCTTCCCCTATTTGCACAGCATCCATTGGTTGATCGCCCATAGGCATATCCAACAAATCTATTTTAGAGGCTTTGCAGATATTTTTTGTTTTCAACTCTAACCACGATTGGCCCTTAACGTAATCTGGAGTATGGCATTTTGCACTATCAATGTAAATCTTCAACGCCAGTAGCCGGTTTCGAACAATTATGTTATTACATGAGCAATCCAATGGGTTGCCATCTAATTCTAAATGCTCTAAATATGGAAGATGAGACAAATCTGACGGCACATCTTTTAACAGATTTCCAGTTAAGTCTAACGAGCTAATGCTTGTTGGCAAGTGCGTCAATGAGAGTTTTTCTATTCTGTTATGTGCTAAATTCAAATGAACCAACTTTTTTGCATTATGTAAGAATTTATTTATTTCTGTAAGACCATTAGTAGACAGATCAAGTGTAACGACTTCAGTAAGTTTATCCAGTTCATGGGTGATTTTAGTGATATTGTTATGGGAGAGATCAAGAATGTTAATGTTATGATGCTTTTGTTGGAGAGTATATTTGTAGATTTCAGCGATGTTACTGCAAGTCACACGATGAAGGCCATCTCGCGTTGTGCTGCATACGCAGCTATTAGGACAGACGGCTGCCAAAGCTGGCGCTAGGAGTAAGGACCCCGCAAGAAGATAGGCATACATAGGAAGCCACGCCATCCTGTCGTTTAGACACCACCTGAAATGAAAAAGATAACAATTTAATATTTTTCTTCACTCTGTTTTTAAGTCACGTCTTCAATCGTTTAGGGTAATTTTATTAGTAATGACATCTCGTATTAAATTACAGCCGCAAAATCGTAACCAATCTAAATCAAATTAACGTCACTCATCTTTATCGAATGTTATTTATAACAAAAATATTATTAATTTCCTTTATTTAAAATCAGTAACTCTAACTTAAAGAAAGTCCAGTTAACATAAAATTAAACGTATATAAAATAAATAAATAATTAATATATAGTCCAAATAAAAAATATATATTTCCAACGGAAAAACACCACCAGCTGGGATTAAATCGCACAAGTAGGAGTACGATTTGAAATCAGTTTCTATTTGTAGCGACGTAATAACATCCTCGGTGCACTTGGCCGGCGCTCGACCAGAAGTAGTTCAATGTTAGAGACAGGAAGAAGATTGTTAGCCGTTTGTGCAAATGCCGTCATATTATCGTCGCAGGAGGCATGTCTCAGGCAATATAAAAATATTGCACTAATATCTACTAACAGATTTTTTGTAAGCGTTTATTTCAATATTCTTCTTTGCCATAATAAACAAACTGCTACCGGTATCTTAACTTCCAATAAGAAAGATTTATATTTTATACAAAAAAAGAGTAGAATTGACTTTTCGATACATCATACGTATTTGTTTAATTTGATATTTTCTTTATAGCTATGAGTATCAATCAATTTTTAAATGAAGTAATCTATACTAATATTATAAAGCTGAAAAGTTTGTTTGTTTGTTTGTTTGTTTGGTTGGTTGAACGCGCTAATCTAAGGAACTACTTATCCGATTTGAAAAATTCTTTTTGCATTTGATAGCCCGTTAACTGAGGAAGGCTATAGGCTATATATCATCCCGGTAAAGTGTACGGGTCCCGTGGGATAGATTTGTTTCTGTCTAGGGACGAACCCGAAGCGAAGCGAGGGTAAGTCGCTAGTTTAAGATAAAATCATATTGAATCAACTGTCTTATGGGAAGCTGTGAACGTATATCATGCCATCCTATATAATTTATTTAAATCTGATCTTTTATTTTTAAGGATATAATGGTATAATTTTTATTTCTTTACTTGCTTGATTTTTTTCCTATTTTATAATTAAAAAAAAATTAATAGTCAAAAATAAGTAAAAGTCGTATATGTATGTAAAAAAATATATATGTAAAAATACATAAAAAACGTATATGTATGTAAAAATATTTTATAACACTTACATCATTTGTACCATTAATTTGATCTTACAATTTAAATACTACTAACAAATACAATTTAAATAATACTAATTACATATTTGATAAAAATTGGCAAGGAATAGATCGTAACACTATAAAAATTGCTAAATACATAGTGGCATGTTTATATTCGACACGCTAATAACACATTATAGAGTTTAATCTCAAATAGTAAATAACTGTACAACATTAAGATTATTAGTATAATGCATGTTCCTGTGGCAATTTAGTCATATACACAAGCAAACTCATCGAGTGGCTTGTATTAGTCTCTTCCGTCTGTCGATTATACTTCTGACCTTGGAATTAGATTTAGAAGTACCGAATTATGTTTTTAATCCTAGAATAATTTTTTAGTGTCATAGATATACCTATTTAGATTTTTTAACAATTTATGTGTGAAACTCTTTTCATTCTTAAGATTTTATAATTTATCAAATTGTTAAAAATGTTAATAAGTAAAAATGTATTTCGTAAGATATAATATCAGAATTTTATAACATTTCAATTTTAAATTAAGACATTGTTTTAATGAACGAAATGAAAAAACATGGAGAGAAATAGTAGGTTTAAATTGTAGATAAGTTAACATTTTATAATTCTGATAAGCAAAATTTTAAACAAAATATGGGAGGCGTGTAGTAAACAAAATGTGTAAGTAAACAAAATGACCTTTTCGTGACAGTTGAGGTAATATGACCACAAAAGGCTGGACAGATAATGATGAAATATTATGACTCAATAAGGTCGATGCAAAGGATAATACTGCACTGAACGACCATGGAGGTTGATTCGCAAAATTAATTGGATATTATGATAAAAATATGTAACCTTAAAACTTTGTTCTCGAATCACATATCTACAAACAAAAAAAACATTAATATCATCAGCCTATGGTGTCCCACTGCAGAGCAAAGGCCTCCCTACTCTTCTTCCACTGCTTCCTATCTTTCGCCATGAAATTTCTACTTTCCACCATAAAGTCAAGAGTAAGTTAAAACATTGTTTTATATTATATTATTTGATAAATTTGTTCATACTCATTAAAAATTATAAAATTTCATCTGTGCAGTATTAGTCTATATCACAGAGGATGGTTTCACTAATTAGAATAAATATTTCCTTGTGATATTTATCGAGTTCTCAGAAAAGGTGTACAAGTAAAATTTAATAAAAACGAAAAGATATAAAAATATTTTTAATAGGTACTAAAAAAAATTAATTATTATTTTAATATATCTTGAAGGGGCTACATTTATTCGCACACTTGACGCAACTTCCACATTATAATGGAACCAGTTCCAACAATAAAAGGTCAGCCCAGAAAGTCTGACGCCTAAAATTTTGTTAAAAACTTGTTATGTTAATGTTTTAATTATTACATAGTTGCTAGCCAATTTTATATTAGTTGAAATCATATGAACATCTTTATCTTGTTACCGTTGGATTTCACGTCATGCGTCACTATGCCTTTAAACTGTATATAATACAAAGTACGAAATGAAGGCTGTATGATATCACGTTGCCTTCTCGAAATATGTTAGTACTAGCGGCTCACGCTCGCTTCGCTCGGATTAGCCTCTAGACAAACAAAAACAAATCTATTCCACGGAAACCGTAAATTTTTCCGGGATAAAAAGTAGCGTATTTCTTAGTCTGATGTATGAACTATATTATTGTAAAGTTTCATTAAAATTCATTTAGTATTTTTTGTGTACTAAGCTACTATAGTTTTTTAACTATCCCACGGGAAATCTTTAATTTTTCGGGATGAAAAGGATCTAAAATGTTGACGTGGAATATAAAGTACTACCACAAAAAATAATTTCATTTAAATCGGTCCATCAGTTTCGGAGATTAGCCCGTACAAACAGATATATATACAAACAGACAGAGAAACAAAAAATTTGAAAAAAATCTGGTATTGTTCTATTTCTCTTCTTACATTCCCCTGACTCGGTTTTTAGCATTTTTTTTCTATGTACAGACATTAGACCTCTACAGTTTTATTATATGTATAGATAATAGTGTCAAATGTCTTAGTATTAAATCTGCGCTTACAAATTCACCAATGAAAGAAACAATATGAAAATAATAGCTGTGCAGATTTTTAGGTAATTTAGAGGATAAATGCTTTTAAGTGGTAGAAAACTCAACGCTAATTGATTCCCGATATTTAATTCAAAAAAAAGCAAATAAAAAGTATCACGTTAATATAAGATATAGTTTTTAAATAAACCTATAGAATCTAAGAAATATATTACAATAAAATAAAATGCACATTATTTTGTAGATAAATAATATAATGTAATAAATAATGCTTGTTAGTGAAAATCCGCTAGAATGCGACGCTCTATTTGAGTTTCCATTTGCAATGTAACTGGATCCTAGAATGTTCTATGCACAACTTCACTCAACTGCAAACTTGGGAACTAGATATCGAGTTCATATATACTAAGAGCTAGGTAAAATGGTAACCTAATTCAATCACAATCCTAATTTAGCTTTCAACCCAGCTTTGGTAATAAAACAGGTTCTTAATCGTATGTTTTTCGAATCGTTTGGCACTAACAATGGACCAATTCCACTTTAATTTTAGTTTTATTTAGCTCACTCGAGGGCGTTCTTTGAAGGGAACTTCAAGAATTATATTATTTTATAGATTAAAATGATCTTTTTATTCATAGTACAGGATTATCGCAAATGAAATATTATAAATTAATTAATGCTGCTATAAATATAGCCCTTTCATTTCAAGGCAAGTACGAAACATTTGGTCACAGGTAAGGTAACAAGGTAATAATATAAAGTATGACTTCCTCGTCGTCGACAATAAGAACCTTAACCTACTCCTAAATTGGTATTGCGTATTTAAACATTAATCCTGGTTTAATAATATCAAATAATTACATCAGAGCAGTGAAAGTCAATCTTTGGAAGACATATATTTGTATCTAAGTCCTTGATACTTATAAAAGATGAACCATCTACGTACTGATATTTATCTTAAATGCAATATATTTGTTTTAAAATCTTTTCAGACAATTTTATTTATAATTCAGCGATTTAAGTGAATATAATTATTTTAATTCTAGTTCTTTACTGTTAATTTAAAATTTTTCCGAATTTCAGTATTGAACAGGTTTCAAATACACATAATATATCCCATATAATATGTAAACGACATGACCTACGAGTACTTATTTTGAGGAACCTGTCCTACGAGTACTTATTTTAAGGAATCTCACAGACTCTTACAGTTTAACATATATGTATGTTGTTATTCTTCCAGCGAATTTCCAAGATAAAGCAGTGTTTAAGCTTAGACAGCTAATGCAAACAAAAATATTAAACTGGTTTCAAGATTTGATGATATAGAATAATCTAAATCTAAATCTAACCCAGGTGGCATTAGAAACCCAGAAATATGTAATAATTTAAAACACAAAATTGAATCATATTTATATAAAAGATGTACAATAAATAGTATTACTATTATTTTATATTTTTAAATCAAATCTAAATTTTAAACTTTATTTATCACTGCACTTGAACCTGAATATTATTTAGTTCTTCAATACGAAATGCGTGGGTTGGATCGTCCATAAATCCTAACTAAACTATCTTAGTGTACGTTTCATTTCTACTTCCTTGACTATTAAATGAACGTTTACATCAAAATAGAACTGAAATATAAAATCAGACAATTTCTAATGCATTCCGGTAAACACGTTTCATAATCTACTTTGAAAAATCTTAAATTTACTAACTGACAAACAGTATACAGCATTAACCACTGGGTTTAAAGCGTGAAATTTTGCAAAAGTTTCTTATGTAATGAAGGTTATTACTAAATAAATATTTTTAAAGATTTGCCCCGAAAATAAGTTAAATTGGGGTGGAAAGTAGTCTAGTAGTGATAAGTTACGTAACATTTTAAAGCTACAATTATAGCAATGGCAATTAATATTTAAGTTGGTATTGCTGAGCATAAGAAAATGTATAAGTAGATATTATATACTCATTACTTAAATACAATTAATAAAATGAACACTTTTGTGACATAAGCGTAATATATCTATTGCACAACCACGTACTAACTTTTGCCACAAAAGTAACATATCAAGCATTTGATGTATTGTACATTGTACAGTACATATAAAAATATTGAAACAAATATAAAATTTATTAAGGTTTCTAATAAAAAACCTGTTTTTACTTTGTCAGTTGTGCCGTTAAGTTAAAAGCTCTCATTGACTCTGATAATTCGAAGTGCTGTAAGAGTTTTTCTTTGAAGCCATAAAATCCAAACTCCACTTTCAACTTAATATTGCGTTGCGTTTTATGCCCGCGCATTTCTCATCGTAAACTTTATTAACATTAAGGCTTAGGGTAGGTAATTTATTTTCTAAACATTTTGTTAAGATATATATTTCCTTTTACAGATGATTAATGATATTTAATAATTTATCAATAAATTATACGGTTAGAAAATTCAAAAGTGAAGCTGTCGAATTGTTATCGTTTGTCGATACTGTATACCTAAATAGTTAGATCAATATGAATTATAACGAAGCAATATATTTGGCTGTATTGTATCGAAGACTATATATATATTTTAAAAACTATATATATATAATATATATGTGTACACGTACTAGCTGTTGCTCGATTCATATTTGTGTAAGAAATAGAGTAGTTTTTAAACTTTGGAAACTAACTTTTTCGAGATTAAAGATCTTTACAATCTTTAATATGATATGGTATTATATTTCTATACATAGATTCTTTATGGGTTTAATCGTCTGTACTAAGCTACATTTTCAGTCACATTATACAATGTGTCTACATATATTAGAATAATTTATATAAGACGGCTTACTCACGATCCCGTGCACTTAGTACGTGCCAGACGTGTGATGCGGATAGATACGCTTTCATAATAGTTTGTCTGTATGATATATATTATTATATAAATAAGAGGTAAATACATCTATTATTACATATACTGCTTTATCAGTAATGTAACGAGCATGAATACTGTGGTGCTTCGTATTGACTAAAGGATGAGAGTACAATATTGTCGCTACATATGTGTTCATCATAATTTGCCTAAGAATCATCTTTGAATGTCGACGGAAACAGAAAGGCTACCGAAGTACCTAGTTATTACTCTCGTTCTTTTTCTATTAGAATAATTTCTTACTATTTTATTAGATATACACATAACTCTATATTATAACTTTTACGTAATAACAATTTCAATCCAAATAAATATTAGCACATGCAATGAATCATTTTTATCTACCAATATATTCATTTATTCGTCAGACATGATTTCATATTCCAATGTCCATATTTATATATTTTATAGATAGCTAGAGTAACATAAAAAAGGTATAATTGCTACGAATAATTATAATTGTTAAAGATTTCGTTGAGTAAACATCTGCATCCTGAACGACTGTGACCTGACCATGATCTGCTAAATTATATGCCATAATACGTCACAACTCACTATATGTTGACGTCACTTTTAAGATTTACATATATGTAACGTATATTAGGTATGTATTAAAGTAACGTGTGTGCTAACTTTAAAACATATGCTTTATGTATATGTGTACAATGTACGTACTAGTTTTAATGTATGTATATAAAACCAAATGGGGTGTGAAATAAATTATGACAATTAATTATTAAAAATGATTTTAAATATACATACATGACTTTTTTTATCGTTAGGAAATGCATACCACATCCAAACATACAGGTGGTTATATGAGACTAACCGACCAGACAAACTAGTACTACCAACTTAAACCAATGGGGCGTCGCAGAATTGCTTATGCGATCAACCACGACGCCCTGAAGGCAGGTTTGCTGAAGCAAACCACGACAACCAGGGAGTTGCTCCCATGGTTCACTCTGCTATCAGAGAAGTACCGGGAACAACCCGCATCGTACATCGCTAACCGAGGTGGGCCGCCTCCCGAGTGCGTTTCTTGGCTTCGCGCCCGGCTGGACTGCCAGTCACTAATAAGCCCACCAACGACAAGATGAACACACAATATATAACAATCCTAAGCCTGCTGAGCCTCAAATTCATTACTATTTACTACGAAATATGCCTTAACCGTAATAAGTCTGATATTATGAATATAGAAACATTCACGTCGTGCGAACTTCCTATCCGTGACCTCCAAGGTTACTTAATTATATTCTTTAAAATTGTGAACGATTATTAAGTTCGTCGGTACCTAGCCTTTATGTATGTATCATCCAACAAAGATTATACAATTTTTCCCACAATTACAAACATACTTCTTTATACAAACGCAGCTATTACTAACAGTGTCTCAGATTTCGGTGGAAATGTTGTTTTTCACTGAATTCAACTGGAAAAAAAGCCGTAACCCGTTTACACATAGTCGCATCTACTAGATATTAATTTTACTTGATATGATTAGTAGGTGCGATGATGTGTAAACAGTTTACGAGTTAAATATTATAATATCAACAGTCAACACCCATGAAACTTCTGACTAAATAAGAATCTTTTTTTATTTATGTAATATATCTTTACAGGGGTAAATAACTAATTGTAAGAATAAGTGATACATATTTGTATAGAGCTGAAAGTTCACTTCCTAATACCTACGGCCTACGTATATACCTTAGAGATTAGCCTAAATCGCAAGAATAACCTAAACTTACGCAAAAGCTTGGGAAAGAAAATATAAAGCAGAGTACTGAGCTAATTTTCCTCGTGTAATTTATATAGCTTTTATCGATGTAACGTAATGTAAACGGCCTGCATATCATTCACGGTCTCCCTCTCAAGGTGAGGACATTATTGTCTCGTTGGACTCATTCCAAGTATGTTTTTGAAAAATTTTAGATTTGTATTCAGACTTTCATACACGTCTGTCTATACATTGCAATTTTTTTTATGATGCTATATTTAAAGCTTCACCGTACAATACATATACACAATCATGCTTATAATATTTAAACAGATCATTTTCCAAACTTTTCACATAACCGTCTTCAAAAGTAAACCAAATATTTAAAATATTTTGGTTTCGACAATATTATAGCAACAGTTCGCGTTTTATGAAAGTCAAATGGAATATATACTATAAAATTCAATAATATACAATTAAAATAAAAAAGAATCGGTTGCCATATTTCCATTTTTTAAAGATTAAAATATTTATAAATAACAGGCCTTACCAGACTAAAAAAATACAATTTATCTAATTATCTTTTTGTACATCGTGTTGAATACTCATAATACTCAGGCTATATGTTTAGACGACGTTTTTGCTCCAACAACTTCGAGACTCGCATTATTGATACAACACAGAGGCGGCAAAACAACATTCATTGTACGTCAATGTTTTTTGTAAACTAAATTGCAGTAAATAACTCGACAACAGCATCTTTAATTTTTAATTTTTTACATCTCCATACATACTATAATTGCGATCGTTACGCATTATTACTGTCCGCGTATAGATTAAAACAAAATAGGAACATAACCAGTAATTTTCTTTTTCGAACTTGGTAATTGATATACGAGATAAGTATAGTTTAATACGTCATGCTGACTGTTAGATTTGTCAGATTCATGTTTCATCTTCAGTCAATGGCGTTCTAATTACCATAAATTAATATTTATTAGCCGTTTCTACATTTTAAGTTATTCCACCTCATCAAATTAATGTAAAATGTGCAGTACTAATATAATTAAAGGTCAAACATCAACTTCATTTTAAAAATATAATTATAATTATACCCTTATAGGTAGATTTTTTATTTGTATGAAATAACTCTTGAGTTAAAACCAATTCATTAAAAACAGAACCATGAAAATCTCCTCACAATTTACGAAGCTATAGCATACGAATCCGATTGCTAAACTAAAGATTTTATGTGTGTGCAGGTGTTTAATACTCCTTTTACACTGTAAAGATTGATTTGGATGAGTACACAGACAGACCATGACCTGGAGTAACACGTAGGCTACTGTTAGGTTCTCGAAGCCTCAGTCGAGCACAGCGAGAGTAAGCTAGTAAAACATTCACCCGAATTTAGTACCTTTCATTTTTTTCAATTAGGTTAATTATTACATAATTCCCTCATTTAGATTTATTTATTAATATGAATCGTATCGTGTCGTAGCCGTGTAGCTCCCAGCTTAGAATAGGGCTACCCTATCTCCTCCTGTAGGTGTCGTAGAAGACGACTAAAGGATTTAGGGACATCGCACCTTAAGTCCCTTGCTCGATGGCGGGCGTAAAACAGCATTCCCAAAGAGGGTTGACATCAGGCAGGCGGCCGGTCGGAATTTTTTTGCCAAAACCAATAAGCAGTATGGACGTACTGCGCTGACCCCAAGTAGTTTAGGAAAAGGGCAGGGAGATGATGATGATGATAAACATATGAAGTACTCCCGCAATGTACATCGATTGCATTCCCTGAAGCCTAACAAACTCTAGTTGGAGTATTTAATCTAATATCACTGAATCTACTTTATCTCTTGTTTTAACAATAATGTAAGTTTTCCGTTTGTATGACGCAACAATTTACCTAACTGTTATAAAACTATCTAGTTTCAACATTACGTGAACTCGAGGAACCGTAGCAGCTAATAATAAGTCTAGTTAAGCCGACACAAAGACACAGTTTCACACAATTGATAAAAAAAATATTGAATTGTATTTGAATATTTGCCAATATCTAGGCAGGTGGCTGAGACGTGGTGTCGCCAAAGATAATTGTAGACCACTAAAATACTTTAATTACATCGCCTCTAACTCTGGCCTGATCCCCCTCATATTAAAGAGAGGATTGTGTCCAGCATTGGGACGTGAAAGGGCTGAATAAACCGTCTCACAAAATCAATTAAACCCACAAAAATATCGATTTTCAGATAAAATAAAATATATTATATATAGATTTTAGGTATAACACGTTCCTCGTGACGCATAAATTGACAGAAAATCAATATACATATTGGATTAACGAAGTTGGATTAGAAGATAGATACATGCGTAAAAATGAGTGGCTAATAATATTTAAATGTGTAATTCTTCTTACTGTAATAGTACTTTTATTTTGGATGTACCTACCACGCGAGCAGAACCGCGGGCGAATATTAGTAATAAATATAGTAAGTGTCGTTGGTTTTAAAAATCCATTAGTTTATACTTGGTCTGCTCTAGATATACCAATGCCGTTATTTTGACGTGTTATTTTATATTCATGAACATTACAGAGAATTTAATTAATTATGCACTTTGCTCTTGTAATAAATAAGCGGAAGGTGAAGAGATGTTTGATTATCAGACATTAAACCATAATACAATTAAATTTAATGACATAATTAATTTTAATGTACTATAAGAGAACTTTGAAATATGCGTCAATAACATATTATTCAACATTTAAAATTGCATTCATAGTTTAATCTTGATGAAACAGAGTCTTCATCCTCAAAATAATCAATGCTCAACGATCATCCTATGTTTTTCTATTGCCTAAAAAATATTTAGACAGTAAGCATAATTAACACTAACTCATGTTAAGCTTCATGTTTTTTTTTAACTTTATATTTAGAAATTTATTACCTAATACCGAAATAAAATCTAATTAAGCTCAAGGTTTTCCTAAATACTAATTGGATAAGTTATTCGGTCTGATAACAATAGGTACTACAATGATTTATGAAATTAAAAAAAACAAGTGCTGATATTTCTCAAATACAGCTAATACTACGTTGACTGAATTTAGGTAGTAGTACCTAATGTGCACTAAAATATTATAAAGAGGTAAAATTTGTAATAAGTTTTTTATAGAGGGTAATCTCTGAAACTACTGATATGAATTCTGAAAATTCTATCACTAATGGGAAGCTATATTAGCACTGAATACTATAGGCTATTTTTTATTCCTATAATAATATGTTTATAGCCAGAAATCATGGTAACTTTAATTATTGAAGTCAAAAAAAATACCGTTGAGTTACTTTGTCGGCTTTTGTACGCAAATAAGGACGCATCCGAGCGAAGCGAGGGTAATTCGCCAGTGAAAAAAATTTGGCAATTAAGATTAAATTAATCTACTAATCAACAAATACGGCTCAAAAATAAGTAAGTTTGCTTATTACATATTATCATTCTTTTACTCACATTTAACGATGAAACAATCGGTTATATGTTGTGAAGTTAAAGTAAACCCATAAGTTATGAATAACTTACCAACGAATATTCGTTGTAACTTAGTTAACTAACGTAGCCAGTTGAACCTTTCCCATACTTTATTCTGCAGGAACCTTTGTTTCCTTCAAAGGATAAATAATAGCGTATGCTCATATGTTGTATTATATATATGTGTGCCAGAATTTTGTATTTGCTAACGATTGGATAAATCAATACATTATACAAAAATACAATCAGATAAATATTTTTAGTGGTTACAGACAAGAAAAAAAAAACAATACCTTATTGTCCTTGTAAATTTTAATTATCACGATAGCTAATAAGATTATTTTAAAGAATGAACTATAAATTATCAGCAGTCACTATCAGACATGTGCAACATTCGTTGGGCACAGCGTAGCGAACTTCTACTCCATATAAATATGGTTATATGTTAACAAACAGCTGCAATTTGTAATACTAAATCAATATATACCTAGATTACGTATGGAACCGTGCCGTTATCGATTATTTACTTACACAGCGACCTCACTGATAAGTTATTAATAACCTCTATCAGTCAGATGTAAAACCAGAGCATTTGATTGAATGACATATAAATCTGATTTAAGACCTGCTCATACAACGTTAAGGCTAAATGAGCACCGTCTTAAGTCCATAATTCATGACCTTACCATATCGTTGATATGCATAATATATACTTATTACTTAGTCTTGATATTTTTCAATACTAAAAAAACTACGTACAACTTTTATTGTGTTACCATTTTACTATAGATATTTATTATGTATTAGTATCTATCTATACATATAATAAAATTGTAACTAAGCCAAATCTATACCTTAAATATTTTTTGGATAATCTTATTGAAATAGACGTTATTATCGATACAGAGTCCGAATCTATAGTTTTTAGGATTTTTTGAAGCACCACTGGAGGGATTTTGATGAAATTTGGTATGATGATAACTGGATATCCGGGTCAACATATAGATTACTTTTTACCGCGGGAAATTATCTCATTCCCACGGAAATGCACGTTATAACACAACCCAAAAAATATTTATGATCAGAATTTCTTGAAACTTGGTATTATTGCTCTTCAATACAATTACATAAATACGTGTTTTAGCGTTTTTTGAAATTCATCCCATAAGGAGATAAAATAAAGGATGAAAATTTGTATGAAACCTACCTTTTTAAAGTTTTTTTTTTTTTTAGTATTATACGACTCTACCAACAACTCAAACTCTCTCCTGAACTCTCGAAACCACTTTTCCTCTTAAAATGTAGAATTTAGTACAGAAAATTAGGCATGAAAAATATAATTTGGCATAAATTTTTACCACTTCTCACTAAGTTTTTTGGATTTGATTTCTTAAAGAGTGGAATTCTTTTTTAGGTAACCTATGTCATTAAAGAAATACTTTCGCCATTATTAAACCTCTCGGCACTTCTTAGCGATTTTTTGCGTGTGATGTTATGAAGAGTTAGTACAAGCAACTACAAATAATAATAATCACATTCATAAATTTAAAAAAAGATCAGTTAACTTGCCATTGCTGGGCACAGGCCTCCCCTTAGTGCGAAAGGAATCAGGCCAGTAATTTTATATAAATAGATTAATCAATAAATAATAAATTAATACAAAATATTCCATTTGATTATTAAAATTATATTTTAGTTAATAAATAAAAAAAGAAAAAGTACGCACTATATGAATTAAGAACTATTAATTTTTTCAAGTAAATCAGAATTCTCTATATTATATAACATCCTTATCAATACAATTTGCCACAAACATATGTAATTTTTTTTAATTTACAAAGCTAATAGCATGCTTGCAAAAAAATGTACCCACTACTGAGAAAATAATAGTTAGAACCTGATTCTCCACACAACAAAAGGTCTATCAAAATATGTTAAGACTAAGCAAAAATAATCAAAAATTCGTTTAGTAGAAGAATTTTGTATTGTAATTTATCCAGTCAGCTAATGTTATCTATGTATAGATAAGATTTGTTAATCTACATGACGTCAACGTAGTATTATGAATATCCTGCTTCAGGAGGTGGGGGACGAAATGTATTTGTATAGCATATTTAACTAGTTGGTTAAATATATACTTAAAATAATGACAATAAAAGGGGAATGCTAGAACGGTACATTACCAACCAGTATATGGACAAACAATATTGGTACATTAATGATGACACGTTTGGCTCACTCTGTAGTGATCTTCTACTTGATGTCCCAGCGGTCGCGGGTTCGAGTCCCGCAGGGGGTATTCATTTGTGTGATGAGCACGAATGTTTGTACCTACTCCAGTCATGAATGTTTATATTTAAAATATGTATGTATTTAAAGTTATAGATGTAAGTGTATCAACTATCTGGTATCCATAACACAGGCCTCGTAACTTACCATGGAACTACTAGTAGATAGTGATGTGTGTTAATGTCCTAACATATTTATTTATTTATTAATGGATTAATATTATAAAATACCTTTGAAATTACTTCTATAATAATACATTGGTATGTAATGGAACGGTTTTTAAGAAAAACTTAGCAGTTTTTGCTTAGCAATTTAGTACATAGAATAAAACAAGTTTTTTACTTAAATGTAGTATTGATCAAAGTCTTTATCCCATACGTGCATATTTTAACTAATTATATAACACTTATTTAGTATGAATTAATATGAATAATTAGCTTTTTTAATTTTAGTTATTATTTCTATAAAGAATGTACTAACGTATGTTGCATGCTGGCGACTTAAAACTTGTTAAGTGTACATACTGCACCAATTCAATGTAACAACATATAATTGATTGTCGATTGATGTAATGCAGTTTAATTAAGATCAATTGCTTATCCCTTTGCTAGCTGTCACTGACATATTATTCGATAAAGTTAACTATACACATTGTAACCAAATTATGGCTTTTGTTTCTATGAAGGCAGGCATTCCTATAAGGACGAAAATATAAGTACATTCATACAAGTACACTAGTAAATCGTTTTTGGTAAATATTTATTTTTTTATTCAATATATACTATATATTATATAAATATTTATTTGTTAATTTTGTTCCAATCTATACATATAATAAAACTGTAGAGGTCGAATGTCTGTATATAAAAAAAAATGCTAAAAACCGAGTCAGAGGGAGAAAATAAGAGGGAGAAGTGTAAGAAGAGAAATAGAACAAATCCAATTTTTTTTCAATTTTTTTGTTTCTCTGTCTGTTTGTACGGGCTAATCTCCGAAACTGTAAATAAAATTTTGCATGGTACCTTATATCCCCGGTCAACATCTTAGGTACATTTCAACCCAGAAAACTAAAGAGTTAAAGAGTTCCCATGGGATAGTTAAAAAGCTATAGTAACTTATACAGCTTAGTACACAAAAACTACTGATTGGATTTTAATAAAACCTTACAATAATAGAGTTCATACGTCAGAATAATAAATAGGCAATTTTTTATCCCGAAAAAATGTACAGTTCCCGTGGGATAGACTTTTTTGTTTGTCTCGAGGCGAACACGAGGATGAGCCGCTAGTTATTATATATGTACATACTTCTTAGAGAATAGAAACATAATATATTATGTAAGTATACATAGACCGTCTAGGACATTAAAAGCAAGAAATACAGTGATGAAAAATTATCACACAGACGAGGTTAAGATTTTGGGTGTTGAATAAATAATGATTCAGATGAATAAATAATGATTCATTTTGACGTAATAGGTTACTTATATTTTTTACATTAAATAACGATGCATCTTTTTAAATTAAGTAATTAAATTAAGGAAGCATTGGCATTTAAAGGTTGTTTTCGTAAGTACATATTTCTCCTTTTAAGTATCTGTCCTTGTAGGATAATAGTTGGCTTTATTGAAATAAAATGGCATTTCCACTTTTGCTACAAATCAACCGTAAATATCGTCAAAGTAAAAAGAACCAATTAATAACTTCATCGTCACTAGAAGTGTTCCTAAAGAAAAGAACACTACTAAGAATTGTTATAGCAAATAGAACATTCGAGAAGATTCTCGTCCTTAATAATATATCATTATTTAATATTATTATTTTATATTACAAAAATGACAATTCGACAACCTATCAGAAAAAAAAGTATAACCGCACTATTCTAGTGTAGAGTATTGTACGCTAGTTGATTGATATATTAGATCGTGATAGCACAACAAATTGAACTTTAGAACTGAACTATGGACCTATTGGGTTACTTGTACATGGAATATCATTAGTAACATACTATATCTCATAACTACTAAAACAGTAAATGAAGGTATTTATTGTGTAATAAATTTGTGATACTCGAATGATAATTATACCAAATATATCTAATATTTGAATAATAGATTTTACTTTTATAAAATTAAAAATGTTTTATTCAATTCAATTCTCTTGTTAATGGCGACAAAGCCAGTTTAGCACAGTTTACTTCGCTAATATCATGTGGAAAATATATTTTATTAACATTTACACATACATAAAGCGGCGTGACAAGTGTCTGACATGCATAGCCTACGGTGCCAGAGGTCGCGAATACAATGCCACCACGTAACAACTGATAATATGTATGTTCTTTCTGCAAGTTTACTTGTGCATATGTTACTTTTTAATAATATATTAAATACTAGCGACTCACCCTCGCTTCGCTCGGGTTCATCCCTAGGTTGGTTCCCCATACAAACTTTTATCCCCATTTTCACCCCCTTAAGGGATGATTTCCGGGATAAAAAGTTTCCTATGTCCCTTCCGAACTCTCAAACTATCTTCTTAATAAATTTCATCTAAATTGGTTCAGTAGATCCAGAGATTACCCCCTACAAGCTCACAAACTCACAAACTTTACCTATTTATAATATTATAGTATAGAAGTATAGATTACTTTGATTGAATATAACGAGTTTAATGAATAGCTCAAACTAGATTTTCACAACCTTCTGTAATTTCAAAATTGCAAAAACTTTAAGTACATGTTCCTTATCCAGACTTTAATCTATTAAAATATTCATTAACAAAACGGATTCATTAAGTAATTTTCAATTATACGTGATCAAACACAAAACAAATGATTTCCTGAGATCGTCGACTAAAAAAACATTGACGCTATGCGGAATTACATCGCGGTACCTAGCAATATCTTCGAGCAAAAGTACATCTGCAGTAATCTTTAAAATTTTATTCAATTGAGGGCGAAGAAGAAAAAGAAGAAATAAAAATTAATGTATAATCAAAGAAGAAATTGAAGTATTGATGAAGAATCATTGAAGAAAGTCTTACCTTATATGTATCTATCTATACATATAATAAAACTGTAGATGTCGAATGTCTGTACATAGAAAAAAATGCTAAAAACCGAGTCAGGTTACATCCCGTAGAAGAGAAATAGAACAAATCCAGATTTTTTTATTTCTCTGTCTGTCTGTTTTCCTGTTTGTACGGGCTAATCCCCGAAACTGTTGGACCGATTTAAAAGAAATTTCTCATGGTGGTATTGTAGGCTTATATCCCCGGTCAACATTTTAGATACTTTTTATCCCGGAAAATTAAAGAGTTCCCGTGGAATAGTCAAAAAACTATAGTAACTTATACAGCTTAGTACACAGAAGATACTGGTTGAATTTTAATGAAACTTTACAATAATATAGTTCATACATCAGAATAACAATTAAGCTATTTATATTCCGGAAAAGTGTATGGTTCCCGTGGGATAGATTTGTTTTTGTTTGTCTAGAGGCGAATCCGAGCGAAGCGAGGGTGAGCCGCTAGTTATGGTAATATGAAAACCAAATGAGACATGAGTTACAAGTGTATAAAATCTTTCTCTTTATTATCTGTGAGGAAAAGAAGTTAATAAGGAAATCTGATGAATACCTATTTTCATTTATTCTAAGTTAACTTCTGACTCAGGTTTCTAGTAAGATAGTCAAGTTGACATCATGCGTCACAATAGAATAGTAAATATAGCGACTGAGAATAAATATTATGACAAATGTTTTAAAACATCTTCATTTGATTTAAAACAAAATATAATGAAAATGAGTAGGTAAATCTTTGTAAACTAAGATAGTGATAACATTTGTAACAATTGTTAATTACTTTTTCATAATTTACCGTAAATTACGTTTATCGATTAATTATAATCTTTATACCCACTCAAGAAAATATTGTATTTTATACATACATATTTATTGTTTATTTCTTTATTTCGGATTTTATCGCAGTTTTATTTTAAGATTTTGTTCCCTACGTTTGGAATGCTGTACTGCTGTACAGCAAACGGGGAAGACTGAAGTTTTTGACGTCTCATAATTTATTATATTTATGTAGTTACTAGCGATTCACCCTCGCTTCACTCAGGTTCGTCCCTAGGTACGTTTTGACACAGTATGGAATTGATTTTATTTTCAATTTTTTTTGTGAGTTTTCCGATTTTTTTTTTATACTTAGTTATTCTGCTATTCAAGCTATAGACAAATCTAATATAACAAAGATCATAAAAATCCATCTAGCAGTTCTCGAGTTATAAGTGTTGTAATAAACCCGACTTTGTTTTTATACATATGTATATAAATGATAGTTCGTTTGACTTATATTATTATGCTAATATAGCATACTACCATACCTATAATACTACCATATTGGGCTCCTTTTGTAAACGGCCATATCCACAAGGTTCGAAATTGATGATACTGTATGATTTTTGATGATTCTATTGAAAGACTCGTTTGCACCGAATTGGATGTATTTATATGTAATGTAAAGTAGGTTTCGTTAGGTACAATGATGAAGTAGCAGAAAGAAATCAGTTCATTAAGATTGCAATCCGAACTTCGTAACGACAATTAATCAAGGATTTTCTCAAGTAACGGTTCTTTATTGATCTTTAAATGAGGGACTCAGTTACTAATCTCAAATATATAGTTATTAAACTAAACTTCGAATCAAGAATATAATACCTAAAAAAATATAAAAAGTTTAAAACAAAAATATGACATCTAGTGAGTTTACACTTTATTTTGACCATATTTAAATCCATAAACCGGTTTCCATAGAATGCCAAGAACATCGTCATAATTTATATAAGCAAATAATAATTGAATTAAAATAGTAAGTAAAATATTTGACAATTTACTACTTACCAAACGAATTTAGCTTCAACGATTAAGACATTCCACCACCTTCTTGCACCTCTGTAACAAGAAAAAAGGTAAAATAGATAACATATGAAAAAACACCGATTTCTCAAAGTAAAGAAATAAGATAGCACGCCTTAAATCATTCGGCCATGCAATTTTATTAATCATTCAACAAAATTGCAGCTGCACATATCTTCAATAAAGAATACAATAAAAAATTGCTTCAATGATCTTAAAAGAACTGAATCGAACTACAATCCCTACGTACAATGCATATAATGTACACTATACAATGATCGTATCCCAAACAGCTGTTTCGAAGTGTATTATTATTTGGCAGGTAAAAGGAATCGTGAAGCATCTTGCTAAAGGAATTTTACTGTTACAGCGTTAAAGATATTTTATATTTTACCCTTGATATTTCATGATTAATATCAAATTAAGTTATTTAAAGCATTCATGATTTCTGTCTATCTACTTTTTACACTTTTTGATTTGGGGATATTATAAATACTAAGGAAGAACGTAGGCTACTTATTTAAAAAAAATAAACCCCAATAGGTAGATATAATACCATAATATTTAATTTTGTATTGTATTTAACATCCCACTGCTGGGCACGTGACTCCCTTCAATACCAGGCCATAGTCCACCATGCTAGCCAAGTGCGGGTTAGCGGACTTCACATGTTTTTCAAAAAACTTGCTAAGTTATCGCAGATATGCAGGTTTCCTCACGATTTTCGTGTACAATAATTCGTCGTACATGAAAATATCAAAAGCGAGACCCAGGACATTTGAACCCCATTCACTCGGTTTCTCAAGCGAGCGCGTTACCACTGGGCTACCACTGAATATTTAGTTTTTTTATTTAGTTTAAAGAAATATGTCACTCATAACATAATATATCTACACTTAATCCTTGCACACAATTAAATTATTTTTTGGAAGGTGCCCAAATTATAAAAAAGTCAAATCGCTAGATATAGACATAATATAAATTTAATTTATACAAGCAATCGCTATATCAGAGTACTTAAATGTAAATTATAATCGTGGTTGACATTTCGGCCTCGATATCGAATCATAGGTTATCGGAGAGATTGTGGAGTTTTATTGCTAAATACGACCACAATATGGCGCACTACGAGGAACGGATTTAGTTTAAGATGAAAATGATAATCTGCCTAACAAAATAATATTAATAAAAAATAAATAATATTAAATAGAGATTAATTAAAAGTAGCCTTTGTCACTCTCCGACTTAAAAGATATCATTCAATTCAATTGTCATGTTTATGACTTTGAAAAGTGTCAGTTGAGCACAAGTTACTTCGCCAATGTCACGTAGAAAAAAAACATTCTTTCATCATTGATCATTATGCGAAGAAGTACATGAATCAATTAATTATATTCCTTTGTCGCAAATTAGAAGGATACTAACTACAAACACAATTTCGCATAAAAAATACTGTCTATGTACAATATCATACATTTGCTTCGCGTGACAATCGAATCCGCGACCTTTAGAAAAGACAGTTCCAGTCAGA